>OV049872.1:0-4840901 GCA_920104075.1 Melanargia galathea | reverse complement strand
AAAAATCAAGCAACTGCATTAACAAAGTAATCAACATCCAATTACTTTGTTTTTGTGTTGTGCTTGTTGTTTACTTGGTTTTGCATTTATAGTCCGGGTTAGTTTGTGCAGTTACTTTGTTTGGGCAATTCAAATTTCAGTAAACGGTTCAAGTTATTTGAAATATTAAACTGTGGTAAAAAACTACTCGACATAAAACTTTTGTTAATGCAAAAAAGTCAATTTCACAAAAAATGTCAGTTACTTTGTTTATCGCTAGGGCAGCCGTAGTGTTGCTAACCTTGGAATTTAATTTCCCTATTTTTCATGAGATTCTGGTCGATCTATATTATCGTGGACGAAGTCGCGTACATCCATAGTTTTCAATATTTCCCCTTACCTACTGAACTCCTACCGCGCCTAAAGAAGTTTTACTGCTTTAAAAAATTTACAAATTTAAAATAAAAAATTTCAATTAGGCGAACATCTGATATGCATCGTAACAAACTCAGAAGCTGTAGCTATGCTAAAAATAATCCCGCTCATATTATA
Organism: Melanargia galathea; assembly: GCA_920104075.1. NCBI lineage: Eukaryota > Metazoa > Arthropoda > Insecta > Lepidoptera > Nymphalidae > Melanargia > Melanargia galathea. The sequence continues at coordinate 4,840,370 of OV049872.1, read as the reverse complement.
CGGTATAACAAGCCACATATTAAAAACTACTTTCGGTTGACCTTCATTTTTATGGGACGACTTGTTTTACTATTTAACTTGTGCTATACATATTTTATTAAAAACAGTTTTATTTAAATGATTATCTCATTTTAATGATGCTGTAGCATAACTTGAAAATGCCCGCAACTATTGCCATCGTAGGTAACAAACAATAATTATAATTAAATGAAACAATATTTTACTCTCGCATAAACCTACTTTTCGCAAAGTTCTTAAATAGCCAATTATTATTTGGAGCTTGAGACACCTACTAACCTTTTACCAACTTCCCCTTATACCGTTAAGGTCTTTAGTAGGTACATCTCCGCTGCGCTAACAGCGAAACCTCTGAAGCTTCGGCATAACTTGTCCGTTGTAAAACATGAGAAATCGAAGCGAAACTACCTTTTCTAACGTAGAGATTTGACTATGACGATTTCTTCCCCGCGCGATTTCGGCCGCGCCGCGCCGTACTCAGATGCCAGTCACATCTCCACGTTCGATTTCCCTGTATTTTCTCCCGGAAAGAGATAAATTCATCATAGTCAGATTACAGATATCCGAGTTAGAACACGCAGCTTCGCTTCAATCATACAAGTCATGCCGGAGCTTCAGCCGTTTCGCTATATTAATTTCACGGCGGTCTTCTACAGGCCTAAACAGGCTGTCTAGACTTAAATAAAAACACAAAAAGTCTTTAGGTACCGAAAGACATCAGTTTTTTATGGTCTGACCGCCAAACGTCAACACACGGGGCAGCCTTTGGGCAGCGCCGAGGTGTGGGCAGATTTGTCTCACAATCGCAAGCAAGCTTCCATATTTATTTAACCGGTGTCAAGTGACTTACCGGTTTCACACGAGTGGGCCGCTACCGGTTCGTATTCTTATGTTAAATGGTTAATTTGAATATAATCTATTGCCGTCACGTTACTCTCGGGTTGAAAAATTTCGTACATGAATACAAACAATGGTGGTACAAACATTCATTTTCAGACAATAGATTTGAAGGTTGCAAGGATTGTATAAAAACCAGAATTTTGTAACAAACAGGAAGTAATTTTATCTGGTTCCAACTTGTGCACAGTGCATCTACTGTTGGAAATAACTACGTTTTCTATCCAATCGTTCCTACAATTTGATTCTTTACAATCGACTTCAACAAAAGCAGGTTCTGTATTCGACAGGTTCTGTATTCTGTATGTGTAAGCAATTTTCTCGATATTTTGATGATTCTATCATGCTTTCAAGAAGCATGACAATTGACAAAACTTGTAGTATAAAAAACTACTGTTCTCAATGATACTGATTCAGTTACCTAGGAAGGTAAAGGTCTAGGGTTTACCTTTATAGTAACGTAATTTATAAAATTTACTGACTTTGTACCGTTATCAATATGGGTACCCGTACGCGCCGTGTTTTCCGCTAGGCAGAAAAGATAAGAATAACTCTTCCTTCAAAGTAAGAAACGGAGCAACCTTGAGACGCAGTGGCTTGTTCCGGGTTTGCCCTGCTGCCTGCACCCGACCGGCGATCGGTCTCTGCAGTGCAGACTCCACAGTGCATTCAGTTGCCCTCAAAAAATTTGGTAGGCATGTGGTTTGGTGAGAAAAAAAAATTGGGTATAACGTCAAAATATTTTAACTTTGATTTTAGTACAACCTATCTAGAACTTTTTAAAATATCTAGTTAATAACAATATAGTCACCAGGTAAGACGATTTTGTAATTTTGTTGAAAATTTTAAAACTCTACTTATAATATAATGCACGGAGCTAGAATAAGTGAAAATAAATCGGTAATAGATAATCTATACTAATAAATAAAATTGAAGTGTCTGTCTGTAATATCGAAATAACTACCTCATATTAAGCTCATATGGTTATTTGAACGCTACCATAGCCGAATCACACGTTTTTAAAATTTTTGTCTGTCTGTCTGTCTGTCTGTCTGTCTGTCTGTCTGTTTGAACGGGCTAATCTTCGGAACGGCTGAACCGATTTTAACGGGACCTTCACATACAAGTAGAGAATTAACCAGGGAGTAACATAGGCTACTTTTTTAACCGACTTTCAAAAAAGGAGGAGTTGTGTTTTTCTACCTATGTACACCGATATCTCCGAGATTTCTGAACCGATTTGCGTAATTTTTTTTTAATCGATAGAGAAACATTGCGACCCTGTTCTATAAAAAATTTGGATTCCAACTCTTCAATCCTGATGCTGTAGGGGACCTAATCCCCAAAACTAATGGGTTTTAGAAACTTTCGGTTATTTAAATTGATATTGGGGGTACCAATTAAAGACTTTATCGTTGAATGAACTCGAGTAGGTACATATCCAACTCCTCAACCCTGATGCTGTAAGGAATTGTATTCCGAAATCGTGGGGATAAGCTACTTTTTGTTCTGGAAAATCAAAAGTTCCCACGGGATTTTTAAAAACCTAAATCCACACGGGCGAAGCCGTGGGCATCATCTAGTAGGTAAATATAACGGCTAACACCTCGGGAATAGCTTAACTTATAATTATAGTATAGCTTAACCCATAATTATTATTGTCACAAAGCGGCGTCTCTATTGATAGTTGATACAGAGCGCTAAAGTGATCTTGTTATGATCACAAGATCACGACAGCATTGTACAGTGCCTACAATAGAAAATTATCTCCTTAGATGGTTTTTAAGAAGACCTTATTTTATGGCTCACTACAAATATTAATGTAAATACCTACTCGTAGATGTGTAGCTATTATTTCAAAAAATACACGTTTCAAATGCTTTTTTTAAGAATTTCATGTTGCTTTCCGGAGTGGCTGGCGAAGCACAATTAATTCCCCGGTTATTTTAACATTAGGCTGATATGCTCGTAGGTTAGTAGGCTTTGATCTAAATATATATATATAGATCAAAGATATATATATATATATATATATTATTTGCTTTGTGTTGTGGTGAAGAAGTAAAGTATTGAAATACATAAAATAAATATTTTAACATGAGGCTGGGATTCACATCTAAGTAGGTAGTTGGCGGGCGCAACATGAAGCAAAAGGCATTTCAAATGAAATAAATCAATTATTTTATCATTGGCATCCGCGTGAAGCCGATGCACTCCGTTAATATAATCATAGTCACGTTACAAAACAATAAAAAGTATATATGTATATGTAAAGTATCTATATCTCTTATAGTCTCACAAGTCATCAAGAGTGTCCTTGCAAACATTTTAACAGGTTTGTAGGACCGCTTCGCCCGCTGGCGTTATGCCGCCATCCACACAACAAGCAAATCTTGTCTGTAAAAATACAATCATCCATACATAATTAAATACGAAACTAGCCTATACCCGAGATTTTCCTGCAACATACCTAACAACGTAAGACTATAAATAATATGTTATCGTTTTTTTTTCATAATAAGTAAAAGTAAAGAGCTTTTCGTTCGAAATCAATGCTTTCGCTTTAATAATAAACATAATCGTAGGTAATATCTCTCAACTTACTAAGCCGATTTTGATTAAACATGGATATGTGGCAAAGAAATAATATGTAGGTAGGTATATTGCTAAAATCACCCGCACCAACATCAAAAATACTCTTTCAAAGGCTCAAAATTACACTCTGACAAGCCACACCTGGCATAGAAGGTCAGCACCCTGAGCTATGAGTTGTCTTATGTTTAAAACAAGTATAAAGTTCGTAAACTAAAGCCCAACTACGCAATAATTTAATAATAAATTAGTGTGCGAAATCACGGGGCAAGCAACTAGTGGCGCCATCTGTTATGTCTATCGGAATTACTAATTTAATAATCTAGAAAGCTGCGCGAAGAGGTCACTTCTTGACTTTTTTCGTAATATGAAAATAAATGATATATACGAATAAAATGTAGCCTATGTCACCCGGACCATAACAAAGAATCAATAGACACCTCATTCATCAAAATCGGTCCAGTAGTTTAGGCGCTACGGTGGCACACACAGAATCTCATACAAAAATTGGCCACATACATACATACATACATACATAAATTCATGCATGCATGCATACATACATACATACATACATAGACTGCTAAAATCATAACCCTTCCTTTTGGCTTTGCCGTAGTCGGGTCATAAGTCATTTAAACAAGTATAAATTAAAAATTTAAAAAACCCCCGACATTCGCCATTTTGTAGCGGCGGCTATCTTGGACCGATTTTCATCAAACATAGCTAACAACACTCTCGACTGATTCACCTTTCAAACGAAAAAACCGCATTCAAATCGGTTCACCCGTTTGAGCGCTACAGGGGTGTTCCCCTGTAGCCTCAAGTAGTCCTGTAGCCCTGTAGTCCCCTGTAGTGCGCTGACAGACACACACACACACACAGACACGTCAAACTTATAACACCCCGTCGTTTTTGCGTCGGGGGTTAAAAAGAACTCTTGAAAAAATAATCCTTTTTAAACAGTGCCTTTTTAAAATATTTTCAATGTACATGCGACAATCGCATGTGGTAAATGGTGCAGACGAAATCATTAATCGTGTAATAAATCACTAAATGGATTATTGCTAAATTGACCATCACGGTCACATTTGAATTTTTATTGCTCTTATTTTCTTATTTATCAAACTAATCTCCTTGTTTCAGCGCGTAAATAATCAACAAAAATTAAAACAACCTATCGAAAATCTACTACCTAATCATTTCGAATTCTCGTATCATAAGTGTTTGTAACAAAACTCCTCCAAAAAGGCTTGACCGATTCTTATGAAATTTTTTGTGTAGATCATAATATATTTAATAGGAGTAGAGGATCAAGCCGGTTCTGCATCATGGGTCCACTTCTTTCCCACGGGTCAATTTATATATAAAAAACACAAAATCCCGTTTGCCGTGATGCTTGGCCGATTCAGCATCAATTTGAATAAAAAAGTGCGCTCGCGGGGGCTACCTGCCGGTATGCGGCCCATGACAAAAGCGCATCCGCGCCAGGTACCCGAGGCAGGCAACCCCTCCGTACGCAGGTAGCAGACCCTTCGGCAACTATGGACTCTTGCTTTGCTATGGTTTCCATTATTATCCGACTTCATATAAAAGTGTACTACGAGCTATGAGTTTATCTTGTTATTTCATGATAATTATAATGAATGAAAAAATAGAATTTTATATTTACTTATTTATAGATTTAAATATGATTAATAGCTAATGTATGTTATACAAGCAATGCGAACAATTTCAATTTCAACTAACCTAACCTTTATAGTTCTTATTATTCACTATTTAATTAATTACAAAGAAAATATACTCGAACTTAACTGTTGAGGAATTGAACCCAAGACACACTCTATTATAAGACCGCCTATTGACGGTGGTCAGTTTGTCAATAAATTCATTTCACAAGTATAAATTGAAAATTTAAAAACCCCTGACATTCGCCATCTTGGATTTGCATACTGCTATTCTACTAGTCAAGCCCTTTCATTTGATACCCATACTCTTGAAACGCGGCTGAAAAACATGTCTCCCTCTCTTGCGGCTGTCGGACCGGTTCGACAAGACTATGTTATCCTAGTTTAGACCTTATAGTTAAAATTATTAAGAGAGTTGTGAAAAATATGTAATCTGTCATTTTGTAGCGGTGGCCATCTTGGATCGATTTTCATCAAACATAGCTAACAATACTTTTAATTAATTCACCTTTCAAACAAAAAAAAAAACCGCATTCAAATCGGTTCACCCGTTTGAGCGCTACGGGGGAACAGACACACACACACACACATTATTTGTCCGACCTGGGAATCGAATCTGGGACCTCGCGATCTGCAGTCGAATATGTTAATCACAAGACCAACGAGGCAATTACATCATAACTTACTTGTACGTTTCAAAGAATTTACCCTAATAATAGAATAATTTATAGCTCTATGCACGAATCTACCTGTTCGATTTTTTTGTCCATTAGATTTATGCATTTTACGATCTCACCAACCCCTTGACACGCACAAACTTGTCTGATTTTTTATTACTCTTTTATATTTTATCATCCCATTATCTTCGGGGAGGTATGTAGACAGGAAAAAATATTGCACGCAGGTGCAAAACAGGTGTTCAAGCATGTTGCTGCACGTCTAAGAGCATATAGTATAAGAACGATACATTTCAATTTTTCTAACACAAGTTTACTCAGTGCGACATCGTTAGGATCTCAGTCTAAAATAAGTCTTAAATATTACTTAGCTGTCAGTAGTAGAGTAGTAGAGTCAGTGTGTTGTGAACCTACATATTTATTATGGCGGTAAGTGTGTAATTGCACCAATTATTTAAATAATGATAGCTTATAATATTTTTTAGTGACAAAACCCAGGGACATACCTAAATTGCTCTAAAAGCCAACAGTTCAAATAATCATTTATAAGGTTTGACCATATTGTGACATGGTGATAATAAACCCTCGTATTTTTAGTTTTAAGTTTTCGTGAGTAATTATCACCATTATATCATGTTCTTAAATTGACGTTCAAAAAGTGTACAGTGTACCAATTTTGAATAAAGTTTATTTGTCTTGACTTTGTAACTAACATCTTGATTCGTTAGTAATGGGACTTTTATAAATTGTAACAAGTACTTTATAAATTGAAGTTAATTTAATTAGTTTATGTAATTTTATTTGTTGAAATATCATCTTTTTATTTCAGGACTCGCAGAATGATGAATTCACCTATAAACATTACTACTATCCACTCAATGTGTCAGACGATCAAGATGCGAGTGATTGTGCGTCAAATAATAAAAAGACTGCTTCAAAAAAGAACAAAATGATGGAGCAAAACAATATAGATGTATTTTTTGAACAACCAAAAAAAAAGAAGAGAACTACTATTTCTTCAACGGTAGCGCAAGCGACTGAAGGAGGTCTATCGTATATCTCATCCAATGATGGTGATGGTGTCAGTGCAACTCATCTCATCAAAATAGATGTCTATGACATGAAGAATCTGAAAGGGGTTTCACCTCTTGAGTACTGGAAACATGCAGATTTACGATTAAAGTACTACGCGAATTCAGACGCTGATAAATTTTATCACGCCACTCGAGATATTATTTACAACATAACAAAGCAGATCGCAGGAAGAAATGATTGTAAAAAATATTTTATCGACAGAGATGTCAAACAATAAAAATACCTATAAATTATTCCATCGTAAAAAATATAACTATTTAAAAGATAACATCGCTGCCTGCTGCAAATAAATAACAAAATTAGTAACCCAGGTCACTTAACGTAAATATATTTCAAAATAATATGTACTCTCCCTACTATTTTGCCTGTGAACACAGCCGAAACAAATTATAAAAGAGTCCTGTTCTAACACACTCAAGTCATATTCCATCTCGCCATCTACAACAATGCTGTGTCAACTGTGTGCCTTTAACGACTCTGTTGACGATGAAGAATTGCTGGCAAATTGTGAAGAAGCAGAATTGAACGCTAAGTTAGTTAACATATGTATGGAAGTCGAACGAGATCAAGTTTATTCGTGAGTATTTTTTATCCATCATTTTTTTCTCCATGAACAGTGTTTATTTTAATCTATTATACCCCAAACGGTTGACCGAAGATAAGGTGCATGATTATATTTTTTTATTGATGTAACGGCCACCATCCCATACACCCTCGTCCCTGACTAGTTCAAACTTGTTTAAACACAACGCTGATGGGGAGGGGCTATTTACGTATAAATACTCGGTTTTATTGTTAACTACACTCATTCAGAGCGAAGTTGTGATAGAAAAATATTAATCATGGAAGCTTTTTCCAATGATGAAATAAGTGTATTTACTAAATCATTTGTGTTAAATAAGATGCACCGATACATACGGTTGTGGTACATTTCTGAAAGACTACCTAGATGGATGTTAGATGACCCAGAGATTAAACCGTTTTATACACCATGTAGTGGTCATCGTATCTCCATTTGTCCTCTTTCGGATGAAATTGACGGTGTATTTCCTATGAAAGCATATTGTAATATGTGTGCTACAAATGGTAAATATTTAAATAAAGATTAGTGTAACGTTTGTATTATAGAAAATATGTTTCATAATTCTATTTTTATTTTTCAGTTCAAAGCAAACTGGAGCCGGAGTGAAAAGAGAGGCTACTGCAGTCACACAGTCTACGAGTAAACGACCATGTTGTCAAGAACCTTCTACATCTACGGGGTTATTAACGACATCAAAATCAGTGCAGGAAGAATCGTCCTCATCTGTAAGTTCTACAAAATATCATAGTGTTGAGTGTCCTTACTGTAAAATAAATATTAGTCGAAAGTACTATACCAACCACCTTAAAAGCAAGAAACATATGAATAATGTACTTCTTAATAGTTCGGTACAAAACTTAACCAACGTGCAATTAATAGAAAATGCTTTTGGTCGACGGATAGCAACATACAGGATTTCCAATAATAATTTAGAATTTGAGACGCCTGAATCTTTTTTTAATTCCATTAAAAATATTGTTCATGACTTGCTTCATACGCTTTTAAAAGAGCATACTTTGATTAAAGTTAACTTCATTTTAAACGGTGACTTTATTCAAGAATCAAAAAATTTAGAAAATTCATTTGACTTTCAAACGTGTAACTATACATTCTGTTTAGGTGATGAAATTAATACCATTTATTCGGATTTATTAGCTGAAACTTCGAGTAAAGTTTGTAATTTTGAAAAGAAAGATAGTGGTTGGAGTCTTAAAAAAATTAATTATGTGGATTTAAATATAAATAAATTAAACCCGTTAAAAGGGAACTCTTATATAGATTTACCAATAGATATCAAACATAAACTTGCTATTATTAATGTAAAAAATAATGACAATAGATGCTTTCAATGGGCTATACTTTCCGCTTTGTATCCAGTCAAAGTGAATGCAAACAGAGTGACTTCATATATAACGAAACAAAACTCTTTAGATTTTACAAATATTTCATTTCCAGTACAATTAAAAGATATCAGTAAATTTGAGACATTAAATAATATTAGTATAAATGTTTTTGGACTTGAACATGACACAAAAAGCAATTCTACGAAGATTATTGGTCCTCTCTATTTCACAAAATCTCGAAAACATAAACACATAAATTTATTATACATAAATAATGGTTCTAATGGTCATTATTGTTATATAAAAAATCTTTCCAGGCTAGTTGGTCAACAATTAAACAAACATCACCACGCCACATTTATTTGCGATGGTTGCTTACTATATTTTCAATCGGAGAGTAAATTAAAATCACATCAAAAGTTTGATTGTAATCACATTAAAACTGATATGCCCGATATCACGAAAGCTAAATTAACATTTAATAAATATGAGAGAAAGCTCAAATTGCCTTTTGTTGTTTACGCAGATTTTGAAGCATTTCTAAATCCTATACAAGGATGTGATAATGATCCAACTACCTCATACACAACAAATTTTCAAAAACATGAAGTATATAGCTTTGGATACTATATCAAATGTACATTTAATGATAGTCTATCAATATATAAAACATATACAGGTACTGATTGTGCCAAAGTGTTTATGGAGACCTTAAATGATGATATAAAACGAATTTATGATGATCATTTAATTGAAGTTAATCCACTGCCTCTAACGATAAATGACAACGAAAAATTATCTGCAATATCTACATGTCTTATATGTGAAAAAGAACTAAAATCGGATCGCGAAATAGCATATAATAAATACACTGGAGTTTTTGTAGGTGTCTGCCACAAAAGTTGTAGTAAAAAGTTAGAAACTCCTCAATTTATACCGATAATTTTACATAACCTTAGTAACTACGATGCTCATTTCATTGTGCATGCATTGAATTTCTCAGAAGGTGCAATAAATGTCATACCCCAAAATAAAGAACGATATATTTCGTTTTCAAAAAAGACACAAATCACGAACAAACAAATTGAATTGAGGTTTATTGATTCTTTTAAATTTTTATCTAGTAGTCTAGAATCGTTAACAAATAATTTAAATGATGAAGATTTCATCGAATTGCGAAGAAATTTTCAAAGTGAAAAAGATATTTATTATTTAAAACGTAAAGGTGTATACCCATACGAATATATGACATCATTTGACTCCTTAAATTTAACATCACTTCCAACACAGAATCAATTTTTCAGTACACTTACAAACAGTACTATTTCAAATGAAGATTATAAACATGCTAGAGATGTTTGGAACCATTTTAAATGTCTTTATATGAGTGATTACTCTGATTTATACTTGAAAACGGATGTATTACTTTTAACAGATATATTTGAAAATTTTAGAAACGTTTGTATTAAAACTTATGATTTAGATCCTGCTCATTATTATACAGCACCAGGTCTTAGTTGGGATGCAATGTTAAAGTACACACAAATAACATTAGATTTATTAACAGATTTTGAAAAAATTGCATTCGTAAAATCAGGTATACGCGGTGGTGTTTCACAGTGCAGTAACCGCTATGCACAAGCCAATAATAAGTACATGGCAAATTTTAATGAGAAAATTCAATCATCTTATCTCGCATACTTAGACGCTAATAATTTATATGGTTGGGCTATGTCTCAATACCTTCCTACAGGTGGATTTGAATGGGTAAATTGTGAGACTAATTTCAACATACCGATTGATTCTGATGTGGGTTATATTCTAGAAGTAGACTTAGAATATCCCGAAGCTTTACATGACTTACATACCGATTTTCCTCTTTGTCCAGAGAATATACTTGTTGGAGGGAGTAAAACTTTAAAATTAGTTCCAAATCTATTCGATAAAACTAAGTATGTAATTCATTATAGAAATCTTATACAGTGCCTAGAAATGGGTTTAAAACTAAAAAAAATTCATCGGATTTTAAAATTCAATCAAAGTCCTTGGCTACAAAAATATATTGATTTAAACACACAGTTACGTACATCTGCCCAATCTGATTTTGAAAAGGATTTCTATAAGTTAATGAATAATTCAATATTTGGGAAAACAATGGAGAACATTGAAAAACGTGTAGATGTCAAACTATGTACACATTGGGAAGATAAGGGAAAATCTGTTGGTGCTCAAAAATTTATTGCGAGACCTGAGTTTCATAGTGTCTCAATATTTTCAGAAAATTTGGTTGCTATACAATTGAGAAAAACTAAATTACTTTATAATAAACCTATTTACTTAGGATTTTGTATTTTAGATATTTCTAAAACTCTTATGTATGATTTCCATTACAAATATATGAAAAAGAAATATGGCTCAAGTTGTAAAATGCTTTATACAGACACAGATAGTTTCATATATCACATTTTTACTGATAACTTTTATGATGACATTAAACCTGACTTAAATAAATACTTTGATACTTCGGATTACCCCTCTAATAATAGTTATGATATTCCTCAGACAAATAAAAAAAAAATTGGTTATTTTAAGGATGAAAATAATGGTACTATTATGACTGAATTTGTTGGTTTGAGATCAAAAGTGTATGCTTTTAATACACAAAATAAATTCATTGCTAAAGCAAAAGGCGTAAACAAATCGGTTACCAAAAATTTTAAAATTAAGAATTATAAAACAGTTTTATTTGAACAAAAAAATGAGTTATGTGAAATGTATAGATTCAGATCGATAAAGCATATAATATTTACTCAAAAAAATAATAAAATATCATTATCACATTCAGATACTAAACGGTTTTTAATTAATAACTCTACCAACACTTTAGCTTGGGGTCATTACAAAATAAAGTCGATTACTAATGATTTGCGGTAAGACTCGATGTTATTTTTTAAGTAAGTGCTACAATGTATAGATGTATCTTTAAGTTATAAATTGTATAGAAAATTAAGATATAATTATGAATAAATGTATACTTAAATCAATGTCTTATTACTTTATTCCCCATTTCTATATCTAATTCAACTGAAACTACACGTATTTTTGAACATGTATCATTTTCTCCATCCATTTACTGCTATAGTTGCAGGACCGAGTGGATGTGGTAAATCACATTTTGTGACAAATTTCTTAAAACACTGTAATGATATATGTAATACACGATTTGATCAAATTTTGTGGTGTTACGATGAAATGCAGCCTCTATACAATCTAGAAAATGTAACTTACATTCAAGGAATTCCTGAAATGAGTATGTTTGATGGAAAACATCCTCGATTAGTCATAATTGATGATCTTATGAGGGAGTCAGATGGTCGTGTTGTTGATATTTTTACTAAAGGTAGTCACCACAGAAATTTAAGTGTATTTTATATCACACAAAATCTTTTTCATCAAGGGAAAGGGCAACGAGATATTTCTCTAAATACAAGTTACATAATTTACTTTAAAAATCCCAGAGACCGAACACAAATTCGCCATTTAGCACGTCAAGTATTTCCTGAGAATTCAAAGTTTGTTGAAGAGGCTTATAAAGATGCCACTACAGAACCTCATGGTTATTTAATGATTGATTTAAAGCAAAATACAAATGATTCATGTCGTTTTAAAACTAAGATTGATAATACTTCTAATGATTGTGTAGTATACATCCCTAAAAAGGGGTTTAAATATGGTTTGCATGACTCAATTCTTGTCAGTAGCAAATAATGGTTGAAGGAAGTACTACGCAAGACACGAAAAAGTTGAGGTGTGCATTACAAACATTTAAACCAAAATATCGTAAAATTTTACTTCGCTCTCTTAAGAAAGAAGAAATTAATCGTGTTTGTGAGTATATCAAAGAAATATTTAAAGAAAATACCCCCAATAAAGAGACAAGAGAATCGTCTGTAAAATTGAATTGCTTCTTTTCTACAAAGTTAATATAAATATGTATTCAGAATCACTGTAAAACAATGTCTGCACGAGTAAAAACACACAAAAATTTACTAAAGGCTTTACACACACTTCAACCAAAATTCCGAACAGCCTTATTGAAAGTGTGTAAGGACGAGGAAATCAATTGTATTTGCGAGTGTATTTTCAATATACTAAATGGTAAACTACCTTTAAAGGATTGTGAGAAGACTAAGTTAAAAAAACACAAAACTATTCTCAGAAAATTAATAAAGAAAGGGGAAAATAAATCACGAAAACGTATTATCATTCAAAAAGGAGGAGCATTTCTGCCTATTATTTTGGGAGCTGTTTTAAATGGGTTGTTTAATTTAATATAAAAATGGAACACGCAAAAAAAATGGTTCTTATTGAACCAGAGGTCATTGAAAGACTAAAATCAAGAAATATTGCATCTGACGATTCTTTGTCAAGATTAGATAAAGAAATGCAAAAAATACTGAAAAGTAAACTAGATGATCGTGAAAAATGGACGTTATACACGCAAATTTTACAAAGATATCTCCATATTACCGAAGGAGAGAGAAAACCAATTAAATTACCAGTCACTGTAGAGGACGATCGAAACTATGACAATAACAGTATATTTAAAAAGGAAATGAAAGACAATGATTCAGCAGTTAATGCGGAATCAGATGATGATAAGCACGTACTTGGGCTACCGATTGAAATTTTATATACCCCTACTTATATAAACAAACTTATACCAAAAACGTATAGAAAAAAAGGTGAAATATTGTTAAATACTCTGTTAAACAATAAAGAAAAAATTAGTTGGAAAAAGGATGGATTGATAGTCGTAGATAATGAAGCTGTAGATGGTAGTAATATAGTGGATCTAGTAAATTATACCTTGAGACCATTAAAACGCCCCAAGCCTAATGGATGGGAAAAATTTATCCAAACTATAAAAGATATAGGGGTTCCCTTAATATGTATTGGTAACCCTCAAGCTTCTGAAAATATTAGTAATATATCACCAAAATCCAGAAGACATAGTTCTCCAATTGATGATAAAAGTCCAAAAACTTTAACATCATACAAACTAAGGAAAAAACAGGACGTTTGGGAAAGATGGAATCCATATTAGACATCAAAGATATATATTACGATGTGTCCAATCCTGCTGGTTATGGAAGCGCAGAGAAATTATCAAGAGCATTAAAAGGTAAAATGAATAGAAAGCAAGTGAAAGAATGGTTGCAAGCTCAGGAAACTTATACATTACATAAGCCTGTGCATCGAAAATTCCCCCGGAATAAATATATATTGTCTAATCTTAATGAACTTTGGCAAGCAGATTTAAGTGATATGCGTACTTATTCTCAATATAATGAAGGTTTTAATTATATTCTTTGTGTTATTGATGTTTTTAGTAAATACGCTTTCGCTAGAGCCCTAAAAAAGAAAAATTCTGAAAGTATAAAACAAGCATTTGAAAGCATATTTACTGAAGCTAATGCAACTCCCACCCACTTACAATCAGATAAAGGTACCGAATTCGTATCAAAAGATGTTAGACAATACTTTAAAAGTAAAAATGTAAATTATTACACAACCAACAACCCAGATATTAAAGCAAGTGTAGTTGAAAGATTTCAGAGGACATTAAAAACTAAAATGTGGCGTTATTTTACACATAAAAATACCTATACTTATATTAATATTTTACAAGATTTACTCTATTCTTATAATCATAGCTTCCATTCAAGCATAAAAATGTGTCCGTTTGAAGTTAATTTTAATAACATTATGATAGTTTGGAATAATTTATATGGAAATATAAATAATAAAATCAGTGCTATACCACAGTCTAAGTTTTCGATTGGAGATCATGTAAGAATAACAAAATATAAGCACATTTTTCAAAAAGGATATGAGACAAATTGGAGTGATGAAATATTTATTATAACTGGTATAAAAAATAACATGTCCAGAGTAGTATATACTATTAAAGATCTTCAAAGTGAACCTATTGTTGGTACTTTTTATGAGAATGAATTACAAAAAGTTACATATAGCCCCACCACTCAATATAAAATTGATAAAATACTACGGTCTCGCTACTCAGATAACAGAAAAGAAGTACTTGTCAAGTGGAAAGGTTATCCTGATAAGTTTAACAGTTGGATTTTAGAATCCAGTCTTAATCAGATAGGATGATGGAAGACAATTTTTATTTAACTTTACTTAGTAATAGTTCAATGGAATACTTCCCGGAAAACACGACGACCATGTTCTCAACAAAATTACCAAAATCACTTATTTTGGAAGGAGAATGGCACGTTGGAGTTGTTGAATTTCAATATCCTTGCACTATGTATACGGTTCGAGAGTATGAAAATGTTATTTATACATCAAAGTGGATTACAATACCCGATGAAGATATAAGTTCATTAGTGCACTATAGAAACCGTATTCCTGTCATGAATTATGATAGCATTGATCATATTGTAGCTGAATTAAATAAAAATACCGATGCTGGAATAATGTTTAATTATGATGAAATAAAGAAGCAAGTATCGGTATTATGTACGAATACCTTCATTGATGTACTTAAGTTGTCAACAAAGTTATGTTTACAACTCGGTTTTGAACCAAATACAAACCTAATTCAAAATAAAACTGGAACATATCCTTATAATTTAAAATTAGGATTGCCATCTCAGTTGTTCATTTATTGTGATATAATAGAGCCACAAATTGTTGGAGATGTTATGGCCCCTCTTCTCAGAATCGCACCACTAGATCCAACAGTCTATGTATACGGGGCTAATAAAATGCATATTTTTTCACCGCCTCATTATGTACCTGTCATGCGTAGAGAGTTCGATGTGATAGAAATAGATATAAGAACGAGTACAGGTCGAAAAGTACCATTCCAGTTTGGGACCACATGTATTAAAGTACATTTTAAGAGAATCAAGTGAAAAAGTGTATTTAAAATGTCGTGTCCGTACTTACATTATTATTCTCATCAAGCTGGTACTGGTATTGGTGCAATTTATAAAGGTGCACCTTATCAGCGAGGTCATGGTATTGGTAGTTTTTTGGGTGGACTATTCAGATCTGTTCTTCCACTTTTGAAAAGTGGTGCAAAAGTTGTGGGTAAAGAAGCTTTGAATGCTGGTGTGGGTCTATTATCTGATATGTTAAATGTGCAACCTATGGATGAATCTATGAGATCACGTTTAAAAACAGCAACTTCGAATCTAAAACAAAAAGCTGACAAAAAAATTGATTCAATAATGAGAGGATCAGGATATAAAATTAGGCGACAAAAAAGGAAACGTATCACTCCTAAGAATACTCTCAAACGGAACGGTACTAAGAAAATTAAACAGAGTAATATTCAAGATATTTTTCATAAAAGTTAAAATTAAATAATGTCATTTTTACATCATAACTCCTGTGAATGCGTAAAATCTGAGTTGGATTTGTTTGCTTTACCATCAACTCAAACTAGTATTGAGGGAGGACAATTGATTCATTACAACCCCATTTCATCGTTGACTGATGATGGTCCCATTGAGTTTTTAGTACCTGGAAATGGAGATGATTACATTGATTTATCTCATACCCTACTTCACATAAAAGCTAAAGTTCAGAATGCTGATGCAACTAGCATTTCGGCGACGACTAATGTTGCTCCAGTTAACAATTGGCTACACTCACTTTTTAGTCAGGTTGACATATATTTAAATCAAAAGCTCGTATCACCTCCAAACAACACTTATGGGTATCGAGCTTACATCGAGACTTTGCTTAATTATGGTGCAGCTGCTAAGAAATCTCATCTTACTTGTGGCCTTTGGTATAAAGATACAGCCTCGAAAATGGATTCATGTGATGCTTCAAATCAAGGATACACAAAAAGAGAAGAATTAGCAAAGGAAAGTCAAACTATTGAAATGATTGGTCACATACATGCTGATATTTTTAATCAAGATAAGTTTTTAATCAACGGTGTCGAAATGCGTCTAAAACTAGTACGTTCTAAAGATACTTTTAATCTTATGTGTTCAACAGCAGATAGTAAATTCAAAGTGCATATATCTAGTGCTAGCCTTGTAATGCGCAAAGTTCGGATCAATCCCAGTGTATTAATTGCACATGAGAAAGTATTAGCTACTACAACTGCAAAATATCCTGTCACTCGTGCTGAAGTTAAAGTCTTAACGATTCCATCAGGGATTCAGGGAAAAATGCTTGATAATGTATTTTTAGGACAAATTCCCAAAAGATGTATAGTTGGTTTCGTAGGAAATTCGGCCTTTAATGGATCTTTAAATACAAACCCTTTTAATTTTGGTAATCACGGACTTAACCTGTTCGGTTTGTATGTTGATGGCCAATCTATACCATCAAAAACATTAACACCCTCTTTTGATAATAATATGTTCACGAGTGCATATCATACTTTATTCTCTGGAACAGGAATTCATTTCTTGAATGATGGAAATGACGTCTCTAAGGAGGAGTATAATAATGGATATTGTCTGCTTGCTTTTGATTTAACTCCTGATTTATCTGCTAATTCAAACTCCCACTGGAATCTCATAAAACGGGGTAGTGTAAGATTTGAAGTTCGATTTGAAAGAGCTCTAACAACAACTCTTAATTGTATTGTATACGCAGAGTTTGACAATGTAATTGAAATTAATAAAAATCGAGATGTTAGTTTAGACTACAATAGTTAAAAATGAATATAAATGCGGGTATTTAATTTTTGAGTCATTTGTTAACCACTCATTCAATCAAGAAGATTATCTTATTTACTTTTAAATTTATTTCTATTTAAGTTTTCAATGGATACTACTGAGATTGGGAAATATTTAAACATAATCGATCCAAATATTCACTTCAATGTTTTTGCAGCAAATAAGATACCGATCTATTTAACACCACCGGCTTATTTAATTTCTAATTTAGATCCTGATACAAAACCTGGATCTCACTGGGTAGCAATATACGTGGATACTAATGGTGTTGGTGAATATTTTGACTCGTTTGGTCGAAAACCAATGGATTATCATGAAATGTTTTTGAAAAACAATTGTAAGAAGTGGAGTCATAATAATAAAGTACTTCAGAACTATTTCAGCCCATTTTGCGGAATGTATTGTTTAGTTTATATATATTTTAAATATAACAACATCTCAATGTCACAATTTCTTAATATATTTTCTGATAATACTTTGTATAATGATCAACTTGTACAATATATGTTTATGACTTTATTTATAAGGTAATGAAATAAAAAAAATATTGTTTTGAATAACTATAGTTTTATTTACATACCATTTTTTTAAAATAAATCTTAAAGTAACGATAACTTAAGTGTACACTGTGATGAGAACGGGCTGTAGAGACTTGGACTTGGACTGGAATAATGATTTTCATCTTGTGAGAACGAATGGAGTGAATCTTGCTCAGAGTCTTCATAGTCTGTTGCTGGTATTCGTATTCCAAATAGAGCATCTTCCCTCTCAATGAATTCAACCGGGCTGTAGAGACTTGGACTTGGACTGGAATAATGATTTTCATCTTGTATGTCTTCACACAACTCGATCTCGATATCCTCAAAATTGAGCGTATTTTCCTCTTCCACTTCTTCACATAGTGAAACCATTTCTTCATCATAAATGGTCTCGTTCAGTTCACACAATTGAGACGACATTGTATGGTTTTGACGTAGTGAAATAGAATATGAAGTTCGTCTCTCAGGGCAAAACACTTTTATACTTTGTTCCGTCGATGAAGAGTGGGGGACTCGGTTTAGGAATTTATTAAAAACACATGTGTATACGCCCATCATTAGGAATCCGTCTAAACATCTTTTAAATAGTTATATTTTTTACGATGGAATAATTTATAGGTATTTTTATTGTTTGACATCTCTGTCGATAAAATATTTTTTACAATCATTTCTTCCTGCGATCTGCTTTGTTATGTTGTAAATAATATCTCGAGTGGCGTGATAAAATTTATCAGCGTCTGAATTCGCGTAGTACTTTAATCGTAAATCTGCATGTTTCCAGTACTCAAGAGGTGAAACCCCTTTCAGATTCTTCATGTCATAGACATCTATTTTGATGAGATGAGTTGCACTGACACCATCACCATCATTGGATGAGATATACGATAGACCTCCTTCAGTCGCTTGCGCTACCGTTGAAGAAATAGTAGTTCTCTTCTTTTTTTTTGGTTGTTCAAAAAATACATCTATATTGTTTTGCTCCATCATTTTGTTCTTTTTTGAAGCAGTCTTTTTATTATTTGACGCACAATCACTCGCATCTTGATCGTCTGACACATTGAGTGGATAGTAGTAATGTTTATAGGTGAATTCATCATTCTGCGAGTCCTGAAATAAAAAGATGATATTTCAACAAATAAAATTACATAAACTAATTAAATTAACTTCAATTTATAAAGTACTTGTTACAATTTATAAAAGTCCCATTACTAACGAATCAAGATGTTAGTTACAAAGTCAAGACAAATAAACTTTATTCAAAATTGGTACACTGTACACTTTTTGAACGTCAATTTAAGAACATGATATAATGGTGATAATTACTCACGAAAACTTAAAACTAAAAATACGAGGGTTTATTATCACCATGTCACAATATGGTCAAACCTTATAAATGATTATTTGAACTGTTGGCTTTTAGAGCAATTTAGGTATGTCCCTGGGTTTTGTCACTAAAAAATATTATAAGCTATCATTATTTAAATAATTGGTGCAATTACACACTTACCGCCATAATAAATATGTAGGTTCACAACACACTGACTCTACTACTCTACTACTGACAGCTAAGTAATATTTAAGACTTATTTTAGACTGAGATCCTAACGATGTCGCACTGAGTAAACTTGTGTTAGAAAAATTGAAATGTATCGTTCTTATACTATATGCTCTTAGACGTGCAGCAACATGCTTGAACACCTGTTTTGCACCTGCGTGCAATATTTTTTCCTGTCTACATACCTCCCCGAAGATAATGGGATGATAAAATATAAAAGAGTAATAAAAAATCAGACAAGTTTGTGCGTGTCAAGGGGTTGGTGAGATCGTAAAATGCATAAATCTAATGGACAAAAAAATCGAACAGGTAGATTCGTGCATAGAGCTATAAATTATTCTATTATTAGGGTAAATTCTTTGAAACGTACAAGTAAGTTATGATGTAATTGCCTCGTTGGTCTTGTGATTAACATATTCGACTGCAGATCGCGAGGTCCCAGATTCGATTCCCAGGTCGGACAAATAATGTGTGTGTGTGTGTGTCTGTTCCCCCGTAGCGCTCAAACGGGTGAACCGATTTGAATGCGGTTTTTTTTTTTGTTTGAAAGGTGAATTAATTAAAAGTATTGTTAGCTATGTTTGATGAAAATCGATCCAAGATGGCCACCGCTACAAAATGACAGATTACATATTTTTCACAACTCTCTTAATAATTTTAACTATAAGGTCTAAACTAGGATAACATAGTCTTGTCGAACCGGTCCGACAGCCGCAAGAGAGGGAGACATGTTTTTCAGCCGCGTTTCAAGAGTATGGGTATCAAATGAAAGGGCTTGACTAGTAGAATAGCAGTATGCAAATCCAAGATGGCGAATGTCAGGGGTTTTTAAATTTTCAATTTATACTTGTGAAATGAATTTATTGACAAACTGACCACCGTCAATAGGCGGTCTTATAATAGAGTGTGTCTTGGGTTCAATTCCTCAACAGTTAAGTTCGAGTATATTTTCTTTGTAATTAATTAAATAGTGAATAATAAGAACTATAAAGGTTAGGTTAGTTGAAATTGAAATTGTTCGCATTGCTTGTATAACATACATTAGCTATTAATCATATTTAAATCTATAAATAAGTAAATATAAAATTCTATTTTTTCATTCATTATAATTATCATGAAATAACAAGATAAACTCATAGCTCGTAGTACACTTTTATATGAAGTCGGATAATAATGGAAACCATAGCAAAGCAAGAGTCCATAGTTGCCGAAGGGTCTGCTACCTGCGTACGGAGGGGTTGCCTGCCTCGGGTACCTGGCGCGGATGCGCTTTTGTCATGGGCCGCATACCGGCAGGTAGCCCCCGCGAGCGCACTTTTTTATTCAAATTGATGCTGAATCGGCCAAGCATCACGGCAAACGGGATTTTGTGTTTTTTATATATAAATTGACCCGTGGGAAAGAAGTGGACCCATGATGCAGAACCGGCTTGATCCTCTACTTCCACCTACATATCTTCCCCCATATTCCTAACCCTCGATCATTATCACTCTCCATATTTTTTTCTCCGAATAATTAAAAAAGATTTTGAAAAGGAACTGTATCAAAGTCTTGCATAGTTCCCAACTTACATTCTCTTCAATATTCGCCATATATTTTGTATGGAAAAATAAATTCCGCCTACTTGTTTTTTTCTGTTCATCAAGTAGACTTGTAGGTCTTGATCATCTTTTTCCCAGAAACCACTCTTCCATCTTTTATGCTTGGTGAGATAGACTCTGACGAAATTTGTATAGCCGCCATCTTGAATCCGCCATTTTGTTTTTTTTTCAGCTCAGTGCCAATTGGATGAGGTTTTGAGTAATTTTTGTTTGAGCACCTCCCATCTATCTACAATACCCTGCCCGGGCTCCTCATCCATCTTCCAAACCCTCAATCATCATGTCTTCCCATATTTTTCTTTGAGAGTTCTCCAAAGAACCGCATCAAAGCCTTGCATAGTTTACAACTTGTAGTCTCTTCAATATTCGCCATACATTTTCTATGGAAAAATAAATTCCGCCATTTTGAATTTTTTTTCTATTCATCGAGTAGACCTTTGGATTTTGATCATCTTTTGCGAAGAAACCACTCTTCCATCTTTTATACCCTCCGAGATGGAGACCGACGAAAGTTGTATGGCGGCCATCTTTTTTTCGCCATTTTGAATTTTTTTTCAGCTCACTGCCAATTGGATGATGTTTCGAGTGACATTTGCTCGAGCACCCCCCACCTATCTTCAATACCTTAAGCGTGCCATTCGCTCGTCTCTGAAATCCTCAATCATCAGCTCTCTCCATATTTTTGTTCCGAATGAATTTTTGTCGTCTATACGAAACCATTAGTGAAAAAAAAATTTTTCATACAAAATTTTACAGGAGGGGTGATCAATCAGTGAGTCAGTCAATGAATCAGCACGAGCAGCTAGGGTAGGAACACCGGTTTCCGGACACGCACCTGTTATCGTCCACCGAGCGGATCACTCTTAAGAAACTCTTAAAAATAGAAACATTATAAGACTTACATAAAAATAATGCATCTCTATGCCAACTTGAATGTCTTATCAAGACACAGAGAAAGAAAAAAGTCTATTTCACTTAAGTTTCTTTGAAAACAAAGCGATCGAATTTTGAGTATGCAATTAAGGAATGAAAATGAGCCGTGTGGAGCAAAAAAATTAGTGGCATGCTTCAACTATCACGGGAAGTTATTAATCATTTTACTATAAGATTTAGTTTGATTCTTCTTTGTAGCACTTTCTTATGTTTCATAAAATACTGTGAACGTGTTTTTTTACTTTTGATTACATTACAATACAAATAAAAGGGGTGGACGACAACTAGTTCACTATTTTCTGAAGAAAACCTGTTATCGTCCGGGCGGTCAAACACAGGTTTAGCGTCTTAATTTTTGGTAGTCTTGCTATCAATCGAGGTGTGCACAAAATTGGAATTAAGTTTATTAATTCGAATCCTATACACATACACTAGTTAGTGACTAGTCTTCGTCCACTTTTTTCTCATTGTATATAAAACTATGGGTCTTCAAAATCATGCGTGGACGATATCTAAATTTGCACTGAATAAATATTCTAAGTTTCGACCACCAAGCAATTATTTGAAAATAAATAGATTTAGTAAAAATATAAATAATTAAACTTGTTTGACAAAAGAATTATCTTATATTTTATGTGTTTCTCCTTGGAACTTTGATATATTTATAAGTTAAGATAGTATTGTCGATCATTATAATTTGTGGACGAAATTTAAAATAGAGAATCTGAAGTGCACCGGTTATCCGTCCATCTATATTTTAAACTGTATGAAAAACACATATTTTTTAATATTATGATATTATTTAGGCGAATTTTGATTATTACTCATATCTATAATTTATTTTTTATTCATCTACAAGTTAGTCCTTGACTGCGATCTCATCTGATGTTAAGTGACGATGCAGTCTAAGATGGATGTGGGATAATCTGAAAGAGGTACAGCAAAATCCGTACCCTTAAACGCTAAATGACTTGGAAGTAAGGCATACTAGACTAGAGACAATTTTGAAATTATTAAATTGAATTTACCAAATTGGTCTGCCGAGAATCAAGTAGAGGACCTTCCACTAATAAGACTTACCCCTGCACCATGCCAGAGAGGCTGCCAAATTATATGTACCTACTTTTATATAATGTAAGTGCGATGTGGTAAAAGACGATGCAAGATAGATAGGCGCAAAGTTGGTAAAGATATTATGTCATATTGTAGACTCTATAAACCGCGTTATCAAGGCAATAGTTTTTTTATCTGTTTTATTTTAAAACAAGCAGTTGACCGCTATTGCGTATGCGTAAAAAGACCACATCACTTTGTATAAAGTTCTTTATCACCCTGTGAATGTTCTGTC
Source organism: Melanargia galathea (assembly GCA_920104075.1). Classification (NCBI taxonomy): domain Eukaryota; kingdom Metazoa; phylum Arthropoda; class Insecta; order Lepidoptera; family Nymphalidae; genus Melanargia; species Melanargia galathea. Next base: position 4,816,763 of record OV049872.1, on the reverse strand, counting down.
AAAATAGGTTCAGCCGTTTTGAAAAGTAAGTACATATTATGAATAGACGAAAAACAGAAAACATTTTTTTTATAAACGGCTATGTGGCTTTTTAATAATGTATAAGTAAACATAAATTCACTAATAAAAACCCATATATTTCGTAAAGACGGACAGGAAGTTAATTTTAATTGGTATAGATATTAAATACATATTAAAGTGGTGTTAATATTACATATTCAATTACTTACTCATTACATGCATACTTTTTCATAGTAAATTTCTCATAGAAATCAGTGGACGGATAACAGGTACAAGGGTGGACGATAACTAGATTTAGTGGACGATAACCGGTGAAATCGGCATTATGAGCTTTTTATTAGGATAAAAAAAAACTAGTTATCTGACTAAAAAAATACTAACATGCAATGAAAATAGACTATACTAGAAGTATATTTTAACAAGTTTTTGTTTAATTTTTATTATAGAACATATATTTTCACCCTCTCAAACTCAGTAACTCCACTAAATGGACGATAACCGGTAAGAAAACCCTATATATATATTAATGTCAATTGTATAACTTTAATTGTAAGGAATGATAATAAAAAGCTATTTTATTTTATTTATTTTATTAATGATTCATTGATGGACCAATGACAATGAACTAACCGTCTACTTCATTCATCATTGAATCTCCATTTAGATTATAGGTATATTTATAGACTGCATTTCTTAAAGCTCATTTGGTAAGTAACTCACATAAAATTCATTATTCGTAGCGAGGTGGGCTACGAGTAATGAATTTTAATAAGTTTAAGTATAATTTAAAAAAAAAAGTTAATCCCGAAAATAGAAGACAATCTTTTGATGAAAAGGTTTTGTAATAACGTCTTTTCATGTTTAATCGAGCTTGTATAAAAATCTAGTTATGCTATGCGCAGACAAGGTAATAGAAAATTACAATGCTTCATAAAAATAAACATAAATCAAAAGAATCAACGACCGAGGCGGCGCAAAAATCAATACAAATAATAGCCACCGCAAGTGAAGACACTTGACATCTTTTCTAACATCCTTCGCCCACAATATGCGTGGACAAATTTTTCACGAGACACGCACTCCATTTGGCTACTTTCCAATCCACTTTAACCTTTTACCTTGAACTCAGGATTAGTAATGGAACACGGGTGTGCTGCGTTTACTTGGTTACTCACCTTCGCTCCTTGCTTGAGTAACTCCTCGCTGTACGCCAGTCCGATGCCGGCCGCTGCTCCGGTAATTAACGCAACCTTTCCCTTTAACTCCATTACGGTGTTTTTCTATTTCGAGAGGACTGCGCCCGAATGCGGCAACCACTACGCTCAATGTGGGCGCGCTTCGATCGCGACGGAACTCGGGTTGAAAGGGGCGGAAGGGGGGCGTACTCCCGTTTCTCCCCGAATTCCCCTTCTGTAGTAAATATACGCACGATCGCACGCCACTCTCGCCGGCCCACGTCGATTCAGTCTCGCGTGGACGGTTCACAGGACACTCTGCACATCGCTATAAATAGGTCCCGTAGTACGACACTCATATGTTTTGTGGTATGAATGCGTTTGTGACCCGTGCGCTTTGAATGCGGCGCCATTCGAGCGACGAGGGCTAAATAAAACGAGCCGCTCGTTCAGTTCACTTTATTTGTAAATTTCACAAGATTTCTGTATGGTACAATAAATTTTTACGAAGTATTTAAGTATAAACTATTTTACATTTTTATGAATTTTCTAGGTACAATGACTAGCGAAAATATCACAGATATTAACGATACAACGATTATCCTTTTTGATCGCTGCAGTCATACATATTTATCCAAAACGCATCCTCTGATTGCAACGGATGCGAACTATACACGATGATACCTATTAAGGTACAGTACCAAAATAAAATTTATCACAAACAATATTGTAAACTAAAAAAACTTGATAATTTAAAAATGTCTCGAAACTAAGTAAGTAAATGTTTTTGTTTTGATTTCGCTAAAAATTACATAAAATTAAATAAAAATGTTCGATCAAAATATTTGAATAGATTCAATAATATTATAATACAATGATTTTCATATAAAAAGAGGATTTATATACAAAAACAAACTATTTACAATACCTAGACGAAAGGTGGCTAGTCACAGTCTAACGTCTCTGTTCTCTCGCAATGGGAAAATCGTCTCAATAAAGCCTCGTAGATCAAATGATGAACCACTTGCCGAAAACTTGGATCGCATTTGAAAAAAAATTTTTAGTTAAAAAATGAAAATTTCTGCCGCGCATTCATGATCAATAATATAATCAAATGTGCGTGCAATTGTTTATGTATCCTTCGTGCTGAAACATAATTTTTTATTCACATCTGGGCAGCGCGAGGGTAGGTACCCAAAAGTTTGGCAGAAAATATTTTTTCGCGCATTCATCTCTATGTTTCATATCTATCATACTAATACATATTAATTGCGCAATATGGGTAGCGGGAGGGTACTTCAAAATTTAACAGAAAAAATTCGCACATTAATTTTTACTCTATGCTTCGGATCAATCATACCAAAATTTGGAGTAGATATTTGTGATAAATGCTATCAAGAGTTGTGAGCTTGGTCCGCGCCGGCGGCTGGCACGGCCTTGGCTAAATACGAGAAAGATCTGGCATTGGGAAGACCGGCGAGGACGCAAGCGCTCAGCGCTGAGCGCGTGAGGTTCATGGGCGCCGCGTCGTACCACTCTGCCGTGTCTCCGTCGTAGCATTCCACGTGAGGGATTGTGGTTGAACCTGCAATTGTAAATCCCTATTCACCTTCCCGTCTAACACGAATATAACGCAAGCGAGGAATAATGTCCCCAATAGACAGACAGAAAGACCAAATAGATTCTAGAAAATTCCCCCATTTTTACACTGTTTGTAAAAATAAAGGAATTTAAGATACCTACGGGAGGAAGTGGGTGAAAGGTTCCGTTGGTTATTTCGTTTTGCCTGTTTGTATAAGTATTAAGTACCTACCTAGGTATCTATATCTATCTATACATATAATAAAATCGTAGAATTGCCGTATCTGTACATTGAAGATTTTTGCAAAATAATAACTGGGGGATGTTAGGGATAAGTAATAGAACGTAAAAAAGCTATTTTTGAAATTTTTGTCTGTTTGTCTGTTTATCTGTTTGTCTGTTTGTCTGTTTATCTGTTTGTCTGTTTGTCTTTATGTTTGTGCGCGCATCACGTAAAAACTACTGAATGGATTGAAATGAAACTCGGCATGATTTAAGTTCATACTATGGAGTAACATATAGGATACTTTTTATCCCGAAATTCAGCACGGTTCCCTTGGGAGAGGGGATGAAAGGCAAAATGTGTACTTAGCTGTAATTCGTTAACGGGTGGTCCGATTTCATTCATTCTTTTTTTGTTAGAAAGTAGATACTTTAAAGACTACAGGCTAATCTCCGAAAGGCTGGACCCTTTTTTATGGGACTTTCACTGGCGGATGTTTACATTTTGATGTACCTAAACATCCGCCAATGAACTTTTAACAGTTTTTAGCAAGGTTTAAGCTCAAAGGAGCATAGGAAAAACAAAATGATTCCCACGTGATTATTAAAATCAATATCCACGCGAACGAAGTCGCGGGTATCCGCTCGTTGGAAATAAGTCGAAGATCACTCCGATGAAAACTTAAGCCAAGATCATTTATTTCTGTTACATTTTAGTCCTTTCAACCGATCGATGGATGCCTATTGCTGCACTTAGGTCTCTTGGACGGATGTTCACACTGCACGGTGTTGTGCTGTTTGTATCCAGCAGTTCCTTGCGACTCATTTAATGACTGTCCACTTAGTGAGCGGTCAACAAACATTGCGCTTTATTTAGTGGGCGGACTACCGTCATTGCGCTTTCCAGCGCTCTCTAGTTCTTTTATCATTGCGAACTAAACTGACGCAGTAACTAACCATTAAACCCTCCTATAACGAAGATCATGTCGTCGAGCAGCACCGTGGCGAAGTTGCTCCTCGCACTGAACATCTCCGTCACCTCCTGCCACTCGCCGCCGCGGTGCGGACAGAAACGCTCCCCTTAGAAACATAGATGTCACTTTCGAGTTTCGAATTGTAGGAACTTACTTACTTATAACAGTTGCAATCATATTTCGTAAAGCAGCAACAAAAAAAGCGAAGATTGATTATGTATGTATATAAAAGCCTCGAACCAGTGATCCTGATTAGCAATATTAGCAATGCAAATAGGTAAATCTCTACTGTTAGAGCAAATAATGTTTCTTACGAAACTCAAACAAACAATTTGAGTTATCTCTGAATCTCTCTATTGAAATTTAATAAAAAAAAGGCAAATATGTAAGTATATTAACCAGTATTAAGCCGGCTGTATCCATTGAAACCTCCGAGCGCGTACAGACACTCCCGGTACGCGACGAGGCTGACTCCGGACCGGGGGCTGATCATCGACCGGATCAAACTCCACTGTTTGGTGTCCGAGTCGAACACCTCCGCCGAGCTCAGCACCTCTTGCCCGTTGAAACCGCCGACTATGTATATCTGTTATAAGCTACAGTTGATTAGTCTCGTGGTAAGCTATAAAAGAGTATGATAGCGTCATAGTTAAAATTTACAAGCTATATGTAGGAAGAAGTTATTATTATGAAAGATCTAAAATAGTTAAAGTGCGTAAAAGATTAGTTGGAAAAATATTCACAAGAAGCATAATATATCCTTCACCTACCAAGCAATGCATAAAGCAACGATTGGGACATCTATAAATTTTAGAAAAATAGAAAGCAAAAAGATCATTCAAGCATAGGAAACTTTTTTTAACTAGCCTTTCCACCAAGCGAAGCGGCGCTGGCATCGGAGCGCTGTTTGTTCATGGCAGTGGTCATCTCCCACTGGTTCTTGTCGGGGTAGTAGCGCTCTACGGACGACATGCGCGTACGACCGTTGTACCCACCCAGCGCGTAGATGAGACCCTCTGTATTATATCATTAATTTGATCAGAGAAAATAAAAAGGAAAAAATATCTCGATATCAATTTTCGTCTTCAACCTCTCTGGGCGTAAGACTTTAGAATGGCCATGGCCCGCGCGAACCAAGCGCGTTGCACAACCGGCTTCAGTTAAAATTCACATTAAGTTATCTAATTGTAATTGTCATAAAACTGACAGATCGTAGTGTTGTGAGGGCTCTCTCTCTCGTTCTGTATAACCTGTTATCGACTATCGACAAATCCTTTATTATTGTTACACACAACACCATAGAATCAGGTTCCAGTTCGTTAAGGGCTGTGAGTGCGAGCGAGGAGTCCGATACAAATGATTTATGACTTGGATTGCACTTTTGTAATGTTCCAACTATAGTTACCTAGGTATGTTGCTATAATATGCGTTTTAGACGTCTTGTGATCGTCTAGAGTTCTAGAACGATGAAATTTACAACCCATTTTACAACCCATCTTACTATGGGGTAAAGCAGCTGATATTGGAAAAATTTTCGTTTTACAAAAAAGGGCAATTCGCGCAATTTATAATTTAAAACCGCGGGATTCCCTTCGAGAGAAATTTAAAGAAATAGGTATTCTTACAGTAGCTTCTCAATATATTTATAACAACATAATTTTTGTTAAGCAAAACATTCACAGTTACAATAAAAAGTGTGAATTACACGATAGGCGGTTAAGAAATAGAGATGGACTAGTGATTCCTCGATTACGCCTCAAAAAGGTCCAAAGGTCGTTTGTGGGAATGGGCGTAATGTTCTATAACAAAATTCCACAACAAATCTTAGATTTGCCTTTACACAAGTTTAAGAATTCTATTAAAAGTGTGCTCATGAAAAAAGCATATTATACAATTGAAGATTATATAAATGATAAAAAAGCATGGATTTAATTTATTCGCTTTATACGCTATTATAACTTGAGGAGTATTCGATTATTGGTGTTCAATTCGATGCTTTAATCATGGGTAGCCTAAGTATGTCACGCTCTCTTTAAACATTTCTGTGGTGGTGTCGTGTGGTGCGGGTTGTTACGTTCCCTCAAATATGGTTGAGCGAAGCAATGGCTGGATCATGCGTCATGCTCGTGAACGGGTGCCGCCGTCGGAAATGGGGCTACTTTTGTCTGCCCTTCTTAACGTGTAGAATTGTAAGCACCATTCCGAACCAGTGGTAGATTCATTTGTCGATTCAAAAGCACTTGTAAAAGTTTATCCGAATAAAAAATATGTCTTAGACTTGCCTTTACACAAGTTTAAGAACTTTCTTAAAAGTATGCTCATAAAAAAAGCTTATTATACCTACAACTGAAGATTATATAAACGATAAATAAATTACGTAATTAAAAAAACTAAAAACCCGACTGCGTAAAACAAACTAGTTCTGGTAACTGAAAAGCAAAAAACAAGCTTTGTACTTTATAAACTAGAATTTGATAAGATCATAAACATAATTAATGTTAGAAAATGTATGGCATGCGGGGGCGAACTAATAGTCCTGAGTAGTTGGCTAAGTAATGCCCCCGCCTGCCATACATTTTCTAACATTAATTATGTTTATGATCTTATCAAATTCTAGTTTATAAAGTACAAAGCTTGTTTTTTGCTTTTCAGTTACCAGAACTAGTTTGTTTTACGCAGTCGGGTTTTTAGTTTTTTTAATTACGTAATTTATTTCTTGGTTTTTAGTGCAAAACTATGAAAAATTTTTAGATGCATATTTTTACAAGAGACAGGCCTGTGTCACTCCGCGTGTAGGTAATAGCGCGTTTAAGACGACTATTAGCGCCATCTGTTGAACACGAGAAACTTTAATAAGGTCCTTCATAATATTATTGTATTATTTTAGTGTTTGGCGATTTAAGGTTAAATTATTAGTGTTACAATAATTGATGGGAAGGGGGGAGGTGTAGGGGGGATTATGTGGAATGTGGTAGAGTGGAGTGGGAAGGGATCTTAAATAAATTACCACCAATTTACTCACAGTGTAGTTGTTATTTATTTTGTTTTCTATGATTTGTCACTCCAAACTGATTACAAACACATAGATTGTATATATTTTCGTATTTGCCTTTTAAAGCCCTTTATTTTGATACCCCACTCGAGGGTCTTGAGGAAAAAAATTTTTTTCAGCTCGCACATTAAAGTGCATAAAATCCGCCATTTTGAATTTTTATTAATTTTATGTACCCAGTAACATTTGCGCTGTTAAGACAAATCTAATGACGTATCATTTATCAAAATAAGTTGAGTCGTTGAGTAGTTACGAACTGACATAGGAAACGGTCATTTTCTGTGATTTATCACTCCAACTTATTTTCAAATATATAATTGTATACATTTTTGTATTTGCCTTTTAAATCCCTTCATTTTGATACCCCACTCGAGGGTCTTGAGGAAAAAAATTTTTTTCAGCTCGCACATTAAAGCGCATAAAGTCCGCCATTTTAATTTTTTTTTTAATTTAGGTACCCTATAACACTCGCGTCATGAAGACAAATCTAATGACGTATCATTTATCAAAATCCGTTGAGCCGTTTATTAGTTACACGCGGACATAGGAATGGACATACATACACACAGGTGAAACACATAACCCAGTCGGGTAATAAAAAGCTTGGATTTAACTCGTTCCAGCAATGCGCGAGACGGCATTTCAATCATGTACATTAATAATAATAATTGTTATAATGTTATTTTTAAAAAGAGCAACCGCCGAGTTTCTTACAGGTTCTTCTCGGCTGGAACTGCATTCCGAACCTGTGGTAGACTCAATCGACGATTCAAAAGCACTTGTAAAAGTTTATTTGAATAAAAAACTTTTCTATTCTATTCTATTCTATTCTATTCATTAACCCAATTAATTAATTTTCGGAAGTAGGTAATAATAGGTAACTTGCGATCTCGTTTTTTTTTGCAAGTTATTATTTTTAAGTTACGTGCCCTAATGTCCTTTAATCCACGTTCGTAATTGAACTTTCGTAACCAGTTACGAACATGGAATTTTTTCTTCCTTTGATAACCAGCTACGAAAACAGAATAAGTTAAAGTCGTAGGTGCCGGTCGCCGGTGCCCTGAGCCTTTGGTCAATAGATACAAAAAAATTCGTCGATATTGTATCCCAAAAATTGGTCGACGCATCATGTGACCCAAGAGCTGGCTCGTATTGTGCCCAAACACTAAGCCTGACTATACAAAGAGGCAATAGCGCCAGTGTCTTGGGCACCATGCCCTTTCTACCCTTACCCTACTTTATGACACCAAGTTCCTACTTGCCTTTTGAAATCTAGTTATTTAAATTTTTTACTTATTGACACTAAACTTACCATACAATGAACACAAAATTACTTTGCTATAATCCGCTAACAGTGACAAATTTGTAGGCACAACACCACACAAATTCACCACAAAATTAACTCGACGATCGTTTCGCTCCGACACCGGAGCATCTTCAGATGTCGACTTCACAACGGATGATTGCAAAGTGACCCATCCGTTGTGAAGTCGACATCTCCTGAAGACGCTCCGGTGTCGGAGCGAAACGATCGTCGAGTTAAATTTGTGGTGAATTTGTGTGGTGTTGTGCCTACTTTGTCACTGTTAGCGGATTATAGCAAAGTAATTTTGTGTTCATTGTATAATATCATGGAATTCCGCAAAGCAACGCCTGCTTCTATTCAACACTAAACTTACCGTGAACAACCACACTGACATAGCACCTCGCTTGATACATGCAAGCTCTCTCGAGCCAAGTGTTAGCGACGGGATCGTAGCACCGCACCGTGTTGAAGTGGTCGCTGCCGTCGAAGCCGCCGATCATGTAGATCAAATTGTTCAACGTGCACAGGCCGTGGTAAGCGCGAGGTGATAGATCCATGTGAATAGATAGAAACCAACGGTCGGCGCTAAAAGTTTAATTTAGTAAGTACATATTTAAAAAAAAAATCTTTTTAAATGGGTTCTAATTTCTCGGCTCTGAGTTCTAGTTTTTTGGCTACGTTGCAATGAAAAATCGTTGTAAATAAAAAATTGGCTATTTATCATTCATTTTACTCGCCCCTGACAACGATGAGAGCCGCGTGAGATTTGAAATTAGATAAAAAAACTACTATCAATATTAAAGTTATAATCATTCAAAAAAAATTGATTTTCTGTAAAGTCGGTTTACGAACGATAATTTTACGTGATAACGTCATAAAAAACATTGCCTCTCTATCGCTTGTTCCGCGCTGTCGCTTGCATGCGGTGCGTGGCAGTGAGTCATGTTTTTTTCGTGCGTGCAGCTCGCGTTCATCGATTTATAAGACGTTATCACGTCAAAAGACAAATACATAATTATCAATGATCGGAATACACAGTGCAATTTTGCATGATATCAGAATGTGGATATGCCAATTCATAATTTTTTAATATTATCTCTGGTTTCCTTACTCAGTTTTTATTAGTAGGTACAACATGAAAAAGAGAAATCTCTTCGATACTGAACATTATATGAGGTTTCAAAATTGCGCAAGACAGAAATCCCGCACTCATATCCATACTATTGATAGTGTTCCAGGTCGTTGACCCTAAATTGCACTACCTATTCCGATCTTTGTAATTATCAAAGATCGGAATAGGTAGGTACGTACCTACCTACCTACGTTTTCTGTTATAAACAAGTACGTACCTACCTCTATAATTATAATTATACAGGTAGGTACGTACTTGTTTATAACAGAAAACGTAGGTAGGTAGGTACGTACGTGAAAGATTTTGAACTATCTTCTATGATTTTATTATTTTTACTTACCGTGTATCGTATGTTTCAACAAAACTTGTCGGGCTCCCAGCACTCCAACCTCCTACCGCGAAAAGTATTTCATATGGAATTCGTGGCCTTGCTATGGGATCATTAAGATCTACCTCTGTCTCGGGTCTGGAGTCTAATACCGTAAGGAAAACTACTGCTGGATATAATGCTTCTTGACATTTCTATAATAAAATGCTGTTTAAATTTAACATCCGTTACTTCACAAAATTTTATGAAAATAAAAATTACTCTGAATTTACCGCATCGTCGATCACAGGTTGCCATTGTAAAATTTTGGACTTAAAATATTTATAACTTATGTGGCCATATCGCACACAAGATAAAAGAGACGGAATATATTTTCTTCTGTTGTCTAAATCATGCTCTGCCCATATCTTTACTGCTTGGAATACTAATTCTTCATTTTTAACGTTTAATTCGTCATCTCGCAATACATCCTCTAACTCATCGTAGGACAGAGATTTAAATTCGCTGCATTCTTTTAATATTCTGGCAAAGTTTTGTCTTATATACAGTTTGCCTTTTTTTTCTAAGTCACTACAAAAGTAGCATCTGGCAAATTTAAATATTCCAAGACAGTTATGCGGGCGCAATTCTTGTAGAAGAAATTGGCAGCATAGTTGAATGACTCCGACAACATCGAAATGGTCAGCATAAGGAAGCAAATATTGTACATTGTCGGCAGTCACTTTACATGTTCCTGAATAGGCATAGTCAAGAATCAAGCTCATGTAGTAAGATGGAACATCGACGATGATTTCTCTTTCCTCAGCCTCTCCCTTTTTTAAAGAGTTTACAAATATGGCTTTAAAATATGGACTGACCGCTGAAAGTATAGCTCGATGTACTTCTATAGTAATTTTGTCCTTACATAGGATTGTACCATCACAAAGTTGCCCATTCTTTCTTAGTTCATTCCATATTGCTGGAAATTCTACCACCGAATAATTTTCAGGGAGGCACACACATTTTCTTTTGCGAGTGACTATTCTTTTTTTCACTAGGCGGGGCTTACTAGATGCAGGAATGCGAACGGAATTTTTGCTCTTTGAGAATTTTCGATGTTTTGCATTAAATTCCATCCCTTTCGAAAAAACGGCGGTCGAAACTTGTTATTCTGTCGCGATGACAGCATTGGACATTTAATTCATTCTATTTTTTTCAAACTTGATTTCAAAGTGCAGTTCGATTTTTTAAACTATGTCAGCTTGATGCCAGCATTATAATGTACCTGGGGTGTAAGTGGCCCAAATTCCACCTATGTGGCCAAAGTCAACCTCACCTGCGCGCGGTACACCCTGCCAATTAACACCTACAAGTCGATGGGTTATTGGAATAAAGCTGCAATCGACAAAACTAAATTTTTCAGGAAAAAAGATTTAGTGAAAATTCTATAATTACTAAACTAGGAGGCGCATCAAAACGGGTTGTTTGTATATCAAACGATGCGTTATTTTTTTCTGGAGGAACATAATAATATAATGTACACAAGGTAGGTACTAGTGCTTAGGCTTGTTTAACATTAGGTAGTGCGTACCTAATGTTAAACAAGTTGAAACCACTGTACAGCTTAATAATGAGGAATTAGATCTAGTGGATACGGCTGTTTTCCTGGGGATAACGTTAGATGCTAAACTCCAATGGGGCCCTCATGTAAATAACTTATCGAACAGACTTAGTTCTGCTGCATATGCGGTTAAAAAGATTCGCCAACTAACTGATATTGAAACTGCGAGGTTAGTTTATTTTAGTTACTTTCACAGCATTATGTCATATGGCATACTTTTATGGGGTAATGCTGCTGATATTAATTCCAGTTTCGTGCTGCAGAAGAGGGCTGTTCGTGCCATATATAATATGGGACCCAGAGAGTCACTGAGAAATAAGTTTAAGGAAGTTAAAATTATGACAGTTTATAACCAATATATTCTTGAAAATTTAATATATGTACACAAAAATATCGATAAATTTAAGAAAAAAAGTGACTGTCATAACATTAATCTTAGAAATAAAGATAAACTTGTGTTGCCCACTACTAGGCTGCGAAAAGTTGGAAAATCATTTGTTGGTAATTCTGTACTTTTTTATAATATGTTGCCAGAGAACATTTTGGATATGTCTCTCAATAAGTTCAAAGGTTTTATTAAACGCAAATTAATTGAAAAGTCTTACTATAGCTTAAAAGATTTTTTTAATGACAAAAATCCATGGACATAGATTGCTCTAAAAGCCAACAGTTCAAATCATTTTTATGGCTATTATACCATATTGTAAGATGGTGATAATAAAAAAAAATAAACCCGGCTGAGTTTGTTGTGGGCTCTTCTCAGACCAGGGCGCGTTTGGAACCCTCGTAGTTTTAGTTTTAAGTTTCCGTAAATAATTATCACCATTGCCTGTACCTAAATTGACGTTCAAAAAGTGTACAGTGTACCAATTTTGAATAAAGTTTATTTGATTTGATTTGATTTGATTTAGGAAATACCTAATAACTACAAAAACGATATTGCCGCATTTTAAGTCGTTTCCGTTAGAGACCATTGTGGTCATATTCCGGTAAAAAGTGCGAAATCAATCAAACAGCAAGTTCTGAAGTATGTACGGCAAATACAATATTAGCGTCTACCTACAGTCATAATAAAATTAATAGTATCATGTACCTAGTAGGTTACCAACTTACCACCGTACGGCAATGTTTATTAAAATTCAATCGACATATTTTTATTTCATGGAACTTTTATTTAATGTTCATTTCGAGGAACAACGCCACAATGGCCTTTACTTGTTAAACAAAATTCGAATGATGAACAGGGAATGACGAAGCAATACCCATATTGATTTTGCTAAATCGGGCAGTTGTCATTTAAAATTTGTGAAAAAAATCACTAAAGGTATTCGGGTCCGTAGATTACGAAAATGGCTTAATCGGAAAACTGTTTCTATGGCTATTGCGGTCTTGTTCCAGGCACCCATCGAAGTGTTACATTACATATTATACGGTCAACTCAGGAATAATAAGGCGCCATATGGATTTTATCATGTCCCATAAGCCATTTATGATAACCGTTAATAAGATAGCGGTAAAATTATAAGTAATTGGTAATTTAACGCTATAAAGATTTAACAGTAATACGTAGCAAAAATAACGGTATTTAAAGCACCGCAGCCAATACAAAATAATGTTTATTATAAGATATGTATACTACCTACTTAAGTTTACCTACTACATAGCAAAAGAGCACTAAAAAGAGCAAAAGGCTCTGCAGAACAAGTGACAGGCGGCAACATTGAAAGGCTCAAAAGAGCTAGAAGGCTAGAACGTGGCTAGAACTCAGAGTCGTAAAACCAGCTAAATATAAAAAAGCGGCAACATTGAATGTCACTGTCAAATATTATTGCTCTCTTTTTGTCTATAGTCCGTCTTTTTCTTCCGGTTGTCAATATGGTGAGTTTTGCACGGGAGAAAAATAAAATGAATCAAGAAAAATCTAAGTGAAATGAACGTGTTGTGAAAGTTATAAGTGATTGTAAGTTAGTCCAGTGATGTTAAAATGCATTGCATTATTTATTTCAGGGTGTCGACATCAACCATAAACACGACAGGAAAGTTCGGCGCACCGAAGTCAAATCTAAGGATGTATACTTGAGATTGCTCGTAAAAGTAAGTTTAATAATAATTCTTTGAATTACTCGGAAGTGCATGCCCGAAATGTATTTTAATGTTTTGATGTCATTCATAACCTATAAATATTTGTTTATTTGACAGTTGTACAGGTACTTGGCAAGACGTACAGATGCCAAGTTTAACCAGATCATCCTCAGACGGCTGTTCATGAGCCGCATAAACCGGCCGCCTCTCTCCCTGTCCCGGTTATCGCGTCACATGAGCAAGCCCACTCGCGAGGGCCTGATCGCCGTGGTCGTGGGCTCAATCACCAACGACGTGAGGCTGTACAAGGTCCCCAAGCTCACAGTGGCCGCCCTGCATGTGACTGAGAAGGCGCGCGCCCGGATTTTGGCTGCCGGAGGTAAGTCTATACTAAAAAGTAATAATGATTGATTGGTTGTATTTGTTTACTGTTGTAAAAATAACTTAACCTCTACAAAGTTCTATGCAAAGAATAACCTTAAATTCTTCTAAAACATAAGCTTTTGCAGGCCTAGTTTTAATGTAGAAGAAATGCTATAATATTGTGGATACCAAGTTGTGATTTAATTGATTCAGACTCGAAATTATTATTGTTTCAATAAAACTAATTTATAATTATTTATAGTAAACTTACAACTTTGAACTCAGTTCAACATAAAGTTAATTCAAATACCTATCCTTGATTTGTTTATTTTTATGAATTATTGTGGATACCAAGTCGTGATTTAATTGATTCAGACTCGAAATTTACTACTAACTACAACTAATTTATAATTATTTATAGTAAACTTACGACTTTGAACTCAGTTCAACATAAAGTTAATTCAAATACCTATCCTTGATTTGTTTATTTTTATGAATTATTGTGGATACCAAGTTGTGATTTAATTGATTCAGACTCGAAATTACTATTGTTTCAATAAAACTAATTTATAATTATTTATAGTAAACTTACGACTTTGAACTCAGTTCAACATAAAGTTAATTCAAATACCTATCCTTGATTTGTTTATTTTTATGAATTATTGTGGATACCAAGTTGTGATTCAATTGATTCAGACTCGAAATTTACTACTAACTACAACTAATTTATAATTATTTATAGTAAACTTACGACTTTGAACTCAGTTCAACATAAAGTTAATTCAAATACCTATCCTTGATTTGTTTATTTTTATGAATAGTAAAAACTACTAAATAATGCTGTTTAAAGCTTTATTTTGTTAAGATCTGATATTTTAGCCAGTTTTAGCCCTGGCAGGAATGTGCTGCATATCAATTGATTGCACTGGTTAAGCAAATTGATAACAAGATGGGTGACCTACTTTTGAGGCGAATTAGGCAATTTCGTTTCCTCTGCAAAGCATGTTAAGCCGTTGGTCCTGTTTAATATCACTATCATCTCACAATAAATGTAGTGCATGTGGTAACCTAGCATTTCTTTCTTTAGGTGCAGGTTTCCTCACGTAAACTGCTTGATCTTTTGTGCCTACTACATTATCATCCTGAGAAAAAGCCCTACCATTGATGAAATGGAAGATTCTAGTCCAAACCAAATCACCTGGAGGGCTATTCTCTAACTTTGTTATCAACAGTACATAACAGTACATAATAGTCACTGAATAAGTTCAATATACTTTGCGGCTTTACTGTGTGAAATATAAATATTTGATAATAAATGATTTCATTTCACACCGTAAAACAGCAATGTATATCAAACTAATTTGGTGGCTTTCATTTACTGTTAGTTACTGCTGGTAAGCTGTACATGTTAACTATAAATTTGATTCTCATAAATTATAATTTGTCATTTCCAGGTGAAATCCTAACATTTGACCAGCTTGCTCTGCGTGCCCCCACCGGCCGCAAGACTGTCCTCGTCCAAGGCCGCAGGAATGCCCGTGAAGCGGTCCGTCACTTTGGCCCAGCACCTGGTGCACCTCGCTCGCACACTAAACCCTACGTGCGCACAAAGGGACACGAGCGCGCTCGGCCGAGCCGCCGCTCTAATGTGTAATCTTTTAAATATAAGGAGTACAATCTATTTGGTGTTTCATTAAATAAACCATTTTCTTTTGAGTGTGTTGTACATCAGGTAGCTAAAGTGAACTCATGTATCTAGTAATTATAACTTGTTTGAATATTTAATTTCCATCTACTTTGCTATAATGGTGGGCTAGTTTGACTTTTATAGTAACTTTAACTGTCTTACGTGCAACTGGCTCTAAGTATTAATTACACTGGTCTGCAACGAAATCCTCCTTTAAATTAAAATATGATAAATATGAAGAGCTTAACATGCTGAATCTAGATCTGCTTCTTATTCTTTGCTATCACGTATATTTTATTTTTTATTTTATTTTTTTAAATACCTCTAAATTCTGTATTTTTTGTGAGTCATTCTTGCATTAACGCTAGTTTATTCATTCTGTATCGTATTTTTCCACACAAAAATGACTTGGGTTGATAGAAAGAGAGAGAACGATATCAACTGATGATGATTTTACACTAATGCATACGTTTCTGCAGTTCTTGCTGTGACTCCGTTGCGCTCAGTTTGATATAAAGTTGTAAAGTGATTGTTGCTGATTTTAACCTAGTATATCGGTAAGTTTTATATTATATTGATACATGTAATTAAAATTTATGTGTAGTTTCAACTATATAGCAAAAAAGATTAGAACGTGATTAAAATATAATTTTAATTTTATGGCAAATTTAATTTTGTTGTAGGTACAAAATGCCAAGGATTTGCAAAAACTCTCCTGACGTGTTTTGCTACATTTGCGGTAAATTTACCATAAAATCTCAACGGAACACATTGACTAGTCTGGTTAATATCACTAATGTGCGTTATTTTGGGATTCCGGTCGATGATAGAGACAAAAATTGACTTTCGAAAATATGCTGCAAGAGTTGTTCAAGAGCTTTTAGAGGTTGGCTCAAAAAAAGTCATAAAACTATGCCATTCTCAACGCCCATGATTTGGATGGAACCTCAAAACCATCAAAACTATTGTTACTTTTGTATGACTTCGACAATTTTCTTGGAAACAAAAAAAAAGTGAAAACTACAAGGAAAGCATCCAAGACCTTGTCTTCTTATAAAGCTTTAAAATGCAATATGGTACTTAAAATTAATTTTTTAGATTCTCACTTAGATTTCTATCCCGAAAATCTAAGAGTGGTATCTGATGAACACGGTGAAAGATTTCATCAGGTCATATTGTACATTGAGAGGCGTTACAATGGAAAATGGTCGAAAGCAATGTTTGCCTATTTTTGTTGGTCTTTTTGTCGCGAAACTTCATTAGAAAATATAAAAAGAAAAAAACTACCAAGTGAAATGATATAAGCAATATGTAATTACATTGTCTTATGGTTTTTAATGTTTTAGTGTGATTATATGTAATATTTTGTCCTAATTATATTAAAACGATGATTTATTTTCAAACAAAAAATTGTTTTCTTTAAAAATTCCCTCACAAAAAATATATACGTGATACATATTTTTTTAAACCAAGTTTCTGTAGAGAAGTATCACATCTATAATAATCTTGCACAATAATATGAAGGAGTGCAAAAAAAATTTTTTTTGCAGACCAGTGTTATTTATCATTACTTTGGAAAGTCCAATACTTTTACTGTAATAAAGACAGTCAACAATCTTTGATATAGACTGAAGGGAGATAGAAGATATAAATTAGCTACACTGGAATTGTTGGATAAAACTAACCCATGGTTCAAAGCTGGTGTAGTTCGTGTTGTGAATTGAGGTAAAGTTGAAGCTAAGTTGGAAGTATGGCTTTATATGGAAGTATGGCTATGGCTCTGATTCAAAAATATTTTTTAACTACTTGCACTTCACTGCGATCTCATCTGATGTTATGTTCAGTGTGCCTAGAAGATGCCTACTCACTCATGAAAATGGAAATCTGTGCAAATAGAGTTCAATTGCAAGTTGACTAGTAAATATAAAAAAGACTAAATAAATAAAATATTTATAATTAACAATATTTAACACTTACTAATACTAGTTCACTAAAATTTAATATCACAGACTTATGATCTTCAATCACAAAAGGCATGGGACCAGTAATTCACCAGAGATTCATCTTGCTTGGTCACACCCAGTACTTGTTCCAAATTCTTGATAGCATCAGGTTTTCCTGATAACAAGGCTGTTTTCAGTGTTCTTGCAATGCTAAAAATAAATATTTTTATTTTAATATTGCCAATGGAGAATATGTGTAGTTAAATTGGGTTCAAATATTTTTTCTGTAATCTTTATCAACAGGAAATTATATTTAAAGGTTATTTAAATAATCAAAAATTCAAATTAAGCCACATACACACACACTCACTTTTAGGATATTTAACTTAATATTGTATTTATTTATATTTTAAATATGTAGTTACTTCATTTCTATTTATAAGATTTTCATAAAGATTGTCTACGGAAGAGCGGGACATCCTGGCACAGGTATAAATTTACCTAAAAGGATGTCCCAACAACTGATTAATATTTTGTAAAAATTTTTTTTATGAATAAATCATTTTCAAGCCTGGGACATTCAAAATTGTAAACTGTTTGGTTTGGATTGGTTAGAACGAACTGTGATATCAACATGCCCATCCAATCAGGAAGTGTGATTTTAATGTGACATCAGCATCCACAGTTAGATAGTGAATCTGATTGCAGTTTTAAATACATATTGTTTTTATGCATTACTAGAGAATGCCCGCGGCTTCGCCCGCGTGAATTTCGGTTTTGCACAAATCCCGAGAGAATCGTGGATTTCCAGTTCCCGTTCCCGCTCCCTTTTCCAACCTTTATACCTACTATCAAGGAAGTTCGCTATAGTAATCTACCTATAGCTGTAGCTATAGATTTCGGGTTTTTCAAAATCCCGTGGGAACTGTGCATTTTTTCAGGATAAAAAGCCTATGTTTTAAGTCAGGGCATAATCTACGTCCATTCAAAATTTCAGCCAAATCGGTTCAGTAGTTGCGGCGTGATTGAGTAACAAACATCCATCCACACTTTCACATTTATAATATTAGTAAGAAGTAAGATATACTTTTTCATGTGTGATACATTGTTTGCTCTGCTACGGTTATGTAAAAAATTAATTAACAATTACCACTATCAAGAAGACTATCAAGAAAAAAGCTGTGATAGCCTAGTGGTTAGGACGACCGACTTCTAATCGGAGGTCGTGGGTTCGATCCCGGGCACGCACCTCTAACTTTTCGGAGTTATGTGCGTTTTAAGTATTTAAATATCACTTGCTTTAACGGTGAAGGAAAACATCGTGAGGAAACCTGCATGCCTGAGAGTTCTCCATAACGTTCTCACAGGTGTGTGAAGTCTGCCAATCCGCTTGGCCAGCGTGGTAGACTATGGCCAAAACCCTTCTCACTCTGAGAGGAGACCCGTGCTCTGTAGTGAGCCGGTAATGGGTTGATCATGATGATGATGATGACTATCAAGATTTGACTTAAAAGTTAATGGTACAATAATAACAATCTGATAAAAATGTCCTCACCCCAACCACTCTAGTTGCAATGATTTAATATGCTGAAGCAACACTGTATCATTAAATATTGTATTTTCCATGGCATGCTCTATTTTCTTCATAAGTGTAGGACCTAAAAATGTTGAAAAGACACTTAAACAACTTCTTTTTAACCCCCGACGCAAAAACGACGGGGTGTTATAAGTTTGACGTGTCTGTGTGTATGTGTGTGTGTCTGTATGTTCCCCTGTAGCGCTCAAACGGGTGGACCGATTTGAACGCGGTTTTTTTGTTTGAAAGGTGAATTAGTCGAGAGTGTTGTTAGCTATGTTTGATGAAAATCGATCCAAGATGGCCGCCGCTAAATAATGGAGGATTACATATTTTTTCACAACTCCCTTAATATGGGTATCAAATGAAAGGGCTTGACTAGTAGAATAGCACTATTCAAATCCAAGATGGCTGCCACCACAAAATGGCGAATGTCGGGGGTTTTTTAATTTTTCAATTTATACTTGTTAGTACCTAGTAGTAAAATAGTGGATTGTACTTTTAAAGACAGCGAGATATTGGACTGTCAACAAAAAACAGTTTGTTCATATTTTAGTTGACTGCCTTTCGGTAGGAGGGTAGGATAGGCCTAAGAGAGAAAGGTATCATCAACTTACATTTCACAGGTATACTGTGACTCCATTTACATTCAAAATTGTTATTTTCAGTTTCTTCTAATATGCAGACATCTTGCGATGGCAGCACTTGAACGGAACTATCTGCTCTGATGTGACTGATATTGTGGTTTACTCTACTTGGTACTAAGCTTGATAGACTGTTGATAATACTAGAAGGTTCTGTGTGTTGCGATTTTATAACTATCTAAAACAAATTAGGATTATGAGATAGTAAAAAAAAATTTTAGAACCCAATTTTAAATGACACAAATAAGTTAATACAAATCGGACAATATTCAAAGGCATTGCATTGGACTTTAATCAAGTGCAAATTATTCAAAGGAGGAAGATAAAAAAAGTTCAGATATAAAAACCCTTCATACTTACATCAATTCCAGTCAAGGTGCAATACAACAATATCCTAAACACAGCTTTGCTCAACAATTTCTCCAATTCTCTCAGTGGCATATGGTCACCCTTTGGCACTGAATATGCATTTTCCTCAAAAATCGTACCATTTATACTGGGAGTCAACTTTTTAAGTAAATCTTGACTAGTGTACAGTGTCTCTGAATATGTGACCGCGCCTGTTCTTAGCATCCATGTAAAGTGTGAGTGTAGCTTTTTGAAAATATCTTCATCACCTAAAAATTAATAATATGCATAGAAAACAGTTTGGGGACCTATAAATACATAATAGAACAATCTACAAAAGTAATAGATATACCTACAAAGACAACAGCATTATTGCTTAGTAGCAATCTCTATCAGGCAAACTTAGAATCAGGAAAATAAAAGAAAAAATATTGCTGGATGGTGTCTAAACGTCATCCACCATCATTAAAATTCACTACAAATTTTTTTGAATGACAATATGACATATTGTTTATTATATTCTCAATGCAAATTCAAAAATCAGATGACAATAATAATAATAATTCTAAGGACCCATGTTATTGATTTTATTAACAAAAATTAGAATCTAACACTCTAAGCCTAAGTTCATGATAAAAATTATCAATGTTTTTCTACCTGTTAGTTGTATTAGTGATCGCGACTGACCAAAATCATTTCTTCCTGTTTTTAATCTCAAAGCCCTCTGTGAACATATGCTCTGCTCATTCTCATATACCACTTCTGCTAACTGTTGAAGCTCCTTGGCTATTTTCTGTAATGAAAAGAGTTGGCATACCTTGGTAGTTCTACACCTAAATTGCGCTGATCTCACAGTTCATTTGTGTAACTATTTCCTGTCTTTTGACAAGTACGTCACCAGATTGAAAAGAAATCTAACTTGTTAATTTTTTAGCAGATTTGCTTGGGATATAAATTTTTCAAAAATCCCGCAGAAACCCTTTATTTTCTCAGGGTGCAAAGTAGTGTCACTCTGGATTTTACCCATGCAAAAATGAGCTCTGTTGCTGCATGATTTACAAATCAACAAACTAACCCACTTTCATGTTTATAATATTAATACAGACAGCAATAACTGCAGTATAAATAAGTTGGCCTAAATACTAACCTGCATATGTTCAGAAAGCACAGGTGTAATATTGAGCAGCAACATTTTGTCCTTCATCAGTACCACAATAGAGAACATTCTCTTCAGCCCCCTCGCCCTGGTGTCCTTCAGCTGGAACATGAGACTGAGCACATGGCCCTGTGTGTCGCTGAAGTACACCACGCCACCTTCTTTACTCCAACTCACCTGAAATAAGAGAAATAGATTTTATGTTTTGCTAATTATAAATAATCAATTAACATTGCATAAACACCTTCAGTCAACGACTAAATAAGTTGTCACCTTTTTGATGATGTTGGCCATCAAAAGTGTGCAACAAATTAGTTCTCATCAACAATTGGATTTTTTTGTTTATTGTTTATTGATGAGACATACCCGTGGAGACATAACAGTTGCCCAATTCATCTCCACAGGCTACAAAAATACAATACAACACAAAAATACAATAGGTACATAATAAAATATAAAAATATAAATACTAAATACTTAAAAATAATACAGAATTACTTATCCTCTAACATCAATTTAAATCTATTTATGAGCTGAAGCGGCGGGGTGTGGAATATATCCAGTTCTGAGTTTCTATGTATTAGATCATTGAGCAAGCGTAGTGCACGAGCCACTGGCGCTTGCCCAGCCATTACAGTTCTGCAGCGCGGTAACACAAACAATTTACGACGGCGCGAAATTGCGTAATTATCAGGCGCATACAGACCTACGTGCTCTAGTATAACAGAGTTACTTTTCTTACCCTGTATCAGATTGACCAGGTATAGAAGTAAGGCAAGATTACGCCTCACTTCCAACCTATCGTATCCTGTCATCCCGAGCAAGAATAAGCTTGGATATATTGTTAGTTCGCTTTCAAGAAATATAACGTGAAAATGTCTCACAATGCTTTGTCCAAGTGTGCTTTTAAGAGTTATTAAAATACAAATGCAACTGTATGAGGTTTTAAAGGAAAATATAGTTTTGCTTATTTCTCATCTCATAAGTGAGCACTAATTTAACACTTTCATTTCAACTTTGTATGGGACTGCAATGGACTGCATATCAAGTATGTTACTGATCAAAGATTGACATACTTAGCTTCTGCCTTAAGTAACTGTTTACACTAGTGCCTGATCAAGTCTATAAGCTTTTACTACAAAGTGCTTCTACTTATTATAGAAATGTTTAGGCATTTCATATTTAAAATATGGTTATTTAAATTCATATTTAAAATGAAGTCGGTTAACAAATAAATGAGTACATGACTTGAATAGAACTTACTTCACAAGTTATGCTTCGTAGAGCTGCCTGCCTCAAGAAAGCGGTAACATCATTATTTTGAACAGACTCTCTGCTACAAAATATAACACCATTGTCATCTCGCGATACAAACACGGTGTCGGGTCCAACTGAAGTACATCCACTGCACTGGACTGCGCTTTTGGAGGCTTCTGTGGTGTGACTATCGTCGTCTGTTGTGAACGTGCAGAACAGGGGCCGTGGACCGTGGGCCTCACAGAAATGGCATAAACCGATTATGGCATTCATTTCTCATGTGACAAAGTCAATGTTGGGTAATATGATAAATTACTTCGATGGTTAAATACGGTAAATACACGGATGACTATTATGTAGTGGATTGATGAATCAATTACATATTGATCGGTGATTCTTTTGTTCAATTTTCTATTTCTTGATCAATAATCTTGAGTAAAATATTAAATTCCTTGCTTGCTTGATAAAAATCACGAACAGAAGAAGTAAGAACAGAAAAACTTATTTAAACTTAGTTTACTTAGTTTAGAAAATGAAAAAGTTTGTTTTGATTGCGTCAATGTCATGTTTTCCGTCAATGTCAAAAACCATAAAGTACCATAGATGAATGAATGATTGAGTGAGTATAGAGATCATTAGAGTTGGCATAATGTCCTATAGAAATTAGTGGATCGGAAAATAGCTCAAGCTTATCAAAATTTTCATAAGTGTGAAAGAGACAACATTACATATTTGACATAATAATAAAACAGTTTGCGGCAGACTCGTGACTTAAGATGGCCTCCCTAAAATGTATACATGAACACTCACACACGCACAACTTGAGACATCACAACATAGAGTACCTACAGAGGGGAAGCTTCTAGTAAGCGGCCCGCTGTAGGTACACTCACACATATGCGCATGTTTGTCACCAACTGTACCGGTTAGTGGAACGAGCGCGCGTCCGTGAACCGTTGGTGAGTGTGTTTGTGTGAGTATACCTACAGCGGGCCGCTTGTGGAAGCTTCCCCTCTGTAGATTTACTACTCGTGTGATCACAATGAGCACGCGCCATTTTATGTCTTCGGATTGTGCGTGTGTAAGTGTATTTTTGGCACGTTTTTAAGGTTGGTATGCCAACTCTACTTTTTTTCTTCATGTTGTCATCCTCGTCATAAATCATAATCCTCATCACTAAAATATCTTCGTGCTTCCGGTTTAATACTCCCGATTCCCTTTTCCCGAATAGATCGATACCAGATTATATTGATATTGAAGAATCGATAACTATTGATTTCAAAATTAAATTACAGGAACTAGGTGCATACCTTGTCCTGTGCACATTGCATCTGGCGCGGGGTATCTTTAATATATTTATGAAAACTTGAAGGTCCGTTAGGTTGGAAGGTCTGAATCGCAGAGGCTACTATTTCTAACCCATTTCTATCGGTTTCTATAACTTAAATTAAATATCCGAGAATGAGACACGGAAAAACATAGTGAATTACATACTTACCTACTTATTATTTATCGTCTTTGCGGAACAGTACACCGTTGCGCAACATACACAACGTGCGCCGAATGGGATACAATCAACAATCCAGATTTTTAGCAAAAAGTTAAGGATAAATGAATGGCATTTTACAATGCAAATTGATGCAGCTTATTTAAATCAAATTAAAACACAATTTCCACGATTTTCATTACTTCGTTTATTGAACTGTACACCAATTCATCTCAACGACGAACTCCACGCAACAGGCACAGTTTACAAATAATTGATATAATTTTATTATATTAGCAGGCCGCATTCATGCGCACGACATACGTAAATACACGTCAGTTAACATTAGATAAATTATTAACATTAAAAATACCACCTCGCTAACTATAAATTCACTAGCCAGGCATTAATTGGTAACGTGCAAGTTTGAAAAGCGTCAAACGCTTCGCAAAATTTCCGGGATACAAAAAAAAATGGCGCAAGTAAAGAAATAAATTATTTTAATCATAAACAACATGATGATGTCCACCTATCTGAAAAAAATTTGTCTAAATTGTACGTTACATAATAATAACACTACTACTATACTGTTTTATTTCTTAGATACAGGTTTGAAGGCCAGCTTTCTGGACTTGAGCGAGGACCACTTGTGTCGTTTGTAGTAGTATACGACGGCGGCCAGCATGGAGAACATGCCTATGGCCTTGATGGTCATGAGCCGGCGGTCGTCCAGCTCGGGCTCGGAGCACCACCTGAGGAACGTGGCCACGTCTTTGGCCAGTTGCGACGCCGTCGCCGGTGTACCGTCGCTGTATTCGGCGGCCTGCGTGAAAATAAAACAAAACGTTACATAATATACAATCTATGTATGTATTTTATAGTCTGTACAAGTGTCAATACGACAACATAGTAGTGAAACATGTGTAGACATAGTACAGCCTTTCCCGAAAGGGATAAAAAAAAAAGACATAGTACAACATACTAGACTAATAGGAGTGGAATTCTGATGTTTCTTAATGTCACCAGAGATAAAACAGTTCCCACAAAAAATATAATAAATTCCAAACTTATATAAATATAAATTAATTGCTGCATGTAGATTGTAGATATGAGAAATGCCTGACATATACTTCAGGTATTTCAGTTTGGGGTAAAATCGAACTTTAGGTGGTAAACCTGTTTTTCATACAAATATCTTATTCTATTTTTTAAATGACAACTGTTAGAATTCCACGGAATTAAAAATCACAGTACACAATCTATTTTTCCTTAGCTGACTTAAATGGTAATCAAGTACCTTCTCGCAGAAACGCGTAAGCGACGTGATAGGATCGGAAGTTCTTACCACGAACTAACCTTGATTTGTGTGAAAATTAAATTATAAGAATGTCTAAAGTGGGTCGCTTACGAGTTTCTCTGAGAAGTTTTCTGCCATTTGTTTACTTTTTGAGTCAGCTAAAGAAAAATGGTATTTACCTTGTCTATTCTGTCTGTTCTTGCCTATGTCTGTTGCAGATAATAGATATATGTACGACATCAGAAACCGAAGCAAAACCACCAGTTCTAACACAGACAATGAGTATCTCTTACCCACGCCATTTCAGCGATGAGATTTAATCAAATCTGAGCGAATGCTCAGATTTGCTGCTATCGTTTCGCAAGGGATTCGTTTATCTATTGCTATTATAAATTGGATTCAGTTTTTTAATGTTTGCAATTTTTACAAGTTTCTTTGTATGATTGTGTTCACATAATGTGTTAAGTTTGATAAAAAAAAAGTGTGCAATTCATACACAGCAGACGTGAAAAATATATTCTAATTTTTCTAATGCTCCAAAATAGTAAATAGTATATTAAACATTAAAACCTTGCTTATGTTTCAAATAAAATTTGGGTCAAAAACGGAACATAGGCGGAGCAGTCCTCATGGAAACAGTTGTATTCTATCTCATTCTCTCGCAGGCTAAATCCTATTTCTGTCCCTCTCTGTCACTTGTATAGTGCCTGGGAACTCAACCAACCTCCTGTCGCCTTATGAACTCCTGCGAGAGGATTTAGGTGTCGCTTTTTCGTTTCATCGATTTTCAAATGCACAACAACACTAAAGAAGTTTCACTTCAAAAACAGTTTAGTAAAAGTACAGTTTGACTGGAAAAAGCCAGATAAAGAGTGTTTTGAATAACTGTAACGGTATAACATACATCGTCATAGAGCACTTGTGCCATGGAAATAGCACCACCGGGGAAGTATGGGTTGTAGTTTTGTCCCTCTCGTAGGGCAATGCCAGCGGGCGGGTCTACGTAGCCAGTCAGCAGAGCAAAGATGTAGTCCTCACCGCCCTTGCGGCCCAACACGATCAGAGATAAGTCCGGTGGGTAGGCACCTTAAATAAATAATAAATAATTATACATTTTTAAACGAGTTTCGGTTTTTTGTTACAATTTTTAAGTGGTACATAGTAAAGTAGAGGAAAGATGGTTCGCGTTCCCCGCATGTGGCGGCCAACGTGTCAAATACGTGGCACGCATTTCTGTTTTGTTGCATAGTATAGTTTTGACAAAATAGTCCTGTTTATAACAGCTGTATAAAAGTGTTTCAGTTGCGGCCCTTGAGGTCCACATGACTAACTTTCTAGTGGGGAAAAAATCATTTACATCATTTTTCATTTGTTAGTAAAAAAATGTTAATAAAAGCTTTGTTACCATTGTTGGCAGCTCTGGCAGCATTTTCATTGGGATAGGGAGATGGGAAGTAGTCAGAGAGCTTGCCCGGCCTCTCAAAGTAGTTGCCCTCCTCATCTGGGCCATCCTTCACCATTACCTGTGAAATTTTAAGGTCACACATTTAAATTGCATCTAATACGATGGTTATCCATATTTAATATTATAAATGGGAAAGTACCTCTGTCTGTCTGTCTGTTTTCACACCTAAAACGTTGAACCGATTTCGACAAAATTTGGTACAGAGATAGATTCGACCTTGTAGAACGGCATAGGCTACTTTTATCCCGGAAAATCATAGAGCTCCAAGGGATTTTCAAAAAACCTAAATCCATGCAGACAAAGTCTTAGGCATCAGTTAGTTTTATTATAATTCTAGATCTGAACATTATCTACTGTAAACAATATAGTAAAATTATGTTTTGAAAGTTTGGACCCTCCTCTGAACTGTCGCACACCTCAAATAGAACATGGCCACATCTGTCGCACCGCCTCTGGCTGACATCGCGCGATGTATTTGTTCTATTTTATAGCAAATTAGGAGTCAACTTCATGCAAATACATATTGCAAAATTAACGTGAAGGAATGTATGCTTTACTTAATAATAATTGCAAATGTCTTTTATTAGTAAATATTAATAACTTTTACATAAATTAACGTGATTTCAAACGTTGATTTGCGTTGTGGGAACATCGCGCTCCTCACTCTTGAGTATATCGAATACATAAAAGCAGAACGAAATAGCATGCTCTAATGATCCATCATCGATCAATGGTGGATCAACAGTAGATTGATCAACAATCAATAAAATCAACAATCAATAGTGGATCGGGAACAATCAATAATTGCTACATGAGAATGAGAGCCATTCTATAATGCAATCTAACAGATTGATTTGATGTAAACTGAAAATAGACATTGAATGATATAATTCTGTGAATAATCTAATCATCATCATCATCAACTATCTGATTCAGGTAGTCTAATAGTGAACTTGTCTGACTATCCATATAAGTTGAGATTTGAAAAATTTATCCCAAATGGTACGCCTAAAAGCCTTTTGTTGGGAATTTAATTAAATTGAAAAATTTGTAGTTGTCATACCTCAGCAGCCTCAGCCTTGGCTTGTTCCTCAGTGTGGGTGACGTTGACCAAGTTTCGGAAGGCAATGTACTGCAGAGAGTGACACGCCTTACAAACTTGCTTGTACACTTCATAGCCTCGACGGACACTACATAACAAAAAACCATACATCAAAGAAAATAGAAACAAAACCTATGGTTTTGTTTCTATTTCTTTTGATGAAATAAGAAAATATGGAAAAGTTAAGGTAATCTTACTAATATTATAAATGTGATGGTGTGGATGTTTGTTACTCTATAACGTCACAACTACTGAACAGATTTGGCTGAAATTTTGAATGTAGATAGATAATGCCCTGACTCTACTTTTTACAGTTCCCGCGGGATTTTGAAAAAACCCAAATCTACAGCTACAGTTAATAGCTATAGTTAGATCACTATAGCAAACTACCTTGAAAGTAACTATAAAGATTGGAAAAGGAAGTGGGAACTAGAATCAGAAATCCACGTATCCCTCAGGATTTGTGAAAAACCGAAATTCACGCGGGTGAAGCCGCAGGCAAAAGCTAGTGATAAATAATGCTTCATTGTAATTTCAAACATATATTTTATTCTACGAGCAGGAAAATCATTACTTTGTCAAGTCATGCTCAGACTAATATTTTATGTGATACTCTGCAAGCCAATTAATCTACAAGATTAAAAAAATATATTTATTAAAAATTTATAAATTCAATACATCTAATTTTTTCTTCTATCCCTAGAAAACTAGAACTTAAGTTTGGTACTGTTTAAATATTAAACATCAATTATTATTATCAAATGTAATAAGAATGTCTTATCAAAGACACTAAAAGTTTAAAGTGATTATTTCTCTTTGATTTGTGTTACAAATTACAATAACATTCTAAGTATGATAACGGTGGAGCATTATGCAAAATAATAATGTAATATATACAAAAGGGAAAAATGTATGTGTGTATCAGTCAACTTCTCAATTTTGTTTCAGTTGTTTATAAAGTAAGGTATTCTTTCAATAATCAACTTCAGACTTCTGAACTCAAAACCCTCAAAGGCTCAAATCTATAAATATAATAAAATCTAAAATAAGAAGGATTGTAAATTTTTTATGTCATAATTTGAGTCAAAAATATGATAGGAGTGCCTGTTGGATGTTAGTTGGTGTAAGGTGTGGAGCCATTATTAATGGCAAAATTCTTTATTTTATTCATAAAAAAAAATTTACTTGTTTGTATCTTATCTCTGTTTAAATAAATTGATGCAGTTTGTGTGACATTAATTTCTCACCTGGCATGGTCAAGCGACTTGAACCATCCATCATGGCTCCAGGGCTGGTGATAGGGATGTGCCTCAGTGCCAGAGGCCTGCACTGACTGTTCCAGGGCAAACAGCAGGGCGCCCACGCCGCCTCCTACTACACCTAATGTGGATAACCACTGCAATATAAAAATATTTACAGTTGAGGACACAGCTCATGTATAATTTAAATAATTGGAAATAAAGTAAATATTTAAGCAATGATAACTTAATTATAGCCTAAATATAATAAAAAATATTCAATAATGAAATAATTTTTTTTGTTTAATTAATAAACTTTGTGATCAAAGAAACAAAATCTTCCTGAGGTATTAATGTTCGTTGTGTGGTAATTGAAAACATGAAAAAAAGTAAGTATGTATTGGGCAGTGGCATTCGATGATTTTATCAACGTGAATCTCAATAAAGCATGGCTAAATACTTACCAATTTTCTATTCCTCGTCCATCCCTTAGCACTGGTGGACAGCTGACAAACCTGCAAGGGATACATAAATTTTCTTTATACTCATTACATAATGTTTAAAAGGTTATACTTTGTCCTAGAATTTTCTTAAAACACTGAGTGAGAATCTTGTTTCTTTTCGTCTTAAACTCACACTTTCTTAAATTAAACACGATATAAACTCTATAAACGTCCTTAATTTATCAAATTGCACCACTTTTTCTCTAAAATGCAACTTTTACTAACGCCATTTCACTATCGAGCGGACACTTTGATAAACGGTTGGTAAAATAAAATAATACTGGAATTAGCTTTTATATTTCTAGGCAATACCTGGGGTGCAACTATTCCATAATTTTTCAAAAGCCGTGCCCCACAAATTCTGCCTACGGCGGCCGCCATGATAATAAAATCGAAAACGTCGTAATGAAAGACGAATCGACAGTCGTCTGTCAAGTTCAGCAATTGACAAGAATAGTCGATAGAGAAAAGTATTATTATAGATTTATTGCTAGTAGTAAAAAAATATTTCATTAAGAAGTAAACATTTGAAGACTGTGCACTGCACCTGATTAGAGTCCGATTTTAGTCAACTGGACAATAGATAAAGAAGACGGTTCATCGAAGCATTATTTATTAATTATTATTTAATCTGTCAATTTTCACTTTTTAGGTTATTCGTCTGTGGTGGCTCAAATTTTTTCGGAACCAAATCAAAAGAAATTGGAAAAACAGAAAAGGGCGGGAAACTTCGAACTGGACGGTCGTAAAAATTTCGCGCTTAAATTTTAATTTTTTACAATTTCAATTTGAAAAGGATTGGTGTTTTATATAGTGTAAATATTGTAGTATTAGTATAATTTCCATAGTAGTTAGCTGTATATATAGGTAAGTATTTAAATTTAGTCTTTTAATTTAATTTTCAAACGTATGGGAACTCGGCCTCCCGATCCTGGGGGGCCAGACCCTCCAGGATCAGGATCAATGGATATTCCATCGAAGATGGATATATTAATAGCAGCGGTGGAATCGTCAATGGACACTGACGTGTCAGTTGTGTCCAATGGCGAAAAGACACTCAAAAGAAAAATATTTTCGCGCGTTTGCGGCACATGCAATAAAAGAAAAAAGAAAACCAAAGGTATTGATGGGAAAGAAGGGTACACGTGTGATTGCAAGTGCGAACCCATTAAGAACAAGGTCTCTAACCCAAATATAACAACTTCAGATCCACAGGCTGAATCCAAAAATCCCACTAGTCCATCATTATTACCAACTCGAGTGCCAATTGGTCGTGCTGAATATCAAGTATCCGATAATGCCCCATACGTTGTGCACATACAAAAGGACTCTAATGATAGCGCTGTAACACTACATCCAATAACTTTTGGTCGGTTTTTAAAAAATAGCAAAGTTACTGGCATTGTGAATGGTAGTCTAAAACGTGTAGGTAGAAATCGCATAAGTATGGCCTTTTCTACCTACTCAGACGCCAACAACTTCCTTAAAAATAAAAATCTCGAACTGGCCCAATATAAAGCTTTCATACCCACATTCAATGTAACACGCATGGGTGTGGTAAAAGGTGTTCCCAACGATTGGACGGAAGAGGAGGTATTATTAAACATGAGTGTGCCACTTGGTTGTGGACCAATAATTAAAATCAGGCGTATTAAAAGAAAAGTTGTTGTAAATAATGCAAATCAATTTATTAATACTGGTACTGTAATAATAACTTTTGATGGACAAATACTTCCTACCCGAGTATACATGTGTTACACTGCTTTACCTGTTGAGTTGTATATCTATCCAACTGTACAGTGCTATCAGTGCTGTCGTTTTGGTCATGTAAAAAATCAATGCCGGTCAGTGCCAAAATGTTATAAATGTAGTCAAGGGCACTCTGGTGATACTTGTCAGGTAGAAGAGGAAGATTACCGGTGTTGTCTATGTAAAGGATCGCATCAAGCTATTAATAAAAAATGTTTAGAACATAATAGACAGAGAGCAATCAAAGAAACCATGAGCAAAAGTTGTATTTCATATATGGAAGCAATTAAAATGCATCCACCAGTATCAAACATGTCATATGCCGAAGCTTTGTTTTCAACACCCGTGTCATCCTCTTCATCACAGGATATGCATAGTCCTCAAAAGCCTAATACTTCAAATTCAGTGCAGCATACATATAAAAAAACAGTCTTTGCAAAGCCACGATCACCCTCGAAGCTTAGCAAAGGCTATGACCACTTTGCCCATTCTGAAATAGTAAGAGATCCGGTTTTACATAAACAAAAGTTTAATTCTAATATCAGTACTGAAAATAATATGAAAATTGCAGACATTATTAAAATATTAATTCAATTATTATCACAATCAAATATAGTTACACCGTCCCACGTTGCCACAGTAATTGAAGCCTTATGTCAAATCTCTAATAATAATGGATCACAGAGCCAGAGTGATTCAGTGGAATTGCCTGAGCCTCAACAGTAGAAAACAAGACTTAATACATTTAATAAATAAACATGATCCTTTTCTCGTCTGTCTCCAAGAGACATGGTTGAGAGGGGATTTTTTGTTCAAAATGCCAGGGTATGTTTGTCTCAGAGAAGACAGACATGATGGGTATGGTGGAGTGGCTATACTCATCAAAAATACTCTGACATTTACACCTATCACTCTCCCTGTACATAGCGATAACTTATCTGTTATTGCAGTTATTGTAAATAGTATATGTTATGTGTCTTTATATTTCTCTCGTCCTAATAATGATATATTTAATGAAATTAATGATATTTTTAATTTTTTACCAAAACCATTTTTATGTTTAGGAGATTTTAACTCCCATCACGAGTTATGGGGTTGTGCCACATCAACCTTCTATGGAGAAAAGTTGTTAGATTTAATAAGCTCCCATAACCTGTGCATTCTGAATACTGGGTCTCCAACACGATTGGCACGGATACCTAGTGCTCCAGATTTGTCAATCTGCACTCCTGATCTTGCTCCATCTCTCACTTGGTCACCCGCTGAATCTACTTGTGGTAGTGATCACTACCCGCTGATTATTACTTTCCCTTTTGAAAAACCTCCAAAACATATAAGGCAGCCACGTATAAAACATAAACTAACAGACGATAAGTGGAGTTTGTATAATGCAGCAGTTGAAAAGAAAGTTACTAATTTACCAGAAATTAGTCACTCTAACATATTAGAATGCTCACAAGCATTAGCTACAGCATTAATTGAAGCTGCAAATGAAACTTTTCCAATAAAAAGGTGTGGTAGGGAATTTATCCCATCACCACCATGGTGGGATGTAGAGTGCACTAATGCAGTTAAACAAAGAAAAGAAGCAGAGAAGAAATTTTGCCAAAACATGACTGATGACAATTTTGACCATTACTTACAAATTGCTAATACTACTAAGGAGCTACTTAGGGTAAAGAAGTATGAAGGGTGGCAACGGTTTTGTAAATCCTTAAATCCTAATGTTTCACCATCAATTGTTTGGCAAAATATAAGAAGGTTTAGATCTGCATTTAAAGATTCACAACAGAATAAAATATCTCCACTAATAGCAGAGCAAGTCATGGATCGTTTGGGTCCGCCTTATGTACCTGAATGTCCTATGGCTTTAACGCCTCTAATATTGTCTAATAATAATTATAATAATAATATAGATTTGAATTTACCATTTACACTTAAAGAATTGAAAGGCGTACTTTCATCAATTAAAGATTCTGCACCAGGTGAAGACAGTATTCCCTATTCCTTCTTATCGAATCTTGACGACAATAGTCTCAGGTACCACCTTTCTTTGATCAACAACGTTATGATGGCAGGTATCATCCCCCAATCATGGAGGTCTCAAACTTTAATCTTATTACAGAAGCCGAATAAACCGAGTTCAGATCCAACATCGTATAGACCAATAGCATTATCATCGGTATTAGCTAAAACTGCTGAACATCTTATTAAAATCAGGCTGGAATGGTTTTTAGAGCACAATACATTATTATCGAGAAACCAATTTGGATTTAGGAAAGGTAAATGTACTCTTGACAGCTTGAGCATTTTTACCACAGACATAAGATTAAGCTTCTCTAAAAATGAGTCATTGATTGCTGCCTTCCTGGACATAAATGCGGCTTACGATAATGTAAATATTTCAATTTTAAAAAATAAACTGCTAGCCCTGAATGTTCCTAATTTATTAATTAATTTTATTGTAAATATGTTGTATGAAAGATATATAAAGTATTCATTAGATTCAACTGAAAATGAGTTTATATATAGAACTGTGTGGAAGGGTTTGCCACAGGGTTCTGTTTTGAGTCCTATACTATATAACATTTATACATATGATTTGGACATTTCTGTTAACAGACATGTAAATGTTCTTCAATATGCAGATGATTTGCTTTTATATGTTTCTGGGATATCCTTAGATAATATTAGTGAGTTGTTAACCTTAGCGTTAAATGCCCTAAAGTGTTGGTTACATAATAATGGTCTAGATTTGTCACCAGCTAAGAGCTCTGTAGTAGTATTTTCTCGGAAGCGAAATCTCCCATCTATTCATATAAATTACAATGGTATTCCGCTAGCAGTTAAAGAGAAGGCGAAATTTTTAGGCGTAATATTAGATTCTAAACTTACTGGAGTTCCTCATTTTGAATATATTTCATTAAGGTGTGAGCGAAATTTGAATATTTTAAGATGCCTTACAGGAGTATGGTGGGGTGCACATCCTTTTACAATGAGATTGCTTTATAATGCTTTAATAAGAAGTGTTTTAGACTATGGAACATTCTTATTACACCCTGGTAATAAATCTGCAGTTAAAAAGCTGGATATGATCCAGTCGAAGGCCTTGAGGATAGTTACAGGTGCGATGAAATCGACTCCAATAAGTTGTCTTCAGGTAGAATGTTGTGAGCCGCCCTTGTGTCTTAGAAGACAGTACCTCTGTGATAAATATTTCTTTCGTATATTACAGTTAAGTTCCCATCCGTTATTTTCAAAAGTACAGCAACTTGCATATCAAGTTGATACTTGTAATTACTGGACTCATAAAGATTCTCCATGTCTTGTAAAAAGTCTTAGAAAATATGAAAGTCTGGAAGCTCCTACCCATCGAAATATTACTCTTCCTTTGTACCAACACAACTACAAAAGTCTTATTGATGTCCCGCAAATTAAATTCGATATAGGATCAAAATTAAAAGATAACCCTAACTCAAAACAGGAATTTATTAACATCATCAATAATAAATGGCCCGACTGGCACTATATGTTCACGGATGCCTCTAAACATGAGGATAAGAGTTGCGTTGGCGTTGGTGTCTATCATTTACAATATAAAGGTATACAACAAATTAAACTTCCACCTGAAACTTCCGTTTACACCGGTGAATGTTATGGTATACTCAAAGCTTTAGAATATGTTTTAATTTTAAAAATACCAAAAACAATAATATTTTCTGATTCCTGCAGCGCTTTA
Source organism: Melanargia galathea (assembly GCA_920104075.1). Taxonomy (NCBI): domain Eukaryota; kingdom Metazoa; phylum Arthropoda; class Insecta; order Lepidoptera; family Nymphalidae; genus Melanargia; species Melanargia galathea. Next base: position 4,781,737 of record OV049872.1, on the reverse strand, counting down.
GAAGCTATTAGTAGATTTCCATTCAAATCCCATAAGCAGTCCTCAATCGTTTTTGGCATTAGAGATCTTTTATTTAAGTGCTCACAAAAAAATTGTGATGTAGTGTTAGCCTGGATTCCAAGCCATGTGGGCATTTTCGGAAACGAAAGAGCTGACCAATTGGCAAATGAGGCTATACACGTAGGTGATATTGTCCCATACACCAATTATTGTTCTGACCTTGTAAATTTATCCAAAGTATATTTGTATGAAGTGTGGGATGGGGTATGGAATAACGATAGTTCAGTAGGTAAACATTATAGAAAAATTCAGACGTCAATTCCAAGGAAACCATGGTTTAGCCAATTAGTTTTCTCAAAAACTGTCACATCTGTTCTGTGTAGAATGCGCCTGGGTCATGTTTGTACTCCAGCGCATTTGCACAGGTTGCAAATCGTTCCCGATCCTCACTGTTCCTGTGGGGAGTATGGGGACTTGAACCATGTTTTCTTTGCATGCACTTTGTATGATCGGTCTGCCTTTCTTTCTCATCTTGAATCTTTGCACATCCCATTTCCTACATCTATAAGTTGTTTATTATATACAAATTCTTTTAATGTGTATAAAGTTCTATCTTTGTTCCTAGAAAAAAATGATATCAAAATATAGTTTATGTACATATTTAAATAATAATAATAAAAAAAAAACTTATCCTTTTCCTTTCCAATAATTCCAAATCCCGAGTTTTTCATAATTTTATGGTTTCCCTAACTTTTAACAATAAACAATTATAAACCTGACATTGGCTAATCTGTGTAAAGCCAGAAGAGAAAAAAAAAAAAAAAAAAAAAAAAAAAAATTGGAAAAACAAAAAATTTAAATATTTTATATATCTCATTGGAATATTATGAATTAAAATGGCTTCAATAATTATTTAACTGTAGATGCGCATTACTATTTTTCAAAGGATTGGTAGTGTTTTATTAGTAAGGTATGTTTTTATTCTATTTTTTTCTTCTAAAGACCTATGTAGTGATTGTAATTAAAGTGATACATTTATAGATTGAAAAGTACTGCAGCTACATCCAAGATGCAAGTATTCACTCAGAAGAGAAATCCGATTACTGGCAGTACAGAATGGGACGTGCAACACGAAGACTACGATTTTCACCAGGAGATCGCCCGGTCGGCGTTCGCGGATATGCTCCACGATACAGAGAGGAACAAGAAATACCATAGGGCTCTGCAGCTGGCGATAGAAAAGATGCATGACGCTGGGAAGAAGGCTAACGTTTTGGACATAGGTAGGTAACATTTTGGTATAAGTATCATATTTTATTCTATTCATGCACTTTGATTTATCATTCGATCTATTTGGTGGAAGGCATAGTGCAGCTTGAGTTTATTTGAATTGGAAAATCTACTTTACCAACTTTCAGTCTCCCAGATCCTATATCAAAAACGTGGAATAGACCTACCCTCTGTGTTTACAATCATTTTTATTCATGAGAATACTCCTCTCTTTGTTATAGAATATGTAGATGTATGTAACTAATATTTCGGGTCTTGTTGTTTGTGTGAAAAACATTTCTTTTTATTTCAAGGCACAGGCACAGGCTTGCTCTCGATCATGGCAGCGAGGTGCGGTGCAGACACTATTACAGCCTGCGAGGCATTCAAACCTATGGCGGAATGTTGTTTGAAGATCCTCGAGAGGAACGGTGTGGCAGATAAAATCACAGTCATACCAAAGAGGTCTACTGATTTGACTGTAGGAGAGGACGGAGATATGAAGGAGAAAGCAAATATATTAGTGACTGAAGTATTTGACACTGAATTGATTGGTGAAGGTACTCTACCTTTATTATAATTTTCTGTATCATATTTCTAGTTGATGGTCATGACTCCTTGCATTTATCACAATAATGCCATTGAATTTAAAGCCAATGCAAGTGAAGCCATTGGTCCTGCACCTCTCCAGTCATGTTGTATTAGCATCCCATTGTATGTGGAGCAATAGAAGGTGCAACTGCATACCAGGGGCGTAGCTACCTTTATCTTTACCCTTTGGCCCCCAAATAAATTTTTATACGGGGCCCTGCCAAGGTACGCTACGCCACTGCTGCATACTTGTGCTTTATAATATTGCTAGTTGGTTGATCTTTATTGAGATTGGCCATCATGGTCTAAAGTTCGTTAGAAGAACATTAAATTAATTATTATCATAACTTTTAAATAGCTTTTAAATAAATAAAAGATAAAAATTATAAAAAATATAATTGAATAAGTATAAGGTTGCTTTAGATTCTAAACTTCTTCAATATTAATATTGTAATCTAATGTTTAGTTTATATTAGAAACTGTTTGTGTGTAAAACATGTTAAAATGAATTTATAAAACTTCTTTCAGGAGCTCTGTCAACATTTTCCCATGCACACCAATTCCTCTTGGAAGAAGACTGCATAGTGGTCCCGGACTCGGCTGTGATCTATGCACAAGTTGTGGAATGCCCCACTCTGCAGAAATGGAACAAACTCAATGATCTTGCTGATGAGGACTTGGAAGTCATATTGAGGACTCCTAAGAAGGTAGTTTTACTCTCAGATGGTACATTAGTTAGCAGACAAACATTAAATAAAAATCACTATTGAAGAAAGAAAAAAATTAAAATTAAATCTGATTCAAAATACTTAGTTAAATTACTAATTTTTTTACTTTCATTTTTCAACTTTTATTTCCACAGCTTTAAGCTATGCAGTCTCAGTAAGTTAGTCAGTCACAGTACTGTTGTACATGTATAGATAGGCTGTCCTTTTCTTTTCTACCTTGGAAGGAGCCTGTCAAAAAGTGTCAAAATTTAAACCTTAACCAGTTGTTTTTGTGCAAGTTGACCATAGAGTTGTCTTAGTTTGCCAGGCTACTTGAAAGTTTATCAAATTGCTAGAATCTTCCCTTTATCTCCTCAGGAATGCTATGTATCTAAAACTAGAAAATACTTTTCCAGATGAAAGTTTGTGCCGGTTCAGCGGCAGTCCACGACGTTCAGCTATCGCAATTGCCTAGGCATACATTCCGGGAGCTATCGGACCAGATCCCTGTATTCTACTACGACTGGTCGGGAAACTCGCCCATAGACATGAAGAGGACTGTCAAGCAGGAGTTCACTGTGACCAACACTGGCCAGGCGCAGATTGTTTTCATGTGGTGGGAGCTTAATATGGATCCTGAAGGTTTGTTTGAATCTTTGGCAACTAAGTTTATGGCATAATTTTAACTTCAAGAAGGTATCTACTGAGATACAGCTTTATCATCATCGAAAAAACATTATTCCTGAATATGATGAGGATGACAATCTTCAAAAGATATCAAAAAATTATCTAAACTGCTGGTGGTGCCATCTGTTATATATGCCATATGAATGTTAGAAATAAAAACCCTTTGTGAGTTCATATCAGTGTTTCAGGAAGTGCTCCGTACCCCCTTGAAGGCGCAAGGTTCGACTCCTTGTTCACAATGTATGTGCGTGGCGAGGCCTCTCAATTGACCCGCCACGTTAAAAAGTTATATCAGTGTATTTTGCATCAGTTCTATTTTGCAGAACAATTCACGAGAAATCTTTGAAAAAAACCAGAACACTGATCAACTTTGCCTGTTAGTGTAGTATGTACTTTTATTCATTATCAATAGAGTCCGACCGAAACTGGTTTTCCGACCGAAACCGAAACCGAATATTCGGCCGTGGCTTCAGTTTCGGCCGAAACCGAAACCGAAACCGAAACTCACGTGGTCAAGTATGAAATTCCTTAAAAATCTTAAAATACTGAAATTTTGTGCATTTTACCCATTATTCTGCATTAATTAGGACATGAAATGAAAACACAGTAGGTATATTAAGTTTGTTGTAATTATTTGTTTAATATAATACATATAAAAAAAATTAATAATACTTATTTTTCATATTTTTTCCAATTTTGAAATTTTATTAAATGCAGCATCAGTCCGTGTAATGTCTGTTTTTTTTTTGATTAGTGGCTTCCTAACGAATAGGACTTCTTACATATCTTGCAAACATCTTTTGATGTATCACTGATTCTTTTGTCGAAGTACTGCCAAATCGGATTTTTTTCTCTGCGACATTTTACTCTGAAGCAATTTAAAAATAAAATAAAACTCTAATAATAACCCTAATACAATAAAACTACATCAATAGGTCATCAATCATCATCATCAAAATCAGTTTCGGTTTCGGCAAAAGTTTCGGCCAATTTTGGCCGAAACCGCCAAAACTTGATTTTTGGCCGAAACTCGGTCGAAACCGAAACCGAACTTTCGGTCGGACCCTAATTATCATATTCATTTTCAGGTAAAATATGCTTGAGCTGTGCTCCTTGGTGGGCGCATCCGGACGCTGACCTGTCATCAGAGAGACCGCAGGATTCCATTCCCTGGCGGGATCATTGGATGCAAGCGGTCTACTACCTTCCTCAAGAAATCACCGTACAGAAAGATTCCGAAGTATCATTAGTCTCCTGTCAAGACGAATATTCTCTATGGTTCTACTTGGAAGACGAGAAAACCAAGCAGAAACATTACAAAAGACCTATCTGTGAATGTGGCATCCACATGTCTATATCCAGGACTCATGTGTCGTATTTGAACGATGGAAAACGGAGTAAAAAGTTGCTGGCACAAATTAAAGAAGATTTGGTCACGGACGCTATAGTTTTAGACTTGAATGGCAGTAGTTTTCTCGGTTTAGCCGCGGCAAAAATGGGTGCCAAAACAGTTTATATCGTCGAAAATATGAATCTTAATATCGGAATTTTGAATGATTACATCAAAGAGAACGATGTACAGAATGCGATTGTACTCTCCGAAGTTACAGACGAAGTTTTGGAGAAAGTGACAAATGTTGTTTGCGATCCTAATTTCAGCAGTGCGATACTACCCTGGGAGAATTTGAAAGTGGCATACCTTTTGTATAAATATAGGAGTAAATTAAAGGATTCCGTGGCAATTGTTCCTGAAAGCTGCGAGTTTTGGGCGATGCCTGTCGAATTTCAGGATTTGCACAAAATAAGGATACCTCTGGGAATGTGTGAAAGCATCGATATGTCTATATTTGATAGTCTAGTTGAGGTAATTATTTCTTAATATTGTTTCTTAAACAAAGATTATTTTAGAATGTGTTTACTAAGTAGTGTTGGAACAGTTTACCATCCCCACTTAGCATTTTATAACATGTGTGTATTTCTAACGTGTTGTGCATACAAAAATTGGTAATTTTTCTTTGGTGGAGACCTGGCTTAAGATATTTCTCAAAGATGCACGCTGTCTCTGTGTTTTTAGTATCGGTTTAGCGTTTAAGAGACCCCGCAGACATACAATTTCGAGTTGGCCAACTAAATTGGAGAGTATACTGATAGGCACAGTGACTAATGGCACCCTGCACATTATAACCAACTACTAAATAATTGGACGCTGATTGTATCAGAATCGAAATTCCCTTCCGATTACGTATAATTTAAAAGTTGGTCGATTAAATTGTGAAAGTTCGCGATTTAGTTGTTCGATAGTCGGCAACTTGAAATTGTGTCTGCAGGGTCTCTAAGGTATTACATACAGATGGACTCCAAGCTGACTGTAAAATACTGGAATAGAACTGCAATTTTGCAGTCCAAATACAGTCTATCCGTCTAAATAGGTAATGCATATAATATTTCAAATTAATGGATAACCAGTTCATTTTTCTAGGGCTAGTAAAATTAAAAATATAGACCAATTATACTTATGTAGAGATTTGTCAGAGTATGTCCAACTATAGTTCGGCCGTTCAGAGAATGCGTTCCTGACACCTATCAGTTAGTCACGACTAGTGATGGGCACAACATAACACTGAGTTCGTTACCGTTCCTCCAAAATGAACCGGCGCATTATTTTAAGATTATTTTCGTTTTAAATTGGCGGAATCATTTAAAATTTATATTTTAGTTATTTAAGTAGAAACCAAAAAAAGGTAATATTCATATAATAAAATTGTCAAATAAAAACAGATCGAAAACACTTGAAGAACGTGGTCTATGCGCACGAAACGACAACAGACGACTGTTTTAGCGTCACAAAATGGCGGCCCAACGCCATTTGGGGTTACCATTTTCAACCTAAATATAAAAATGCTACTTTCTTTCGCGCGTTCGGTTTGGTCATAGTTTTATTTTTATATTTCATAAAAGTTATCTTATAGTCCATTATTTTCAAATTCTTAAAAAGAAAAACAAAGCGTATTATTTTATATTATAAGTATAACTGTATAAGAACAGATTACGATACTTGCCTGTTATTTTTAGCACAGCACTATTATACAAATATAAAGCACTGACATAACCTTGTAATAGCGCAGTATAGATTTAGAAAAATATTGTTTACCAAGTTATTTGACACTCAGTTTGGCACAAAATTATAACATTCATTGATTATTGATATAATAATGTTGTTTTAATGCTCATCAATTGTTAAAACGGTAAACAACCAGCAAAAATATTTTTATCGTAACTGCAACGCCATTACAAAGCTACGTCGTCAGTTCAATCGCGACGTGTCAGGAACGCATTCTCTGAACGGCCGAACTTTAGTATATTTTTATAATGGTATGTATGTAGGGCCTGTTTCACCGCCTTCTGATAAGTGTTGGATAGCCTGAATGTAAGCTTTGTCCATAGAGATAATAATAATAATATAGAGCTGTGCTAATGTCCTATAGAAAATAGTGGATCGGAAAATAGCTCAAGCTTATCAAAATTTTCATAAGAGACAACATTACATTTTTGACATAATAATAAAACAGTCTGAGATAGACTCAAAACAAAAGATGGCCTCCCTAAAATGTATACATGAACACTCACACATGCACAACTTGAGACATCACAATGAACAGGTGCCATTTTATGTTTTGGGATTGTGCGTATATGATACCTAATCTAAGCGTGTGTGAGTGTATTTTTGACACGTTTTTAAAGTAGGTATGGCTCCTCCACTACTGTTAACTCAATGGTTTTGTCACTTTCTTACTTTATGTCAAGTGACAAAGACAAAAGTTGTAGATAGCTATCTGATAGTGATACTTATCAGAAGGTGGTGAAACAGGCCCTGAATGTTTTTGACGTATTTCAGGGTTCCCGTGTGATCAGCGACTCGGAGTTGGAAGCGCAGCCGCTGTGGGAGTACCCGTGCCGGAGTCGCGGCGCGCCCAGGAAACTGATCCAGATACATTTGAAGGACTTGCAGCCCACGTACGCTTGTGATGGTACTAATCCTATTGTGTAAGTTTTGGTTTTAAATACCTACTTAACTTAACAAATTATACACTTAAACGTTCCTCATAAATCACTCTGTCTACAGGTGAAACCCGCATGAAAATCCGTTCGGTAGTTTTTGAGTTTATCGCGAGCAGACAGATAGACGCGGCGGGGGACTTTGTTTTTAACCCCCGACGCAAAAACGACGGGGTGTTATAAGTTTGACGTGTCTCTCTCTCTCTCTCTCTCTGTGTGTGTATGTGTGTATGCATGCGTGCGTGCGTGCGTCTGTCTATGCTTCTGTGTGTGTGTATCTGTGTGTCTGTCTGTGTGTCTATCTTTCTGTCTGTCTGTCTGTCTGTCTGTCTGTTCCCCCGTAGCGCTCAAACGGGTGAACCGATTTGAATGCGTTTTTTTTTCGTTTGAAAGGTGAATTAGTCGAGAGTGTTCTTAGCTATGTTTGATGAAAATCGGTCCAAGATGGCCACCGCGACAAAATGGCGGATTATAGTATGATATATAGGATGTATAGTATCTAGTAATGAAATATTTTTTTTAGTGATTCACAATCTGAGGGTAGGCACTCGGCAAATGGGTTCGCGATGTGGGCCGTGTGGATAGTGGGCGGTAAACCAATCAGCGGCGGGCCCGTGGAGTGGCCGAGCGTCGGGGACAGAGTCGCGTGGGACATGCACACGAGGCAGGCTGTCAAGATACTTGTGAGTATATGTCTTTATAGCGGTTTCTGTTTTAATAACCTAGATGGCGCTACTTTGTTACGGTATAGGATCCCGCTATAATTTTGTTTGCCGGTTTGATTATTAGACAAATTCATAATGAAATAATCTTTATTTTCATTTAATTTTAATTCAATAATCAGACCGGTGCAAAATGCTAGTATCGATTTACCTATTTACACCTGGCTACCCGAGAGTTGTGACCGGAAAAGAATATTATAGGTAACCTAACGTTTGCATATTCTATGGGCTTCATACTTTCGATTGGTTTAGAATTTGTCTAATAATAATCAAACCGGTGAAATGTTAAAATTTTTTTTTTTAAATTATTAATTAATTATATCCTGGACTGAAATTTGTTAGACAACCCATATGCAATATATTTATTGACATATTAAATTAAATATATGTCGGCTCGTTGATATTGTAGTGTGAATAATCCTAGCATTGCGCCATTACGTCATTCCCACTACCAACATTCTATTATAAGAGAGAAAGAGCGGTGGCGCGTGTGACACATTCCGATCTGGGCTCTCGTGGAAGACGGTTCGTGCGTGCGGTGTACTGTGATATAGGTTGTGTTATACGAAATAGGTCGTATCGTGCGATGTGTGTCATGTAGCTTAGATTAGATTAGATTGGCTGGCGATGGCTCGGTTGTGAAGGGGAGGTGGAAGACCGACTAGGTAGGTAGGGCAAAGTCAGTTAGTGTGTCAGTTAATGAGAAGGCTTTTCAATTAGGCCCGTACCCATGTGACGCCCACAGCAAAGTAATTCGATCTACCCTGATAGATACCCTAGATAATAATACTAGAATAGCCTTCTGATGTCGTCCGCTGGTCCATCTCTGGTCATCACTGGCGACATCAGAAGTGGGATCTGAAGGGCAAATTGATGAGCCGGAGCCTTTAACTGCATTTGCGTTTGTCGGTCTCCTTCGTGGCACAAAAGCCTTGTAGAACCGGTGTTGTGTGCGCGACGCGGGTCGTTTTCATTTTGTTAAGATTTCGGTGCCGCGATTCTTCTCGTTAACGAAAGTATTGCGAATAGGCTATCGGGTGTGCGTTATAATAAAATTGAATTACCGGTATTGAGAATTCAAGTGTTAATAGTACCTTGCAAATTTTATGTGAAATTTTTAATTGATGGACACACCCACTTTACAAATTTTTGTTTGACGTTATATTAGATGAGTTTTTGCGTTAGGTCGTAATATTTTAAAGGCAGGTTGTGCAATGACTGCGGATACCTTTTCTATTTCAAAGTGTAAAATAGTTTTCGGATATTGATACGGATATACCAGATGAGGATAAACCGCGACTATTGTCATTGCTTAACGAAAACTCGGATTTCTCGATTAAAGGATTACCGCGTTTAAGGGCCACAACCGGAAAACTTAAGATTAGTTTACTTGAATCCTCGTAAAACAGTTTAACGTCGTCCGTACTGCGTTCGATGAACGGCAGGTAGTTCGTGATAAAATTAGCGAGATGTTATATGCGGGTAACCGACCCAAATGGAATTCAATTCCAAATGGAATGGACTCAATTGTTCACCTTTTTCTAGGAATTTTTAGTTAATAAAAGCGTGACGGTACTGAGCGATTGTGTGTGGGTTTCCGAGAATTGATCGGCCACACTGTTACCGATTGTATCGGATCAGATTGCGCGTTTATGTGGTGCTAACTGTAACTAGTGTTTAGATTAGAAACCGGGATAGCTTCAGGGGCCTGGCGGGTCGCCTAAGTTTTTGAGGGCTTTTTAAAGTGGGGCTGGTGATCTCTGATCTACCGATTACTGAGGATAATTAATAGTCGCTCGAGGACGATCGAATGTCAGGGGTTGGCCGTGATGGCTGGCGAGTTGTATGTCGATAACAACTTACAGCGCTAAGCTGATAATAAAAACCAACTAACAAAAAAAAAAAAAAACAAAAAAAAATCGCGATTAATTGAAACTAAAGTTAGAAATACTCGCAGAATAATTAAATACCCGCTATTGAGATGAATGATTCGTTTGACAAATGGTTTTGGTTGCTAACCGAATTCTATTGTCCAGGTACCTTCATCGATGTTCAAAAGTGAGCAAGTTCGAAACGTGGTTGTGATAAAGCCGTAAAGAGGTTGAAGTTCTTAAAATGGTTCATCAATATGATGATATGAAAAATGATAAATGGTTTACACGATTGGAACTAAAGAAATAGGATTGCGTTTACGGGAAGTAGTTTTTGATCAGTTATGTTAGAAAGTTAGACGCCGCCGAGTTTCTTACTGGTTCTTCTCGCTAGGTTGCGGCATTCCGAACCAGTGGTAGATTCGTTTTATTGTGAACATGTAATTGTAAACGTAACTTTAACCGTGATATTTGATTATGGGTTTGCAATAGCAATTGCACCCTAATCAGATTAGTGATGCCATTTTTGGGACTTAGCAGGGAAAAACGTTGAGTTGCGTGAGGGTGAGCGTGTGTGATGTAGTTAATTAAATGGACTGGCCTATATGGGTCGACGTTCTTGAGCAGATCTTGAGCAGAGACTGTGATTATTATTTTGACTATGACGTTGACTTTGACCTTTGTTATTGGAGGGTGAGTGAATGGTCTAAGGAGATGGCTCATGCGGGTTGAGGTTCCGGATCACTTCATTTACGACAGTGTGTGAACGTGTGACATTCGTTGTTGGTGTGAGCTAGGTGGTGAGTGAATGGTCTAAGGAACTGGCTCATGCGGGTTGAGGTTCCGGATCACTTCATTTACGGAAGTGTGTGAACGTGTGACGTTCGTTGTTGGTGTGAGCTAGGTGGTGAGTGAATGGTCTAAGGAACTGGCTCATGCGGGTCGAGGTTCCGGATCACTTCATTCGTGGCAGCGTGTAAACGTGTGTTACAAGTGGGAAGGGCTCTGACTAGTTGTGTGTGTTTCATGTTGTCTATCCTGGGCTTTGGTGGTGACATCCGGGTCATACACACTATTTGTGTTGATTGAAAGGATTCACTAGTGCCTCCCAGATGAGTTCAGGAGTCTATCCTGGTAAGAGTGTCGTCCGGGCCAGACTCGTGGGAGTTGGTTGAAGGGACACACTCCTTCCAGATGTTGTGTTATAGTAAGTTCCTGAGTCGATCCTGGTAAGAGTGTCGTCCGGGCCAGGCTCAAGGGAGTTGGTTGAAAGGACACACTCCTTCCAGATGTGTATTGCGATTGACAGCTGAAGTGATGACTGACAATTGACAGATTGAAGTACTGACTGGTTGGGTGTTATATTAAGTTCCTGAGTCTATCCTGGTAAGGAAGTGTCGTCCGGGCCAGACTCAAGGGAGGTGGTTGAAAGGACACACTCCTTCCAGATGTGTATTGCGATTGACAGCTGAGGTGATGACTAGCAACTGACAGATGGTTGGGTTGGGTCTGTTGTACGTCATCACATGAGGTGGTGGTTGGTTGATGCGATTGACAGCTGATGTGATGATTGACAATTGATGCATCACAGACGGGGGTGACCTAGAAGCAGTGAAGTGTCAGGGATGGGCGAGCGTATTTAGAGGTGTACTTCACCTGTGTGTTGTTCTTTGTAGACATCCTTGGACGCTGGCAGTCGCACGGGGACGTGCGAATGTCAGTATGGCCGTGTCGGCTCGTTGATATTGTAGTGTGAATAATCCTAGCATTGCGCCATTACGTCATTCCCACTACCAACATTCTATTATAAGAGAGAAAGAGCGGTGGCGCGTGTGACACATTCCGATCTGGGCTCTCGCGGAAGACGGTTCGTGCGTGCGGTGTACTGTGATATAGGTTGTGTTATACGAAATAGGTCGTATCGTGCGATGTGTGTCATGTAGCTTAGATTAGATTAGATTGGCTGGCGATGGCTCGGTTGTGAAGGGGAGGTGGAAGACCGACTAGGTAGGTAGGGCAAAGTCAGTTAGTGTGTCAGTTAATGAGAAGGCTTTTCAATTAGGCCCGTACCCATGTGACGCCCACAGCAAAGTAATTCGATCTACCCTGATAGATACCCTAGATAATAATACTAGAATAGCCTTCTGATGTCGTCCGCTGGTCCATCTCTGGTCATCACTGGCGACATATAAAATAAGTTTCATCAAATAAACATCTCGGTGAAGGTCGTTGTATAGCGGGATCTTAGACCTTAATCGTTTCGGTTGCACTATAATAGGTAATAGTTTTATTGTTACCGAGAGCAAGCGCGCGAAAAATGTTGATCAACCGTTTGGGAAGTGTTTAAAAAAAAAAAAAACTTCTTTAAGCAAATATAGATAAAATAAATAGTTTTGAAGTTTTCACGAAAAGTTTTCTGAAAAATCTTTGGAAACTTATTATTTGATCATTAAAAAATCTTCAATCAAAAGTTTTAATATAACATAATATAGGTACCTTTATGTATTGGTTGCAGAAAACATCGAGAACCGTGAGCGATTCCGATAAATGGAGCTTTCAAGTAGCTTGCGACTTAGACAAGGGTCAATTTAACCTGAACATCGACTGGGTCAATGAAGAGCCATAAATCTATTTATGTTATGCTTTAAATATATGATTTTATTTATGCGGATGTCTTATTTATATTTCATTCTCTCTATAACACCCTAATTTACTAAACGAAAAAAAAACATAGTTCCCGGTACCTAGTTTTTACTGGGATGGTGACATCGTACCGGGAAGAATATCTAGTATTGGCAGTAAGAGTGAAAGTCTCGTCAAAATCGGTTCAGCCGTTCCAAAAATTAGCTCGGATAAACTGGTAGATAGACAAAAAATCTTGGATAGAACTAATAGTTCAAATAAAAATATTGCTTAATAAACGGTAAGTAGGTAATTATTTTGAAATCACAGATATGTAATTATTTTGTGTAGGAAGATACCTCATGTTTTCAACTTTGAGAACCAGCGACGATGCCCTCTCTAACCACTAGCTAAATATAGTAATGTAGCTGAATATGGAAACCTGCAAGAACCCAAGACCTAAAAAGGCGATTAACGCACAATATTAATTAGTAAGGACATTTCCTGAACGATTCGCAATTAGTTTTCGATAGATAAATAGGTAATTAGTTTTCGATGAATGGCCGATTAGCTTTCCACGCCTTTTTAAACTAGATTTACGTACGTTACTTACATCTAATGTTTTATTGAACAAGCTCGTGGCGTCTCGAGTAATTTGTTGTGATAGAGTTTATTGCCAAAGCTTATTTCAATCAATGAAAACTCGTCTGACCGATGGCAAATTCAGAAGGAAATGTTGAGAATCTGCGTAACTAGGTAGCTGAAAAAAAATTGTGGGCTGTGCAGTTTAATGCAAAAAGTTGGAAACTTTGATAAGAAATTAAATTGATTTTGAATTAAATAAATGTTCACCGCTTTGGCAGTGAAAAGCTCACAGACATAGGTACCTAAAATTACAAATGCGCAAGTGTGTCTGTCTAGACACTTGCGCATTTGTAATTTTAATATGGATAGGTACCTACCTATAGGTGTCGATAGATATGGATAAATTAATTGGTGATCAAATACGAAAATCTTAGTAGGCAGTGTTTTCTAATTTTGCCGATTATTATCATAGAAAATATCAATCGAATGGTACTTGACTTCTTGGTCCCGGATATTATGTTAATTATGATTCCTAAGTAGATTTGTATTAGATAAGTATACTTAGTTGTGCCTACCTACATGATTAATAGAGAAGATGCTTCGTACGCTGGTGGCGTCGCAAAACACACATTCTATTTGTACACGCACTCATTATAGTGGTCCGAATCCGGACAAGAAGCAACCGCCGTTATCAAAGATCCGCGACGTCTTCCCGCGAACTCTCTCCGTAAAAAGATCGGATGTTAAAGTATGGTAACTAGAAACCGGCGGCCACCTACCGCAGCAGGCACGAAAAACTTAATGGCGACTTAGTGATTCTATACCCGTAGGCCAACCACGCTTTTTGCGGCGTCTTCACGCAATCTCATTATACTGTCGGGAACTCACACGATTAATTAATTATTTATGGCTTATTAGAAAATCAGTTTAGCGCCCGGATCGAGCCTCGGATGTGGAATCGGTCGGTGGAGGTTAACGGCACTGTTTTTGTGTCGGCCATTATCTGCTGCAGTCTGCAGAGCGTCGAGTTATCGACTATATTTTCTGCGAGGGCTTTAACTCTCGTTAACTTGAGAAATGATAGCTAAAACTATACGTCGTGTAATCCGGGTACGTTCAGCATGGGATGCTACCTTTTACTACCTCTACTTTTGCTAGGATACCCAATACATCATAATTTTGGCTCAATTTTTGGCCCGGGAATCGAACCCAGGACCTCGTGATCGACAGTCGAACGTGTTAACCGCTAGACCAACGGGGCAATTATATGGCGCAAGTACGATATACCAATTGAATAAGTCAATTGAATCTACCAGTAGTAGATTCAATTGACAATTCAAAAGTAGGTAGGTAGGTACTTGTAAAAGTTTATTTGAATATAAAAAACTTTTCTATTCTAGGTATTCTATTCTATTCTATACCTCCATAAATCGCAGAAGGTGCACATAGTACGCACATAGCTTATAATTATTGACTAAAGGTGTAAAAAATCTTACGGCAAAGTATACAGTCTATTTTTTTATACTTTTTCAGAATAGTATTAATCACGTCATGCATTGCCGGGCACTTGTTACAGTTGCTACCTCCTGCCAGGTACCCTTGAACTTTTTAAACTTTAAGGACGTCTGGCAAGTGGCAGGGGGTAGCAACTGTATCTAATAAGTCTCGGTAAATGGATAACGTGATTTCTAAAGTTATCCTGAAGAAAAAATATAGAAAAATTAGATTTTATAGGTACCTACTTTGACGTAAGACGTTACACCTTTATTACCTCCCAAAGTAACCATGATCCCAACTTCATAGTCGCTGGTCGTTCTTACCTGTGTTGGAGACATATAGGTACACTGAGAAACTTTCAGCTTTTATAAAATAACGAAGGTCTGGCCGTCGTGGGCTCTTGGGCTATAATGTACATATCAGTCGGGAAAAAATAGCTTTTAAAAGCTCTCACGTAAATAGATACCTTCCTACTTAGCTAATCAACACTCAACCAGACCTCGGTTGAATATAATACCGGCACCGACGCAGGTTTATTTTAATAGCCTCTAAATCTACTCGGGAGTCTGAATGTTCACATATTTTAAGCTGCATCTACACGGAGATAATTTTGCTAAGCTATTGAATATTTATTAATTTTATACAACGCGTGTGCTATTTACTCGGCAGACGACAGGGTTCTACTTCGTGTTTAAGTGTGCTTAAATCTAAATTAATCGTCTTATTCATTATCGTCTCGTGTTTGTAATCTGCATTATTTGATGCTAAGTTTAACGCGAAACGGATTAAATATTCAGTTGTAATGCCTAGCCCTGAAATGCAAAACCGTATTGCCTACTAAGTATATAACAAAACTTTGTGCGTTAGCATTTCCATCGTATACCTAGGTATTCCCCAGAGGCGGCGGAAGGCGTGGGCGACGTGGGCCCAGGCCCACGGCCTCGCGCTCCGGAGGGCCTCGCGCCCTGGAGGTTTATCATTTTATGCATTACTTAAAAGTCGTGAATGCGCTTAAAAACTTTACTCGTCAGGAATCGATATTATTAACAAACTAGCGGTCCGCCCCGGCTTCGCCCGTGGTACATATATAGCCTATAGCACTCCAGGATCACGTACATATCCAACGGTGAAAGAATTTTTGAAATCGGTCCAGTAGTTCCTGAGATTAGCGCGTTCAAACAAACAAACTCTTCCGCTTTATTATCTACTAGCTATTGCCCGCGGCTTCGCCCGCGTGAATTTCGATTTTTCACAAATCCTGAGGGATAAGTAGATTTCTGGTCCACCCGCCCCCCGCCGCGCGGCGACGTACCGCGGTACCGGCGGACGCAGGGCGCAGGGGCGCGTGGCGCGGCGCGGGGAGCGCGAGCGTCCATGTCGGCCGTCGCGATCGCGCGCAGCGAAAATACCTATCAGGGCGTTTTTAACATCTGTATTTACCGATTTCAACACAACTCCTTTTTTGAAAGTCGGTTAAAAAAGTAGCCTATGTTACTCCTTGGTTAATCCTCTACTTGTCTGTGAAAGTCCCGTCAAAATCGGTTCAGCCGTTCCGAAGATTAGCCCGTTCAAACAGACAGACAGACAGACAAAAATTTTAAAAACGTGTGATTCGGTTATGGTATCGTTCAAATAACCATATGAGCTTAATATGTGGTAGTTATTTCGAAATTACAGACAGACACTTCAATTTTATTTATTAGTATTAGTATAGAGTATAGATGTTTTTATTCACTCTAGCAACTTTAGCTTGCGTTGCTAATTGCTATCATGGGGAATCCCCCCAAACACGAAGTCGTGTTTTTTTTTTTCATTTTATATAGGTAATCTACTTGTGCATGCAGAGGGCCTCGGAAAATATATCTTGCCCACATAAAATTTAGGTCTTGCCCCGCCACTGGTATTCCCTACCACCACATGAGTAGATATCCCGTACAGAGAGGAAGCTTCATACCTACAATCGGCCCGCTGCACTGTAGGTACACACTACACTCACACATAGCGCACGTTTGTCATCTAACTGAGCCGGTAGGAGGTCAGACGCGGGCGTCCGTGAACCGTTGGTGAGAGCCATAGATAAAATGAATTCTCTTCCGTGGTGAGAGCTCATGTGTGAGTGTACCTACAACGGGCCGTTTGTATGAAGTTTCGTCTCTGTACGTATATCTACTCATGTGCTACCACTATTCGCAAGAATGCGCGGTTGATTTTAGTGGAGATTAAATTGATGAGACTTTATTATGGAAACATGAGGCTGATTATTACCTTTCTTGCAAAAACGTTGTGGTAAATAGTTACCCAAATGCTTAGTTAATAAGTAAGTAAGTAATGGATCTCTATAAACAGTAAATTAAGGAAATGTCCTTACCTATTCAAAAATTTAAATCATTGAATCTTTAAGTATCTACTCATACGTTGGGATTAATTGTTGAGGCCGAGTAGAGCTGTGTGCTTAGTCTAAATCGGAGCACTCGAAAACGAACTCGAAATCGATCAATAGTTTTCGAGTTCGTTTTCGAGTGCTCCGATTTAGACTAAGCACACTGGTCTAAAGCGAATCGCAAGGCAGAAGCCGGACACAAGTTGCACAACAATTTTTAACCCCCGACGCAATGACAGGCTGTTATAAGTTTGACGTGTATGTGTGTGTGTGTCTGTCTGTTCCCCTGTAGCGCTCAAACGGGTGGACCGATTTGAATGCGGTTTTTTTGTTTGAAAGGTGAATTAGTCGAGAGTGTTAGCTATGTTTGATGAAAATCGATCCAAGATGGCCGCCGCTACAAAATGGCGGAATACATATTTTATCACAACTCCCTCATGGGTGTCAAATGAAAGGGCTTGACTAGTAGAATAGCACTATGTAAATCCAAGATGGCCACCACCGCAAAATGGCGAATGTCGGGGGTTTTTTTAATTTTTAATTTATACTTGTAGTTGTGCAAATATCAATAAGAGAGCGTGTCCGGTCTGCCCAGCTGTGGACGTCCATCGTTTAAGACGACCATTAGCAAAATTATTCCTCTGGTAAGTATTTGACTTGGAAGAAGAGGGGGGAGGCCTTTGCCCGCATTTGGGATGACCAATAAAAGTTACTCTACATTACTTACATGATAAGATTGAAAAAAAAAATAAAAAAAAAAAAAGGAAAAAAGGAAGAAAAATGAAAAAAAAGAAAAAAAAAGAAAGCATAAATAAAAAAAAAAATTAGGAAAAGTGCAAAAAAAAAAGCACAAAAGCAACAAATTATTTATATATACATTTTATAGGTAGGCTTAACTAATTAACTAACTAACTAAGTATTTGACTGATTATAACCGAAATACAGTGTACCACTTGGTACCAACTCAAGATGTCCTCCAGAATTTTGGCTACGGGATGACAATCTCAACTAGCTAACTACGTAGGAAATATCACAGTGGGTAAATAGGTGCACTCTTTATTCCCTCACTCTCTTATCCCGATAGAATAGCAATCCGACTTCATGAACGGAAAGACTAGAGAGATCAAGAGACCGACTATTTTACAGTAACACCGACAACTTGCTAACTCTGGGCTGCTAGGTACTAGCCTGTACTAAGTATCTACTTACTCAGAATTTTTTTAAAAGTATAAGTATTAATAGCGGGCAAACGAGCAAGTGGGTCACCTGAGTGCTTAGTCTAAGATCGGAGCACTCGAAAACGAACTCGAAAACTATTGATCGATTTCAGAGTAAAATAGACCTAAAATGGCTTGCATTAAGGTTTGAGTTCGCCAATACATTCAGCATTCGAACACAACGAGCGCCCCAAGCAGAAATGTTGTAAAATACATATTCGAACTATGGAATTACGACTTTAAAATACGAGTATTTGAGTTCATTTTGCTCTGAATTCACTTGTGATTCGATCAATAGTTTTCGAGTTTGTTTTCGAGTGCTCCGATCTTAGACTAAGCACTGATGTTAAGTGATTACCGCCGCCCATGAACATTGCAGTACCAGAAGAACCACTAATGCGTTGCCGGCCTTTTAAGGAGTTTGTTGATCCGCTTCTTGAACAAATGAACAACCCTAAGTCAAAGCTATGTGGAAACACCTCCAAAGCTTCAAAGCTATGTGAAACCACCACCTCCACCTCAAAAAGCTTGTTTTCAGAAAAACTAAATAATGTTTTTATTTTGCCCGATGCGGGACTCTACCCCAGGATCTCATTATTCGCAGCCGAACCACCTCGCCACCAGTCCAGAGTACAAACCCGTTGAGGCAGTTGTTGTTGAATTGAATTTACGAATCTACTTACTGAGCACCTTTAATAAACATAATAGCAAATTCCCGCCATCTTGATTTAACTGTTATTTTATCTTCCGCACAGTAGGTACTTACCAATATTGAAAAGAAATCTTATGAATTATTGTTCTTTCTAAGATCACGTTTTCTTTTTGTGAGATAGCTTGTTACAAGCGTGTTTACAAAACCAGTAAAATAATAACTGTAATAATTATAGTCGTAGAAGCGGATCCGCTCTGTGTGGCGCCAGGTTTTGCGCCTTCGGACATGCATGGCTCAGTTAGGGTTGCCAACTAAGATATTTGAAATACTTTTTGACGTGATAACGTCTTATAAATCGATGAACGCCGGCCACACGCACGAAAAAGCATGACTCATTATTACGTACCGCGTGCAAGCGAGAGTGCGGAACAAGCGATAGAGAAGGCACGATCGGGCTAAGCGTTAGGCTTGTGACGCATCTATCTCTCTTTGTTTTCTTATGACGTGATAACGAGACGGTTGTGTAAAGCCGATTTTACACAACCAATTTTTTCAGACTAATTCTAGATTGTATACCTAATTCTAGAGTAGATTGTATAACAAGTGCATAAAATAAGAAGACATTTTATCTGAAAGGTTTATCGAACCGAACAGAATGCGAGGAAAATTAGAAATAATTCTGAAAAAATTCGATTTTTTTTAAATGTAAGTATTTAAACGTTTATTTCGCGGCTTAAGTCACAGATCTAGTCCAATCAATAAAAGCTAATTCACACATATCAGTAAAGCATCAGTGCCGGCGCAGTTCCAGCACAGTGAAAAATATTCTTTTATACATTCTCTATGAACTGACACTGAAACACTGCGTCGCCACTGATACGGACAGGTTTGCATGCGTTCTTAAATCTATACTATACTATCTATACTATAATAAATAAAATTGAAGTGTCTGTCTGTAATATCGAAATAACTACCTCATATTAAGCTCATATGGTTATTTGAACGCTACCATAACCGAATCACACGTTTTTAAAATTTTTGTCTGTCTGTCTGTCTGTCTGTCTGTCTGTCTGTCTGTCTGTCTGTTTGAACGGGCTAATCTTCGGAACGGCTGAACCGATTTTGACGGGACCTTCACATACAAGTAGAGAATTAACCAGGGAGTAACATAGGCTACTTTTTTAACCGACTTTCAAAAAAGGAGGAGTTGTGTTTTTCTACCTATGTACACCAATATCTCCGAGATTTCTGAACCGATTTGCGTAATTTTTTTTTTAATCGATAAAGAAACAATGCGACCCTGTTCTGTAAAAAAATTGGATTCCAACTCCTCAATCCTGATGCTGTAGGGGAACTAATCCCCAAAATTAATGGGTTTTAGAAACTTTCGGTTATTTAAATTGATATTGGGGGTACCAATTAAAGACTTTATCGTTGAATGAACTCGAGTAGGTACATATCCAACTCCTCAACTCTGATGCTGTAAGGAATTGTATTCCGAAATCGTGGGGATCCCACAGGATTTTTCCGTTTTGGGGACGGGTTTCTACAGATAAGCTACTTTTTGTTCTGGAAAATCAAAAGTTCCCACGGGATTTTTAAAAACCTAAATCCACACGGGCGAAGCCGTGGGCATCATCTAGTAATATAATAAAGCGGAAGAGTTTGTTTGTTTGAACGCGCTAATCTCAGGAACTACTGGACCGATTTCAAAAATTCTTTCACCGTTGGATATGTACGTGATCCCTGAGTGCTATAGGCTATATATTATGTACCACGGGCGAAGCCGGGGCGGACCGCTAGTAATTTATAAAAGAATATTTTTCACTGTGCCGGAACTGTGCCGGCACTGATGCTTCTCTGATATGTGCGAATCGGTCTTAAATGTGCTTTTTCACAGAAAATGTTACTGGCTCTATAGAAATTCCATAATTCTAACAACACCATAAAAAGCAGTTGTACACTTAAGTACATTTAGCTTAAACAAGAGCTTTAAGAGATATGAATTTTTCTGTGTCAATTTTTTTGCGTATCGAGTGTGTTATTACTGCATAGAATCCTTTAGGCTTTCGAAAAATCCTTTAGGAATCGGCCTAAACTCCGTCGTCCGCGTAGGCCTATAATATTACAGTGTAGATATGTTTTGGTCTAACACTAGACTTGACTCTAGACTGGTGTCAGACCAAAATAGTAGGTATAGGTGGTGCTTATATTACTGACGCTGCGCTGGTGGTAGCCCTAGCCCCAGTTGACAGTACAAATCGAGAATCGAAGCCGTAAGTAGTCACAAAGTAGATAAAGTCATGTTTTTGTCCCGGCTAATCGGTGGAACGTCTTCGCTTAGTGCCAGCGGACTGGTTTAATGTCCCTATTTAGTTATATTTCCTTAAATTATGCCTCGGATGAAGAATGCTCAAAGAAGTTGCGATAAAACCAGAACCTGAATATCCACAGTTAAGATTGTTTGTTCTACGTTTTGATTACTGGCGCAGAAGTCGTCAACAAAAATCAAATTTTTTTATTCGAAGACAAGTTAGCCCTCTTATATTATGATATCTAGTGATGCAGTCTAAGATAAAAGCCGGTTAACTAACCTTCTGTAGTTGTAGATGTGCTGTTGATCAATTAACGGCCGACATTAATAAACTAGCCCGCCAACTCGCATTGGAGCAGCGTGGCGGGTCTCAGCTCTTAATCCCTCTATCCTATGAGAGAGGAGGCCTGTGCTCAGCAGTGGGGCGTTAATAGACTGCATTAGTATTATATATATGCTATTGAATTTGAATTTGATTGAAGGTCTTATTCATTTAGATAAAGCGTAAAGTGTGTCAAAAATAATTTTAATCAATCCAACTTGCCTTTTTCAAGAGATTGTAATCTATTTTTACTTCACTAACTATATATTTGGATTAGATTTTTGATCTTCCACCTGTAGATTTTGGATTAAATAAATAAATAAATAAATAAAAATAAAATAGCCCTTTATTCCATTTAACAACATTTTTGAAATTACTATCATAATAATTACATGAATAGCTCAGTTTCTTACTAACTTAATTACATGAATTGCTCTTGAGATTTTGGATTAGATACCTATAAGATAGGTCATTTATTTGTTGTAAGAAATACCTATACCTATATAATAGTAATCTGATGCTGCAATATCCTGTTAGCGCTTACCTTTATGTTGTTGTATACTTTATCTAATGGGATTCAGTAAAAAGGGCTTCGGGAATGTTTGTGTTATACGAGTGAGATAAATTTAAAAGTATAAAACGAGTCTTTAGCTATGAAGGAATGACGGCCAATAAATCAAATTTGCCGCACTAATAGACTCATTTATGATCATAATTATTTCATTCTTCATTAATAAGCTTTGATGAGTTCTTTTTTTGAATTCATCTGTAACAAGCCTTGTGCTGGGTATTATCTGGCATATTGTGTATCCAACCAGTAAAGTGTATCACACTGTAAAGCCTGGTCTATTGCGAACATATTTTTTAATTTTTAACCTTTTACCTATAATGTTTTATCTCCAAGGTTCGTTGAACGCAACTTAGGATTATATGGTTGTAAAAGATAAAAGACAAAAGAGAAATAATAAAATCAAGGAAAACTGCACACCATAAAAACAATGTTCTTCAAAAGGAGGTTTATTAGTCTCAAGGTACTTTATTGCAGTTTGATATTATGCAGTTGATATCTAAATATGGGCTCCTATCGATTTATATAGCAAAAGTGCTGAATATCGAGTCATAGACATACTCAACGCGTGACGGAATCGTCTCGGAAACGCTCCTAAAGGTTTTTTTAAATCTTTTTAACGAGTGCTGGACAGCGAGGATAGGGAAGTTTTTCAGGCGTATCCGGATCATGTATTGATGAAGGACTCTTTATAAAATCGATTCGTCTAAAACTAAACCGTACGATGGTTATAGTGTAGGTTTGGTTTTTTTTTCGTTCGCTTTTTGCTGTAGTTTTATGCTTGTTTTTCATTAAGTACTAGCTGACCCCCGCGACTTCGTTCGCGTGTTTTTCTTTGCTATAAACCTCACGCCACGCTTTTGCTATAAGCCCGAGACCTTTCCAACGAATGCAAAACCGTGGAAATCGGTTCGTGCGTTCTGGAGTTATAGCGTCAGGAAGGAAAACCCGACTTATTTTTATATAGTAGATTTATTAACTTAAGTACCTACTTAGGACTTTTATAACATTCTGTGTATTGTAGATGTTAAACTAATCTGGTACATAGGCTTACCATCACACGAGTATCTACATAGTATCTAGACACTCAAGTGACTCCAACGCACACATTCCAATGGTTTTCTTAAATCTAGAGTTATAGGTACGTGTTTGCTATCAAACCGTGTGGCGGTTTTATGTATGCCTATTACTTTTAGTTCTTCCGTTTAAGGTTTCAATAAGCGTTCACATTAGGAAGCGCGTTGTACGAATCGTTCATTCAGTGAGATGTTGTGCCGTGCCGCTTTTTGTTTAACCAAGCCTTAAAGCATACGGCCTCATTAGACCCCCTGACGCGCCCACTTCCTAACGAGACAGTATTTTAAAGCAAATGGTCGTTACCATAAAAATAAGCACTTTTTCCGACTTCTGCCAACTCAAAATGAATGTCGTACAATGCCTCGCCGACGGATGTAAAAAGTTAGTTGTGATAAGTAGGGGAGAGTCCGGCAGTACCGCCACCCTAAGGTTTATTTGGTATAAAATTAAAATCTCCAAAGTAATATGTTAGATATTTGCTGATTTATGTAAAATAACTCATAATGTATAAATAGAAATAATGTAACATCAATATATTTAGAAAGAATCAAATTTATTAATAAAATCTAAAGACACTAAAAATTAATAGTAAAAAAATTGTCCTCCAGTACGGGCCAGAAACAAATACCATTTATACTAGGCAATAATCACATATTTTATTGGTTTAATAGTTCCAAAATGTTTGCATAAGCCTTTTGCACCCAAATCTTGCAGTTTCCACACTGAATCCAATCCTCTTTATGAGATTCGAGGCACAGAGGGCATATTGTTTCTTCCTAAATCTTTCTTTGAAAAAGGAGCTAGTTTTCGTTCTTTTTCCTGTCTTTTTTGTCGGTATCGTTGCCTGATAGCAAAACATCCTTGCCTTTTTTGTTACCTTCTTTATCTTTAACCGTGAAAAGTTTACTAAAAGTTTGCCTATGGGCAGTAGCCTATTGTCTAAATCCTTAATATGTTCTGCCAACACTTTTTCGTGTTCAGGCGAGAATGTGTCGTGGAAACGACCCATAGCAGGCTTAAAGCTTTATTATTTTTCTCTTTATAATTTTCCAATTGCTTTAATTCTACATTTAAAGTCATTCTTGGTACTTTGAATCTCAGCCTGACGCGCATTCATTTCTGTGCTTACTTAAAACTTTTCCACGGCTCTATGCATTATGGCAGGTTCCCAGGTGCACTTCTTTGTCTTCCTTTCACGTCCACTGTCATCATCTAACATATTTATGTACCTATAAAGAAATTAAACCATTTAAAATAAACTCAACCAGTGGCCGGTACTGATGGACAATTTCGTGGCCCGTACTGGAGGAAGCGAAATAAAATTTCGAGATCGCTCAATTATAAAATGTTACGTATAAAGCATCAATTAAAACATTATTATTGTAGCTATATAAATAATAAATACATACCACGATTAACTATTGTCGATATATTCCAATAATATTCAAATATCACCCCCGGTATAATACTTGTGTAACGAACGTCACCGCGCGCAACGCAATTCTTTGCACTGGCAGTTAGTCGGTAGCTGACAGGTCGCCCCCGTTTTGGGCATAGACTTGTCAAAGTGAACTACTTAAATGGAGCTAATGGTGTCAGCGTTAGCTGTTATAGAATCTTAGAAATAGCAACTGGCCCGTACTGGATGCCGGCCCGTACTGCCGGACTCTCCCTTACACGGCCGTTCTGACAGGCTACGAGTTCATTATGAGTCAGCTGTTTCGAACTAGCGATTGGCCGTGACTGGTCTTGAATTTGTACTTGAAAATTAGTTGCTGAAAACTGCTTTATGCATACCTACCTAAGTTAATAATTTACATAGGATCGGTAGATTGTTACTTGTTGGGGTGCTAGCCAGGTAACCTCCAAGTGTGCCTAGGTGCTGCTGGTCCTCTTGGATACGTCCGAGGGGAAGAGCAGTATTCGGGCCGGTGCGCCCCGGTAACATGGTTAATAATTTTCCTACGGGGATATTGTTAGCCATGGCCAATGACCTGGCGGAGGGAGGTTTCTCCGCGTGTCCCTCTGATTAGCAGAGGGCACTGCGGATGAAACTGGGGGTGAGACACCCCGGTGCGGGGGGCAGCGATGCCCATCGCGGGAGGAAGAAAACCTCGTTAAAAAATTACGGGAGGGCGCGAGCCTCTGGAGGGACAGCCCAGAGGCGAGCGGGAGCCCCAGCTGGGGCGGCTGCCGGACACCTGGGATGCATAACCTGGGGAACCTGGGGAACCCAAAGGGGTTCCCCAGGCGTCCAGCACAGACAGCATGAGGGTCATGCCGTGGTGGTTTTAGTGGGTAATAGACGTGTGCGCCGCGCCGACCCGCCGCCGCCGCCGTCATTTTTTGGACGCCGCCGTCGCCGATCTGCGTATCGGCGTAAAATCGGCGCGAGTTCTAAATGTTTTAGAACACCCTCCAACATCATTCACCCTCTTCTATACCAAATAACCTAACGATTACACCACTCATATTCCATATTTCTATACAATAAATTACAAAAAAAATACGATCGATATGAAATTATACCTTCCTATTCATAATAAAACTTAACTTACTACCTTACTACCTACTTACCTAACTAAAAAACTTACTCCGACAACATCTGCTTCATCATTTTGTAAAAGCCAAAATAAATATCCATTTATTTTGGCTTTCCGAGAATCTTCTCGCAAGGGATTTATGTTTGTCGATTTGTAGATCACTCATGCCTTTCGATAGTGTATCTAACGAGGGGTTAGAAGACTTATTAGAATAGAATAGAATAGAAATGTTTTTTATTCAAATAAACTTTTACCTACTTTTGAATCGTCAATTGAATCTACCACTGGTATCAATCTATTGACGAAATATGAGGTCAATAATTATAGAAAAGAAGATAATACCGACTCGAACCACTATCTCTAGAGAAGCCTTAAACTGATTTATTATACGACTCCATGTTAACACACACGTAACAAGATATTATATTGGCAAAAATTCAGACCTATGCAGTTCTCACAACAGACCTTTAGTCCAGTAACTTTGAACTCGTCTGTCCATCGAGTGGGGGATCTACCTATGCTTCGTTTACTGTGCGAGGTCGCCATTCAAGCACCTTGGGACCCAACGTCCATCGGTTCTTCGAGCAATGTGCCCCGCCCTTTGCTACTTCAGTTTCGCGACTCGTTGAGCTATGTCGGTAACTCTAGTTCTCCTGCGGATCTCCTCATTTCTAATTTGATCCCGCAGGGATACTCGGAGCATAGCTCTCTCCATCGCCCGCTGAGTGACCCTGAGCCTTCTTATGAGGCCCATTGTTAGCGACCAAGTCTCAGATCCATAAGTCGTCACTGGCAATACGAGACACTGAGGGATATTGGACGAAAATACATCTCGAAGTTTCCCGAACGTTGCCCAGACGAGTTGGATTCGATAGTTGATCTCTTTCTCAAAATTGGATCTACCTAGCTGGACCGTGTGTCCCAGGTATATGTACTAGTCTACAATTTCGAGTGCCGAGTTCTCAACGATTACCGGGTAGAGCGGAACATGAGCATTAGACTCATGTCTAATGCGTTGGAAGAGGTCATCCTCGTCCAACGCAGCGGTAAATATCTTCGGGAAGATAACATCTCCCTGACGGATTAGCCTCGTAATCTGGTCCTGTATACCGACTGACATAGTGGCGTTTTCGTACAAACACTTCAACGCTAGCAAAGTGGTCGGTTATAGTCTTCAGTCTTCTGTATAATCTGCCGCAGCGTATGAATGTGGTCTATGGTACTGAAGTCTTTTCGGAACCCGGTCTGTTCGGGAGGCTGGAAGTCATTGAACCTACAAGCGAGACGATTCGTAATGACTCTCGAGAACAACTTATAGACATGGCTCAGCAGCGAGATGGGTCTATAATTCTTCAACAGGGTATTATCGCCCTTTTTGAAGAAAAGAACCACCACGCCTCTGTGCCACTGCCATGCCTCTGGCGTTATGCCCTCGTCGATGACGGAATTGAACAGTCGCTGAAAGACTTTAAGAACTGGTTTTCCTCCTGCTTTCAGGAGTTCCGCTGTGATTCCATCATCACCTGGCACCTTGTTGTCCTTAATTTATTTGAGTACCTAGTAGAATAAAATTGCTATAATTTAAGACCAGAACCAGCTCTGTAGATACATTACTTACTGAGATGCTCGTGACTTCGCCCGTGTCATACAAACTTCCACCTCCTATTAAACCAACTTGGGGGTAGTTTTTCCAAAATTTCTTAAACACGTAATTCTTCATTTTTAACCGAAAATCGAAATACCAATTTTCATGGACATAACTTCATAAATGACGTGAAAACGTGACGGGGTCTCATTTAAATTTTCATCCCCTATTTAACGTACTTGGGGATAGAATTTTCAAAAATCCTGAAATATATTTTATTTTTATTTTTTATCGCAAGCCTAAATACCAATTTTCATGGATATAACTTAAAAAAATGATAGACATTCATACAAACTTTTATCCCCTATTTAACCCCCTTAGGGGTAGAATTTCCAATAATCCTTTTTTAGTGGGCCCCTACATCACAATTATAATTATTTACTTATTTATCATAAATAGAAGTTATTGTAAACGTCCTTAAAATGTATTATCAAAAACTAGTCCTTTACGGTTCGCCAAAATCGCCAAAATCTGAACGCTAGTTACCCCATACTTGCAAACGTTAAAGTTACTGGACTATTTGGCAAGTTGTTGTTATTGCAAAAGTTTTATTTAATTGTACCTATCTGATTTTCAGTAAAAATAATTCTACAAGTTAGACAGTTTTATTAAAATTATCCGCGCCGAATTTACGCCGAAAACACGCCGCCGCCGCCGATTTTTGACCGGCGTGCGCCGCCGGAGATTTTAGCATCGGCGCACACGTCTAACTGGGTATACCTGGTTGGAGTCCCACATAACCTTCGTTCTGCCGCATTCGGCCGCAGAACGGGGGTTTTCTTAGCTTATGCCTAGGCTTTATGTTTCCTGAGATGTCGAAATTAGTCAGTGAGTGTGTGGTATTTCACTTCTATAAACTTATACGTATAGGTTAAAAGGAAACTGTATCTATACTATATGTATATCTACGAGTATGATATCTTTGGGTATTTTTCACGAAATCTCTTTAGTTTTCGCAATACCCACTGTATTTCTGCGGTTGTTCGATATAATAGTTGGGCGTCTGTGACGGTTTTCCAACCGTACCCCGATTAACCTTTGACGTCGCCTCGAGCATTTCGACCTTATTATATGTTTGAGATTATAAATTGAATATCTACCTAACAGCCCACAAGCCACGGATATGTTTGGTAATACCAGACATAACTCTAAAGGCTGATTCACATAATTCAAGTCCATAGATCCAGTGAGTTCTTTCCAGCGCTGGACTAACACAAACGGAACGATAATTGTAATCATTTTATCAGTCTCATTAAGAAGTAAACACAGGCAGAGGGCAAGAGATGTACCTATTGTTTTAAGAAAAAAGTCGTGGTTTAAAAACGTGGTAGCACAACTTTTCTGTTTGATGAAATTATTGGCCAACTACACATAATATACTGCATGAAATATCACGAGATGACGTGGATCCTTCAGGAATGGAGATGGTGGCAGATGATGCAGATGATGGGAGAGGCACTAGAAGAGGCATAAGAAAAATAACTGTAAATACTGTGCACTGTTCACTAGAAATACACTGGGTAAATACATTGTTAATGCAAACATCACCAATCTGGTAACGTTTGCATTAGATGCTCATCGGATTCAGTACAGTATTATTCCAGTAGAAGTATAGCACTGGATTGAATCGCTAGTCTAGAATGTTAAGTATCTACTGGAATTCTGTAATACGGCCATAATGCGGTATCGAGATGTACATATTCACGTTTCTATATCTATTCATATTTTGTGTGGTCGCTTGGAGTCAGGGGCGTAGCTACCGCCGTATATGCCGTATCAATTATACGGGGCCCCCAAGCCACGGGGGCCCCAACGTGCGTAAGCAAAAATTAACAAAAGCTTCCCAAATTTTTGTTTATTTCAGAAATGACAAAAGTCAAAAAATGTTGTCCAAAAAGTTGTCCATTAGAGGCAGAATCTTTAGAAAAACTAAAGTCATCATCAGCTATAAATCTATACTAATAAATAAAATTGAAGTGTCTGTCTGTAATTTCGAAAAAATTTTAGAAAAAAAGTGACAGATAAATAATTATGATGAATAAATATTGCTCAAAGCTGTGATAGCCTAGTGGTTAGGACGACCGACTTCTAATCGGAGGTCGTGGGTTCGATCCCGGGCACGCATCTCTAACTTTTCGGAGTTATGTGCGTTTTAAGTATTTAAATATCACTTGCTTTAACGATGAAGGAAAACATCGTGAGGAAACCTGCACGCCTAAGAGTTCTCCATAACGTTCTCAAAGGTGTGTGAAGTCTGCCAATCCGCTTGGCCAGCGTGGTAGACTATGGCCAAAACCCTTCTCACTCTGAGAGGAGACCCGTGCTCTGTAGTGAGCCGGTAATGGGTTGATCATGATGATGATGATGATGAAATATTGCTTTTAATTTTATGCAAACATTTTTTTTTTCTTTTGTGATGTGAAATCCTTACCCTTCATAAGGGCCCCCAAACAATTTTTTATACGGGGCCCCGCCAAGGTACGCTACGCCACTGCTTGGAGTCTTTGGTAATAATTGTAATGTATCTGTTTTTATTGTTTGTACTTATACCCGTATTACTGATTCCCCGGAATTCTGACGTTTCGTAATGTTACCAGAGATAAAACAATTCCCACAAAAAAAGATAAAATATTCAAAACTTATGCAAATACAAATCAACTGCCGCATGTAGATATGGCAAATGCCTGACAGACACTTCATGGTGATAATATCATTCGACATCCATTTTTCAATATTTTTTTTCAATGTGCTTCTTTTGTTTTCTATTGCTGTTAGTGTGCACTTTCTAGTTTCCACTCTTGGTGTTTTCTATTTTAAGGCGAAACGAGTAATATTATTACGCGGCATATGGCTTTTCATGATGACAGGGAATTAAAGTAGTTTGGGGTAAAATTGTACTTCGTAGATGTTAACCCTGTTCTCCATACAAATAACTCATCTGTAAATGACAATGACAGCTGTCAGAATTCCGGGGAATTAGTAATACGGGTATAGTTTCATAAGACGTATCGCTCACTAGTCACTACTCACTACACTATCCGAGGCGGCGTCGAGGCGGCGCTGAAGCGGTGACATTGCGTGAGCAAGATTTGTCTTCCAATGCTCTGTATTCCGCCACTTTCCCTACCTGAAAATGGTAGGCAGGGGGAGGCCTTTTTTTTTCGTGGTGGCAAGCTTTATGGCTACCCCCGTTCTTTGGGCAGAACGGGGGTTATATGGGACTCCCCCTATGGGTATACCCTAACTAAAACCACGCAGACGGCAAAAGAATTGGAAGGACCGCAGACTGGCTTAAATACTTGCATCAATGTTTTGGTTAGAGCATCAGATCCTTATTAAGAGCAGCGGTCTCGAAAGTTGAAATTGCCCTGAAGATTGCCAACCTTTGTAAGGAGAGAAGAAGATGTTTTATTTCACTCAATGAACATAATCTACGTAAAAATGAAATATCTAATAGCACCGCACGCGGCACGCTTCATTTTTGACTCCGCCATGACAGTCGTGTCTCTTGTTATTAAATGTAGACATTTTATATTATCTAAGTACATCAATTAAGCGTATCGCTCATAGGACCAAGAAGCAAGGCGGCTGGCCAGCGGCGAAGTGTCCAAGAGGCGCCTCCTCAAAATATTTGCTTCTTGGTCCTGTGAGCGATACGCTTATTGATGTAGCTATAATTTATTTCTCCATTTCCTTGACAATCGTTACGGGAAATCATTATGTTTGAATAACATAAAAGCATGTCGCAATTATGATTTAAGTGTTTCTTGTCGAGCACGACATGTTCATTGTTCATTATTATTGATTGAATATACCTACTTATAGGTATTTATTAGAGCCTAAAGGTATCTGTGGACCGCATAATACTTACCTAATAAATTAACGTATTTTACAAATATCATGTTAGGACATCTGGACATAAAAATTAAGTTAATTAAGAGTTAAAAAGATAGGAGAGCTTCGCATTTTACTGGACTACGGTATAGTTAATATGTGTTAAGCAGTCAATGTAAAAATATAAAAATAAATTAAAAAAATTATAGGTTCTTGGTAATATTTGTAAGGGTTGCAGTCGAGATTTGGTTGAAGTGTTTAAGATGTATAATATTTATAAGAGTAATATCTCTTTTGACGCTTTTGTAAATTTTAATTTAAAATAAATTGATTTACCTACCAGATGACTTATATGGGAATTAATAGCGGTTATAGCTTATAAAATTATTATTCACTATGAATTGCTAAGCAATGCAATAATTGCGCAACAACAGGTCAACGGATTCAATAAATAATGGTATTTAACTGTAATGGAGGCAATAATATAATTATAGGTTTAAAGCTTATTAAGGTTGGCCAGCTATACCTAGGTCCTATTACGCGACCTATCGGAACATTAATGTAAGTAATATATAACTGATTAATCAATTAAATTTCATGTCAAGCAATAATAAGCAGACTTGAGATCTGACTGTAAGGTGACTATGAAATTTATCAACGCGTATTGGCTAACGGCAATACGCTTAAAGTTGTCCTTAAATATTACTTGCTCACACCGCAATCAAGAGGTCTCGTTTTAGTTTCCTGTTGAGTAAATTTATGAAAAGGTCTACCTATTATAAAATTGATTAATTAAATTCGGCAGATTTTGCACAGAAAACTGAACTACGTAAAATTCTTTGCAAATGTGCATCGCATTTGTGCGTCTCTTTCAAATAATTACATTTAGGTATATAAATTACCGAAGGACTGGAGTATGTATATCGATGGACTAGATAGACTAACTGATAGTCAAGGCACAGTCTACTTGAAATCTTGAATTTGGATGAAAATATTCCTTGCGTTCCTATCCTAGAGCTGCATTAATTTTTGAAATTACTACATCCCTAAATTGTGAAATTAAAAACTAAATGAACGCGGACGAAGTCGCGGGTGTCAACTACAAGTTTTTTTGTAGTTTTGTGTATATATAACGTAAAGTTGATAATAATATTATAGTTCTGCAGACACAATAGGCACCTACTTTGGAATATTTTAGAAAAGACGCGTTGCTGTTGTTTGCGCGTTAATAAGCGTCCAACGGTCCAACCTATGATTTATTTACATAGTTACACGACTAGACAAGTAGACCAAAATTCAAAGTCTTTCCTACCTGAAAGTGAGGTGCAGGAATTTTAATTGAAATGGATTTGGTCATTTCTTGACTCGGACTAAGTATTGCCTACTGACGTAACCAGTTTAAATTGAAGCAACTAAAATTGTTTCTCAGCTATGCAGATAGAGCTGCATTGCAATCGTACATGTATTTAACATTCCCAGCATTCAAATCAAGAGGTTTACATGATTTGCTTACAGCGTACAAGTGAGGGCCTTTTGAACTGTGGGAATGTCTAACCGATACACGAACGAAAACGGGCAGGTTACTTAACTACATAATATACCTAACTGTAGTAGATACCTACGTAGGCGTTTCTATATTTCTGTGAGGCGTTTCTATATTTCTGTGAGAATGATTATTATGTAACAGAAGTTCAATACAGAAATTGTTTATTGAGGCTCTAGTTTAACTTCTGATAAGAATCTGTTATTTTGGCGAGTTTTAGTGTACCGCTGATCGTCGGCGCTGAGAGTTCGGTTATAGTTAGTAGACGTCGACCGCCGCCGCCCACGCACCTCTGCAGTGAGCGTTTGTGTCGCGCTGACGAGCGTCAGCTACTGTAACTCTGCTACTCCTATGTACTCCTAGTATCCTACTAACCACACCAAGTATTCCGTGTCATAGATAAAACGGAGTATGGCGAGTTAATTAAATAAGATCAAATATGGGCAACATGCATAACATGTATTTAACATACAATTGACGGTAATCTATACTAATAAATAAAATTGAAGTGTCTGTCTGTAATATCGAAATAACTACCTCATATTAAGCTCATATGGTTATTTGAACGATACTATAACCGAATCACACGTTTTTAAAATTTTTGTCTGTCTGTCTGTCTGTCTGTCTGTCTGTCTGTCTGTCTGTCTGTCTGTCTGTCTGTTTGAACGGGCTAATCTTTGGAACGGCTGAACCGATTCTGACGGGACTTTCACATACAAGTAGAGAATTAACCAGGGAGTAACATAGGCTACTTTTTTAACCGACTTTCAAAAAAGGAGGTGTTGTGTTTTTCTACCTATGTATACCGATATCTCCGAGATTTCTGAACCGATTTGAGTAATTTTTTTTTAATCGATAGAGAAACATTGCGACACTGTCCTACAAAAATTTGGATTCCAACTCCTCAATCCTGATGCTGTAGGGGATCTGATCCCCAAAACGAATGGGATTTAGGCACTGTCGGTTATTTAAATTGATATTGGGGATACCAATTAAAGACTTTATGGTTGAATGACCTCGAGTAGGTACATGTCCAACTCCTCAACCCTGATGCTGTAAGGAATTGCATTCCGAAATCGTAAGGATCCCACGGAATTTTTCCGTTTTGTGGACGGGTTACTATTTACTACAGATAGGCTACTTCTTGTTCTGGAAAATCAAAGTTCCCACGAGATTTTTACAAACCTAAATACACACGGGCGAAGCCGTGGGCATCATCTAGTAATAAATAATCACTATGTATGATATACTAAGGCAATCAAGGATAAACTGTTAGGTAGGTATGTATAGTGGTTTTTGTATTACAGATTGAATTAGATGACTCTGTATGGCAACCAGTTTCTTCAGCGGTGTTCGTTCTGCGAATGTAAAACTTTTTGACACCGCAATCATTCCAAAACTAATACATGATCGGTCAATGTGGGATACTCGGAACTTAGCTCACACCATCGTCCGCTGAGTGCCCCTGGGCCTTCTTATGAGGCCCATAGGAACTATGTTTCTAATGGGTTAGTCATCACTGGCAACATGCACTGGTCGAAGGCTTTCGCCATCAACTCAAAAATGGGGAGATCCTAAATCCTAATCGGAGCTACCGACGGCAAATGTGCATTGTACACGCAGGAGCTGATAAACGTTGGGGACCAGTGACGCCCCAAGATGCTCGAAAGGTAACCGCGCACCGAGAAACACAGAACCCCTCCTAATTGGAAGATCCCCCACTAGGAAAACGAACGATCTCAAGCGAGCCGCTGGAAGCCGTATAGCGGCAAGCGGCACTAGATCCTTTTTTATGGTAATCCTTGCAAGAGATCTGTTTAGCTGTGGACGTCATTCGGTTGATACGATGATAACGAAGACGAGGTCATTCTTGTACGAAGCCTAAGCCGAAGATTTCTTTAAGCTTATCCGATCCGATATCACTGCACGCTCCGTATAAAGCGATTTCTTCACTAGATTTAGAGCAGAAAAGCGTGCTGATTAGGTACGTCATCTAAATTTTTTGTCTGAGCTTTCAGGACGTAGGTACTGAAACATTCATTACAAGCGTCTCGTCGGTCGTGTAACCAGCATTATTTTGCTTCTCTATAAGCTGTACCATACCCCATATATAGGAATTATTTAGCCCGCGGCGTTATGAAGCACTCTTGTCATCGAATAAAAAATAATAGCGCGTGCGTAGAGGTTTATACATGTGTAAATAACAATGCGCATTGCGCATGTGTGTGGAATTTAACATAGGTACCAAATATGTTGTTGTTATAATGCTAGTCAAAAAGATCAACAAAACCACGGCCTTATTGTGGGGGCTTATGAGAATCTCTCTTCATACGAAATTATTCACTTGTTATTCCCCTTTATCTTTCCGGCGTGAAATAATGAGAGATCATTAATTTTGAGAGCGAAATACTATGGTAACCTGTTATTATGATTTATTATTATTGATGCCTTAATGCCTTCGCCAACACGGCCATATATTGGGAAATCATTTACAACAATATAACCTCTATTTTCTATGCAGTAAGGAATGCATTCTGCGTAGTTGTTTCCAGCGTATTTTCGTATTTACTGCGTGTAGGATTGCCATCACCAAGTGTTAAAAAGGAGGACACAAAATTTATTGCTCAATTTTCAGCATAATATTTTATTAACAAGTATAAATTAAAAATTTAAAAAACCCCCGACATTCGCCATTTTGTGGTGGCGGCCATCTTGGATTTGCATAGTGCTATTCTACTAGTCAAGCCCTTTCATTTGATACCCATATTGAGGGAGTTGTGATAAAATATGTAATCCGCCATTTTGTAGCGGCGGCCATCTTGGACCGATTTTCATCAAACATAGCTAACAACACTCTCGACTAATTCATCTTTCAAACAAAAAACCGCATTCAAATCGGTTCACCCGTTTGAGCGCTACAGGGGAACAGACAGACACACACACACACACACAGACACGTCAAACTTATAACACCCCGTTCATTTTTGCGTCGGGGGTTAAAAACTGTGAGCAATATAAAATAATCATTTAAACTATCGTGAGTGATATTCATTTTTATTTAATTGAAACACTTGAAACTAGTCGGGCACACTCCGACAAAATACACGTGAGTTAAAGCCGGTGTTTCAATTAAATAAAAATAAAATAATCAGTCAGCAATATAATAAAAATAGTCAGTAAAACTCGTGAATAAGAATTATTGAGTGAATATTAATATATTATAGATGGAGTCTCAATAGCTACAGTCCCTGCATATAGCGGACTGAAATCCAAAAAACTTTATGCTTAATTTAGAAAGGAAAGGGAAATATAATGAAGACCTGGCTAATATTCTTTAAAAATACAAAATATTTTGTAATCTGTTTAATATTTTTGATTGCCTGATAAAAAATAAAAATATTAAGTAAGTATAAGTAGTTATTTTACTTTTTTTCAGAAATTTGTTAATATAAAACTGGTGCTTATTTATATCTAAGATAATGCGATCTGAGATCTCCAAGAATATACAGTATCTCATCTCTATAGCTTTCTTCGTTCCTTCTTTTAGTTCACAAATACACATTTTTTTTTCACAGATACACATTAGTTCACAGATACACAAAGTACTTAGTTTACTCGAATACTATTCTAGCAACGCGACGGTAGTGTTTTAAATGGAAAAAAATATCGCTTGAATCTAATTTTTCATTCACTTTTCCGGATGTTAAAATCTCATTCAGTGGTAGATTCAATTGACTATTCAAAAGTACTTGTAAAAGTTTATTTGAATAAAAACTATTCTATTCTATTTTATTCATTGAAATCTACCTGCGATACTAAAGCACGTGTCCTGGTTATTCAAAACTGTGGTCCGCCCTAGTTTATACAAACCTCGATTGATTTTATCAAAGCCGTGCAAGGAAATGTGTGTAATTATGTATTTAATCATATTGATTACGCTAAACCACGAGTGTATAATTATAAATAACTAGATATTGGAATAACTACATTTACATACTTATTTCCGCGGCATTGAAACGCTTTTGTTGTTGTCCATTATCCATAAATGTCTGAAGCCTAAAAAATATGAACAAAGATTTTAAAATCAGTAGGTATTATAAATTACAATAATCGCTATCGTTCAATACACCACTTTTGATACTTTTTCAATGTACGGTATGAAAACATCAGGTAGGTATCAACAGTACCAGTGCAGTTCGGTTTCTTAAAAATATAATAATTATGTAAGTATAGCTGATGCTCATGCAATATCAATAAATTAGTCCATGTGGACAACGGCCTTAAAAACTGTTTATAAAAAAAAATCATCCCTTTTCAACCCTTTAGGGACGGAATTTCAAGAATCCCTCCTTATAAAATAAATATTCATTACTAGCTGACCCCCGCGACTTCGTTCGCGTGTTTTTAGGTTTTATATAGGATCGGATCGGATCCCATAATTCTTTTATGTACCTAAACTAAATGTAGCCTGTTACTCCTTATAACATTGAAAGTTCCATTAAAATCGATCCAGCCGTTTCGGAGATTAGCTGGAACAAATAGACAGAACGACAAACATAAATTTAAACGCACGCCAGTTTGAAATAAGCCGTACGTACAAAGATCCGGGACCCAAGTTATTGGAACCCAATAAATGCCTGTCATTTCTAAACTAAAAAACGTATGACCTTGAAATATTTACGGGACAATACTTAAAATATTACCTTTCTAACAAAAAAAGAATGAGTGAAATCGAATAACGCGTTAATGAATTACAGCTATATACACGTTTTAACTTTCATCCCCTCTCCCAAGGGAACCGTGCTGAATTTCGGGATAAAAAGTATCCTATAACCTACCTCGGAGTATAAACTCAAATCGTACCAAGTTTCATTCGAATCCATTCAGTAGTTTCGGCGTGATGCGCGGCCAAGATACAGACAGACAGACAGACAGACAGACAGACAGACAGACAGACAGACAGACAGACAAAAATGAAAAAAATTGCAGTTTTGGATTCAGTATCGATTATAGAGTGCCCTCCGATAAAAATTTTCAAAATATCTTCAATGTACAGAATTGGATCTGTTACAGTTTTATTATATTATAGATAGATTAGATTGGTAAAGAGGATTTAAAAAGGTACAATTATTATTAGTATGTAACAGATAATTGTTGAATTAAACATGTTTAGCGGTAACAAAGTAAGCAGCTTCATAAGACGGCTATGGCACATTTTTATCGGTATTTAAAGCCATAGTCGATACTCATTATTTGTCAGCTGCGCAGTGCATGCGAGCCGGGGGCGATAGCGAGCGATCGAGATGCGTAATTGATACAAATTATACCCCCCCAGCATAGGATATTAACGGATATAATCTGTAATTTGTTTGTGCTAAGATCCATGGGTGTGACGCATCGTTTATGCGCCTTTGAATAATAACATCGTATAGCAGCGCAGAAATATTGAGTACTTAATATTCATAAATAACATGCGAGTGTTATGGATAAGTTACGAGAGGAAATACTGTAATTTCCTATTCTTATAACGCCACAGTCTGGACTCTTGGGATCTTATTTACGAGTTGTACTTATAACTAAAGCGCTGGTAATTTTATTTTATGGTAGCGATAGTCGTAAATAACACAAGGTGGGAGCTGAAAACGCGTGTACGGAGTGTCTATTTGGTATTTTGTTATTGTTAGAACTATCAAAAACCTTGATTCTGAGCTCGAAATGTAAGTTTCTTAGTAAGTTTACAAATAAACAAACGTTGTAGATACACTAAGAGAAATTTCCTAATGTTTCTCCTAATTTTCTCCTTGCAAAACCGTTTCCTTTCAGAAATGAAGAAAATATGAAAATGCAAGAAAAATTAATAGATAGGTATGTAATTATGTATTAGTAGGTATTTAAATACTGTAATTTACGTGGTCTACTAAGTAAGTAATATTGACAAATTCAAATTTAGATAGAAAATGATGAATAGATCATGTTGTAGTTGCAGCGGGGAAATATACAGAATATCATTATTTTATGGTCCAGTCACGCGTTCAAAATGTCGACTATTAACATTAGAACAATCACGGTTTTGTCTTATTTGTCACAGTAATAGAGTCATAATTTATAAGTAAACCCTGGCAACATGCGAATCTGTCTCTATTTATTTTCACAAAATACCTACCTAGGATGAGTTGTTAGGAGAAGATTCTTCCTACTGAATAGAAGCAGGCGTTACTTTGCGGAAATCCATAATATATGATGAAAAGTCAAAATTATTTTGCTATGATCCGCAAAACAGTCAAATTTGTATGGTACAACAAGCAGCATGTGCTATGCCCTGTCAGCCTTCCTGCTGTTAAATAAGTAGGAAAAATAAGCAACCAAGCGGACCCCAAGCACCACCACCAAGTAACACCACACAAATCCAACACCGAAATAAACTCGACGATCGTTTCGCTCCGACACCGGAGCATACATCCGGAGTAGAGTCTACATCTCCTGAGGATGCTCCGGTGTCGGAGCGAAACGATCGTCGAGTTTATTTCGGTGTTGGATTTGTGTGGTGTTACTTGGTGGTGGTGCTTGGGGTCCGCTTGGTTGCTTATTTTTCCTACTTATTTAACAGCAGGAAGGCTGACAGGGCATAGCACATGCTGCTTGTTGTACCATACAAAGGGGAACGCCAAGTTTTGGCCCTAGCGTGCACAACAAATTCATATTATGAAAAAATAATATAATATTTGTTTAAAATTTTTCACACTATTAACTAATGACTTAAAGATAGAAATTATTTAATTTAAATAAAAAATACTGAAACGATCGTCAAGATCAATAAATACGGCAACATAACAATAATTGCTACGTAGTTGCTACGCGACACAGACTTGCTCTTACCATAGATAAAGGAAAACGTATAATTAATCGTAAAATCGATTAATTTTAATAATCAAATAGGTATCGTGTGTCATCTTATTTTTATGGATACTGTTGATCATTTATTTTGAACTTGACCAATATGATTTGTTTATTGTTCATTCATTAAAGTTTTCAACAAAAAATGTATGTAATGAACATCGCGTAGCGCTTGGTAGATATGACTGTTGTACATACGCTAAACTTAGCACAAACTGACAATCTTATCTTGAACTTTTCAAAAATCGATTTAGCGTTCCGGTACGATGCCGTGTAAAAACCGATCAGGGGTATGCATACCTCTCTCAAGTTTGCCCGCTTCCGTCTTCGACAGCATCATCACTTAACATCAGGTGAGATTGCAGTCAAGGGCTAACTTGTAGTTGAATAAAAAAAATAGATAATGATTATGAACTTAATCTGATTTTTAATTATTTTTTTTCAACTTTAGTCTTTAATTTCATCACATCATTTTTTCTTAAATTTTACTAGCCTATGTCACCTAGAATAAGCTAAAGATTCTAACGATACCTACCTTATTCATCAAAATCGGTTCCGGCATATATAGAAGTTATGGTACAACATACAAACATACATGAACCCTGAAAACAATATACTCCTTTTTTTCAGGCAGTCCTTTAAAAAGGTTCTTTATGTCGATTCTTTTAAACACCGATGACCGAGGTTACGCTTTTAAAGGCTGCTGTTGACGATGTTGACACTGACGCTCGGCGAATATTTGCCGCCGAACAAAAAAAAATCTCTCCATACAAATTTTTTGGGTTCTTTTTAAGAGGCTCTCTTAGACATTTTTGTTTGAAACTTTTTCCTCCCACTACACGTATAAGTAAATAGAACTCAAAGATTTTTCACAAAAAATACAAAACGTAGTGAATGTGGAAAAATTACCAGAGTACCCTAACGGCCCTCAAAAACTATCAATCATAGAGGCATGGTCCTGAAACTAAAAATGTTCAAGACCTTAGGCCCTTTGGTGAGCCAGTAAAAAAAAGATAGCAACGGAACAAAAAAAAATCGTGTCCATACAAAAATTATTTTTAATTTTCAAGTGGCTCTCCAGAACATTTTTGTGTAGATCCTTTTTTTTCCACTAAACGCATGCATAGAACTGATTAGTGTCCTTTCAGAAAAGATACGAAACGTGACACCAATATTTATTTATATCTTTCAAGAGACTCTCCAGAATATTCTGGTATTTGGTATGGCCTCCCATTTCTTTATTTTACGAATATTGAAGAGACTACTAGGCCCGCGAGCTGCTTGCAGCTCGCGCACCGAGCGCAACACTAGTATATATATATATATATATATATATATATATATATATATATATAGCTAATATACTAGCGGTCTCGGCAGATGTCGTCTTGCCTGGTGACATACCAATATCAGCGCCACCTACCAAGACCCAATAGGTTAGCTGTACTTAGCGGGTAATAGTGTTTTCAAACTATCCAGGAACCCATTGAAATATACACACAAAATTTCATCCAAATCAGTCCAGCCCTTTAGGAAAAAGTACAGAAGAATTATATCGGTACGGGTGAGAGAGTTCCGTATCGACAGGATGAACATTCAATGTTTGACAGTTACAAAACCCATGAACATTTTGTATGGGAAAATGTTTTTTCTTTTATTTTTTCGTCAATTTTCCAATATTTTTAACAGTTATTCTGCTATTCGGGACGAAGACAAATACAACAAATCAAAAACCATGAAAATCGGCCCAGTCGTTCTCGAGTTATAAGTGTTCGAACAAACGAGACTTTGTTTTATATATTAAAGATATACGTATTTATATATATACTATATATATAAATATATATATGTAACTTTTGTACATAAAATATAATAATTACTTAAAATAAAAACTTTAATTTGAATAAAATAATTGAATGATTCAAATCAATCACCTGTACCCCATCCCTATTTTATTTTCGTTAAAAAGTGACAACCCACGAAACTTCACATTACTGCATACAATTAAAAGTCGAAGTATAGGGCCACCTGGCATTCCCCTTTGACTGTTTTGCGGATCATAGCAAAATAATTTTGACTTTTCATCATAGATTCTTCTTGGATTCTTCCTACAACAAACTCCACACAAACGATGTTCGAATGTTTTAACCAATCAAACTTATCGATTGTTTTTTACCTTAGGTTAGTTAATAGATTTCATCCTCAAATGGTACGACCACGGAACGACAGTTAAAAAAATACAAATTGACGTTCTAATTAATCGACAATGATAGATTTGTACCTACTGGGGCATTATTGAAACCTTCGAAGAATCTCGTCCTACTTAAATCGTTCCTCGGAATGCTAAACGGTCGTACATTTAACTTCGTTACACTAGCGGCACGCTATGAAGGCCGGTTTGACACATTACAATAGTGATGTGGAATGTCAATTTAGTCTCGAACAAAAAACAATTAAGTTTTGTTTTTGTACCTGATTAAATAGGTTTAATAAAACAAAAATGTATATGTTTATTTAATTTATTTGAACGAACTGAATATTTGAACGAAATTTATTGATATTTTTTTGCGATTTCAGAGGTTTGTCCACATAGTGAAAATTGTTCATATTCACAAGTACATTCACCCCTTAAATGGTGCAAACTGATTTTTCTACACTTGTATACATTTAAGAAATCAATTTAATAAATAAATTTTGAGTCCTAAACCTAAAACTACATTCGATAAAATTTATGAATCTCTGCACATCACTATCGTCAATAAAGTAATACAATTATTTCCTTCAAAGTCGTTATCAATTAATACGGAACTTCATGAGCGGACAAACGTCAAACCGGCCATCATAGCGTGCCGCTAGAGTAGTCCATCATAATTGCCTTATATGGACTATTGAGAAACAGTTAAACGATAGCAAAAACTTTAAAGTGCTTCCTTAATCTACGTGGGTACCTACGTTTATTTATATCGTCTCCACCAATTACACAGATGCGTGGCCTAATCGCAATTATACCAGTGGACGCACCACTCCAATAGGGTTAGTACGAGTTTATATATCTCGAAAACGTTGGTAGATTTCGAGCATCGAAACACTGAAATGTCAAAGCGAAATCAACCTTTTCTAAGGTTGCATATATTCATATCAGTTTATCCATATATCTACAGCATCTAGGTATGAAATAAAAATAAGTAGGTACCTCAACTGAAGGAATGACTTCTTTAGGTCCATTTCACGCTAACGTCATTGTGTTTCGCGGTTTTCATCTTGGGTGTCATATCTCTACCTTTTTAAAATACCTGTCTAGGAATCATATTAAGATTGTTCCTAGGTAGTTAAGTTTTAGATCGTGATTTCTTACTGTGAGATCTGCCCTGTAAAACTGTTGATATTCCTAAAACCTACGGTATGGGCCTTTAGTTTACTATGGCTAAAACAATGTTATTTTCTGAATGTTCATTAAGTGGTTTGGCAAATACCTACTAGGGAACCGACGAGCTGAAAGAGAAACAAACACACACACGTACACATAACTGCTAAACACTTCCGTAGTCCTGTAATAAAATAGGCAAGAAAACATTAATGAATATGAAAATAATATGGACATTATTACAATTTCTTCTTAACAATTTTACTATCATATGTTTTTATTCTTCCAGGATTATAATGGAATTTTATTTTTATATCCAGTAGTAGATACAGTTATGTCCTTTCTCTTCAATCATAATAATTATTATGCGCCTAGGTGCAGTTAAAGGGCACCGAGCTTCCAAGATAGAAAGCCTAGTCTGAGATTTTATCAGAAGTGTCAGTTATATATTAAGTAGTGTAATTAAATGCTGAAGACAGCTTCCTGACTCAGATCGTTATAAACTACTGGTAGGTAATTCTGATCACCACTAGGGCTGCCCATCGCGTTGATGAACTTAAAATTTTTGATAGTAAGTTTGCATCAGGCAAAAATGTATAACACATATAATATGTACTTATTTTACCATAAATACATAATTATTGGGTAAGTATGGATCTATTCAACTTTTCTGCATCGTTACTCAACCATTAATTATATTATTTATTCAGTCAAATTG
This sequence comes from Melanargia galathea, assembly GCA_920104075.1. Lineage (NCBI taxonomy): Eukaryota > Metazoa > Arthropoda > Insecta > Lepidoptera > Nymphalidae > Melanargia > Melanargia galathea. The sequence continues at coordinate 4,738,059 of OV049872.1, read as the reverse complement.
TGTAGAGCTGATAAGTAGGTATAATTTCAAGACCTGTGGGCTGTTTCGCTGCATAATATGGTTTGTGTTGCAGACAGTGGCGTACACTTTATACATGTATAAACAGCATTGCCTACCCAAAGATCTGTTTATCCATAACTCCTAGAGATGGATTTTTTGATTTTGTATCATGTAGCTACCCTGTGCCTACTCCAATCAAAAATCCTGTGCACGCCACTGGCTATAATAACACCTATGTATGTATTTACGAAGTATGAAGTCAAATCCGGGACTAAAAATAATTAAAATTTCAAAAGTCCAGTGGATTCACTACAAGCCTCATATTGTGTTATTTATGTTTTTCCTTACAGTTAGCCGTTTGTCGTTCGGAATCAGGCAACCCTAGAGCATAATCATTCGTTTGTGTTTATGGCAGGCGATTGCTGAAGATTTGTTAACACTGTTCATATCTTTGACGATAATTCAGATGAGCTGTGGCTTTGATACAGAAGCGAAGGCTGGGGCTATAGATTAGCTTACAAGTCATTAACATATTGGTGCAATGTAAACTTGGCTTACCTACGCATAAAAGGTAGAACGGGGAGATAAGCGCAATTTTTATACCAAAATTTTGATCTCTTGCATCATATCTTTTTAACAATATTTTTTTTAATAATTATTTCTTCGCTTAAGCATACCACTCCATCGCTAAATAATCGTGGTACTCATTCATTATTCGATTGGTTTCTCTTTATTGTAAAGGACTGATTCTTTATTGTACTAGAGCAGTCTTTCCCAACGTGGGCGATAACGCCCCCTTGTGGGCGCTGCAGGCCTAAAGGGGGGCGGTAAGAGACCCAGAAAAAAAGGGAGCATTGTGTAGGGCTTTGGGGTCGATTTATAATTTCATCTACCTAGCTAGGAAGACTCTTAGATACCGACTGAGCTCTCGACTCTCGACTACATCTTGTGAACATCAACTAATATTAATTAAGATATAGCTCAAACTCGGTTCGATATAAAAGACCGCGGGCAATGTCAACACAGCAATGTCACCTCAGCTGGAAGAAGAACTTATAGAATTGACAACAAACGAAGAAATAAAAATCAAGTTCAAAAATGGATATCAAGAATTTTGGCTACAAAAACCGATCCCGCAATTGTACCCTGGATTGTGGTCAATTGTTCAACGATTTTTGATAGCATTCCCATCGTCATATTTGTGTGAACGTGGATTTAGTGCTGTGGCAACGCTGCTTACTAAAAAGAGAAATCGTTTGCGTGCTACCGAACGTGGCGACTTGCGGCTGTTTTTGAGTAAATTGGAACCTGATATCAACAAACTTATTGAACAGCATCAGATTCAACCTTCACATTAGTTTTTATATAAGAATTGATTATGTTTGTTTTATTTTCAATAAAAGATACTCTGTTTGAATACTATAAATTTGCGTTTCAATAATCAGTTATAAGTACTTAGCGGTTTTTAAGTATGTTTAAAAAGGGGGGCGTTAAAAAATAATTTATTCTTAAAGTGGGCAGTAGACAAAAAAAGGTTGGGAACCCCTGTACTAGAGGATGCACGCGAACGTACGAGTGGAGTTAGGTTTTCAAAAATCTCGCGGGAAATCTTGTTTTTCCTAAGCTCCTTTCAGCTCATGTGACCGATTCTGTTGTACACATTTCTAAACTAAATTAAAATTACAGGACAGGAAATATATACCTGTCTCTTTCACAATCCTCCCTGCTGAAGGGGATAGCACTATTTTAAACCTGTAAATTTAGTTTCATACTAGCTCTTTCCCATCACTGAAGTTTTGCCAATGAAAGTCCCATTAAAATCGGTCCAGCATTTCAGAGACAGGCAAACACAAATTTAAATATACCCCAGATGATAATGCGGACGTTCAAAGGCTCCTGTACAATCCGGATTCCAAGTTATATGGAATATTGAGGGTTGTGATGGCTAATGGATGGATAATTTCTGAACTACAATATCGATGTCCTTGAAATACTTACGGAACAATCTTTAAAGTATTTCCTTTCTAACAAAAAAGAATGAATGAAATCTCACCACGCGTTAAGGAATTACAGCTAAGTACACATTTTGAATTTCATCCTCTCTCCCAAGGGGACCGTGCTGAATTTCGGGATAAAAAGTAAAGTCCGTTCGGTAACTTAGTGTCACACAGGCGCAGTTGCTCTTATTATTCTGCTTTTATTTTATTATTTTTTACAATTCGTAGTTTTTTTTCTATTCTAAGAATAAAACAGAATCTCAGAATATCTCTCAGAATCAGAAGTATAGTCTGTTCGTTTTCTTAAGGTCGCCTTTTGTGTCTTGCCGCCTCCGCCGCGCGGTATTTTGCCAAAGACACCGCCGTGACTTCAAAGCATGTCGCGCGGGGTGTACAGGCACAAGGGGTTTTGGCGTTTTATACCTACTCATATTTTTTCATTATAATTCTCTTTCCTTTTTATATTTTTTTTTATTCGTATTTTATTACAATATAACCATAAAAATAAAAAATAATATTCTCATGAACACGGGTCTTCTCTCAAAATGAGTAGAATTTTAACCATAGTCTACCACGCTGGCCAAGTGCGGATTGGCAGACTATTCGGAGATTCTGTTAGAATAGAAAAAAAATTACAAACAAAAAAAAGTAATAAAAATAAAAGCAGAATACTAAGAACACCTGCGCCTGTACCGACACTAAGTTACCGAACGAACTATAAACGAACGTGGTAAGTAAACGAACGTTGCTGTGGTTGACCGTAGGTAAACGAACAGACTTTATCCTATATGTTACTCCGTAGTATGAGTATACTCCGTAGTATGAATATACTTCGTAGAGTCCACACTTAATAGTTAATGCTTACTACGCATTACATGACAATGTTGAACTCAGCTCCCAGCGGCACCAGTAGGGCTATTCTCTAAAATACCATCTCGATATCGAAGCTCACTCAAGTGAGATAACTCGCTTCGAAAGCAAACTCACTTCACCTTGGTTTGATATTCTGTAAACATCTGCTACGCACTTGCGAAGTGAAGTGAGTTTGAGTGAGAAGACCTGTGTGCTTAGTCTAAAGCGGAGCACTCGAAAACGAACTCGAAAACTATTGATCGATTTCAGAGTAAAATAGACCTAAAATGTCTTGTATTAAGGTTTGAGTTCGCCAATACATTCAGCATTGTTCGAATGCTGAATGTATTGGCGAACTCAAACCTTAATACAAGCCATTTTAGGTCTATTTTACTCTGAAATCGATCAATAGTTTTCGAGTTCGTTTTCGAGTGCTCCGCTTTAGACTAAGCACACTGTACTATCGAGTTTTACAGAGTAAAAATTAGCAAACTCATCTCGAATTCACTCTCTATAATTCGAAAATGGCTTTACAGAATAGCCCTGCTGTATCATTAAGTCACAAGTTCTGCCACTAATGAGCGTCCCATCACAAAACGACTCCTAGGTTATGGCATTCTTTTGAACCCGGGCGGAAATACCTCGCACACCGCTCGGACCCTTGATAGATTCTGCACACTTCCTTTTTACGGTGGGATAATTATCGAGCTCTAGTTAGTTACAGAGTCACTCTTTATAAACGCGCGGGATAAAGTTTAGTGAATTTTTTTATTTTATTATTTATCTTCAAGTTAGTCTTTGACTGCGATCTCACCTGAGTGTTTAGTCTCAGTTTGGAGCGCTCCTAAACTTTAGTATGCTATAAGTATACTACTGATCGAATCACAATGACTTCAAAGTACAAGTATAAATTGAAAATTTAAAAAACCCCCGACATTCGCCATTTTGTGGCGGCGGCCATCTTGTATTTGCATAGTGCTATTCTACTAGTCAAGACCTTTCATTTGATACCCATATTAAGGGAGTTGTGAAAAAATATGTAATCCGCCATTTTGTAGCGGCGGCCATCTTGGACCGATTTTCATCAAACATAGCTAACAACACTCTCGACTAATTCACCTTTCAAACAAAAAAAACCGCATCCAAATCGGTCCACCCGTTTGAGCGCCACAGGGGAACAGACAGACACACACACACACACACACACACAGACACGTCAAACTTATAACACCCCGTCGTTTTTGCGTCGGGGGTTAAAAATGGACCTGAAATAAAAAAGTATTTGGGTTCATTTTGCTCTGAAGTCATTTGTGATTCGATCAATAGTATACTTATAGTATACTTTTAGTTTTGGAGCGCTTCGAACTGAGACTAAGCACTCTGATGGTAAGTGGCAATGTAGTCTAAGGTGAAAGCGGGCAAACTTGGAAGAGATATGGCAGTTTTTATTGAACTCATATCCCTGATCATTTTGTACGCGACATCGTACTGGAACGCCAAATGGCTTAACGGTAGGGTGGTAGTTACGGCTGAAGCCTCCCACCAGACCAGAGACAATTTAGAAATTATAAAATCCCAGATTGCCAGTGCCTTGAATCGAGCCCGGGACACCCCACTTATAAGACCACAGCCCTCACTCCTGCACCAGCACAGGTTCCATTTATAATGTAGACAAGGACAGATTTTTCGAAATTCTATATTATGACAATAACTGAACACATAAAAATCGTTGTCGAAATATTTAACAGCACCTAAGTACTTTCTTTGTTAACAATCTAAAAGGTTGTTTCTAGAAGAACAGAGTATATCTATCTTCTATCTATAATATAATAAAACTGTAACAGATCCAATTCTGTACATTGAAGATATTTTGAAAATTTCTTTTGGAGGGCACTCTATAATCGATACTGAAGCCAAAACTGTAATTTTTTTCATTTTTGTCTGTCTGTCTGTCTGTCTGTCTGTATCTTGGCCGCGCATCACGCCAAAACTACTGAATGGATTCGAATGAAACTTGGTACGATTTGAGTTTATACTCCGAGGTAGGACATAGGATACTCTTTATCCCGAAATTCAGCACGGTTTCCTTGGGAGAGGGGAAGAAAGTTAAAACGAGTATTTAGCTGTAATTCATTAACGCGTAGTTCGATTTCACTCATTCTTTTTTTGTTAGAAAGGTAGTACTTTAAGTATTGTCCCGTAAATATTTCAAGGTCATAGGTTTTTTAGTTTAGAAATGACAGACATTTATTGGGTTCCAATAACTTGGGACCCGGATCTTTGTACGTACGGCTTATTTTAAACTGGCGTGCGTTTAAATTTATGTTTGTCGTTCTGTCTGTTTGTTCCAGCTGATCTCCGAAACGGCTGGATCGATTTTAATGGAACTTTCAATGTTATAAGGAGTAACAGGCTGCATTTAGTTTAGGTACATAAAAGAATTATGGGATCCGATCCGATCCTATATAAAACCTATAAACACGCGAACGAAGTCGCGGGGGTCAGCTAGTAAATAATAATAATTGAAAGCAGTAACCTATTGACAAAACCGTTTTGTCACGCTTGTGGCGACCCGTTTCAAAATGTATTCACTGTAACAGAATACGATTACAACTCTCAACTGATAAAATCTTTCAATAAGAACGTCGCCCACGAAAGCCGGATTAAGAAATGAGATTTCATATGATTAGACCATGGTGGATTACACTTTCCAACTTAGATGTAGGTAATATTATAATTTAAGAGTGCTTGAAAGCAGATCATTATATTGTGACACCATTATAGTATCATAAACGGTCTTGAGCCTACGATTATTGTTATACTAGCTGTTCCCAGCATGTGTTGAAATGCCGCGTAAAGTATAACCCATTACTGGCCCACTACAAGCCATAGGTCTCCTTTCAGAATGAGAAGGGTTTAGGACGACCTAAACCCTTTTGGCTAAGTGCGGATTGATATACAGTGTGTCCGGGATCGAATTAGCGATATTTTAGGGACATATTCTACAACTCATTACCTCTCTGAAAATACCACTTATTAGGGCCTGCCCCCCTCCCCCTCCCAGGGACAGCCATTTCAATTTGGTGTGCGTTTTTGTGGGTATGTGCGCACAAAAATTGCAATAACTCGAAAGTCTGCTGATGCACAGGTCTTCAAATGACCTTATTCGATTGGATACAATATTCTCCATCACCAAATATCAAACAATAGAATAAAATGTTAAAATAACTCGATCAAAATTGCTTCGGAAAAAAAATATTTTTTCAAAAATATTGAAAACTATAAGTTTTTGCTGCATTTTGCAAAAACGAGGTCATTAAGACCACATTATAAAGTAATAAATCGATAGCTTTTGAGATAAGCACCAAAACGACATAAAAATTTTGACTGTAAGTTACTTACTTCTGGAGATATTGGTAATTGTAAGTACTTCGTCCCCAAGCATGAATTACGAGTCATCATCATCATCATCATCAATTTAAGAAATTTAAGTATATTTACAAATTTAAGATTCATCATTTTTTTACTACAAATAAGGTAAAAAAATCTTAACTTTATAATTTAATTTTTGTTAGTTATAAACTCAATAACTCAATAACTCTGATTTGTGTATGTGACACAAATCAGATATCCTAAAAACAAGGTTATTTCCGCCACAAACCGAAATTACCACCTCTGTTCTGTTTGCTAGTTGCTTCATGTTGGGAGGATCGTTGGATTATGTCCAAATACAATCTTATTTTATCTGCAACGGACAGGATCGTCTCCAATAATTCTTTTCTGGTATTTGGTACCATATAAAAGACCTTCTGCTTCATAGGTCCTCATAAAAAGAAGTCCAAAGGTGTAAGGTCTGGAGAATGAGGTGGCCATTCCATTGAAATGCTGCCACGTCCGATCCAAGGCGAATAGTTGACATCTAAATGCTCTCTTATGGCTATAATAATACCGAGCAGGCATGTCTTTAAACCTAGCAAAATTCACAAACCTGAATCACAAACAAAAATGAGTAATAACTTAAGTAGCGATCATAACGCTTCCTCGCCAGGAACAACAAAATAAAATTTCAGATATTTAAATTTTTTATACGAATTTTTAATCAGTTGAAGTAGGGGTTTGATCCTAAGTTTTAATCTCATTCACTGACTAATCAAAAACCATATTATTATTACCTGATCGCCCGAGGTATGCGATGGAAACCCACATTCGAATAACATAAGAACTTACGCGCTCGCGGTTAAGTTATGTTTAAATAATAATATCTCCAAAAGTAAATAACTTACAGTAAAAATTTTTATGTCGTTTTGTTGTTTATCTCAAAAACTGTCGATTTAATACTTAACAATGTAATCTTAACGACCTCGTTTTTGCAAAATGCAGCAAAAACTTGTAGTCATTCTATCTATCTTCTATAATATAATAAGACTGTAACAGATCCAATTCTGTACATTGAAGATATTTTGAAAATTTTTATTGGAGGGCACTATATAATCGATACTGAAGCCAAAACTGCAATTTTTTTCATTTTTGTCTGTCTGTCTGTCTGTCTGTCTGTCTGTCTGTCTGTCTGTCTGTCTGTCTGTCTGTATCTTGGCCGCGCATCACGCCGAAACTACTGAATGGATTCGAATGAAACTTGGTACGATATGAGTTTATACTCCGAGGTAGGACATAGGATACTTTTTATCCCGAAATTCAGCACGGTTCCCTTGGGAGAGGGGAAGAAAGTTAAAACGCGTATTTAGCTCTAATTCAATAACGGGTACTTCGATTTAACTCATTCTTTTTTTGTTAGAAAGGTAGTACTTTAAGTATTGTCCCGTAAATATTTCAAGGTCATACGTTTTTTAGTTCAGAAATGACAGACATTTATTGGGTTCAAATAACTTGGGACCCGGATCTTTGAACGTAGGGGCTTATTTTAAACTGGTGTGCATTTAGAGTTATGTTTGTCGATATGTCTATTTGTTCCAGCTAATTTCCGAAACGGCTGGATCGATTTTGATGGAACTTTCAATGGCAGATAGGTGATGTTATATGGAATAACTTAGGCTACATTTAGTTTAGGTACAAAAAAGGATTATGGGATCCAATCCGATCCTATATAAAAACCTATATAACCACGCGGACGAAGTCGCGGGGGTCAGCTAGTAATATAATAAAACTGTAACAGATCCAATTCTGTACATTGAAGATATTTTGAAAATTTTTATTGGAGGGCACTCTATAATCGATACTGAAGCCAAAACTGTAATTTTTTTCATTTTTGTCTGTCTGTCTGTCTGTCTGTATCTTGGCCGCGCATCACGCCGAAACTACTGAATGGATTCGAATGAAACTTGGTACGATTTGAGTTTATACTCCGAGGTAGGACATAGGATACTTTTTATCCCGAAATTCAGCACGGTTCCCTTGGGAGAGGGGATGAAAGTTAAAATGTGTACTTAGCTGTAATTCATTAACGCGTGGTCCGATTTCATTCATTCTTTTTTTGTTAGAAAGGGGATACTTTAAAGATTACCGGCTTATCTCTGAAAAGCTGGATCAATTTTGATGGGACTTTCTCTGGCGGATGTTTACATTTTAATCTACCTAAACATCCGCCAGTGAAATTTTAACAGTTTTTAGCAAGGTTGAGCTCAAAGGAGCTTAGAAAAAACAAAATGATTCCCACGGGATTTTTAAAAACCATTATCCATAACGAAGTCGCGGGTGTCCGCTTGTTTTCAATATTTTTGAAAAAATATTTTTTTTCCGAAGCATTTTTGATCGAGTTATTTTAACATTTTATTCTATTGTTTGGTATTTAATGATGGAGAATATTGTATCCAATCGAATAAGGGCATTTGAAGACCTGTGCATCAGCAGACTTTCGAGTTATTACATTTTTTGTGCGCACATACCCACAAAAACGCACGCAAAATTGAAATGGCTGTCCCTGAGAGGGGGAGGGAGGCAGGCCCTAATAAGTGGTATTTTCAGAGAGGTAATGAGTTGTAGAATATGTCCCTAAAATATCGCTAATTCGATCCCGGACACACTGTATAGACTTCACACGCCTATTTGAGAATATTTTGGAGAACTCTAACGCGTGCAGTTTCTTCACGATGTTTTCATTCCCCGTTAAAGCAAGTGACATTTAATTGCTTGAAACTACTTAAATATACTGGGACTAAAAATGTTTATTTTTGTAAGTCAACATAGAGACTTGTTCGCTTATTGTTGAATTGTATGTATAATTAGTTAATACATTTAAGTGTAAGTAAGTTTATATAAGGCATAAGCAATTGCCATATGTTTGCTTTATTCATACTCTTTCGTCGAGAATGTTTGAGGAAAGAGTTTTCTATGGCTAACAAAAATAAGTTGGTGGTTTCTGAACAAATAGTTGAGCAAGTTATAGCCATGTAGTGTATTGTACGTACATCAAAATTTTACAAAGATATGTAAAAATATAGCACACGATTCTACATCTTAATAGAATTCTTCAAGGGTTATTTGTCTGTGAAAGTTTTTTATATAACAGTTTTTGATATGTATAATGTATTTGTGCGTGTAATGACCAAAACGCTTCACACGTCATGGATATTGTACTGAATGTTTTGAGTAGGTTTTTGTAAGACTTTGTTATCTTAAGCATAAAGTCAAGAATTGTGTTAAACATTGAGGCACCTAAGTATATTAGTTTAGAAAAAGTTTGTCCAATTTACTTACTTATTTCACGACAGTTTTTAGAGTCGATTGACTGATCAAATAGAAAGGAAAGGGTGTGTGCACTGTGCAATTTATCTAATATTTGAGTGCTTAGTCTCAGTTTGAAGCGCTCCAAAACTAAAAGTATACCTACTATAAGTAAACTATTGATCGAATCACAAATGACTTCAGAGCAAAATGAACCCAAAGACTCTTATTTTAGGTTCATTTTACTTTGAAGTCATTGTGATTCGATCAATAGTATACTTATAGTATACTATAAAGTTATGGAGCGCTCCAAACTGAGACTAAGCACTCTGAACTAAAAGTACGTAAGTAAGTTGTTTATGGTCTTGTTCTAAATTTTTAACTAATAAAGTGAGTGAGAGTTCCTAATCTTATCGTAAATTGATTTTTTTTATTTGATAGAAAATATAGGTAGATACTACAAATTATCATGAATTAATTATTGTTTATGCATCCCGCCGTAGTGACACATCATTTTTGTATCAATGTAACAAGTGGACGGCGGGATGATCTCATTTGGCAGAAAATATCCCCGCATCCTCAGCGCGCACGGCATCCATATGTCCAGCGTGGAGTGGTGACTCTATTGGTAAAGAGACCAAAAGAGGTACCTAGTTGGTCTTTGTGCCACTATTTTCATCCTTACAATGGGTAGGTAAATGTATTGGAACTAAAAACACGATGAAAACTCTTATCACAGTTAGACCATCTAACGTCATTAACGTAACTAAGATTATTCGACCGTATACATATACAAAGTTTGTAAACTGATTTAGGTATATAAATTAAAATATATAAAATGAAGTTCACAAATCGATTAATAGTTATGGTCTAGCATTTTGCTATACATAATACATATAGGGTACCAGTAATAGGCTTATAGAATCAGAAAAAAAGAAAATCGGTTGACGCCATTCGGTCCATTTAAGTAAATTTAAGTAGTATAACTAGTAATAAAAGTCTACGGATCAATCAGAAGTTTAAAGCTAGGATTACACTTGATTATATTCGATATAAACTTATCGAATTCAGCAAGTCGAATATCTCAATTCAAGCTCAACTTACGCGGAGACTAGCCAACTACGCTACGGAGATGTTATAGTGTACACGTGTGTGAGCAAACAGAGATGCTATCATCTCTAATCCTCCACTAATCATAGTTCGATGGTTGCATGGCCAATGCGACACGACCGGAGAGAGATCAGGCGCAGGACCGACGCTTTTACGTGCTTTCCGAGGCACGGGGGTGTATAACCCCCGTCACGTAAGTCGATCGGTCATCTTCAAGTGCGCGCAGCGAGTAAGCGGGACACAATACGATTAGAGAGCCAATCAGCGCTTACGAGGGATACGCGAGAGCTAATTAGTGCTTACGAACGATCCCCCGCGACCCCCTCACCACGCTAGATAGGTACTTCATTTTCGACTTCTGCGCATCGAAGGTCACCGGTCGACTTATTTTCCATGACTTAGGGTAAAACCCGGATAGACGCCCCACTTTTTGAAATGGCCTCCTAACTTTTAAAATATTAATTTATCACAAATAGTATTTATGAATATAGCTAGTTTAATCCTTTGGGTTCCATTATGACTTGTTTTTATTGTCCTAACGATGACAGATTTTGCAGAATTTAACTTTTTGCAGACCCTTTTTTTTAGGGATAGATGCCTACCTGTGTGGATAGATGCCCCACTATGAAAATACTAAAAAGGATAGATGCCCTATGAAAAAAATAAGCAAAATACATAGTTTCATAAGGTTTTATTATCTAAATATATAAAAGGAAAAGGTGACCGACTGACTGACTGACTGACTGATCTATTAACGCACAGTTCAAACCACTGGACAGATCGGGCTGAAAGAGATAGATGCCCCGAAGTATATTAAAACTATCAGTAATTTATTGAAAAAAGAAAAAAATATATAAAAGAACATTAAAAATATTAAAAAAAACTTAATATATCGATAGGTATATTAGGGGATAGATGCCTCTAAGGGCACCTATACCTCGAAAAATCGAGGCAACTATCCTTTTTGATATGGATAGATGCCCTTTTATTTATTAAATAAACTAAAAACTAAAGAGCGATTATTTACACTTAGGTGTACACTTATTGAACCAGTGTATTGACATAATAAAAAATATAACAGAATCTACTACTACTTCAAAAGTTATACAACGGCAAATACTCGCCTCTAAAACTTTGAAGGATTTGCCGCATTCGCTGCGGAGATGATCACACGCACAAGCGAAACAAATTGTTTTAATACAAATGTATGTAGGGGCCTGAGGTTTGGGGGGCCTGCGCTTCTTATTTAAACTATCAATTTTTAATCGCGAGTTTGGGAAGTCAGGTTTTTTGACATTGAGGCATCTATCCAACTGCGGCATCTATCCGGGTTTTACCCTATATCTACCAGTCTACCACCACCAACTACAAACATAACTACCAGTTTCAAAGTTGCTACTGATCATTTATTTTAAAAAACCCAATAACTTTTTTTTGACTAGACCCGGTATTTGAACCCGGGACCTCATGATCAAATGAATATATTAATTTTTACCGAAAGCCTTATAGAAAATATTAAACTTCTAGACTATGCTTTATAGGAAAATAAGGCGACCAGTTTGTATGATTAACACCCATAAGAGCGTTAATCACATAATTGTGAGAAAATAGACGTTTAATCTCATAATTTGGTGCGCCGAGGTGCAATAATGGCCGTACATAAATAATCAATTAGGGAAATTATATTGTGTTGAGCTCATAAATAAGATTAGCAACACAAGTCAGCACAACTTGTGTTACAAGATGCTTAAATGTACTATGTAATGTACTAATGTACCTACTTATTTCTGGCAGGACGACGTTTGCAGACTGGGTCAAAATACGTAAACGTAAAAAAAAAAACGGAAAAAAGTATCTAACTGCTGGGTTTAGCAAAAAGATAGAGATGCATAAAGATTTTTTCAATGCGTACTAAAATGTTTTTTAGATTTTACAGTGCTTAAAAAACTTTTCTCCTTAATCAATGCACTTAGTAGTACAAACTGTACAATCATGCAGGTAATATCGGGTAATACAATTTCATATACAATTTATACCTACTCTGGTCGAGTAAAATTTTATCTAGCAATCTTCTTGTTATACTAGCGCATTAGCTATAACGCCTTTCGCAGACGACCGATAAATAAAATCGCTCGCAAAAATTTACGAAAATAGAACGCAGGACATTTACTGCTGTAATGCAAAAGTACCACACAGAAGCGTCTAACCACGATCACTGGTAGAGATCTCTTATCCGCCATTTTTCTTTTTCTTAATTCTTTTTCATGGTCTGATAAATAAGGGTCCTACTAAAATGGAAATAAGCGATCCGATCCGGTTTTTGACCCAGAGAAGGATATAATATACTACTCGATCGAGCTAACTTGGTACTTGGCGCTGATTACGTCACATTCATATGCTAGTATGGTAGTAGATATATGCGAAAGTGGATGCTTACAAGGCGCCTGTACATCTGGAACATACATATATATACATACATAACAAGGTGCCATATTAGCTCAATTGTGTTGTACTAGTGAACGGCTAAGCAAACGGCAATGTGCAGGCTGTATTCAGATATCATCTTCATTTTCCTGGGAATTTTTCACCGCAATATAACTTGCGGTGAAAAGTTCTTGTTAGTTATTTTGGATAATTCCACTGATGCAGCTTTCCGCCGTATCATTCCAGCAACCCGAAATAACTCCAGAATCCGAGCAGGTCACCCAGGTTGGCGAGAACTTTGCTGGAGAGCCGATATAGGTTTTCAGATACAAATTGGTCTCAAACAAAAAGCGTTCGTCGACGTTAGGCCTTAGCTATTACGACAGCATAGGAAAGCACTTGTTAGCGTACAGTTAATTGGTTCCTGTATTTATTGGGTGTATTAAATCTGCTAGGAACAATATGAGTTATGACCGCCGTTTATGTATTGGCTACACCTGTAAGCACGTGAATTGTAAATTGTAAGGCTCCTCGTAAAGATTAACAAATTGTTATAGATTACCGTGGTGTTTTGTAAGCGGAAATAGATACCACACCCGTAGCTTCTCGCTCGCTTGAAATTAGGATCGCTATAGCTTTTTTTCAACGTGATTTAGAACGGGCAATCATTTTAAATCCGTATAAGCTTAGGTGTGGGGTGCCACTAAAAACAATAGCCAAGAAAAGTTTCTCCTTAGCGCGCTAAATACAAACGGACCGAGTTTGAATTTATTTATAACAAGAAGGATACCCGCGACTTCGTTCGCGTGGATATTGGTTTTTAAAAATCCCGCGGGAACTCTTTGTTTTTCCTAAGCTGCCTTGAGTTCATACCTTGCTAAAAACTGTTACAAGTTCACTGGTGGATGTTTAGGTAGGCACATCAAAATGTAAACATCCGCCACTGAAAGTTCCATCAAAATCGACCTAGCCTTTTAGAGATTCTAGCCGGTAATATATAATGTATCTCCTTTCTAACAAAAAAAGAATGAATGAAATCGGACCACGCGTTAATGAATTACAGCTAAGTACACATTTTGACTTTCATCCCCTTTCCCAAGGGAACCGTGCTGAATTTCGGGATAAAAAGTATCCTATATGTTACTCCGTAGTGTGAACTTAAATAATGCCAAGTTTCATTTCAATCCATTCAGTAAGTAGTTTTTGCGTGATGTGCGCACAAACATACAGACAAACACAAATAGATAAACAGACAAACAGACAAAAATTTCAAAAATAGCTTTTTTGCGTTCTATTACTTATTACTAACATTCCCCAGTCATTATTTTGCAAAATCTTTAATGTAGGTACAGATACGGCAAGTCTACGATTTTATTATATGTATAGATAGATTTTATCAAACTCAATGAAGTATACACGCTTTAGAAAGTATATACAACCTATACCTAGTACCTACCCATAAAGTTTAAATGCGTTCGTGTATCGTTCAACCGAAATCCGATGGAGCTGAAACTTGTCACAGAGATAGCTTGTATTGCCAAAATCTGATCTCATCTTTACGTCACGTCGAGACTCTCGAACGGCGGTTTTTGAGTCGTGTAAAGATTTGAGATAGACAGAAACATTTTCGCATGTATAATTATGCAGTATCTCTTTCTGTAATAATAAATACGTATACGAGTTGGGATTGATCTTTCCCTTGTTGAGGGGAATATACCGCTACTGACAACACTGTGCGGTAGAGACTGACTACACACACTGCTAGAGGTTCTAAATGTCCAATGCAATTACTGCAATTTATTGAATTGAAAAACAATAAATTACAAGTAATTTAAATCGATACGTGCTTTTTATAACAAATGAACAAAGCTTCGGGAATTTATGAGTACAGCAATTGATCACGAAGTCATGACAAACGACGGTGTTGCCAGACACCTTCAGGGCTGAAATATTGTATTAATTCAATGTTGCAAGTCGTGTCAACTTGTATAAACGGACAACAATAACTCGCTATCGATAGTTCGGGAGAGAAACTATAGAAAATGAGTGAGAACAGTTTGAAATAAAAAAATAATTGTAGATATTCTTCATGAGTTTTTTTTTATTTTAATA
Organism: Melanargia galathea; assembly: GCA_920104075.1. Classification (NCBI taxonomy): domain Eukaryota; kingdom Metazoa; phylum Arthropoda; class Insecta; order Lepidoptera; family Nymphalidae; genus Melanargia; species Melanargia galathea. The sequence goes on along the minus strand of OV049872.1, from coordinate 4,722,883 downwards.
AGACACTTCATGAGTAGATACAACTAGACGACGACGTCCCCGATTTTTTCGCGTGGATTTAAATTTTAAAAATCTCTTGGGAAATCCAACTTAATACCTACCTATAATTAATTAATTTAATTTAATTTAATATACTTAGTTACTTAGGGTTGATTTTCCAACCGCTAAATGAATTTTATATAATAAAAAAAGCTGTGATAGCCTAGTGGTTAGGACGACCGACTTCTAATCCGAGGTCGTGGGTTCGATCCCGGGGCACGCACCTCTAACTTTTCGGAGTTATGTGCGTTTTAAGTATTTAAATATCACTTGCTTTAACGGTGAAGGAAAACATCGTGAGGAAACCTGCATGCCTGAGAGTTCTTCATAACGTTCTCACGCGGTGTGTGAAGTCTGCCAATCCGCTTGGCGAGCGTGGTAGACTATGGCCAAAACCCTTCTCACTCTGAGAGGAGACCCGTGCTCTGTAGTGAGCCGGTAATGGGTTGATCATGATGATGATGAAATGAATTTTAACTGATGCACAAAATAGTTATTTTGACAGATTTCCAATTAAGACTGTCAAAATTACTCAATATAAATTTGAATATAAATACTTTACTATTTATAGGTATTTTCTTAGTTTTAGTTTTGGTAATATACCTATAACCTAGGCATAAGAAAAACGATTTTTAAATCGGCTCACGTCTGAATATTTGAGCAAAAACTAAAACCCGATAATTAAGTACAAAATTGTACTTTATCATGCAGTTAAGCTATTACTATAAAACTACCCTACCTTATTTTTTAATTACTTACCTTAGTTTTAATTATTATGTATAATACGTACGAGTATGTAAAACAGTGCACAGTAAAACTGACTATGGCTTTTGTTGCACTTGTACTTGTATGTGTTGTAACTTAATTCTTATATGTGTATCACTACATAGTATAAAACAAAGTCGCTTTCTCTGTCCCTATGTCCCTATGTATGCTTAAATCTTTAAAACTACGCAACGGATTTTGATGCGGTTTTTTAATAGATAGAGTGATTCAAGATGAATGTTTGTAAGTAGAAAAATTGGACCCGATAGGTGGCGCTAATAGCGGGCTGGACGACGTCTGCCGGGTCCGCTAGTTATGTATAAATAAATAAATAAAAATAAAAGCAACTTATAGCCACTAGTGCTATATACAGCTAGAATTTTTCTGTGATCTCTTAGCCTAGAACCTTATTGTTGATAGCTCGCCGTTTGTTAAAGGGTACCGCTGGCGCTGTAATCAATTAGATTAATAATAATAATTCATTATGGGAACAAATAATATCTCACGGTTTCCATTGTTGCGGTGAAAGGCTTTGGTGTCCTATAAATGGCATTAATAGGTATCTATCTACATATTGAGCTGAACTCGGGAACGAAAGAAGATAAATATATGCCCTTAGGTAAGCACAAGAACGTAAGGATCGAGGCATATTGACGCAAAGTTAAATTGATGGATGCGTCTTTTTTTCCGACTACGGGAGCTTGTGGCGTGTTTGTGTGTTGATTTGTTTGTTGGGTCATTGGTTCTCTAATATTTGCAAGTTTATTCATACATTTATTTTAATAAATAAAGTATCGTTGGCTTGGGGTTCCAGGATGAGTGATGCGCAATACACGGGTGCATATCAAGAGCAACCGCCTAGCCTCTCCTCATCAACTCCACTCCCACCTACTCGTGGTGAACCCTGTTACGTCGAGCAACCTATCGTCGAGATTGCGGTACCCAATCCCTTTGGAGTGATAGGTCGACAAGCAAACGGGAGAAAAGGGGGTCCGGTCACTGTCTCTATTAACCGGATGTTGGGCGTTGGCAGCAGGACGTACTGACGTATTGATTACATCACTGCGGTGCAGAAGGCAAGGGGAAACCACTGCACTACCTTCCCAAGAAATCTTATGAAAGTAAACCAAATAAAGAATGCGAACGTATGTGACCCGGCTACCACCCGGCGCCATGTCGAGTCCAGGTCGCATGGTGTGAAATATGCTACTGGCCACACTGTCGCGACTCACCAGGCACAGTATGGACAGAATGCTACTGGTGACACAAGGACCGCTTATCGTCCTACACTTCGCAAGAAGATAAAACTGGGAACCTGGAACGTTCGGGGTTTGCTTCAACCAGGCAAAAAGGAGATCATAGAGAAGGAACAAGAGCTATACAAGATAAAAATACTGGGTATCACTGAAACACATATGCGAGGCTCAGGTTATTATACAACACCAAATAATCATACTGTGTACTTTTCAGGCCCGGAAAATGATAGTAAGAATGGGGTAGCTCTGTCTGTGTCTCCTGAGATTAACCAGTCGGTACTAGGATATAACCCTGTGAGTGACCGTATACTAACGTTGAGAATAAATACTAAACCATGTCGTGTCAATGTGATTGTTGTCTATGCACCTACCTCGACCTCAACAGAAACTGAAATCGAGGAATTTTATAACCAAGTTTCCGACACCCTAAAAAATATGCCGAGAAGAGATATAACACTTGTAATAGGAGACCTCAACGCCAAAGTAGGGAATACTACGAAAGACAACCACCTAAGAGAAATAGTTGGCAAATTCGGGCTTGGGGATAGAAATGACAGAGGTGAAATGTGGCTACAATTCTGTGCGGAAAACTCCCTAACAATCATGAACACCTGCTTTAAAAATCACCCGAGAAGACTATATACGTGAGTAATGCCAGGTGATCGAGCACGCAACCAGATAGACTACATTGCTATTTCAAAAAGATGGAGATCATGCATTAGCAACACTAAAACCTACCCTGGTGCTGATTGTGGGAGCGATCACAAACTATTAGTAGCAGACATGAGTCTAAAACTCAAAAAGTGCCAGAGAACAGTTCAGTCGCGGCAAAAAAGACCGACTGAAGCAGAACTGAAAATCTTCAGCGAGTGCTTCAAGGCCAAAGCAGCTGACACTGGATTGTATGATTCCCAGGCCGAGATTGACACCAAATGGAATAAGTTAAAAGAACTTATAGTGTCATCACGTAAAGAAAGCCAAATTTCTGGGGTTGATGCCCCGAGGAAAGTATGGATAACAGAGGAGACATGGAAAGCAGTAAGGGAACGAAAGGAACTACTCAAGAATAAGACCAACTCTGACCATACTGTATACCAGAGACAATCAGCAAAGGTCCAATACTTATGTCGAAGAGACTATAACACCTATTTAAACTCAATCTGCCACGATATTGAAGAACATGCACAGAAATATCAAACGAGGGACCTATTTCTGAAAATTAAAACAATCACACGGGAATTCAAGCCAAGAACATGGGCAATAGAACGTGATGACGGTAAACTGCTGACCGAGATAGATGAGGTTACTGAAAGATGGCGATCATACTGTGAAACTCTATACACAGACTCTGCAAATCAAACTGCAAATACCCAAATCATAGACGAGCATTACATGGAACCTAACATTCTTGAATCTGAGATCAGAGATGCACTGAGAAAACTTAAAACCAATAAAGCAGCCGGTAGAGACCAAATTTTTGCTGAAGAACTTAAACATCTAGGAGATGTAGGGGTAAAAACTTTTCTCGATTTGTGTAACCAAGTGTGGAAAACAGGTAGATGGGTTACTGACTGGAAGGAGTCCCTACTAATTCCACTGCATAAGAAAGGCTCAACAAGAATGTGTGGGAATTATCGCACCGTGGCACTTATATCTCATGCCAGCAAAATAATGCTCTACGTGATCAACAGCCGACTTCAATCATTCCTCCAATGGCAAATACCAAACGAACAAGCAGGATTCGTGAAAGGCCGAGGAACAAGAGAACAGATTGTAAATCTGAGACAAATAATCGAGAAAAGCCGAGAGTTCAATACCCGGTGTATTGTGTGTATCCTCATGTGCTTCATCGATTACTGTAAGGCATTTGATTGCGTGAGATGGGACTGTCTGTGGAAAATACTGAGAGAAATGGGAGTACCTCAACATCTTGTTACACTCATAGCAAATTTATACCACGACGGACTTTCCATGGTGAGGGTTAATGACACCATCTCAGGATCCTTTAAACCAGGTGTCAGGCAGGGATGCATCTTATCTCCTATTCTCTTCAATATATACGGTGAATACATCATGAGAAAAGCCTTAGAGGAGTGGGAGGGAGGTATCTCTGTCGGTGGCATAAAAATTAGTAACCTGAGATATGCAGACGACACTACTCTCTTTGCGTCATCTGAAACAGAACTGGCCGAGCTATTCCAAAGAGTGGAGTACGAGAGTGGACTAGTTGGACTCAATATCAATAAGTCGAAAACCAAAGTCATGCTCATCGACAGAACTGGTCAGTACTCTAGGACTGGAGAACTCTCAGAGCTAGAATTCGTTAGGGAGTTTGTTTACCTTGGATCGTTACTCTCCGATCAAGGTGGAAGTGAGCGCGAAATCAAAAGAAGGACACAAATGGCCAAAGCTGCTATGAGCAGACTAACACGAATTTGGCAGGCTCGAAAAATTTCTAATACCACCAAGAAAAGACTTGTCCGGACGCTGGTTTTCTCAATATTTCTCTACGGATCGGAATCCTGGACGATTCGGGCAACAGACCAAAAAAAAATAGACGCTTTCGAGATGTGGTGTTGGAGAAGAATGCTTCGCATACCATGGACAGCTAAGCGGACGAACCAATCCATCTTGGATCAGCTGACTATAAAAACAAGACTCTCAACCATATGCTACCAAAGAATTCTTGCATATTTCGGTCACATTGCCCGTAGACAACCTGATAACCTTGACAAGTTGGTTGTGGTGGGCAAGGTCGAAGGAAAAAGACCCCGCGGCCGATCACCTAGCCGTTGGTGTGACCAGGTAACGGCTCTCACTGGTCTCGCAATAACAACTGCGCTAAGAGAAGCTGAAAACCGAACGAGATGGAAAGATATAACCACCAATGCAACGCGGGACTTTCAAAGACACGACCTTCAGTAATGAAGAGAACGACCAAGAAGAGAGGCTTTGTCTTTCGAGATTGGTATCAAACATTGACTCAAATAAACACAATTCATGCATGAAACCTATATTAGAATATGCTTATAAAATATGAGATTAGTCTAGTTTTAGTCTTTGAACCTAATTTTAGGATAAGACGTCGAGCAGACAACATAATGTACGCGCGGCTTTTTGTGTCATTTTTTCTGATTCACAAAACATTGTACCTGGTTACCTATAGGTACTTATTGTAAAACTTTAGTCTATTAGAGTAAAAGAAAACGTCTTATATTCTGCATCAATTTGCCTTGACCGTTAGTTTAGTAGTAGGTACTTTCGATGCGTATCTAATACCGCAGAGCAAGTAAATTCATTATAAAATCTATGGTACCTACCAGTGCCGTTAATTTAATAAGCTTTGGCAGCTCGTTGTAAGTTAACGATAAGTATGGTAATTTAAGGTAGGACATGGCATCTAACATTTAATTTTATGCCACCCTACCACACCCAGAGAAAAGTGGCGATGCCTTAGTGAATGGTTTGGAGATATTATATGATAGATTATATAATATACCAGAAATATACTCGTAGCTACAGTTTTTATGACGACAATTTTAATTTTTTTTTTGTTTTAACCCCCGACGCAAAAACGACGGGGTGTTATAAGTTTGACGTGTCTCTGTGTGTATGTGTGTGTGTCTGTCTGTTCCCCTGTAGCGCTCAAACGGGTGGACCGATTTGAATGCAGTTTTTTTTTGTTTGAAAGGTGTATTAATCGAGAGTGTTGTTAGCTATGTTTGATGAAAATCGATCCAAGATGACTTCTGCTACAAAATGGCGGATTACATATTTTTTCACAACTTCCTTATTATGGGTATCAAATGAAAGGGCTTGACTAGTAGAATAGCACTATTGCAAATTTAAGATGGCCGCTGCCACAAAATGGCGAATGTCGGGGGTTTTTTAAATTTTTAATTTATACTTGTACATGTCTGACGACGATTTTAATCATTATTTTTGTTTTGCTAATCGTCTTCACCATCAATCGATCGACGTCCACTGCTGGACTACGTAGTACTATTATATATTCTGTGGCTGGACATAGGTCTTTTGTAGGAACTTTCACGCGACTTGTGTGACATTTTCGGTCCATCTCGTGGAGATCTGTCAATACTGAGCTTTGTAGCTGTTTGGTGCGAGGACGCCACTCCACCGTCTTGGGACCCCATTGTATTCTAATTCTGGCTCATGCTGGTAAACAAAATAATCATTAGTTATACTAATTTACCAAACATTCTGTTGCGTTATGAAGCACTGTCCGATCAAATTATTTCAGACGTGATATATTATAGATAACGCAATCATTTAGCGTATACTAGGCCAAATAATATGTCAATCCGCTTATAGGCGGATTAGCATAATATTTGGCATCAGAGTTATCAGTCCCGTTAACATAGAATAAGACATTTCGGAGACCATTCCAAAAGTTATGACCTCTAAGAATATAAGGGCTTATGCCCTTATATTAGGTATGGTATATTTATATCAGGTATGTTTGAAAAGTTACCTACTATATTGCTTGTTCAAATATTTGACGTGTCTGAAAAAAGTTTTGGGGTGCAGAAGCGATTTTTTTTGCAATACGTATGTAAGTAAATAGGTATAGGGCAACCTAGGTATTTTCGCCCCTGTAATTGGTCACTTGACGAAGGTTTGACTTTGACGTTGGTTTTTTAACCATTTACGGGTTAATTGCGGTAGGTACGAGGAAGCCGTTTTATCCAATTAAAAATATTCTAACGTTTATCTGGTTAATTTGGGATCTGTTTCTAGGTAATTATTATCTACCTATGATTTTTTTGACTTGATTTTTTGCGTCTATTCAGTAGGTACAGTCAGAGTAATTTGTGTTAGAGTGATTTGAAATATTTGAAATGACCCGAATGAAAACAAAATGTTATGTAAACTATCTAGTTAATGCCATTAACCAAAATCGTATCCTGTAAGAGTGTTGTATACTTAGTACAACTTTGCATATCTTGAAAACGTCGATACATTTCGGGTATTGAAACACTACAACTATTATTTCATTAACACATGCGTCTGTATGAAGAAGAAGGCATATAACTATGCCATTTTAAAAGATCAGTAATAATTTAGCCATTTTGTTGCCATAATGAAAAATATCGTCGGGTTTGAATTAAAAAATTGGCATCATTAAACATCAGGTGTTTATGTAATAACATGTAAAAATGAATATTTATCAAAGTTGAGTGATAAATATTAAAAATGGCACCTCCAGCCATTATTTTCCACTTTAAAAATAACGTATTGTCATTAAAATACAATTTGCCCTCGTGTATGGAGCTACAAAGTTATACTTAATCGTAAAATTGCCTTAGTAGCATTACATTCGGTTACTGAGGCACACGAACTGAGCAGATCGCTCACAGGCCAAGTATAGCGTAACCGCGATGTAACATGAAGATAAAATATGTGAAAGTTAAGGAAGTGAGAGTTTTGTTTGACTTATTGGTAGGTATTCCAAAGATAGATTCAGATGCAGTCTTAAGGAGAATGTAGCTCCGAAGAGTGAAGTGTGGCTGGTTTTTTATGATAATAACTGAAAAATAGATTTGATAATTTTAGCTTATAATGTGGTCGAATTTGGTGTAATGAAAACGAAACAAAAATCTTGCCTTTTCTATGTTTTGTTTTCATCATTCCCATTTATTTAATAGGTGGTACCTTTGGGAATCCTATAAAGCTAAATAAAAATAAAAAATGAATGTAATTACTAAATAAGAATACGATTTTAGTACTTTTAGATTTAAAAATAGGATTAGGATCGGATTAATTAAGTTTAAGTTAATAATAATTTAGCATGTAAGTGGAAAATATTATGTAAGGAATGAAATAAAGCTTATTTATTTATTTATTTATTTATTTATTACCTTTGGGAATCGTTTCATAAAGCTTTGTGTTTGTTACATTCTTATAAACTACGTGGACGTCCAGCCTTATATTATGATCAACTAAATGGCAGTTTTGATGTATTTATTATTTAAGCGCATATTTTATTATGCAATTAAACAAATGGCCTGTATGATACCAGACCTAATTTGCCTGTTGCTCTACCTATAACTATGTCCTTTTATAATTGCACTTAGATAGATACATAGTAAAGTTCGCACATTATCATCGAATTATTCGCAGGAAACTTAAAACCTAAGGGGTGCGCTTTTATAAGCCAAGGAGCAAGTATATCTTCAGAGAACCTGACGATTTTACATTGAGATCAAAATATATTTTGCGCTCGCTTCGCTCGCTATACATTGCTTTTCAGCTTGCGCTTTTTCACCTTCGTGACAGTAAAAAGGCTCCCATATGCTCATGAATAGTTAATAAACGTGCAATTTCGCGTATTGTGAAGGAGATTATGCTGGGAATATATACCGGACATACCTAATTAATTAATAGTTACTTATCGCAAATTAAATTTTGCAATTGATCTAGCCATTTATAGCGAGGTTATACAAATAGTAAATTTGTCCTGATTAAGTTAACGCACAAGATATGCAATATTGAAATTAATGCTGGTTCGCGTAATCGCAATCATAAATATTTTGCTCTTATCTAAATGTAGGGGAGCGTTAATGCTCTTTTACTTAGTCAAGTTACGCTGTAAACATAATGTAAAGTGCAATCAATTAATTGGCGCTATTTCAAACTGTTTTTATCGAGCCCTTTTAATTTTGACGTGCAGTATCATGAGTTTCTTAAGTATCAAAAAGGTTACTCAACTCGCCTAGAGGCATCATTTCACGATTAGTATAACATACAAAAATCTGCCTTTGACGTTTGACTGCCGGGAGGCAGCCCGCATGGACACTGACAAGATAAAGTTTAAAAATTAAAATCCGACAACCTTTATACAATGAAAACCTTTTATTTACTTAATACCAAACTCGATATCGAAAACACAGTTCATATATACATACACATAGCTGCCAAATACTACAAATACCTACAATACCATCCCATAGTCAGATAAAAAAAATTATTTGTTACGACGCCAAACATATAAGTAACAACACATAAAATCCGGCATACATTGATATAATACCTACTTTCGCAAATGCGAAGTGATCACTTGATCAACTTGCCCGGCAGAAACGCCAGGTCCCATTCTGTATTTATTTTAAGAACGATCGCGTAGGTCTATATTTTACATTGATGAAAGTGGAAACTTTTTAATTTCGATACGTAAGGACAGTACGTTTAATAGCGCAATAAAAAGCTTGAAAGTAACCGGGCAATGACAGTGGCAATAAGCTTTTAATAATTATAAAAGTAGAGTCAGTTATCATTGGCTTTCAATTGGGTATCTACTCGTAGGTACTTGTATGAACAGCTTTTGCAGAATTTATTTTTGTTGAATTCATTATTCAACGAAATTCAGGTATTTCGATACGGATGCCAGCTGGAGTTACCAATTGTTTGTACGTACCTGCTCACTCGGGGATTTAATGCAGTATGCAATCGTTTTGGTGAATCTAAATCGAGACCAACTGTTCTGATGTAAAACAACACGAAAAAAGATTACTCCAAGATTTGGCATCTTGGAACAATTGTGGTCTTTTTTACTCACAATGGAAACGGATACGGTTTAATATGCGTTTTAAGAAATTGTGTGTCACTTACCATTTTCCCCAAAACCGATTATGGATGTACATAGTTTTTCGCATTATAAACGTTCATATTATAAAAGTTTTACGATAGTAAGTACGTGGATTTTTATTTCATTTTAATAAATATTACAAAAAAGCAAACGTAAGTACAAAGATGTAAAACAAACTGTTCTTGAAACTTTATTTTTATTTTCTTCACATTTTCCATTCAACGTGCAGGCTGTATATGAATTATGAATGAACGATAAAGAGCGATATGTATGTCTTTATGTAAAACACTGGTCGAATGCGTGATGCAAGATTAGATTGATATCTACAGCATGTGTGGCGGTGCTCTTACATATCTGAAGCGTTGGTTCTTGAGTAGGTAATGACAAGTGCAGATACATTATTTTAAGATGGAACTCGGCCTTAATATGAAATGCAATGAAGTTTATATTTTACCCACTACTTTTTTGTCCATTTTCATCGCCAATCCCTAAAGTTTAGGGATCACCAATGTGTATCTTACGTCTTGTGTATGTGATATCTTACGGTAAAGGATACTTACTTAGATAATTGTTTAGGTACTGGTCATAAAAATAGGCATTAGAAATATCATGGACAAAGATGAATATATTAAGTGCCAGTAGGTACCAGTGCCAAGGCATAAAGCCTTCTGCGGGTTTAGCACACTTACAGTGTGATGATCACTATCATTTTATATTTTACTAGCTGATGCCGGCGACTTCATCCGCGTTTTTTAAGACTCCCTCGGGAACTCTATAATTTTCCGGGATAAAAAGTAGCATATGTCTTTCTCCAAGGCCTAGTCTACATCTATACCAAATTTTGTCAAAATCGGTCCAGGCGTTCACGCGTGATGCCGTGACCAAGGAAAATAGGGATTAATTTATATATATATGTAGATTTTACTCTAGAATGCACGGTTGCAGCAAGTTAGTCGACCTTTGCGATTATTGCTTTAAAATAATTACAACTTTGGTTTCAGACCCACTTGTGTATATGATTTGACTTGGCTCAATATGAGGATTACAGCATGTTAAAAGTATGATTCCACCTTAAAGAAATCATTAACATACTTCTAAGTTAGGTCACAGTACACAGTAAAGTAAAACTGTCAACAAACTGATGTGCGATAATATCTAATGTAAACACTACTTAAAACTGAAATGGACATTTGTTAAGTAGGTATCGCTATTACTTTATTTGTTAATCAATTGTTACTTGCCATTACACGTGTATACAGCCTTGTAAGTTAGTCGTAAGTAGAATACAGTTGGCGTCAGGTAAACAATGCTTAGTCTCAGTTTGGAGCGCTCCAAAACTTTATAGTATACTATAAGTATACTATTGATCGAATCACAATGACTTCAGAGTAAAATGGACCTAAAGTAAGAGTCTTTGGGTTAGTTTTGCTCTGAAGTCATTTTTGATTCGATCAATAGTATACTTATAGTATACTTTTAGTTTTGGAGCGCTTCAAACTGAGACTTAGCACTCTGAGCTCTGGTGGCTCTGGCGGACAGTGGATGCGATATCTCTGCGCCTTACTGCTCTCCAAATTCCTATCTCTTTCACAATGCTCCCTGCGGAAAAGAAAAAGGAAAATTTAGTACATGTACCTACAGCTAAATTAGTCACAATAAACGTAATAAATGTCCCTTACTCTTCTTACATTATTGTAAGAGTTGCATTATATAGTGACGATAGAGCCATAATATTATGAGATAGGGTAAAAGCAGGTTCAGCGCCAATTTACAGAAGGACAAAAGGCACGACTGGTCCGCGTTACACACCAGACAGTTCCAGTCTTTAGGAAGCATCTCTGCCTCTAGTAGTATCAGAACTCTCTGCAAACTTACCACGTGTAATTTAAAAACATTGAATACATTGCTCGTAAGAGTTATTACAGTTGCGTGACTTCCTGAGACAGTCATCGCCGCGGAAGTGGACGAGACAAGCCGTCTTCTTTATGGACGCATGCGATGCATTTCATCAAGCTTCCATTACCTTTTTTTTTTAATTCATCTACGAGTTAGCCCTTGATGACCATCATCTGATGGGAAGTGACGATGCAGCCTAAGGTGGACGTGGGCTAACTTGGAATAGGTATGCCAGTTTTCGTTAAGTCCCATACCTATGATAGGTTTCTACGCGACATTGTACCGGAACGCTAAATCGCTTGGCGGCACGGCTTTGCCGGTAGGGTGGTAACTAGCCACGGGTGAAGCCCCCCACCAGATACAAGTGTAAATTGAAAATTTAAAAAACCCCCGATATTCGCCATTTTGTGGCGGCGGCCATCTTGGATTTGCAATAGTGCTATTCTACTAGTCAAGCCCTTTCATTTGATACCCATATTAAGGGAGTTGTGAAAAAATATGTAATCCGCCATTTTGTAGCGGCGGCCATGTTGGACCGATTTTCATCAAATATAGCTAACAACACTCTCGACTAAATCACCTTTCAAACAAAAAAAACCGCATTCAAATCGGTCCACCCGTTTGAGCGCCACAGGGGAACAGACAGACACACACACACACACACACACACACACACACAGACACGTCAAACTTATAACACCCCGTCGTTTTTGCGTCGGGGGTTAAAAATGTGTATTATATGTGACTCGGACGTGTATTTTCGATCTACAAATTTGTAGTGTGTTCTTATTATGTAAAGGAAGGAATGCGCAAAGCGTTTTGTGCTAAACGAAAAAACTTAGAAAACATTAGGTAGGCATGTCTGGACTACATGTGGATTGGGCCTGTTGATTCAAAGGAGTAGGCATGTCTGGACTACATGTGGATTAAGCCTGTTGACTCAAAGGAGTAGGCATGTCTGGACTACGCAATAATTTAATAATAAATTAGTGTGCGAAAACGCGGGGCAAGCAACTAGTGGCGCCATCTGTTATGTCTATCGGAATTACTAATTTTATAATCTAGAAAGCCGCGCGAAGGTCACTTCTTGACTTTTTTCGTAAATAAAATGTAGCCTATATCACCCGGACCATAACAAAGAATCAATAGACACCTCATTCATCAAAATCGGTCCAGTAGTTTAGGCGCTACGGTGGTACACACAGAATCTCATACAAAAATTGGCCACATACATACATACATACATACATACATACATACATACATACATACATACATACATACATACATACATACATACATACATACATACATACATACATACATACATACATACATACATACATACATACATACATACATACATACATACATACATATTACATACATAGACTGCTAAAATCATAACCCTTCCTTTTGGCTTTGCCGTAGTCGGGTAAAAATTGTAGCTTCCGCACCCACGCCTTCTGGTTTAATGTGAACACGCACTTAAGTAGGATATGTAAGTACCTATTAGCTGATAAATCTGAGATGTTTCTACCGCTTATTAATAAAACAATCGCTATAAATCAGACAGTACACAGTGCCAATAGCTTTTGTATTCAAATCGTGGTGCATGCTCTTGTAGTGTTGACTAATAATGTAGGCGTTAATATTTTACATGTGCTTTATTGAGGAATTAGAATATAGAATTACAATCGAGGTAATGCATAAGGAATCAATATACTCATGACTATTATTAGGTTCACCATCACACAAGTCTAGACTTGAATCGGTCTATCGAACAAAATCGCATCAGTTTAAGCTTGAATAAAATCCAATATGATTAAGTCTCATCTGATTGACGGGCCACGACTAAATAAAGTCCGGTTATTTTTCGTTTATTTTAATGATACGTTGAATATTCAGTTTCGAAAAGCACATAGGGTGAATGTTCTATAAGTCGGCACTTTAAGCGTCGTGTCATGTTTAAAAATTCGTAAACGTGTCAAACGAAGCAATTTCAATACAAAGTTTTTTTCTTCTAATACTTCATCGTCGTCGTCGTCGTCGTCTCAACCAATAGACGTCCACTGCTGGACATAGGTCTCTTGCAAGGATCGCCACAGAACACGATCTTGTGCCGCCTGATTCCAGCGGCTACCAGCGACTCGCTTGAGATCGTCTGTCCATCGGGTCGGGGGTCTACCAACGCTTCGTTTACTGGTGCGAGGTCGCCATTCAAGCACCTTGGGACCCCAACGTCCATCGGTTCTTCTAGCAATGTGCCCCGCCCATTGCCACTTCAGTTTCGCGACTCGATGAGCTATGTCGGTAACTCTGGTTCTCCTGCGGATCTCCTCATTTCTGATTTGATCCCGCAGGGATACTCCGAGCATAGCTCTCTCCATCGCCCGCTGAGTGACCCTGAGCCTTCTTATGAGGCCCATTGTTAGCGACCATGTCTCAGATCCGTAAGTCATCACTGGCAACACGCACTGTTCGAAGACTTTCGTCTTCAGACACTGAGGGATATTGGACGAAAAGACATCTCTAAGTTTCCCGAACGCTGCCCAACCGAGTTGGATTCGGCGGTTGATCTCTTTCTCAAAATTGGACCTACCTAGCTGGACCGTATGTCCCAGGTATATATACTCGTCTACAATTTCGAGTGCCGAGTTCTCAACTATTACTGGATGGAGCGGAACATGAGCATTAGACATGATTTTCGTCTTACTCATGTTCATTTTTAGGCCCACCTGTTGAGAAACTCTGCTGAGATCATTGAGCATTGTATTGAGGTCTCCCAGAGACTCTGCCATAAGGACTATATCATCGGCAAACCGTAGGTGAGTGATGTACTCGCCGTTTATGTTGATGCCAAGTCCGTTCCAGTCCAGAAGCTTAAAGACGTCTTCCAATGCAGCGGTAAATAGCTTCGGGGAGATAACATCTCCCTGACGCACTCCTCGCTGCAGTTGGATTGGCCTCGTAGTCTGGTCCTGTATACGGACTGACATAGTGGCGTTTTCGTACAAGCACTTCAGCGCTTGGATGTACCGATAATCGATCCGGCATCTCTGCAGTGATCTCAATACAGCCCAAGTTTCCACCGAATCAAAGGCTTTCTCATAGTTCACAAACGCTAAGCAAAGTGGCCGGTTATACTCTTCGGTCTTCTGTATAACCTGCCGCAGCGTATGGATGTGGTCTATGGTACTGAAGCCTTTTCGGAACCCGGCCTGTTCGGGAGGCTGGAAGTCGTCGAACCTACGAGCGAGACGATTCGTAATGACTCTCGAGAACAACTTATAGACATGGCTCAGCAGCGAGATGGGTCTATAATTCTTCAGCAGGGTATTATCACCCTTTTTGAAGAAAAGAACCACCACGCCTCTGTGCCATGCTTCTGGCGTTCTGCCCTCGTCGATGACGGAATTGAACAGTCGCTGAAAGATTTTAAGTACCGGTTTTCCACCTGCTTTCAGGAGGCTAATACTTCATGCTTTTGACTTTTTGAATCAATTTTTAATATCCGCTTTTTGCATAAAGAAGTATTTTTTTAATTTATTTTAAAAAAAAGTACTGATTTGCCTAAGCTCGGCACCTTTGTCCCTTTCTCCAGCATTTGTGTTCTCAAAGTCGGCCCTCATTTTTTTATTAGAAAATTAGCTTTTACCCCCGATATTGTCCATGAAAATTTGTTTTTTTTTAATTTTTTAAATAGGAACTCTTTCCTCGTTTTCATTTTCTCGCCAGAAAAGATATAACCTTTTCCGAAATTAATAGAATTTTTGAAGAAATAGGCATAGAATTTTTTTTAATGACCTCGACAAACAGGCAATTTTTATTTATATAGATAATATCAAGTTTGTTCAACAGGGCCGACCTTAGGAATAACCCAAATTCTTAAGTCGGCACCCCCTGCCGACCTCAGGTACCTCATACTACTGGTTTTCCTTAGTCCGGCACCCCTGTTTTTTCTGTAAATACGCAAATTAATTGAATTAAATTACTATAATACGATGTCAAATATTACGCAAAACAAATTAAATTGCAACAACAAGTCGTAAATATTATAATACGCAATTTATTTCTTACCAAACGACGCTCGGAAAGTAGCAATTTTATAAGGAATTCAGCAATTTACGCACTCGCGCTCGTTCTAAGCGAAAATTGAGGGAAAGGGGTGCAAAAAAGTGCTGCTTTATTTTAGAACTATTTTCCCATTGGAGCAATACTAAATGAAAAAAATACCCATTGCGACTAAATATCACCAATACGATAATATTGACAGAAATATAACTGAGTGCCGACTTATGGGGGGGTGCCGGCCTAGGGAGCATCCACCCTACTTAGTTTATTATATTTAAAAGAAAGAACCTTTTCGTATTGCAAGAGATAATATATTTATAGATATGTATTTTTCGTATAAATAAATGCGAAAATTAATTTTAATCGAATTTATGACTAAAAACGGTGTTGTCATTGACAAACCAAGCAGAAACTCATCTTTATCTTTTTTAGGTTCGCATAATAGTTTAATACATACAGATTAGATTCCATAAGCGAGTCACACATCTAATTTTGTACATACTTAAATATTATTTTTAATAACAAAATTATTATAGATATGTATCAGAAACACAGAAACTAGACAAGACTAACCTATTTCGTAAACACGACCATAAATCTTTTCCACATAGCCTTCCTATTAGCAAAACCGTGCCATCTGGGAGCTGGCAGTAATAATTCATTTATGGTTATCAATGTGCTGCCACCTCTAACCCGCATGGAGGTGCGGTGCCTGCCAAGTGCCATGGAACCTTAGGTGCTGTATTACGACCCTAATCGTCTTGTACTCCTTTCTACGATTGCGGAATTACAGAATTAATGGATTTGATACTTGATCCCCCTTATTGTTATTGATCGTAAATCTATTACCTACTCGTACCTATCATTGGTTATTACATGATACACGATATGTTGCGAAAATAATTACCGGGCATCAATAAACTTAAATGATTGTATTTAATGTGTGCATATTTATTGACGTTTGATTTAATGTGCGTTTGAATGTATCACATGTGGTAGCAATTAACGATCTAAAGATGTCGCCGTTGTGGTAGGTAGGTATTTTAATTACAAGATTCTGGATGCAATTTCGTCATGATCGATCATTCGTCACTAAACAAAAGAGGAAGAAAAAACTGTAGATCTTGATTGGCACTGGGAGATAGCGTGCATTCTGGACATGGATGTAAGCCATTTTACAGCCGCAAAGTATCGCAGATCTAAACAAAAATAAAAATGTCTATGAAGGCGAAGTTACGAGCAACGGCTAGTAGAGAATAAAGAGAGTTAGTCATTCCTTGTGATTCCATCGTAGTGCACCGCTTGGACAAAGTTATCAGTTAATTGATTGTTGGTCGGCTGGTGCAAGTTTAATATAGGTATTTGCAAAAAAGCGACGTTAGATCTGATAGACCTTTACGATAAGAATGCACCTACTACTTACCAGAGTGCTTAGTCTAAGATCGGAGCACTCGAAAACGAACTCGAAAACTATTGATCGATTTCAGAGTAAAATAGACCTAAAATGGCTTGTATTAAGGTTTGAGTTCGCCAATACATTCAGCATTCGAACACAACGAGCGCCCCAAGCAGAAATGTTGTAAAATACATATTCGAACTATGGAATTACGACTTTAAAATACGAGTATTTGAGTTCATTTTGCTCTGAATTCACTTGTGATTCGATCAATAGTTTTCGAGTTCGTTTTCGAGTGCTCCGATCTTAGACTAAGCACACAGACCGCCTGCGTCACTGCGATATGACCAGGGGGGTTATTCTGTAACTTAGTTAGCAACTGAAAATAGTTGCCAACGAATTAGTTCGATATACATTGCTGCTTCACTGTGTAAAATTATGAAAACACTTTATATTTCCCACAGTAAAGCAGCAATGTATATCAAACTAATTCGTTGGCAACTATTTTCAGTTGTTAACTAAGTTACAGAATAACCCAGCAGTTCCTATAGGTAAGCAATAGAAGGCTCACTCTTGGAAGCGATTTCGATTTATTCGAAATCTATAGAATATCAATATATTTTACAATTTGTCAATTTGATACTTTAAAATGTTTAACAATCCTTCGAGATATTATGTTCTCAGTTTCACAACTCATTCTGACTTCAGTAGGTTGAAATCGGTTTCAATATCATTTGAATACAAACTTTGTTCAAGGATCGTGTAAGAACTAGATCGATTACGACTCAGATTGAAGACTGAGTTAAAACGAGACACATTTATAATCCGTTTTAACTCTGTCTTGAGTCTGTGTAGAGCCAGAGTACGCTCTATAGATCTCACCCTGAGTAGGTATGTGTCTCTTTCTTACATGGAGAATAGTTTGTCCAGCCTTTAAACTTTCAATGCTGGGCACAGGCCTCCTGTCTTATCATCATCATCATCATGATCAACCCATTACCGGCTCACTACAGAGCACGGGTCTCCTCTCAGAGTGAGAAGGGTTTTGGCCATAGTCTACCACACTGGCCAAGCGGATTGGCAGACTATCCTGTCTTATAGGAAAGAGGAATTCAAAGCTCAGACCCGCTACGCTGCTCTAACGCAGATCAAATTGGCCTACTTTAACTACATGCGACTATTGTAGTGAACCGGGGCCGACGCGCGTGCTCCCTGAGGCTACTAGCAACTCCGAGCTGGCACTGAGAATTTCTTAACAGATAAATCCGATCCAAAGCAGACAATTTATAACCCGACCCGGGCATCAAACGCAGGACCTCGTAATCCACAGTCGAACATGCTAAGAGATAGAATAAAGAGTCAATTGCTTAGCTATAAGATAAACTGACGCTTTGCCGGAATAAGTATTCTGTTCTTAATAATAGAACAGCATAGACGGTCGCGGTCCGTTAACTAATAATCGCATTAAGTTGCATCCAGTATCATCCGGACGCTCGGACGTTTGATAACTCGATAACAATCTCAATAATATATTCACGTGATACGACAGGATGCCCTGTCCGAACTGCTCACTGGTTAATTATGGATTGCGGCACCACACGTCTGGCTTTCCTAGGAATTTTCCGATTCAATAAACCGGACGAAATACATATACCCACTTCGCTCTATTTTGTTTTGTTAGCTTAGCGACCCGAAGAGGATCTTGGCTTCAGACACCAGACGCTGCCACCCGTGCTCGTCGCCCATCTGTTCTTCCAGGTATTCTATCCGAGTATATCGATCGTCTTCACGACCTATTGGTAGGTACACATGTAAATGAAGCTTATCAGTCTACATTATAGTTAGTCTACAGGTGTGTGTATGTGTGTATATTTATAAAAAAAAAAAAAAAAAAATATGAAATTTACCATGTATCGATACTCGCGTTATATTGCAAAACAAGGGTATTAAATAAAAACACTCTTTATTTTCAGAGCAACTCAAATCAGTTTTATTTCACCAATACGAAAGTGTTCATAGAACACATTATATACATATAATTGAGAAGGTTGATCGTAAGAAAGTGGCGCAAGAAGAAATAAAAGCAAATCGAGAGCTAGCTTAGTAAATATGTTCTTTTTCACATAACTTAACTTAGAAGGTATTTACTAAACCCACCTACGTATATTATTTATTAATCTAGACGCACGAAGTGCGGCAGGCCAAGTTCCGGCCTTGTTGCATGAGTGTGTTTTTTATTACTAGTTAAGATTTTATTAATCGAAAGTTTCGTAACTAATGGGATGTGTACCTAATGATAAAATGTATCGTACTCTATCTTCTGAAAATCCTTAGGTGGAAAACTAAAGTGAGTTTATATGTATGTACTATGTTTTAACTCATTTGGTCTGCTGTCATATGTACCTACAGTTTAATAGTTACTCCCTATTATGTTAGGATCATATTAGGTACATATTTATATTTGGGTATATTTTTGTCCAGATTTGATAGTTTAGGATGTGGTGTACACAATTATGACCCGTCCGGTTTTATATTCCTTACGCATCTAGCGGTAGCAGAGGCAATTGCGGTGCGTATGCCTCGATAAAACTGAACATTGGAATAAAAAAACAACACCGAATCGACAGACATTTTACATACAACTCTAATTAAATAATCATAGGGCATATTTTCGAGTGATCTGGTTAGGATATAGGTCGTTATGTTACGGAAGTGTAGTCCGATGTGACTTGCGCTAGCGCACCTGCCCTGTGTGAGTAATCGAGGACTCGCTCAGCGCTGTATTTAACAGTTCAGTTATATAATGGACTTTAACAGATTCATATGTAATAGGAATAGATATAACAGAGCTTTAATTAATTTAAGGACCAAATGTTAGGTTGCTCATACCTATTTATATAATACACTAGTTGACGTCTACCGTGACTGGGAGCTCGATTTTTCGGGATAAAAATTAGCCATGTCTCTGTGGACCCAATATAAACATCATTGTGTGGACCTATAGAGATTTGAACCGAGGAAATATTCCTTGTTAGTACTAGTCCTAATTACTGCTACTTAATACAGTAATTCCTTAGTAGAATCTGGAGGTACTAAGAGTATCGCCACAGCAGCCAGACAGCTCTCCACCCACAGCGTGGAGAGATTTTGGAAATTTAATGCCTAATACCATCCAGGAATGATAAGAAGAAAAGACATTAAAGAAGATAGAAGAAGAAACATTAAAAAAATGCATATCGATGGGGACAACAGCAACTTTGAAATAATTAAATTTGTTGGGAATTTATATGGCAATGGCGTGCATTTTGCTCTAAGAATAAATGTAAGTAATAAAAAAATTATAATTATTACTTAGTTATAGGTAATTGAATAAAGATCGGATGTAATTATTGCAAAAATACATTAAGAACAACGCATTTACCGGCCCGCGAGGTGCTCACCTTTAGGTAAGGTGCATTGCACACGACAAAGAAAGCTTCCGGCGGCGTCGTGTCTCCATCTTTATGCATGAGCCTTATCAATATGTTGGCAGCCCGCGCTTACAATTTAATACGAGGCTACCACATAATTACATCTTCGCATTTCCATATACGCCTTTACACTGGACGACTACTAGTTATAACGATTCTACACATATTCGTAGGAGTCCACATAAGGGGGCTAAAACAGCTAATTACCGACTTCTTCTTTCCTTCTTCAGTCATATATTGTGGCCGATTCTGTTGTACACAATCTCTAAATCTAAACTAAAATGACAGGTCTAAATATATTCCTGTCTCTTTCACGGTCCTCCCTGCTGAAGGGGATAGCACTATTTTTAAACTTGTCAATTTAGTTTAGATTTAGAGATTGTGTACAACAGAATTGGCCACATTGTCTTCTTTATATCTTCTTCTTCGTGTCTTTTTTAACCTTCTCATTATCATAGTGGCTAGCTTGTTATTGGAATCTACACTACTACTATTGGCTTCTTTGTGTTTTCTTCTTTGTATCTTTTTTAATTTCCTCATTGGTCGAGTTGCTGGCTTGTTGGGCTCTGGGTTAGTTTCAGGTCGGGCATCTCGCCGCATGGTTTAGAGCTGTCATAAAGATTGGCGTGGACTGTATTTAACGTTATATCCGGGTACATTACCGAGCATAAGAGACTACCGTTTAATTGTTTTTCAAAAGTATCTATCTCTATCGTAACGGTGTCGTAATACTAAAGGAAATCCAATTGACTGATGTATTTTAGCTTTTAAATGCAGAATTATAAGCCTTTCGATCCCAGACGCAGATACAGCTAGGTAGTCCTAGATAGTATATCAATTAAATAGCTTTATTAAACAAGCTGGACTTGAAGTAATTATTGTAATTAATTCTAAACCTAACGTGCCTATAAATTGATTAATTATTGGAATAAAAATCCTACTGAGTTTCATGATAATATTACCGTAATTAGAAGTACCTACATAGGCAGGTTTTGTTCGTAAAGTAAAGTAACTAATGACAGGTTTTGCTTTGATTAAGTTAGCCTCATTACCAGGGTTCACACTTTAGATGCCGTAGCTTCGGGGTTTTGCTTTGCCACGCAGCGCAGTAGGTACTTAGGTTATGCAAAAATATAAAGCTATGCTTAATAATTTAGTGTGCAGAAAGCGCGGGGCAAGCAGCTAGTGGCGCCATCTGTTATGTCTATCCGAAATTAATTTAATAATCTAGAAAGCCGCGCGAAGGACACTTCTCGATTTTTTTCGTGAATAAAATGTAGGTCCAGTAGTTTAGGCGCTACGGTGATACACACATAATCTCATACAAAAATCGGATATAAACATACATATGTACATACATACATATATATATATACATAGATACATATATACATACAAACATACATACATAGACTGCTAAAATCATAACCCTTCCTTTTGGCTTTGCTATAGTCGGGTAAAAAGTGAATCTTATTAAATTATTTAATGCGTGTTGGTCGGAAAGCTGTAAGATACCAGGGGTTACACCAATTATTGGCCGCAGACTAGCGGAAAAGAAAAGCAACGTGCCGCTGTATTCGTAGTCTAGCTAAGATATTAAAAGACCCCGAGAATGCCGATTCCATAATAGGTGTTTTTGTATAACCGACTTGGCGATTCCTTGCAGTGCCACGAAAAAATATTAAAATATTGCTTGTGCACGTGTGTTTCTTTACTTTCTATTTTGAAGTCGGGTAAGATAAGTCACCGAGCTGCATTAGAGTAGCATGGCGGGTCCAAGCTCTAAGTCCCTCTCTCCCATAAGTGAGGAGACCTGTGACCAGCAGTGGGAGCTGAAAGGGCTGTTAAGTGATGGTGGGTTAAGGCCACATATAAAATCCCCCAAACTAACATATAACTGACGATCAGATCGAAGTGAAAATACTTGGGCCCTTGATGACCAAGCTTTACATCACACTAGGTCACTAGTGTGATGCAAAGCTGTACCAAGCTTTGCATCACACGTGACGTAACTGGCTTCACTACTTTTATTCGCGAGCGCTTTGTCCATATATTTTGTTTAGTCTTTGTTTTCAGCATAGCTTGAATTACAAACACCAATTAAATGTATGGTGGGTGGCCAACGGATTGATTTCCCGATTCGGGAAATCAATCCGTTGGCCAATGAGTTTTTTTACTTTATTGTCGGCTCCAAAACTTATTAAATAAGTAACTCAATTTAATTGCGTCCTTTATTATTTCAACGGTTCTGTAAATTAAGATGCCTTCGTATACATTAAGCATATTTCTTCATTGAAATATAATTATATTTTTTTATTTAAAAATACTTACTTTCTTCAAATAAAATAATCAAAACAAAAATCAACAGAAAATTATAACAGTGAAAAAGAGAGAAAAATAAGAAAAGAATACAAGTTTACTATTCTTATATTATGTTTTACATTTTGAAAATTTATTTCTGTCGAGTAACCTATACATAGATCATCATCAATGCTCAAAGTGCTCTCCGAGGCATGGAGGCAATACCCTGCAAAATCGGTCACCCATCCCGTTACTGACTTGGTTCAGTGTTGCTTGACCAGCGCAATCGACTGATATGAAGAATCTCGATTGAAATCCCAATCAGAGGCTAAAAACAAATTGCACACGCAGAGACCTGACATACAAATAGAGGTCGAGGTAAACGCCAAGTTTCTCAAATAAGCTCCTACATGTTTCTATATTCGACGCAATAAATTAGTGCTATTTTCGTTTGTAGCGCAGTCCAAGTACGTGCATCGGCGTCAACAATTCCCAATAACCGGGTGTAATTGCAGCTGCCATAAGTATCTAGACTATTTCTGCTAACTTGTTCAGTGCGAAATGAAAACAATTTGACTCGCGAAAGATTTATGGGAGTGGATAATGACGTTCTAGGTAGTCCGTGGTAATTGTTCAAGGGTCTTCGCTCACTCCTTCCCGTTGAGATTATGGAACGAGATATTTATAATATTTGGTATTGGTGTTATATCACTCTTTATTCAAATCTGAGGGCTAGTAGAGTATGAGATATGAGATTGCATTAATTGTGATCATCTGCGTATTGAATAGAAAGAAGCAGGCGTTACTTTGCGGAATTCTATGATATACAATGAAAACCAAAATTACTTTGTAATAATCCGGTAACAGTAACAAATTTGTGTATACAACACCACACAAATTCACCACAAAACAATCTCGACGATCGTTTTGCTTTGCAATAGTTAACAATCATTTGCGATCGCAAAGCACTTTGCAATCGTGCGTTATGAAGTCGACATCTACTGAAGATCCTCTGGTGTCGGGGCGAAACGATCCAAGAGTTTGTTTTGTGGTGAATTTGTGTGGTGACTGGTAATGTGCCTACAAAGTCTCAGTTATGTTAGCGGATTATAGAAAAATAATTTTGGTTTTCATTGTATCTTCTGCGTAGTTCATTACTCATCCTTGACATTGGCCGCCATGGCAAGAATACGTTCAAGAGGATACGAGTATTACGAGTATTTCATACTTTTCTGTAGTTTTGCTTTCTCTCTTAGGTTTCCTACATACCTTGCATCATCTATTTATTTAGCTATCTGCTACATGTGTAGTGGGCGATCACCATTCCTTCCTCTGTCTTGATTATACATATTGAGACGAACGTGTGGTGTGTTCAAAACAAAGATACAGCGTCCATCACACGTTGCATCATATCATTTGTTGACAAGCACGTGCGAGTTGGAATCAAAAATTATTTAAAAATACATAAAGAGAATTTATGTTCCCAGAGATGTAATATTATGGGCGCCGTTTTATCGGATATTGTATTATTGTTTGTGTTCTTTTTTGATGAATTATTGCAGGATTGTGTTTTGCGTTACGCGTTGGGATTATCTTTTTTATGTAGAGGTATAATTTGTGATATTTTGTGATAATGCCAGTTTGTAAACGTGATATTGTTGAAGATGGAGTCGAGCTCTACATTTCATATTCAAAACAGATAACTTTTACCCTATAATTATCCTCAGACTTGTAGGTATGTCGTCGTAAATACATTGTGTCCAAACCAATTTATATTTTTTTTTTTATTTTTTTTTAATTTATTGATCACGTTAATTTACAATATACATTTAAAAAAAAAACACAGTTTGCCATCCTCTAGAAACTGTTGAAGTTTATGTGAGGATGGCCAGTTCGCGTTATACATATTTAATAAAATAAAGGTAAAATATTTATATATATATATAAAATAGTTTTAGCTGTTAATGCATATTTATATGTATAAATATCGTGACATGAAACACTTCCTGGATCCAGACTAGGCATCCAAAGAGGCACCTAGATCCAGGAAGTGCCTTTTACAATTTCTTATAAAAATCGCTCTTTTACTGTAGGTATTTTGCAGAGTTAATGGTAAGTTATTCATTATATTTGCTAAGATATATGAACATGTTCTAGTTCCGTACTTATTATTAGTCTTAGGTAACTTAAACTTCTTGTAGTTTGGTAAGATGCGCAGATTTCTGTTTCTCTCTTTACATGTTAGGTATTTTATGTTATGATATTCTTCCTTCAGGATCGCCAGGCTAACCTTACTCAGCACTGGCAGTAACTTGCAGTATTTAAATAATTTAGAATAATCATTAGAGAATTTTAATTTAATTTTTTTAGGTACTATGGTTTTAATTATTTTTATTTGTAAGTTATATATGCGCAACAGATAAGTTTTGAAGGTTCTTCCATAACTACTTAAGCCATAATCAATTATAGAGTCTGCCAATGCTAAGTAAAGCAGTCTCAGCGTCCTATATGGAAGTTTAAATTTAAGTATATACATTTTACTTAGGATAGCTCTTAATTTATTGCAAATATAGTTAATGTGAGGGAGCCAATTAAAGCGATTGTCGATTTTGAGTCCTATATACATGTGTTCACTAACCATTTCAATGGGCGGACAGTTACAGGGGTTTATGCATCCGTGCAGGCAGTCGTGCGAATGAGCAACAATAGAAGCCTTATGCTCTGATTTATTATGCGCAGTATGTATATGCATTGTTTTAGTTTTTTTAGTATTTATAACTAGTCCAACGTCATGCGCCCACTTACACAAGGTATCAAAGTTAGCTTGCATCATTCGCTCCGCCGCCTGCAGGTCTCTATTGGCTACTATGAGGCATGTGTCATCTGCGAATTGATACACGGATCCCTCATTGAACAGATTACACATCTCATTTACATACATTAGATATTCGGTAGGACCAAGAATCGAACCTTGAGCTGTTCCTTTGGTCGTACGTGTGCTGTCACTAATCATATTATCTATTTTGACATGGGTTGATCTATTTTGATGGTAATTTCTGAACCATTCCAGGAGGGATCCCTGTATTCCACATTTCTCTAGTTTAGAATATAGCGTTTCAAATACCAGCATATCAAACGCTTTACTAAAATCAATGAAAACGACGAGCACATGCTTCTTATCATTCATGTACTCGTTGATTTCATTGGTAAACTGACATAGAAGTTGAGAAGTGTTTCGATTTTTTTGAAAGCCAAATTGTTTTTTGTTGATAATATTGTTCTCCTCTAAGAAGTTTTTAATCTTGTCGCCGATATATTTTTCTATTACCTTATCAATACAGGATAAAATAGTTATAGGTCGATAGTTGTTAAAATTCTTATGACATCCCCCTTTATATATAGGCCGAATAATACCAATTTTTAGGGCATCTGGGTAGGTAGAGGTATCAATGCAGGTGTTAATGAGATGGGTCAATACCGGCGTTATTTCTTTGCTGACACCTTTTATGTCAGCCGCCCTGATTTTATCGAAACCTGGACTTTTTTTACCATTTATATTTTTAATTATTTTGTGTACTTGGTCGATTGTTGCCCTCTCAAGCCTCATTGCCACCTCTGCCTCCTGCGAGCCTGTCATCACAGGATAGAACGGTTTATTACATAGGACAGATGTAGATTTTACATTTTTCTCAAACTCCTTAGCAAAACTATTTGCTAAATCCAATTTATTTAAATTAAAAGATTTCAGTAACACCTCATCAATTGATATTCTAAATTTACCACAAATGCCATATTGAAAAACTTGATTATATTATGATGATACGAATACCAATTATATTTTGTACTAAATTGAACCTTGCAACATTGTGAATTGTGATCGAATTCTTGATATCATTTAGTTTCATTGTAAATAATTTATAAGCAAAATGTATAGGTATATATAAACTTAATAATAAGGCTAAAACTTTTAGAAAACAATTTTACAAACTTGTAAAATACCCTTTACCTACTGTAGTTTCTTAGATTTTATATGTTTATATTATATTCAATATACTTACTGGTATTTTTTATTATACTGGTGTTTTAATGGCTTCTTTCACGCCCGCAGCTTCATCAGCGATATAATCATTGGTAGTACGTTTCAAAGTCAAGCTCGCTGGTCTTGCGAGATACATCGCAGCAAACCTTGCCACTTATAATAAACGGTTATAGTGGTATGAGAAATTAACGTTTTAGCAGAGATGCAGTGTCTCCTTAGGGCATTAATTATTCATTTACGTGGTAATAATATGTGGTTGGTGTTAAAAATATTTCTATTTTCAGTGCCAGATTTGGGTTTGAAAACGATTTTCCGTGACAAGTAAATTGAGCCATTGCTTATAATTCTAGTGGAAACAATCTTTTACACTGACATCTCTAACATGTGTAATAGTTTATAGTATCCTTTTCCTTTTTTAAGACCTGTAAATTTAGTTTAGATATTGTGACCTCATTGTATTCTAATCAATCTAAGTATCTATTCAATCTATTACGTACCTATAATTGTACTTGATAAAATTATGGTATCTACGTTTGCATTTGAAAAAATGGATTTGGAGGGTGCATTTTGTCACAAAACTGTGACGATAACCGATCTATCTTGATGATTCTGGTGATATCTGGTGATATAAATACACCATTTAGGTCGTAGTCAAGGGTTAACTTGACTTCGAATAAAAATTAACATTTGTAACAAGACATTATTTAGATTGATTATAATTAAAATTAATGACGAATACATCTAGTTGATTTAAAATATAAATAAATGATACGTAATCGTTGACGGGCAAATGGTTCTCTGGTGATGCATCTTCATTTGCCAATCATCTTGACAGAGATGGCCGCGCGCCGCGCAGAACGATAAAACGCGCTTTTAATACATCAGAAATTTAATCGCAAGATACTTGAAGAGCAAGCTTTGTGATAACCGTATAAATGGGAGTTAAACAGGTTAAACTCTTCGTTTTATATCTCTACAACCCATAGGCGCTTAATGTGTTTGTAGTAAAATTTTACAGAGTTTTATTTCGATCGTTAGATATGTCGTAATGCCTATAAACTGCCTGTTTTTAAGTTACCCGATATCTAAGCTTTTAAAAATTAAAGAATATATTAGATTTTTTTTCTGAATTGAGACGAAAGAACGTAACTATTGACTGACCACAAGTATAAAACTACTTTAATACGTAGTACATTATTACACCTTAACTTAGTGTTAAATGCAGGTCGAGCGGTTAAAGTCGAGTTTCAAAAAACTAGCAAAGTGTTGTTCAAAAAACTAGTTGCATAAGTCAGTATTTGTACCTCCATGGTTACGGTAGAGGATCAGATTTTGGTAAAGAGTGACTTCTTAAAGCCTAACTTCTTCATCCCAAATTTTCTTTTTGCTGGTAACTATTTAAACTTACCCTAACCGTCTGACATGCAACTCACCCTTGACATGTGACTCATTTATATAATCAACTAGCTGACCCCCGCGACTTCGTTCGCGTGTTTATAGGTTTTATATAGGATCGGATCGGATCCCATAATTCTTTTATTTACCTAAACTAAATGTAGCCTAAGTTACTCTTTATAACATCACCTATCTGCCATTGAAAGTTCCGTCAAAATCGATCCAGCCGTTTCAGAGATTAGCTGGAACAAATAGACAGACCGGCAAACATAAATTTAAACGCACGCCAGTTTAAAATAAGCCGTACGTTCAAAGATCCGGGTCCCGAGTTATTTAAACCAAATAAATGTCTGTCATTTCTGAACTAAAAAACCTATGACCTTGAAATATTTACGGGACAATACTTGAAGTACTACCTTTCTAACAAAAAAAGAATGAGTAAAATCGAACCACGCGATAAAAAGTTACAGCTAAATACACGTTTTAAATTTCTTCCCCTCTCCCAAGGGAACCGTGCTGAATTTCGGGATAAAAAGTATCCTATGTCCTACCTCGAAGTACAAACTCAAATCGTACCAAGTTTCATTTGAATCCATTCAGTAGTTTCGGCGTGATGCGCGGCCAAGATACAGACAGACAGACAGACAGACAGACAGACAGACAGACAGACAGACAGACAGACAGACAAAAATGAAAAAGATTGCAGTTTTGCCTTCAGTATCGATTATAGAGTGCCCTCCAAAAGAAATTTTCAAAATATCTTCAATGTACAGAATTGGATCTGTTACAGTTTTATTATATTATATATTTTGCAGCAAATAGGAACAAAACTTTAATTAAAGTAAAATGACAGGACAAAAGTTAATGATCATCGTTTCAACAATTTCATTATAATATTAGAAAATATTCTATAACTATTAGAAAATTATCAAAACTCTAAAATAGTAATATGCTGGTCTTACAACATCCCATAGCCGAGCGCTGACATTTAATGATCTGTTTAACCCCTATTCAGAGCTGCCAACTTGAAACAAATGATATCTCCGCATCTGAATAGAAAGCTCCGATAAAACTGTGCGAACCCCTGACCCCTGACACCTAGGCAATACAAAGCGCTAGTGAATGTTCCTAGGTGTATCCGGCCCTATCATTGACCAAGGGGTCAGGTGTAATGGTATATTAATGAATGGTTGTTTACACAAATCTAAAGGAAGATGGGAGTAATTTATTGCGAGATAAGTGGTTATGAGAGCTCGGGGAAGTTTCTCTTGTATATGTTTGACTCGGCGTCATATCTTTCATTGTCAATGGTTGGACAGTGAATTTATGGTTCATTAATAGTAAAATTACAGCTAAGGTATCTAGTAATTTTACAAACATTAATTAGGAACGGACCGGGAAACAATCTATTCATTTAACGAAGTCTTGACCATGTACTTAAAGTAAAGGAAATGTTATTTTTTGAAAATTATTAAGTTTGTTGCATTTTTGAGATATATAGTACCTAAGCATTTCTAAACTACTATAACTATACTGTTATGTAATGTTCAATTAAATCAAATAAATTTTTCGGAATCAATTTTTTTCCTGCAGTTATGTACCTTTGTGCATAAGTAACTGGTATCACTGCAGCTTACTATAATTTAAGAAAACCGACTTCAATATCTATAATATAATAAAATTTTGAAATTTTTTATTGGAGGGCACTCTATAATCGATACTGAAGCCAAAACTGCAATTTTTTTCATTTTTGTCTGTCTGTCTGTCTGTCTGTCTGTCTGTCTGTCTGTCTGTCTGTCTGTCTGTATCTTGGCCGCGCATCACGCTGAAACTACTGAACGGATTCGAATGAAACTTGGTACGATTTGAGTTTATACTCCGAGGTAGGACATAGGATACTTTTTATCCCGAAATTCAGCACGGTTCCCTTGGGAGAGGGGATGAAAGTTAAAACGTGTATTTAGCTGTAATTCATTAACGCGTTGTTCAATTTCACTCATTCTTTTTTTGTTAGAAAGGTAGTACTTTATATATTGTCCCGCAAATATTTCAAGGTCATAGGTTTTTTAGTTCAGAAAAGACAGACATTACAACCCTGAGTACTGGGTTCAAATAACTTGGGACCCGGATCTTTGAACGTACGGCTTATTTTAAACTGGTGTGCATTTAAATTTATGTTTGTTGGTCTGTCTATTTGTTCCAGCTAATCTCCGAAACGGCTGGATCGATTTTAATGGAACTTTCAATGTTATAAGGAGTAACTTAGGCTACATTTAGTTTAGGTACATGAAATAATTATGGGATCCGATCCGATCCTATATAAAACGTATAAACACGCGAACGAAGTCGTGGGGGTCAGCTAGTACCGAAATAAAGAATATCTGAAAAGGGAAGAGTGTCCATATCATAAAACCTACTAAACCGATGTTGACGAAACTTACACTATTCCCTAAGTTCAAGTAAATGTATGAAAAAAAAAGGTGGTGACACAAATGGACAAGATAGTGATCTTATAAGGGTTCCTTTACAGAACCCTAAAAATAATAGTCCGAACACAGGTCACAATCAGTACATACAATAATACCTAACATTTTGTATATTTTTTTGGATGCCTCAATAAATTACATAACTGTCGAACAGATTTTTTTGAAGTCGGTTAAAAAGAATAGAAATGTAAACTATGACTTATGAGTGAAAATGAGAGAACTAGAAGCAGTGCAAATGGTTCATTGTGATTAAGAAACATACACGTTTAAGCTATAAATCTGTAACATTGTTCACTTACTAATATGTGAACCAATGATTCGGAAGCGAGTCTGAATCAATGACGATTTGAAATCATTTGAAATCAAGCAGAAATAGTGCGAAATTATCGGTTGGCTCAAGCGTTCGTGATCCTAGAATGCATGATTGGCTTCCACAGCATTCCGTTACATGCGGTCCGGACTATTATTTTGCATTCGATTCGCTTTTAAATTATTGTTCATCGAACGAATTAGATACCTACCTAGTACCTACATCGCAACAAACAATTGTATGGCAACAGATATCAATGAAACGGGAATTTATCAACGCAGTAAATAAAACGAAGATAAGAAACAAAAATTCTACTGTCTATAGTTATTTCAGGTTAAAAGTTGAGATATAACTTAGTGTGTACATGGACGAGGATTTTTTAGTTTATTTCTGTAAATAAAAATGTGTGAACATTATCAGTTTTATTTCGACAGGAGTCAATAGTTAGTTACAAATATTTTGCCAGTCGCCGTGAATGTCATACTAAAACCACTTTTCCAAAGAAACTTGAATAACATTGTTTTATCGAGTCCAAAACATACGTGTTTAGTGTGTAACGAAAAATAAATAAAACAAAAACTTAATAGAATAGAATAGAATAGAAAAGTTTTTTATTCAAATAAACTTTTACAAGTGCTTTTGAATAGTCAGATGAATCTACCACTGGTTCGGAATGCCGTTCCAACCGAGAAGAACCAGCAAGAAACTCGGCGGTTGCTCTTTTCCAAATTTACAATATCAATATAACAATTTTATGGTAAGTACATGATTGAATTGCCGTCTCGCGCATTGCTGGAACGAGTCAAATCCACGCCTTTTTATCATTTATATAAGTAATCATAATTTTATTCAGATAAACTTTCGGAAGCGTTTACGAATCGACAAATGAATCTACCACAGGTTCGGAATGGTGCTTACAATTCTACACATGTGAAGAAGGGCAGACAAAAGTAGCCCCATTTCCGACGGTGGCACCCGTTCACGAGCATGACGCATGATCCAGCCATTGCTTCGCTCAACCATATTCGAGGGAACGTAACAACCCGCACCACACGACACCACCACAGAAATGTTTAAAGAGAGCGTGACATACTTAGGCTACCCATGATCAAAGCATCGAATTGAACACCAATAATCAAATACTCGGTTTAAGACATGAGTTAAATTTTCTTAAATTGTTTCCAAGCAACCTGTCATTGAGAAATTGCTCCATGCTTTTTTATCATTTATATAATCTTCAATTGTATAATATGCTTTTAAGGAACAGAATTGTCAAGACCACAACGGATTTTCGATACGTGAGAGAATCACCATAGAGTGGATAAACCAGAGACAAAATAAATTTTAATCTTATAATAATGCAAATAAAATATTTGAAATTGTTTCCTCTGTCTCTAAACTTTTCTTTTGATCCAAAAAACTTATATGAAGGCTTAGTGTATTGTGTTGGTGTTTATGGTTCTATCGAACTCAAAGTCGTAATATTTTTATCTGAACTGTTTTTTACAGTTTTTTTTAAATCGAGTGAAGCGGCGTGTCTTCAAAATTTATTTTTTAAATATAATTTAAATATAAATATTTCATCGGATTCTTTATTACGAGGTCATTCGCAATCGCATTTGTGTTCTTCTAGATGCAATATTGCAAGAAAATTTACATTTTATAATATTTTCTAACCCTCTAGATATTTTGTATCTAATTACTCGCAAAACTTTTATCTTATCAGACTTTCATGTTTTTCGGAGTTTGCTTTAGTATTTTTGTCTGACCAAATTGTTTGGAAAAGCTTTCTCGATAGAAGATAGATGATAGCCTATCGCAAAATTATATTCTTGTGTTTAGAGTTATTCTTGTTAACCTTTGAAAGTATGATATATTTAAAAGGAATAACGATGTTATTCTGAAGTCACGCCGCTTCGCTCTATCGATCCCGCTAGATGTCGCCGTAACGACTGTCATCTCGTTTGACATTTACTTTTCGCGCGCCGCCCTCTTTTGTAACCTCAGCAATTTTCCATTACTTTCAAATATTTGGTTGTTTATTCTAGTATATTTAAGGTTGAAATCGGAACTGATCGCCGTTCGTAATCACGGTCAACACCTAACAAGGGTACAGCACACGAAACTTCGTGCTGTAAAATACCAATTTACTTTAACAATATAGCGATTTACTTCCAACATTTCGTTGCCTTTTAAGGGGCGTACATTCAGGGCAGGCGCATAATGCTCGGAGGTAAATAAAATATAAATAAATGGGTCCCGATCGAGCCGGTTAAGTGCTTATTTGCCCACTTGTAATTTTAGTATCGACGTATCATCCCAAGAATCACCTATTGGTGGTAAGGTATTTTTATATCTCTCGTATTCTTGACAAAATGATATTTTGATTATTAACGTTAATAACTGATGCCCGCAACTTTGTTCTTTGGATTTGGGTATTTAAAAATCCCGTGGGAACTCCGGTTTTCCGGGATAAAAGCAAAATGAAAGCTATCACCGTGCTTTCTGTCAAGATCTATTCAATAGTCAGGCCGTGAAATGGTATCAGATGGATGGACAAACTCACTTCCGTATGTATAATATTAGTAGCAAGTATTAGATTTTCAGTAGACTGCCTTAAAAAAAATGAAATCCATGGCTTACCTATTCGTAATTGTACTTACTTATCAAGTTTTTGCAAACGGAAGTTTTTACCTCGGTTAGGTAATTAACTACTCGAATAATAATTATTTCTTTTCATTAGTTTTCTTGTGTAATGGGAATCTAAACCTGTTTAAAATTACGGAAACTAAAATTCAAAGTTAAATTTATATAGTTGAGCACCAAATTTTAATCAGAAAACGGCGTAATATAGTCTATATATTATATCTTGGTACCAATTTCCTTGTAGGTGTAATAACATCAAAGCTCAGAATATACGATAATGCGGCACAAGGCGTTGGATTTTACGACAAAAGGTGTTCCAACAACCCACGAAAATATTAAACTCGAATGTAATATGACTCATTATATTAGAACCAGTTGCAAACTATTTGTAATATAAACAGGGCATCACCTAAGAAAATAAGGGATGAGAAAATATATAATCTTTATCGGACTTTGAAAAAGGCTACGCGTTTTTTGTCAATGTAACTTCATATTTGTGTTATTCGGAACTGATTTCGATTTATGACTGAATTTTCAGGATCTACAACAGCTATTAGATTAGTGCGTAAATACTTGTTACTTGGTACTCTATGTATATTTAGCTTGATCACAGCCTTGATGAAGACGGTCGGAGATGATGGATCTCCAATTACGATTACAGCAAATCATTCGCAATCAGTGCTGTATAGTATATGTGTAACTATACAAATCTCAACCATGCACTGTACATAACACGTTGATGATGAATTTACTTGAATTGAAGATAGTCTTACATATAATTTTAACGACGATTCTAGACAACCGAATGTTGCGCAACATATATATTTACGCGAGACCAATGCTTTAAATTCTTTAAGGTTAATAAGGCACGTGTAATGAGGCAATAAAGGCGAGGTTCCAAGTTTATATATCTCCCAAACAGTAGGTAATCTGCCCGACCTCATCAATTCCCATCACGCTAACTATTCCAAGGATTCCGATATTGCATGTGTTTACACAAACTAAAGATGTTTATTTACAAATGTGTAAGGCTGACACTTGTTGAATCATAAAGTAGCGGTCGGTAAACAAGGAAGAACGATGCGTCAGGCCATTGTTCAGATACCGCTGTAATACATGTGGCATGCTTGACTCATTTAGAAGTTGGGAGGGCGCCAAATGACAATCTCTGTTATCTTGTAACTTTGTGGCCTCGTCGCTCCTTCGGTCAATTTGTTCGTTGCAAATTGGTTACATCGATCGTGTCTTTGTTAGGTAAAGAGAAAATAGACGAGATATATTACATTAAATTAAGTATTACCGCATCAAAGAAATTTCACATGTACGTCCTTTCCGACATCTGTGTTTTATGACAGTTACAATTCAGGTATCTTCATCTTCTAGATACGCGTCATTACATCTTGGGCCACATCATCGCTTCTCATTAGGCGTGTGTAATCAAGATTAGGGTCTAGTAAAAAATATACGCCTGATCGTAATTTAAGGTAGAGATACTAAAAAAAGAGTTAAAAACCATGAAATCACAAAAAAATCGAAGGTGAAGTTCTAGTTAATAAACAGAAGCTTTTAGCAAAAGTACTTACTTACTGTTCTTTAAAAGCTACGGTATAATGTTTCAAAATAGTTCAAATGTGGTACGCGTATCAAAAGTAAAATCAATAAAAATGTAAATGCTAAGTACATTAAAAATACTCTAAATGATGCCTTTGTTTCATTGTTCAAGGCATTTATTTTATTTGCTTCCACAAAAAGTGAATTGATGTTAAATATTCTTAATTTAATATGTAGGTACCTAAGGAAATACAAATAGGATATTTTCTTATCAAGTCGGGAACACAGTCACGTCGTGTAAACAAAATCACCGAAGACAGTTTAACGGGAAATATCTTGGTCGCTTGATCCCGTCCACTTTTATCAGATGATAAAAGTGTATGCTTTTCTCGCATCATTCCGATACCTCAAAACACAGTTGACTTTGTACCCTCAAAACTGCAATTCACATAAGCACACCCCTATGCCTTAAACCATACAGTGCATTTTAAAATTGTATCCATAAAAGGATACGCAGAAAGATTTGTTTGAGAAATGACCAGAGAAATAGCTGACGTTGCATATCATTGAAGAGATCTTTGCAGCAATTCTTGGCTAGTTTGATATTTACATTTACTATCTGCCTTAGTACATCTAGTATTAGGGAAGTAAGTACATTTCTGCTCATATGAAAGCCACATATCAATTCCACATATCTGAGGTCGAGGGATGTGACGTTTTGACACTGTTCTTATACGAGTTGACGACTTAGACGTGTATATCCTACGATCACAAATAAGGTATTATCTCAGAATTTCTCCCATGATATATTGCAGGCTCCTTTGGTTTGTCTTTTTAATTTTGTCCACTGTGAGATGGGCCTGGCTGAAAACTGTTGTGGGATTTTTCCACTGACCTTCATTGATAGAAGTACACTGGACTGGCTTTTCTAGACAACGTGCAATGAAGTAATTTGATTATCGTCATTTTGGCGTTGATTGATACCAAAATTGAACCTGCGACCCTTCAAACCCTTTTATGGTATTATTTGATCTGTTGATCTTATGCGCGTTTCGATTTAGTCGCATCGTTTTAAACGATCTTATTTCTAACCCCCGACGCAAAAACTGTAGTGTGTAGACACTAAAGAGTTTGTATATTATTTATATTATCGGTGGTTGACCGATATTTTATAAAAACTTATGACTTGTCACTTGTCAGAAAAATATGTGAGATGAACAAGAAAAAATAATTATTAAATACTAATATAAAACATAATGTTAATTTGAAGAAATAAAGTAATTTATAAATACTAAAACAAGTTTCATTAAGAAATATTACATGGCGCAGTCGTATTAGCGAACTCGGATAATGGCTAAGAAGTTACAACAGGAAGGCATAATGGCGGCCAGTGAACTTGAATGACCAACCAAAATTAGAGGATGTTATAAAATTTTATGAATATTACTTTAAGCCAAAACAAAATGAAGTTATAAATAGTTACCATTTCAACAAAAGATGTCAAGAGGAGGGAAAGAATTTTGATGCCTTCTACACTGATATAAGAAAATTAGCAGAAAATTAGCAGAAAATTGCAATTTTGGTGAACAAATGGACCGGATGTTGAGAGACAGAATAATTATTGGAATCAGACAGCAGAGGATACAACAAATAATATTAATAACAATGAAAGTTTTGAAACTGAATTT
Organism: Melanargia galathea; assembly: GCA_920104075.1. NCBI lineage: Eukaryota > Metazoa > Arthropoda > Insecta > Lepidoptera > Nymphalidae > Melanargia > Melanargia galathea. Next base: position 4,685,965 of record OV049872.1, on the reverse strand, counting down.
TTAATTATTAATGAACCAGTGAGACCGATCCTAGGGCTAGGCTCGTTGTTACAGCTTAGACTTTTAAATAATAATATTAATATTAATTCGGTTATAACCAGTTGCACTAATACTAATATGAAAATGAGTAAAGACTCAATTGTTAATATGAATAACGAACTTTTTCAGGGAATTGGGGAGTTTAAGAGTTCACTGCAGTTACGCATTCAACCTGGCGTAGAGCCTGTGGTGAGACCCCCTAGACGTGTGCCTAACGCACTTAAGGATCGCCTTGCAGACAAGTTGGAAGCTCTGGTGAAGCACAAAGTCATAGCGAAGGTCGATCATCCTAAAAGTTTTGTAAGCAACTTGGTTATAATTGAAAAGAAAGATGGTTCACTGAGAATTTGCTTAGATCCTAAAGATCTTAATAAAGTATTAATAAGAGAACATCATTTGATTCCAACAATTGATGAGATAGTATCAAAACTTTGTAATAAGAAATACTTTTCTGTGCTTGATTTATCAGATGGTTTTTATAATATTATTTACTACTTGTTTTTTTATAATAATGTAACTTATACAAGAACCTCTTTTCATGTTCGACCAGCATAAACTTTGTGGATCACCAGTTAAAGGTTGCCAATGGCTGGTTGAATGGGTAGTAAGATAAATATATAATATATTAATAGATTTTGTAACATAATTTTGATTTTTTTTAAAAAAAAAGGAGGAAGAAAATGTATATTGTTTTGGTTTATTAATTTTTCGTTTAAAAGGGGATGATGTAGTGTGTAGACACTAAAGAGTTTGTATATTATTTATATTATCGGTGGTTGACCGATATTTTATAAAAACTTATGACTTGTCACTTGTCAGAAAAATATGTGAGATGAACAAGAAAAAATAATTATTAAATACTAATATAAAACATAATGTTAATTTGAAGAAATAAAGTAATTTATAAATACTAAAACAAGTTTCATTAAGAAATATTACAAAAACTACGGGGTTTTATAAGTTTGACATGTGTGTGTGTGTGTGTGTGTGTGTGTGTGTGTGTCTGTCTGTTCCACCGTAGCGTTCGAACGGGTGAACCGATTGGTGAAGGTGCTTGGAACCTGAATTGTATTCAATTGTATTGGGATATGTCAAACTTAGTTCCCAGTACGTATAACTTCGGTGTGGCTCTTTGAATTGGCTTAGGAATAATTATTTTACTTATTAGGACTTTCATTTTCTATGGCCCAGCCTGTCAAATATTCAGAGCAAGTAGAGTGAATCGTCATCATTACCCATACAGGCCAACTGCAGTGCACGGGTCTCCTCTCAGAATGAGAAGGGTTTAGGCCGTAGTCCACCACGCTGGCCGTGTGCGGATTGGTAGACTTCACACGCCTTTGAGAACATTGCGGAGAGCTCTCAGGCATGCAGGTTTCCTCACGATGTTTTCCTTCACCGTTAAAGCGAGTGATACGCAACTGCTTAAAATGCACATAACTCGGAAAAGTTTAGGTGTGTGCCAGAGATTGAACTCGGTCCCCCGAAAGGGAGGCCGAAGTCTTAACAACTAGGCTATCACAGCTTTCTTAACCACGCATCACAGCTTCACCAATTTAATTATAACCCTCGTCTCACAATAACTATACCTGTTTGGGAACGGTTGTGAATATCTTGTATTTGTAAAAGCCAATTTAAATACCTTTCTTCGCTGTCAGTTCAAATTGTTATTCCCATAGTTTCTACTAATTAACATCGAGGAAGTACCTGAACATAAATCAATTGGCTCTAACTTTTCACTGGGCCGGCTGATAAAAACACCGGTTATTTCATCGTTCATCGAAGAGTTATGACTCCGTATGTAAGGTTTTAGCGGGTGCTGCATCCATAAGATATATCATTATAATCGTAAACTTTGATATGCTGTATGCTTAGTCTCAGTATGCACACCACGAAAATTTTACTAAATACTACTGATCGTAACACAATGACTTTAGAGTAAAATTGACCTAAACTGGCTTATTTAAGGTTTGAGTTCGCCAATATACTCAGAATTCGTTTACAGCCAGCGCCCCGAGCAGAAATGTTGTAAAATAAATATTCGAAGTTTTGAATTACGACTTTAAATAAGAGTCTTTGGGTTCATTTTGCATTACATACCTATTACATTTTTGGAGGTGTTCAAACTGAGACTAAGCATACCTACTGTTGCTCTTTATTGTTTTTTTCTCTGTTTTATTTTTATTTCTCTGTTTTTTCTATGTTTTATTTCTCTCACATTTCGTTTATCAGGTAGCGATTAAAAACAGGTGCAACGGAGGTTGCGCATAACTGCGTGTGTATAGTCTGTTCGTTTTCTTACGGTCACCTTTTGTGTCTAGCCGCCTCCGCCGCGCGGTGTTTTGCCAAAGACACCGCCGTGACTTCAAAGCATGCCGCGAGGGATGTACAGGCACAAGGGGTTTTGGCGTTTTATACCTACTCATATTTTTTCATTAAAATTCTCTTTCCTTTTTATATTTTTTTATATTCGTATTTTATTACAATATAACCATAAACATAAAATATAATATTCTCATGAACACGGATCTTCTCTCAAAATGAGAAGGATTTTAACCATAGTCTACCACGCTGGCCAAGTGCTGATTGGCAGACTATTCGGAGATTCTGTTAGAATAGAAAAAAAATTACAAACAGAAAAAAAGTAATAAAAATAAAAGCAGAATACTAAGAGCACCTGCGCCTGTACCGACACTAAGTTACCGAACGAACTATAAATAAATATCAAGTAAGTTTATGATGTAATGTGGGTTTTGAGTTATTAAATTTTAATGTTTAAGTTCAACACCTTTTGAGACGTAAAATAAGGTTTTGCGAGATAAATAACTGCAATTATCGTCTCTTTCCAAAAGTTTATGTAGCTATAAATTATTATAAATAGCTATAGATTATTATTTATTATAGGTTTATGCACAAGTATATATAAAAACTTATCTCTCAGAATTATTATCAAATTCGTACCTACTACGTATCTCTCATACAAGTTCAGTTATTTATCTCATATTATATAATAAATAAATTGTTTCATGAATTTTAATATTATTGTCTTGGTATAGCTACTATACAGTTCATACATTATTTATATTTTGCAGTTCCCATGAGGTAAGCATAAATCCTCAAGCACCGATCACGACAGTAGCCTACGAGGTCAAAATTGAACCTACGACCCTTCAAACCCTTTTATGGTATTATTTGATCTGATCTTATGCGGGTTTCAATTTAGTCAGATCGTTTTGAACCATCTTATTTTTAACCTCCGACGCAAAAACGACGGGATGTTATAAGTTTGACGTGTCTGTGTGTGTGTGTGTGTGTCTGTCTGTTCCCCTTTTTCACAACTCCTCAATATGGGTATCAAATGAAAGGACTTCACTAGTAGAATAGCACTATGCAAATCCAAGATGGCCGTCACCACAAAATGGCAAATGTAGGGCGTCTTTAAATTTTCAGTTTATACTAATTATGGCGAATGTCGGGGGTTTTTTAATTTTTAATTTATACTTGTCACAAACAAAAATAGATAAGCATATTGATACAAACAAGTGATAATCTAAAAGATTAAAAGTAAAAGCGACTTCACTACGCACTTAACAGTCCACATCAGGGAAACTGCCGAACCGATTTTGATGAAACTTGGAGGGACCGTGGTCCCTTAGTTAAAGTAAATGTAAGCCAATAAAGAATGGTTACGATCCCATCAATAGTTTTGGAAAAATTCGTGGACAAACATACATATACGTATGTATATAGATTATATGTAAATATTCTGCAGTTCCAATAATATTACATACCTACATACTTTAGAACTGATAATCTCCTTTTTTCGAAGTCGGTTGATAAATAAATGATTTCCGCTCGGTTGCTGCTACCGCTGTTCACGATTAAATAAAGAATGATCACGTATTTTGTTTATTTTATTGAGTTACTATAAGAATAAAAGTAGCTGTCACTGTTAATAATGACGGTTATTTTGGTTATCAACAGTGCGTCAGTGTTAAGTCGATCGGTCGATCAAACACTAATGACTTTTACTTAAGTTTTTTAATTCTTGACAGGTTATTCTCTACTACAATTACTTATATCTGATGATCATTAAAATAACTAACACTTTCCATCAAATTCTTATCAGAAAAAGGAGCGAACTTAATCTTTTCTTACTTGTTACTCACCACATAAATTCTCTTTTCCCATCAGTTTTATATTCATGTCAGAATATTTGTTAATTATTGTTATAGTTATCTTATAATTGTTCTTAAACCTAAGAGAAATTATACCCCTCTAACATAACTTTGACCGTCTGTTTTCTATTCATGCCATCTTTTTCTGTTTTAGGGAATCTTTGATGACAGCTCTATGTAAGTTATATCAGGATTTGTACCTATTGGTTATTATAAATCAAGTTCTTTGTATACTGTTACTTTTCATTAGTCAATAATTTTAGAGGGATCTCTCTCGAGTGCTAACGAGTGCGGCTCATACAAACGAAGTTTGATACTCATGTTATTATTAAGCGATAAACTTTATGTACCTATAGACACTCTAGAAACGAATCTTTGTCGGTGGTTAGCCAGACTTTTACATAAATATGTAGTTTCAGAACTTACAGATTTACATGCCAATCTTCGGAAAATACAAATTAACTTTCAAATCTCTACAAAAATCTTCACTATAGACACATATATTAGTTTCTAGAGGATGTCTACTATCTACAGCATTTCATTGAGTTTGATTAGTTAATATTAGACAAGAATCAAACTTCGATTGTATGAGGTGCGCTCGAGAGAGACTCCTCTTAATACTTGGAAGCGATAATTACTATAGTCTTCTATTCAAGGAAGCGAGATCTTTGATCTGCAACAGTGTTGAGACTTCGCTCAGGATAATTTAACAAGACCACAGGCCGCAAGACAGTGTTAAATTTCCACGCTTCCATCCTAATATCTCTGGCGGTTTGTCTTCGCCTTTTGATCTTCCTCACAAATAGAGAAGTATATTATATTATTTGACAGTTCATTTTGGTTGTTTATTATTTACCTCGCCTTAATGATGACATATCGGGTGATGAAAATGCAGCTGGGCTATTTTAATTGAATCGTCACTCTCGTTTTCAAATTCAAAGATTTTTGTCACTCTTTTGGTTCTGTGCTCGTTCGATTTATATCACACCTGACATTAGTTCCGGGTACCTCGACTCTCATTTCTCTTAGCAATCAACGCCAAAATGGCGATATTCGAATTGATTCATTATCACTTCTTTCATAGCCATTCTAGCGTACTTGTATTAAAAGAGATCAGTGTTTACAATTATTATTATTCTTCTTTCACATTGTAGTATAATGAAGATTATAATCTATTCATTTCTAAATTTAAACAGAATTTAAAATCACCATTCCTTATTAGATCGCTTGTATGACATCATAATATTGATATTCATTACAGAATAAACAATGCATCGGACTTTGCATAGGACACGACCCGCTTGCCATTCAGCCAGCGAACGGGATTGTATCAAACGTATTTAATCAGATAATCGATACAAAATCGAGATAACGATCGCAATCGCTCCATTCCGACGCATCGATACGCATCGCTCTGGACGTAGACAAATTACGTCTTTACCAACTTTATGGCGGACAAATTGAGGCTAAGGATATAAACGGTGAGCGATGAAGAAATATAGAGAGACGAGATGCACTCGCCGACGTTTTATCACCTTGTAATGTATGTAACGTTATTTCCTTTCGGCGAATTGTTATCGATTTTGTATCGAGTTTAATCGGATCCCGCAAAGTGTTATTTATTGGAGTGTGGGTAGTTAACGGGCTACGTTTCTTATTATATTTTACGGTTAGCCGCTTAGTTGCGAAGGGTCAGGTGGAGAGAGGAGAAAACATCATATTTGTTAACAATCTTATTTCAAAGACGTCATCAGTGGCAACGGAGTGCATATCAAAAATAGCTTTTTTAGCGATCCTGTTATGATTTATTTCGCTGTGTCCAGTTAACATGTTATAAGTAAACGGATTTTGCTTCTCTTCATTTTTAATTTCGCTTTCAAAACCTTGGCGTTTAACAGAAGCAGATGGAAGCATGTTCGTAGGGTGAAACCTATTTATTAACCTTTTATGTTTAGTTTAAAAAATGATCTATTCTGAATTACTATATTTGCGAAATTGTGCAAGACTGACCAGTTGATAATCCCACTAAAACTAAGCAAATGGAAAAATAATTTCCTCAGCGTTTCTCAACAGAAAATCAAACCTGGGACTTCTTTCTTTCAAGATTGTACTGCTGCATCACTAACTAAAAGATTCTAGTTTGTAATACACATTATTACGATGTCGTTAACTAAAATAGTTGGTAATGAAGAGTCATTGACCGGCCGTTATGTCCAAAATGATCTTTTTGGCACTTCATACAGCACACAATACGAGTATACGAGTATACGAGTATATTGTAGTGTACAACTGTACACCCATTAACGTTACCGCTGGGTAAATAGACTGCTATACGTCGCGGATGCGCGTTTCTATTGTACTCCAACGAATTTCTCGCGCGTATAACGGACTCCATGTGAATCAATTTTACGTTAATTTTACGTATGTGTCAAATCTTTTACTCCATGGTTAAGCACAACACATGCTATAATAATGAAATTAAAAAAAAAGTTTTTTTTTATTTTTTAGCATTTAGAATCAGCTGTCAAGTATTAACACCCATAAAAATCAAGAAAAATAAGGTGTTGAAAAACCGTCAAAATTGGAAAACTGAAAAAGGAAATGAAGAAGGATTTTTTAAAACTTAGTTAACATTTAAAATCCAGTAAAGGAAATTAGTTTTTTTTAGATAGGTACTTGGAATTTAAATTGAACTTTTTTAATTTCTTCTATTTTAGTTACAGAAAATATCAAGAGTTATATAATGATAGAGATGACATAAAATATAAAAACCATAGAGGATATTTTAATGATAAGTTACGATTCAGTACTAAATAGGTGATATTGATTTTGCTATCCACTGCAAGAGTATGCCATAAATGCGAAGCTGCACAGGCGGACTAGCGATTATAGATGTGGTAGATTCAATTGACGATTCAAAAGTACTTGTAAAAGTTTATTTGAATAAAAAACTTTTCTATTCTATTCTATTCTATTCTATTCTATTCTATTCTATTCTATTCTATTATAGATGGTAGACTGACTGCACTTGGTGTCGCTGCTGCCAGATACTTGCTTGACATAAGGCACAAACTCTGTCCTATGGTAATCCTTTCAAGAGATCTTATGTCCAGCAGTGAACAGGCACAGCAAACGCTGAGTGGATACCATTTTTACCAACTAACAAAAACACCACGCAGATTAATTGTTTTACAAGTGTTCTTACTCCTATAATGTATGTATATGTGGTGTCAAATAAATGCCGTTTCTTCCTTCTTTCTTTCTTTTGGTTGAGATGATGACGGACTTGATCGGACGTCAAGTCAATAGACCGGGTGGTAGCAATGGGAACGCACACTCCGAAGCATGCACTACGTACATCATAGGCACCGCTATCTGCGATCAAAGAGGCCGCGTTCTTGAAGCGCGCCGCTCGCCCGCACATTACCCGCCAAATGTTAACGCTTGTTACACATAACGTTACTAAATATTATATACAGTCACATACAGTGGCCCTTGAACTATATGTGTGAATGGTTTCAGGCTTGAGTCGAGATGTTACAAAAGTGTAGGTACATAGTAGATTTGGAGTCGAGTCATAGTCATCTGATAGACGTGGATATAGGCCTCTTATAGGGACTTTCACACGCCACGATCTTGTACGGCTTGTATTCTAACGACTGAGTCTGATGTTGTCAATCCACCTTAGGTGACTCGTTTTGAGTCGACGTTTTCTCATTTCTGTGCTGATGAATTTTTTCTATACCTCTTTGTATGTTACATAATTATGAAATTCCGCTGTGTATGTCGAGCCTTTACCGACGTTTTAGCGCAACCGACTAAAACCAAATTTTACAGGAGAAGGTTTTTTTAAATATTTTTAAACAGATGATAAGTCTTATCATATCATTTGTTTTATTTTCAATTATATATTTATACTATATAAGCTATATTATATAGCTATATTATATAGCTATATTATATATTTATAATATATAAGCTGATAGCCTAGTGGTTAGGACAACCGACTTCTAATCGGAGGTCGTGGGTTCGATCCCGGGGCACGCACCTCTAACTTTTCGGAGTTATGTGCGTTTTAAGTATTTAAATATCACTTGCTTTACGGTGAAGGAAAACATCGTGAGGAAACCTGCATGCCTGAGAGTTCTCCATAATGTTCTCAAAGGTGTGTGAAGTCTGCCAATCCGCTTGGCCAGCGTGGTAGACTATGGCCAAAACCCTTCTCACTCTGAGAGGAGACCCGTGCTCTGTAGTGAGCCGGTAATGGGTTGATCATGATGATGATGATGATGATGATGACTTATTATATATATTAATGTCTAAAAATCATTAATGTATGTAAAATTTTTATTTACTAGCACACTTTTTGTCGGTTGCGCTAAAACGGCGGTAAAAGCTCGATGTGTTCTTAATTATTCTTCTCCTCAAAAGGCTTCGAGTCTTGACTCTTGACCAATTTTAGTGATTTTTTTGGACTTATACGTATAGACGCGGTCACCTGGATGGCTAGTTGGACCTGGTAGGTCTGCCATACCTCTTCCAGCTTTCATCTTAGATTGCATCGTTATTTACCATCAGATTACATCGTAGTCAAGGGGTAACTTGGAGATGAATAAAAAAAAAGTGGGCTAGCTCTTTTAATTTTCCAACCAAGCAGGACAGTCTACCTACCGGGTCCGCTACTCTAAAATCTCTGTGTCTGTCTGTAATATCGAAATAACTACCTCATATTAAGCTCATATGGTTATTTGAACGCTACCATAACCGAATCACACGTTTTTAAAATTTTTGTCTGTCTGTCTGTCTGTCTGTCTGTCTGTCTGTCTGTCTGTCTGTCTGTCTGTCTGTCTGTCTGTCTGTCTGTTTGAACGGGCTAATCTTCGGAACGGCTGAACCGATTTTGACGGGACCTTCACATACAAGTAGAGAATTAACCACGGAGTAACATAGGCTACTTTTTTAACCGACTTTCAAAAAAGGAGGAGTTGTATTTTTCTACCTATGTACACCGATATCTCCGAGATTTCTGAACCGATTTGCGTAATTTTTTTTTTAATCGATAGAGAAACATTGCGACACTGTCCTACAAAAAATTTGGATTCCAACTCCTCAATCCTGACGCTGTAGGGGACCTGATCCCCAAAACTAATGGGATTTAGGAACTGTCGGTTATTTATATTGATATTGGGGGTACCAATTAAAGACTTTATCGTTGAATGAACTCGAGTATGTACATATCCAACTCCTCAACCCTGATGCTGTAAGGAATTGCATTCCGAAATCGTAGGGATCCCACGGAATTTTTCCGTTTTCAGGATGGGTTACTACAGATAGGCTACTTTTTGTTCTGGAAAATCAAAGTTCCCACGAGATTTTTACAAAATTTAATTACACACGGGCGAAGCCGTGGGCATCATCTAGTGCATATATAAAAGGAAAAGGTGACTGACTGACTGAATGATCTATCAACGCACACCTCAAACCACAGGACGGATCCAGCTGAAATTCGGTATGCAGATAAAGATATCTATTATGACGCAGACATCCGCGAAGGATCTTAAAAATTCAACTCCTAAGGGGATTAAATAGTGGTTGAAAGTTTGTATGAGATTTAATATAAATCTACCCGGGCTCAGCTAATCAGAAATCGCAGAATCAGCTAGTTAATGTATAAAAGTGATTGTACTGTACACGGTGTAACAGTGTAATGAAACGCAAATCAGCAAACATAAAAAGCCCCGTATCTTTACGAACCCCGCGCCGCGGCGAGCGAGAATTCCTCCTTTAACGAACACCGCTGCACAAAATAAACATTCTACTATAAAATCTGATTAATCTCGTGATAACCCTGAGCGAGTGAGCACCGCACGAAATTAAAGATGGCGGCGTTCAAGTGGTTTCTAGAAAACCGTAGAATAGTAGTCGTGCCCGTTGCCCGTTGAATGGTTATAGTTCCGAGAAGGACGCGGAATTGACACTGGTTCGTGATCTCCAACGGCTGAGTATGGTATTAGAGTTCCGTATGCAGTGATGAAAAACAGAACCCTTGGACTACATGCGCACTAGGCGGCTAGGTCGCGGCGGCCAGAAAAACCAGACGCATATTATAATGACAAGCAGCCAGCGGCCACGATTTTGGCCGCCGCGGCCAGTGAGATCAAGCGCGACACACATGTGGCCAGCGACCAGAAAGTTTGAATGCGGATTTAGTCTTATGCTAGGATAACATTATTGTTGCATGTTGTGGCGCGACACTCGACAGAATCGAATCGCGCGTCCATCACCTCTGTGGCGCGACCGCGGGTATGGAGCGGTCACCGCCACGATAGAATCCGCCACAACATAATGGAACACAAAATATACAATTAATAACCGTACCTTAAACTTGTGTAAAGGCAAGTCTAAGATTGCTTGTGGAATTTTATTATAGAACATTACGCCTATTCCCACAAACGACCTTCGGACCTTCTTGAGGCGTAATTGAGGAATCACGAGCCTATTTCTATTTCTTAATTACTTGTCATGTAATTCACACTTTTTATGTCATGAGCGAATCTGTTAAACGTGCGTTTGCATATTCTTAGATTGGAGACAAATCTAGTGGAAATTACACGGAATCCGGTATAACTGCGCGGACAAAATGTCGAATGAAATTTCCGCGCGCGATATTTCGCGGTCTACAGTCACTGCCTAGCATCCAGAGATGATTGATTGCATGGCACCTATTTACGTGGAAGTCCTGGATTGTTTGTTCGTCATCATTCTTAATTGATAGAAATAGGTACCTACCTATGGTATAACTCTTCCACTTAATCTTTGAATGTGTAACGCCACTGCTTTCAAATACTCTTCTAAACTAATAAACCTAGGTATAATTTCTTTAGACACGTTTTAACTGTTAACGAAATGTCAACGAGTCTAAACCTTGGCCTAAACACATTACAATCCCGACTTCGGCACCGATTAACCCCCAGGCAAATATCTTAACACGCAAAGTGACCAATAAATTAGTTAATTGGAGACAGTTCGAATGTGTCGACGCGGTGATAAGATCAACCATTTTCAAATGAACTTTGTATTTGGTAGTTGGTCTTAGGTTTTATTGACTATTAAACAATCAATTCTCTTAGATCGAGTAGGTACAAAGAGTTTTAGTAAAGTAGGTACGATAATATAAGCGGTGAATACCTAATGGATAGACTTCTGCCAAACTTTTCGGAGTTATGTGCGTTACTTGATTTAACGGTGAAGGAAAACATCGTGAAGAAACCTGCATGCCTGAGAGTTCTCTATAATGTTCTCATTGACGCCAACGGGTCAGCCGTTGGCGCGGTTGGTAGTGACCCTGCTTTCCGCTCCGGGGTTGCGGGTTCGATTCCCGCCCTGAGTCTGGGTGTATTTATGTAAGTATATAAGTATGTATTATGTATATACTATACCATATAATTAATAAAAAATTATATATATCTATATTGTATATGTAAATATGTATATCAGTCGATTGTTACCTATAACACAGGCATTAAGTTGCCTACTTTAGGAACAGACGACCGTGTGTGTATGTGTGAATATTTATTTAAAAAATAAAAAAATAAATAAAAAAAAAACAGGCGTATGAAGTCTACCAATTCGCACTTCGCTTGCGTGGTGGACTACGGCCTAAACCCTTTTCATTCTGTTAGGAGACCTGCGCCCTGTATTGGGTTGATAATGATGATGATGATTATGAGGTACAAAAAAAAATTTAATAAACACTAACTGATGCCCAAGACTTAGTTCGCGTGGATTCATATAAATCTCATACAAACCTGCAACCCCTATTTAACCCCCTTAGGGGTTGAATTTTTAAAAATACTTTCTTAACGAATGCTTACGTTATAATAGCTATCTGCATGCCAAACAGCCCGATCGGTTCAGTGGTTTGAGCGTTGATAGATCAGTCAGTAAGTCAGGCAGTCACCTTTTATTATATAATTAGATTTAGATTAGATCATTGTTTTATTTTATCGCATCATTAAATGCGAGGTTGCTCAGAGATAAGTATCTACCTAACTAGGTACTATGGGGAAATCAAAGAGTTCCCTCGGGATTACAAAAAAATATGATGTGTAGCTGTACGAACTTAGAACGTGGCCTGGGTACCTACGAGTAACTATTTTTATTTTAAGTCTAATAAAATAAGTATTTAACACCGATTTTTTTTTAATTTTTTTAGGATACTTATCCTTAATTATAATTAGATAGTTTATCATAATCAACCCATTACACATTAAATAGTTATACAAAATTAAATAGTTAATAATAACTATTAAAATATAACTGTAATTTGATTCTGTAATACTATAACTAAACGTACACCGTACCTTATCATTTTCTTATTATAATAATCAATATAGTTTCATAGAATTGTTAGGTATGTACATTTATATTGTTATAGATTGCAATGTAATTATTGCACTCAATAAATTTTGTAATACATTATTTAATTATTAATTTTTAATTTATATTCAATCGAGCCAGATAAATATTGTGATTAATTGTCTTTAATGTATATTAAATGGTTTGTCAGGTATGCGGTCGTGACATGACTATAAAAAATTACGATAAAATAACGTACGCAATACGAATTAGATACCTACGAGTAGGTATCTACTTAAATAGGTACGCATAAAATGTATATATCGACCAGAATCTCATGAAAAATAGGGAAATTAAATTTTGTAGTAAGCAACACTACGGCTGCCCTAGCGATAAACAAAGTAACTGACATTTTGTGAAATTGACTTTTTTGCATTAACAAAAGTTTTATGTCGAGTAGTTTTTTTACCACAGTTTAATATTTCAAATAACTTAAACCGTTTACTGAAATTTGAATTGCCCAAACAAAGTAACTGCACACACTAACCCGGAATATAAATGCAAAACCAAGTAAACAACAAGCACAACACAAAACACAAAGTAAATGGATATTGATTACCTTGTTTTTGTATTTAAAATGCAGTTGCTTGATTTTTCGTTTCGTGAAACGATCCCAGGTAAGGTATTCTGAATGTGATTACTTTGTTTATCACTAGGGCAGCCGAGTTAACCTAGTGTTGCTTACTACAAAATTTAATTTCCCTATTTTTCATGAGATTCTGGTCGATCTATATCACTCAATGATTTATGTGCGGTTGGACTCCATTGTATGTTTATTTTAAAATCACGAAAAATTATATATATTATTATAGTCCGTTCGGTAACATAGTGTCAGTACAGGCGCAGGTGCTCTTAGTATTCTGCTTTTATTATTATTTTTTTTCTGTTTGTAATTTTTTTTCTATTCTAACAGAATCTCCGAATAGTCTGCCAATCCGCACTTGGCTAGCGTGGTAGACTATGGTTAAAATCCTTCTCATTTTGAGAGAAGACCCGTGTTCATGATAATATTATATTTTATGTTTATGGTTATATATTGTAATAAAATACGAATATAAAAAAATATAAAAAGGAAAGAGAATTTTAATATAAAAATATGAGTAGGTATAAAACGCCAAAATCCCTTGTACCTGTACAGACACACCGCGCGGCATTTTTTGAAGTCACCGGCGGTACCTTTGGCAAAACGCCGCGCGGCGGAGGTGGCGAGAGACAAAGGTGACCGTAAGAAAACGAACAGACTTTAAATAATTATTATAATATTTTTTTTTTTGTTTAACTGCCTCGCGACTTTGGTAACAATTAGGTATGGATAGATACCTAAGGGCAATTATAAATTGGGTAAAAAAATAACTTTCAAACATAGGTACCTATAATAGCCTGCCTGTACAGTTGGCTGGTAATGAATAACTTTAAAATATCATTTTGACTTTGATACCTAAGGTCCAGTAGCACATTACGCGGTTGAAATAAGGTTACCGTTAAAGTTAAATTGGAGCACCGAATAAAAGCCACACTGAATTCGTGGTTCCTTCTTTAACTTTTTATCATAATTCGACCTTTAAACGAATACTCAAACTTGTGTAATTACCACTTTGCTTGTTTTTTGGTAGACAAGTTTAACCTGCAGTTTAACACCCGATTTGAAACGGGCCCTTATTAATTAAGCGTAATATTATGGATGTATAAAATAGGTTAATGTGGTTTTTATACACGAGAATCAAAATATCGTTTGTATCTCTACGAAATTAATTAATAAATAATTAACTTTTAATTAAATTTTTATCACTACATATTTTTACATGCCTTAGTATTAATTATTATTTATTAGTAAATTCAAAATACATATACTTAACATGCTATGGCTAATTAAGTAGGTGTTTTGATAGACACCGAAGATCAATCTGATACAATACAAATCGATTAACATTTAATTAATATCGACCTAGTTATAGCTACCTACCAATTATTTCAAAAAGATTTCTAGTTAATTAAAAATTAAATTTACTGGTGCTTATTATGTTTTAATTTTATTAGTTACTTAATTGAAAGATTTGGTTTGATAAGTAAGTATAAGATTACTACTTTGACCGTGAGAGTTATAGCACAAGTTTAAGTTACTTTATGAAGACTGGTTTGTACGATCTTGTCTCGTGATGATTCAGATGAAAGATTAAAATATACAGCCAGAGCTTCGCCTCTAGGCAAATTAAGGCTGCTCAAATCTAATGCCTAACCAGACTCTCCACGAGGCTACACGAGGCAACGCGAGTGCGAGAGTGAGGACGGTGCGCTCGTCGACGTCTTCCCTCATCTCGCCTCGCCTCGTTGTCGCTCCACTAGCGAGGCGAGACGAGCGGTTTTTCGGGCGCGAATATATGTAGATACAGCCAGAGCTTCGCCTCTAGGCAAATTAACGCTGCTCGATCCAGACTCTCCACGAGGCTACACGAGGCAACGCGAGTGCGAGAGTGAGGACGGTGCGCTCGTCGACGTCTTCCCTCATCTCGCCTCGCCTCGTTGTCGCTCCACTAGCGAGGCGAGGCGAGCGGTTTTTCGGGCGCGAATATAGATACAGCCAGAGCTTCGCCTCTAGGCAAATTAACGCTGCTCGATCCAGACTCTCCACGAGGCTACACGAGGCAACGCGAGTGCGAGAGTGAGGACGGTGCGCTCGTCGACGTCTTCCCTCATCTCGCCTCGCCTCGTTGTCGCTCCACTAGTGAGGCGAGGCGAGTGGATTTTCGGGCGCGAGTCAAAGGACGCGAGGATCCAGAGTCTGGATGGCTAGCACTCCTGCAGCCTCCACTCGCCAAGACTCGTGCCGAGAGCCTCTAGGAGGCGCCTCGCGAGAGTCTGGATCGGGCGTAAGGTTCAAGTAGATTGTCTTTTTCCACTAAACGCACTGTTCATGTCTTCAAAATATTGTTCGGATAATGAGCTAAAAGAAAACTTATTTTTTACAAAAATGTGAGAAGGATTTATTCGCCATCTTGTATCGACAAAGATATGGCAATAATGCAAGTCGGTCGCGAGAAAAAAAATCAAATCAGTTAAGTATACATAATTTTTTGAAAGTAAACTCATGTAGGAAAAAGTCAAGTTTTTGGAAATTATAATTATCTACCTATATGTATAAAAAAAAAAAAAAACAAATAAACTAATCAAAAAACTGTTTCCGATGAAAAGTAAAAAATCTAGATTTTTGGAGAGCACTCTTTGATGTTTTTCCTACCGAATGACAAGTATAAATTAAAAAACCCCCGATATTCACCATTTTGTGGCGGCGGCCATCTTGGATTTGCAATAGTGCTATTCTACTAGTCAAGCCCTTTCATTTGATACCCATATTAAGGGAGTTGTGAAAAAATATGCAATCCGCCATTTTGTAGCGGCGGCCATCTTGGACTGATTTTCATCAAACATAGCTAACAATACTCTCGACTAATTCACCTTTCAAACAAAAAACCGCATTCAAATCGGTCCACCCGTTTGAGCGCCACAGGGGAACATACAGACACACACACACACACACACAGACACGTCAAACTTATAACACCTCGTCTTTTTTGCGTCGGGGGTTAAAAAAAGACGAAAGCTTATAGTTAACACCAATAAAAAGAACCAGTCTAAACAGGTGCTAGCCCTACCTACCAATAACCAAGCCGTTACTTGGAGATCATAAATCCTATTCTAATTTTAAACAAAAAACGTTTACTCAATTTATTGCTCGAAACTATTAAAAGAAATGGACGGACTTAAAAATATTATAGAGCAAGTAAATAAGACACTAAGGGACCTTGCGCACTACGTGGCCACAACCAGTGGCTGCAAACGTCCAGGTAAAGAGCGACCACATAAGTAAAGTAACATGTAACCTACCACACATTGAGCCAAGTTTGAACTTCTAGGAGCCGCGTTTTATGGGATACCACAGATAGCAGGTCACTAAAATTGCAAACTCCTAAATAGACTAGCTACCCTTCGACCATTGCCGTGCGGCGGATGACTGAAATTGACTCTGTAGATGCTTAGCCGCAGTCGATTCCTCAACAATAAATAGGAGTGTTTTGCGCTGCGTTCGCATCAACAGGGTTTAATTGAATAACGGTTGAACGAACTCTGAAAAATAAATGCTTCGTGCGGATTTCTATTCAAGCCGGTGGAAATAATTAATCCGCACGAAGCTACAAATACACCAGGACCGCGATCTTCAATAATGAAGAAAGGACTAGAGAAAGATGAAAAACAAAATATGTTGTAGTTTTTGGAATAAGTGCGAAAATCATTCATGCGAATATAATATGCATAACCAAAAAGTAAGCTTGTGATTTTAGTTAAAAGCTGTCTTAATGGAATGCAGTTTCGTAACAGTTTCGTACAGTTAGTCGCACGGCGAAAATCAACCATCTAAAACCACCTTTAGACCAACCGCAGCCACACGTTGCGTCTGTCCAGACCTTTAAAAGAAATGGATGGATTTAAAAATATTACAAAGCAAATTAATAAGACACTAATGGACAACGGTTCGTTCGGAAAGGAAGCGACATAATAAACATGGGGAACGGGTATTAGAACCGAAAATAACCGAAAATGGGTATCGTTCTGGCAACACGTCACCTCGCTCTCTTGGGAAATAACTTGAAGTGTTGCCACTCCTTGGGTGGCGCGTCTGTAATTTATTAGCAGGTTAAATTTCTAATTAAGACACGCCTAGGTTTTTAATAGGGCTGTAACTTGTAAGCATTACCCATTCGTACGGTTGCCAAATCAGAGAATCTTAAGTTCAACTACTTAATCATTATTACTTACCTACTACAAAAATTTAAACTAGGTAAGAAGTATTTGTTTTAAACAATATTACTTAGGAAGAATAGGGTATTTGACAACATTCAAAATATACTATTGATTGTGGTCATCTAATCAGATAATAGCCTAAAAAAGACATACCTATTTCACTCAATCAAACTAAACTATGTAATTTTACGCGATATTTTGCACGAAATAAAACATAATAATTTTTGAAATTTTATCAGGAACGTGAACGCTCTGGGATTGTTTGTGATGTCACTTGATAGCACGTAACTTGGTTGATATAATTGAAGTTTATCAAGTCAACCGAAACTAAACTTTACACTTGAAAGAATAAGATTGATATTAAAATGAGTAGGTATAACAATTTAGAACATTACGATGTAGCAGTCGCCTTGCGTAGCGTCTCTGTCGCACGCACCGAGTTCCGAAAAGGAGCGAGCGAGAGAAGTGACTTGCATAGCGATTTGTGACTTCACTCGATAGCACGTAACTTGGTTGATATAATTGAAGTTTATCAAGTCAACCGAAACTAAACTTTATACTTGAAAGAATAAGATTGATATTAAAATGAGTAGGTATAACCATTTAGAACATTACGATCCAGCAGTCGCCTTGCGTAGCGTCTCTGTCGCACGCACCGAGTTCCGAAAACGAGCGAGCGAGAGAAGTGACTTGCATAGCGATTTGTGACGTCACGCGTATCATGTGATCAGAAATGTCGTTTTTGGCGTGGTTTTCAAAACTTAAACTTTATCATTGATTTAATTCTTAATACTGTAGATATTGCGAAAAATATCAATGTAGTGTGTTTTAATAAGTAATAAAGAATAATTTAAAACAATTTCCAAAAATTAGTCAAATACCCTATTTGACAGATTTCCAATAGCTTTGGTCATCAGTCTGTTAAACGACTTAATTATTTTTTTGTAGTTTATGTCCCTAAACTTTATTTTAATGACGTGTTTTTTAATGAAAATTAACACAAAATGAATTTTTGTGTGATTAGTAGAAATGTTTATCCAATAAGATTAGCACAAAATAGAATTTTGTGTGATTAGTAGGTATCTGTTCAGAGACCACTGAGGCAGCACCTCAAACTCGATTAGAGTGGAAAAACTGCTTCAATCTGGCTCAACCAGAGGCATACTGAGCCATGAGCACATTTTGTTATTCTCAAAGGAGTCTTAGTTCAAACCGTGCGTTTCATGGAGACATACATATATATCAATTTGAGTATCAACTATTCCTGAAATCGAGGTAGTCAGGCGCCAAACAACTGAAATGGATTATGAAGTTCTTGCTTTATTGATATTTTAACGTTTAAAGATTTTTATTATACACTATAAATACTGTTTAAAAGCTAAAGTATAGTATATTTATTTTTAAGTATAGTTTATTTTTAAGTATTTATACCTAGTTCTTGTAAATTATCTTATTAATAAATTTTTTTAAGGAAAAAAAAAGCTAAAGTTAATTAATCAAAGGTTAAATTTAAATATTTTTTTAGACTTAAATAATTTATGTACTCGTACCTACGGGCTGAGTTTGTATGATTCTTTGCAACCCTAGTTTTTAATGTGTTGCTCTAAAATATCGTCTTTTGCTTAGTTCAGATTGGTGTCAAAGTTCAAGTAATAATTTGTAAAGTGTGAGAACGCGCGTTAGGTGGGTAGATAATTTCAAAGATACCCGAAAGAGTTGTAATGTAAACCTTGATCAGGTATAACTTTAAAACTTCATATTTTTATTTATTTATTACCTCACTTTCATGTACTTCATATTGACTTCATATATTAACGTTCAAAAAGTGTACAGTTTACCAAATTGAATAAATGATTTTGAATTTGAATTTGAATATGGTAGGTACTAATGAATAAGTATTAGTTTCTAGAACGTGTCAACAATATTTTATTGAGTTTCATTGGTTTATCACTACATAGTATAAAACAAAGTCGCTTTCTCTGTCCCTATGTCCCTATGTATGCTTAAATCTTTAAAACTACGCAACGGATTTTGATGCGGTTTTTTTAATAGATAGAGCGATTCAAGAGGAAGGTTTGTAAGTAGAAAAATTGGACCCGGTAGATGGCGCTAATAGCGGGCAGGACGACGTCTGCCGGGTCCGCTAGTTTTAGATAAGAATCAAACTTTATACATATGGAGCGTGCTAAGGAGAAACTTCTCTTTATGATACCAATAAATCAAATACAAATAGACATAGTCAATTGTAATTCTTATTTATCTTAACCCTATTCGGCTAAAAGCTGTACCTACTTATACCATAATAGTTCTACCACTATTAGCGCAGGACAGTATACTATATTTATTATAGACTAGCTGATCCCCGCAACTTCGTTCGCGTGGAAATAGGTTTTTATAGGATCGGATCGGATTCCATAATTCTTTTATTTAGGTAAGTACCTACCTAAACTAAATGTAGCCTAAGTTACTCCTTATAATATATGCCACCTATATGCCATTGAAAGTTCCATTAAAATCAATCCAGCCGTTTCGGAGATTAGCTGGAACAAATAGACAGGCCGACGAACAATAAATTTAAACGCACGCCAGTTTAAAATAAGCCGTACGTACAAAGATCTGGGTCCCAAGTTATTTGAACCCAATACTGAGGGTTGTAATGTCTGTCATTTCTGAATTAAAAACCTATGACCTTGAAATATTTACGGGACAATATTTAAAGTACTACCTTTCTACCAAAAAAAGAATGAGTTAAATCGAACTATGCGTTAATGAATTACAGCTAAATACACGTTTTAACTTTCATCCCCTCTCCCAAAGGAACCGTGCTGAATTTCGGGATAAAAAGTATCCTATGTCCTACCTCGGAGTATAAACTCAAATCTTACCAAGTTTCATTCGAATCCATTCAGTAGTTTCGGCGTGATGCGCGGCCAAGATACAGACAGACACACAGACAAACAAAAATGAAAGAAATTACAGTTTTGGCTTCAGTAGGGCTATTCTCTGAAATACCATCTCGATATCGAAGCTCACTCAAGTGAGATAACTCGCTTCGAAAGCAAACTCACTTCACCTTGGTTTGATATTTAAACATCTGCTACGCACTTGCGAAGTGAAGTGAGTTTGAGTGAGAAGACCTGTACTATCGAGTTTTACAGAGTACAAATTAGCAAACTCATCTCGAATTCACTCTCTAGAATTCGAAAATGGCTTTACAGAATAGCCCTGCTGTATCGATTATAGAGTGTCCTCCATAAGAAATTTTCAAAATATCTTCAATGTACAGAATTGGATCTGTTACAGTTTTACTATAATATAGAAGATAGATATATCGAGTTATCGACTATAGTTCTTGGTCCACGTTTTGTATCATTTTGGTGTATCATGATTGTTGTGAGGCAAAAATGTGATACATTATGTCCTGTCCATTTGTCCTGCACATACAATAGAAAATCCGTAAGAATAGGATACACAATTCTATGCAGTAGTAACATGCGCGAAAGGCAAAAAACCTTGGTACTTTTGCGTACTACGTTCGTCGACTTTACATTGCAGAATAAATCACACAAAAATTCTGTCGTCTGCGGCAGTCCTAAGGAACAACTTATCCTGCTATCATGGTAATATCATCCGCAACCTCATACAGGCATTATTTATCTAGCGAAACAAAACATCTGTTTGCGGGTGGTCGTGTGTATTTTCTGCAATAACACACAAAATCTGCATTGAAAGATAACCACTGCTAGACAAAGAGCCCATCGCCAATACACTAATGCTGCATTTCCTCAAGCGATGTCTTAGAGTTTGATTTCTTTATAAACATGAACTAGTTTGGTCTTAATAACGTAATGCCAAACGTTGATGTGCATTGCCGAAACATCTCACATCTCGCTCAAAAAATTCAAAATTCAAAATCATTTATTTCATGTAGGCCAACGTGTGGCTCTTATGACATGTCAAGAATCTACCACCGGTTCGGAATGCTGATTCTGCTGAGAAGAGCCGGCAAGAAACTCAGCAGTTGCTCTTTTCAAAACAAAATTGTTACAAGAAGTAGCTTAACTATCTTGTGGACAGCTGAAGCAAAGCCGAATAGAATAGACATATTTTTTATTCAGATAAACTTTTACAAATGCTTTCAAATCGACAAATGAATCTACCACTGGTTCGGAATGGTGCTTACAATTCTACACATGTTAAGATGGGCAGACAAAAGTAGCCCCATTTCCGACGGTGGCACCCGTTCACGAGCATGACGCATTGATATATCCCGTCTGAAAATGCGGAATGAGATGGCATGCTCTCAAGCACGACTTGGAGGAGACTAAGGTTTACGCACTGAAAGCATTAGCCGAAGATAATACTGTAATGTCACACTGTGGGTATACACACGTGCATGAACCGATGCAGAAAATTGCTCACAATATTTTATTCATAATATTGATTATATTTTGCATAAATAACAATTAATAAAACCTACTTACTTTGATTAGACACTAGACATACATATAAGGGTTTGTTTACAACTAGCGATTGCTTATTAATATTTAATAAAAAATATAGTAGAAACAACTATGTATATCGAAAAACATGTTTGTTTGTACCTACGTTATGTAATGTAATGTGTGAAAAATAATTCGAGCGCAGCGTGCGCGAATTTTTTTGATTAGTTTACATGATAAATCATAAAGTGTCAATAAAAGCGCTATTCCGCGCTATTATAGGGTTCCGTACCCAAAGGGTAAAAAAGGGACCCTATTACTAAGACTCCCCTGTCCGTCTGTCTATCTGTCACCAGGCTGTATCTCATTAACTGTGATTGTTAGACAGTTGAAATTTTCACAGATGATGTACCTATTTCTTTTGCCGCTATAACAACAAATACTAAAAAACAGTATAAAATAAATATTTAAGGGGGCTCCCCTTATTTATGGATAAAAGATAAAGGCAACAGGTAGACGCTTGAAATATTCACAGAATATTTTATATATGCAAATATCTATTCACTTTAAAAATAATTTATATTTAACTAATAATAATATATTATAATTTAATTTTATAATCCTTACCAGCGTTGTTATTATCTATCAAAATAGTTCATATTATTAAAAATATTGTCAAAAATTACAACTTTACTAAGGAACTAAGACAGACGTTAGAGAATGTCCGTAAAATATACGATTCGACATTTCAAAATTCCATTAATCAAGATGTTGACTCACTTAGTTCAGATTGTCAGCAAAATCTACGGTAAAATTGAACTTCATAATAGCCGACATCGTCTCTTGGTGTAAAAGCGATTGCAGATACGAGTATATACTTGAGTTACCGTTACACATGCTGTTGACAGAGCTCACATACGCAATCAGCTGGAGTGTACTTACTACCCAGCGGTGGGACGTAGGCAGTGGAAGGTCGGTAATTCACGAGCTGCGGAGCCCACGCGTTCGCATGTTCTACAACTCTACACCGTTTTGTTTTACTAACGGGTTTGAAAGCTACTCCGTTGAGATTACGGTGCTCTTTGTTCCTAGCTCTTTGCACCCAGTGGTGTGCACTTTATATAAGCGAAAAGACAATGCCTACTTCAGGATTTGAAAGACGACAATCAGTCAAACGACATTTAAATACAAATGTATAGTAATATAATAGTATATACCTACCTAGTAGTCCTTTGACAGACAACTGCCTCGTTGGTCTAGTGGTTAGCATAATATTCGACCGCAGATCACGAGGTTCCGGGTTCGATTCCCGGGTCAGGTAAATAATTGTTGGGAATACCCAACAGGGACACCAGAATTTCTTGACAGAGAACCCAATAGGGTTCTCTGTCAAGAAATTCTCACTGTCAAACCGGAGTTGAAAGCTGGCGGTGTTTCACCCGCGTGCCTCGGAGAGCACGTTAAACAGTCGGTCCCGGTTATTATCACTATTATTTGTGACAATAATCGTTAAAACCCGCTAACTCTCATTGGAGCAGCGTGGCGGGTCAAAGCTCTAAATCCCTCTCTCCTATGAGAGAGGAGGCCTGTACCCAGCAGTGGGATGTTAAAAAGGCTGTAGTGGTGACAGACACTTTAGTTCTATGACGGATTACTTAGGTACTTCATTCTGGATTTTCCCCTCAAAGAAATTCTCAAGCTATTTCCATAGCACTCCATACATAAAGCGTATGGATTAAGTAGCCTTGCTGTCAGTAACTGCACGTTGCGACGCCCTTCGTAAGTCGTAACTGATAGGATGCACTGATAGAAGAATACTGTCTTCAAGCAAATTGGTATAGGTAGGAAACGAGAGTACGTTGTGGAAACTTAACTACTGGAGAAGTTCACTCATTATTTACTTATTCATTCGTCAAGTTGGATCAGTTGCTTCAGCAATATAAAGCTTAATGTTTCTTGCAGGTTTGAACCATGTACCTGAGTAGTAATTTATTGTAAAATTCCTTTTATGATTTGCTAGTTAAGATGTTATAATCTTATAATCCTTCACTAGAATATTCTCATTCTTAATATTCTATAAACACAACAAAGCTTACCGATTAGCATCTGCAAGCATTGCAATAAATCAAAAACACATTATTGTCTTCGAACGTTTGACGAACCCTTCACCTCTAATCCCAAAATTGCATCACACACATTTGATATCTATCTCAATTTCAATATGTGCTGTTTTCGCTTGTACAGTTTTTAATGAAGCTCTAATCTTTATGGGTTGTAAGAGCATGTTCGTGTATTAGGTCGAGGTGTCGAAGTTTGAGTAGGCGTTTACAACCGTGTGGGATTCGCTAATGCATTGAGTGGATCAAAATATTGAGTAATAAAATAACACGCAATACAGACATAGTGGATGTTCGTGTCTTCGCATACGTACTAAAAGCCTGTAATATCTACTGTGGTAATAGTGATGAAGACAGAGCTTTTTTCATACGAGTATGAATACTGATGTTCAGGGCTCGGAAACCGGTAAAAAATCCGAACCGGTAACGCCTGAGTAGGTACATGATGAACTTTTCATTTCGGTTTTGTTCTACCTTTAACCACAATTAACCGGTTTTAGGCAAAAAAGTTCGTAAAATCGGTTTTGTTGAAAAAATCGGTTTCCAACGGTTTTTGCCGTCTATCTTCAAGGCGCAGCCATGTGGTACGTATACATATATCTATAGTGCCGCGACCACCCCCTCCCCTACTCCTGCGGTATAAACCGGTTAATAAGGGTTTCCAATAACGCTCTTTTAACGTTTACACTCCGAACGATATCAACTAAACCTTTAAATAACCGTTAGTAACCGGTTAATTTTAAACCGGTTCCGAGCCTTGCTAAGTGTGTGTGTGTATGTGTGTGTGTGTGTGTGTGCGTGCGTGCGTGCGTGTGTGTGTGTGTGTGTGTGTGTGTGTGTGTGTGTGTGTGTGTGTGTGTGTGTCTGTTTGTCTGTCTGTTCCCCGTCTGTGGCGCTCGAACGGGTGGACCGATTTGAATGCGGTTTTTTTTTGTTTGAAAGGTGAATTAGTCGAGTGTTGTTAGCTATGTTTGAAGAAAATCGGTCCAAGATGGCCGCCGCTGCAAAATGGCGGATTACATATTTTTTCACAACTCCCTTAATATGGGTATCAACTGAAAAGGCTTGACTAGTAGAATAGTACTATTGCAAATCCAAGATGGCCGCTGCCACAAAATGACGAATGTCGGGGGTTTTTTTAATTTTTAATTTATACTTGTGTAATAAGCGCTGTTACCTACTACCGACAATTTTATCGGACCTACGGCTGTAGTCTTTGATAAATATACTGTGACATAGAATAATTTGATGCAAGCGTCTTCATTTAAGCACATCATGTAGGATTTTGTATGTCATTAACTATTAAATTGATTGTAAGTGATATAATCTAAAAGATTGAAAGTTAAACCGACTTCACCACACAACTTGTCGGTCCATATCTTGAAAACTACTCAACCAATTTTGATGAAACTTGCACTATTCTCTAAGTTAAAGCTTATAATATGTACTTAATGTATGTTTTGTATTTGTTGATTTTCTTAGTAATGAACAAGCTGAAATGAAAAACTTTTCTCAGTCAGAATTTGCTCAGTTTTCTCAAAAAAGTTTTTCAGAAAATACTATCTCAATCTTCCTTTACCTTTTGACTATCATACCACAATGGTATGCAGTTTTATAGGTCTCTAATTGAAATTTTATGTATGGTATTTTCTTTTCCTCATTTCAAAAAAAGCATTTTCGAGATGTGAAATCTCCTTCCACCCATCAGTGATTCTCGCGTCTTCTAGGAAACTGCAGATTACCTTACACTGAAGTCTGAATCATTATTTTAATTGGAGCCTGCTCCATTACTTTACTTTTAAAAATGTCGGTTGGTTGAGTGACTTGTGTTATATTACGTCATCCGTTTGGTTTCAAAAATATTTATAAAGATAAATCGGAAAGTATAATAATTGTTTTAACTTTTCTTAAATAGTCCTGAATAAAATTGTTTTCTTTCTTTCTTTCTGTTTAGTACTACTTTTATTAAAACTCTTCCAAAGTTGTCGGGGTTGTCATCGACCTTTCGAATATTTTTAAGTCATGTTAAATTCTTTACAAAGTAAGTAGGTATCCCGTTACTCAACATTTTGGACATTAAAGAAGTAAATTAGTGTATACTGCAACACATTTTTTTTACGTTTTTACCTCGTTTTTCCTCAAACCTGTATCACGTAGGAAGTAATTTATTTATATTTTTCATTCGTGTGAAGCAAAGTTGAAAACTGTTTAAAAGCTATTGATTAAGACCAAAGGGCGTTTGCATACGCGAATTCGAATTGCTATAATAGCAGTAATACGGTCATAGCTTGCAAAAAAAAAATTTGCTTAAATGTTTTATGGGAATTCCATTCACTATAGTAACAACAAGCGGACACCCGCGACTTCGTTCGCGTGGATATATTTGCGCGGGAATTGGTTTTTAAAAATCCCGTAGGAATCATTTTTTTTTTCTAAGCTCCTTTGAGCTCATATCATGCTAAAAACTGTTAAAAGTTCACTGGAGGATGTTTAGGTAGATCAAAATGTAAATATCCGCCAGTGAAAGTCCCATCAAAATCGATCTAGCCTTTTAGAGATTAGTCGGTAATCTTTAAAGTATCTACTTTCTAACAAAAAAAGAATGAATGAAATCGGACGACGCGTTATTGAATTACAGCTAAATACACGTTTTGATTTTCATCCCCTCTCCCTAGGGAACCGAGCTGAATTTCGGGATAAAAAGTATCCTATATGTTACTCCGTGATATGAACTTAAATCGTACCAAGTTTTGTTTCAATCCATTCAGTAGTTTTTACGTGATGCGCGCACAAACATACAGACAAACAGACAAACAGATAAATAGATAAACAGACAAACAGACAAAAATTTCAAAAATAGCTTTTTTACGTTCTATTACTTATCCCTAACATCCCCCAGTTATTATTTTGCAAAAATCTTCAATGTACAGATACGGCAATTCTACGATTTTATTATATGTATAGATTATTATATGTATAGATTTTATTATATGTATAGATATCGTCTTCGTTGACTCAACCAATAGACGTTCACTGCTGGAGATCTTGTGCCGTTGGTGTCCAGCGGCTGCCAAGTATTCGCTTGAGATCGTCCGTCCACCTAGTTAGAGGTTTTTCCACGCTGTGTTTGCAACAGTTAGGGACCCCAACGCCTATCGGTTCTTCAATCAATGTGCCCCGCTGTTTCGCGACATGATGGTAACAATATGCCATTACTTTAGTCCAGTAACAAATTGTAAAGGTCCGTAGGCTTTGAACAAATTTTAAAGGTAGGCAGTAAGAAAGGCAGTGTGTACGCGTCCGTACGGGGCAGTCGCGTGCGCGTGATGTACAGCTGGCTGTACCCTGCGTCATCCATCATCACGTCTCGTTAGCTGCCTGTATAATGCCTGACGCCATTTCATCGCGTGATTGTTTCATGTTATCGGACATTTTAGTCATCGTGAAGAATAGCGCGCTTGTTACATTGGGCCTTCCCTGGGGTCTCCACCACCATCACCACCACTACAGCCTTTTAACGTCCCACTGCTGGGCACAGGCCTCCTCTCTCATAGGAGAAAGGGATTTAGAGCTTAGACGCTGCTCCAGTGCTGGTCGGCGGGTTTTAACGACTATTGTCACATGATAGAGGTAATAACCAGGACCGACTGTTTAACGTGCTCTCCGAGGTATGGGGGTGAAACACCGCCTACTACCAACTAAGGGCTGGCACTGAGAATTTTCTTGACAGAAAAACCCAATACCTAACAATTATTTTTTGAATTACTTATTTTTTGCCCGACCCGGGAATCGAACCCGGGACCTCGTTATCTGCAGTTGAATATGCTAACCACTAGCACTAGACCAACAAAGCAGTCTGGGGTCTCCAGTGCAAATGTAACAAACATGTAACTCTCGATGAGAGAGGCATACTTGCGCCGCTTATCGAATTCAGCAATTTCTGCTGCGGCTCCCGCTCTTGATGCTGTTTCCCTGATGGGACAGGGGCCAATGTGTCAACGCACATTGCCGTCCCACATTGGGGCTCGTCTTCGTTCCTAGGAAACCAGCATCAAACCGTCAGGCCTCTTGCAATCTTATCTCTACCGGATCAATGTGCGCAATCAATTGTAGCAAAAGCCCTTTGATTGTATCATTTATTATTATTATCATTTAGTCATTGTGAGGTAATCTTAAATCTATGTACCTACTCGTATTTCAGAGGAGCAACTCTATAATACATTGATTTATTGAAACCCTAAACACACTGTATACCTGGAAAGCTGCCTGAGGGTAGTTACATTTTCACCAGATTAACCGACAATTCGATCAAATTATATTACAACATGTATCCATATAAAATATTATAAGAAACATTGGAATGTCTATCTCAATTTAATACCTATTACTCAGAGTCAGCATTACTCACAAAGCCTTTAAAGATAATATGAAACGACTCAACGCGGCACATGAGTAATGTATTTTATTTACTTTATACCTATCATTGCATGGAAATGTTCAGTTGATTATTATAATACAATGATGTCAGCGCATAGTGAAATACTAAAAAAGAGGGTAGTTAAATAAAGGTTTACATTCCAGAGACCTTATTCTTCCACTACCACTACAGCCTTTTAACGTCCCACTGCTGGGCACAGGCCTCCTCTCTCATAGGAGAAGGATTAGAGCTCAGACCCGCCACGCTGCTCCATTGCTCGACCCGGGAATCGAACCCGGGACCTCGTGATCTGGAGTCGAATAAGGTAACCACAAGACCAACGAGGCAGTCGTTAAGAGTAAAACGTAAAAATTTGCGGAACGTGACCGACGAGTCATCCTTTTTCGTGCGTGTAACCGTTCATCGATTTATAAGACGTTATCACGTCAAAATAACAGTGAAATAACTTTGAAACACTGTTAAGTTTGGACATCTATACTTAATAAGTATAATAAAGCGGAAGAGTTTGTTTGTTTGAACGCGCTAATCTCAGGAACTACTGGACCGATTTCAAAAATTCTTTCACCGTTGGATATGTACGTGATCCTTGAGTGCTATAATATTATGTACCACGGGCGAAGCCGGGGCGGACCGCCTAGTCTTTAATAAGTGCGGGCTAATCTAAGCATAGGAACTATACTCTTAACTACGCTAACGACAAATTCACTATCTCCAAGAAAAAGATAAGTGAAATTGTAGTTTAACTATGGAACCCGTAATGTCATTACCGGTCATGATTGTTCGCGCGGTCCCGCCTTGCATAGCATCCTACGTGAGCGAACTCAAAGCGAATGCTATGCGACAGTGACAAACCCTAGTATACCTAGCGCCATGAAGTGTCCTAAGCTAGCGAATGCACGTGAATAATTAATTGTAATTGTAGTGCGACGCGGGTTAGGACAAAGCTGGGCAAAGTCAGCGTGATCTATTTATTATTTAAGGCGATCAAGACGCTGTTTTCGTATATCGTTATTTAGTATTCTGAGTTTCTATACTTATTCAAAATCCTCCAGTTTATGCGAAAAAACTAAAATATATTTATTTGAGACGAAATAATTGGTACTGACTACAAATAACTACATAATTTATCAACATTTGTATAACATTCATCGTATATTTATAATAGTGAAATTCTCCATGCTAATATTCTTAATGATATACATTAGTAGGTAGTAGGCATTTCTATCAACTGCATCCAAACGTGATTGTGTAGCTGGTGTGCAATCGTAATGCAGTCTGTATGTCTAGACCTTGTTAACTAAAGCTAGGTAGGCCAAGTATTAAGTAAAGTTAGCGACCGCCACGCCGCATCGCGTTCGTTCTGTGTTCGCTCACTTTGGACGACGCGATGCCTTGCATCTAGGTACCATCCATTGTGAACGTGTTATTAGGAACACTTTACTTAATAAGGCCATTTAAAACACCGTGAAAATGGCTTCGCCATTGCGTTTATTGCGTTTACCTCGTTGCGGTTGCTGTTGCACCTGTAAAGCAACTAGCTGATGCCAGCGACTTCGTTTGCATGGATTAAGGTTCAAATTTTTTGGTTAATGCGAACTTTATCACCCTTTTTCACAAAAAAAAAATGTTCCTTACCTACTTCACCTCCCTTTTCACCCTTTTAGATATGTAATTTTGATAAATCTTTTCTCAATGCAATTCTAGGGTACCTATTACTTACTAAAGGAATATTTCCTTCAAATTTTCAAATTTTAAATCTCAAGGTCCACTGGTTTAGGCTGTATGAGCTGCCGCCTGCCATCAATCGTTGCCACAATCTCAAATTGTGGTGATTGGCTGAATTTATCGTGAGTATTATTGTTGCAACAATGCATTTTAGCGAATAGCCGGCCAATCAGAGATGAATGCAACCAGATGCTATCGTTACCTACACTTTAGAATCATTTTTAGACAAGATTTTTTTATTTGACAGAAATCAAGATAAAACACGATGACTGTTACATTGTGTCTAGCTAGAGTTATTTTAAAAAAGAGCAACCGCCGAGTTTCTTGCTGGTTCTTTTCGAAACTTTTCTTGTCTATTTTATTCATGGCCAGCACATGTGTAGGTATTTATTGCGACGATTCGATAGATTAAAGAGCAAAGAAAACTACGCGCAGTCCCAAGAAAAAAGCAAGCGGCATTGTCTTTGTGTCTTGTTGAGGCTAAACATAGGGAGGCGTTTAACATTCTAGACATTTCTAGAAGAGGCATTCAGGAATTCCGAGCATTCGGCCATCGTTTGTACAAAGGAGTGGGGCTACTGATTTTATAGCCACTAATTGCTCGATAAAACTCTGTAGCGAGCGTTGGAGTCAGAGGCGTTAGACAGGCTAATTGCGTACACAGCTAAGGAATTAGAGGCGCAGGATGAATGCGCTATAATAAAATGTTATTGTATCATTAATATCATAGGTTGCCCGTGGTAATCTGTGTCTTTCCGACTTTCCCGTTAATACCTAACTGATTTGCCATTATTGACTATTGAATGCTAGGTTACTATAATTGAATGTTACTTATTGGGATTTATTCTATTTACTTTTTTACCGTACTTAAGTACAGTTTAAACGTTGTCTAGTAAGAAGACTACAGTTGACTGGTAAGTGGTAAGCAAGTTCTTGTATGTCAGGCTCGATTCTCTATTTGGTTTTAAGAAACGGTTTTTATTAGTTGAGAAGTCTGGTTGTTCAAGTTAGTTCTTTTTACTTTAGCGCAATTCCGCGCTAAAGTAAAAAGAACTAACTTCCGCATTCCGTTTTTACTTTATCACCATTTTGTGCGAGATTGTGGTAAACTAAACTTACTTACTTACTCAAGTTAATTCTAATATTAAATGAGACTGATGTTTGTTTATTGATTGATAAATTCTAGGCTCTATCTACGTCGCATTTCTTCTTGCTAAGGATGACCCTTCCCTTTAATAAGTATGTTTTTATGGTGTTAAATAGTGGTAGGGGTTTTCATGGCATAATAATGCGATGGGTTACTAGATACTGTGGCCAATTCTGTTGTACACAATCTCTAAATCTACACTAAATTGACGACTTTAAAAATAATGCTATCCTTTTCTGCAGGGAGCATTGTGAAAGAGTTAGAAATAGATTTAGCCATGTCATTTTAGTTTAGGTTTAGAGTTTGTGTACAACAGAATTAGCCACATTGTCCATATAAATAAGAAAGATAACTCGTGAAAAGCAGGAAAACTTGTAGCAGCAGCGTGCAAAAGCTTGAGAAAAAAATCTATAACACATATATTATTTACTAGCTGACCCCCGCGACTTCGTCCACGTGGTTATATAGGTTTTTATATAGGATCGGATTCGATCCCATAATCCTTTTGTGTACCTAAACTAAATGTAGCCTAAGTTATTCCATATAACATCACCTATCTGCCGTTGAAAGTTCCATCAAAATCGATCCAGCCGTTTCGGAAATTAGCTGGAACAAATAAACAGATCGACAAACATAACTCTAAACGTACACCAGTATAAATAAGCCGTACGTTTAAAGATCCGGGTCCCAAGTTATTTGAACCCAATAAATGTATGTCATTTCTGAACTAAAAAACCTATGACCTTGAAATATTTACGGAATAATACTTAAAGTACTACCTTTCTAACAAAAAAGAATGAGTTAAATCGAACTACGCGTTATTGAATTAGAGCTAAATACACGTTTTAACTTTCTTCCCCTCTCCCAAGGGAACCGTGC
This sequence comes from Melanargia galathea, assembly GCA_920104075.1. Taxonomy (NCBI): domain Eukaryota; kingdom Metazoa; phylum Arthropoda; class Insecta; order Lepidoptera; family Nymphalidae; genus Melanargia; species Melanargia galathea. The sequence continues at coordinate 4,653,785 of OV049872.1, read as the reverse complement.
TGAATTTCGGGATAAAAAGTATCCTATGTCCTACCTCGGAGTATAAACTCAAATCGTACCAAGTTTCATTCGAATCCATGCAGTAGTTTCGGCGTGATGCGCGGCCAAGATACAGACAGACAGACAGACGGACAGACAGACAGACAAAAATGAAAAAAAAATGCAGTTTTGGCTTCAGTATCGATTATAGAGTGCCCTCCAATAAAAAATTTCAAAATATCTTCAATGTACAGAATTGGATCTGTTACAGTTTTATTATATTATATTATAGACTAGCTGCGTGCCCCCGCGACTTCGTCCGCGTGGTTATATAGGTTTATATATAGGATCGGATTGGATCCCATAATCCTTTTTTGTACCTAAACTAAATGTAGCCTAAGTTACTCCTTGTAACATCACCTATCTGCCATTGAAAGTTTCTTCAAAATCGATCCAGCCGTTTCGGAGATTAGCTGGAGCTAATTGACAGGCCCACAAACATAAATTTAAACGCACGCCAGTTTAAAATAAGCCATACGTACAAAAATCCGGGTCCCAAGTTATTTGAACCCAATAAATGTCTGTCATTTTTGAACTAAAAAACCTACGACCTTGAAATATTTTCGGGACAATAATGAAAGTACTACCTTTCTAACAAAAAAAGAATGAGTTAAATCGAACTACGCGTTAATGAATTACAGCTAAATACACCTTTTGACTTTCTTCCCCTCTCCCATGGGAACCGTGTTGAGTTTCGGGATAAAAAGTATCCTATGTCCTACCTCGGAGTATAAACTCAAATCCTACCAAGTTTCATTGAAATCCATTCAGTAGTTTCGGCGTGATGCGCGGCCAAGATACAGACAGACAGACAGACAGACAGACAGACAGACAGACAAAAATGAAAAAATTACAGTTTTGGCTTCAGTATCGATTATAGAGTGCCCTCCAATAAAAATTTTCAAAATATCTTCAATGTACAGAATTGGATCTGTTACAGTTTTATTATATTACTAGCTGACCCCCACGACTTCGTTCGCGTGTTTATAGGTTTTATATAGGATCGGATCGGATCCCATAATTCTTTTATGTACCTAAACTAAATGTAGCCTGTTACTCCTTATAACATTGAAAGTTCCATTAAAATCGATCCAGCCATTTCGGAGATTAGCTGGAACAAATAGACAGAACGACAAACATAAATTTAAACGCACGCCAGTTTAAAATAAGCCGTACGTTCAAAGATCCGGGTCCCATGTTATTTGAACCCAATAAATGTCTGTCATTTCTGAACTAACAAACCTATGACCTTGAAATATTTACGGGACAATATATAAAGTACTACCTTTCTAACAAAAAAAGAATGTGTGAAATCGAACAACGCGTTAATGAATTACAGCTAAATACACGTTTTAACTTTCATCCCCTCTCCCTAGGGAACCGTGGTGAATTTCGGGATAAAAAGTATTCTATGTCCTACCTCGGAGTATAAACTTAAATCGTACCAAGTTTCATTTGAATCCATTCAGTAGTTTCAGCGTGATGCGCGGCCAAGATACAGACAGACAGACAGACAGACAGACAGACAGACAGACAAAAATGAAACAAATTGCAGATTTGGCTGCAGTATCGATTATAGAGTGCCCTCCAATAAAAATTTTCAAAATATCTTCAATGTACAGAATTGGATCTGTTACAGTTTTATTATATTACTAGCTGACCCCCGCGACTTCGTTCGCGTGTTTATAGGATTTATATAGGATCGGATCGGATCCCATAATTATTTTATGTACCCAAACTAAATGTAGCCTAAGTTACTACTTATAACATCATCTATCTGCCATTGAAAGTTCCGTCAAAATCGATCCAGCCGTTTCGGAAATTAGCTGGAACTAATAGACAGATCGACAAACATAAATTTAAACGCACACCAGTTTAAAATAAGCCGTACGTGCAAAGATCCGGGTCTCAAGTTATTTGAACGCAATAAATGTTCTGTCATTTCTGAACTAAAAAACCTATGACCTTGAAATATTTACGGGATAATACTTAAAGTACTACCTTTCGAACAAAAAAAGAATGAGTGAAATCGAACTACCCGTTAATGAATTACAGCTAAATACACGTTTTAACTTTCTTCCCCTCTCCCAAGGGAACCGTGCCGAATTTCGGGATGAAAAGTATCCTATGTCCTACCTCGGAGTATAAACTCAAATCGTACCTAGTTTCATTCGAATCCGTTCAGTAGTTTCGGCGTGATGCGCGGCCAAGATACAGACAGACAGACAGACAGACAGACAGACAGACAAAAATGAAAAAAATTGCAGTTTTGGCTTCAGTATCGATTATAGAGTGCCCTCCAATAAAAATTTTCAAAATATCTTCAATGTACAGAATTGGATCTGTTACAGTTTTATTATATTATAGAAGATAGATAGAAGTAAGTAAGTACTTACTATTTAAAGAAGAAGAATTTAAATGTTTTTAAACACCAATGTGTTATTTTACCATTCACGCAAGCGCAGTTAAAACCCACTCACTAACTAGTTATAAACAAAATTAAACATAGCAAAAAGACATGAAACATTTAAGTGCCCTTTCAAGTGCTTTTTGTGTTCACACAAACGTGTAAGTTTTAATAACTGTCCATTAACATTGATAAGTCGCTTCATTCGCCATCTTGAAGCCAACAATTAACATAAAATGGCGTACAAGGTATTATACGCTTTCGTCGTATTAATATGGCTGGTTTACATGATTCCACGCCTTTGAGAAAGAAGTTCGCTAACGATATTCAATCGTGCTTTTCATGAATACCTGTCTTGAACTGAATCAAAGCGTGGTTCGAGGCATTTAATAGCATTTTTATTCCTATACAGTTTAATGTATGTATACCAGGCCCGGATCTAGGGGGGGGCAGGCCGGGGCCCGTGCCCCGGGCGGCAGAATCAGAGGGCGGCAAATTCAAATGCTGAGTACAGCATTATCGAAACTTTGCGATGATTGAACGCGCAGTATAGTAGTAAAATAATCTATAGGTCAATTATGGCGGATTATCCTTAAGGCAAACTAGGCACGTGCCTAGGGGCGCGAGATTACAAGGGGCGCCAAAATTAACTAAGCTGCAAAGTTAGCACAGGTCTTTCGAAGCTGCAAATTTGGATTAGTACCTAGGTACTTATATCTACACGACTTTTATTGGTCTTAACAACATATTAAAAAATCAGAACTAGCCGTTAGTTCAGCCAATCAGGGGCGCCGATGAGGTGCTGCCTAGAGCGCTGTCGACATCTAATCCGCCAAATCAGGAATTCTTTGGTATCAGATAAGTACATATTTCAAACTGTTACAGGTCCAATTTTGTATTACATTGAAAATATTTTGAAAATTCTTTTGGATGGCACTGTATAATCGATACTGGACCTAAAACTGTAATTTTTCATTTTTGTCTGTCTGTCTATTAATCTTGGCCACGAATCACGCCGAATCTACTAGGCCAGTCAAATCTTACATTAAAATCGCAATCAAACGGCAAGTTTTGATTTTTTAATATGATGTTAGGACTATGTACTACCAGTAGTACCTATTAATCTAAGTTTGCAGCACTCGAAAAACCGCGAAATTTTTGGCACTTTTTTGGATTTTTCAATATAAGTAAGTCCTAAACTATGCGTTTTTAAAAAAATGTAAAAATGTCAATACTTTTTTAAAGTAAACTAAAATTGCTACAATTTAAGACAAGAACCAGCTCTGAAAATTCAATATTTACTGAGATACAGCTCTTCAAAACTTGACAATTATTTCCAAAAAAGTTAAATTTTAAGGTTTGGTCAATTTTAAACTCCGATATCGGGGAAAATACTCATTCTACATGTTTAGTTATATGAAAAGATGTTGTAGTAAATATAATTAACTTTAATTTAAACATAAAACGAAATTTTTAGGCCATATATTTTATTTACAAATCCTGAAAATTCAAAAAATAAGAAAACTGCATTTTTCACTTTAGTTTGTTTTGAAGATAGTTTGAAAGAAAAAAACCATATATATCCACGAAATATATGTATGTATGTTTAAACTACTATTACGTATTTATAATGTTATTAATTATTTATAAAAAAAATAATTATATTATTATTTATGAAACAAACCTGCATTACAAGAACATTATAGAGTGCCGAGCAAAAAGCTGCTCTTTCTCTGTGTAGCCTATATTTTTTCCAAAAATACATTAACGTGTATAGACGTTAAGACGAGCAGTTGAACCCCAACCCCCCCTAGAGATTAATGTAATATAAAAAAGTATACTTTTCCCTCCGCACACTTTAAACTAAGTATATGGCCTAGAGACATCGTTTTGTCCTTAAAATAAAGCTAATTAGATTTAGTACACCATTTTTTCTATAATTCTACCCGTAAAATGAGTAATATCCCTAACATCGCGGTCAAAAATTGTCCAAATCTTAAAATTTCACTTTTTTAGAAAAAAAAAAACAATTTTAGTCTGCTTTCAAAATGTAACTTTAGAAAATATTTTAAAAAATGCATAGTTTATACTGGTGACCGATACCTACTGGAGTATACCGAAAATATTGGTGGGGGCGGCATTTTTCAGTTTTTGCCCCGCCTCGAAAAAACTGAAGATCCGGGGCTGATGTATACTTATTCTAGTAAGTGGGCTATGCCATGGCCAGTCAGTAACAGCATTTTCACTCTACCTTTCAATCCGGGATAACTAGCTTTGTCTAGACATGTAGTGTAATTTTAGTGTATCATTACTGACTTTGGAAGACATTATAATGCTGGTACGTTCAAGTGATCTGTAAATAAACATCACCTAGGCGCCCCAACTTGGACTGTAACATTACTTATCATCAAGTGATATAATAATATGTTAATTAATCTACTTCTGTTCAGCAGTGAAATTAATCTACTGGATCCAGCTACTGGAATAATGCGAATCGGCCATTGTTTCTAGAAGGGCATTTTGAACTTTTTACACGAAATACGAAATTGGTTGCAACTTTGCAAGATGACACGACGCCGATGGAAAGGGAACGTGATATTGCGTATTTCTGTCACACTCTTACTCGAGACTTATATGGGATTTGTGAAGGTATGGGTGTCGATGTCGTATCGTTTCCGTTAAGTAAAAAAGCACTTAAATTTGTACCAAGGGGTGCCAGATAAAGAAATTATTTAACGGAAGACGAAAGAAATTACTTGGAATTAAGCAGGCTGTTAAATTTGGAAAAACATAACTGAAAAATTTAAGTTATGTCCTCCCAATCAATTTTTTTCTATTCAATGACAAGTTAGCCCTTGACTGCAATCTCACCTGATGGTAAGTGATGATGCAGTCTAAGATGGAAGCGGGTTAACTTGGAAGAGGTATGTATACCCCTGATCGGTTTCTACACGGCATCGTACCGGAACGCTAAATCGCTTGGCGGCACGGCTTTGCCGGTAGGGTGGTAACCAGCCATGGCTTACCACCAGACCAGACCAGAGACAATTTAGATAACCCAACTACGCAGGAGATATTAAGTAGGTATAGTGCACGAAACACAGGTGCACTGTCTAAGTATTTCCTTACTCTCAAATAACATTCTGTTGGATGACGTAGGTATCGCTGGATAGACAAAGCGATTTTGCTGATTTTCCATATTCAAAAGTGATTCATTTCAAAAGGGAGAAATTTTCCTTTTCATATTACCCCCCAAATCGGAAAAATGTTATGTCCCTCCCCAATCCGGAAAAGTAAAGTTCAAAAACGTAGGTATTATGTAAAAAGAAGTTTTACAGGCCTTTGAAAAGAGAAACTCGAAGAAGGAACGTCAGGTTTCTTTGAGTGCGGAAACTGGAAAGGCCTGTCGAAATCAGTCAAAAATGGCGAAAATGGCCATCGTGGTTAATTGACATAATATATTTATTATCCACTGAAGATTTGCTATGAAATATTATTTTTACTTCACACATTAATGCAGCAATGTATGTACCTATATCGAAGCAGGTAATTCGATGACTTTCATTCAGTGATGATAACCCTATCTGGTAACAAATCTCTCAACCCTAAATACATCTGATGCTTGCACGTACGTGCTACGAACCTTTGTGTTTTTACGGACACGGTTAGAAATTCTATTGCAATCGCTCCAGGAAGATATTGAAAGTCATCGAATTGTAATACCTTCGAGAAGCATTACGACAATAATTTCAAGGAACTTTGCAGTGGGCAGTTTGGGCACGTTAAGTGTCATGCTTTTGGAAGAATGAACGAATATTTTTTCTGTGGTCAATCATATTATACATCCGTCATCACTCATCATCAGTTATGAATGTTGGTAAACGTGAAGCGAGTGTCACGTGTACTTCCAAAAACGTGGTTATTCCGTAAACACGACGTAATGATTGTATACCGTACCTACGACGTAATTATTAAGGTATATCCGGTTTCATGCTGACTGTTTGGTCTTGGATTCGATGAGTAGAATAGTTGACTATTATCGAGAACAGACGACTATCCAGTATCAATTTATAAAATGTGTGAACAGAATACAACACAGATGAAAAAATAATCAAAATCGGACAATATATCGCATAGTAATTCGCTATTGAACATTTCTCGCAAAAAGGAAGTTTGTATTGAATCTATGAATTTACTAGCTTGTGACATCATAATTTCATATTGTCGTCCCTGTTTAATGAGCAATCATAAAACTTCTAAAACTTTTTAAAGATATTATCTATTTGAATTACCTACTTATGTTTTCAATGTTCATTATATTATTTTGTTCAATCTAGCCTTGAATTGAAAACTTATTAATCAAATTATCAATAGTAGCGATTTGTTCTAGACAACGTTATGTTAGAGGATTTAACAAATAGAGCAAGCGGAATGTTTTCACTTAAACAAATAAAGAGTAAACTTTTACTCATAAATGCGAATAACTATGGTATAAATGAATCTAATTGTTACCCAAAACATCTGTGCATCGACGACATGGGGTATGTCGTCGATGCATCTGTGCAAAAAGTAATAAATACTATATCAATACTAGCTTCTGCCCCCGCGGCTTCGCCCGCGTGAATTTCGGTTTTTCACAAATCCCTAGGGAATCGTGGATTTCCGGTTCCCGTTCATGCTCCCTTTTCCAACCTTTATACCTACTTTCAAGGAAGTTTGGTATAAAAAGTAGCCTATGTGTTAAGCCAGGGCATAACCTATCTCATTCAAAATCGGTTCAGTAGTTGCGGTATTAAAGAGTAACAAACATACACACACACACAAACTTTCACCTTTATAATATTAGTGTGATGAACACACCACTTCATCACCCGGAGTGTTTATCTATACTAATACTAATACTAATATACTAATATACTAATACTAATACTAATACTAATACTAATACTAATACTAATACTAATAATAAATAAAATTGAAGTGTCTGTCTGTAATTTCGAAATAACTACCACATATTAAGCTCATATGGTTATTTGAACGATACCATAACCGAATCACACGTTTTTAAAATTTTTGTCTGTCTGTCTGTCTGTTTGAACGGGCTAATCTTCGGAACGGCTGAACCGATTTTGACGGGACTTTCACAGACAAGTAGAGGATTAACCAAGGAGTAACATAGGCTACTTTTTTAACCGACTTTCAAAAAAGGAGTTGTGTTGAAATCGGTAAATACAGATGTTAAAAACGCCCTGATAGGTATTTTCGCTGCGCGCAATCGCGACGGCCGCCGCGGACGCTCGCGCTCCCCGCGCCGCGCCACGCGTCCCTGCGCCCTGCGCCCGCCGTACGCGGTACCACGGTACGCCGCCGCGCGGCGGGGGGCGGGTGGACCAGAAATCTACTTATCCCTCAGGATTTGTGAAAAATCGAAATTCACGCGGGCGAAGCCGCGGGCAAAAGCTAGTATAAAACTAAACGAATGCCCGCACTAAGCTGATACAGCATAATATGCATCGCGAATGAGAGATCGCCGTCGTAAATCTTTTTCGCGAACGTTCGAGGCGCGGCGTAACCGATTAGTAGGTGCGCCGGTATACCACAAGAAACAATTTCCAATGCGACAACGCGACGGTTCTCACAGTCGTACGTCTTGATTGACGTGTCCGGCGGAATTATCGGATAAATTGTTGCTGGGTTGGTTGCTCATCACGCCGTTAAAATAGGGTTGTACAAATGTACAAGTCAAGGCAAATAAGTCTAGCGTTGACCTTCAATGCGCAAAAGTCGAAAATGATGTATCTCGGGGTGTGAGGGGGTCGCGGGGAGGGCGTGGGGATCGTTCGTAAGCACTGATTAGCTCTCGCGGATCCCTCGTAAGCGCTGATTGCCTCTCCAATCGTATATGTCCCGCTCACTCGTACGACGCTGCGCGCACTTGAAGGTCACCGCTCGACTTACGTCCCGTAGGTTATACTGTATTTACAGAGGTGACGCCTGCCATCGCCAGGCGGGTGATCACAGATCAGTTATACATATAAAGGTCAATTCATCGTGTCCGCAGTCCGCACAAAGTGGTTACTGGTATTAGCAGCTTAGCCCCTTAAAGTAAGGTTACGGTTAAAGTTAAAATAAATAAATGAAAAATTTACTTCAGACAAGTGTTTCTTATGTTAGGTTAAATTTTAACCAGAACTTGGACCTCAATTCTAACCGTGGATGAACAATACTGGCTTGCGCGATTTGACTTGTAATAATTTTTGATTCTTGAAAGTAGTGAAAACACTACTTTCCAGCAATAGACGACCAGTTTAAATGTCGAAAAGCATCATACAAGGCGGGGCAGGACAAGGTAGGAGTGATGGCGACGTATGAGCCATGAGGCGCGACACTGCGCATCCTCCCGCATGCGTTGATATATACCTTTATATAATTCACACCGTAAATCAGCAATGCATATTGAGTTTATTCGGTGGCTCTGTCATTTACTGTTGATAACTAAGTTAATGAAGCCCCCTTGGTATGAGAAGAGCTCATAACAAATACATCCGGGTATTCTTTTTATTATCCACCATCTCAGCATATCACTTATGATATAGACTAAGTATTAAATTTATTAACTACTAGTGGACCCGGCAGACTTCGTCCTGCCCGGTGACATGCCGACATCGGCGCCACTTACTGAGACCCGGTAGGTTACCTGTACCTACCCGGTAAATGTGTTTACAAACCATCCAGGAACCCATTGAAATGTACACACAAAATTTCATCCAAATCGGTCCAGCCGTTTAGGAGTTAGATGATAAACACACGTATCTGCGGAAAAATTATATAGGTACAGGTGAGAGAGTTTACCGTATCCACGCGACGGGATGTTTGACAGTTACGAAACCCGTGAACATTTTGTATGGGAAAATGTTTTTTCTTTTATTTTATGTTTTCGTCAATTTTCCAATGTTTTTAATAGTTACTATGCTATTCGGGACGGAGACAAATACAACAAATCAATAACCATGAAAATCGCTCCAGCCGTTCTCGAGTTATAAGGGACCTTTCAAATAGACCGGCGCGGAGAGCAGAGCAAATTTTAATCGCATTTAAAATAGAATCTTAAGACATTGAAATAAGATTTATTTTTACATTTTATCTCTTTTATAATAAGAGGATGCTCGAGGATGCTCCCAATACACTCTGTGTGAAACATTAAGAGCAGCCGCTCGGCTGCTCGTCGAGCCGGTCGGCTGCTCCATGCTCGTGCTCTTTCGCGCTCGAGCATCCGACCGGCTCCGTTCGCGTGCTCTTTCATGCTCGCACAGCCGACCGTAGGCCGAATTGCTCTGCCGTCCGGCGCAAGAGCGTACGCTCGGCCAGGCCTGTGTCACTCTTGGTACTTACGCGATTTAGATACCTACAATCGCGGCCTCACCCGGTCAGGACGACAGTCAGGGCTGGCGCGTTCTAGGCGAGTGACGTACTACCGAATTTAATATTGATTACGTAGTACCTACCTAGTTTTTTTGTAAATATTTGTTTAAATAGTTTAGTGTTTAGTATAGTTAGTTGTAGGATAAAATAGGTGCAGACATTTAAGGATAATAATTTAATGAAATAATGGGAAAAAACATTATTTTTATTGTTGTGTGGATGGTTGCTCAATCAATGAGCACAAACGAGGATCATGTATCATTTTTTAAGTTGCCGAAGGATACTGAAAGGTGAGATAATTTTATCCCGTGTGGGGTTGCTGGTCCCCCATCGGGCGCGTCCCCCCGGTGGCGGATGGGGGAACGCCTCCCAGATATGGGAGGTACCGGGGAAACCCGGCGCGGACCAAAACCAGCAGGGGGTTGCCGCTTGGAGGCTCCTGGTACTTCTCTGTTCATCAGAGTGGACTGTGGAGACTCCGGGCGGCGACAATTGGGATGCTTTCGGGCCGTGAGGAAGAAAACCTCGTTAAAAAATTACCGGAGGGGGTGGAAACGCCCTGCGCGGCGGCTCCGCTGGTCTTTGTGGCCGGTGGGCGCTGGCTTCGGCCACCGTCGGGCAACCCGTAATCCGCACTGAGCGGAACCGGGGGCCCCACGCACTGAGCGAGGGGCCGCGAGGAAGAAAACCTCTATAAAAAATTACACGAGGGGTGAACCTCTTGAGGGTCGCCTGCGGGTGTGGCCCTCTTGAGGGTTGCCTCTGGCGAGGAACTCCGGGTGATGGAATGGCGTATCCGTCGCCTGTTGAGACGCCTCGGGTCGGGAGGCGCACCACTATGTTCCTGGTGCGCCTCAGACGGTGTTAGGGGGCCTTTAGGTCCCCCGGTGGAGGGTCTGCCTTCGGCGGACGGCGCCGGCTGGGTCGCGGATGATTGCGCAAGTGTACCCGTAACCCAGCCACCAGGCGACACGGAGGAACATCGCTGGGTTTTAGTGGGTATTCTGGCCACTTCTTGGCCTGCCTGAGTCCCACACTACCTTCCGGAAGCATTGCAGTTCGCTGTAAGGCTTCCGGAGGGTGTGCGTAAATGCATTTCCCAGCGTCAAAAAAAAAAAAAAAAAGGTGAGATAATTTTATAATAAAAATTATATTAGAAGGTACTTAAAATTATTGAGTATTGTACGGAGTGTGTACAAATTTATACCTACACTATTTAAAATATTTACGTACTTGCGAAAAAATAATAAGGTAAGTAATCAATGAATTAAATAAAGAAGTACTTATGTAGGTACCTAATTACAGAAATTAACTGTTGTTACTTCACTATCGAAGTTGCTGGTACATAAAAGTCGCGCGCAGAAGGTTTGCCGATGGATGCCCCTCCAGCTTACGCCTGCCGCGACCCGCTCTCGTCTAGCTAGACCGTAGGCGAGCGAGGATCCCACTATGTACCTATATTGTCTGTTGTAATAAAACTACCTAAGTATTTTATGTTTTAACACAAAATACTATAATAGGTACTTATACCTAGATAGGACATAATATTTAATCAAAATCTTGTAAACTAATTTATGGTTTACAAGATTTTGACTAATTTTGTTGTGTACACTACCTACCTGTACGGTGTACCTACCTACTCTTTTCCGGCAAAACATCGCGTTTCGTGCGGTGTACCAACGCGGCCACGAAAGAAGTCTTATTTTATATTTATGCAATTTATGCAATTATTGTATGTAAAATCTTAAAGCTAATGGATCATGTGTAACACCTCTTTGTTTATATTGTGAAAAACAAATAAATAATTAAAAATTATAACTACTGTATTTTTTTACTCTTTGTTGACAGCCCTAAGCAATCACGCAAAGTCGTCCGTGACGTAGGAAGGCGAAAAGATCCAAAGCAATACGAACCCACGCGCCGATTAAGTCTAATTTAGCTTGCGTGCGTAATTTACCTACTTAATAAAAATTGTGTAGGCTATTAAAGCGTCGGCAAGTAGTCAACATCAAAGGAGTGAAACTTCTGTACGTAGTACTATTATATATTCTGTGGCTCGGCTCCGAACGCATCCGCGTGTCCGTTCACATAGACCGGCGCGGAGAGCAGAGCAAATTTGAACGGCCGGTCTGTGTGAAAAAAAAAATGCTCTCCGACGCTCTCCGCGCCGGTCTGTCTGAACGGTCCCTAAGTGTTCGAACTAATACGACTTTGTTTTATATATATAGATTAGAGATTATTAATGTCTGCTTTCTCTTATAAACCGGTCGCTACGACAATGGAAACGTGCCCTCATATAATTTATGACTTACTCGCCAATCGAGGGGTCACGAGCGACTTGAGCGCGGACCTCGCAGCCGCCGTCGGTTGTTTAGTGGCGTTCGGAAATCGAATGTCTGTTTCGAATCAAACCGTGATTTATAGACCTCGGGGACTCGCGACGCGAGGCGAATCCTTGATGCTTTGTGTGCTTTCATAATTGCTGCTAAACATTTGGTGAAGAAAGACGATAGAAATGGGTAGATCAAGAGCTAGCTGCATAATATGATGAGGTGGCTGAACTTGTACGCAGTAAAGTACTCCCCGATTTAAACAGACATCGTACAGTGATACTACAAAAAAAAAATTGGTTGTCGACGACGATAATTTTACGTGATAACAAAACATTGCCTCTCTATCGCTTGTTCCGCGCTCTGGCTTGCACGCGATAAGTGACAATGAGTCATGCTTTTTCGCGTGTGTAGCCAGCGTTCGTCGATTTATAAGACGTTATAACATCAAAATGAAACAAATTCTAAACAAATGTTTATTTTAAAGCGTACTAAGTACAATATTACAAACCAATACAAAAACTGTAGATTCAAAAAATCATCAATCTCATCATCTTTTAAATTATTCATCTGTAAACTTTTTTACATTTTTCGTTGCAAGATGGATACGAAAATTAACGTGCTGTTGAATTATTTGAATTTTAACAAAAATGTTGAAATCATCTTACTTGAGGCCAAAAGCTATAAAAACTTAAACTTAGGACAAAATTTAACTGTACGGTAGGCACGTGCACTTACTGAGCTAGGTAATGATAAAGTACAGATTTTGTTAAATAAAAAATTGACACATTTTCAGGTGAGCTCTTAGACTATATACTTAACTTACTTTCAAAACAAAATCTACAGACTATGCTAGTGATTTAGTTTTTTCAGTAAATTTATCAACAATACAGGATGCCGCTCGAATTGCTGATGCAATATTATATTCATTCATATATTCATCTTCAAGCTAAAAAATCGGCCTAGTGCGAGTCGGGCCTCGCGCTTCTATGGTTCTGTACATAGGTATGACCATTAATTAAAGAATTAGTTTTTTGGTCACAGCTGACAATCTACATTATGAACCGATGTTTTTAGTTTTCGTCGGTTAAATGGGGTTGATATGATAATGAGGTACTTATAGGTACCTACATAATATACAGAAAATCTAACTTCTTTTGTGATAGACTCCGGAACAAAATGAAACTGAAACTATATTTTGTACTCTTAATTAATGAGCAGAGAGTGAAATTAATAATTATTATAAAATGGAGGCATTTTGCCTTTTACGGAACCCTAAAAGACATCAACGAATGCAAAAAGTCCTGTCATCTTTATTTTAATTACAACGTTCTGTATTACTTATAAGAAAAGCCCATCATTTCCATGTAGGCATTTCCTTGTTGGCTATGTACCGTTGAAAATATCTTGCCGTCTAGTGTCTTATCAAGTTTAAAGTGAGTTTTAGTTTACGCGACGATTTAGGTAAATCAAATAATTTGAACAGGGTGGAGCGGAACTTGATCAAATAATTACAGGGTGGAGAGCCCCTATCCCACTGGCGTTTTGCGAGCGTTGGCGTTTCTCCGACGTCTGTGCAGCGACTACGTCGCGTTGACGCGACGTCAACGTTGAGAGTGTCCAATAGTAGGGGAGCCCAAGAGGGGATTTTTGGATTTACTCGAGCGCGTATAAGCCCTTTAAATAGAGCCGCGCGCAAAATAAAAAAAATGATGGTTTCTGACCATCATTTTTTTTATTTTGCGCTCATATTTGATACTCAGAAACGTCAGATTAAGATATGGTGGCTTAATTACGAGCTAAGAAAAGTATATTTATAAAATTAAGACTATTTGAACGTAACGTACTTACGAGAATGGGAGCGTTACAAAGTTGCAAAAAAAACGTTATCTTGACCTTCGAGAATCTCGAGGGTGATTGAATTTTTTTCTATTTTGAAAGAAATGATGCAAAAATAACAAAAAAAATATAATCAGCCGATTTCCACAAGCCAAAGTTATAAAAATCGTCTATTGAAGATGAGAGCGTGCAGCTAAAAGCTTTCCCCGCCACTGAAATGGAAAACCTTATAGAATCTTTTATTCTTCCTATCAGTTACTACTCTATAAAATTTACTAGGTCCTGACGACGCTCGAGTAAATCCACATTTAGCATCCTCGACTCCCTTACTATAATGGCAACCGTTCACGCTTCGACTTCGCAATGTCAACGCAACGTTAACGTCGCGACAACGCTGCGCAGACGCTGGACCAACGCCAACGCTCGCAAAACGCCAGTGGGATAGCGGCCTTAGGTAGTTAGGTACTACATATATGATATTTTTTGATGGAGAGAATGGAACGTTGCGTGAGAAACCTGCGTACAATATAACAGTTTTTGTTTTCTCATACATCTTTATCAATTTTATTTTAAGAGTGTGTGAACATTATCACGTATTATTACTTAATTTATTTCTGCTGTCGAATGGCTTACGAGGAATTTTAAACCGCGGGACAACAATGTTACAATCCTACGCCTGTAACTTTGAAACGGACGCGGCGGACGCAAAGAATTTTTGAATTCTTTGTAGGTATATTATATTTGACTAGCGGTCCGCCCCGGCTTCGCCCGTGGTACATATATAGCCTATAGCACTCAAGGATCACTTACATATCCAACGGTGAAAGAATTTTTGAAATCGGTCCAGTAGTTCCTGAGATTAGCGCGTTCAAACAAACAAACTCTTCCGCTTTATTATATTAGTATAGATTTCTGCGCTAAAGAAACACCGTGCGTTTGTCCTGCATAGGATTTTATTGAAGCTATTTACTTATGTACAGTAAGTAAATAGGTTTAATAAAATCCTGAATCCTGAATCCCCAATAGGGACTACCAAACGAATCTTCCGTAGCGAGCAAATACATTTATTTTGTACCGGTCATGACTTCATGTGATATTTACACTTTAATACACCGAGTTATTAGCGCGATACAATGGTATGACAGTGCCATTTAGTTATCAATAAAGTTTCATGAACTTACGATTAACTTAGGATATAAACTTACTTACTTAAGCCCAAATTAGACGGTGCCCCGTTCATCGTTCATTTTTGCGGTGAATGATGCAGGATACGATATTTTCTATGGCACAGTCGAACGATGAACGATGAACGGTCGGCGTTTAGATGATTCATTTTCGATGATTCACCGATGCAGCTTCGAAAATGAAAGCAAAATTCTCGAAAAATGTACCGTCTAATTTAGCCTTTACAAAACACAAATTCGCGACACGGCAGAGGGTCATATTGAACGCGAGTCGCGTCAGCCGCATCGCGTCAGTCGCATGACGCATCGCGTCAGTCGCGCGTCCGTCGCGTCGGTCGTAATTCACGAACGTTCACCCTAGGTAGACTTTAGGGTACGCGACACACGAAGTGTCGCGCGTCGTTGTCGCTCATCTCAATTGCTCTTCATACATTTATTTCTCTACAAAGCAGTGTATCTTATACCTTAAAGGAATGAAAAATCACATGATCACAAAGCGATTTTTTTTTCATTGGGTACGTGCGGCGATATAAAGCTTAAAGAAAGAAAGGGCTGATTCTATAGACTCTTATAAGCATCTCAGAATGAACCGATGTTTCAAAATGGGCCATTAAAGTTAATGGCTCTGTTAATTATTATAATTAGTTCATTAGCTTTCTTTGTTTGATTTTAACGAACCATCTATATTCGAAAAGTGTAGAACTAAGTCAGGATTGTCTTAAGATAGTCGCTCAGTATAATTTAGCTTGTATAAAAATATGGCGTTGTAGAGTAATTCATATTACGAAGAGTCATTGAGATTGAGTTGATTTTTATATATTTTTTGATAAATCCCAGAAAATACTGCGATATTTGTAACACATAAGTGGTCAATCAGTTGATACATTTATGTAAATACATTTTTCTAATTAAAAATACATACCTTGCGAAAGTTATGTCGAATAAAAAAATAAAAAAATATTCTACTGTTTTAAGTCCCTATCATAGTAGTAAAAAAAAGCTGTGATAGCCGTGTGCGTACTCCCAGCGGAATGTTGTCGAATTTCTTGATTTTAAGTATGCAGATATTTAGTGTGTTAGGACGTGTAAATGTGTGTGATAGTTTCAAATTTGTGCGTCCAACTGTTTTTGAAAAATTCGCCAAAAACACTTTCCGCCAGGAGAACGTTCTCCCAGCGGCATGTTTTTTTTCCAACGTGCGCACGAAAAAAAAAATTAGTGCAATAATTAGTGCGTAGCTACAGGTAAATGTGTGTGTGTAAATGGAATTTGTGTGTCTCAAGACTCCGGAGATATTCAAGATTCCGCTGGGGGAACGTTTCGCTGTTTGCTAGATCTCGTAAACGGCTACGCGTGTAGATGTGATTTTTTGTACACATGTTGCTATGAATTTGTGTGTAATGTTTGTGAAAATAGAATTAGAAAAAATATTGCCGTTCAGAAATTATGTGTATTAAAGTGAAATCCGGTTATTAGGTCCTAGCACTTCGAATAGGAGTTCTGAAGTTTAATTTCCAACACTAATTTGTTCTTTATGACTGTTTACAATGCCTTGTTAAGTTTCATTGGTCTACAGTAGGTAATACTTAAGTTATGATCAAATATTACTATGACTTTGCCACTATTTTGTTCAACATTCGATTGGACGAGTTTTCTATGGATTGGCGAATGAAAATGTGTTCCGAGAATTAGTGTGTCGGTTCAACTATCTATTTACAAAATTTTAACTTAATACGCTTAATAATTAAAGAGATATAATTAAAAAACCACAAAAAAACGTAATGTAGATATAAACCGACCAAGTTTGAATGGTAACAAAAAAGCGGCCTTGTCATATATGGTGCTAACCTACCGAAATTGATACTATATCATTTTAATATTTTTAGTGATTCTGTACAATCGCGAACACAGTTCTTAACTTATATTTTTATTAGTCTATATATATCTTAATAATAATAATATTTAGGTGTATAATACTTATGTGCTAAATCTGTGATATAAGAATTAGCATAGGTATAGGTAACTATTCAGTTATTCCATCTGAACTTGATTTATATGCATCCAGCAACAGTCAGCATTTTTTTCGCATACAAAAAAACAGCAATAGTTATTTGTGTTACAAGGGGCCAATGGGACGAAAAATAAAGCCAACGCTCTAAGTATCATAGTTTTTTGATATTTATTTATTTATTAGTAATCAAAAGCGTTCAAAATAGTATTATATGTACATACAGTTAATGTAGAAATAAATATTAAGGCTACATAGATTACAAAGTAAACAAGTATAAATTAAAAATTAAAAAAACCCCCGACATTCGGCATTTTGTGGTCGTGGCCACTGGCCATCTTGGATTTGCATATTACTTTTTTACTAGTCAAGCCCTTTCATTTGATACCCATATTAACGAAGTTGTGAAAAAAAATATAATCCGCCATTTTGTAGCGGCGGCCATCTTGGATTGATTTTCATCAAACATAGCTAACAACACTCTCGACTAATTCACATTTCAAACAAATAAAAAACCGCGTTCAAATCGGTTCATCCGTTTGAGCGCTACAGGGGAACAGACAAACACACACACACACAGAGACACGTCAAACTTATAACATCCCGTCGTTTTTGCGTCGGGGGTTAAAAATAAGTAATATTAACAATAAATCTCTACAAACAAAATTTGTTTTGCAGTTCATTAAGAAGGGATTTGTGTTAAAATAATTACTTACGTTAAATACTTTTACCCATGGTGCGCAAGTCTGACTCGTACTTGGCCGCTTTTTTACCCGACTACGGCAAAGCCAAGAGGAAGGGTTATGATTTTAGCAGTCTATGTATGTATGTAAGTATGTGGCCGATTTTCGTATGAGATTCTGTGTACCACTGTAGCGCCTAAACTACTGGACCGATTTTTATGAATGAGGTGTCTATTGATTTGTTGTTATGGTCCGGGTGACATAGGCTACATTTTATTTACGAAAAAAATCGAGAAGTGACCTTCGCGCGGTTTTCTAGATAATAAAATTATAGTTTCGGATAGACATAACAGATGGCGCTACTAGCTGCTTGCCCCACGCTTTCGCATTAAATTATTAAGCGTAGTCGGGTTTTAGTTTACGAACTTTTTCTTGTTTCGTATCACGATGACATTTTGTATGTTGTAAAATCACAACCCAAAAAAAATTAAAACATTTCCTATAAAATTTGCAATGCATTTTGCACGATATACATTGCGGGTTTGAAAAATATTAAATACTAAACCACTAATACTACAAGTATAAGACAAATGGTTATTGGTATTGGATTGCGTTCAAGTAGTATAATATAATAGCGCTAAATTTTCGAGAGCGATCCCTTTATACCCTGTACCCAGTATTAATGTGTAAGAATGTTCATTTGACAATTAAAAAAATTAAAGTATCAATAAGTTTTCTTTTTTTCCAATCAGTTTTACGTGCTGTGAAGTGTGAGCTCCACCACTATCGAAGCAGCTGACGTTTGGAGCTGTCATGGGTTAGGAGAAAACTATTATTGTTAAAATTTTCAGTCGGTATGAAATGAGTTGTTCAACTATATTTGTACCTCTCGTAGTATTAGTTTAAGTAGCTGCATAGTTTAAGATAATAATTTAACTTTTGAAAAATTTCTTTGTACATTTTTAGGGTTCCGTACCCGAAGGGTAAAAAACGGAGCCCTATTAATGTCACTCGGCTGTCTGTCTGTCTGTCTGTCTGTCTGTCTGTCCGTCTGTCCGCCGGTCACAGGTCTCTAGCTCACAGACGAAATGAGTTACAAACCTGAAATTTTGGTATTTAGTGTAAAATGTTAACCCAAAATCAAATATTGAATTAGAAATTGAATTAAATTATTTTTCAGGGGGGCTCCCATACATGAAAAAGGAGCCGAAAAAAAAAATTTTTTCTTTACCCTAGCTTGTGGGGTATCATTGTTTAGAGCTCATTAAGTAGAGTACAAATATATATTTTTTTAATTTTTATCTCAAAAAATAAGGGAATGGGAGGCCATCAAAGTTGTCAGTTTTAGACCATTTTTGTGACGGGGGCTATCTCAAAAACTAAACTAGTTGGGAATATGATATTTCAGTATATTATGTACTATATGCTCTATTTAAACAACAAATACTGAAAACAACGATTTATTAAATAGTTTATAAGCTGTGACCAAAATAAACAAACATTTTTTTGGGTTTTTCTTTCACGGTTTGTTGCGATGTCTAGCTCGGAAATTAAATATTTCTTAGACCCAAAATATTATATTGTTCATAATTATGTACGGAACCCTGAAAGAGCGAGGCCCGACTCGCACTTGGCTGATTTTTTTTTATTTTTATATTTTGTTGATTTTTTCTAAATCGTATGTGCCCCAAGTAACACATGACAGCCGCATAGTGACTTGATTATAGAATTTGTGACTACTTAAGGCTGTTTTAGTTTCCTGCATAAGGGCTGTGTAGTTAGCTACTCAGACCTTGTAATTCTAATTTGGGCCCCAAATTAACCAGCTCTGAGCATTACAGTGGCTGGGTAACGGCAGTATAATCATTGAAACAGCTGAACAGGGCCTGTACAGTAGCTTATACAGCTATACAACAGCCATTGCAGCATAACATTCAGCTACTTAAATTCTCTTCAACAGCTTTTAGATGTTTTGACGCTTTGTAATAGCTTTTATTAAGATATAAATAACCAAAAAAATATTTTTTTATTTATTTTGTGTATTATGTGACAGCTACATATTTATTGTTTGTTTAGAATGTGTAGGCAGACATATTTAATGTAAGATATAATATTTTTTATAGTTTTCTCGTTGGTTTTCAGTATCATATTGTAAGTAAATTGAGTTGGGAGTACCATTTTACTGTAAATGTGTATATGCAATTACATCAAATATTTCATGCGCCATCAAAATACTATCGCGTTAATGAAAATATTTCACAAGATTAATTTTATAAGTATTAATTTATCACTCAAATGATTGCTTTCTAACTCATTGTATTCTATTTAGGAAATAAGTGGAAAATATATATGTATTTTGAATTAAAAGCTATCAAGTATCCTGAAATCTTTATGATAAATCATTTGGATATTTAATAACAAATCTTTTATGTACTGCTAAAATGGTGTCCATTTGTTATCCAGCACAAATTCTCCATAAATGCATTTGAAAAGCTATTTGATGTGCAGTGGTGTAACCAAAGTCTATTATAACGCTGAAAGCTGTAAAATAGCTGCTAGCTATACTTTATGCATTGTGATTAGAAAGGAGTACAACTACTCCAATTTACAACTGAGGGTGTTTAATGACACTTTTAAACAGCTATTAACAAGCTCGTTGAAGTAGAATTAGAATTGAATTAGTGTACACCAATTTAAAGCCAGTGGAAACTTCAATGCAGCCCGCAGCATTACAAGAGAGGTGAATTTTCCGTATTAACCAGTCGTTAACAAGCTTTGGACTTCTAAATCAGCTAGTAGTATCACATGCAGCCAATAGCTGGACAAGATTTTAGTTAAATTCTTTTAGTTTAATTTTTCGCCATTATAAAGACATTAGTCAGCTATGCTGTTTAATAGTGTATAATATTTCTTCAGTACAGCCTAAAGACTCATTCTATCCTTTAGTACATCTGCATAAAAGCAATAGACTGTAATGTAGCTTGTTTATAACGTAATTCATCGCTAATGTGCATCGTTTTAATACCATCGTGCATGGTAAATTTTGGAAACGCTGTATGTGGTCCCTACATTTTGCATGCATATGTCTTGAAATTGGTATAGATTTAAAAATATATTGTAAGTGACTGTTTGTGAACCTAATAAATAAAATAAATAAATAAAATTTTCACTAATTATTGTGTACGCGATTGTACAATACCAATAACGTTATTATGCTGTCACTTTCGGTAAGTTAGCACCATATATGACAAGGCCGCTTTTTTGTTACCATTCAAACTTGGTCGGTTTATATCTACATTACGTTTTTTTGTGGTTTTTTAATTATATCTCTTTAATTATTAAGCGTATTAAGTTAAAATTTTGTAAATAGATAGTTGAACCGACACACTAATTCTCGGAACACATTTTCATTCGCCAATCCATAGAAAACTCGTCCAATCGAATGTTGAACAAAATAGTGGCAAAGTCATAGTAATATTTGATCATAACTTAAGTATTACCTACTGTAGACCAATGAAACTTAACAAGGCATTGTAAACAGTCATAAAGAACAAATTAGTGTTGGAAATTAAACTTCAGAACTCCTATTCGAAGTGCTAGGACCTAATAACCGGATTTCACTTTAATACACATAATTTCTGAACGGCAATATTTTTTCTAATTCTATTTTCACAAACATTACACACAAATTCATAGCAACATGTGTACAAAAAATCACATCTACACGCGTAGCCGTTTACGAGATCTAGCAAACAGCGAAACGTTCCCCCAGCGGAATCTTGAATATCTCCGGAGTCTTGAGACACACAAATTCCATTTACACACACACATTTACCTGTAGCTACGCACTAATTATTGCACTAATTTTTTTTTTCGTGCGCACGTTGGAAAAAAAACATGCCGCTGGGAGAACGTTCTCCTGGCGGAAAGTGTTTTTGGCGAATTTTTCAAAAACAGTTGGACGCACAAATTTGAAACTATCACACACATTTACACGTCCTAACACACTAAATATCTGCATACTTAAAATCAAGAAATTCGACAACATTCCGCTGGGAGTACGCACACGTGATAGCCTAGTGGTTAGTACGACCCACTTCTAATCGGAGATCGTGGGTTCGATCCTGGGCACGCCTACGCACTACGCCTACGCCTACGCACACCTCTAACTTTTCGGAGTTATGTGCGTTAATATCATTTGCTTTAACGGTGAATGAAAACATCGTGAGGAAACCTGCATGCCTGAGAGTTCTCCATAACGTTCTCAAAGGTGTGTGAAGTCTGCCAATCCGCTTGGCCAGCGTGGTAGACTATGGCCAAAACCCTTCTCACTCTGAGAGGAGACCCGTGCTCTGTAGTGAGCCGGTAATGGGTTTATCATGATGATGATGATGAGGATGATCATAGTAGGATGGATAGCCTTAATTTATATGAGATCTTTTATTCAATAATAATTTAATTTAATCTTTCCAGAATTAAAGTCTTAAGTATGCAACCAACAGCTAGTAGATACCTTCAACATAATCTTAGAGTCAAAGGAGACATTTTCGGACGCATGTATTTAACGATTCCTTTAACGACGTGCTTAAGCACTGATCCTAGCAAGGATTCATTATGAAGCATCGTATGACAGGAAATGTCAAGATACATTGCGGCTTTGAACCAATTAGTTTTTGGAGAACGTTACAAAAATAAATAATTAAAATCGTCCTTCTAGTTTAGTCACGATAGTCTTTATTTTTAACCCCCGACGCAAAAACGACGGGGTGTTATAAGTTTGACGTGTCTGTGTGTGTGTGCGTGTGTGTGTGTCTGTCTGTTCCCCTGTGGCGCTCAAACGGGTGGACCGATTTGAATGCGGTTTTTTTTGTTTGAAAGGTGAACTTGTCGAGAGTGTTGTTAGCTATGTTTGATGAAAATCGGTCCAAGATGGCCGCCGCTACAAAATGGCGGATTACATATTTTTTCACAACTCACTTAATATGGGTATCAAATGAAAGGGCTTGACTAGTAGAATGGCACTATTGCAAATTCAAGATGGCCGCCGCCACAAAATGGCGAATGTCGGGGGTTTTTAAAAATTTTAATTTATACTTGTTGGTAATTTAGTATTATTTGGCTAATATTATGTTTATTCTTTGGCGTTTGAATGATCTGTAAATAATGTCTGTTACTTTCTTTGTCGTATTTTTTTAGCGATTTGTTGTGAACAAAAATAAAAATTAAGATTTTCTTGCATTTTTATGTTAGTGAAAAATCCTCTAAGCTTAGATAGCTACTCGTATGATACGTAGCTATACTTACGTATATTACGTATTATAATTTGAAGGGCTGCATCCAAAACGAAACCGAGCGTTTCATAAATATAACGTGTAGTTAGTATCCTAAAAAAATAAATTAAAAAAAAAATGTAATTTCGTGAGATCACAATAAGATTTTTCTTCGTCCTCATTCAGTAATTTTACAACCGATGTTGATATAAGTGGGGTAATTTACCGGCGTCTCTCAATTATTTTGCCGTAAATTAACTCTTAAGAATCGGGCGATGGTACGCGAGCTCATAATGTGGTGGTTTCAATATGAAATTTTAATATTTACGGATGTGCCGGCGCGAGTAATCGATTCCGATGAAGCTATAAATTATTATAATGCCCTTGCAAATTATTTTTGCGGAGGCTCTTTTTTGATTTTTGCACCGTGATAAAATCGTGGGTGCCGACAGGGCCGGTGCAACAATGTAAGACAATCAACTTTTTATTACATTAAATTACACATACCTACCGAGAAATATTGTTTATTATTATTTAGTACCTACTAGCGATCCGCCCCGGCTTCGCACGGGTAATAATTACCCGCTACTATTGTTATACCTACTATACATTGTTTTTAACCCCCGACGCAAAAACGACGGGGTGTTATAAGTTTGACGTGTCTGTGTGTGTGTGTGTGTGTGTGTGTGTGTGTGTGTGTGTGTGTGTGTGTGTGTGTCTGTCTGTTCCCCTGTGGCGCTCAAACGGGTGGACCGATTTGAGTGCGGTTTTTTTTGTTTGAAAGGTAAATTAGTCGAGAGTGTTCTTAGCTATGTTTGATGAAAATCGGTCCAAGATGGCCGCCGCTACAAAATGGCGGATGATATATTTTTTCAAAACTCCCTTGATATGGGTATCAAATGAAAGGGCTTGACTAGTAGAATAGCACTATTGCAAATTCAAGATGGCCGCCGCCACTAAATGGCGAATGTCGGGGGTTTTTTAAATTTTCAATTTACACTTGTGTTATGTCTCAAAGGGATTAGGCAGCGTTTTCGATGAAAGCTCGTGGTTTAACTTTTACCGCCATTTTCAACAATTATCGTCATACTAGCAGTCCGCCCCGGCTTCGCCCGTGGTACATAATATATAAATAAAATAAATAAATATTTACACATACACACACGGTCGTCTGTTCCTAAAGTAGGCAACTTAATGCCTGTGTTATAGACTGTGAACCGACTGATATACATATTTACATATATTACATGTATATATAATACATATATTGAATAAATGTATAAATACATAATACATACTCATATACTTACATAAATACACCCAGACTCGGGGCGGGAATCGAACCCGCGACTCCGGAGAGGCAGGCAGGGTCACTGCCAACCGCGCCAACGGGTCAGTCAATATATGTACTGTCCTCCTGACCGAATTTCGGCCACGGCGGCCAATCTCAACCGTGGCAGAGACTAGCCATCTGCGCAGGAGATATTATAGTGCACAAGTGTGTGCGCATACACAGGTGCACTCTCTATTCCCTCACTCTCATAGTCCGATGGGACGCCAATGCGACACGACCGGAAAGAGATTAGGCGCAGGACCGACGGCTTTACGTGCTCCCCGAGGCACGGGGGTGTATCTAACACCGCCAACTTCCAACTCCGGGCTGGCACTGAGAATTTCTTGACAGAAAAATCCAATACCTAATTTTTTTTTACTGGCCCGACCCGGGAATCTAACCCAGGACCTCATGATCCACAGTCGAACGTGCTAACCGCTAGACCAACGAGGCAGTCAATATTTATGTATAGCCTATAGCACTTAAGGATCACTTACATATCCAACGGTGAAAGAATTTTTGGAATCGGTCCAGTAGTTCCTGAGATTAGCGCGTTCAAACAAACTCTTCCGCTTTATTATATTATTACTAGCGGTCCGCCCCGGCTTCGCCCGTGTTACATAATATATAGCCTATATCACTCAGGGATCACGTACATATCCAACGGTGAAAGAATTTTTGAAATCGGTGCAGCAGTTCCTGAGATTAGCGCGTTCAAACTAACAAACTCTTCAGCTTTATAATATTAAGTAAAGATTACTTAGTATAGATTGCAACCAATTTACCTAAACCTTCCTCACTTTGTCTATTGGTGAAAAAAACATGAAAATACATTCAATAGTTTTTGAGTTTGCTGAGAACAGACAGACAGACGCGGCGAGGAACTTTGTTTTATACGTAGTGATTAGCTTTTGACCGCGACTTCATTCACGTGGAGTTAGGTTTTTAAAAATGCCTCCTTTCCTTCCTCCTTTCCAAAGGAATCCTTTGTTAACCCGATATAAAAGTATCATGTCATTCGCTGAGTCTTTAATGATATTCTTGCAAAAAATCAAGTAAATCTACTGCTGTGATTGAAGAACAAACCAACATACACACTTTCACATTATTCTATAATAATAGTAGGGATAAAACAGCTGATGCCCGTGACTTCGTCTGCGTGGATTTAGGTTTTGTAAATTCATCGCGCATCGCTCGAGCGAGTTAAATCCCCAATTTTTTTACAATTCTTTCCAATTTTTAAAAGTAAAATCTTCAATTGCAATATGCTTTTTTATGAGTACACTTTTGATGGATTTCTTAAACTTGTGTAAATGTAAGTACTAAGTTCTAAAATTGTCTGTTTCAGTCCGTCCCTGCGCCCGTCGCGGAGGTCTTCGTGCGAACATCGCAGCATCGCTTCACTCCGCTGTAATAAATTGATCGCTGTTAAATTTTTAATACACACCTTACCGACTCGTGTTATCTAGATGTTACGACTTATTATAGCCTTATACTTAGTATGGATCGGCACCTGACGATTAAAGAACGAGCATAGCTTGAACGAATTTGAATATAAACCGAATCCAGGTTTATTTCATTCACCGAATTCAACCATTGCACAATCACAATTACATTATAAGCCTTTATAATATACATATATACCTATATACATACACAAATACACACATACATACACACAAACTTTCGCCTTTATTTAGTGTGATTAAAAGTTTCCACAATGAGTATGTTTTACAGACAAGAAAGACATAGAGCATGTGCGTGAGCCCGAACGCAAATCTTTTCTATCGTCCATTTTATTTCACAACCATCCTCCATAGACATAATATAAGTCTGATAATTATGAGTCACTATGTTCTTAACGCTTAAATAAGATGTAACATATCCAGTTACCGACAAAATTGAATAACGGCTTCAATCCGTACGTGAAAGTTCGACGAACTAAAACATGCCTATTAATTGCAAAAAATGATCAGGCCTAGAGGCATCGAGTGCCTATCTGACAAAGATTACAATATAATTACGCTATAAACTGCTATATTAATCTCTGGTACACACACACTTTTAATGGTAAAGCTATCATTCAATTATTATCGCAGATATAAAAAATTTATAGCGCTGAGTGCACTGGTTCTATTGTCTAAGAGCTGGTAACAATTAAAAGACTTGTACATATTTGTATTTAAATGCTTACCAGAAATAGAATCAATTATTCTACCAAAAAGTTCCAATTCCATGCCTAAACGGATAAATAAATACTCACTAAATTGAGTTCTAAAAAGTTAAAGTAGCTTATATTCTGTAACTTTTACGATTTTTGTTTTATGCTTAAATAACGAAATATTTTATATGATTCAAATCATACCAAATATATTTATGTGTTGTGTAACGTCTTCTAAACTACTTATCTTCTATAATATAATAAAACTGTAACAGATCCAATTCTGTACATTGAAGATATTTTGAAAATTTTCTTTGGAGGGCACTCTATAATCGATACTGAATCCAAAACTGTAATTTTTTTCATTTTTGTCTGTCTGTCTGTCTGTCTGTCTGTATCTTGGCCGCGCATCACGCCGAAACTACTGAATGGATTCGAATGAAACTTGGTACGATTTGAGTTTATACTCCGAGGTAGGACATAGGATACTTTTTATCCCGAAATTCAGCACGGTTCCCTTGGGAGAGGGGATGAAAGTTAAAATTTGTATTTAGCTGTAATTCATTAACGCGTTGTTCGATTTCACTCATTCTTTTTTTGTTAGAAAGGTGGTACTTTATATATTGTCCCGCAAATATTTCAAGGTCATAGGTTTTTTAGTTCAGAAATGACAGACATTATAACCCTCAACATTGGGTTCATATAACTTGGGACCCGGATCTTTGAACGTACGGCTTATTTTAAACTGGTGTGCGTTTAAATTTATGTTTGTCAGTCTGTCTATTTGTTCCAGCTAATCTCCAAAACGGCTGGATCGATTTTAATGAAACTTTCAATGTTATAAGGAGTAATATTTAGTTTATTAGATTCTTTATAAAAACCTATATCTACGCGAACGAAGTTGCGGGGATCAGCTAGTTAATAATAAAGTTTTGAAAACCCGAAATCTATAGCTACAGCTATAGGTAGATAACACAGAGTACATTATATATACTTTATTAGAGACTAGATGATGCCCACGGCTTCGCCCGTGTGGATTTAGGTTTTTAAAAATCCCGTGGGAACTTTTGATTTTCCAGAACAAAAAGTAGCTTATCTGTAGAAACCCGTCCCCAAAACGGAAAAATCCCATGGGATCCCCACGATTTCGGAATACAATTCCTTACAGCATCAGGGTTGAGGAGTTGGATATGTACCTACTCGAGTTCATTCAATGATAAAGTCTTTAATTGGTACCCCCAATATCAATTTAAATAACCGAAAGTTTCTAAAACCCATTAGTTTTGGGGATTAGGTCTCCTACAGCATCAGGATTGAGGAGTTGGAATCCAAATTTTTTATAGAATAGGGTCGCAATTTTTCTCTATCGATTAAAAAAAAAATAACGCAAATCGGTTCAGAAATCTCGGAGATATCGGTGTACATAGGTAGAAAAACACAACTCCTCCTTTTTTGAAAGTCGGTTAAAAAAGTAGCCTATGTTACTCCCTGGTTAATTCTCTACTTGTATGTGAAGGTCCCGTCAAAATCGGTTCAGCCGTTCCGAAGATTAGCCCGTTCAAACAGACAGACAGACAGACAGACAGACAGACAGACAAAAATTTTAAAAACGTGTGATTCGGTTATGGTAGCGTTCAATTAACCATATGAGCTTAATATGAGGTAGTTATTTCGATATTACAGACAGACACTTCAATTTTATTTATTAGTATAGATTGCACTCGCCTGTGTGCTTAGTCTAAATCGGAGCACTCGAAAACGAACTCGAAAACTATTGATCGATTTCAGAGTAAAATAGACCTAAAATGGCTTGTATTAAGGTTTGAGTTCGCCAATACATTCAGCATTGTTCGAATGCTGAATGTATTGGCGAACTCAAACCTTAATACAAGCCATTTTAGGTCTATTTTACTCTGAAATCGATCAATAGTTTTCGAGTTCGTTTTCGAGTGCTCCGATTTAGACTAAGCACACTGTTCACCTAAAGCGACCTCCACAGGGAAGTGGCTAAACTAAAATATATATAACCATAATACAACGCTATAGTACTATATATATAGGTACTACTGGTACTTTAATATATATACTATACTATTGTCCTTGTGTATCGTATAAAATAATTTATCTTAATTATTACAAGATCACTAAAGAATGATGTGACCTTGTAATAATTAAGATAAATTATTATTATACAATACTTACATTATAATTGTAAGAGGTGGTGTCCAGATGTTAGGAAATGAAACGCATGTTGATAATTTTCTGCTTTTTAATCGAGTCTTTTTTACATGCGTGGGGTCACTGTTATTTATGCAAAGATAATCGGAGTCAATCACGTCCACGATCACGAGATGAAATGCACAGATAATTGGAGTCCAAGAATGGCGAAATAGTAATAAAATAAGAAAAAACTAACGAAGCACCATTAAAACATTAATTATCCAACTGTCATAATAAAAAAAACTTCAATGTCAAACTAATTATTGTTGTCAATGTTGGTCAAACTGAAATGGCCGTTCGCTACGTTTAGAAATTAAATCACAAATGTTTCATTAAACTTCCAACTTATATAGAAATATTTACAATGACTATTATGTGAGTTTTAACTTAGAAATTTATCCTACTAACTCATATTACTCTCAAAAAAATATTTTACATATAATTAGCTGAACTGTTTAATTAAATGACATTAAAATAAATTAGACTAAAACTTAAACTTCTGAACGAACACTTACTTCAGTGGCATCATAGATAAAGAGGCACAGATTATAAATAGAAGATAAGCGCCATCTTTAGGGAAGTGGTAACCGGGGTAATTTTCATACAATGAAAAAATGTATGAAGTGCAAAGGCCCTGGTAGATAACTATAGCAAACTTCCTTGAAAGTATAGATATAAAGGTTGGAAAAGGGAAGCAGGAACGGGAACCGGAAATTCACGATTCCCTCGGGATTTGTGAAAAATCGAAATTCACAGGTGAAGCCGCGGGCAGAAGCTAGTAAGATCTAATTCCTTAGTTTGTTATAAAAATCAATCAATGGAACTTCAAGGAGGTAAATATTATCAAAAACGATGATTGTACTCACGGGATTATCTCAGCGATCCGCAGCGCTCAGACTATGTAATGAAATGTTTCAATTATGCCGTTCATGTTAATTATTAATGAAACTGTAATAGAGATACAAGTTTTGATTGTATAAAGTCCGCCATCCTGTTGATGGCGAGTCCATAAATAAGGCTTATCCCTACTAATATATCTACTAATATTATGAATGCGCAAGTGTGTTTGATCGTTGTTTTGTTGGTTTGTTCTTTAATTACCTACACTGCAACGGAGCTATAGATCGACGTGATTGTTTGTACGGTTATAGTTGAGATTATGTAGAGTGATATAAACTGCTATTTATCCCGGGAAAACAAACATTTCCCGCGGGATAGCAATGTTATCAGCTATTTTTCACACATTTGTCTTTAATCACACCGTAACAGATCTATTGATCGACGTGATTTTTTCCATGGGTATAGTAAAGTAAAAGAGAATGACAGGATACCTACTTTTTATCTTTTTCTCCTTTTAGGAAAATAAAGATTTCCCGCGAAATTTTTGACAAGCTAACCCCAAGCGAACGAAGTTGCGAGCAAAAGCAAGTAAGGAATATTCAAGTTAAGCTGATCGCTTATCAATTTAGCATTCGCCGTACGCGGCGTACGCTTTTTAGTACATACTGAAAATTGGAATGAGGTCAACGGTACCCATAATGCAAATTTACTTGCATGGTTTTTTTAACCGACTTCAAAAAAGGAGGTTCTGTATTCGACCCGTATGTATGTATGTGTGTATGTATGTATGTATGTTCGCGATTATCTCCGCAACTAATGAACCGATTTTGATGATTTTTTCACTATCGTAATCTACATACTTTCAGAAAGGTTTTAACACATCGGATTATCATTCTTATGTACAAAGTTATAAACATAAATGTACATATTATATGTCACTAATATTATGTTCTCTGAGATTGCAACATGTTGCTGAAGTTGAACTTTTTAGTTCGAATCGATTGAAGGCGGTTCTTTTTTCCTTGAAAAAATTATTTAGGTTCGATATTATCACACTTCACACTAATATGCGTGCGCGCGTGCTTGCGTGCGTGCGTACGTGTGCGTGTGCGTGCGCGTGTGTGTGCGTGTGTGTGTGTGTGTATGTCTGTGTGTGTGTGTGTATGTGTGTGTGTAATATGTATGTATGTGTGTATGCAAGAGCTGGATAGAAGCAGTCTTTAGTCACTATACACAAGGAACAAAAATTGCAAAAATATGCATTGTAGAGTCTGCATGTCTGAAGAGTTTTGGAGAGTTCGTTGTATTGCTTGCTTGGTTGCTTGCATTTCTGGCAGCGGGAGGGCGGGAGGTGCGTAGTGTATGCTGCATGTTTTACTATACAAATACATATATATTTGGTTTGGCGGATTATATCAATATAAGCACTTTGCACTCGCGTGGCATTTTCTGATAAGTGTGCGATCAACATTACAGTGTACCTACGACATTTATAAAAATGGTGTGTTATTACATTTATATAATTACACGGACAGTGCACGCGAGCACGCTAGCCTCTTCGGGCGATACGATATATTATACTTGAGCAATTTGTTATTTTATTAATTAAGTAAAATAAAAATGCCTCAAAGTTTTGCAATAGAATATTGTCGCGGTATAAATTGTGAGCGCTATTCGTATGTTGCTTTCTAAATTATAATTTATGTGGTAGGTGCGGTTTGTATCCATTGTACCTAAGTACTTATATGACTTTGTTCGTTAGTGGTGTTGCCTTAGATTCAGGTTTTTCGACTGTCGTGAAATTTTTAATATGGTGCCCTAGTATTAAGATTTTTAAATCTTTAATACACTTGAGAGCAAGTGTTGGCAAGTCTTCTTTTCAGTACGAGCGATTTAAGAAAACATTCCTAAATGTGACTTTCTCAGGGCGATTAAAAAATCCGAGCTTAATTTCAGATTTTTTTCTTCTTCTCATGAAATTTTTGTTTCAGTGCTAGACGCGATTAGTGTAGAGAATTTCCCTAGTAACTTTTTAGGCCAGCACGAAGGAGGGACTATTTTCCGCGAAGGACAAAGTCCATCTTCCTATTACTACTACTTACAAAGTATTACACACAGTTGTCATAGGTATCTATTATGAAACCATCGTGTTATTTGTGTGCGTTACGTGATGCAGTTTTAAGTGATCTACATAATATCTTGAAGGATAGTAAAAGGACCGACCTTGTCTACGCTAGCTTTCCAAGTTGCAACTAAACATCACAACAACAACATTATATAATTTTGTCGATGAAAAAGTTACAAGAAAACTTTGTCGCACTGAATGTGGTTGGGCAGCTTGCCTTTGTTAATGGAGTTATGAAGTAGGTAAAGACGTGAGACCATACTAAATGAGACATTCACAATATTTCACGTCAGTTTACTGGGAATGTTATCTACACGGTATTTACAGGTAGGTACCTCTGTTGTTGTTTATGAGGTCGATTTCACAATACTAAAGTCACGGATTGAACTCAGAGTTCACTGAAACGTTTACTGTACAGTCGGCTACTTAATTAATTTAACCTGATGTATTAATTAAGCTTTAAATTAACAACTCAAGAACGAATCTTTAAAGTTCCTTTTAGACCGAAATACTTACGGATCGTTGACCAAATTAATGGCAACACAGAACACTATCAATATAATTAAACTGTTAATTTTACAACACGAAATTTCATTACAATTCACAATTGAAATGTTCCTAAATTCTAACAGTTTAGGTTGGCAATGAGTATTGAGGAGTTGGAACCAGAACTTGCTGTCAAACTATTTCGCAAGTGGATTAAAAAAAACATGTAAATTGCTAAAGAAATCTTGGAGAAACTTCCTTTGAAAATTGGTTAAAAATTACGACCGAGCAATTTGAATAAAGGAACGAAAGGCTTTATCCAACCGGAATCTGAAGCTGCAAAGCTTGCCGATCTAGGTACTCGCAGATGAAGCATCGCACGTCGGTTTAGTTAGCGAAACTTTCCCTATATAGGTAGGTAGGTACTTTGGGCTATAAAGCACACTAAAACTAGTTTCGTAGTTCACTAAAATTAGTTTGGTAATTCACAGTACATATTCCGTTGCTGGGTTCCATCAATCACGGAACGCCCTCCAGGGCCGGACGAGACAAGCCGTGACATGTGCCCCGCGACCCGTGAACCGTGTGACCCCAACGGATTTCATGGCAACATAGAAACTGCTAAATGTTAAAAGTCAAGAACAGTTGACAAGTTAGTACTAGAAATATGGCGAGCAACATGCAAGAAAGGAAAATGAACCCATTACTTTGATTGCAGTTAAGAAAGTTCAAAGGACTGATGTAAGAATGTTGTGCTCAAAGTGAAATGAGAAACAGAAAATGATGCAAGTTTGTACATTAAATTTATTTTCGTAACTTCCTATGTTTATGTAAAAAATAAACATTAGGTGCTACCATTATTATTTCAAAATCACGAAAACTCAAAAATGATCTTGTTTATCAAGTTTAGTAGTATTTAGTTGATGCCAGGAAATTCGTTACCGGGTGAACTCTTTTCTAGTGTAAAGTATCCTATTTCTATCTCCAGGATGTAAAGTATTCTATCCCAGTCTCCAGGATGTAATCTATCTCTATTTCCAGAATTATCTCTTCAGGATGCAAGCTATTTCTGTGCAAAGTTTCAACATAATCGGATGAACGAAATGCGAACGTATAAAGGTCGCCGTCCCTCTTTTTCGGGATAAAAAGTATCCTTAACGTCTACGTTAGTTAAGTCGTTAGTTAAGTTAAAAAGTTAGTCTTAGCCAAGATTCAAGAAAAGTATTGCATGCCGATCCTCTCGACTCCAATCAAATACTTTAAAAGTTTTATATTTGTATTGAAAGTGCAATCTTGACAAAAATGATAGGTATCATAGCAAATATTCAAAGCAGAAAAGGACGACAGCACCCCTCGAGTGTTTAATGGGTAGGTGTAAAAGAGACGGCGACAGAGTGCAATGTTCATTAAAGAGGGTCAATGGGGGGATAATTTTCCACCCATCCCTGGGGCTATCCTGTGGTCGTCTTTTTAATTTGTTCTTGGGTTTCAGGGATGCGAAAAATTTTCTTTTGAAAAATAAACATGTAAGATTTCGTAGTAAATTATAATGTATGTCGGCTCGTTGATATTGTAGTGTGAATGGTCCTAGCGTTGCGCCATTACGTCATTCCCACTACCAACATTTTATTGTAAGAGAGAGAGAGCGGTGGCGCGTGTGACACATTCCGATCTGGGCGCTCGACGAGAGCGCTGCTTCGCTCGTGCGGTGTACTGTGTTATAGGTTGTGTTGTACAAAGTAGGTGGTATCGTGCGATGTGTGTCGTGTAGATTAGATTGGTCGGAAGCGGTTCGGTTGCAGGGGAGGAGGAGACCGAACTAGGTAGGGGTAGGGTTAGTCAGTTAGTGTGTCAGTTAATGAGAAGGCTTTTCAATTAGGCCCGTACCCATGTGACGCCCACAGCAATGTAATTCGATCTATCCTGATAATGAATAATGATAATACTAGAATAGCCTTCTGATGTCGTCCGCTGGTCCATCTCTGGTCATCACTGGCGACATCAGAAGTGGGATCTGAAGGGCAAATTGATGAGCCGGAGCCTTTAACTGCATTTGCGTTTGTCGGTCTCCTTCGTGGCACAAAAGCCTTGTAGAACCGGTGTTGTGTGCGCGACGCGGGTCGTTTTCATTTTGCTAAGATTTCGGTGCCGCGATTCGTCTCGTTAAAGAAAGTATTGCGAATAGGCTATCGGGTGTGAGTTATAATAAAATTGAATTACCGGTATTGAGAGTTCAAGTGTTAATAGTACCTTGCAAATTTTATGTGAAATTTTTAATTGATGGACACACCCACTTTACAAATTTTTGTTTGACGTTATATTAGATGAGTTTTTGCGTTAAGTCGTGATATTTTAAAGGCAGGTTGTGCAATGACTGCGGATACTTTTTCTATTTCAATGTGTAAAATAGTTTTCGGATATTGATACGGATATACCAGATGAGGATAAACCGCGACTATTGTCATTGCTTAACGAAAACTCGGATTTCTCGATTAACGGATTACCGCGTTTAAGGGTCACAACCGGAAAACTTAAGATTAGTTTAGTTGAATCCTCGTAAAACGGTTTAGCGTCATATGCACCGCCTTTGATTTACGGCAGGTGGTTCGTGATAAAATTAGCGAGATGTTATATGCGGCTAACCGACCCAAATGGAAATGTGAACTCAATTGTTCACCTTTTTCTAGGAATTTTTAGTTAATAAAAGCGTGACGGTACTGAGCGATTGTGTGTGGGTTTCCGAGAATTGATCGGCCACACTGTTACCGATTGTATCGGATCAAATTGCGCGTTTATGTGGTGTTAACTATAACTAGTGTTTAGATTAGAAACCGAGATAGTTTCAGGGGCCTGGCGGGCTGCCTAAGTTTTTGAGGGCTTTTTGAAGTAGGGCTGGCGATCTCGGGTATACCGATTGCTGAGGATAATTAATAGTCGCTCGAGGACGATCGAATGTCAGGGTTGGCCGTGAAGGCTGGCGAGCTGTATGTCGATAACAACGGACAGCGCTAAGCTGATAACAAAAACCAACTAACAAAAAAAAAACCAAAAAAAAAAAAAACGTGATTAATTGAAAGTAAAGTTCTACAAATACTCGCAGAATAATTAAATACCCGCTATTGAGATGAGTGATTAGTTTGACAAATGGTTTTGGTTGCTAACCAAATTCTGTTGTCCAGGTACCTTCATCGATGTTCAAAAGTAAGCAAGTTCGAAACGTGGTTGTGATAAAGCCGTAAAGAGGTTGTAGTTCTTAAAATGGTTCATCAAGATGATGATATGATAAATGATAAATGGTTTGCACGATTGGAACTAAAGAAATAGGATTGCGTTTACGGGAAGTAGTTTTTGATCAGTTATGTTAAAAAGTTAGACGCCGCCGAGTTTCTTACTGGTTCTTCTCGCTAGGTTGCGGCATTCCGAACCAGTGGTAGATTCATTTTAGTTTGAAACTGTAATTGTAAAAGTAACTTTAACCGTGATATTTGATTGAGGGTTTGCGATAGCAATTGCACCCTAATCAGATAAGTGTTGCGATTTTCGGGACTTGGCAGGGAAAATGACGAGTGCGTGTGTGATGTAGTTAATTAAATGGACTGGCCTATATATGGGTCGACGTTCTTGAGCAGATCTTGAGCAGAGACTGTGATTATTATTTTGACTATGACAATGACTTTGGCCTTTGTTATTGGAGGGCGAGTGAATAGTCTAAGGAGCTGGCTCATGCGGGTTGAGGTTCCAGATCACTTCATTTACGGCAGTGTGTGAACGTGTGACGTTCGTTGTTGGTGTGAGCTAGATGGTGAGTGAATGGTCTAAGGAACTGGCTCATGCGGGTTGAGGTTCCGGATCACTTCATTTACGGCAGTGTGTGAACGTGTGACGTTCGTTGTTGGTGTGAGCTAGGTGATGAGTGAATGGTCTAAGGAACTGACTCATGCGGGTCGAGGTTCCGGATCACTTCATTCGTGGCAGCGTGTAAACGTGTGTTACAAGTGGGAAGGGCGCTGACTAGTTGTGTGTGTTTCATGTTGTCTATCCTGGGCTTTGGTGGTGACATCCGGGTCATACACACTATTTGTGTTGATTGAAAGGATTCACTAGTGCCTCCCAGATGAGTTCCGGAGTCTATCCTGGTAAGAGTGTCGTCCGGGCCAGACTCGTAGAAGTTGGTTGAAGGGACACACTCCTTCCAGATGTTGTGTTATAGTAAGTTACTGAGTCTATCCTGGTAAGAGTGTCGTCCGGGCCAGACTCGTGGGAGTTGGTTGAAGGGACACACTCCTTCCAGATGTTGTGTTATAGTAAGTTCCTGAGTCGATCCTGGTAAGAGTGTCGTCCGGGCCAGGCTCAAGGGAGTTGGTTGAAAGGACACACTCCTTCCAGATGTGTATTGCGATTGACAGCTGAAGTGATGACTGACAATTGACAGATTGAAGTACTGACTGGTTGGGTGTTATATTAAGTTCCTGAGTCTATCCTGGTAAGGAAGTGTCGTCCGGGCCAGACTCAAGGGAGGTGGTTGAAAGGACACACTCCTTCCAGATGTGTATTGTGACTGACAGCTGAGGTGATGACTAGCAATTGACAGATGGTTGGGTTGGGTCTGTTGTACGTCATCACATGAGGTGGTGGTTGGTTGATGCGATTGACAGCTGGTGTGATGATTGACAATTGATGCATGACAGACGGAGGTGACCTAGAAGCAGTGAAGTGTCAGGGATGGGCGAGCGTATTTAGAGGTGTACTTCACCTGTGTGTTGTTCTTTGTAGACATCCTTGGACGCTGGCAGTCGCACGGGGACGTGCGAATGTCAGTATGGCCGTGTCGGCTCGTTGATATTGTAGTGTGAATGGTCCTAGCGTTGCGCCATTACGTCATTCCCACTACCAACATTTTATTGTAAGAGAGAGAGAGCGGTGGCGCGTGTGACACATTCCGATCTGGGCGCTCGACGAGAGCGCTGCTTCGCTCGTGCGGTGTACTGTGTTATAGGTTGTGTTGTACAAAGTAGGTGGTATCGTGCGATGTGTGTCGTGTAGATTAGATTGGTCGGAAGCGGTTCGGTTGCAGGGGAGGAGGAGACCGAACTAGGTAGGGGTAGGGTTAGTCAGTTAGTGTGTCAGTTAATGAGAAGGCTTTTCAATTAGGCCCGTACCCATGTGACGCCCACAGCAATGTAATTCGATCTATCCTGATAATGAATAATGATAATACTAGAATAGCCTTCTGATGTCGTCCGCTGGTCCATCTCTGGTCATCACTGGCGACATGTAATTTTTAGAAAAATACACAATTATAGAACATGCATTGTGTAGAGAATATTATGATAAGTATACGTACAGAACAAATTCGTTTTTGACATAACCATCACACTAATAGGTATTAAAAAGGCGAAAGTTTGTGCGTGCTACAGCAATCTACAGCCACATCTATAGGTAGATTACTATAGCAAACTTCCTTGAAAGTAGGTACCCATAAATTTTGGAAAAGGGAGCGGGAACGGGAACCGGAAATCCACGATTCCCTCGGGATTTTTGCAATTGAATGCAATGATATTCACGCAGGCGAAGCCGCTGCAAAAGCTAGTAGATACATGTAGAAAGAAATACATGTAGATTTAGTGTAATTGGAGTCATAAATCATATCCTTAGTATCTTTAAAAATACATACATAGATTTTTACGACATCTTCTTTCATCGAAAAGAAGAATAGTAGTCAATACCGGGGTTTTCTTATATTATTTTCTTTGAGGTAAGTAGTTAGGGGCTCATAAGCAACGAGTGATAAATGACCGATTCAGCAGAAAATGTTCCTGATATTTGTCATGCGAACATATTCAGATCGAAAAATTAATCCAGATACGAGTATGTAGAGGTAAAATGTGTCAATAACCAATCCACCTATGGCGATTGCAATCTATTCTACCAATTATTTTTGTAAACACTTTACATTTTAAATCATATTATCTGGATACAATTTTTGAATTTGTAGGTTATGGATGAGGTATCTAAGTTATTAATATCAGCCGTTAAGTATACACCAGTCAGCGAAAGATCAGTCAGTTTATAGTTACATCCAACTAAGCGAGAATATAATCATAGGTGCTTCAGTTGCAACTAAAATTACATGTAGTAAGCTATGAATTTTCCGTTCATTTTCCCCGATGGCAGCCCTGCGTTACCGAGACAGCGATGCCGGGAGGCGCGGCGTCTTATCAACGAATTAATTCTAGACTAACGAAGACCGGGGGCGGTCGCGATTAACGAAACCACCCTGTGCCCGAAGAGTTAGGCAACTTGTAGAACTGTTCTGCCGTGCGTTGTTAATGTGTGTCATGCGTTGCCGTTGACACGTATGACGCAACGCATGGCTTCCATATGGGACGAGCGCAGTGAGCGACAGCGGCAATGAGCAACGTCAACGAGTTCAAAACTTCTAGATCTAGAAGTTGTAGTACAGTATGAGACATCCACCATGCGGAAAGCACGTATGAGATGCTGTATCTCTGTGCTTGTTTTTCCGGGCCTTTCATTTTCAGACTGGCATCTAGTATGTTAAAAACTTGCAGTCTGCAGATGTGTTTCTCTGAGAGTACGAAGCAATGTTATATTTTACACTTCATAGATTATTTATAAGTTTACATACTTACCTTATTTTTACATTATATATTAATTTTACTTATCTATCATTCACCACAAACTAGGAATAATAATTCTCGTTGGCTACACTACAGATCAGTGTGAGATAAATTACCAAAAAGTATCAATTTGTACTATTGAACAGCCATTCGAGAGGTTTCTCTGATCTTGCAAAATGCAAAGCCAACGGAATTTTGCATTTTGCAAGATGAAGAATGAAATCTTATTCTTATGCATTTATCGCCATTTTGTTAGCCCCTTTCTAATTGTTTCCTAACTCTACGCTCCAAGGTCCGAGCGGGTGGCATATTAAGACGAAGTTGGAAGTAAAAAAAGGCGAAAAAGAGTTTTATATTCTCTCTCGAATGGGAAGAAATAGGAGAAATCTTTCTCATTTAGCCCACCAGTGCTGACTGGGGTGCTGTTGCGGGCGCACTGTTTAAGCTCCGAGCTTTAATTAGAGATACCGAGTAAAGATCTCAGTAATTAAAAAAGAGAAGTGTTTTTCTTTAGAAATACCGGCGTTTGTTGCTCGCGAACCGTTGAAGTGTTTTCGAGGAAAGCAAGTAGAGTTTCGCATTCGTGAAAGAAATGTGACGTCATGTGACTGTGGCGACTTTGTGGATGTTTTTTCATCTTGGTGAGATGATTTTGTATTGACATGGAGTTCCGGAAAATGAGGATACAATTCCGGTGGAATACCAATTAAGTACGGAATGTTTTAAGGTATGTGTAGGACAGGTAAGCTGTGATAGCCTAGTGGTTAGGACGACCGACTTCTAATCGAAGGTCGTGGGTTCGATCCCAGGCACTCACCTCTAACTTTTCGGAGTTATGTGCGTTTTAAGTATTTAAATATCACTTGCTTTAACGGTGAAGGAAAACATCGTGAGGAAACCTGCATGCCTGAGAGTTCTCCATAACGTTCTCAAAGGTGTGTGAAGTCTGCCAATCCGCTTGGCCAGCGTGGTAGACTATGGCCAAAACCCTTCTCACTCTGAGAGGAGACCCGTGCTCTGTAGTGAGCCGGTAATGGGTTGATCATGATGATGATGATGATGTGTAGGACTGTAGGTATACTATATCGTGTTATAATCCTACTTTGCTGTACTTTTGCTTCCGTAAATAATTTAAGATAATGTACAAACAAAAGATCGTAGGCGTCATATAAATTTTAAGTGGCTGGCATTTTTCAATTCGATTCACTTATTTTGAGTGTTTTATTTCTCATCGTTTTGCTTTGGAGAAAGATTTTATCTACTATATAAAAATAAGTCGGGTTTTCCTTCCTGACGCTATAACTCCAGAACGCACGAACCGATTTCCACGGTTTTGCATTCGTTTGAAAGGTCTCGGGCTCCGTGAGGTTTATAGCAAAGAAAAACACGCAAACGAAGTCGCGGGGGTCAGCTAGTATAATATAATTAGCGTGGGGTTAAAAATATATTGTATTGATTGAATACCAAATTACGTCGTATTTTTTGTTATTTTAGCTTGTTATGCGATATTATTATAATTTGGATCTTATTTAAATCATACTTTGCTATTTCTGTTGATGGCAGCTTAAGCTCTGCACTTTAATTAAAGATACTAAAGATCTCAGTAGTTTTCTTTACAAACACCTTGCTAGTTTGTGGCATCTAATGGTTTTGCAAACGACTAGCTGTTTCCACTAAGAGCGGCTAACTATGAACCCTCTAAGAAAACTCAGAGACACTCAGCGGGCGATGGAGAGAGTTACGCTCGGAGTTACTCTATGCAAGCGCAATGTTGACAGACCATCGACTGGATACAAGCTACGCAAGACCGCGATGTACAAGGCAGCCATGTTCGGCAGTGGACGTTTTTCACTAGATAAGCGTGGCAGTTTTGCTTCGAGGCTTCGCTTTTTTCGGCAGCAGTTCGACATGTAGTTATAGGGATGTGCCAATGCGAGCTGTTTAGAAAGAGGGATTCATTTTTGGCACCTCTAAACTACTTATCCTTTTGACCGGCCCGTTGGCGCGGTTGGCAGAGTGACCCTGCCTACCTCTCCCGGGTCGCGGGTTCGATTCCCGTCCCGAGTCTGGGTGTATTTATGTAAGTATATATAAGTATGTATTATGTATTTATACATTTATTAAATATTTATACTTATATGTGTAATATATGTAAATATGTATATCAGTCGGTCGTTACCTATAACAGGCATTAAGTTGCCTACTTTAGGAACAGCCGACCGTGTGTGTATGTGTGTAGGTATATTATATATATTTTTTTATCCTGCCAAAGAAAACAATGCCTCGCTAAGCTGCTGCGCCCTAATAAGGACCTAGGTACTTTTTTTTTTGCCATGCTGAACATGACTAATATTCTTCTCTCCCCTCCAAATAAAGAGTGTAGGGACGACAATAGTGCAATGGGTGAGATTTAAACCGTCGACCTTACGCCTTTACGACCTTTACGACCTTTACGACCTTTACGCCTACGACCTTACCTTATTATGAAATATCAGTAGACTTCTGATATTTCATAATTATTAAGTAGGTATGTATATAGAAACTGTGACTCTATAACATAAAAAAATGAAAACACAAAGGATTCCTAGCCTCCCCTAAAGATGAAAAAGAAAAAAAAAGCCATGCAAATCCGCATAAAATTCGGGTCAATAAAAAAAGTACTCGAAACAATAATCCGCAAACTCGGGAAGGGTCAAATTCTTACCCACCAAAAGAGTGGGACCTTCGTTATCCCTAAAATCCACACGGCGGAAAATTTCATTTCAATACCGATACCTACCGTAGCAAATAGCTCTGGACCCGGCTTAATATGCATTAAGGGTATTCCCGAAATTTCTCCAGTAAAAATGTATGAGAACAACCCGACCGTGATGTATAAGTGGATTATGTTCTTCCCTCCCTTTTGCGCGTGACTGTCTGTCCTTTTCGTTGCGTCGAGGATTGATATTGGCTAATCGAGTGTGGAGTGTGATTTTGTAAACTATTTTTAAATAATCGATGAACTACCATTTTTACCATTTTCTTTATTGGAGAATATCTAAGTATATAAGTCGGATGACGACTGCATATAGATTGGTGACGGTTTGGACCGGCGCATCACCACTACCGGTTTCCCATAATATAGCAAGGACTTCCCAAAGGACGTATGAACGATGTAGATGTTTACACCAGTTGTTTATAGAATTGAATAGAAGCAGGCGTTACTTTGCGGAATTCCATGATATTATACAATGAACACAAAATTACTTTGCTATAATCCGCTAACAGTAATACATTTTACCTACTGAATTTTACCAAATTCTAAAAAGGTTTAAAATTATTACAATATAGTGTAATATTCAACAGAGGCAACTTTTTATGCCTAAAATATAAAGGTTTACTTAGTTAAAGATGTGTCTATTTTCAATAATAACTTTTGGAAAACTGAATCAATACAAAGTTGTGTAATCAATCTTCATTGGATTTTTCATAGTAAGTATACCTACTTACTATGATACCTTAAATAACTCTAAGCATTACAATACAGCCAATTCACTAGAGCGGTTTTTTGTAAATGGCTCTATACATGCGTTTAATGTTCGCACTGCTAAAGTTCGAAATAAAAGTGCTAACTCCATACAACACAGCATTTCATATTCTTCATAATAGGAGACAAAGACTGTGTGATGTAAGCATATTTTTTGCTGCGAGAGTTCGTTCTGAAATCAATACATCCGACGAACAATTTTTGCGTTTCGTTCATATTAATATTCCTTTCTTTGGGTTCGTTTTTAACTTTCCTATGATAAATACTTTCCGAAAATTATCCTTCCTCCGAATCTTTTGTCAATTTTCCTAATTTAATATTATGGGACGGGCTTTAGACTGTGGATTGGTAACCGACTTCAAAAAATGAGGTTTTTAATTCTTCGGAATCTTTTTGTGTATGTTCCCCGATTTACTTAAAGACGCCTAACTGATCTGGAAAATTCTTCATTTGTTTGAAAGGGTATATCTACTTTTCAGATGATTTCATGGTCATTAGGTCATCTGATTATGGGATCCACAGGAAATCGATGATCTGATCTCTCCCTGATCGAGTAGGCCGCGAGTGAGAGAGCAAAGAGTGCACCTGTGTTTGCACACACTTGTGCACTATATTATCTCCTGTGTGATTTGACAGTCTTTGTTGAGTTTGGCCGCCGCGCTGTCGCCGAAATTGCCGTCGTCGTCATGAGGACATTCAATCCAATCGATCCCAATCCATCAGCCTGTAGACGTCCACTGCTGGACATAGGCCTTTTCAAGTGCGCGCCACCAAACACGGTCCTCCGCCTTCCTCATCCACCCGCTTCCCGTCGCCTTCTTAAGGTCATCGGTCCAGCGGACTGGAGGTCACCCTACACTGCGCTTGCCAGTAAATTAAATTTTACTGTATTTAAATCTCCATATTTACAGTTTCATAAAAATAGTGCTGAGAAATCACACACTGCTTCAATTACTTGTAAGTCAGTGTAGGACTTACCAGTTCCAACGGAGCCATAAGTTTTGCCATAACTGCAGGTGAACAACTAGAAACTATATAAAATAGAAGTAATTTCCCACTAAACCAATAATCTACGTCGAACCAGCGGGACGTCTGGGCAAATAAAATTCAGACGAGGCGCCAGCAAGAGAAAATAAAATCTGCCGCTGTATTGGAAGAAAATGTTTGAAATAGCCTTCGCTCAGCCACTAACTTCGCGAAACACTAATATTTACAGTCCTCGCCGATAACGTGATAGATGCAATAAAAACATAGGACTTTTTCTTTACCTTTGCTTGGCTTGAAAGTATTGACGTTCGCGCTTTGACTTAACTTCAATATAACCAAGTCTGTACTAATCTTTGATGACTCTTTGCTATATTTGAAGTATTATTTTGCAATAATATCTACGTGTATTAAGTATAAAAAAAGCTGTGATAGCCTAGTGGTTAGGACAACCGACTTCTAATCGGAGGTCGTGGGTTCGA
This sequence comes from Melanargia galathea, assembly GCA_920104075.1. Lineage (NCBI taxonomy): Eukaryota > Metazoa > Arthropoda > Insecta > Lepidoptera > Nymphalidae > Melanargia > Melanargia galathea. The sequence goes on along the minus strand of OV049872.1, from coordinate 4,609,805 downwards.
TCCCGGGCACGCACCTCTAACTTTTCGGAGTTATGTGCGTTTTAAGTATTTAAATATCACTTGCTTTAACGGTGAAGGAAAACATCGTGAGGAAACCTGCATGCCTGAGAGTTCTCCATAACGTTCTCAAAGGTGTGTGAAGTCTGCCAATCCGCTTGGCCAGCGTGGTAGACTATGGCCAAAACCCTTCTCACTCTGAGAGGAGACCCGTGCTCTGTAGTGAGCCGGTAATGGGTTGATCATGATGATGATGATGTATTAAGTATCTAATTAAAAATCGTAAAATATTACGAATTAAAGAATATTTGTATTTGTAATGAAAATTTGTTCTCTATCTTCTGCTCGCAGTACCGTGTCCTACCGGAGGTTGGTAACCATTAAGGCTATCTGCTTTGGATGCTGCTGCAAGAAATAAGTATCGGAAGGATACTTTTCCCTTATAGGTACCATTGGCGTAAGTTCTTCAGCCAAGACGTTTAACGGTAGTCATCTGCCCGCTGTTTCCTCGATCTTAATAAGTTCATATTCCTCAGGAGTCAGGATATTCTCCAATAAATCCTCTTTGGTTAACCTTTTTAACTTTTCAATTTAATTCAGAGCACAGACACAAAGTCCAGTGTTTACACAATAATAGAGTTTGAGGCTAAGCTATTTCCTTTGTCTAACCGCTGCGAGCCAGGTATTTGCCCAAAATAACTTTACCGAGTCATCCTCGCAACAGGTGAAATGAAATTATTTGTCCTGATCAACTACAAAGGTTTAACTCTGCGAACGTGAGCTTTTGTGAATTTAACGCTCTAGTTTATACCGAGCAGATTTGGCTAGTACAATTTGGCACCCAAAGTTCAATATTATGACGATAGTCTGTAATATTTAGTTAATATATAATATTTAGTCTATAATAGTTCTATAATAAAATCTATTCGTAAACCTACTGTACTTTCAGCAGGCACAAAGCTTGCTTAAATAACGCGTAAATAGAGTGTACTACTAGACATAAGTCTCTTGTATGGATAAAATGGATTTCCACACTTCACGGTCTTGTATCACTGGTTTCCAGTGGTTCCTTACGATTCGTTCTATGCCGCCTGTCCACCAGAGAGCGAACGGGGAAGTCTACCTTAGAACTCTGTGCTTTCTATGTGTCTATCTGTCTATTATGTCCGAATTAGGTGGAATGCGTCCATTGTCATATACTTTAGTAATTCGATGAGCTACGATGTGGTACACATTTGATCGCGTAGAGAAACTCCGAGCGAAGCTCTCTCCGTTTCATAAATGGAAATCAACTTAATACGCAACGAATTGAGAACGTCTTACAAAAAAAAAAATCGGTAACAAGTAACAATACGTCCATTACAATTAATCAGTTACTTTTCAAATGAATCAACAGTACATTCAGAATTACTACCGGTTACGATTTCAATCACCGGTGGTTACGAATTCTCAGTATTAAATGATTTGCATGTTGTACAAGAATGATGGGGCAAATCAACGTCCGCCATAGCCGACTCAACTCAATTAATGTTCGTGTCAATTATTATGTGCACTGCAATCGACGTGTTGCGGTCGTGGTGTAGTTTTGTTTGTTTATACGTCTTTATGATTTACTCGTAAGTCGTACGTGTATATATCTAAGTCAAAACAAGGCGTGGGCTTGCTTCTTATCAAAATTTGTTTATTTAATTGCACCGGAATGATTTAATATTGGTGCTAGAATGGCGACCTCGCACCGGAAAGCGCAGTGTTGGTAGACCCCCCACTAGGTGGACCGACCACATCAAAAGAGTCGCAGGGAGTCGCTGGATACAGGCGGCACAAGACCGCGCCGTGTGGAAGTCCCTACAGGAGACCTATGTCCAGCAGTGGACGTCTATCGGTTGAGGACGACGACGACGACGACGACGATTTAATATTAATGATAAATAGTTTAATTTATTGACATTACCTCGTTATAATATCTTGATATAATAATCAGCAGTAGTTTTGCAAATACATACCTAAAATAACTATTAAATATAAAACTTAAATTTTGTCTTGTGAATAGATACATTATTAAAATATATTTTATAGAAAAACATATCCATATAAAATGATTCGGTCAGTGAAAACGTGAAAGTATTCCCACATAATATGTGAACGCTACGAAAGTCGTAGTCCCACAAGGGACAAGCTTTGTACCTTAACGCCTTAGTCGGGCATAAAAATGAGATATTACCATACCTAGTGAAGTAGCCTATGTATATGGCTTGCTAACCAGCTTGCTAACCGCTTAAAAATTATGGTAGCATTTTATTGAAAATGACAGCTTTCTTTGAATCATTTTATTCTATGAAATGCGACCGATGATCGTCCACGAACATAAATAAAACAAGTATAAATTAAAAATTTAAAAGCCCCCGACATTCGCCATTTTGTGGCGGCGGCCATCTTAGATTTGCATAGTGCCATTCTAGTAATCAAGCCCTTTCATTTGATAGGGAGTTGTGAAAAATATGTTATATGCCATTTTGTAGCGGCGGCCATCTTGGATCGATTTTCATCAAACATAGCTAACAACACTCTCGACTAATTCATCTTTCAAACAAAAAAAAACGCATCCAAATCGGTTCACCCGTTTCATCGCTACAGGGGAACAGACAGACAGACACACACACACACACTACACACACACAGACACGTAAAACTTATAACACGCCGTCGTTTTTGCGTCGGAGGTTAAAAAAATAGAATAGAACATATTAAAAGAGTTTTTTTATTCAAATAAATAACTTTTGTGCAACTTAAGAGAGAGCGCTCACGGAGCGGTTCGCACCCGCGCCCGCCGCGGTTGCGGGCCCGCAATACTCGAAATTCATACAAATGTCGAGTGCAAAACTCACGACGCGATTTACTCCCGCAGAGTTGGCGGTTGCTCGCGGCTCCCGCAGAAGGCGGGCAGCGGGCGCCCGCGAGCTTTGCGGGCGTCGGCGTCGCCCGCAAGCTCTGCGGTTTGTCGGCGGGCGCGATCGCATTTTTCTTATAGGAGGAGCTGGCGAACAAAACGGTATAATTGCATCAAACTAAACTGAATGACATATTTACAGTGAGTTTTTGGCGTGGATTTTTATTTACCCATATGTAGTTTGTGACTTTATTGAACATAATAATATGTTAAATCCAGCTATCTCATATAAGTTAACGGAAGCAATAATTAATTAATATTGCAAGCAATAACTTGTTTGTGTAAACACATAACTCCAGAAGCAGACTATCAATTAATATTAAAACTAAATCAAACTATTATTAAAATATCTGCGTTTATCAGAGATTAGTTTAACTGAGATCTATTTTCAAATATATTTTATACTAATTAATTAATTACACTCAGCCAAGTCCAAAATGGCAGCATTTATTCGATGAGGGTGTGATTGCTATCGCAGCCCTCAATCAAATATCACGACCTAGACGCTGAAGCATCTAATAGTCGGTTGAGTCTTTGGAGGAGACTCAATTCATGGCTTCGAATTACCCGTATTTATACCAATAATTCAAGATGGCGGTTCGGCGCCACTGAATGAATCAAATGTCAGTTAATTCTAACCTATTTCAATTATGAAATTAATAATTCGTAAACCATTTCTAAAAATTCTAATTAATTTTCAACAATAATCTATCATTTGTAAGTCAGTCTGACATTTGTAAGTTAGTTTAGGCCAATTTCAACATAAATTGTTTAAAAACTTTAGTAGTGAATAAAGTTTTTAAATGATAAACTTTTTAATTAAAAAAAAATTCTTAGTAAAAAAAAAAAATTTTTCTTCTGAAAAAGAAATAATCATTTTGATTGACATCTTACAAAGTATGGAAATTAATCCATTTTGAACGAAAACGTGCTCGATTATTCAAATCTTTCGAAACTTTATTGTAATTATGCCGTTATGATCGAAACCACGACCTATGGATGCAATTTTGATACAGTTGCGGGCCATTTTAAGTAAAATTAAGTTGATATTCTTATTCAGCAAGCCAAAGACCATCGAATTAAAAAATATAACATTTTGTTCGCCAGCTCTTCATATATAAATATAACCGCCGGTCTTGCGGGCGTCGCCCGCCAACTCGGCGGGCGACGCCCGCAGCCGCGGCGGCTGCGGTCCCGCAAAAACAAGCGGGCTCGTGAGCGCGCTCTCTCTAACCTCTCTCCCGCAGCCGCGGCGGGCGCAATTCCAAACCGCTCCGTGAGCGCTCTCCGTAACAAGTTCTTTTGAATCGTCAAGTAAGTAAGTACCACTCGATACCACACGAAGAATTCATTCGATTGTAATCAATCAATCAAATCGGAGAAATCCGCAAGAGACCTTATTTATTTTTATACCAACAAAATCTGTTAATAACAATGTCATAATTTCTAAGTTATCTTCAAAGTGAACCGCTTGTTCTTTGCAGAATAAACTCTTGAGCTAAAGCATGATTTGTGGTAGTGTCAGGCCGTCTGCTACAGAACCAATAGTTCTTAGGGCAGATGTGTTCTCAATTAGTGGCCGGTCATAAGTCGCGGATGAGATTTTTCATACATTTTATATAGTGCCACCGCACACTGAGCGCTCGAGTGGCCGCGTTCGAGCCACAAGAAAATGTATGAAAAAGCTCTTCTGCGACGTGTGGCGGCCACTAGTCGTCGCCACTAGTGGCCCAGTGTGCGGGGGCTGTTAGGGCAGATGTGTTCTGAATTAGTGGAGACCACGTATCGATGAGACCAGCCCAAGACCGACAACCCTCAACTTAAAGAAAATGGCGCGGTATCTAATTTTCCGGATGTGATGAGGGAGAACCGTATACGTTGGCGTGCTCCTCGAAATGTTTGTCCAGCTGTGAGCGCATATCTACTAAAATAAAATCACTACATAGATAAAACAAAGCCCTCCGCCGCTGTCTATCTGTTCGGGATAAACTCAAAAACTACAGAACGGATTTTTATGCGATTTTCACCAACGGATAGAGTGATTCATGAGGAAGGTTTAGGTGTATAACTTGTTAAGGTTTTATGTAAATTGGTTGAAATTTCACGATAATTGTTGAAAAGCCGCCTGGGAGCTTTCATCGAAAATTCCTAATCTCTTGGAGATAATATAACAAAACAATGTATGGTGTGATAGTAACGGATAATTAATACCCGTGCGAAGCCGGAACGGGTCGCTAGTATTAGGTATATAATTTAAAAGCTAATTTCAATAGTCAAAGGCAAAACATCATTGGTAGTCAAAGTTGCTTTGCGTTTAGATAACAACAGCATTGCTCATGCCAAGCGACTCTTCTTAATGTATGGTGTTTTTTAAAGATAAATTTACGCCTGCACGGTATAAAAAAGTATGCCAACGGATTTATTAGGAAGACAATTACTATTCAGTAGACGTGTCAAGTATTTTATCATTCTATTGTTCTGCGAAGTAAGTGTCAAATAAGCTATGTACGTGAACTTACTCCATATTAATCTGACGATGTGTCTAGTTTGAGAATAATTCGTAAAATACTCACGTCTATTATTATATCACAGCACTTTTGAATGAGAAAAATACGTTATACGTTGAAATATGTTTATACATTCTTGTAACTACTTACTCTAACGTGAAAAATGTACTTTTAAGTTTTTGTGTACGAAAATAACAATTAAATTGCTTATGTAACTAAAACACTTTAGAGAGAACTCATAAGCATAAATTTTTCTTCCATAATTTTCAAAGTGTGTTTTAATCTTGTCAATTTATTTTTAGTTTATCCTTAGGTTTTATTTGTTTTAAATGTAAAGTAAACATTGAAAAAACGCGTTATCAATGGGACAATGCATTAATGGCAAACATCAAAATTACTGTATAAATATTTTATTACAAAAATATTTTGAATTTCACTATGTACCTATTTATTGTATAAAAAAACCTTCAAGGAGCACTGTTATTTAAAAAAAGAGGCATCGCACAAAAACTTTAAAAAAAATCATGTCCCTATTATGTCCCCACGCTCGTTGTTACATTAGGACATTTTAAAAACGTTGGCAAGTGTATAGCGAGCGACGCCGCGGTAATAAGCCAGGCTAGCTCGCCAACTCGCGCTTATTTCCCCAGAGTGGTTGCGTCGTGGAATATAAAGAAATATCTCTCGAAGTGCGTTCTCTTCAATTTCATTTGTATGTGCTTTGAGACGGCTTGATACTTTATATTATTTTATTTACAAGTTTACTATATACCTATTTTGGATTGATTGAATTTGTGGGTAATTTCACCAGACGGTAAATGATGATACAGTCTAAAAGAAGGGAGAAATTTAACAGGTACATTAAACAAATGTAACATATTGAAACATTAGGAATTCGCTATGACTTTAAAACAAAGTTAACTGGAAAAATAGGTACTTTTTCTCTGTTTTATGATAACAAACAAAGAAAATACCGTGACCGTCATGATATGCCGTACTGTGCTAAAACACGAGTTTTAATTTTCTTTGCTTAATTTTCATATATTTTTGTCGTTCTAATGCTGCTTATATGGGTCCATGAGTTTCGGTTTAGACGCAGCATCATAACTGTCAATACAATATTTTCTTAATTTTACAAATATATTTGACATGCCTGACGTGCAAATATCTTTTAAAGCATTACCAACCAATATTTATTGTTCTTTGGGAAAAGCTATTCATGTGTCTCTACCAAAATCGTAAAATCTTATTTATTAACTCACGATGCACAACGTAAAAATACGGTAAAACAACTGGCTCCAGGCCAACACGCATAACGGCGTACTCGGATTCATATTACAAAACACATTTTGTTTTTTATTTACAATGTTGCTCGCTACACGTAAATGTACATTCCTTTATGTTGATTTCATACAGTATCATTTCATTCACTTATAACTTAACGCAATACTCAATATCAATTTACACTTTGATGTAAGTAAAAACTCAACAACGTTACATACATATAAAAGAAAGTCAGTGTCTAACAAAAAACAGACATGATTCCACGACACACAGTCAACGACATGATTCCATAAGTGTTTTGTATTTTCTGTTCAGTACAAATCACTAAACCCGTAAGTACTATTCACATTTATTTCATTTATCTATAACCAAGGAATACTAATTAAGAAAGAAAAGTCAGAAAGAAAACTAAAGAAGCGTCACTCAATTCTCTCGCCAATTATTTAATCGTCTCACGCCATCGCACTCGAAACGTAGAAGTACGCCTAGCAGTATAATGTATAACGTTATCTGTTACGTCCCTTAGCGATAGCTTCATTTACGTATAGCATTTTACTTGTCAGTACTAATAAGTTATTAAATCAATGTATCTATTGTATGCAGCGTGGGGAGTGCGCTATTACTTAACAAATCATTGGCTATAACAGTGTAAAAAGGAATACAGTACGTACAAATTAGATGTTCGTTTGTATATTGTAAAATGCAAAAGTCCTTTTTTTTTTTTTTTTTTTTTTTTTTTTTTTTTTTACGTGGGGAAATCCGTCATGGATACCACCGTGTCCGGGGAAGCACGGTGGTTATGTTGGACTTTACCAACTAAAACCCCACGGTGTTCCGTCTCGTCTTTTGGTTTGCTGGGTGCAGGAACACTTTCGTACACTACTGCACCCAGCACAAGCACCCGAAATAGCAGGCCTAACTCTGGGATTACATGGATCCCTTACGCATTTTAAGGAGCACCAGGAATACATGGCGCTCCTTCCAACTCGAGGACCTATTCTCCCGCGAGCGACAGACTCCCCGTGTCTATCGCCCGGAGGTCCTGTTCAAGGGGGCAGGCGACGGTCATGTGCAGCTCGCCTGCGCCCAGCTCTCTTGCGACGGAGCGGATGAGCATCCACGGCTTCCTCTCTCAACCGCTCCGCTGCTTCCTTTAGCGACATAACAATTTCGCTAAAGGAGACCATTGCTTCCCAAGCCCTCTCACTGTCCACCATGGCCTTGACCACTACGGGCAGCGAGAGGTCTTGTCCCAACGGTTCCAAAAATAGCTGGCGTGGCTCCGTCCATGCCGGGCATTCAGCCAACGTATGTTGCGCCGTGTCAGAGACACTTTCACATTCGTGGCACTCGTCTCTGGGTTCTCTGCGTGCCACCCTGTACAGATATCTTCCGAAGCACCCATGCCCCGAAAGAATCTGCACAAGGCGGAACGTCAGTGCACCATGTCTCCTTTTCATCCATCCCTGAAGCACAGGTCGGATGGCCTCGATGATCGAGTGACCAGCAGTGGGTGTCTCGAGTCTTTCCTGCCAATGGACAAGGAGCTCGGCCTGCGCTACTTGCTTCCATCTCTCAATTTCCTTCGGAGAAGGGTGTTCTCCCCGTAATTTGGCATCCACCCTTCGCTGGTACAGACTAGCTAAAACCATGGCGTCCAGATCCCATGGCGGTGTCCCAGCCAAGACACAGGCTGCCTCGTAAGATATGGTGCGGTATCCTCTAATCACTCTCACCGCCATTACCCTCTGCGGTTTACGCAGCAAGGGTCGGTTGCGGGCGGTCAGAGCGTTTGCCCAAATGGGTGCCCCATATAGGGCCATCGACCGCACCACACCTGTGTACAGACGACGGCAGCCAGCGTTCGGCCCACCTACATTCGGAAGAAGCCGGCTCAACGTCCCAGCAGCCCCAATGAGCTTAGGAGCGAGGCGCTTGAAATGCTCCTCGAACTTCCATCGGCTGTCAAGTACAAGACCAAGATATTTCATCGTTGACTTGACAGCGATGGAAATTCCATTCACCACTAGTGTTGTGCCAGCCGCAGGTCGTTGCATCAATCTGGGCCCGTGGAAACATATAGCTTCGGATTTATTAAGGGCAACCTGTAATCCTAATCTCTGGATACGCGCTACAATAAGAGCTACCCCTGCTGTCACCAGCTCACGTGCCTCATCAAAAGTGCTACCTCTAGCACTCACGAGGGTGTCGTCTGCGTAACAAGTTACGTCGACACCTTCCATATTCACATCCCTCAAGACCCAATCGTATCCAATGTTCCATAACAGCGGCCCTAAGACCGACCCCTGGGGCACACCACGCGAAATGTCTCGCCGGATCCAGCCACCAGGTACAGGGAACTCGACCGCTCTCTCCGAGAGATATGCGTCTACCACATTCTTCAAGTACGCAGGCAGTGCGTGGAACCTTAGTGCCTCCCTGATGCTACCCCAGGGAAGGGTGTTGAAAGCATTGGCGATGTCAAGAGACACCGCCAAGACTACTTTACCCTGAGATATAGCATCCTCCGTTAGGGCCCTTACCCGAGCGACAGCATCAATCGTGGATCTACCCCGCCGGAAGCCAAATTGGAACTCACTTAGATCCGGTCCCGTCTCCTCCAGGTGGCGAACGACACGAGCAGATACCACTCGCTCAAATAATTTGCACAGTTCATCCAGCAAAACTATTGGGCGATATGCTGATGGTGAGTCAGCCGGGCGTCCTTCTTTCCGTAGCAGAACCAGTCTTCCCGTTTTCCAAGGACGTGGAAACTGACCCTGCTCCAGACAAGCGCAAAATAGCGCCCTCACTTGCGGCTCTAGAGGGCCAAGAGCCAGCACCCAGGCACGGCCAGGAATACCGTCCGGACCCGGAGCGGTATTTTTTGATTGAAGCCGCAGCAACGCTGCTTTTAGCTCGCCTTCAGTAACTTCAGGTACAATCGGATCATATGTTTCCATCTCTGCGTGAGAAGCCATACGCGGTGGCTCCTGTTCGGGCATGTTTGGAAATAATGCTTCCACCACCGAGTTTAGCAGTTGAGGCTGCATACTTTCAGTCAAAGGTGGGGCCTTAGAGCGAAGCTTTCGCATCACCATCCTGTATGGCCTTCCCCATGGGTCACTGTTAAGGCTGTCAAGCATGATCTCTTCGGCCAGTTTCTTTGCAGCCTTGATGGCCATTTTCAGCGCGTCTTTCGCCACCTTATATCGCGCGTACAGGCGTTCTTCCTCATCTTCATCTCGGGGACGTCGTCTCCGGCACCTGGTGTATGGGCGTCTAGCATCTATACAGTTTCTCCGTAGCTGGGATATTTCATCAGACCACCAATACACAGCACCACACGGTGGAGAAGCACCGATTCGTGGCATGGCTGCATCACAGATTTGTGTCATGGCCTCACCAAGCCGTTTGACTTCTTCATCCACCCGGTTGGGGGTTCTAGACCCTAATGCCCACGCCTGAACTATTGCTGCCTCAAGCAACAACTCCCGGTCTAGGCGCTTTAATGACCACCGAGGACCACCACGATGCCGTTGTTGACTCGAGCCACCTATAGAAATTGGTATTGCCGACATATCAAACCTAATATAACGATGGTCCGACAGTGTCTCCTCGTCCTCCAGCACTATCCAATTGTTAATCCGTCGTTCTAGGACTGAATCTGCGAACGTTATATCCACGATGGAGCCACCATTACGTCGAACACAAGTGTGGGATGACCCCTGGTTCAACACCGAAAGCCCCGTAAGAACGGCCCACTCCTCCAGTACCTCACCACGGGCGTCAGTCACTGGCGATCCCCACGCCCTAGATTTAGCGTTGAAATCGCCAGCCACAAGTACCCGGCTGGGGTGACTGCTGCCGATTTGAGTTCTCAGTTGGTCGAGGTAATCTTCAAACTCGGCTAGGCTACGATTCGGCGAAAAGTATACACCAATAATTACGACGTCACCAAGACGAGCCGCGACGTACCCCCGGCCTTTGACAACGTGTTCGAATGTAGGAGAGCCGACCGCGGTTTGGGAAACTAAGGCAACCAGTCCATCTAGATCTCCTATCCAGTTGTCCCTAAGTGGGACGTAATAGGGCTCTGCAATCACAGCAATGTGTATCAACCACTCTGCCATGCTCTGGAGAAGAAGGTCCTGAGCTCTGGCACAGTGATTGATGTTCGCCTGGATAAAACGAACAGCCATCTTAGTCGACGGCCATGTTCGCCCCCTCTTTATCCCGGTCAGCACCAAAACTAGTGGACGGGTGATCAGACTGCGAGGGGGCCCGGGGGCCATCGCTAGTCTTTTTCCCTTTCTTGGGCGGAGTGTCACAGTTCCCGCTCCCTAGTCTATGTTTTGCAGGCTTACCTGCCGCTGCACACAGCGAGCATTTTGGCTCAGCTGCGCAGGTAGCTGCTTTGTGACCGTCCTGGCCACAACGGTAGCACTCATTACTCCGATCTGTCACCGCCGTACATGCTAAGCGAACATGTCCAATCTGCAAGCACCTGAAACAACGGAGTGGCCTTTGTTTCAGGAGCTGCACTCGAGCGGTAACCCATCCGACCGTCAAACGTCCTTCATTGACTACTTTTTTGGCTGCAGCAATTGGACAGCTGACCCAAACCGTTCCTGAGCCTTTGAGGGCACGATGAACTGTCCCCACTTTAACTGCCTCGATTGGGCAACCACCTCTAAGTGCTACCGCGGCAGCAATTTCTTTTTCATCTGTCGAGTCATCTAGGCCATAGATTCTTAGATCTGCGCACCTTACTGGCCTAGAGACTTTAGCCACATCTTCTGGAATCAACTCTCTTAACTTTTGTGCCAAGGAGTCAGCCTTTTCTGAGTTTGATTCCCCGGGTACTTCCAGGATACGGGCTCCAGTCGTAGCCTGCCGAAATCTTACCCCGGGAATACCTATACCTGAGAGGTCTATTCTCGTTTTCGCCTGGGTCAGCACTTGCTTATAGGTCAAGCCCTTTTTCTCTGCCTCGGGTTGCAGCGTAATAACGACTGCTGCAGATCGAGGGGGGCGCAACTTCCTCTTGGTAGCTTTAGCAGCGCTCCCTTTAGCCTTTGTCTTAGGTGCGGCCTTTTCCTTCTCTTTCTTGCCACCCCTGCCAACTTTAGTCCATCCTTCGGCACAATCCACATCAATCGGAATTTCAGCACTAAATCTGGTCTGATTAGGCATTGGCGCTGCACCCTGCTTTTTGCCTTTTCGACTCTTATTTCTTGTCGTTGTACCGGATGCTGCTGACTCCATCGGTGGGTTCACCTTCGCTCGCGGCTGCTGGGTTTGGGCGAAAGTTTCCGTATCCTTGTTTCGCCTGTCTGCCGCGAGCGGAGGGCGAAGTATCTTCTCAGGTGGGAGCCTTTGTTCTAAGGACTCTAGCCGTGCGTTTATCATGGTCCCGACCTGGACCATGATAGACCGCGCCAGTTCATCGATCATTCCCTGGCTCGGTGGTTGTCCTTGAGGGATCGCCTGAGATGCCACCTTTTCCGGAACGGAAGTGACAGGCTGAGACGTGGGAGCGCCGCCTGTTTGCATTATCTCCTTGCGCAGCTCTGCTATCTCATTTCTAAGCTCATTCACTTCCCGCCTAAGGGCCGTATTTTCTGCCTGCAGCTTTGCTGCCTCATCTTTTGAAAACTTGAGGCTTAATGCCTCTACCGCCTCCTTGATTGAGCTGCCTGCATCTTTAAGAGCACGCGCGAAAGTACCCTTCAGGTTCTTTGACTTAGATGCCACCCGTAGGATCACATCTACATCGTCAGCGACTTGCTTCTTGAGGATCGCGCTGTCAACGGTCGTGCATATGCCCAGTGAGGCCCGTGTCATAGCGGCAGCACGGGCCATTTCTTGGACTTCGTCTTCTCCACAATCAACAGACCTTGGCTTGAGGAACTCTGACTTTGTGCTCTTACCTTGACCGGATGGTACTTCTTTACTTAGCTCATTCGCTTCACTAGAGGATGCCGCTGAATTATCGAGACGTCGCCTTTTCACCGCCTTCGACTGCCTGGGGCGCCCTGTTGACTTAGAAGAGCGCAGCCTTCTGGTACTCGGCTCTGAGTCTGACGTACATGTCAGGTCCATTCTTCCCTTGTCATACAGACAGATCGCACCCGACATTCCCTCTCTATTATCATTTAGGGCAGCTCCTCCCTCTTTAATCTCACTATCCTCTTCTCTAACACCTGCCACACACACAACTCCCCCCTGCACATTTCCTTCCTCTTCCCTACTCATTCCCATACCTACCCCCGAAAAGCGCTTGTTGGCCCCCCCGTATACGTCGGGGCCGATGCGCTGGCTTTCCAGCGCACCAAGGGATTCCCCGCAAGCGGGACCCTCCCGGGTAGTTATTTTGACAATCGCTTTATCCATTGTTGTAGTAGCCGCCCTCGCGACTGGTTCCCTACCAGCCACTCATCCCATCGCCGGGCGGCAGAGCTTGGGATTAGGGTAATTTTTATAGAGGTTTTCTTCCTCGCAGCCCCTCGCTCCGTGCGTGGGGCCCCCGGTCCGCTCAGTGCGGATTACGGGTTGCCCGACGGTGGCCGAAGCCAACGCCCACCGGCCACAAAGACCGGTGGACCCGCCGCGCAGGGCGTTGCCACCCCCACTGGTAATTTTTTAATGAGGTTTTCTTCCTCACGGCCCGAAAGCCTCCCCCCCATTGTCGCCGCCCGAAGTCTCGCACAGTCTACTCTGATGAGCAGAGGAGCACCAGGAGCATCCAAGCGGCAACCCCCCTGCTAGTTTTGGTTCGCGCCGGGTTTCCCCGGTACCTCCCATATCTGGGAGGCGTTCCCCTATCCACCACCCGGGGACGCGCCCGATGGGGGACTAGCAACCCCACACGGGAAATGCAAAAGTCCTAAGCCAACTTCAAAAGAGAAAGAAAAATCCCTTTTAATATAAAAATACATAAAACAACTAAAACAATCAAGATCGTTGAAGCGACGCGCACGAGAAAAAAACCATTTTCAGCCGAGCCCAGAGACGCTGTAAGTAGGATTTTGCGCTCGAAAATCCTCGGAAAGGGAGGATAGATGAGCCAGAAAGAAATAGAAGATATAGAGTAAATGAAATGTATGTACATAAGCTTCGTATATAAATTGAACATTAAATAAAAGGCCCGAAAGATTCGCGAGACTATTCGAGTAAAAGAGATGAAAGTGGCAAGGCGTAGGAGAAAATAAGCGAGAATGAATACAAATGCGGGTTTTTTTTGCCGGCACTGGATTTACTTTGTTTATGTTTGTTTAGATTAGTTTAAGTGGATCCAAAGTAGAGACGGCTTTGGTTCGCAGACGTTTGCAATTTAGCATTATGGTTAGTTCAAACCCATTATAGTTATTGCGATGGGAATTTTGAAGGTTTATTTTACGCTATTTATCTTTACTTGATTGAACTTACTTAATTATGAAAATCTATAAAACTCAAAAACTAATCGATTTTTTGATAACGATTTTATCGTAATGTTTACTGATAATAATGCAGTGCTATGGAAGTAACTGATTTAAACGGGAAAACACTATGCTGCATAAGTTTAGAAGAAAATCTGTTTTCTTACAAATATATTGAAAAACGTCATGTGATACCCGGGCGTTAAGATTTTACCAAACTACTTCAAGGTACTTACCGCCATTGTATCACAATCTACTATTGCAGTACGACTTTATTAATCAACTTTACTTACATATAAGTTTGCATGGAACTAACTGATCGAAATGGGAAAACACATTGCCGTACGATTTTGCCGACGTCCACTACGCATGTTCTTATACATACAATAAGCTAGGACCAACAAGTATAAATTGTAAATTTAAAAAACCCCCGGCATTCGCCATTTTGTGGTCGAGGCCATCTTGGATTTGCATAATGCTATTCTACTAGTCAAGCCCTTTCATTTGATACCCATATTAAGGGAGTTGGGAAAAATATATAATCTGCCATTTTGTAGCGGCGGCCATCTTGGATCGATTTTAATCAAACATAGCTAACAACACTCTCGACTAATTCAACTTTCAAACAAAAAAAAAACCGCATTCAAATCGGTCTACCTGTGAGCGCTACAGGGGAACAGAGACACACACACACAGACACGTCAAACTTATTACACCCCGTCGTTTTTGCGTCGGGGGTTAAAAACACATTGCCGTACGATTTTGCCGACGTCCACTACGCATGTTCTTATATAATAAGCTAGGACCAAAAATCGCGTAAACCATAGCAAATTCATCAATACATTGGACAGTTTGTATTTCAATGTAAAAAAAAACGATAAAAAAAAAATGTTCTACAATCTTGGTATCACCAAAAACATAGACAATTAAGATTTATTATTGAACAAACTGTCGGTACACTTAAAGCTAAATAATATTATTTTACAAAGATATACTCTTAACTCGTGTAGAATTGCAGTAATCCGCCTGTTTATTACACATATAAAATACAATCTATAAAGAATTCATCATGTTTTAAAATAGTTCATTAAGGCAATATACCTATATTTATTGTTGCAAATAATTTAACCCATCGTGACCTGTCGCTGTCGATTGGAAGGCTTGTAAAATTGGATATCTTATTCTTTGGAAGCACGCTACCTTACAAACGAACCCGAGCTACTGGACAATAAATAAAGCATTGAATTAATTCAATTAGTGCCCAATGTAGAAAGCTATACTGATTTGATAAGTAATGTGTTTTTAAACAGTTTTTTATACGCCCTCCTGACGCAGTGATAAAGATCGGTGATTTTTTAGGGTTCCGTAGTAAACAAGGAACCCTTATAGTTTCGCCATGTCCGTCCGTCTGTCCGTCCTCGGTTAATCTCAGAGACTATTAGTGCTAGAAATCCGTAATTTAACATGAGTATAAATATTAATCACGCCGACAAAGTGGTGAAATAAAATATTGATAAATATTTTTTTAGGGTAGCTCCCCTACATGTAAAGTGGGGATGAATATTTTTTTCTCGTCTACCCCATAGTGTGGGGTATCGTTGAATAGGTCTTTTAAAAATACTGTGGGTGTGGGAACATCATTTTTCGATTTCTAGATCCGTTTGTAAAATATGATGTTTTAAAGTGCAAATTTTTATTAGAGTCAAGTGTCAAACTTGAAAAAATTCACAGCAGTAGGGTATATAATCAATTTTAAAGGAAAATTATCACGGCTAAGTAGGGTTCACAGGTTAAGGAGTTATATCTGTTTTTCGAGGATTGTGACTACGGAACCCTACACTGCGCGTGGCCCGCCACGCACTTGGCCGGTTTTTTTGTAAGTGGGATTTTAACGAAGCGTACATGTTTTATTAACATTTAAATAATATTTCCACTATCACCACTACAGCCTTTATTTAACGTCCCACTGCTGGGCACGGGTCTCCTCTCTCATAGGAGAGGGATTTAGAGCTTAGACCCACCACGCTGCTCCAATGCGGGTTGGCGGGCTTTTAACGACTATGTTCACATGATAGTGATAATAACCGGGACCGTGCTCTCCGAGGCACGGGGGTGAAAACATCGTCAACTAGCAACTCTGGGCTGGCACTGAGAATTTCTTGACAAAAAAACCCAATACCTAACAATAATTTGCCTGACCCGGGAATCGAACTCCGAACCTCGTGATCTGCAGTCGAATATGCTAATTAACTAATAATGCCACCAGACTAACGAGGCAGTGGCAAAACGACAACGAGGCAAAAATAATATTTAATTTATTAAGAAAACTCTGAGCCAAACGTCAAGATCTGCTCATGGTCTAAGATACCATCATAGAGATTACTACCCTCATCTGTTATTTAATGCTGATAGAGATAATATGCTAGATAATTCATAGATTGATACATTGCACTTTGGTTGCCTGGCTAAATTTGGTGCCTATGATGTTAAACACAAAAAAATGTAATCAATTTTTTTCGATCTGCTTCCCTCATCTGTTATTTAAACGAATTATATGTCAAATGAAAGATTATTTTATTCCCAATCGAACCGTATTTGGTTGCCTGGTCAAAAGTGGTGCTAAATCATGGTTGCCTGGATTTTAAGATATAAAATTTTCTGTGCGAGTGTTGAAAGTGACGGAAAAGTGTTGCGCGCGCAATTCCATTTGACAGACAAAGATGCAGTGAGGCAGGCGTGCACTCGCCAGGTGCTTAGTCTATACAAAGATTAAAACCATAGACTAGCTGTGCCTGTCCATTAAAGATATTTGCAAAAAAAATAAGTGAGCGACGTAAGGAATAAGTAATAAAACGTAAAAAAGCTGTTTTTGAAAATTTTGTCTGTTTGTCTGTATGTTTGTGCATGTATTACGCAAAAACTACTGAATGGATTGAAATTAAACTAGGCATGATCTAAGTTCATACTACATAATAGCATATAGGATACTTTTTATCCCGAAATTCAGCACAGTTCCCTTGGGAGAGGGGATGAAAGTCAAAATGTGTACTTAGCTGTAATTCATTATCGCGTAGTCCGATTTCATTCATTTTTAGGGTTCCGTACCCAAAGGGTAAAAACGGAGCCTTATTAATGTCATTCAACGTTTTAATAAATAATCAACAAATTCTTTTTTGTTGAAGTAACAAAAAATTTAAATTTAGTGGAGAAATTCGAAAAAAGGCGTCCTTATTTTGTGTAATAGACAAAGATGACTTGACAGGTTGAAAATTGTTTGGAGTAAATCTCATTTCGTCTGCGAGCTAGAGATCTGTGACCGGCTGACAGACAGACAGACAGCCGAGTGACATTAACAGGGCTCCGTTTTAACCCTTTGGGTACGGAACCCTAAAAATGAATGAAATCGGACTACGCGATAATGAATTACAGCTAAGTACACATTTTGACTTTCATCCCCTCTCCCAAGGGAACTGTGCTGAATTTCGGGATAAAAAGTATCCTATATGCTATTATGTAGTATGAACTTAGATCATGCCTAGTTTAATTTCAATCCATTCAGTAGTTTTTGCGTAATACATGCACAAACATACAGACAAACAGACAAAATTTTCAAAAACAGCTTTTTTACGTTTTATTACTTATTCCTTACGTCGCTCACTTATTTTTTTTGCAAATATCTTTAATGGACAGGCACAGCTAGTCTATGGTTTTAATCTTTGTATAGACTAAGCACCTGCCGAGTGCACGCCTGCCTCACTGCATCTTTGTCTGTCAAATGGAATTGCGCGCGCAACACTTTTCCGTCACTTTCAACACTCGCACAGAAAATTTTATATCTTAAAATCCAGGCAACCATGATTTAGCACCACTTTTGACCAGGCAACCAAATACGGTTCGATTGGGAATAAAATAATCTTTCATTTGACATATAATTCGTTTAAATAACAGATGAGGGAAGCAGATCGAAAAAAATTGATTACATTTTTTTGTGTTTAACATCATAGGCACCAAATTTAGCCAGGCAACCAAAGTGCAATGTATCAATCTATGAATTATCTAGCATATTATCTCTATCAGCATTAAATAACAGATGAGGGTAGTAATCTCTATGACTGTATCTCCCACTATCAGCAGTTATGCCACAGTTATGCCGTGAAAAGGTAACAAACTAAGTTACCGAGAGTAAAATATATTCGTTACCTTTGTTATTTATAGTAATAAGTAGTATGTATCACAGATATAAGAAGCAAAAGAATATACATGTTATACTAACAAAACAAATAATGTATAGCTTACACAAAATATACTTTTAATAACGCCATCCCTAGAATTGCGTGGTTTTTCGAGTGCCATAGTGGAAATAAAAACAGTATAAACTGTGGTATTCAGCATTGTACAATATTCTTTTAGGTACAGTAGCTCAATAAAATGTTCAACTTACTGCTTAGTGTCAGAACTCACACGATACTTTTAGCATCGGCTAACAGTTAGCCCTCATAACATACGATAAAGATACGCATTAGCGGTCAACCGCGTACGCGGCTGACCGCGCGGTTAGCCTCTTCGCCTAGAAATAGAATTTCTAGAAATTTGCCTAGAATTTTGTCGCGGTTTAGTGCGTACAAAATAAGCGGTTGCATATAAAAATATAAAAGCGGCTAGCCGCGCGGTCAGCCGCGTACGCGGTTGACCGCTAATGCGTATGAGGGCTTATTTTATGACTGCATCGCGTTCTGGCGACTCGTTTTTAGTGTTATCTCAAAATGGCTGATGCCAGACCCTTACAAGATAGTTGAAAATGCCATTCGAATTTGTGCTGAGTGAAACGTGTGGCTAGATAGTTAGTTTTTAATACAGAGTGCTTAGTCTAAGATCGGAGCACTCGAAAACGAACTCGAAAACTATTGATCGATTTCAGAGTAAAATAGACCTAAAATGGCTTGTATTAAGGTTTGAGTTCGCCAATACATTCAGCATTCGAACACAACGAGCGCCCCAAGCAGAAATGTTGTAAAATACATATTCGAACTATGGAATTACGACTTTAAAATACGAGTATTTGAGTTCATTTTGCTCTGAATTCACTTGTGATTCGATCAATAGTTTTCGAGTTCGTTTTCGAGTGCTCCGATCTTAGACTAACACCCGTATTCTTAGTTCTAAACTCATGATTTACTCGACTCGACTCAACCTCACAGAGGTGTTTTGATATTCATAGTTGTAATTTTTGTCCTTACCTCAAACACTTTCCTCACTCGAGGTGAGTTGAGTCGAGTCAAATGTAAGGTTGATCGGCATCTACCTTGAGGATGTTTTTATGTGATTGTTAGCTACAAAAGAAGTATTTTATTAATTTTTTATAATGTCTTTTGATAGTTTTATTGAATATATTATGTACGATAGTCGCGATAATTAGTCGTAAGGACTATCGTTTGCGCACGCACCGCACGCAGCGCACGCAGCGCACGCACCGCACGCAGCACACGCAACGCACGCACCGCACATAGCGCACGCAGCGCACGCACCGGACCCAGCGCACGCACCGCACGCACCGCACGCAGCGCACGGACCGCACGCAGCGCACGCAGACACGCAGCGCACGCACCGCACGCAGCGCACGCACCGGACGCAGGACACGCACCGGACGCAGCGCACGCACCGGACGCAGCGCACGCACCGGACGCAGCGCACGCACCGCACGCAACGCACGGACCGCACGCAGCGCACGCACCGCACGCAGCGCACGCACCGCACGCAGCGCACGGACCGCACGCAGCGCACGGACCGCACGCAGCGCACGCACCGCACGCAGCGCACGCACCGCACGCAGACACGCAGTGCACGCACCGCACGCAGCGCACGCACCGGACGCAGCGCACGCACCGGACGCAGCGCACGCACCGGACGCAGCGCACGCAGCGCACGCACCGCACGCAGCGTACGCACCGCACGCAGCGCACGCAGACACGCAGTGCACGCAGCGCACGCACCGGACGCAGCGCACGCACCGCACGCAACGCACGCAGCGCACGGACCGCACGCAGCGCACGCACCGCACGCAGCGCACGCACCGGACGCAGCGCGCACGCACCGGACGCAACGCACGCAGCGTACGGACCACACGCAGCGCACGGACCGCACGCAGCGCACGGACCGCACGCAGCGCATGCAGCGCACGCACCGCACACAGCGTACGCACCGCACGCAGCGCACGCACCGCACGCAGACACGCAGTGCACGCACCGCACGCAGCGCACGCACCGCACGCAGCGCACGCAGACACGCAGTGCACGCAGCGCACGCAGCGCACGCAGCGCACGCACCGCACACAGCGCACGGACCGCATGCAGCGCACGCACCGCACGCAGCGCACGCACCGCACGCAGACACGCACCGCACGCAGCACACGCACCGGACGCAGCGCACGCACCGGACGCAGCGCACGCACCGCACGGACCGCACGCAGCGCACGCACCGTACGCAGCGCACGCAGCGCACGCACCGTACGCAGCGCACGCAGCGCACGCACCGGATGCAGCGCACGCAGACACGCACCGCACGCAGCGCACGCACTCGCACTCGAACTCGCACTCGCACTCGAAGTCGCACTCGCACTCGCACTCGGACTCGAACTCGCACTCGAAGTCGCACTCGCACTCGCACTCGGACTCGAACTCGCACTCGCACTCGCACTCGCACTCGCACTCGCACTCGCACTCGCACTCGCACTCGCACTCGAAGTCGCACTCGCACTCGCACTCGGACTCGAACTCGCACTCGCTCTCGCACTCGAACTCGCACTCGCACTCGCACTCGAACTCGCACTCGAACTCGCACTCCAACTCCCACTCGCACTCGAACACGCACTCGAACTCGCACTCGCACTAGTACTCGAACTCGAACTCGCACTAACACTCGCACTCGAACTCGCACTCGAAGTCGCTTTCGCACTCACACTCGAACTCGCACTCGCACTCGCACTCGCACTCGCACTCGCGCTCGAACTCGCACTCGCACTCGCACTAGCACTCGAACTCGAACTCGCAATCGCACTCGCACTCGCACTCGAACTCGCACTCGCACTAGCACTCGTACTCGCACTACACTCGCACTTGAACTCGCACTCGCACTCGCACTCGCACTCGAACTCGAACTCGCACTCGCACTCGAAGTCGCACTCGCACTCGCACTAACACTCGCATTCGCACTCGTACTCGCAATTGCACTCGCACTCGCACATAAAAAAAATCGTCCATTATTAAGGTTAGCTAACGTCATAACTAACGAAACATTCCTCCAAACGATGACGTAATCCTTGAGTTTTACCTTGACTCCACTCATTCGAGGAACCTCGAGAATTCCTCAACCTGACAACTATGAATACCGATCTTGAGGTTCTTTCAAGTCATTCCTTGAGGCCTCCTCGAGTGAGTTGGAGTCGAGGGGCTTTTCGAGTTACGACTAAGAATATGGGTGTAAGCACTCTGACGAATAAAATCCCTGCGCGTTTTAATATACCATCAATTTACTGATCATCGATGATAAATGACGTAAAATGAAGCCGCCAATCTGGAGATGGCTAGAGTGAAGACTTCGGTGGAGGCACACCACGCACGACAGCCGTGCTATGTTTATGTGCAAATCTGTCCAACATGGAAGAAGAAGTGAGAGCCGCAAATCACAACTGTTGTTTGTTGGCATATCTTACTATAATATTAACAGTGCTGGGTTTTTGACGTGATAACGTCTTAAAGCGATGGACACCCGACTACACACACGAAAAAGCATGACTCAGTATCACGTACCGCGTGCAAGTGAGAGCGCGGAACAAGCGATAGAGGGCCAATGTTTTCTTATGACGTCATCACGTAAAATTATCGTCCGTAAACCGACTTTACAGACAGCCAATTTTTTCAATACAACCGTAGCTTTGAGTTTGCGACAAGCGATCAAATCGCCGATCGCCGATACTCGAAGTATCGTGTGTGTGTGTGCTCTTACAGCTACCATGTAAATAAAGAGTGTCGGCGAAGAACAAAAGACGTTGGCGGCCATTAATATAAAGTTCTTGAGAACTTTTGCAATATTGCGATAGAGCCATTCATGTTTACGGCGGCGGAGTCGAGATTATTGACTTTTTTGTGTGTACATACTCGTACTTTCTTAAACGGTTTGCTTATTATAGTTCAAGAGACACTTGTACTAAAAAATAATAAGTATTTGTTTTTATTACCTATTAGTCCAGGCAAATTCTATAAAAAACTCAAAACTCAAAATGTGGCATTACTACGTTAAAAACGTGTCAATAACTCACTCGCATCCGTACAAAATAACAAAATTTCATTATGATATCTAAAATTGTGCGTGTGAGTGTTTATTTACTAGATGCTTGGAGGAAATAGGACATTATATCACCTCACGTTTACTCTACGTAGGTATAATGTACACTTTTAGAATATCAATCATACATGTATGTGGATTGAGTTTTATTTAACTTTTTTTTATAATACTTAGTTAACTATTTTGCGTCATCATCATACATAGATTGATATTACAGTTACAAAACAATGAAACAGTGGAAAATCTCTTTAAAAGACAAATAAGAAAAAATACATTGCACCCAGCGAAGCATACCCGTATTCTTAGCATATCGCCAATTGGCGAATCTTTCACACACATATCTTATCCACACTCCCTAACTCTTTCCCCCTTTTCCCCCATTTAGCCCATTTTTCCGAACGTACTCGCCAGTCGCCAATAGTAACGTGTGGGGGGCGGGGCTTACTTTATTGCAAATTCTTTCTCCGAGATATCGAATTCTTTCCATTTTGTACTCGGTTCACTGCACTTGATAGTGGATGTAATTGAGCTAATAGAAATTTTTGAATGCAAGCTCCACTTGCTTTGTTCATTGCTTCTATATCCGATTTATAGTATTGTCACGTAATAGGTACCTACTGATGTCGACTGCGTTTGTTTCTTGGTGGTTAAAGAGGTTGGTAAATCAGTTAAAGAGAAAGATAAGGTTTTATTTACTCGAAATATATGGGTACAAAAATATATATAACTGGCAGATGCCAGCGACTTCTTCCGCTTGGATTCTTATAAATCTCACTTGGGGGTGGAATTTCCAAAATTCCTGAAACACTTGATTCTTTATTTTTAACCGACAATACAAATTACCTACCGATTTTCATTGATATACTTTAAAAATGACGGACTTTCATACAATCTTTCAACTCCCATTTAACCCACTTGGGAGTAGTTTTTCCAAATTTCTTTAAACCCGTAACTCTTTATTTTCAACCGAAAACTTGAATACCAATATATTTATATTTATATTTATATAATTTTATAGATATAACATGAAAAATGACGGACTTTCATACAAACTTTTATCCCCTATTTAACCCCCTTAGGGATGGAATTTGCAATAATCCTTTCTTAGTGTGCGCCTACGTCATAAAAGGAAGCTACAGTGAAAATTTCAAGTTTCTAGCTTCAGTGGTTTAGGCTGTGCGTTGATGATCAGTCAGTCAGGACAAGCTACTTTATATTATTACAAGCTACTAATTTTATTATACTTGGATAAATTTATGTTGTCAGTTCCAACATACTTTGCCATATTGAAGTGCAAATGTTTAGAATCTATTACAATTAATTTATTGCAACTAATCGCTGCTCGGTCTATTTAGATCAAGGTGTAATTTTAAAGTGTCATTAATTTTTTTCCCATGTTTTTCCCTTATCTTTTTCTTATTCCTGTTGTTTTTTACTTTTGAATTGTCTTTACTTAGTTAACTACCATATTTTCAAAAATCTCAATCGAGTGCTTCCTTCGCATACGGCACACTATATGACTACGCATAACCCTTTGACGTGTTTTGTACCTCGTAAATACCTGTACAAAAATGCAGTAGGCTTCATAATATTATTGTCAAATAAGTACACAATATACTTACTACTTAGATTAAGTTTTGTATTTGCTTTTGGCTGGAGGGTGTAAATTTCCAGAGCAGGCTCCCTGTAGTTGATTATGACATCCGATTATATCTTCTTTGTCCCGTTATTTATCTTTAGCTAGCCTTAAACGAGATGAGGCAGCCTCGCTTATGAGAAATTCTTTCTTTGACGCCAAACAAATTCAAGACACGTGAACTTTACCTACGAGAATATTGCTTTTCAAACTTCTCTCACCGGTATCGTGTACCGTACTTTTAATATCAACATCTACAGTCTTTACTGTCTATGAAATAGGATTCAAAATGTTTTCTGCTGAAGCTTTTGGTTGTAATATGTCTGCGTCAATAATATTTATCGTTTAATTTTCGACATTAGCAAGTTGGCTTGTTAAATGTTTCCATTGTATAGTTGTATATTTTTCTGTGATTTTCGCTGGTTATCGTTGGAACATCTTTATTTTACTAATCACTTTACTTTTTCGTGAGATCTTTGTTAGGGCGTATACAAGCTCGGTTCGAAAATATGTATTTCTGTTTGAATAAAGAACTTTTAAATCATAACATTACATTATACATGTGATATCTGGTGACTATTATTCCAAATTTTCCGTGTTATTGTTTAGAATACCTAATTTAATTATAATTAATTAGTTTTATTAATTAGTTAAAATTAGTAATTTTAACTAATTAAATGAATTTAAACCACCAGTTATAGTCACCAGTATAATTAGATACGTATAAATGCTGGATACCTACTGTATATTTTATATTTAGTTATTTACTTACTACAGGCTCTTAATGTCTGTATTGTATTGTGTTACGGTGTACGAATAAAGTGTTAATTATATATATTACTAGATGACGCCTGCGACTTCGTCCGAGTGGATTTAGATTTCTTAAAATTCTATTTTCTTTCCCGGGATTAAAGTAGACTATGCCCTTCCCCGGGATGTAAGCTACCTCTGTACCAAACATCAAAATCGGTTACACTGTTGGGCCGTGAAAGGCTGGCAGGCTGACAGATAGACACACTTTTACATTTATAATATTAGTATGGATATACTGCGGACAATTTCAACTGAATATCAAAATATTAAAAAGCGAAATAATCTAAAGCCGAGTTGCGAACCGCCGACCAATCATTTGTAATAGCGTCGATGCCGTTTCATTAAGAGAAGTTTAACTACGCATACTATTTACCCAGTCTATTAGGATTCCTTGGAGAATGGAACGATCATCTGAATTGATTAACATAAGATCTATTTGCTGTTGTTTTTGAGATGTTTTTTTTTGACGACCTCCCTGGCGCAGTGGTGAGCGCTGTGGTCTTATAAGTGGGAAGTCCCCGGTTCGATTCCTGGCAGGGGAAATTTGGGATTTTATAATTTCTAAATTGTCTCTGGTCTGGTCTGGTGGGAGGCTTAAGCCGTGGCTGGTTACCACCCTACCGGCAAAGCCGTGCCGCCAAGCGATTTAGTGTTCCGGTATGATGCCGTGTAGAAACCGATCAAGGGGTATGCATACCTCTTTCAAGTTAGCCCGCTTCCATCTTAGACTGCATCATCACTTACCATCAGGTGAGATTGCAGTCAAGGGCTAACTTGTAATTGAATTAAAAAAAAAGATGTACCTACATGTACCTACCTACCTAGTTGAAACAATCCGAGCAAAGCTGTGACGTTTGTAATTTTGAATTGCGTATTTATATGCCTCCTGTATTTATCTGCTGAATATCTAATTGTAACGACGAACCGAGTGTTAGACGAAGCGACGCTTCGTTGAGAGAAGTTGAACTACGCTTCTCGACTTCATGCTTCATTTTAGAATTAATTGATCACCGTAATCTTTTTTAGATCTCTTTGCTGTAGAGTTTTCTTCAGCTAAAAATAATTATGTTGTTGGAGATCAAACCTCTAATTATCATTGTAAGTTAATTATTGCTTGAAAATTATTTTATAGGTGCATTATCAAATATCAATAGATAATTATGTTTCAGTCCTCAATGTAGCCACAATTGTTAGTTGTTCTGACCCCAAAGCCTCCTTAGCGTCCTCTACAATGTCGCCCATTACATACATCAGAACTACGGAATAGCGAACTAACAAATCGAATTCACACTTGCCTCTCTTTGCCTCTAGTTATAGAAAAAACTGGTAGTCATCAGGACTTGCATACTAACGAGCTTAATGAGATCTGCTCATTAACGGTACGCAACCTCGTGTTTACGCTGCGATCACGGAGTAGGTACGGCTTTTTTAAATGTCCTAGCCTAACTGATTTCTAGCGGTATTAACTCGTTTAGAAATGAAAATACGACGTTTTGAGCTCTTGGGAAGTTAGATCATTCTTTTTTGTTTCGAATCAAGATTTTAATAAATATTTATATGCGTGAAATCTATCTGAAATTTTGGGAATTACCTATTTAATATCTTTCTATTAAAGATGTAAGTAATTGAAAAAATTGACTTTAGTGAAGACTCAGCAGGGCGATTCAGAACACTTCGATTCGGTTTCGGTTTCGACAACTACCCTGTCGATACGGTTATTCTGAATTGAAAATACATCTTATCGTACGATAACTTACCTAATCGATCGATAGTTACGTTATCGAAGTGTTCTGAATTACTTACCGTACGATAAGATGTATTTTTAACCCCCGACGCAAAAACGACGGGGTGTTATAAGTTTGACGTGTCTGTGTGTGTGTGTGTGTGTGTGTGTGTGTCTGTCTGTTCCCCTGTGGCGCTCAAACGAGTGGACCGATTCGAATGCGGTTTTTTTTGTTTGAAAGGTGAATTAGTCGAGAGTGTTGTTAGCTATGTTTGAAAAAAATCTGTCCAAGATGGCCGCCGCTACAAAATGGCGGATTACATATTTTTTCACAACTCCCTTAATATGGGTATCAAATGAAAGGGCTTGACTAGTAGAATAGCATTATGCAAATCCAAGATGGCCGCCGCCACAAAATGGCGAAAGTCGGGGGTTTTTTAAAGGAGAATGGTCACCCCTGACCCAAACATTTACACAAAATGTAATTTATTAAAAATTATCTTACGAATATATGACAATTTGAAAATTAATAATTATTAATGCTACACTTCACGATCAAAAAATGTAACAAAAAAGGAATTAAACCGTCTTTTCAACTTCCCGTTTAAGTCTGACGGCCATTTGCATTACATTCTACGCATAGGTACATGCCCAAAAAAGAGGTTTGTTATTTTAAAAAAAATAATTTCATTTAAAATAGAACGGATATTAATTATTTAAATACATTATTTTATTTGTTATTTGTTGTAAATCGTACAATATATGCTTAAAGTAAATAAGTAATAATTAATATATATTTTTTTTATAATATTGTTTTAACTTCGTTGCGTTTTGTGCAATGGAATATAATATAACTACAACCTTTTTGATTTTGTGTAACGAAACTTATTTCAAGATGTCAATGTGACATGTCATTGTTTTAGTTGTGTGCTCTGGTTGTGTGACGCTAGTGACGTCTACTCTGTTTACATTTTGAATGTTTATTGTAGCACAGCGGAGACCAATATTAATTTGGTTTATTGTTTTTGTATTGGATATCGTTGGACAGGTATGTTAAGTATAGTGCGCGCCAAACAAATAGTTCAAATCGGCAGGAAAGATACACGGCTTTCCTTACTACTTTAACAATTATAAACTACACATAACCTAGAATCATTTTCAAACTTAAACTTGGATTTATTTAAAACTACAAGTCCTAGAGGTATTAAAATGGTGTGTTTGGTTATCAGGAATAAACCTGCAATAAATGCTGCATACAACACGCTTGTAAACGACTGGGTTACACGCCCATAGATTTTTGGGCATTCTCATTTAAATTTATACTTGTTAATTCAGAATAACCGTATCGACAGAGTAGTTGTCGAAACCGAAACCGAATCGAAGTGTTCTGAATCGCCCTGCTGGTTTGATATATTTTGATTTTTCTACTACATCACTACATAGTATAAAACAAAGTCGCTTTCTCTGTCCCTATATCCCTATGTCCCTATGTATGCTTAAATCTTTAAAACTACGCAACAGATTTTGATGCGGTTTTTTTTAATAGATAGAGTGATTCAAGGGGAAGGTTTATAAGTAGAAAAATTGGACCCGGTAGGTGACGCTAATAGCGGGCAGGATGACGTCTGCCGGGTCCGCTAGTAATATTATATGCAGCTGTAACTGAGACGAGAAAAAACAAGAAACATTATATAATTCAATTATGGATCTTTTAATCGTGCATCTGCAAGAATTTGTAGATCTACGGTTAAACTAATCTACGCATTTTTTTATAATTGGTATTATTATACAGTAACAAACATTACTAATCTTAACACGTTATAAATATATATACAAAACCACTTACCAATACTACGATGCCGAAACCTATACCTATTCAAAATAAGACTTCATAAATAATAAGGTAAGTATTAATTAATATTTATCCAAACCGAAATAAGATTCATGAACACATTGATTGTTAACCAACTTATCCAACTTAGAAATCCACAAATAGAAACCCTGTCACAATTAATTTGGTCCAAACCACCACTTTAGTAAACGCAATTGTTTGAATAGCTCAGTGCACTAGGTATATGTAGTTCTACAATTAATTTATATTTCGCGGCTGTACCTACGAACTGCTATAAATTCGCGATGGTAACTCTGGTATGGTTTATGGTGTGACACCATAGACATGCAGATTAGCATCCATTTCTGAACGTCTATACGTGATATGATCACCATCATAGCTGCCTTTTAAATCTAGGCATGTCCTTTACATATTGACATTACCACTAGGTTTTGAATATCAATATTAATAGTCCTTCTATGAACTAGGCACCTCTTTTCAAACCTAGACTGTACGAACGAGACTGGAATATAAAATATGTGAAAATATCACCAGTTAGAGATCCAGAATTCACTCTAACTTTATGTAGGTAAAACTAAGTTGAATATACTTATTAAGAATTTCTGAAATAATATAGCTATTGATAGTTTACTGATATACTGCCTGAAAGTCATAATCGATATGGATCTTAAAACAGTTGCTATACCCATCAAAATTAGCTGGCGTCTCCATATTCAGACTTCCATCATTTGCTATTAGATGAGATCACAGTCAAGTGCTACATGCTATCGATAAAAAAAATAGGAACAGCAGGTGCTTCATCTACGGCCTCATGTCTCATTAAGAAATAAAGGCGTTTTTGTCTCATTAACGCCGTGCACAATTCGTAATGACGATGAGTCGTCACCACAGAAATCCTAATAATATAAGGCATTAGAAGTGTTGTGTACCATTCAAACTACACGCATGTCGCCACCTTACTACATACACAAACATAATGCTACGCAATCACGCAAAAACGTTTACGGTCAATGCTGTGCAGACAGAATTAAGCCGTATCGTTCCCTTATCTCACACATCGTTGTATCTGTCCGTTTACCTAACACATCGTTGCACTGGCGACGTTTGCGTGCTCAGCACGGTGACAAGACCACGCGTACACAGCATTTCTAGTGCCTCGTTATTAGGATTTCTGTGGTCGTCACAGTCCACGCCGACACATCGCATCGCATTCGAGCACGTATTATATTGATAATTTGCCCATCTAACTGTTTGCTTAGCGATCAGAGAGAAATTAAGTTGACGCATTGGAGAGATAGCAAAAATGAAACGACGAATGTTAACTCAAGTTTGAGTATGCATGTAGAAACGTCCATGAATCGAACCATAATAATTACATATATCTAATGTTTTCAGTTTTGCCCTCGTGAGTTCAGTTCAAACAGATTGGTGGTCTGAATTTATGTCAAAGTCCGTTATCTAGAGGCTTTTGTGTTGCAATATCGAACAAGTATAAATTGAAAATTTAAAAAACCCCCGACATTCGCCATTTTGTGGCGGCGGCCATCTTGAATTTGCAATAGTGCTATTCTGCTAGTCAAGCCCTTTCATTTGATACCCATATTGAGGGTGTTGTGATAAAATATGTAATCCGCCATTTTGTAGCGGCGGCCATCTTGGATCGATTTTCATCAAACATAGCTAACAACACTCTCGACTAATTCACCTTTCAAACAAAAAAAACCGCATTCAAATCGGTCCACGCGTTTGAGCGCCACAGGGGAACAGACAGACACACATACACACACACACACACACAGACACGTGAAACTTATAGCACCCCGTCGTTTTTTCGTCGGGGGTTAAAAAAAACAGTAATAAAGAGACATGCAAACAAACTCACGTTTCTTGTTGATTCGCCTCGAAAAGGTGTCGTTATACTCAGTGATTAATACAAATTCTTTGCGCAAGTTAGAGATTCGAAAAATAAATAATGGTCTGAACTTAGATTTGTGTGACAAATATGCGAAATATAGTATAACAATAACATCCGAATTGAAGCAAACAAAGAGAAAATCTAACCACTTTATAAACTTGCCTTGACGTTTCTTGGAAACTTTTATTATCATTTTTAATTTTTGTTTTGGAAAACTTGCATATTTACTTACAGAATAAACAACGTCCTTGTAAATAAACTGTCTGGTGTTGTCCCTTTAAAGTTTAAACTGACAAAAGGAATAAGCATTTTTTTTTTGCAAACGGTACTTGTCGAAAGTCAACGCAGCGTAAGTGTTGACCATTCCTACAATATATTTGCGTTCTCCTTAGCTACCGCATTCCGCCCGAAGCAAATATTGTAAGAGCCTTTTGCCTTTCCACACAACCGGTTTTTTGCTGTCCGTACGCTTGAGGGATAAACGAAATTATCATGGAGTGGAGTCAATAATAGTCTTGTGTGTTTTAAGTAAAGTATTATTTTAGGACCAGCCTCCGGCAATAGTTACGCTTGCGTGAAATTTCATTACAGCAAATTATATCAACTCAGCTAACTCTATTTCGCTTTGCCTTTACGTAAATAATAGCTTTATTGAATAGTATTGTCACACGAGTAGTAAATCTACAGAGGGGAAGCTTCCACAAGCGGCCCGCTGTAGGTATACTCACACAAACACACTCACCAACGGTTCACGGACGCGCGCTCGTTCAACTAACCGGTACAGTTGGTGACAAACAATGCGCATATGTGTGAGTGTACTTACAGCGGGCCGCTTGTAGAAGCTTCCCCTCTGTAGGTACTCTGTGGTATTGTCTTCAAAATACGAGTAGCTGGAATATTCTCTGGAATTTCCACAAAACAAAGTCTTGTGACGCATATGTCCAGGGGCTCCCAGCAACTCGCTTGAGATCGTCAGTCTACGTAGGAGAGGGTTTCACAATGCTGTTTTTAACCCCCGCCGCAAAAACGACGGGGTGTTATAAGTTTGACGTGTCTGTGTGTGTGTGTGTGTGTATGTGTGTGTGCGTGCGTGCATGTGTGTGTGTGTCTGTCTGTTCCCCTGTAGCGCTCAAACGGGTGGACCGATTTGAATGCAGTTTTTTTTTGTTTAAAAGCTAAATTAATCGAGAGTGTTGTTAGCTATGTTGTTAGATGAAAATCGATCTAAGATGGCCGCCGCTACAAAATGGCGAATTACATATTTTTTCACAACACCCTTAATATGGGTATCAAATGAAAGGGCTTGACTAGTAGAATATCACTATTGCAAATCCAAGATGGCCGCCGCCACAAAAAAAGGCAAATGTTGGGGGTTTTTTTAATTTTTAATTTATACTTGTTTCGATGCCAAGCAGTCACCTTGCAAAGCCAATGAACAAAGCACCTTGGGCCCTAATGTTCATCGGCTTTTATGTGCTCCACTCATTGCCGGTTAAAGCTTTACGATTCGCTCGACGTGTTTCTCTATTTGCTCTTCAGACCTTCTCATTTCTCATTTGCTCTATCTGTCGTACTTTTCATAATTATATCTCCCTAGTTAGATCATGTTTCAGAATTATGTCTCAGTGGATACATCAGCTATGTACCTTTTATAAGCCATGAAAAGTAAACAAACAGACATACTGACAGACTGAGTTGCTTTCGCAATTACAACCCTCGTGGCCTTTGGTTTTAAGTTTTCGTGTACATTATTACCGTGTACCTAGGTATTATAATTATCAATATTACCCAGTAGTAATAAAACGTTTATAATTTATAAATGGTACTTCAATCTTTTAAAATTGTTGCCATTCAATAACAGCTGTAGTTTAGCCAGTTTTTAACCCCCGACGCAAAAACGATTGGGGTGTTATAAGTTTGACGTGTCTGTGTGTGTGTGTGTGTGTGTGTGTGTGTGTGTGTGTGTGTGTATGTGTGTCTGTCTGTTCCCCTGTGGCGCTCAAACGGGTGGACCGATTTGAATGCGGTTTTTTTTGTTTGAAAGGTTATTTAGTCGAGAGTGTTGTTAGCTATGTTTGATGAAAATCGGTCCAAGATGGCCGCCGCTACAAAATGGCGGATTACATATTTTATCACAACGCCCTCAATATGGGTATCAAATGAAAGGGCTTGACTAGTAGAATAGCATTATGTAAATCCAAGATGGCCGCCGCCACAAAATGGCGAATGTCGGGGGTTTTTTAAATTTTAAATTTATACTTGTGAAATATGAGTAATGGTCATGGAAGAAACTATGTATTTTGTTCAATTATTTCTAAAAGTTCTCGTTTTCGAAAACCGTCGTCGCAAAAAGGTCTTTCGCCTCCATCAAACCATTAACCTCAACGTGAAAAGCAACGTCAAATACATTGTATCGATTCACTGCGACCTACCCCAAGAATCGATACCCCAAATATCTAATTACTGTAGGCGTAAATTTAGAGCACCCCTCTATTGATTATAAGCGACCTTGGCGAGAAAAAAAATTAAGTCAAAGGCCGACCCAATTCTGGCGAGTTTTCCCCCATTGCCAAGTTTACATTAAAGAAACCAAGCCCATTAAGATGGGAGCAAAACGCGCGTCGTAGTTGAGAAAAAGGTCCGTAATGAGACAGAGGCCGGGGCGTTTAAGAAATGTGCCGCGACCGAACCGGTTTGATATTAGCGTATGTTAAATAATATAATCTATTTATATTCGATAAAATCGGTCCAGCCCCCAGCCATTCTGACGATTAAACCGAACAAAGACACAGATAGACAGACAGATGAAAATTAAATAAAGAAATATTTATTATAATATGACATTGTTAACTTTTTAGAGGTCTTAATTTTATAGTAACATGTTTATGCGTTTCTTTAGTAAGCGTACTTTGTGGCCAAATTAATATACCTATTCATTAAGAATTGATGAATTGTGTGATGAATAGATGTTCTTAATCACTTTTTTGCAATTAAATAAGAAACCTGTTAACCGTGTTGTATAACTGAGAATTGAAATTCAATGATACATTGTTTGATGAAAATAATTACTTTGTAGTTAATTAAAACGTGTAATTATTAAGTTTAAAATGCGAGGATAATTGAAACAATGGCAGGTATTCAATCTTAATGAGCCATATTGTTAAATGACAGACAACCAACATTTTACAATTGTATATTAGTTGCTTGATTTGTAATTATTATTTGTTTTATTGTTAGCAATAGCATTCGTGTCGCTGATGGTTTTCAAAGTCAGTAATATTTAGCCTTTATTGTACTTACCTCTACTTCTTCCACCTTCTTTTTTTCTTTAAACTATTAATAATTTTTTTCCTGTGAAATTCGAATCCACAGTTCTCTATTAATCTTACACGATACTCGTAGGTACCCCTTGATGTCGATTGTGAACAACTGGTAGTGATTCCGTTACTGCAATGTAAAACTTGAAAAAACCGTGTCCAAAGAACGTAAGTCTAAGAAGAACGAAGAGTTGTGGTACCTACTTACCTAGGTCCTGGAATGATGAACTTTCACCGGAAAGGATAATGTTAGCAGACCCCCCACTAGGTGCACAGACGACATCGTGCCGCAGTGAGATGTTGGAGTCAATCGGCACAAGACCGAGGCATGTGGATACTCTACAAGGGATGTATGTATGTTCAGCTGTGGACATCTATCGCTTGACGAAAAAATAATCCTACTAGATTTTAGTAAAATTTGTATTTTTGGTATCAAGTAGATATTTGTATGTTTGGTACAAAGTAGGATAACAAACGATAAAATAAATTCATCGCTAAATTGAAAATTCGAGAAAATACGTTTATCAATCAATTAATAATTTACAAGCTGCACAGGCTTTAAAATTATGGAGAGCAAGAGCCTGTTTCACCACCTTATGATAAGTGTCGGATAACTTTTGTCACTTTCTTACTTTATGTCCAGTGACAGACACAAAATTTGTGAATAAGCTATCAGACACACTGTCGTGCCATGACAAAACACTGTATATGAAAATCATGCATTTTTAGCTAATCGCGATTTTTTTATTTTTTTGGGAATTGGCCATAAAATCTTCAATATTTGTTTAATTTTTTTGAATTTGAAATATGTTTTGAAATGGATTCGTTATTAGCCATTAGCCATTAGCCATTAGCCATATAGAAAAACCTCATCAAGAACTAGCCTTTTGGATAATAATCGCCAAAATCTGACAAAAAACCGAAATTTTCGCGGTTTTTTCGATTTTTGACTAAGTTCCGTTTGGCTAACATCATGAACAAGTATGCAAAAAATCAGAACTACACGATTTGACGCAAGGTTGGATTATTAAGGTTACTGAACTATCTAATATACTTAGTAATGAAAAAACTGTCGTTAGCTTCCGAGTCGCGAGTTTGTTATGACAAAACACTGTACGCATATATGGCGGTCGACAAAATAAATCAAGAGTTGTGTTTTGTATTTGAGTGAAACACTGTAAATATTTGATGATGCAGTGTTTAGTCAAAACAGATACACATACTTTACAAGATACAGTGTATTTTTCTATGGAGTTTCACAGTATTTATAAAAATTAGTAGAAATATTCAATAGCCATTATATGTAACCTTGTGCGAGGGGCTCATTTATCGATGTTACGACAAAACACTGTATCTGAAGATACAGTGTATTGTCATGGCACGGCAGCACATGTCAGAAGGTGGTGAAACAGGCTCTAAAAGTTTCATGCGTACTCCACGTAGCTATAGTATTCGCACGGTCATAAAATTATATCTTATTCGTTAATGCTTGTCGTAAAGGATCTCGACGACATGGCTGCAGTGTAATTAATAAAAAAGAATTAAAAAGGAGTTCGAATCAACGGTCGCGTGCCCTAGAGGCCAATGTCCTTTAGACAAGATCGCCCCCTCGATTTCTGTCTCGCTCTAATTAAGCATTTAATCCGAGTACTTGTCTCTTTCCGCCCGAGGGATGCTGATATCATGTTACTTAATACCCGGCCGGGTACTTGGTATAATAATTTTCGGAATACTTCAGCTCCTCTGTAATTCGTCGTTTATTTTTTCGAAGTGAAACGAGGTTGTCAGTATTATTATTATTACCAAACTGAAATGAAACTTTCACGAAGCTCTTAGTTTCCATTGTACTTACTCGTTGTACATTGGAAACGGTTAATATATTTTTAATGCGTATTCAATGATGTACGGCAAACGGGTATCCGTTTTCGTGAGTTAGCAATAAAAGTAAAGCATGTCGAAAAATATCGTTAAGTAGCGAACGCCTGCCCCTTAATATTTTCCACGCGGGCGCTCCCGGCGCGCCGTATCGGAGAATTTCCATCTGAATATTTTCCTTTCTCATTGTCGTTATCTGAAAAATATGTTTTTCCTACGGACCGTGCCGCGGGGGGCGGGGGAGCACCCGGTTCCGAAACGACGTAACGACTACGAACAGACATAATGCGTTTTAAGGCGTGCAACTGTACATCCAAAGTTCAGATTCTTTCCCGCGGGGACAGCATCTAAGGAAAAATAGGACGATCGCGGCCGATTGAATTTGAATTTTACACGCATATGTTAGAGTGGGGTTTGGGACGATACGTAGCGAGGGTGGCGGGTGACTCACGGGAACCGGAAGCCTGAGTTGGACGAGGAGGCAGAACGGACGGAAGAGAGGCGAAGGCAAATAACTTCGCCCTTTCGTACACATGTACGTATAGGTGTAGTGAGGGCGTACAAAAATTCAGCGCTTCTCGCAACTTCATACAATGAAACGTTGAGTATTTTTGTCATTTGTCGTCATAAAATCTGCCGTCTAAAGTGCCCGCGACTCGAGATGTTTTCGCGTAATGTGGGATATGGTAAAGCGCTGCGCTCATACTGATGGTTCATTTTGTATTTTTCTCGTATATTATGTTTGTTATTTAGACCAGCGCGGCGGTGCCTTTTAAAATTCCTACCGCTCTAAAGATTCAAGTTATTCCTGCCATCTTAATGTTTATGCCAACTTCTCGAGTCATTGCAGAGAAGTGGCTATTTATTTTAATTAGTGAATGGGCTGAGCTATTTTAAATACTCTTTTGAACACACCGTAGAATTTAGTCACGATAACAACATTGATGTTATTTTGATAAAATGACACTTTCTAGGGCTGTTTTTACATCGGAGCAAAAACATGATGCATATTGTGGCGTGCGTCTTCTTGTGCTTACATTTCGCTATGTTGTAAAACAGCCTTTTATGGCGATACCGAGTGACATAATTCGAGCACGCAATAAGAAATTAGCACTTGCCATTTATACTTAATGGTTATAAGTATTTAATGGGTAGTGGAGAAACGTTTCGTCAAAAAACTCATGTCGTCGCTGATAGTGCAAAGCTGCGTAACTAACAACAGACAATAGCGCGTAACTTAGAAATGGCAAACTTTAAAGGAGAGTCAAATAACTATTTTTTTCTCTCTTATACTTATGGAATACGTGACTGGAACTCTATGATAATTAAATATGTGCATTATATTTATACTTTATTTATCATAGAGTATAGTCACGTATACGACACGTATCACGTAAGTATACAATAAGCATATAAGAGAAAAAAAATACTTTTTGGCTCTCCTGTAAAGTTTGTCACACCAAAGTTACGCGGTATTATCTATTGTTAGTTACGCAGCTTTGCACTATCAGCGACGATATGCCATATATATATTCTGCTTAAGCCAAAAACAACTGACAGGTTTAACCTTTTATAAACTCTTACCCCAACGATAGACATTAATAAATAATTTATAAACATCGCTGATGAAACATAAAAAGAACATTCATTGTTCTCGAGCAACAAATTTCTCGCGATTAAACGGCCATAAAATAAAGAGGTTCGCATGTAACCGAGTAATTTGTAAAGAGTTTTAACTCGAGCCAATTTGGCTTTAAAAGCCCGCGGAGCCGCTCTCAAAATACAAAAAAAAAACCGTTTTATCGTCCATAAATCTTTTACAAGCAAACAATTATCGGGCCAGGTAGCAAACGTATTAAATTGGAAATTAAATCCTTGCTTAATATTGCGAGATCCCTTTGTGGTTACGCGAATTCTTTCCGAACTCGGAAATCAAAGAGCGAAACGGCGAAAGTTGGTGCCCTTTGAGGAGAGTCCTGTTATTATTTTCTCGAGAACCTCTTTTATATGAAAGAACGCTTCAGATGACGAGGGTGGGTAAAGGGAAAAATGTGACGGAGTCGCGCTATCGGCGTCCCTCGCTTCTTTGTGTTGTTAGAGCGGGAGGGGAGAGGGTCGGTCGAGTGGCTTTCGAGTCGAGAGTTTCTGTGCTGGCTCTCGTTACGTCATGCCTCCGGGCCTCGTAGTCGTGTGGGAGGAATTTCGACAAGTATTTTATGAAAAATGTGACCGTCCTTACGACAATGCTCCGAGCTTTGTATGTAATGCAACTGTTTGAAGCGGTGGGTAATGAGATGAAAGTTGCCACCGCTCGTTACGGCGAACTGGGTCCACATGTTCCAAGAATTAGTTGTGTGGGTTGCCACTTGCCATTACACTCCTATGAGTACCAGCGTAATAGGTAGGTATACCTACTGAATACTCGACTAATACGAGTTCTGCAGCTTTACGTTTAAAGATTTTGTTTGTCACACTAATATCACTACATAGTATAAAACAAAGTCGCTTTCTCTGTCCCTATACCCCTATGTCCCTATGTCCCTATGTATGCTTAAATCTTTAAAACTACGCAACGGATTTTGATGCGGTTTTTTTTAATAGATAGAGTGATTCAAGAGGAAGGTTTATAAGAAGAAAAATTGGACCCGGTAGGTGGCGCTAATAGCGGGCAGGACGACGTCTGCCGGGTCCGCTAGTTAAGTATAAAGACGAAAGTGTACATATAGTGTTTATCCTGGAAAAATCCACAGTTCCCACGGGATTTTGAAAAAACCGAAATCTATAGCTACAGCTAAAGGTAGATTACTATAGCAAATATCCTTGAAAGTAGGAATAAAGGTTATAAATTAAGAGAGCATTATGTTGGATAAGCGAAATAATATTAGCGCATAGCAAGAAGATGTTGCTTCGAGGTGCTGCCGCGAACTAGCCCGCGAACCCGCATTGGAACAGCGTGGCGGGTCTAAGCTCGAAATCCCTTTCTCCTATGAGAGAGGAGGCCTAATATGCCCAGCAGTGGAACGTTAAAAGGCTGTAGTGGTGGTGGTGCCGTTATTAGGTAATGTTTAAAATTTGGATTGTTTTTGAGTTATTATCTCTCTCTCTAGTATTAGTGTCTGCCTCAATATCTTCATGTGAATTATATGACTTCTGAAAGGAGGTATTCCCTTTGTGAAATCGGCTCTGAATGAGGCAAAGTAGAAGAATTTTTACCAAGCCAGATAATATTTTCAAAAGTATTGTAAACACTACCTACTGATTAAAATAACCCTCCTTTTTTTGCGTTAGCCTTTTTGGTTACTAAAAAAAATACAGGAAAAATATCTTAGTTTGAAAAGACACTCCTTGGTTTTTTTAAGGAATCGCTTAGCGACAATCTCGTCGGATAGAAAAGGTGAAATGCGCTTATATTAAAAACTAGCTGATCCCCGCGACTTCGTCCGCGTGGATTCAGTTTTAATATAGGATCGGATTGGATCCCATAATCCTTTTTGTACCTAAACTAAATGTAGCCTAAGTTACTCCTTATAACATCACCTATCTGCCATTGAAAGTTCCGTTAAAATCGATCCAGCTGTTTTGGAGATTAGCTGGAACAAATAGACAGACCAAAAAACATAAATTTAAACGCACACCAGTTTAAAATAAGCCGTACGTTCAAAGATCCGGGTCTCAAGTTATTTGAACCCAATACTGAGGGTTGTAATGTCTGTCATTTCGAAACTAAAAAACCTATTACCTTGAAATATTTCCGGGGCAATATATAAAGTACATACTACTTTTCTAACAAAAAAAGAATGAGTGAAATCGAACAACGGGTTGATGAATTACAGCTAAATACGCGTTTTAACTTTCATCCCCTCTCCCAAGGAAACCGTGCTGAATTTCGGGATAAAAAGTATCCTATGTCCTACCTCGGAGTATAAACTCAAATCGTACCAAGTGTCATTTAAATCCATTCAGTAGTTTCGGCGTGATGCGCGGCCAAGATACAGATAGACAGACAGACAGACAAAAATAAAAAAATTGCAGTTTTGGCTTCAGTATCGATTATAGAGTGCCCTCCAATAAAAGTTTTCAAAATATATTCAATGTACAGAATTGGATCTGTTACAGTTTTATTATACCTACTAGCTGACCCCCGCGACTTCGTCCGCGTGGATATAGGCTTTTATATAGGATCGGATTGGATCCCATAATCCTTTTTTGTACCTAAACTAAATGTAGCCTAAGTTACTCCTTATAACATCACCTATCTGCCATTGAAAGTTCCATCAAAATTGATCCAGGCGTTTCGGAAATTAGCTGGAACAAATAGACAGGCCAACAAACATAAATTTAAACGCACGCCAGTTTAAAATAAGCCGTACGTACAAAGATCCGGGTCCCAAGTTATTTGAACCCAATAAATGTCTGTCATTTCTGAACTAAAAAACCTATGACCTTGAAATATTTACGGGACAATACTTAAAGTACTACCTTTCTAACAAAAAAAGAATGAGTTAAATCGAACTACGCGTTAGTGAATTACAGCTAAATACATGTTTTAACTTTCTTCCCCTCTCCCAAGGGAACCGTGCTGAATTTAGGGATAAAAAGTATCCTATGTCCTACCTCGGGGTATAAACTCAAATCGTACCAAGTTTCATTCGAATCCGTTCAGTAGTTTCGGCGTGATGCGCGGCCAAGATACAGACAGACAGACAGACAGACAGACAGACAGACAGACAGAAAGACAGACAGACAAAAATGAAAAAAATTACAGTTTTGGCTTCAGTATCGATTATAGAATGCCCTCCAATAAAAATTTTCAAAATATCTTCAATGTACAGAATTGGATCTGTTACAGTCTTATTATATTATAGATAGATTATAAATAAAAGATAGAAGATAGAAGATAGATAGATAGATAGATAGAAGATAGAAGACGGATATTTGTTATCAATTCAATCAAAGAGTTTTCAAGTAAAAGGGATGAGTAAATGCATGATCGAGAGGGCCACTCCGTCCCTCTTGGTAACACTGCAATAGTTAGTTGACTACGCTACAAATTCATTTTTTATTTTTACGAGTAAAATTTTATGATTAGAGAGTAAAATATTTTATGAAATCTGCAATATATTTAGAATATTTTTATTATGGGTCCGATTTTACAAGGTACGATACACAGGTAGGTATAATATTTACACGAGTTCCTAAGAAATCCGTTTTGACGTGTGGAAGTAATTATATCGGTCGTAATAAACTCCGAAAGAAACGACATTTTCCTCCACGGATTAACATGGTTCTAGATGGGGAATTAAAGATAACATAATTTAATTATAATTTGTTTCACCACCTTCTGATAAGTCGTTCACATGTTTTGTCTTTGTCACTTGACACAAAGTAAGAAAGTGACAAAACTTACGTTTAGGCTATCCAACACTTATCAGATCCTTCTGATAAGTGAAAAGTGAAAACTTCTGAAAAGTGGTGAAACGGGCCCTAAGTACCTCTGATTTTTAACTTACAGATTTATGCACTGACCCTGGGTGCTTAAAGTAGACAAGACTGATCCACCTCTAAAACTGACATGGCAAATTGCTATCCTGTGCGTCAGTCAGTAAGTACACTAAATTTTCCCCAAAGCCACCTACCTCTACAGCCCTTTTAACATCCCACAGTTGGGCATAGGCTTCTTCTCTTATAGTAGAGAGGGATTTAGGAACTTTGACCGAACAAGCTCGAATGCGAGTTAGAGAGCTTTAACGACTGTTGTCAAATGTCACAATAGTAGTGACTGCGATCGACGACTAATGCTCTCTGTCACGGGGATGAAACATTGCCAACAACCAACTTCGGGCTGGCACTGAGAATTTCTTGACAGAAAAGCCCTTAGCAATTTTTAGCCCTGAAAGGACCTCGTGATCCGCAGTCGAACTTGCTAACGACCAACGAGGCAGAGACTAACTAAATTTTCGTATTACGAGTAAATGATTAGACTATACTGTAAAATTATTATTATCGAAGTTTGCTATTAATTTTTTGAGTTCGGCCAACTTTATTTTTCGCATATAATAAAAGAATTACCTCATCATTTTGTGACACACGTAAGCAAGGAGATATTAATAAAGACTTGTAGAAGATATTACTTTAGGTCCCTCTCCAGAGGTTTATATCATCAATGCCTTTTCCTCTCGGAATATTATTCGCGCGCCTCCCTCATTACGCGGCAAATCATTACTTGGTGAAATCGCATGGAATCGCGAGGGATTGTCATTCGTACACAATCGAAAACTAATTCTGCGTGCCAGAGGAATAGGTCTCATTTTAGATTGCGATTGATTTATAATGTTTTGCCGTGATATATCATGGGCGTATGAAAAATATTATGGGAAATATTGAGAAAACGAAATCGCTTCGAGTGCTTTATTTATTATCGTGTTTTCCTTGAAAATCATTTTCTTATATTTTTATATTATTTAAATTCTAGCACGTGTAGAGGGTATCTCTGACATGTTGTAAGTACTTGAGTTTTTAGGGTTCCGTACCTCAAAAGGTAAAAAAAGGAACCCTTATAAGATCACTTTCTTGTCTGTCTGTCCGTCTGTCCGTGTGTCACCACCGATTTTCTCAGGAACGGGTGGACCTAGCAAGTTGAAATTTTTTGTGTTTGGGTAGTATGATTGAGAGAAGGTCCGGGTATGTTTCCCTG
Source organism: Melanargia galathea (assembly GCA_920104075.1). NCBI lineage: Eukaryota > Metazoa > Arthropoda > Insecta > Lepidoptera > Nymphalidae > Melanargia > Melanargia galathea. Next base: position 4,567,484 of record OV049872.1, on the reverse strand, counting down.
TGAAGTCACTTTAAAAATATTATCACTAGGTCTATCTGTTTCTGTTCGCAATAAACTCAAAAACTACAGAGGTACTTAACGGATTTTCATGCGGTTTTCACTGAATGACATAGTCATTATTGAGGAAGGTAGGTCATAGATACCTATGGTGGGATAGTAGCGGGTAGTAAGCTGTGCGAAACATTATGCATTTATCATGCATAATCATTATGCATAATTTTCTTATTTCAACAAATAAATAGAATTTGATTTTGATAATTTTTTGGCACTTTATTCCGGTATCTTTTGTCGAAATAAAAGTAGATTTTCTCTAGACGCGCGCATCGATACCTACGTAAAAAAACGTCTTCGCCAATAGAAAAAATTGACAGAAAATCGCCATATTTCTTAACCCGCCTACACATGTACCCCTAACGTGAGCTCCCTTTCACACATACCCGTAACACACATGGATATTTTCTCTAAAAAGGCATAACCGCACAGCATCACGTTTGAAAAACTACCGTAGCACCCAAGTATTAGAATTCAAAATAAGTGTACATGTACGGTATAGGAACCGGCTACAACTGATACAGTTCGTGAGATTGGTTGACATGAACCTACCTAAAGATTTTTACGATTCCGATAATGTTGTGATTGTGTATAAAGCTTAGTGCTTAGCATTTGTAAAGGTCGACCCCGGTATGGATTTCCCGATAGAGAGGTTAATTGATCATGTCTTACACATGTTGTAAGGCTGTTTCTACACTGAAGTCATGTAGGGTAAAGATTCTAAGCTTGATAAGAATTGTAAGAAGTTTCATAGTAAGTTTCATTGACCGTGGTCCCGTGTCGGGTAAGAAATAGTATAGTTTGATTAAACGTGTGTCGGGAAGACCCTTCCTTTCCCTAATTCTGCTTCGCGTTATTAAGTCGTTGAGAGCCCCTATGGGCCCTTAGAGGGTTTACAATAATGAGTAAGTGATAACGAGTGGAAAGGAATGCCCCCCGAGTTAATTTATATCTGATGGAGTCATACCTTCGTAATATGCTGCGACGCGAGTCTGACTCCAGCCGGTCTCCTCGCGTCTTCCGCTCCCCCTTCTCCATCTTGCTCTAGCTCCTCGGCGACCTGCATGGGTAAGTTAACTATGACATCACTGTATGATGCCCCTAGTTCTAGAGAGAGTGATTATGTTATATTTCTTAAACGTGCGGTAGGCCATCCCACACCATCCCAATGACCCCGAGCCATGTTTCCCTGGGAAACCCGTAGGGGTACCCGGAGGGATTACGATATACGACCCCCGGCGCACCTTCCGGTAACCTCCTTTGCAGCGCTCAAACACTTATGAGCCCTACTAAGGGTAGAAGATCCCTCGTTGCAGCCAGTACTTAGTCCTTGACCACTTCCTAGCTGATCTAATACGCCCGCCAGGTCAAAGGCATGGTGAGGAGGACCTCCGTTTAAACTTTGGTTGGCCAACCACATCGAGAATAAATTCCCTATCACTGATCTAGATACTCAGCGTCCAGGCACTTAACGTCTAGATACTTAGCTTAAGTTATTCGCCATCCGCTCGGTGCTCGAAGAGATGAGTCTGCCAGACTTCGCCTCGGCTTGCATGTTGTTCTCAGGAAGAGATGGTCGTGCGTTGGCAGCGCTATTTAAATACCACTCGTGAATAACGGAAATAAGACTTGATGTGACTTTATAAATTCCATTTAAGCAAACCACGATATACTAACATATAAATACGCGCGCACGGTACGGGATCCGAGCGGATTACATCGATACACGTTCAAAATGGGAATACCGTTCAGCCACCTTGTCGCGCCCCAATTCAAATGTACTATAGCGAATGAAAAATGACTGATTCGTAATAGCCACAGACTATAGAGCATAGAGCGAACTTCGAGCGAACTCTGCTAAATCACAGATAACATTACATTCATAAACTAAACACTGACCTTAGAGCAGTACGGCTAACTTTGCTCTTGTGCATTTCGCGAACGCATACGCGCTTCGCGACACACCCGGCCGGAACAAAAATTTATGACAGGCATAGTAAGTTACTCGTCCACTCTTTGATCTTCTCAAGAGCCTTCGTGGCAGCAACTCTCCTCGACCTAGTTCGCGGACATTCATCCTCCTTTCCATTGTTCCCTTCTAACTCTGCTCTCTCTGTACCAACAACATTTTCTGCAGACTCTCTGATTCCCTGATCCACTACTTCGACCTCTACGTCGTCTTGAACGGGTTCCTCTGTATGCATGGATGGTAAATTCTCTTCCTGATCCAACTCGTCTAAGACAACCGTGAGCTTATTTCCATTTTCCTTCAAAGATTCGCTTCCAGTTACAGGAGCCCGTTCGCTAGACTTCTTTCCTCCCATGAATCTCTCTTCAACCTCTACCTCTGATTCTTGGGCTTCAAGCGGGTATAAATGAGCTATTGACCTCGTAAATTCCTTGCCTCCAACTTTCACTATGGCCACTCTACATAAGCCATCACCTCCCCTTTTCAACGAAACGATTTTACCGACTCTCCAGGTTTCTCTATTTTTATTCTCCCCTTTTATCTGAACTATTTGTCCTACTGCTGGAGATAGTTTTGAGGTGACGCGTGGTTCTTTATGCGAGTGGTTATACCTTTCTCGAAGACTAAGCAAATATCTGTTTACGAACATTTCTTTGAACTCTTTTAAGATACTAAGACCTCTTTTCCAACTTTTTATAAGATCAACTTTAATCGACGTACCCCTTTCTAGGCAATTTTCCACTGACTCTTCTATAGTAATGCAACTTCCAGGAGTAAGAAAATCAACTGGTTTCAGAATTATGTCCAATTCCGAATCTACACATGTGAGTGGTCGCGAATTCAGCACTGCTTCAATTTCTTTGATGACCGTAGCTAACTGGCTATCGGAGAGCATGTGTTTTGCTAACGTACGCTTCATACAATTTTTAATTATTCCCATAAGTCGTTCGTAGAATCCGCCAAACCATGGCGCCAATTGCGGAATAAATTTCCATTGAATTTTGTTGTCAATACAATATCGTTTTGCGAGAATCTCTGCTATAAGTTTGAAATGTGTCGCATTATCTGATGTAATGAGTTTTGGAATCTTTCTACTTGCTATCATCCTTCTCAATGCTAATAACCCTTCCTCGGCTGTAAGATCTTGCACTAGTTCCAAATGAACAGCTCTCACCGCTAAACAAGTAAATAGACAAATCCATCTTTTTTGGCCATTCTTGACGAGCACTGGACCCATATAGTCTATCCCGATAAAAGTAAACGGTTTGCTGTAGCCTACTCTTTCTGCAGGTAGCGGTGGGGTAATTGGCAACTTAAACGGACCACCTCCGTGTTTAACACACCTTGGACATTTTTTCAATACTTTCTGCACTTGTGATTTGCCTCGCGGTACCCAGTACGACTGTCTGATGAGACTAAGTGTGTGATTTACCCCTACATGGTAATTATCACTGTGGACCTTCTTTATTAAGTTATTTGTAAAATCACATTCCTTAGGAATCAGTATTGGATATCGTTTGTCAAATGACAGATCTGCATTCTGAAGACGTCCTTTGCAACGTAGCAGTCCATCCACGTCTTTAAATAACTTGAGATTGCGACTTAAATCAGTTTCTTTCCCAGCTACTTCATGGGCAAAATGTTCTGCTTGGAGCTTCTTTATTTTTTCCGTAATACAAAGCGGTTCATTGTGACTATTACTGTTAACTTCTGCTAAATTGTCCTCTGCTTCCCGATTACTATCGCTTCTTCTGGAAGTATTCGGTAGAACCTCCCGCGCCGAGAGAAAAAAAGATTGCGTCTTATCTTTCATAGAGAACGTCCGATTGCTGGATTCCGATAAGAACTGAGGACCTTTAAGCCACCTTTCTTTGTCTTCGTTGGAACTCGTTGGTTTGGTCGCAACATCCGCCGGGTTTAATTCTGAGGGAACATACTTAATCACGAGTTCTTTATTACTTTTTATTTCCTCAACTCTTCTAGCCACGAACGGTGGTAGTAGTTTGTTAGATTGACACCACTCTATGACGATTTGGCTGTCGGTCCATAACGTTTGAAATCCTATTTTCATGTAAAATGCTTTTAAAACGGTTTTAATAAGCCTGCAACCGATAAGAACTCCTAATAACTCTAATCGTGGAATTTTTAAGTGTTGTTGATCCTTTATAGGGACTAATCGTGTTTTGCCGATAACAAAACTTCTTTTTGAACCATATGTTACATATACGACAGCAGCATATGCTTTGAGGGATGCGTCTGTAAAACAATGCAAATGATACTCTTCGCTTCTTACATTTTTTAAATAGCATCTTGATATCGATATTTTTCTAATAGTCTCCAATTCTTTCCTTATTTCCAACCATTCAACTTGGTTTTCTTTTGAAAGTGTTGTATCCCATTTGACTTTGGTCTGCCAAAGCTTTTGGAGAAATAGTTTTGCTGACAAAAGTTGCGGTACTGCTAATCCACAAGGATCGTATACCGACGCTATTACTTTTAAAACTTCACGCTTAGAATTCGCTTCTGTATTTATCTTGAATCTTAGGTGCAGAGTATCCTTCTTTAAATCCCATTCTAAACCCAAGATTTTCACTACTTTATCTTTAACACCATCGGGTATCTTTTCTAAGAACTGTCTCGAATTTGAACTCCAATCTCTAATGTTCATCGATATTCGTTGGAAAGTACTTTTCACTTCTTCATATAACTGTATTGCTTCATCTTGCGTTTGAACTCCGGTTACTAAATTATCTACATAGATATCCTTTGCAATTAATTGTAGGTGTTCATTTCCTTTACAAAGATGATGTTTAATTGTCGCATTTAGTAGAAATGGACTAGATATAACTCCAAAGGGTACTCTACAAAATCGTAAACATACTATGTTTTCTTTACTCGGTGGTTTCTGAATATCTTTCAACCAAATAAATCTAGTTACATCACGATCTTGTTCATGTAATCCTATCTGGAGGAATGCTTTCTCTACATCTGCTGACAAAGCAATATTATGTCTTCGAAATCTAATCAATATGCACGTCAAATCTTCTAACATCAACGGACCACAATAGAGACATTCATTTAAACTTTTATTACCTTTAACTTTCGATGAGGCATCATAAACGATTCTAATGGGTTTGCCCCTTTGAGCGACGCAGTGATGTGGCAAATAGTGTACTGGATGATTTACCTGTTCTTTATTTGATACTACTTCGACTATTCCCTTTGATACTTGTTCCTGTATAGCATTATTATAAGATTTGAGAGTTTCCTCATCTAAGCGCTTGATTAAATTTACTAAGCGACCAAATGCCAATCCATAATTAGATGTTAACGTTGGAGGATATTCATTCCATGGCCAGCTAACATAATATCTATCGTTAATTAATTTGGTAGTTTCATTAAATTTCCTAATAGCTTCTTCCTCTCTAGTAATTTTAGGTGAATCAGTTATACCGATCGACTCAAGCTCCCAAAGGAAAGCTATACTTCCTTGATCTAAAGGCATGTCAGGTTTGTTCAGTCCGAAATCTATCTCTGCTTGGAAATATGTAACAACCGACATATGTTCACTCTCTATCTCCTCATACGGAACCTGACCCGACAGTATCCATCCAAATTCGGAATCTACTAGATATAAATCCTCTTTTATTTTAATTCTCCTTGAACGAACAAATAAATAATAATAATCACACCCAATAAGAATATCAACTTGATTTGTTAACGATCCATCATCTGCAAGTTCTAATTTATTTTTCCACTTATTAAGTTCTTCGCTGTAGGGTACTCCCTGTGAAATCACTGGTACGATATTTACATAAATAATTTTCTTATCCTTAGATTTAGTTTCTAACTCTAGTCGAACAACTGGACTATTGAATTCTTGCGGATTCCTGGAACCAAAGGTATAAACTGATAAGCTTTCTTCCTTCTCTATTGATAAATTTAATTCTTTCGCTATCCGTTGGGTGATGTAAGACCTCTGAGATCCTGTATCGAATAGTATACGGCATCGTGTTCGACTAGACTCAACTCCTTCTCTCCTGACGGCTACTACAGCTGTCTGAAGAACCGTATGTCATCTTCTATCCACCGCTGAGACAGCTGCGAGTTCAGTTGTGGATGAGAATTTCTTTGGGCACAGAGCCCTGTGATGTTGACCCCGTTTTTTACAATGATAACAAGCTCTAATATCTTGACATTTCGAAATAAGATGGCCTCCTCGGAGACACCCGTAGCACTTATCTTTGATTACCTCTTTCCGCTCATTAGCGGTCTTATATTTTTCGCATCGGTCACTGAAGTGATCTCCATTACAGAATGTACAGAATGGTTTTATTCTTTTCCTCGGTACCTCATCTTCCGTCCTATTTCTTCTTTTAAAGGTTGTGTTTCGTGTCTGTCCTTCGGTATCCTTTCTTGGTAGAAAGCATCTCTTCTTCAGATTTTGAGGTTCTACTCTTCTGGGTCGTGTACTCCATTCATTTCTTCTATCATCATTTCTATATGGTGTCCTTTCCGTCCTGTGTGGACTATACTTTCGTTTGTTCTGAGTGATGTGTAACGCTTCCACGGTGTAATTTTCCGTTGCCTGTGTACTACTTATATGGGTAATTCGGTTAGCGTCCTCTCTGGCCGTGATTAGTAATAGTTCATCCATGATGAATCCTCTGTAACAGATGTTTGACTTGCATAGGCATTGCTCTCTTATGAAGAGAGAAAGAGAAAGAGAAAAAAATTAAAATCAAAATTAAAATTAAAAAATTCTAAATATAAGTATTTTATAATAATTTATGCGATTATTCACTTTTGATTTTATAGGTAAATACCATACTTTATAGTCGCGTACCTTATTGTCCTTGTCTATGATATGTTTACTTTGAGGTTGAAGCACACTCTATGAATGCCATGAAGTGTACCCGTTCCACTTAGCAACCGCTGTATCTGAATTTCATTAAAAAAAAAATAAAAATCTTGTTCAATCTCTTATACTATCTTCCAAAGATACAAGTCTGGACTAACCCTTTGTTAAATTCTCAAAACAAAAAATTATTTCAAATTATTCAATTATTTAATTCACTCGACATGTAAGTAACCTACTCCTGTACTATGAATCCATATATTTAATTAATCATTTATTTTTGTATATATGAGGGGAATAGGCCCCTTAATATACAAGTCAAAACATCAAGACACCTGTTGGGGTATATGAACAAACAAATATGAATGATTCTCTCTTTGGGTTCGTTTGAAAAAGGTTGTTATTCGCTTCGCAAACACTACACTCAATTCTATCGCTCAATTTCTAATTTTAATTCTCTTAAACTTCTGCCATTATGTCTAGGATATCAATCTACTGTCTACGTTTATTGTTTAGATTCAAATCGTATCAAGATACCAATTAAAAGTAAAATCTGGGCGAGTAGTAAAGTAAAATTCTCTTACTAGTCTCTATATACATGCTTATTCAGAATCAAACTCAGTACTGATCCAAAATAACAAAAATAATTCATTTATCCTCATAATTAATTAGAATTCATCATTCACTGCCTTTTCCAAAGGTAGACTTGTATATTCACCACTATATTTCATCAATTTATTCAAGTCAAACAAAATTATCAACTTAGCTAGCTATATTCACTGATAAGGTCACTGACCCTAGGTATAGGTATGTACAAAGATTGGCATATAAAGTATAGACATAGGGACTTGGAAAGTTCCTTAAGGTTCCCCCTTCACTTCTCTACTAAATAACTAGGTATACCTATATTCCTTTCCAAGGTTTATAATTTCACAAAAATAATAACCTAAGCTTTCATGCTACAGAAAATTGTCCACATTCAGTATACTTGTAAATGAAACGTTAACCCTTTAATTAGGTCTAGTATAGCTAATTAAATCTTAAAATCTTTAAACAATCACTCTCAGAGTTAGATACTATTAATAAGAAGGGTCTAATATTTGAAACTTTGTCTACTTACTACAGAAAACAGTGGAACTTACCCCTTTGGCTCAGAGGTTGTTAACTAAATATTGGGAGAATTATGTCACTCCTATTATCAATGCAGCCTTTGTTTCCCTTCTATTGTCGAATTGTTTATTGTTAAATTAGCTTTACGAGGTATCGTTTCACTTTGCCTTCACTTTTAGACTTCGAATTATTCCATCTACATTTAATATTTAATTTCGTTGCACAGAGAAAAATTTCACGTTGTATTTTAAAGTTCCGCCATCTTTAAGTGTTACCCTTGAAATTATGGCGCTGCGAACTTTCTCTGTATCCGGTTTTAATTGTACGTCGTAACTATTGGAATATCACCTTTAAATAAATAACAATTAAATTTAATATTATTCACCAAACTTATATCCAAAATTAATAAAATTAGTTCGAAGTTCGCTCATACTTATTGGATATTATCTTTGGCAACTCTGGCCCTTTCGTCTTTATCAAGTTGGTACTAACCCGTTATTCTGTTGAAAAAAAAAGACCACGTCCGCTCTTGAAAATTCGTATCATAGTATACACCATAGAGTTGCGCGGGCAATTTGACCTCTCTACACTAACTTGTAAAAATCAATGCTGCCAACGTACCTTTTGCCGTTTTCTCTCGCTTTTAAAGTTGAAACTGCGACCATGTGCCGCCTCGCGGCGAACAGCGTAACCTCGTACGGCTAAATGCTACAAAAAGGCGCACACCCTACCCACTATGTTTTTCACATAAAAATTTGTTGAATTTCTCTATAGGTAGGTAGCAACAATCTTTATAGCCTGGCACCTTGTTTCACACATTTAAAATAAAGATACTTCGACGCCATCTTTTACACAATTTGGGGAGCGGAAACGACTTGGTATTTTTAAATCTGGTATGACTCCACGTGCTGAAAGTTCCAGTCTCTTTTACTAATCTCTATACAATCCACCATTATCGGATTCTTTTACAAAATCACAACACGACTCCACCATATCGGGTTTTTTTTTTTTTTTTTACAAAATCACAGCACGACTCCACCATGTCGGGAAGGCCCTTCCTTTCCCTAATTCTGCTTCGCGTTATTAAGTCGTTGAGAGCCCCTATGGGCCCTTAGAGGGTTTACAATAATGAGTAAGTGATAACGAGTGGAAAGGAATGCCCCCCGAGTTAATTTATATCTGATGGAGTCATACCTTCGTAATATGCTGCGACGCGAGTCTGACTCCAGCCGGTCTCCTCGCGTCTTCCGCTCCCCCTTCTCCATCTTGCTCTAGCTCCTCGGCGACCTGCATGGGTAAGTTAACTATGACATCACTGTATGATGCCCCTAGTTCTAGAGAGAGTGATTATGTTATATTTCTTAAACGTGCGGTAGGCCATCCCACACCATCCCAATGACCCCGAGCCATGTTTCCCTGGGAAACCCGTAGGGGTACCCGGAGGGATTACGATATACGACCCCCGGCGCACCTTCCGGTAACCTCCTTTGCAGCGCTCAAACACTTATGAGCCCTACTAAGGGTAGAAGATCCCTCGTTGCAGCCAGTACTTAGTCCTTGACCACTTCCTAGCTGATCTAATACGCCCGCCAGGTCAAAGGCATGGTGAGGAGGACCTCCGTTTAAACTTTGGTTGGCCAACCACATCGAGAATAAATTCCCTATCACTGATCTAGATACTCAGCGTCCAGGCACTTAACGTCTAGATACTTAGCTTAAGTTATTCGCCATCCGCTCGGTGCTCGAAGAGATGAGTCTGCCAGACTTCGCCTCGGCTTGCATGTTGTTCTCAGGAAGAGATGGTCGTGCGTTGGCAGCGCTATTTAAATACCACTCGTGAATAACGGAAATAAGACTTGATGTGACTTTATAAATTCCATTTAAGCAAACCACGATATACTAACATATAAATACGCGCGCACGGTACGGGATCCGAGCGGATTACATCGATACACGTTCAAAATGGGAATACCGTTCAGCCACCTTGTCGCGCCCCAATTCAAATGTACTATAGCGAATGAAAAATGACTGATTCGTAATAGCCACAGACTATAGAGCATAGAGCGAACTTCGAGCGAACTCTGCTAAATCACAGATAACATTACATTCATAAACTAAACACTGACCTTAGAGCAGTACGGCTAACTTTGCTCTTGTGCATTTCGCGAACGCATACGCGCTTCGCGACAACGTGGTCATAAAAACTGTGTGGTTTATAAAAAGTGAATTGAAATTTGTCCTGTATTGTGTATGTGGTATGAAGTTTAAGTTGATCTGAAGATATTATGCTCAATCAAATGTTCTACCAGGAATTTCGGAAATTGTAATATTTTCTGCAATACATTCAAATCTTCTTCGATCTTGTGTCCAGCTAATGCCAGCGACTGGCATGAGACCGTCCGTCCACGTGAGGGGGTCTTCCAACGCTGAGTTTCCCGATGCGAGGTCATCCCTCAAGCACCTTGGGACCCCACCGTCTATCGGCTTTTCGAGCTATGTGCCCAGCCCATTGCTATTTCAGATTCCCGTAACTGTTCAAGGCTGTGCGTTTTGTCAGTCAGTCAGTCAATCAGTCAGTCACTGTGCTATTTAATAGGCATAGAAGATTAGTCACTCTGCTCGCCGCCAATATTCTGGTTCTTCTCGATAGGATAATAATCATTCTGAATTAATGTTGGTGTCGCTCCCAACGGTCATACCCCTGACTTTAAGAAGAAAAAAGATTCAGACAGTCGTCACACACAAATACACATATTACATTTTCGTACTCGGATTGTAGGTTTATATAAATGAAACACGTCTTCCTGCTATAGGTGTGGCCATAGAGAGAGAGCAATTTATTGGTAGACAAAATCACAGATAATATAAATCATAGATAATGTGAGACATAGCTAAATAATAAAGCTAAAGACACCATCGTTTATTTATATGTAACATCTCCCTTACAAAAGATAATTTTATTTCTATGGTTCATGCTTTAGACATTGCACTTTATTTTTTCCTTCGAACAAAATCGATATTTCAACAAGTCGATTATACAACACTAAAACTTAGTTACATCACTATCTGACATTGATATTTACATGACATTTTTTTAAATTTGACTTTGACATTTTTGTGTCGACAAGACTTTGACATTGACAATTTTGAAATAAATTTGTACTTTGAATACAATTTACAATAAGAGTAAAGTAAAAACACGTGAAAACTTATGCTAGATATTCATAATATACATTTTATACGCTAGTAAACAATAATTAACAATATCTATCCGGTTGACGTACTAACCGACCTGATCTGGAGTATTTTATTGGGGTTGAAGTTTTGGGAGACAAAGCTGGTTTACTTGGTTCGGGAATGTCGGGACTTGGTTTATCTGGACAAGGAACATCTGGATTAAGTGTAGACTCCGATGATTGTTGTGTACCTTGTTCAACTTGTTGGTGTTTTGGTGAAAGAATGTGTTCTCTGTTTCTGCGAAATTGACCTTCTGGACTTGATACTATGTAAGAACGTGGCTCAGGACAAACTTTAGAAATAATGCCGGGTGTCCAGACATTTATATGGCTGTTTTTTAAAGTAAACTTTGTCACCTTGTTTTAGAGATGGAAGTGATTTTGTATGTTTATTGTAATAAAGTGAAGATTTATGTTTTTGTGTGTCTATGTGTTGTTTTATTTTCTTATAATCAATCATTTTAGGTTTATATAAATGAAACACGTCTTCCTGCTATAGGTGTGGCCATAGAGAGAGAGCAATTTATTGGTAGACAAAATCACAGATAATATAAATCATAGATAATGTGAGACATAGCTAAATAATAAAGCTAAAGACACAATCGTTTATTTATATGTAACAACACACACACACACACACGCGCACGCGCACGCGCACGCACGCACGCACGCACGCACGCACGCACGCACGCACACACACACACACACACACACACACAGGTTCTGAATCACTATTAGAACCAATCACTTTTAACGTTTATACCCTTGAGTATTAATATCTAACCATATTTTGAAAAAAGCTAATTGTTTTTGTTTTCATGTACAAAACACTTTTTTTTTAATGCTCATGTACAGAAATATTATGATTAAAAATTTAATAACGGATTAAGCTTTTATGGCCTTTAATAAGCATGGAGAAGCATTCGGCCGGGCGACACACAATATGAGCGTAGGTTTTTAATTAACAGTTCTAATGGTTATGCGGTTGTGGCATAAAGCGTAAATTATTATGATGTTTTGCTCGTACCTACTTGAAATAAGTATAGAATCATCGTATAATTTTATGATCATTTTTATAATTAATATCTAAGCTGATATTGAAATAATTAGTATATAGATAGGACAACACCGCGATTGCAAATGATGATGAAATGCATATGAAATTTTTATCAATCAATTAGTTTTTTATTAATTAGCGACTACTATGACGAAAACTATGAAATTTTGTAGACGCACTCTATTTTGTAGTTGCTATAAAATATGCCTGTCTCTGGTTTGTTACATTTCCGTAAAAATATAATTTGTAGTTTGAAAATTACATTAGCGCAAAAAAAAATTGTAAAGGACATGACCAGTGGCACTATGGGCACTTGCCTAGGTGTCAAAAATCAATGTGCAGCAAAGATTGTTTTATTTTTGGAATTCTTATATTCTCTAGTTTTCAGATAAAAAACTTTCAGGGATCTAAAGGCTCAGAAAACTGAGAAAAATAAAGAAAAGTTTTACGAAGAACTCTGCCTTTCGATGCTAGATGGCGCTAAACATTGTGAAATATCAAGTATAAATGTAAAAAAAAATGGTTTTCTACTATTCAACGTCATCTATATAGGTGGAACTTTGCTATAAAAAGTAAAGCTTTCTATTATTTGTTCAGAATAATTTAAATTATTGAGATTTGCTTGAAACGCCTAGCGCCATCTAGTATCGAGGGGCAGAGTTATTTCATAAAACTTTAAAACGAAATAACTCTGCTTTTCGATACTAGATGGCGCTAGGCGTTTCAAGCAAATCCGAATAATTTAAATTATTCTGAACAAATAATAAATAGCTTTACTTTTTATAGCAAAGTTCCACCTATATAGATGACGTTGAATAGTAGAAAATCATTTTTTTTACATTTTAGACTTGATTAGACATTGCCTAGCGCCATCTAGTATCGAATAGCAGAGTTATTTCGTACAACTTTCATGAATGATTATTATTTGTATAAATGGTGTAGTGTTGCCAGATGGTACGTCGTGAATCCTACGAACGAGACCCTGAAAAGTTCGAAAGCTAGATAAAGTACGAAGCTGTAGTGCCACTGACTTTCGTAACAAAAAGTCTATATTCTCGGAACGAAAGAGAACGTCAGGAGTCAGAGGTCGTCATTCATTAAGGGACTTCCAGGTACAAAATCCAATACTAAGTTTTTATTCTGTTAATAATAATGGTTTGTTGTTGTTTGCTCGCTATTTTTATTAAAAAAAAAGACTCATAATATTTGACACCTTTCTAAAGTTACTCATATAGCTACTGTAGCAACCGAGCTAGTGATTCATACCAATCTCTTTTTGTCTCCAGCAATATTTATTTTTATAAAAATCTGGTAGCAATGGAAACGTCAAAGAATGTATAAATAAAAGTTAAATTGAAAATAAGACCGAAGGTCACCTAAAAAGTACCAATTTCGTACATTTCATACCTTTCTGGCAATTCTGATGGAGTAGTAAATGAAAGGAAAAAGCGGAATCAATAAACATACTGTTTTTTTAGATATTTTAAACCATGGCCTTTTTCGAAATAATAAATCCATATTAAATTAAGCTTTAATTTTTGAATCTTACTGTAAAAGCAGAAATCCTGCACATTTTTCATAATCGGTAGGCAGGCACTGGTCATGTCCTTTGAAACTACAAAAACTTAAAAAGAAATAGAGATATAAGTACCACGTACTTTTGTCAAGTCTTTGAGCCCGTGCAACTTTGAAATTGAATATTAGTATTCAAGTCTTAAAAAGACATACGGATAGAGATGTATCGCATACTTTTCTCAAGTTTTTCATCGTACCGCGCCTCCATTTAGTTTCGTACCTCTTGGTCTATTTCATTAACGATCCCGCCTTGATGAACTTGACCCTCCGTGACCCCATTACAGTTATTACAAAGGGGGCGGGGGTTACGAATATTATCGCTATTGCCTTTTGCCACAGAAATACAATCCGTTCTATTCAACGGAATTGCCCAATGTATTTGTTTGATATAATTCCGTGTAATATTACTTCTTATAATTACCTGCCATTGCTTTAGTAGCCACTCCTATACAATCTGTGTATACAAATCTATCTATAATATAATAAAACTGTAACAGATCCAATTCTGTACATTGAAGATATTTTGAAAATTTTTATTGGAGGGCACTCTATGATCGATACTGAAGCCAAAACTGTAATTTTTTTCATTTTTGTCTGTCTGTCTGTCTGTCTGTCTGTCTGTCTGTCTGTATCTTGGCCGCGCATCACGCCGAAACTACTGAATGGATTCGAATTAAACTTGGTACGATTTGAGTTTATACTCCGAGGTAGGACATAGGATACTTTTTATCCCGAAATTCACCACGGTTCCCTTGGGAGAGGGGATGAAAGTTAAAATGTGTATTTAGCTGTAATTCATTAACGCGTTGTTCGATTTCACTCATTCTTTCTTTGTTAGAAAGGTAGTACTTTATGTATTGTCCTGTAAATGTTTCAAGGTCATAGGTATTTTAGTTCAGAAATGACAGACATTAAAACGCTCAGTATTGGGTTCAAATAAGTTGGGACCCGGATCTTTGAACGTACGGCTTATTTTAAACTGGTGTGCGTCTAAAATGTTTGTCGGTCTATTTGTTTCAACTAATCTGCGAAACGGCTGGATCGATTTTAACGGAACTTTCAATGGCATATAGGTGATGTTATAAGGAGTAACTTAGGCTACATTTAGTTTAGGTACATAAAAGAATTATGTGATCCGATCCGATCCTATATAAAACCTATAAACACGCGAACGAAGTCGCGGGGGTCGGCTAGTAAATAAATAAAAGTGTATGTTTATAATTCCAAAATAACTGTCTCTTAGATGGTTTGGACGATAGCATATTATGAGAAGTTTTTGAAATTTTTGTCCGTGTACTTGCCCGTGCTTATTGCGTACTTAATAGCTGATCGTCGATTATGATGAGATTTGCACAGGAAGTTAAAAGGACTATAGGAGGAGCAATCTAGGCTATCTATTAATCCGGGTAATATTTAGGTGACTCGTTAAAAAAATTAAAGTTATGATATTAATGAAAATATAGATTACTACAATATCACAGCCTAACCGCTGACTGCTGAGTCGTTCTTGATGAAATTTCGTGTAGATATAGCTTGTACCCTGGAGACGGAAAGAGGCTAGTTTTTATCCCGGTAAATCAAACACCATATCGCACTGAAGTAGACGTCGTAGATCAGCCAGTAAAATTCTAGAAGTATAAGTAGTTACGAGAGGAATAATTATGTACCAAGCTTCCAATTCCAGCTCGATAAGTAGGCACAGTTGCAGCCGTTTGGGCTTTGAGTTGATAAATCTGTCAGTCAGTCAGTCAGTCACAATAGTCCGAAGATACAAGATTAAATGCAAATTATTGTGGTCTCCGTCAAAACCGACAAGCGTGAAATTGTAAAGCTCAAAACGACATTTGATTTAATACCAAATACGTACCTACTGAAACAATATCAAGATAAATTCTATACAAATGTTGCGATTGAAGGCGATTGCGGTGACCTGATCATACCATAAACGGATTCTGTAAAGGTCTTACCACATGTCGACTCTGTGTGAACTGTATAAAATATATTTGGTTTGTTTTAGGATATCTCTTTATGAAGTACTAGCTGATGATCGCGACTTCGCCCGCGTGGATTCTTATAAATCTCACTTGGGGGTGGAATTTCCAAAATTCCTGAAACACGTAATTCTTTATTTTTAACCGACAGTACAAATACCGATTTTCATTGATATAACTTTAAAAATGACAAACTTTCATACAAACTTTCAACTCCCATTTAACCCACTTGGGGGTAATTTTTCCAAAACTCCTTGAACTCGTTACTCTTTACTTTTGACCAAAAACCTAAATACCAATTTTCATGGATATAAGTTACATACAAACTTTTATCCCCTATTTAACCCCCTTAGGGATGGAATTCGCAATAATCCTTTCTTAGTGTGCGCCGACATAAAAGGAAGCAACTGTGAAAATTTCAAGTTTCTAGCTTCAGTGGTTTAGGCTGTGCGTTGATGATCAGTCAGTCAGGCTACTTTATATTATAGAAGATAGGTAGATAGATAGATAGATATATAGATAATAAATTCTGTAGATAGCTCTACTTAATTTGGGACAAATTTATAATCATTACCAAGCGGTGATAGCTTAGTGGTTAAGACTTCGGCCTCCCTTTCGGGGGGACATGGCATGACAAGGCATGTGTTATAAGTCAGGGCATATACTATCTCCATTCTAAAATTCAGCCAAATCGGTTCAGTAGTTGTGGCATTAAAGAGTAACAAACATACACACATACACACGCACACACACGCACAAACTTTCGCCTTTATAATATTATGGTGATATAGGTATATGGTACAGAGGTAGCTCGCGTCCCGGAAATTGACATAGGTAACTATTACGGAAAAGCAAGTAGTTCCCACAGGGTTTTGAAAAACCTAAATCCACGCGGACGATGTGGCAGGCATCATCTAGTCTAGTTCCTAATAATATAATAATTGTTGTTCAGTTGTAATACTTACATAATAATGTAGCGGGTAGCTTATTTCTCATGCTTTCAGCCGAGTTCAAAGCACGCGAGTTGTAATAAGTAGCAATATTTAATTCACGTCAAGATTCTAGGCCGGTGATAGCTCGGTTTGGCTCGCGCGTGATACAATGCTGACCCTGCGCTGATACGGTAGCACGGGAATCGTCTCTTAATGGACTGGAGGCACATCTGTACAGAGAGGAAGCTTCATACAAGCGGCCCGCTGTAGGTACACTCACACATAGCGCACGTTTGCCATCCAACTGAGCCGGTAGGAGGTCAGACGCGGGCGTCCGTGAACCGGTGAGAGCTCATGTGTGAGTGTACCTACAGCGGGCTGTTTGTATGAAGCTTCCTCTCTGTACGGATATCTACTCATATGCTGGAGGCTTTAAAAACCCACTTGAACCCGATAATAATACTCGGAGTGGGGGTACAAGTTTACAACCGCAAACTATTATCCAGTAGTAGGTAGTAGTTGACTGCCTCGTTGGTCTAGTGGTTAGCATATTCGATCGCAGATCACGAGGTCCCGGGTTCGATTTCCGGGTCGGGCAAATTATTGTTAGGCATTGGGTTTTCTGTCAAGAAATTCTCAGTGCTAACCCGGAGTTGGTAGTTGGCGGTGTTTCACCTCCGTGCCTCGGAGAGCACCTTAAGCAGTCGGTCCCGGTTATTATCACTATCATGTGACAATAGTCGTCAAAGCTCGCCAACCCGCATTGGAGCAGCGTGTCGGGTCTAAGCTCTAAAGCCCTCTCTCCTATGAGAGAGGAAGCCTGTGCCCAGCAGTGGGACGTTAAAAGGCTGGAGTGGTGGTAGTGGTACAAGTTTACAACTGTAAACTAGTAACTTACCTACCTACCTAGTAGTAGTAGTGAGTAGTAGTTTATTATTTCCTAAATCCGTAATTAAGGTATCATATTTATTCCGGTTTGCCGTGGAGACCTTTTTCATAGAATCTTAGTGGCAGTGCTAAACAATTCTAATGAGATTTAATCTTCATCATTTCTTTAATCATTTGTTGCGCAAAGAATCAGCCTGGCTGTATAGCGCGGAAATGCCGCCAGTATTCTTGGCACCTTATCAGTCTGAGTAGGTGTTATGCTTCTGAACGGGGGCCGTTGGCGCGCGGCCCACGTTATCAAAATATGTAAAGGTACAAGGTACATCATGATCAACCCATTACCGGCTCACTGCACAGCAGGGTCTCCTCTCAGAGTGAGAAGGGTTTTGGCCATAGTCTACCACGCTGGCCAAGCGGATTGGCAGACATCACACACCTTTGAGAACGTTATGGAGAACTCTCAGGCATGCAGGTTTCCTCACGATGTTTTCCTTCACCGTTAAAGCAAGTGACATTTAAATACTTAAAACGCACATAACTCCGAAAAGTTAGAGGTGCGTGCCCGGGATCGAACCCACGACCTCCGATTAGAAGTCGGTCGTCCTAACCACTAGGCTATCACAGCTTTACAAGGTACATACATACCTAAATGTTTTTGCGTAATGCGCGCAAAAAAAAATAAGTAACAAACTCAATCCGATTTTGTATAGCAGAGAAGAGAATATAAAGAAGTGGCAATACATACAGAGACATACCTCCTTACTCAACTGAAGCGATACCAACAATACAATATACCTACTATAACTTTCTATGTTCTTCAGCTCGGTAGGCATTTTCTTTAAGTCCATTTATAGGTAGGTATCCGTATTATCCCTTTTAAAATGACAAGTGAAACTCCCATTTTTCTTATCACACGCTACGTCACACATGTGGATAACATAAGGTATTCTTAAGGGATAGATGCGAGACGCAGGGGCCCCGCCCTTAAATTGACATATGGAACACCCTTTCCACCCATTCGCGGATTTTTCCGATTTTTCCTTATCTTGGCGGGAAAGTAGGTAGGTAAGTGTCATATGGGTGGTATAGAAAATGGGCTTTATATACGGTACCGAAATATCTACTGCACATAATATTGTACTCGAGTGTCGGCTTACGGGTCTGTTTGAAAATTACACCAAAGTCCTAGAGTGTATATTATTGACATCTAGTTCTGCATTATAAGCAGTAAACATAAACGCTATTTGTTAATACTTATAGAAAAACATCAACATTTTTATTACTCTTTTTATAGTATTCTCTTTATAGTATTCTTATCTGTTCATTAGTCATTTCCCCGCAGTGCCATCCCATCCATGCCTTCACGACTTAAGTTACCCACAATATTGAGCAAGTTTTTCTTTAGAAAGTTTCCAGTGTAGAGGTCACTATTGAATTCGTAATGTGACTGTAATCTGGTAGTTACAATAAATCACGATAACGACTAATAAAATCGGAAAGATATCTACGATAAATTCTCTATTAATTATACTTAGATATACACTTTTGGAATTTTTAGTAGGCGAATAGTCAATAGTGCAGTGCAACGGTTGGGCATGTAACACGATATCTAGGTAATATAATATGCAGAAAATTAGTTTGTCAATAAGAAAAATAGAATAAATTACTGACATATCTACATAACGGCTGTAAAGAGACCGCTATCGAAAACGGAGACAGGTAATAATAATGATGGTTACTGACATCATTAAAAAAAACGAAAAAAAAAAAATTATTAAGTATTTCCGATAAGTATTTTTAAAAAGTTCGCAATGTAATGCAATTAGCTGACGCCTAAATACCTAAATCAAATGCCTAAATATAAATTGTCGTCCGCCGACCGCCGCCGCTCGTGCGGCATTGACCCCGAGTTGTGCACGCTGAACATTGCTGATTTGAAAAATACTAAAGCTACAAATATAAGACAAATGGTTATTGGTATTGGATTGTATTTTGTATGCAGTTTTTTTTAAACGTAGACCCAATTCGAAACTAGTCAGTTTCAAGTATAAATCTATTACCTTAGAAATAACCAGTAAACGTAAAATGTAAAAAAAAATTATATAAGTTATACTACACTAAGCAGTAAGCACTAAGTATTATTAAATATTAATTACCTGATTATACTTAATCGTATGCCTATTTTTCTGACTGCAATTAACAATTTAAACAAAAAACCTTGTCAAATTAAAACTGAATAAAACAATAAACATGACATGAGCCATCTCAATTTACTGAGAAAGCGGTATAATGTGACGCCCATTCACGTCCGAGGGTCATTAACATACACAAATAAAGCCACAGACACGTCAATCTCGAATCGATAGGTGCCTTGTCACGAAATAATTCACTTCGGCCAATAAAAGCCACCGATTGACAAAACGTACGCAATAAATACGTATAGCGCTTAAACGAACCTCGAAACCATACAGAATTGCCACTTATCGACATCGACATTCCGATTGCGGTAACGACTCTTCGGTGTCGACGCCCACGACACAACACTATTCGATAAATCACACACCGTGAGAATCAACGTGAACAACACTAGAACACCAAAAGGCGGGAGGTGGCCGTTTGAATGCGTAATAAGCTATAGCGAATTCAATTCTAATTTTGTTTTTTTAAACCTTTTATTTATGGCTATTGGCTTTTTACTTATTAAAAGACAACGCAAGCCAAATAGAAGCATTCTAACGATTTCTCATACCATACCGATCGCTCGAAGTGATTACAAAGAGATGTGCAGGTATATACTGATCAGCAAGGTTGACCTAAGTCAATAACTAATACGATGAACTACGCTGATACTGTTTTGAATTATCTCTGACCATTTGGAGTGTCTCTATATCAATTTGGAATGCACAGTTTACAGAACAAAAACCAGTAAGAAATGTAGTTTAGAGTTTTGTCTTGTCTTTGTCAGGTCAACTCAGAACATATCATCTGATGGACGCCTTAGATAGCTTGGCTATACTAATCGCGCGATGTGAGACCGCTACTTTATCGTACGGAGGGTACGAACTTACCATAAATTAGCCAAATTTATTTAACCGATTTCAGCTCTTTGACACTTTGGCTTGTACGTGTTATTTCGGCTTGGTATTTGAATGATGGTATTTATAAGTTCCCAATCTGAGCCGTTCAGCTTTGTAGTAATTGTTTATACGGCGTTTTGTTTACTAAGTGCGGGTTACGAGAACTGTATTGTTTCGCGATTAATTTTCGAGACGTGAATAGCAGGACTAACGTAGGTATAGCGTCCTGAGCGCCACTCGAATATTGAGTTCTCATGAGATTTTTAAAAACCAATATCCATATTATATTTTTAACATTCGACAATAAGTAACTTATTATCACACTAATATTATAAAGGTGAAAGTTTGTGTGTGCGTGTGTTGTTACTCTTTACTGAACCGATTTGGCTGAAATTTGAAACGGAGATAGATTATGCCCTGACTTATTACATAGGCTACTTTTTATTATGGAGAAATCCACAGTTCCCACGGGATTTTGAAAAACCGAACTCTATAGCTATAGTTATAGGTAGATTACATATACATAATATACATACATATTATATTAAGAACTAGATGATGCCCACGGCTTCGCCCGTGTGGATTTAGGTTTTTAAAAATCCCGTGGGAACTTTTGATTTTCCAGAACAAAAAGCAGCTTATTTGTAGAAACCCGTCCCCAAAACGGAAAAATCCCGTGGGATCCCCACGATTTCGGAATACAATTCCTTACAGCATCAGGGTTGAGGAGTTGGATATGTACCTACCTACTCGAGTTTATTCAACGATAAAGTCTTTAATTGGTACCCCCAATATCAATTTAAATAACCGAAAGTTTCTAAAACCCATTAGTTTTAGGGATTAGGTCCCCTACAGCATCAGGATTGAGGAGTTGGAATCCAAATTTTTTATAAAACAGGGTCGCAATGTTTCTCTATCGATTAAAAAAAAAATTACGCAAATCGGTTCAGAAATCTCGGAGATATCGGTGTACATAGGTAGAAAAACACAACTCCTCCTTTTTTGAAAGTCGGTTAAAAAAGTAGCCTATGTTACTCCCTGGTTAATTCTCTACTTGTATGTGAAGGTCCCGTCAAAATCGGTTCAGCCGTTCCGAAGATTAGCCCGTTCAAACAGACAGACAGACAGACAGACAGACAGACAGACAGACAGACAAAAATTTTAAAAACGTGTGATTCGGTTATGGTAGCGTTCAAATAACCATACGAGCTTAATATGAGGTAGTTATTTCGATATTACAGACAGACACTTCAATTTTATTTATTAGTATAGACTAAGGAGTAACATTTATGATATTAGTAGAGAATGCCCGCGGCTTCGCCCGCGTGAGTTTCGGTTTTTCACAAATCCCGAGGGTATCGTGGATTTCCGGTTCCCGTTCCCGCTCCCTTTTCCAACCTTTATACCTACTTTCAAGAAAGTTTGCTATAGTAATCTACCTATAGCTGTAGCTATAGATTTTGGTTTTTTCAAAATCCCGTGGGAACTGTAGATTTTTCCAGGATAAAAAGTATAGTAAAGCCTGTCAGAGCATAATCTATCTCCATTCAAAATTTCAGCCAAATCGGTTCAGTAGTTGCGGCGTGATTGAGTAACAAACATCCAAACATCTAAACATCCAAAACTTCCACTACACACTTTCACATTTTTAGGGTTCCGTACCCGAAGGGTAAAAAACGGAGCCCTATTAATGTCACTCGGCTGTCTGTCTGTCTGTCTGTCTGTCTGTCTGTCCGTCTGTCCGCCGGTCACAGGTCTCTAGCTCGCAGACGAAATGAGTTACAAACCTGAAATTTTGGTATTTAGTGTAAAACGTTAACCCAAAATCAAATATTGAATTAGAAATTGAATTAAATTATTTTTCAGGGGGGTTCCCATACATGAAAAAGGAGCCGGAAAAAAAATTTTTTTCTTTACCCTAGCTTGTGGGGTATCATTGTTTAGAGCTCATTAAGTAGAGTACAAATATGTATTTTTTAAATTTTTATCTCAAAAAATAAGGGAATGGGAGGCCATCAAAGTTGTCAGTTTTAGACCATTTTTGTGACGGGGGCTATCTCAAAAACTAAACTAGTTGGGAATATGATATTTCAGTATATTATGTACTATATGCTCTATTTAAACAACAAATACTGAAAACAACGATTTATTAAATAGTTTATAAGCTGTGACCAAAATAAACGAACATTTTTTGGGTTTTTCTTTCACGGTTTGTTGCGATGTCTAGCTCGGAAATTAAATATTTCTTAGACCCAAAATATTATATTGTTCATAATTATGTACGGAA
Organism: Melanargia galathea; assembly: GCA_920104075.1. Classification (NCBI taxonomy): domain Eukaryota; kingdom Metazoa; phylum Arthropoda; class Insecta; order Lepidoptera; family Nymphalidae; genus Melanargia; species Melanargia galathea. Next base: position 4,544,453 of record OV049872.1, on the reverse strand, counting down.
CCCTGAAAGAGCGAGGCCCGACTCGCACTTGGCTGATTTTTAATATTAGTAGGATCTATCCCTAAATTCAGCACGGTCCCTTGCTTAGGAAAAACAAAGAGTTCCCGTGAGATTTTTAAAAAACCAATATCAACGCGAACAAAATCGCTGGCCACCGCTTGTATCAAATATTATTCGTGTCAACAATTAGTAGACTTGTAACCGAAACAATTGATCGCAACGCCTCGCCTCCCACTCTGCACAACAATTAGCAGCGTTCAGCAACACGACTTGGGACTTGGAGTCGGGACGTAGGAAGCCACTTGTAGGCCATTGTAATATGCTAATCGAGCTGCAAACAAGGGCGTAAATGAAACGATTTATGACGACCTGCTGGGTTATTCTGTAACTTAGTTAGCAACTGAAAATAGTTGCCAACTATTTAGTTCGATATACATTGCTGCTTTACTGTGGGAGATATAAAGTGTTTTCATAATTTCACACAGTAAAGCAGCAATGTATATCGAACTAATTCGTTGGCAACTATTTTCAGTTGCTAACTAAGTTACAGAATAACCCAGCTGGGCCGTGCGCACACTGCATGCCGGACCATATTTTCTTTTAGTTACCTAATGGCAAGTGACGACGAAAGTAAGTTTTGGGGTGTAAGTGGCCCAAATTCCGCCTATGTGGCCAAAGTCAACCTCACCTGCGCGCGGTGCATCCTGCCAATAATGCTAACGAGGCCCTGACGCTCTCAGTCCCCTCTACGGGTCGTCGTGCCTGCTACCACACAACTTAATCTGGATGGTATCACCGCTTTGTGGTAGGATTCTACGCCGAATCCGCCTGGCTAGCAACCACACTTCAGCCGTAATCTGCCGCAAAGCATCCGTGTGTTCCGGCAGCGAGCTGAAGAGCCAGTCCCCTTCCTCAAAAGTCGGCAACGCATTAGTGGTTCCTCAGGTGCTGCTAATGTTCATGGGCGGCGGTAATCACTTAACATCAGGTGACCCGATTGCTCAGCTGCCCGCTATTCCTATAAAAAAATGCAGCGCGGTGTGTGTTGCCTCTTAATTCTTATGATTTTTGTGATGAAAAAGCGTGAATATAATATATTTAGCCATGACAGTCTATGTACGTAGGGTTCTTATATATTTCACCTCTCGAAATACGGGGGTGTACACAGAGCATGCAATCTTCTTTTTCCACTTCGCACCTTATCCATCCATAACCATTGTATTCTTTTGACGGCATAAGGCAACGTCACGCTAAACGCGTTTTTATCCTACAACAAGTGTAAATTAAAAATTTAAAAAACCCCCGACATTCGCTATTTTTTGGCGGCGGCCATCTTGGATTTGTAATAGTGCTATTCTACTAGTCAAGCCCTTTCATTTGATACCCATATTAAGGGAGTTGTGAAAAAATTTGTAATCCGCCATTTTGTAGCGGCGGCCATCTTGGATCGATTTTCATCAAACATAGCTAACAACACTCTCGACTAATTCACCTTTCAAACAAAAAAAACCGCATTCAAATCGGTCCACCCGTTTGAGCGCTACAGGGGAACAGACAGACACACACACACACACACACACACACACACAGACACGTCAAACTTATAACACCCCGTCGTTTTTGCGTCGGGGGTTAAAAATCAATAAAATTTAAACGTTAAGTTGAAATTTTGTTTCTGATTATTACCTATATAATCTTTGTATTAATTAAATAGTACATTATGGTATAAGTGTGTAATGTTGGTGATTACCGCTGAGGCGATATTGAGACCCGAGCCGTTAGGTGAGGGTCTTAAGATAGCCGAGGACGGTAATCATCAAAACACACGTGTATCATACGACGTTTTTCAACACACTTGCGAAGAAAATAACACTAAAATAGATATTTTTCCTTGGATATTTCAGGTAGTAAACTTTCCATAACTTTAAGGGCTTCACATATATCGGGCGGTGTACAACATAAATCATTTTCTTCATAATTAGTACTTGTAGATATTTTAATTTTAATTAATAAATAACTGTAATTTCAACAGTGAAAACGAGTTATGAAAATTTTCTCACAATGGCGGGAAAAATTAATCAGTTTTTCTATGCGCGCACACATATAAGTGCGATCGGCCATAGACTATATAGAATGAGGTTTGTTTTCTATGGCATTTTGCAATGGCGGGAAAAATTAATCAGTTTTCCTATGCGCGCGCTTCTTAAAATGGCAATCGGCCATAGACTATAGAATGAGGTTTGTTTTACTTGGCTTTTCGCGGATAGCGTTTTAGCCACGTACAAAATGGGGAATTTCAAGTTTTCTTTATTACACAAAAAACAAAAGTTATATTTGAGTGAAAGTTTTATTTATTAAACACGTACAAGTTGAAATTATCTATTTAAATACGAAGTTGCATGAAATGAGCAAGCAAAAGGTATATTAATTTATTTGTACTATTGAATACGACCTTTTTTGTATCGAAACTTTTTTAAGAACAAAGGAACCAACTCAACCAATAAATTAAAAATAAAACTCTATAATTCACTTGTGAATAATAGTAAAACAAAAGTCACAGTTTGAATAACAGGTGTAATTATCTGCCTAATTGCGGTGAACGTAGAGCTACTTTATGAGCAAGTGTGTTGAAAATGATATTTATGTTTCTTAAACGTAAATAGTTTAATAGTTTTTTGCAATCAGCTTTTTTTATTATTTCTTTATTGTGGCTTTAGAGTTGAGCCTCAGTATTTTCTGCAGAAAACCAAAGTGAATTTCGAATATTTGTAGTATATTTACTTTCACAAATATTGAGATACATATTATAAGAGGATGCACTCATGTAGGAAGGAGAAGGTCACCCGTACCTAGTCAGACCGAGACTCCTGCCTCAACATTACTTTATAAACTTTAAAAAAAGTACGACTTTGTACATGTCGACAACGTTGATACACTTCGAGTATCGAAACACTATTACGTCAACGTAAAGCGGACTTAAAGCCCCTTAATTTAGAATCGCAAATTCAGTACTACCGACTTTTATTTCGTTAAGTCTCCGCTTGGTGCGCTGTAGATTTATGCATGAAATCGGGCCTTAAAACAATACATTCAAGGTCCATTTTACTTTGTATCAACGTTGTCGAGATGCTCGAAGTCATATTAAGTATGCCTACAGTAGCTACAACCACAGAATATATAATAGTACTACGTACTACAACTTTAACGCGGCGTATAGGCTCCGCTCGTGTGAAGCGCCCTCGCACTCCAGCCCGGCAGGTGGGGGCGTCAAGGGGTTACCTACAGCCCCAAACCTTTTGTAATGCACGCTACCATTACGGGATTTTCTTCGCAGCGTGTATTTCGGATGAAAGAATCTCCCATAATCTCCCCGACACGCAATTTGAATTTTATTCACGGCTCCACAATACGATTTGTCATTGTGTCATTACGCTCTGTCTGGGATATCGAGTTATTTGTAATAGATAAAGTTTGAGATATATTTTTGTACGTTTTTTACGCTCCTTTTGGTGATAGAATTTTTAATTGACTTCAAAAAAAGGAGGAGGTTCTCAATTCGCCGAAATCTTTTTTGTTATGTACCCTACATACGTTCCCCGATTACTCAAAGACGCTTAGAGCGATTTGAAAAATTCTTCTTTTCGAAAGGATATACTTCTCAAATGGTACCATGGTACCATGGTCAGGAACTGATCATGGGATCCTAACGAAATCAGGGGAACTATTTAAATTTTATGGTGTATTGAAGTCGGTTTAATTTTTCCTAATATATACTTCGCTTATGTTTTATATATAACATGAAAGAAAGTTGTCCAGACCCAAATCGATAAATTAAATTACTAATTTTCGTCCTAAAACTAGATACTCCTATAAGACTCGTTATTTGTTTAGTGTGCAATTGTTATTACTTGCAAAAACGTGTTACCTATTTACTCGAATACTTTTTCGTTTTATATTTCACAAAATATCTAACTCGTATACATACCACTACTATCATTATTCCAAGTGGGAGTAGGCTGTAGGCCTCGAGTGGGGCGCTAGGGGGTGGGGGGTGGTTGGCACCCCCCATTTTTCGCGATGAGTGCGAAGTCAGGCGCGCTCGTGACCTCGCATCGGGAAATGACCAATCTCAGGCGACTGTGTTTGCTTGAGAGCCAGCACAGACGAAAAACAACGAGCGAAATATTCATACGAAAGCTGGAGTGGGAAAGCTTTTTTAAAGATTCGCAAGGCAAGTACTTAGATAGCTGTTGTTTACCTACTTGTACGAGTATATTGTTAAAAACAAGTATAAATTAAAAATTTAAAAAACCCCCGACATTCGCCATTTTGTGGTGGCGGCCATCTTGGATTTACATAGTGATTAGTGCTATTCTACTAGTCAAGCCCTTTCATTTGATACCCATATTGAGGGAGTTGTGATAAAATATTTAATCCGCCATTTTGTAGGGGCGGCCATATTGGATCGATTTTCATCAAATATAGCTAACAACACTTTCGACTAATCCACCTTTCAAACAAAAAAACCCGCATTCAAATCGGTCCACCCGTTTGAGCGCCACAGGGAACAGACAGACGCACACACACACACACACGCACGCACGCACGCATGCACGCACGCACGCACGCACGCACGCACACACACACACACGTCAAACTTATAACACCCCGTCGTCGTTTTTGCGTCGGGGGTTAATAAGATACATAATATTATGATTATACCTATGCAGTCTATACTTACCAGTACCAGTACAACCTTTTAATGTCCCACTGCTGGGCACAGGCCTCCTTTCTCATAGGAGAGAGGGATTTAGAGCTTAAACCCACCAGGCTGCTCCAATGCGGGTTGGCGGGCTTTAACGACTATTGTCACATGATAGTGATAATAACCGGGACCGACTGCTTAACGTGCTCTCCGAGGAAAGTCTCAATTTAGGGTGGATCGTAGAAGAGAGTGTGTCCTTATCTTTTCCCCGATCCCAGTCGTCATACTTGACGTGATCATGATCGGTCACTTGTTTAGACGCAAAACTGGGACCGTGCCAGATCGGCGATCACGGCGGCGTTTTCCTACTGATCTCTCTTATCTACTCTCTATCGCTTGTTCCGCACTCTCGCTTGCACGATCGGATTCGTGACAATGAGTCATGCTTTTCCGTGCGTGCGGCCGGCGTTCATCGATTCATAAGACGTTATCACGTCAAAAACCTTATAAAAGGCTCCATTAATACAGTTTTCGAGTTTGAGTTTTAGTTTCATTTGTGAGTTATAGAGACAAAACAACTTTAACATGGCGCATTTTCATAATGAGACGAAACGTTTTTAACTCTCACCGAACAAAAAGTCTAAAAGAGCGGGGGTAAATATTAAAATCGCCGGGTTTGCAGTCATCACTTACATTTTTAAAGAGGCGCAAATGAGGGGTTCAGTTACTACGGCTAGAGAGTATGCCATACGTCCACCTTCTTTGTTTCACCCGTTTCACAAACCCGACCAACTATCCTGACCCTTCGTTTTCCCTTTAAGCCCAGTGCTCACATGCGAGCGATAACTATTACCTACTATGTGTACTGTCTGTACGTAAAGCCGTCGGTCGTGTTGCATTGGCGTCCCATCGGACTATGAGAGTGAGGGAATAGAGAGTGCACCTGTGTATGCGCACACACTTGTGCACTATAATATCTCCTGCGCAGATGGCTAGTCTCTGCCTCGGTTGAGACTGGCCGCCGTGGCCGAAATTCGGTCAGGAGGACACTACTGTATGTCTGTCACTACTACATACTGTACTTGCCTATGGATGTGGACGAGGTTATTGTCTTAAATGAATCGTACCCTTCTCCATTCGCCGTTATGTTATGTACAGACTGATAAAAAGTAACATGCAATGTAACGTGAAAGGAGCATTTCACCAGTGTGGAAGCAGCGTGCACATGAACATAGCGTCAGTCTGATGAGAAAATAAAAAAAAATTGATTATTTTTGTAAAAAAATTCATTTTATGGATTCCATAAACCAATTCCAATTTCTCGTGTTTTGTACACCTCTATTAACTCTATAGCCTTTTTCTTCACTCCACGATTCGTCCTTAGCTGTATCTGTACCTATACCTGGTTCAGGTCGCGTTCGCGCACGCAAGGCGTTCAGACTATGAGAATTGTGTTACATTACGTCATGATACATTCCATTAGTGTGGACGGCAAATTCTTTCATTTCATGTTACATTGCATGTTACCTTTCATCAGTCTGTACCCGGCATAACACTTTGTTATCCCGTACGCGCACATAACATTACATTATTCTACTGTTTTTTAGTTAGAATAGAAATAGAAATGTTTTTTATCCAAATAAACTTTTCAAAAGAGCTTTCGAATCATCGAATAGTCTACCACTGGTTCGAAATTCCGTTTCAATCGTTCGTATCGGATTGAAGTTTTTAACTATTGAAAACGTACCTGCGTATTCCCTATTAAGCATTTATCATGTATGATACATTATTATCACAAGATCGTGTTCAATGGCGATCCATGCAAGAGACCTATGTCCAGCTGTGGACGTCTATGGGCTGAGACGACGACGACAGTAACGATACATGTCATAGTATTTAATGCATCGATTTTCTGTTTCCTAACAGTTACCTACAGTTACACTTCGCAGATGAGAACGCGGCTTTAAGTACTCAGCTCCCTTAAAGAGTGCCCGTACCTATTATCTCATAGCTCAAAATACGCTGGTCGCGAATAAAACGGAATAACTTAAAAAGAAAAATTAATGCAACGAGGAATATAATGTGGGATGTTGGACGCTAAAATGTAGGCTTCCATTTTGAGGTCTCTCGCTTTTTGCTTGCCATGCATTTTATATTGCGTTTGTTGCATGTTTAAAAATAATTTTAATATGTACCTAAGTATGTGTTAGTTATTCCTATTCTCACAAAAAAGCTCTTTTTACAATGACGCATCACGTAAAAACTACTGAATGGATTGAAATGAAACTCGGCATGATTTAAGTTCATACTACGGAGTAACATATAGAATACATTTTATCTCGAAATTCAGCACGGTTCCCTTGGGAGAGGGGATGAAAGTCAAAATGTGTACTTAGCTGTAGTTCGTTAACGGGTGGTCCGATTTCATTCATTCTTTTTTTGTTAGAAAGGAAATACTTTATAGATTACTGGCTAATCTCTGAAAGGCTGTACCGATTTTGATGGGACTTTCACTGGCGGATGTTTACATTTTGATCTACCTAAACATCCGCCAGTAAACTTTTAACAGTTTGTAGCAAGGTATGAGCTCATAGGAGCTTAGGAAAAACAAAATGATTCTCACAGGATTTTTAAAACCAATATCCACGCGAACGAAGTTGCGGGTATCCGCTTGTTCATAATGTTTGTCAATAAGTTTCCACGCAAAAACTTGTTTTACGTGTGAAAGCATTACCTAGTCAAAAAATTTACAATTTCAAAAAGGTTTGACCCTAATTTGTAACATACGGCACTCTAAAAGGTTCACTTTACTAAAAAGAAAGTAAAACGTTGGTTGATACAGGCCGCAAGTACAACAACCGTAGTGCGTGTTTCATTACTTTTCGAAAACGCAATTCGAATTCCTGTATACATCTACAGTCGGCGGATGTGAAATCCGCGTATAATTAATGCCATACTATATTAACGTATTCGCGCGATTGGCGGGACGAGACGCGAAATATCTTTTCACACATTCGTCTCCCGTCTCGCAGTCGTGCGATGGTGAGAGCGAGACAAACTTCATTGTTAGCGAGAATGGCGAGAGAAGATGCTAGCTAAGCGAATGTGTTCAGATAAAGATAGACGGTAGGCTATCCATCACTACATACTTAGGGACCTTTCAGACAGACCGGCGCGGAGAGCAGAGCAAATTTTAATCGCATTTAAAATAGAATCTTAAGACATTGAAATAGGCTTTATTTTTACATGTTAACTCTTTTATGATAAGAGGATGCTCGAGCATGCTCCCAATACGCTCTGTGTGAAATATATGAGAGCAGCCGGTCGGCTACTCGTCGAGCCGGTCGGCTGCTCCATGCCCGTGCCCTTTCGCGCTCGAGCATCCGACCGGCTCCGTTCGCGTGCTCTTTCATGCTCGCACAGCCGACCGTAGGCCGAATATGCTCTGCCGTCCGGCCCAAGAGCGTACGCTCGGCTCCGAGCGCATCCGCGTGTCCGTTCACACAGACCGGCGCGGAGAGCAGAGCAAATTTGAACGGCCGGTCTGTGTGAAAAAAAAAAATGCTCTCCGACGCTCTCCGCGCCGGTCTGTCTGAAAGGTCCCTTAATTAGAATAAAACAAAGTCCCCCGCCATGTCTGCCTGTCTGTTCGTTTTAAACTCAAAAACTACTCAACGGATTTTCATGCAATTTTCACCAATAGACAGAATGATTCATCAGAATGGTTTAGGTGTAAGTATTATTTGTTAAGGTTTTGTGTAAATTGGTTGAAATATGACAATAATTGTTGAAAACATCGGAAAAAGTCAAGCCGCCAAGGGAGCTGCCTAATTCCTTTGAGATATAACAAAACAAATGTATAGTGGGATAGTAGCAGGTAATTACTTCTCGTGCGAAGCCAGGTCAGGTCGCTAGTCTGATAATAAACGGTCTATGGACATGACATGTGTCCGCGCAACGTTTGCGCCGCTGGCCACTCTGAATACCGAAACTCACGAAAACCTTCAAAGTTTTCGAGATGTGCAAGCTCGTACTAGGTGTGCTCACGCATGAATAGGCTCGCTCGATTTGGACCACCCGCGCGTAGGCGGGTCGGTTGACGGTTTGACCCTCTCGAAACAATACGGGACTCGGGAAATCCGAGAACGGTACTGGAGGAATTTGAGAGCCGCCTTAACTTTAATCTTCTCGTCTTTATTCTATATTATCGACCACAACTTACTTACTTACGATTGAGAATTTTGAAGGCGATTTTATTCATAATACGAAACAAAATTTTACTCAACATAGAGTACCTATCCGAGCAGGTAGCGAAATTGTGTGAGCATTTGAATTCAGCTAAGTGTCCAATTGTATTGTGTAAGCACTTGCAGCAAGTCAATTTCAGCAAGTCTTAGTTGCCAAAGTCACTGCAAGTCATCACTACCACCACCACTACAGCCCCTTAACGTCCCACCGCTGGGCCCAGGCCTCCTCTCGCATAGGACAGAAGGATTTAGAGCTTAGACCAGCCAAGCTTTAACGACTATTGTCATATGATAATAACCGAGACCTCCTGCTCTCCGAGGCAAGGGGGTGAAACACCGCCAACTACCAACTCCGGGCTGGCACTGAGAATTTCTCGACAGAAAAACCTAATACCAAACAATTATTCGCCCGACCCAGGAATCGAACCCGGGACCTCATGATCTGCAGTCGAATATGCTAATCACCAAACCAACGAGGCAGTTGACACTTGACTGCAAGTCAAGTTGTGAACGAATATGATAGGCCTAAAAGAAATAAAGAAATAAAAGAATAATTGTTTATTTGGGGTAAGAATATAACTGATGAAAATAACTTCTTATCGTGTTTGTAGCCATGTTGAATTAACTCAGTATAGTATCGACCAGACATACTACCTACCAGCTGCACCAATAGTTTTAGCCGGCTAAACTTAGGTTAGGTTAGGCTAACCGCACTACGCCCTTCAGTCGCAACATAATATGTACAAAAACAGCCAAGGGTGTCGAGTAGACGATAGCATCTTTCAATGTGGGAGATTTTGAAAAGAGAAAAATTTCTTCTCAAACTCCAGGCACGAGTGTCGGGGCGTGCTCGCGGAGATATTATATTGAGGCGACGCGACGAGACGAGAGGGCGACTCGAGGGTGGCTCTCTCGTTTCTTTTTTTTTTTTTTTTGAGCGATGCAACGGCTTAGATCGCGAGCTTTCGGCACATGTTGATGACGTAATAATATGTTGCTAAGGCTCCAAAGGCTCGAAGGTTTATCGGATTGAAATACGGTAGGTGGTGTAATTTCTTACACCCGTTTGAATATCGTAGGTTCGTACTCCTAGCTCAAGCTTTATAGTTATAGGATAATACACTTTTTATAATATTAACAGTGACTATTAAGGGCCTATCGGTGATAGCCTAGTGGTTAAGACTTCGGTCTCCCTTTCGGGGGCACCTTAATTCTATCCCCGGCTTCTAACTTTTTCGAGTTATGTGCGTTTTATGAATAATATAATTTCTCAAATTGCCCAACCCGGGAGTCGAACGGGGACCTCTCGTTTACAAGACCACAGTGCTCATAGGTAGTACGTGGGTAGTACTTATGCATATTAGCACGAATAATGCATCAACCGTTTCCAAGAAACAGCAAGCAAAACAATAGTAAAAAGCATCTGCAATCATGTAACTCCGGTTTAGCTGTAAAAGCAAACTGATGTCAACGTAAAGCTAATCGCATATTAGAGCCGAGCCGCACGTCACAAATGCAGTACCCACATATTGAAAACGTTATTAAATGACGAATACGTTATAAAATACAAGTAGCACTTTTTACAAGCCGCACTAGCCGTATGAATGCCGATATCAACATTTTTATGCCACGGCTGGTCACGTCATTCATATTTAAGTGAAAATGGAGTTTCTTCTATTTGTTCAAGCCTGATGGAAGCAAAGATGAGGGCATGTCACGACAGCGTGTTCCTTAATTTTGAAAAGTCGCATTCTATTCTTAATACATGTGAATAGTTATAATAGTTGGTAAAGTAAAGGTAAAGTAAGGTATTCGAAAGTACTTCCACGCAGAGCAGCCCTATGTTCCGCATGTGCGACTCATGCGGCGCGTGCGGCACAGCTTTAATCTGCGATCAGCTCCAGCAGTAGGAAAAAGCAATGCGTTGTCACCGTTAAAAACAATTACTGGACAGAAATAGCGCTCGCCAGCACAAAGCTAATCGCACACCGGATATGTGGAGATGCGACAGGAAAGCCCATAAAAGTACCGTACGAACAGCGCCGCGCCCGCGCCCGGCCCTTGCCCAGCCTGTTTCACAGAACGTGAGTAAGATTGTAAATGTAAAATGCCCTTTTAATGTTTGCTTTACCTTTCTGAGCTTAACATAAAGTGAGTGTGAGTACACATTTAAAAAAGCGAGCACTAGAGAGCGATTTTTAAACAAGGAATGCGGATTGCATAAAAAGCTAGCAAAAGTTGCATCAATCGTTGCTATAATCTCAATTGTGATGATTGGCTGAATTTATGGTAGGTATTTTATGCTGATCAGCTGGTTCAACCAAAGAACTAATATTTAACCTCGAGAAACTAATATTTAATATTATTTGAATCTCGAGCGAGCGAGCGAGCGAGGCGAGCTTTGGGCTCGCCAATTTAATAAATAAATTGACAGATTGAAGCCAAATGTTATGTTAGTACGAGTTTGCACATCTCGACAACTTTGATAGAGTCTCGAAACACAGACGTCAAAATAAAATCGGCCTAATTTCCTTGTTTTTGAGCTGAAGTTCGTCCATACTATATTCGCAGCCAGCGCCACAAGCGGAAAATTTAAACTTTGAAAAATACAGTTGTAGAACAAGAGCGTTTAGTTCCATTGTTCTCTGTTGTTATGTTTCGGTGCTCAAAATCTATTAAAGTTTTCGAGATGTGCAAACTCGCACTAAGGTATTGATGAAAGTTTTGTTAGTTTGGACACGCCATAAGATCGTACAACTAGAAACCTTCGTTTACGACAGTTTATCTACTCGTGGTATTAATTATTGCTGAAGATGGTTAGAAAGTAGCCATTCACCAACTGTTTGTTGTGTAACCACAGTAGGATACGTTTGTATTGCTTGGAAAATATATTTGCGGCTTCTAAACAACGTGTCTAACTAACAGTTACTTAGTTTAAATCTATACTAATTAAGAGAAGTCTTCTACGAGCTCCCCCGAGCGCGCCTTACAAATGAAATTAACTTTGATACTTTTTACATACACACATCAACACTGTCTAGGGATATTCTGATTTTCTCAATTTATTCAAAATTGGTTATAACTAACATACAATATACTATATATTTTTGTAAAGCCTATTTATCAGACTATCTTTTAGAATAAAACAGAATTAGTGTTTTGTGTAAATAATTTTTTATTGAAATAAAGACAAAAAGTGAAATGATGGTAAACTTAAGGATGAATGTCTTTTTAAGAAAAAATATAATTTTAGCAAAATTATCAGGTTTTTTGCAGTTACGTGAAAAATTATTTAAAATTAGTAGTCAGTAAACCACCCATGGACGTTAACCACGGTCCTACAACGGCTTTTCATGCTTTGAATCAAGTTATCAAAGTCTTGCTGTGGGATATTGTCCCAGGTCCTGCTAAGATGCAAAAAAAGTTGCTTTGCAGTCGCAATGTTCGGAGGAAAACTCCTCAAAGCCCTTCTTTGGAGCATGTCCCATGCGTGCTCTATGGGGTTTAGGTCTGGTGATTCAGCGGGCCAGTCTAAGATCGACACATCGTGCTCTTGTAGCCAGCTGGTCACCACTCGCGCAGTGTGCGAACGGGCTTTGTCGTGCATGAGCGTGAAAACTTGGTCCATTTGCAGTCGATGGGGATAGATTATTGGTGCTAGCACCTGATTACGGTATTTTTCAGAAGTCATGGTGTTTCTGATCCAAACGAGATCTGTTCTTCCATCGATACGAATTCCCGCCCAAACCATAATTGTTTTGCCGTGGTATGGCTGGACTTCCTGACGGTGTCGCAAACGGTTGTCACGACCAGGAGCTGGCCATACACGTACTCTTCGTAAATCAGGATGAAATCCGAATCGGGACTCATCGGTAAACAGCACTACAGACCACTAGTTATCTTCCTAGAGCAAATGTTCGCGAGCCCACTGTAATCTTCGTCCACGATTTCCTCTGCGTAGTGCTGGAGTACGAAGCGGCCTGCGAGCATGAAGGTTAGCCTCGTGCAGTCTTCTCCTCACAGTTTCGTCACTGACAAGCAAATGGTGGTCTGACTGGAGCCTTTAAACCAACTGCATGGCTGTAGCATTTGGTTATCTTCTCGCGGTCATTTGCGAAAATCGGTCCTGTCTTCGGGCGGTTATGCGCTTCTCGCCTGGGTGCCGTTCAGCCACTTCACCAGTGGTGCAATAACGTGACCACAACCTTGATATCACGTTTTTTCTTGTTTCAATCGCCTCGGCAATACTTCGTTGAGGAGCCCCAGTTTGGAGCGTACCTACTGCCCTTAACATTTCGTCTCTTGTTAAATGGCGCCTCTGCATGATGCATACAGTTGCATAAATTAGAAATTAACCAATAATTTTCATTGAAACTTTCATTTGATACAAAAATATACCAAAAACTGGGTTAGGTCAATTGAAACTTTCGAACTTCGCTACAATTATGCCGCACAAATCATTTGTTTTCAATTTATTTTTTCAAATTCAAATTTAGAATCATTTAATATGGTCTACAAAATAAGCTTTCATTAAAATAATTTAAAACCGATTAATATTTTTCGAGTTTCAGAACTTTATACAAAATATCCCTAGACATTGTTGATGTGCATATTTTTAATGGTTAGGTACATATTTCTATAGATTTCGGTCTCCGGCTCTCTAACAATTCAGAGTTACCTATATGTATAAGTAAGTAAGTAAGTAAGTTAAATATATGTATACGGTGAAGGAAAACATCGTGAGGAAACCTGCACGTCTGAGAATTACCCATAATCTATCCGTTATCTACCAATCCGCACTTAGCCAGCGTGGTAAGACAACGGCCTAAGCCCTGCTCACTCTAAGAAGAGACCCGTGCCCTGTAGTAAGTAGGCCGGTAATGGGTTGATATCATATCAACCCATTACCATGACATGATGACAATATATTTTTACGGAAATCTGTCAAACCACAGACTGGTTTGATTTCTAGAGCGTGTCTACAATATCTCAAAAATATGTTTCTGCCATCATTTGAGCTTAAATAAACTACGCATTGCAACTTCAAGGGTTCAATAAAAAAAATATGATAATAATAAAATATATTGTAACTCCAGGTCAGAGAATTGCTTAAAGTCTGCTTATATAGGGATACCTCGGCTTAAAGATTCTGTTTGATGCAAACAAATCGTGTAGATGAGTAGACGGTAGACATATTGCGGCATAAGAAACCCTTTTATAACCTGTAAATGGGCCCTACGTAAACCAAGGGTAGCGAGGAGGTATCTAAGCGACTGTTAACTGTATGCTTAGTCCAACTTTTTACATAGTGGCAACGATGATCGAAAATCGAGCATCGACACACAATGACTTCAGAACAAAATGAACCCAAAGACTCTTATTTTAAGTCGTAATTCAATAGTTCGAATGTTTATTTTACAACCTTTCTGCTTGGGGCGCTGGCTGTTTAGCACGCAATTATCTTTGCCTCAATCAGAATATGTGTCAAGAGTCGTCTTTGCCGTCATACTACACTAACCATCATATATTATGTAGTTTAACTTCAAAAATGTCTTTTTATTCCAACTGTACGTCTATGTAATCGCAAGTGGCCACTTATTTCATGCCCGATGTATGAGGTACTCTCCTCCACGAACTCATCTCCCCGCGAGAACCCTTTAAAATGTTTCCAGGTGGAATGAGTGGAACGCGAATAATGCACGAGAGAAAAAAATTATAACAGCACCCACACTCCAAGTCTCAAAGGCTGCACGTCGTGTCGCCTCCTTGCGTTTTGTCCTTTTTTAGCGACATGTCTGAAGTTGGGGCCCGTTTTTGTACGCTTATTTGTCTACTTTCTGATGGATAAAGGGAATGCGGAATTATGCAATCTTAGGCCGCATCTACACCTGCTTTGTATAATTCAGATGTCCTTGTTTGAGAACGTGTCGCACTAGCGAATCCATTTTTCATGTGACCACTGATGGACACAGGTCTTTAATCATTTCGAGAGCGCGCCATAGTCTTTCTTTACTAATCGCTTCCCACTACTTTTTTCGAGGTCGTCAGTCCATCGAGTTCTCAATCTCTTTTTTGTCCACAATATCGTCGTCAACCAATAGATGTCCACTGTTGGACATAGGTCTCCTGCAGAGAGGTCCGCATGCCGCGGTTTTGCGTCGTTTGTATCCAGCGGCTGCCGTCTGATGTCATCAGTCTACCTAACTTAAACAATAATTAAGTAGATAGGTAGGTATCTTATATATCTACTTATCTACTCTGTGACCTAGCTTTCCGGTGCGAGGTCTCGTGTATATGTTACAAATTCTCTTAATTTTTAATTTATTGTAATCGTTAATTATTGTTAAGTTTGTTGCACCACAATTGAATTCCAGTAAAGTCTTTCAGCTATAGAGATCTAAGTAATTTCAAGAATTTCCATTGAGACTTTCCAAGTTCGATTGTGCGGATGTTTTATTCTCCATAGGTTGAGGATTTTAAAAAATAGAATACAAGTAGACTTGAGGAAGCCCTTTTAAGTCAAGAGCGTCGATATGTATGAGGCTGTTTGCATCTGAAAAATCCCCCAAAATGTTGCCAAGAGACAAGGAGGATTGGAGTGCGAATAATGCATGAAAAAAAATATTGCAACCCCACACCCTACGTCTCAAAGGATGCATGTTGTGCGCTTCTTGTGTTTTGTCCTCTTTTCGGGACATGTCTGAAGTTGGGTCCTATTTTAAGACGGTTATTTATCCCTTTTTTGATACATTAGGGGAGTGAAACAGTAAAGTCAGCGCTTTTTTTTTACTGTAAACGTTTAAAACCGAATTCAAAAAAGGAGGAGGTTCTCAACTCGTCGGTCAAGTCTAGATGGTGTAATTTTTCCTAAAATATTGCTTGTTTTCAATATATCTATAATATAATAAAACTGTAACAGATCCAATTCTGTACATTGAAGATATTTTGAAAATTTTTATTGGAGGGCACTCTATAATCGATACTGAAGCCAAAACTGCTATTTTTTTCATTTTTGTCTGTCTGTCTGTCTGTCTGTCTGTCTGTCTGTCTGTCTGTCTGTCTGTATCTTGGCCGCGCATCACGCCGAAACTACTGAATGGATTCGAATGAAACTTGGTACGGTATGAGTTTATACTCCGAGGTAGGACATAGGATACTTTTTATCCCGAAATTCAGCACGGTTCCCTTGGGAGAGGGGAAGAAAGTTAAAACGTGTATTTAGCTGTAATTCATTAACGCGCAGTTCGATTTAACTCATTCTTTTTTTGTTAGAAAGGTAGTACTTTAAGTATTGTCCCGTAAATATTTCAAGGTCATAGGTTTTTTAGTTCAGAAATGACAGACATTTATTGGGTTCATATAACTTGGGACCCGGATCTTTGTACGTACGGCTTATTTTAAACTGGCATGCGTTTAAATTTATGTTTATCGGCCTGTCTATTTGTTGCAGCTAATCTCCGAAACGGCTGGATCGATTTTGATGGAATTTCAATGACAGATAGGTGGTGTTATAAGGAGTAATTTAGGCTACGTTTAGTTTAGGTACAAAAAAGGATTATGGGATCCAATCCGATCCTATATAAAAGCCTATATCCACGTGGACGAAGTCGCGGGGATCAGCTAGTACTTACATAAAGCCGAAGTACCAACAAACGGACAAAACAGAACAAAATCTTGTCAATCTAACAGCTGAGATGTCATCATGAATGTATATATAGGTTTTGTGGTCGTGTCTATGCAGCCTACACAATTCATTTATTATGCAGTTAAATATTTACTCTTTGATTGTGTGTTAAAATTTTCAACCTTTGATACTCCTTTAAATGTCAAATGATTGCTTGTTGCCGGTATATCGTGGTTTAAATTAGAGAGCACAGTTTAATCATCATGTTTGCTTTAATAATTTTAATGAGTTTCTATGTCTATCTCTATCATTTTTATATGCGTTCATTATTTTCGTATCCTTTACATACCTACTTGGGTATTATATCATTGCGAAACAAAATAATCAGCTGAGGAAACAAGTGTTAACTTGCAGTTGAATAAAAAAAAGTCTGCCAATAAATAGTGCATATTTTGCGCAATATCATGTCTTGTACGTAGTTGACTACTCTCTATTGATGCTGGCCACCCGTGCCGAATTGTGGTCAAGAGAACTGTCATTAATATTGCACAAAAGGCCTACCTGTAGGTACCTACCAAGCAGCAAACCGGTTCCAAATTAATTATTCATTTCCTTTTTACAGCCACATCTCGGCTCGCATTTGATCGCGCCGTCCTTCAAAGCGTCTGCGTCGTCACAACAGATTTATTGCATTGCATTTACATAGCGATTAGCGACGTGCAGCTTCCTGCGGCGCGGGCGCGTGCGATGACGTACGGACGTATGATAACGTGCCTCGCAGTGCAAATCTGTGCAAGGTGCGAACATGTCAATGATGCCTCACCGCGCACCGCGCACCTCGCACTCGCATGTTCACACCTCGCACTCGCACTTGCATCGAGCTAGCCAGAAGAGCGAGTCGCGAGGTGCGCGGTGAGGTATCTTTGACATGTTCGCACCCACCGATGAGATTTCTCATCGGTGTTCGCACCCATACCCGTCGTGCTAATTGGTTAACGATCGTAACTTACGATAAAACGATACAGTTTCGTCGTACGGTTGAATCAAATATAATATACCTAAATCATTAATAGTGTCCTAATTTAAGCCCCCAAGTCATCGCACGATTGCAGTACTAATTTTTCATCGTGCGACGAAATCACATCGTTTGATCGTACGATCGTTATCCAACCATTTAGGACGCCGTGTTGGGATTGTTCTACAATATCATTTGTTGTCCTCCCGATCGATTTTCGGCTTCATAGTTTGCCTAAGGTCAGTTGACTGGGCTATACATATAACGCTCGATAGTATGAATGCAATTGTATAGAACAGCGACAGACACGTTGTGCCAGCCCAAGCCGTACGAATATTTTTATGTCTTTCATAAAGGGTAGGAATTATGTCAAAAAAATGCTTTATCAATTTACGCTTTTTGCTATCCTAATAGCCTGTGTGTTGTTATTTGCATGCCAACTTACATTATTTAATTAATATATTCAATACAATGTAGTTATAATGTGCGCTAAGTATTTATTAATTAATCTTGAAAAAGCATTGTTGCAACATTGTTGCAACATTGTTGCAACATTGTTGCTAAATGCTAACAATCATCATACAAGACACAACGGTAATTTGACAACTGTATGTTTCATTTATGTTCATTTTATAATTAACTTGGTAATTAAAAACTCTTCTTAAGGGCATCTTCGATATACCTACTCATATTTTCATCAATGCCTGTTGTAATAATAGAAATATAATTAATCTTTTAGATATTTTTTAATTTCGTTTATACTACTAGATGATGCCCGCGACTTCGTCCGCGTGAATTTAGGTTTCTTAAAATCCTGTGGGAACTATTTGCTTTTCCGCGATAAAAGTTACCTATGTCAATTTCAGGGACGAAAGCTACCTCTGTACTAAATTTCATCAAATTCGGTAAAACGGATTATGCATTATAAATTTTCCGTCTTTCCGTATGGGAGCATGCTACTTTTCCGGGATAAAAAGTAGCCTATGTCCTTCCCCGGGATGTAAGCTACCTCTATACCAAACATCAATCGGCTACAGTATTGGGCCGTGAAAGGCTAACAGACAGACAGACAGACACACTTTCGCATTTATAATATTATTTCTTATTATATATGGATTATTTAAAAAAAAAACCTGAAACTGCATGCGTTGTATTGCGAAGAATATAACAAAATAAATATAATTCGTAACCTGTTACAATTCGTAATCTATAATTTAAATCCAATCCTAAAACAAAGTAACAACTTAGTTGTCGAGTCACCGAAACAAAGACATTTCCAGGTCTGTGATTAAATACAACAGAACAGAAATTTCGTTCCCGTATCATAATTTACACCGATCATTATTTTAGTAAAATTGCGTGACGAAACGTCATAATTGAAACGTGAAATACCCGGTGGGACGAACGCAAACTGCAGATTTTTACCCGCAGAACGTAGAACAATGCTATATTTAGGCCAGGGACAAATCACGCGAAAAATCGCGAGCGAAAATAAGTGCGACATTATGCTCGAATATGTTGTATGTCAAGCCCCAATCAGGTTCGGACACTAGTAAACCTATTAATTTAGTTAAGTTTAGAGATTAGAGAATGGTGTAAAGGATGTACATGACTGATCGGTCATAAATATAAGACACTAAATTAAAGTCCAGATAATTTTAAAAATTATGAGGGAACAAATGTCTCATGTCGCTTTCGGGATCTTTAACTATATTCAAGCATCCAAGTTATCCGAGTAAGCAAGCAAGTCCATCCGAGTCAAGGTATTTTAGTTCCGTTACTGTGTGATTAGAGGACAAATGTGTGACGCATGTTATCCCGCGTGAACTCTTTGTTTTTCTGAGATGAATAGAAGCCTACGTCACTTTCCAGATGCTCAACAATTCCTATGAAAAAAATCACGTTGATCCATAGCTCTGTTTTGGCGTGATTGAAGGACAAACCAACAAACCAAATATTAATAGGGATAGCGATATGTCGGCCATTGTGTGTTCAGCCTTAGGTAATACAGAAAGCTATTTCATTATCAAAATCGGACACTCGATTTTGAATCGTATTGGTCAGGTATTAGGGTTGGGTTGCTTACTAAATACACAAACGAAGAAATACAAATTGCGTTGCTATGTTTATAGTGCGTATAAAAAGAGTGTTTGAGGTGAAATTAAGAGGTTTCCGGTGTTAATCACTAGTTAGGTAACGAAATAAAGTCACACAGTGTTATTAAACGATCGAGTAACTTTGTTACTTTGCAGCCAGCCAGCGCCATTGTTCAGGCGACGCCGTTGAAACTTTTGTCCCAATCATGTTTAATCATATATAACCTACCTATTAAGAGCGTTGATGCGTTCTGCGCCATTTTAGCTCATTTTTAAGCTATTTCGACCCTTCATATGTTGTTAATCTATGCATTTACTTAAAAACTTATTTATACTACATTGTAGAAAATTTTGTGTTCTAGGGAATTGGAAGACAACATTTTGCAATTTATTGATAGTTTTTGTCTTATTGCCAAAATACCAAAAGCCTATTTATGAATTTTGGGATTCGTGGAATCTTTGACGTTCACTACGTCAAAAGTTACTTGTTCAATTCACACACAAAGATATATTTATGAAAGGAAATGTCCCGAACTAAAGACATGGAAGAAAACATTTTTTAATTTGGCATTTTTTACATCATAAAAATCCAAGCAAAGGAATTATAATTTCAGTAAATTATAGACATATAAAACCGTCATTTTAGTAGATTATTTTTCGTCATTTATAAGTAAAATTAAGTACATATAAAAGTTAACCATATTTGCAATAATATAAGTATAAAAATATATAATTAATTACTATATGTGTCCAAAAAATAACTTTGAAACAGACACCAAAACGCAGAAACAGGCAGTGGGAAATTGAACTAGGAAACTAGTATGAGCCGAGGCCTCTCTGCGAACGGACGTAACGCTTTTTGTCTCGGCAATTCTTATTGGATTACATGGAATATACGTAAAATTGTAGTGCGACTGTCACTATTCAATACTAGATATTTTTAATGCTTGCTATTTTTTCTTACAGATAGATGAAAACTTTTTACGTATTTTTAATAATTGTAATATATTATATTATAGTTATAGTTGAGGATTATAGTTGTAAATCAGTAATCCATACTATATAAAATTATAAATGCGAAAGTGTGTCTGTCTGTCTGCCGATTTTTATGTAATTAGGTACAGAGTTAGCTTACATCCTGGGGACGGATATAGGATACTTTTTAACCCCCGACGCAAAAACGACGGGGTGTTATAAGTTTCACGTGTCTGTGTGTGTGTGTGTGTGTGTGTGTGTCTGTCTGTCTGTTCCCCTGTAGCGCTCAAACGGGTGGACCGATTTGAATGCGGTTTTTTTGTTTGAAAGGTGGATTAGTCGAGAGTGTTGTTAGCTATGTTTGATGAAAATCGATTCAAGATGGCCGCCGCCACAAAATGGCGGATTACATATTTTTCACAATTCCCTTAATATGGGTATCAAATGAAAGGTCTTGACTAGCAGAATAGCACTATATAAATCCAACATGGCCGCCGCCACAAAATGGCGAATGTCGGGGGTTTTTTAAATTTTCAATTTATACTTGTTATCTCGAAAAATTAAAGAGTTCTCACGGAATTCTTAAAGGTCCGTCCATTTAACAAATTCGTTATACAAAATTTGGTAGGTACAGAGGTAGCTTGCGTCTCGAAAATTTACATAGTTCCCACAGGATTTTTAAAAACCTAAATCCACGCTGACGAACTCGCGGCCAACATACAGTACATAATATTATGTGGAAAATGAACTAGAAAATAGCTATCGTATACAAAAACTATCGTCCGGTAACAACGGTTTTCAAACCATCCAGGAACCCATTGAAATATACACACAAAATATTATACAAATCAGTCCAGCCGTTTAGGAGGTAACTAACATACGTACCAAAGAATTATACAGGTACGGGTGAGAGAGTTTACCGTATCGACGCGATGGGTTGTTTGACAGTTACGAATCCCTTGAACATTTTGTATGGGAAAATGTTTTTCCTCTTATTTTATTTTTTCGTCAATTTTCCAATGTTTTTAATATTTATTATGCTATTCTGAACGGAGACAAATCAAAAACCATGAAAATCGCTCCAGCCGTTCTCGAGTTATAAGTGTTCGAACTTTGTTTTATATATATAGACTAGCTTTTGCCCGCGGCTTCGCCCGCGTGAATTTCGGTTTTTCACAAATCCCAAAATCTCCGATTCAAAATAAAAATTACGAAAACGCAGGACACATCCGCACGCATTAGCTCCCTCGTTCGAAATCACAGATTTCGAAATGGAGATTGGAGCATGCACCCTCTTCACCCTCTTCTTGGGTGCGGCGCGGGGAGTTCCGTGCAGCGCGAGCGTCGGCCGTCGCGCGCAGCGAAAATACCTATTATGGCGTTTTTTAACATAGGTACTTACCGATTTCAACACAACTCATTTTTGAAAGTCGGTTAAAAAAGTAGCCTATGTTAGTTACTCCTTGGTTAATCCTCTACTTGTCTGTGAAAGTCCCGTCAAAATCGGTTCAGCCGTTCCGAAGATTAGCCCGTTCAAACAGACAGACAGACAAAAATTTTAAAAACGTGTGATTCGGTTATGGTATCGTTCAAATAACCATATGAGCTTAATATGTGGTAGTTATTTCGAAATTACAGACAGACACTTCAATTTTATTTATTAGTATAGATTAGTATAGATTTTATTAATTCTAATATTTTAAGGTACATTGCGTCATTACAATGAATGATTTCTAATTGCATTTTTGTATTAGCGGTATATTTAATGTTCAAATTAAGTATACCTACAATCTACATACAGAAAATGTATTTATTACCTGTTTTGAATTACTTTAGTAATAATTTTATTTTGTAAATATGTAAAAAAATAAATCCACGATTCCCTCAGGATTTGTAAAAAACCGAAATTCACACGGGCAAAGCCGCGGGCAAAATCTGGTATGTAATAAGTAAATTAACAAGATTTTGAATGAATCTGCATTTTTCTTCACTATCTTACGCTTACACGAGTACGGAGTAGGTATATAAAAAAATCAATATCAGAAGCTGTACTATATTCTCCAATTATAATTTTTATGTAGGTACTGGTCTACTCTATAAGGTCTTTTTCAAGCATTATACATTAATTATGCCTGCTATATAAAATTAAAAATCTACGAACTAAAAACTTAGGTATAGGTGCCTAAGAATATTGAAAAAATAAATAGCCCATTTGAAAATGGTAAAAAGATCAAAACGGTTTGTTACACTACACTGCATTTGGAGCAGCGCGTTCATTCACGTAAACAAAGAATCCCAGGTAAATGCCTAAACTTGCGAAGCGGGTCCGTGCGTCAACGCTCTTAAACAATTATAACATTTTATCTATAAGTCGAGCAACATATATTTTTTTAAGGAATATTAGTTATTATGAACATGAGTAACATTACCCTGTCCCCTCCAAATAAGCGAAAGCTTGAGTTGTGTCAGGAGGGAGTAGGTACGACAATAGTATAACGGGTGGGGTTTCAACCATTGCAGTTGGCAATTTCGGTATAATACCTACCTAATATCGTTAGCTCGACGATGAGATTGATCGGTAACAGAGTTTTGAATTTTGTGATGCCGAAACGATCCCGTGCCACTCCGCGCATAACGTGCCAGTCAAAAAACTGAAAATTAGGTACTGGCATTCGGTAAGCTTTCAGCATATAGGTACCGGTATTACGTCGTTGCCAAACCAACGAGCGGAGTAGAAAACGGGTTAATTAAAAGCTGAGGAAGCGTGTCGCATGCTCCGGGATGCCGAATGAGGTTAATTCAAAGCGTAGTTAAACACGAAGATGTACGAATGTAATTTTTACGAAAGGAACAATGTTTAATACAATTAACATCAATAAAATAGCATTCTTCATTCGAAACTGTTATTTATGTCTTTATTCAACCATAATGGAGCACGGAACATTAAATAACCACTGAGTTATAGTTAGACCATTGAAACGATTCAATAATGTTTAACAAAAAACGTGTAACAAATAACAATTTAATAAAAAAGTATTTCAAAAACTAATCAGGTGACAAACGTCGTATTCCGAAAACATATTAAAATTTTTAAAAGATCATTTGACAAATACTCAATTTACAAATGTGTTACTTTGCAAATGTGCTGCGTGTTAAAATATAATTTATAAATTTATTAATTCATCAAATAATTTGTTTTTCAAATTAGTGATTCAACAAAATAGTAGAAGATAAATTTATAAACAGAACTACTTAATAACAAACCATTAACCAATATGCAAAGCGTGAGTTAAAATAACGTGTAATTGTTATTCTACTGTTAGTGTCATTTGCGGAGGACCCAAGGATGTCATGTTTTTTTAAAATGGAGTACATGCAGATGTTCTGCAAATAATAATTAATCTGCAGATCATCATCACCTTTCAATCAATATAATTAGTAGGTACCGTATTCTTCGCCTCTAGTTTACGGCACCTCAATGTAGCCTATATCTAGTGCGCAGTAACAGATAGATACTTCGCCTCTAGTATATGGCACCTCAATGTAGGAAAGTCTTTGCATCGGCTAATTAATCAGTCCAGTTAGATTTATGGCCTAATCTGCATTTTTATTTTTCTTAATTACAGCTATTTTTATTACAGAATCGATCATTATAATTAAATGATGATTAAATTTTCTTCGCGGGCTCTTTGTCGGTTCATTATTCGACTAATTTTTATAATATGTTAGTCACTTACTGGTTAATTATTATTATTATTAATTAAAGAATAAATTATACCGTCGGTAAAAGGCTTTCATCGCGTAAGGAAGGCCATATACGATAATTTGTATGTTAACTGTTCTAGGCAGTATTAGTGGTGGTATGGTCAGTGGTCACATAAAGTTTTACAAGTGCTTTCGAATGGTCGAGTGAATTAACCACGATTTCTGATGTGGCTTAAGTAGTGGTGATGGGGGATTGGATATCAGTACTGTAAAGGTTGATAGGTGAATATATATCTACTTGTAGGAACAACAGATCATAGATACAAGAAAAAGAGAAAAAGGCGATATATTTTTTATTTATTTATAGGCAGCATAATTAATACGAAGTAAGTTAAGAATAATTACTAATAAACACCATACAAATAAAAATCACTCAACATCGCAGCTGATGAAATCATTATAATATATTAGACCTACAGTCAAAATCTGTTATAACGACATCGAAGGGACTACTCATATTTAGTCGTAAAAACGATAAACGATAGTTATAACAACCGGTTCCACCATACAACACCATATTCTTTTGCCAAGTCTTTGTTTAGAACTTTAGCACTCTAGCTCTAGTTTTAGAACTCTAGCTTTGAAATAATACGCAATTTTTCTTCCATATTAATTTGCTTTCTTTTTGTTTCCGACATGTTAAAAGTTTCACAATTAATTTAACAATATGTTTTAAGTAAGATAAGTAAGAAACTGAAGAAATTTGAAGAACCGGGCCTTGACTCTACCGCATGCACGTGTTTTGTTTCTAAGAATTACAAAAGACCCTAAACTCAACACGTGTTTATTTTACGAAAATAGCCATTGACCATTATACTAGGCCTATTCAAATTGTTTACAATAGGTAGGTTGTTCTACAGATACAATTCTCCGAAAACATTGGTCAAATATGGTCGCTTAATGCGGTATGTCGAAGTAACCAATGTCGTAAAAAGCAATGTTTTTGATAAGACAGTCATATAGCATTCAGCCAGGACCTTTGATTACGGTTAATATAACCGGTATGTTATTCTAAACGATGTCGCCATAAACGGTTTTAACTGTAGTTCTAAATTAAAAAAAAAACCCTTGTTTATCACCTGATCTTGAGTCGAGCAAAAACTCAAAACTCAAAAGGAAAATTAACTATTTTATCTAAAAACGTAAAATGAAGCGATGAATTGCGTATAAGGCTCACTATTATAAGCAACGGTTGAATGAGCATAATTTTTGTGTTGGAATGTCACTTTTTATGCCAACTTTTGTAAAAAGTTAACGGTTAAGGCCTAGGTCGCACTGCGAAATTTATTCGCGCGAATTTTTTCGCAAAATTCTGTGACATATGGGAATGTATGAAGCTGCACGCACATGCGATTTAAAATTCGCGAGAAAAATATATTAAAATGCGGAATATAAACCGCGCGAATAAATTTCGCAGTGCGGCCCCGCTCTTATCAATTATGAAATCAGAAGGGCTGTTAATGTGTTTTGTAAGCCGTTAGTCTTTTAGTTTAATTTTTGAAAGAGCCCCCATTAGTTTAACTAAGTACCTACCAACAATGCTAAAAAACACCTCACCTCCACTGTATAACAATTAGAAATATTAAGTGATAAACTAGTTAAAAAAATAATTTGCTTACAAATAAATGTACAAAATGCCTAGCATCTCTTTTACATGAGAAAAGCGGCAGTAATGCGGCAGTGTTTCCACAAAAGCCGTTAGACTAGAGGATTCCAATTAAGTGTAGTTTTCCTCAGTCTCCAAGTGAGTCTTCATAGAACCAGTAGGGTTAGTACGACTTTGCGTATTTCGTTGACAGATTTCGAATATAGAAACATAGTCTTTAAAATAGAATGGACCTATTGATTCGAGTTCGTACTTCGTTCACATACATCAACAACCATCAGCATCCCAAGCATAATATTTAATTCGCAGCGTTCTCACTGCGAATTAAATATCGGTTCTACTGAAAAAGTACAAACCAAGACCATGAGGTCGTAAGACAAAACTTAGCTCAAAGAACGCTATGTACCAAGAAAGAGTTTCCAGGTCCGTACCCGGTACCATCGTCACGACCAAGCGAAGAAAACAGAAAATAAAAACTTTTTTATACAAGAATTATATATATTATATTTTTCTCTGAAACTATTGTGTTTCGATGCTCGAAATCTATTAACGTTGTCGAGTTTCGTGATGTGCACATTCGTGCTAAGGGTACATACAGAGGCCTTATGCCGACTTTGTACATAGTGGCAACGATGATCGAAAATCGAGCACACAATGACTTCAGAACAAAATGAACCCAAAGGCTCTTATTTTAAAGTCTTGATTCAATAGTTCGAATATTTATTTTACAGCATTTCTGCTTGGGGCGCTGGCTATTTACGAATACTGAATGTATGTGCGAAACTTAATATAAGCCATTTTAGGTCAATTTTACTCTGAAGTCATTGTGATTCGATCAGTAGTATTTAGTAAAGTTTTCGAGCTCTGCAAAGTGAGACTAAGCATACAGATGTAAATCGTAATGCGTATCTGTCCCGGTGATTGTTTCTCGGAAACCCCGGTCGTGTTATTATTTCGGCCCGCGGCGTTGTACACGATCTCGGTCGTTTCTCGGATTTGTCTGTCATCATCGCATTCATAGAAACAATGTTGCCCATCTACGATTACCTACGTATTTGTTTACCCCGAGTTTCTCAAAAGAACATCATGGACGTACCATTCTAGGGGCTATCTGATCAAGATTCGTGATTTGGAATCGTTGTTGACTGTTCTGTGACGTCTGTTTTTCGTACATTGTCGTAAATGGGTATCTATACTCTGATTTTTAATTCCGTGGAATTCTGACGTTTCTTGATGTTACCAGACATAAAACAGTTCCCACAAAAAAGACTATGAATTCGAAACTTACATAAATAACAATCAATTGCCTCATCTAGATATGAAAAATGCCTGCCAGATATTTCAGGTTCTTTAGTTTGAGGTAAAATGGAACTTCAGGTGGTAACCTTGTTTTTCATACAAATAACTCATTCTATTTTTAAATGACAACTGTCAGAATTCCACTGAATTAGAAATCAGACTATAGGGGCTATCTGATCAAGATTCGTGATTTGAAATCGTTGTCGACTTTTCTGTGACGTCTGTTTTCGTACATGACGTAAATGGGTACCTAAAATAGCGTAACTCGTCGTCCTAAGGTGTCGTCCTAAGGCGTTGTCCTAATTGGCTAGCGATCGTACGACCGATACGATCGATTTCACACGATCGAATCAAACATAATATGAATCCCCTTAGAGTATCCTAACTGAAGCCCTCAAGTCATCGCATGATCGAAGTACAAATTTTTATCGTGCGACGAAATCGCATCGTTTGACGATCGTTAGCCAATTAGGTCGACGGGTAATTGGGTAACGATCGTACAATCAGTACAATTTCGTCGTACGATCGAATTAAACATATGATATTACCCTTAGAGTGTCCTAATTGAAGCTCGCAAGTCATCGTGCGATCACAGTAGGTACTAATTTTCATCGTACGATGAAATTGCATCGACGATCGTTAACCAAAGGATGACGCCTGCAGCTGCACTGATTGAGGATTTCCGCAAAATGGCAGTTTGGTTGCAGAGGTGTAACTTTTACCCGACTACGGCGAAGCAAAAAAAGGAATCTAATCGGCTGTCAAATTCCCTTGCAATGATCGAAAGCAATGATATCACTTTTAGGTAAGCGGATTCCATCAAAAACTGCATTTTCCCTTCTCCTTTACCAGTGATCACTAATCTGGCAGAAACATATCTACCAACAAAGTATTGAGTTAGAATTCCTAAGGTCAAACTTTTGTTAACCTTTCATACACCCACCTTCTAATCCATATTCAGTTTCCCTTCAAAACATCTGGTATCGTAATAATATATCATAATTGCCCCGTTGCCTTGCTTCTGACCTTTGCCCTAAGTCATGCGATCCCCACAATAACGATCAGTAAAACAATCAAAAGCTCTCCTCGGCCCGCAATTAGAATTTGCTGCTACGTCAAGAAATTTTAGGGCGCGGCTGCGGTTTCAAAATTGTGAGTTGCGATCAAACAACACTTTCCCTTCGATTGTCCAAAGAACCTCACGATAGACACACAAAAACTAACCTTAACACGCATTAGTAGAATTCAAAATTGAATGTGTGTGGTTGCAAAGACGGTCCGCATGTCACACATCTTTTCCCACGGGCGGTCATCCGTGTATACTTCTAGTATTGGATCTGGGCTCAGATGAATCTATATCTTTTGCACGAGGTAAAAAAGTTGGGAATTGATTGAGGGGTATCGTTTGCGGTTTTCATAGTGGTCATTTCTTGAAGTAGAGAAGCTCTAGGGTCCGTACATGGGCATAGGTAATTAATGGCTTACAGTGTTGCGCACTGACATTTTATGCATCGCTGCATGAGAAATCTTCCATGGAAACTGTCACTACTCATTATGAAAAAGTTGCTAAGGGCTTTGTTTAGACACGCTTTACCGATACGTATATGTAAACTTGTTGATTCGGTATACTGCCTTGCGTAGGTACCATCGCGAGATTACCAAAGCGAGCAGTAGTAACTGGTATGCCGACTTTTTTGTGATTCAACTTTTTAAGATTTATATCTATTCCTCGGAACTGAGAGAGTTTATTTGCGTACTATAGCGACGCCTTTGATATTTTTTGTTGTTTGTCTACTGTGACTCATTTCTATTTAAAATATGTAGTTAATACTTTTCTGAAAGGTGTGGAAAGGTGAATGAAGGTAGACAAGAAAGAATTCCGCATATCTACGTATCTCGAATTTTCTCCATTATATGCTCCGTTCGCCCGCGTCAAGCGAAGAATCCTCACATCGGTAACCCTTTAAATTACTTCAAGCATTACAGAATTATTTGGTTTTACATATTACCTAAATGTTAACACATTTAAGGAAGTAAAGTCTGTTTTTTAACCGACTTCCAAAAAAGAGGAGGTTCTCAATTCAGCGCGTATTATTTTTCTATGTAGGTATGTTCCCCGATTACTCCGAGATTTCTGAACCGATTTGCGTGATTTTTTTTTTTTTAATAATGAAAAAATGTTTATTGTATAACGTAAAAACCACTTTAGGCTTTTCGCACACACACACAGAGAAAATAAAATCCCCGTTTATAAATGCCATAAATTACAAAAAACACAGACCCCTCGTATAATGCAATGTAAACGATCATTTAAAAGGTCGATTAAACAATCGGCAAAGGCGGTACAAGAAAAATTCAGCAACAAACCATTCCACGTCCAACCATCAATCAAGGTTTATACGTCGCTCATAAAAGTGCAATCCATTAAGGGCAGTTTAGAACCAATGAGTGGTATTAAAGACCACTCGGGCCGAGTGTACATCGGACGGACGTTGACGCAGTAATCCGCGGTTATTGAGTGTGCACCCCGCCGATACAAAGTGATTGATAAACTCGAACGGGATTTACTAGTGCTTGCAAATAGATTTAGAGCACTTTGAAATGTCTATTGATGGGCGAATCTATCAAACGTAACGCTTTGCTGACGGGTCGGATATTTGTTTTTATTTATATATTGGCGATTCGATTGCTTTCGAAATCTGTCTGTGGTTTCTTTTGTTCGAATGCATAAATCGAAATGGATGTCTGCTTTGGCAGTCTACGCTTAGAAATCATCCAAGATGCTAATGCTGAGATCTTAATAGAGCGTGACATCTACACGAATGAAGTGGTGATAGCTTAGTGGTTAGGACGTCGGCCTTCTTGTCGGGGTGTTCTTGTTGTTTGATCCTGAGCACGCACCTTTAACTTTTCAGTCATGTGCGATTTAAGCTATTAAATATCACTTGTTTTAACGGTGAAAATAAACATCGTGAGGAAATGCGCACGCCTGAGAGTTCTCCTTAATGTTCTCAAAGGTGTGTGAAGTCTACCAATCCGCACTGAGCCAACGTGGCAGACTATGGCCTAAAATCCCTTCTTACTCTGAGAGGAGACCTGTGCTTAGTAATGGGGTGGCGATGGGTTGATCATGATGATGATGATGATGATAGAGCGCACTTTGACTTTGCTCAGTGTTTACTTTCGAATTGAAATTTGACAGATTTAGGTGCTGACAAAAATCTGCATTGTTTTGACTCGCAAATTCCGAGCAAAGTCAAATGCAGAACGATGACTCGCATTCTTCTACTGATCTCATCATTTCTGATATGATCACGTACACAACTCCGAGCATATCTGTCTCCATCGCCCACTGAGTGACTCAGAAACTTCTTATGAGGCTAATAGTTACCGATCATGTCTCGTTGTATGTCATCAGTAGCAATACGCAGTGTGAACTAAGACTTTAGCCTTCTGAGGGTAGGATTTTGGACAAGTATACAATATGGAGAAGCTTCCCGAACGCTTAATACCCCGAGCGTATCTTTAGCGCTAAATGTAAGTACGTACAGTTTGAAACTTAAAATGAAGTCAAAAATGCATTAGTGAACCCAGTAAGTTTTGAAGGTTCATGATAAAAGTTGCACTTGTACGATGTTGAACACGATGCAAAATTATAACAAAATTTACAAATGCTGCCAAATAATATATAACTCTGAGTAGTTAAACATAAGGTTGATTATGAAATATTTTATGTTAGCGAAATAAATTCGTGCTGGTTGGCAAAAACTCGAGTCATCGCTCGCAAGTTGTCCGATATAATAATGATGAATGACCTCGCACGTCCTTTTCGTGCGGATAAGTGTGTGGTCTGATTAGACGCGGGATTCGAGATGTTTTTTCTAAGTATAATTACGCTTGACCGCTATCATAACTGGTAGTGAGTATCGAAGTAGTCTATACCGGTGCTTGCATCATGATGTAAAAAGTTAGTTACGTTGATACAGATAAATATCTAAATCTATATAACAAAGTATAGCTTTCAATTTTGAAACGAGCAACTGCTGAATTCCTGGCTCTTTTCAGTAGAATCTGAGCCTGTGAGCTTCACCACACTTTGGGTGCAAGTTATGAGCATTGTGTTTAAATTGGTAGAACTAATAGATATTTTTTTTGGGTTGCTAATGAATTATTTGTTTGCTATCCTTTTCTAACAATGTTAAAACGAAAAGGATTGAGATACTTTCAATTTAGTTAAGAGTAAAACGTCGAATCAACGCCACTACCTCCTCTACCTAACTTCACCCATGTCCACCAAATCCCGCCAATAGAGCATATACATCTGCCAGTTTAGGTACAATAAACGCAATTCTAAATACACTCATAATATTAGCGATATAACCTATTCCATATACGGTAGCGGTACTGACAAATAATACAGATACTCCTAAAATATACTTACAAACAACGCCACTACCTTCTCTACCTAATTTCGCCCGCGTCCACCAAAACCCGCCAACAAACAGGGTATACATTCGTCAGTTTAGGTACAATAAACGCAATTTCAAATGCACTCATATTAGCGATCTGATAGCCTTATCTGCACGGTAGCGGTATTGACAAATAATACAGATACTCCTTTAGAGTAAAATGTCCAATCAACGCCACTACCTTCTCTACCTATTTTCGCCCACGTCTACCAAAACCCGCCAACAAACAGGGCATACATTCGTCAGTTTAGGTACAATAAACGCAATTTCAAATGCACTCATATTAGCGATCTGATAGCCTTATCTGCACGGTAGCGGTATTGACAAATGATTGCGGGGAATCTACCGTCACATCTTCACGGCACCACCTCGGAGGGGGGGCACTTAATTACCACCGGATGTCGTTAGTAAAACGCATTGCGTATAGTCTCGGAGGCGGCTGTAAGGTCTTCTAGATACAAGTTTTATGAAAAGTGTTTTTGCTGAAATGCTCTTCATGCATTGTATAAAATTTTCGTCTAATGATTTAGATGAGTTTTACTAATTTTTCGTATTAAATTGTTTCGTATTAAATATAAAAAATAAAATTTTTATTATAATTACTAATTTTTTGTTTTAACTAGAGCAGGGACTTGAAATTAATAAGTTTACTGGATTAGCAAATTTAAAATCGATTGTGCTAAATTCACGCACAGTTCATGATAATTAATCATTCGCTAGAAATTGCCGTCCACAAAGGCGCATCTGTTTTTTTTTTCAGTCTACGTGGCATTGAAAATCGTATAAAAATATTTATTTTCACGAAATTTTTATCATTATTATTTTAAATTTTTGAGAGCTGGCTCTTACTCTACAAGGATAACATTTACTCATTTCATGTAATTTGTTCACAATATTACTAACCGGTTATTAATTATTGTAAAATAGCGTTATATGAAAGCTTTCTCTTTATGTTTCCTGACTGCCTCTTACAAAGGTTGATTTGCATTTAATTCTAAACCCACTGGTGTTAGGGGTTGTGCCCACTGGCCATTTGCTTAATTATTTTTTAGTCCGGTAAATACTCTAAAATAATGATATTATAATTTGCTATGGTTTTATGTGATTTAAACGATATACTACAAACTTACCTTGAAATTTTTCGTTTAGAAATTAACTATAAAATTGTGCATTCACTGTCAAGCCACATGGCGTGACTCCGATAGAACAAAGTCACATGGATATATATTTTAGGCTACCGCCAATAATTTAGGCTACTCACGGCTTCACTTCAAATATCAAATTCTTCGAGCGGAATTACTTAACAAAAATAGATGTGGTTTCGCACATTCACGGGCTACGTGGCGTGATGCCATGGCCTACAGTGCACGGCAAACTCATGGAAAAATGACATATCAAGTGGCTTGACGATTATGGCGGATGAAAAACCCGTGGTTCAGCACGCCAGACTTGAAGACAATCACATCGACAGTATAATATAATGCCATTTGACGCGATCGCCTGACCGTGGATAGCAGCATAAATAT
Source organism: Melanargia galathea (assembly GCA_920104075.1). NCBI lineage: Eukaryota > Metazoa > Arthropoda > Insecta > Lepidoptera > Nymphalidae > Melanargia > Melanargia galathea. The sequence continues at coordinate 4,511,126 of OV049872.1, read as the reverse complement.
CCAGATACTTATTTGAATAGCAGCATAAATATCCAGATACTTATTAGAATAGCAGCATAAGTATCCAGATACTTATTTGAATAGCAGCATAAATATCCAGATACTTATTTGAATATCAGCATAAATATCCAGATACTTATTAGAATAGCAGCATAAGTATCCAGATACTTATTTGAATCGCAGCATAAATATCCAGATACTTATTTGAATAGCAGCATAAATATCCAGATACTTAGATTGAGCCTATATGGGTTCGAGTCGAGGTTGCTCGAATTTAGTAAATCGATATTTTCTAAATTAGTCAGTCAGGAGAGCGCTTTATATGCTTGAACAAAAGTCGGAGTCTTGTTTTGGCCTAACAAACATGAAACAAAACAATTGAAAGTAAAGCAACTGGTGGCCAAAGTTAGTCCACCAAGTAATGCTGCCCAGACAAATTAACCCCTGTCTTGAAATTGGACCTACCTAATTGAACCGTACTTAAGTATTTATAATGTCTATAATTTAAAAATAGACATTAATTACACTCGTTTATACTATCAAGCTTCAACAACTAACTGATTATTATTTTGAATTACAAAACCTTTGGATAAATTGTCCATACGTCCATTTGTATTTTAGATAGATACGCCCTTACGTGGGCTACCTAGTTCCTGCCCCTAGGAATTATGTTGCCGGCCCGGCCGATGAGATATTGCCTTGTATTAGTACCTACTTTTCCTGCCTAATTAACATCTTTCACAATTTATAATGGCATTAGTCATAGTCATACTATTATGACTTGGGCACAATAGTTTATCTTATAGCTTGGTGTGATATCGATTGTGTATTTGCCAATGAGATTTACTTGAATGATAGATAGGCTATTGGGACTATTTTCTTAACGAAAATGTTAGGGCACATTCAAGTAAGTTTAGGTAAATACCCGTTTTGTAATAATTAACTTGCATTTGGCCGTGGATGATTTCACGCTGTATAATTATTTTTCCATGGACTGTATAACTATACTATATGTATAGACCGCTGTATATATAGCTATTTTCCCATTTTTCAAGCTAAAAGGGACAAGCCTAGTTGAGCTTCGAAAAGTAACCTTATAAAGACTAACATCCGATCTGAGACCTACCTGAAAAATTCTCGTCAAAATCGATTCAGCCATTTCGTAGGATCACCACCACCACCACTATAGCCTTTCAACGTCCCACTGCTGGGCATAGGCCTCCTCTCACATAGGAGAGAGGGATTAGAGCATAGACCCGCCACGCTGCTCAAATGCGGGTTGGCGAGCTTTAACGACTATTGTCACATGATAGTGATAATAACCGGGACCGACTGCTTAACGTGCTCTCCGAGGCACGGCGGTGAAACACCACCAACTACCAACTCCGGGCTGGCACTGAGAATTTCTTGACAGAAAAACCTAATACCTAACAAATATTTGCCCGACCCGGGAATCGAACCCGGGACCTCTTGATCTGCAGTCGAATATGCTAACCACTACACCAACGAGGCAGTTTCGTAGGACAGACAGACAAAAAAAAGTTTTATTGTGTTTTGATAATGTGCAATTTAAGTATTCTAACAATTTGTGATTAAGAAGGTGCACAAAGTTTAACGAATATTTATGTCTGTAAAAGCTCTTGGGGCAATTCATCTGTTTCAATGACACCTTAAAGTCTAAAATTAACCAAATGTAGCTCTCGTTGGCTTTGTTTGTCATCGTTTTCTCCTTTCTGTCGTCAATGATATTACTTAATATCTTTTTCATCCCATCTATTCGAAAAGGACGACTTGGTTCGCCTTTAAGTGCACCCAAAGGTAGTGTTTGCGGCGCAGTTAGTATAAGTGCGCCTAAAAGATCTTTTATTCGCACTTATTTATATAAGTGCGCCTAAAACATAATTGCGGCGCACTTATTGAATATGAAGGGCCCGTGGTCCCACCGGGCTAGGCACGAACGATAGTATCGATTGTTGTTATTATTGTTACAAGTTTGACGTCTGTGTGTGTATGTGTGTGTGTGTATGTCTGTTCCCCCGCAGCGCTCAAACGGTTGAACCGATTTGAATGCGGTTTTTTTGTTTGAAAGGTGAATTAGTCGGGAGTGTTCTTAGCTATGTTTGATGAAAATTGGTACAAGATGGCCGCCGCCACAAAATGGCGGATTACATATTTTTTCACAACTCCCTCAATATGGGTATCAAATGAAAGGTCTTGTTGTTAAGACCTTTCAATTTGGCGTCTGTGTGTATGTGTGTGTGTCTGTCTGTTCCCCCGTAGCGCACAAACGGTTGAACCGATTTGAATGTGTTTTTTTTTGTTTGGAAGGTGAATTAGTCGGGAGTGTTCTTAGCTATGTTCGATGAAAATTGGTCCAAGATGGCCGCCGCCACAAAATGGCGGATTACATATTTTTTCACAATATGGGTATCAAATGAAAGGTCTTGACTAGTAGAATAACACTATGCAAATCCAAAATGGCCGCCATCACAAAATGGCGATTGTCGGGGGTTTCATAAATTTTTAATTTATACTTGTATCAAATAAAAAAAACATAGCTTAAAACACTCCCGACTAATTCATCTTTCAACCAAAAAAACCGCATTCAAATCGGTCCATCCGTTTGAGAGCTATGGGGGAACAGACAGACATACACACACACACACACACACAGACACGTCAAACTTATAACACCCCGTCGTTTTTGCGTCGGGGGTTAAAAATATGAGGCGCCTTTTATTTCCTCATAGAGGGTGATGAAAAGTAGAGTGTATCACTCGGGCGCAATATATTTTTGGCTCGGGCGACGTACTTTGAATCCCTCGCTACGTTCAGGATTGTACTAAAGAATCCCTCGCTACGCTCGGGATTCTACTATACAATCCCTCACTTCGCTCTGGATTCAAAAAAGCGCCCTCGCCGTAAAAATATTATTTTGCGCCCTTATGATACAATCTACTATAACGTCATTTAATATCTTTTGTATTTTTATCACTATTTATGCGCAAGATTTCTCTTCTTCATAGTATTTAGTTATTTACGACCATAATAGTTTGAAGAGTTTGATTTTCAATTAACACACGCGTGTAACTTTTCACGTGCTATGGAAAATTATAAAATAGATAGTCTTCATAATGTAATTAAGCCCTATTCTTATACGATGACAGTGGATACACAACTTGATATGTAGGTATTTTTCTCGGCTAGATACATATAATTAGTTCATAACGTCCGCCATGTTGGGTTTGTAATGACGTCATATTACGGCATCCCTCTTTTGCGACGGTGGTTTAAAAAAGAAACGTGCTATTCATCTATACTTCTATACTAATATAATAAAGCGGTTTGTTTGTTTGAACGCGCTAATCTCAGGAACTACTGGAACGATTTCAAAAATTCTTTCACCGTTGGATATGTACGTGATGCCTGAGTGGTATAGGCTATATATTATGTACCACGGGCGAAGCCGGGGCAGACCGCTAGTCATTTTATAAATCAATAACCCAAATATTTTTAACAGATTTAAAAAAACGAGGTTCTCAATTCGTCAGGGTCTTTTTACCCTCCGACCCGACACCCCTCCGACGCAAAAACGACGTGGTGTTATAAGTTTGACGTGTCTCTCTGTGTGTGTGTTTATGCGTGTCTGTCTGTTCCAACTTCCACCATAGTGCTCAAACTGGTGCACCGATTTGAATACGGTTTTTTTTCTTTGAAAGATGAATTAGTCGGAAGTGTTCTTAGCTATGTTTGATAAAAACCGCCGAAAATATGTTGCCGCCACAAAATGGCGAATTACATATATTTTCACAACTCCCTCAATATGGGTATCAAGTGAAAGGGCTTGACTAGTAGAATAGCACTATGCAAATCCAAGATGGCCGTCACCACAAAATGGCGAATGTTGGGGGTTTTTTAATTTTAAATTTAAATTGTTTTTATGCATCTAGAAGTTTTTATGTACATATGTTCCACGATTACTTATAGATAGACGTCTGGACCGATTTGAAAAATTCTTCTTTCGTTTGAAAGGGTCTTCCCATGGTCATCGGGTCAATGTGGCTAATTCTGTTGTACACAATCTCTAAACCTAAACTCTTCCTCCCGGACCTCGATTGCGAGCTGACGTGCCAAAACCTTTTTAATTTGTCACCAAAATTAATTTAATTTCTAAAAAATCACTTTAAAATATTAGGAGTGTAGCGTTTGTAGATGGTGAACTGTTCTTAACACGACTCCAAGTGTGTGTGCTAACAAGTGAACAACAGATACGTAATACTCACACATTCTTACTCCGTCTATGACTACGGGAAATGTACGTCATCGTGAGCTAACTCCTGCCTCTTGCGCAAGAGTGCATCAAGATAAGAAGATATCTTCGTGTGCGTGTTTATGAGTGAGCATGCTTTGCTAGTGTGTATGAACCAAGCGGTATTCAAAACTCTGCACTTCTATGCGACCCTAGTACAATTCACGTAATATTGACAATTTAATTTCGTTTGTTGTGTTGTTTTATAAATTCATGGACTCAAAACTCTTCACTTTTATGCGACCCTAGTACAATTCACGTAATATTGACAATTTAATTTCGTTTGTTGTGTTGTTTTATAAATTCATGGACTCAAAACTCTGCACTTCTATGCGATCCTAGTACAATCTACTATATAAATATTATTTACCGACGAGACTGGCGTAAAACTGTAAGCTGTTTATTCTTGCACTCCTGTTTCCAAGTTGCTGCCTGAGTACTGTGGCCTGAGTGTTCATTATTTACTTACAATATCGGCCTAAAACTATAAGTTATTCATGCACCCCTGGTAACTAAAGTGGATCATTGACAAAGATTCATTACAAAATAATAGATAGGACAAAAGTGGACTTTCAATTACATAGATATACTATAAAGGCATAGATAGGACTACATTTTTCTAACGATGGACAAGTCGCTGTCAGAAGGCAATCTAGATGACATCAGCTGTGATAGAGAAAGTACGCCACAACCGTTTTTTTCACATCGAAATAAAAGAAAACGGGACGAGGACATTACTTCTGAATTATCCACTTTCCGAGAAGAAATGAAAAACATGATTAAATCTCTATTCTTGGTCCAAGAACAGGAATTAAAAAAAATTACCCCCACTCTCAAAGATATTCAACAATCGAATCATAATATTGAAAATACGATTGCATTTCTAACTTCTCAGAATGAGGAATTCAAAGGGAAAATTGAGAAGCTGGAATCTCAGGCCAAAGAAGATAGGAACTATATTAGTATTTTAGAGGAGAAAATAGAAGATTTGCAGAGAGGAAGTAGAAAAGGTAATTTTGAAATAAAAAATGTTCCAAAAAAAGATAATGAAACGAAAGAGGATTTAATTGAAATGGTAAATTGCTTATCTAAATGCGTTGGTAGCAGCATCACAACAACTGATATAAAAGACATTTATAGAGTTCGCGGAAAGAGAGAAGGCATCACAAATACTCCTATTGTTGTCGAGACATTGTCTACTATATTGAAGACTGATCTATTAAAGATGTGTAAAAACTATAATGCTAAGCACAAAGCAAAACTATGTGCAAAAAATCTAGGCTTTCGCACTTTGGAAGATACACCCATATTTGTCTCTGATCAACTTACCCCCAAAGGGGCTCGCCTTTATTTTCTGGCACGTGAACTGGTTAGGACGAAAGCATACAGATTTTGTTGGATAGGCTATGGCAAGGTTCTTGTTAGAAAAGATGAAAAATCTCCGATTATTACAATCAAGAATGAAGCTCAAATTCAACAACTTCTGCAAGGAACATGACTATGCCTAATGGGACTTATTAAGCTTATTTTAATTAGTCAACTTGTTAAAAGTGTGAATCATGTAACAATACTAACCCTTATTGTAACGTTAAGTATTATTTGTTTCACCGATATCTACTTCCTGTTTTTACAAATATTGTGTTCTTATGCCTCACACACTTTCACACATGATTACATACACACCAAACCACTCTTAATCACAATATCATACACACTTTACATGACAAATATTATTATTAATCCATTTCATAAAAACGTGAAATTTCATCAATTGCCGTTCGATCATATATTCCATAGTTACAACATTCAGACTTTTGCTTCTACTAAATTATGGATAGTACTTTATTAACTCAATCAGATCTAGATAATGAAGAGATTGCGCAGGCTTTGCAATGTGAAATTACAAGCCTTTGTAATCATATTTGCGTAAATAATAAAGATACCACTATCATAACTCAAAACATCAGGAGTATTTACTCTAATTTTGACGACCTGCAGGTGAATTTGGCTCAACTAAATTTTGAACCTGATGTTTTGATTTTAACGGAATGCTGGCTCAGACAGGACAAACCTGTACCACAACTGGATCATTACAGGTCTTACGAATCTACCTTGCATTTAAACAAGAATGATGGAGTAGTTGCCTATATTAAAAAATCAATTAATGTCAACGTTAAAGAAATTCAGCTAGCACACGCATCATGCTTACAACTAACTACAAACAACAATATTATTCTAGGTATATATCGCTCACCATCTAATAATAATGCTGATAGTTTCATTGAGTCTCTTAATCTACACTTGGAACAAATTAAATCGTGTAATAATATAACAATAACTGGTGACATAAATATAAATATTATTTCAAAACCTGTGGAACATGCCTATGACCGCAATAATAGAATAAATTACCTAAACATGATATCTCTTCATGGGCTACTTCCAGGACATTCACTACCAACCAGGGATGATAATTGTCTTGATCACTTTCTTCTAAAAATAGATAAGACTAAAGTTAATGCATCTATAGCTGTTCTCAATACTACTATTACTGATCATCGTATGATACTTCTACATGTAGCCAATATTAATAACGGATTGAAATGCCCAAAAACTAAGACTAAAACAGATTTTAATGAAGCACTTAAAAGTCTGGCTACTAAAAATATTTCATTATTGCTTCATTGTAATAATCCGGAAATAATAATTGAAGAATTAACTAATAACATAAAGGATTCTCTAAATAAAAACACAAGAACTATACTTATTCCAAACAGTAAGCGCGTAATTAAACCTTGGATAACCCCAGGAATTTTGCGCTGCATAAAACATAGAAATAAATTGCAGAAAAATGTTCGTTCTGATCCCACTAATGAACTTTTGAGGTGTACTTACAAAAGATATCGTAATTATTGCAATAACTTGATAAAAAAAATTGAAACGCAAATTTGAAAAAGAACAGTTGGCTAATTCGACAAAAAATTATAAAGCTCTTTGGAAAAATATTAAAAGCTTTACTTTTCTAGGCAATTCTAACTCTAATAATTCAGATCTCTTGAGTTGTAAGTCCTCACCTACTGAGTCTGTTAATCATGTTAATACTTTCTTCGCTGGAATAGGAAAAACGTTGGCTGAAAATGTTATAACAAACAATCCACAACAACAATCACCTAAGTTCACTACTTCATCCTACAATCACTATTCATCTTTTGGTCTTCTTGAGACTGATCCTAAAGAAGTTAATGCCATACTGATGAACCTTAAAACGCATAGTGCCCCAGGTTGGGACAATATTCCGACGGAATTCCTTAAATTGGCAAGCAATTTAATAACTCCTATTATTGCACATTTTGCAAATCTTTGTTTTAGGAAGGGTGTATTTCCTGCAATTTTAAAAAAATCTATTATTACACCAGTCCATAAAAGTGGTAATAGGGATGACGTAAACAATTATAGGCCTATCTCGGTATTGCCTGCTATTTCAAAAATCCTTGAAAAGTTAATTAATACTAGACTGCTTAATTATTTGGATCAACGTAATATTTTATCTGAATCACAATATGGATTTAGACGAGGGAAATCTACTGAAGATGCAGTTGCAGCTCTTAGTTCTTTGATTGTAAAACGGTTAGATACTAAAAGTAAATGTCTTACAGTTTTTCTTGATCTCAAAAAAGCTTTTGACACTGTCTCCGTGCCCATTCTTTTGCAAAAACTGGAATCGATTGGAATAAGAGATATACCTTTGTCCTTGTTCCAGAGCTACTTAAGTGGGCGCACCCAGATGGTTAGGATTGATAATTACATTAGTAATGAGATAGACATTAATAGTTATGGCGTTCCACAAGGTAGTGTTTTAGGCCCTACCTTGTTTTTGATATATATTAATGAGCTATGTAACTTACAGATTCAAAATGGTCAGGTTTTCTCTTATGCGGATGACACTGCAATTGTCTTCGCTGCTAATTCTTGGGAAGAAGTTCGTAATCATGCCGAAAGAGGGCTTTCTATTATTGCTAAGTGGCTAAGTTGGAATCTCTTGTCATTAAATACAGCAAAGACAAACTACATGTGTTTTTCTATTTGTGAACGTTCTCAACCTGTAAGCAATTTTGCAATAAAAATTCATACATGTGTACAAATAGGGCATGATGAGGAAAATTGTGACTGTCCTGTCTTAAATAAGGTCTCTAGTGTAAAGTACCTCGGTGTGATAATAGATTATAAAATGACTTGGTATTCACATATAGATCAACTATCTAACAGGATAAGAAAATTAATATACATATTTAAAAATTTGAGACATATAGCGTCTAAAAAAGTCTTAATTTCCATTTATTTAACCCTTGCACAATCTATAATAACCTACTGTATAACGGTTTGGGGCGGGGCAGCTAAAACTAGGCTTCTTGAGTTGGAGAGGGCCCAACGATCCCTTATAAAAGTTATGCTTTTTAAACCATACATTTTTCCTACAACAAAAGTTTATTCTGTCTCTGGTTTACTTTCAGTTAGAAAATTATACATTTTAAACATAGTTTTACGTAAGCACAAATCTTTACCGTATGTACCTCCCACCAAAAGAAGGTCATACATTGTGGCTAAAACAACTCGTAGTAGGACTACTTTTGCGCGTAGCCAACATCTTTCACAATCAAATTATTTATATAACTTACTTAACAGGATACTTAACATATATTCACTACGTTTACATGCTTGCAAAGAATATATGATAAAATATTTATTACCACTTAATTATGAAGAAGTTGAAATCTTATTAAAACGCATCTTATAAAATACATATATTTTTAAAGTGAATTAATAAAATAATTTAATACTTACAGCTATTATAACGCACATTTCTGTTTCCCATACATCATATGCACATACACATGCACGCACGCACGCGCATACACATACACATCCACACAAACACGTTATACACACACACACACACACACACACACACACACACACACACACACACACACACACACACACACACACACACACACACACACACACACACACACACATCCACGCCAACACCCACACACACTAGAACGCATGCTCTTACATATTATTATAAAAATAACAAAAAAACTAACTTAGAAATTATGTCGGTATGATTCTATGTTTATTTCATCGATGTTGATAAGAAGAGCGGTGTCTTCTAATACAGGTGTCTTACACACTTAAAAGAAGACTCCAGCCCCTGTTCTTGTTATTGATTATTTTGTTATGAAATAAAGCATTTTATTTATTATTATTTTAAAGGGTCTTCCCATGGTCATCGGGTCAATGTGGCTAATTCTGTTGTACACAATCTCTAAACCTAAACTAAAATGACAGGCCTAAATCTATTGCTATCCTTTTCTGCAGTGAGCACTGTGAAAGAGATAGCAATAAATTTAGACCTGTCATTTTAGTTTAGGTTTAGAGATTGTGTACAACAGAATTGGCCACAATATCTGACGATTGGGATCCCGGAGAAATTGAGGGAACTCTTCAAATATGGTAGGTATATTTAAATCGGTTTAATTTTTCATTCATTTTTAATTTTATTGTAATTCTTAATCTTTATATTATAATGTGGCCAATTCTGTTGTACACAATTCTCTAAATTAAACTAAACTGACAGGTCTAAATTTATTCCTATCTCTTTCACAGTGCTCACTGCGGAAAAGGATAGCAATAGATTTAGACCTGTCATTTTAGTTTAGTTTAGAGATTTGTGTACAACAGAATTAGCCACATTGTGTAGATAACTTTTATTTTTATTTTACATGGGTCACCGACCTGAAATAAAATGATTTTATTTATTTTTATTTTTCTAAAATATAGCTTGTTTCTCATGCCGATTTAATCGAAAAAGACGCAGCCACCCAATAAACTATACCCCCAGGCTCCAGGCTAGGTAACAAGAGCCGGGGGTGTCGAGTTCTCTATCCATTATTGTGGAGCGGGAGTTTTTATTTGTTTTAGCTTTGTGAGATTCGGGATGATTCATTTAGCAGGCAAATAAAAACAAATACTGATGTCCTATTTTTATTCTTTTTTTTTATTCATGCCCTTGACTACAACCTCACCTGATGGTAAGTGACGATGCAGTCTAAGGTGGAAGCGGGCTAACTTGGAAGAGGTTTCATCAGGGGTATGTTTTCATCATGTATCACCTGATCGGTTTTTACGCGACATCGTACCGGAATTTTAAATCACTTGGCGGCACGGCCTTGCCGGTAGGGTGGTAACTAGCCTCGACTGAAGCCTCCCACCAGATCCAGACCAGAGACAATTTAGAAATTATAAAATCCCAAATTGCGACTCCCGGGACCTCCCACTTATAAGCCCACAGTGCTCACCACTGCGCCAGGGAGGTCGTCAAATGTCCTATATATGGTATTGAATGAATTTAAACACCTAACTTAACTGCCTCGTTGGTCTAGTGGTTAGCATATTTGACTGCAGATCACGAGGCCCCAGGTTTGATTTCCGGGTCGGGCAAATAATACTTTTTTTTTTTGTTTTTGTTGATACACATATAATCATTATCACATTAATAGGTAAGCTACACAATATTTTATGCTATCGGAGGACGCTGGCTTCTGCGATTTGATACATTGGCCAGCGGCCCCACATTGCATATGAAAATACAATCTATCTATACTAATAAATAAAATTGAAGTGTCTGTCTGTAATATCGAAATAACTACCTCATATTAAGCTCATATGGTTATTTGAACGATACTATAACCGAATCACACGTTTTTAAAATTTTTGTCTGTCTGTCTGTCTGTCTGTCTGTCTGTCTGTTTGAACGGGCTAATCTTTGGAACGGTTGAACCGATTTTGACGGGACTTTCACATACAAGTAGAGAAATAACCAGGGAGTAACATAGGCTACTTTTTAACCGACTTTCAAAAAAGGAGGAGTTGTGTTTTTCTATCTATGTACACCGATATCTCCGAGATTTCTGAACCGATTTGCGTAATTTTTTTTTTAATCAATAGAGAAACATTGCGACACTGTCCTACAAAAAATTTGGATTCCAACTCCTCAATCCTGATGCTGTAGGGGATCTGATCCCCAAAACTAATGGGATTTAGCCACTGTCGGTTATTTAAATTGATATTGGGGATACCAATTAAAGACTTTATTGTTGAATGACCTCGAGTAGGTACATATCCAACTCCTCAACCCTGATGCTGTAAGGAATTGCATTCCGAAATCGTAAGGATCCCACGGAATTTTTCCGTTTTGTGGACGGGTTACTACTTACTACAGATAGGCTACTTTTTGTTCTGGAAAATCAAAGTTCCCACGAGATTTTTACAAACCTAAATACACACGGGCGAAGCCGTGGGCATCATCTAGTCTATCTATTCTATAATATAATAAAACTGTAACAGATCCAATTCTGTACATTGAAGATATTTTGAAAGTTTTTATTGGAGGGCACTCTATAATCGATACTGAAGCCAAATCTGCAATTTGTTTCATTTTTGTCTGTCTGTCTGTCTTTCTGTCTGTCTGTCTGTCTGTCTGTCTGTCTGTCTGTCTGTATCTTGGCCGCGCATCACGCCGAAACTACTGGATGGATTCAAATGAAACTTGGTACGATTTAAGTTTATACTCCGAGGTAGGACATAGGATACTTTTTATCCCGAAATTCAGCACGGTTCCCTTGGGAGAGGGGATAAAAGTTAAAACGTGTATTTAGCTGTAATTCATTAACGCGTTGTTCAATTCCACTCATTCTTTTTTTGTTAGAAAGATAGTACTTTATATATTGTCCCGTAAATATTTCAAGGTCATAGGTTTTTTAGTTCAGAAATGACAGACATTACAACCCTCAGTATTGGGTTCAAATAACTTGGGACCCGGATCTTTGAACGTACCGCTTATTTTAAACTGGTGTGCATTTAAATTTATGTTTGTCGGTCTGTCTATTTGTTCCAGCTTATCTCCAAAACGGCTGGATCGGTTTTAATGGAACTTTCAATAGCAGATAGGTAATGTTATAAGGAGTAACTTAGGCTACATTTAGTTTAAGTACATAAAAGAATTAAGGGATTCGATCCGATCCTATATAAAAACCTATATCTACGCGAACGAAGTTGCGGGGATCAGCTAGTAGATGATATTATTAAAAATAAATAATAAGTACCTAATATTAAATAATACTTAGGTATTGAGTTTTCTGTCAAGAAATTCTCAGTGCCAGCCTGGAGTTTGGTAGTCGGTGGTGTTTCACCCTCGTGCCTAGGAGAGCACTTTAAGCAGTCGGTCCCGGTTATTATCTGCACTATCATGTGATAGTCGTTAAAGCCCGCCAACCCGCATTGGAGCAACGTGGCGTCTAAGCTCTAAATCCCTCTCACCTATGAGAGAGGAGTCCTGCACCCAGCAGTGGGACGTAAAAAGGCTGTAGTGGTGGTGGCATTTAAACACGTTCAGTTTTCGTGGAAAAGTTACCCTATTTCCTGTTACATGTATCCCATTCCTATGGCTATTAGCAGTTGTTTGCTTTTTTAGTTAATTTTATTCAAATTCATACTCATTAATAAGAGAGCCCACTTAGTTAAAGAACGAATACAAATTATGTATATCAATTAATATTATTAGATTAAGATGTTAATCAGTTAATTAGGTTAGGGGGTACCAAAGATGTTTTGCTTGGCATTATTAATAAAATAATAAGTACATAATTATTAGGTAGATTTATGTAATAACTATTATGTTGTTATTTTAAAAAAAGAGCAACCGCCGAATTTCTTGCTGGTTCTTCTCGATAGGAACGGCATTCCGAACCAGTGGTAGATTCAATTGACGATCCTAAAGTAGTTGTAAAAGTTTATTTCAATAAAAACTTTTCTATTTTTTTTTCTATTCTATGGATGATGGTGTAAACGGTACAGACCAATTTAAATTCCTGTTTTACCAAAGTGGGTATTATAAATAATGTAATACCAAGTTAAAGTCTATGTAACGATATAAAATAGCAATTAGAAGTAAAAAAAATATATAATAATGCGCCTCATACTTTCCCAATTACTTTTCAAATGGTCACGAATTAGCCATAAAATTCTTTATTGCAGTTTATCGAGATCATTTCTGTGATGGTGAGAATTCGATTACGTACCTACATACCGGAATGCCACGCGTGCTCCTATTACACCTCCGTCCTGGGAATGGCGGATTCACAGCTTTCGTGTTACTTCACTTTCAAACTGTTTTTAAACGAATCCAATGAAGCCTGGACCACACACAATGCGCGGCGGAAACGATGCCAACGCGGCGCTTAGAGTTGAGATGGAAGGAACTGTATAAGTTATTCAGACTGCGATTGCGCTTCTGCAGTCGCATACTGTCGTCATCGCGCGCTGCAGTTTGATATGTGACGTATTTCATTAGTTGTGAGATTCATTGAGGTAGGTACTATTACCAAGCTGATTTTTGGCAAAAATGTGAGAAAGATAGATTTATGGACTGTAAGCAATAGATGGTGCAAATGCAACTTCCATTTGGCCACGACGACTTTCAAATCACCTTAAATTCTAAGTATCACAAGTGGTACACGCGTACGTGCGCGTTCTATATGAGCAGCCCACGCTTAATCAGCACACCTTTTTTTGGGGTTTTTGCATAGCAAATGTGATTGCAAGAAGGCCCGAAACAGAAAGCTTTTCGTGTAGCCCACTGATTGTGTTTGGGCTGCTGTCGTGCAGTTGCCGTCACGCGTTGTATGTGTTTCACGCTTTATGAGACACTTCGTAAGTCGACGCGCCGCCGAATTACCGACGGTTTAGATTGAAAACTGAAAGGTGAAACGCGCTGCGCTTTGGAATCCGATTACATTTGTCAATGGTATATGCTTAACCGCAAGATAAAATTATTATTTTTTACTCTCACTTACATCGTCCTCTCAAGTCTCAACCGATAACGTCCACTGCTGGACATATAGATCTCTTGCAAGGATTGCTACAAAATCTAGTCCCACTTGTGTCGGCTTCCAGAAACTGGCTTGAGGTCGTCTGTCTATCTAGCGAGGGTCTCCTCCCTTACGGGGTCGCCATTTAAGCTTCTTAGGACTTCAACGTCTATCGGTTCTACGGACTGTGTGCCTCGCACATTGGCACTTATGCTGCGCGACTCTTTAAGTTATGACATTAACATAATTAATCTATAATAATATAAAGTAGCTTGTCCTGACTGACTGACAATCAACGCACAGCCAAAACCACTGAAGCTAGAAACTTGAAATTTTCACAGTAGCTTCCTTTTGTGACGTAGGCGCACACTAAGAAAGGATTATTACGAATTCCACCCCTAAGGGGGTTAAACAGGGGATGCAAGTTTGTATGAAAGTCCGTCATTTTTCAAGTTATATCCATGAAAATTAGTATTTAGGTTTTCGGTAAAAAATAAAGAGTTACACGTTTAAGAAATTTTGGAAAAAATAGCCCCAAGTGAGTGAAATATGGGATGAAAGTTTGTATGAAAGTCCGTCATTTTTAAAGTTATATCAATGAAAATCGGTATTTGTATTGTCGGTTAAAAATAAAGAATTACGTGTTTCAGGAATTTTGGAAATTCCCCCCCCCAAGTGAGATTTTATAAGAATCCAAGCGGACGAAGTCGCTGGCATCTGCTAGTGTTCAATAAAACACTCTTATTATATCTAACTACTTTTTAAGTTGCAATCTGGTGTATGTAAATACTTGTGTATTGAAAAATGAAAAACATTTAAACTATTGGCAGACCCATACTAGATAGGTGGATCGAAAATGTCAGAGTCATTGGATACAAGCGATGCAAGATTGCGACGTGTGGAAGTCTCTAGCAGAGATCTATGTCCATGTGGATGTCTATCCCTTGACGACGGCGATAAAAACGAGATTATATACGGCCAGGGTCGATACACATTGATGCAGAATCGTAACGCATCGATATTTTTAAATTTTCACTGGATCCGAGACATGGTCGCTAACTATGGGCCTCATAAGAAAGCTCAGAGTCGCCCAGAGAGCGATGGAGAGAGCTATGCTCGGAGTTTCACTACATGATCAAATCAGAAATGAGGAGATCCGTAGAAGAACCAAAGTCACCGACATAGCTCAGCGGGTTGCGAAACTGAAGTGGCAATGGGCGGGGCACATAGTTCGGAGAACCGATGGAGGTTGGGGTCCCAAGGTGCTGGAGTGGCGACCTCGCACCGGGAAGCGCAGTCTTGGTAGACCCCCCACTAGGTGGACTGACGACATCAAACGAGTCGCAGGGAGCCGCTGGACAAGCGGCACAAGACCGTGGCATGTGGAAGTCCCTTCAAGAGACCTATGTCCAGCAGTGGACGTCGATTGGTTGATAACGACGAACGACGATGACATAGTACACTTTCTACAACCTCTATCTCCACTACGTAATGCACAGCGAGAATAGATTTTTTTTAAATTACCGGTAGGAAACTGCGCAGACAGCGGTTACTATGCTATGAAAGAAATTAGATTGCTTGGACGCGTTCGATTCTGCGTTATCGGGATCGACCTATAGGGTTTTATCTTATAATTGGCTCCATGCTACATAATCCGAGATAATTCGGTGTACACGGCCACGCTCGCGTGCGAGCCCCGTTCGCCGCAACTAATCGGTTTCACGTCTATTTCTCTGCCACCTCTATTATACTTGATGACCTCACTCGAATATCGATACTATCCGATTCTTACCCTAATCGATCGATTAATCGACAATCCTATAAGGCCTACGCTCTTTATCTTCGAATTTAAAAGGCGTAAATAAAGGCTCGAAAAAAAAGTTTTAACAACGCAGTTGTAGTTTTAAGATTTTAAAGAGTGATACAATTATACTTCTATTATAACTTTCTTTATTTTCACTCTGAGAACAGTATGCCTTAAATGAGGATTGGTCGAAACTTTTGAAAAAAAAATAAAGAAAAATTAAATGCGTTCAGTTGAGACCTCTTCTTTTTGAAGTCCATTGCAAAACAGCCTATAGCCAAGCTAATGCTAATAAATTCGGTTCATAATTCCAATAGAGTTCGATGTTTAAACAAAACATACTTAGATCTTGTAAATCCGAAAAAAAACGGCGTCTTTTTTTTTAATGAAAAAAATGCACCCTAGCTCAATTCAAGTTCATTTGCTCCTAAGAATATAATTACACCTATGTGGTAGGTATATTTAGTCGTATAGTTCTATCTTTATAATGTCCTAAAATCACTTGTATGATACTTGTGAACCACACACAAGAAAGTGAAAATGTGCAAGCGTTGAACCTTTGCCTCTTTACATCCAGATACTTACTGACTTTACTTTTTTCTCTACTTCATACTTTTTTCTTTTTCACACAGTTTATTTTTCTTATCCTTGGCAACACGGCTAAAATCGTTCAATCGCGTGATTTCGATCGGTCTACACAAAGCAGCGCTTAGGACGGTCGGATAGTCTGACGAAACCTGATACAATGGAAACTTTAAGGCGTTCAGTGCATGCAAAAGCTTATTTTTTTGCACCTCCATGTGTAGAGGATGTTTTCACGTCTTCCAATAAGTTTGGGTAGGTAAAAATCAGTTGTTAACTGGTGCCCATACCTTCGCCCACGTGGATTTAGGCTTTGAAAATCACGTAGGTAATCTTTGATAAGTAGATATTTATCATCGCGAACTAAGCTGTCGATTAATATCGACATGTACAATTAGTTTCTACAGTTTTTAGGGTTCCGTACCTCAAAAGGTAAAAAAAGGAACCCTTATAAGATCACTTTCTTGTCCGTCTGTCCGTCCGTGTGTCACCACCGATTTTCTCAGGAACGGGTGGACCAGCAAGTTGAAATTTATACCAGATACTAAGGTCTATGGTCGCTATTAGGTGTATAAAAATTAAGGTCCTGAGTCCATACAATAAAAAGATATGGGCAAATTTAGTTTTTCACGAAAACTTGTGAGTACCAAAATTTTCAACTTTTTTATTTTTCGGAATTTTCCCTTTACTTGATCTATACTTTGCCTTTGCCTTTACCTTGCTTTTGACCAAAATTGACAAATCTAGGTCAACCGGAAGTACGCTATAGGTTTTGGGTCGAAAACCTAAATGATAGTTCCAGTTGACCTAGAATTACGAAATTTGGCAAGAAGCCAGGTCTTACAGCACAAATAAAGGAAAAATTTCAAAAACTAAAAAAAGTTGGAAAATAAAGGGTGTCCCCATACATACATAGATACTTCTGGAGTACGGAACCCTCGGTGCGCGAGTCTGACTCGCACTTGACCGGTTTTTTTTTTCTAAATAAAAGAATTCGATACTTATTCTAAGTAACTTTGGCCAAATGTTGTAGGTATATGAGTTACGAAATGCACGAAAAAAAATCGTAGTTTCTGAAATAAAAGTAGGTACAGTAAGAATTTATTAAATATACTTAATTTTTTTTACTCCTACCTTTCGAAATAAAATAATATGATACTTATTAATTTACCCTAAAGTTAATAACTCAAAAGAAAGTTATCCGCATACTTGCAAGTTTTAGGTATTTTACGAGTGACATTTGCTCCAAATTAATCCATTAACGAAACTCGATCAGGGTTCGCCCCGATTGAGTTTCGTTGAGACAATACAATGAATCGTAAACCGCCTTACAGAGAGGATGCGAGCAATCAGAGTGTAAAGGAACATCTCGGTTAAGGAATAAGCTCACACGCATCGCCGCACTCGAGTACTTGCGGCTTTTGCGAGGAAACTGGAGCTAACCGGGTTGTGAATATAAAGAGCCTTGTACGTTATCAACCCATTACCAGCCCACTACACTGTACGGGTTTCCTCTCAGAATGATAAGGATTTAGGCCGTAGTTTAATACAATAGACAAGTGCGGATTGGTAGAATTCACTCGCTTTTGAGAACATTATGGAGAGCTCAGATTAAGCTCACACGCATCGCCGCAACCGAGCACTTGCGGCTTTTGCGGAGAAACTGGAGCGAACCGGGTTGTGAATATAAAGAGCCTTGTACATCATCATCATTATAATCAACCACAGTTATCAGTCACAGTGTCAGATTTGTAAATATTTTATGCCCGTCTGTAACAGCGTAGCGGGTCTAAGCTCCAACGCTCTCTCTTCCATATGAGAGGAGGCCTGTGCCCAGAAGTTGGACATTAAAGGTCAACCAACCTAAACAACTTTATACCTATTTACGATATTTAAATTCGTTCGTTCGTTCGTTTCAACCAATAGACGTCCACAGCTGGACATAGGTCTCTTGCAAGGATCGCCACAGCACACGATCTTGTGCCGCCTGATTCCAGCGGCTGCCAGCGACTCGCTTGAGATCGTCTGTCCAACGAGTGGGGGGTCTATCTGCGCTTCGTTTACTGGTGCGAGGTTGCCATTCAAGCACCTTGGGACCCCAACGGCCATCGGTTCTTCGAGAAATGTGCCCCGCCCATTGCCACTTCAGCTTTGCGACTCGATGAGCTATGTCAGTAACTCTGGTTCTCCTGCGGATCTCCTCATTTCTGATTTGATCCCGCAGGGATACTCCGAGCATAGCTCTCTCCATCGCCCGCTGAGTGACCCTGAGCCTTCTTATGAGGCCCATTGTTAGCGACCAATTACCATGTCTCAGATCCGTAAGTCATCACTGGCAACACGCACTGTTCGAAGACTTTCGTCTTCAGACACTGAGGGATATTGGACGAAAAGACATCTCGAAGTTTCCCGAACGCTGCCCAGCCGAGTTGGATTCGGCGATTGATCTCTTTCTCAAAATTGGACCTACCTAGCTATTTAAATTAGATTTTTTTAATATAGTCAAATTCCTGTATACGTTTTGAGCCATCATACCTATTATATTTCCAACAAGCTTATCTACTATATAAAAATAAGTTGGGTTTTCCTTCCTGACGCTATAACTCCAGAACGCACGAACCGATTTCCACGGTTTTGCATTCGTTGGAAAGGTCTCGGGCTCCGTGAGGTTTAGGTATAGCAAAGAAAAACACGCGAACGAAGTCGCGGGGGTCAGCTAGTTATGTATAAAAAGTTCAACGTACACTTGTACCCTTGTCGTACCATAACCAACCTTATCACCAAGAACTATAATATAACCATACAATTAGTGGACAATAAAGGAAAATTCTGTAAAGAAGTGTCAACAACTATTACTGGCCGGTCTGAGTCTGAGAGCCTGAGAGCCGGCGTAAAATTTTATTAAGTATAAAGTGTTTTGTGTATGACTATTTAAAGAAATTGTTAAACTAGTAGAACAACTGTGGTCATTAATCATTTAGTTATTTATTATTGAATTTCCTATTATAGGTTAAATACTTTGCCTATATATAAAAAGAAAAAAAAACAATATTACTTGTAATTTGTTTTACTTGTAATTGTAATAAAACTTGGCACGATTTAAGTTTATACTACAAACTTAAATCGTGCCAAGATTAATTTCAATCCATTCTGTAGTTTTTTAGCAAAAAGGAGTGTTGGTTTACATTTTAGCTCAACTCTATTGAAACGGACTATACATATTAATCTATACTAATAAAATCGTAGACTTGCCATATCTGTACATTAAAGATTTTTGCAAAATAATAACTGGGGGATGTTAGGGATAAGTAATAGAACGTAAAAAGGCTATTTTTGAAATTTTTGTCTGTTTATCTGTTTGTCTGTATGTTTGTGCACGCATCACGCAAAAATTACTGAATGGATTGAAATGAAATTTGGCATGATTTAAGTTCATACTACGGAGTAACATATAGAATACTTTTTATCCCGAAATTCAGCATGGTTCCCATGGGAGAGGGGATGAAAGTAGAAATGTGTACTTAGCTGTAATTCATTGACGCCTGATCCGATTTCATTCATTCTTTTTTTGTTAGAAAGGAGATACTTTAAAGATTACCGGCTAATCTCTGAAAGGCTGGACCGATTTTGATGGGACTTTCACTGGCGGATGTTTACATTTTAATGTACCTAAATATCCGCCAGTGAACTTTTAACAGTTTTTAGCATGGTATAAGCTCAAAGGAGCTTAGGAAAAACAAAGAGTTCTCAAAGAGAGGGATTTTTAAAAACCAATATCCACGCGAACGAAGTCGCGGGTATCCGCTTGTTATTACTATAAGTAGAGTTTTGATGTCGTCGTCGTCGTCGTGGATATAAACTATTCGAAGAAATCGTTCGCCACCTCTTGCACTATCCCTGGGTATTACATACATTATGAGAAATATGAAATTTTGTTCCTCAAACTTGGTAAGAGACATGATTATGATGGCAAGCTATTAACGGTGGTATGTTGAGATGCAATTTTAAATCATAAAGGGTCGTATAACTCTTTATAAGATGAAAATATTATGATGATACTGCATAATTGACATATTATACAATATTATTATATAATGATACTTATACAGAATTTGTGTAAAACCTGTTACCATGTTGCCAAGTTATTATAATAACTCTACGTTTAAGTTAAAGACCACGCAGATGGGGTCCTAAGTTCGATTCATGTACTTTTTTTTATTTCACTAATAATACTGGTTACTAATAAAATTAACTTGGCTTTGAAAGATAGAGAATAGAATAGAAGAGAAGTAGGTACCCCATTATTCTGAAGAACTCGCTCAAAGGTTTCATCATCATCATCATCATGATCAACCCATTACCGGCTCACTACAGAGCACAGGTCTCCTCTCAGAGTGAGAAGGGTTTTGGCCATAGTCTACCACGCTGGCCAAGCGGATTGGCAGACAAAGGTTTAAATAAACAAGTAATTGAGCCTTGTGTAAACTTATGTAGGTAAATCCACCAGAAATATGACAAACCTGTCAACTGAAAAGTCATGAGTCCTATTAAAATGTCTCTACAATAGATATTTCTCATACTTTGAACTGAGGTCTTGATTAGGTAACCTTCCATAACATCACACTGTGTATGTGTGTATGTTTATTAACTCTTTAACGTCGAAACTACAGAACCGATTTGGCTGAAATTCAGAATGGATATAGATTATGCCCTGGCTTAACACATGCCTTACTTTTTATCAGTTATATATAGTTCCCGGGGATTTTGAAAAAATCGAAATTCGCCATAACAATCTGCAGCTACAGCTATAGGTAGATTACATAACAAACTTCCTTGAAAATAGGTACAAAGGTTGGAAAAGGAAGCGGGAACGGCAACCGGAAATCCACGATTCCCTCGGGATTTATGAAAAACCGAAATTCACGCTGGCGAAGTCGCGGCTAAAAGCCTATTATCATAAATCTTAAAAGTAATACATAAAGTATCTCTAAGTAAATAGAGTATCTTTCTGTGATATAGATTTAACCACAGAAAGTATCTTTCTGTGAAAGACATATATAATCATCATATATCAACTTAAGGATACATATATTTGAAGTCGGTTAAAAATATAGTAAGTACACATATTGTTGAGTCACAACTCAATCAGTGAGTCAGTTAGTGTGATTTGAATAAAAAAAATGTTTACATTGAAATCTAACTTAATTTAGATGCGACAACGTTGAGGTATTGTGTTCAATATTGTTGAACAAATAAAAACTAGCATAACAAAAGATACATTTGATTATATTAGCATAAAAATTTGTATCTTGATGAATCTTAAGCACTTTTAAATGGGTTTCACGTTAAAAATGGAAAATGAGCGCTTTGGCCTTTTAAATTGTTACTTGGAAACAATCAATATAAAGCTAGATACAAAAAGGCGTACGGACGTTTTAGGGGTATGTTTGACTAGTTCACAATGGAGACGGAATGGCGTGATTAAAAATCTATACTAATAAATAAAATTGAAGTGTCTGTCTGTAATATCGAAATAACTACCTCATATTAAGCTCATATGGTTATTTGAACGCTACCATAACCGAATCACACGTTTTTTAAATTTTTGTCTGTCTGTCTGTCTGTCTGTCTGTGTGTCTGTCTGTCTGTCTGTCTGTTTGAACGGGCTAATCTTTGGAACGGCTGAACCGATTTTGACGGGACTTTCACATACAAGTAGAGAATTAACCAGGGAGTAATATAGGCTACTTTTTTAACCGACTTTCAAAAAAGGAGGAGTTGTGTTTTTCTACCTATGTACACCGATATCTCCGAGATTTCTGATTTACCGATTTGCGTAATTTTTTTTTTAAATCGATAGAGAAACATTGCAACACTGTCCTACAAAAAATTTGGATTCCAACTCCTCAATCCTGACGCTGTAGGGGATCTGATCCCCAACACTAATGGGATTTAGGCACTGTCGGTTATTTAAATTGATATTGGGGATACCAATTAAAGACTTTATTGTTGAATGACCTCGAGTAGGTACATGTCCAACTCCTCAACCCTGATGCTGTAAGGAATTGCATTCCGAAATCGTAAGGATCCCACGGAATTTTTCCGTTTTGTGGACGGGTTACTACTTACTACAGATAGGCTACTTTTTGTTCTGGAAAATCAAAGTTCAGTAGAGGATCAAGCCGGTTCTGCATCATGGGTCCACTTCTTTCCCACGGGTCAATTTATATATAAAAAACACAAAATCCCGTTTGCCGTGATGCTTGGCCGATTCAGCATCAATTTGAATAAAAAAGTGCGCTCGCGGGGGCTACCTGCCGGTATGCGGCCCATGACAAAAGCGCATCCGCGCCAGGTACCCGAGGCAGGCAACCCCTCCGTACGCAGGTAGCAGACCCTTCGGCAACTATGGACTCTTGCTTTGCTATGGTTTCCATTATTATCCGACTTCATATAAAAGTGTACTACGAGCTATGAGTTTATCTTGTTATTTCATGATAATTATAATGAATGAAAAAATAGAATTTTATATTTACTTATTTATAGATTTAAATATGATTAATAGCTAATGTATGTTATACAAGCAATGCGAACAATTTCAATTTCAACTAACCTAACCTTTATAGTTCTTATTATTCACTATTTAATTAATTACAAAGAAAATATACTCGAACTTAACTGTTGAGGAATTGAACCCAAGACACACTCTATTATAAGACCGCCTATTGACGGTGGTCAGTTTGTCAATAAATTCATTTCACAAGTATAAATTGAAAATTTAAAAACCCCTGACATTCGCCATCTTGGATTTGCATACTGCTATTCTACTAGTCAAGCCCTTTCATTGATACCCATACTCTTGAAACGCGGCTGAAAAACATGTCTCCCTCTCTTGCGGCTGTCGGACCGGTTCGACAAGACTATGTTATCCTAGTTTAGACCTTATAGTTAAAATTATTAAGAGAGTTGTGAAAAATATGTAATCTGTCATTTTGTAGCGGTGGCCATCTTGGATCGATTTTCATCAAACATAGCTAACAATACTTTTAATTAATTCACCTTTCAAACAAAAAAAAAAACCGCATTCAAATCGGTTCACCCGTTTGAGCGCTACGGGGGAACAGACACACACACACACACATTATTTGTCCGACCTGGGAATCGAATCTGGGACCTCGCGATCTGCAGTCGAATATGTTAATCACAAGACCAACGAGGCAATTACATCATAACTTACTTGTACGTTTCAAAGAATTTACCCTAATAATAGAATAATTTATAGCTCTATGCACGAATCTACCTGTTCGATTTTTTTGTCCATTAGATTTATGCATTTTACGATCTCACCAACCCCTTGACACGCACAAACTTGTCTGATTTTTTATTACTCTTTTATATTTTATCATCCCATTATCTTCGGGGAGGTATGTAGACAGGAAAAAATATTGCACGCAGGTGCAAAACAGGTGTTCAAGCATGTTGCTGCACGTCTAAGAGCATATAGTATAAGAACGATACATTTCAATTTTTCTAACACAAGTTTACTCAGTGCGACATCGTTAGGATCTCAGTCTAAAATAAGTCTTAAATATTACTTAGCTGTCAGTAGTAGAGTAGTAGAGTCAGTGTGTTGTGAACCTACATATTTATTATGGCGGTAAGTGTGTAATTGCACCAATTATTTAAATAATGATAGCTTATAATATTTTTTAGTGACAAAACCCAGGGACATACCTAAATTGCTCTAAAAGCCAACAGTTCAAATAATCATTTATAAGGTTTGACCATATTGTGACATGGTGATAATAAACCCTCGTATTTTTAGTTTTAAGTTTTCGTGAGTAATTATCACCATTATATCATGTTCTTAAATTGACGTTCAAAAAGTGTACAGTGTACCAATTTTGAATAAAGTTTATTTGTCTTGACTTTGTAACTAACATCTTGATTCGTTAGTAATGGGACTTTTATAAATTGTAACAAGTACTTTATAAATTGAAGTTAATTTAATTAGTTTATGTAATTTTATTTGTTGAAATATCATCTTTTTATTTCAGGACTCGCAGAATGATGAATTCACCTATAAACATTACTACTATCCACTCAATGTGTCAGACGATCAAGATGCGAGTGATTGTGCGTCAAATAATAAAAAGACTGCTTCAAAAAAGAACAAAATGATGGAGCAAAACAATATAGATGTATTTTTTGAACAACCAAAAAAAAAGAAGAGAACTACTATTTCTTCAACGGTAGCGCAAGCGACTGAAGGAGGTCTATCGTATATCTCATCCAATGATGGTGATGGTGTCAGTGCAACTCATCTCATCAAAATAGATGTCTATGACATGAAGAATCTGAAAGGGGTTTCACCTCTTGAGTACTGGAAACATGCAGATTTACGATTAAAGTACTACGCGAATTCAGACGCTGATAAATTTTATCACGCCACTCGAGATATTATTTACAACATAACAAAGCAGATCGCAGGAAGAAATGATTGTAAAAAATATTTTATCGACAGAGATGTCAAACAATAAAAATACCTATAAATTATTCCATCGTAAAAAATATAACTATTTAAAAGATAACATCGCTGCCTGCTGCAAATAAATAACAAAATTAGTAACCCAGGTCACTTAACGTAAATATATTTCAAAATAATATGTACTCTCCCTACTATTTTGCCTGTGAACACAGCCGAAACAAATTATAAAAGAGTCCTGTTCTAACACACTCAAGTCATATTCCATCTCGCCATCTACAACAATGCTGTGTCAACTGTGTGCCTTTAACGACTCTGTTGACGATGAAGAATTGCTGGCAAATTGTGAAGAAGCAGAATTGAACGCTAAGTTAGTTAACATATGTATGGAAGTCGAACGAGATCAAGTTTATTCGTGAGTATTTTTTATCCATCATTTTTTTCTCCATGAACAGTGTTTATTTTAATCTATTATACCCCAAACGGTTGACCGAAGATAAGGTGCATGATTATATTTTTTTATTGATGTAACGGCCACCATCCCATACACCCTCGTCCCTGACTAGTTCAAACTTGTTTAAACACAACGCTGATGGGGAGGGGCTATTTACGTATAAATACTCGGTTTTATTGTTAACTACACTCATTCAGAGCGAAGTTGTGATAGAAAAATATTAATCATGGAAGCTTTTTCCAATGATGAAATAAGTGTATTTACTAAATCATTTGTGTTAAATAAGATGCACCGATACATACGGTTGTGGTACATTTCTGAAAGACTACCTAGATGGATGTTAGATGACCCAGAGATTAAACCGTTTTATACACCATGTAGTGGTCATCGTATCTCCATTTGTCCTCTTTCGGATGAAATTGACGGTGTATTTCCTATGAAAGCATATTGTAATATGTGTGCTACAAATGGTAAATATTTAAATAAAGATTAGTGTAACGTTTGTATTATAGAAAATATGTTTCATAATTCTATTTTTATTTTTCAGTTCAAAGCAAACTGGAGCCGGAGTGAAAAGAGAGGCTACTGCAGTCACACAGTCTACGAGTAAACGACCATGTTGTCAAGAACCTTCTACATCTACGGGGTTATTAACGACATCAAAATCAGTGCAGGAAGAATCGTCCTCATCTGTAAGTTCTACAAAATATCATAGTGTTGAGTGTCCTTACTGTAAAATAAATATTAGTCGAAAGTACTATACCAACCACCTTAAAAGCAAGAAACATATGAATAATGTACTTCTTAATAGTTCGGTACAAAACTTAACTAACGTGCAATTAATAGAAAATGCTTTTGGTCGACGGATAGCAACATACAGGATTTCCAATAATAATTTAGAATTTGAGACGCCTGAATCTTTTTTTAATTCCATTAAAAATATTGTTCATGACTTGCTTCATACGCTTTTAAAAGAGCATACTTTGATTAAAGTTAACTTCATTTTAAACGGTGACTTTATTCAAGAATCAAAAAATTTAGAAAATTCATTTGACTTTCAAACGTGTAACTATACATTCTGTTTAGGTGATGAAATTAATACCATTTATTCGGATTTATTAGCTGAAACTTCGAGTAAAGTTTGTAATTTTGAAAAGAAAGATAGTGGTTGGAGTCTTAAAAAAATTAATTATGTGGATTTAAATATAAATAAATTAAACCCGTTAAAAGGGAACTCTTATATAGATTTACCAATAGATATCAAACATAAACTTGCTATTATTAATGTAAAAAATAATGACAATAGATGCTTTCAATGGGCTATACTTTCCGCTTTGTATCCAGTCAAAGTGAATGCAAACAGAGTGACTTCATATATAACGAAACAAAACTCTTTAGATTTTACAAATATTTCATTTCCAGTACAATTAAAAGATATCAGTAAATTTGAGACATTAAATAATATTAGTATAAATGTTTTTGGACTTGAACATGACACAAAAAGCAATTCTACGAAGATTATTGGTCCTCTCTATTTCACAAAATCTCGAAAACATAAACACATAAATTTATTATACATAAATAATGGTTCTAATGGTCATTATTGTTATATAAAAAATCTTTCCAGGCTAGTTGGTCAACAATTAAACAAACATCACCACGCCACATTTATTTGCGATGGTTGCTTACTATATTTTCAATCGGAGAGTAAATTAAAATCACATCAAAAGTTTGATTGTAATCACATTAAAACTGATATGCCCGATATCACGAAAGCTAAATTAACATTTAATAAATATGAGAGAAAGCTCAAATTGCCTTTTGTTGTTTACGCAGATTTTGAAGCATTTCTAAATCCTATACAAGGATGTGATAATGATCCAACTACCTCATACACAACAAATTTTCAAAAACATGAAGTATATAGCTACTTCAAATGTACATTTAATGATAGTCTATCAATATATAAAACATATACAGGTACTGATTGTGCCAAAGTGTTTATGGAGACCTTAAATGATGATATAAAACGAATTTATGATGATCATTTAATTGAAGTTAATCCACTGCCTCTAACGATAAATGACAACGAAAAATTATCTGCAATATCTACATGTCTTATATGTGAAAAAGAACTAAAATCGGATCGCGAAATAGCATATAATAAATACACTGGAGTTTTTGTAGGTGTCTGCCACAAAAGTTGTAGTAAAAAGTTAGAAACTCCTCAATTTATACCGATAATTTTACATAACCTTAGTAACTACGATGCTCATTTCATTGTGCATGCATTGAATTTCTCAGAAGGTGCAATAAATGTCATACCCCAAAATAAAGAACGATATATTTCGTTTTCAAAAAAGACACAAATCACGAACAAACAAATTGAATTGAGGTTTATTGATTCTTTTAAATTTTTATCTAGTAGTCTAGAATCGTTAACAAATAATTTAAATGATGAAGATTTCATCGAATTGCGAAGAAATTTTCAAAGTGAAAAAGATATTTATTATTTAAAACGTAAAGGTGTATACCCATACGAATATATGACATCATTTGACTCCTTAAATTTAACATCACTTCCAACACAGAATCAATTTTTCAGTACACTTACAAACAGTACTATTTCAAATGAAGATTATAAACATGCTAGAGATGTTTGGAACCATTTTAAATGTCTTTATATGAGTGATTACTCTGATTTATACTTGAAAACGGATGTATTACTTTTAACAGATATATTTGAAAATTTTAGAAACGTTTGTATTAAAACTTATGATTTAGATCCTGCTCATTATTATACAGCACCAGGTCTTAGTTGGGATGCAATGTTAAAGTACACACAAATAACATTAGATTTATTAACAGATTTTGAAAAAATTGCATTCGTAAAATCAGGTATACGCGGTGGTGTTTCACAGTGCAGTAACCGCTATGCACAAGCCAATAATAAGTACATGGCAAATTTTAATGAGAAAATTCAATCATCTTATCTCGCATACTTAGACGCTAATAATTTATATGGTTGGGCTATGTCTCAATACCTTCCTACAGGTGGATTTGAATGGGTAAATTGTGAGACTAATTTCAACATACCGATTGATTCTGATGTGGGTTATATTCTAGAAGTAGACTTAGAATATCCCGAAGCTTTACATGACTTACATACCGATTTTCCTCTTTGTCCAGAGAATATACTTGTTGGAGGGAGTAAAACTTTAAAATTAGTTCCAAATCTATTCGATAAAACTAAGTATGTAATTCATTATAGAAATCTTATACAGTGCCTAGAAATGGGTTTAAAACTAAAAAAAATTCATCGGATTTTAAAATTCAATCAAAGTCCTTGGCTACAAAAATATATTGATTTAAACACACAGTTACGTACATCTGCCCAATCTGATTTTGAAAAGGATTTCTATAAGTTAATGAATAATTCAATATTTGGGAAAACAATGGAGAACATTGAAAAACGTGTAGATGTCAAACTATGTACACATTGGGAAGATAAGGGAAAATCTGTTGGTGCTCAAAAATTTATTGCGAGACCTGAGTTTCATAGTGTCTCAATATTTTCAGAAAATTTGGTTGCTATACAATTGAGAAAAACTAAATTACTTTATAATAAACCTATTTACTTAGGATTTTGTATTTTAGATATTTCTAAAACTCTTATGTATGATTTCCATTACAAATATATGAAAAAGAAATATGGCTCAAGTTGTAAAATGCTTTATACAGACACAGATAGTTTCATATATCACATTTTTACTGATAACTTTTATGATGACATTAAACCTGACTTAAATAAATACTTTGATACTTCGGATTACCCCTCTAATAATAGTTATGATATTCCTCAGACAAATAAAAAAAAAATTGGTTATTTTAAGGATGAAAATAATGGTACTATTATGACTGAATTTGTTGGTTTGAGATCAAAAGTGTATGCTTTTAATACACAAAATAAATTCATTGCTAAAGCAAAAGGCGTAAACAAATCGGTTACCAAAAATTTTAAAATTAAGAATTATAAAACAGTTTTATTTGAACAAAAAAATGAGTTATGTGAAATGTATAGATTCAGATCGATAAAGCATATAATATTTACTCAAAAAAATAATAAAATATCATTATCACATTCAGATACTAAACGGTTTTTAATTAATAACTCTACCAACACTTTAGCTTGGGGTCATTACAAAATAAAGTCGATTACTAATGATTTGCGGTAAGACTCGATGTTATTTTTTAAGTAAGTGCTACAATGTATAGATGTATCTTTAAGTTATAAATTGTATAGAAAATTAAGATATAATTATGAATAAATGTATACTTAAATCAATGTCTTATTACTTTATTCCCCATTTCTATATCTAATTCAACTGAAACTACACGTATTTTTGAACATGTATCATTTTCTCCATCCATTTACTGCTATAGTTGCAGGACCGAGTGGATGTGGTAAATCACATTTTGTGACAAATTTCTTAAAACACTGTAATGATATATGTAATACACGATTTGATCAAATTTTGTGGTGTTACGATGAAATGCAGCCTCTATACAATCTAGAAAATGTAACTTACATTCAAGGAATTCCTGAAATGAGTATGTTTGATGGAAAACATCCTCGATTAGTCATAATTGATGATCTTATGAGGGAGTCAGATGGTCGTGTTGTTGATATTTTTACTAAAGGTAGTCACCACAGAAATTTAAGTGTATTTTATATCACACAAAATCTTTTTCATCAAGGGAAAGGGCAACGAGATATTTCTCTAAATACAAGTTACATAATTTACTTTAAAAATCCCAGAGACCGAACACAAATTCGCCATTTAGCACGTCAAGTATTTCCTGAGAATTCAAAGTTTGTTGAAGAGGCTTATAAAGATGCCACTACAGAACCTCATGGTTATTTAATGATTGATTTAAAGCAAAATACAAATGATTCATGTCGTTTTAAAACTAAGATTGATAATACTTCTAATGATTGTGTAGTATACATCCCTAAAAAGGGGTTTAAATATGGTTTGCATGACTCAATTCTTGTCAGTAGCAAATAATGGTTGAAGGAAGTACTACGCAAGACACGAAAAAGTTGAGGTGTGCATTACAAACATTTAAACCAAAATATCGTAAAATTTTACTTCGCTCTCTTAAGAAAGAAGAAATTAATCGTGTTTGTGAGTATATCAAAGAAATATTTAAAGAAAATACCCCCAATAAAGAGACAAGAGAATCGTCTGTAAAATTGAATTGCTTCTTTTCTACAAAGTTAATATAAATATGTATTCAGAATCACTGTAAAACAATGTCTGCACGAGTAAAAACACACAAAAATTTACTAAAGGCTTTACACACACTTCAACCAAAATTCCGAACAGCCTTATTGAAAGTGTGTAAGGACGAGGAAATCAATTGTATTTGCGAGTGTATTTTCAATATACTAAATGGTAAACTACCTTTAAAGGATTGTGAGAAGACTAAGTTAAAAAAACACAAAACTATTCTCAGAAAATTAATAAAGAAAGGGGAAAATAAATCACGAAAACGTATTATCATTCAAAAAGGAGGAGCATTTCTGCCTATTATTTTGGGAGCTGTTTTAAATGGGTTGTTTAATTTAATATAAAAATGGAACACGCAAAAAAAATGGTTCTTATTGAACCAGAGGTCATTGAAAGACTAAAATCAAGAAATATTGCATCTGACGATTCTTTGTCAAGATTAGATAAAGAAATGCAAAAAATACTGAAAAGTAAACTAGATGATCGTGAAAAATGGACGTTATACACGCAAATTTTACAAAGATATCTCCATATTACCGAAGGAGAGAGAAAACCAATTAAATTACCAGTCACTGTAGAGGACGCTCGAAACTATGACAATAACAGTATATTTAAAAAGGAAATGAAAGACAATGATTCAGCAGTTAATGCGGAATCAGATGATGATAAGCACGTACTTGGGCTACCGATTGAAATTTTATATACCCCTACTTATATAAACAAACTTATACCAAAAACGTATAGAAAAAAAGGTGAAATATTGTTAAATACTCTGTTAAACAATAAAGAAAAAATTAGTTGGAAAAAGGATGGATTGATAGTCGTAGATAATGAAGCTGTAGATGGTAGTAATATAGTGGATCTAGTAAATTATACCTTGAGACCATTAAAACGCCCCAAGCCTAATGGATGGGAAAAATTTATCCAAACTATAAAAGATATAGGGGTTCCCTTAATATGTATTGGTAACCCTCAAGCTTCTGAAAATATTAGTAATATATCACCAAAATCCAGAAGACATAGTTCTCCAATTGATGATAAAAGTCCAAAAACTTTAACATCATACAAACTAAGGAAAAAACAGGACGTTTGGGAAAGATGGAATCCATATTAGACATCAAAGATATATATTACGATGTGTCCAATCCTGCTGGTTATGGAAGCGCAGAGAAATTATCAAGAGCATTAAAAGGTAAAATGAATAGAAAGCAAGTGAAAGAATGGTTGCAAGCTCAGGAAACTTATACATTACATAAGCCTGTGCATCGAAAATTCCCCCGGAATAAATATATATTGTCTAATCTTAATGAACTTTGGCAAGCAGATTTAAGTGATATGCGTACTTATTCTCAATATAATGAAGGTTTTAATTATATTCTTTGTGTTATTGATGTTTTTAGTAAATACGCTTTCGCTAGAGCCCTAAAAAAGAAAAATTCTGAAAGTATAAAACAAGCATTTGAAAGCATATTTACTGAAGCTAATGCAACTCCCACCCACTTACAATCAGATAAAGGTACCGAATTCGTATCAAAAGATGTTAGACAATACTTTAAAAGTAAAAATGTAAATTATTACACAACCAACAACCCAGATATTAAAGCAAGTGTAGTTGAAAGATTTCAGAGGACATTAAAAACTAAAATGTGGCGTTATTTTACACATAAAAATACCTATACTTATATTAATATTTTACAAGATTTACTCTATTCTTATAATCATAGCTTCCATTCAAGCATAAAAATGTGTCCGTTTGAAGTTAATTTTAATAACATTATGATAGTTTGGAATAATTTATATGGAAATATAAATAATAAAATCAGTGCTATACCACAGTCTAAGTTTTCGATTGGAGATCATGTAAGAATAACAAAATATAAGCACATTTTTCAAAAAGGATATGAGACAAATTGGAGTGATGAAATATTTATTATAACTGGTATAAAAAATAACATGTCCAGAGTAGTATATACTATTAAAGATCTTCAAAGTGAACCTATTGTTGGTACTTTTTATGAGAATGAATTACAAAAAGTTACATATAGCCCCACCACTCAATATAAAATTGATAAAATACTACGGTCTCGCTACTCAGGTAACAGAAAAGAAGTACTTGTCAAGTGGAAAGGTTATCCTGATAAGTTTAACAGTTGGATTTTAGAATCCAGTCTTAATCAGATAGGATGATGGAAGACAATTTTTATTTAACTTTACTTAGTAATAGTTCAATGGAATACTTCCCGGAAAACACGACGACCATGTTCTCAACAAAATTACCAAAATCACTTATTTTGGAAGGAGAATGGCACGTTGGAGTTGTTGAATTTCAATATCCTTGCACTATGTATACGGTTCGAGAGTATGAAAATGTTATTTATACATCAAAGTGGATTACAATACCCGATGAAGATATAAGTTCATTAGTGCACTATAGAAACCGTATTCCTGTCATGAATTATGATAGCATTGATCATATTGTAGCTGAATTAAATAAAAATACCGATGCTGGAATAATGTTTAATTATGATGAAATAAAGAAGCAAGTATCGGTATTATGTACGAATACCTTCATTGATGTACTTAAGTTGTCAACAAAGTTATGTTTACAACTCGGTTTTGAACCAAATACAAACCTAATTCAAAATAAAACTGGAACATATCCTTATAATTTAAAATTAGGATTGCCATCTCAGTTGTTCATTTATTGTGATATAATAGAGCCACAAATTGTTGGAGATGTTATGGCCCCTCTTCTCAGAATCGCACCACTAGATCCAACAGTCTATGTATACGGGGCTAATAAAATGCATATTTTTTCACCGCCTCATTATGTACCTGTCATGCGTAGAGAGTTCGATGTGATAGAAATAGATATAAGAACGAGTACAGGTCGAAAAGTACCATTCCAGTTTGGGACCACATGTATTAAAGTACATTTTAAGAGAATCAAGTGAAAAAGTGTATTTAAAATGTCGTGTCCGTACTTACATTATTATTCTCATCAAGCTGGTACTGGTATTGGTGCAATTTATAAAGGTGCACCTTATCAGCGAGGTCATGGTATTGGTAGTTTTTTGGGTGGACTATTCAGATCTGTTCTTCCACTTTTGAAAAGTGGTGCAAAAGTTGTGGGTAAAGAAGCTTTGAATGCTGGTGTGGGTCTATTATCTGATATGTTAAATGTGCAACCTATGGATGAATCTATGAGATCACGTTTAAAAACAGCAACTTCGAATCTAAAACAAAAAGCTGACAAAAAAATTGATTCAATAATGAGAGGATCAGGATATAAAATTAGGCGACAAAAAAGGAAACGTATCACTCCTAAGAATACTCTCAAACGGAACGGTACTAAGAAAATTAAACAGAGTAATATTCAAGATATTTTTCATAAAAGTTAAAATTAAATAATGTCATTTTTACATCATAACTCCTGTGAATGCGTAAAATCTGAGTTGGATTTGTTTGCTTTACCATCAACTCAAACTAGTATTGAGGGAGGACAATGGATTCATTACAACCCCATTTCATCGTTGACTGATGATGGTCCCATTGAGTTTTTAGTACCTGGAAATGGAGATGATTACATTGATTTATCTCATACCCTACTTCACATAAAAGCTAAAGTTCAGAATGCTGATGCAACTAGCATTTCGGCGACGACTAATGTTGCTCCAGTTAACAATTGGCTACACTCACTTTTTAGTCAGGTTGACATATATTTAAATCAAAAGCTCGTATCACCTCCAAACAACACTTATGGGTATCGAGCTTACATCGAGACTTTGCTTAATTATGGTGCAGCTGCTAAGAAATCTCATCTTACTTGTGGCCTTTGGTATAAAGATACAGCCTCGAAAATGGATTCATGTGATGCTTCAAATCAAGGATACACAAAAAGAGAAGAATTAGCAAAGGAAAGTCAAACTATTGAAATGATTGGTCACATACATGCTGATATTTTTAATCAAGATAAGTTTTTAATCAACGGTGTCGAAATGCGTCTAAAACTAGTACGTTCTAAAGATACTTTTAATCTTATGTGTTCAACAGCAGATAGTAAATTCAAAGTGCATATATCTAGTGCTAGCCTTGTAATGCGCAAAGTTCGGATCAATCCCAGTGTATTAATTGCACATGAGAAAGTATTAGCTACTACAACTGCAAAATATCCTGTCACTCGTGCTGAAGTTAAAGTCTTAACGATTCCATCAGGGATTCAGGGAAAAATGCTTGATAATGTATTTTTAGGACAAATTCCCAAAAGATGTATAGTTGGTTTCGTAGGAAATTCGGCCTTTAATGGATCTTTAAATACAAACCCTTTTAATTTTGGTAATCACGGACTTAACCTGTTCGGTTTGTATGTTGATGGCCAATCTATACCATCAAAAACATTAACACCCTCTTTTGATAATAATATGTTCACGAGTGCATATCATACTTTATTCTCTGGAACAGGAATTCATTTCTTGAATGATGGAAATGACGTCTCTAAGGAGGAGTATAATAATGGATATTGTCTGCTTGCTTTTGATTTAACTCCTGATTTATCTGCTAATTCAAACTCCCACTGGAATCTCATAAAACGGGGTAGTGTAAGATTTGAAGTTCGATTTGAAAGAGCTCTAACAACAACTCTTAATTGTATTGTATACGCAGAGTTTGACAATGTAATTGAAATTAATAAAAATCGAGATGTTAGTTTAGACTACAATAGTTAAAAATGAATATAAATGCGGGTATTTAATTTTTGAGTCATTTGTTAACCACTCATTCAATCAAGAAGATTATCTTATTTACTTTTAAATTTATTTCTATTTAAGTTTTCAATGGATACTACTGAGATTGGGAAATATTTAAACATAATCGATCCAAATATTCACTTCAATGTTTTTGCAGCAAATAAGATACCGATCTATTTAACACCACCGGCTTATTTAATTTCTAATTTAGATCCTGATACAAAACCTGGATCTCACTGGGTAGCAATATACGTGGATACTAATGGTGTTGGTGAATATTTTGACTCGTTTGGTCGAAAACCAATGGATTATCATGAAATGTTTTTGAAAAACAATTGTAAGAAGTGGAGTCATAATAATAAAGTACTTCAGAACTATTTCAGCCCATTTTGCGGAATGTATTGTTTAGTTTATATATATTTTAAATATAACAACATCTCAATGTCACAATTTCTTAATATATTTTCTGATAATACTTTGTATAATGATCAACTTGTACAATATATGTTTATGACTTTATTTATAAGGTAATGAAATAAAAAAAATATTGTTTTGAATAACTATAGTTTTATTTACATACCATTTTTTTAAAATAAATCTTAAAGTAACGATAACTTAAGTGTACACTGTGATGAGAACGGGCTGTAGAGACTTGGACTTGGACTGGAATAATGATTTTCATCTTGTGAGAACGAATGGAGTGAATCTTGCTCAGAGTCTTCATAGTCTGTTGCTGGTATTCGTATTCCAAATAGAGCATCTTCCCTCTCAATGAATTCAACCGGGCTGTAGAGACTTGGACTTGGACTGGAATAATGATTTTCATCTTGTATGTCTTCACACAACTCGATCTCGATATCCTCAAAATTGAGCGTATTTTCCTCTTCCACTTCTTCACATAGTGAAACCATTTCTTCATCATAAATGGTCTCGTTCAGTTCACACAATTGAGACGACATTGTATGGTTTTGACGTAGTGAAATAGAATATGAAGTTCGTCTCTCAGGGCAAAACACTTTTATACTTTGTTCCGTCGATGAAGAGTGGGGGACTCGGTTTAGGAATTTATTAAAAACACATGTGTATACGCCCATCATTAGGAATCCGTCTAAACATCTTTTAAATAGTTATATTTTTTACGATGGAATAATTTATAGGTATTTTTATTGTTTGACATCTCTGTCGATAAAATATTTTTTACAATCATTTCTTCCTGCGATCTGCTTTGTTATGTTGTAAATAATATCTCGAGTGGCGTGATAAAATTTATCAGCGTCTGAATTCGCGTAGTACTTTAATCGTAAATCTGCATGTTTCCAGTACTCAAGAGGTGAAACCCCTTTCAGATTCTTCATGTCATAGACATCTATTTTGATGAGATGAGTTGCACTGACACCATCACCATCATTGGATGAGATATACGATAGACCTCCTTCAGTCGCTTGCGCTACCGTTGAAGAAATAGTAGTTCTCTTCTTTTTTTTTGGTTGTTCAAAAAATACATCTATATTGTTTTGCTCCATCATTTTGTTCTTTTTTGAAGCAGTCTTTTTATTATTTGACGCACAATCACTCGCATCTTGATCGTCTGACACATTGAGTGGATAGTAGTAATGTTTATAGGTGAATTCATCATTCTGCGAGTCCTGAAATAAAAAGATGATATTTCAACAAATAAAATTACATAAACTAATTAAATTAACTTCAATTTATAAAGTACTTGTTACAATTTATAAAAGTCCCATTACTAACGAATCAAGATGTTAGTTACAAAGTCAAGACAAATAAACTTTATTCAAAATTGGTACACTGTACACTTTTTGAACGTCAATTTAAGAACATGATATAATGGTGATAATTACTCACGAAAACTTAAAACTAAAAATACGAGGGTTTATTATCACCATGTCACAATATGGTCAAACCTTATAAATGATTATTTGAACTGTTGGCTTTTAGAGCAATTTAGGTATGTCCCTGGGTTTTGTCACTAAAAAATATTATAAGCTATCATTATTTAAATAATTGGTGCAATTACACACTTACCGCCATAATAAATATGTAGGTTCACAACACACTGACTCTACTACTCTACTACTGACAGCTAAGTAATATTTAAGACTTATTTTAGACTGAGATCCTAACGATGTCGCACTGAGTAAACTTGTGTTAGAAAAATTGAAATGTATCGTTCTTATACTATATGCTCTTAGACGTGCAGCAACATGCTTGAACACCTGTTTTGCACCTGCGTGCAATATTTTTTCCTGTCTACATACCTCCCCGAAGATAATGGGATGATAAAATATAAAAGAGTAATAAAAAATCAGACAAGTTTGTGCGTGTCAAGGGGTTGGTGAGATCGTAAAATGCATAAATCTAATGGACAAAAAAATCGAACAGGTAGATTCGTGCATAGAGCTATAAATTATTCTATTATTAGGGTAAATTCTTTGAAACGTACAAGTAAGTTATGATGTAATTGCCTCGTTGGTCTTGTGATTAACATATTCGACTGCAGATCG
This sequence comes from Melanargia galathea, assembly GCA_920104075.1. Lineage (NCBI taxonomy): Eukaryota > Metazoa > Arthropoda > Insecta > Lepidoptera > Nymphalidae > Melanargia > Melanargia galathea. Next base: position 4,472,996 of record OV049872.1, on the reverse strand, counting down.
CGAGGTCCCAGATTCGATTCCCAGGTCGGACAAATAATGTGTGTGTGTGTGTGTCTGTTCCCCCGTAGCGCTCAAACGGGTGAACCGATTTGAATGCGGTTTTTTTTTTGTTTGAAAGGTGAATTAATTAAAAGTATTGTTAGCTATGTTTGATGAAAATCGATCCAAGATGGCCACCGCTACAAAATGACAGATTACATATTTTTCACAACTCTCTTAATAATTTTAACTATAAGGTCTAAACTAGGATAACATAGTCTTGTCGAACCGGTCCGACAGCCGCAAGAGAGGGAGACATGTTTTTCAGCCGCGTTTCAAGAGTATGGGTATCAATGAAAGGGCTTGACTAGTAGAATAGCAGTATGCAAATCCAAGATGGCGAATGTCAGGGGTTTTTAAATTTTCAATTTATACTTGTGAAATGAATTTATTGACAAACTGACCACCGTCAATAGGCGGTCTTATAATAGAGTGTGTCTTGGGTTCAATTCCTCAACAGTTAAGTTCGAGTATATTTTCTTTGTAATTAATTAAATAGTGAATAATAAGAACTATAAAGGTTAGGTTAGTTGAAATTGAAATTGTTCGCATTGCTTGTATAACATACATTAGCTATTAATCATATTTAAATCTATAAATAAGTAAATATAAAATTCTATTTTTTCATTCATTATAATTATCATGAAATAACAAGATAAACTCATAGCTCGTAGTACACTTTTATATGAAGTCGGATAATAATGGAAACCATAGCAAAGCAAGAGTCCATAGTTGCCGAAGGGTCTGCTACCTGCGTACGGAGGGGTTGCCTGCCTCGGGTACCTGGCGCGGATGCGCTTTTGTCATGGGCCGCATACCGGCAGGTAGCCCCCGCGAGCGCACTTTTTTATTCAAATTGATGCTGAATCGGCCAAGCATCACGGCAAACGGGATTTTGTGTTTTTTATATATAAATTGACCCGTGGGAAAGAAGTGGACCCATGATGCAGAACCGGCTTGATCCTCTACTAAGTTCCCACGAGATTTTTACAAACCACACGGGCGAAGCCGTGGGCATCATCTAGTTAGATAATAAATATTCAGATTGGAAAAGTTAAGTTTTCGAATACTTCTGTTCCAAGTTTTTTCTAATAGTTCACGTATAACTTTGTATTCAAATTATTTATGTCGAAATGACATTACCTTGCGAAACATTTCAGTATACATACTTATACTTACGTACAAGTAGTTTAGTAAACAAGTTCAAAAACGTGAAAAATAGAGATAAAGGTCCTAAAAATATGAGCGATAGCTCATTCGATTCGAAATCACCTCTAGAAAAATGTTTTTGAAGGATTTTGGTGCAGGTAAAAAATTGCAATTGTTATTTAACAAAATAAGATGAAAAAAAATGATATTTCGTTTTTTGTTAATAACTCGAAAAATATTTATATTTAAGCAATTTTGAAATAAGCTCGTTAAAGAGGAGGAAATTTCCGATAAAAAGTCAACTTTCGAAACTCTATCTCCATTATTTATAACTTTAATTTGACGTTGAAAATAGGGCTCCGGTGATTCCGAATTTTAGGACCTTTATCTCTATTTTTCACGTTTTTGAACTTGTTAACTAGTCTAAAGTTTTGAATATCTCTTAATACTGAGAAAATAATTCCTTGCACACATTTATCGTTTTATATTGAAGATTTATTTACTTGAAGATTGACCTAAGTTGTTTTAGATTTTATACCGATACTTACATAATTCGAGGCGTATGTAGTTAATGGTTAAATAATTGATATATATTTTATAGTGACGAGTTATTATTGAAAGGAGTGATTTCACGAAACCATCAAATAGGTTATATAAAATATATATTTTTGAATATAATATCTACATTTTATTATTGTTTTTTTTTTTGTCTTAAGTAGGTACCTACATTTTGTGATCGCGTTTACGAAACTCACCTTATAAACAATACACAGCTGTAAGATTCATCAAAAATCGATTACTTACAACAAATTGCAGTTTAACAACCGGCCACGGCTTCTCTGACTCGAGCATCGCGCCCTCCAGTCCGTTTTATGTGTTTCATTTTAACATCTTCACGCGAAACAATATTATATGAATTAGATGCTTTTGCAGTGGATTTCATTTGCGTAGTTTATTGAAAAAGACGCGACGAAGACTAATCTTGTTTGTTCGACTATGATCGAATCTAGGTACCTACTAAAATAAAACAATGTATTTTTGTTTATCCCTTACGGGTTCCTATGCCATTAATCCGATTATGATGAAACATGGCCCAGAGATAGCTTGCGCACCAAGAACGGGTTGGTGGATACTTTTCATAAAGTTGCATTTGGAAATGAGTAAAGTTTTTGTTACTTATTATGAAGCTAAATTAATGATCACTTCAATATAATAGAGTTCGTAATCAGTCCCCAGACATTAATAAAATTATTACAAGTGTTCTCAACCTGAATATTTTTTGTTGCATCGAATAGGCAAAATTTTCGATCTGAGAGTCGTTGAAAATAAAGCTAAAGTATTCCTTAGCTTTATTTGCAACCCCATGACATTTTGCGGGGCATATAACCCCCAGCACGTAAGTCGAGTGGTGACCTTCGGTGCGCGCAGCGTCGTACCAGTGAGCGGGACACAATAAGTACGATTGGAGTCTGGAGAGCCAATCAGCGCTTACGAGGGATCCGCGAGAGCTAATCCGTGCTTATGAACGATCCCCACGCCCTCCCCGCAACCCCCTCATACCCCGAGATACTTCATTTTCGACTTCTGCGCATTGAAGGTCACCGCTCGACTTAGTTGCCGTCACTTGTACCTACGTACTATATGCAACGGGGTCAGGAATGTGGTGGAAGATGTGAATAAGCCCTGCTTCTTTAGGATAAAGGGCACACCAATCTAGTCCTTCTCAGTTGCAATACCTATTAATGTTTAAGCTACCAGTAGCATAGCACAATACTTAATTGGACAAAAATGAAATAAGCGAAAAAAAAAGACATTCGCTTGCTTAATAAGAAAATTAAATTAATCAATAATCTAAATAAAAATGAATTCTTGATATTATATTACTCGTATGTTCATAATTTATGCGGTCGAAATGCAATTAATCGATTAGGTTTATTGATAGTGAAAAAGATCGATATAAATTGTAATTCAACCGTAATGTCACCGGGCAGTGGGCACCAGTATGTTTCGCTAATGATGTGCAATTATCGCTTTGTAGATAATTAACGGGTTGTAATAATAATTAACGGGTGGATTCGTTAACTCGATTAATTAAATCGATTCGGATTTTTATTAATGGTCTAGCAGCTGCTGATCGCTCTGTCCTCGCATCCCATGCATAGTTATTGGATGATAAATTGCGTTAGATATAAGATACAACGACATACATACGACAACTTATTACACTTCCAAAGTGGTAAAATGTGTGTCGCCCCCCCCCCCTGGTAACTTCTAAAATAAGAGAATAATAAAACTAAAAAATCTATACTTAATATTATAAAGCCGAAGAGTTTGTTTGTTTGAACGCGCTAATCTCAGGAACTACTGGACCGATTTCAAAAATTCTTTTACCGTTGGATATGTACGTGATCCCTGAGTGCTATAGGCTATATATTATGTACCACGGGCGAAGCCGGGGCGGACCGCTAGTATATTATATAATGTACATTACCATGTAAACTTCCACCAAAATTGGTTTGAACGAGCTCTAGTTACAAAGTTTCAACAGTAAGTATAGGTACAGTTCTTATAGTTTCGGAAAAAAGTGGCTGTGACATACGGACGGACAGACAGACAGACAGATTGACGAATCCGTAAGGTTTCCGTTTTTTGCCATTTGGCTACGGAACCTTAAAATGTCGTTTCAAAATATAGTTGTTTTCTGTTTAGGGTCTCGTTCCCCTGATATCGTCAAGGTCAAAGCAATCAACAGTGTAATATGTTTATTCTCAAAACAACGTCCGACACAAGCATGAGTAATTCCGAAGACCCCCATCTCTTTATAAGGATTCAGTATCAAATACGACTCCGAAAATTCTCAAAACCTGTGACTCACGATGCGGTTGTTTGTTGTCGTTTGAATTTTTATGGTTGCATTTTGCATTATTTTTATTTGGTATTTATTTTAGTCTTATAATAATAATGTCCTCCTGACCGAGTTTCGGCCACGGCGGCCAATCTCAACCGAGGCAGAGAGAGAGTGTGCGCATACACAGGTGCACTCCCTATTCCCTCATTCTCATAGTCCGATGGGACGCCAATCCGACACGACCGGAGAGAGATTAGGCGCAGGACCGATGGCTTTACGTGCTCTCCGAGGCACGGGGGTGTATCTAACACCGCCAACTTCCAACTCCGGGCTGGCACTGAGAATTTCTTGACAGAAAGTCCCAATACCTCATATTTTTTTTGGCCCGACCCGGGAATCGAACCCAGGACCTCGTGATCCACAGTCGAACGTGCTAACCGCTAGACCAACGAGGCAGTCATAGTCATTTTGTCTTATACTTAGTAGAAGAACAGCAATTCATAAGATCATAAGATACAGCATTCTCTGATATTTCAGCCTTAGTATTAATACTAAGGCTGAAATATCAGAGAATGCTGTGTTTCACATAAATTCCAATTATGATTGTATCAACGATTGATACAGCTTTACCCCGATCGACCTGTAAGTTCTGCAACATTTTGCGCGATTGCTCTTTGTAACAGTCGTAAAAGCGATTTGATAACAATCCCCAAACTCTTGACAAAATTGGGCTCCAACTAAAGAAGACATAATATATCGTCTTCAAGATTTTTTGATGATACGGGCCAACAGTTACGTCCAATTTGGGCCCGTATAATAAAAGTTGACCTGGCGTGTATGCAGGGCTAATGACTCTAATGGAGGTGACACTTGACCCGCGCTAGTTACGAGCGCGATAACTTACGACCCCGACTTGGACTAACGGTGAAAGTTTTGACCACAGAAATCACAATAATATAAGGCACTAGCGGACCTGGCAGACGTCATCCTGCCCGGTGACATAACGACATCAACGCCACCTACCGAGACCCGGTGGGTTAGCTGTACCTACCCAGTAATTGTGTTTTCGAACCATCCAGGAACCCATTGATAAAAATGAAAAATGTGATAAATGAAGAACCGCTTGACCATCTACTAAATAGTCCGAACAAAGCCTAAACACTTGGTTTGGATAGGTGAACCCGTATTCTTGAGTTATAAAATTAAAACGAAAAGTGGCATTGATTTTTATATATTATATAGATATAGATAGATTAGAACTGCTGTGTACCACTTCAAACTATACAGAACGCATGTCACCTCCTTACTAAATACACAAATCACTGACAACTATAGTTCTAGGCAATCAAGCAAACACATTTATGCTCAATGCTGTGCAGACAGAATTAAACCCTAGGATTAGCGCTTTAAGGTTGCAAATGCGTTACATTGTTCGCTTACCTCACACGTCGTTGCACTAGCGACGTCCTCGTCCTCAGCACAGCAACAAGGTCACGCTTACACCGCATTTCTAATCTAATGCCTCATATTATTAGGATTTCTGTGGTTTTGACATAGGTAAGAAGTAGAAGGAAGGGAATTTGGTATAAAACTGTCCAACGTTAACCTCTCCGAAGCGAGTGTCTCTTAATGCGTTTAATTAACAACTTTTTTACAGTAATAACCATTCGTTACTTTAATAATTCAGAGTAGATTTCAACGTGATATCTCAAGCCGTTTCTGAGTGAAAAAGGCCTCGACATTCGATCTGAGTGACAGACAGACATACAGTCAGATAACGAAGCCATCCTATAAGGATTTCTTTTTTTCATTTGGAGGCACGGAAATCATGAAAACAACGGTGATTTGCAACGTCGCGTCTGCATATTATTATAACCACCAATTTTGTTTATGTAGGTAAATATTATTATAAAATAAAATTATTCTGTACAAAGTTTCATAATTGACGTTTATTACTACTAGAATACCCAACATTTAACGCGAATTCCAGTGCTATTTTAAACACTTCCAGCGATCGCGTGACCGTGTCCCAATATTATAATCAACCGGATAATATATACCAATCACAATTTAGCTCTTATTTTTGTATAGATAAAGTTCAAAATGTTATTGAAACAATTATCAGCGCATCAGGAGTGTTGGCTGGCAGATTAAAACAATTACAGGAAGCGCACGGGTGTTGATAATCGGCCTCTCAATTGAGATTGATTAAAACCACTATTTTTGATGCGAACAAATTAATCTTTCTATTTTCAGAACAATTGGTTGAAATGTTACAACACCCGTTGTGAAATTGGTGTAATTTTATTTCTTCAATCGCGATCGAATGTAACAAATTCATGAATTTAAGCGTAAATGCTATCGATGAAAGAATCGATATGGAATAAAATAAAGTTCAGATTGAAATCATCTTGTTAAGGTTACACTTCTCACGCATAATATGCACATCAACAATGTCTAGGGATATTTTGTATAAAGTTCTGAAACTCGAAAAATATTAATCGGTTTTAAATTATTTTAATGAAAGCTTATTTTGTAGACCATATTAAATGATTCTAAATTTGAATTTGAAAAAATAAATTGAAAACAAATGATTTGTGCGGCATAATTGTAGCGAAGTTCGAAAGTTTCAATTGACCTAACCCAGTTTTTGGTATATTTTTGTATCAAATGAAAGTTTCAATGAAAATTATTGGTTAATTTCTAATTTATGCAACTGTATGCATCATGCAGAGGTGCCATTTAACAAGAGACGAAATGTTAAGGGCAGTAGGTACGCTCCAAACTGGGGCTCCTCAACGAAGTATTGCCGAGGCGATTGAAACAAGAAAAAACGTGATATCAAGGTTGTGGTCACGTTATTGCACCACTGGTGAAGTGGCTGAACGGCACCCAGGCGAGAAGCGCATAACCGCCCGAAGACAGGACCGATTTTCGCAAATGACCGCGAGAAGATAACCAAATGCTACAGCCATGCAGTTGGTTTAAAGGCTCCAGTCAGACCACCATTTGCTTGTCAGTGACGAAACTGTGAGGAGAAGACTGCACGAGGCTAACCTTCATGCTCGCAGGCCGCTTCGTACTCCAGCACTACGCAGAGGAAATCGTGGACGAAGATTACAGTGGGCTCGCGAACATTTGCTCTAGGAAGATAACTAGTGGTCTGTAGTGCTGTTTACCGATGAGTCCCGATTCGGATTTCATCCTGATTTACGAAGAGTACGTGTATGGCGAGCTCCTGGTCGTGACAACCGTCTGCGACACCGTCAGGAAGTCCTGCCATACCACGGCAAAACAATTATGGTTTGGGCGGGAATTCGTATCGATGGAAGAACAGATCTCGTTTGGATCAGAAACACCATGACTTCTGAAAAATACCGTAATCAGGTGCTAGCACCAATAATCTATCCCCATCGACTGCAAATGGACCAAGTTTTCACGCTCATGCACGACAAAGCCCGTTCGCACACTGCGCGAGTGGTGACCAGCTGGCTACAAGAGCACGATGTGTCGATCTTAGACTGGCCCGCTGAATCACCAGACCTAAACCCCATAGAGCACGCATGGGACATGCTCCAAAGAAGGGCTTTGAGGAGTTTTCCTCCGAACATTGCGACTGCAAAGCAACTTTTTTTGCATCTTAGCAGGACCTGGGACAATATCCCACAGCAAGACTTTGATAACTTGATTCAAAGCATGAAAAGCCGTTGTAGACCCGTGGTTAACGTCCATGGGTGGTTTACTGACTACTAATTTTAAATAATTTTTCACGTAACTGCAAAAAACCTGATAATTTTGCTAAAATTATATTTTTTCTTAAAAAGACATCTATCCTTAAGTTTACCATCATTTCACTTTTTGTCTTTATTTCAATAAAAAATTATTTACACAAAAAAACTAATTCTGTTTTATTCTAAAAGATAGTCTGATAAATAGGCTTTACAAAAATATATACATATTGTATGTTAGTTATAACCAATTTTGAATAAATTGAGAAAATCAGAATATCCCTAGACAGTGTTGATGTGTGTAATTCCTCAAAGTTCTCACGCGCTTTTTTTAAACAAACGTATTACGCTGATTATTCTATTTATAGACAATTTTATAACATTACAAGACTAATTGCTTGATTTTCAAGTATGTTTCCTTCAAAAATATCGATTTCCGCATAAATTAACGTTGTATCAAACCGTTCGTTGCGTTGTCAAAATATCGCGCGTTTCTTTCGTGACTCGGTCAGCCAGTTAATCCAAATTGAAACAGCATGCTCTCACGACTGGAAGCTGACGAATAAAGTACCTACTCATAAATGAAGGCGATCACGATCGATGGAGTAGTCACAAATTGCATCGTTGGACTCCGCTACCGAGAAATGTCGTAGGTACAAAGTAATATCGTGCACAAACATGACGCTTACTTGGAGAGAAAAACGAATATTAGTCATGTTCTACGATTAATATCCTTCTTTTTTTAGGGTTCCGTATCCAAAGGGTAAAAACGGAGCCCTATTAATATCACTCTGCTGTCTGTCTGTCTGTCCGACCGTCCGCCAATCACAGGTCTCTAGCTCGTAGACGAAATGAGTTACAAACCTGAAATTTTGATATTTGGTGTACAACGTTGACCCAAACTCAAATATTGAATTAGAAATGGAATTAAATTATTTTTCAGAGGGGCTCCCATACATGAAAAAGCAGCCGGAAAAAAAATCTTTTTTAAAGTATCATTTAAAAATATCGATTTTTGCTTATATTAACCTTATACCAAACAGTTACGTTGTCAAAATATCGTGCGTCTCTTTCATGATTAAGATCCCTCCGTTAATGCGAATTGAAGTAGCATGTTCCTACGCACGACTGGGTCTTGTCGTACTCTTGAATGATCACATGATCACGATCGATGGAGTAGTCACAAATTGCATTGTTGGACTCCGCTACCGCGAAATGTCGTACAAAGTAATATCGTATAGTTTGTGTACAAACGTGACGCTTATTTGGAGAAGACGAGAAAGACGAATATTAGTCATGTTCTACGGTTATCATCCTTCTTTTTTTTAATATGTTTCGTTCAAAAAATATAGAGTTTTGCATAAATTAACGTTATATACCAAACAGTTGCGTTGTCAAAATATCGTGCGTTTCTTTCATGATTAAGATCCCTCCGTTAATGCGAATTGAAGTACCATGCTCCTACACACGACTGGGGATTGTCGTACTCTTAAATGATCACGTGATCACGATCGATGGAGTCACAAATTGCATTGTTGGACTCCGCTACCGAGAAATGTCGTACAAAGTATTATCGTGTACTTACTTAGTTTTTGTACAAACGTGACAGCGCGTAGCTTCACACAAAAAATATCTCCAAAAAAGGAAAGCACGTAATAGCTGAAACGATCCGTAATTGAGTTCAATATAAGCGATTATGCGGTAAAAAGTGATGGTACTGTTAGAGGTGTATAATGCCCGCCCATAAAGAAATATTTCCGTGCGATAATTCTTACCCCCATGTCGTAAAAATGTATAACTTTATGAATACCTGTATAATGATTCATCATCATTATCATCATGATCAACCCATTACCGGCTCACTACAGAGCACGGGTCTCCTCTCAGAGTGAGAAGGGTTTTGGCCATAGTCTACCACACTGGCCAAGCGGATTGGCAGACTTCACACACCTTTGAGAACGTTATGGAGAACTCTCAGGCGTGCAGGTTTCCTCACGATGTTTTCCTTCACCGTTAAAGCAAGTGATATTTAAATACTTAAAACGCACATAACTCCGAAAAGTTAGAAGTGCGTGCCCGGGATCGAACCCACAACCTCCGATTAGAAGTCGGTCGTCCTAACCACTAGGCTATCATAGCTTTTTATAATGATTACAATATACCAACACGCGGATCAAAAATCCCGCAATTTTTATGATAATAATTATGTTAGAATTTCGGCCACGGCGGTCAATCACAGTGTTGGTGAAGTCTAGCAAACGCAGGAGATATAATAGTGCACAAGTATGTGCGCAAACACAGATGTACTCTCCATTCCTTTATTCTCATAGCCCGATGGGACGATTAATGCGACACGCCCGGGGAGAGATGAATCACTCTATTGTCTAACAACTGCATCAAGCAGCTGATTCAATTGCACAATCTCAACTGAGGTGATTGGCTGAATTAATCGTATCCTCGCTGCAGCAATGCATTTTCGCCAATAGTGAGAGAGCGTCAGCCAATCAGATGAGAATGCGGTCATCACACTGTAAGCTTTCATTTTTAGGACGTTTGACACCCAGTCGCTGGACCGAGCGATGGCTTTACTTTTTTTTTTATTGCGTGATAGGCTTACGCTTGACGACAATCATGCCTGAACAGCAACGATGAGGTCTAAGTTGGAATGCGCTTGCCTAGAAAATGCCTATTCACTCTTGCCTTGAAGGTACCTACTTAAGTCGAACGAGGCGGGAAACACGGAAGCCGGAAGGGCGTTCCACACCCTAGCGGTTCGTATCAGAAACGTAGACCGAAAGCGCTTTGTGCGAGCAGACTGAACGTCAACCACATGGGGATGCCATCGCTCACGACTTCTCGCTGTTCTGTGGTAAAATGGTGAAGAAGGAACTAGGTTAAAACGTGCTCTGTTTACGTGCTCTCCAAGGCACAGGGGAGTATCAAGCACCACCGTAATCCCATCTCCAGGCTACTGACGATTTTTTTTACAGAAAACCCAATAAGTAACATTTTTAGTTTTCGTAAAAAATGTTATTTTGTTTCGCACCCGGGATTTAAGATCCAAACAAATAGACCAATGAGGCAGTTAGAACAGCAATTTTTAGGGTTCCGTATCCAAAGGGTAAAAACGGAGCCCTATTAATGTCAGTCGGCTGTCTGTCCGTCCGCCGGTCACGTCTCTACGTAGACTAAATGAGTTACAAACCTAAAAATTTGGTATTAGGTGTTGAACGTTAACCCAAAACTAAATATTGAATTAAATTATTATAGTTCATTCCTATATAATGCAGTTCGGATACTTCCACGTGCAATAATGCTTTATAGCAAGTTTATCCTAAATAACCGTACATGTCAGTACGGTGCCTACAGCCTTGTAAGACGGTATTATAATGGTAGTGCGCTGTGCATTGAACATCGCAGAGCCTTAAAGGCTTCATTGCTTTAAGTGAGACCTGTCAATCTTGGCGCGATCTTAGCCTGTTATTAATTCTCGACATAAAATACGCTCACTTCTCTTTATAAGATCGGATGTTTTGGATTTGTTTCTAGTCACTATGCCTTATTCAATGCTCATACGAGTAGCTTAATATTGTAATTTTGAGTTTTGAAAACTGAAACCACGGAGTTTCTTGCTGGTTTTTTTCGGTAAAAATCAAATTCCCAACCGGTTGTATATTTCATTGTCGATTCAGAAGCAATTTATAAAAGTTCATTTTGAATAAATAAATGTTTTCTTTATTCAATTCTATTGTGTTCTTAGGTATTTCTCTTATTTATTCAGACCTAGCCAATCTTCAGACAGAACCTTCAGACAGACCTAGCCAATCTTCACTGCTGGAATAATTTGCTTCATTCTCCTTCAGCCACTTCCGGCCTCCCTCTTCAGTTAATCTATCTATACATCTATATCTATACATATAATAAAATCGTAGACTTGCCGTATCTGTACATTAAAGATTTTGATGATGCAAGATGCAAAATAATAACTGGGGGACGTTATGGATAAGCAATAGAACGTAAAAAAGCTATTTTTAAAATTTTTGTCTGTTTGTCTGTTTGTCTGTCTGTCTGTTTGTCTGTTTATCTGTTTGTCTGTTTGTCTGTATGTTTGTGCGCGCATCGCGCATCACGCAAAAACTACTGAATGGATTGAAATGAAACTTGGTATGATTTAAGTTCATACTACGGAGTAACATATAGGATACTTTTATCCCGAAATTCAGCACGGTTCCCTTGGGAGAGGGGATGAAAGTTAAAAAGTGTACTTAGCTGTAATTCATTAACGCGTGGTCCGATTTCATTCATTCTTTTTTGTTAGAAAGGATATACTTTAAAAATTACCGGGTAATCTCAAAAAGGCTGGATCGATTTTTATGGGACTTTTACTGGCGGATGTTTACATTTTGATCTACCTAAACATCCGCCAGTGAACTTTTAACAGATTTTAGCAAGCTATGAGCTCAAAGGAGCTTAGGAAAACAAAATAATTCACACGGGATTTTCAAAAACCAATATTCACACGAACGAAGTCGCGGGTGTCCGCTTGTTAATTATAAGGAGCTCAGGTGGTTTAGCAATTCAGAAATTATCATTCTTACAAATGGGTAAGTACTTTTAGAAGCTCTAAATGCAACATGGAATCGACAAAAAATAACTTGAAACACTATATTTTGAATCTATAATTTAGTAGGCACTTTTCTGATCAAAAAACATGCTTATAATTTAATAGAAGTAAAGATTTTATAAATCTAGTACGAATAAGTTTCTCACAGTTTAGACAGTCACGACGTGAGCTAAACGCCTTATTAAATCAAAACTAAGGAAAAAGGCAAAACGCCAATCAATCTTTACTTATCTAAGTCACAATAACTCATATAGGAAAAACTGGACAAATTCATTTTATAATCGGTACAGTCGTTCCGAGATATTGAGATTTAAATTCAGTAAACTTGCTCTCAAAAAAAAAAAAAAAAAAGATTTTCTAAAAAAAATTAGGCTAGCAAAGCGTTGGGAAATATTTCAAAAACTAAGCTATCTACTACAGCTAGTATAAAGTATTGAAATATCTTAAGAATTTGTTTTTGAATCGTTTTTTCTAGTTATCACATTCGAATCGAGGCACTACTTATTTATAAAACGAACATAATACTCTTCATCCCGGGAAAGATGCATCAATTAGTACTAAACTAATACACACCGAAATCAAAAACGTCGTCCTTTTTACGAAGGTACGAAAGAACATCACATAATTATTTTGTAAAAGATGTTTAAAAGATCTTCAGACGTTAAAACAGAAAAAGAGTACAGTTGTGTGTTTTACCTTAGATATAGAAGATGAGGTTTATAAAAAACTAGCGGTCCGCCCCGGCTTCGCCCGTGGTACATAATATAGCCTATAGCACTCAGGGATCGCGTACATATCCAACGGTGAAAGAATTTTTGAAATCGGTCCAGTAGTTCCTGAGATTAGCGCGTTCAAACAAACAAACTCTTCCGCTTTATTATATTAGTATAGATATTAAAAATACATAGAAATAAATCAAATATAACATTTTTATCGAATATATTCGTGGTTGCCTGTACAATAATTACTCTATACAATAGCAAAGTTGACGGTCCTTCTATACATCTAGTTGACAGCTAAATTATAGCCCCCTATGTCTAGCAAAGGCCAGCCTTCGTGAGACCTACGATCTCTATTACGATTTTATGAGATATAAAACTGATGATCTTATAATGGAAGATATGACATAAAACGATATAATACTAAATAAAGCTCTGAGTTGTTTATGATCACTTGATTTTAAGTTGATTTTATCAAATGACAAAAGTTAAAGAATCCCGAAAGAATACTAATTGTGCAAGCTAACGTGGTTAAATAATTTTTTAACAGCAATCTCTTATTAACCGACCGATATGCAACCGAAGGTATAGTTAGTCTGATTTTCAATTCGGTGGAATTCTGACAGTTGTCATTTAAAAATAGGATGAGTTACTTGTGGTTATTTGTATGAAAAACAGAGACATCAACACAGGGACACAAAAAACATCTGAAGTTCGATTTTCCCCAAACTAAAGTACCTGAAATATCTGTCAAGCATTTGTCTATATGAGGCAAATGATTTTTATTTTTAAGTAAGTTTTGAATTTATTATCTTTTTTGTGTGAATTGTTATATCTCTGGTAACATTAAGAAACGTCAGAATTCCACGTAATTAAAAATCAGAGTATAAATTAATTTTAAACAGTCACTCATAAAAAACTTGGCAGGTATATATTTTGAGCCATGCAACTATTTGACAAGTCAAGCGTCTTTAGACATCAGTTAAATTGTTTGTCGTTAGTCAATCGTTACTGTGAATATACGCATTTATCTTTATTCACTACATCCGCAATACATTCCTTGAACCCATTCGAGAAGAATTCATACAAAAATTACCTACATTTGTATCAACTTCAACTTTTTCTATATCCTGGATTTATCCATTTAAGTACTTTAATCGGTAATTTACGAGTATAACGAATCTAGATCACAGCATGACATCTCACATCAGGAACCGTTCATTTTCGCAAAAAATACCGCAACGTCTTTACTTGAATATGACAAACTGTCCACTCGTCAAACTGTCAACAAATGACAACAGAGTGACGTTCGATGTAAGAAACAGAATCACTAGAACAATCGGCTATGGAGGGTCTGTAAAAAATGAATGATATCATTGCGTCGGGTGTGTTACTTGTTGATTTTATGATTTCTGTATAAAATCTCAAAATCGTATAATGTGTTGAGCAAGAAAACTTTACCTACTCAAAACGTGTAGATAAAAATTAGTATATCCTATACCATCCTATACCTAAATAATATCTGTGGCAGTGGTTTTTTAGATTCGCGTAAAAATAAGCAGTTTAAAGTTACACGCGCTTAATTGGTTAATGTCTGATGATAGAGCGGGATGGTGGTGGGTCAGCGTAGCCAGTTTTTTTTTTTGCCAAGTCGGGATTTCGGAACTTTTTGAGTGAAAAAAGCGGGAAGTTTTCAAATATTTATCTTTTTATTTGAATTAAAATTACGTTTACGTGACAATAGATAGCAAAAATAGCCATAGAAAATGTATTTCTTTAAAAATATAATATTTTAAAACAGATTTACCCTATCGTTAAATAGTTGAGTCTTATTCGTCATCAGAATAAAAAAAAAATAGTAATCAAAAAAGGGTGGGTGGCCAATACACACTTGTCTGTGCCACCCACCCACGCTTTCTCAGCACACTGTGCATGGTTGAGTTATCTCCGAAAAACTGGACTGAGCCTGTCCCAAGCGGGACATTTAATTTTGATTAAAAATCGGGACGTCCCGCCAAAATCGGGACGTCTGGCAACGCTGTGGCAACCCATCAGATGGGCAGACATGATCACATGATGTCGGGTACCTAACATACATAGATTCATATATTTCAAATGTCAAGGATGATTTAATTTTTAATTTACACTTGTCCAAGAATGCGATAACGTTACAAACTGTATCGTAACATACCATAAATCAACCTAACACCATAAGATGGAACACTCCGACCAAACGAGTTTAATTATGATTTACCGATACAAGAAATATTATAGCTCCTCCATTTTTGTAACCGCGATTAATTTCTATCGGGACTGGTATCTCCTTTGTTGGTGCTTAAAAGGTGCTGGTTGGAGGTCGCAAGAATCATTTTAGATACAAACTGCTGCAGTGATTAATGGATTCGTTTTGGATAACATACTTTTGTCCCTTCCCAAGATCATTATAGGTTGTGCGATTTATTATTGTGCCATTTGAATGACAACTTTTTTTAAGCTTATTATATTGTGCGTATCTACCAACTTTTTTGTTCTTGTGTCTTTTTAACCCCCGACGCAAAAACGACGGGGTGTTATAAGTTTGATGTGTCTGTGTGTGTGTGTGTGTGTGTCTGTTCCTCTGTGCTCAAACGGGTGAACCGATTTGAATGCGGTTTTATTTGTTTGAAAGGTGAATTAGTCGAGAGTGTTGTTATAGCTAACAACACTCTCGACATACTCAAACATAGCTGTTTGATGAAAATCGGTTCAAGCTGGTCGCCGCTACAAAATTACATATTTTATCGCAACGCCCTCAATATGAGTATCAAATGAAAGGGCTTGACTAGTAGAATAGCATTATGCAAATCCAAGATGGCCGCCACCACAAAATGGCGAATGTCGGGGGTTTTTTAAATTTTTAATTTATACTTGTTAAGCTTATACATATCTACCAACTTTGTTGTTCTTGTGTCTTTTTTATTGTATTTTATTATTTGTATTACCCGATATGGAAAATATCGACAAATGGGCTACCCCATTTGTCCGTCTCCGGGATGAATGCTATCTTTGTGCCAAAAATCTGTGTGCCGTGAAAATCTTGTCAAAATCGGTTCAGACGTTCGAAGATTAGCTTTATTTATTGGCCAAAGTATTTTATTTTACAGACATTTTATTTTTATAATCCCGACACGTTTGAATTATAGATAAGATTTATGAATTCATTTTTTAATTTTTTTGTTTCATGTTTTATTTTAATTACTAGTTATATCAGCAATCCTCTAAGAAACTTTACATTATTTACAAAAACACGCAAATTGGTGTACGTATACATAGAAAAAAAAATGCGTTGAATTGAGAACCTTGGAAGTCGGTTAAAACTAGATATTTCTTGGGTTTAATAAAATTATTATTATTGGTAAGTAATTAATTTTGAACCGCCTATGCATAGTATCATAAATCAAGTGCTACCTCCAAGTTTTTATATCTTTCATCGAAGCAATAGTACTAAATAATAAACTATAGCGTACGAGAATGTCGGTAAGTAATAAGTAATAAGATATTTCGAAAAGCAATCAAGGGCGCCGCCTAGTGCGAGTATAAATGGCAGTAATTCTTTTCTCCCATACCAAAATGGAGATCGATAAAAACGGTAAGTGGTCGCATTAACACTTACTAAACACCATTAAACGGTCGATACCTTTTTCAAAAAACTCTCAAGAATTTTAAACGTGTCGCTATATACCTTTATTCTTGACCGTCGTATAGAACTACCAACTATTTTGTCACTCTAGGACTTGTTCTGATGAGTTTTTAAATATATGTATCACAAAATGACAACTTAGTTGGTCATGTATATTTTGATTCTAATAAAAGTGATAAAAAAATATTAAAATTACATATAACTAATAGACCAGAGTAGATAGATCCCTAACATAACCTAAAAAATTAAAATTGAATGATATTTTAGTACAAGATTAAAAAAATTCAAATTCCGGTTTTTTTCATTTTCTGAGAAGATTTACTATTGTATATATATATATATATATTTACACCATCGGAAAGTAGAGATTTCAATAAACAGCACGCACACATACTTTTTGAAAAAAGCTGATATTTTGACGGATGAATTTTCGATTGAAAATTAGGGTGTTTCTCGATATTAAGTCAAATATAAGGAGAAAAACTAAATATTTCAAATCAAATAAACTACAGTGTATTTGGGACATAAAAAGGTAAGTTTTCACCAAATTTCGTGAAAAAAAAAGTATTGTAAAAGATAAAAATAAAAAACCAAAAACTTGGTTTTTTGTACTTTTCACATACATTTTGAGGTTATACGAAAAAAGTGTAAATACAAAAGTTGTAGATCTTTTTATTGCCTACAACTTTGCTATTTGTTTTTTTGCCATAGAACTTGTAGTTTTGCCGGAAATCGAGATAAACCATTTTTTACCCTTAAACCCCCCCCCCACCCTTTTTTTCCCGAGCTCAGATCGCCCGTAAATTATTTTTCCTTGTATTTTTATAATATTCTCCTCCTTTTCCAATGGGTTTCATCCTACTGTGATTTTCTTTTTTTCAAAAATTATCGACACTGGTGTATAACAAATAAACAGAAAAGTTTATTCTGTTGTCCTTCAGATGTTTTTTTTTCAGTTGGATGACATAGTTTTAGTTTTCATATCAAGTATCAGTTTTTACTGATGGAAGTGGGAGGAGTTGTAAAAAAAAGAAACTAAAATGTAAAGATCACACTAATATTATACAGTGTGTCCGGGATCGAATTAGCGATATTTTAGGGACATATTCTACAACTCATTACCTCTCTGAAAATACCACTTATTAGGACCTGCCCCCCTCCCCCTCCCAGGGACAGCCATTTCAATTTGGTGTGCGTTTTTGTGGGTATGTGCGCACAAAAAAATGTAATAACTCGAAAGTCTGCTGATGCACAGGTCTTCAAATGACCTTATTCGATTGGATACAATATTCTCCATCATTAAATACCAAACAATAGAATAAAATGTTAAAATAACTCGATCAAAAATGCTTCGGAAAAAAAATATTTTTTCAAAAATATTGAAAACTACAAGTTTTTGCTGCATTTTGCAAAAACGAGGTCATTAAGACCACATTATTAAGTATTAAATCGACAGCTTTTGAGATAAGCAACAAAACGACATAAAAAATTTGACTGTAAGTTACTTACTTCTGGAGATATTGGTAATTGTAAGTACTTCGTCCCCAAGCATGAATTACGAGTATTGAACCCAAATTTAAGATTCATCATTTTTTTACTGCAAATAAGGTAAAAAAATCTTAACTTTATAATTTAATTTTTGTTAGTTATAAACTCAATAACTCAATAACTCTAAAGATATCCTAAAAACTAGATTATTTCCGCCACAAACCGAAATTACCATCTCTGTTCTGTTAGCTAGTTGCTTCATGTTGGGAGGATCGTTGGATCATGTCCAAATACAACTTATTTTATCTGCAACGGACAAGATCGTCTCCAATAATTCTTTTCTAGTATTTGGTACCATATAAAAGACCTTCTGCTTCATAGGTCCTCATAAAAAGAAGTCCAAAGGTGTAAGGTCTGGAGAATGAGGTGGCCATTCCATTGAATTGCTGCCACGTCCGATCCAAGGCGAATAGTTGACATCTAAATGCTCTATTATGGCTATAATAATACCGAGTAGGCATGTCTTTAAACTTAGCAAACATCACAAACCTGAATCACAAACAAAAATGAGTAATAACTTAAGTAGCGATCATAAAGCCTCCTCGCCAGGAACAACAAAATAAAATTTCAGATATTTCAATTTTTTATACGAATTTTTAATCAGTTGAAGTAGGGGTCCGATCCTTAGTTTTAACCTCATTCGCTGACTAATCAAAAACAATATTATTATTACCTGATCGCCCGAGGTATGCGATGGAAACCCACATTCGAATAAATAATAACTTACGCGCTCGCGGTTAAGTTATGTTTAAACAATAATATCTCCAAAAGTAAATAACTTACAGTAAAAATTTTTATGTCGTTTTGTTGCTTATCTCAAAAACTGTCGATTTAATACTTAACAATGTAATCTTAACGACCTCGTTTTTGCAAAATGCAGCAAAAACTTGTAGTTTTCAATATTTTTGAAAAAATAATTTTTTTCCGAAGCATTTTTGGTTGAGTTATTTTAACATTTTATTCTATTGTTTGGTATTTAGTGATGGAGAATATTGTATCCAATCGAATAAGGTCATTTGAAGACCTGTGCATCAGCAGACTTTCGAGTTATTACATTTTTTGTGCGCACATACCCACAAAAACGCACACCAAATTGAAATGGCTGTCCCTGGGAGGGGGAGGGGGGCAGGCCCTAATAAGTGGTATTTTCAGAGAGGTAATGAGTTGTAGAATATGTCCCTAAAATATCGCTAATTCGATCCCGGACACACTGTATAGGCGCAAGTTTGTGTGTGTGTGACAGACGAAAATAGTTTGAGGACAAAAAGTGGACAAGGCTATTAGCTACCAAAATTTTAAAGCAGTTACAAATATATACATAACTAAGTAATCGTTATAATAGGTAGGTGTTTCACATAAAAATGTATACTGAAAAATTTTGTACCTTCAATATCTTGGTGTCCTACATTTAAAAATTTAGAGGTGGTCTACTTTCCATCACATAATTAGTAGACTTTTTTGCATACAGTATTTATATGTTTGAGCATGTGAGCTGCGTCTATAGATCTTCGGCTAGACCATAGATAAATGAAAAAGAAAACTGTTTTTTCAGTTTCGTGGGCTAGACTCTACAAAATTGAGCCTTAAAATTATAGATTTACAGCCGCATTATAAATTATCCACCTTGATTTATTCTATTTTGAACTTAATGTTATAAATTTTAGGAGTCATACGGCCTGTTTCACCACCTTCTGATAAGTGTTGGATAGCCTAAACGTAAGTTTTGTCACTTTCTTACTTTATGTCAAGTGACAAAGACAAAAGTTGTAGATAGCTATCTAATACATATCAGAAGGTGGTGAAACAGGCACTAATATTGTAACGTTGAAATGTTTAATAGTCAGTTGTAGCGTCAGCAACATAGTTGCAAATTCTTTACGGGTACATTTTATCCGACTGTAATGTCTGGTTGAACAATTTTTTTTGGTGCTCAACGGCGCGATGCGGCGCAGATAATAATAAACAAAACTCCACTTTAGGATCTTTATCACTAAAAAGTTGAGAAACTATAAACGAAAGACGCTTTATTCAGAGAGGAGGTATCGAAACAAAATGTTCATAATAAATTACTTACCACTTATAATAATAGAAATTAAACACAAACAAAGGAAGCCGTAAAATATTTTATGACAGTAAAATTTATCAGATTGTCACGCAAAACCACGTAATATTTTAACTCATATTAAAACATATATTACTTTTGCGGTGACTCACCAACAAACATGGCGGGAGAGACGTCATTTTTAATTATAAACCTTTTCCCATTATTAAAGTGAGCTATACACAATGTAAGGTATGTAATGTAAGGTAAATAATGGGAGGATATGATTAATTTGAACAAATATGATGCTCATTCAGGACTCTGTACTCGTACACCTTAGACATACTTATAGACTCGCTCGGTCTGCTGTTTCTTCTTCTTCCATTATTTCAATTTCATTCTTATGATTTCGAGTAGATAGATCATATGTGATTTTACATAAAAAATTGCGCTTAACTTCTATCACTTAGTTACGTACATTAAAGTTAACAAAAAGACGTCGTAAAATTTAATATTACATTGAAGAAAAAGTCAAAATCAAAATTAAAATCCAGATAATTTCTATGAGATTTATAACAATTTTATGTGCAAGTAGGTAGGTAAATAAAAAAAAAAAAACAACTTACTAAGAGACCCCGCAGACATACAATTTCAAGTTGGCCAACTAAATCGCAGAGTATACTGCTAAGCACAGTGACTTATGACACCCCGCACATCATAATTCATAATCAACTAAATCCTTCAACTAAATAATTGGAAAACGATTGTATCAACATCGAACAAGTCCGTTCCGATTACGTCCAATTTAAAAGTTGGCCGATTAAATTGTAAAAGTAAGCGATTTAGTTGTTCGATAGTCGGCCAACTTGAAATTGTATGTCTGCGGTGTCTCTAATTGTGGTATTAAAAGACGACCAATCCTTTGTCCGTAAACGTACGATTCCTATGAACCTAATTAATATGACACGGTCTAATGTTTTTTTAATAACCGCATGGAGCAGTCCCATTGCAATTATTCTAATGCATACGCGTATTATCCGCCCAATTTACAACACCACACTATCATAAAAAAGTATACTCTATTCCATTCCAATAAAGGCTTTTAAAAACGCAAACCTTAATTTGTACTCTATTTAGGTTACCAATCGGAAAAAACCACTTGATCAGGCAAATATAAACCTTATAGTGCGCACTTATGAGCTTCAAGAAACGTAAATAATGTTGGCATTGCATACATGTTTTCAGTTAATGTATTTTCGGTTTCTAATTTGTGGAGTAACTTCATGTTTTCTAACTTTTTAGTGATGAATTCAGATGGATTAACTGAGGGCGTAGCAGGCTTGCCAGTGTATCCAATATTAATGAGGTAGTCTAATCAAATCTAGTCTTCATAAATTAGTATGATTTAAGCCTAATAGTCTGATAAACGGATGGATTTTTAAGAAATCTCTTTCCTGTTCTGGTTTAACAAGTATAAATTAAAAATTTAAAAAACCCCCGACATTCGCCATTTTGTGGTGGCGGCCATCTTGGATTTACATAGTGCTATTCTACTAGTCAAGCCCTTTTATTTCATACCCATATTGAGGTAGTTGTGATAAAATATGTTATCCGCCATTTTGTAGCGGCGGCCATCTAAGATCGATTTTCATGAAACATAGCTAACAACACTCTCGACTAATTCACCTTTCAAACAAAAAAACCGCATTCAAATCGGTTCACACGTTTGAGCGCTACAGGGGAACAGACAGACACACACACACACAGACATGTCAAACTTATAACACCCCGTCGTTTTTGCGTCGGGGGTTAAAAATTATGTCTATGCCTATATTCGTCCTCGGGATATACGAGTAAGCTACCTCTGTATGTTGTTGTATGTCTGTAAATTTCATCAGAATCGGTTAAACTGTTGGACCGTGAAAAGCTAGCAGACTGACATACAGACTCACACACTTTCAAAATTAAAGTTTTCTGAGCTTACTTTTTGGAGAGCTTTAAGAAAGCTCAGAGTCACTAAGACCACAGAATATATTATAGTACTACGTACTAAGATAGCGACGGAGAGAGCGTTGCTCGGAGTTTCTCTATGCGACCAAATCAGAAATGAGGGGATCCGTAGAAGAGCCAAAGTCACCGACATAGCTCAATGGGTTGCAAAACTGAAGTGGCAATGGGAGGGGCACAAAACCTGAAGAACCGATAGACGTTGGGTCCCTGAAGGTGCTAGAATGGCGACCACGCACCGGAAAGTGTTGGCAGCCCCCCACTAGATGGACTGACAACATCAAAAGAGTCGCCGGGAGTCGCTGGACGCAAGCGGCACAGGACCGCGGCGTGTGGAAGTCCCTACAAGAGACCTATGTTCAGCTGTGGACGTCTATAGGTTGATGATGACGAAGTCAAAGTTTAAACAAACTCATGATTTTGTTCACCCGATACTCTTAATCAAAGACTCATAACTCGTAGATGTCGTTTACGAGTTTCTTGCCGAAATCAGAGATTCTTAAAAATATGTAGGCACTCAAGCAACTCAAACGCTGATTGTGGATCCAATTTTTATTTAATATTCTCATTAAATAAAAAACATCTCGTCCCAATCAAAAGAGATAAATTATTCGAGACGAATTCACGAATGACGTGAAGCAATGCGATTGACCGCCGAAACGGAATGAATGATCGAGATGAATCGATTACCGACTCGATCAATCGACGAACTATCCGAACGAATAGTTGTTCGATATATAGTAATTGGTTAGACACGCGTATTGTTTGTTCGGGCTGTCTTAGCTTTGCGAGACACAGAATGTTAAGTATCAACTATGATATAATCAGTTTTGGATCAGCGCGCCTGATGCGGTCGACTTTATTTTATTTATTAAACACGCATTATGACAAACAAGTATAAATTGAAAATTTAAAAAAACCCCGACATTCGCCATTTTGTGGCGGCGGCCGTCTTGAATTTTCAATAGTGCTATTCTAGTAGTCAAGCCCTTTCATTTGATACCCATATCAAGGGAGTTGTGAAAAATATGTCATCCGCCATTTTGTAGCGGCGAACATCTTGGACCGATTTTCATCAAACATAGCTAACAACACTCTCGACTAATTCACCTTTCAAACAAAAAAAAAACGCACTCAAATCGGTCCACACGTTTGAGCGCCACAGGGGAACAGATAGGCACACACACACACACACACACACAGACACGTCAAACTTATAACACCCCGTCGTTTTTGCGTCGGGGGTTAAAAATTGGTTGTCTGTAAAGTCGGTTTACAGGCGATAATTTTACGTGATAACGTCCTAAGAAAACAAAAAGATAGATGCGTCACGAGCCGAACGCTTAGGCCGATAATGCCTTCTCTATAACTTGTTCCGCGCTCTCGCTTGCACGTGGTACGTGACAATGAGTCATGCTTTTTCGTGCGTGTAGCCGGCGTTCGTCGATTTATAAGACGTTATCACGTCAAAAACAACATTAACACGTGTAACAATGCTTAAAAACGGGAAAAATGCAACTTAGTTGGACGTGTCTTTTAAAATTAGAACTAAAATTATTTATAAAATCTGTCTTAGGTAGCTTTTAATACATTTTCAGAAGACACTAAAAAAAGCGCCGCGTGCGGCTTTATTTACTTTATTTTTATTTTTATTCAACTAACAAGTTAGGCCATGACTGTGGTCACAGCTGGTGGTAAAGAAAGTTTTTATTAAGCCCTTCGCTAAATCGCATGGCGGCCTGGCTTTGCCAGTACCTAGGTAACTAGCAACAGCCGAAGTTTCCCGCTAGACAAGACCAGAGACAATTTAGAAATTATGAATTCCCAAATTTCTCCTGTATCTATTACAGCCACTTATAATAAAACAGGATTTTTTATCCCAGTAAATCAAAGAGTTCCCACTGGTTTTTTAACCACTTAAGCCAATAGACATCTGTAGCTATGACTATTCAATATTAACTATAGCTGTTATTTTGCAACATTCCTAAACCATCAGTGACGATTTTATACGTATCAATAACCGTAGAATTTAAATGATACATTAATTTTGCGTTTAAAATCTTCACTACAACGTCATAGTGCGAGGTTTTATAGGTATTTCTGTAATTGGTAAGTTCCGATGGCGACCGGCGACGGGTCAACGTCCCGTGATTGTCATAAAACTAGAAATAAAACAGAAATACTATAAAATATACATATTCTCTACAACACGGCCGCGCTCGGCCGTCGCTTCGTTTTATAATGCGATGTAAAGTTTAAAGACACCATAATTTTTGATATTGACAACAACCGTCCCGGTCCTGTGAGAATTTTCATTATATTAATTCACATTATTATTGATTCATAGTTTCATATTAGATTACAATTTATATTATTATTCATATTAAATTAAATTAAAAATGCATAAAACTTTCGTAAATATAATTTTTATGATATCTATTTTCCAATTTATTAATTTCTTTAGACACATAATAATATATCATTGAATAAAAATGTTATATTTTAACTAGATTCAGTGTCCAAATAAATGTATTTTTGACAAACTAGTCTAGAAATATATTTGAATAAATTAATGTGGAATCAATAAATGAGAATAATTAAATTGTCTTTATTGGGAATCATGAATTAAGTATAACGCGTATTATATTCTATTGGTACATTAAAACTAATGGAATACATGGTTTTTTAATCGATTAGGAACATTTATGATGATCATTTACATGTTCAAACATTCATGCAATCGAATTTCCCTTATAAAACTTTCTCTCTGCGTCATATACCTACCCCAATTCTAAGGATTGAGATTCCTTCATTTTTTATGTTGTATCTTTCTTTAATCATAATATTATTACGAATTAACTAGGTTTTGCCCGCGGCTTCGTCCACCGTGGATTTCGGTTTTTCACAAATCCCGAGGGAATCGTGGATTTCCCGTTCCCGTTTCCGCTTCTTTTTCCGACCTTTAAACCTACTTTCAAAGAAGTTTGCTATAGTAATCTACCTATAGCTGTAGCTGGTAAATTGCTATAGCAAAGATTGTTTTTTACAAAATCACGCGGATGGATATTGCTATCGTCACGCAATAGCTTTCATTTTTACACAATCAACGCTCTGGTGAGTGATTGGTGAGTGCCCTGGTGAGTCCGACTCATTTCTTGTGTAAAGAATCAGCCTAGCTGTTTGGGAACTATAGTACTGGTCACCCTAGTAAAGACTGTAACACATCGGGCGAACGGGACGCAATCAGCATGTAA
The DNA here is from genome assembly GCA_920104075.1 of Melanargia galathea. Classification (NCBI taxonomy): domain Eukaryota; kingdom Metazoa; phylum Arthropoda; class Insecta; order Lepidoptera; family Nymphalidae; genus Melanargia; species Melanargia galathea. The sequence continues at coordinate 4,447,360 of OV049872.1, read as the reverse complement.
ATGACGCTCTCACCGGCCGGCGCGGCGCAAACGTCGAATATTGATCGGTGCATTATGATAATGTGCATTTTAAATGTTACCGACAGCGGCTGTTTGACGCACGTCGCGAATCGTCGAGTGTGGTGCCGTCTTAATGTTTTTATGTGATACCACAGTTTTTAACCCCCGACGCCAAAACGACGGGGTGTTATAAGTTTAACGTGTCTGTGTGTGTATGTGTGTGTGTGTGTGTGTGTGTCTGTGTGTGTCTGTCTGTTCCCCTGTGGCGCTCAAACGGGTGGACCGATTTGAATGCGGTTTTTTTTGTTTGAAAGGTGAATTAGTCGAGAGTGTTGTTAGCTATGTTTGATGAAAATCGGTCCAAGATGGCCGCCGCTACAAAATGGCGGATTACATATTTTTCACAACTCACTTAATATGGGTATCAAATGAAAGGGCTTGATTAGTAGAATAGCACTGTTGCAAATCCAAGATGGCCGGCGCCACAGAATGGCGAATGTCGGGGGTTTTTTAAATTTTTAATTTATACTTGTGTCTTTAATATAATATTATTTTTAATTATTGTCATATTCGCTGCGAGTACCTATGCTAGTTCTGGTAGGCATTGATTACTAGAAACAATAATACAATCTATTTGAACATAGGTAGTAAAATCTACTTTTCTTTCTCACTTAAAAGGTAAGTCGCTTTTCAAAGAAACACTTAAGCGACTTGCTATACAAGGCGCATAGGACGTTTTTATTATTATTCAAGTACAAGTTAGCCCGTGACTGCAATCTCACCTAATGGTAAGTGATGAAGCAGTCTGTGATGGAAGCGGGCTGACTTGGAAGAGGTATGCATACCCCTGATCGGTTTCTACACGGCATCGTACCGGAACGCTAAATCGCTTGGCGGCACGGCTTTGCCGGTAGGGTGGTAACCAGCCACGACTGAAGCCTCCCACCAGACCAGACCATAGACAATTTAGAAATTATAAAATCCCAAATTGCCTCTGCCGGGAATCGAACCCGGGACCTCCCACTTATAAGACCACAGCGCTCACCACTGCGCCAGGGAGGTCGTCCTTGCCGCGAACTAAAAAAACAATAAAAAATCAGCCAAGTGCGAGTCGGGCCTCGCTCTTTCAGGGTTCCGTACATAATTATGAACAATATAATATTTTGGGTCTAAGAAATATTTAATTTCCGAGCTAGATATCGCAACAAACCGTGAAAGAAAACCCCAAAAAAATGTTCGTTTATTTTGGTCACAGCTTATAAACTATTTAATAAATCGTTGTTTTCAGTATTTGTTGTTTAAATAGAGCATATAGTACATAATATACTGAAATATCATATTCCCAACTAGTTTAGTTTTTGAGATAGCCCCCGTCACAAAAATGGTCTAAAACTGACAACTTTGATGGCCTCCCATTCCCTTATTTTTTGAGATAAAAATTAAAAAAATATATATTTGTACTCTACTTAATGAGCTCTAAACAATGATACCCCACAAGCTAGGGTAAAGAAATTTTTTTTCCGGCTCCTTTTTCATGTATGGGAGCCCCCCTGAAAAATAATTTAATTCAATTTCTAATTCAATATTTGATTTTGGGTTAACGTTTTACACTAAATACCAAAATTTCAGGTTTGTAACTCATTTCGTCTGCGAGCTAGAGACCTGTGACCGGCGGACAGACGGACAGACAGACAGACAGCCGAGTGACATTAATAGGGCTCCGTTTTTACCCTTCGGGTACGGAACCCTAAAAATTACTATTATATGCAGCCGTAATGCGAGTTGTAACCAAATATTTCGTCAACTTTTCTCCGCGAAGTCTTTAGCGATTTGTTAACCTTCAAATCAACTAAGAAATCATCATCATCATCATCATCATCATCATGATCAACCCATTACCGGCTCACTACAGAGCACAGGTCTCTTCTCAGCGTGAGAAGGGTTTTGGCCATAGTCTACCACGCTGGCCAAGCGGATTGGCAGACTTCACACACCTTTGAGAACGTTATGGAGAACTCTCAGGCATGCAGGTTTCCTCACGATGTTTTCCTTCACCGTTAAAGCAAGTGATATTTAAATACTTTAAAACACACATAACTCCGAAAAGTTAGAGGTGCGTGCCCCGGGATCGAACCCACGACCTCCGATTAGAAGTCGGTCGTCCTAACCACTAGGCTATCACACAGCAGCAGCAATTAAGAAATAATAAATAATAAATAGAAAAAATCTAAAAAATAGATAGTAAATACAAAAAGTAATGAAGGTACTTGAAGACTAGTAAATTATTTTATCTTTAAGGTAAGTATAAAGACAGACCTATTTGCATAATAGTGCTAGAGATATCACGTTCTTTCAAATTATGTCTATATCTGTTTTCATTTTGCGATACACTGTCCGTAATTAATGAGATAGTATAATTTCTATAAGGTCATAATTTTGTGTGCTTCAATCCGGATTTACATTAAATAATAATTATTATATCTGAATATAAATATATATTTATCTGAATAAAAAATATGTCTATTCTATTCGGCTTTGCTTCAGCTGTCCACAAGATAGTTAAGCTACTTCTTGTAACAATTTTGTTTTGAAAAGAGCAACTGCTGAGTTTCTTGCCGGCTCTTTGAGAAGAGCCGGCAAGAAACTCAGCAGTTGCTCTTTTTTCTGCTGAGGCAGAATCAGCATTCCGAACCGGTGGTAGATTCTTGACATGTCATAAGAGCCGCACGTTGGCCTACATGAAATAAATGATTTTAAATTATTTTTTTTTGAATTTTTTATAACATTCGTATAGATCGACCAGAATCTCATGAAAAATAGGGAAATGAAATTCCAAGGTTAGCAACACTACGTCTGCCCTAGCGATAAACAAAGTAACTGTCATTTTTTGTGAAATTGACTTTTTGCATTAACAAAAGTTTTATGTCGAGTAGTTTTTTACCACAGTTCAATATTTCAAATAACTTGAACCGTTTACTGAAATTTAAATTGCCCAAACAAAGTAACTGCACTCACTAACCCGGAATATAAATGCAAAAACCAAGTAAACAACAAGCACAACACAAAAACAAAGTAATTGGATGTTGATTACTTTGTTTTTGTATATAAAATGCAGATTGCAGTTGCTTTATTTTTCGTTTCGTGAAACGATCCCAGGTAAGGTGTTCTGAATGTAATTACATGTACTTTGTTTATCACTAGGGCAGCCGAGTTAACCTAGTGTTGCTTACTACAAAATTTAATTTCCCTATTTTTCATGAGATTCTGGTCGATCTATAATATTCTTAGGAGTTTTGTTGCAAACCGCTCTCGTTATTATTAATATTATGTGCTTTATTTATAAGGACATTAAATTTTATGTTTTTAAAATAATAAGCTCTTCTTGTTTCCGCTATATAACTTGCAGCACATCTGCGGGTATTATTTAACTTATGCGACGTCCTGTCATTAATACCGCAACCATACGACATACGTATATATATACTACTTTTAATTAACTTGCTATAACACTGCACTGATAACACTCACAAAGCGTTCCCAGTGCAAATAGTTATAATAATCGTATATCATCTTCTCATACATTTTTAACCCCCGACGCAAAAACGACGGGGTGTTATAAGTTTGACGTGTCTGTGTGTGTGTGTGTGTGTGTGTGTGTGTCTGTCTGTTCCCCTGTGGCGCTCAAACGGGTGGACCGATTTGAATGCGGTTTTTTTTGTTTGAAAGGTGAATTAGTCGAGAGTGTTCTTAGCTATGTTTGATGAAAATCGGTCCAAGATGGCCGCCGCTACAAAATGGCGGATGATATATTTTTTCACAACTCCCTTGATATGGGTATCAAATGAAAGGGCTTGACTAGTAGAATAGCACTATTGCAAATTCAAGATGGCCGCCGGCACTAAATGGCGAATGTCGGGGGTTTTTTAAATTTTCAATTTACACTTGTTAATAGTGCAATTTGTTGTATAGTAACTAATTATTAATAGTGTAGTAGGTATAATAATGTTACAACATATTATACAACATACTACAACACATTATACATAATACAAAAAATTATATTAGGTAACTAGGTGGACAAAGTACTATATGACTATTTTGAGATTAATTATATGTACCTACCTATATCGTTGCTACTTAAAATAAAACTGTAACGGTTTCTGAAGGTAGCATTCTTGTCATTATAGAGTCCAAAAATAATTTTGTCCATCTGTGTTGTACGCGCATCAGGCTGATATTACAGGACCGATTTGAATGTAATTTAGTATATTTAAAGCTATATACTAACGTGTAGGGTAATTCCGGGGGAGATGGCCTTACGGGAGAGATGGCCAATAGAAAAAAGTCGAAGTAATTATTCATAGATGGCACCTACTATAATTTAGTTCGATTCGTTTCGGCACGGGCAACAAGCCGGCACGGGATTTTTTTGCGAAAAAGTTATGGAAAGGTGAGTAATTTGACTTTGTTTTTTAATAACACGTTTGATTTAAACTAAGGGGTTGACATATTAAGTGGTCACAAAAAAGTTTTGAAAGTTTTGTCCGTTTTTGTGATTTATTTGTAAAGTAAATAACTTTCTCGTCGTTCTAACCTAAAAATTAACTACAAAATTGAGAAGTTGCTTTTATTAAGTACTGTGGCCATCTCACCCGGACAATCGGGAAAGATGGCCAAATTATTTACGGGAGAGATAGCCATAAAATTAAAAGTCCTAATTTAAATCTATTTTTAAAATTCAATTTTTTCTATAGATGCCTAACCAATACGTACGGAAGGCGGCTATTGGACGAGGTGCCTGGAGCGAAGAAGACAAAATGCTGTGTCAGAAGTACACAGAGGAGGGATGACGGTTTATAGGGCCTCTTTTATCTACCATATTCCAAGAAAAACACTAGAAAGAAGGTTAAAACAAAACAACTACACAAAGGGACCTATGGACTATCACCAACCTTTGGTGCAGACAACGAAAAAAGACTAAGCAAGCATATAAAAGATATGCAGTCGAGAGGCTTTCCATTGACTATCGATGATTTGAGAAGAATTTCAAGTCAATTTTGAGTCTCAGATTCAGGCCCAAGTACATCCCTTCAGACGGTAGACCAACCAACACCGACTAGATTACTGGACGAAGTATCTCCACTGCCTGAACTAAACGAGGTTCGGAAACGAGCCAAATAATTAAGCATCATTTTGGCATCTGAAGATCATATTGAAAAACGAAAATCGAAAGAAAATGAAAAAGAAAAAAAGGAAGAAAAGTCAAAAAAACCAAAAATGATAAAATCGGATACTACTTATGACTTATAGACCTAAGAAAAAATACTGTTAAGAAACGAAAGGCAATTCGTAGGTTGTCTGAGAGCAGTTGCAAAGAAATTCCCATCGTTTTCAATGATACCTCTGAAAGTGAATCTGAAGATAGAGAGAAAGATAACTGCTGAGATTGTGGTGATAATTATTACAGGACACAATTAGTTGAAGATTGGATACAATACAATATTTGCATGTTTTGGGTGCATGAAAACTGCACCGAGTTTGAGGACATGTGTTCTTACTGCGGTAATAAGAAAAAAAAAGGAGTTAAAAGATTTCAAGGGCAAAGGGAAAGGCAAGAAGAGTATTGGCCATCTCCCCCCGATTACTATGGCCAACACCCCCGGACACTCTGGGAGAGATGGCCAGTCCTAGTTTTTTTTAAAGTTTAAAATTACATTGTTTGCGTTCTTTAAAGTAATTTATCGTTAATGTTTGATAAGATTAATAAAGAAAGTTTACGTTTTATATTAATTCAATGTTTTATTCATCATAATTCCTTCACTATAGAGTTTTAAAGTTACTAGGGCCATCTCCCCCGGTTTTACCCTACATAATTAGGATTTTTTTATCCCGAAAACCAATACATTTCCTTCGGGATAGGAACGAAAGTTTTTGTCAGTGTAACTCCAAAACTCCGTCAAATCTGAACCGATTTTGATAATTCATTTTTCATTAGAAAGATTGTACCACTATCGAACCCAGGACCTCGCAATCTGCAGTCGAACATGCTAACCGCTAGATAGGCAGTTGGCTTATTCAGTAGAGACCTATTATTCAGGCATCAATGTTTGATGTACTTGATGGCAATATCGATAAAAATGTTAAAGGAGGATGGGCAAAGTGGTCTACCTACTCAACACAAATGAAACCTATTTCAATGAAAAGCTTATTTTTAGTACTTAATTTTATTATATGGAAGCAAAGCTGTAAGTCTTGGGGTTCAAGAGATTTTCGAGAAAAACATAATGCAGCCCCTTACCTTATTTTCTGTTTTATGACCGCAAGATATAGAAGTATTAGGCTATGAAGGACATAATATGCCACCTAGTAACGATAGGAATAGTTCGCAGCTTTCTAACGATCAAGCTAATAATCATACGAGTAGATAGGTACAGAGGGGAAGCTTCTACAAGCGGCCCGCTGTAGGTACACGCACACATATGCGCACGTTTGTCATCCAACTGACACCGAACCGTTGGTAAGTGTTTGTGTGAGTGTACCTACAGCGAGCCGTTTGTATGAAGCTTTCCCTCTGTACCTATCTACTTGTGTGCTAATAATCTCGACTTATTACTATTATTAGTTATGTTGGGCCCGACATTAGGCCGCTTTTGTGCCCCCTGCTGCCAACTTGACCAATGTATTTAATTCTATATTTTATAGACGCTACGCCACCACCACCTACAGACTTTTAACGTCCCACTGCTGAGCACAGGCCTCCTCTCTCAATGGAGAGGGATTTAGAGCTTAAACCCGCCACGCTGCTCCAATGTAGGTTGGTGGGCTTTAACGATTATTGTCACATGATAGTAATAATAACCGGGGCCGACTGCCTAACGTGCTCTCTGAGGCACGGGGGTGAAACAGCGCCAACTACCAACTCCGAGCTGGCACTGAGAATTTCTTGACAGGAAAACCCAATACCTAACAATTATTTGCCTGACCCGGGAATCGAACCCGGGACCTCGTGATCTGCAGTCGATTATGCTAACCATTAGACCTAAGAGGCAGTTTAACGTAGAACGCTACGCACTATTAATTAAATTCATAGTAGAATTACTAATATAGAGTATTTTTAAAACATTTATTTTTTAGTGAATTTTGAAAAACTCCCATATATTTTGGCATAAACGCTATACGTAATTTGATTAACTACTTATTAGCTTCTTATTTCCATAGAGGGCGTTTGTGTTGATTAGGTAGACCAACGTTCATACATTTTTGCCCATCCTCCTTTATACCGCGGTGTGTGTACACATGCAATTATTTTTTTTAACGATTATCTTTTACAATAATTACCCTTTTTCGTTCGCAATAATCGGCAACACATCTGCAGGTAGGTAATAATAAATAATAATACTCGAGTTGCGACATTTTTAATGATGAAATTGGACCAATAACACTAACCTTATACGTTACGCGGGCCATTGCGTTGTTTACATAATGAATTATTATTGTGATGACGGTATCACCTTTTCATATATTTTTTAAAACATTGTCTACACGTCTCGTAAGTATTTTATTTATTTAGATGTAATCTACGAACATAAAAAAGCTTTTCGAGAATTGGTAAACTTTCTTGAATAGAAGCAGGCGTTACTTTGCGGAATTCCATGATATAGGTACAATGAATATAAAATTACTTTGCTATAATCCATCAACAGTGACAAATTTGTAGGCACAACACCGCACAAATTCACCACAAAATGAACTCGACGATCGTTTCGCTCCGACACCGGAGCATCTTCAGGAGATGTTGACTTCACAACGGACGATTGCAAAGCGGAGAGCATCTTCAGGAGATGTTGACTTCACAACGGACGATTGCAAAGCGGACTTTAACCTTTCTAGCGGGTAAACTTTCTGTTACAGACTAAAAGTTGATTTCCAGATGTTTAACAAATAACTTTTGGATTTTCGATTGGGTTCGGTTGTTGGGCTTAGTTTAGGTTTTTGCTATATTGCATAGGCCATAGGGAATAAAGTACGTATACATCTTTCTTAGCTAACAATGTCGCTAACAATGGGCCTCATAAGAAGGCTCAGGGTCACTCAGCGGGCGATGGAAAGAGCTATGCTCGGAGTATCCCTGCGGGATCAAATCAGACATGAAGAGATCCGCAGGAGAACCAGAGTTACCGACATATGTAGCTCATCGAGTTGCGAAACTGAAGTGGCAATGGGCGGGGCACATTGTTCGAAGAACTGATGGACGTTGGGGTCCCAAGGTGCTTGACTGGCGACCTCGCACCAGCAAACGTAGCGTTGGAAGACCCCCCACTAGATGGACGGACGATCTCTAGCGAGTCGCTGGTAGCCGATGGAAACAGGCGGCACAAGATCGTGTTCTGTGGCGATCCTTGCAAGAGATCTATGTCCAGCCGTGGACGTCTATTGGTTGAGACGACGACGACGACGACATCTTTCTTTCTTCCTTTCTTGTTTCCAGGATGCGAGCCATCTCCATGCCAAGATCCATTTAGCGATTACAATATTAGTTATTAGTTATATATGGATAGTATGGTTGATGTCTGGTGATTGTCGAACAGTCTATATAATATGTATTAAGTATTAATTGTTGAATGTTCGATTTTTTTTTCATCTTACCTATATTACCTATTTGACACCTTGGTTGTTCACCAGACGCGATATTTTTTCGATTCGATTCCTTTTGTAAACTACCAAAGCTATGAAAATCGTGTCGACGACAAACTTAACATCAAGCGCAGCGTCATCTACATATATACTAATATAATAAAGCGGAAGAGTTTGTTTGTTTGAACGCGCTAATCCCAGGAACTACTGGACCGATTTCAAAAACTATTTTCACCGTTGGATATGTACCTGATCCCTGAGTGCTATAGGCTATAAATTATGTACCACGGGCGAAGCCGGGGCGGACCGCTAGTAGAAAATAACACGACAGCCGCAGGTCTAATCATAATAAAAAGTGACTGTCATAACATTAATTTTAGAAATAAAGATAAACTTGTGTTGCCCACTACTAGGCTGCGAAAAGTTGGAAAATCATTTGTTGGTAATTCTGTACTTTTTTATAATATGTTGCCAGAGAACATTTTGGATATGTCTCTCAATAAGTTCAAAGGTTTTATTAAACGCAAATTAATTGAAAAGTCTTACTATAGCTTAAAAGATTTTTTTAATGACAAAAATCCATGGACATAGATTGCTCTAAAAGCCAACAGTTCAAATCATTTTTATGGCTATTATACCATATTGTAAGATGGTGATAATAAAAAAAAAAATAAACCCGGCTGAGTTTGTTGTGGGCTCTTCTCAGACCAGGGCGCGTTTGGAACCCTCGTAGTTTTAGTTTTAAGTTTCCGTAAATAATTATCACCATTGCCTGTACCTAAATTGACGTTCAAAAAGTGTACAGTGTACCAATTTTGAATAAAGTTTATTTGATTTGATTTGATTTGATTTGAATATATCAGGATCTAGTCACAAAAAACAACAAGCCATAGATACACATACATAAAGTTAAGTTGATTCCAGTGATTCCATAATGCAATTCCAAACGTGCCATTTGATTCCACGTTTGGTAGAATACGATTTGCTAGGGGAAAAAAATCGCATCTCAAAGCGCGACAAACTGCACGACCAAAAGTGCAAACGACTGATCCTGACAAGTTCCTATTGCCCATATGGAGTTTATTTATTACAGAGTACACGCACACTCACGACTTTTGAAATTGTACAATCGTAAAATCTTTTGTTTATATACTTATCTATTATCTACTAGGAGAGAATACTATTCTTAAACAGTTGAAGTAATCCAGTTAGATAGCAATATTAGAACCGTGTGTGAGGCATTATTTGCGTTTGTTTGCAATATTGCTGTCATTGTGAACAATTACTACAGCTATTTTGGTTATCAATAGCGCGGCAGCACCGAGAGTTAGTTGGATTTAGTAGGATATCGTAGGCGTTTACGGAGAGTGCGTGACGAAATACGCACCTTATATTACGTGAATTTCACATGCGCGATGAAATACGCATATCTCTGAATACGGTGAGATCTATAGAGCATACTCAAATTGTCCGTGCGGAGAATCGAAACCGGGACCTCCAGTGTTAGTGCTCACCACTGCGTCAGGGAGGTCGTCAAAAGGCCTTAATGTGTGCGCCTGTTCATAGTCCTAGGTCGCCTAGACACTCGGCGCATGCGTATCAACGCATTACCATACAATGGCGCGCCACTGTCCGGGACTGTCAATCTCCCGCTACTGGGTTTGAATACTGTCATTACGACTCTATCGTGATTGCTGTGGCCACTGGCACGCCGGCAAATCGATTTGAATAGATTTACCGTGCTCTAGAATCTAGATTGACTCGATTTGATACCCGGCCACGCTATTATGAGAGAGTAAAACGAGTGTTTTTGCGCTACGGAAAATGTATATTGAATTGTGATGATGTTAGGTTTAGATTTTCCAAGCTTTTTATATTAATATCTTTTAATATATAGGTACCAGCTGTTTACAAAATTGTGGGTACGAAATCATTTTGTGAGACCCTAGTGTAGTATGTCCAAATAAACTTACTTTCCATGTTTCGTCATAAATCTCTTGTAGGGACTTCCACATGTTAAGATTTTGTCGTCGAGTCTTTGAAATAATAAAAACGACGTCACCTAACGAAGAAGTCTAAAAATAGGAAAGTCGTAAACTCGGAGCAGTAGGGCTAGTACGAGCTTGCATATCTCAAAAACGTTGCTAGATGTCGAGCTTCGAAACACTTATGAACGTCAAAGTAAAATGGACGTCTTTGTTGAAACAAAACGTCTTTTTAAGTTTTTGACGTGTTTGACGAATTTGACTGGCCCGTTGGCGCGGTTGGCAGTGAGCCTGCCTACTTCTCCGTGGTCGCGAGTTCGATTCCCGCCTCGAGTCTGGGTTTATTTATGTAAGTATATGTATGTACCTACTATGTATTTATACATTTATTAAATATATATATATACATACATATGTAATATAAGTATGTATATTAGTCGGTTGTTACCAGGCAGTACAGTTACACAGGCATTAAGTTGCTTTCCTTAGGAACAGACGACCCTTCGTGTATGTGTGAGTATTTATTTATTTATTATTTTTAAAGCTGAAAGTTCATCCATACATTCACCAGCGCCCGAAGCGCCCTAACTTTGCGAAATAAAACTCGGTAGTTCTGAAAGTACGACTATAAAACGAAGGCTTTTAGGATCATTATTCTCTGGTGCAATAACCTACCTAATTTTGTTTCGGTGCTCGAAATCTATTGATGTTGTCGAGATGCGCGAACTCGTACTAAGGGTACAGGTATGAAATGACCTGTTTCATAATATTTGCGGTGGGTATTTGCGAACGGAGCCGGAAAACAGGACAACGACCTTGTCGAGCCTTCGACGTGACGGACCGACAGACTTTCAATGCAGCGTGAGAGACAGGCTGACGCGGGAAGTGTTAGGTATATAAAAATTTTCGTCCTCGGTGTTTTACTTGTGTCATGGGCCATGACACAAGAAAAACACCGAGGACGAAAATTAAAGTAAAGTAGATACAATAGAGTCATGGCTCTTGGCTCGATCTACTTTACTTTTACTAAAACCCAAAAGAAACTGTATTTTTTAGAAATGAAGGGCCTAAGGCACATAACAATCATATCACAAACAAAAATTGCTAATTTGATTGTAATCCTGCTAGTCTTTTAAAGAGCTATTTTAGTCGCTAAGCTTATTATTGTAAACAATGTTTTGGCTTTTCTTTATCATTCCAGTACAAAAAAGCATTGCCTGTTCATTCAACATTCACCATTTTGTGGTGGCGGCCATCTTGGATTTGCATAATGCAAATCCAAGATGGCCAGAAATGCTACTAATCAAACCCTTTTATTTGATACCCATATTGAGTGAGTTGTGAAAAAATATGTAATCCGCAATTTTGTAGCGGCGGCCACCTTAGATCAATTTTCATCAAACATAGCTAACAACACTCTCTACTAACTAGCTACTAACACAGTAGGTAGTTGTAGTAGTTCGATCTTTAGTAATTTTAAAGAGAAAAAAAGAAAAATCTTTAGTAATTTCTATTTGTAGATGAGAGTTAATTACCTGTCATACCTTGTCCGTAGGTATATGTCAGAGATTTTTTTCTTAAATTAACCTCAAATTATTATTATTGAATCCAAGACTTGATCATTGCGAGACTATTCCCTAAGTCATACCAAGAGTGACGTTTAAACCAAGTCATATCAAGGCTTGATCGTTGCAAGACTATTCACTAAGTCATATCAAGAGTGACCTAAAAGGTCTTGAAAAAATGTAATATACATATAAAAAAATGTAATAACATAGTATAAAACAAAGTCGCTTTCTCCGTCCCTATATCCCTATGTCCCTATGTCCCTATGTCCCTATGTATGCTTAAATCTTTAAAAGTACGCAACGGATTTTGATGCGGTTTTTTTTAATAGATAGAGTGATTCAAGAGGAAGGTTTATATGTATAATAACATCCATTAAATAGTGGAGAAATACTGTTATTTTTGAGGTTTCTAATGTGATGTCGTAAATAATTACATTTTTCCGCTTACATTGCAAACGCAGGCTGAACCCTACAAGATTTATCAAAATAATGTACTAAGTATTGTACACATTGAAAAGGTCTACAGAAAAGTCCGCGATGGTATATGTCTATCTCTTATGGATATCCCACAATAACATTTTTTTGTCATTTACTTTTTACGACAAATAATGACTAATTTTCGAAGCGATTTCAACCAATACAGCATTCATCCTTATCTAATATACCTTAAATACATTGTTGATTTAATATAAATCCATATGGCCCTTTACAGCATATGATTTAAATGAATACTTTCGAAGATATTACAGATTTAAAAATTGCGGCGGCGCGGCGGGAGCGTGCCTATAAGCGCGTCGGGTGGCCGCGGTTCTCCCTATAGCCCAGTGTCGATAATTTTTGAAACCAAAAAAAAAATCACAGTACGTAGGATGAAACCCATTGGAAAAGGAGGAGAATATTATAAAAATACAATAATTTACGGGCGATCTGAACTCGGGAAAAAAGGGGGGGAGTTTTAAGGGTAAAAAACGGTTTATCTCGATTTCCGGCAAAACTAGAAGTCCTATGGAAAAAAATCAAATGACAAAGTTGTAGGTAATAAAAAGATCTACAACTCTTGTATTTATACTTTTTTCACATAACCTCAAAATTTATGTGAAAAGTTCAAAAAACCAAGTTTTTGGTTTTTTATTTTTATCTTTTAAAATAAATATTTTTTTTTCACAGAATCTGGTGAAAACTTACCTTTTTAAATCAAATCAAATCAAATCAAATAAACTTTATTCAAAATTGGTACACTGTACAATTTTTGAACGTCAATTTAGGTACAGGCAATGGTGATAATTATTTACGGAAACTTAAAACTAAAACTACGAGGGTTCCAAACGCGCCCTGGTCTGAGAAGAGCCCACAACAAACTCAGCCGGGTTTATTTTTTTTTATTATCACCATCTTACAATATGGTATAATAGCCATAAAAATGATTTGAACTGTTGGCTTTTAGAGCAATCTATGTCCATGGATTTTTGTCATTAAAAAAATCTTTTAAGCTATAGTAAGACTTTTCAATTAATTTGCGTTTAATAAAACCTTTGAACTTATTGAGAGACATATCCAAAATGTTCTCTGGCAACATATTATAAAAAAGTACAGAATTACCAACAAATGATTTTCCAACTTTTCGCAGCCTAGTAGTGGGCAACACAAGTTTATCTTTATTTCTAAGATTAATGTTATGACAGTCACTTTTTTTCTTAAATTTATCGATATTTTTGTGTACATAATATATTAAATTTTCAAGAATATATTGGTTATAAACTGTCATAATTTTAACTTCCTTAAACTTATTTCTCAGTGACTCTCTGGGTCCCATATTATATATGTCCCAAATACACTGTAATTTATTTGATTTGAAATATTTAGTTTTTCTCCTTATTTTTGACTTAATATCGACTTAATTCTGACAGCTGTCATTGTCATTTACAGATGAGTTATTTATATGGAGAACAGGGTTAACATCTATGAAGTACGATTTTACCCCAAACTACTTTAATTCCCTGTCAACATATAAAGCTCTAAGCCGCTTAATAATATTAATTGTTTCGCCCTAAAATAGAAATTGCTAAGAATGGAAACTAGAAAGTTCACACTAACAGCAATAGAAAACAAAAGAAGCACATTGAAAAAATGTATTCAAAAATGGAAGTCGAATGACATTATCACCATGAAGTGTCTGTCAGGCATTTGTCATATCTACATGCAGCAGTTGATTTGTATTTGCATAAGTTTTGAATTATTTATCTTTTTTGTGGGAATTGTTTTATCTCTGGTAACATTATGAAACGTCAGAATTCCACGGAATTAGTGATTCGGGTATAAGGTGAGTTATAGTAAGTTCATTGTGGAAAATATCGTAAAAAGTCAAGCCGCCTGGGAGCTTTCCTCGAAAACGCTGCCTAATCCCTGAGCGGGTAGTACCTACGCATAATATGCTCTACTACCCGTGCGAAGCCGGGGCGGGTCGCTAGTATAATAATACATTTATTACTTATAGCCCATGAACGCGCTTTCTCTTTTACCTTAGTCCGTTTACCATAAAGCTGTGGACATAACCAAGTCTGAGTACACGCGAGATCTGTTCTCACGCGGCCGCGGTTCCGGCCGGATCCTACAGATGCCTTTGCTTTCCACATGACGAATGGACTATTAAGTGCATTTATCCTATGGCGCGATGATGCATCTATCTGTCAACGAAGAACCAATTCGTCTGGCGATGACCACGTACCTACTGACCGTACGATAAATGCTTACTAGATGCGAATATGGATTCGAATCTAGTAAGCATTTATTGAGATTCAAAACTAAGAATTCGAGGAACACGAATATAAAAAAAAATGTGTCATTAAAAACAAGCGCGAGCAAAGAAGCGTGAATTTTTTCTCTTAAATACAGAAAAGAAGCTAGAGTGCAATTATTGACCATTAGCAGACTGGAAAACAAATAGCTAACACCTAATAATCACTTCTAATGCTATAATTATGCGAAAGTGTGATGGTTTGTAGCTTTGTCTTTCAATCAACTAACAAATAACAAAGTTACGACTTACGCGATCAATGTGATTCATTGCATTCATGGATAAGCTATTAGTAAAATAGCAAAAGGCTGGCTGATAAGTAAGAGAGAAACTTATTAGACCTAGTAAGGTGTGATATATCCTATTGAAACCAATACATAGTTTTCATCTCTTGGAAGGATTTCCAGGCAAATAGTGCTCGAATTTAATCTCTGATAAAAGATCTCAAAAGCTGTGATAGCCTAGTGGTTACGACAACCGACTTCTAAACGGAGGTCGTGGGTTCGATCCCGGGGCACGCACCTCTAACTTTTCGGAGTTATGTGCGTTTTAAGTATTTAAATATCACTTGCTTTAACGGTGAAGGAAAACATCGTGAGTAAACCTGCATGCCTGAGAGTTCTCCATAACGTTCTCAAAGGTGTGTGAAGTCTGCCAATCCGCTTGGCCAGCGTGGTAGACTATGGCCAAAACCCTTCTCACTCTGAGAGGAGACCCGTGCTCTGTAGTGAGCCGGTAATGGGTTGATCATCATCATGATGATGATGATGATGAATTAGCTCGGGTTCTGTCTGGAAAAACAAGGTTGACAAGCTGTAACTACTTAGGTACTCACGTATCGACAAAGTAATCGGTTCGCGTGAAAACCTATTAGGGGTATGAACTTCTGAAGAAGTCATCCAGTCATCTGTGGAATTCATAAGCTTGCAGGAATTTGAGGTAGTTTGCTGTAACCCTTACTCACAACAGTTACTGCAATTATCCAACACCGTAAGGCTTGCCACTCCTGACATTATTAGACGTTACAGCTTTTATATGACTACGTATGAGTGATGTAATGGTATCACTAGCAATGCCGATAGCTGATGACCTTTGGTTTCGTACGTGGCTCATTTTTTCACGCGTAATATAAACCATTTTTAGACCATTTCACGGTT
The DNA here is from genome assembly GCA_920104075.1 of Melanargia galathea. Taxonomy (NCBI): domain Eukaryota; kingdom Metazoa; phylum Arthropoda; class Insecta; order Lepidoptera; family Nymphalidae; genus Melanargia; species Melanargia galathea. Next base: position 4,431,222 of record OV049872.1, on the reverse strand, counting down.
AAAAGCTGTAAGAAGTTGAAATAAAAAGCGTGTTCTTCCTTTTAGGGGAACTTTTCTAACTAGCACTCGTATTAGTATGTACCGCGTGAAGAAAAAACAGCCCCTCCCTCCCCTCGCAAGTCGTCGCCGTCTCCCGCCACATATCATGTACTAGCGACCCGTCTCGGCTTCGCACGAGAACTAATTACCGGCTAATATCTCACCATACATTGTTTTGTTATATCGCAAAGAGATGATACAGCATTTTCAATGAAAGCCTCCCAGCCGGCTAGACTTTTTCCAACATTTTCAAGATTTTTTTTATCGTCATATTTCAACCAATTTACACAAAATCCCTTTTTCATGAAACTCTATCTAATGGTGAAAACCGCATGAAAATCTGTTTAGTACCTACTTCGTAGTTTATCGCGAACAATCAGACAGTTGACAGACGCGGCTGGGAAGTTTGTTTTTAACCCCCGACACAAAAACGACGGGGTGTTATAAGTTTGACGTGTCTGTGTGTGTGTGTGTGTGTGTGTGTGTGTGTGTGTGTGTGTGTGTGTCTGTCTGTTCCCCTGTGGCGCTCAAACGGGTGGACCGATTTGAATGCGGTTTTTTTTGTTTGAAAGGTGAATTAGTCGAGAGTGTTCTTAGCTATGTTTGATGAAAATCGGTCCAAGATGGCCGCCGCTACAAAATGGCGGATGATATATTTTTTCACAACTCCCTTGATATGGGTATCAAATGAAAGGGCTTGACTAGTAGAATAGCACTATTGCAAATTCAAGATGGCCGCCGCCACTAAATGGCGAATGTCGGGGGTTTTTTAAATTTTCAATTTATACTTGTGTTATACTGCAAAGAGATGAGACAGCATTTTCAATGAAAGCCTCCCAGCCGGCTAGACTTTTTCCAACATTTTCAAGATTTTATTTATCGTCATATTTCAACCAACTTACACAAAATCTTAACCAATACACTTAAAACCTTTTTCAAGAACCGCTCTATCCAATGGTGAAAACCGCATGAAAATCCGTTTAGTACCTACTTAGTAGTTTATCGCGAACAATCAGACAGTCAGACAGACGCGGCTGGGAAGTTTGTTTTATAATATGTAGTGATAACAGTATCTTTGTCCCGCGCAATTCACGTATAGCGCTGCCCTTTTCAGTGTTAAGTTCACTTGTAGTATCTTTAATAGGACATGTATCAGCCTTATAAATCTAAAGCTCATTATTTTAATATGTGGCAGCGCAGCGGGGTCCCCTGCCTCTCGTGTGTCGGTACACACGAAAGGTGTTCAATTGAAGATTAAATTTCAGCTTCCCCGTGAGAAAGGTCCACTTACTCACCTCTTAACAAACTTGTATTTTGTATGTGACATTGTTGCAAGCGGATAAGTGGACATCTGCTATCCACAAATCCTTAAGTATCCTTAAGTATATACAATGTATGTGTGGTATGTGCTATCAATATAACCATCGCCATTTCGGCGCTGTTCGCTAATAATAAATTAAAAATTTAAAAAAAACCCCGTCATTCGCCATTTTTGGTCGCGGCCATCTTGGATTTGCATACTTAGTGCTCTTCTAGTAGTCAAGCCCTTTCATTTGATACCCATATTAACGGAGTTGTGAAAAAAATATAATCTGCCATTTTGTAGCGGCGGCCATCTTGGATCGATTTTCATCAAACATAGCTAACAACACTCTCGACGAATTCACATTTCAAACAAAAAAAACCGCGTTCAAATCGGTTCACCCGTTTGAGACATTTCAACGCTACAGGGGAACAGACAGACACACACACACATACACACACACACACACAGACACGTCAAACTTATAACACCCCGTCGTTTTTGCGTCTGGGGTTAAAAATCAGATTGTAGACACCCGGAACTATTAATTAATGTCAGTTGTGGTAAATCTTTAGTTCCCAGTAAGTACCTTCGGCGCGTAGCCACAAGAATCAACCTCATTTTCTATAATCATTATGATGAATTTACTAAACCAAGTATATTATAGACTTCATTATTGAATTCCATGTCCCATCTCCTCAATCCTGATGCTGCAGGTAATAACCACACTCCTAAGCCCCGTGGATTTAGAACTGTCGATTGTGAATTTCTATCACGGCGACAAATCTCAACGGAGTCTGAGACATTTCAACTATACAGGAGATATTATAGTGCATAAGTGTGTACAGAGGTGCACTCTCTATTTCCTCTCTCTCAGCTGGAGAGAGATCAGGTGCGCGACTGAGGGCTTCCCAAATCACGGGGGTGCATTTAACTCCCCCGATTTCCTGACACCGAGCTGCTTGTCACCGGGAAAGAGGGATTTAGAGCTTAGACCCGCCACGCTACTCGATTGCGGGTTGGCGGGCTTTAATGACTATTGTCACATGATAGTGATAATAATCGGGACCGACTGCTTAACGTGCTCTCCGAGGCACGGGGGTGAACCACCGCCAACTACCAACTCCGGACTGGCACTGAGAATTTCTTGACAGAAAAACCCAACGTGCCCAGCAGTGGGACGTTAAGAAGCTGTAGTGGAGCTGCTTGTAAGAATTTCTAGAATAATACTATGATTTCTATTCAGTCTATGACTTAAAAAAAAAAGCTGTGATAGCCTAGTGGTTAGGACGACCGACTTCTAATCGGAGGTCGTGGGTTCGATCCCGGGCACGCACCTCTAACTTTTCGGAGTTATGTGCGTTTTAAGTATTTAAATATCACTTGCTTTAACGGTGAAGGAAAACATCGTGAGGAAACCTGCATGCCTGAGAGTTCTCCATAACGCTCTCAAAGGTGTGTGAAGTCTGCCAATCCGCTTGGCCAGCGTGGTAGACTATGGCCAAAACCCTTCTCACTCTGAAAGGAGACCCGTGCTCTGTAGTGAGCCGGTAATGGGTTGATCATGATGAGGTCTATGACTTCAGTCGAACCCAGGACCTCATGATCCGCAACCGAACAAGTAGACCACTAGACCAATGAGGCAGATACATATAACGATGACAGCGGCGACAGTAATGGCTGCGCGATGAAACACGGCGACAGCGCAATCGCCGACCATCGCCCGATACTCGATTGCTGAGAGGTGTCATTATTCTCCATTATTGATAGTTGTTGCCCGCGATATATATCGATCGCTACTGGTTACCTTTATCGGATACAATAATTTTCATGAGGTTCGATCGTTATTTAGCTCGTTGAGGTCCCTTCATCGACGTTTCGCACCTCGCGGTCCATACATTTCTATACAAAGTTATAGTGTGAAAGTGCCGCCTCGTGTGTGTGTGTGTCTGTCTGTTTCACCGTAGCGCTCAAACGGGTGAACCGATTTGAATGCGGTTTTTTTGTTTAAAAGGAGAATTAGTCGGGAGTGTTCTTAGTTATGTTTAATGAAAATCGGTCCAAGATGGCCGCCGCCACAAAATGACGGATTACATATTTTTTCACAACTCCCTCAATATGGGTATCAAATGAAAGGGCTTGACTAGTCTCAACTCTCAACCAATAGACGTCCACTGCTGGACATAGGTCTCTTGCAAGGATCGCCACAGAACACGATCTTGCGCCGCTTGTTTCCATCGGCTGCCAGCGACTCGCTTGAGATCGTCCGTCCATCTAGTGGTCGGTCTTCCGACGCTTCGTTTGCTGGTGCAAGGTCGCCACTCAAGCATCTTGGGACCCAACGTCCATCGATTCATTTTTTTTTTCTTCAACTACAAGTTAGCCCTTGACTGCAATTTCACCTGATGGTAAGTGATGATGCAGTCTAAGATGAAAGCGGGCTAACTTGGAAGAGGTATGCATACCCCTGATCGGTTTCTACACGGCATCGTACCGGAACGCTTGGCGGCTTTGCCGGTAGAGTGGTAACCAGACAACCGGCTAAAGCATACCACCAGACCATACCAGAGACAATTTAGAAATTATAAAATCCCAAATTGTCCCTGCCGGGAATCGAACCTGGGACCTCCCACTTATAAGACCATAGCGCTCACCACTGCGCCAGGGAGTACGTCAAACTTATCGAAGGGGGTTCTTCGAGCAATGTGCCCCGTCCATTGCCACTTCAGCTTCTTGACCCGATATGCTATGTCGGTAAAGGTTCTCCTGAGGACCTACTCATTTGATCCAGCAGGGATACTCTGAGCATAGCTCTCTCCATCGCCCGCTGAGTGACCCTGAGCCATCTACAGCCAACAATCCATGCTCTCGCTATTGCCTAAAATGCATTGTTGCAGCGAAAACAGTTTAGACCCAGTCAATCACCACGGCTGAGACTGCAGCAATGATTGATGCAGCTCTTAGACAATCGGGGGCAGCTCTGTTATCTATAAGTCTGCCACAAAATAATTAGTGTGACAGTTCCTTTGACAGCTTGTCAAATTACCTCACGCTTCGATCGCGATAGCGATTACGATCGTAGCGAATAGTGTTGTACCGGGCTGCGCTCTCCGAACAATGGGCCGGGTTGCGAAATCGCGGCATTGACTTGTCTATCATTGCCGTCAAGCGACGCGTTCGAGAGGAGACGCAGTGATCCCGTCAAATACGACAAGAGATAAAGTTCGTAAACTAAAACCCGACTACGTTTAGTAATTTAATTTTATATAATGTAGTGTAGTAAAAAAAAGCTGTGATAGCCTAGTGATTAGGACGACCGAATTCTAATCGGAGGTCGTGGGTTCGATCCCGGGCACGCACCGCTAACTTTTGGAGTTATGTGCGTTTTAAGTATTTAAATATCACTTGCTTTAACGGTGAAGGAAAACATCGTGAGGAAACCTACATGCCTGAGAGTTCTCCATAACGTTGTCAAAGGTGTGTGAAGTCTGCCAATCCGCTTGGCCAGCGTGGTAGACTATGGCCAAAACCCTTCTCACTCTGAGAGAAGACCCGTGCTCTGTAGTGAGCCGGTAATGCGTTGATCATGATGATGATGATGATGATAATTTAGTGTGCAGAAAGCGCGGGGCGAGCGTGGCGTGTATAGTGTAGTGTGGCGTCATCTATGATGTCTATCCGAAATTAACTAAATATTTTAGTTTAGCCGCTTGGACGTTGCTTCTCGATTTTTTCGTATATACATGTAGTTTATGTCACCCGGACCATAACAAAGAATTAATTGACACCTGATTCATCAAAATCGGCCCAGTACTTTAGGCGCTACGGTGAAACACACAGAATCTCATACAAAAATCGGACACAAACATACATACATACATACTACATAGACTGCTAAAATACCCTTTGGCTTTGCCGTAGTCGGGTAAAAACAATTCAGTACTGTACACTTTTTGACAAAGTCGCTATGAAAAATTTCAAATAAAAATTCGAAATTATTTGTTGCATGCCAACTCGTAGCTCTTGTCAGAAGACTACCATCGGTTCGAAAAGCAGATTCTTATGAGAAGAACCAATAAGAAATTCAGTACTTCCGGTACGTGGACGCAATTCGAGCACCTTGGAACCCCAACTTCTATCGATTCTTCGAACTATGTGCCCAAAACATTGCCAGTTCAGTTTCTTAAGCAGCTATGTCGATATCAGTTCAGGCAGGAATACTCCGAGCATAGCTCTTTTCATAGCATGCTGAGTGATCTTTTTATGAGCTCATAGTTAGCGCCTGTATTTCCGATCCATAATAGCCCCCACACACTGAGCCACTAGTGGCGGCGACTAGTGGCCGCCTCAAGTCGTGGAAGACATTTTTCATAATATATTTCCTTGTGGCTCGAACGCGGCCACTCGAGCGCTCAGTGTGTGTACCATATAAACTGTATGAAAAATCTCTTCCGCGACTTGTGGCCGGCCACTAGTCGTCGCCGCTTGTGGCCCAGTGAGCGGGGGCTGTCAAACTTCAGAAAAATTTAAGTCGCTGTATTTTTTTAACCGACTTCAAAAAACCAACCAATTAGGTACTAACCTTTTTACAACCAATTAGGTACTAACCTCGATATGTTTCACCCCATCATATTTGCAAAGTTTGATATCAATCCGACATGTAGGTAGTTTCTAATTCAAAGCAAAATTGCGCTAGAATAGAAACTCGAGTTTCGGAGTTTACTTACGGGTGTAAAGACCACAACGTATACCGCTGTGCCATGCAGGTCAAGTCGTCTTGCGTGTCCCTTGTTGATATGCGATCACCTTTATTGGGAATGGCCATTTCTTTTACTAACGACGCGTTCATAACTCTATTGCTTTTCAGTACCATAATAATACCATGTCATAGATAAGGAACTAAATATCGGCCGTTTGCTATGCCCCGCGGACGTTAATGGGTCACATCGACCCCACCCACAGGCCGTACGATCAGATTATATGAGTAGTATTTATTTGGACACCACAATACACTCATAAAACCCTCAACGTGGGAGTTTATTGGTGTTCACGTGATAAACTCTAATATACGGGGTATAAGGGGACCGCTCTCGAAAACTTAGCGCTATTATTATACTATCTAAATACCAATAACCGGCTTGTCTTTTACTTGTAATAGTATTAGTGGTTTAGTAATAAATAATATATTTTTAAACTCGCAATTTATTATAACGTGCAAAGTGTGCCGAAAATTTTAGGTAGGCTGACGTACCTTGACAATTTTAGGTAGGACGCTACAGATCAACGAACTTTGCGTAAATACCCCAAAGTTCGTTGATCTCTAGCGTCAGCTGATTGCTTTACATTGCGAACTTTAAAAAATACAGGAAATATAGAAAAAAAAACCGCTAAGTATTTTTTTTTGTGATATTCTTGTCAGTAATCATCAATACTATTACCTGTCTACAATCTACATATCCGAGAGCGGTCACCTTACACGCGTTATACCTAAGTAGTATTTATTTGGACACCACAATAGTTACTCTCATAAAACTCTCAGCGTGGGAGTTTATTGGTGTTCACGTGATAAACTCTAATATATGTTCCACATTTGGTGTCGGTATTAAACGTGTCGTCGGCATCATAAACGTGCTGTGCTAAGTATGGCTATTCATTTTAGGCAACATTGTATGTTCCCGATCGCCTCTGTTGCGCAGTGGCGAGCGTTGATGGCTCATATGTCAGGTCCCGGATTCAATTTGCTAACTAAAGCTTTACGGAATTAGTCAATTAAAGCAAGTTATAATTTAAGAAAAATTAAACCGACTTTAATATACCTACTTACCGAAATGAAGGATAACTGAAAAGGGAAAAATGTTCGTATGTTGAAAACTACGGAACCTATTTTGAAGAAAACTTGTATTGTTTCCCTAAGCAATACAAAAGGAATCCTCACAATCTGATTAATAGCTTCGAAGAAATGCATGGACAAACATACATCCATACATACGCCTATAAAATTTTGTATATTCGTTTGGAAGCCCTACTAGATTAATTATCATCATAATATGTGAATAGGTATATTGCAGTTCAAATAACTTAACATAAAACGTGTCGAATTGATTAGTTCCTTTTATGAAATCGATTAATAAACACCACACCACGACGCAAATCTTCGCAGTTTGGGTCTTAATAAAATACCTAATAATTTACAACAGATAGGTACCCATCGAATACTAAAGACCTACCTGTTTAAGAGAACATTACTTACCGCGCGCAATTTAACCACTCGATGTTCTAGCTGCATGCTTGGAGCTTTCAAGTTTAACGTTTAAATAAACAAACCTTATCCTCGCGCTGAGTAAGTGATATTATTGTCAACGAGCTTTATTGTTACAGGGCGCGGCTCCGTTATGCCGAGACGACACGGCGTGGCGAGGCGTGGGAATAGACAGCTGCAGAAATGACGTCCGTGCAGATGGATTCACTGATTGCTCGCATGACGCTCAAGCACTGGCCAGATCCATGTGGCCAACGGTCTTAGAGAAGCTGCGTCGATACTGCTGTACTGTGAAAATAGCTGCACTCAAGCATTGGCCAGATCCATGTGGCCGAAGGTCTTAAAGAAGCTGCGTCGATTAGAATATTGCATATTGCTATACAAATAAATGAAATAGCCTGAATGTGCTTTTAAAATAAATGTCTCTTTGTAAATTTGAACGATAACATAACCCAAACGCACGTTATTTTAAATTTTGTCTGTGTACACACAGACAGTAAGATATATACATGTCTTACTGTCTTCCTAGGTATGTCTTCCTGCTCGTTCGGAATTATGTTCGAAACGGCTGAAACGATTTTGACGGAACTTTCACGGGCAGGTAGAGTATTATTCCTAATATGACCTACGCCTACTTCTTCCCCGGAAAATCAAAGACTTCCTACGACTAAAAAACAAGGATAATAAAAGCAGAACATAATCACTGATTGTATGGTAATGTGTATCTAGGTAGGTATCCATGTAATATTGTCACATACTTAACAAAAAATTAAATTTATCCCCTCTCTAAATGTAGATTCCCTATTCATCTGAGGACATGTCGGGCCAGCAGATTACAAGTGACAAGTGTAAATTAAAAATTTAAAAAACCCCCGACATTCGCTATTTTTTGGCGGCGGCCATCTTGGATTTGCAGTAGTGCTATTTTACTAGTCAAGCCCTTTCATTTGATACCCATATTAAGGGAGTTGTGATAAAATATGTATCTTGGCGGCCATCTTGGATCGATTTTCATCAAACATAGCTAACAACACTCTCGACTAATTCACCTTTCAAACAAAAAAAAACTGCATTCAAATCGGTCCACCCGTTTGAGCGCTACAGGGAAGCAGACACACACACACACACACAGACACGTCAAACTTATAACTCCCCGTCGTTTTTGCGTCGGTGGTTAAAAATCACACGTCTCAAAATTATTCATAACGCACATTATTGTGCTCCTCTCGAAACGTGCCTGGACTCTTTGTGACGCATCTGATGAACAGTGCAATGGACAACTGCTCCGCCAGTGACATTATTGTCACCGTAGTGTAAATCTCTCGGAATGCCACCGCGCCATAAATTGTACAGTATCTAAATGGTCGAACAACGGAACGGGTCGGGTCTCGGGTTACAGAGCTGACGCGTTAACGAGACACGCAACGCACAGTTTTGTTTACATCGCCGAAAGAAAACCTTTGCGGGTAGGTATACCCGAATTACTAATTCCGTTGAATTCTGACAGCTGTCATTGTCATTTACAGATGAGTTATTTGTATGGAGAACAGGGTTAACATCTACGAAGTACGATTTTACCCCAAACTACTTTCATTCCCTGTCATCATAAAAAGCCATATGCCGAATAATAATATTCGTCGTTTCGCCCTAAAATAGAAAACACCAAGAGTGGAAACTAGAAAGTGCACACTAACAGCAATAGAAAACAAAAGAAGCACATTGAAAAAATCATTCAAAAATGGAAGTCAAATGACATTCTCACCATGAAGTGTCTGTTAGGCATTTGTCATATCTACATGCGGCAGTTGATTTTTATTTACATAAGTTTTGAATTTTTTATCTGTTTTGTGGGAATTGTTTTATCTCTGGTAACATTACGAAACGTCAGAATTCCACGAAATTAGTAATTTGGGTAATTAGTAATAGGTATATTTTCATTCAGTACTTTTACTGCCAGCTCCAATGGAAATGTAAATCGCCAGGGACATGCCTACCTGTACCTAAATTAGCTGAGTAAAATGGTTTTTATAATCAAAGATCGGAATAGGTAGTGCAATTTCGCATGATATCATAATGTGGATATGCCAAAATTAAATATTATCCCGGTTTCCTTAGTCGGTCTTTATTTGTACAACATGAAAAAGAGAAATTTCTTCTATACTGAACATAATATGAGGTATCAAAATCGTTCAAGACAGAAATCCCGCAGTCATATCCCATACCTACTATTGATAATGTTCCAGGTCGTTCACCCCAAATTGCACTACCTATTCCGATCTTTACCTACTTATAATATAGGAGTGAGAACCCGCCTGGCGGCGGCCTGTATAAATACAATATCTAATCATAGTTGTCATTGCTACCCCCCGACACTTCACACAACTGAACTAGTAGATATCACATACCGGGTTCACTAATGAGCAAAGCCGTACCGTCAAGCGATCTAACGTGGTACGATGCCGCGATCGCGGGTATGGGTCATTAAACCGCCATACCTCGTCACGGTTAGCCTGCTTCTATCTTAGAGCGGGGTCGCACTGCGGAATTTATTCGCGCGGTTTATATTCCGCATTTTAATATATTTTTCTCGCGAATTTTAATTCGCAAGTGCGGGCAGCTTCATACATTTCCATATGTCACAGAATTTTGCGAAAAAAATCGCGCGAATAAATATCGCAGTGCGGCCTAGGCCTTAGACTATATCTTCATTTACTTACATACAATTTCAAGTTGGCCAACTAAATTGCGGAGTATACTGATAAGCACAGTGACATATGACACCCCGCACATCACAATCAACTAAATCGTTCAACTTAATTGGACGACGATTGTATCAGAATCGAAATTCCCTTCCGATTACGTCCAATTTAAAGGTTGGCCGATTACATTGTGTAAGTTTGCGATGTAGTTGTTCGATAGTCGGCCAACTTGAAATTGTATGTCTGTGGGGTCTCTTACTGTTATCAGTTCAGCAGGGCGATTCAGAACACTTCGATTCGGTTTCGGTTTCGACAACTACCCTGTCGATACGGTTATTCTGAATTGAAAATACATCTTATCGTACGATAACTTACCGAATCGATCGATAGTTACGTTATCGAAGTGTTTTGAATTACTTACCGTACGATAAGATGTATTTTTAATTCAGAATAACCGTATCGACAGGGTAGTTGTCGAAACCGAAACCGAATCGAAGTGTTCTGAATCGCCCTGCAGATCGCAGAAAGGATTGACTTGTATGCTTGTAGATGAAAAAAATGTACTAAGTAGAAAGTGATCTACTATTCAGAGGATTGTTCTCAAGTTTCCGTAGTGTAGCGGTTATCACGTGTGCTTCACACGCACAAGGTCCCCGGTTCGATCCCGGGCGGAAACATGACTTTTTTAAATAATGATTTTTGATGTTAATAGATATGACAAAATATATATATAGTATTTAATTTTAACTAAGCAATTATTCTTACATTTTAAGAAGGGATGACACACCCCAATACAAGTATAAATTAAAAATTTCAAAAACACCCGACATTCGCCATTTTGTGGCGGTGGCCATCTTGGATTTGCATAGTGCTATTCTACTAGTCAAGCTATTACTATTTGATACCCATATTAAGGGAGTTGTGAAAAAATATGTAATCCGCCATTTTGTAGCGGCGGCCATCTAGGATCGATTTTCATCAAACATAGCTAACAACACTTTCGACTAATTCACCTTTCAGACACTTGTATATATTTAGAAGAAGAAGATAAAAAAATATGTGTAAGTATATCAATCGTATTTGACGTAGGCGTGAATTGTTATTTTAGTTTACGAGTTTGAAGATAACTACGATTTGTGATCCATTTTATTTATCAACATCTACCCACAATAATACTCTACCGAGTGTTTCACAGTAATTTTATAATATTTCCCTGATATTTCTCAGTCTTGCACTATTACAGGGTATAAGGGGACCAGAGGCGGCGGAAGGCGTGGGCGACGTGGGCCCAGGCCCACGGCCTCGCGCTCCGGAGGGCCTCGCACCCCTTTTTTTTTCATTTTATATAATCTTCTTGTGCGGACAGAGGGCCTCGCAAAATATATCTTGCCCACATAAAATTTCGGCCTTGCCCCGCCACTGAAGGGGACCGTCTCAGTTCGAAGACAGAGTGTTGCACTATTACAAGATATATGTCGAAAACTTTAGCGCTATTATTATACTACCAAAACTAGCCTATCACCGCTTAGTAGTATGATTTGTAGAAATTAAATGAAAACTTTTTGATTTTCCCGACACATCAAACTATTAATTTCGATCTAATTGATTTATGATCTTTTCGTCTGAGACCTGGTTGGTCTATGATCGATCGACTGAAACCCGTCGGTCCTCGGCGACACATTATACTCTATTTCTGAGTCGGTAATTTATCATCGAGTAATGACAACTCGGTTTCGCCACAGTACACAGATACAACCAGTAGTGAAACTACCTACAAACGTTCGAAACGGCTCACTCACACAAACATGCGCATCAACGAGAACCTACCGGGTTTTCGCGTGGATGTCAGTAGCGACTGCTGCTAAATGGTCTCGTAAATGCGCATATTCGTGTGAGTGAGCCGTTCCGAATGTTTGTAGGTAGTTTCACTACTGGTTGTATCTGTGTACTGTGGTTTCGCTGTCGATGCGGGTCCATGAAAGTGCTTAGTAATTAAACTATAGTTGCTAATTGTTTTTTTTTTTTGGTTACAATCAACATCAATATTATACCGCGCTGTTCCGTTATATTGGCATATATAGACCGTTTTATAGATTTTAGACCAGTTTTATAATCTACAGTCTACACCGACAATAAACTTACCTAGTTACTTTAGCGTAGAAAATATTAATCTCACCATAAGGTGTGTTAACAAGAGGCCTAAAAACGACTGCTTTACCTACATTCAGATTTGATATTATTATGTACACGACTTAAGAGACTCACGCTTTTTAGAAGACGTCACCATGACGCGAAGATACCTACGGAAAAACCTGATGATGATATTTTTGCGCCTTCCAAAATATTACAACTGCATAGTCATATTACATCGTTGTAACTTATAAAAGTGGTCTTACTCTATGTGTCCATATTGTCACCTTTTCTATTTTTTTCAGTCACTCATTATGATCTTCTCGCGTTTAGAACACGGAATTCAGTGACACAGAGAATGCACATGAATCGCGCAGGTACCAAACCTTTTACATCAACATAACACGTACCGCGGTAGAGGTTCGTAACATTCAGATGTTGCTTAAGAAAGTGTTACAAAGAAATATAATAACCTAGCGAGCGTGCTTAGAAAACTAAAAGGTCTTAGGCGGATAGTGCGCCAACGCATATCATTTATTTGCGGGTTGTTACGTTCCCTCGAATATGGTTGAGCGAAGCAATGGCTGGATCATGCGTCATGCTCGTGAACGGGTGCCACCGTCGGAAATGGGGCTACTTTTGTCTGCCCTTCTTCACATGTGTAGAGTTGTAAGCACCGTTCCGAACCTGTGGTAGATTCATTTGTCGATTCGTAAGCGCTTGTGAACGCTTATCTGAATAAAATTGAAGATTACTTATATAAATGATAAAAAGACGTGGATTTGACTCGTTGCAGCAATGCGCGAGACGGCAATTCAATCATGTACTTAACATAAAATTGTTATATTTATATTGTAAATTTGGAAAAGAGCAACCGCCGAGTTTCTTGCTGGTTCTTCTCGGTTGGAATGGCATTCCGAACCAGTGGTAGATTCGTTTGACTATTCAAAAGTACTTGTAAAAGTTTATTTGAATAAAAAACTTTTCTATTCTATTCTATTCTATTCTATGTGCATTCTACACATGTCATTTATGTTCTAGCTAACTGATTAACCAAAACCTTTACATCATCTTAACACCACCCCGATAGCAGTTGGCTGTTGCTTTAAGTGTTACAAAGAAATATGATAAGCTCTAGCGAGCGTGATTAAGAGATTACTTAAGATTTAAGCGCAGATTTGTTCTCACCTATATTTTTGATTATCTTGACTTCCGTCAGTAATTCCAAACCTTTGGTAACTATTTTAACTAATATCTTTTTTGTATAGTTTCATACATATACATACTACATATATACATCTACAAGTTAGCCCATAACTGCGATCTCACCTGATGGTAAATGATGACATTACCGTCTAAGTTATCTGTAACATTCCAATACTTAGGTCACCTAGTAGGAAAAAATCATTTTTCCGTGTCCGTAAGCAATGTCTATGTATTGCTGGAGCACACATACTCGTAGTATGAAGCTTATTTTGTGGAAAGATCCTCTTTTGGTCGCTGAGGCAACGAAGCAAGCATGCTTTTATCCCAATAAGTAGCATTTTTTCTAACTATACGGTTGTTACAGTGTGGTACTGTAACAGCCGTATAGTTAGTATATAATATAGTATATAATAGTAAGTAGCAACTTAAAAATACATTCTCAATTTGACGCGAGTTTTTTCTCCTTATCAATCATAATATAATATTTCTCATCAGATGTAATTATTGTTTGAGAGTTTGTGATTGATTTTCGTAATAAAGTTTGACCTTAGCGGTTGATGGTTCCGAGATTGCTGATTGCGAGTAACACTGATGATAATAATGATGCTGTCGCAAGTGAAAGGAGGTGTATGGTTATTGGATACGTTAGATTAGTGATTGTATATATTCTGAGTAATGCGATAGATGCATATCAACTGACACACCTTAATCAAAAGCATAGGTAACTACACTTCATGCAAGCGAAATGACGTCCCATTTTTTGTTTTTCAAAATAAAAAACAAACATTGAAAATGTTTAACGCAAATCTGATTTTAGAGTCATTTTAAATAAGAATTTGATAAAAAAATCAATGAAGTACCTAAGTATAATATTATTGGAAAGTTATATAATTATACATATTATGTATATATTATCAAACGTTATTCAAAATTGGTAATCAATAATATATAATAGGTATTATTAAAAAAAAACCGTTTTCCACCCCTGTCCTATTATTTTCCTCGTTTTTATAAAACATGAAAATTGTATTATTAAGTGGGTATCTAAAAGAAAGAAATAAATGTTAACACTATCATTCAAATCTGAGAAAACTAATATTTTATTCATTTAAATTGCGATGAAAATCAAACGTCCAATTATAAAATGCAAAATGACACCAAACAGTGGGTTCATACGTAGGGTATTTATTTTTCTGTCTAGCGCGATGCATACAAACGAAGTTTGATTCTTATACGAATGTTAACCAAACTCAATAAAATTTTGTAGTCATGCTCCAGAAATTAATATCTATGTATGTCGGTTTAACTTTAGAAGATTTACATACAAATGTTTAAGGCCGTGTAACTTTAGAACATTGTACTTAACTTTTATATACATATGTTTACGAAAGACAAACCGCAAAAACAGATGTTACTATCTTCGTCAAATTTCATTGAAATCAAATCAAAGTGATTATATAAATCATTTCATTAACTTTGACATTTAATTTCATTGAATTCACAAGTTTGGTTATTATGCTTCGTTTGTATGGGGTGCGCTCCAGGGTGAGCTCGCTTAAACTCATCCTTCTGCGCACACGCATGAAACTACGCGTCACGCTTTAATAAATAATGTAGACAAAATACGGAATATAATAACTTTTATCTGTGCGCATTGGGAAACGAACTCTGACGTTTATGTTTTAGAGTTTAAAGTTGTGTGAAGGTTTTGGAAGAAATTATACCCGTACATAAATCATAAAGGCACGATCGACAATCACAGAGTAAGAGCAAACAATCAGATAAGCAATCTTCAAAAAGAGAACGTTAATTGAAAACTGGCGGTTGGTTCTAACCGCCTCGATCATAAACAACACGTAAAGGTGACTTTACACTTGTTTTTGTTTTCAAAAACAAAGATAATAATGTCTCTATCTCAAAAACTAAACTAAGTAGTTGAGCGCACAGAGGACAAACAAACATTATGTACATTCATTTTTATATCGATTTTTCTGGTTAGAAACTTTCGTGGACGTATGCAGAGCATCTCACTCACTAAAGGCATCGATCGATGAATAGTTTAGCAGTGCATAGAACATACAGACAAACATTGATATTTATTTATCTATACGTAATATAATAAAGTGGAAGAGTTTGTTTGTTTGAACGCGCTAATCTCAGGAACTACTGGACCGATTTCAAAAATTCTTTCACCGTTGGATATGTAAGTGATCCTTGAGTGGTATATTCTATATATGTACCACGGGCGAAGCCGGGGCGGACCGCTAGTATGTATATATAGGTGAAAACCACCCAATTGATGCGCGCTCGAGGATGACTTCTCTTAAATATCTCCGGCCAAAAATTATAAAGAGTGTACATTTAGCAACATAACAGTTATGATTCAGCTTATTTGAGCTATAAAATACGACGTAGCCACTTCATACGTACGCTACGCGGGCAACGCTTCCACCAGCCTATAAACATGTCAAACATTTAAAAGTCGTAAAACGGAGCGCTTTGTATGAATTAGGGATGTGCAGCAGTTCACACTGTATGGCTAGTCGGGAAATATTCAAGTCAAATTTTAAGTTATTTTAAAATTGCGTGTGTATCATTTTGTTAGAACTAAGACTAACGAAACAAAACGGTAGACTCAGAAGAAGAAGTACGTATATTTATTTCGTAATCTATACAGGGTATCAGGAGAACGCTCTCAGAAAAGAAGACAGGTGCTGATGATTACTGATAAGATAAGTACCTACTAGTGGCGAAGTCTCCATATAACACGATTCCCATCGGCTTCCCTTTCAAAAATGCCATCCATACCTACCTAGTTAGTAGTTACCTACTATCTTTTTTCTTTTACTCACTATTTTACAAATACAATAGGTACTTATTACAAAAAAACATTCAAAACAATTCAATGAACAAAACTAATTTGTTCAGACCAGTATAGTGCCACGGGCAGTAAGCAGGTAACGAATATGCCGGACTTGGGACGGCTTATATTCCCATAGAAAAACATCGTGTAGTAAACAGTTGTCCCCTGCATTTCCAATAAAATTTGTCAATACATCCTTCCCTGTCTAGTGTCTAGCACGCGCAAAAAAAGGCAATTGGGAAGCCGATTTTGAGCGGGTTATGAGTGTTATTACAAGGAGTTAAAGTCTTGAATTTGGGAACATTATCGAAGATGCTTCATCTTCGAAAGATAATGTGTTTTGTTTTAACATCATTTAACTTTCACAAAAAGTGTTTATGACTCGCGCGTCGTGTTTCGTGTGCTTATTATTTTTTATGTTTTTTGATTTAGTTATTATTGGTGGAAGGTGTATTAAATTGTACTTTAAACCTTTGCTAGTAACACAGGTTTTTTCAAAGCTACAAATTATCATATTTAAAGTATTTTCAAATATCAGTGCTTAAATAAATGGTGAAGGTGGGAGCTTTTTTTTCCAGCTTGGTGTGTAGGGATTTTTTATCCCGGCTTCCCTTTTGAAAATATCCATCCTTCGCCACTGGTACCTACTAAAATAAAACAACATGAAAAATCGCTTTTACAAAAAAATTGCCCATTTTTGTGCAATACTCGTTTTGGGGGGTTAAACAGAATTACTGTAATTGCAAAAAATAATACTTCTTGTGTTTTTTAAAGTTCATAACGTAATTCAAATAAAATCAGCTGACGCTGGAGGTCAACTTTAGAGCTTTGCTTGGAGGATTGCTCACTGATTGGCTTGAACCTAGAAAGCTGAAATTTTGTACGCCTTATTATAGTTTTTGTGTACAATATCACCATCAGTGCATTTTCATTGGAGGATTTTTTGAGCCACAGGGTTAAAACTTGCTACGAAAAATATGATTTTAGATTTTTGAATAAAAAACAAAAATCTTTTTGAAACGAGTATCGCTAGTATAAATATAAGCAAATTAGTTACATATTAAGGATAATATTATTACAAAATATTAACATGAAATATTTTGAATCACATTCACGTCGAAGTTATCTTCCTAGTCAAAATTTTGAACTTGTAATCTAATCGAAGCGTAGTATGTACCGTCACATCCTTATTTAAAAAAATAATCCAACTTCATTATAACCTTATGGCGATTAAACAACGGAAGGACCACATTAAAAGCGTAAATCATTATTAAAAGCTTTCCTGGACTTTTATAGTAATTTTAAAATTTATTTCATTAATAGTTATGATGGAGGAGTTGGTTCTCATTCTCAGTAATTATCCCCGACGACCCAGCGGATACAAGTTGTAATAATCTTATTACTAGGAGCCACGTTGTAGCAATGAGTAAGTAGAGCTCCCTTGCGGCGTTAGACGTATGGATGCGCGAAAAATATTATCAACTGAGTATCGAGGAACTGCCTTGTTGGTTTAGTAAGCATATTCGACTGCAGATCACGAGGACCCGGGTTCGAATCCCGGGTCGGGCAAAAATCGCTAGGCATCGGGTTTTTCTGTCAAGAAATTTTCAGTGCCAGCCCGGAATTGGTAGTTGGCGGTGTTTCACCCCCGTACCTCGGATAGCACGTTAAGCAGTCGGTCCCGGTTATCATCACTATATGTGACAATAGTCGTTAAAGCCCGCCAACTCGCATTGGAGCAGTGTGGCGGGTCTAAGCTCTAAATGCCTCTCACCTATGAGAGAGGAGGCCTGTGTCCAGCAGTGAGACGTTAAAAAAAAAGGCAGTAGTGGTGGTGGAATGTCGAGGTCCCCGCGCCACCAAATAATATGTACATACGTACACAGATGGAAAAATTACGTGTCACTGCAACGGAATACGTAAAAAATTAAAATGCGCACTAATTCAATACTTAAATTCATGATGAGAATTTTTTGTAGCCTAAGGCTCGTCCGTTTTTTTTATAGAAAACTCCTTTTCGGTCTATGCGTTACGCGTAGTTGAAGAGCCTACCTACTTGCATGAAATTGCTAGAAAATGCTTTTGTAACATTGTAACAGACAAGTATTGTGGAATTATAGTATAATTGTTTTTGCTGGCTTTTTTATCTGCTCTGGAAGTATTTGAGCAGTTTTTCTGACGTTAAGTAGTTTATAGCTCTAGAAATTAAATAGCTAATGACTAGTGATGTCTGCGCTTTCCAATTACATGAAGGTGAGTAGGTACACAGTACAGGTACCTAGTAGCTAACCAGTGGAATGGAAATCATATCAATAACTTGAACCAGGATAAAATTAAGTTTACGTTACTTGCAACTGATGAGAAAGTTAAAAATAGGCTTTATATTGAACTAGCGGACCCGGCAGACGTCGTCCTGCCCGCTATTAGCGCCAACTACCGGGTCCAATTTTTCTACTTATAGACCTTCCTCTTGAATCACTCTATCTATTAAAAAAAAACCGCATCAAAATCCGTTGCGTAGTTTTAAAGATTTAAGCATACATAGGGACATAGGGACATAGGGATATAGGGACAGAGAAAGCGACTTTGTTTTATACTATGTAGTGAAGTGATAAGCATTAGACAAGCTTACCCAAAAGGTAAACTGGGACTCTATTACTAAAACTCCGCTGTCCGTCTATCTGTCTGTCTGTCTGTCCGTCCGTCCGTCCGTTCGTCTGTCATCAGGGTCATATCTCATGAACCGTGATAGTTAGACAATTGAAATTTTCACAGATGATATATTTCTGTTGCCGCTATAACAACAAAAAATACTTAAAAAAATATAGCCTATGTCACCCGGACCATAACAACGAATCAATTGACATCTCATTTATCAAAATCGGCCCAGTAGTTTAGCCGCTACGGTGGAACACACAGAATCTTATACAAAAATCTTATCAAACATACGTACGTACATACATGCATATACTGCTAAAATCATAACCCTTCCTTTTGGCTTTGCCGTAGTCGGGTAAAAATATGACAACCATACCCATACCGTATCTACTCCGCAGCTTCCCATCAGTATTACCAGGTCTTTAGTAAGCACTATTGAGCCAACAGACAAAACCAAACTTAGAATTTTTAGGTGCCTAGCTAAAGGCACCTGAAAATTATAAGTTTAGCTGTATGTTTATAAATATAAAGTTGTGATAGCCTAGTGGTTAGGACAACCGACTTCTAATCGGAGGTCGTGGGTTCGATCCCGGGGCACGCACCTCTAACTTTTCGGAGTTATGTGCGTTTTAAAAGTATTTAAATATCACTCGCTTTAACGGTGAAGGAAAACATCGTGAGGAAACCTGCATGCCTGAGAGTTCTCCATAACGTTCTCAAAGGTGTGTGAAGTCTGCCAATCCGCTTGACTAGCGTGGTAGACTATGGCCAAAACCCTTCTCACTCTGAGACCCGTGCTCTTTAATGAGCCGGTAATGGGTTGATCATGATGATGATGATGATAGCTAAAGGAAGGATTCATCCAACTATATGCTACTTATATTATTCGAATTGTACACCTAACTTGATCTTAAAGCAATCTACTCGCGAGTAGATACCAACATGAGATATCTTAGTTCTGCCCTTCACTGCTCACTCCGCCTCGCTAACAGGGTCAAGCCGAGTTAATTGAGCTAATTCATCTTTTACTCTAAGGCTCGGACAAACACGTAGCGAGACGACTCGACGCATCCTTTTTCCGTAGTAACCGTGACTCGTGAGCGACTTTATACAAATCCTCATAATATTACAACCCTGTTCAAATGCTAGTAAGCTCTATTTGGCACCTCCTGCTAATTTAACTAGTAATTTCGTTTTGTTATAATAATAACCATGAGCGCCTATA
Source organism: Melanargia galathea (assembly GCA_920104075.1). Classification (NCBI taxonomy): domain Eukaryota; kingdom Metazoa; phylum Arthropoda; class Insecta; order Lepidoptera; family Nymphalidae; genus Melanargia; species Melanargia galathea. The sequence continues at coordinate 4,410,840 of OV049872.1, read as the reverse complement.
TACAAATCCTCATATTACAACCCTGTTCAAATGCTAGTAAGCTCGATTTGGCACCTCCTGCTAATTTAACTAGTAATTTCGTTTTGTTATAATAATAACCATGAGCGCCTATATACAAATCCTCATATTACAACCCTGTTCAAATGCTAGTAAGCTCGATTTGGCACCTCCTGCTAATTTAACTAGTAATTTCGTTTTGTTATAATAATAACCATGAGCGCCTATATACAAATCCTCATATTACAACCCTGTTCAAATGCTAGTAAGCTCGATTTGGCACCTCCTGCTAATTTAACTAGTAATTTCGTTTTGTTATAATAATAACCATGAGCGCCTATATACAAATCCTCATATTACAACCCTGTTCAAATGCTAGTAAGCTCTATTTGGCACCTCCTGCTAATTTAACTAGTAATTTCGTTTTGTTATAGTCATAACCGTGAGCGTACAAATCCTCATATTACAACCCTGTTCAAATGCTAGTAAGCTCGATTTGGCACCTCCTACTAATTTCACTTGTAACTTTGTCATGTTAGCAACGTGCGTGAAGTCAGCGGGTAGTATCAAGCCGTGCCTGTTAGCATTTGATAGGTAAGGGCTATACGTTTACAAGTTCTAATACTCGCGTTGAAGACGATGCTATGTCGCTGCTGTTTCGGGTCGTGTATATCTTAGCCTTAAATGTTGCTTTAACTCTCGGTTTAATCAAGTCTTGAGGTTAACGAGAAATATTTTGTAGGTGCGTCTCTTGATTATCGATTACTTTGAGATCTCGTTCGAATTGATAGTTTAAAATTGTTATTACAGACGTGCGTTATGTATATTGTACGAATGAAGGGAATCTGACTTATACTCGAACCTACAATTATATTCTTATATGATCTTCTTTTAGGTCACGATGCAACTAAGAGCTACTTAAATTCCGAGTTCAGAGTTTTACATTCAGATAATATCAAAACTAACCAATCAAGGATATATATATACATGAAAAAATCGCTTAATTGAACTTTGCGATCAACTAATTTTAGTGTGTAAGCCAAGTCTTGCATGCAAGTATGACGTCATATTTGCATACAAGTTGCTTGCATTGCAAACATATTTCCAAGAATGTGCAAATTGCATGTAGATTTTACTCGCATACAAGTGGAGATGTTCACTAATTGAGGAGGACATCATGGGACAACATGCAACTAACGTTTGCGCGTTCAATTTTAATAAAAGTATAAATTAAAAATTTAAAAAACCCCCGACATTCGCCATTTTATGGCAGCGGCCATCTTGGATTTGCAATAGTGCTATTCTACTAGTCAAGCCCTTTCATTTGATACCCATATTAAGAGAGTTGTGAAAAAATATGTAATCCGCCATTTTGTAGCGGCGGCCATCTTGGACCGATTTTCTTCAAACATAGCTAACAACACTCTTGACTAATTCACCTTTCAAATAAAAAAAACCGCATTCAAATCGGCCCACCCGTTTGAGCGCCACAGGGGAACTGTTACAGCCAAAGTAATAAATAAGGATATTATGAATACTATCCAGCTATTATAAATAATGTGGCTAATTCTGTTGTACGCAATCTCTAAACCTAAACTAAATTGACAGGTTTAAAAATAGTGCTATCCCCTTCAGCAAGGTGGATTGTGAAAGAGACAGGAATATATTTAGACCTGTCATTTTAGTTTAGATTTAGAGATTGTGTACAACAGAATCGGCCACAATATCAACTCAATTTGGATAAAGTAATAATTGACACAGAATTATTAAAATTATCTAGCTATTATGAATAATATTCAGCTATTTTATATAATATCTTAGAAGACTTGGATAAAGTAACAAAACAAGGACTTATGTTTAACTGTTCACCAGTGTGCTTAGTCTAAATCGGAGCACTCGAAAACGAACTCGAAAACTATTGATCGATTTCAGAGTAAAATAGACCTAAAATGGCTTGTATTAAGGTTTGAGTTCGCCAATACATTCAGCATTCGAACAATGCTGAATGTATTGGCGAACTCAAACCTTAATACAAGCCATTTTAGGTCTATTTTACTCTAAAATCGATCAATAGTTTTCGAGTTCGTTTTCGAGTGCTCCGATTTAGACTAAGCACACTGATATTGCAAAATATAATGTCAAATAAACAGTTTATACCACCCAAAAACATACTTAGTTACTTCTGCAACGGCTTCGGCGCTGCGGGAAGTGCATCCACATCGTCCCTGCGTAGTAAAGCCCAGGCACACATGCTCACCTCCACAGCTTTGACCTGCCTCATCCGCTACGGTTCGCACGGGTGCCTAAGATTTTCTACGGCGGGCGGGGGCTGCTCTCCCTTCGCACCTACGGCTTTATAAAAACACTCTAGGGACAGGGCAGACAAAGCTACGTGGTCTGTGAAATGAAACCTGGTATGATTTAAGTTAATACTAGTGAGTAACTTATAGGATACTTTTCATCCCGAAATTCAGCACGGTTCTCTTGGGAGAGGGGATGAAAGTTAAAATGTGTACTTAGCTGTAATTTATTAACGGGTAGTTCGATTTCATTCATTCTTTTTTTATTAGAAAGGAGATACTTTAAAAATTATTCCGTAAATATTTCAAGGTCATCGGTTTTGTAGTTTAGAAATTACAGCCATCACAATCCTCAGTATTCCATAATACTTGGAACCCGGATTGCACAGGAACCTTTAAACGTCTGGATTATCATCTGGTATTTAAATGCAACACAAATTTAAATGCAAATTTGTGTTAGCTTAGGAAAAACAAAGAGTTCCTGCGTCCACGCGGGCGAAGTGGCAGGCATCCACTAGTTCATTAATAATACTTATTTTCGTGAGGTACTTATCTCCTGAGGTGTCTCCGGAGAAATTAAAACAGCTATGCCTATAATGTTTCTATCATCAGCTTTGGCACGGTCTACATCAGGAATTTTAGGCTAGGTTACTGGTTAGGTTAGGATAGGGTAGTTTAGATTACGAGATCGTGGTGATCACGCCACACCACAAAGGAATGAGATGCGGGAGAGGAAGCAAGTCGGGCCGTATTTATCATTTTGACCAAGGTTCACCTGCTATTATGAATAATGTCTGGTTTGACATGATATTATGAATAATATCTGGACAATTTAGATATTATTTATAATTGCCAGTCATTATGAATAAAAGCCAATTAATTACTTTGGCTGTAACAGAACAAACAGACAGACACACACACACACACACAGACACGTCAAACTTATTACACCCCGTCGTTTTTGCGTCGGGGGTTAAAAAATGTACAAGTTCAAACTACCTGCATGCAACTTGTAGCTTGTATGCAAGATTATTTAAGTTGCATGCAATTTGCCAATTGTATACAGCTAACTTGCCTATGGAATCGCGGCTTAAATAGGTATAGAAAAAAGTGTGTATGAAGGCCATCACATAGATTAAAGTGAACGCAGGACTGTGAACTCAGAAAGTCAAAAACCTAAACATCCGACAGTGGGGTCAAATATGTAGATTTGATTCCATAATCATGTCCAGACTAACTTTATTAATTAAATCCATATGAATTCGCAGCACATCCAGTGCTAAGACGCCACGAAAACAACGGGTCAATGGACCTTGTAACGCCTAGAGTTAGCGCCTGTGGCGTTAACTGTTGCCAAGTTGTTTTCGACCAGAGAGCTGTCGTGTTACTAGAGTAGCAATGTCGCCCAAAGTGGACTTAACAGGGCTCGTGTACTACTGGTGGTTGTATCCATGGTGGTATTAAAAAAGTGGATTCTGTTCGGACTCGTAGACTTTCGGTCTTTATTAATTGTCATCATTAAAGTCACTTCCATAATGCTATAGTTACATGTAAAATTGTTCAAATGTGTTCAGTCAATTTTGAAAAAAGGTAAGTAGGCACTTTAATTTTTGTCTTTTTACTTTAACCAGTTATTTTTTTTGTCATTCAGTTAGTTGGATCTGCAGACCAGCTATCGAATTCGTCTTAACTCATACGTGACTTTACATAATATTTTACATTAAAATTAACATTTTTTTTATATACGTGAAAAATACAACTTTCATACTACTGTAATCCTATACATTTATAAAAATAAATGTTTTTCTGTTCGTCCTTTATATGAGATCATGTGTCGTTTATCTTAGTGACCTGAAACTAGGCACAGAGATGTATAGCTTGCATTCTGTAGAGGGTTTGTGGAGACTTATTCCCAGAAAAGAATTCATGTAATGTAATCAATGTAATCAAGTTTTCAACTTACCTTAGGTATCAAGGTTCAACCTACTTAGATAAACTTTACTCATGATTTTTCTCACAATAAATGATTTGATTTGATTTGAATATTTTTACCAAATCATACTTATTTGTTCCAAGCTTACGTCCCAATAATAATTGAAGTTTTCTGCTCTATGCTCTCTTTAACTCATTGTTTTAACCTTGGGATAGCGCACATTTTTAGCGCGGTTTTTATTTACGCCGTGGTTTTAGTCACACTTGTGTGATCAAAATAGCACTTTTATGTTATTATTTTTATTCTTAGCACACAAAAACTTTACTTTTAAATTTCTATGAGAAATGCATTCAGCCATTTCCAGTGAGGTGACAGCTATATCTATTTTAGCACTCTTAAAATTAACGCTACGATGATTTCAAACTCGCTACGTTTAAATAAAGCTTCTTTATTACTTAAAAAAAATATTTAAAAAAAAATACTAGGTAACTACTGAATCCGCTTGGATTTAAGTTTAAAAAATGTTTCTTCATACACACTCTACTATTCTTTTTATGTCCGTTTAGATTGGATTAGATGGAATTTCAAATAATCCCTTCTTTAGGGTACCCTAGGAATATGTCCTCCAAATTTTCAAACCCCTAGACGGTTTCTTATATGTATCTACGTTGTGTGCCAATTATTCATGGACCATGGTACTGTTTTATTGATGTATACCTATATCATTCGTATCTACGTATTCCAAATGTATAAAATTTACCATTCACTGTAGAATATTTGATGTAACCGTCAATATTAATTGTTAATAATTTCAGAAACTTAATCATCGATTCAAATTAGAGGTTTTTTCGAACGGCATTCGTTAAAAATATGTTTGGTTATTAGTTTAAATCACCGGCGATTAGACCAATCACTGCGTTAACATGAACTATCTATTAGCGAGAGAGGAAGTGACGAAATAAGTACTTTTAAAAACCATAGGTACAGTGGATTAATAGTTTGAGAAGAGTTTATCTCAATCAAAATAGTAAGTAGACACGATTTAGAAACTATCCGAGCTGAGTCTACATGTTCTCGATTTCTATTCGGATGTCGGATAGCCTAAACGTAAGTTTTGTCACTTTCTTACTTTATGTCAAGTGACAAAAACAAAAGTTGTAGATAGCTATCTGATACTTATCAGAAGGTGGTGAAACAGGCCCTAAAACGCACATAACACTGAAAAGTTAGAGGTGCGTGCCGGGGAACGAACTCAGTCCCCCCGAAAGGAAAGTCGACGTCTTAACCACTAAGCTATAACCGCTTTTGTGTAGCTACACGGGTTCAAAAATTAACATAAAAATCTTTCAGCCTGTGTAAATTTTGAAACTACTCGAAGTTTTTACGAAAACTGAGAAATCCTTACATATGTAGATATTCGTTACTAAAGCATATCTACGACATATATTCGACATTTATTATTAACTAAGTAGTAAATAAGAATTAAGTTTCTTTTAATTGTACGCACAGCTTGTACGGGACGCGCTAGGGAGCATCGAGGGAGACTCATCCGGCCAAATAAGAATTTTAAGCGACTCAATTACCTTAATCAAGTGGTAGCATTAAACCAGTTTCCTGGATAACGTATTTCGGTGTTGGTCCGGCGAGCGAAGGAAACCGCCGCAACGAACGAAGACTGAGCCCTTAAAAGGTGCGCATTTCGCTTTCTTTCGAGGGACCGTCCGCGTCTCGGGGAAAAATTAATCAACCATTCAACTCAAAAATACGAAATCATTCAATGAATTTCGTGTAAGTCGACACGTAATTGGCGATCGGACGCAAAAAGTGGTTCTCGCTTAAATGGTGCGCGCACCCGCTGTTCGGGGACGTAAATACGCGACGAAAAAGTCGCCGCTCGCGACGCGCGTCCCGATCGCGCGACAAAAACATGACGGGCGGGTACGACGCGACGCCGCGCGCCCACCGGCCGAAGCCTGAACGTAAGTTCTGTGACTGCACGACTTAACAGCGCAGCCGAAAGATCGATGGCCGAACGTTTATTTTCGTTTTTATTTAATTAATTAATAAATATTTCTTTGTGGGCTAGTGCAAGAATGATAAATGCAGCAAAAAAGTGGCGGGGCACGTTTAGCATTAATTAATTAATGAGGCAAAAATATTTGTGACTTTAGGGTTGATCGCCTTAATTGGTTAAGTATTCACTCGATGCCGCTCTCCTAGTTTGGTTTTCAATTATAATTTTGCGATAACAGCGACCTTTACGAATATGCCTTCGTTTTGCTTTTAAAAAATTGATACATATTTTTGTATCAATACGTGTAGGAATTATTTATTAATTTGTATCCAGTTTATAAATGTTATTGGAAGACGTGTGAACACTTCTTCCCGATTCTTTTGAATTCAAGAGGATTAAAATCATGTCTTGAGCTAATGATGGTTTCAAAGCTCATAGTTTGATGTTAGCTAAACTCACTTGAAATGTTAGGTCTAGGGATCATATTTTCTCGCGGCCATGTTTTTAGGGTTCCGTACCCGAAGGGTAAAAAACGGAGCCCTATTAATGTCACTCGGCTGTCTGTCTGTCTGTCTGTCTGTCTGTCTGTCTGTCTGTCCGTCTGTCCGCCGGTCACAGGTCTCTAGCTCGCAGACGAAATGAGTTACAAACCTGAAATTTTGGTATTTAGTGTAAAACGTTAACCCAAAATCAAATATTGAGTTAGAAATTGAATTAAATTATTTTTCAGGGGGGCTCCTATACATGAAAAAGGAGCCGGAAAAAAAAATTTTTTCTTTACCCTAGCTTGTGGGGTATCATTTTTTAGAGCTCATTAAGTAGAGTACAAATATATATTTTTTTAATTTTTATCTCACAAAATAAGGGAATGGGAGGCCATCAAAGTTGTCAGTTTTAGACCATTTTTGTGACGGGGGCTATCTCAAAAACTAAACTAGTTGGGAATATGATATTTCAGTATATTATGTACTATATGCTCTATTTAAACAACAAATACTGAAAACAACGATTTATTAAATAGTTTATAAGCTGTGACCAAAATAAACGAACATTTTTTTGGGTTTTTCTTTCACGGTTTGTTGCGATGTCTAGCTCGGAAATTAAATATTTCTTAGACCCAAAATATTATATTGTTCATAATTATGTACGGAACCCTGAAAGAGCGAGGCCTGACTCGCACTTGGCTGATTTTTTTTTTATTGGTCAATATAATACAAAAAAAAATCTACTATTTCGACCATCCTTAAAGAAACTTTGCGTAAACATATCAATAGGTATAATTACTTTACTCTCCCTTTATTACTTATCTAGTCACTCTCCAATTTATTTTTCTTCGTAATATTTATTCCAGCTAATTCAATTAAGTGTCTGGTAGACCTTGGTGACAAGCTTTACAATGTTCCTGATCAAAGTTTTTATGCTCTATTATATTATTATAGTTTTTGTTCTTTCAAATATTTAATTAATAGCGGATACCTAGAGTTAATTATCTAGGTATTAATTAATAATAATGATCAGTCCTTTTTCAAGAACTATATACAATAGTATGAAAAATACGTAGAGTATGTTATTTTAAACAAAAAACCTACATTTCACAGTATTGAAATATTGCATCCCACATGTAAGCTAGAAAACATGTTTTTATGAAACTCGTCTATAAAATCTATAATAATTTTAAATGCTAATTGATGAATAAAACATGGTCTTTAAAGCTCTTTTGGATCGTCTAGACGCTTATGTTATATCATCGTGTAGATTGGTAATATATTCTATCGTAGACTTAGGCGATACTTTTGACTTACATGGCTCCCTCCATTGAATAAGAAATATAACGGTGCTACATGCATACCCTTATTTGTGGTATCAATATTTATTGATGGCCTTATATTTATTCATCAAGACCAAAAATAAAAATTCTTAGGTAAGTATATTATGTTTTAACGTGTCCACAGCATCAGATGGTATATTTTTTGTTCATGTGAATATTTTTTAAGTTTTTCTTTTTTCAGGTGTTTATTTAAGAACATTAGGCCATAAATTCGTATTGTCGCATTTTTGATAGAATGTTAAGAGCGTTGACGCGGCCTGCGCCATTTTAGCTCATTTTTAAGCTATTTTGACCCTTCATAAGTTGTTAATTAATGCATTTACTTAAAAACTTATTTATACTACATTGTAGATAATTTTCTGTTCTAGGGAATTGGAAGACAACATTTTGCAATTTATTGATAGTTTGTGTCTTATTGCCAAAATACCAAAGGCCTATTTTTGAATTTTGGGTTTCGTGTAATCTTTGATGTTCACTCCGTCAAAAGTTACTTGTTCGATTCACACACAAAGATATAGGTATTTATTAAAGGAAATGTCCTGAACTAAAGACGTGGAAGAAAACATTTTTTCATTTTGTATTTTTTACATCATAAAAATTCAAATAAAGAAATTGGAATTTCAGTAAATTGTAGACATATAAAACCGTCATTTTAGTAGATTATTTTTCGATATTTATAGTAAAATTAAGTATTTATAAAAGTAAAACACATTTGCAATAATATAAACAAAAAAAAATTTGAAATTTACCACTATTTGTTACCAAAAAATAACTTTGAAACCCAGTACAAAACGCAGAAAGTTGCAGTAGGAAATTGAACTAGGAAACTAGTATGGGCCGAGGCCTCTCAGAGAACGGACGTAACACTTTTTGTCTCGGCAATTCCTATTGGATTACATGAAATATACGTAAAATTGTAGTGCGACTGTCACTTTTCAATACTAGATATTTTTAATGCTCACTATTTTTTGTTACAGATAGATTAAAACTTTTGACGCATTTTTTAATTGTATTATATATGTTACCGGAAATGTATGTAATCCGTCATTGTATACAATTCCTAGGAAATGTATGTAATTCCTAAAATTGCACGGAAAAGTGTAAAATAAATTATATTAGACACATTTCCTAGGAAATCTATACATATCCTAAATAGCAATCGGAAATGTAAAACATTTGAGATATCAATGGGTACGCGGGGATAGCGGGGCGAGGGGAGGGTATTGCATCATCTGATCAGGCGATCGCGCTAGTAAGAGGAGGTACTTATTACTTTATCTTAGGCGGAAATCATATTCTTTTCAAAATTTTTTTTTTTTTTTTCAGAAGTTAGGTAAGGTTAGAACACAAATATCCATGTGCCCAGCCGCAGGACGGGCACTTAAGTTCTATTGGGTCCTAGGTAGAATGTGGTCCAAAAGAAAGCATTATTTTTATACATTTCCTAATACGATATAGGAATTATATATAACTAGCTTTTGCCCGCGGCTTCGCCCGCGTAAATTTAGGTTTTTCACAAATCCTGAGGGAATCGTGGATTTCTGGTTCCCGTTCCCGCTCCCTTTTCCAACCTTTATACTTACTTTCAAGGTAGTTTGCTATAGTGACCTACCTATAGCTAGCTGTAGCTATAGATTTGGGTTTTTTCAAAATCCCGCGGGAACTGTGGATTTTTCCAGGATAAAAAGTCTGTTTTAAGTCAGGGCATCATCTATCTCCATTAGTTAGCTTACATCCTAGGGAGGGATATAGGATACTTTTTATCTCGGAAAATTAAAAAGTTCCCATGGAATTTTTAAAGGTCCGTCCGTTTAACTGATTTATACGAAATTTGGTAGGTACAGCTGAGGTACCTTGCGTCCCGGAAATTGACATAGGCAACTTTTATCCCGAAAAAGCAAATAGTTCCCACAGGATTTTTAAAAACCTAAATCCACGCTGACGAAGTCGCGGCCATCATCTAGTACATAATATTATGTGGAAAATGAACTAGAAAATAGCTATACAAAAAACTATCGTTCGGTAACTATTAAAATTTAAAATCGAGAAATGACATCAAAATGAAGAAGGGGGTTTACATTACAAATTGGTAACTAACAACATACTTTTGTTGACAAAAGTTTTTGATCTCTCTTGTATCTCTCGCGGAAATGACTGCTGTCTAAGTAATTTAACATATTATAATTTTTTTTTATTTAACACATACGCTACTTTTTATCCTGGAAAAATCCAGAGTTCCTATGGGATTTTTAAAACACCGAAATCTATAGCTATAGCTATTGGTAAATTACTATAGCAAACTTCCTTGAAAATAAGTATAAAGGTTGGAAAAGAGATCGCGGAAAAAGTCGCGGGCAAAATCTAGTATGTAATAAGTAAATAAATGAGATTTTGAATTAATCTGCATTTTTCTTCACTCTCTTACCCTTACACGAGTAGGTAGGTATGTAAAAAAATCAATATCAGAAGCTGTACTATATTCTCCAATTACATTTTTTATGTACTGGTCTACTCTATAAGGTCTTTTTCAAGCATTATACATTAATTATGCCTGCTTTATAAAATTAAAAATCTTCGAACTAAAAACTAATAGGTGCCTAAAAATATTGAAAAAAAAATAATAATAGCCCATTTGAAAACGGTAAAAGGATCAAAACGGTTTGTTACACTACACTGCAATTGCTGCAGCCTGTTCATTCACGTAAACAAAGAATCTCAGGTAAATGCCTAAACTTGCGAAGCGGGTTGGTGCGTCAACGCTCTTAATGACTAATGAGCCATGGATGAAAATTAACTCCTTCTCAATAGGTATAGGTACTTCTCTGAATTAATTTTGACCAAGCCAAAAACAGGTTTAAAGAATTTGAGTTTCCTAAATCCAATAGGGAATCGGTTTTTGGCCACTTTCACCCGCACAGAAATCTTGACGGTCACTTCATTGAAAGCATCATTATTTTCAGCTATAGTAGGTCTGCGATTTTTAATAACTGAATCACATTAAGATTATTTGAACTGTACCATAACCCAAGTCCATCCTACGGATCGACGTGATTTTTTGCATTGGTATATAGTTGAGAACGTGGATAGTGATATGGGGTTATTTTCATCTTGAGTTAAGTACCTTTTTAACCCCCGACGCAAAAACGACGGGGTGTTATAAGTTTGACGTGCCTGTGTGTGTGTGTGTGTGTCTGTGTGTGTGTGTGTCTGTCTGTTCCCCTGTGGCGCTCAAACGGGTGGACCGATTTGAATGCGATTTTTTTGTTTGAAAGTTTAATTAGTCGAGAGTGTTGTTAGCTATGTTTGATGAAAATCGATCCAAGATGGCCGCTGCTACAAAATGGCGGATTACATATTTTTTCACAATTCCCTTAATATGGGTATCAAATGAAAGGGCTTGACTAGTAGAATAGCACTGTACAAATCCAAGATGGCCGCTGCCACAAAATGGCGAATGTCGGGGGTTTTTGAAATTTTTAATTTATACTTGTCATCATCATCATCATCATCATGATCAACCCATTACCGGCTCACTACAGAGCACGGGTCTCCTCTCAGAGTGAGAAGGATTTTGGCCATAGTCTACCACGCTGGCCAAGCGGATTGGCAGACTTCTCACACCTTTGAGAACGTTATGGAGAACTCTCAGGCATGCAGGTTTCCTCACGATGTTTTCCTTCACCGTTAAAGCAAGTGATATTTAAATACTTAAAACGCACATAACTCCGAAAAGTTAGAGGTGCGTGCCCCGGGATCGAACCCACGACCTCCGATTAGAAGTCGGTTGTCCTAACCACTAGGCTATCACAGCTGTGATAGCCTAGTATCCCTTTATTTATTTATTAGCCTAGTATTTATACTTGTATCCCGGGAAAACAAACAGCTCCCGCGGGATTTTAGGAACCCAACTAAAAACCCAACCAAGTCGCTGGCAACAACTAGTAATTAATGAATCAAAACGCAGAGCGTACCGGGGATTTTCTGTTATTGGATATCTAAGTATCCGAGGACATACTCGCGTGGAACGCGAAAATTAATGCGATTGTCTGTGGCCTGTCGCGAAGCCAGTATTTATGGCATTCCTATATTTTACACGGTGCAGCGTCCGGAAGGTCGCTCAGCACTTCATAATCGCGGGCCGGGCTCGGTGTATTTATAGCGGTGCCGGCTAATAAATGGTCAGTTCGTGACTAAGCCCAACATTTTACTGGCTAGTTTGTTTAATTTGTTCATCTTATGAGTTTGTAAGTATAAACTATCTAGTTGGTCTAGTGGTTAGCATATTCGACCGCACATCACGAGGTCCCGGGTTCGATTCCCGGGTCGGGCAAATAATTGTTAGGTATTGGGTTTTTCTGTCAAGAAATTCTCAGTGCCAGCCCGGAGTTGGTAGTTGGTGGTGTTTACCTGCGACTTCGTTCTCGTGGATTCATATAAATCTCATACAAACTTTCAACCCCTATTTAACTCCCTTAGGGGTTGAATTTTTAAAAATCCTTTCTTAGCGGGTGCCTACGTTAACAAACTAATATTATAACGGCTAAAATTTGTGTGTGTGTATGTGTGTATGTTTGTTACTCTTTAACGCCGCAACTACTGAACAGATTTGGCTGAAATTTAGAATGGAAATAGATTATGCCCTGACTTAACACATATGCTACTTTTTATTCTGAAAAATCCACAGTTCCCGGGGATTTTGAAAAAATCGGAATTTACTACAGCAATCTACAGCTGCAACTATAGATAGATTAATATAGCAAACTTCCTCAGTAAACTTTTCCTTTTATATATTTTTAGATTAGTTTACGTTCGCGACTTCGTCCGCGCGGATTTTGCTTTTAAAAGACCGCGTCGGAATTTTGCAAAGTCATATCTACTGTGGGAGTGTGAGATAATGAGAGGAATTACCCGCGAAATCTCAGGTTTTTAGAACCAGCGGTTTGAGCTATGCGTTGATAATAATATAAGTATGACAGCGTAAAAAGCATATTTCAAAATCTTGTTCGAAAACGGCAACTGCTGAGTTTCTTGCCAGCTGTTCTCAGCAGAAACTAAAATAAATTCTCGTAGTCAGAAGTTGGCCTACGTGAAGTAAATAATTTTGTAGTTGCAGTGACCAATAAATAACTGTTATAGTATCAGCAGAGACTAATTTGACAGGTCACCAATCACCAGAGACAAAAACCAAGGTTCAGAGCTTGTGTCATCTTGGTTGGTCGTTATCGATGCTAGTCAATAACAAATTAGGAGTTTGAAGGTTATTCGTTGGAAACTTTTAGTAGTGAAGTTTAGAGTAGCAGAGAATGTGTCCGATTTTTGTCTTAGCAAGTATAAATTAAAAATTTAAAAAACCCCCGACATTCGCCATTTTGTGGCGGCGGCCATCTTGGATTTACAATAATGATATTCTACTAGTCAAGCCCTTTCATTTGATACCCATATTAAGGGAGTTGTGAAAAAATATGTAATCCGCCATTTTGTAGCGGCGGCCATCTTGGACCGATTTTCATCAAATATAGCTAGCAACACTCTCGACTGATTCACCTTTCAAACAAAAAAAAACCGCATTCAAATCGGTCCACCCGTTTGAGCGCCACAGGGGAACAGACAGATACACACACACACACACATACACACACACACACACACACACAGAGACACGTCAAACTTATATAACACCCCGTAGTTTTTGCGTCGGGGGTTAAAAATATGACATCGCATTACGGTTAAGCCTGATTAAAGTTAGCACTGTGAACGAGTAGTGCCATCACAGAGGAAAAAGCCATGCCACGACCGTGCAATTATCAATAAATTCTCGCCTGGCCGGACATGGGCGTGGCATGAATGTGTCATACAACTATTCCTTCAACAATGCTCCGACCCTAGTTTGGTCTAAACTAAAACTAATTTAACCATACTCTAGCATAACTGTCTGTAAAAACTAGCAAGTAATAAAGATTGCGTTAGAGGAATGCCACAAGGCTGATACGGCGTCGTGACTAGCTTCCGCTCAAATAAAGTGTTGTGGTACCGTAGCGCACCGTCTGGCTTTGAAATATGACATACACTGGATTTTTCTATGTAGAATGCTGCAGCGACACCACAGAAGCACATGCTGCGAAGTCGCAACGCGTCGCTATACCGTATAGCGCACCGTGTGGCATACCACAAATTCTATGTACAACTCCCCAGTGGCACCACAGAAGCGCCGCTGCAATATCGCAGCGTGTCTCTATGTCGTAGCGCACCGTGTGGCATACCACATTTTTCTATGTACGACTCCCCAGTGGCACCGCAGAAGCACCACTTCGCTGCGACATCGCAACGCGTCGCTATACCGTAGCGCACTGTGTGGCATACCACAAATTTTTCTATGTACGACTCCCCCGTGGCACCGCAGAAGCACCACTTCGCTGCGACATCGCAACGCGTCGCTATACCGTAGCGCACTGTGTGGCATACCACGATTTTTTCTATGGACGACGCAGCAGCGACACCGCAAATCGCCGTGTGGCGTCGTTCTTAAACCGTTACGCGATACTTATCTTATTAAAACTTCATAATGGCGGCTCGAGATACGGGTAATTGTGTGGATGGGTTAAGCAACACCTTAATTATAGATTAGAGTGTGCAGGGCCTAGCATTGCCACAGAATGAGAACCTTAAATAAGACGGGCCACAGTTAAAGATAAGATATAGGAAGAAATCAAAATTTATCTTTCATAGATTAAATTGAAGATATCTTTTACCTATTAAAAATAAACATTTACGAATAAGTGATTGTAGGTTCTTCTCGGTAGGAACGACATTCCAAACCAGTGGTAGATTCTATTGACGATTCAAAAGCACTTGTAAACATGTTTATGGTATTTGAATAAACTTAATAAATAAACACTTTGCTACTCTATTCTATTCTCCTTAACTTAGGAAGATGTAATTGTAAAACAATAATAGGATAGGTACCTAGGTTGTCTTATATTTTGCTATTCATAGCTACATATATTATAGCATAGCAATGGATCAGGGCCCTAATACGCCTACGTTAACAATGATTTAGGAAGCTGAAACACGTACATCTTAACAGGTTTCGCATACAAGTCAGAGCCTATGGTTACGTAAGTGTTAGATTATGTAATGCGTAGAAGTTGGTTTATCAAAGAAATGGAAGTGGCTCTTTATCAAAGACTAGAGACCCACCGGACTTTCGAACGGTTAGTCATCATCATCATCATGATCAACCCATTACCGGCTCACTACAGAGCACGGGTCTCCTCTCAGAGTGAGAAGGGTTTTGGCCATAGTCTACCACGCTGGCCAAGCGGATTGGCAGACTTCACACACCTTTGAGAACGTTATGAAGAACTCTCAGGCATGCAGGTTTCCTCACGATGTTTTCCTTCACCGTTAAAGCAAGTGATATTTAAATACTTAAAACGCACATAACTCCGAAAAGTTAGAGGTCCAGAGAGATCGAACCCACGACCTCCGATTAGAAGTCGGTCGTCCTAACCACTAGGCTATCACAGCTTTTTTACGGTTAGTAATTACTCGTTACTATCCCAATATACATTGTTTTTAACCCTCGACGCAAAAACGACGGGGTGTTATAAGTTTGACGTGTCTGTGTGTGTGTGTGTGTGTCTGTCTGTTCCCCTGTAGCGCTTAGAGAGCGTTGTTAGCTATGTTCGATGAAAATCGGTCCAAAATGGCGGATTACATATTTTTTCACAACTCCCTCAATATGGGTATCAAATGAAACGGCTTGACTAGTAGAATAGCACTATGCAAATCGAAGATGACCGCCACCACAAAATCGCGAGTGTCGGGGGTTTTTAACTTTTTAATTTATACTTGTATAAAATGTTGTGAAATATTGTAGTGATTTCGTCTGTTCTTGAGTAATATCTTCCGCTTCGTTGTCGTCTCAGCCGATAGGCGTCAACTGCTGGACATAATATAGTTCTCTATCAAGGATCGCCACAGAACATGATCTTGTGACACGATATTCCGTCATCCGAGTGGAGGGTCTTCCAACGCTGGGTTCCATGTGCGAGGTCGCCATTCGAACATCTTGGGACCCCAACGTCTGACGTGATCTTCTACGGCATTTTCAACAGAAAAACGTCAACCCAAGCCGTTAAAGTTGCGGAAAAAAATTGTTTGACTTTAGTATTTTTAAGGAAATGGCCCTACTCACCAAAATCGTCTTTATGTACTCTTTCTTTGCTTTTATCTGAGAGACTAGATATACCTATTTAGGTATTATCTTCTATCTATCTATCTATATCTATACATCTATCTTCTATATCTGTCTATACATATAATAAAATCGTAGAATTGCCGTATCTGTACATTGAAGATTTTTGCAAAATAATAACTGGGGGATGTTAGAGTTAAGTAATAAAACGTAAAAAAGCTATATAATATGTATGTTTGTGTGCGCATCACGCAAAAACTACTGAATGGATTGAAATGAAACTTGGCATGATTTAAGTTCATACTAAGGAGTAACATATAGGATACTTTTTATCCCGAAATTCAGCACGGTTCCCTTGGGAGAGGGGATGAAAGTAATGTAATTCGTTAACGGGTGGTCCGATTTCATTCATTCTTTTTTTGTTAGAAAGGAAATACTTTAAAGATTACTGGCTAATCTCTAAAAGGTTGGATCCATTTTGATATGACTTTCACTGGCGAATGTTTACATTTTGATCTACCTAAACATCTGCCAGTGAAATTTAACAGTTTTTAGCAAGGTCAAAGGAGCTAAGGAAAAACAAAATTATTCTCACGGGATTTTTAAAAACCAATATCCACGTGAACGAAGTCGCGGGTGTCCGCTTGTTAATAATAATTATAGATGGGTATTTATATATACAGAAGGTACACAAAACACTTTTACAAGGTTGAAAAGGCTCACATTAGCAATTAACAAGGCAATAACTTTGAATTAATTAAGAACTTATAATGCAAAAGAACCTATTCTTGACATAACCGCTTTTTCGCATTACAAGTAACTCCATCAACATAATTACCGCTTTTAAATGATAAAGTAAATACTGAGAAGTTATTCAATTTAACGATAACATCAATAACGTAAATTTTCGCTGACATTTTGTTTGGGGACAGTAATTATTACAAAGTATATAATAAACAGGGGGTTGATGCTAAATGTCAGGCATCAGGGTTTTATGTTTATAATTATACGTAGCCGATGGGTTTTGCGACGGGCGATGGCGATGGGTTTGATGACGACAATCTCACCTGCACAACTATACCCGTATTACTAATTCCCTGGAATTCTGACGCTTCGTAATGTTACCAGAGATAAAACAATTCCCACAAAAAAGATAAAAAATTCAAAACTTATGCAAATACAAATCAACTGCCGCATGTAGATATGACAAATGCCTGGCAGACACTTCATGGTGATAATGTCATTCGACATCCATTTTTATATAAGTTTTTTCAATGTGCTTCTTTTGTTTTCTGTTGCTGTCAGTGTGCACTTTCTAGTGTCCACTCTTGGTGTTTTCTATTTTAAGGCGAAACGAGTAATATTATTACGCGGCATATGGCTTTTTATGATGACAGGGAATTAAAGTAGTTTGGGGTAAAATCGTATTTCGTAGATGTTAACCCTGTTCTCCATACAAATAAATCATCTGTAAATGACAATGACAGCTGTCAGAATTCCGGGGAATTAGTAATACGGGTATAAGCATGTCAGTTACAGTGATTATCGCAACTCCCTGGCTGGTACTAGCGAATTCCGTAGCATGACAATTTGACAAACCTATTGAAACGTTATGCCCTTCACCAAATTTTTTTTGGATGACACTATAATCGATACCTACTGAAGCCAAAACTATAATTTTTTCATTTTTGTTTGTCCGTCTGTATCTTGGCCGCGAATCACGCCGAATGGATAATGTAAAATAAAGTATAAATTTTAGACTAATTCTAGACTAAACAGAGAATAAACAGCCTTAGATCGGTCATTGTGAAGTTCTTTGGGGGATGCCTATGTCCATTTAGTGGGCGTCTTATGGCTACAAGTAGGTATAAATTAAAAATTTAAAAAACTCCGACATTCGCCATTTTGTGGCGGCGGCCATCTTGGATTTGCAATAGTGCTATTCTACTAGTCAAGCACTTTCATTTGATACCCATATTAAGGGAGTTGTGAAAAAATATGTAATCCACCATTTTGTAACGGCGGCCATCTTGGACCGATTTTCATCAAACATAGACACCACTCTCGACTAATTAAACAAAAAAAACAGCATTCAAATCGGTCCACCCGTTTGAGCGCTACAGGGGAACAGACAGACACACACACATACACACACACACACACAGACACGTCAAACTTATAACACCCCGTCGTTTTTGCGTCGGGGGTTAAAATGATGATGATCTTGATGATAAAGGTAAAAAAAATATTGGCGGACGAGGGCGGCATTTTTCAGTTTTTGCCCCGCCTCGAAAAAATTCAAGATCCGGGGCTGGAGCATCCGCACGATCCCCCGTGATCGTTTATTTATCCGCATTATGGCTGAGCTGTACACCCATTCTGGGTGGTGTCACAGACGAATAATGTTACGCTATGTTTGTATATTGTTTGTTTATGACACCATTGGTGAATAAATGGGGCAATTTCAACAAAGCCGTTTTTTCTTGGATTTCGGTGGACTTTTTTATTATTAAGTTTTTTCCACTTTGAACTATGGTTTATTGTTCTTCTTGTTATTGTTTATGCTCTTATTGAATGCCATCAAAATATGTCTTATAAACTCGTGAGAATACGTGTTTAAAATTTTAATGCCACCGAAATGATAAAACTAGCCACCGAAATGATTTAAGTAGCCACCGAAATGATAGAAACTGTCCACCGAAATTAAAATTCACTGAAAATATATTAAATATACTACTGAGCAGCCTCAACCATACACTTTAACTAAATAGATGCACTCTTAGCAAGTGTGAAAGGTTGTATACTATCATGAGTGACAATGTGTTAACCTAGTTACGTATGTTCTACTTAATTTTAGATATTCCTCTGGATTTCACACAAAAAAATGCACCTACCTACAATAAAAGGAATAGAATAAAACTAAATGAAAAGACATATATTTTAATTAACGATTTTAATCTTAGCTTAGCAATAATCAGTCTTTTAATTTCTACTATTCTAATAATTTCGCACTTACTTAAATACAGTGTAAACTCTATATATTGCGACACTTAAAGGGCTTCAAATTTTATGGAGTTATTGAGATTTCAGAGTTGTCGTTAAATGAAGAGAAAAAAAATCAATATTATGATGCATACAGTGACTAATAAAGTATACAGTTTGAAAGTCTGTGACCAACCAAGAATATGATAACGTATAGATAATGCAGATGCATTATTTGACTGTGTATTTGAAGTTCCATTAGATTCTAAATCATCATTGATAATTGAGTGTGCCACTAAGGTTTGTCGAGTTGTCTGAATTTTGTATTTTTTTTTCTTAATATGCTTTCGAACTGGCTGCGTTTTTTTTTGCGTAGATTTCGAAGCTTGTGAGAATTTAATGCACTCCTCGAAAAAATTAATCCTGTAGCTTTTCCTCTTGCATATCTCTCTCTATCTTTTCTAAGAAACTCTTCTCGATCGCGTTTAATTCGTTGTTTTTTTTTCTGTTCGTATAATCTTCTTTTTCTTTTCTCTCATCTTTGGTCAATGTTCGTCTCGGCATTCTAAAAAAAATACGTCAATGATAGTTAGTAGATTAGTAGATTACATTTCAACATTGAATTCACCTGACACTTTAAAATAAATAATGTTATGTGCGTAAATATTTAAATATCACTTGCTTTAAGGGTGAAGGAAAAAATCGTAAGGAAACCTTCATGCCTGAGAGTTCTCCATAACGTTCTCAAAGATGTGTGAAGTCTACCAATCCGCTTGGCCAGCATGGTAGACTATGGCCAAAACCCTTCTCACTCTGAGAGGAGACCCGTGCTCTGCAGTGAGCCGGTAATGGGTTGATCATGATGATTTTACAAAAAAGTGATGAACAAAAAATCAAAACTTACCTATATTTTAATATACATATCGCTCGTTATCTACTAGAATTTTCCTTTTTGGTTTGGTTTTCGTTTATTTTTCAGTGTTTTTGACCACCTACCTTCTACCTACCAACAGTTCATGTATTCTTTTTGCGACCATTTCATAAACTTTCTCTATTGAGTAAAAAAAAATTAGTGTAGAACCAAATATGGGGAAAATCGGTGTACAGGTTCAATATTTTGATGACATAAGTAAGTGTACACTTATGTCAATTTGTACATATGAATTATTTGAACGTAGGTATAATATAGTTACTAAAAACTCTCTGAAAGTATGTTAATTACGATAGCGAAAAAATTATCAAAATCGGTTCATTAGTCTTTGAGATAATTGCGGCCATACATACATACATAAATTCGTACGGGTCAAATACATAAACTCTTTTTTTGAAGTGGTTTAGTTAAAAAATTACCTGCTGGCCTGAATTTTCATCGAAACAAATAATAATCTACCAAAATAATAAAACAATCCACCGAAATGACACAATTAAACACCGAAATGATAAAGCAATCCACCGAAATGAGATAATTAAGATTTAAAAAAACCGAAATGAGAATTTCTATCATTTCGGTGAGTTTTTTGTCATTTCGGTTGACAATTTAGCCCACCGAATCCACCGAAATGATAACACCGAAATTAGAAATACGGACAAAAATTAGCATTACAAGAAGACTATTTATTACAAGATGATATGAATATTACACAAATAAACGTATTGCCATTACGCACTCTTGAATAGTTTTTTATATGTATTAACTAATTGCAAGACAAGTTATACCTGTACACGGAAATGATAAGAAGTTTGTCACATGCCACCGAATTGAACTAAGGTAAAGTCTCCTTATTCCGTGGTATTCTAAAATTGGCACCCAATTCCGAGGTATATAGAAAAACAGCGTTTTCAACCGATCCCCAAGCTATTTTTTACTGCAACATATCTTAATCAATTGATAGTTTATCATTCCATAGATAAATGACGAAATTGTTAGTTTTATATGTATATGTTTTAAAATAACCGGCAAGTTTTACACTAGCAGCCGGTCCGAACGCATGTTTCATACATTTTGGACCTCGTGCACGAAATACCTACATTTTTTTAAATAGTGTTTATCCGTTAATTTTGAGCTTTATTTGTTTATATTTAGATTTGAATATTTGAAGGACTATATTTTCAATCGAAAACAATCAACTTTTGTGAATATTTGTAAAGAAATTAAGGTGAAAATAGGTTTTGAAAATACCTCGGCGTTAGGTGCCAAATATTTTAGCCGGTTCCTAACGCCGTGGTATACCGCGGAATTGCGATTTCATAGACTTCATAACTTTTTCAATTTTTAGAGTCGTTTTATGTTAAATACTTCTTGTTTCGGTTTTGAATATTTAAATAGGCAATAAGGTTACAGAGTCCTAATTACGAGGTACACTTTGGCGTCTCAATCACTAACTATACCGTGTCAAAGTTTACCTATTTAGGTAATTTATTGATAGATTGTATGGGAAAGCTAAAGAAAATTAATTTAAAAGAAAATTAAATTTATACATATTTCGATGCAATTTTGAGAGAGTATTGTACATATTTACGAAGATAATCTAATTAAGCTTTAAATTATTTGTTTATTATGGAAAAATCTTTTCTTTTTTAACACTCGGAATTAGGAAACGTGTTTTTTGTTACAAAACTCAATTCCGTGGTATTACCTCGGAATAAGGTTCTATGAGCCCCTAATTATGTGGTATGGATAGAAATACTACCTCGGAATAAGGTTCTATGGGCCTCTAATTACGTGGTATGTATAGAAATAAAATACAGGATGCTCACAATATTTCAGCATGGTTTCAGTTACACCAAGTATCATTCGCGTTCAGTCACGCAAACATTCATATTCTAAAACGTTTATCTTATTATTGCTCGTGCTGATTCATTCACTGACTCACTCATTGATCACCTCTCCTGTAAAATTTTGTATAAAAAATTTTTTTTCACTAATGATTCCGTATAGAAGACAAAAATTCATTCGGAACAAAAATATGGAGAGAGCTGATGATTGAGGATTTCGGAGACGGGTGAAGAGCACGCTTAAGGTATTGAAGATAGGAGGGGGGTGCTTGAGCAAATGTCATTCAAAACGTCATCCAATTGGCAGTGAGCTGAAAAAAATTCAAAATGGCGAAAAAAAGATGGCCGCCATACAAATTTCGTCGGTGTCCACCTCGGAGGGTAAAAAAATGGAAGAGTGGTTTCCTAGCAACAGATGATCAGGATCCAAAGGTCTATTCGATGAATAGAAAAAAAACCAAAATGGTGGAATTTATTTTTCCATAGAAAATGTATGGCGAATATTGAAGAGACTACAACTACTAAGGAGTATGGATGAGAGATGTCAAGTGGACGTGATCTACACGGACTTCGAAAAAGCATTCGACCGCGTGGATCACGTTATCTTACTTCAAAAATTAAGTTTGTTAGGTATAAATGGGAGCTTGTTTCGGTGGTTTACTTCATATATTAAGAACCGTATGCAAGCTGTTGTGGTAGGCAGTGCTAGAAGCAACTTCATATCAATACCTTCAGGGGTGCCCCAGGGGTCTATACTAGGCCCACTTTTATATAACGCCTATTTATTTGATATTGGAAGTTGCTTCCGCCATGCACAATATTTAATGTTCGCTGACGATAAAAAAATATTCCTCAAAATACGCACCACTGAAGATTGTCATCTTTTACAAGCTGAACTAGATACTTTGACCAATTATTATGCGAAGAACAGAATAGTGGTTAATGTTAATAAATGCCATCATATAACTTTTACTCGCAAATTAATTTCAGTAACTTTCAACTACAAAATTAATGGCATATCCATACCCAGTGAATCTATTGTTAGAGATTTGGGAATCCATATTGATACTAAACTTTCAATGAACGATCATATAGATATAGTTGCAAACAAAGCTTATAAACAGCTGGGCTTCATCAAACGAGTCACCCGTTCCTTTAACAATGTCTATTGTATAAAGGTACTATATTTTGCATACGTCCGAAGTATTCTTGAATATGCTTGTAATATCTGGTCGCCCCATTATATCATGCATACCCAAAGACTTGAATCCGTGCAGAGACAGTTTCTCAAATATTTAGCATTTAAAGATTTTAAAAATTTCAACAGCTATTCAGAAGCCTGTACTCACTATAAGATAGACTCCCTAGAACAAAGAAGAAGTCAGAGCGATATGCTGCTACTGCAATCAATTTTAACCGGCGCAATTGACTGCCCTAGTTTACTTTCAGCCTTTTCAGTTGTCGTTCCTCCGCCTCAGTTGCCATCTCTTCGAACGCGTCGCACACGCCTACTCCACGTTCCTAAATACAATACAAACTACACCCGAAATTCCATTATTCCGCGCCTAGCTAGAACCTATAATATTCATTACTCTAATCTTGATTTATTCTATTTATCTAAACCACAATTTAAAAAAGAGATAATAAACTTGCATCGCAAAAATAGATAATAATTATATGTTTTAAGATGGATAGAAATAATATATATATTTACATTACATGTTTTTAGGCAATTTTAGACTAGATTTACATTCACATCACCCATTTTCATCACATCATCTTACGCATACATAATCATATAAACAAACATACACACAGTGTCTCACATACACACACGCACACACACACACACACATACACTCACACATACATACACAATTGCATACGCAATTAGTTGTACCTACTCTGTTATTATTTTATTACTTATTTTTATCTTTGTAATCTATGTGGCCTTATTATTAATTTCTACTTGTGTACTTGTTATATTATGTTAAACGCTGTTGATTACTAATAAATAAATAAATAAATAAATAAATAAGTTGTAAACTATGCAAGGCTTTGATGTGGTTTTTTGGAGAAATCTCAAAAAAAAATATGGGAAGATATGATGATTGAGGGTTCTGAAGATGGTTGAGGAGCCCGGGCAGGGTACTGTAGATAGGTGGGAGGTGCTCAAGCAAAAATTACTCGAAACCTCATCCAGTTGGCACTGAACTGAAAAAAACCCCAAAATGGCAGATTCAAAATGGCGGCTATACTAATTTCGTCGATGTCTCACTAAGTATAAAAGATGGAAGAGTATTTTCTGGGCAAAATATGATCAAGACCTAAAGATCTACTAAATGGATAGAAAATAAATCAAGATGTCAGAATTTATTTTTCTGCACAAATTGTTTTTTTCATTGATGGTTTCGTATAGAAGACAAAAAATCATGCGAAGGAAAAATATTGAGACAGCTGATGATTGAGGATTTAGGAAATGGATGAGGAGCACGGCCAGTGCACCTATTGAAGATTGGTGGGTGGTGCTCAAACAAATATCACTCGAAACATCATCCGATTGGCAGTGAGCTAAAAAAAACGATTGTACAAATGTAAAATTAGTTTTTTTTTTTTAAGAAATCTCATCCTTACAAATTATTCGGAGCAAAAATACGGAGAGTGATGATGATCGAAGGTTTGAAAGATGGGTGAGGGGCACAGCCAGGGGCACATTCTAGATAGGTAGGAGTATATATATATATATACAGTAGTACAATATTATACAGTAGTAATACAGAGTACAATATTATACTGCCTGCCCTCCGGTCACCCGTGGACTCCACGAGACGGGATGACAGGCCCTTAAAAAAGGACCTAGCATCCTCGCCCTACGAACCCATGGTCTCCTCCCCAAAAGGCACAAATATGAAATTATTTTCTATATTTTCATATTTGCGCCTCTTGGCCCTTTCCGCCTTAGTGGCTGCTGCTCCGGCCGCCACGGAGGTCACCTGTATGTGAGACAATGCCAGTGTATCCACACACGTGGCATCTTATCCAAGCTACCTCCTTTGCTTCCATGGAACAAGAGTCACACCGTCATACCTAAACCTGTCATGTTATCAAATCTAAGATTTTTGTCGAACAGCTGATTGCTAACCTAGTGAGTACAGAGGCCTTATGCCGACTTTGTATATTGGGGAAACGATGATAGAAATTCGAGTATCAAAACACATTGACTAACATGACTTGAGAGTGAAATGCAACTAAACTGGCTGGTTTTAAGGTTTGAGTCCGCCAATATATTCAGCCATTCGTCTACGCTCCAAGCAGAATTTTTTAAAATAAATATTCGAAGTACCCTACTACATTATGACTTTATAATCTTATTTGATTGTAAGAGCATTAGGGTTAATTTTGCTCTGATATTATAGTTTTTCGATATTCAAATCTAGTACCGTTTTCGAAGTGTGCAAGGTCGAACTAACCATACAGGTCGTTAACTTACATTCGTACGCACCGCCTTGAATTTATTGAGGCTCGCGGTACTGTCAAAGGAAGTAAAGGCCACGCGACTTCAAGACCACTATTTGACTCCTATTAAGTTTTGATCATCTTTTGCTAAAAAAACTACTCTTCCATCTTTTATACTTAGTGAGATAATCACCGACGAAATTTGTATGGCCGCCATCTTGAATCCGCTATTTTAGTATTTTTTTTAGTTCACTGCCAATTGGATGAGGTTTCGAGTAATTTTTGATTGAGCACCTCTCACCTATCTTCAATACCCTGACCGTGCTCCTCACCCATCTCCAAAATCTTCAATCATCAGCTCTTTCCATATTTTCCCTCCGCATGAATTTTTTCTTCTATACGAACATCAGTGAAAACAACTTTTTGTGTGAAAGAAATAAATTCCGCCATCTTGATTTTTTTCTGTTCATCAAACTGTAGATCTTTAGGTATTAATAATCTTTTGCCAAGAAACCACTCTTCCATCTTTTATACTTGGTGAGATAGACACCGACGAAATTTGTATAGCCGCCATCTTGAATCCGCCATTTTGGACTTTTTTTCAGCTCACTGCCAATTGGATGATGTTTCGAGTAATTTTTGTTTGAGCACCTCCTACCTATCTTCAATACCCTGCCCGGGCTCCTCAACCAACTTCCAAACCCTCAATCATCATGTCTTCCCATATTTTTCTTTGAGAGTTCTCCAAAAAACCGCATTAAAGCCTTGCATAGTTCACAACTTGTAGTCTCTTCAATATTCGCCATACATTTTCTATGTAAAAATAAATTCCGCCATTTTGAATTTTTTTTCAATTCATCAAGTAGACCTTTGGATCCTCATCATCTTTTGCGAAGAAACCACTCTTCCATCTTTTATACCCTCCGAGATGGAGACCGACGAAATTTATATGGCGGCCATCTTTTTTTCGCCATTTTGAATTTTTTTTCAGCGGACTGCCAATCGGATGACGTTTCGAGTGACATTTGCTCGAGCACCCCCACCTATCTTCAATACCTTAAGCGTGCCCGTCGCTCGTCTCTGAAATCCTCAATCATCAGCTTTCTCCATATTTTTGTTCCGAATGAATTTTTGTCCTTTATACGAAACCATTAGTAAAAAAAAATTTTTCATACAAAATTTTACTGGAGGGGTGATCAATCAGTGAGTCAGTCAATGAATCAGCACGAGCAGCTATATATATATTAATAATATACATATATTAATATTTTACACACAAACATAATTAAACAATTACATACGTATCGAATTGATTTTGAAATCTATTAATAAATACAGTTCATTTGTGAACACCATGTAGAATTCATTCTACTCGTTTCCCTTTGAATTTTGTACCCTCGGAATTAGGAGCCATTTGCCTCGGAATTAGGATTTTTACCTCGGAATTGGAGCATTCGGACTTTCTTCATATTTAATTTAATTTTACATTTAAATCAAGTTGTAATTGTTGTCCTTTTAGGATATTTCAAGAATTAAATAAATAACGCTTCTGATAAAAATAGCCAGTTCTTCAGAAAGGTGTAGTAAATGCTTAATTTTTGACGTTCTTTCGAGTTTTTATGAAAATACCACGGAATAAGGGGACTTTACCTTACTTACTTTTTTTGCGGGAACACGCAGGCAAGCGGCGCATTTCCTCCTACGATAAGCACATAGACCACACTGTTACCTACATTTTAAGCGCACGAGGGGGGAGCTAGAGTTGTCCTATGCAAAACTACAATCGATTAAAAAAAAAACACCGAAATGAGAGGACTTTCTGGGACACAAGCATTTTTACTTACCAGTTATTAAACTAAGTAGATATTATCATAAAATTATTTTATAACTATACTGTCACTATTCACAATTTAAATAAAAGTAGCCATGTACCTAAATAAGCAATACTTTTTGATTTATGAGGGAAATTACATTGAAAAAGGTTGTGAGGACAGCTACCGAAATGATAAATTCGGGGCTTTAAAAATTTTTTATTTCCTAAACTGCAGTCCTAATCAATAAATATTTATTGTCTCGCATAGGTATCTACCTATTCTACCTAGAAAAAAATATTAGATCTTTATACTAACGTTGGACAGTACCGATTTCACCCATGCCGTGCGAATTTTGCTGTTGGGAAATCCACCCAAATATGTTTTCTTTCTTTCTTTCTTTCTTTATTGAGCAGCTAGCGGAGCGAATTCCCTTTGATGCGTGCCCGACAAGTCGCCGATCGCCACGATTGCTGACGATTGTGATCGCCATGATCGGAGACTACAGGCGTTAAGCCCTCTACACGATCGTGCACGCGTGTAATTATAGTCTATAGTCACCAATTGTAAAGAGGAAGCTTTAGGGGAGCGCCATGTTCTGACACACTGTGAATTATGCAAGCGGAAATCCGTACGACTACGGGCTTCAGCCGCAATGTGTAAAATATGAAATTAAGTGATAAAGTGACATATTAGGAAATCACGTATAAGGCCGGGCCCGCACTGCGTTTATTCGCGCGATTTTTTTCGCATATAATTCTGTGACATATGGAAATGCTGCACGCACATGCGATTTAAAATTTGCGAAAAAAGTATATTAAAATACGGAATATAAACCGAATAAATAATTTCGCAGTGCGGCCCCGCTCTAAATCTGCGCGGACAACATGACGAAGGATAATTAACCTATTTGTTCCTGGCCTCAAGCGGACTACAGAGCGCGTTGAGTCGGCGTAAAATTTGTTTAAAAAGAAATTTCTAAAAGTGCTCCCGAGTGCTCCTCATACGAACGAACTTTTATTGAGCATCAAATCGAATAATATGTGTCGTTCGCCAGCTGAATAAATGTGGCGATCGTAAGTCGAACAAAACACACGCATAACAATAAGATAAATTATAATCCCATTGTAAAGAATACAACTAGGCCAATTACTCCTTGTATCTGTTAGAATAACACCGCCACCTGTTACAATAAATTTGAGAATAAACATACAATAGTGTTGAACACGCAGGTGCGTGGCCGTCCCGACTCCCAACGCACTCAAATGCGTGCACCTTGAGTTTTTTTTTTAACGTCCGTTAAAAAGTTTAATACCAAAAAATATCGATTCGGACCGTGAAAGTTGATGATCTATCGATTAATTCGTATGGACAAGACGAATGAATAACAAGTAGGTAAGAGTATCGATTATGAGTAAGGAGATTGTTTATGATTGTTTTTGTTTTCACGTCCGGTTTGCATGCTGCCGTGCCATCAGTTACCGATGGTAATTTTTAACCATGTTTTTCTTTTCTTTATACAATGTAGTCACATTATTATAATTTAGTAATGTATCCAATAATGTAGTAGTAACCCATGGAAAACATCCATAATATATTTATTCTAACACTAGGGGTTACCCGCGGCTTCGCCCGCGTGAATTTCGGTTTTAAACAAATCCCGAAGGAATCGTGAATTTCCGGTTCCCGTTCCCGCTCCCTTTTCTAACCTTTATACCTACTATCAAGGAAGTTCGCTATAGTAATCTATCTATAGCTGTAGCTATAGATTTTGGGTTTTTTTTAAATCCCGTGGGAATTGTATTTTTTTTTCAGGATAAAAAGTAGCCTATGTTTTAAGTCAGGGCATAATCTATCTCCATTCAAAATTTCAGCCAAATCGGTTCTGTAGTTGCGGCGTGATTGAGTAACAAACATCCAAACATCCACACTTTCACATTTATAATATTAGTAGGATTTTATGTGGTTCTTTTTTGTAGAGACCATACAATATGATCTGAACCAATCTAAGTATACCTAAAACAATACCGGGTCTGACTGACTGACATGGCACAGCCCAAACCCGTGGATCTAGAAATTTAAAATTTAGAGGAAAATACACCCCAG
Source organism: Melanargia galathea (assembly GCA_920104075.1). NCBI lineage: Eukaryota > Metazoa > Arthropoda > Insecta > Lepidoptera > Nymphalidae > Melanargia > Melanargia galathea. The sequence goes on along the minus strand of OV049872.1, from coordinate 4,381,441 downwards.
AGCTACATTTAGGAGAAATTTTTATAAATTCTATACCTGAAAAAGAGTAGTAAGTAAAGTTTGTATGGAGATTTTTTTTAAATCTTAAGTCCATGCGGACGAAGTTGTGGGTGCAGCAACAGCTGGTGGTAGTTAAGAACTGTTATGACAGGACGGATCTACACTTTTCTTACAAATCGTAAATCTACCTAAGAACAAAATCGAATAGGTAATCTTTAACTAGAAGGCATTTAGTCCAATATAGGCATTTAATCCAAGAAGTCCAATTCCAAGAGAGACTATTTTGCCATATTTGACCAGATCTTCTATGAAACTATTGATTCTATCGGACATTTGGTCTCTTAATAGTAGAGAAAGGTTAGTAGAGAATAGAGATCCTACCTAAGAAGCACATTGAAATAATTATTTTGAAACTATTTGAAATTAAAAAAATAATAAAATTAAATACTTATTCGAAATAATATGCAAACTGTACGTACTTGAGGTACTTACAGGAAAAGAGTGAATTCTTTATGAAGTCGCCCCTATGGACAATGGTCATAAAACTAACAAATGATCCTTGCCATAAAAAATTAAAATATATTCAACATGTACATATACCTTAAAACAATGAGCCCAACGCACACTGTCACAACAAAGAATCGATTTTGTAAACGAATTGCATTATTTATAAATACATTGATAAATTATGCATCGGGAATCAGAAAAACGCAGCCAATCAAAGGATGGCATCATGTTTTCTTAATTCAATTTGGAGGCAGATGTGACTCTTAAGGTGCGTTTCGATCGCACCTATACGGAGACAATTGCGTCTCAACAGATGAAACAATGAACGTCCACTGCTGGACACACATATAGTATCTATAGAGTATAGGCTTCTTGGAGTATATCCAAACGCCAAGATATTATGCCGCTTGTATCCAGTGGTGTATCCAGTATTGTATCCTATGTGCCATTTAATGGGGAGACAAATTCAAGGATTGGAGGGTAAAAAATATCGATATAATCAATTATCTTTTAATATTAAACTAAAGCAAAACCAACCACAAAATAAATTTATAGGGCCCGGCTAAAACTTATCAGCTAGGTATGACCATTTTTTCACACGCAAAATAGTATATATCCGTTTCAACAAATGAAACATAAATAATAAATTTTATTTAAATAAAAAGAAGTATGATATACCTACCTAAACCTACAGATTGCAATCAAAGTTTTGTTAGTTATTTTTAATAATAAAAACCAAAGGCTGTCTTAATAGATTTTATACTCTCATGCGATGATTACGTGTATATCTCATTTTTAAGCGACTCCTAAAAAAGGAGGAGGTTTTTAATTCAGCACGTAGGTATTTTTTGTTCTTCTCAAACATACTTACTTTCTCGTACTTAGTTATATGGAGAGAATTTTAAACGCGTGTCTCGCATAAATTTTTCCTGTCTTCGTCGAGCTAGTGATACGGCAGTTTAAGGGACATTGTTTATTATAATTGACAATTGTATTCAGGAATGATTAATTATAAAGCATTTATCGCAAATCTAAATTGTTTCGTACTAAATTAATGAAGACATGATATTACATTTCGTCCGTGCAACTTGTTTTTGTATAGATATTAGACAACTACTTAATACTTTAATGTGATCTTGGGAAGGTATCCTAACTAAATGTATAATTTTAAATTATTTTAGGAGAGTTGTTAATTGTTATATTATTGTATTCTATTACAACCATCATTTCAATACGTTTAAGGCTGTCGTTTGGATGTTTTTATCGAATATTTTAGAACAATAATAATAATTTAACATCGTTGTGGAAAACAAACGTTATTTTCTGAAAATGATGCTCATTTATTTGATTAGAACCATAATGTTGAATCTAAATCATTATAATTTTATAATTTGATGTACATATCTCTAATTATGAAATAATTTTGATTTCAATACGCATATGTGATCAGTATTTTATTTCATCTATATTTTTGTAATTCATATAAATTTTAATTTATAGCTTATTTTTAGAGGGTAAAATGTCGATGCATGTCAGTGGCGTAGCATACCTTGGCGGGGCCCCGTATAAAAATTTGTTTGGGGGCCCTTATGAAGGGTAAAAATTTCTCACAAAAGAAAAAAAATGTTTGCATAAAATTAAAAACAATACCTATTTATTCATCATAATTATTTATCTGTCACTTTTTCTAATTCAAATTAATTATATACTCTCCTTGCCTTTTTTTCGGCAAACTAATTTATTAAATCATTAATTGATGATGACTTTAGTTTTTCTAAAGATTCTGCCTCTATGTACAACTTTTTAGACAACATTTTTTGACTTTTGTCATTTCTGAAATAAACAAAAATTTGGGAAGTTTTTGTTAATTTTTACTTATGCACGTCGGGGGCCCCCATGGCTTGGGGGCCCCGTATAATTGATACGGCATATACGGCGGTAACTACGCCCCTGATGCATGTAAAACCAAACTTAAGCAAAGTGAACCGTGCTGTAGGTATAACCTGATATTATGTTTTACAGTTGTAGTAGATATATATCTTTATTGCTTTTCGATGACAAAATTAATTATTAATAGCATAGCACTTTCAAAAGTGTACATTTGAGAAGATTTAACGGGTCCATACCTGTAACGTGATTTATATTTAATTAACATAAACATTGATATATTACTTAATCGCTATAACCAGTCAGTATAATTGCAAAATTATAAGATTTATTATTTTACACCACGTTTCCCACTCATGTCCGTTTCAACAAATTAAACATAAATAATAAATTTTATTTAAATAAAAAGGAGTATGATAATTTATTGCAGCAGGTTACTATGCAAATTTTTTGTAATAAATGTAATTTTCTAAGAACAGAAAATTACGTAGAGAGAGATATAGTTATGTAATATTAACTGTAATATAGTATAAAAATTAAAAAAAAATAATAATAATAGATACATATGTAGGTATACTTAATAATATTTTTTTATTGGTTCGTCGCTATATACCTACTTACCAACATACACACAATCAAATATGAATATTTTGTCTGATCTAGCGGTTGTGTTATTTAATGTTACTTACTTATGACGGTTTCTGGCGGGCTATTCTCTAACTTAGTTACCTACAGTAAATGTTAGCCACCGAATAAATTCGATATACATTGCTGTTTTACGGTGTGAAATTTAAACAGTGATTTCATTTCATACAGTAAAACAGCAATGTATATCGAACTATTTCGATTATAGTGTGGTTATCACCTTTGTTTATAAAGATGAATATTTTGTCTCACAAAGATTATATTTAAATATAAGTGCTAGGTTTTTTCCGTGAAGTTATCGTGTACGAGTATATAAATTTGTAAACCGTTAACAGAGCCGCAGGCGGGCACTCGTCATTAAGTGCACATGGAGAGAAATAGTTGCCTGTAATTGTGTGGAACGGTGTCAAAAGCGCCACGGGCGAATTTTGACCGCACCTGTTGATATGAAGTTAAAAGATCACGCTTACGCGCGAAAGGGACGTTTCAAGGATTAGTATGTTTAAATTACCTATAGGTAAAGAAAGGCAGTCGTCGACGCGGCGATAAGCCGTTTTTAGCAAGCCTTAAAGGCTAGCTACGTCTATCGTCGCGTTAGTGCTCAAGGTACTCATGCGCTTGTGTGCGTGTCGGCAAATGTAATTACAGGGCACACATGGGTTGGTTTATAGCTTACGTTTCGAGCGGAAATTTGTTAGAAACTTCCATTCTATAAGCGTAATAGTTCGATGCTTTAAATGTTCTTCGGTCGAGGGAAAACGTTTTACGTGTAAAGCTAATTTTCTGATCATCCTCGGTTTCACACTCGTGGCCTTACCTCTGTCTTCATAAGTATGCATGTTTTTTGGTTCCTATGTAGGTATAATCCCCGGCACGTAAGTCGAGCGGTGACCTTCAAGTGCACCCCGAGATATTATTTTCGACTTCTGCGCATTGAAGGTCACCGTTCGACTTATTTGCCGTGACTTGTATGTAGGAGCCTCTTGTACTAGTGAATGTTTAAATCTAGGATGAAGCATATAAAATTAAATAAACCGTGCGAATATTCAGGAAGACTGATAGTGAGACAGATCAGTCTCATACTCAATCTATAGACGTTAGTCGCTGGACATAGCTGTCTCGTAGAAATTTCCACTCGCCTTGACACGGTCTTGCGCTTCTTATATCCAGCGGTTCCCTGCGACTCGTCTGATGTTGTCGGTCCACCTGGTGGCGGCCTGCTAACACTGTGCTTTCTGGTGCAAGGTCTGCTATTCCTCCTCGCACCCCCACATCCCAACATCTAGCAGTTCCTCGAACTATGTACATAAGTGTTTGTGTGTTACTTGACCTTAGAACTCCTAAGTCAGTGGTGCAGACTGAATGAAAAAAATTCAAGTTATCAATCAAAGTGGCCGTTGAAACGTGGGCGTCGCCAGGACGACGCGCGAAAACGTTTGAACACTTGGCATAATCTGAAATGTTAATTATTTTTATATATACATTATACCTACTTTCAAACGTACTGGAAAGTTATATATGTATTACTAATATTTCACCGTTTACAAACTAAACATTCAGCTTGGCGTTTGGATGGGATTTTGAACTTGAGACCTTTCGGATTTTCGCCCGGATTTTAGGCTACTGAAGCCAACTAACTGGTTGGTAGCATTCTTCCAACTCCCGTAATTCCAAGCCCAATAGTGCCCCGAAGGCCAGCTATGACCATTATTTCCATGACTTGAATTACGTAATTTGACCCTTAAAGCGTCGCCATACTTGTGACAAATGACTTGAGATTTTCTGACCCTATCTCCCGGCCTATAACTATTAAAGATAAATGATAGATACAGTGACTTAAATAAATATTTACAAATCGTGCGCCATTAACCTGCGCGACTTTAAGAGAATTTGCATTCAAATTAGACGTAGCTCTGTTGGAGGCAATATTGAAAAAACCGGCCAAGTGCGTGGCGGGCCACGCGCAGTGTAGGGTTCCGTAGTCACAATCCTCGAAAAACAGATATAACACCTTAACCTGTGAACCCTACTTAGCCGTGATAGTTTTCCTTTAAAATTGATTATATACCCTACTGCTGTGAATTTTTTCAAGTTCCTATATACTGCCATTTGGCTGATAGAGGGGGGGGACACTTGACTCTAATAATTTGCATTTTAAAACATCATATTTTACAAACGGATCTAGAAATCGAAAAATCATGTTCCCACACCCACAGTATTTTTAAAAGACCTATTCAACGATACCCCACACTAAGGGGTAGACGAAAAAAAAAAATTCATCCCCACTTTACATGTAGGGGAGCTACCCTAAAAAAAAATATTTATCAAAATTTTATTTCACCACTTTGTCGGCGTGATTAATATTTATACTTATGCCAAATTACGGATTTCTAGCACTAATAGTCTCTGAGATTAACCGAGGACGGACGGACAGACGGACAGACGGACAGACGGACGGACATGGCGAAACTATAAGGGTTCCTTGTTTACTACGGAACCCTAAAAAAGAAAATATTTTGTAAATTTATTGCAACATGTGGACACATAAAATGGATCGTCATTGTGAATGGCTCATATAACCATAATTTAGAAGATTACCTGCTCTTAGAAATGGATAACATCATGCAAGGTACCTGATAAAAAGTAGTTAAGTAACTGGTTATTGGATGCTTTTTATGCTTGGACACTGCCGTGGGAAATGAAGAAATTCTTTAGAATGTTTTCTTGATATTCATTACTAGCTGTTGCCCGCGGCTTCGCCCGCGTGAATTTCGGTTTTTCACAAATCCTGAGGGAATCGTGGATTTCTGGTTCCTGTTCCCGCTCCCTTTTCCAATCTTTATACTTACTTTCAAGGTAGTTTGCTATATTGATCTATACCTATAGCTGTAGATTTGGGTTTTTTCAAAATCCCGTGGGAATTTTAGTTGGGTTGTTGGGAAGGGAAAAGTTGGGATTAAAAGTTGCCTATGTTTTAAGTCAGGGCATTATCTATCTCCATTCAAAAGTTCAGCCAAATCTGTTCAGTAGTTGCGACGTTATAGAGTAACAAACATCCAAACATCCAAACATCTAAACATCCAAATATCCGCACTTTCACATTTAGATAATTATTTAATAACTAAATAGCTTTACATTATTTATTTATTTATTTAGTTATTTATTTATTGATTTAGTTATTAATTTAGTATTTATTTAATTGCCTTCGGCCACCAGAGTGCGCAGCTGTCGTATCGAGATTCCGCCTGCGGCCGTCAGAGGTCATTGCAATTGCTTCGAGTTTCCAGCTCCGGCCACAAGAGTTTTGACTATAAGAGGGCACTGCAATCGCTTCGAGTTTCCAGCTTAGGCCGCTAGAGGGCGCTGCGATCATTTTTAGTTTCCAGTTTTGACCGCACGAGGGCGCTGCAATCACTTCAAGTTTCTGGCCTAGGCCGCCAGAGGGCGCTGCGATCGTTTTTAGTTTCCACTTTTTGCTGCAAGAAGGCACTGTGATCGTTTTAATTTCCAGTTTTAGCCGCAAGAGGGCGATGCAATCGTTTTGTAGTTTCCAGTTTTGGCTGCTAGAGGGCGCTGCTATTGCTCCAAGTTTCCGGCTTAGACCGCCAGAGGGCGCTGAGATCATTTTTAGTTTCTAGTTTTGGCTGCCAGAGGGCGCTGCGATCGTTTTTAGTTTCCAGTTTTGGCTGCTAGAGGGCGCTGCTATTGCTTTATGTTTCCGGCTGAGGCCACCAGAGGGCGCTGTGATCGTTTTTAGTTTCCAGCTTTGGCCGCCAGAGGGCGCTGCGATCGTTCTAGCTTCCAGTTTTGGCCGTTAGAGGGCGCTGCAATCGTTTTTTAGTTTCCAGTTTTGGCCGCGAAAGGGCGCTATGATAGCTTCAAGTTAGACCGCCAGAGGGCGCTGCAATCGTTTTTAGTTCCCATTAAAACTTTCATCCCCTATTTTACCACCCTTAAAAGCAGATTTTTTCAAAATAAAATTTACAGAGTTTTATTATTTAAAACTCATAATCGAAATGCCGATTTTCAGGTCTGTAACTTTAAAAACATAGGACTTTCATAAAAAATTTCATCCCCTATTTTACCACCCTTAAGTGGAAATTCTCCAGAATAACTTATACAGGTTTTCATCATTTAAAAATTATAATTTCATATCCTATTTTCATATCACTTCAAAAACATAACCTTCCAACCCCCATTTTACCCCCTTAGGGGAGGATTTTCGTGAAATATTTTCCAGGCTGATATCTGAGCTCTAGAATTAACCTACCTTCCAAATTTCAAGTGTATAATAGCAAAATTATAATTAAAACTTCCCATTAAAACTTTCATCCCCTATTTTACCACCCTTAAGGGAAGATTTTTCAAAATAAAATATACAGAGTTTTATTATTTAAAACTAATAATCTAAATGCCGATTTTCAGGTCTGTAACTTTAAAAACATAGGACTTTCATACAAACTTTCTACCCCCAGTTTACCCCCTTAGGGGAGGATTTTAGGGATATTAAATAGCTTATAACCTGCCCCAAAAGTTGGACAACCAAATGCAAAAAGAATTTTTCAAATCTGATAGGTACTTCCAGAGATTAGCGCGTTCAAACAAACAAACAAACAAACAAACAAACAAACTCTTCCGCTTTATTATATTAGTATAGATTTTAAATAATCACACTATTATGCGTGTGCGTGTGTGTGTGTGTGTGTGTGTGTGTGTGTGTGCGCGTCCGTGCGTGCGTGCGTGCGTGCGTGTATGTTTGTTACTCTTTAACGCCGCAACTACTGAACCGATTTGGCTAAAATTTGAAATTTGAATGGAGATAGATTATGCCCCGACTTATCACATAGGCTACTTTTTATCCTGGAAAAATCCACAGTTCTCACGGGATTTTGTAAAAACCGAAATCTATAGCTACAGCTATAGGTAGATTACTCTAGCATACTTCCTTGAAAGTAGGTATAAAGGTTAGAAAAGGGAGCGGGAACGGGAACTGGAAATCCTCGATTCCCTCAGGATTTGTGAAAACCCGAAATTCACGCGGGCGAAGCCACGGGCAGAAGCTAGTATTAAATAAATAAGTTTATTATCAAATACAATTTAAGAAGTTCTCCCCAACAATTTCTATTGTTTATTAGTGGGAAACACACGATAACAAGATATTGCAAGCGTCAAGCTTACGGCAAAGCTTACGGCTTATTGTTCAAAATCAATGCCTGAACAGTAAACAAGCGAAGTACGGGCATAGTAGGTATAGGCTGGCTTATTTATGATGTGATTGTGTACTTGCTTGTTTAAGCTAACCATTATCTAGAAGCTCTTTGAGGAGTTATGTTTGAAACTTATGTCTTAAATTATTATTGATCATCAATAAATCAATGATTGGAATAGACGGTGCAATTTCTCATGATATCATAATGTGGATATACCAATTCATATTTTTTTTAATATTATTATCCCTGATTTCCTTACTCAGTTTTTATAAGTAGGTACAACGTGAAAAAGAGAAATCTCTTCGATACTGAACATTATATTATGAGGTATCAACATCGCGCAAGACAGAAATCCCGCAGTCAGATATACTATTGATAATGTTCCAGGTCGTTCACTCTAAATTGCACTACCTATTCCGATCTTTGCTTATTATAGAGTACATTTGAAACTGTTATGTAATAATATTATAATATTGTATGGTCCGTTTCAATAGAGTTGAGCTAAAATGTAAACCAACACACCTTTTTGCTAAAAAAAACTCATTCTGTAGTTTTGAGCATTCAAATGAAACTTGGCACGATTTAAGTTTATACTACAAACTTAAATCGTGCCAAGTTTCATTTCAATCCATTCTGTAGTTTTTAGCAAAAAGGTGTGTTGGTTTACATTTTAGCTCAACTCTATTGAAACGGACTATAGATACAATTGAATTTCATTGGTTTGATTTGTACTATTTAAGGTGTGTTGCACATCTATTTGATTCGTCTACAACATATCTACTATTGTATCTGGGCTAGTTTAATAGAAATGCATTGCTCAGTGTGCTTAGTCTAAGATCGGAGCACTCGAAAACGAACTCGAAAACTATTGATCGATTTCAGAGTAAAATAGACCTAAAATGGCTTGTATTAAGGTTTGAGTTCGCCAATACATTCAGCATTCGAACACAACGAGCGCCCCAAGCAGAAATGTTGTAAAATACATATTCGAACTATGGAATTACGACTTTTTTTTTTTTTTTTTTTTTTTTTTTTTTTTTTTTTTTTTTTTTTTTTTTTTAGTCAGGGTGTCCCCTTTCATGAAAAGGGTCGTTTTTTACTTATTTTATGTCCGCTAGTTTTTAATTATAATTCTATTTAATTTAATTATTATTGCTTATATCATTTTTCAATTTGTCGTATCCAAAAATTACCTTATATTATATAACTTATTAATACTTCTTAAAAACTAGTGAAGGTGTGGTCTTGCTTGAAAGCTCGGAGCCCGGGGTACGCAGAATAGGAGACTGTCCTGGCTTTTGCGAGGAGCAGAACAACACGACTTATATGCAAGTGCCATCTATATATGCCAACGATATAAGAGGCACTATGCATCTCTATCGGCTGTTCTGTTCCTGGCAATAGCAATTCTCGCTATTCTGCTTGCGTACTCCAGGAATGCATCTCGAGAAGAGGCTTCGCCCAGTATGGTGGGCACGGACTCTCTGCACAGCCTCATCCGCAGTTCCTGCTGTAGGTCCTCCCGGGCCGCTTCGTGCTGAGGACAGTCCATCAGTAGATGTGCTATCGTTTCTGATGGGCTGTCATCGCACACGCAGCCCGGGTCGTCCCTGCGTTTGAACCTGTGCAGGTAACCCGCAAACCCTCCATGACCAGTCAGCACCTGAGAAAGCACCATATTGAGATCGATGTGCTTGACTACTCGATGTGCGAACCGCACATCCGGCAGAAAGATCTTTGTGGTGCCCGCGGTTTCTTCGGACGTATACCTCCGGTTCCATTCGTCAAGCGACTCCTCGCGGAGCAGTCGCTTAACGAACGAAACCGGGCACCGGTCATAGTCCGGTTTCTTCTTTAGCCCTAGAGCCGCCTCTTTCGCGAGCTCGTCGGCTCTTTCATTTCCTTCCAACCCTGCATGCGCTTTCACCCAGAACAGGGAAACTTCCTTGTTCTGGGTGCGACAGATTTTTAAATTGGCGATGATGCATGCCGCTAGGGGGTGGAGGGATCTGCGCCCGACCACCGACTCAAGGGATGATCTTGAGTCGGTGTATATACCGACGGAAGCTTCCGGGCGCTTCGTCGCGAGAGAGGCAGCTCTATCCAGGGCAAGAAGCTCAGCCTGGTAGACCGAGCAGTGCGCACTTAACCTTAGCTTGACGGCTTTGGTTTCGGCCTCGCGATTCCATATGGAAAGCGAGGCCCCCACCTTGCCGTCAATTTTACTGCCATCGGTAAAGATGCGCACCGCTTGAGTGTTGTTGTTCTCAAGGTCTTCTCGGTCAACCAGGCTGGTAAACCGCAGGCACATCTGTTCCGCCGGATGCGGTCGCTCACAATATGGCACCTTCCCCTCCATCTCCCTGTCCCCGAGTACTCGCTGGGACACTCCCCTTTTGGCTTCGTACAGTGCCGAGGCCTCTCGGATTCTAAGATCCAAGGGGAGTATCCCAGCCAGTATCAACGCGGAGTTCAGGGAGACGGTTCGGTACGACTTGGTCATCTTCTGCGCGAAGCCCCTCTGGAGTGCACCCAAACGCTTCCGCACTCCGAGTTTTGAAGCGGCAGGTGCCCAGGCACAGGCGGCGTACAGGACTATTGGCTCCACTACTGCAGTATAAATTGTTTTTATGACTTGGGGGTGGAGGCCCCAGCTCACCCTGGCGGCTCTCGACAGCTGCTTGTAGAGACCTTGAACTCTCTTGCAAGTATTGTTTACATGAGAGTTAAAGGTCAGCTTTCTGTCGATTGTGAGCCCCAGGATCTTTATTTCGTTGGACAGACCAATGTCGGTCCCGCCCATGGACAGGTGTGGGGAGTCATATTTAAGCTTATTGGTTAGCACCATCGCATTTGTTTTGTGAGGTGCAAACCTCAGCTTGTTTTGGACTCCCCACTCCTGAACATAAGCGAGAGCGGCATTGGCCCGTCGCGAAACCTCCAATCCCGTGTCGCCGTCGAAGACGAGGACAACATCGTCGGCAAAGGCCTGACAATATTCTCCCCGCCTTCCCAGGCCCTGCAGCAGTGGATCCAACAAGAGGTTCCATAGGACGGGACCCCCGATGGAGCCCTGAACACAGCCTTTGGTGGTGTTGCGTATGTGTTCGGCTCCCGCATACCTCACTCTGACCTTCCGATCCCGAAGATAGCTGTCAATCACCCTGCGGATGTTAACGGGACACTTTTCCTCAGCCAGTCTGACTCTGATAGCAGGCCACCAGGCGCTATCGAAGGCCCCCTCTATGTCCAACGAGACCACAGTTATAAGTCGCTTCTCTTTGAGCTTCTTGTAAATGCGGTCCACCAGGGCATAGAGGGCGTCCTCGGTGCTTCTCTGGGGCATGAAGCCATACTGGCGAGTACTAATCCCGGGCAGGATGTGCCATTTGATGCGATTGACAACCATCTTCTCGAGGATCTTGCCTAGAACGGGTAACAATCCGATGGGACGATAGGCCTTGGGGTTGGTGTAGTCCTCCTTGGCTGGTTTTCGGAGGACTATCACGGTGGCCTCCTTCCATAAGATCGGAAAGTGACCCAGTTCCAGGCACTTATTGGACAGAGTGAGAAACGCATCGGGGTTGAGCGAGATGGCGCGCTGGCATATGTCGGCGGAGAGACCGTCCGACCCGGGGGCCTTCTTGGGGCTGAAGCTCGAGGCGGCGTCGCTCAATTCGACAGCGGTAAACGGTGGATCCAAACTTTCATTTGGAGTCCACTCGTTTACTTGTTCAGCGGCGCGCCTCGTACGCTGATGGTCCGCGTTGTCTTCCGCCCCAAGATCCCCCGGGTAGAAGATCCCCGCCAGCAATGCTGCCGACTCGCTAGGGTCATAGGTTTTACCGTTTTGGACGAGTGGGAGATCCTCTCTCCTCACTGCGGTACGACCTATGACCCTATATATCCCGTCCCATAGTCCCTCCCTGTCCTGACGCTCACAGAAAGCCTTCCAGCTGGCTATCTGTGCTCTTTTAGCATGCGATTCGTAGTTTTCCTTGGCTTGCAGATACTCACGCACGACCCTGTTTCGACGGACCGGGGCGGCGCAGCGGATGCGCCGCCGTTTGGTGTTGACTTCGCGTTTCATCGCGGCGAGCTCATCATTCCACCAAGGTAGACTAAGACGTTCCGTATTTTTCCTGATTGGCATGCTTGCTTCGCAAGCTGCCACTATTGCCTTTGTATAAGATTCAACACATTTATCAAGATCGACAATGTTGTCGATCTTGCCTATGTCACCGATTTTGACGAAATTTGCTTGCAACTGGGTGAGTTTCGATTGAAACTCGTCCCAGTTTGCCTTTTTTGTGTTGAATCGCCGTGTGGTCCTGGTTACTATCACTTTGTTGTCTTTTTTCAGGTCGATACGGAACGCAATAGTGTTGTGGTCCGAGCTCGTCACGCCGTCTTCCACCATCCAGTCCGAAACCAACAGGAGCGTATCCGGGGAGCACGCCGTAACATCGACACAACTAGAGAATCTTTTATTTCCTCTAATTGTGTCGAAGGTAGGGACGTTCCCCCGGTTGAGTACCTGCAAGTCAAGCTCTTGAAGAGTCCCAAAGAAGGCCTCCCCTCTGCTGTCCGTTTTTGTGCTGCCCCACCAGGTGTTCCAAGCGTTCGCATCGCCTCCCACCACTACGTATCGGGAGCCCATGCTCGCGACCACTGCCCCTAGCTGATCCAGGTATGGCTCCATCGGTCGATCAGGCTCGAAGTAGAATGAGACGAAGCACACCTCCCAAGCACCCGTTCCAACTCTCACCACCACGATGTTGGTGGTGGTAAGTTTGGAGTCCAAAGCAACGGTCATGTCACTGTCAAACACGATGATTGCGGCCTTGACAGGACCGCCACTCCGGTTGGTGCATTGGAAGATGCGCGCGCCCCTGTAGTCTCGCATCGAGCCCGACCCTCCGACATAGGGCTCCTGGACCAACGCCAGGGCTACCTTTTTGTTGGTGGCCTCGAGCATGAGCTCCTGTGTGGCGAGCTGCTTGCGTTGCAAGTTCGCTTGGAACACCCGGTATGGCCTCACAGTGGTTCCGGTCTCGCCCAGGGCAACTTTAGCAGTAGGCTACCGTTGCCCTGGCCAAGGCCTCCCACTTACGGCGCACTACGCATTCCGGGGCGAACGCATTATGAGTCGCGTCCAACCCGGCCTGCGCACAGTTACAGCAAGAGGGGGGAACTCCTGCCTGCCACTTGGGGCAGCTCGCCTTCAGGTGAGCCTCCCCACAGTGGCTGCATTTCGTTTGGGACTCCTTGCAGAATCGCCTGCTATGCCCGTACCCGAGGCACGCGGAACATTGAGTGAGCGGGGACTGGTCGGCCACGCTCACTCTCTGTAGGTCCACGCGCACGCAACCTGCCTCGGTCATAATCGACCACACCTTCGGGGACACCCTGAGCACGATGTGGCACAAGAGAGGGTTCCTTGACTTCTTTCTGTATTTTATTTCCATGCGGACCTCGTCATTGTCGATGCTCTTGAAGAGACCCGCGTTTTGAGTTTTTAGCGCCTGAAGGACGTCCTCGTCAGTATTATACTGGAGGACGTCCTTCAGGATCACTAGCGGGTCCTTGTTTTGGATCTCATCGACTCTGAGGTCCGCCTTTTTTAGTCTCGCCACTACTCTCTCCCGCTCCTCTCTTGTGCCGCATCCTACTATAACCTTCCTGTCTTTGGCCTTTCTAACTTTGTCCACAAGTACTCCAGATTCTTTCGCATTAATCGCTTTTCTTATCCTCTGGAGTACTTCTTCCCCCGACTCTTCCTCGTCATTCGAAGCGACGGCGACCGAGTGCAGCGTGGCCCGCTCAACTGGGCGACTTTTGTTCTCGCCAGCGGCCACGCTAGCGTAAGTCAGTCGCCGTCGCTCCTCCTTATCCTCTTCTATATTTTTGTTGAGTTTCGTCATTTGTTCCATATTCCTTTCTAATAGTTTTTTGTGTTCCTCCAGTCTATCCAGCACAGAAATGCTGGAAAGGCTGGAAGAACACTCTCCCTTAGGTTTTGGAGATGAGGACGAGCAGACGAAAGTAAGGTCTGCCGATTTCTCCCCAGCTCCCTTTCCTTTTCCTTGCCGTGGAGTCGGAGGGTTGCGCGCTTCGGCCTCCTTAATAAGGACGAAGAGCCTATCCACCGCCTTAACTATTTCAGTTTTTATTTCGGTTTTTAAGTTGCGGGACCTATTTAACTGAAGTTTGATATTTACAACGCAGGATTTTGCCTCCACCACCCTCCCCTTTTGTGTTAAATTTTTCGGGGAGGTTCCAGGAGCCCCAGGCTGCACCTTCGCCTTAGGAGCCGCCGCGCCGCCGCCGTGGTTGGTAGGTGTAAAGTGCCTACCAACAGTAACTATTATAAAAGACAAACTTAAATTTAAACTTATACAACTATTAGTTACAATAAAGTTGGGAGGTGTAGAGTGCCCCCCAACAGTCAGAAATTACAAATTAAAAAGATAAAACCAATATTAAAATCAAATCAAAATCAATTAATAAATAATTGGGAGGTGTATAATGCCTCCCAAGTCAACAAACCTATTTCTAATAATAAACTAAAACTAAAACCACTTGGGCGGTGTAAAAACGCCCAAACTTTTATCACAGTATTATGGGGGTGTAAAAGGCCCCAAAGTCAAAGATATAATACTAACCTAACCTAATTTCAAATAGTTGTTGGGCAGTGTAAAGTCTGCCCAATGTCAAAAATACTTAAAACTAATTAAAATTAGATTTCCTATAAAAATTTGGCGGTGTAAAGTCGGCCCAAGTCCAACTCAAAATTATTTAGAAATAAAAACTAATTTACAGTTAAGTTAAGTTTACACACAGTACAGTACAGTTAAGTTTCAGTTAAGTTAGTGAGGGGTATAGTATTAATCCGGCTGGTGATTTCCAATCTCGATGCGAGAGGTGTCGAAGAAAAGGGGAGCCTGCCAGAAATCAGGATCCGGTGTCGGTTTTCCTCCAGGACTTCTGGATCTGGAACCACGCCGCCACGTGGTTTTTGGTTTTTTGGTGGTAGCTCCTTGGATTCTTATGTTAGAAAACCAGAACCACTACCAAAAGTTACGAGCTATCGATGCGCTTCCAAAACCACAAAGTAGTGGTCTGTCGTCTGTCGTATTTAGCCGATACACGCCAAAAACCGATGCACACACGTGTTTTTTTTTTTTTTTTTTTTTTTTATGTTCACTTAAGAGGTTTTCGCCACAACTTCCAGATTTTAAGTCCGAAAAATCCCAAATTTTTCCAGAGCGTGCAAGACATAGGCAGTCATCAAACGCCTAGTTCAAAAACGTGAGTTACCGATCTAAAACTAGCGCCGCACGCCTGTTTCGGTTGTATCGTGGAAAACTTCGACACTAAAACACTTATAACTTCGCGAGTTTTTGTCCGATTTTAAATTTTCTTTCGTTATCGGATAGAGCTCGTCAGCGCGCAGCTCCTGATATATAACACATCTAGATCACTTCACTTTTAACCACTTTTACGAATTTTTGATCGCGGAGCGAACCAAAAACGATGCGCGCCGTGCGAGGTAGCCACCGGATCCGGACAGGTATATTAGAATACTCGGAATTACGACTTTAAAATACGAGTATTTGAGTTCATTTTGCTCTGAATTCACTTGTGATTCGATCAATAGTTTTCGAGTTCGTTTTCGAGTGCTCCGATCTTAGACTAAGCACTCAGACAAGCCGCGAA
Organism: Melanargia galathea; assembly: GCA_920104075.1. Classification (NCBI taxonomy): domain Eukaryota; kingdom Metazoa; phylum Arthropoda; class Insecta; order Lepidoptera; family Nymphalidae; genus Melanargia; species Melanargia galathea. The sequence goes on along the minus strand of OV049872.1, from coordinate 4,365,473 downwards.
GCGCATACGAGCACGAAGAACACTATATTATGTTTAAAAAACGTTGTAATTAAATAAATAATGTGGCCGATTCTGTTGTACACAATCTCTAAACCTAAACTAAAATGACAGGTCTTTTATTGCTATCTCTTTCACAGTGCTCATGACGGAAAAGGATAGCAATAGATTTAGACCTGTCATTTTAGTTTAGGTTTAGAGATTGTGTACAACAGAATTAGCCACAATATAGTTTAGAGTTTAGACTATCGAAAATAGCCAACTGGATATATCCAAGATTTTTTTTTTAAATTAAGCTCGTACATAGGTATATATTATCTTGTCTTTGGAAAGTATTTCGGAACACGCTGACCTTTCGCTCCAGCTTGCTTGAGTTATTGATAATGGAAACAGCTTTAACAAGCCCATTACGAAAACTATTCCCGATTTTGAATTAGATAGATAGATAGGTACTCATAGATCGGCTTAACAAGCGTTCACCGTCCCTGAGGTTGAGATAAACCCAGCCAATAAAATACAAACCACTGAGAAAATGTTTACGACACCTAACCTGCGACACGACCAAATTGAAAATCCATTCAAATCACCTTCGCAAACTTGCATTTGCCATCACAACTATCTACCTTGAACTCTATTCGTATAAAGTTAAGAATTAAACGAAGCCTGGGGATGGCAAAGAGGATTTGGTTGAGAATGTGTCAAGAATGGTAGAGGCGTAGGCACCATCAAAATGTTGACCTTTCAGTTGGCCATTCGATCTTTATTTTGTAGTTAAAAGTTAAATCTTTGGAGATTTAAACGGATAAGAAATTGAAAACGTTTTGTCAGTTTTCATATTAAATTCAATGAAGTAAAAACAACTAAGTGTAAGTACCTACCTATACCTACTCTAGAAAGCGTGTTTGGACCTTATAATCTCGGGTTCAAAATTTAGCTGGATTTATATGGAAAATTTTAATATTTCATTAATTAGTAACGCCCGCGAGTTTCTTCTCCGTTTAGCGATAAGAGTGTTCGACTGTGGCCCACGAGGTCCTGGGTTCGATTTCCAGGTAGGGTCAAAAATTGTAAGGTAATGGGTTTTTCTGTTAAGAAACTGTCAGTGCTAGACCGCAGTTCGTAGTTACGTCCCCACGCCTCGAAAAGCGTAGTCGGACCCGCTGATTAATTATTATTTATTTTATTATTTATTTATTATTACTATCATGTGATCAGTCTTTAAAGTCCGCCAAGCTGCATTGGAGCAGCGTGGCGGGTCTGAGCTCTTATTCCTCTCTCCTATAACTCTCTTATAGAGAGAGACTCTCTTATAGAGGCCTGAGCCCAGCCGTGGGAAGTAAAAGTTAAAGTTACATGGGCTCAAATATTTACATACATAGTTACATTTGAGCCCATGCAATTTTGAAACTCATCTAATCTCTCTCCGGTCGTATCGCATTGGCGTCCCATCGGACTATGAGAGTGAGGGAATAGAGAGTGCACCTGTGTATGCGCACACACTTGTGCACTATAATATCTCCTGCGCAGATGGCTAGTCTCTGCCTCGGTTGAGATTGGCCGCCGTGGCCGAAATTCGGTCAGGAGGACATTATTCTTACGGAACTCTGAGAAACCATAGCTACATTTATCAGATACTAGAAAACTTGATTGATTTCGATTGGTTAACATTGATATAAGAATCAAACTTCGTTTGTATGGGCCGCGCTTGGGAGCGCTCGGAGGGAGACATCTCATAAGTATTTCATAAATAGAATTTTGCGTCATCGAGCCATACGTTTCTGTGAGGATCAGCGAAAGCATACAAAGTGGTCAGCGGTGACACACTTAGAATACAAAACGACTCCAATAGATTATAAGCAGGTTTTTTTTTCAATATTTATAGACTATTGTTGTCAGGCACGGATAGAGTCACCATTCTTCAAGATTTTCCGAGATTTTATTTGAGAGCTTTTGGGTTGGGGTTTTCTGTCGAGAATTTCTCAGTAACAGCCCGGAGTTGGTAGTTGGCGATATTTCACCCCCGTGCCTCGGAGAGCACGTTAAGCTGTCGGTCCCGGTTATCAGTATCATGTGACAATAGTCGTTAAAGCCAGCCAAACCGCATTTGAGCAGCCGGCACCGTGGCAGGTCTAACCTCTAAATCCCTCTCTCCTATGAGAGGCCTGTGCCCAGCTGTGGGATGTTAAAAAGGTTGTAGTGGTGGCTGCAGCTGGACAGGTATCCTCTCTTGTAGGGTCTTCCACATCGCACTTGCTCCTCTTATATCCAGCGGCTCTTCGCATCGTTTGATGTCGGACCACCAAGCGGGGGCAAACCAAGCACTGCGCTTTCCGTTGCGAGGTCGCCATATCAACTTTGGGCCCCAAAGTCTATCGGTTCTTCGAACTATGTATTTGCCCCGCCCATTGCCACTTAGGCCGTGTCCCCATGAGGCGAACAGTGAGCGGCTAACTGTTTACTTCCAGTTAACCATCCCTGTAGTTTTTAAACGGAGTGTCAGTGCGTAATGTTCGCAGTTTGCGGCGTTTCGCTTGCCAGTTTATTCAGTGAGTTCAGTGAGTGGTTGATTCGCCTCCAAATGCCTCCATATGAGAGATCCAGAGCTATGAGTTGCGACCAATACGCCGCTCAGAGTCAGCCAGCGGACCTCCCACCAGACCAGACCAGAGACAATTTAGAAATTATAAAATCCCAAATTGCCCCTGCCGGGAGTTGAACCCCGGACCTCCCACTTATAAGACCACAGCGCTCACCACTGCGCCAGGGAGGTCGTCAGCCTTATAGGTGGTAAAATCGTAATCCTCCATTTGCCGCTGATCAGTTTTTTTTTAATAGGAATAGCGGGCAACCGAGCAAATGGATCACCTGATGTTGAGTGATTACCGCCGCCCATGAACATTAGCAGCACCTGAGGAACCACTAATGCGTTGCCGGCTTTTGAGGAAGGGGACTGGCTGTTCAGCTCGCTGCCGGAACACACGGATGCTTTGCGGCAGATTACGGCTGAAGTGTGGTCGCTAGCCAGGCGGATTCGGGGTAAAATCCTACCACAAAGCGGTGATACCATCCAGATTAAGTTGTGTGGTATCAGGCACAACGACCCGTAGAGGGGACTGAGAGCGTCAGGTTAGGATATTGGCAGGGCGCACCGCGCGCAGGTGAGGTTGACTTTGGCCACATAGGTGGAATTTGGTGGAATCAGTAACACGGATTGAAAGTTTCGGAGCTCTTATCCGTTAATGACATAATAGCTGGCCGGCTCTAGGCGAGGGGCGTGTGCTCACGGCCTATTATTTCGGCCTCTGCCCACGCGGCGAGAATTCCGAATAGTTGTGACGAAGGTTTATTGAACTTAAAAACGCACGGACGGACGACCATACCGGCTTATTGACACGTTATGTGTGCATTGTAGTGTCCCATTTCATGGACACTTTAATATAAGTATTTAAGTAATGAGTTGCGTGATAGCCTGGTAGATAAGAGCGGTGATAGCCCAGTGATTAAGATTCCGAATGACCGACTTCGATCTTTGGACGCGCCTCTAACTTTTCGGGGTTATGTGTGTTGTATCAAGTTTCTAGCTTTCAGTGGTTTAGGTTGTGCGTTGATGATCAGTAAGCAGTTAGTCAGTCAGGACAAGCCTCTTGTACTTAGAAACTTGAAATTTTCACAGTAGCTTCCTTTTATGATGTAGGCACACACTTACAAAGGATTATTGTAAATTCCATCTCTAAGAGGGTTGAATAGGGGATGAAAGTTTGTTGAAGGACTTTTGGAAAAACTCTGAAAAAAATCCGAAATTTCGATTTTTGACAAAGTTGCATTTGGCGTTCGAGGTCACAAACTTGGATTATTCATTGGGCCAACATTATAAACAAGTCTGCAAAAAATAAGAAGTACCCGATTTGACGCAAGGTCTTTAAAGTTACTGGACTAGTTGTATCGCATTGCTGTTTAAAAAACACTAAAATTAATAACCGTTTCTGATGAAATCTAAAAACCGAGATTTCGGAGCAGCCCTATTAATGAGTAAACCCGTACTATTAAGTAGTCTGTAGCAACCCGGTGTTGGGAAGTTAGTGGTGTTACACCCCGTGTCTTGGAGGGCACGCAAAACCGTTGGTCCTGCGCCTGAACTGGTCGTGTCGGATTCCGGTCGTGTCGGACTCTGGTCGTGTCGGTTTGCCGTCACATCGGAATGTTAGAATACAGAACGCATCTGTGTTTGCGTACACCTTTTGCATTAGGCCTACAATATCTCTTTCTGTGGAAGGAAGTTTGAACAATATTATTATTAAGTACATACCACATTTAGGTACTCACACAGAGTTGTATATACCTGAATGCAACTGTGGTATCAGTAAATACAATTTTTTCCAGCCGGCAGATCAAATAACAATAATGAAAATCTCTCCAGCGATGAAACCGCATAAAACAAAGAGAGAATAATTACCCCGCATAAAGATTACTCAGATACGACACGGATACGGTAAACGCAAAAAGTCGTCGAACAATGTATCATTTCACGATGTTATCGACAAATCTGATCGCACCCACTGGCTGGGTACGGCAAGTTTTTACCGCAGCACAGAGAGTTGTCGTACATTAGAGGCGGTAATATCGTGCAAAACAGCCTTAATTTGAGAGGCAAATAAAAACAAAAGATCGTCCCAATCGTGCTTTATTTTATTAATGAACTACATCTGCTTTTATGGCAGTCATATAACGCGCAACGTCAATTCAGCTTGACCGGTGGCCGGCAGATTGTCTAACGCGGTTTCTAGAAGTTATAATACAAGGAACTGTGTGAACACGTTCATACTATAAAGTGCACGCTGGAACCACGCTCCTGTCAACATCGTCATCCGTTGGATTTTGACGTGTTTCATACGACTGTTATATATGTCATATTGCAACGCCTAAATAGATACACATCAATATTCTTGTACAAATCGTACACGCATTTAGTGCGATGACTTGTTGTGCAGTTTTCATTGCGCATTGTATTTATTTCAGCCATTACAGTCCGTCAATAAATAATATTATGACTATTGTAAAAAGATTGAAATCATAAATATTATACCTAAATTTTTAAATGATTATTAATTCCGTTACGTCTTGGTATAATTATGTGGGGGCGTTTTTTTAGACGCCTGGTGGTAGAAGTCTGCATCTCTATGGTCAACAACTCAGTGCCGTAGCACGCGCACAGTTTCCTTGTTAGGACCACACTGCACAGGAAATCGCATGATGCATGATGGTAATGCGTGGCGGGATAAATCTAAGCTCATTTATATCGAGTGCGTGTATGTTAAACACACACATTTACATATTTATGACGGACACTTCGCCTAGAGCGGTCTTATTTTTTGCCCGTCGTCGCAACCGATGCACGTCCACAGCAAAACATAAGTTTCTTAAAGGGATTTCCACAATCCACGGTCTTGTGTCTTGTGCCGCTTATGGCACTACATATATACGTAAGTATATACGTAAGTAGGTAGATGGCCTATGGTAAGATCGTTTCTCAACTTACGGTCGAAATTATTAAATAGGAATCCAAACACAGATTGTAGGTCAAAAATTTAATTCAGTTATGTATTAAAGTGTAAGTGTTTAAGTATTCCTGACACTAATCGATAAAACAGATTTTAGTCTGAATAGGCAGATTGGTTATTAATTGGCACGCTTTACAACATAAGTTCTGGATTCATTTTTCCCCGAACTTAAATCTGTAGATTTTGTGTTAGATAGTTTTATTAATTTCGGCTTTAAAGCTGAGTAAGAATTGTCATAACCCCGGCGTCAATCACAGCATAAATATTTGAACACATGTGTGGCAAGTGTCTTTGGTATTTGTCCAAAGTTTGAACACACAGTTGCACTTTGCCATTCGGTATCGGTTTTTTGAACGCATACCAAAGTGTTCAAAGTTCAAATTCAAATGAAGCTAACGTATTTGCAAAGATGTGGATAATCAAAGTTGCAAAGCCTGTCTGGTAAGTAAGCAAACCTGTGTTCAAATGTCCTTCACTGGTTGGCTGTGTTGGCGTCTGCGCGCCGGGGTAAAAAAGCTACACTTTGATGCTACTTACGGCATTGGCTTGGACTTGGTTACAGGGTAGCCATAGCCACAGAGTACCTACAGAGGGGAAGCTTCTACAAGCGGCTCGCTGTAGGTACACTCACACATATGCGCACGTTTGTCACCAACTGTACCGGTTAGTGGAACGAGCGGGCGTCCGTGAACCGTTGGTGAGTGTGTTTGTGTGAGTATACCTACAGCGGGCCGCTTGTGGAAGCTTCCTCTCTGTAGATTTACTACTCGTGTGACATAGCCATGCAACAGCATATCTTCCTCCGTTCTGTGCGCAACCAAAGAGTAGGCATTACTGCTTAAAGAAATGACACTCAATAACCTGCCCGATCGCCCGCATCAACGTAGAAGTAATCCAAGTAGTATTATAGTGCCCTCGTGCTGCTCGAGTTGCGTATAGCGTTATCCTTCTCAGTAGTATGAAGTGATGCAGGGACTGTGGTGCAACTATTATGTTCGCTTACATTGCATTAGTTTAGTTAATGAGCAATATGCACCTACACTGTGTAGGAATCTATTGCAAAGCGGTATTTTAGATCTGTCTTGCTAATGAGGCATTAACTCATATCACGATAAGGTGGGCCTTCGGTAAGTATTCTCATTTGTTTTGATTATATCTGGTGTAACTGCACCGTATATGGAAACAAGACCTTTATATGTCAGATCTGACTGTGGGATTGTAAGCTAAGGTTGAATTCATTGTACAAGTAGTGAGCCTTTACCCTATTTTCATTTCCATTCCATAGCTTTTATTTTATTGATAGGTATTGCTTAACTCAAGCTCGATAACGGCTCGACCGATTTCCATGATTTTTGATTTGTTGTATTTGTCTCCATCTTGAATAGCAGATTAACTAAGTATTACAAACATAGGAAAATGACGAAAAACTTATATAAAAGAAAAAACATTTTCCCATATACTCTATTATTTCAGTGAATTCTCATAGGCATCTCTGAACATATAGTATAGGATCCCGCCATACAACGACCTTCACCGAGGTGCTTATTTGATGAAACGTATTTTATATTTAATTTAATACGTCATCTATACTAATATAATAAAGCGGAAGAGTTTGTTTGTTTGAACGCGCTAATCTCAGGAACTACTGGACCGATTTCAAAAATTCTTTCACAGTTGGATATGTACGTGATCCCTGAATGCTATAGGCTATATATTATGTACCACGGGCGAAGCCGGGGCGGACCGCTAGTAAAATATATATTGCATATGGGTTGCCTAACAAATTCCAGTCCAGGATATGATTAATTAATAATTGGAAAAAAAAAATTTTTTAAACATTTTACTGGTTTGATTATTAGACAAATTCATAATGAAATCATCTTTATTTTAATTTAATTTTAATTCAATAATCAGACCGGTCCAAAATGCTAGTAGTAGTATCGATTTACCTGTTTACACCTGGCTACCCGAGAGTTGTGACCGGAAAAGAATAAGCAACCTAACGTTTGCATATTCTATGGGCATCATACTTTCGATTGGTATAGAATTTGTCTAATAATCAAACCGGTGAAATGTTAAAAAAAAAATTTAAATTTTTTATTTATTAATTAATCATATCCTGGACTGAAATTTGTTAGGCAACCTATATGCAATATATTTATTGACATGTTAAATTAAATATAAAATACGTTTCATCAAATAAACATCTCGGTGAAGGTCGTTGTATAGCGGGATCTTAGACCAATATAAAACGTTCATGGGTTTCGTAACTGTCAAACATTTAATGTTCATTTATCAGTAACCGTGCGCGTGCGTGCGTCCCTGCGTGGGTGTGTGCGTGTGTGTGTGTCTGGTCCACCGTAGCGCTCAAACGGGTGAACCGATTTGAATGCGGTTTTTTTTGGTTTGTAAGGTGAATTAGTCGGGAGTGTTCTTAGTTATGTTTGATGAAAATTGGTCCAAGATGTCCGCCGCCACAAAATGGTGAATGTCGGGGGTTTTTTAATTTGTTTTTATTCATACTTATATTGATATTGCTTTAAAAACCATAAATGAAAAGCTTGTTCGAAAGACTTTCCTCCTTATAATATTAGTGTGATTTACTCGAAAATTGATACACTATACCTACCCCGGAATTAAAGACAGGTAGAAACCATTTCAATTACCTACTTAGTTTACAAATAGACAAATAGCTCTTGTCCACAACTTCGTCCAGTCCAGTTAAGTTTTAAAAAATCCCGCGGGAACCCTATTTTTTTTCCGGGCTATAAAGTACCCTATGTCATACCCATCATCATACCCATAGGTCCTCAATCATACCCATGCAAAAATCACATCGATCCATAGCTGTTATGTTGGTCTTGCGACGTGTATGAAGGGCAAACCAACAAACACAGACTGAATTTATATTAGTAGGGATTCCATGGGTTTTGTGGACCCATTATATTGGGACCTTTGGACTCATTAGTTGAATCGTTTCTAGGAGGATTTTAATGAAAGAAAATAAAAATTCCATTCGTTTGAGGCCGCGTACACATGTCGGAAGTTATTCTTTTAAATTTAAGTACTCACTTTAATACGAAGTTAGTAATATTATGCATGTCTGCATGTGGGAGCGGGGTCGATTCTATTGCAGTGACATTGACAAATGAGGTGTCAGTTGAATTATTTTAATTGTCAATATGTCATTTTTTAACCCCCGACGGAAAAACGACGGGGTGTTATAAGTTTGACGTGTCTCTGTTTGTGTGTATGTGTGTGTGTGTGTGTGTGTGTGTGTGTGTATGTGTGTGTGTGTGTGTGTGTGTGTGTGTGTGTGTGTGTGTGTGTGTGTGTGTGTGTGTGTGTGTGTGTGTGTGTGTCTGTCTGTTCTCCTGTAGCGCTCAAACGGGTAGACCAATTGCGTGTTGAATGCGTTTTTTTTGTTTGAAAGGTGAATTAGTCGAGAGTGTTGTTTAGCTATGTTTGATGAAAATCGATCCAAGATGGCCGCCGCTACAAAATGGCGCATTACATATTTTGCCACAACTCCCTTAATATGGGTATCAAATACTTATGACTTATCAAATGGTATGAAATACTTGAATGAAGGGCTTGACTAGTAGAATAGCACTACTGCAAAGATGGCCGCCGCCACAAAATGGCGAATGTCGGGTGTTTTTTAAATTTTTAATTTATACTTGTACTTCATGGTGTAGACAGACGGACCGCAAGCCGGAAAGCAAGCAAAATTGCAACTGTCTGCGCAGTTCGTGTGTCATCTGATGTAATCAGCACGTATGTGTAACTCAGTGCCTTTATTGTCGAGTGTCCACTGGCAAGTAACTTCCGTAATTTCTTGCACATTTCTATACAACGTTAGTTTTACTTTGCGCAAAAACCGAAACACGTGTCAAATATTTTTACATTTGGAATAGTTTTACTAAATTTCGAAAACATATAATGTAAACTTACGAAGTTATAAGCTGCGTTACAAGTTTTGCGTCAATGTCCTCAAAAAAAAATGGTCACCCCAACTCGCAAGCCATCGTCACCTAGACTCGCGAGATGAATGACCGCGCACTGTATGCCGATCGTCAGCTGATGCGCGTTTCAACCACTGTGCCTAAGCTTGCAGAATCCTACTAATATTATAAATGTGAAAGTGTGGATGTTTGGATGTTTGGATGTTTAGATGTTTGTATGTTTGGATGTTTGTTACTCAATCACGCCGCAACTACTGAACCGATTTGGCTGAAATTTTGAATGGAGATAGCTTATGCCCTGACTTAAAACATAGGCTTAAAGCATAGGCTTTTTATCCCGGAAAAGTATTCCTGTGGGACTAAAATAGATATAATCTTCCAAAAACGCCATAGAGGGCGCTGACTGTTCTTAGGTAAATCACGTTCACATAACACATTATTGCAATAGTTTGCTGTGTTGCATGCATTGGCAACACATAGGCTACTTTTTATCCTGGAAAAAATGCACAGTTCCCATGGGATTTTGAAAACCCCGAAGTCTATATCTACAGCTATAGGTAGATTATTATAGCGAACTTCCTTGATAGAAAGTATAAAGGTTGGAAAAGGGAGCGGGAACGGGAACTGGGAATCAACGATTCCCTCGGGATTTGTTCAAAACCGAAATTCACGCGGGCGAAGCCGCGGGCAGAATCTAGTTTTAAAATATTTTTGGACAAAATTATAACACAATATAAAAATAGTTGGATTCGATTCTGTTACTGATTCTGAGCAAACTACTTTCAGGTTTTGCTTCAAGTAAAACTAACGTTGTATATGACTGGGTAAAACTTGCAGAAATCTATCTACTTATACGGATGTTTACACGGGCTAAAGGACACTTCAGAATCAGGATCCCGTTCACAGTTCGACCCCTGTTTGTGTTGGAAACCTCTAAAATCTATCAAAGTTTGCAAGCATCTAAGGCAACGATGAATTCGCGTTCAGAGAAATCGTAGAAAAATTCGTAGGCGTAGGTACCATGCAAAAATATAATTCCACTTAATGAGAATCATCAGTTGATCACTCTTCATTATTCGGATTAAAACGGCCATAAAATTTACATAAATATAATGGCTCAGTCGTTATTAGCCGCATATTTTAGGCGTTCACCACACCCTAGGGGCACCAGTCCACTGCGGCGGTGTGAAGATTTGTTCAGCGGACCAATCAGATTCTTGAGAGATGATGTGATCAAATTATCACGTCATCTATCAATGTACTGATTGATGTGCTGAGCACGTCATCGCTCCGCGATAGTCTAAACCACAGCAAGCTGTCAAGAGTTCTAAGTTCATCAACGCAATACTAATATTAGAAATGCCAAAGTAACTCTGTGTGTCTGTTATGCTTTCACGCCTAAACCGCCGAACCGATTTTGACGAAATTTGGTACAGATATAGTGTAGACCTTGGAGAAGGACATAGGCTACTTTTTAACCCGGAAAATCATAGAGTTCCCAAGGGATTTTGGAAAAACCTAAATCCACGTTTACGAAGTCGCGCGCTAGTGGAATAATTTATTAGCTTTACTTTAGTGAAACATACAAAGGCATGGAACGTGACGGTCAAATTAGAGGTGAACCACTTTTATGTGTGAATACGCAAGTCGTCGCATAGGTATGTTACAGTGAACGCAGAACTTCGAAATCAGAACTCGAGACAACTTGCGACGGAATCGGAGCCTAATTTATGAAGCACCATTAAGATTTTGCAGATCTGCACCTATAAAGCTAGAGTAAGCGATTTAGAAGAGGCGTTTCGAACGACTAGAGCCGAAGACAAAATCCTTTTCATCTTCTCAAATTGCTCATCGAACCAGACGAGTGTTGAGGCTTGAATTCAAAATGGCTCCAGTTGGTCGGCAACTTTTTGTATTTTAATTAAGTACAATAATAATTAATCTGAGGGCTCTTCAACGAGATAAATACGACCTACCTCATTTACGTTAGTTATTCATTAAAATATGAATGTTTCATAAATTTTATTATTATACTTACGTATTTTTTAATTAATTTTTATTATATTATGTTTAGGTACATATGTTAATTTTTAATTAAAATTTTATAATAAAACTTACAGCTTCTGAATCGAATTATGTCCGCGTGGGATTGTGCCATGAGCACTGACTGCATTTCCGCACTGTACAGCCAGGCTGATTCTTTGGGCAAAAAATGAGTCCAAGCTTCTGTCACCAGATAGGATTTTTTGCACTAAGACTGGATAGCCCCAGGATCTCAGGATGAAAGACTCTTTTACCATTATAATATTAGAGAGTATGGATGACAGAGGGTACTTTAGTTCGTACTTCGTACCTACCTAAATACACGAAATTTAACACCGCGAGAAAATATCGTCGTTTGGCCCGCGTGGGCGTTTGTTTGAGCAAACACAATAAACTAGTGAGACTTAAGGAATGACGTGAAGTGAACTGAACAGTTATTCTGTTTGTCTTGAGACGTTTTTTAGTATTGTATGCGTAGCGATAAAGCTGGGAATACAAAATTTGTGAGAAAAAACCTAAGCACTTGCCTAAAAGCATTATCGAAAGCAAGTACCTACTTTTAAGTATATTAATTATGCAAAAATATTCACGAGTCAATTTGAGTGAATATTTTTTTTTAAGGAAAACTGTTGAATCAGTTCCACTCCCGTAACATTAATTTTGACTTAAGTATCTAAGTAGATATTTCGTTAATTTTGAATAACATAAATAATTCCGACTTGTTTGAACAATTTGTATGTTTAGAGGATTACAAGTTTGCAGTAGAGCTGCAAATACAATATCCTCATCGGGTGTCACCTTTAAATTAAAGTTTTGTGGTCAATAATAATTAAGTAATGTTAAGTATCTATAACATTTTACCGATCCTCCGATTTTTCTTTTGTCTTTCTTCCTTCCTATCTTGAAGGCATGACATCTGGTATAAGACAGATGGTCTTTTTCTAAGAGTCTTGACTTCAAGAATCAATTTGTGAGACGTGTATCCTCTTTGTAAATGCCTGAGAAAGGCGAACTTTGTCGGTTGTTGTCAGCTTTCATCAGCATCGGGTGCAATTCACTCTTTAATATTTTAGCATTTAAGAGACCAATAATCTTCTTATTTCCCCTAACCTTTTCTCATTATTATACCAGTCTTAACTAGAGCAGCTCTCCTCTTTTATCGGTCAAGAAAACCTGTCTTAGGTTGTCTCATCCATTAGTTTCATTCAATATCTTTGTCTACTGTTGTCCACTACGCAACTACAGGGCGTCCTCCTCATAATTTTGAAAATATTTGACATCAATAGTGGAACATATAGAAGAATCCTCAATCCTCATTCTGGGCAGGTTTCCACACTTTGAGGTTTTCATTTGTTATGCGTGAAGTGTCTCTACCCGCTGGAGTCGATACTCCAGCCACCTAAGCTCACTCCAGAAGTCTTTCAGGCGCCGAGGTTTCCAAGGACTATACTAGAATTAAGGCTCGGGGATCCCAGGTAGATCTCCGTCTACTCGGTCACTTTGGCCTGTATTAGGCTTTCCACGTTTCCAAGGACTACACGAATTGAGGCTACGGGATCCCAGGTAGATCTCGGTATATACTCCATCACTTTGGCCTTTAATAGGCTGCCCAGATTTCCAAGGACTACTAGAATTGAGGCTAGGGGATCCCAGGTAGATCTCGGTCTATTCGCTCACATTGGCCTGTACCTATTAGGCTGCCCAGGTTTTCAGAGGACTTCCCGAATTGAGGGCTTGAGGATAATGTATCCCAGGTAGATTTCGCTTTGATCTGCCACACCACGCTTTGATGTGCTACTGTATAGTGCACTCCAGTAGCACATGCAGGCTATGAAAAATAAAAGGATATTATTTGAACTAAGTTGCGAAACAGATCGGAACGGAAAGGGCAGAGCCGGGCCGCGGGTAATAAGCGGGTAGTGTAATAGAAGCTGGTAAATGATAATTTTGTTAATGCCATCACAGAAGACAATACGTTTTGTTCGAGAGTACGGTGACCATGGGCTTCGATTTTTCAATTTAATCTAACTCGAATAAATTAAATCAGAAATATGTACCTACTCATTAATTAGGCTAACAATTATAATTTACAATTCAATCGAAATCAGAATCTGATAAAGCGTTTTAGGAGTGTTGATAAGAGAAAGAGCAATTTAATGGCATTACTATAAATTATTGTGATGTCATGTCACGTATCTACGTATGAAAGTCTAAGATTAAGTATATCTCTTCTTGAAGCTCTTTTATCTTAGATGAAATGAAAGTAGACACGTAAATAAAAATATTATAATAACAAAAATTTATATAATAGCCAACGCTGATATGCATTATCAAAACATCATGCATCTCGCTCTTGAGTAGGTACATCCGGGAACATAATGCTGATTGAAATAGATACGCTATACGATTAAATGCAAGTAGCAACCGAGTAGTGAACCATTACTTCCATCAAATCAACTATGCACTGAGTCACAGCCAGTAGATATGTATCTACGTTGTTGATAGATTCGAATGATATAATATAATGAATCGTACCAACAATTATTAACAATAATTAGTCAACATATACGTTAAAAATTGTTCCATTGAAATATCGTGTAGACATTTTTTGTGCTCAGTTATTTGAGATAAATGAGTTCACACGTAGCGCCGACGCGAGCAGAAATAACAAATGGCTGCAATTAAAAAAATGTGTTTATTATTTTAACAGTAACAAATTGCATCTTCAGATCACCGTCATTTACATGTATAGAATTCCAAATGTGGTTATATTAATAGTATCTGTTGTATTGCAATACCGGGCCAGCATTTACTGGATTTTTAACCATTAACTCAGGTGCAACGTTCACAATGCAAACGGAGTTGCGTCGGAGCACAATGTATTTTTAGGGTTCCGTACCCAAAGGGTAAAACGGGACCCTATTACTAAACTATTAATGGATTTCCGACGGTGATACCATCTAGATTAAGTTGTGTGGTATCAAACATAACGACCCATAGAGGGGACTGAGAGCATCAGGGCTTCGTTAGCATTTTTTTTATTCGACTACAAGTTAGACCTTGACTGCTATCTCACCTGATGGTAAGTGATGATGCAGTCTAAAATGGAAGCGAGCTAACTTGGAAGAGGTATGTATATTGTATACCCCTGATCGGTTTCTACACGGCATCGTACCGGAACGCTAAATCGCTTGGCGGCACGGCTTTGCCAGTAGGGTGGTAACTGGTAACCAGCCACGGCTTAAGCCTCCCACCAGACCAGACCAGAGATCAGAGAATTTAGAAATTATAAAATCTCAAATTGCCTCTGCCGGGAATCGAACCCAGGGCCTCCCACTTATAAGACCACAGCGCTCACCACTGCGCCACATACATAAGTGAAAGGGCCACTTCCAAACTTTGATACAGTTAAAAATCTTTTTCACCGAAACATGGTGAACCTATCGAAGCCCATGCTTTTGAATGACAATGCGCGGTGAACCGCCCACCGCACATCCGGCGCTCGGGACCATTTCACATCGCCGGGAGTCGAACCCGCGAGTAGGCGTCGCAGTTTAATTATAAAATTGGCTCACTTATGATGGCTTAGCATTTTTAATCGATTCGAAAAGCAGATTCGGATCAAAGTGGATTTGAATCGTTCCAGCGATGCGCGAAACGGCAATCATGTAGGTACACATAAAATTGTAAAAGAGCAACCACCGACTTTCTTGCTGGTTATTCTCGGTTGGAATGGCATTCCGAACAAGTGACGATTCAAAAGTAGGTACTTGTAAAAGTTCATTTGAATAAAAAACTTTTCTTAAACTTTTCTTGATTTATTTTTAAAATAAGTTGGGATCCTTGGGATCGTTTGATCCTTCCAAGAGAGCTATGTCCAGTTGTGGACCTCTATCTCTGTGGATTAGGTACACATTTTTTCACAACTCCCTTTATATGGGTATCAAATGAAAGGGCTTGACTAGTAGAATAGCACTATTGCAAATCCAAGATGGCCGCCGCTACAAAATGGCGAATGTCGGGGGTTTTTTAAATTTTTAATTTATACTTGTTCCCTTTGGATTGTACGAGAATGGACTTGTTTACCTTTTAAGACAGGTAGTGTCTTAAAAGGTAAACAAGACCATTCTCGTAGAAACGCGTAAGCGCCGCGTTTTGCACGGCGCATAGGTCGTTCTTACCGCGAACTAAAAATAATCATGATTTAAGTGAAAATTCAAATACAAGAACGTCTTAAGCGCCGGGGAAAAAGCGTCACGCGTTCCTCCGAGGATATTTTTGAGATTTGTTTACCTTTTATGACAACTAAGGAAAAACAGATTCGACGTCTATGCACTGACGTAGATATACAATTATGTAAAGATATGCATTAGGTAATACTTTCTAATCAATAACCATTTTGAATACAATTGACAAATGGTAAGTAGAACATCTATTTAACACAATATGACTAACTCATTTGCGTGAGTCATCGAGAATTCAATGACCGACCTTTCAGAATAATATATAACCTTCATTTCTGGAATCAACAAAAATCGTAAAAGAAAATCTAAAAAATGCGATTCGACCTTCGCTCTATTAGGATTCCGTACAAAATAATATGATCAATTAAAAATGTTTGTTTGTTTTGGTCACAGCTTACAAATTATATGAATCGGTGTTTACAGCAGGTAGGTATATTTATGTTGTTGTAAATTGTAGCCCGCCAACCCGCATTAGAGCAGCGTGGCGGGTCTAAGCTCTAAATCCTTCTCTGCTATGAGAGAGGAGGCCTATGCCCAGCAGTGGGACACTAAAAAAGCTGTAGTGATGGTGTAAATTGTACATTACACAATATACAGAAATTCAAAAATTGTGACAACAAGCACTCCCTATAGGCCAGAATAAGAATTTTTTTAGGTTCCTTTTGTGTGGGAACTCGTCTCAAAAATAATCTAATATTCCGTCTACGATCTAGAGATCCGTGACATATGGACGGACAGACAGACTGACACCTTCTTCTTAACCTGCCGTCTCCTTATGAAGGTCGGTAATCATTAGGGCAATTTCGATAAAGCAAATTTTCAAGACCGCTGCTCTTAATAATGTTATGGTGCTTTTCCCAAAACATTGGCGCAAGTTTTTGAGCCACGATATTCTTTTGCGGCCAGGCCTCTTCAGACAGACAGCAGAATGACATTTATATATAAGGCTCCTTTTACATAGGGAACCCTGAAAAGTTAATTTTGATCGTAATATGCAAGGGACTACTTTTTGCGACTCGGCCAAATGCAAAATAATTTGTCAATTCATAAACATTTTCGTAGATCCTGGTATGAATTTCGACTTTATTAAATTTATGATTATTGTTACATGTTTTGTTTTATTAACGAGCTTATTCTCGCGGCTTTGTCCGCGTAGATTTATGTTTTTTCATGTGATAACGTCTTATAAATCGATGAACAACCGGCTGCACGCACGAAAAAGTATGACTCATTGTCACGTTCCGCCTGAGCCGAGCGTGCAAGCGAGAGCGTGGCGTTATCGCGTAAAATTATCGTCCGTAAACCGACATTACAGACAATTATTTTTTTTAACTCTCTGTGTAGACTCAGTGTACGCTCTATAGAATAAATCTCACGCTAAAAGTTCAAATCCTTCACTCTTATTTGAATCATATGCGGAAGGGTCTGGGAAATCACCGCATTTCCATTTCATTCCATTCGTCATTTTATCATCCTGTATAGTCGTCCACAGCTGGACATAGGCCTTTTCAAGGGCGCGTCACCAAACACGGTCCTCAGCCTCGCGAAAAATGCGCAGGTTAGGTTAGGTTAGTTATGTATTATGTGTTAGTAATAATCTTTATAAATATTCTTAGTTTAGCGCCTGTTTCACCACCCTCTGATAAGTGTCGGATAGCCTAAACGTAAGTTTTGTCACTTTCCTACTTTATGTCAAGTGACAAAGACAAAAGTTGAGAATAAGCTATCCGACACTTATTAGAAGTTGGTGAAACAGGCCCTAAATAATGTAATGTAAGGTTAGGTCAGGATAGGATTATGTAAAAAATAAAAATACTAAAAAAAAAAGTTCGAAACTCTACTAAACTTTTATTTTCTGTGTGTGCGTACCATTCCTTATTTCTAAATGATAGGTAGAAGATAACTGTGGGCTTTTCTCGCACAACCTTCCTCATCCACCCGCTTCCCGCCACCTTCTTGAGGTACTCCTACCCCCGCATTACTATCCCAAAAACCCCTACCATTATCAGAGTGATGACAATGGGAAATAGTTTCGATCGTTATCTATGAGGAATCCGACGCAGAGACGATATTCCGAATTATTATCCGTAAAAAACAAGTCGGTAAAACGCTTGCTTCTTTTTCAAATGAGCTCTACTGCTTACGTTTGAATACCTATTTAATTTATTGGCCATCAAAAAGCTATAAACTCACTAGATACCAGGAAACAATTGTAGGCACACAGCTATAAAGCTATTTTGGAACACACCTCGCATCTAATATGGGCATACGAATTGCTTTTTAAACGGGTCTTTCTTGTACAAGTTCAGAATTCGTCACCTGACACAAAAAATTGATATCAAGATCAAGATTTTAGATAAGTAGATACGTATCATCGAAATTATCTATTTATCATTTGAATACCGGACTGAGTTTGTTGTGGGCTCTTCTCAGACCAGGGCGCATATGGAATCCTGATAGATTTAGTAAGTTAAGTAGGTATGTCAAATATTTAACTCAATTTCATAATGGTTTTAAAATTATGGAAATGCGAAGAGTAAGTAGGTAGGTAGGTACTACAGACTGGAGTGTAGTGTACCAAGTTACCAACTTTGAATCAAGAATTCTGAATTTAAAAATTAATCAAAAATTATATGATCAATCAAAATAGGCACTTAAATATATATACCTACAATTTTTCTTAAAACAATATTTAGACGACCTTCGTACCAAAGACCAAACTATATTATACCTAATACCTGTGTATAAGTTTATGCCATATTGGTGTAGGCCGTAGAGCAAGGCACGCGTCCGCGTCTTTTTTTAAACTAAGCTTTAACTCCACTGCGTAATGTACACTATTTTGCAGAAAATATTTAGCTTTGTGGTAGGATTCAACCCCGAATCCGCCTGGCTAGCGACCACACTTCAGCCGTAATCTGCCGCAAAGCATCCGTGTGTTCCGGCAGCGAGCTGAAGAGCCAGTCCCCTTCCTCAAAAGCTGGCAACGGTTCCTCTGGTGCTGCTAATCTTCATGGTTGACCCGCTTGCTCAGTTGCCCGCTATTTCTATAAAAAAAAAAACTTGAAAGTGCGAGTCCAAGCATTCGTCTTTTCATTTTGATTCTTACAATAACACTAGAAAGAACTATTATGCAATGGATAAAGTCTAAAAAATAAAATTCATGAGTTTGCACGTGTATTTTTTCCAACAATTCGAGTTTGAATAAAAATTTCAACATTGCCACTAAAAGATACTACTTTACAATTTACACTCTACAGTTAGATAATATACGTAGGTAGTTGTAAAATAAATAAATTTAATTCAAAGCAATTTATGGGCCGTAACAAAAGCTTGTATCGAATGCCGGCGTCATAAACATCCACAGTGTAACAAAGAGGCTTCAGTTCTCACGTCTTATTACTTTACATCATAAATTTTACTCCTATATACACTAGTAGTCGGAAGGGAGAGGGAAGAATTAATACAATTTGTTTCAAGAAGATACATAATTTTAATTGCAAAGATAACGCCTAGTCTGCGTTGTAAACTTCGATAAAAGTAAAAAGTGGAAGATGACCGAAGATGTAGATTAGAGTATAAGAGAGAAGATATGAAGATTGACATACCGCATTTGGACCTACGAAACCAAGTCTGGACCAGCTGGGTTATTCTGTAACTTAGTTAGCAACTGAAAATAGTTGCCAATGAATTAGTTTGATATACATTGCTGCTTTACTGTGGGAAATATAAAGTGTTTTCATAATTTTACACAGTAAAGCAGCAATGTATATCGACCTAATTCGTTGGCAACTATTTTCAGTTGCTAACTAAGTTACAAAATAAACCCCCTTTTTGCGTTCAGTTGTAACACGTTCACATAATGATTAGGTTTTCAGCGGAAAATATATTCATTATGCCAATCTGTGCTTTTATTCAGTGCATAAATCATGCGACATGGAAAAATAAGTCACATGGGGGTCGGTCTTTACGCTTAAGGTACCTACACCAAAAGTAGTATTTATAAAAAATTCATAATTTTTTTAGAATAGTCCCAAAATCTGGTGTACCTATATAAAATGATGACATTTATGCAGAACCAAAGACGTAGCGTATCGCCAAAGAATACAAGTACCGCGTAAAGAAGAGCCACTCATTCTGTCTTTCGCAAAAATTTTGGGTGATGTTGAATACGAACAGGTAGTTATTGCGTCCAAAAATTGTATCAACCATCAGAGGCTGATGTAATCTTTCGTACCCTAGCCCAGTGAAAAAGGTAGATAGTATTATAATTTACCTATTGTATTGTAATTAACGATTAGATAACCAAAAGTTAACGGTTAACGGATGTAAATAATCGCCAACTCTTTTATTCAGATAACTCGATGCGTACATTATCTAGGGTTACTGGACAACTCGACCGCAATAAAATCGACCGAATGGTCGAGTTGTCCACATCCAATTTTTTGATGGTCAACTCGGCCAATAGCAGAATACTGAGTTGTTTATGTACAGTCGAATACAAAAAGTGTTTCACGTATCAAATATTTTGATTAACTCTTATATGAAATTACTTATAATTTATCAGCGTTTTGTTAATTATTATCAAGATATTATGAATAAATGGTATTTTTAGAAAGAGCAAAATTTAGGTATTCTTTGAAACAAATTATAAGTAGCATCAGTAAAAATTAACATCACAAAAATTAAAAAGGTTATAAATATGAAATAAAAGTATTTATATATGTATATGTATTATGTATATGTATAAAATTTCGCAATACTGTATGTAAGTCATCAAAAACATCATAATATAACGTACCAACCTAAATATTTTACTCTATAAAAAAATAAGTCTTATTTATAAAATCACAGATTTGTATAATTGCTGTCAATATTGAAACCTTAACAATTTCTATTTTCATGGATTGTTTCAGTCAGTCAGTCAGTCAGTCAGTTTAAAAAAATACCACTTATATCAACAAACAAAAACAAATTATTAGTAGCTTTTGACCTCTTATTATCTATAATATCAAACAGGTCACCTTAGGAGAAAATCACACATCAGGATTTTTTTTGTTATGAATGATTTTCATAACAAATAAAACTAAACTCACAGTAGCACCTACATGCACGTCACCAACCAACTGACAGTTTTAAACAACTAAAACACGTTGGGTAATACGGCGCTCCCACGAGGTAATTTTTTTAAATGTCACCAATAGCCGTCTCTTTCTCCTGAATACAAGAGATAATAATAGGTACGTCTCTAAACGAAAATGAGATTTGCTATCTCTTTCTTTTTATACCTGTACTGTACTTTTATACCTCAACCCAACCTATCTGCTACTGTAAATGACTGTACTTTGTACGTGCGGTCGAGTTGACCATCAAAAAATATTAATAAAATTGAATGTGGACAACTCGACCATTCGGTCGATTTTATTGCGGTCGAGTTGTCCAGTAACCCATTATCTAAAGACTGAAACAAACAGAACGCGCGACGGAAACTTGTTCCCCATTAGTTCAACTCTTAAAAAATTAAATGCAGTTGAACTACTGGGACAAAAAATCTCACTAGTTCGACAGTTAAACTACTCGGCAAGTTGAACTAGTGGGAACGAGCCTTCAGCAGCGCAGCTCCAAGAAGCTGTTATTCATTCTGATGGACATTCATACATCATAACGCAACATGCATTTTAGTCACTGAGCCTGTTTGTGGTATACCTTAAAGCCTGGTTCAACTTACTGCTTATTCGCTGATATTTACCAGGTTTAAACCACTCCAAAGAACTGGTTTGGTCTTTCAACAAGAAGGTTGAAGAAGCTCACAAGCTCAGCGCATTGTTCAGGTAGGCCCTGACTGCTTTACTTACTCTACTTTATAACGCTTATTCGCTGGTGAAATTTACCAGTTATACACCACTCCAAAAGGAATGGTCAGATCCTTCAATATATGTGCTGCCATCGCGTTATCTTTGTTTCAAGCTTACAATACACAAAAACTGTTCCTAAAAAAAACTAATGTTTTGACTCTTTTGTAACAAAAAAATCCGGTCAGTAACTTCATTTGTTAGCAGTCAATTTTTGTAATAAAATCTATTAGATGCGACGTAGATCGTATCGGGATAAATAGGTAGGCCAAGAGACTGTGGATGCATTTCTTAGAGTGGATTAACAGAAAATATATTCCGACCGAAGAGTGATTAGGCGCAGGACCGAAAGCTCGTTACGTGCTCTCCGAGGCACGGGGGTCAGTAACTCAGTATCGCCAACTTTCCATCTCAGTAATTTGTTGACAGAAAAACCCAATATCTTTTACCTTATTCTCGGGTCGGGACACCAGTAACCAGTATGAATTAAAAAATTAAAAAAACCCCGACATTCACCATTTTGTGGTGGAGGCCATCTTGGATTTGCATAGTGCTATTTCTATTAGTTAAGCCCTTTCGCTTGATACCCCATATTGAGGGAGTTGTGAAAAAATATGTAATCGGCCATTTTGTAATCTTGGACCGATTTTCATCAAACATAACTAAGAACACGCTCGACTAATTCACCTTTCAAACAAAAAAAACCGCATCCAAATCGGTTCACCCATTTGAGCGCTACAGGGGAACAGAGACACTCACACATACACACACACAGACACGTCAAACTTATAACACCCCATCGTTTTTGCGTCGGGGATTTAAAAATAAAAGATATTGCGATGTTTGCCTACCTTGCCACCACCTCTTTGATTATCCAAATTGCCCATAAAATCCCCAACAATGCACTATAACAATCACCGAATTCACGTAACGTCAAATTGACGTTGCCCGATCGCCACGCCTCATGAACTCATGAATCCTAGAACACAAAGAGATTTTGGACATTAAAACGTAATGCTCGTTACATTGTGGGCAACCTTAACTCGAAACTATTCGAAATTAGGTCTAGTGGCTAGCTACGGGTGCGCATGCCATTCATACTAATATTACAAATGCGAAAGTCTGTCTGTCTGTCTGTCTGTCTGTTTGTCTGTCTGTCTGCTAGCTTTTCACGGCTCAACAGTTTAACCGATTTGGATGAATGGAACAGAGTTCGCGGTTGATGTAAATGTTGTTGTGTACCTATGCGTGTATCTAATGGACCTCCCACCAGTCAGACCGATGAGGTCCATCTATAGTAGGGGTCTGTTAATACTACGTTATACAGTGCAAAGTGGTTACTCCAGCTGCCTTGGGAAAACAATTCTTTCTTCTTTTCTTTCTTTCGGTTCTTCGAACTGTTTGCCCCTCTTATTGCCCTACAGGAATCCATGTAGGTCTTTATTTAGGTACTTAACACGGCCCCTCAATAGAATATTTCACAATGACATGAATATTAGGTGTGTTGCTCGTACAGTGCTTCCCGCGGCGTATACGATAGAATTAGCCGAAATTAGCCATCGCGCTGCCACATCCTTGTTTGCTCTGTTGCTATGCTCCAGTATATGAGAAGCCCGGAGATAAAACGGATTATTTTCACTATTGACTTATATCTATAATAACTTGACTTACATGTATATTGTATAATGACTTATATTATGTATGATGTATGATGATGAATTTTATGTATAACTAGCTTTTGCCCGCGGCTTCGCCCGCGTGAATTTCGAATTTTTCACAAATCCTGAGGCAATCGTGGATATCTGGTTTTCATTTCCGCTCCCTTTTCCAACCTTTATACCTACTTTCAAGGAAGTTTGCCATAGTAATCTACCCATAGCTGTAGCTGTAGATTTAGTTTTTTTTTCAAAATCTCGCGGGAAATGTGGATTTTTACAGCATAAAAAGTAGCCTATGTGTTAAGGTCAGGGCATAATTTATCTCCATTCAAAATTTCAGCCAAATCGGTTCAGTAGTTGCGGCGTTAAAGAGCAACTAACACACACACACACAATTTCGCCTTTAAAATTTTAGTGTGAAAACCGACTAAACAAAATAATATTGTTTCCACTGTTAGTATAACGCAACAATTTTACGTTAAATTGTATTATTGACAAAAGCAATGGCAAATATTTATTCTGTACTTACGTAATCCCTACAGGTTCGAATAGGAAAGAATGCGTTAAACAAATGTTATTTATAAATATTAATCGTCGTAGTTTGCATGTACCCGCCATCAGCGGTGCATTGCGACATCAAATTCAGGAAATGACTCTATCGCGGGTCGCTGCCTCTACTCTACCCTACATCACAGATATACAACTGCGTAATGATTTATGTGATAAATCATTTATTATACTCTCCTCTGTCCAGAGAAATTAAATTGAATCTAAAAAAAATCAAATAAGGTAAATGGACATATATTATTTTAATTTCAATCAAAGAATTGTTAAAAAAACTTATTTTAATATAGTAACATCCTACTAATACCTATCTATACTAATATAATAAAGCGGAAGAGTTTGTTTGTTTGTTTGTTTGTTTGTTTGTTTGTTTGTTTGTTTGTTTGAACGCGCTAATCTCTGGAAGTACCGATCGGATTTGAAAAATTCTTTTTGCATTTAGTTGTCCAACTCTTGGGGCAGGTTATAGGCTATTTCATATCCCTTAAATCCTCCCCTAAGGGGGTAAAATGGGGGTAGAAAGTTTGTATGAAAGTCCTATGTTTTTAAAGTTACAGACCTGAAAATCGGCATTTAGATTATTAGTTTTAAATAATAAAACTCTGTATATTTTATTTTGAAAAATCTTCCCTTAAGGGTGGTAAAATAGGGGATGAAAGTTTTAATGGGAAGTTTTAATTATAATTTTGCTATTATCAACTTGAAATTTGGAAGGTAGGTTAATTCTAGGGCTTAGATATCAGCCTGGAAAATATTTCACGAAAATCCTCCCCTAAGGGGGTAAAATGGGGGTTGGAAGGTTATGTTTTTGAAGTTACAGATATGAAAATAGGATATGAAATTATAATTTTAAATGATAAAAACCTGTATAAGTAATTCTGGAAAATCTCCCCTTAAGGGTGGTAAAATAGGGGATGAAAATTTTTATGAAAGTCCTATGTTTTTAAAGTTACAGACCTGAAAATCGGCAATTAGATTATGAGTTTTAAATAATAAAACTCTGTAAATTTTATTTTGAAAAATCTGCTTTTAAGGGTGGTAAAACAGGGGATGAAGTTTTAATGGGAACTAAAAACGATTGCAGCGCCCTCTGGCGGTCTAACTTGAAGCGATCATAGCGCCCTTTGGTGGCCAAAACTGGAAACTACAAAAAACGATTGCAGCGCCCTCTAGCGGCCAAAACTGGAAGCTAAAAACGATCGCAGCGCCCTCTGGCGGCCAAAACTGGAAACTTAAAACGATCACAGCGCTCTCTGGCGGCCTAAGCTGGAAACTTGAAGCAATAGCAGCGCCCTCTAGCAGCCAAAACTGGAAACTAAAAACGATCGCAGCGCCCTCTGGCGGCCAAAACTAGAAACTAAAAAACGATCTCAGCGCCCTCTTGTGGCCAAAACTGGAAATTAAAACGATCACAGTGCCCTCTTGCGGCAAAAACTGGAAACTAAAAAACGATCGCAGCGCCCTCTGGCGGCCTAGGCCAGAAACTTGAAGTTTAGTTATTAAATAATTATCTAAATGTGAAAGTGCGGATATTTGGATATAATTGGATGTTTAGATGTTTGGATGTTTGTTACTCTACATATAACGTCGCAACTACTGAACAGATTTGGCTGAAATTTTGAATGGAGATAATGCCCTGACTTAAAACATAGGCAACTTTTTATCCTGAAAAAATCCACAGTTCCCACGGGATTTTGAAAAAAACCCAAATCTACAGCTATAGGTAGATCAATATAGCAAACTACCTTGAAAGTAAGTATAAAGATTGGAAAAGGGAGCGGGAACAGGAACCAGAAATCCACGATTCCCTCAGGATTTGTGAAAAACCGAAATTCACGCGGGCGAAGCCGCGGGCAACAGCTAGTTATATTATAAATGTGAAAGTGTGGATGTTTGGATGTTTGTTACTCTATAACGTCGCAACTACTGAACAGATTTCGAAGAAATTTTGAATGGAATGAGCCCTGACTTAAAACATAGGCTACGTTTTATCCTGGAAAAATTCACAGTTCCCGCGGGATTTTGAGAAAACCCAAATCTACAGCTACAGCTATAGGTAGATCACTATAGCAAACTACCTTGAAAGTAAGTATAAAGGTTGGAAAAGGGAGCGGGAACGGGAACCAGAAATCCACGATTCCCTCAGGATTTGTGAAAAACCGAAATTCACGTGGGCGAAGCCGCGGGCAAAAGCTAGTATTTTAATAAGTAAAGTATAGACTGGCAGCTGACTGCAAACACTTCTGGTTAAGTGAAAATGCTACAAAGGTGCAGGAGTGCGTATGCCTATTCGCCCTACTTAGAAAGGTATCCGGGACCCGGGTTATAGCACAGATTACTAATTATATTAGTATAACTTATTAAGCCTTACATTGGGCAGCTTGTATAGTTCTTGATGGCAATCAGGTCGCTGTTGTTGCTACTGCAAAGGCCTTGCAGGAGTGAGGCTGTTTTTAATATAACAATATTAGTTACTTGCTGGTAAAAATCACTCCGTGGTTAGCTGCATGGTACGTATTGAGTGAATGATTTGGTGAAGTTACAAAACTGCTCAGCAAAACAAAATTGTAATAAGCTCACTTTTAAGGATGTTATGGTATAAATCAAAATATTAAAATATTACTGCTTTAAGTTTTGGCAGTAGGCCCTCTTTTTAGGGTTCCGTACCCGAAGGGTAAAAAACGGAGCCCTATTAATGTCACTCGGCTGTCTGTCTGTCTGTCTGTCTGTCTGTCTGTCTGTCCGTCTGTCCGCCGGTCACAGGTCTCTAGCTCGCAGACGAAATGAGTTAAAAACCTGAAATTTTGGTATTTAGTGTAAAACGTTAACCCAAAATCAAATATTGAATTAGAAATTGAATTAAATTATTTTTCAGGGGGGCTCCCATAAAAATAGAAAAAGGAGCCGGAAAAAAAAATTTTTTCTTTACCCTAGCTTGTGGGGTATCATTGTTTAGAGCTCATTAAGTAGAGTACAAATATATATTTTTTTAATTTTTATCTCAAAAAATAAGGGAATGGGAGGCCATCAAAGTTGTCAGTTTTAGACCATTTTTGTGACGGGGGCTATCTCAAAAACTAAACTAGTTGGGAATATGATATTTCAGTATATTATGTACTATATGCTCTATTTAAACAACAAATACTGAAAACAACGATTTATTAAATAGTTTATAAGCTGTGACCAAAATAAACGAACATTTTTTTGGGTTTTTCTTTCACGGTTTGTTGCGATGTCTAGCTCGGAAATTAAATATTTCTTAGACCCAAAATATTATATTGTTCATAATTATGTACGGAACCCTGAAAGAGCGAGGCCCGACTCGCACTTGGCTGATTTTTTTTTTTTGACGTGATGGAAAACCTTTTATAGGTACCACGCACTCGGTAAGGACAACTCCGTTTTCCAAGCAGAGTGTGCTGGAATCACAACAGCAGTCATAGCAATGACCAACAGACAGGTAACAAATTTTAAAATTAACATTAACTCGGACAGCCAAGCCGTTCTCAAAGCCTTGGCTAGTACCACGTCAACATCCCTACTCATACAAGACTGCCATAAAGCCCTGGAAGAACTCTCCGTCTCCAACGATATCACCTTACGGTGGATCAAAGGACACGCGGGAGACCCGGGCAACGAAGCAGCTGACGAACTAGCACGTAAGGCCACGACACTGGAAGTTGCAGGACCGGAACCTATGGTACCTATTCCTTTCAGTGAGTACAAGACCTGGTTGCATGCATTAACACGCAAGGAACACTCAACACTCTGGAACAATACCACAGACTGCCGTCAGACAAAGGAAGCCTTTCCTACTCTGAACCAACAACTAACTAACAAACTACTGCACCTAAACAGAGGTAAACTCAGGAAGGTGGTGGGACTCATAACAGGGCACAGCCCACTAAACAAACACCTTTTCATTATAGGTGTCACAGACAGTCCTCTATGCAGAGCATGCATGGAGACAGATGAAACACCAGCGCACGTGCTCCTAGAGTGCACGGGCGTGACCGAACAACGCAGGATTCATCTAGGATCCCCAGCCTCACTCCAAGAAGTCCTCGGCAACCTGGGCGGCCTGCTAGGCTTCTGGAGTGACCTCGGATGGCTGGAGTGAAGACTTCAATGCAAGAGGCACATCACGCACAACAGACCTGTATGGTTTATGTGCGGACACCTGCCCAGAATGAAGATGAAGATGAAGGTACCCACGTTCTGCGGCTGAATGCGGCAGAACGAAGGTTATGTGGGACTCCCTCCAGGTATACCCACTAAAAACCACCATGGCATGACCCTCATGCTGTCTGTGCTGGACGCCTGGGGAACCCAAAGTATGTATCCCAGGCGTCCGGCAGCCGCCCCAGCTGGGGCTCCCGCTCGCCTCTGGGCTGTCCCTCCAGAGGCTCGCGCCCTCCCGTAATTTTTAACGAGGTTTTCTGCCTCCCGCGATGGGCATCGCTGCCCCCCGCCCACGGGTATCTCACTCCCAGTTTCATCCGCAGTGCCCTCTGCTAATCAGAGGGACACGCGGAGAAACCTCCCTCCGCCAGGTCATTGGCCATGGCTAACAATATTCCCGTAGGAAAATTACTAACCATGTTACCGGGGCGCACCAGCCCGAATACTGCTCTTAACCCCTCGGACGTATCCAAGAGGACCAGAAGCACCCAGGCACACTTGGAGGTTACCTGGCTAGCACCCCGGAAGTAGGCCCCCTAGTTTAACGTACGATGAAAAAACCTTAACGTACCAAACTACGCTCATACCACCTCCACCCACTCTATGCGCGTGTGCAGAATAAGTACACACGGTAGGCCCAACGATGAAGCCACTCGTGCCATTGCGTTGCCGCGTCCGTTAGAAATATTTACGCATTAGCGTCTCCCATCAGTGTTGGGTTCGATTTTTCATTCGATGCCGATAAACATTGATCAAATATCGAGTGTGTACATAGATATTGACGGTTCAATTATTGACTCGGTGTAGTAAGGTTTTATTCTTATTGGAACTTGGCTGGAACCACGGCCGTGTGTCTTGATTAACGTGGGCAGAATTTCTTGTATCTTAATTTGATTGATACTAGTGATATTAACAAAATTAGAAACTACGACTGCCCTACTGTGGCCCTGCTGCCTCTTTATTTTTTACTAGCAGTCCGCCCCGGCTTCGCCCTTGGTACATAATATATAGCTTATAGCACTCAAGGATAACGTACATATCCAACGGTGAAAGAATTTTTGAAATCGGTCCAGTAGTTTCCGAGATTAGCGTATTCAAACAAACAAACTCTTCCGCTTTATTATATTAGTATAGATAAATGATATTTATTGTGATTCACTGGGTATTGAATTATTGTTATATATTTTTGGAATCTACTCATCGTTTCACATCTAGACAATGATTATGAATTTAATCTGATTTTCGAAAAAAATATACTCCTTTTTTCAGGTACAATGTACTTACATAGATAATTTCCTACTAATTATTTTATTAAAAATTAGATTAGCTATCTATTTATTTGGAAAAGCGCACTTGTGCAATGAATTTTGTAGTAGGCTGGTTGTGGTGTACATCAATGTATCAATTAGGTGATTTATGCTAGACCGTGCTGCGTCCGTGCCGCGCCCGTGCCTCGTCCGGGCCATGCGTCATATCAAAAATTGACCCTGTCCATACACGGCGTAAAATAAATCACGCCTTATGGGCAACTAATTACTCATTTCGGGTGAAGCTAATCGAAAATGGCAACACATTTTCCAAAATTGACTCAAATAAAAAAATTAACACGCAATATTTCTCGCCGTACGAGTTTTTGTGAGCATGATTTTTGTGAAAATACAACTCGCAAGAAAGGTGATTGCATTTCGAGAGATCACATTATTACTTTTTGTGTCGAAAACACTAAATGGACGGGCGATAGTTAACCTGCCAGAAATCGTTAAATGTGAAGTTCTCAAAATACCGCGTGTCTCACAATATTGTATGGACGAAGATATGTAACTTGATTGCCGGCCTGCCGGGTAAACTGGTGGTCGTGATCATTCCTTTGACAGATGCTAATAGTCGCAAGGAGGTAATTATGCGACCAAAAATGAGATATATCCGAAGCGTGAAACGGCTTTTAAAAGCAATATTATCTCGTTACTTCTGAAACTTTGTACTAATATAAGTATAAAAAATTAAAAATTTAAAACACCCCCATTCGCCATTTTGTGGTGGCCGCCATCTTGAATTTGCATAGTGCTATTCTACTAGTCAAGGCCTTTTATTTAATACCCATATTGAGGGAGTTGTGAAAAAATATGTAATCCGCCATTTTGTGGCGGCGGCCATCTTGGACCGATTTTTCAACCACAGCTAAAAACACTTCCGACTAATTCACCTTTCAAACAAAAAAACCGCATTCAAATCGGTTCACCAGTTTGTGCGCTACGGTGGAACAGACACACACACACGCACACACACACACGCACACACACACACACAAACTGTTATAAGTTTGACGTGTGTGTGTGTGTGTGTGTGTGTGTGTGTGTCTGTCTGTTCCCCTGTGGCGCTCAAACGATTGGACCGATTTGAATGCGGTTTTTTTTGTTTGAAAGGATAATTAGTCGAGAGTGTTGTTAGCTATGTTTGATGAAAATCGGTATAAGATGGCCGCTGCTACAAAATGGCGGATTACATATTTTTTCACAACTACCTTAATATGGGTATCAAAAGAAAGGGCTTGACTAGTAGAATAGCACTATGGCAAATTCAAGATGGCCGCCGGCACAAAATGGCGAATGTCGGGGGTTTTTTAAATTTTTAATTTATACTTAGATATACTATAGATAGTATAGAAAAAAATAGGTATCGCAGTTTTGTTTAGACTCGAAATACACTGCGTTTTATCATAAGGGGCCGACATCTCTTCTTAAAATGTAGAAATGCATAATTATCCTGTATCCTGTATCATTCTTTGAAATCTGTTTACAAAAAAAGTACGCGATCAAAAATTATTTTAAAAAAATACTCATGTTTCCGCCCGGGATCGAACCGGGGACCTTGTGCGTGTGAAGCACACGTGATAACCGCTACACTACGGAAACTTGAGAACAATTCTCTGAATAGTAGATCACTTTCTACCTACTAAGTAATAGACATACCTAGAGCGCATTATCTTTTGTTTATATACGCAGTTTGTTATCAGTTTTATTCAGAGCGGGATAAAATTGAAATCGCTCTAATTAATAATAATAATGTTCTCCTGACCGAATTTCGGCCACGGCGGCCAATCTCAACCGAGGCAGAGACTAGCCATCTGCGCAGGAGATATTATAGTGCACAAGTGTGTGCGCATACACAGGTGCACTCTCTATTCCCTCACTCTCATAGTCCGATGGGACGCCAATGCGACACGACCGGAGAGAGATTAGGCGCAGGACCGACGGCTTTACGTGCTCTCCGAGGCACGGGGGTGTATCTAACACCGCCAACTTCCAACTCCGGGCTGGCACTGAGAATTTCTTGACAGAAAAACCCAATACCTCATTTTTTTTTTGGCCCGACCCGGGAATCGAACCCAGGACCTCGTGATCCACAGTCGAACGTGCTAACCGCTAGACCAACGAGGCAGTCGCTCTAATTACTAAGTAGGTATATGTACCTTCCTAACTATACCTACTACTACTACCTAAACTAAATTTAAAATTAGGTTGGTTATAATAAATAATAATTAATAAAAAATAAATAATAATTTAAAAATTATAGATAGGTAAGAATAGAATAGGATGATATTATAGTGTTGTCCTCCTCAGAATGTTTTTCCGGAACAGGATTACTTGAGCTAATTGACAGCTCAAGTAATTAGGTAGTTCAGAGGTTTTGTACAACAGAATTGGCTCCATTTTCAGCTTGAAGAGAGTTTTCAAGTTTTAAGCGAACACACAAACAAATAATATTAGGAATTGGCAGAAAATATTTATTTTTCTCGCATTTATACAAGTCAAACTCAAAGGCAACTCCATTACTGGGTATTATCTAATGACTGAATGTATAAAGAAATTATTATTGTACATTCTAAACAATACCACTGATAAAGAGTGCCCGGTAAATTATGTCGTCAATAAAATGTCATCGTGTCAACATCATGTTGACATTTGAATGACAGCTCGCTTCGGGCTACATACTGCTACATACTGGCTACTTGGCTAGTATACCAGAAGACATTGAGTGATAGGTCATAGAGATACAGACTTATACCACAATACGTTAGGCATCGAAATAAAACCGAGCGAATTTGATCATCATTTTATACACAAAAATAAATAGGTACAGTTGAAAAGAAAACGTTCTGTAAAAACAAAATCAAAATTGGTTGTAAAACAAGTATATATTAAAAATTTGAAAAACCCCCGACTTTCGCCATTTTGTGGCGGCGGCCATCTTGGATTTGCATAGTGCTATTACTGTCTCATTAACCCCCGACGCAAAAACGACGGGGTGTTATAAGTTTGACGTGTCTCTGTGTGTGTGTGTCTGTGTGTGTCTCTGTGTGTGTGTGTTTGTTACTCTTTAACGCCGCAACTACTTAACCGATTTGGCTGAAATTTTGAATGGAGATAGATTATGTCCTAACTTAACACATAGGATATTTTTATTCTGGAAAAGTCCACAGTTCCCCCGGGAGTTTAAAAAAGTAATCTGTAGGTACAGCTATAGGTAGATTACTATAGCAAACTTCCTTGAAAATGTAGAAAGTAGATATAAAGGTTGAAAAAGGGAGGGAGAACGGGAACCGGAAATCCACGATTCCCTCGGGATTTGTGAAAAACCGAAATTCACGCGGGCGAAGCCGTGGGCAGAAGCTAGTTATTAATAAAGATACGTGTATAATTTATAGTGAAAGCAGGTTATACTATGGCATGAGGTCAAGATAAGTATAGGAATGAAATGAAAGGAAGTTAAACCGCCATTTTCCATGTCTTCCTTCTTCAGTGTAATAAGACACGTAAGCAAGACAGGAATAGAAAATGGCGGTTAAACATTCTTATTCTTATCTTGATCGCCTTTTACAGTGCCAATTTATTGAATGACGAAATAGAGCACGACTAGTCCTTGCGTCCACCTGCTCAAAGTTGAGGCGGTTTTGCGGGAGTTAACCACCTCTAGTATACGACAACTCTCTGCCAGTAGGTACCTACTAGCCGACTTTGCTGCATTGGAATTTAATACATTTTACATTAACTAAGTTCATTTACTGAATGAGTTTGTGGTATGCCGTATTTATTTCTATTCAATTCATTGAATTAAAAATGTAAATAAGATCTACTTAAAGGGTATCAAGTAATTGAAACTGCAAATAGACTGGCAGAAATAAGCTCTTTAAAATAATGGTTTTTATATTAAACTAAAGGCCCGAATAGACACACGCGTTAATTTAGGCCAGATTAGGACTGTCCTTCCGTCAGTCCATCCGTCACCAGCCAGTATCTCATGAATCGTGACAGTTAGACAGTTGAAATTTTCACAGATGTTCTAATGCCGCTATAATAACAAATACTAAAAAAAACAGAATAAAATAAATACTTAAGGGAAGCACCCTTACAACAAACGTGATTTTTTTGTCGTTTTTATAGATTAGATAGATTTTGTCGTATTTAATTTTCCGACTCTCAAATCAACGTCTGCCTACCGGTTCCGCAAGTTATATTATTATAGAAATACCTACATCCATTATATCCATATTAGGTAAATAACTAAATACGATCAGATCAATTCAATTTACCTGTTCAAAATCCTAAAATAGTAGCGGAGACTAGATATCAATAGGCAATAATTTGTATAACAACAGATTTGAATAAATCACAATTCACATTAGGTATCACATTACGAATATTTTATATGTAAAGTGTGACCTATTGTTAGTTTATTTGTTCCAATAAGGCGCACAAAACATAAACAAAATATATAGCCTGTCACATTTTACACAGTCACCTATTTAATAAACTTTTTAATTTTTGTTTCACGTTTTCCTATTGTAATATTAAGGCGGGATTACATTTGGTCATTTGTCCGTAATGGGATGGTCAAAAATGCGTCATTTTTAACGGATTATGGCAAAATAATTTTGTTTTTCATTGTAATTAGGTATATCGCGGATATCTGCTTCTTTTTTGGTAGAAAACCCTGTACCTAACAGTTCTCGGCCCGACCCCGGGAACCGAACCCAGGACCTCGTACATACGAGATCGCTAGACAGTTCCAAGAGGCAGTTGACAATCAACCACCAAGCCAAAAAAGCTCTCACAATAATTATTATTGACTGAATGACATAATATGGTTCTAAATTACATTATTGTTGACAAATAATACCTACCTACTTATTGGAAGAACCTCTATATGTAACCGCAGCATATTATCAAGCTTGACAAAAATTAAATTAAAACAATATACCGAAATAAAGAATAACTGTAAACGGAAAATTGACCATATTATCTTGAAAACTAAGTAGGTAGGTACTGAATCGATTTGGACAAAACTTTCACTGTTTTCTAAGTTGAAGTAAATGTAAGCGACAAAAATAATGGTAAGAACTCAGAACCCGATAAATAGTTGCGGAGGAATGCGTGGACAAACATACATATACAAACATACATTAATAAATAAATATCTCAAATAGTAGCAGCACTGAGATACATTCTATTCTATCATATACCTACCATGTATGTACCACA
The DNA here is from genome assembly GCA_920104075.1 of Melanargia galathea. Lineage (NCBI taxonomy): Eukaryota > Metazoa > Arthropoda > Insecta > Lepidoptera > Nymphalidae > Melanargia > Melanargia galathea. The sequence continues at coordinate 4,330,871 of OV049872.1, read as the reverse complement.
TGCCAATCTTGTGCATGTATTTTAATATCAAGATAAATACTTATTAGGCCTATTGGAAATCTCACACAATTATTATCTACCTACTATCTGTATTATTCGAGTCCTAAGGTCAAACAATCATAACATCATGAACTAATAGCAGAGGAAGTAATTTAAATCATATAGGTACCTACTGACATTTCTATTTTTATATATTTGTATAGATATCAAAGCGAACGGTTTTTTGGCCATAGTAGGTAATTAATTTAAATATGTTAATTAGTCATTAAAAACCCGAGATGATAGAGGCTCTTTTGAACGGAGTTTGACAAACTAATAAAAATTCCTCCCGTCAGCGTCATTGGCTTCAAGTTTCACCGTTATTTATACAGCTACATACCTACTACTATACCGAGCTAAAGTACCTAGACTATAATACTTTGGCCCGGCACACACCGAGCGCAGCCGGCAGCGCAGATCAGAGTATTTTCTGAAAACACTGAATAATTAAGTACGGGTCTAAGCTCTAAATCCTTCTCGATTTAGAGCTTAGACCCGCCACACTGCTCCAATGCGGGTTGGCGGGCTCTAACGACCTATTATCACTATCATGTGAACCGGGGCCGACTGCTTAAGGTGCTCTCCGAGGCACGGGGGTCAAACACCGCCAACTACCAACACCGGGATGGCACTGAGAATTTCTTGACAGAAAAACCCAATGCCTAACAATTATTTGCCCGGACCGGGAATCGAACCCGGGACCTCGTGATTTGCAGTCGAATATGCTAACCACTAGACCATCAATGGCATACCTACCTACATACGTGAAATAATAATTTAGAATTTTTGAAAAGAAGTAGGTTAAAATTAGTAAATATATTCTCATTGGTGCCTACCGTAGAAATACATAATAATTCGATACCTCTGGGCTCAAAGGGCGTAAAGCTCATTGTGCCTTAATGTGCTTTACGCCCTTTGAGCCCAGAAGTATCGATATATGTAGTTATACTATCAAGAATAGAACGGAGAAATGGGAGGAAAATGTGTGCTAAATTGATGAACAGTTGTGCACAAAGTTCCAAAATCACACTCACTACACACCAATAATTCGACGTAAGTAATTTAATCGTTTAAATGCACAAAAATAATCATGAAAGTGCCATACATAACACAGAAGTACCTAACACAGAAGTTTAGAAATAAATCTCAAACAAGAAAAAGTTCGTAAACTAAAACCCGACTACGCCTAATAATTTAATTAATAATTTAATGCGAAAGCTTGGGGCAAGCAGCTAGTGGCGCGATCTGTTATGTCTATTCGAAACTATAATTTTATATATATATCTCTCTCTCTCTCTCCCTCTCGATTTTTTCGTAAATAAAATGTAGCTATGTCACCCGGACCATAACAGCGAATCAATAGACACCTCATTCATCAAAATCGGTCCAGTAATTTAGGCGCTACATACATACATACATACATACATACATACATACATACATACATACATACATACACACATACATACATACACTGCTAAAATCATAACCCTTCCTTTTGGCTTTGCCGTAGTCGGGTAAAAAAGAGATATTTCCTATCACACGTAAGTGTTTATGTTGGCATGCGTGAATTCCTAGTAAACAGTGATGATCACCGGTCTACTTTACAAAAATATGTCTATGGTACAACTCTTATTGGAGTCACAGTCCTGTAACAACAGTAGTCGTCGCATGCATCTTCATTAGGGCGGTCCAAGCGCCAGTTTATGTGGAGCCCTCGACTTTTACTGCCTCAATTTATTAGTACACTTAAGTGCATTTAAATTGTCAGTTTTAACTTTATATTCATATTTAATTGATGTTCTTTATTTTTATTACCCACTCTAGATTGTTTACTTTACCGACTGCGATCAAAAGGAGTGGTGATTATGCAAGGGCGGGTCTTCACTCACTTCTCGTTTAGATTTTAGGTTACCTACGCCGTGCCCGGGTCCAGACGGATTGTGGAACTAAAACCGAATGTACGAGTAATAATGGCACACAAGCTGTGATAGCCTAGTGATTAGGATGACCGACTTCTAATCGGAGGTCGTGGATTCGATCCCGGGGCACGCACCTCTAACTTTTCGGAGTTATGTGCGTTTTAAGTATTTAAATATCACTTGCTTTAACGGTGAAGGAAAACATCGTGAGGAAACCTGCATGCCTGAGAGTTCTCCATAACGTTCTCAAAGGTGTGTGAAGTCTGCCAATCCGCTTGGCCAGCGTGGTAGACTATGGCCAAAACCCTTCTCACTCTGAGAGGAGACCCGTGCTCTGTAGTGAGCCGGTAATGGGTTGATCATGATGATGATGATGATGAATGGCACTAGCCATCTGGTTATCACCCTTTTTTTCCGTGGTGGAAAGCTTTATGGCTACCCCCGTTCTTTGGGCAAAACAGGGGTTATGTGGGACTCCCCCTCGAGTGGGATTATAAGTACCCTAACTAAAACCACCACGGCTGTTCCCTCTTGCTGACTATGCTGGACGCCTGGGGAACCCGTTGTATACTTCCCAGGCGTCTGTCAGCCGCCCCGGCCACCTGCCGGGGCTCCCGCGCTAATCTGGTTATCACCCTACCGGCAAAGCCGTGACGCCAAGCAATGTAGCGTTCCGGTACTACAGCACGTAGAAAACGACCAGGGGTATGAGTTTAATAAAACCTACGATGCCTCTTCCAGGTTCGCCCGCGAAACTTTCGCCGAACTGTTACGCAGTAACCCATCTCAAGCGCTCCAAGCGCGCCGTCCACATTGAGCGTAACAAGTTCGCCGAAATGTTCGCAGTTCGGTTCGGTGAAATGTTCAAGTCTGGACGCACCTTTAGGCTCCTTAGGTTGCATTGTTCCATCAGGTGAGATGGCAGTCAAGGGCTAACTTGTAGATGAATCTTCGAAATAAAAAGAAGATTATCTGTAAATATACGATTGGTATAATAAAATCCAAAAAGATTCAACAAGTTGTGAGATGTAATGTAAAACCAAGTCGTTTAATTTATTCAGTAATAATCTATGGGAGCATCTATCCAACAACTTGGTCATAAATAGTTACGTAACAAGCGGACACCCGCGACTTCATTCGCGTGGATATTGGTTTTTAAAAATCCCGTGAGAATCATTTTGTTTTTCGTAAGCTCCTTTGTGCTCATACCTTGCTAAAAACTGTTAAAAGTTCACTGGCGGATGTTTAGGTAGATCAAAATGTAAACATCCGCCAGTAAAAGTCCCATTAAAACCGGTCCAGCCTTTCAGAGATAAGCCAGTAATCCTTAAAGCATTTCCTTTCTAACAAAAAAAGAATGAATGAAATCGGACAACCCGTTAACGAATTACAGCTAAGTATACATTTTGACTTTCATCCCCTCTCCCAAGGGAACCGTGCTGAATTTCGGGATAACAAGTATCCTATATGTTACTAAATAGTATGAACTTAAATCATGCCGAGTTTCATTTCAATCCATTTAGTAGTTTTTACGCGATGCGCGCACAAACATACAGACAAACAGACAAACAGACAAACAGACAAACAGACAAAAATTTCAAACACAGCTTTTTTACGTTCTATTACTTATCCCTAACATCCTCCAGTTATTATTTTGCAAAAATCTTCAATGTCACATGTTCAATCTTCACAGATACGGCAATTCTACGATTTTATTATATGTATAGATAGAAGATAAATAAATATGACCAATATTGATACCGGTCATTATAAAATTTTGTTCATAAGAGAATCACGGCCGCCGAGACATCGCTGAGGAGCTTTGACATTTAAAAAGTCACCTTTTTTTTAAAAAAAAAAAAAAAAAAAAATAAAAAAATCTTTATTGTTTTTCTTATTGCTAGGTTATTTACAAACAATGATATTTAACTATCCTATATTATTCTACAGATTAACTACCTAGCAAAAAAACAATCGGCTGCAAACTCAGCGTCGCTGAGCAGTGACAACATTGCCCAGCGCTGATTTTCAGTTTGCTCCGTACATTATGTTGATAGTTAATCAGGTGGCGTGCGCCCGTTGCATTATATTAATTAACATAATATCTATATATTACATGTATTAAAAAAAAAAAAAAAAAAAGAAAAACAAAAGGAACAAGTACACCGAAATAAACTAACACTTAAAAAGTAATATCACAATATACAAGCTAAGGTAAGAATAAAATAAAGTAAATTTAGTGTCTAATATCTACCTAATGTACGTTCCCAATTAAATACAGAAATAAATAATCAGACGAGTGAATAATATTATTAACTCTGACTAAGATTGGGTTAAAAAATAGAATAATAATAACTATGTATGTAAGTACCTACTACAAAATTTTTACTATTTGGAGTACATGAATTTAGCTGCCTCTATCTGAGCGTCCATATATATTTTTTTAAATTTATTTTTTACTGCAATTTCGTTAATAGGCTTATTCCAGTCACGAAGGGGCGGGGGAAGATCATTCCAGATCTTCGCCGCAACAAAACGGAAACTGCCCCTGAACCCTGCCTTTTTATGTGGTGGCATTGCTAGCTTTTTTTTATGTTGCAATCGCGTCGTACCTCTGTCGTTCCGCCATTGAAGCCTCTCTTGTAAATACTGCGGTCGCTTGTACGATATTATTCTATATGTCATCATTGTGAGGTGTAAGTTCCTACGTGATTTCATATTGAGAACTTTATGACTATTGATAACGGGTGTTATATAGCCTCTCTTCGGAACATCATAGCAAAATCTAATACATGCATTCTGTATACGTTGTACGGCGTTTTCAGTTTTTTTGAGTAGTCTAGGCCCGTATACAGTATCACAGTAGTTAAAAGCGGACAAAATGAGCGACTCCACGAGTATATGTCGAATTCCCTCCGTCAAAGATTGTCTCACACCATATAGAACTTTTAACTTGTAGAATGCATTTCTTATCTTAACCTTAAGATGATCATTGAATCTCAAGTCTTCGTCCATGTATAGCCCTAAGTTTTTTGCAACCGCTACACACTCTATGGCTTCACTATTCAGTGCTATGTTTGGACTTCGTGCCTTTATGATTGCTCTCTGATGTTTACTACCCAGGACCATAAATTTGGTTTTCTGTGCGTTAAGAACGAGTCTACTTTCTTCTGCCCATTTTGAAATAGAAGCCAAATCCTGATTTATTAGTTCTACCGCTTCTGGTGTATATTCCGGTTTAAAGTGGTAGTAAATTTGAGTATCATCAGCGTACAAGTGTGTGTTACAATAGTGTATATTTTTGATGATATCTGCAGTGTAAATTATAAATAATAAAGGGCTTAAGCTTGATCCTTGTGGAGTTCCTCGAGGAACGGTGTTTATGTTAGACAAACGTGGTACCTTGCCGTCGCTGTCAATAGCGACAAATTGCTTTCTGTTGCTCAGGAACGACCTAAACCAAGTACAAGCGTTCATGTCGACCCCGTAATATCGCAATTTAGCCAGCATAAGTTCGCCATCAATACAGTCGAATGCCCTGGAAAAATCAAGCAATGTTAAAATAGTACCTTCACCTCTATCTGATGCTGATAGTATGTCATCCGTGACAGCTGTTAATGCCGTTGCCGTTCCGTGACCTTTCCTAAAACCTGACTGTATTGCTGGAAGCAAATTATGGGTTTCTAAGTATGTAGAAAGTTGACTGCAGATCAGTTTTTCAATGATCTTTGACATAGCTGGAAGTATGCTTATTGGTCTTAAGTCTTTATAGTCTTCTATATTAGCGACTTTTGGTAAAGGTATAACCTTGGCAAGTTTCCATAAGTCCGGGAAAATGTGTTCAGAAATGGATTTATTTATGATATACGTAATTATTGGTAGAGTCCGAGGTAGTGTTAATTTAATCATACTTATCGATACGTTATCATGTCCTGTTGCATTTGTTGCTATACCCTTAATGATCTTTAGAACGTCCTTTTGGGAACACAATTGTAAAGAGAACACAGAATCCGTACCCCTATTTCCTAAAAATTTATTTATTATCGCAGACGCAACTGGAGCGCCTCCAGGCAGTGTCAAGAAGTGATCATTTATTTTATCTGGATCTTTTAGGTGCTCTGGTATGCTTAGTTGGTTCTTGTTACCAAACGGAGAAATTTTCTTGAAGTGATACCACATTTTAAAAGGATTTTTAATATTATTATTAACAAAGAACGTGAAATATGCTTTTTTCTCTCTTTTAATACTAGAATTTGTGTAATTTTTAAGAGTTTTATAATATTCCCAGTCTGATTTTGATTTGTATTTGTGCGCTTTCTTTAATGCATTATCTCTTAAATTCATCATAAGTTTGATTACGTCTGTAATCCAGGGGTGGGGTTCCTCTTTGATTTTGATATACTTTGTAGGTGCATGTTTGTCAAACAACCCTAACATGTGCTTGTTGAACTGTTCCACCATCGTATTCGCATTCTCTAAACACATAATATCATCCCATGGGATATCGTTTAAATCTTTTGAAAAATCTTTCTCTTTTATTTGGTTTAAACATCTCATGGTCCGATACTGTATTTGCTTTTTTGGTTTTTTTATATTAAATTCTGCAATAACTAGGGCATGATCACTTAGACAAGTGTTGTGTATGACTTCTAAATGCTTACAGCGCGTGGGGGCATCAGTTATAATTAAATCTAAAAGAGATGAAGTCGTCTCAGTTACTCGCGTAGGTTCTTTTACTATCTGTGAGAGGTTTTGCTGGTCCAGGAAATTCAAAAAATCTTTGGCATTTTGGCTGTCTTTATCCATAAGATTAATATTGAAGTCCGTCAGTAGACACTGAAAGCTATATTCAGAGAGCGCACTCAGCGTCTCACTTAACTCATCAATGCTTTTGTTTACATACTGATATTCGGGTCTATATGCAGTACCAATAGCCATGTGAATTCCATTTAATCTTATATCTATCCACATTTGTTCCAAATCTGTTTGCGACTTCTGAATCACCCGGACCTTAAGTCCTTTCCTTATGTAAAACCCAACCCCGCCACCTCTTTTTCCGCTCGCTCTTGGCACATGCTTAAATATATATCCCGGTATATAGAACGCGTTCGTATTTTCATCGCTTCGCAACCAAGTTTCATTCAACGCTAAGATATCAGGCTCATACTTTTGCATGGACTCTGCTAATTCTACTCTTCCTGTATTTAGCGACCTGACGTTCAGCAAACCAATTTTAATATGTTTCTCAGGACCGGCAAATAGTTAAAAAAGACAACAAGATGATTTGTGACAATATTTTTCCTATGATAGTTTCAATATAAATATAGTACTTAACAATGTGAATTATATTCTTTTTACTACAAATTATATTAAGTAAATGATTACCGAACTTAGGATGGATTTTGTATTTAAAAAACCTATTGAAGTTCTCAACAAAGAGCTTGTAACCGAGAGCTGGAGAAGGAACATAATACAATGTGACTCTGAACAGATAATACTTTGCTTGTATAATAACAAAACCTACTTCCATAATAATATAAAGATAATATTTAAACATGTTATAATTTTTTTTAACAAAGAACATAGCTGGGAAGGATATTATAGTTATTTCTACCAAATGTTTTTCAGCTCGTTTAATTCTTTTTCTAAAAATTTTCTTCCCATGATGGAGTTTATGCAGTTTACAAGACACTATGCTGTTATAAATATGTGCACTATCGCGACAATAATATTTAAAAATTAGGTTGAATACTCTCTTCCCCAAAAACACGTATAATGTCTTGCTCAGTCCTTATCCGTACCCCCGTTTGACCTTCAGTTTTCCTACTGTAGATTCGCCCATCTCTAGTCCAAGTGAATTTCCATTTGCAGTTTTTGGCTGCTGCTCGCGCTTTATTGAACAGCAATCTATTAGTTTTGGTTAGGCGCTCGTTTACGTAGAAGCGGCGCGGCGGTCCCGGCACTCCCGGCAGGTTCATGTCTGCGGTTGTGGCCCCCCTGCGCACGCGTGCGGCGCGCAGAAGATCGTCGCGCAGCGCGCGCCTCGCCAGTCGCACGACGATCGGCCGCGCACTCGCAGCAGCGTCGCCGCGCGCCGCGCGCACGGGCCCCACCCGCTCGGCTCGCACGATGTCGCTCTCGTTGATTGTGACGCCTATTTTTGTAGCTACGAGGGTTACGATATGAACGGTGTTCTCGGATTTCTCCTCGGGGATACCAGTGATGTCGATGTCATTGAGGAGCAGCTCCTGGTCGCGATCGTTCAGTTCAGCCTTCAACTGAGCGATCGCAGCCTCCACACCTGCGGAATCGGTCTGGCTTCCGTCTATTGCTTGCTTATCCGTAAGGGTCAGTCTCGATTCCATAATATTGACTTTGGATTCTAAGTCATCGATTCTTTTGTTGCACTGCTGCAATGAGGATGTCACTTTGGTCAGCTCCTGCTTAACCTCCTGCATCTCACTGCGCATGGCGCTTAACTCTTGCTTGAGTACCTCGCGGAGCATCTTTAACTCTTCGGCCACCGAAGAGTCCGCCGTGCTGTCGCGGACGGTGTCATTGGGGGACGTGGGTAAATCTCCCGACGCACACGAGAGAAAAAGACGCTCCGAGGTATTTTTTATCGGTGTGTCATCATTATTTTTTCTCGGAACCTTAGCTTTACACTCAGGGCAGGTCCAGCTAGACGCGATCTTATTTTTGTCCTGTATACCAACGCATGCCAGGTGGTATAAATTGTGACATAGAATGCATGACTTTCCCTCAGATGAGTCTTTAGTCATAAATTTCCCGCATCCGGCACATTTCAGAGCCATTTGGAAGCTTACTTTAAAGACTTACGCAGAATAATGAACGTGATTTACAAGCGTGTGAAGTATGATGCGTTTTATTCGAGCGACTTATTCAACAGTGTGCGTCTTGGCCGTCGTGTCCGCGGCTCACGCAGGTATAGTGCGGGTAGGTATGAAATCTACTAGGTATTGTCTTTACGATGCGACGCGACGTTGCCGCTCGGTGCAAGCGCAGGTAGCCGGTCACTGATCAGCTGTGTCTAGCGGTCGTTCACCTCGCCACTTAATTATTGCACTAATTACAATTTGTAACTGAGTTATAATGCACTTGTTTTGCTTAATTTTATTATTTGCTTATATTGTATATTATTATTACACTATTAAAACCCATATGTTAACTAAATCGCGGTGAATTAAACACTTTAATTATTTAAATCGAATAAAAATCGCGGGACAAACTAGAACGTGTAGTAGGTACGCGCGGGGCGCCGCGCATGCAACTTTTACTTCGACTATCAAACATGAAATCAGTATTTTATTGCAGCTTCCATTAATGTGGGCACAGTTTTACTACCAATCCGGTGACGATAGTTGACTACGAAGTGTTTAGAATCCCGCCGGGTAGTAAAACTTTTATATATAAGTAGTTGCACCGAAATAGAAATAGATCTAACGGCTTTTTTATTACACTCTTACGGTAAGTAGGCATTTAATATATTTCGGATTTTATCGCTACGAAATAATGAGGTCCGTGTGACATTTTTTACGTACCTACCTGCCGACTAACCTAGGTAAAGGTTATAAATTCTCGTATACCAATCTAATCTAAGCTAATCTATCTATCTAATACATCTATGCAATTAAATAAAATTGAAGCCTCTCTGTGATTTCTCAATAACAGCCTTAAGCTCATAATTATAAGTTAGCTTTTGAATTCAATCTATACTAATAAATAAAATTGAAGTGTCTGTCTGTAATATCGAAATAACTACCTCATATTAAGCTCATATGGTTATTTGAACGCTACCATAACCGAATCACACGTTTTTAAAATTTTTGTCTGTCTGTCTGTCTGTCTGTCTGTTTGAACGGGCTAATCTTCGGAACGGCTGAACCGATTTTGACGGAACCTTCACATACAAGTAGAGAATTAACCAGGAGTAACATAGGCTACTTTTTTAACCGACTTTCAAAAAAGGAGGAGTTGTGTTTTTCTACCTATGTACACCGATATCTCCGAGATTTCTGGACCGATTTGCGTAATTTTTTTTTTAATCGATAGAGAAACAATGCAACCCTGTTCTGTAAAAAATTTGGATTCCAACTCCTCAATCGTGATGCTGTAGGGGACCTAATCCCCAAAACTAATGGGTTTTAGAAACTTTCGGTTATTTAAATTGATATTGGGGGTACCAATTAAAGACTTTATCGTTGAATGAACTCGAGTAGGTACATATCCAACTCCTCAACCCTGATGCTGTAAGGAATTGTATTCCGAAATAGTGGGGATCCCACAGGATTTTTCCGTTTTGGGGACGGGTTTCTACAGATAAGCTACTTTTTGTTCTGGAAAATCAAAAGTTCCCACGGGATTTTTTAAAACCTAAATCCACACGGGCGAAGCCGTGGGCATCATCTAGTTAGGTAATATGATTTGTTCTTTAGACTTATGTTTAGACTTTAGAGTAATATTTTTGGTCGCTCAAGGTCTGTCCAAATCTATCTGAACATTTACAATTCAACAAAAACCAGGCATACGACAATTCCAAAGCTCGATTCTTTGACATCTGAAGGATGTCCTAATCAACCATTTCAGTATCTATCTATACCTACCTATACATAATATATTATAATAAAATCGTAGAATTGCCGTATCTGTACACTACATAAATAAGAGCTGCAGGGCTATTCTGTAAAGCCATTTTCGAATTATAGAGAGTGAATTCGAGATGAGTTTGCTAATTTGTACTCTGTAAAACTCGATAGTACAGGTCTTCTCACTCAAACTCACTTCACTTCGCAAGTGCGTAGCAGATGTTTACAGAATATCCAACCAAGGTGAAGTGAGTTTGCTTTCGAAGCGAGTTATCTCACTTGAGTGAGCTTCGATATCGAGATGGTATTTTAGAGAATAGCCCTACTGTGCTAAAAATACATTTATTTTGTGAAGTGAAGTCACAGAGTACCTACAGAGGGGATGCTTCTACAAGCGGCCCGCTGTAGGTACACTCACACATATGCGCATGTTTGTCAACAACTGTACCGGTTAGTGGAACGAGCGCGCGTCCGTGAACCGTTGTTGAGTGTGTTTGTGTGAGTATACCTACAGCGGGCCGCTTGTGGAAGCTTCCCCTCTGTAGATTTACTACTCGTGTGGTGAAGTGAAGCTATTCCCAAACCTCTTCCAGTGAAGAGGTTTGGGAATAGTAATAGAATGAAAAAAAGTAATTTTTGAAATTTTTATCTGTTTATCTCTTTGTCTGTATGTTTGTGCGCGCATCACGCAAAAACTACTAAATGGATTGAAATGAAAGTTGCCATAGTTTAAGTTTATACTACGGAGTAACGTAATATAGGATAAGTACTTTTCATTCCGAAATTCAACACGGTTCCCTCGTGAGAGGGTGTAGCAAGGATAAATAATTATGTAAAATAAGGGTATGTAAAATATGTAAAATAAATACATACAGGGTACTTATTAGTTAGGGTATCTAAGTTCGCGGGCTATAGCAAAATAAGCTTGTTGTTCGTTGTTCTACAATTTGAATTTCACCACAATATACTTACCTATGCATGTGTAATGTTGTACTGCAGTACTACACTCCACCACAGTGGACTATTTCTTTGTTTTTTCCCTCCGTTTATTAATTAATTACTCGACCTAAAAATCTGCCGCACGAAAAATAATAAGGCCAGGGCACACGTGCACGCCGCCGCCCGCATGAATCACGATTTAAATAGTGAATCGGTACGAAAATTTACATAAAAGAATGGATGCAGCGAACACTTGGCGGGGCGCCGATAACAATTAAGCTATTGTTTTTGAGGACGCTTGTGAAAAAAGTAAAACAAAGGCCCGCCAGTGCAGTGCGCCGGCCCCGGTAACTTCAGTCATGCGGGTTGTATTGTATTGGGCCAAATTTTCATGGTTAAAAAGATGTCAACATCCCGTGTGTTCGCGGGCTGTTCGAGTCATAATCGCCTTACCTACTCTACTGCAATGAAAATCATTGGTGGTAATAATATTTGGCAAGGAAATTCAAGCTACTTATTTAGCCGGTCTATTGTCTAACAGCTGTTAGATAAAATTTTAAATAAGTTTAATAAAATTATTGCCATATTCCAACTGTATACTCTGGTTTTTAATTCCGTAAAATTCTAACGTTTCTTAATTTTATCAGACATAAAACAGTTCCCACAAAAAAATATTCAAAACTTACATAAACAAAAGTAGGTATCTATAAATTAAAAATTAAAAAAAAACTCCCGAGATTCGCCATTTTGTGGTGGCGGCCATCTTGGATTTGCATAGTGCTATTCTGTTATTCAAGCCCTTTCATTTGATCTCCATATTGGGCTTGTAGAAAATATGTTATCCGCCATTTTGTGGCGGCGGTCATCTTGACCGATTGTCATCAAACATAGCTAAGAACACTCCCGACAAATTCATCTTTCAAACAAAAAAAACAGCACTCAAATCGGTTCATCCGTTTGAGCGCTACGGGGGAACAGACACACACACACACACACACACAGACACATCAAACTTATAACACCCCGTCGTTTTTGCCGCGGGGGTTAAAAAATCAATAGTCTCGACATGTAGATATGACAAATACTTCAGGTATTTTAGTTTGGGGTAAAATCGAACTTCAGGTGGTAACCCTGTTTTTCATACCATTAACTTATTCTATTTTTAAATGACAACTGTCAGAATTCCACCGAATTAAAAATCAGACTATAGTCTTTGGCTGAATTTATAGTATTCTAGCTGCAATGCGGGAGTGTCGATCTATCAGAGGTGAATGCCATCGTCACATGTAGTTGTCATTCTAAGGTATTAGATAATCGACACCCGGCCTAGAGACAAAGTATACTAACTATTACTGCGATTGAGGAGTGTTTGCTCAAATCAAAATACATAATTCTTGTTGGGAAGTAGCAAGAGTCGAGGCAAAATTGAATATTATTATCTTCTAAGCCCAAAGACTCATTGGTTTCAGTCCTACTAGATAATTCTGAAGTGATCTATTGAGTCTTATTAGAAAACATCTTGGAAAAGTTTACCAATTAATTAATAAATAAATCAAAAATGTACATTTTCCTTAATGTGTGGGATGGGATCATCATTTCATAGACAAGTTGTTAAGTTGTTTCAATCGGGCTTACGATAGATGATTTGTTACTTAGGTAAGTATACGTAGTTATTTCAACTATCAATTTTTCCTGTTTGTTAACCTTAGCCCTGACGGAAAAACCGTACAACCAAGAATAATTAATTTTGTGGGAAAATCCTTCATATAGATACTGTCATGGAAGACATGGAGGTTATATCGTTATAACCTAACTATTTTATTTTTATTTATAAATTTAGCTTTTACCCGTGGTTTCGCCCGCGTGACTTTCGGTTTTCACAAATCCTGAGAGAATCATGGATTTCTGGTTCCCGTTCCCGCTCCCTTTTCCAACCTTTATACCTACTTTCAAGTAAGTTTGCTATAGTAATCTACCTACAGCTGTAGCTATAGATTTCTGCTTTTTCAAAATCCCGGGGGAACTGTGGATTTTTCCAGGATAAAATGTAGCCTATGTGTTAAGTCAGGGCATAATCTATCTCCATTCAAAATTTCAGCCAAATCGGTTCAGTAGTTGCGGCGTTATAGAGTAACAAACATCCAAACATCCACACATTCAATATTAGTAGGACTAACTATTTATAACTAACATAAAATCCATGATTTTGGTTTAACCCATCGCCTGATAAATAACTGGACTACGGCGACATGATCTCCTCCCAGAAAGACCACCGCCTTACAATGGTAGCTTTCCAAAAATTCACGGCTGGCAAGAAAAATCTTACCACACCACGAGCGTATCGCTGAGAAAACAAAAAATCTACCATAGCATATCATTTTACGTTTGCGTTTTCCTCATCATCCCGTTGCTATGATAAACAAAAGAACTTCTACCTTGTCCTAGTTGTTCTATAATTTTATATTATTCGTATTTGTGGCTAAAATTCCTAGTATATTACTAGACGCAAAAATGACGGGGTGTTATAAGTTTGACGTGTCTGTGGTTGTGTGTGTCTGTCTGTTCCACCGTAGCGCTCCAACGGGTGAACCAATTCGAATGCGGTTTTTTGTTTGAAAGGTGAATTAGTCGGGAGTGTTCTTGCTATGTTTAATGAAAATCGGTCCAAGATGGCCGCCGCTACAAAATAGCGGATTACATAATTTTTTCACAACTCCTTCAATTTGGGTATCAAATGAAAGGGGCTTGACTAATGGAATAGCACTATGCAAATCCAAGATGGACATCACCACAAAATGGCGAATGTCGGGGGTTTTTTTAATTTTAATTTAAATACTTGTATAGCTCATACCTACGTACTGTAATAATAAAATCCGCGTGATACAAAGAGTTGTTATGAACAACTCCGTGGTGGCTTGAAGACAAGCGCAATTAACACAATGAGGCAATGATTCATCGCAATTTTACCGCGAATGTGGATTCCAAGTGCTGTGCTCACTGCTTGACTCCACTTGGTCCTTTGGTTTGTCCACGATAGAGCAAGTTGGCCAGATGAACAAGCTAAAATAGAACTCCTAGAATGCAGAGATGCTGTTATAGCCGAAATATGAAATTTACTAGAACGTACCTTTGCAGTAATTATAGAGTTAAATAGATAAGAGAGCTGTCTTAGATAAGTATTTAAGACATAATGCCTGTTAAATTTTTACTCTGCGGCGAATAAATGATTTTATTCATTTATTTAAAGTTAAAAGAATACTAGGTACCTCAGTCATTTCAAAACCAGAGTGCAAAAGACTTCAAATATTATGAGCTAGCTAGAATAATCGTAGTGATTCGTAGATCACGTAGACTATAAACTTGTTGGTTTTTTCCAAGTTTAGTTATTCTAATAAGTGAGGTAGTTAATTTTTTTCTTTTTGTATTGCAGGCTCTTTTGGTAGTACGGTACCACGATACTTCTATGACTACCACGATATATGTGTTCTGCCATCAGGCAAATTCTCATGTATGTAATCAGTACCCAGATGCTAGGAAGTGGTATATATTATAGTGCCTTGCTGATTTCTTTATGACGCAATGCGACTTAGTTTTCCAATACGATGCCGCATAGAAAAAGACTATGCTAGGGTATTCGGAAAACAGCCGTACCTGCCTCTTCGAGGTTATCGCATTTAAATGGACATCAGTATTCCTTATCACCAGACCTTAGCACGTGGTGAAGAGAAAACCTAAAAATAAAAAAATCTTGCTTGGATAAAAATAAAAATAAAAAGTATTTACATCTCTAATGTTATATATTTTTTAATTCTAATACCAATAAGAACAAATCCGCGGCACCGTTTAATCTAATTAAATAGCCCGAGAAATCCTACATGAGTCAGTGACGGCATTTGAGACATTTTCCTTGTGCCGTTACTTTTTGCGGAATCTCAAACGCTTGGCCGAAAGACTATTTATATAACTACCCGCGACTTGCGAACATGACTTTCGTAACAATACATAACGGTATTTAGTCACGTGTAGGACAAGATTTTTTGATATATTTGGATGTTATAATACTTACCGCTGAAAAAATTGTAGGTATCAAAAATAACTATTAGTAAGTATAATGATGCAAATACAGTCAAAATCTGTACCTTTTTGTTTTAATTTTTGTACCTTTGTCTTTCGCCTCATCGATCTATGGTAGTAGATTCCTGTTTCGTTTTTATTTCATTTCTGAAATTGAAACAAAAAACATTGTTTTCATTTCTTTGTATTTAGGAAAGATAAGGTGTATCTAAACTTGTGCATTGCCACCCTTTTGACAACCTTCGAAAATGAAAAGAGAAAAATTTTCGTCCCGTTTACCTTTAATTTTGTGCTTAGCAAAATGATTAGCCATTCGTATTATTTTACTAAGCTTAGGTAGGTACTTATTATTTATCTTGTCTATCAAATGCGAACATGCAAATAATAGGTACCTAATAAGTTAATAATAACGTTTTTTTTTTGTAAGCTCATAATAGTTAGTTACGTGAACGCACCCTAAGTTTTGTGAAAAATAACTTTTTTCATACTAACTTTTATTTGTGATGAAACAAAAAAATCTACTCTGCAATCCAATTTGAACCTTGGGGCCAACCCTTTGATATCGATCCGGTACAATTGTAATTTAATTTTACTGATAGGGATCGGGTTAAATCTTTTTATTTATTTTTTAAGAAAATAGCTATGATGTATGATACTTAGTAAATTGCTATATTATATAAAATTACATATATTAAATATAAAATTATATTAAATATTATATACATACTAAATAACATTATTTTCAACTACGAACAATGTAGATAACTTTTTAAATGAATGGGATTTTCAGTTTTCTTATACTCATGGATCATCATTCATTATTCTAAATCATCATCGATCCCGATTGACAAAACTCAGTCACCCCACAGATTTCAAAACCATTTTTCGTGCACGAATTCCCTCGCCTTATTTGCATATTGCACGGTTAATTCAACCCCGTACATTTTTTCTAGGCACTCTTAAGTCCACTAGGAAAAAACTATGTAGGGTCAAATTTTTTGTGATCTTAAAAAATAATTATTGTCATTAAAATTTTATAGCGAAAAAAGTCTCCATTCACTTTTGTTTCAACATCTGCCGGCAAAGCTGTGATATTGCTTTGTTATTATTTCATAAAGTAATTGA
The DNA here is from genome assembly GCA_920104075.1 of Melanargia galathea. NCBI lineage: Eukaryota > Metazoa > Arthropoda > Insecta > Lepidoptera > Nymphalidae > Melanargia > Melanargia galathea. The sequence continues at coordinate 4,314,166 of OV049872.1, read as the reverse complement.
GATAAAAAAAATATGGAGCTGAAATATTTTTTAAAAAAGCTTATTTGCATTTGGCAGATAATTGGTACTGTGAACTCTCTAAGATCTAACGACCCATCTGATGCTTTGGTATAGATGGTCGCCTTCAAGCGAAAGGTACCGAATTCGATTTCGGTTCCGTCTGTCTTCGAATTCATTTTATCCCGCCAAGTGGTTATCTAATTAACCTGATTACAACCACTTGGCAGGAATCTAAGAGAGTACCTACTTCAAGGCAATACTGACAGACGTCGTCTAAGCAAGCGCGCTTCAACTTTTTTCTTCTTCATTATTATTAAATACTTCAAGAAAATATTATTAGTAAATTATTTTATTTAGGTATCTACTATTTAATAATTTTACTACTTACTTCTTGTAAATAAATAAATTGTTTTATATATTTTGACTTCATCATTGCTTTCAATTTGGCCACAATAGGTATACATATTATTACGGCATGATTTTTGTCACTTATCTCGACCAGACTAGACCAGAGACAAAATAGAAATTCTCAAATTGCCCCCGCCGGGAATCGAGCCCATGATCTCCCACATACATTAATCTTGACCACAGCACTCACCACTGCGCCAGGGAGGTCGTCAAAAAAGAAAGAAAATCCACAAGGGCAAGAAACGATTCATTATTTATTAATTGAACCCTAGACCTTTTGTTCGCCACGAACTACAGCGACATAGGTCAACCTAATCTATGCCGACTAAGCAGTATATCAATTATAATACCGCAATAAAAGATAATATGATTTTGTATAGCGCCTACGCGGAGGTTTCTATGGGTTTACAAATCTCGTATTTATGACATTTCCTAATTTATGTTTCTGACAAAAGTGGTAGATATTTACCTTTATTATACCTAAAGCGATGGCGGCTTTTCTTTGGATCTTCCCACAATAAATAGTACCTACCTATTAGGCTAGGTTAGGTCACAGAATAATAACTAGTACCTAAAGGTACAGAAGCCTTACTTCGCAATGGTTTTCAAAGAAATATGTACTCAATCCGATAAACAATATGATTTAATTTAGCTCGCGTTCCAGTCGAGCACGTGTTCGTTTACGTACCTACCAATTTTTTTTGAGGGAATATGGGCCTTAATTCACTGGACTACGGTTCATAATAGGTTATACGTGGTTATACATTTGAAAGAGCCGGGGACTCTAGGGCTATGGCAGCCTATACTAGATTGGCCGTTGCGCAACGGCCGCCGCCTGTAGGTATGTTTTCAATACCTAAACGCGGAGTGACACAGGCCTGGTTAGGTTACTTATAACTACACGTAAACAAATACATGATAAGTGTGTATATGCTATGCTTAGCGACATACCTTACAAATCAAAAATTAAAATTTCTAATTCAATATTTAGTTTTGGGTTAACGTTCTACACCAAATACCAAAATCTTAGGTTTATAACTCATTTTTAGTCTATGAGCTAGAGACCTGTGACCGGCGGACGGTCAGACAGACAGACAGACAGACAGACAGACAGATGGACAGACAGCCGAGTGACATTAATAGGGTTCCGTTTTTATCCTTTGGGTACGGAACCCTAAAAACTGACACATTTAAAATACGATTTTCTATGTGGGTATTTTTCAAAGTGCAGACTCGTCTAGTCCACCACATTTAAAATTTTAACTATAGGTAGACTATTATTAATTTATTATTTACTTCCTTATTTTCAACTGTAGACATCGATTCCGATTAAAAAATTAAAAACAAAAAAGATTTTCATTGTTAAATCCCTAATAATATCATAAATGCGAAAGTTACTCTGTATGTCTATTACGCTTTCACGCCCAAACCACTGAACCGATTTTGATGAAATTTGGTACAGAGATAGGTTAGACTATGTAGACGGACACAAGCTACATTTTATATCCCGAAAAATTCCACGTACCCAAGTGTTTCAACAGAATTTTCAAAAACCTGAATCCACACAGACGAAGTCGTGGGCATCAGCTACTGTTGATATAATATACAAGTATAAATTAAAAATTTAAAAATCCCCCGACATTCGCCATTTTGTGGCGGCGGCCATCTTGGATTTGCAATTGTGCTATTCTACTAGTCAAGCCCTTTGATTTGATGCCCATATTAAGGGAGTTGTGAAAAAATATGTATTCCGCCATTTTGTAGCGGCGGTCATTTTGGATCGATTTTCATCAAACATAGCTAACAACACTCGACTAATTCACCTTTCAAACAAAAAAAAACCGCATTCAAATCGGTCCACCCGTTTGAGCGCTACAGGGGAACAGACAGACACATACACACACAGACACGTCAAACTTATAACACCCCGTCGTTTTTGCGTCAGGGGTTAAAAATTGAATGCCGTAAGCATCGAACTATTACGCTTAGAATGGAAGTTTCTAACAAATTTCCGCTCGAAACGTAAGCTATAAACCAACCCATGTGTGCCCTGTAATTACATTTGCCGACACGCACACAAGCGCATGAGTACCTTGAGCACTGACGCGACGATAGACGTACCGAGCTTTACCTAGGCTTGCTAAAAACGGCTTATCGCCGCGTCGACGACTGCCTTTCTTTACCTATTTATTCTAAGGCCGTAAGTAGGTACCTATCCGCTTATAATTATTATTGCAGATAGACATCTGTATAGTGCTCTTGGAGGTATTAAATTTCACATAACAAGCGTTCTTGAGATACCGCTGACGTTATTAAACTGTACTTGTGCAGTATAATTAAACAGTAAGAAGCCTAAAAAACACTGAGACTTGCTAATGAGCACTGATACATTTTTTGCTGTTTAATAATTACTGCGTTACACCAGCTATCATTGTGATGTTGCACTGTGTTTAATTCCCGATATGAAAACGTGCACGCAAATAGACTTATAGATTATATTAGATCTAAGCGGAGTTTCTAATAAACTGTAAGTGAATTAAATAGTAAAAAACTTTGATTATAAAGGAAAAATATAAAAGATGTCATGGTCGCTAACTATGGGCCTCATAAGAAAGCTCAGAGTCACTCAGCGGGCGATGGAGAGAGCTATGCTCGGAGTTTCATTATAGTGATCAAATCAGAAATGAGGAGATCCGTAGAAGAACCAGAGTCACCGACATAGCTCAACGGGTTACGAAAATGAATTGGCAATGAGTGGGGATAGACGTTGGGGTCCAATGGTCCTGGAATGGTGACCTCGCACCCAAGAGCGTGAAGCTGTAAAGCAAGCTGTAGGGGGGGGGGGGGGCAGATGACAGCTGACATAGGCAACTTTTATCCCGGAAAAGCAAATAGTTCTAAATCCACGCGGACGAAGTAGCGGGCATCATCTAGTCTATAATATAATAAGACTGTAACAGATCCAATTCTGTACATTGAAGATATTTTGAAATTTTTTATTGGAGGGGACTATATAATCGATACTGAAGCCAAAACTGCAATTTTTTTCATTTTTGTCTGTCTGTCTGTCTGTCTGTCTGTCTGTCTGTCTGTCTGTCTGTCTGTCTGTCTGTATCTTGGCCGCGCATCACGCCGAAACTACTGAACGGATTCGAATGAAACTTGGTACGATTTGAGTTTATACTCTGAGGTAGGACATAGGATACTTTTTATCCCGAAATTCAGCACTGTTCCCTTGGGAGAGGGGATGAAAATTAAAACGTGTATTTAGCTGTAATTCATTAACGCGTTGTTCGATTTCACTCATTCTTTTTTTTTTAGAAAGGTAGTACTTTATATATTGTTCCGTAAATATTTCAAGGTCATAGGTTTTTTAGTTCAGAAATGACAGACATTACAACCCTGAGTATTGGGTTCAAATATCTTGGGACCCGGATCTTTGAACGTACGGCTTATTTTAAACTGGTGTGCGTTTATATTTTATGTTTGTCGGTCTGTCTATTTGTTCCAGCTAATCTCCGAAACGGCTGGATCGATTTTAATGGAACTTTTAATGTTATAAGGAGTAACTTAAGCTACATTTAGTTAGTAGTACATAAAAGAATTATGGGATCCGATCCGATCCTATATAAAAACCTATATCTACGCGAACGAAGTTGCGGGGGTCAGCTAGTATTAAATAAAATAGGTACGGCATTAGAAAAAAACCTTGCGTAACATTCTATCATGCGTTAGACGTGCGTAGACGATTTGCATTAGGAATAAATGAATAATATTAAACAAGTTGAGAGGCACAAGAATAAAATGTATTGTGGTACAGTACCTACTGTACTATATCTACCGCCGGTTCCCACGGAGCGGTATGCAAATTGCGTCAAATCTAAGGGTATCCCACGAACGGTCGCCGAGGTATTCAAATTAGGCTATAGGAAGCAATATAGATAGGTATTATACTATAGGATTCATTCAAAAATTCGCACGACAACCAGGGTCACTGACATAGCCCAAAATAATAATACTTAACCGAATTTCCATCACATTGGCTAATCTCAATTAGCCGATTAAGCAGGAGATATTATAGAGCACAAGTGTGTTAGCTAACACAGGCGCACTCTCTTTCTTAGTGTGGTAAAAGACTAGAATCTTTTAGCCCTAAGAAAAAAGCCTGAGATTTATAGAGCTATATTCGGACTTGAGACAGAGTTAAAACGGGATATTAATTAATAATATAAATATGTCCCTGAGATAAATATTTATATCATGTGAGTATGCATGAAAAATCACAAAAATCACAAACAAACAAACGAACACACATTCGCGTAGATTTAAATCGAAAATATCCCGTTTTTCGCGGGATACCTATAACCATATTATAACGTATCATAATATGCCTATCCTGGATACAAGCTATCTCTGTGCCGAATTCATCCGAATCGGTTCAGGCTGCTGGACCGTGAAAATGTAACATACAGGCACACTTTCACATTTATATTAGAAGATAGATATGCTTTATTCTCGAATATGGTTGAGCGAAGCAATGGCTGGATCATGCGTCATGCTCGTGAACGGGTGCCACCGTCGGAAATGGGGCTACTTTTGTCTGCCCTTCTTCACATGTGTAGAATTGTAAGCACCATTCCGAACCTGTGGTAGATTCATTTGTCGATTCGTAAACGCTTCCGAAAGTTTATCTGAATAAAATTATGATTACTTATATAAATGATAAAAAGGCGTGGATTTGACTCGTTCCAGCAATGCGCGAGACGGCAATTCAATCATGTACTTACCATAAAATTGTTATATTGATATTGTAAATTTGGAAAAGAGCAACCGCCGAGTTTCTTGCTGGTTCTTCTCGGTTGGAACGGCATTCCGAACCAGTGGTAGATTCATCTGACTATTCAAAAGCACTTGTAAAAGTTTATTTGAATAAAAAACTTTTCTATTCTATTCTATTCTATTCTATTCTATTCTATTTTCGCGGAATATAACGTATCATATGCCTATCCTGGATGCGAGCTATCTCTGTGCCGAATTTCGTCCAAATCGGTTGAGCCGTGAAAGACGGACACACTTTCGCATTTATACTATAATGTTAGTATGGAGTATGGGTATGGATTCGAAATCGGTCTAAAAACCGCACAATCGAATCAATCGTTACCTACTTTCGAGACCCACCCACATCCCACAACGAGAAATAAACTCACCCCCCGTACAAAGCGCATTGCCAAATCGCCCCATGCCAATCAATGCGACATCGACTCATGATTGGTTACCATACGTCCCCCACAACAACAACCAGCGTTACTTGACACGCGGAATCTCTCGAATCCACCTTCACATTGCTCACGAGCACACAGCCGGAGGGGGGCGAGGCGGTTCCAGTTGGACTGGTCCAAAAACACGTGTGATGCAATAAAAGTTTTATTTTCCCCGATTTCCCCTATTTCGGGCATCCTCGGCTCATCCCGGGGGAGCTTGTCCAATCAAATTAAATCCGCGATTGACGTCCCGGCGTTTGAATTTCGAATTGTTCTTTATGGCGTTGTAAATTATTTATTGAATTTGCTAAATGGGTGTTTTGTTTTTTTTTACGGACTTTTTAACGACGAAGTAGGTAGGGCTCTACTCTCTTCATGATTCATCTAACACTACCACTTCAGCCTTTTTACGTCCCACTATTGGGCGCAGACCTCCTTTCTCCTAAGGCCCGCCACGCTGCTTCATTGCGGGTTGGCGGACTTTAACGACTATTGTCACATGATAGTGATAATAACCGGAACCGATTGCATAACGTGCTCTCCGAGGCACGGGGTGAGACACTGCCAACTAACAACTCCGGGCTAGCACTGAGAACTTGACAGAAAAACCCAATAAGTAGGTACCTAATAATAATTTTCCCGACCCGGGATTAGATTTTTATGACTTTAGAGTAATTTAACAAAATTATTTGCTACTACTGGATCCCGCAAACTTCGTCCTGCCCAGTGGTGACATACCGACATCAGCATCACCTACCGAGACCCGGTAGGTTACCTCCTACCTACCCGGTAATTGTGTTTTCGAACCATCCAAGAACCCATTGAAATATACACACAAAATTTCATCCAAATTGATCCAGCCGTTTAGGAGGAGTTAGGTGACAAACACACGTACAGAAGAATAATAATATAATTATGTAGGTACGGGTAAGAGAGTTTACCGTATCCACGCGACGGGATGTTTGACAGTTACGAAACCCGTGAACATTTTGTATGGGAATATATTTTTTAAAAATCCCTTGGGAACTCTTTAATTTTCCGGGATAAAAAGTACCCTATGTCCTTTTCCAAGGCCTTGTCTACCTCTACACCAAATTTCGTCCAAATCGGTAAAGCCGTTCTTGAGTTATAAATAGTGTGACTACACGACTTTCTTTTATATATAGATTTTGTTTTTGGTGCTATAATAGTGTGTCTTAAATAATAATTTCGTTCGTTTTAATTTGAAGGTGCAAAATAGCACCGAACATTGCCTAAAAAGGCCAAAAGATGTGTTGTAAATATCATCGTCCTAAATTCGAAAGGTGTTTTTTGTATCAGGTGTACCTAACGAATATTAAGTGGTTATTCAAGGATATTTGAATAAATAATATACCTATTAATTTGTTTATTTACCAGTTAGATTTCCACTGGTAACCTTTAAAATTTCATTTGACTTCCACCTGCCTGTACATATTTTATTAAATTTTATTTACATATTTATTTAACTTGACGTTTATTAATTTAAAACAGTTGCAAACATATCACGTGGTAAATATTTGTTATCTTTTTGGGATTTGTCATTATGAAATAGGTATTTATTATTTTAACTCGTACAAAACAAGCTTTGATCAAATTGTGTATTAAAAAACTACTAATACCAGTTTTTCTCAAAATATTTTGTAGTTACATATAAAAAAATTATGATTAGAAATTAGAATATAATTTTTATTTATTTATTCATAGACGTATCTAAAAAGCGGCGGTAGTCTAGTGGTTAAGACTTCTGCCTCTCTTTCCGGGGTACCGTGTTCGATCTTCGACACGCACCTCTAATTTTCGGAGTTATGTACCTACGTTTTAAACAATTATATATTGTGGCCAATTATATTGTACACAATCTCTAAACCTCTAAACCTAAACTAAATTGACAAGTTTAAAAATAGTGCTATCCTTTTCCGCAGGGAGCATTGTGAAAGAGATAGGAATATATTTATGCCTGTCATTTTAGTTTAGGTTTAGAGATTGTGTACAACAGAATTGGCCACATTATTAAATATCGCTGCTCTGAAGGAACACATCGTAAGGAAACCTGCACACCTGAGAGTTCTCCATAATGACTCAAAGGCGTTACGCTGCTGTACAAAATGAATGTGTTTTTGCCACAGAAAAAATAGGGTAGGACTACCGGTCCTCGGATACCGAGCGGATCACTCTTAAGGAATGCTTATAAATAGAAACATTATAAGACTCACATGTGACTCACATAAAAATAATGCATCTCTATGCCTCTCTATGATCTCTATTTAGTATTTAGTTAAGTTTGATTTTTCGTTTGTATCACGGTGTCGTTTACACCGTGATACAAACGAAAAATCAAACTGGAAAATTTTGGAAAATTGATTGTATGTACAATTTTACTTATCTATTCTGTGGCACAACTATTAAAAATAGTTTTTAAGAATAACGCTAAAAATTACAGAGCGACATAGTCGGCATAGACTAAGCTCTTAAAAAAAAAGAAAAAAAAAAGAATAAGTCTGATATTTATGTAAAGTTTTCGTCTCATGCAATGTAGCTTAGCTAACAGCATCTTACAGCATCGCTTCATCGGTGGAACACGAGCCCAAAGGGCTGTTTTCGAGGACAACGCGTATCGTTGCGGGGTATCCGAACAAAAAGTTCAATTGTGTAAAATCTGGGGGGTTATTCTGTAACTTAGTTACTAACTGAAAATGGTTGCCAACGAATTAGTTCGATATACATTGCTGCTTTACTGTGTGAAATTATGAAAACATTTTATATTTCACACAGTAAAGCAGCAATGTATATCGAACTAATTCGTTGACAACTATTTTCAGTTGCTAACTAAGTTACAGAATAACCCCCCTGGTCCGCTTTTATAATAACAAGTTTGGGCACATGTGTACTGGAACACATATGTCGTTTAACTCTTCCTGAATGTTTGTAAATAACAATATACGCCACGCTATTATCACCTTTATCTGTAACAATTTAAGACTTAAAATGGAATTAGTGTTGTAACTTAGACTTAACATTTTTCTGAATTTTTTGACAGATTCTCCATGAGATTGTGTCTATTGTAATCCAGATTTGGTATCTATACCGACCAGTTTGTATGAGTCATCTAACTTTTGTAACCTGTTAATGATGAACCGGTTATTCAATAAAACGGTCCTGGCATACGAAATTCCTTGGGTATTTAAGTGATTTTGCTCACCGGTACAATTCTATTATTCGTTATCAATGAAGCTGCAGCTGAAGACCGGAACAGACCCCATGACATTGATTGAAAATTACAATTGTTGTACGTGACCAGATAAAACGGTTTTTAACCGACTTCAAAAAAGGAGGTTATCAATTCGACACGTAGGGTTTTCTTACCGGTTATCGTCCATTTAGTGGAGTTACTGAGTTTGAGAGGGTGAAAATATATGTTCTATAAAAAAAATTAAACAAAAACTTGTTAAAATATACTTCTAGTATAGTCTATTTTCATTGCATGTTAGTATTTTTTTAGTCAGATAACAATTTTTTTTTAAATCCTAATAAAAAGCTCAAAATGCCGATTTCACCGGTTATCGTCCACTAAATCTAGTTATCGTCCACCCTTGTACCTGTTATCCGTCCACTGATTTTTATGAGAAATTTACTATGAAAAAGTATGCATGTAATGAGTAAGTAATTGAATATGTAATATTAACACCACTTTAATATGTATTTAATATCTATACCAATTAAAATTAACTTCCTTTCGGTCTTTACGAAATATATGGGTTTTTATTAGTGAACTTATGTTTACTTATACATTATTAAAAAGCTACATAACCGTTTATAAAAAAATTGTTTTCTGTTTTTTGTCTATTCGTAATATGTACTTACTTTTCAAAACAGCTGAACCTATTTTGACAGAACTTTCACAGGGTGATAAAGAACTTTATACATAGTGATGTGGTCTTTCTACGCATACGCAATAGCGGTCAACTGCTTGTTTTAAAATAAAACAGATAAAAAAACTATTGCCTTGTTAACGCGGTTTATAGAGTCTACAATATGACATAATATCTTTACCAACTTTGCGCCTATCTATCTTGCATTGTCTTTTACCACATCGCACTTACATTATATAAAAGTAGGTACATATAATTTGGCAGCCTCCCTGGCATGGCGCAGGGGTAAGTCTTATTAGTGGAAGGTCCTCTACTTGATTCTCGGCAGACCAATTTGGTAAATTCAATTTAATAATTTCAAAATTGTCTCTAGTCTAGTATGCCTTACTTCCAAGTCATTTAGCGTTTAAGGGTACGGATTTTGCTGTACCTCTTTCAGGATATCTTGCATCCATCTTAGACTGCATCGTCACTTAACATCAGATGAGATCGCAGTCAAGGACTAACTTGTAGATGAATAAAAAATAAATTATAGATATGAGTAATAATCAAAATTCGCCTAAATAATAACATAATATTAAAAAATATATGTTTTTCATACAGTTTAAAATATAGGTGGACGGATAACCGGTACACTTCAGATTCTCTATTTTAAATTTCGTCCAAAAATTATAATGATCGACAATACTATCTTAACTTATAAATATATCAAAGTTCCAAGGAGAAACACATAAAATATAAGGTAATTCTTTTGTCAAACAAGTTTAATTATTTATATTTTTACTAAATCTATTTATTTTCAAATAATAGCTTGGTGGTCGAAACTTAGAATATTTATTCAGTGCAAATTTAGATATCGTCCACGCGTGATTTTGAAGACCCATAGTTTTATATACAATGAGAAAAAAGTGGACGAAGACTAGTCACTAACTAGTGTATGTGTATAGGATTCGAATTAATAAACTTAATTCCAATTTTGTGCACACCTCGATTGATAGCAAGACTACCTAAAATTAAGACGCTAAACCTGTGTTTGACCGCCCGGACGATAACAGGTTTTCTTAAGAAAATAGTGAACTAGTTGTCGTCCACCCCTTTTATTTGTATTCTAATGTAATCAAAAGTAAAAAAACACGTTCACAGTATTTTATGAAACATAAGTAAGTGCTACAAAGAAGAATCAAACTAAATCTTATAGTAAAATGATTAGTAACTTCCCGTGATAGTTGAAGCATGCCACTAATTTTTTTGCTCCACACGGCTCATTTTCATTCCTTAATTGCATACTCAAAATTCGATCGCTTTGTTTTCAAAGAAACTTAAGTAAAATAGACTTTTTTCTTTCTCTGTGTCTTGATAAGACATTCAAGTTGGCATAGAGATGCATTATTTTTATATAAGTCTTATAATGTTTCTATTTTTAAGCATTTCTTAAGAGTGATCCGCTCGGTGGACGATAACAGGTGCGTGTCCGGAAACCGGTGTTCCTACCCTATATTATGTGTAATATTATTTGAACTGAAAAATATTCACATATGATTACCTATCTTCATCATTCCAGCCTTCTTACCAGCTTCATCTTAGCTCAGTAATCCATGTCATCCATGGTTGTCCGCGGATTTCTCCGAAACTATTACATAATTGGATTATATAAATTTTTGTTAGCTTACATTTACTTTTTAGGGAACAGTGCAAGTTTAATCAAAATCGGATCATTAGTTTTCAAGATATGGACTGTTAACACGTTAGCTGCGTGGCCATTTTCAGAGAACTGTTTGGCAGTGCGTATGAGACCTATTAAGACTCGTAACCGACCTGCACGGGGGTGCGTATGAGACCTAAAATATCCTCCTAAAAAATGGTTTTTTTCAATAACGTATAACTCGTTCAAATTTTAAGATATATTCTATATTCTTTCTGTTAATTATAGATAATTGATTGCTCTATCTTAAACTAGCGGCGCATTTAGATGTGGTACATGGACTAAGAATAAATACGAAAAAAAAATTAGGTATCGATTGCATCGCGCATCGCACACTAGAAAGGCTTGCGACTAGTAATGGGAATTTAAATTAAACTTCAGTTATCGATAAGTAAATTTTTTGAAACATGATAAACACATTGATTGTTTGCATTGCGCACAATATGTTATGATTCGTTTGGTATTTTTGGATGCCTGTATGCAATGTGAGCCGCAATTTATTGTAACAGCCAGTGTAACATCTTATTTTGTTACCACGCTGGAAAAGATGATCTGTGCATCTTCCCTCAGGGATACCTGCAATAAAATATAAAAATTAGTGTATAAAATTTAATTTTCTTTAAGTGTTTATCGTGTAAGTGAGACTTGTTACTGTCGATTGTAAATATATCGTAAATTAGGAAAGTGCAAAGCTTCAAAGAATAAGCCAGAAGAACATAACCAGAAACATATTCCTCTTTCTAAAGAAAATAACAATATTTATTTATTTTTACACAAAACAAGTTGCGGTTCGCTTACTTTTGTTTTACCTATCCAAATTTTCAATTTATAAAATTACAAATGTAAAAGTAAATTACATATAAAGTTGCGGTCAAGTCTTGTAAATATGAACAAAATAACTTAAAACTAGATCAAAACCATTACATATGAGTGCATAGACAGCTATTAAGAAACATAAAATACCTCGTTTTGAAGGGGATGACGTCACACGCTGGAGCGCCGCGTGAAACGAATTTATTCGTGAAGGTTCCATGACTTTTCAGTTTTTGAGATAATTTAATGATTCTTTCAGATTTTTATTATAATTCACTTAAATTTTTATAATTAATTAAAAATAGAAACTTCTCCATTACGTATTTAAGACCGTATTTTTTACAGACAAAGCCTCCGGGCGCACGCTGTCGACACTTGCACAACACTAAAGCAAATTGCGCGGCGACCGCGCCGCCCGCGCTCCACTTCTTGCGTCTCTGAGCCCTACGATTTAGGAGGCGGGAACGTTCTCCTTGCGCACCTAATGTATAATATCACTACTCAGTGCGTTAGGGACCTCATCAATCTCCAATTTTTTTTATTTCATTATTCAATCAAACTTAAAGAGAGAAGCAAGTATGTATATTTGATTCTGTCAAACACCTTCAAATAAAGGAGTTACGACCTCCCGCACAGAGGTGCAGAACACGATTTTTAGCGCCGCACCAGCGGAGTCTTGTAAGAGATTCGTTACATCCCCTAACGCAGTTAACGTGTTAAGTGTGTGGTGAAGTCGGTTTGATCTTCTTTTTGATTTTTGAGTCAACTCATCTTTTAAAGTCTAACTGCTAGTCTACCAGCACCTTAATATTACAATATGTATACATGATCTGTGATAGCCTAGTGATTAGGACGACCGACTTCTAATCGGAGGTCGCGGGTTCGATCCCGGGCACGCACGCACTAACTTTTCGGAGTTATGTGCGTTTTAGGTATTTAAATATCACTTGCTTTAACGGTGAAGGAAAAACATCGTGAGGAAACCTGCATGCCTGAGAGTCCTCCATAACGTTCTCAAAGGTGAGTGAAGTCTGCCAATCCGCTTGGCCAGCGTGGTAGACTATGGCCAAAACCCTTCTCACTCTGAGAGGAGACCCGTGCTCTGTAGTGAGCCGGTAATGGGTTGATCATGATGATGATGTATGTATGTGCATTTAAATCCTTTTTTCCGTGTCACTAAACAATTCTCAGTTAGCTGCATATTATGACTCAGCAACTGTTGCCGGCCGCGGCGCACAAAAACAAAAAGGAACACATCCGACATGTCCGACAAAAACTAGCTCCGTAGTCCGTAATAGCCATCCCACGTTTAATTTATAGGATAAAAAAGGACACAGCGACCGTCGGATCACCTATGATTACGGAGGGTTGCACCCCTATTACATTAATATGAACCCTTTCGGCCGATTCATTATTTCTAAAACGCAAACGTGCTTCGGCATTCACCTTGGGTTATTTTTTTTTTCGTTCCTATTATTTTAGTGTGACGCGTTGCTTAGTTTTGTAGTGTGACCGGTTGTTTTTGAGTCGGGCGTGTGTCAACTAGTGAACTTTGATAAAATTAAAAGGCAAAATGCTCTTCAATGTTTTTTTTCATTTTGTCTCTAAGTAATACGAACAAAATCACACTCTGCGTTTCTTGATACTGTATAATATTCATATTATTGTGGGTATGTGTGTATTTCAATGCGATTTCCATCATTTAGTATTTTAGGAAGAATGTTTGTCTGTATAAACACTCCAATAATTTATACACACTATAGTATTATTGTTACCATGAGCAACTAAATAGTATTTAATTTGACATTTAATGTCTTATCATTTACTCTAGAATAGGTAAAGCCAACGAAACCAGGGCGAGTCAATTCATCGTTATTATAATAATACTTAAATTCATTAAGAATTCATGAAACTAGTTAAAATCAGATAAATCAAAAAGCGGAAAAATATAAGATTCAATTTCTTGTGTGAAATCAAAACTAAAATAATATACTTAGGGCCTGTTTCACCAACTTCTGATAAGTGTCGGAGAGCCTAAACGTAAGTTTTGTGACTTTCTCACTTTATGTCAAGTGTCAAGACAAAATATGTTAATAAGCTATCGTGACACTTATCAGAAGGTTGTGAAACAGGTATAGTATAGATAGTAGTACCGATATAGTAAATTATATCGTACTACATAGACGTAAAATATTGAGCAATGAGAGGTAAAAAATTGTTTATTTAATTGACAGCGTTAAAAGAGAAATAAGTACTTTTTAGGACGTCTATTATTTTGGAGGAAGTAATTTAATAATAATCATTTAAATAGTTACTTAATAGACAAATAGTTCAGTCACAGTAGTTTTGTCAAGTATCAAATATCTTCAGCTCGACTACGATTCCCCTCCATTTCAAAGCGCAACGTTTCCAGCATGACGTATCACCTCTGCATATTAATTCAGCGTTTAATTTCTATAATAATACACACGTACCCTTGTGCTTTGTTTTAACACCACCCCGTGAAGTCGGTAACGGTTCCGAGCTTTCTATTCTTATTGGAAACAATACATCTACAATTCTATGGAAATGTCGGTATAATTATTTCATTATAATTAATATTTTCTCTCGGGTTGATATCCGGGTTCACACCGGGCAGGCGTCCTGGCAAGGAATTGCCTCGTACGTAACCCATCGTGTTAAGGCGTCGTCCTAATTGCTTAACGATCGTACGATCAAACTATGCAATTTCGTCGTACGATCAAAATTAGTATGTACTGCGATCGCGCGATGACTTGCGAGCTTCAATTAGGACAGTTAGGCGATTCATATTTGATTCGATTGTATGATGAAATCGCATCGTTCGATCGTACGATCATTAACCAAGTAGGACGACGACGCCTTAAGTTCGATGCCGTGGACTCGCTATACCCGTAACAGGCGAACGTAAAACGGTCTCACTTCGAAAGCACATTTTATGATTGAGGATCAAGAACAGAGAATACTACATCTTAACTTATGATAGGTATAGATCGACCAGGATAGCTCGGCTGCCCTAGTGATAAACAAAGTAATTACATTCAGAACACCTTACCTGGGATCGTTTCACGAAACGAAAAAACAAGCAACTGCATTTTAAATAACAAAACAAAGTAATCAACATCCAATTACTTTGTTTTTGTGTTGTGCTTGTTGTTTACTTGGTTTTGCATTTATATTCCGGGTTAGTGTGTGCAGTTACTTTGTTTGGGCAATTCTTTCAGTAAACGGGTTCAAGTTATTTGAAATATTAAACTGTGGTTTAATATTTCACTCTACTCGACATAAAACTTTTGTTAATGCAAAAAAGTCAATTTCACAAAAAATTACAGTTACTTTGTTTATCGCTAGGGCAGCTGTAGTGTTTCTAACTTTGGAATTTCATTTCCGTATTTTTCATGAGATTGTGGTCGACCTTTACCAAAATGTCAACAATTATCTCCATTTGGATACTTGACTCTATAACGCTCCTTATATTATAATCTATCATAGATAAATTTTTTAATCACGAATTTTGACAAATATCTGACAGAAAACGAAAGAATAATATCTCAAAATTCAAGATGTGAGTGAAAAATTATTTAATTAGAAAACAACAACAAAAAAAAACAACAACAAAACTATGAAACAAAACTCAACATGCCGATATTTGGAAAGTGGCGTCTTAATTAGCTAGCATCTAAAATGGATCAAACGTGTATTGACAACTTTTTGGTGCAGTGCAGTCCAAGGCACGTCGAAAGCCATTCAGATAGTTCAGACTTCGAGAGCTCGTACAATGTCTCCTTCAAAGACAATTTAAAGCTTCCCGTTCCTAAAGATGGCAATCAGAGTCTTTTCCACAATAAAACTTATAAAAAACGAAGACGTCATGAAGTGGTTACTCAGCGTTATTGCAACAATTTTCAATTGTACAGTGTTAACACACAATGTGACAGAGACATGCCAGAAAAGGGAATGCAAATGCGCCCAAGAAGACAGGTTTTGTGCGATAAATACGTTGATTGTACATCTTTTAATGAGATAGAAAACATAAAAGTAAGTAATAATAATCACAGATCCGGAGATAAAACTTCCCATTTTAAAGATAAAAATAGTTCAAAATTGTCAGTCAGAAATAAAATTGTGCCGTGCTTGTCCACGGTATTTAGACATCCTACTAAATGTAAAACACGGAGTATTAGAGAAAATCACTATTGTGACACTGCGTGTAGTGCGTGCTTTGAGCATCCACGTACAAAGAAGTTCAGCAAAACCCATGGAGATTATTCTGTCCAACCTGTATACGCAGTTGCAAAAGAAATTGCAACATTTCCGTTTCAAAGAACAAATGATTATGTCGAGTTATCTCGAGTTGATGCTCTAAAAAGAAATAACTCTTCAGAATACGTCCACGAATATAGTTTATCGTCAAGTTCTGAGCAAGAAATCAAACCGTATAAATATAAAAAGTTAGCGAAATACATCATGCGTAAATTAGAGAAACGAATACACAGAGAATGCACTAACGGAGTAACGATTAATCATCACAAGCAACAATATCCATCGAAGTTACAATTAAAATCGCCATATCAAGTTTATACTACTTCATCATGTCAAACAAAAAGTAATTATACTATTTCTGATAGTCATATGCCATCGAATTCATCGGAATTTTGGGATTTTCTCTTGAAAAAAATAAAATATCAAATTCACAAAACGGAAGTACCGAAATATACCACGGCGACTTGTTGTGACAAAGATAGTTGCTTTTTTAAATCTAGTTCCAATATCAGCACAAATAAGCCCAAACCTCAACCTAAGGATTCGAAACAGTTTCTAAAAAAAGAGAGCCCATTGCAGTGTTGCCAAAAGTTAAGTCAATCTTTAAGCGAAGTTTTGCCAAAAATGAAGAGTGAAAATTCAGAAGTTATCTGCAAATGTCCGAAACTAAATAAATCAAGCAGCCCAGACAGTATGACATCACAGGAGAAATTAAAACCCTACCAAGTACAACATGACGCTCTTAAAAAAACACTCGCCGACCAATATAACGCTGAAATATTGTGTATTCACAGTCCACCTTGCGTTCTGATAAATGGCTGTCTCAATTTACCACAACCTACAACCTCGACCCCTCAAGGAACGCTTTTTTTCCCCGTGACTCAATCTAAAAAGTCTAGCTTCGCTCACATGTGTAGGAAAATGAGACGTTCCAAACCAAAAAGACGGGATCAGGCTATACAATATCACCCGTCTTCGATTGATTTGCAAGAATATCTACCGGAATTTAGAACGGAGAAGATTGTTCAAAGCGTCTGTAATCATAATCCACCGTGCGAAGTGGTGCGGGGGTGTCAAAAATCGAGATATAACCCCACTTTGCAGACCTCTTGTGTTCACGTGCCTATGTGTCCAAAGCTCCCCGAATGTGTCTTAGAAAAAGGAAATACAGAAGAGAAAACTTGTAACCATAGACCTAAGTGTATCGAACTGCCTTTGTGTACGAGGAAATACATCACGCTAACCGCAAAAGAGAACGCTACAACGCAGGTCAAACCCAAAACAAAGATTGGATGTCGACACCAACCCCCCTGTTTGATGATACCCAAATGTTTAGCGCAAGTGATTCAAGGTGACTTGTACCCGGGGAACGCTATACCGGGATGCGTCCACCAGCCGAGCTGTGAGATGATCCCTGCCTGCATAAGACAGCAATTCAAAGAATCGGTCTCTGTTCAATCTCAATATCCTTCTGCTTCTTGTCCAATAGTTTAAAAGTCAAGTAAGATTTTTTTTTATTCAACTTCAGGTTAGCCCTTGACTGCAATCTCGCCATATGGTAAGTGATGATGCAGTTTAAGATGGAAGCGGGCTAACTTGGAAGAGGTATGCATACCCCTGATAGGTTTCTACACGGCATCGTACCGGAACGATAAATCGCTTGGCGGCACGGCATTAGGGTGGTAACCAGCCACGGCTAAAGCCTCCCACCAGACCAGACCAGAGACAATTTAAAAATTATAAAATCTCAAATTGCCCCTGCCGGGAATCGAACCCGGGACCTCCCACTTATAAGGTCATAGCGCTCACCACTGCTCCAGGGAGGTCATCAATATCGGTCGTTGTCAATAATATTATCTGTATGTATATTGTGTATACAGGTTTTTTCGTCGTAACATGTTTCCGAAATTTTGTCAGGGTATGTTTAAAATTCTAAACCAATTTGGCAGGTTACATGTTTTTAACCGAGCGACTTCCATCTGATCTGTTGAACCGGTTATGGATAAAGAATAGCTCAGGTTTAAGGCCAATTTCCCAATTTTTAAGTTAATGTTTGAGGAATTTAGACGTTGTGACAGTTTTTGTATAGAACTGTAAAAATTTCAAAATTCGTCAGTTAAAGCATAATATATGTGGCGATTTTTTTTTTCAATTACTAAATAAGTTTAAAGTAAGACATGTTAGTGATATTAACCGAAACTAATGGCTCAACGTGCTTTCTGAGGCACAAACAGCTAAATTCGAACATCCAAAGTGTGGTCGCCATTCTTTAACAACTTTGATCAACGTAGCAATAAGGTCAAACGAATGATGTATAGATTGACCAGAATCTCATGAAAAATAGGGAAATTAAATTTTGTAGTAAGCAACACTAGGTTAACTCGGCTGCCCTAGTGATAAACAAAGTAATTACATTCAGAACACCTTACCTGGGATCGTTTCAAGAAACGAAAAATCAAGCAACTGCATTTTAAATATAATATAATACAAAGTAATCAACATCCAAGTACTTTGTTTTTGTGTTGTGCTTGTTGTTTACTTAGTTTTTGCATTTATATTCCGGGTTAAAGTTCGGCCGTTCAGAGAATGCGTTTCTGACACCTATCAGTTAGTCACGACTAGTGATGGGCACAACATAACACTGAGTTCGTTACCGTTCCTCCAAAATGAACCGGCGCATTATTTTAAGATTATTTTCGTTTTAAATTGGCGGAATCATTTAAAATTTATATTTTAGTTATTTAAGTAGAAACCAAAAAAAGGTAATATTCATATAATAAAATTGTTTTATTCAACCTAAATATAAAAATGCTACTTTCTTTCGCGCGTTCGGTTTGGTCATAGTTTTATTTTTATATTTCATAAAAGTTATCTTATAGTCCATTATTTTCAAATTCTTAAAAAGAAAAACAAAGCGTATTATTTTATATTATAAGTATAACTGCATAAGAACAGATTACGATACTTGCCTGTTATTTTTAGCACAGCACTATTATACAAATATAAGGCGCTGACATAACCTTGTAATAGCGTAGTATAGATTTAGAAAAATATTGTTTACCAAGTTATTTGACACTCAGTTTGGCACAAAATTATAACATTCATTGATTATTGATATAATAATGTTGTTTTAATGCTCATCAATTGTTAAAACGGTAAACAACCAGCAAAAATATTTTTATCGTAACTGCAACGCCATTACAAAGCCACGTCGTCAGTTCAATCGCGACGTGTCAGGAACGCATTCTCTGAACGGCCGAATTATAGTGTGTGCAGTTACTTTGTTTGGGCATTTCAAATTTCAGTAAAGGGTTCAAGTTATTTGAAATATTAAACTGTGGTAAAAACTACTCGACATAAAGCTTTTGTTACTTTGTTTATCGCTAGGGCAGCCGTAGTGTTGCTAGCTTTGGAATTTCATTTCCCTATTTTTCATGAGATTCTGGTCGATCTATACCTACGCTTCTGCTACTAGGCTACTTCCAGCGTCATACTTGTACTAGGTATACTAGGTTTCTTGAATGATAAAGGCGTACTTAGCAATGATACAGTAGATAAACAATCTCTGACTGTCAGTCGTAAGCACGACAGGTATTGGTCTTACGAGACAAGAATACGACAGCTGTAATATCCCACGAGATATTGGCTATCAGCTACTGAAATAGATGACATTTGTCGTAATTGTATCGGACATTTTGAGACTAGTTGGATTACATTGAATTTGAATATCTAAACCATTGTTTTATTGTATTAAAACCTTCTTATCGGACATTTTATATTAATATCCACCAGTATTGACGGTTTTATATTTTTTACATGACGTACGATGAAATATTACAAAAAACTTATCGAGTATTTCGTGTTGTTATTGAATGGACAATCGTCTATTGTAGTCTCCACAGTAAAGCTGGCTTCACATCATCAATCGTCCAATTTGCATGAGGCTTGATCATTTGGGGACGTCTGTTTGTATGACAATAATATGTTGGGCGAACTGCTAATGAGCTCAAAACTCAAGCTATCATGCAAATTAAACGTTAATTGATTGTTTGCGTAGCTTCCACTAGGTATAGAAATGGAAACGTGGAAGTCCCTACAAGATATCTATGTCCAGCAAAAGACGTCTATCGCTTGAGAAGAAGAGGAAGTAACTCTACCCTTCCAGGTTAGTTCGCTTCCTCACCACCAGGTAAGAATCTCACCAACTCACCGTGAGATCCCAGTCCCAATCAGCAAACAACAACGCATTCAGCTAACTTGTCACAGCAGTTATATTTTTACCTTATCTATATTTTTTCTCTTCCAGGTGGCTGTCAACTTCCTCGGTCGCTTCAAAAAACCTGCCCATTGTGACCTAAAATCGTGAATTATGTGAATATTGGCGTCCATTGACCCTGAACCGCTCCTTACGTACTGTGAGGTGTGAATTTGAGCAATTTGCGAGCTGCGACTAATTGTGAAACATACAATAAAGTGCTTATATGGACTGTTGGGCTGTTTATTTGTATTTTCTTATTATGTAATCTTTTAAATAGGCTACACCAGAAGACTCACTTGTTCGTCTCTTCACTTAAGAGCTTCATCTGCTTGATCTGACTGACCCGTTGGCGCGGTTGGCAGTGACCCTGCTTTCCGCTCCGGGGTTGCGGGTTCGATTCCCGCCCTGAGTCTGGGTGTATTTATGTAAGTATATAAGTATGTATTATGTATATTGTATATACTATACATTTAATAAAAAAAATTATATATATCTATATTGTATATATGTAAATATGTATATCAGTCGGCTGTTACCTATAACACAGGCATTAAGTTGCCTACTTTAGGAACAGCCGACCGTGTGTGTATGTGTGAATATTTATTATTATTATTATTATCTGCTTGATCTTCGTTTCCCATCCTCGATTCGGCCTTGTAGACCCGCTTAATTTGGGACCTAGCAAGCTTCTGACTTCCTGCTTGACAAACACATAAAATGTAGGATTTGTGGAATC
The DNA here is from genome assembly GCA_920104075.1 of Melanargia galathea. Classification (NCBI taxonomy): domain Eukaryota; kingdom Metazoa; phylum Arthropoda; class Insecta; order Lepidoptera; family Nymphalidae; genus Melanargia; species Melanargia galathea. The sequence continues at coordinate 4,292,817 of OV049872.1, read as the reverse complement.
CACACAAGATGGAGTTGGGGTGTTTGGATTTCGTTTAATGGTTAAGTATAGTGGACATACCTACTTGAAACCCGATTTTTAAAGTCCTACTTTTAAAAATCCATTCGACTTTTAAAATACACATTGCAACTTATCATAATCCTAAACATATAGGTTTTCGAACAAAAACGTGGAAAAAAGTCTCCATTTTATCGTAATAAGGTTTTGAAAAAAAAAACGAGATATCGGGACAGCAATCCGCCACAAGACTTTATTGGTTTTAAATACCAAAATATGTGCAAATAACACAAACTAAACAACACAAGTAGTCAGTCACATAACACATATCATCACGTAGAACCATTAAAAGGAATAACACATCTTTTTACCCGAGCATTTCATTTACAAAAGTAATCTAACACAACGATTAACAAACAAAGAATTTGAAATGACCAATCTGGGCTGATATAACAAACAAAAGATATACACATTAAAATGTTTCTTGTAAGTACTCTCTGAAAAGTTATAGCTGATTTTGTGCTAACAAATAAGATTTACGGAAAATGTGAATTGCTAAATGAAAATATTGCGCATATTAAAACAGAAAATCGTCGTGGTCGCCGAAAAACGTCAACTGCTGAACAACAATATGTGCTAATCTTATTATTTACCGCCTTAACTTATTTAAAAATAGATTTACGATATAATATATACGAGAATATATAATATTTTATAAATAGTATGTATATTCAAGATTCTCTTAAAAACATCGACTGATTTATTGATTTCATTGTTGGAATCTTTGTAATATTTCAACGGAAATTATATAAAGAACATAATAATTAGGTATATCGAAGTCTAAACTCATGCCATGGAGAAATCTAACGGAAAAAGTCTACGAACTCCAGTACGCGGAATATTTCTGGCATTTCCAATGCAGATAGCGCATCCCTGATACTTTAATAACAATTTAAGTTACATTGCAACCGCTCACAGTAATCCGCTCCACTTTTTCGGTAAGATTTGTCCCTGGCCTTTACACAATACTGTCTTTTGGTATACTGTATATCTTGGGTTTTATGGGTATGTATATCAATGGACCAGAACGCGATTGTTTCGCGTCCCCGGAATATTTTATTTTTAAATCTATTCAATGCAAATCGGAGATCTTTCAACCCGGGGCATTCTCTCACGGAAAAATTCGTAACTTGCACCGTACATACTAATATGATCGATATGATCGGTTACATTGATACTGGACGGGTTTTGCGCCTGTGATTTTTGGATATTGAGAGGCCTTTTTTGTGCTCCACGCGCTTTCAGACGAAATTCGTGAATGCGAATGCAGAAACAATTACTTACACTGATATTTCAATAGTGATATTCTAGAAGGCGATAAGTTCACAGTCATTTATCACTTCTATTATCACTACATAGTATAAAACAAAGTCGCTTTCTCTGTCCCTATGTCCCTATGTAGTATGTATGCTTAAATCTTTAAAACTACGCAACGGATTTTGATGCAGTTTTTTTTAATAGATAGAGTGATTCAAGAGGAAGGTTTATAAGTAGAAAAATTGGACCCGGTAGGTGGCGCTAATAGCGGGCATGACGACGTCTGCCGGGTCCGCTAGTAATATTATAAAAATCAATGCCACTTTTCGTTGTAATTTTATAACTCAAGAACGGACTAACCTATCCAAACCAAATGTTTAGGCTTTGTTCGGACTATTTAGTAGATGGTTTATGTGAACTTTGCACAAAATCGGTCGAGCGGTTCCCTCCGGATTTGTGAAAAACCGAAATTCACGCGGGCGAAGCCGCGGGGAAAAAGCTAGTATTATACTGAATTCTATGGGTACGAGAGGTAGAAAGAATAATATGTACCTACTTTGAGTACTTAGATTATTAACAGGTTGAATTTTCGCAATATTTTGTGAACAAAATCCGAAAGGAATGACAAACCAAAAAAAAAAACCAACAAACAAACCCACTTTCGCATTCATAATATTAGTAGAAAGGAATGAATTGTTTTCTATAACAAATGTGTTCCAAACTTGTGGTCATGCACGATCCATCCATACATTATTTCTTTTCATCTTTCTATAAGCCTCTTATATGCAACTTATTATTTATAATAAATAATAAATATTGATATATTGAATATTAAACTAAATATATTCCCATTTACAACACTAAAAGTTGTATAAGTGATGTAAATCCGTGAAGACGTTACGTAATACATTCTCTATTGGGCGTCCAATCGAACCGATCGTCGGACTAATATTTTAAAACACCACGAAGATTAACCGTCGAATGGTTCCATACATTCCTTTTCGACATTCAACCCAAAATTATCCGAACTTAATAGCCCAAGAACCGGCCCCGGGCCATGCCTATAAACATCTCAAACTTATAGCTTAGAAAAATTTTCTAATCTATGGCTACCCAACTAAGGAATTTTATCATTTCGACCGTCTTAAAGTAGAGAACCAGTTGTGTGTGTAAAGTGAAAAAAATCTCCAGCGGCCGAATTCTACTCGATTCTGAACCGTATCCTGTGAAAGTAAAGTCGCCTTTCTTTTGGACGGCCGTAACGGTTTACAACATTCTGGCATCGTGGTGACGTGATCAAAAACTAATGAGTAAAGAACATTGAACTCTACCAGTTTTTGGAGTCTTTGGATTTACTATAGGTAGGTACCGTAGGTATGTCATTTGAACAACAATAATTGAATTTAATTTTATGTTTAATTCATGTTGATTGTGCCTAACTATTTACCTATCTACGTAGTTTATAGTAGGCTTCTATAAAAAAATTAAATTCAAACCGTAAAAGTGGTCAAGTCACTATTAACGCAGCCTTCATGTTTCAATAATGCCTATCAATAAAATTTACCATCACCAGTCACCACCACTACAGGCTTTCAACGTCCTACAGCTGGAAATAGACCTCTGTTAAAAGAGAACGGGATTCGGAGCTTGAACCCGCCCCGCTGCTCCAGTGCGGGTGGGCGGGCTAAATTAAATCTACTTTTAAAATAAATTAACCAGAAAAATAATAGTAATTTTATTTAAAAACAAGATGATACCCGCGACTTCGTCCGCGTGTATTGAGATTTTTGGTTCCCGCGGGAACTCTTTAATTTTTCGGGGTAAAATTGTAGCCTATGTGTTAATCCAGAGTATAATCTACCTCTGTTCCTAATTTCAGCCAAATCCATTCAGTAGTTTTTGCGTGAAAGCGTAACAAACATCCATACATCCATACATACAAACTTTCACGTTTATAATATTAGTAAGATAGTAACACACTGATCGCTACGTTTAGATTTTAGTGGTAATTTTTAGGGTTCCGTACCCAAAGGTAAAACGGGTCCTTATTACTAAGAATTAGATTTCCGTCCGTCTGTCCGAGTATCGAGCTATCTACAACTTTTATCTTTGTCACTTGACATAAAGTAAGAAAGTGACAAAACTTACGTTTAGGCTATCAGACACTTATCAGAAGGTTGTGAAACAGGCTCTAAGAATCGAAAGTTACACTTACTTACCGCAGTCAATCACTCGACGAAGGATGCGTGAGTAATCAACAGAAAATCTATCATTTATCTATAGAAAAGGAATTCCCGAATATCTTCCAAACGAATGGTATCTCTACTCCTATAATGACACTATCAATATAAGTAGCTTAAAATAAGCTCTAAATGGAAGCTATTGAAACGGCATTTTCAATAACATTCCTTAAACTGGCCGCACTTAGCGATGGATAAAAGCAGTGCCACTTATTGACCAGTAAACTAAAACGGTTTCCAAACTATTACTCCCTCTATGTTTGTTATTGTAATTTCTGTATGCGGTATAAAGCAAATAAGTCATAATACGAATAGCTTATAGTTATGGACTAGAGGTGCGCAAAACGACTCACTGAAAAGGAAGGAGATATGATGTTATCTGTGTATTGATTCGTACTACTCATTTAGTTCTTTTAACCGTGTCAATCTCTTAGTTCAGTAGAGTGTTTCACCACCTTCTGATAAGTGTTGGATAGCCTAAACGTAAGTTTTGTCACTTTCTTACTTTATGTCAAGTGACAAAGACAAAAGTTGTAGATAGCTATCTAATAAATATCAGAAGGTGGTGAAACAGGCACTAAGACTGATAGATCATTCACGGTCTTACCACAAGAAATTATAGATAGGCAAGCGTTTAACGCCTGTTTATTTTAAACTGTACTAGGTACAATTTAACAGATTAACGTCTTTATATATGTTATCAGTTAAAACTGTTTTTTTTTTGTAAAGACCATCGAACATGGCCGTGCACTTAGCACCGATCAACTGGCTTGTGTGGGTACCGAGTTAGGGAGTCGAGTAGATATGTGACTGATTCAGTGAGCTTTTTAGTATAGTAGACAGAAACAAAAGATACAATTATTTTATAGTGAATGATATGCGTAGTTCATTTTAGTCTCGCTCGTTCGCTGCCCAGGTCTAGTTATAGCCCTTACAAGGAGCCATTTAAATAAATCATAGACCAGTCGGCATTACGATTGTCATAATAAATATTATTACAACTTTCTAAAAAGCAAGAATTGAGCCCACACTGCCATCTGTATGCTAATCGTGAAACGTGACGCCTACGTGCAGCTATTTCGGAAACAAATGTATGCAAACTGCCTCCCAGTGCATATAAATCTATTAGTGAGTGAGACGTCAAATTAAATTCATTTATTGGAATGTGTTCTTTTTTCAATGAATAAAACATACGCACAATTAAAACGAGCTGCGTATCTCGAGATTCTCAAGCCTCGATATCTTAACGATGAGAATAGCGTCCCGATGTTATGGCCTTAGAACTGTCAATACCGACTTTATGGTTTCAGAGGCTCTAATGTAACTTTTCAAGTTAACTTTTTATTTATTTATATATATTTGTCGTTAGTTAAATTGAATGCGAACCATTTGTAACATGTTGTACTCTGTAGTCCGTTATTTATAATATCTATTACCTACTTTTTTTTCTCTTTGCTCACAAATCACAAGTATAAATTAAAAATTTAAAAAACCCCCGACATTCGCCATTTTGTGGTGGCGGCCATCTTGAATTTGAATAGTGCTATTTTACTAGTCAGGCCCTTTCATTTGATACCCATATTAAGGGAGTTGTGAAAAAATATGTAATGCGCCATTTTGTAGCGGCGGCCATCTTGGATCGATTTTCATCAAACATAGCTAACAACACTCGACTGATTCACCTTTCAAACAAAAAAAAGCGCATTCTAATCGGTCTACCCGTTTGAGCGCTACAGGGGAACAGACAGACACACACACAGACACGTCAAACTTATAACACCCCGTCGTTTTTGCGTCGGGGGTTAAAAACACATAAGATAGCAGAGCGTGGTTTGAGACTTAATCTGTCATTTAGTATGTCGAATCATAACGTTGATCCAAGTTAAGTTGTCCTAAGGGCTCAAGGCTCTGAATTCACAAGCTTCATCAAGGACACGAAACTATCCTTATCCGAATTTTTTGCAATTTTCTCGACTTCTTTCCAAGCAATATATAATATATTCCAAGTATAAAGTCTGTACCTGCAATCACTGTTTTCTCAGCTCAATGCTGGATATAGGTCTCCTAAAATGATATCCGTACTCAATGATCTTGTGCCTCTTATGTAGGTACGTCCAACGGCTCTCTGTAACTCCTTTTATGTCGTGAGTAGATACCTACCACCGTCCACCTAGCGCAGCAGGCTGCCTACCAACACTGCGTTTTCTGGCACCTTGCGAATTCGGACCCCAATATCTACAGATGATTTAAGCTATTATAGCTACGCCCATAGCCACTCAAGCTTCCCGACACATTGAACTACCTACGTATGTCGGTTAATCTGGATCTTCTATGGATTTCCTCATTTTTAACCCCCGACGCAAAAACGACGGGGTGTTATAAGTTTGACGTGTCTGTGTGTGTGTATGTGTGTGTGTCTGTCTGTTCCCCTGTGGCGCTCAAACGGGTGGACCGATTTGAATGCGGTTTTTTTTGTTTGAAAGATAAATTAGTCGAGAGTATTGTTAGCTATGTTTGATGAAAATCGATCCAAGATGGCCGCCGCTACAAAATGGCGGATTACATTATTTTTTAATAACTCCCTTAATATGGGTATCAAATGAAAGGGCTTGACTAGTAGAATAGCACTATGCAAATCCAAGATGGCCGCCGCCACAAAATGGCAAATGTCGGGGGTTTTTTAAATTTTAAATTTATACTTGTAGCCTCTCATTGTACTATCAGGTGAGATTGCAGCAAGGGCTGACTTATAGATAAATAAAAAATAAAGTGACTAAGGGCCTGTTTCACCACCTTCTGATGAGTGTCGGATGACTTATTCACAACTTTTGTCTTTGTCACTTGATATGAAGTAAGAAAGTGATAAAACTTACGTTTAGGCTATCTGACACTTATCAGAAGGACACGTAACAGGCCCTAAGCTGACTGACTAACTGATAAAAAACTATCAGACCCCATAGTAACCGGCCATGTACCTATTACTATCATCGCAGTCTCTTAAAACTATACAAGTTAAATTATTTCATGATTTTCCTCCACCGCAAGTCGCAACAACAGTAGGTGCCACCCGCGACCAAACATACAATCACAAAACCACAAGAAACAGGCTTGTTTGTACAACAGTCATAATAATATTTCATAGTTCAGATATTTAGGTGGCCTGGAAACAGCCTAAATATGTCTGTTGGAATATACCTAACTAACGACGATACGGTAGAGTAACCACGTTATGAGATTTAACTTAGGTACGATTTAAAAGTTATTTACTACGTCATTTTGATAATAGTAGTTTATGAAACGGTTGCATAATAGAGGTTATTAAAACACGAGTGTTAGTTTAAAAAACGAGCCGCAGGTGAGTACATAATACGAAGTGTACTAATATGAAGTGGTACGAAACACGAGTGTTTTAATGCCTAATTATGTAGAGTTTCATACACTACTTTATCTAAACTCATATCTTAAAATCCAAACCATAAAATCTTGGTAATATTTGTCGTGAGTTTTCCTTGATTTCGCTGGCAAAAGATTGTTGGTCGGTGGTCAGGTGGAGTTAAATTCTCTTCAGTATCACTGCTAGACATTTTTCCGCACAACAAAAATCACTTGCAAAGGTTTGGGTTACAAAAACAATAAATAATAAATTAAAAATTTAAATAATAGGCGCCAAAATTCAATTGTCAATTTCGCATGTGCGGTGCGTGCAGACTCCAGCGTCAGGTCATGTTCATTGTCTATGGTTGATTTTATGGTTTGGATTTTAAGATATGAGTTTAGATAAAGTAGTGTATGAAACTCTACATAATTAGGTATTAAAACACTCGTGTGATACTATTAAAAAACTCACCTGCGACTCGTTTTTTAAACCCTCACTCATGTTTTAATAACCTCTATTATGCAACCATTTCATAAACTACTATTATAACATTATTTTGAAAGAAAGAAGAAAGAAAGAAGATTTCCTAACAAAGTAGTGTTATAATGAAATTTTTTAATTTATTTTTTTAAATATTATAGATGTATGTGAATAAAGTAGTCCAATATATGACACATTTTGATTTCTTAATCGGGATTTTAAGATATGAGAGTAGATAATATTAGTATCAAAGTCAAACTCAAATAAAATCTATAATTCAAAATTGGTACACTTTAGGCTGTTTAAACGTCAATTTTTAACTAACTTCAAAAAGTAGGGATTCTCAATTCATCGGAATCTTTTTATTTATATAATATGTTCCCGATCAGTCAAAAGACCTGCTGGGTTATTCTGTAACTTAGTTAGCAACTGAAAATAGTTGCCAACTAATTAGTTTGATATACATTGCTGCTTTACTGTGGGAAATATAAAGTGTTTTCATAATTTTACACAGATAAGCAGCAATGTATATCTAACTAATTAGTTATCAACTATTTTCAGTTGCTAAGTTACAGAATAACCCCCCTGGACCGTATTGGAAAATTTTCTTTTGTTTGAAAGGGTATACTTTCCAGGTGTTCCCATAGTCATTAGGTCCCATGATCTGTTGATGGGATCTTGAAGAAGTCGAGGGAACTTTTCAAATTTTATGGTAAAGTCAAAGTCAAAAATATATTTATTCAAAATTGGTACACTGTACACTTTTTGAACGTCAATTTAAGTAGGTATAAACATCGGCACGTACATCAAACGCTGAAAGAAATTGGAAGGGGTAAGTAAGCTATTGTATTACGTGCGTGACAGTTCCCATACGCACCTATCCCCTCCACGTTTCGTTCAGCGTTCGATGTACGTGGCGCGGGTTATAGGTACATGAAAGTGAGGTAATGGTACATAATATTATAATATTGAAGTCGGTTTCATTTTTCTCAAAACACACATTAGACACAAATAAGATATGCGTAACTTAATTTTTAACCCCCGACGCAAAAACGACGGGGTGTTATAAGTTTGACGTGTCTGTGTGTGTGTGTGTGTGTGTGTCTGTCTGTTCCCCTGTGGCGCTCAAACGGGTGGACCGATTTGAATGCGGTTTTTTTTTGTTTGAAAGGTGAATTAGTCGAGAGTGTTGTTAGCTATGTTTGATGAAAATCGATCCAAGATAGCCGCCGCTACAAAATGGCGGATTACATATTTTTTCACAGCTCCGTTAATATGGGTATCAAATGCTTGACTAGTAGAATAGCACTATTGCAAATCCAAGATGACCGCTGCCACAAAATGGCGAATCTCGGGGGTTTTTTAAATTTTTAATTTATACTTGTATCTTACAAAACAAGACGATCTAAGTATGTACCTATGGCAACAATAAGTTAGCGTCAGAGCGCTTGTATGACTACATAATTACGCTTACATTAGGTAAGTACATACATACTACGGGTACATACCTACATTGTATATTCATAATTTTATAAGGTGATATGACCAATTAAATAAAGTAAAAAGTTTATTCAAATGTAACTTACAAAGCGGGCAATAAAGCTGAAAATAAATTATCCGTAATAAATTATTACAAAGTGGAAAATTCTGGCCAATTTCGGAACGTGCAAAAACTTTGGCCCAACGCGTTCGGGCAGTTTGACACGTTGCCTGTGCGAGGCGAAATTTTGGACATGTGGGGTAACTGCCTCGCTGGTCTAGTGGTTAGCGTATTCGACTGCAGATCACGAGGTCCCGGGTTCGATTCCCGGGTCGGGCAAATAATTGTTAGGTATTGGGTTTTTCTGACAAGAAATTCTCAGTTCCAGCCCGGAGTTGGTAGTTAGCGGTGTTTCACCCCCGTGCCTCGGAGAGCACGTTAAGCAGTCGGTCTCGGTTATTATCACTAACATGTGACAATAGTCGTTAAAGCCCGCCAACCCGCATTGGAGCAGCGTGGTGGGCCGGTGCCCAGCAGTGGGACATTAAAAGGCTGTAGTGGTGGGTGGTGGTGGGGTAACCATAAAATATAATTTCAGCGTACCTAATACCTACGACAATGGTGTGCCATGGCGCAATGGTACGCGCTGTGGCTATATTATTCGGGGATGTCACGGGTTCGATCCTCGACGGGGTCAGTCTAGGCATTTCTAATTTTACTCAAACTACATACTCAATAATCATAATCTATACCCAAATTTGAAGCAGCCAGGAGTTGAGAACTTGACGGTGTCAAACCCACCAGTGCCTCGGAGTTCAAGTTAAGCCGTTGTTCCCGCGCCTGATCTCTCCCTGGATTATGAGAATGAGGGAGTAGAAATTAATAGTGCCTGCCGTGGCCGGAATTCGTTCAGGAGAGCATTATTACTTAACTCTCCGATTGTTCACAGATTACGTAATATCGTCGAAACAAGTTTTGAACAAAGAAAGAACTTTTTCCCAGACAAATATCTCATAAAAATAGTATATATTTTAAACTAATGTATGTTTTTTATAAACATATTTTTTTAACCTAAATTGACACCAACGAAGTCGCGGGCATTGGCTAGTTTATTATACCTACATTATAAATAATAGACCTGCTCGGTCACAATCACGTTACTAATGGGGACTGATGAATAGTGTATAATGATGCCTGTTCAATATTACAGACTATTAGATGCTATTGGGATTTGAATAAAAGACTTGTTCCTTCGTTTGTAGAGTGCTATTATTATCAGTTAATGTAACAAGAGATATAGTTCGTAAACTAAAACCCGACTACGCTTAGTAATTTAATTTTACTTATTTAATTTTTAGTGCATAAAACGCGGGGCAAGCAGCTAGTGGCGCCATCTATTATGTCTATCGGAAACTAAATAATATTTTACTTTTGCTGCTCGGACGTCGCTTCTGGATTTTTTCGTATATAAAATGTAGCCTGTCACCCGGACCATTACAAAGAATTACTTATACCCGTTTTACTAATTCCGTGGAATTCTAACGTTTCGTAATGTTACCAGAGATAAAACAATTCCCACAAAAAAGATAAAAAATTCAAAACTTATTGCAAATACAAATCAACTGCCGCATGTAGATATGACAAATGCCTGACAGACACTTCATGGTGATAATGTCATTCGACATCCATTTTTGAATAAATTTTTCAATGTGCTTTTTCTGTTTTCTGTTGCTGTTAGTGTGCACTTTCTAGTTTCCACTCTTGGTGTTTTCTATTTTAAGGCGAAACGAGTAATATACACGTTTCGCCTTAAAATAGGCATATGGCTTTACTATATAAAATAGGCATATAGGCATACGGCATATGGCTTTTCATGATGACAGGGAATTAAAGTAGTTTGGGGTAAAATCGTACTTCGTAGATGTTAACCCTGTTCTCCATACAAAAAACTCATCTGTAAATGACAATGACAGCTGTCAGAATTCCACGGAATTAGTAATTCGGGTATAATTGACACCTCATTTATCAAAATCAGCTGAGCAGTTTAGGCGCTACGGTGGTACACACAGAATCTCATACGAAAGTGGGCCACAAAGATACATACATGATACATAGACTGCTAAAATCATAACCCTTCCTTTTGGCTTTGCCGTAGTCGGGTAATAAGAAAGCTCACAGACACTCAGTGGACGATTTAGAAAACTGTGCTCGGTGTTTCTTGACGCGATTAAAACAGAAATGAGGAGATCTGTAACCAGATTAACCGACATAGCTCAAACAGACGAGGTCGAAGCTGATACAAGCTAACAAGCTATAATTAAAGAATAAGCCCTTTCATTTGATACCCATATTGAGGGAGCTGTGAAAAAAATGTGTAATCCGCCATTCTGTGGCGGCGGCCATCTTGGACCGATTTTCATCAAAAATAGCTAACACTCCCGACTAATTCACCTTTCAAACAAAAAAAACCGCATTCAAATCGGTTCACCCGTTTGAGCACTACGGTGCCACAGATAGACTGACAGACACACACACACACACACACACCGTCGTTTTTGCGTCGGGGGTTAAAAATGAAATATAAGCCAGCCCTTTCATACTTGTGCGTGTTTGTCGATATCTTGAAATCTCTGTGCAAGATCAGCTGGGTTATTCTGTAACTTAGTTAGCAACTGAAAATAGTTGCCAACAAATTAGTTTGATATACATTGCTGCTTTACTGTGGGAAATATAAAGTGTTTTCATAATTTTACACAGTAAAGCAGCAATGTATATCGAACTAATTCGTTGGCAACTATTTTCAGTGGCTAACTAAGTTACAGAATAACCACCTTGATCGGTCATCAAGATCGGTTCAGTTGCTGAGCCGTGAAAAGTAGCAGACAGATTTACACATTTTCGCATTTATAAATTAGTAAAAGGTAGGTATAGCAGTAGATATGGGTTTCATTGAAGAATAGGTCGCTTGTATGGGATGCCACGTGTGTGGATACAGTGGCGCTGTCTCACATACAGGTGACCTCCGTGGCGGCCACTAATGTAGCGGACACATATGTATACGGCGAATATCGCGTATACGGCCACCGTAGGTGTAGCCACGATTAACGAAAAACTGGCGGACCCGGCAGACGTCGTCCTGCCCGCTATTAGCGCCACCTACCGGGTCCAATTTTTCTACTTATAAACCTTCCTCTTGAATCACTATCTATTAAAAAAACCGCATCAAAATCCGTTGCGTAGTTTTAAAGATTTAAGCATACATAGGGATATAGGGACAGAGAAAGCGACTTTGTTTTATACTATGTAGTGATAATGACAATGCCGTACCCCACCGTATACATTTGGCTTAAAACCGTAGGTGTGGCCACTCTGTTCTACAGGTACGAGTACAGGTGATAATTAACGCGTAGTTTAAGGCATTTTTTGGGAATTAACATTAACCATAATGTAGACGCAAAATTAGGTGGAAAGGGCCAAGAGGCGCAATTATGAAAGTATAGTAAATAATTTCATATTTGTGCCTTTTGGGGTGGAGACCATTGGCTCGTGGAGCGAGGATGCTAGGTCCTATTTTAAGGACCTAGCATCCCGTCTCGTGGAGTCCACGGGCGACCGGAGGGCTGGCAGTTACCTCGGTCAGCATATTAGTTTGGCCATTCAACGAGGTACTTAACGCAGCCAGCGTTCTGGGCACCTTGCCTCGTTACAGTGGTTTGGATGTTTTATTTGATTTGTAATTTTTATTTTAACAAGCGGACACCTGCGACTTCGTTCGCGTGGATATTGGTTTTTAAAAATCCCAACTTGCTAAAAACTGTTAAAAGTTCACTGGCGGATGTTTAGGTAGATCAAAATATAAACATCCGCCAGTGAATGTCCCATCAAAATTGATTCAGCCTTTCAGAGAATAGCCTGTAATCTACAAAGTATCTCCTTTCTAACAAAAAAAGAATGAATGAAATCGGACCTCGCATTAATGAATTACAGCTAAGTACACATTTTAACTTTCATCCCCTCTCCCAGGGGAACCGTGCTAAATTTTGGGATAAAAAGTATCCTATATGTTACTCCGTAGTATGAACTTAAATCGTGCTAAATTTCATTTCAATCCATTTAGAAGTTTTTGCGTGATGCGCGCACAAACATACAGACAAACAGATAAACAGACAAACAGACAAAAATTTTAAAAATAGGTTTTTCACGTTCTATTACTTATCTCTAACATCCCCCAGTTATTATTTTGCAAAAATCTGTAATGTACAGATACGGCAAGTCTATAGATTATTTATAGTTTTTGTAAAAAAAAGTGTTATTTTAATAAAACATTCTATCTTCTTCGATCCGGAGTAGGTACTCCGGATCGAGGACAAATTATTATGATAATCTGGGTAAAACCCCGATTGTTGTAACTGGATACCTAAAACTGAACAACAATGGTTAATAGTTATTATTCTGCGGTTTTGATTCTACAGAAAATTAGGTTAATTGATTTCATTTGATGATTCATCATCATCATCATCATGATCAACCCATTACCGGCTCACTACAGAGCACGGGTCTCCTCTCAGAGTGAGAAGGGTTTTGGCCATAGTCTACCACGCTGGCCAAGCGGATTGGCAGACTTCACACACCTTTGAGAACGTTATGGAGAACTCTCAGGCTTGCAGGTTTTCTCACGATGTTTTCCTTCACCGTTATTACATTTGATGATTAGACACACACAATTCACAAAATTTCTACAGCAAAGGTAAAATGTCACTAAGATGGCAATAATTTATCGAACAAAACGGCACATAGGTACAATTATTATTTTTAAATGTAGAAGCTAGCAACATTTACCCGCGGCTTCGCCCGCGTAAATTTCGGTTTTTCACAAATCTCGACGGAATCGTTTCCGGTTCCCGTTCCCGCTCCCTTTTCCAACCTTTATATTTACTTTCAAGGAAGTTTGCAGCTGTAGCTATAGATTTCGGTTTTTTCAAAATTCCATGGGAACTGTGGATTTTTCCAGGATAAAAAGTAGTACTAAGTATATGTTAAGCCAGGACATAATCTATATCTATTCAAAATTTCAGCCAAATCGGTTTTGTAGTCGCGGCGTTAAAGAGTAACAAACACTTTACTTACTTAGTTTACTTTAAACTTTGCAGCAGGGTCTCCACGGCAAACGAAACAAATCTACGTAACTCTCGATGAGAGATATACTTGCGCCTGCTTCAGCCATTTCAGCTGCGACTTCCGGTTCTGATGCTGTCTCCCGGGACCAGTCCCGGGGCCAATGTGTCAACGCACGTAGCGACCCTTAAGGACCCTCCGCCTGCCCGTTTCCAGGGCACCAGGTAAATCCTTAAGGTCTGTTGCCATCATCTTGACTAATCCCTTGCTGGATTAATAGAATATATAACTAGTGTTGCGCTCGGTGCGCGAGCTGCAAGCAGCTCGCGGGCCTTGTAGTCTCTTCAATATTCGTAAAATAAAGAAATGGAAGGCCATACCAAATACCAGAATATTCTGGAAAATCTCTTGAAAGATAGAAAGAAATATTGGTATCACGTTTTTGAAAGGACACTAATCAGTTCTATGCATGCATTTAATGAAAAAAAAAGGATCTATTCAAAAATGTTCTGGAGAACCACTTGAAAATTAAAAAGAAATTTTGTATGGACACGAATTTTTTTGTTCCGTAGCTGTCTTTTTTTTACTGGCTCACCAAAGGGCCTAAGGTCTTGAACATTTTTAGTTTCAGGACCATGCCTCTATGATTGATAGTTTTTGAGGGCCGTTAGGGTTCTCTGGTAATTTTTCCGCATTCACTACGTTTTGTGATTTTTGTGAAAAAAAATCTTTAAGTTCTATTTATAAGTGTAGTAGGGGGAAAATTTTTCATACAAAAATGTCTAAGAGAGCCTCTTGAAAAGAACCCAAAAAATTTGTATGGAAAGAATTTTTTTTGTTCGGCGGCCATGTTTTTTTTACCGGTTCACCCAATGGCCCAAGGTCTTTAACCCTTAAATGGGCACACTAAGTTCCTCGTGTTGTTTTTTTGGTTAAGTTCTGATTATATATCGTATTTGGGAGGGAAAAGAAAAATACTGTGTAAATTTTCAAAAAAATAAGTATTTTCATAAGTTTTTCATATGTCACTTATAAATGACATTGCCAATGAATGTATACACTATGGGTATTCGACATTCGTCACACAAAACGGACTTTGCCAATTTAACTTAAAAAATAATTCTTAGACAACAAATAGTTAAAATAACAAAAACTTTAATGAATTACTAGTTTTGACATAGTATTATTATTTAGGTACCATTTACTATATTATTTTAATACTACACTTACATTATTTTAATATAAATCCTTTAATAAAAAATAAATCCTTAAACAAAAAACTAAAATCTTTTACTCATAAAAATACTCAAACAAATTACTCTTTACTTTTCCTTATGGAATAAAAAGAAACAATTTTTTTTTGGTGTACAGCAAAGCCTTTGATTACATGTAGAACACAGAATCGTGGTTTTCCCATTCTTACACAGACGGCAAAGACCCTGTTTAGTGAAGATAACAAAATGATCATAGCAATCAAAACGCACTTCATTTATAGGCCGTGGTAGGAAAGGCTTAGTGATTACATCAGGTTCATAATCGAGTGTTACTCTTTGGAGCAGGGATTTCATATTGGCTTTGATAAGCGCAAGAGCAATCTGCATGCAAAACTTTTTCAGTGGCAATTTTTTCTCTGAAAGTTGCGAGCAATCACGTCGGTGCAACAACCAGCTATTGTTAAGGGCAATATCTAATAGCTGGGCAAATATAGACATATACCAGGCATGGCAGATGCAATGGGCTCAAATCTAAGATCATTGCTCCAATAATCTTCAATAGCTGGCATTCTTACGATACCCATAATAATTATCTCAATACCAAGACGTAGTATTTCAATTTCTTTTTTTGATACACATATTGATCTACCAGTTTGTTGTACTGAATACAGGTTGGTCATATCCACAATAAATTGAAGTGAATCTTCACCAAAACATTTTTTGAAATATCCTTCGGGAGATAATGCCGCTCTGCAAAGCTGGTACCAGTATCCACTTCGATGGCTCCAGTGTATTTAGTTTTCTTAAATGAAAACTCTAGATGTTTCATTTTGCGCTGTCTACAAGCAGGTAAAATGGACGGTGGTAGCATTGGAGATGACTCAATATTTGCTGTTTGTCTGGTTCGACGTGTCCTTACTCTTGATGTAAATGGTGTCCCTACAGAACTCGTCAAAGGTGTTTCCGGTACATAGCATGGTGGTAGATTTGAAGGGATAGCTACGAGTGGTGAAAATTCTGTATTTAGTGACTGTGTGGTTTGACTTACATAGGTATCACTGATATCTTCATTCCGCCTAGAATTACCTGGTTCATGATCTATGTCATCGCAGTCGCTAAGATCTTCAAGTAAGTCGTAAACGCCAGGAGAAACATATCTTACAGGTGATGAGGTTGGTGATGAGTCACTACGAGCATTGAGAAAAAACTTACGTCCTTCTATTCTTCTTTCCTCATCGTCATCAGATTCCAAATCGGAATCTTCAGAGTCTAAAGGAGGTACAAGTGCAAGAATTTGCTTAGATCTCCAATTTTTCCTGCCATATCACTGAAAAAAAGGACAAAAGGTAAAAAAGTGAAAGGTTTTGTTCAATAAATAATAAATATTACGGTTCGAATTGTGGGCATTGTCCGTTATATTTGACAAACATTAAGAGCACAACTTTTAAGCATTTATATGCAACGTCCGTTTTAAGTGACAAACAGAAAAATTACAACTTTGAAGGGATTACAGGCAATGTCAGTTTTAAGTGACACTTAGATTTATTCACGTATCAACACAAAATTGTAAATAATTTTAGCAAAATAACTACTTTAGACAATCATTTAACTATTATTTAATCCTATGAACAAATAAAAATTATGTAAAACGAAGTATTACTTACTTTATCAATTTTTTTATGAAGAGCACAAAACGTTACGGCCGTTACAATTTTTCGAATGACTGGTGCTGGTCACGCGTCTAGTGCATGCCTGTTCTCACTACTAAGAAAGGAAAGAGATAAGCCTCATAAAGGCTACGTACCACGCAAATCACACGGGAGTTACTTCAAATTACACTTGTGTGCGTTTTATGAATACGTCCTTTGGAACGGACAAAATCTATTTAAGGGTTAATAACATTTGTTTGGGACCATGTCTGTATGACTGGTAGTTTTGGAGGACCCATTAGGTACTCTGGTAAATTTTCCACATTCATGACGTTTCATAATTTTCTGAAGGAAGACCCATAAGTTCTACGCACATAAATAGTGAAAGGAAAAAAGTTCCATACAAAATTGTTCTGGAGAGCCTCTTGAAAAGAACCCAAAAAATTTGTATGGAGAGAATTTTTTTTTGTTCGGCGGCCATCTTTTTTTTACCGGTTCACCTAATGGCCCAAGGTCTTTAATAACATTTGTTTGGGACCATGTCTGTATGACTGGTAGTTTCGGAGGACCCATGAGGTACTCTGGTAAATTTTCTACATTCATGACGTTTCATAATTTTCTGAAAGAAGACCCATAACTTCTACGCACATAAGTAGTGAAGGAAAAAATGTTCCATACAAAATTGTTCTGGAGAGCCTCTTGAAAATTAGGAAATTTTTTGTATGGAGACGAATTTTTTTTTGTATGGTGGCCATATTTTTTTTACCGGTTCACCCAATTGCCCAAGGTTTTGAACATTTTTTGTTTCGAGACGATACCTCTCCGACTGATAGTTTTCGAGATCCCCTAGGGCACTCTAGCCAGTTTTCCACGTCCAGCTCTCTCTATAATTTTGGTGACCTAGAATTTTTGAATTTTACACACATGGAAAGTATGGTGAAAAAGTTCCATACAAAATTGTTCAGGAGAGGTGATCAGTGCGTAACTTCAAGTAGCTTTATATATATAACTAGTAGGGCGCGTGGGTGCGCGGCCCGCAAGCGGACCGCGAGGTTTCGCTTTCGGGTATTTTGGTTTGAGCAGCCTCCATCTATCTCTCCCCTATTCCTAATCCTCGATCATTATCACTCTCCATATTTTTTCTTCGAATCATTCTGCTCATCAAGTAGAACTTAAGGTCTTAATCATCTTTTGGCAAAAACCACTCTTCCATCTTTTATACTTGGTGAGATAGACACCGATGTTTGTATGGCCACCATTTGGACTTTTTTTCAGCTCACTGCCAATTGGATGAAGTTTCGAGTATTTTTTGTTTGAGCAGCCCCCATCTATTTACAATACCCTGCCCGGGCTCATCAAACATCTTCCAAACCCTTAATCATCATATCATCCCATATTTTTCTTTGACATTTCTCCAAAGAACCGCATCAAAGCCTTGCATGGTTCACAACTTGTAATCTCTTCAATATTCGCCATACATTTTCTATGATAAAATAAATTCCGCCATTTTGAATTTTTTTTCTATTCATCAGATAGACCTTCCAATCTTGATCATCTTTTATGAAGAAACTACTCTTCCATCTTTTATACCCTCCGAGATGGACACCGACGAAATTTGTATGGCGGCCATCTTTTTTTCGCCATTTTGAATTTTTTTTCAACTCACTGCCAATTGGATGACGTTTCGAGTGACATTTGCTCGAGCACCCCCCACCTATCTTCAATACCTTAAGCGTGCCCCTCACCCGTCACCGAAATCCTCAATCATCAGCTCTCTCCATATTTTTGTTCTTAATGAATTTTTGGCTTCTGTACGAAACTATTAGTGAAAAAAAAATTTTTCATACAAAATTTTACAGGAGAGGTGATCAATCAGTCAGTGAATCAGCACGAGCAGCTATATATATATTAACTAGTAGGGCGCGTGGGTGCGCGGCCCGCAAGCGGACCGCGAGGTTTCGCTTTCGGGTATTTTGGTTTGAGCAGCCTCCACCTATCTCTCCCATATTCCTAATCCTCGATCATTATCACTCTCCATATTTTTTCTTCGAATCATTCTGCTCTTCAAGTAGATCTTTAAGTATTGATCATCTTTTGCCACGAAACCACTCTTCCATCTTTTATACTTGGTGAGATAGACACCGACGAAATTTGTATAGCCGCCATCTTGAATCCGCCATTTTGTTTTTTTTTTTCAGCTCAGTGCCAATTGGATGAGGTCTTGAGTAATTTTTGTTTGAGCACCTCCCATCTATCTGCGATACCCTGCCCGGGCTCCTCAACCAACTTCCAAACCCTCAATCATCATGTCTTCCCATATTTTTCATTGAGAGTTCTCCAAAGAACCGCATCAAAGCCTTGCATAGTTTACAACTTGTAGTCTCTTCAATATTCGCCATACATTTTCTATGGAAAAATAAATTCCGCCATTTTGAATTTTTTTTCTATTCATCGAGTAGATCTTTGGATTCTAATCATATTTTGCTAAGAAACCACTCTTCCATCTTTTATACCCTCCGAGTTAGACGAAGCCGAAATTTGTATGGCGGCCATCTTTTTTTCCACCATTTTGAATTTTTTTCAGCTTACTGCCAATTGGATGACGTTTAGAGTGACATTTGCTCGAGCACCCCCCACCTATCTTCAATACCTTAAGCGTGCCCCTCACCCATCTCCGAAACCCTCAATCATCAGCTCTCTCCATATTTTTCCTCTTAATGAATTTTTGTCCTCTATACGACACCATTATTGAAAAAAAAAATTTTCATACAAAATTGTTCAGGAGAGGTGATCAATGAGTCAGTGACCCAATCAGCAGGAGCAGCTATATATATATTAATAATATCTAATATTGTATCTTGATTTACAATAAAAATTGTTATTTTTCTTTTTTTTTGAATTTTAATTTAGCTTGTAAGCAGAAATATACTAATCTACGTAAGTGCTTCTACGTACGTTTTCTAAATGAATTAGGGTAAGTATATAAAATAATCTTATCAAATTAGTGTATTGTCATCGGTCCTCGATAAATCTGCAAAGTTTGAATGAAATCTGACCGTTTAAAGTGGGTCAAAATCGCGTTCAAAGAAGTCGGTTACAAACATACAGGTGAAGCTAATATAAAGCGTGTAATGAGAATCAATAAATCTGACGGACAAATACTACGAAAGGATCATGGGAAAAAAACTATTTTTTTTATTATCATTATCACACTTTTACTGGTTCTTGATATGGGACAGCCGAATGTGACCACAGTGGTAGCTATAAATTAAAGAATCAACACGCTTTGTTGAATTTACGAGTGTAGGTACCACCGGGCACCAGGTAACATGGGTGACATTGATTTGCTGTGCGCTTGGTGGGCGCTTGATGGGCGCTTGGTGGGCGCTTGATGGGCACTTGATGGGCGATTGATGGGCGCTTGATGGGCGCTTGATGGTCGACGGTCGTTACTCGTCCGTGGCAGTTTGCAGCGATTCCTGTGTTTGAAACACATCATGTTGTCTCCACCGACGAAGTGTACATGTTTAATTTGGTATACGTGCATAATATGGCGTTAAACTCGCGCTTTACCTTAATTGACTTCAATGCGCATTTTCAATTCTGTGAACTTTTTACCTATTACCTATTTAGATTGAAAAACCACTTCTTATCATCCATGGGTCACAGACTGCACGCAACAGTTGCATCGCCTAATTCAACCGCATAAGGTAAAGTCTCCTTATTCCGTGGTATTCTAAAATTGGCACCCAATTCCGAGGTATATAGAAAACCAGCGTTTTCAACCGATCACCAAGCTATTTTTTACTGCAACATATCTTAATCAATTGATAGTTTATCATTCCATAGATAAATGACGAAATTGTCGGTTTTATATGTATATGTTTTAAAATAACCGGCAAGTTTTACACTAGCAGCCGGCCCGAACGCATGTTTCATACATTTTGGACCTCGTGCACGAAATACCTACATTTTTTTAAATAGTGTTTATCCGTTAATTTTGAGCTTTATTTGTTTTTATTTAGATTTGAATATTTGAAGGACTATATTTTCAATCGAAAACAATCAACTTTTGTGAATATTTGTAAAGAAATTAAGGTGAAAATAGGTTTTGAAAATACCTCGGCGTTAGGTGCCAAATATTTTAGCCGGTTCCTAACGCCGTGGTATACCGCGGAATTGCGATTTCATAGACTTCATAACTTTTTCAATTTTTAGAGTAGTTTTATGTTAAATACTTCTTGTTTCGGTTTTGAATATTTAAATAGGCAATAAGGTTACAGAGTCCTAATTACGAGGTACACTTTGGCGTCTCAATCACTAACTATACCGTGTCAAAGTTTACCTATTTAGGTAATTTATTGATAGATTGTATGGGAAAGCTAAAGAAAATTAATTTAAAAGAAAATTAAATTTATACATATTTCGATGCAATTTTGAGAGAGTATTGTACATATTTACGAAGATAATCTAATTAAGCTTTAAATTATTTGTTTATTATGGAAAAATCTTTTCTTTTTTAACACTCGGAATTAGGAAACGTGTTTTTTGTTACAAAACTCAATTCCGTGGTATTACCTCGGAATAAGGTTCTATGAGCCCCTAATTATGTGGTATGGATAGAAATACTACCTCGGAATAAGGTTCTATGAGCCTCTAATTACGTGGTATGTATAGAAATAAAATACAGGATGCTCACAATATTTCAGTATGGTTTCAGTTACACCAAGTATCATTCGCGTTCAGTCACGCAAACATTCATATTCTAAAACGTTTATTGCTCGTGCTGATTCATTCACTGACTCACTCATTGATCACCCCTCCTGTAAAATTTTGTATAAAAAAATTATTTCACTAATGATTCCGTATAGAAGACAAAAATTCATTTGGAACAAAAATATGGAGAGAGCTGATGATTGAGGATTTTGGAGACGGGTGAAGAGCACGCTTAAGGTATTGAAGATAGGAGGGGGGTGCTTGAGCAAATGTCATTCAAAACGTCATCCAATTGGTAGTGAGCTGAAAAAAAATCAAAATAGCGAAAAAAAGATGGCCGCCATACAAATTTCGTCGGTGTCCACCTCGGAGGGTAAAAAAAATGGAAGAGTGGTTTCCTAGCAACAGATGATCAGGATCCAAAGGTCTATTCGATGAATAGAAAAAAAACCAAAATGGTGGAATTTATTTTTCCATAGAAAATGTATGGCGAATATTGAAGAGACTACAAGTTGTAAACTATGCAAGGCTTTGATGTGGTTTTTTGGAGAAATCTCAAAGAAAAATATGGGAAGATATGATGATTGAGGGTTCGAAAGATGGTTGAGGAGCCCGGGCAGGGTATTGTAGACAGGTGGGAGGTGCTCAAGCAAAAATTACTCGAAACCTCATTCAGTTGGCACTGAACTGAAAAAAAACCCCAAAATGGTAGATTCAAAATGGCGACTATACCAATTTCGTCGATGTCTCACTAAGTATAAAAGATGGAAGAGTATTTTCTGGGCAAAATATGATCAAGACCTAAAGATCTACTAAATATAAATCAAGATGTCAGAATTTATTTTTCCGTACAAATTGTTTTTTTCATTGATGGTTTCGTATAGAAGACAAAAAATCATGCGAAGGAAAAATATTGAGACAGATGATGATTGAGGATTTAGGAGACGGATGAGGAGCACGGCCAGTGCACCTTTTGAAGATTGGTGGGTGGTGCTCAAACAAATATCACTCAAAACATCATCCGATTGGCAGTGAGCTAAAAAAAACGATTGTACAAATGAAAAATTAGTTTTTTTTTTAAGAAATCTCATCCTTACAAATTATTCGGAGCAAAAATACGGAGAGTGATGATGATCGAAGGTTTGAAAGATGGGTGAGGGGCACAGCCAAGGGCACATTCTAGATAGGTAGTACAATATTATACAGTAGTAATACAGAGTACAATATTATACTGCCAGCCCTCCAGTCACCCGTGGACTCCACGAGACGGGATGACAGGCCCTTAAAAAAGGACCTAGCATCCTCGCCCTACGAACCCATGGTCTCCTCCCCAAAAGGCACAAATATGAAATTGCGCCTCTTGGCCCTTTCCGCCTTAGTGGCTGCCGCTCCGGCCGCCACGGAGCTCACCTGTATGTGAGACAGTGCCAGTGTATCCACACACGTGGCATCCCATCCAAGCTACCTCATTTGCTTCCATGGAACAAGAGTCACACCGTCATACCTAAACCTGTCATGTTATCAAATCTAAGATTTTTGTCGAACAGCAGATTGCTAACCTAGTGAGTACAGAGGCCTTATGCCGACTTTGTACATTGGGGAAACGATGATAGAAATTCGAGTATTGAAACACATTGACTAACATGACTTGAGAGTGAAATGCAACTAAACTGGCTGGTTTTAAGGTTTGAGTCCGCCAATATATTCAGCCATTCGTCTACGCCCCAAGCAGAAATTTTTAAAATAAATATTCGAAGTACCCTACTACATTATGACTTTAAAATCTTATTTGAATGTAAGAGCATTAGGGTTAATTTTGCTCTGATATTATAGTTTTTCGATATTCAAATCTAGTACCGTTTTCGAAGTGTGCAAGCTCGAACTAACCATACAGGTCGTTAACTTACATTCGTACGCACCGCCTTGAATTTATTGAGGCTCGCGGTACTGTCAAAGGAAGTAAAGGCCACGCGACTTCAAGGCCACTATTTGACTCCTATTAAGTTTTGATCATCTTTTGCTAAAAAAACCACTCTTCCATCTTTTATACTTAGTGAGATAATCACCGACGAAATTTGTATGGCCGCCATCTTGTATCCACCATTTTGGGTTTTTCTTCAGCTCAGTGCCAATGGGATGAGGTTTTGAGTAATTTTTGTTTGAGCACCTCCCACCTATCTACAATACCCTGCCCGGGCTGCTCGACCGTGTTCCAAACCCTCAATCATCATGTCTTCCCATATTTTTCTTTGAGAGTTCTCCAAAGAACCGCATCAAAGGCCTGCATTGTTCACAACTTCTCTCTCTCAATATTCGCCATACATTTTCTATGGAAAAATAAATTCCGCCATTTTGATTTTTTTCTATTTATCCAATAAACCATCAGATTTTGATCATTTTTTGCCAAGAAAACACTCTTCTATCTTTTATACCTTCCGAGATGGAGACCGACGAAATTTGTATGGCGGCCATCTTATTTTCGCCATTTTGAATTTTTTTCAGCTCACTGCCAATTGGATGACGTTTCGAGTGACATTTGCTCGAGCACCCACCACCTATCTTCAATACCTTAAGCGTGCCCATCGCTCGTCTCTGAAATCCTCAATCATCAGCTCTCTCCATATTTTTGTTCTGAATTAATTTTTATCCTCTATACGAAACCATTTTTTGACTGGCCCGTTGGCGTGGTTGGCAGTGACCCTGCCTTCCGCTCCGGGGTCGCGGGTTCGATTCCCGCCCCGAGTCTGGGTGTATTTATAATATGTATGTATGTATACCTTTATTAAAAAATATATATGTATTTATATGTAAATATGTCTATCAGTCGGCTGTTACCTATAACACAGGCATTAAGTTGCCTACTTTAGGAACAGACGACCGTGTGTGTATGTGTGAGTATTTATTTATTATTTATTTATTTGTGAAAAAAATAATTTTCATACAAAATTTTACAGGAGAGGTGATCAATCAGTCAGTCAGTCAGTGAGTGAGTGAATCAGCACGAGCAGCTATATATATATTAACTAGTAGGGCGCTTGGCTGCACGGCTCGCTAAAGCGGACCGCGGGGATTTCAGTATTATTTTTGTTTTAGCAGCCTCCACCTTCTTCTATCATTTTCAGCATCTTTAACCCTGGCTGTGCTCCTCATCCATCTTCCAAACCCTCGATCATCATCACTCTCCAAGTTTTTTTCTTCGAATCATTTGCCAGAAGGAGAGTTCTTCCATAAAAACAAATTTTGAAAAGGAACCGTATCAAAGTCTTGTATAGTTTCCCAACTTATAGTCTCTTCAATATTCGCCATATATTTTGTGTGAATAAAATAAATTCCGCCATCTTGATTTTTTCTGTTCATCAAATTGTAGATCTTTAGTTCTTGATCATATTTTTCTAAGAAACCACTCTTCGATCTTTTAGACTTGGTGAGATCTACACCGACGAAATTTGTATAGCCGCCATCTTGAATCCGCCATTTTGATGTTTTCTTCAGCTCAGTGCCAATTGGATGAGGTTCTGAGTATTTTTTGTTTGAGCAGCCCCCATCCATCTACAATACCCTGCTCGGACTCCTCAACCATATTCCAAACCCTCAATCATCATGTCTTTCCATATTTTTCTTTGAGAGTACTCCAAAGAACCGCATCAAAGCCTTGCATAAGTAGTTTACAACTTGTAGTCTCTTCAATATTCGCCATACATTTTCTATGGAAAAATAAATTCCGCCATTTTGAATTTTTTTTTCTATTCATCGGGTAGACCTTTGGATCCTGATCATCTTTTGCGAAAAAACCACTCTTCCATCTTTTATACCCTCCGAGATGGACACCGATGAAATTTGTATGGCGGCCATCTTTTTTTCGCAATTTTGAATTTTTTATTCAGCTGACTGCCAATTGGATGACGTTTCGAGTGACATTTGCTCGAGCAACCCCCACCTATCTTCAATACCTTAAGCGTGCCCGTTGCTCGTCTCTGAAATCCTCAATCATCAGCTCTCTCCATATTTTTCCTCTTAATGAATTTTTGTCCTCTATACGACACCATTATTGAAAAAAAAAAATTCATACAAAATTGTTCAGGAGAGGTGATCAATCAGTGAGTGAATCAGTGAGTCAGTGAATCAGCACGAGCAGCTATATATATAGTAATAATAATATACATATATTAATATTTTACACACAAACATAATTAAACAATTACATACGTATCGAATTGATTTTGAAATCTATTAATAAATACAGTTCATTTTTGAACACCATGTAGAATTCATTCTACTCGTTTCCCTTTGTATTTTGTACCCTCGGAATTAGGAGCCATTTGCCTCGGAATTAGGATTTTTACCTCGGAATTGGAGCATTCGGACTTTCTTCATATTTAATTGAATTTTACATTTAAATCAAGTTGTAATTGTTGTCCTTTTAGGATATTTCAAGAGTTAAATAAATAACGCTTCTGATAAAAATAGCCAGTTCTTCAGAAAGGTGTAGTAAATGCTTAATTTTTGACGTTCTTTCGAGTTTTTATGAAAATACCACGGAATAAGGGGACTTTACCTTAATATGAATATAATAAAATTGTTTATTTAAAACAACATGCAGTATATTGTGAATAATAAATAACTGAATAAACGAACGTGTAATCAGTGGTTTCCGTCGATGAGTAATAAGTTTTGTCATTGGATTTAATAAAATAATAATATTTAAAGTGCATTGACTATAGGTATTGAATTGAACTGTAGACGTTATAAATAAGAACACAACATAAGTATAATATCTACTCGTGTGACATAAGTAACTAAATTATATATTACTAGCTTCTGCCCGCGGCTTCGTCCGCGTGAAGTTTGGTTTTCACAAATTTCGAGGGAATCGTGAATTTCCGGTTCCTGTTCCCGCTCCCTTTTCTAACCTTTCTACCTACCTACTTTCAAGGAAGTTAGTAATGTACCTATAGCTGTAGCTATAGAATTCGGTTTTTTCAAAATCCCATGGAAACTGTGGATTAGCCTATGTGTTAAGTCAGGGCATAATGTATAATAATCTATCTCCATTCAAAACAGCCAAATCGGTTCACATAGTAACAAACCTGCACACACACACACACACACACACACAACACACACACTTTCGCCTTTATAATATTAGTGTGATTTATCTATACCTACCTAAAACAGTTCCGTGATCGCAGACAATAATTCACAGTCTTAACTCTTATCCGATGTAAGTAGAAATTTGATAGAAAAAAATAGTAATAGAAGTGCACACCCTAGAAGTGCACTAAGGAGGGTTTTATTGAAATTCTATCCATAATAATGTTAAGGATTCTATGTAGAAACATTTTATCATAACCTAACTCCAAGCAAAGTGCATCAGCTAATTTGGTATAGGTAGGGTGGATTCTCCTAAGCTCGGCCCCCGCTTCAAAAGTAGGCATTCCGTCTATTTCTGTCAATATTAGCGTTTCGGTGCTAAACTGCTGAATTATTTTCAAACTATTTTCCAATTAGAGCAAGATAAAGCTAAGTAAAATTTAACCATTATTCCGAAGCGGCACCAAAACGCTAATATTGACAGAAATAGAACGGTGTGCCGAATTTTGGAGCGGGGGCCGGGCTTAGGAGCATCCACTCTATGTATTTTTTAACATGACTAATATCGTTCACCTAATCGCAAAGCTTTGTAAAATATTAACGAATTTCCTTTAAGTTGATTAGGATTTATAGTTTAACATAATATAGAATGATAGTGGGTATAGCTAACAACAACAATGTATAAAAATAAAACATTGATTAACATAAAAAGTTACACAAACAAATAAATCTTATACTTACATAAAAAATGCAAAATACAGAATTGTTTTTCGAACGCAACAAAAGAAAAACAACGTTTAAAATAATATCACTACAACAAACAAGACAAAACAATATTATTATAGTTCTCATATTTTCTAACTTAATTTAACAATAACATCAAAAATGAAATCGCTAGGCCAAATTAAAAAAAAACGAATAAAATTCATAACATTTCTTTTTTCAATATTTACACATACATTATAATATAATAATTGCTATTGCAAAAATAACATAAGTTCGTTCTTCTATTCTTCTTTTTCTTTCTGTGTCTGTAGAAGATTGGCAAGACCAAGAGCACGGTATGAAGTTCCTACAGGCATGTATTACGTAGGAACTCTATACCTCGCTAGTGGAAATCACCCGCACGAAGAACCGTCGAATTGATCTTCTACATAGATTCTTCTTTAAAATATCTTCTTTCTTCTTTTTATTTTGAGCAGAAACAGGAATAGTTTCTTCTTTATCGAAGAAACAAAGATGAAGACGTCATGTTGCATTCTTGTGAATTTTTTTTTTTTCGCTTCTGTAATAAAACATTCAAATGCACACTCTGTGGAATGTGATATATTTAGACTAACAAAATACAATTTTTTTATGTTAATATAAAGTCGAGTAACATTTACTTAAAACATTAAAGTTCATGTATTGAAATGATCAGTTGAACAAAATAAATAGTGTTGAATCGAACGCGACTCGATAAAATATTATAAATTAAAAATATATTAGAAATCTGTTTCGGCGCGAATCCAAACACGAACTAAAGTTATGACACATTCGCTTCCAACGCTATTACCTTGACATTACGTTTGAAAAACAAAATTACCATTTGAATAAAACAGCTGCCGAAAACCCCCATAATTAATTTCCGTAGGTATCCGACATTTGCATATTTTATCCTAGAAACGGCGCTCGCGGTGTGCAGATAAGTTTCAACTAGTGTTGCATAAAGTCGATTACTGACTTATCGACAATATGCACCCCAAATCACTTACAATATCGATTGACACTAGAACCTAGACAAAGCTTTAGTTTTCGATATTATCCTCTCGATAGTAATATAATTTGTGGCTTTTATGCAATACTATTGACCGTGGTGCTTTAGGCAATACTATCGATACTGGTATTTTATGCATTAGGTACTATGAACAATATTGAAACCATCGAGAGTAATAATTGTGGTACTTATTTTTTATAGTACTGGTATAACACTTACTTATTAAGATACATATGGTTTTGCTGGTAATGCATAAAATAAATTCACAATCCATAGAATTAATATTGATACTTTTAATTGAGTAAAAACTCTCAGCACATTCCATGTGTTTAGTCAGAGCTCCACACACCACACCGTCCTAAATATTCGTCGGCTTTATCATCTACCTGTTTTCCGCCACCATCTTAAGGTCATCAGTCCATCGGGCCGGAGGACGGAGTACCTAGTGCATAGACGATTTATCGATAGATGATTTTTCTACAACACTAGTTCGCTGATAAGTTCCAACCCCTTTGGCCATGTAAATTTTTCTAAGCGCGTCGTGGGAAGCCACAGCGCCATTTTGCATAAGAAATTCGAAATAATATAGGCAAACACAGTAGCGAATATTAACATGCATTGAGTTACTTGAGAAAGGTTTCGGAAGTAAATTCTCGTGACTATGCAAATTTTAAGTTGCAAATGACTAACAATATAAAATCATTGAGAGGTCACCTTCTGTATTTTGGAATGCAAACGGGGTTCTGAGTCATATTATGGTAATCAATAAACCTTTTTTGGTCCTTTAATGTTTAAATATACCTAACAACTACCTACCTGTTGGTGCCTGCAACGTCGTCTTCGTGAATTTAGGTTTCTTAAACATCCCGTGCGAATTCTTTTTTTTTTTTCCAAGATAAAAAATGTGTCGCTCCGACTTCTACCGAGATATTTTTAACCCCCGACGCAAAAACCACGGGGTGTTTGACGTTTTTTTTTGTTTGAAAGGTGAATTAGTCGAGAGTTGTTGAGTTTTTATTAGCTATGTTTGATGAAAATCGAGCGGCTGCTACAAAATGGCGGATTACATATTTTTTCACAACTCCCTCAATATGGGTACCAAATGAAAGGGCTTGACTAGTAGAATAGCGCTATGCAAATCCAAGAGGGCCGCCACTAAAAAATGGCGAATGTCGGGGGTTTTTTAAATTTTAAATTTATACTTGTAAGTAATTGTTATAGTATTCAGTCAAGCTATCTCGCGTTCAATTTGAAAAATACAAAATAGATACCTTGGACTCGGACTAAGTTAGCCGTGTGTTGGATATTAACACGCTCATAAACATGGCATACAGGTACTAAATGTGAAATGGACATTCGAAACAATATTTAACAATAAGCTATACGACAACTATTGAGAAATCATGTGAGATTGTTTATTACTTCTTTGAATAAGTACACATATACAGGTACATAGGTAGGTTACAATTATTTTCACGTGGCTCTATCAAATGTTTGAAATACGATAAGCAGAACAAATCGAAAAACACCGCCATAATGAGAGGGGAATGTAGTCACAAACAACAATATTAATTCATACGTATAATATTATGTTTATCTGACTTTCACATGTATACTGTGTCATAAAAATAAACAGGTAATTGATTAAGTATTAAGATTAATTGAAAATTGTGTTTCATAATATTTGAAATAATTATTATAATTTTTACCGTATAAATATATAATATTTATATACCTACCTAATTAATAGGAAATTAAACTAAAAAGTTTATTAGCAGACCTTCGTTATAGACTTTTTTCTAAAAATACTTTTTTGATTAATAGTAAACTATTTTTAAACGTGAACACATGACGTATTTTTCTCTATCTTTCCATCTTGTGTTAGGCATAGGAAAAAGAATAGTGCAAGGCAACAAGGTTGGTTTGAATCTACGGCCTTTCTGATTACTATCCATCTTCAGACCACTTAACCCGTGAGGCGCAGCTTTTTAACCGACTTCAAAAAAAGTGGAGGTTTTTCAATTCGACCATGTATGCTTTTTTATGTTTGTTCGCAGATAACTTCGTCGTTTATGAACCGATTTTGATGATTCTTTTTTGTTGGAAAGAAGATTTCAAACATTTCAAAGGTGGTCCCATGATAAGGAAATATTTTTTGCTTTTTAGTTTACTGCTTGCAGTCGGTTTTTTTTTTGTTAAAAATTATTACTTATTAATAACGCAAGGGCCTCGCACAAAAAAAAAAACAATACGTCGAATTTTACAGAATGCCGTATGGAGAGAGTGAGGTATTGTTAAAACTTCAATTAAGCACAAAAGCCGTACTATGTACGGAGTAGCGGGTGGCCGTAGGTATTTAAAGTAGCATTTTAATGAGGCGGAACCGGACCAACTGACATGTCCGCGCCGCGACTCCGGCTGTAGCGGGCAATTAGCTTTAACAACGGGCGGCGTATCTTGATTCCCGATATTTAATTATAATCTTCGTAAACATGTCTTCTGGTCAAAGCGAAGGGTCGTGTCGGTGACAGGGCCCTTTCGAAACCGTCATTGCCCGCGGCGTTCTTTGCCCACGTGGAAAATGTACATATAAAGTTTATTGGTCCTTATATCTTGTACTGAATCAAGTTACGAGTAGTGATTTCATGCAAGCATCTAGATTGTAACTATCACTATTAATTTACTTGATTCTTAAAATAGAACTTTTTGTAAAAATCAAATCGTCAATGCGAAAAATTTAGGTATGGAAAAAGGATCTTGCGTATTTCTCAAAGTCGAGTTAGCCACAGATATGAGACAGCATGCATAGCATTTTGTCAAAATCTATAAATACGCAGATTGAAATAGCACATGGTCGATTGAGAACATCTACTGTACGAGTAGCATAAGGGCTTAAGTTGCTATAAGATAAATTATGCTTGTTATTTTTAAAAAAGAGCAACCGCCGAGTTTCTTGCTGGTTCTTCTCAGTTGGAACGGCATTCCGAACCACTGGCAGATTCAATTGACGATTCAAAAGTACTTGTAAAAGTTTATTTGAATAAAAAACTTTTCTATTCTATTCTAGGTATTCTATTCTAGTTTCGACTGACTCATTTCACATTAACACCCTGTTGATAGATACATATCTTCATAAACATGTAACTTTTGGTCAAAACGAAGGGTGGTGGATGACAGTGCCATTTAATACAAGCTATCTGTCTTATTTATAGTGATATTATAAAAGATACTCGCAGGTAACATGTCCACGGCACCTTGGCATCGTAAAAGTCACTCAAAATTATATAAGTTACTAGCTATTGCCCGCGGCTTCGGCCGCGTATGTTTCGGTTTTTCACAAAACCTGCGGGAATCGTGGATTTCCGGTTCCCGTTCCCGCAACTTTCCACAACTTTTATACCTACTTTTAAAGGAAGTTTGCTATAGTAATCCACTAGTAGTAGTCTAGTAGCTGTAGATTTCGGATTTTTCAAAATCCCGCGGGAATTTCCAGGATAAAAAGTTGTCTATGTATTAAGTCAGGGCATAATCTATCTCCATTCAAAATTTCAGCCAAATCGGTTCAGTAGTTGCGGCGTTAGAGTAACAAACATACATAAACTTTCGCCTTTATAGTGTGATTTATCAAATGAAAGGGCTTGACTAGTAGAATAGCACTATTGCAAATTCAAGATGGCCGCCGCCACAAAATTGCGAATGTCGGGGGTTTTTAAATTTTCAATTTATACTTGTTTTTACGACGAATTCCGCGAATTCTGCTTATTGTAAGCATCGTTCGTGTTCGGTGCCAAGCGTAGACGCAGCTTTACAAAATCAGAACGCGTGTTTACTCTATATACGATATCATAATACCTACTTTTGTAACAGATAACGCTATCTAATAACAAATTATGCGATTGCTATTATTACGCCATGACAGACAGACACGTATCGTTTTAAGGTGAAATTATATTACGCCTGGGAGCATCCATTCGTCACCTTTTATAATGTAGTTGGCTTGTAAACCCCCACCACCACCATTACAGCCTTTTAACGTCCCACAGCTGGGCACAGGCCTCCTCTCTCATAGGAGAGGGATTAGAGCTTAGACCCGCCACGCTTCTCCAATGCGGGTTGGCAGGCTTAAAGCTAAGCGGCTAAGTAAAGCTTTAAAGCTTTTTGTTTACAGCTTGTAAATTGAAATAAAAAAATTACGAAGAACATCAGGTGCCTATTCTATTTCGTTTCATGCAGTGTACAATTATGTGCACAAACACACTTTCTATTCCCTCACTCTCATAGTCCGACGGGACGGCATGGCAATCATACCCAACCGCAGAGAGATCAGCTGCAGGATGGGAGTTCATTTTCTTGACAGAAAAGCACTGCATTCAAATGCGGGAACGTCTCAAAACAGATGAATAAGCTCGCCACTAGACCAGTATTAGTTTAAGTTTTTAAGTAAACTTAGCGTAAATCTGTTCTGGAATGAATGCAAAAAAGAATGCAAAAAAGCATGAATGGAAAAGGAATGGCAAGACATGTGTCCCTTTCCCGTCTCAAAAAAAATGGTTTAAGTAAAGTCAACGCTTAACTTGAAAACTTACACTAGACCATCTGTGTATCAGGCCGTATAACGTTATCTGATAGTAATTTGTGTGATTGTTCGTTGGTATCACGTCATAAAACACGGACACGTGTCTCGGTTTTAATGTCGCAAGTCGACAATGAATCAGTCCGTCATTTGGAGGTTTTTATAACCGTGTTTATTGTGTTTTTTACACCTCAAAGGCTGTAAAACAAACACGAACACTATTCGGATTTAAACTCACGCTTTAAAATTTAAATTACAAGGTTTCGGTTAAAAAATTATGTGCTTTAATTGATATAGGTACCTACTTCTTTAATACTAACCTAAAAGTCCACAGGCCTTTGACATGTTTATCCTACTAATATTATAATTAATGTGAAAGTGGGTGTTTGGATGTTTGTTACTCTATAACGTCTCAACTACTGAACCGATTTGGCTGAAATTTTGAATGGAGATAGATTATACAAAACAAAATATAGGCTACTTTTTATCCTGGAAAATCCACAGTTCCCGCGGGATTATGAAAAACCCGAAATATATATCTACAGCTATAGGTAGATTACTATAGCAAACTTCCTTGAAAGTAGGTATAAAGGTTGGAAAAGGGAGCGGAAACGGAAACCAGATATCCACGATTATCTCATGATTTGTGAAAGATCGAAATTCACGCGGGCGAAGCCGCGGGCAAAAGCTACATCTTTATATTAACAAAAAATGTTACATAAGTACTTATTATAGGTATTTTTTTGTTTAGGGCCTGTTGCACATCACATGGTTAAGGTAAGGTTACCGTTAAAGTTAAATTTCACCACCGCTAAAATTTGGAATGCCCTTCCGGTTTCCGTTTTGACTGCATCTACCATCCAATCGCATCGCAGTAAAGTGTTAGACTATAATAATTATGAATATGAAAAAAAAAATACTTCTGGTTGCACAAAAATTTTATCCTTAACCCTTTACCAGGCAGATGTGAAACCCATTTCCTTGTTTTTTTGATCAAGTTTTACTTTAAAGGTATTAATTTAGTTTAATCTACTGGCGTTTTCTTATACATATTACTAGTGGACCCGGCAGACTTCGTCCTGCCCGGTGACATACCGACCTACCTACCCGGTAATTGTGTTTTCAAACCATCCAGGAACCCATTGAAATATACACACAAAATTTCATACAAATCGGTCCAGCTGTTTAGGAGGAGTTAGACGTGACGTGACAAACACACGTACAGAAGAACTTTAATTATAAATACGGGTGAGAGGGTGAGAGAGTTTACCGTATCCGAGCGACGCGACGGGATGTTTGACAGTTACGAAACCCGTGAACATTTTGTATGGGAAAATGTTTTTTCTTTTATTTTATGTTTTCGTCTATTTTTTAATGTTTTTAATAGTTATTCTGCTATTCGGGACGGTCCCAAATATAACAAATCAAAAACAATGAAAATCGGTCCAGCCGTTCTCGAGTTATAAGTGGTCGAACTAACACGACTTTGTTTTATATATATAGATATAAGATATATAGATAAGCCTTACCGCTTATAAATGTTTAATAGGAGTGTATGCAATATTATGTTTTGTAAGAATAATCATAAAGCTGGGTGCAGACAGACGACTCGCGTCTTTCTAAATCCCGCTCATTTTGGGGATTTGCAGTTGAAATTAGTTCGCAAATCTCGGGCTTACTTTCACCCCCGTTACAGATGGAGGATACGAAAGGGATGTGGTTGAACAACCTGAGGACGGCTTCTTTACATGTTGTTTATTGTTATTACGACGTTTTTTTCCGGGTTTTCAGCTTTTTATAGCATATATCGCGGCTTGCTTGACTTTAACGGTGCGACAGGGGTAGCGAAGGATAATTTTAATGGGTATGTAAATGTATACCTATTACCTATTTAAAAAATATATCTAAGATAACCCAATATACTTATATGCACAGTTACTGCTGAGTAGATTCATTAGGAAGATGAATAATTACTCATTATGATTTTAAGACTGGCCAATTTAAAAACAGTTTTTTTATAGTCGAAAGGAAAAGAGTTACCTGAATTAAATATTCGAAAAGTAGGTAAATTTTTACCAATTTAATTTTATAAATAAAATTATATACCTACGATTATTATTATTAATTAAGCCCTCAAGTATCAGTGTCACAATTCCAATATGAATAACTGCATGTCTTAAGTATATTAATTATAATTACGTGTACCATTTAAATAATACCCAATAAAGCATAGCATTAACCAGTTAAAACACCTAATTAACACTAAAATAGAGGTGTATTATAATAAATGTTTGAAAAAAACAAACACGTCATAGTTGTTATGCGTCGAGTTAAGAAAAGGAATGTCTGTGTGAAAGTTACGTAGCAATAAATCCAATTTCCCGAGGCTAATGCCTAGCTAAATATGTATGAACGGCTCAATTGAATGGCCACGCAACGCTCAATAAGTGCGGGTACGCACGGCATTATGTAGTGTCACCAGGTACAGGGGACGAAAAACGGGACAAATAAAAAAATCCGGGACAAAAAAAATCGGGACGCTTTTTCCCAAACTTCCATAATATTTTGGTTTCAAAGTATGATAAGATATTTTTAAATATAAACTAATTTTAATAAATTGTTATGTGCACCGATTTAACTTGCCTGGCATTTTCAGACTATAAATAAAACGAACAATATACGACAAAGCACTTACTGAGTTTAGCAGGTAGAATCACTGAGTCCCAAGATAAATTTCAGCTGTTGACTGATTCTTCATTAGGTTGATAGTTTAATTTGATTACTTATTCTGTAAGCATCAGTAAAACAAAAACATACATACAAGTACGATTTTGTTCAGAGATTACATAAATAGTTCTCGTACTAACGAGAACTATCCTAATTACTATTTAGAGATAGAGAAAAGAGCAACCGCCGAGTTTCTTGCTGGTTCTTCTCGGTTGGAATGGCATTCCGAACCAGTGGTAGATTCGTTTGACTATTCAAAAGTACTTGTAAAAGTTTATTTGAATAAAAAACTTTTCTATTCTATTCTACTAGTGAGAGTTGCGCTAGTTGTGTTCTACGAGAAATGTGAGCCAGTGAATTAATTGACCCAAAAATCGGGACGTCCCAGTAGAAGAGCAACAAGTGGCCACGCTAATCGTATGCGGTATAACTGAGCAACGAACATGGAAATCGAAGAAAAATTTCGTATGCCTAACGTGCGTTCATACGCAGAACGAGGCTCACATAAAAATTAAAAAATGTTTGCCGGAGCTGACACATCGACGACAAAATAAAATATTTATGCGTATTCATTCCAGTTTAACATCAAGATGTTTTCGTGAAATGACACGGAGTGATTTTGTTTTTGTGATTGCTTTGTTACTGGTAAGTGGTACCTAGTTTTGATACATTGAACAGATTAAAAGCAGTGTCATCCTTTTTAAAATTGTCTTTGTAGCCGTTAACATGACATCGACAGTTCAATGTCATGTCTTTGAAATAAAGTTCATTTAAATAGCATTCTGCTATCCTACAACTTTTTAACCGACTTCAAAAAATATTTGTTTTGGATTTTTTTCCATGTGGTATGTTTTCGTGATCTTTCTTTGTTCATTAATTTTTAAGAATAACTTTAAAATAAATCTCTATAAATCCATATTTATATTTGCAGGTTTTTTTATAACGCATGTTCCAACATGTACCTACTACCTATCGTATCTAAAACAAACACCCTTGAAATGTAACAGATACATTTAAATTATTATCTACCTACTTATGTGAAAGAGCGGTTTACAACAAACAAAAATTCACTTAAATATATTCCTACCTTTTTTTCTTATCTTAAAAAAACTTGCTTTTACAATAATTATAACTTCACTCATTACTGACATCTCTGTAAATAAAGTGCACACACCGTTCATTAAAATTTAAGTTAATACTATTAAAATTTATATACAACTGCTTCTTGTATAAAAATCGACTTGATAAAATTATTCGTTTTAAAAAACGTTAATTACTGCGATATCTCCTTATCGTGGAAGATTGGAACCCGAGATAGTGTGGAAAGGCCCTAAGGCTGCATACAGACGGCAATATTCTTACCAAAAATACTGGCAGTCAATACAATAATTTGAACACAGAATTATGAAAATACATGGAATTTAATACTTTCTATGTGGCTGTAATACTTTTTAACTACGAAAATTGCGTATTAATCGATCCTGTGATTCTTGCCGATCGAAATAAAATAGATAATAGTTTAAAAAATAGATGAACGCCGGTCGCACGCACGAAAAAGCATGACTTATTGTCACGTACCGCCTAGCTGAGCGTGCAAGCGAGAACGCGGAACAAGCGATAGAGAGGCAATGTTTTCTTATCACGTTATCACGTAAAATTATCGTCCGTAAACCAATTTTTTTTAACCCCCGACGTAAAAACGACGGGGTGTTATAAGTTTGACGTGTCTGTGTGTGTGTGTGTCTGTCTGTTCCCCTGTAGCGCTCAAACGGGTAGACCAATTTGAATGCAGTTTTTTTTTGTTTGAAAGGTGAATTAGTCGAGAGTGTTGTTAGTTATGTTTGAAAATCGATCCAAAATGGCCGCCGCTACAAAATGGATGATTACATATTGCAAATCCAAGATACCCGCCGCCAAAAAATAGCGAATGTCGGGGGTTTTTTAAATTTTTAATTTACACTTGTTAATGCAAACATTATAATGTGAACGAGAAAATAAAGGCCGTTTGAGCGTTCCCTTACCGGATCGCGTGCACGTCAGCGGCACGGCTTGTATCTACGCCTGACGCAGCGCTGCGGATGCCCAATAAATACACGTTTGACGCCCGCTGCGTACACCACCACTGAACTTGGAGCTCCGATAGTGCGTGCGCATCACGCGATCCGATCCAAGAGCGGTAGGGTTGACGACGGTTTTGGAGAACAAGTATAAATTAAAATTTTTAAAAACCCCCCGACATTCGCCATTTTGTGGCGGCACTCGGCAGCTATCTTGGATTTGCATAATGCTTTTCTACTAGTCAAGCCCTTTCATTTGATACCCATATTAAGGGAGTTGTGAGAAAATATGTAATCCGCCATTTTAAGTAGGTATAAAGGTTGGAAAAGAGAGCAGAAATGGGAACCGGAACTCTACGATTCCTTTGGGATTTGTGAAAAACCGAAATTCACGCGGGCGAAGCCGCGGGCAAAAGCTAGTGTATAATAATATAAATGTGCAGTTTGAATATGTATGTGCAACTACGTACAACTAGGATACTGATGTGGTTTAGGCGGGTAGGAGTCTAATGTCTACACCTCTCTCTCAAAAAATGTCAAGCGAAGATCCCCAACAACACCACATCTCATACAAATATGATAAATTGCGTGACTGACAACCCTAGAGGCGGCTCACACTAAACTGGCTCAACGTTGAACAATGTTGCCTTAGACGTGCGAAGTGAAACAGGGCTGCATCGCCCCAAACTGAATTAATTGAAACCTATAAACGTACTCGTACGTACAGCCAACTGTACAAAGTTAGCGAGAGACGTTGTAAAAACCTCATATATGCTAATATATTTCGGGCTTTAAGTTAAAAGTGGTGCTTATAAATCATATATCATTTTCTTGCAGCACGGACCATTTATTCGAGTCACTAATGCTAAGCATCCACTTAAAGCGAGACGTCTCCGATGCGTCCTTTCTGCAATGGACATTATTTCATTTTAACTTTAAATTATTATCATCATAGCATAGCTTCAAGTCCTCAAAGAATTTTGTAGATAGTGGCATATCCTCATTCCTCGTCTCTGCTAGTAGTAGTAAAGATAAAAGAAGTAAAGAAGGTAACAGTAAAAATTCGTGCAAAAAATAACGGATGGAATTTTTTAACGTCCCGCCGGGACCCCGCTAGTGGACGCCAAGCCTTAAACTTGCCTCGCCAAAAAGCCAAGCGTTTATGGCGGCGACATTTCCCGTTCGTTCCATATTCAAATTTTACGAGGACAATTAAAAAAGGATATTGGGCCAAAGAATATACGGGCAGATGTGGGTTCCGTTGTTGAGTGGCTGCTAGTTTTTATTAGCACTAAAGAGTCTCACAGACTGACAGTCTGCAGTTCTTTGTCTGATTTGTGGGCAGAACTGTCGTCGACAGTCGACACATTTCGACTTAGTAGTATGTGAAGACGCAATTGCAATTCAAAAATATAGTACAAACAAACATACGTATTACGTACATAGTAGGGTTTACGGAACCGGTCCTATTTTTGAGAACCGGGAATTTCGGTACTTTTACCCAAAGGAACCGGGAATTCCCGGTTCTTTCGGGATTTTCGGTTCTTTGTAGTTTTTTTCTTTATAAAACAAGTTTTGCACTTTAAAAGTAAAGCACAATGAAATATTTAAGTAATTTTTATTGGAACTAATATTGTGTGAATTTAAAAATAAAACTAGAATCAAAGAGAACTTAATCATTCAGTCTTCTCATATTTTGCTTCTATTTTCTATAGTCCAGTAACTTTAACTTCTGAATGTATGGGGTACCTCGCCTCAAATCCGGTAGATCTGATGTTTATGATGTTGCCTCAATGAATAATCCAAGTTTGTGAACTCGAGTGCCGAACGCAAATTTATCCAAAATCGAAAAAACCGCGAAAATTTCGGATTTTTTTCAGATTTTGGCGATTATAAAGTTTTTGATCGTACCAAAAATCTAAATACCAACTTTCATAGTATTATTTGATACATGACGTGAAAAATGTCGCACTGTCATTTAAACTTTCATCCCCTATTTAACCCATTGGGGATAGAATTTCCAAAAATCCTGAAATTCATATTTTTTATTTTTTATCGAAAGCTTAAATACCAATTTTCATGGATATCACTTGAAAAATGACCGACTTTCATGCAAACTTTCATCCCTTTAGGGGTGGAAGTTCCAATAATCCCTTCTTAGTGTGTGCCTACGTTGAAAAAGCTTACGAATCCAATGTACCATTCATTATGTGTTTCGACGACTACAGTAAGGCCTTTGACTGTGTGAACTGGACAGTTCTCCAGGAAATGGGAGTCCCAAAACATCTAGTCGGAGTGCTTCAAACCCCATACTCAGATAGTCAGGGGGTAGTAAGAATCGACAAGATGACATCAACATCTTTCTCGTTTGGCAAAGGAATTCGTCGAGGATGCATCGTATCCCCTATTCTGTTTAACATCTATGGAGAGAGCATCATATGCCGGACTTGCGAAGACTGGGATGGTGGAATTACCAGCAATATCCCTAAAATTCAAAACATTCGCTACGCCGATGACACCATCCTTTTCGCAGCTAATGAAGTTGAAATGTTCCAATTCCTGAAAAAAATGGAGCAACATGGAGGCCATAAATCGGTCTAAAACCAAGATCATGGTGGTGGATCGTGCTTCTAAGCTAGAACTCAATGGAACACTCAATTTAAAACCCGTTGATCACTTAATAATAATAATAATAAATAATAATAAATCTTTATTTAAAGCAACTGGGGCTCATTGTGTTAGTATATTACAATCTTATAACTAATGTTAGTAGCTTATAACTAAAACTAAAACATTATAATTAACTTAAGTTTGCGGCCTCACCAATACTTGAATAGTGTGTTCAAGCATTGGTGAGTCCATCTTACTCGCAAAAACTTTCAGGATGCTGTTGGAACTTGCTCGCCATCGCATCAGCAGCGATGACGACTTTTTTCGCATTATCGCGAAGAAATCGTCAGTTCGCTCATTTGCGAACATGCTTGATGCGGAACAAAACCGCGGCAATCCCAACAGCATCCTGAATCCATTATTATATTGCACTCTTAAGGTGTTCATGGCGCTTTGTGCATAGTTGACCCATAGGCTGCCCGAGTAGAAATTTTGGCAGTAAGCCTTGAAGAGCGTTATTTTAGCTTCCTTGCTACATCGGGCGAACCTGCGAGCCAACATATTGCATTTAATCGTCATTAATTTACTTGGGTTCTAGCATCAGCAATAACGGGTGTTGTGAAGCTGAAGTTCGAAGGAAAATCGGAATGGCCAAGGCTGCAATGTCTCAGCTCGATAGGATATGGAAGGATCGTAACATCAGCAATAAGACAAAAATTACACTAGTCAACACTTTAGTGTTCTCCATTTTCGTATACGGGGCGGAGACATGGACAGTAAAAGCTAGAGATTGCCAGATGTGGTGCTGGAGGAAAATGCTCAGAATCCCTTCGACTGCATTCAGGATCAACCAATCGATCCGCAAAGAACTCAAAATTGACAAAAAGCTGAGGCTCTCCCATTTATGCCTGAGGAGGATCTTTGAGTTCTTCGGCCATACCGCCCGTAAACCCGGCGATAACCTACAAAAACTTATAGTTACCGGGAAAATGAACGGCAGGAGATCGAGAGGTAGGAGTGCAATTCGCTGGACTGACCAGATCCGCACCACTCTTGAATGTTGCCGAAGTGGTTCACGTCGCTGAAAGCCGGAACAGATGGCGCAACATCGTCAGAAACTTGAAATTTTCAATTTCCGTGTTTCCTTTTATGATGATGCACAATAAGAAAGGATTATTGGAAATTCCACCCTTAAGGGGATTAAAGAAGGGATGAAAGTTTGTATGAAAGTCTGTCATTTTTCAAGTTATATCCATGAACATTGGTATTTGAGCTTTCGATAAAAAATAAAAAATATGAGTTTCAGCATTTTTGAAAATCCGAAAACTGAGTAAGCGAGCGATCGCACACAATAGCGAGCGAGGTAGACTTGTAAGTTACCGCGCGCCATTTTTTTAGCGCTGAATTCACGTTAATTTTGAACTTTTGAACAGTAGAAAGTATAAAAAAGTAAAGTTAGTATTGTAAAGATTATGTATGTAAGTAGTAGCGTAAATCGTGTAATTAAAATAAAATTCCCGAAAGTACCGAAAGAACCGGGAATCAAATTGGATTTCCCGGTTCTTTTTTACTGACAAAAGAACCGGGAATTCCCGGTTCTTTCGAGACCGGGATTTCCCGGTTCTGAACCCTAGTACATAGTCATACATAGACTAGGCGCTAAAATCATAATCCTTCCCCCCTCCTTGACTTTACCGTAGTCGGGTAATAAAAGAAGCAGATACCTATACATTAATTATATTATGGCATGAGCAGGTACCTACATAGGTAGGTATACTCGGTAAGTTTGTTGGTTTCCATAATAGGCATGATTGAGGTTTTTATGGCAAGAAAACTAAAAGGATCCACACCACAGAATATAATTATTTTACTAAGAGTAAGGAACTGTGTAATGACGTAAAATCACAATTTTTCACTTTACAGCCGGTAACTCCTCAGTAGACGTACAATGTTCATTGAAAACTCCATAGTCTCCCAAAGGAACCCTAAAGGTTAAAATATAAAAAAGGGCACTAAATGTCTGTGTAATTATGTGTTAAGTCGCAGTTCTCGAGCTGTTTAGCGCGCCATTTTGTTTTGAGTTACGACCGTTTCGAACCGCATCGGGCCGTTCGCCGACGCGGGACGCAAAGTGCAAGCGTTCATTTCGGGCTATTTAGGGAGGCGTTTAATAACTGCATTGTAATCGTCGTTTTGTACTTAAGAGTTTGTTTCGAGCGCTCCCCATACAAACGAAGTTTGTAATAGTGCTGCTATACTGGTGTTAGAAATGTTGTATAACATTATATTATACATTGCTAACACTTATAACATATTTTACTAACATTTATGATATTTTTTGATAATTTGTTAGATGTTTTCAATGCTCCCTGGTAAAACACGTTTAACATTGCTGCATAACATTTTAAAATGTTTAATAAACAATTGTTAAAAATTTAACATAAAGAAAAACTTTGCTAACATTGAAGACTTTTGCTAACATTTGTGACAAAATATACTAACAAATGTTTACTAACATTTTATAACATCTGTAACTGCGGTGTGGATGTGATCATGTGATGTGCAACATTACTCATTTAAATGCGACCCGATCAGCGTCAATGAAGTTTCCTACACACAATGTAGAAAGTTTGTCAGATATCCGTCAAAATATGTATGTATGTTACTTTTAAAGTTCGACTCTATTATGGAGCCCGAAGGAAAATAGGAAAATAAGTTCGTACCATCGAACTATTACGCTTAGAATGGAAGTTTCTAACAAACCGCTCGAAACGTAAGCTATAAACCAACCCATGTGTGCCCTGTAATTACATTTGCCGACACGCACACAAGCGCATGAGTACCTTGAGCACTGACGCGACGATAGCCTTTTAGGCTTGCTAAAACGGCTTATCGCCGCGTCGACGACTGCCTTTCTTTACCTATTTATTCTAAGGTTCGTACCTAGTTTGAAAGGCGAGTAATACTCAGTTCATCAACGAATTTCTCGATTCGAGTGCCAGCAGTCCGTATCTGCGTAGGGATTCGCCCAACATCGGAAATACACCATTATCATACCCTCCTACGTACATAAACACATACACGCTCCTCGGCAGTGTAGGTACCTCTCGACGAACCCACAAGCCAAAATAACCCTTGGAAACTACAGTTTAACACCCATTATGTTACAGCAGGGCTAAAACGTATGGGCCACGTGAGTGTGGGGTAGAACCCCATGCATTACCCTCGGGGGTAATTTTTACCCCATCAGGACACGTCGCCACCCACTCTGCTCATCATTGGATATTTGAATTAGTTATGAGCAATTTCGTTATACGAATTTAGTTGATTTAGCCGACTGGTAATGTAATGTAATAGTGGTTTTTATGGTTTTAACCTATTTTTATTGGGCTTAATGAAAATTCTATTTAATTTTTAATCTGTCAGAACGTAGGATGGAGGTACCGTCGAACACCTAGTGGTAGAAGGTC
Organism: Melanargia galathea; assembly: GCA_920104075.1. Classification (NCBI taxonomy): domain Eukaryota; kingdom Metazoa; phylum Arthropoda; class Insecta; order Lepidoptera; family Nymphalidae; genus Melanargia; species Melanargia galathea. The sequence continues at coordinate 4,248,949 of OV049872.1, read as the reverse complement.
GAGAGAAGGGCATTCGTCCATGTGGTTGTTCCCCAAAAAGAGGAACGGTCTTACTCCGTTCTACTGCTGGTTTCTTAGTAGGTAGGTATATCAAAGATTAAGAGTTCTTGATATTACTGAACTATCTGCCTGTTATCTACAAAAAATGTATTTTACAAAAACACTTCTTTGTTGCTTAAAAGCAGTGAGCAAAAGTCAATTTTGCTCACTCAGTGAACGAACGTGTTTTGAGTTTGTAAACTCTAAGTACATATAGGTAATTAGCATCAATTACTTATATCATCCTTCGCTAGCACAGGATGCATACTCGACACTCGCAACAAAAAAGAACTTTGCACTCTTGTTGCACAAATAAGTAACTATTGTGACAAAATATATTTTAACACCTGTATAAAAACTGTCACATTTAACAATTATGACTTTTATGAGTAACGATGCATAGGACCATTACACATACTCGACAGCTAAATCTGGATTACGAGTTTCAACTAGAAATGTCTAGTCGTTCGGACTGTAGTTTGATAGTAGACCAGTCAATAAGTTCTAACTATACCCACACAAAACATAGAGATAATAATACAATTGGTTTGCTTTAGAAGGGTGCGGCCGTGTGCCCGTTCTGTTAGGTCGAGCGTCGTTAAAAAGATTACCAGTAATTTGTTTGTCTGTCTTTTAGGAAACCTTCACATAGGTACCTTTACTTTGTGATATCAATTTCGCTCGGAATTTCTATCAATTACTTAGAAATATTAGTTTTTTTAAGCCACGATGATAAAAATGACAAATATATATTCCCTTTTCTTTTCAAAATTATGTGTAAAAGCTTGTGTAAAGGAGTACAACAATAGTGCAACGACTTAAAATGTCGAACTTCGGAATTCAGGCCTCTCTTTAACCGCTGAGCTATTGATACTTCATTTAAATTCTTTAAGAGTAAAAAAGTACCTTAGATGTTAGGTCAAAAAAGCCAGAGAAATATACTTATCCACATTTTATGTAGAATGGTTGGTTTTTACGTCTTATGTACATAGGTAGGTAGTTTGTCATACATAGAATGACTAATTTTCATGTAGAACAGCCAATTTATTTAACTATCCTATAGGGAAGCATAAAAATGCGCTTCGCTAACCACACTCAAGGGCAGCTTTTCATAGTCTAAATTAAATAGCATATCATCTTCTACCAAAAATGCATGGGTCTGGGTATGTGAGATTAAAATATTCTTAATTTAAATACGCCTACGTTTTCCGCTTAAAAATGAAATTATACCAAATCTGAGATTTATATACCTTTTTTGGTATAAATCTCAGATTTGGTATATTTATTGCTTTACAGTCTAGCACTATTAAAAATAACGTTCTCCATATTAAAGATTTTTTTCTTTAATTGCGTATAATATGACCTATTATATTATTTATCGTTATAAAAATAATCGTTATCTTCTGATGAGCTTATCTTGCATTTAATATTTATAAAAAATCCGGACTAATATTGTGTATTATCAAGTGTCTATCTGTCTGTCTGTCTATCTGTTATCTTTCAAAGTAAACGGTTGAATTAATCTTAAAATGCTTGTCATAAACAACACATTCTGAAGACGGACACAGGCCCTCGTAGTACGCACGTGAAAATAAAATGTCCGTCAATCGTTTGTTTCAAAGGACTTATCTCAAAAAGTGCTTAGACGCATTAATTTATACGAGTTTTATCAATTTGCGTGCAGTTTGTTCTAATACTAGCTGATGCCCATGGCTTCGTACGCGTAGATTAAGGTTTTAAGAAAATCCCGTGGGAACTCTTCAATTTCCAAATAAGTACAGCCAGACACACTTCTGAATGTATAATATTAGTACAAATAATATATGGACATTTGTGTAATTTATGAGTTACCGCTTCCGAAGCCAAAGAAAAAAGTTCGACTAAGCGCTGCGCTAATTTGTTTTGACATTTCAGAACGTACGAGCACTTTTCCCGCCTACAAGTTTGCACGATCGTTCAGAAGGGTCTTCGAAATTCAAATAATACGCCACAGATAAAAAATAATTCGTACCGTCTGCACACAGGGACCGAATTGCATTGCCCGAGCGAGCGGCGGGACTCACTGCATTTTATAGTTTGGAGAGCAATTGAGTTTTCGCATATCTATTATATTCGGGACCCTTTCGGTTTTTATTTTTAGAGTTCCGTGCTGAAATGCTAAAATAGGAACCCTTATGACTTCGGGTGTCTATCATAACTTCATATTTCAGTAACTAGTAACTACTAATTATATCGAGTAGGTGTGTTTGGTAATGCGAAAAATCTGACATAATTATGGATGCAGGTCTATGAATTTAAGACAGGAAAAATAAAACGATATCTCTAACTACTATAGTTTAGTAAAGCAATAATCCTTTACAAACTTAGTTATGCGGTTCCAAACAACAGGGAATTGTTTTTAAAACGGTCGAATCATTTAACTATATAACGATTTGCACGTTTTCTATTAGTACGTATGGAACCCTAGATGTGCGAAACTCGCTCGCACTTGACCGGTTTCATTTACGCCACTGCTTGTATGGCAATACGTACCTACCTATGTTCGAGGGTGAACGGCAGTGAACGGTGAATGGTTTATCCCCTAGAACGCGTGCCATCCGACATTGCGTTCCGTTTCACAAAAACTTTTGAACGCGGTCGATCAATAGCGGTAACTGGTTACCTACGCACAAAAAAGGTTTCATAGATTTGTGTGGCCGAAAATCGGCCAGTCATCGTAAATACACCTTGCACCTAACACTGGGCTTTATGGAGTGTATTTGCTGTGTAAATATTTTTGTCGATAAATATATTTATCTGCGTGAATTCTTTAAAGATATTATTAGTAAAGGCTGGCCTACATTATTTGATTGATTGATCAGAGATTGTTTGTCAATAGTTTCTGATTCGTTTAGGAATAGGATGTCCTCCGGAGCACGTCAGATTTTTTTCTGACGTGAACTTTGTGGTACGCTGGCTGCGCGTATGGCCCGCCAAAGCAAAAACATGAAAGTCTACGTGGCGTGCTACACTAAAATACTAATTGTGGGCTGCCAGTGTACCATATGGCAGAGTGTGCAACGAGTCTAAAGCTGAGGTTACCGGCGTCACTGGATATAGTTAATGGAGTAGCCGAAACGTTGTCTATTGAAACCATAGAGATAATAATAATAAATTTTATTATTATTATCTCTATGATTGAAACAAGATAGCGGGGTTGCCTAGACAGAGCGTTCTTTGACATCGACGACATTAGCGGTCTACGGTGCCGTCACATGGCGGCATGCGTAGTTTCTGTCGTAGTTCAATCGAAACCCTAATAGATTACTAAGCCAATCAAAGCGACCGGTTCGGCTGCCAAAGACAGATTCGACAGATACGTGCTACGGCTGCGTGCATTGTCTTTACACTTCACCGTGACTCACTCCATTGTGCTCCACACAATGCCCTTTGTGTATCACGCGCGACTTAGGTACGTGTTAGAAAATATAGATTAGACATTTATTACTACATAATAAACTGTGCTAAAACGCAAGCATAAAATTTGTAAAAAAAATCCAACTGGGTTTAGACGAATTGATAGACAACATTGGATAAAATCCATCCAGCCGTTGGAACGCTTTGAGGGTATAAACAATCCCACTTATATGCATACCAGGATACCTACGCACGGAAAACATCCTGTCTTAGCTGTAGAGCAGTCGGGAAAAACTTTTACCTAGCCTACTAGACCCAAAGGGACCGTTCAGACAGACCGGCGCGGAGAGCGTCGGAGAGCATTTTTTTTTTCACACAGACCGGCCGTTCAAATTTGCTCTGCTCTCCGCGCCGGTCTATGTGAACGGACACGCGGATGCGTTCGGAGCCGAGCGTATGCTCTTGGGCCGGACGGCAGAGCAATTCGGCCTACGGTCGGCTGTGCGAGCATGAAAGAGCACGCGAACGGAGCCGGTCGGATGCTCGAGCGCGAAAGAGCACGAGCATGGAGCAGCCGACCGGCTCGACGAGCAGCCGAGCGGCTGCTCTTAATGTTTCACACAGAGCGTATTGGGAGCATCCTCGAGCATCCTCTTATTATAAAAGAGATAAAATGTAAAAATAAATCTTATTTCAATGTCTTAAGATTCTATTTTAAATGCGATTATTTGCTCTGCTCTCCGCGCCGGTCTATCTGAAAGGTCCCTAACTGGTTTCAGTGTCTCGCTGATCGTCGGCGCTGACAGGCCGATATGTACATATATGTTTGCCATAGAAGCGTTTTAGAATAACGCCGACCGCTCAGTGCTGACGAGACACAGCTCGCTCACTGAAAACAAGAGGTGCGTGGGCGGCGGTCGGCGCTGACCAACTACGCGCCGACGATCAGCGTGACACTCGAACCAGCCTAAGAGACCCCGCAGACATACAATTTCAAGTTGGCCGACTATCGAACAACTAAATAGCGAACTTTCACAATTTAATCGGCCAACTTTTAAAATGGACGTAATCGGATGGGAATTTAGATTCTGATACAATCGTCCAATTATTTAGTTGAACGATTTAGTTGGTTATGATGTGCGGGGTGTCATAAGTCACTGTGCTTATCAGTACTCTGCAATTTAGTTGACAACTTGAAATTGTATGTGTGCGGGGTCTCTAAATTCACTCTGAATTTGTGCAAATCCCAATAGATTATTCCAGCCAATCAAAGCAACCAGCTCGGCTGCCATATACAGTTACGGGTTGCGACCCTGTCTTTGCGCGTCACCGCGTGAGTAACATGTTTTGTGCCCACACAATTCCCTTTGTGCATTGTGCAGATCTAGTGTTACGTGGTTGCAAAATGGATAATTAGTCGACACGTTGATACAATGACTTGTGGCTTTTCATGGAGTGATGTTACACCTTTAAGGCCTATTCTCATACGTCAGTGAACTCAAGTCATGTACCTAGACTATAGGAACTACCTACATTTTCGCGATTTAAAATACACACAAATATTTTTATTTCATGATTAAAATAAGAAGTTACGCTACCTTTTGTGGGTATAAATCTATATCTATCTATACGTACATATAATAAAATCGTAGACTTGCCGTATCTGTAAATTAAAGATTTTTGTAAAATAATAACTGGGGGATGTTAGGGATAAGTAATAGAACGTAAAAAAGCTATTTTTGAAATTTTTGTCTGTTTGTCTGTTTATCTGTTTGTCTGCATGTTTGTGCGCGCATCACACAAAAACTACTGAATGGATTGAAATGAAACTTGGCATGATTTAAGTTTATACTATGGAGTAACATATAGGGTACTTTTTATCCCGAAATTCAGCACGGTTCCCTTGGGAGAGGGGATGAAAGTTAAAATGTGTACTTAGCTGTAATTCATTAACGCGTGGTCCGATTTCATTCATTCTTTTTTTGTTAGAAAGGAGATACTTCAAAGATTACTGGTTAATCTCTGAAAGGCTGGATCGATTTTGATGGGACTTTCACTGGCGGATGTTTACATTTTGATCTACCTAAACATCCGTCAGTGAACTTTGATCAGTTTTTAGCAAGGTTCACCTTCTAAGGAGCTCAAATGTTGCTTAGAAAAAACAAAATGATTCCCACGGAATTGTTAAAAACCAACATCCACGCGAACGAAGTCGCGGGTTTCCGCTTGTATACAATATATTATATTAGATACAATATATTACGCACTGCAATGTAAAATCGCGCGAATTCAATTCTATTCCATAATTCGTTCGCTCAATGCCAGTTGATTCTAAAGGTTTACGGCCTGTTTCACCACATTCTGATAAGTGTTAGATAGCCTAAACGTAAATTTTGTCACTTTCTTACTTCATGTCAAGTGACAAAGGCAAAAGTTGTAGATAGCTATCCAACAGTTATCAGAAGGTGGTGAAACAAACCCTTATTGGTTTATTTACAATGTGGTGTGTCGATCGCAGATTAATCTGGTAAATATTTTCAAGGTCAAATTATTTTTGGAGTGACCTACAAATGAAGTTAAGCTGTTTCGAGCTAATGAAATTTAATGGTCCTTTTGTACTTTCGGGACATCGACCCGAGTCAAATCTGAAAATATCTTGACTTGCATACCAACGTAAAAATAAACGTATTCAGTGTCGTAACTTACTGAAATAAGTGTCAACGAACTCCGTACGGTAATCCTGAAACAAAAGAATCCATAATGAGTCTTTACACAGATAGGTATTTTACACAAAAACACTTTAACAATAGACACATTATTACCGTGTCCTCTAAATAAGTGTACGATATGATTCCAATGTCTCATTCCAATCCAATACAGTATTCATTTGCTATTCAAAAAAAAAAAAAACAAATAAAAAAATAGACAAAAGATCGAAATGTGTAAGCGCTACCACACACACGATACTTAATAGGAAGATCGAAACGATAGAATGAACCTACGCAAATATTTTGATACTAGCACGTACCTAGTAGGTACCAGAAGCTATTCAGCAACTGCACGTTATCCTTCGCATATATTCGAATGCCAATCACAGCGATTAACTATAGGCCGAGCATATATACCACGCTCGACCGCTACAAATATCAAAGCAATCGCCAACACACAATATTTTTAACCCCCGACGCAAAAACGACGGGGTGTTATAAGTTTGACGTGTCTGTGTGTGTGTGTGTGTGTGTGTGTGTGTCTGTCTGTTCCCCTGTGGCGCTCAAACGGGTGGACCGATTTGAATGCGTTTTTTTTTGTTTGAAAGGTGAATTAGTCGAGAGTGTTCTTAGCTATGTTTGATGAAAATCGGTCCAAGATGGCCGCCGCTACAAAATGGCGGATGATATATTTTTTCACAACTCCCTTGATATGGGTATCAAATGAAAGGGCTTGACTAGTAGAATAGCACTATTGCAAATTCAAGATGGCCGCCGCCACTAAATGGCGAATGTCGGGGGTTTTTTAAATTTTCAATTTACACTTGTGATGGAAGATACCGAAGTAGTCGACAAGATCCGCTAGAGAACCAGAGTTACCAACATAGCTCATCGAGCCACGAAACTGATGTAGCAAGCGATGGGGCACATAGCTCAAAGATTGATAGACGTTGGGGTCCCAAGTTGATTAATTGGCGACCCAGCACGGGAAAACGCAGCGTTGGAATCCAGCTAGTTATAACGCACTTATAGGCCTTACGGAACTGGAACCTGATTCTGTGGTGTTGTAACAATAAAAAAGAATTTGTTTGAATTTGAAAATAAAAAAGACGACGACGAAGTCGGCAAAAACAGTCAAAAAACGCTGAATGGCAAATACCCAAAGTATCGCGTGTGTATTGGCTCTAAGAAAAAATAAATAAATAATAATCATTAGAAACAGATGGGTTTGGGTAGGTAGATTAGATAGAGATATATAATGTTTTTGTAGCTATATTATGTTCAAACGTACGACCTTGCCTCGGTCAACAATGACCGATTTATCCTAGTCCAAAAGTCGTTGCATTGTTCTCTTAGCTTTTTTGTGTTCAGAAATATTATGTAGGGTATCTAATGAAGGGAACACACGATTGCAAAATGTACCTAAGTTTATTAGATAAGTTGACTTATTAAAAGGTTACACACGCCGTTTTTGGGCGCAAAAGCACAGAGTACCTACAGAGGGGAAGCTTCTAGTAAGCGGCCCGCTGTAGGTACACTCACACATATGCGCACGTTTGTCACCAACTGTACCGGTTAGTGGAACGAGCGGGCTTCCGTGAACCGTTGGTGAGTGTGTTTGTGTGAGTATACCTACAGCGGGCCGCTTGTGGAAGCTTCCTCTCTGTAGATTTACTACTCGTGTGGCAAAAGTACCGACATTAGGATTCGGACGCTTCACGGCACGGCACGTTCTAAACTAATTCGATCTTTATGCCTATATGTACTCTGATTTTTAATTCCGTGGAATTCTGACGTTTCGTAATGTTACCAGAGATATAAAACAATTCCCACAAAAAGATAAAAAATTCAAAACATATGTCAATAAAAATCAACTGCCCTGACACTTCATGGTGATAATGTCATTCGACTTCCATTTTTGAACAATTTTTTCAATGTGCTTTTTTTGTTTTCTATTGCTGTTAGTGTGCACTTTCTAGTTTCCACTCATAGCGATTTCTATTTTACGGCGGGACGACTAGTATTATTACGCGGCTTAGGGCTTTTTATGTTGACAGGGAATTAAGGTAAGTAGTTTGGGGTAAAATTGTACTTCGTAGATGTTATCCCTGTTTTCCATACAAATAACTCATCTGTAAATGACAGTGACAACTGTCAGAATTCCACCGAATTAAAAATCAAAGTATAGTGTCGTATTTTCAAACTCCGTGTAGGAGACCTCGTTTGTGCAAGTAATTTGGTGTATTTTAAAATTTGAGTTAAAATCGTAGCGAATTTACAAGTACTTGTGGATATAAATATAATGTAGTCTGTTGATTTGATGATTTGACATGTATATTATTATCCATGTGTCAAACCAATATTGTTTCGTAGATTTTTTTGTTCACCCATGTCATTAATCATAATCTCCATCATAATAATATTATGATGCCATAACGACATCCAATAATATCAGTCGTTTCCACAAGGTTAATCCGTTATATTAATTGTGTTTATGTACCTACTTAACATTTATTTATCTTATGAAAATCGTACGATATTTATCTTACATTGATATTTAATCTACTATATAAAAATAAGTCGGGTTTTCCTTCCTGACGCTATAACTCCAGAACGCACGAACCGATTTCCATGGTTTTGCATTCGTTGGAAAGGTCTTGGGCTCCGTGAGGTTTATAGAAAAATACGCGAACGAAGTCGTGGGGGTCAGCTAGTTTAGATATATTTACGACTATTATATTAATGTGAATACTGCAAAAGGCAAAAAGAGCTTAACTTCTGCTTTTTTTTTAATCTAACGTAATTTTTCTTGTAAGTAGTTGCTTCAACTTCTTTGGTTTGTAAATATATTCATGCTTACTACTTTAGTAGGTACAATTATTCAGATTTGATAAAGCGCATTCGGCATAATAAAATGAAATGTATAATTTTATAGTTCAAGTTCAAATCCGGGAATCCTCGCGGTTGCTCGTGCATTCCGTTGAATGCGTTCGGCAATTTACGTGTCACTAGCAACCCGCCCCGGCTTCGCACGGGTAGTTTATTACAATTTTCACTGGGATTTCTATTTTTTTTTTTTTTGAAAATAAAATATAGCCTATCTCATTCAAGAATAATGTAGATTTCGAATGCTGAAAGAATTTTCAAAATCGGTTCAAAATCCAGAGATTACCCCTACAACCTCACAAACTTCGCGTCTTTATAATATTACTTAGTAGACATGCAAATCGAATTATTTCAATGCGTCCTAGCGTGTAGTCCGACGCGCTCTATCTCGTCTGAATCATACTTCACAGTTCTTTCAACCGTGTTCCATCCGGCACGGTATTGGCACGGCGTAAAATAAATGATGCCTAATACGTGGAACGTGAGCAATTTGTGATAAGGCGCCAATCACGTTCTGATTAAGGCTCGGACTACACAATGACGTCAAGATATTTGGCTGTGCCTATTGACACTCCACACTGCAGCTTATTAAACCCTATTTATGTTTAATAAACTTTTATTTATAACGCTCCCATCTCAGACTGCATCGTCACTAGATTGGTACATATCGAATGAAATCGCATTTTTCATCGAATAAAAATGTCCGGTTGAACTGAGTGTGGTCTCAGCTTAATGTTCTTGTCATCGGAGTTAATGCCCGCGCGAGTCACATTCAATTGGTGACAAATAATCAGCTAATCACTGCAACTGTTGCAGATCAAAATCAAATAAGCGACATTTTTTATCACACTAATATTATTATTAGGCGAAAGTTTGTGTATGAGTGTGTGTGTCTGTGTATGTGCTTGTTACTCTTTAATGCCGCCGTTCAGTAGTTGAACCGATTTGGCTGAAATTTTGAATGGAGAATTATGCACTGACTTAACATAAAATATAGGCTACTTTTTATGCTGGAAAAATTAACAGTTCTCACGGGATTTTAGTAAAACCTAAATCTATAGCTACAGCTATAGGTAGATTTCTATAGATAACTTCCTTGAATGTAGGTATAAAGGTAGGTAGGTATAAAGGCGAGAACGGGAACCGGAAATCCACGATTCCCTCGGGATTTGTGAAAAACCGAAATTCACGCGGGCGAAGCCGCGGGCAGAAGCTAGTAAAATATATAAATTAACATAAAATACATAAGTACATAATACACTGTATATTATATACTTATGTATTTTAGGTTAATTTATATATTTTATAAAAAATGTCGCTTATTTTATTTTGATCTGCAACAGTTGCAGTGATTAGCTGACATTTGTCACCAATTGAATGTGACTGGCGTGGGCATTAATTCCGACGACAAGACATTTTAAAAATGTAGGAAGGCCAAGTGCGAGTGGTAGACTCATATTTTGATTAAATTTTGAAAAAACACTTTGGAAAAACTCATTTTGATTTAAATAAGGTTCAATTCCATTATATTTAAAATTATGAAATGTTTTATCGCTTTCTTAAAAAGTGATGTATTTTTGTAAAGGCACTTACTAAGTTTTGATCTGGGGCAGCCGTTTGTGATTCAAACGACCGACTGCATTGAATTATCGTGGAACTCGTCCGCACCAAATTTCCTTTAAATAAAACCTTCCGAAGCATAAAAGAATACGTATTATTATTTAATTTCATGAGTCATGAGTAATAACGACAATGTTTTTGTATTGCAATGATTTGCGTTATTTTTTACAACCGTGCAACGCCCGCAGCGACCTGCATGACCTAAGCCTTTGTTAGGCCTTGTCCTCTGATACTTTTTATCGGTACCTACAATTAAGGATCGTTGATACCTAACATCCGATGCAAATGTTGGGATCTCGACAAAAACAAACCAAGATCATTAATACCTATAGGTAACTATACGTTCAAAATGAAGTACTCGAAAATTTTATACCTATATTATTATACCTACGTATACATTTATTATTCTTTATTAGACTTTTTAGGGTTCCGTACCCAAATGGTAGAACGGGACCTTACACCTCTGATCAATTTCTACGCGGCTTTGCCGATAGGGTGGTAACTAGCCACGGACATTTGCTGGAGAGATATGCTATATTAGGCATTACATTGAAATGTCACCCCCTAGTCACACGAGTATCTACTCGTGTGCCCTAGTCCTACAATACTGCCTTCCTCAAGAGAACCCTAAGGGCGTTTGTGCACTTACTCGTTTTCGATTCGTTTTCGATTCGTGTTCGTTTTTTTAATGAACATCATAAAAACGTATACGAAATTCACGAATGACATTTGTGCACTTAATCGTGATTTCACTATACGTTTTAAGCATTTCGTAGATAAAACCGTGTTCATAATGTGTGCTGCATTTAATCGTCGTCAGCTTTTCGCACTTCTCTTATACATTCGTAGGCGATCATCACTTAATGACATGACATGACATCATGAAAAAACTTTTTTTAATTACTATCGAAAGAATGTTGCTACTTTCGATTTCATATTGTGTCATATAAAAAAAAGATTCCTCGGCAAGACACACGTTTTAGAGAATGCATAACTCCAGAAAAAATGCTGGCAGTAACACTAAGGTAAGTGATTATGAATATTTCACACGGTACGGTTAGTATCAAAATTATCTAAGCATACGTCATATATTTTGTGAACATCCCAAGTGGACATTACGCTCTTGTAAGAAAACAGTAACAACTAAGTATCAGAAATGATATTTTTTATCAAATGTTCATATTTTGCTGATAGTTTTTGACTACCAACCACAGGTATGGAAATTTTGATTATACTACAATATTTAGGTATTTTACTCGAAGTAAAACTAATTTGAATGAAACAAACGATTTATTTTAATGCCAAACTAAGTAGGTATTAATTTTTAATAATAATCAACTGCGTTGAATCATGTTTTGTTGGAATTCAAGAAATGCAAATACCTATGTTTTCCAAATACCTCACAACATCAGGACTCATCTCTGCCCTCTTTCCACACACCATTCCACTCGCGTCCTTATTTTAAAACGATTCGATGTGAAGAATTCACGAATATATAAACACGAAAACGAATCGAAAACGAGTAAGTGCACAAACGCCCATACAGTTATAAGGAAGGCTATGTCGAATCGTGTTTTCACGAAACACGAAAACGAATCGAAAACGAATAAGTGCACAAACGCCCTAACTATTTAACTGTGTACGTTTATAGAAAGTAATCCATAGTGTCGCAATAAAAAAATAAGCTCATTACCCCACAAACAAAACACTAACGCATTACATTGCTGTGCCATGTGCATGTATGCATATTGCACACGACTGGCTTCGTTTGTGAGGACTCGGTCCACCATTTTATAGTCTGTGAATAGAACTGCTATGTTGGTCTAGTAGTTAGCATTCAGCTGCAGATCACATGGTCCCGGGTTCGATTCCCGGGTCGGGCAAATTATTTGGTAGGTATTGGGTTTTTCTGTCAAGAAATTCTCAGTGCGCCAGTCCGGACTCCGGAGTTGGACTATTGGCGGTGTTTCACCCCCGTGCCTCGGAGAGCACGTTAAACAGTCGGTCCCGGTTATTATCACTATTATGTGACAATAGTCTCGCCAATCCGCATTGGAACAGCGTGGCGCGTCTAAGCTCTAAATCCCTCTCTCCTATGAGAAAGGAGGCCTGTGCCCAGCAGTGGGACGTTAAAAGGCTGTAGTGGTGGTGGTGGTGGAATAGAACTGATAGTCTGTGGACAGAAATTAATAACCGCTGACCAATAAAACGCTGGCCAAAAGAATGACACGCACTCGGTCGATCTAACTACACTAGCGGCACGCTATGATGGCCGGTTTGACACATTACAATAGTGATGTGGAATGTCAATTTATTCTCGAACAAAAAACAATTAAGTTTTGTTTTTGTACCTGATTAAATAGGTTTAATAAAACAAAAATGTATATGTTTATTTAATTTATTTGAACGAACTGAATATTTGAACGAAAATGAATATACATACTTTATATGCACACAAGAAACATATGAATACAAAAGATACCAAATAAAACCGGTCAAGTGCGTGGCGGGCCACGCGCAGTGTAGGGTTCCGTAGTCACAATCCTCGAAAAACAGATATAACTCCTTAACCTGTGAACCCTACTTAGCCGTGATAGTTTTCCTTTAAAATTGATTATATACCCTACTGCTGTGAATTTTTTCAAGTTCCTATATACTGCCATTTGGCTGATAGAGGGGGGGGACACTTGACTCTAATAAAAATTTGCACTTTAAAACATCATATTTTACAAACGGATCTAGAAATCGAAAAATGATGTTCCCACACCCACAGTATTTTTAAAAGACCTATTCAACGATACCCCACACTATGGGGTAGACGAGAAAAAAAATATTCATCCCCACTTTACATGTAGGGGAGCTACCCTAAAAAAAAATATTTATCAAAATTTTATTTCACCACTTTGTCGGCGTGATTAATATTTATACTCATGCCAAATTACGGATTTCTAGCACTAATAGTCTCTGAGATTAACCGAGGACGGACGGACAGACGGACAGACGGACAGACGGACAGACGGACAGACGGACAGACGGACGGACATGGCGAAACTATAAGGGTTCCTTGTTTACTACGGAACCCTAAAAAGGTGCCACAAAAGGCCATAATTAATCAGATTCGTCCATACTACTATTTTCACTGTCGTCACTGCTATCATCACATACATTAATAATTATATGTTCGTTTTCTATAATATTATCTATTTTCACATCTCTTTCATAATCTTCCCTTATTAATTTAACAGTTCTATTCACAACCTTTTCCCAGTCTCCTTTAGTCACATGTTCACAAGCTTTTTCTAATAATTTTAGCATTTTTTTTTTGTGGTAAATGGGGGTTCTGTATTGTGTCTTGCAGCATATCCCTTAATTTGAGCCCACACCAACTCAATCGCATTATACTCACAATGGTAAGGCGGTAACCGTATAACTCTGTGCCCATGTTCTAATGCTATTTCGTCAATGACGTATCGGATCTTGGTTGGTTTGTTTTCTTTTAAAAGACGTACTAATTCCGCTTTTAACATATTCATGTTTGCATCTACGCCATTTTTACGAAGCCATGCGACGATATCAGCTTTCTTTTGGGATTGGGCAGGTGGCTTGTCAATTTGCATCGAGTGGTATGGGGCGTTGTCCATAATTATAATAGATGGTTCAGGGAGGCTACACAACATTGAGGTAAACCATTCAGTAAACTTTTCTCCATTCATGTCTTCATGATAGTCTCCAGTGGTTTTTGACGCAAAAGCCATGAGAGAACCTTCGACAAACCCGTTGATGGTTCCGGCGTGACAAATTATAAGTCGCGATCCTTTTCCTACAGGAACTTTGGAAGTAGATGCTGCTGTGTCATCGTTCCAAGAACGGCCTACAGTATGGTTAGCATTAAGCCATGTTTCATCCAAGAACACAACATTTTGCCAATTTTTGATTTCTTTCACTTGCCGTAAAAAAGTATACCTTGCCATCGCTATATCAAATCTTTCCATCAATATTTTGCGTTTGTTACATTTTTTGTATCGAAATCCAATGGTCTTCAAAATCTTCGTTAAAGAACTTTCCCCACCGAAGAATAATCCAGCTTCCTTCAGTGAATGCACCAACTTTTTTCTTGTTGGATACTCCTTCTGTAAATAGTAGCCGTAAACATGTCTTCGGATAGCATCGGCATCAAAGCTATCGATGCCTACGACTGGTTTTGCTCGTTTTCTCTTTTTTGGTGTGTGAAGTTTATTTTCTTCTGTGCCAGTCTCGCCATATTTTTTTTTAGTTATCCGTCTAACAGTTCGTTGTCCAATATTAAGCGCATCAGCTACGCGTTCAACCACTGACGTTATAGGTAAAATTGGCCCTCCATTTTGAGCTTCACGATCGAAATAGTTACGAAGGCGTATTACGAACTCACGTGTCTGACTATTTAGAACAGTTCTCTGCGTACGTTCGGTCATATCGACGAAATCCACAACAAAGGGCTTGAACAGAGTCCAAATTAACGAGCAAGGGTCAACAGTAATGCAGTATCAATATTTGAAATCCAAAGCCAGGTCAAAACTATATCACAATCGCATTGCACTGACAGTTTATACTTTTCGAAGCAACGTCAATTCGAAACTGCTTTGTTTTGCATTGAGCATTGACGCGAGTTTGCCGGAGGTAGTAGTTGTGCTAGCCAGCGATCCTATGTGACGATCGTATTAGATTCCATTTTTAAAAATTTATTGATATTTTTTTGCGATTTCAGAGGTTTGTCCACATAGTGAAAATTGTTCATATTCACAAGTACATTCACCCCTTAAATGGTGCAAACTGATTTTTCTACACTTGTATACATTTAAGAAATCAATTTAATAAATAAATTTTGAGTCCTAAACCTAAAACTACATTCGATAAAATTTATGAATCTCTGCACATCACTATCGTCAATAAAGTAATACAATTATTTCCTTCAAAGTCGTTATCAATTAATACGGAACTTCATGAGCGGACAAACGTCAAACCGGCCATCATAGCGTGCCGCTAGAGTATGTACATATTACAATAATATTTTTAACTAGATGATGCCCGTGTGGATTTAGGTTTTTAAAAATCCCGTGGGAACGTTTGATTTTCCAGAACAAAAAGTAGCTAATCTGTAGAAACCCGTCCCCAAAACGGAAAAATCTCGTGGGATCCCCACGATTTCGGAATACAATTCCTTACAGCATCAGGGTTGAGGAGTTGGATATGTACCTACTCGAGTTCATTCAACGATAAAGTCTTTAATTGGTACCCCCAATATCAATTTAAATAACCGAAAGTTTCTAAAACCCATTAGTTTTGGGGATTAGGTCCCCTACATCATCAGGATTGAGGAGTTGGAATCCAAATTTTTTATAGAACAGGATCGCAATGTTTCTCTATCGATTAAAAAAAAAATTACGCAAATCGGTTCAGAAATCTCGGAGATATCGGTGTACATAGGTAGAAAAACACAACTCCTCCTTTTTTGAAAGTCGGTTAAAAAAGTAGCCTATGTTACTCCCTGGTTAATTCTAGAGAATTGTATTCTTGTATGTGAAGGTCCCGTCAAAATCGGTTCAGCCGTTCCGAAGATTAGCCCGTTCAAACAGACAGACAGACAGACAGACAGACAGACAGACAGACAGACAAAAATTTTAAAAACGTGTGATTCGGTTATGGTAGCGTTCAAATAAACATATGAGCTTAATATGAGGTAGTTATTTCGATATTACAGACAGACACTTCAATTTTATTTATTAGTATAGATTATTGTAAATTGGTTGATTAATGAAAACAACTTAATTAATGATCATTAAATATTGTATGCATGTTGTGTAAGCCTATAATTAGTTGAGCATTTAATCATGTGACACTCGTAATTTTGCTATTTAATTATAATTGTATTAGTGTATTCAACTGTTGGCTTTCCTAAATAAATAAATAAATTACCCTATTTAAAATATAATCATAACTAAACAAAGCAACTAGGTAGGTATATGATAACACCACGTCGCCGACGGAAAAATTTGGAATTTTTCCAATAATTGCTTTTTTATCGCTAATATGCACTTAATAGCGTGGAATGGAGAGTAGGGTACCTACTAAGATAAACTAATAGGAGAGGCAGTTTTGAGATAATCAAAACTAATAATTACCGAGCTCTATCACAGTGTCTCGTAGACGACTTAGGTAGGCATCTACATACATACCTATCCGTGCTATGTGAATCTTTATAATTAAAACTATATGCTATTGTCGCGCCTCAGTCGTTTGCTAAACTAAATATTTTCTAGAAATAGTAAGTAGAGTTTGGCTAAGTATTTCTTGGTATGAATACCTACCTACCTGCATTTATTATTTATTTATTTATTTATTTTAATTAGAATGGATATCCAGTAACACTAATTAAATAGGTAAAAACAAATTGCATGTCAAGGTAGTGTGCTGGCTTTTGCGAATTATTTTCGTTCGATCTCATAATATTACCAACCATAATATAGATCGCTGCATAATTCCTTTCTATTCTATTTTGGTTGTCTGTTTTTCCTACTGGCAAACCAATTTTTTTTAATGTTCATTTTCATTTGTGTAACTAATTGGATTTGTATGTGTAAGTGGATTTATCCATCTCTAAAACTATATTGTCATTATTATGGAGAAGTCAACCTAGAGCGCTTCCGAGTGCGCCCCGTACAAAGGAAAGATTAAAATAATTTTTAATTTATAATATTGAACAATCAAAGTCAACGAAAGTAAACACGTACTAGAAAAGTATGTACCTATGTATGTTGTGTATTATAATAATAAGAGTAATTAAAAGCTAGTGTCTTATATTTATACATTCTATTTAACAGTTAAATTCTCAAATAAGCTTAAATTATTATTATCAATGCTCAGTAAGCCGGTATCCTTATAGATAAACAACTTCAAAATAAAATTATCGAAAGATAAAAATAGCTACGCTCACATTTTCGGTTCGGAAAAAAAATTTCGAGACCGGTTCCGGTACTACCATAATAGCAATTTGTGTTCTTGAGACATTATTGTAGTAGAAAAAATCTTTTAATAGACTAAAGGTACATACACTCTTAGGACCAACGCCTACGAGCCGAGGCGTAGCGCAGGGTTCTTTATGATAACAACTCAAACTCAATTCGACATACAGTTGAAATTAGTATAATGACAAGTATAAAGTTCGTAAACTAAAACTCGACTACGCTTAGTAATTTAATAATAATAATTTAGCGTGCGAAAATGCGGGGCAAGCAACTAGTGGCGCCATCTGTTATGTCTATTCGAATTACTAATTTAGTAATCTAGAAAGCCGCCAGAAGGTCACTTCTTGACTTTTTTGGTAAATAAAATCTAGCCTATGTCCCGGACCATAACAACAAATACCTTATTCATCAAAATCGGTCCAGTAGTTTAGGCTAGCGCCTGGTGGTACTAGTACTACGGTGGTACACACATAATCTCATACAAAAATCGGCCACAAACATACTTACATAGATAGGTACATACAACATACATACATAGACTGCTAAAATCATAACCCTTCTTTGTGGCTTTGCCGTAGTTGGGTAAAAACAAAACACGGAGGCGACTCTGATGCTACACGACACTTCGACACACAGTGTGTGATTGTGCTACACACAGTCGACGCGACGCCGTTATACTAAATTAATTAAAGATTTTGATTTGTTATCAAAACTACACACAGTCGACGCGACGCCGTTATACCAAATCAAAGAAAGATTTTGAGTTGTTATCAAAAAAAGACTCCACTCCTCTCTGCAGATGTGCGTTGCGCCTTAAAACGGGATAAACAACGCCATAAATGCTAATTAGGAATGAAAATAATTGGATTAATTATTTACTATATTGTACCTGCCTAATTTAGAAGACAACTTTGATAGGTACCTACTCTAGCTTTTGCCTGCGACAATTTTACTGGATTTAGTTTTTTTTAATTCCGTGGTAACTCTTCGTAAATATATATCATGAGATACAGAGCAGCCTTTGTCTGACTCACGTCACGATACATGAGCCAAACGTCAAGATTGTCCGTTCAACGGTTGTCGAGTAACAGATAAACAGACAAACAGAATAACTTTCAATATAATAAATTGATGTCTACAATATTAAAGTACCTATAGATTATTCGGTATATCACTAAACATAATTATTATAAAATAATACGCTGTTCAAAACAGTAAATGAAAACAATAAGTATCTAGTCATCTAGCTACGTTTTAAATACCTACCTAGAAATAATTCTAATTAAGCACACAATTATATTAGTAAGTAAATCTTATTTACATTGAGTTCAACAATTGTTTAATTAGTTGCTATGTTATTTTTAGTAAAACTTTTCCACGGGCAGCCGTCATAACAAGTCGTCGGTCGTCGCCGTTACTTTTTAATCAATAAACAATCTTGATACGCTTTAACATTATAAACGAACGAATCCCACGGTTTACTTTTTTTTTCAAACTGTTGCTTTTTTAACACAAAAAAGTTAAAAAGGTTTTTTTTTGCCTAGACTGATCCTACGGGAACAGGTGTTACGGGATGATATTATACAATAGAGAAAATTAATTTTTGAAATACATTAAATACATAGTATTTATACGTTGATAGCAAAGTGGTTAAGACTTCGGCCTCTCTTTCGGGAGGACCAAGTTCAATTCCCGGCACGCACCTCTAGCTTTTCGGAGTTATGTAGGTACGTTTTGAGCAATTAAATATCACTCGCTTGAACGGTGAAGATAACACAGTTTAAGTTCCCTTATCAAGTTATTTTGTCACAGTAAAGGAGCAGTTCATATTAAAAAATTGAGCGATTGTGATTTTATTTAAAGACTAGCTGATAGACCCGCGACTTCGTCCGCGTGGATATAGGTTTTTATATAGCATCGGATTGAATCCCATAATCCTTTTTTGTACTTAAACTAAATGTAGCCTAAGTTACTCCCTATAACATCACCTATCTGCCATTGAAAGTTCCGTCAAAATCGATCCAGCCGTTTCGGAAATTAGCTGGAACAAATAGACAGATCAACAAACATAAATTTAAACGCACACCAGTTTAAAATAAGCCGTACATTCAAAGATCCGGGTCCCAAGTTATTTGAACCCAATAAATGTCTGTCATTTCTGAACTAAAAAACCTATGACCTTGAAATATTTACGGGACAATACTTAAAGTACTACCTTTCTAACAAAAAATAATGAGTTAAATCGAACTACGCGTTAATGAACTACAGCTAAATACACGTTTTAACTTTCTTCCCTTCTCCCAAGGGAACCGTGCTGAATTTCGGGATAAAAAGTATCCTATATCCTACCTCGGAGTATAAACTCAAATCGTACCATGTTTCATTCGAATCCATTCAGTAGTTTCGGCGTGATGCGCGGCCAAGATACAGACAGACAGACAGACAAAAATGAAAAAAAAATGCAGTTTCGGCTTCAGTATCGATTATAGAGTGCCCTCCAATAAAAAATTTCAAAATATCTTCAATGTACAGAATTGGATCTGTTACAGTTTTATTATATTATAGATATAAATTTTGTCACTTTGTTTGTGGCGTAGTTTTCAGTTCGTATCAGATTTTTCAATATCTCATATATTATGTACATTGTACATACAAGAAAATAATACGTAAATAATAAAATATACTAAATACTAAACTACATAATATTATCAAGTCTCATAAAAAAGACGCTTTATTATTTGTGTGCGATTTGTTTCGAGGTATTTCAAGGTCAGTGAATCACTATTCACTACGCCGCGGGCCGACATAAAACTAACAAGTTAGTATAAAATTCTTGTTATACCAATCTAGCTTTGTTTCTTTGTGACATTGAAAATACCTAGCTACCTACTACACGCGAAATGCATTTCTGGCGGAAAAATTGTCGTACTCGTATAATCTATTGCTTGAGCATTCATAAACGTACCTATTTTATTACTCAGACTCAGTTTCACCATGGACAATTGAAGTTACGTTACGGTTACCGTTAAAGTTTGGCTACCAAAAAAAAAAAAAATACCGGCCAAGTACGAGTCGGACTCAAGCACGAAGGGTTCCGTAACATTATCTATAAAGTAAATTGAGGTTTACGATTTATGACGTATAAAAAAACTACTTACTAGATCTCGTTCAAACCAATTTTCGGTGGAAGTTTGCATGGTAATGTACATCATATATTTTTTAGTTTTATCATTCTCTTATTTTAGAAATTACAGGGGGGGGGCATTTTACCACTTTGGAAGTGTCTCTCGCGCAAACTATTCAGTTTAGAAAAAAATTATATTCGAAACCTCAATATCATTTTTGAAGACCTCCATATCCATTAGGGTTCAGAACCGGGAAATCCCGGTCCCGAAAGAACCGGGAATTCCCGGTTCTTTTGTCAGTAAAAAAGAACCGGGAAATCCAATTTGATTCCCGGTTCTTTCGGTACTTTCGGGAATTTTATTTTAATTACACGATTTACGCTACTACTTACATACATAATCTTTACAATACTAACTTTACTTTTTTATACTTTCTACTGTTCAAAAGTTCAAAACTAACGTGAATTCAGCGCTAAAAAAATGGCGCGCGGTAACTTACAAGTCTACCTCGCTCGCTGTTGTGTGCGATCGCTCGCTTACTCAGTTTTCGGATTGCAGTGCGCGCAATATTTAACCCACTTGGGGATAGAATTTTCAAAAATGCTGAAACTTATATTTTTTATTTTTTATCGAAAGCTCAAATACCAATGTTCATGGATATAACTTGAAAAATGACAGACTTTCATACAAACTTTCATCCCCTCTTTAATCCCCATAAGGGTGGAATTTCCAATAATCCTTTCTTATTGTGCGCCTACATCATAAAAGGAAACTGAAAATTTCAAGTTTCTGATGATGTTGCGCCATCTGTTCCGGCTTTCAGCGACGTGAACCGCTTCGGCAACATTCAAGAGTGGTGCGGATCTGGTCAGTCCAGCAAATTGCACTCCTACCTCTCGATCTCCTGCCGTTCATTTTCCCGGTGACTATAAGTTTTTGTAGGTTATCGCCGGGTTTACGGGCGGTATGGCCGAAGAACTCAAAGAGCCTCCTCAGGCATAAATTGGAGAGCCTCAGCTTTTTGTCAATTTTGAGTTCTTCGCGGATCGATTGGTTGGTCCTGAATGCAGTCGAAGGGATTCTGAGCATTTTCCTCCAGCACCACATCTGGCGATCTCCAGCTTTTACTGTCCATGTCTCCACCCCGTATACGAAAATGGAGAAAACTAAAGTGTTGACGAGTGTAATTTTTGTCTTATTGCTGATGTTACGATCCTTCCATATCCTATCGAGCTGAGACATTGCAGCCTTGGCCATTCCGATTTTCCTGCGAACTTCAGCTTCACCAGACCCGTTATTGCTGATGCTAGAACCCAAGTAAATTAAGTGATCAACGGGTTTTAAATTGAGTGTTCCATTGAGTTCTAGCTTAGAAGAGCGATCCACCACCATGATCTTGGTTTTAGACCGATTTATGGCTTGTGTTGCTCCATTTTGTTCAGGAGTTGGAACATTTCAGCTTCATTAGCTGCAAAAAGGATGGTGTCATCGGCGTAGCGAATGTTTTGAATTTTAGGGCCATTGCTGGTAATTCCACCATCCCAGTCTTTGCAAGTCCGGCATATGATGCTCTCTCCATAGATGTTAAACAGAATAGGGGATACGATGCATCCTCGACGAACTCCTTTGCCAAACGAGAAAGGTGTTGATGTCGTCTTGTCGATTCTTACTACCTATATCTGAGTATAGGGTTTGAAGCACTCCGACTAGATGTTTTGGGACTCCCATTTCCTGGAGAACTGTCCAGTTCACACAGTCAAAGGCCTTACTGTAGTCGACGAAACACATAATGAATGGTACATTGGATTCGTAAGCTTTTTCAATTTAGGCGCACACTAAGAAAGGATTATTAGAACTTCCACCCCTAAGGGGGCGAAAGGGATGAAAGTTTGCATGAGTGTCGGTCATTTTTCAAGTGATATCCATGAAAATTGGTATTTAAGCTTTCGATAAAAAATAAAAAATATGAATTTCAGGATTTTGGGTAATTCTATCCCCAATGGGTTAAATAGGGGATGAAAGTTTAAATGACAGTGCGACATTTTTCACGTCATGTATCAAATAATACTATAAAAGTTGGTATATATATTTTTGGTATGATCAAAAACTTTATAATCGCCAAAATCTGAAAAAAATCCGAAATTTTCGCGGTTTTTTCGTTTTTGGATTTTGCGTTCGGCGCTCGAGTTCACAAACTTGGATTATTCATTGAGCTAACATCATAAACATCAGAACTAACGGATTGAGGCGAGGTACCCCATACATTCAGAAGTTAGAGGACTATAGAAAATAGAAGCAAAATATGAGAAGACTGAGTGATTAAGTTCTGTTTGATTCTAGTTTTATTTTTAAACTCACACAACATTAGTTCCAATAAAAATTACTTAAATATTTCATTGTGCTTTACTTTTAAAGTGTAAAACTTGTTTTATAAAGAAAAAAACTACAAAGAACCGAAAATCCCGAAAGAACCGGGAATTCCCGGTTCCTTTGGGTAAAAGTACCGAAATTCCCGGTTCTCAAAAACAGGACCGGTTCCGTAAACCCTAATATCCATAGATGGGGTATCTATGGATAGGTCTTCAAAAATGATACTGGGGTTCCTATACTCAGGTTTCGTTAACTTTAGACCAAAATTTTAACTAATCTTAATATTATCAATTTTGCAACTCATTTTGCATTTTTTCGTAGTCGAACTTTAACGGTAAGTAGCCGGAACATAATTTTAACCGTCTATGATACAATTGACCTTTAATGGTTATGGAGCACATAAATAAATACATATAGCAATAAGAAATTGATGCGTGTGTCCTGCATGACGCTATCCACATATCACGTCGTAGCAGGCAGGGCCATTCACATGAACTTCTTCGAAACATCGCTTTGCAGTCGGGGCGTGAGTTTACAGAGAAACAGCATCAAATAATTACGGCATAAGAAAGAGATTTCTATGAAATTGTCGGATAGCAAATAGCTGGGAGTGTAAAACTGATCGCACATGCCTATAGTTCGCGACAAGGTGCGGGCGATGTGACGCGTTCCCCGCACGCGTCTTTTCGTCACCGTCCCCGTTGCATGCGGGGAACGTTTCCGGAACCCCACGCCTCTTACCTCATGTGCCTGCTACATCGTCAGCCTTGTTGCGGACTGTAACGGGTGTAAGGGACCACTAACGGAAAAGAAGACAGGTAATAGTAGTGATGATTACTGACAAAATACCACAAAAAAAAAATTGGATGTCTGTAAAGTCGGTTTACGGACGATAATTTTATGTAATAACGTCACAAGAAAACAAAGAGAGATAGATGCGTCACAAGCCGAACGCTTAGGCCTTCTCTATCGCTTAGGCGGTACGTGACAATGAGTCATGCTCTTTCGTGCGTGTAGCCGGCGTCCATCGATTTATAACACGTTATCACTTCAAAAACGTTATTTCCTGTATTTTTCGTAAATTCGCAACGTAATGCAATCACCTGACGCCTAAATACCTAAACGAGTCGCGGGTCACCGTTCGCAAGGTCAATGCCCCCAGTTTTGCACGCTTCACACTGTTGGTTTTAAAAATGATAAATACTAAACTACTAAAATCACAGATATAACACAAATGGTTACCGGTATTGGATTATGTTTAGTATAATAATAATAGCGCTCTTCTAGTCCTCTTATTCCCTGTATACGAGGTGGACGCAACACATTTTCGAGTACTCAAAATTCAAGTTACGTCATCGTGAACGGAAGAAATGCGGGTGCATACACAGGTATGCAACGACAGTGCGGCGTGAGTGTACGTGTTCAAGAGCCAAACAGGACATTCAAGTTTGCGTCGTGATTTGACAGCTCGATACCGTTTCACGAATAAACACAACATCAGAGTCACGTTTGTAATAGCTTGAAAACTTGAAGTAAAGGGCCGGATGGTATGTATTCTTTCGAGCACTGGCATATTAAAGTAACTGAATAGGAAATATCTAGAGATCCTCCTACATACACGACTACAGGTTGTGTAATTTTTAAACGGAGCTGACGACTGAAAATATTCTAGGAAACAGTATCTTAATTATGAGAATCGATAGATGTCATTCATCCAGCTGTTCAGATGCTTCGATGTTATAAAGAATCCCACATGCATATCTATACCCAATACCCAGATATACTACGCATGAAAAATGTAAACAACATTACCCTGTCTTTGCTGTCGCACAGTCGGATAAATTGTGAAAACGCGTTTCTTTACGTGCAAACGGTATTGTGAGCAGATGTGCGATCAGTTTTAAGTCTGTCTCTTGTGCACCTATAATTTAAAAGAGATCAGCCGCGGAGCTGTGTGAACTGTTCAGTGCAAAAAACTTATCAAATTGGCTATCATTTACTGGCTATCACTGCTATGCTATGAGAGTGGGGCAATAGAGAGTGCACCTGTGTTCGCGCACACACTTGTGAACTATAGCAACTCCTGAGCATTGGGTTAGTCTCTTTTGCGATTGACTGTCGTTGACAAAATTCAGTCAGCTACGCAAGAAAACGTATTTGCTGTAAGTAACAAAAATGGCGTAAGTAGACTGAAAACATAGTTAGAATTTCTGCGTCGAATGGTCTAGGTCTGATATTGTGAAAAAAAAATTAAAAAGTTGTAACATTTTCAAAAAATTTTTAAATTCAAATTGTTGTAAGCCTTCAAAAAACCGTGTTTTTGATACTTCTTTAGTCTTTTTCTACTTACAGCAAAAGTGCAATCTGAATCATTTTTTACGTCCGTAAAACATGGAACTGAGCAATTTTCATACAAATAATAAATACTTACGCCATTCTTCATGTCTGTAAATGAAAAGTCAATTGCTGTAAGTAACCAAAAACCTATTTCTTATAACTTTAGGAATTTTTTTTTTGATTGCTATTAGTGAATATTACTTTAGTAAAACTGTGTACAAAAAATCATTTTTCTGTCACTGATACTTAATTCAAAAGTTATGATTTTTTTCTAATTTAAAAAAGTTGGGTTTTGGCTACTTACAACAAATACGTTTTATTGCGTCGATAGTATTATAATAATTGTTATAGGTAGGAGAGTAAACCGAACTAATTCACTTAGATATACGCTTGTGGTTCTTATCGCACTAATATTATAAATGCGAAAGTTTGTATGTTTGTTACACTTTCACGCGAAAACTAAAGAACGAATTTTGCTAAAAATTGGAACCGAGATAAATTATACCCTGGATTAACACATAGACTACTTTTATCCTGGAAAATCATAGAGTTCCCAAGAGATTTTTAAAAACCTAAATCCTCACGGGCGAAGTTGTGGGCATCAGCTAGTATCAGTTTTTTGTGATAAGCAACTTTGTGATTTATCGAAAAAAAATTTTTTTTTCTTTGTTTGACTGTTTAATATAGAGCTACAGATACAGGTTTCAAAAACCGATCAAACCATACTCGAAACTAATGACAAAAAATTCGAGAAAGTGAATAAGCCCGCCACATGACTCTTTAAATCCAAATTTTTTACCATTCCAAAATATTAATATCGAATAACACAATCCTCGAAAATAAACGGTTTTCTTTATTTAACCCTTCTTAGCTGCATGCGATCAAATTAACATTCATCCTCTCCCCTAAAAGGAAAAGAAATAGGTTATAACCTATTTTTGAGAGCGGTAAAAAAAGATACCTGCACTTAACCTCAAGCGAAGTGGTCCCGTCAGACCAGATACTTGGTAGGATGGTGGTACACTGAGATTTTTAATATTCCGTGTTTTTGTGGGTTATTTTTGATACAGTATATGTGTTGTTTTATCGTTATAATAACATGTAGAAGTTTCTACAGAAATATAGAGGTTCCTAAAGATACAACATAATAATGTATTCAAATTATATACTTTCGTGGGTATCTACTAGATATTATAACTTCGCGTGTGATCGATTAAAGTAATAATATATGTACATTAGATTATTTATTTATCAAAGCTAATAAATGTAAATCTTTGTAGAATCTAATTTTCAGGTTTAAAAATAGTAACCAACAAAGTTGGTTACTATTTTTAAACCTGAAAATCTCTCTAGAACTCTACCTACTCTACTATGAATTTACTTAGGTTTTAGCGTATAAGGGACATAGTTAGAGACCACGTTCTGAAGAACCTAAAAGTTAGGAAACTCTACCTACTCTACTAAGAATTTACTCAGGTTTTAGCGTATAAGGGATATAGTTAGAGACCACGTTCTGAAGAACCTAAGTAAGTACAGAGAAAATAATGTCAAAAGTAATGATAAAATCAATCGCCTCAAGTCGAGTCGAGTGTGCCCCAAGCTTCATCCCACTCGTATCTTCCACGATTTCAAAGGATCGTATTATTTACATTTTTTTTAACCCTCAAATGTGGAACAAAAAAAGGGTAAAGAATAAATTTGAACGCTCACCAAATGTCCCCGCGGTTGCGACAGGTTGGGTATTTCTGAATTTATGAAGCAAACTTTTATTTCCGACAGCCCGAGATCTGATACACCGTGTGTCTAAGAGAAATTATACCCCACCCCCTCTTCTTCCTAGAGAGAACTTATTTAAAATGAATAAATACTTATTATATCTTTCGTTTTTGCTTATGTCAATATGCACTGTCAAAAAAAAGATCGCAATATAATTTCAGTGTCATCTTGAAAGACAGATTTACAAGAAATTTGTATTTTGCTAACCGTCTGGTGATAGGGTGGATGCTCCTAAAGCCGCCCAGCAAAAGTCGGCACTCAGTTCTATGTTTGTAAATATTAACATTTTGGGTGCCGCTTAGTCACACTGAGTATTTTATGTGTACATATAGCTTGCTCTAATGGGAAAATAGTTTTAGAATAAGGCAGCATTTTTTGCATCCCTATCCCTCAATTATGTGTGCAAGTGCGTAAATCGCTTAATTTCTTATAAAATTTCTGCTTTCCGAGCGTCGTTTGACAAGATATAAATTACGTATGAATAATATTTAAGACTTGTTGTTGCAATTTAATTTGTTATAATATTTGATGTCTTGTAATAGTAGTATAACACGATTATTTTACGTATTTAAAGAAAAAACAAGGGTGGTGGACTAAGGAAAACCAGTAATATGAGGTACCTGGGGTCGGCAGGGGGTGCCACCTTTTAGAATTTGGGTTATTTCTAAGGTATCCTATTGTGAGGTATCCTGTTTATCCTATTGGATAAACTTGATGTTGTCTATACAAAAAAATTGTCTGATTGTTGAAAAAAATTCTATCCATTTCTTCAAAAGTTCTATTAATTTTGGAGAAGGGTATTTATTTGGCGGGAAAATAAAATAAAATGAAAAGGAGAAAAGAGTTCCTATAAATATTAAGAAAAACATTAATTTACGCGGACGAAGTCGCGGGTAAAATATGATTTTCTTTCAGACACGTGAGGGCCGACTTTGAGGACACAAATGCTGGAAAAAGGCACAAAGGTGCCGAGCTTAGGCAAATTAGTACTTATTTTTTAAATAAATTGAAAATTACTTCTTTATACAAAAAGCAAATACTATTAGTTGACTCAAAAAGTCAAAAGAATCAAGTATTAGAAGAAAAAATATTGTACTGAAATTACTTCGTTTGACATGTCTACGAATTTTTAAACGTGACACAGACGTTAAACTGCCGACTTATAGAGCATCCACATAACTAAGTCAAATTACGTTATTTTGTAATTTTTTAAGTTCTAAGTGCTTTGTTGTGCGAAAATTTTTATCTGACAATCCCTTTATTAATTAGTCACGGTTTATGCAGCTTCGCTGTAAAAGTCGAATAGGTGTATTATGAGAGAATAACACGCGGTTAAGTTTCACTAATGCTCAAACGCGATATGATTCTATTAGAGACTACTTCTCAGACACGTTATAATTCATCATCATCATTATCAACGCCTTAACGGCCCACTACAGGGCACGAGTCTCGTCTCAGAATGAGAAAGGTTTATGCCGAAGTACACCATGCTGACCAAGTGTGGATTGGTAGCCTTTGAGAACATTATGCAGAGTCTCAGGCATGCAGGTTTTTCTTCACTGTTACAGCAAATGATGGCTATCACCGCTTTTTAATTAGTACATGTTATAGTTAGTACCTACAAATAAGCATATGGATATTTATTATACGGTAATCTTATATTTAAAAGCATTTAAGGTAGTGCAAATAAACTATAGAATATGTAAGTAACATAAAATAACATAAACAACAAATAAAAATGTGAAAGCTAGTGCTATTTTGTAATTTACTTAGTAATATACTACTGTTAATAATTGATATCGATTTTAAAATTATCTTAAGGGGGTCGTTAATACTTGCCGTTTACCCTACGAGAAATTGACAGTCAACTGGACGTAGCTTAGTAGAAATGACCCAACCCATAAAAAGTTATTCTGAGTAATCGAGGTTTGAAGTTTGGATGGTAATTGCTGCAATGATATTGTCTTTGGAATAGTTGAAAATATTGTCAAATATGGGCAAAAATACTAATATTTTTATTGTACTTCAAAGACTGACGTATCTTACGGTTATCGGGGAAAATTTGGGTTTGAGTCGTTTCTGCTAAATTGGTTTTAACACTACGGGGTATTTTTCTTAATGCTCAGAAAGGAACTAAAAACAAAACTTTCTAAACAAATTGATATTTTTAAATAAAAATGATTTATTTCGGAATGTTTAGGCCCTTAGGGGGAAGCGAGCGCAGAAACTCTGCCAGCGGAGCTAGAGCCCAAGCTTGAAAAAAATCGGGGAGAACATCGTCTTAAGGGCGTCTCCTGTGAGTCTCGAAACTCGGCTTACGTGACGTTGGAATGCTAGTTTTGCAATAGACTAATCCATACGTCCCCGTAACAGAGGAAGGGATTCACGTCAAAGTATGGCGGGCAGCTTTCTCAAGGTAATTCTTTGAAAACTGCTTAAAGTGTTAGGCTAGAACAGGGAGATCGAGATCTTGGAGATCAATATTGCGCACAAACCACGGGGCACCCATTGCCGTGTGCAGAAACTTATTCTGCAGTGTTTGCAAAACTACCTAGTCTGCTTTAATCGAGAAGGGAGGGATATGTGCAAATACTATGCATGTGCAGGACATTATTGAGCGAATACAGGTTCTTTGCTCGATCACAATGCACAACTTGAGCACAAATGCTGCCTTTTGGGGCTTTACGTCTTTGAGCGGCAAAGTTCATCTTATCGTCTAAGTTCACACCTAGATATTTGGCTTTGTCTTGCCAGGGGAAAAGAACGCCGTATAGAAATTATTCGGCACGGCACGTTTGCCGGAGTACTTGCTACCACGCTTTCCTGTAAAAAGCACAGTTACGTTTTTTCACCGTTGACCTCTATCCTCCAGCGGCGGAACCAGTCGCCTAGACCCTAGATGACTAGCCGTAACTTGGAGTCGAGATCGAATGATCGAGAATTGGGTATGGGTCGTATATGTCATCTTATCGTCCGCAAACTAGGCTAACATAACATCTGGGGTGCAATGTATGTCGCTGGTAAATAGCGCATACAAGAGAGGAAACAGCACTGCCGGGGGACTCAAGCACCAAGTGGTCTCGGAGATGATAAGATGCCGTCCAGGCCATGGGTGTTGCCAAGCGGGGGCAGATAGGGACATCTGCCCCCCCTAGAGATTTGATAAAATTATGAATTTTATCAAATCTCTAGGGGGGCAGATGTCTATCTGCTCCCGCTTGGCACTTGCTACATGAGGCAGTTGATTTTTATAACAATAAGTTTTGATTTTTTTATCTCTTTTGTGAGAATTGTTTATCTCTGGTAACATTACGAAACGTCAGATTTCCACCGAATAAAAAATCAGAGTATAGCCAAATGCAAACAAAGTCCTAAATTCACTCACTTGACTTATAATTAATAACTATTTTCACGTCTTCCAAATAAAAGCTGTGATAGCCTAGTGGTTAGGGCAACCGACTTCTAATCGGAGGTCGTGGGTTCGATCCCGGGGCACGCACCTCTAACTTTTCGGAGTTATGTGCGTTTTAAAAGTATTTAAATATCACTTGCTTTAACGGTGAAGGACAACATCGTGAGGAAACCTGCATACCTGAGAGTTCTCTCCATAACGTTCCCAAAGGTGTGTGAAGTCTGCCAATCCGCTTGGCCAGCGTGGTAGACTATGGCCAAAACCCTTCTCACTCTGAGAGGAGACCCATGCTCTGTAGTGAGCCGGTAATGGGTTGATCATGATGATGATGATGATTTTCACGTCAATTCAAGAACTTGTAATACTTGCTTTACACCTTCATAACCTCTCGACTGGACCTAAAATTCATTTTTCTTTCCATCCTCCGTATATATTATTTATCTAGTCCCCCCCTTTGCCCATCAGCTGTTGACGCTCTTGGTCCAGGCGGTAACGGAAGGTATGATTTATAAGAAATTCTCGTAGCAAACATACGAGTTTATTAGGCACGCCCAAACGCCCAACGCACACATAATTTCATACATAACATAAAAAACCATGATAACATTGTAGGATCAGGGATCTTTTTTTCTGAGTGAAAGAAACAACCTTTAGGATCTCTTTGAATAGGTGTATGCGAAACGCTCTCGAAAATGAAGATAGGTGATAGTACTGATAAGTACTGATCTTCTTCTTCGTTTCACTCTTAACAGAGCGGTCGTGGTCATCCAGAAGTGACGTCTTTAAGGGCAGATTTATGCGCCACACGAGTGTTCGCCACTTCTCCCTGCTGGCCGACAGCCTGGTGCAATCGTGCAAGGAACCGCCCACAGCTGATTTGATTTGGTCGGTCCATCGCATAGGCGACCTTCCTCGCCCTCTGGTGCCCTCTATTTTGCCCTGTACGACAAGTCGCTCTATGGAGTCATTCTCACGTTGGGAGACGTGTCCAAAGATTACTGATAAGATATTATAAAAAAAATGTGAAAAAAGTCGTTTTTACAAAAAAGGCATTTTTTGTGCAATTCCCGTTTTTGGGGAATAAAAAAAATATTGCCTGTATTTTTTTAAAGTTAAAAGTAATAATAATAATAATAATAAATAAGCTTTATTTTCATTCCTTACATTTCTACTTACATGCTAAAATATTACTATCTTAAAACTAATTTTTCTAATCCTAAACCTAATTTATTATCAGAAACAGTATTCTTAATTATTAGTAATTTTACATATTCTGCTATTTATAATCTATTTATATGTAAGGACCGCCTGTGGCGGTGAAAGCCAAAGTTAAAGTTAAAAGTAATCCAAATAAAATCAGCTGACGCTGGAGGACAGCGAACTTTGCGTTACCTTGACCTCGCGCAGTCACGTTGTTGCGCGTGATACCTACGCTATAAGGTTATTGCGGTTATACTGGATTGTGTTTAGGTAGTCTAATAATAGCGACAAGTTTTCGGAAGCGGTCTCCTTATACCCTGTATAACTCATTTTTACCATTTTGTGGATTGGGTCCTTTCTGCTAAACTACGTCCACGGTTGAACTACGTCAGACTCTAGGAAAAAGTGGTTATTTTTGTTTAAAGTAGGACAACTGATAGTAGCAGACTTCTCTTTCTTTCTTATGCTTAAATTCAGTACGAGTGAGTGAGTCAAAGAGATGTTTGATTTCGTCTAAAATATTTCGCTTCCATAGATACTTGTTCCTAGCCGTGTGTGTACGAAAGGGATTTTAATCGATTTCGGTTTTTTGCGCGTTATTGGAATAAAGAGAATCGATATGCGGAGCCTTACTTCGCAAATATTCAAATGCGTCTTAATTTTTTTTGTTGGAGTGCAATTGTTTTTGAAATTCACGTATGCTTTTCAAAGACGGCTACATTTTTGGGTATTTATTTTCATATGTCATGACGGGTATGTGACGTGTGCGTTTTTTTTTTAATGATTATACGGTTGAGTTTGAGCTCATCAGATTATTTTCTGTCCATATGATAACAATTACTTGACTCTGTTGTTTTTTAACTTGAACGAACACGATATTAGATTTTTATAATGCATTAGCAACAAGTATATAACAAAGCTGTGATAGCCTAGTGGTTAGGACGACCGACTTCTAATCGGAGGTCGTGGGTTCGATCCCGGGGCACGCACCTCTAACTTTTCGGAGTTATGTGCGTTTTAAGTATTTAAATATCACTTGCTTTAATGGTGAAGGAAAACATCGTGAGGAAACCTGCATGCCTGAGAGTTCTCCATAACGTTCTCAAAGGTGTGTGAAGTCTGCCAATCCGCTTGGCCAGCGTGGTAGACTATGGCCAAAACCCTTCTCACTCTGAGAGGAGACCCGTGCTCTGTAGTAAGCCGGTAATGGGTTGATCATGATAACAACACTTCTATACACATCATATTCATCATTGCTTGCCCCTTCCATTAATCACACAATGGTTCAGAGCGGTTCTAGGGATGACAATGCTGTGAGTTCCTTGAGCCTTCTACATAACCTTTAATTTTAACAAAGTAAATAAAACCATAATATAACAAAGTAAGTAAAGTATGTGTATTTGATGATTTGAAATTAGACAAGATTTTTTGTAGAAAAACTAGGGAAGTAGCCTAGCACGCATCCCGCATGCGGGGAAGTAGCCTAGTTTAAACACTTTAAGCAGGTAGAATATTAATTCTATACTTTTTTAGTTTTAATTTGTTAAACTTGCATTTGGAGGTCCATCGTATAATGTTATTTTCAACTACATTAAAATGAATATATTATACCTACATATTGTGTAGGTAGGTATAAATGGTATAATATACCATTATCGGTTATTTGTTTGTTGCAATACAGCCGGTTTTCCTCGTGGCGCGTTTCATCGAGGAGCCGCCATTACATTACCCCGCTCGAGAAGTGTTGCACTGTGAATTAATTTTCGATGTACAAGACGCGTGGCAATAAAGTATTGACTTACGACACGAGTTTGTTAATGGCTTCCGTTGTTTGTTTCCAAACTACATCTCCTGTATGTATAGACTAGTATTTCTAGTAGGTAAATCCTCTAGTCCTTGGTATGAGTCCTTTTCTAGTTTAAGTATAATAAGCGACACGTACGCTACGTACAGTACGCAAGGTATAAGCTCAGCGTACAGCAAAATGTAGTTTAAGGCGCCACGCATCCCGCACGAGGTTTAAACCGGTTTCTACTGTTTTACACCCGGTATGTGCTGCTTTTGGCGATCCTTCACGCCGATGCAAAGCTAAGCTTACGCCTCGCGTACTGTATAATGATTTGAAGGACTAGAATTTTGTAGTCGTTCAGATCTTGATCGAGCAAAGCAAGGTTTCTTGAGTTTACTTGGGTGAATTTTGCAAATTGTTGCTCAGTCTGTCTGTCGGTCTGTAAATACACTTTGTAAGAAAATATTATGAGAGCCATAAAATCCCGACGAACTACTAGTATGAGCATGTATAAGTACGTAGTGAGTACTGGCCTGATCCTTAACTAGTGGTGGGACAAGTTATTTCCGGTATCGATAAACTTGTAAATGTCTTTATAATTTGTTAGACTAATGGAACTTTATTTGAACGTCGAGTAAAACGCTAACTACACAAACTTACAAAGGCAATAATCAAAGTTAGTGGCTAACCCTTCAGTTAGGGAAGTCCCATGTAGACAATTATCCATGTTTTATGCCCCAAAGTCTAGCACCAACTAGTACGGTTGCTTCGAATTCCCGAGATCCCAATCACCGCATCAAATTATCAGGCGAGTAGTGCTTGTCGGCTTTCCGAAAGCTGAGGCCTTATGCAGACTTTGTACATAGTGGCAAGGATGATCGAAATTCGAGTATCGACACACAATGACTTCAGAGCAAAATGAACCCAAAGTCTCTTATTTTAACGTCGTAATTCATTAGTTCGAATATTTATTTTACAAAATTTCTGTTTCGCTGCCTGGCTGTTTTCGAATGCTGAATGTATTGGCGAACACAAACCGTAATATAAGCTATTTTAGGTCCATTTTACTCTGAAGTTATTGTGATTCGATCAATAGTAGCCCGTTTACAATAAGAATGGACCTCGCTGGAATGTGACGGCCTCTCCCACTTCCCCGCTCACCCCCCGCATTCGTCCTGTCGCGTCAGTACGGTTCGCAGTACGTCGCAGTGACGTCATCGACGCCAGGTCCATTCTTATAGTAAACGGGTAGAAGTAAAGTTTTCGAGCTCTGCAAAAGTGAGACTAACATGAGCATACAGTGTGCTTAGTCTAAAGCGGAGCACTCGAAAACGAACTCGAAAACTATTGATCGATTTCAGAGTAAAATAGACCTAAAATGTCTTGTATTAAGGTTTGAGTTCGCCAATACATTCAGCATTGTTCGAATGCTGAATGTATTAGCGAACTCAAACCTTAACGCAAGCCATTTTAGGTCTATTTTACTCTGAAATCGATCAATAGTTTTCGAGTTCGTTTTCGAGTGCTCCGCTTTAGACTAAGCACACTGGTTTCGCGGGTATTTTTCACGATACCGCGATAAAACCTGTACACAAATGGGACGCGTGCAACACCGCTCCGGGTATCAGGTGGCGGCATCGCTTTGTTGCCTTTACGTGTGTAGCTAAGGAAACATATTTTTCTCCATATTTTTGTAAAATTTTATCAATTTTTTTTTAGTGTATGACTATAAAATCTTACCTTAAAATAGTACCTTGAATGTATCTACATATCTAAAGTCCGTTTGGTAACATAGTGTCACACAGGCGCAGGTGCTCTTATTATTCTGCTTTTATTTTTATTATTTTTTACAATAATAATTTTTTTTCTATTCTAAGAATAAAACAGAATCTCCAAATAGTCTGCCAATCCGCACTTGGCCAGCGTGGTAAGTAAACGAACATTGACCGTAGTAAACGAACAGACTTTACCTTTGTTACAGTAAATTATTATTTTATATTAAATTAAATTACTAAGCGTTGTCAGGTTTAGAACAGATATACAGGGCCGGATTATCCATAAGGCGGATTAGGCAACTGCCTAGGGGCCCCGCACCGACTAGGGGCCCACGGGGGCCCCGTGAGCGCCTAGTCGATGGGTGCCCTAGTCGAAGCGGGCCACGCAACAAGAAAAAAAAAGCTTCATCTAACAAATTTTTCTTTTTTTGAGAAAATTCTCAATGGAGGAAGTGTATAAATGTAAAAAGGAAAGGGGCCCCGGCCCTTTCCTTTTTACATTACACCTAGGGTTAATCCGGCCCTGCAGATATATAGCTATAATAAACAAAATATACATAATATTATGATTAATGATTCTGAGTAACCCATAATAATTATGTTTATGTCACAAAGAATAATCGAATTAGCGCAACACTATTCCAAGATAGGAACGATAGTGATAACTGATAACACGACCTGCATTATATTTATTTACTAGCTGACCCCCGCGACTTCGTCCACGTGGTTATATAGGTTTTTATATAGGATCGGATTGGATCCCATAATCCTTTTTTGTACCTAAACTAAATGTAGCCTAAGTTACTCCATATAATATCACCTGTCTGCCATTGAAAGTTCCATCAAAATCGATCCAGACGTTTCGGAAATTAGCTGGAACAAATGTACAGATCGACAAACATAACTCTAAATGCATACCAGTTTAAAATAAACCGTACGTTCAAAGATCCGGGTCCCAAGTTATTTGAACCAAATAAATGTCTGTCATTTCTGAAATAAAAAACCTATGACCTTGAAATATATACGGGTCAATGTTTAAAGTACTACCTTTCTAACAAAAAAAGAATGACTTAAATCGAACTACGCGTTAATGAATTACAGCTAAATACACGTTTTAACTTACATCCCCTCTCCCAAGGGAACGGTGCTGAATTTCAGGATAAAAAGTATCCTATGTCCTACCTCGGAGTATAAACTAAAATCGTACCAAGTTTCATTCGAATCCGTTCAGTAGTTTCGGCGTGATGCGCGGCCAAGATACAGACAGACAGACAGACAGACAGACAGACAGACAGACAGACAAAAATGAAAAAAATTGCAGTTTTGGCTTCAGTATCGATTATAGAGTGCCCTCCAAAAGAAATTTTCAAAATATCTTCAATGTACAGAATTGGATCTGTTACAGTTTTATTATATTATAGATAGACTAGCCGACCCCCGCGACTTCGTCCGCCTGGATATAGGTTTTATATAGGATCGGATTGGATCCCATAATCCTTTTTTGTACCTAAACTAAATGTAGCCTAAGTTACTCCTTATAACATCACCTATCTGCCATTGAAAGTTCCATCAAAATTGATCCAGCCGTTTCGGTAATTAGCTGGAACAAATAGACAGATCGACAAACATAAATTTAAACGCACACCAGTTTAAAATAAGCCGTACGTTCAAAGACCCGAGTCCCAAGTTATTTGAACCCAATAAATGTCTGTCATTTCTGAATTAAAACACCTATGACCTTGAAATATTTACGGGACAATACTTAAAGTACTACCTTTCTAACAAAAAAAGAATGAGTTAAATCGAAGTACCCGTTATTGAATTAGAGCTAAATACACGTTTTAACTTTCTTCCCTTCTCCCAAGGGAACCGTGCTGAATTTCGGGATAAAAAGTATCCTATGTCCTACCTCGGAGTATAAACTCACATCGTACCAAGTTTCATTTGAATCCGTTTAGTAGTTTCGGCGTGATGCGCGGCCAAGATACAGACAGACAGACAGACAGACAGACAGACAGACAGACAGACAGACAGACAGACAGACAAAAATGAAAAAAATTGCAGTTTTGGCTTCAGTATCGATTATAGAGTGCCCTCCAATAAAAATTTTCAAAATATCTTCAATGTACAGAATTGGATCTGTTACAGTTTTATTATATTATAGATTTAGTACATACCAAAACTTATAACTAAAACACGAACATGAAAAGGACGTGTACAAGGATAACTTATCTCGAGAGAGATTTCTTCCAGGAGCCCTCAAATGTGGTAACAACAAAACTGAGATAATGCAGAGGTAGGTATATACTGTCAGAAATATTAAAATAATAATAATAAATACCTAACCACTAGGCTATCACAGAAGCTGTGATAGCCTAGTGGTTAGGACGACCGACTTCTAATCGGAGGTCGTGGGTTCGATCCCGGGGCACGCACCTCTAACCTTTTCGGAGTTATGTGCGTTTTAAGTATTTAAATATCACTTGCTTTAACGGTGAAGGAAAACATCGTGAGGAAACCTGCATGCCTGAGAGTTCTCCATAACGTTCTCAAAGGTGTGTGAAGTCTGCCAATCCGCTTGGCCAGCGTGGTAGACTATGGCCAAAACCCTTCTCACTCTGAGAGGAGACCCGTGCTCTGTAGTGAGCCGGTACGGTAATGGGTTGGTCATGATGATGATGATGAATAAATACATAGATATAGCCGGTTTTTTTTTTCAATATTAAAACCATTCAATAGAGGCTTATAGTATTTAAACAAAGATCGTAATCAAGATTGTTCTCAATGGGTACCTACTGCTCAATCTTAGGTCCTACTTTCATTCGGTCCGTATTTCTTTGTACGTTTTTTTAAACTCTGTTTTAACCCTAAAATAGATCTAAACTTTATATTCAAATAAACTTTGTACAAAGTGCTCTTTAATCGTAACATGAATCTACTACTGGTTCGAACAATCCCTTCCTACCGAGAAGAATAGATGAACGTTTCATATATAGTACACTAGCGGACCTGGCAGACTTCATCCTGCCCGGTGACATAACAACATCAACGCCACCTACCGAGACCCGGTGGGTTACCTGTACCTACCCGGTAATGGTGTTTTCGAACCATCCAGGAACCCATTGATAAAAATGAAAAATGTGATAAATGAAGAACCGCTCGACCGATTTTGTGCAAAATTCACATAAACCATCTACTAAATAGTCCAAACAAAGCCTAAACATTTGGTTTGGATAGGTGAGCCCGTTCTTGAGTTATAAAATTACAACGAAAAGTGGCATTGATTTTTATACATATACTAGCGGACCCGGCAGACGTCGTCCTGCCCGCTATTAGCGCCACCTACCGGGTCCAATTTTTCTACATATAAACCTTCCTCTTGAATCACTCTATCTATTAAAAAACCGCATCAAAATCCGTTGCGTAGTTTTAAAGATTTTAGCATACCTACATAGGGACATAGGGATATAGGGACAGAGAAAGCGACTTTGTTTTATACTATGTAGTGATGTAGATTATGTATATATACAAACAGTTAAAAACATTTTATTATTTTTCTATAATACCCACATTGTTTTAAACATGTTACACAATACACTTATCTACTTTTGCAGTCGTGCGAATATGTTAAAAAATACCTACAATATAAAGAAAGCAGCGATAACACAATTTCGCTGACATTTAACAAATTTTTACAATACACGTGTTCGGAATCCATTGAAATGTTCGAGATAAGGATGTTATGTTACGATACGGCACGATAAAAATAAACTATGTATCGAACACAATCGAATATGTTATCGAAATGCACCGTGCGAATATTAAAACGTGTAAATAAATAAGTGTTGAGTATTATAATATTTAACTCTACTTCAGATAAGGTTGTCATATTAATTTATGTAACCTTGCTGAATAAAATCTAGGATCTACTGAAAGTCCTCAATTTTTTCGTGAGCGCGCGCTTCATACAAAATACTTTAGCCGTAAAAATAAACTATGTATGTACCTATCGAACACAAATCAATCGAATATGTTTTCGAAATGCACCGCGTATATTAAATCGTGTAACAAGTGTTGAGTAGGTATTATAATATTTAACTCTGCTTTAGATAGGGTTGTCAAATGTAAGCTTGGAAAGTCCGACAAAAACCCGAGTTCTACTGAAAACTCATTAACTTTTTCGCGAGTGCGCGTTTCATACAAAATACTTTGGCTCTTACTTTTACATATTTCGTAGTAAAGAAGGATTGACAGTTTGTTTAGTCTCATTTAATTATACTGTTAAGCTTTTCATTGAATCATATCGAGCCTTTACCGCCGTTTTAGCGCAACCGACAAAAACCAAATTTTACTGGAGAGGGTATTTTTTTTATATTTTTAAACAGATGATCAGAATGAAGTCTTATCATTTTTGTTTTGTTTTCAATCATATATTTAAATGTCTAAAAATTATTAATGTATGTGAATTTTTCATTTACTAGCACACTTCTGTTTAAAAATATTTAAAAAACCTTCTCCTGTAAAATTTGGTTTTTGTCAATTGCGCTAAAACGGAGGTAAAGGCTCGATATGTCAAGAATTGTCATCAACATTTTCAAAGTGCGGACGGATGTCGGCTGAGTGCCTAAAACTCCCAACGTTTGGTAACCCTAGCTGTAGATAGCTCCTGCATGCGATCATTCAAACCAAACAAGGCAACTTAATTAGCACAAGCGGGTTGCGTTTGCGCAGCGAATAAAAAAAAAGAGTAAATCCAAGATGGCGTCGCATTTATCAGCGAGGGAGCGATTAGTCCACGTCGACGTCATTCGCCGACACGCCCGCGCTGTGATGGATCGGACGGGGTGGCGTGACTTCCACCGCGTATTTATTTATTTCCACACAATTGCAAATGGCATTACGACTTCATTCACATACGCATCGCCAGTGCTATATGGATTATGGACCTTCCTGCTTTTATCGGTATTAATTTTCGAATGTCAAGTTTACTCAGCACTTTATGACTTTTCACTTGTCTTACGAGAAACTTAACATTCTATACGATGTCCCACAATGTTTTTACGCCCTTGGTTTTTAAAATAGTATGGAATAGAATAGAAAAGTTTTTTACTCAAATAAACTTTTATAACTACTTTTGAATCGTCAATTGAATTTACGTCAAATGAATTTTATTTTATTACCTGGTGTTATCTTCTTTTACCGACTTGTTTACTCAAGTCAACGTCAAAATCAAAATAACAGGTCAAGACTATCACCGGTTCCGAGTGCACAATTTGCTGAAAAGATAAATAAAAGTGACTAGAGCTATTCGCAAAAATATCATCATCTATAGTACAGTAAAGTAAGTAGCTGTGAAACTAATTATTATCAAAATCACAGTGAGTAGGTATAAACTCACATTTATTACTTTTACATTTATCGATAAAAAATAATTTAAACCCAACTCTACATCGAAATAAAAGAAAAAGTTAATTAAATAAAACTCAGTTTTAAGTAATTTTAAATTGAAACAATTCACAATTCATTCGATAAATTCGTATTTATATATTATGTCGCACTAAAAAGGCTCGGGTAAATTATTTATAGACATGGCGGACCGTATTGCAAAACCGTACTCAAAACACTTTAGGGTCTATCTATTGACATATAGAGGCTAAGCCATCCGGCTTCTAATGTGCGATGGCCCATGTAAAATACCTACCTATACGAAAATTATGCAAAAGGATTTTGCTATGCAATCAATTGCAATATGATATAGCGCGCCCCGCTCTAATTTGCGCGAGCCTTAAAAGTGAAAATTTTTACACGGAACTTATGGAGCGATCGAAAGGGCCACGTGAAAGTTGTCCATTTTTTATGAAACGTGAAAGGGACGAATGTTTCGCCGTCAGAATGTACTAATAGAGTTGATTCTTTTATCAAGCAACTACATGACGTCATGGCTCTTAGAAATAAGTGTAATGATCGTCCAAGAGTTTCTTGTAACTCCATAAGTTGGTTAATGTTACGGCAAATCTACAGTGAGTGTGCAACATTGGTACGACCCGGGCAATGTCAACTTTGCGCAAATATTCTGGGCAGAGTTCCCGAATGATAACCACGTATCGCCATACCTTTTTCTTGCTCTTAAAATAAAAGTAACCTTAACACAACCCAGCCGTTTCTTTGAAAAATTTTAGTTTGTACCACCGTCCACCACTGCTGTGTGGGTTAGCAGTTTTGACCCCCCCTACCCAGGCCCAAAGTTACAAGGCAAGGTAAGGTTGGCATTATATATACCTACTTTTTAAATAGCAATGAAAATGAGAGTTTCATTCGATTGTCATTTCGATGTTAGGCAACTATGCCCAGGTGTAATGTCGCCCAATACCCAGGCAGTGTTGACAACGCACACTCTGCATTATTTGCCCGTAGCATTAATCACGAAATGCCATATAAAATACTACACATCATATAAGGACCGCATGGCGATTAGATAAATTCTTCAGCTGCAATTATCTAGATATAATTGCACGGATTAGATGGAAACCGCGGTATAATATTTGTTTGAAAAACAATTAATGGAGAACTATTGACAGTTTGTCACGCATTGCACTAACAAAACACAACGATTATTTAGAAACTCAAGATTAATTAATAGCACTAATAGCACGCTGTTTTGTTATTATTTTATGTATATGGGCATTTCTCTACTAACTGGAAACTCGTCCATACAAAGTTGTCCCGACTCTATTTTTTTTGAAAATTAAGAAATGATATATATTTTTCGAGAAGTAGTAATGAAGTAAATACTAATCCCCAAAAAACAATTGAAATTTTGACAATTTTTTTTTTTGTATGAAAAAAATAATTTTTTCGTATTATTATTTTTCTAAATTTAAATGTTTTCATCTTATTGCACGTTTAATGGACATTATCTGTAAATAAAATAGGTCTTTGTAGCATAAAACAGGTAATTTGTGCTATAAAATTCCAGAGGACTGTTGCCCAGAGGACTGTTTTTTTTACATAAAAAGTGTCATAGAATTAAATCATTTAAGATTTTGTTTAATATTATTGTAAGAAGTGATAATGCTCGCACTGGGTTATTGTTGTTTAAAATTATTACAATTGAATCTCTTATAATACTAAAAATACAACTCTCCAGAGGACTGTTAAACAAGCTGCCCAGACACGTGATTCTCTTACACAAACAGAGATAAAACTGAATAAAATGGCCGCTGCACTTTGTACTTTACTTTCGAACGAACTTCACACTGGTTTCATTGCGTTTTACGACATAAATAATCTCAGTAGTGCATAGTAAGCTTTTGACGCGATATTCTAATTGTATTCGGGGAAAAATCAAAAATCGTGCGGACAACATTCGAGTGCCAGTTTGTAGTATCAAAAATAAACCTAGAATTATCATTGTGTTTTCTAAACATGCTATCTGTATCCTATTATTGCTTGTATATGTTTAAATTTGTCTATTTTAATAAAGGAAATAAATATTCATCATAAGAGTTGTCATTCTGGAAATAGGACATAGCCAAGAACTGTATTTTGAGGTTTTCAACTGAATTTGATAGAATATGACAATGTTATATTATTAAACTAGATGATGCCCACGGCTTCGCCCGTGTGGATTTAGGTTTTTAAAAATCCCGTGGGAACTTTTGATTTTCCAGAACAAAAAGTAGCCTATCTGTAGTAACCCGTCACCAAAACGGAAAAAATCCGTGGGATCCCCACGATTTCGGAATGCAATTCCTTACAGCATCAGGGTTGAGGAGTTGGATATGTACCTACTCGAGTTCATTCAACGATAAAGTCCCCCCCAATATCAATTTAAATAAAAAAGTTGGTACCCCCAATATCAATTTAAATAACCGACAGTTCCTAAATCCCATTAGTTTTGGGGATCAGTTCCCCTACAGCATCAGGATTGAGGAGTTGGAATCCAAGTTTTTTGTAGGACAGTGTCGCAATGTTTCTCTATCGATTAAAAAAAAAATTACGCAAATCGGTTCAGAAATCTCGGAGATATCGGTGTACATAGGTAGAAAAACACAACTCCTCCTTTTTTGAAAGTCGGTTAAAAAAGTAGCCTATGTTACTCCCTGGTTAATTCTCTACTTGTATGTGAAAGTCCCATCAAAATCGGTTCAGCCGTTCCGAAGATTAGTCCGTTCAAACAGACAGACAGACAGACAGACAGACAGACAGACAGACAGACAGACAGACAAAAATTTTAAAAACGTGTGATTCGGTTATTGTGCCGTTCAAATAACCATATGAGCTTAATATGAGGTAGTTATTTCGATATTACAGACAGACACTTCAATTTTATTTATTAGTATAGATGAACTTGCCTCCTTTAAGATTAGGTAGTGTACTATCATTATTGATATTAAAAATTAGTATTATTATAGCCAAATAAGAAAAAAATGCTTGGTACAACGATTTTCCCGTTAGTAGAGAAACAGCCATATATTATGTATTATTAGGATTGCTATTTCTATTCGGGATATTCTTCTCAAAACTTTTTAATTAAGTACAATAACTTTGAGAGAAATGAAGGGACCAAAAAAATCATATACATAAACTATAACATAGTATAGGTAGTAGACCTACTTACATACGTGTATAATGTATATTACCTACTTACCCTATGTGCCTCTTTACATTTTGCTAAATTAACGATTTCTTGTCTTGTTTAATATTAGCCTTCAAAGTATAAGGTCGTATGGCAACAAAATATAGAATAAGCCAAAAAAATAATAATCGTTTAAGGGTAGTAATCATATTTTGAAAAAAAGTACAGTTTTTTCTTCGCCGTATCAAAATTCGTCACTTATTAATTGCGAAGATGTAACATTTAACATAATCGACATGATTATAGTGTTATAATCATGTCGATTATGTTAAATGTTACATCGATTATGTTAAATATAATCTGTGTAGATTGTATTATGTGAGAGTTTATGTTAAACCTACGGTTTGGCCGTGTTTTTGAGGGCCGGTGTCACCGCGTGTGGGGCCCACCACATTGTCTTTAATTATCACCTATAAACTTTTATTGAGGAAGCAAATAAATTAAGGGGCGTTTAATGTGGAGACATGTGTGCGCCTAATACTTAAAGTAACAGATACTTTTTGTTTTACAAAAGTTTATTATTATGTTTTTACTAATGAGTAAAGATACTGTAGATTTAATTGGTACGGGAATAAGGACTATCTTTTAGTTAATTATTTATTTATTTTAAAGTCCTTCCCTAGTCAGTGATGCGCGCAGTATTATAATGTAAGCCATGGAAGTCTCGATTTCGATTCTAAGAAGAATCAATTTCATAATTAATAATATCTGGTCTGTTGTCTGTTTTCTGGGAGTCTGGTGGGAGGGAGGCTTTGGATACTATCATAGGTACATATACTTTTATTCTATTATTTTATATTTATAACCGAGGCATTTCTTAAAAAAGTCGATTTTTAGTTCCATATTAAAATATTACCTACTCAAGACTATTCGAAAAAATAAATAAACTTTATATATTATCTATT
Organism: Melanargia galathea; assembly: GCA_920104075.1. Taxonomy (NCBI): domain Eukaryota; kingdom Metazoa; phylum Arthropoda; class Insecta; order Lepidoptera; family Nymphalidae; genus Melanargia; species Melanargia galathea. The sequence goes on along the minus strand of OV049872.1, from coordinate 4,203,972 downwards.
CAAAGCAATAAACATTACAGAATAGCATGTAACGGCTAAACGACAAAATAAACAACGGAACTTCGTAAAATTTTCTTTAAAATATGACGAACGTCCATAAACAATTTATGGGATCATAAACTGGTTCACCCAAGTACTGTTAAGTGTTTAACAACTTGCTATTACGTCACTTACATAATAAACTTTTGAAAATGTCTAATTTTTTTACACTTACCTACTAAGTATTTATTTTGTTCTTATGATTTTATTGTTTTCAGGCGTGCCAACTTTTTGATTAATTAAATCAATATTAAGATATGTTTGTAAAGTAAATCAACTTAACTATCTAGGTTCCTAATATTGACACAAAAAAATATGAATGTAGTAAAGAAATACGTAGTTTTTCCTCGTATATTCTACTAGCGGTCCGCCCCGGCTTCGCCCGTGGTACAGATATATACATTCAAGGATCACTTACATATCCAACGGTGAAAGAATTGTTGAAATCGGTCCAGTAGTTCCTGAGATTAGCGCGTTCAAACAAACAAACTCTTCCGCTTTATTATATTAAGTATAGATAACTCAAACATGGAATAACCCTATGGCTGTCAATGGATACAAAATACAAATAGTAAAATATCTAGTTCCTAATACATACCTATTTAAACACGAAAAAATATAGATATAGTGAAAAAAAAAATACGTAGTTTTTTCTCGTATATTGTGTAACTCTAAACAGGGAACAACCCTACGGCTGTCAATGATTACAAAATACAAAAAGTAAAATATCTAGTTCCTAATATTTAAACACGGAAAAATATTGATATAGTGAAAAAAAAAAGCGTAGTTTTTCTTCGTATATTCTATAACTCAAACATGGAACAAACCTAGGCTGTCAATGGGTACAAATAACACTAGGATACGCTTATTACTACACAGGTTTAGTATCACAATGACGGTTGTTTTGCATAAGAATAGTGAAGAAACAGCTGTGGCCGCCGGCCATCTGTGTACGTACGAGTACGTATTGCTTGTTATTACCGTACGTACTACGTACGTGAAAGTGTACTAAAATTCAAATTATAGCCCTCTAATTGACGCGGACGTTTTCCAATTCAAATGCTACGACTGCTACGAGTATCTATCAATTTTAAAATAGAAAGTTCGAAAGATAATTCGAATTTCGAAACTTTGACATTCGGAATTTCGTTGTTAATTGAATGATTAGATTGGATACCTAGACGCACGGAGTGCGTCAGGGTATATATTTTACTTTATTGATTTCAAACTTATTTATTACATTTCAAAATGTAGTGAAGTGATAAAGTTGTCGTTAGAATTTAAATTTAAATTGAATGAAATATTTTCTAGATTTCATTTATTTATTTAAATTAATAAAATAATACGCATTGTTTTGTAAACTGTTTGGTATGGTAGGTAGGTAGGTAGGTATCTATTGAATTAGCAGATGGAGTGATGTCAAAATAATTTATAGCTTTAGCCGGATGAGCTAATCTTTAACACATGCGCGGTCATGTTTGCGCCGACATATAATATATAAATAATTGTTGTATTTAATTTTTCAATGGAACAATGGAATTGAAATCCAATATTGAAAATACATTATACAAAAACTGTTAAGGTTGAAATTGATTTAACTTAGAAACAGCAACATAATTCTTACATTATTATGATTTTATAAGACGTAAGTTGTTGAAATAATGATATAAACAAAAGCGCAGCTTACTTAGATGGTGATACTACAAAATTACTACCATGTTTAAAATTTTGAGATAGTTAAAACTTAAAAGAGCCGCATTAAAGATATTTTTAGTTTATAGAACTAAAAAACCAGGGGAATGAATTTTTTTTAATACATACACCATGTACCTCAAAAAATAAACATTTCAACGTCAAAATTCTCGGCAGAGTATAAATAATACACGCATGTTTGTAACGCGTGTGGTGATTATTATTTTTTGTGCATGTTCACATTGTATGTATGTAATGTCGAGTTCGAACGTGTAGTATAATATGCATATATACATTTATATCGTAAACAAAACGTACGTAGTGACTTGCTCTTTGTAAACTGACTGGGACGACCACACGCCGATCGTGTGTAGAAAAATGTTTAAAGTTACAAGTTATATACTTATAATTACAACATTGAAGACTTGTACATACCTATTGTTAGGTCGTCATCAAAATAGCTACAGTGATTCTAAGTTCATCGTCATCTTGATCAACTACTATGCTATCACTGCTATTAAAAAAAAGATTCTAATTTTTTTTATTATTATTATTTATACATATTTTAAATCTTTAATTATTAAAATAAACTACAAGCATGTAGTATTAAAAGAAACTACATGCATTTCTCACTTTGTCGGATTAATTTTTGTAGACGATATTCGTAAGAAGTTTTTGCCATTGAATGCAAAGTTTTTATTTAAATAACAGTGCGTAAAGCTGTACGCCCGAAGCAAAACTATAAAGGTGGAAAATTGTAGTTACCGCTGCAGTTGCGAGCGCAATTTTTTTCCCCCTGACAATAATTACGCAATTAGGCCCAGGCAATACGATGTACGGAAAATAACGCCAATTACCAAATCGAAAGGCTGAACGTTTCTGTTAGTCTTCTTTATAAAGAAATATATATTTAATGACGTATGTCCTCAATTAGTAATGACTTGCTTCACTTTATAGTAGCTTTATTATTAAGGTGTACTGGGTGTACCAGGTGTATTTGATTGTGACATTAAATTCAAGGATATTTTAAGAGACAATCTGTCTTGATTGTTTATTGAGATATTGATATTTGTGTTGGAAGAAAACATGCATAACGGTAAAAGCATTGGTGCTATTCTAAAATAGTAATAAATTCAGATGAACATATCTCTAAACTACACAAGTTGACAAGTCATACTTTAACTTTTCATAATGTTCTGAACTTCTGAGTGTGGAAAAAAATGCCACTATTTTGAAGCATGTCAATATAGGTTAGTGATACAGTTGAATAACTGAAATACCACCCACTATTATGATACAAAATTGAAAAAAAAAATGTTGATTTTTCGTGAACCATTTTTTTACTTTTTTAGTGACTTCGACCTTCGAACTCTGGGTATGAAGAGTTATTTACATTCTAATTATGAAAGTTCATTCAAAGTGTCTTTAACGTTAAATTGCATTGCTAACGCAAAAGGTTTTAAAATTGTTACTCAAATAAAAATTAATTATCTTAGAAATGTATGCATTTACCCGCTCCTTTACAACACGCTAGAGATCACCATAGAAAATACAAATTTACGACCGAGTGAGACTCCATTCTAATCCACAGCCCGTGAACGCATTACAATATTTAAAAAAATATATCACTCGCTTTGTTCCCACATAAATTATTTAACCGTGTGCGTACAACTATGGGAATAAGAAACTAAACAATACGTCCAAATCTTAATAAATGATCACATTCAAAACAGGGTCGAAAGACATTTGAATCCCGCCAACCCTTTCAACGCGACACCTGGTCTTTTAGATCCGGAGTCAAAAAATTTCCTTTTGATCGCATTAGCATAATATTTATAATATTCACACAATGGGATGCTTTATTCGGTGTATCCTTGATTCTTGCACGGTAGCTAGTTATTGTGTTCGGAGATAAGGGACTGCGTAACAATGGTGCACTGTGTGATGGTGGTTTGTAAGAAGTCCCTTTGAAAGTGAATGTAGCTTGAGTAACGAGCGCGGTTCAGTTGAGCAACGGAGCGGTTTCGTAGTTATTCAAAATCCGCTTATCTGTCCCATATATGGCTAATGACTCTTCGTGGTCGTTTCGCAGTCGAATAACACCAAGATCGTTATAACTAATAGGTAAGGGAATTTTAAATGAATCCGGTTCAAATGTTTACTTTGTTTTCTAAATCTGCATACAACTTTGGTCGTTTAAAGACATTGTATACGAGAATAATTTACAAGATTATAAGATAGTATTTAACATAATACATAGTCAGGTAGTTGTAGTATGTAAAGGAAGAGAAAACGAGATAACATAATGAATCCACAGTAATTGTGATATTTTCTAGTAATAAAATAAACATTTGTTATTGAAATGCTAAAAGTAATGCTAAATTGAAAAGTAGTTGGTACATTATCTACAACGTAGCCACTTGATAATTAACGAAACGTTTGAATGAAATTTATATTCTTGGACAGCAAATCTATTTTGTATCTTATAAAGGACATGTTCTACCTTCGCCAACAAATAATAAATAATTGTTAAACTCTTAATTTGTTAATGCGTTTGGTGATCTACCGGTATGACGTAATAAGCACAAAATCTCCGTGATAACCAGATATACCACAATGGGAGTGGCATAGACATCGGAACGCAGTTTTTTTTTAAATTGCGTATTACTTTACAACTAAAGCTAAAATACATATTTATACAATCTTTAAACTTATAAGTCATTTAACCCATTTTACCCGTCAATACAGTAAAAAAGAGAAAGTAAATTAAAAGCTCGGAGACTAGTACCCCGAGCAAAGTATCGGTTGCATCTTCCGACCCAATTTCGAATTTGAAAAAATCCTTTTAACTCTACAATAGGCACCGGCCCTTTGTCTAAAAACCGTCAAATGATACACGCATTAGGTTTTTTGTCGCGTTATGAATACATTTTGAACAGGAAGGATGTGAAAGTCGGTATTGAAGACACCGTATGGCGATGAAGGGTTGGGGTGTATTCGACCGGCTGTGTTGGACAAAGAAATTAGTATAATGAACATTGCATTTATGTACGTCTTAATGTACTTAATGCTTTGTCTTTTAAATTTTTTATCAATACAAATAAAGTGGAAGTGTCTGACCGTGATTTGTAAATAACTGCCTCTAATAATTAAGATAATTTAATTTGTTGAAAAATAGCACAACCCATACACCCGCTTTTAATTTGTATCTGTCTATCGGGCTGTCTATATTTTTGGTAGATTAGAGAATTATGCAATGAGTGATCCAGGCTACTTTTTATTATTGAAATATTCAGGGTTCCTGCATAAACAAATAAATCTGATGATATTAGGGACAATACAATATAACAGTAGTATATTTTCATCTCCAGAGATAATCGCATTCCCTATATGGACTATGCTGCTTTTAAACTCGGAAAATTAATGATCTCACGCGGACGACTTCGCCAGTAACATCTAGTACGATAGGTAATAAGTTTAATCACTGTGCAGTTTCTAGATCTTATGTTACTGATTTTAGATAACATAATTGTATACAGGTTTATATATTGCCAAAAAGGTTACTAAAGGTCAAGAAGATGTAATCAAATTCTCTTATCGAATCGGATTGACTTTCACTCTACAATTTAACCCAGCGATCAATCACTTTATCAAACTTAATCAATAATAATCATAGATTTTGAACTTCTTTCCAATGATTTATTGATTTATTACTCTTGTCACGGTCGAATTTAGCATGAACGCTTGTGTCATAATGTGTATTAAAAAATACGTAAAAAATGTGTATAAAAATATTTAAAAAAAAATTGATGAAACTTACCTCTATAATTATGATTCCATTGAATACGCGTAAGATATCCACAACACAATATCTGTAACAAGAAAAATAAACAACGTTATGTGATGTGTGAATTTTTACAATAATTGGTACCTATTTAAAATTTTAAAAATATTTACATAAATAGCTGTTTGTATTTTCTTCGATCAATAATGCACTACAAGATATGCATGCCCATGCAAATAATTGAAATGTGTCCGTGAAAAATCGTTCTCGTGTACGAGAAATAAGCAAAAATAAATTTCCCTTTAGATATCTTTAATTGTAACACATTGGTGTTTGTAGTTTTGTAACATTTAATAGCACACTGGAGCATTATTATTATTTTTCTCATTGAAAATACAGTCCGTGGGTGACATCTTATTTTTCTCCTAAACTTTGTAGATAACCGAAAGCTTTAGATATCTCGTACATAATAATATATTAATCAAAGTCTTTTTCATAAGAGTACCTACCTACCTATTTTATATTTTAAATATAATTTGTTGATATCATAAGAATCTTTATTAATAATAAAATATACCACTATAACCACTACGCCCTTTAACGTAACACTGCTGTGCACAGACCTCCTCTCTTAAAATAGCAGAGAGGGATTTAGATTTTAGAGCTTAGACCGGCCACGCTGCTCCACTACGGGTTTGCGGGCTTTAACCACTATTGCCATAAGATACTGATAATAACCGGTATCGACGGCTTAACGTGCTCTGCGAGACACAGTAACGAAACACCGCCAACTACCAACTTCGGGCTAACACTGAGAAATGAGAATTTCTTGACCAAACAACCCAATAACCTAACAATTTTAAATTTTTTGCCCGAGCCGGGAATCGAACCCGGAATCTCATTATCCGCAGTCGAACACGCTTATGAGGTAGGTACTTAGCAATAGTATTATGGCGAAAATATAAGCTGAAATATTCACCAGTAAATTGCGCGCATGTTTTTTTTGTCACTAAATTGTCAATGCAATGTTTTTTTTTAATTATGAAGAACTGTATGATCTGCTAAGAATGTAAGCCTTTTTAACCGACTTTCAAAAAGGAGGTTCTCAATTCGGCGCTTATTTTTTTGACCAACACAATGTGTAAATTTAAAGATCCTTAAAGTAATTCGCAAGCGTTAGACATGGCGAAGGGCTTTTAAACCTTCGTCCCGAAATAAATAACCCGAAACGGATTGCTTATTATAATTTTTATCACGCAAAGGTGTCAACCAATCTCGTATCGCCATCAATCTTAGTCTAAACTCTTATCGTTTACAGATATCTAAATGTCAACGGGGCCATACATTATTTATTTATGCAAGAAATTTGCATCAACATTCGAAGGGTTGAATCCGTGTACGATTTCGAGAGTGAGCAGCTGATAAGATTGTTTTATCAAAACTTTTGATAGCGAACTTGTATACTATGTATGTACGTAATATATATGTATGTGTGTATGTATGTATGTATGTATGTATGTATGTATGTATGTATGTATGTATGTATGTATGTATGTACTATGTATGTATGTATATGTATGTATGTATGTATGTACCTATGTGTTTGTGTCCGATTTTTGTATGAGATTCTGTGTGTACCACCGTAGCACCTAAACTATAGTTCGTTCGGTAACTTAGTGTCGGTACAGGCGCAGGTGCTCTTAGTATTCTGCTTTTATTTTTATTACTGTTTTCTGTTTGTAATTTTTTTTCTATTCTAACAGAATCTCCGAATAGTCTGCCAATCCGCACTTGGCCAGCGTGGTAGACTATGGTTAAAATCCTTCTCATTTTGAGAGAAGACCCGTGTTCATGAGAATATTATATTTTATGTTTATGGTTATATTGTAATAAAATACGAATATAAAAAAATATAAAAAGGAAAGAGAATTTTAATGAAAAAATATGAGTAGGTATAAAACGCCAAAACCCCTTGTGCCTGTACACCCCGCGCGGCATGCTTTGAAGTCACGGCGGTGTCTTTAGCAAAACACCGCGTGGCGGAGACGGCAAGACACAAAAGGCGACCTTAAGAAAACGAACAGAGTCAGACTATACTAGACATACTTTTGATGAATGAGGTGTCTATTGATTCGTTGTTATGGTCCGGGTGACATATATGGTACATTTTATTTCCGAAAAAAATCGAGAACTGACCTTCGCGCGGCTTTCAAGATTATTAAATTAGTTTCGGATAGACATAACAGGTGGCGCCACTAGCTGCTTGCCCGCGCTTTCTGAACAATAAATTATATTATTAAGCTTAGTCGGGGTTTAGTTTACGAACATTATCTTGTGTTTGTTTAATATCAAGCGGAATACGCGTTACGTGTAGGTATACCAGCCATAATAAATTATGAGATTAAAAACTGATTAGGTTAATGAAACAGCAGGGGTCAAATAAAACATTGGAATCGTAGTTAGGTATGTTATTTTTACACAAACTTGGAGAACAAAGTAATTTCTAGAGCTGGTAACTTGATGAATTGACTTGTTTAAGTGTGCCGTACAAAGAGCAATTAATTATTTAGATTTGACATTTAAAACACGTAGGTACCTAGTATTACCTAGGTATGATTGTTAAAATAATACGTTAAATAAGAACATTGTTTTTAAAACTTCTGCAAGTCTATCATGATAGCAAGCTATGAAAGTTTGTATAAGATTTATAAATAATCCACGCGGTCGAAGTCGCTGGCGTCAGCTAGTAGGTATATCATATATCTATACTAATAAATAAAATTGAAGTGTCTGTCTGTAATATCGAAATAACTACCTCATATTAAGCTCATATGGTTATTTGAACGGTACCATAACCGAATCACACGTTTTTAAAATTTTTGTCTGTCTGTCTGTCTGTCTGTCTGTCTGTTTGAACGGGCTAATCTTCGGAACGGCTGAACCGATTTTGACGGGACTTTCACATACAAGTAGAGAATTAACCAGGGAGTAACATAGGCTACTTTTTTAACCGACTTTTAAAAAAGGAGGAGTTGTGTTTTTCTACCTATGTACACCGATATCTCCGAGATTTCTGAACCGATTTGCGTATTTTTTTTTTAATCGATAGAGAAACATTGCGACACTGTCCTACAAAAAACTTGGATTCCAACTCCTCAATCCTGATGCTGTAGGGGAACTGATCCCCAAAACTAATGGGATTTACGAACTGTCGGTTATTTAAATTGAGATTGGGGGTGCCAATTAATGACTTTATCGTTGAATGAACTCGAGTAGGTACATATTCAACTCCTCAACCCTGATGCTGTAAGGAATTGCATTCCGAAATCGTGGGGATCCCACGGAATTTTTCCGTTTTGGTGACGGGTTACTACAGATAGGCTACTTTTTGTTCTGGAAAATCAAAAGTTCCCACGGGATTTTTAAAAACCTAAATCCACACGGGCGAAGCCGTGGGCATCATCTAGTTATAAAGTATATTTATTAGTATTAAACAATTTATACATCAAGACTTCCCAAGTCTCAACTGCTCCCGTACTAGGTATATTTAGCGCGCTCGGAGGAAACTCCTCTTCACGCATTTAAATCCATATTTTATGTCTCAAGTCTCATTTAAGGAATTACACCTAAATAGCAATGTTTACGTCGGATCAGGCCTACGCACGGCCCTCTGCGTGGGTGTTGCGTTGCGTACCAAGAACACGGGTTGAGCAACTTGATATTTTAATTTTCGAGACAATGTTGCATTGTTAGCCCCGAAGTCCGGACCTGCTTCCACGGCGAAAACTAGATTATATTACAGGGCGATTTTATGGCTTCAGATGTTGTGTTGCTTGAAACATTTTACACGCCTTTGTTGGACTGTGGACAGAGCATTTGGCTGAATAAGCCATCGTCCTACGCAAGTACTTGTAGGTACCTAAAAATGTATTTGAATTAAAACTTTTCTATTTCCAACTATACAACTCGAACGCGACGCGGTGCGACTAAAAGTTCCGACTGAATTTCGAAAACTCAGGAGATATTAGGTATATTGCTCATGTTCACACAGATGCACTATCTATTCCTTCACTGTCAAAGTTAAATGGGACACCAATGTGGACACCACCGAAGAGATATCAGGCGCATGACTGATGATTTTACGTGCTCTCCGAGGCACGGAGGTGTATGTAACACCGCCAAATTCCAAACTCCGGGCAGGAGCCCGGAGTTATTACAAATATACAAATTGTATTATACAAATTGTTATATACAAATTAATTATTCTTAGTAGGAACTAAGAATAATTAATTTGTCGACAGAGAAATACATAACTTTCCTTTATTGTAGCTCTGGCTGGAAGTAAGGACCTCGTATTAAGGCGGTTCTAGACTGGCGATTTTTGCAACTATAAGCACAGAATACAATATTAGTACAACTACCTAATAATAGACCATTTTTGTATGTTTGTAAACGTGCGTCTAAACCACACGATCATATCGTACGAGCTTAGAGAGCTTATGCTAGCTAGGATAAGTTTTATAATAACAAAAAAAAATCCTGATCTCGGAAACCATTAAAGAAATAGTAAAATAGATAGATAACCATTCGTCTAACAATACTTTTGATAAATCGATACAATCAAATGATTACTACAATGCAATAAATTAAGAACACTTCCTCTTAAATTAAAGTGACCCCTTCAAACCCTCAAATGCTCATAGAACAATGACAAAAGCCGTTCCAAACTTACCATTTATTATAACAATTAATAAAAAACATAATATTACAAAAAAACTTTCAAATCAATTAAAAAGTTACTCAAAAAAAAAGACAATAAAAAGTTTTTGAATTAAGAACGCCGCGGTTTAAGATACTTCTATTATAGGAGTATCGAAAAGAATAAGGGCGTGGATACAATACTACATTTTTTTTTCATACAAGTCTCATGTCAATAATAAATGTACGGAACACTAAACTCCTTAACCTTTGTGTAATTGTATTCTGTGGGTTAAGTTCTCTATATTCCCTTCATAGGTTTTTCATTGTATTGTAGACAGTAATGAATTGCTTGTTTCTCAACGACGCGCGTGTTTTGACAGCCAACATTGAGTAGTTGCACACAAAAGATTTGAGACGTCCGACAGTGATTAACGCGGTTTGAAAAGAAGTGACAAGTACACGGCGATCTTACGTGTGTGAAGGGCTCTAATAACTGTTTTAGAAAAAAGTTTTATTTTTTTACCCGACTACGGCAAAGCCAAAAGGAAGGGTTATGATTTTAGCAGACTAATATTTATAATATGTTTGTATTCCGTAGCGCCCTAAACTATTTTTGGGCCGATTTTGATGAATGTTGTGTCAATTGATTCATTGTTATGGTCAGTTAGGCCGTGAACATGCATTAATATTTAATCTATGTACTTATTGTACCTAACATCAAAGTTTTTTTTACGCAGTATCCCTAAATGTTTCCTTGTGTAAACCTTTCAGCCTGAGAAAGTTCCGTCAAAATCGGTACAGTCGTTCTGAAGATTAGCTTACAGACAGACAGACAAAAATTTTATAACGTGTGTTTTAGTTATACCTACTACAGACACTGAAATATTCATTTTTATAGATAAGTATAATTTCTAAAAATAATATTTCATTACTACATTACATATGTACATTATATGATTATACGTACCTACATAATAATACCTATATCTCTGACTTTAATATCGTATTGCACACCATCCCAAGTAACAAGAGGTTATCTTCAGGTCAATTTCACTTAATTACCAGTTGTCGTGTTTTATTATTAATAAACAACATTTGTGATATTTAACGTGACACTGACGCCACGCAGATAACAACAATAATTTTAATATTTATATGTTATTATTTATGTTATATATATGTTGTTATCAATAAATAATAATATGCGTAGGATCTTCGTCTAGCCAACTTTAGGGTGTTGTCATTTTAAAAACTTATATTTTAGTGTGCATATTAATACTATTATATACCTATATACTATACTTACTGTAACAGATCCAATTCTGTACATTGAAGCAGGGACTGAAAGCGGTAGAGCATACCGGTACATACCACCGTTATCATACCGGTACAAAATAGGTACCAAAATCTCAACCTTTATAAAAGATACCTTTATTTAACCGCTTTGCGATTTCGGTACCGAAAAAATACGAAAAGGTGCGCGCGCGGGGGTGAAGAATTTGGCCACGTGCCGCGCGCCCCGCGTCCCCCGCTTCCCGTCGGTTCCTGTGTTTGTTAAAACGTAAGGATTTTAAGAAATTCCAAATTCTAAATCTAAAAATAAGAATATTAAAGAATAAAGAATGCCGAAGTGGTGGTATTCATTCAACGGCACATCAAAGTAAAGCCTTATTAGATAAAAATATCGATATAAATAGCGGTACCGAAATAAAAGTACCGTTTTTTATTTCGGTACCGCTAAACTGAAATATAAAGGTACAGAAATAAAGAGGTACCGAAATGAAGCGGTACCGAAATTATAGGTATTTAAACATTTCGGTACTTTTATTAAAAGGGTAGGCCCATTACCGCTAAATAAAACTATCATTAAATTCCGGTTATTCAGTCCCTGCATTGAAGATATTTTGAAAATTTTTATTGGAGGGCACTCTATAATCTGAATTCTGATACTGAAGCCAAAACTGCAATTTTTTTCATTTTTGTCTGTCTGTCTGTCTTTCTGTCTGTCTGTCTGTCTTTCTGTCTGTCTGTCTGTATCTTGGCCGCGCATCACGCCGAAACTACTGAATTGATTCGAATGAAACTTGGTACGATTTGAGTTTATACTCTGAGGTAAGAATAGGATACTTTTATCCCTAAATTCAGCACGGTTCCCTTGGGAAAGGGGAAGAAAGTTAAAACGTGTATTTAGCTGTAATTCATTAACGCGTAGTTCGATATAACTCATTCTTTTTTTGTTAGAAAGGTAGTACTTTAAGTATAGTCCCGTAATAAGTATAATCGTAATAAGTATTAAGTCCCGTAAGTTTTTTGGTTCAGAAATGACACACATTTATTGGGTTCAAAATCCAAATAACTTGGGACCCGGATCTTTGTACGTACGGCTTATTTTAAACTGGTCTGCGTTTAAGTTTATGTTTGTCGGCCTGTCTATTTGTTTCAGCTAATCTCCGAAACGGCTGGATCGATTTTGATGGAACTTTCAATGGCAGGGAGGTGACATTTAGTTACATTTAGTTCAGATACAAAAAAGAATGATGGGATCCGATCCGATCCTATATAAAAACCTATATCCACGCGATCGAAGTCGCGGGGATCAGCTAGTATTAATATAAATTCGTTTGATAATATTGACTAATGAACGCATAAGTAACTAAACATATTTTGACTGACGCCGCGCCGTCGAGTAAAGGTGGCTTTATTTCTAGTAAAAATAATAATTAATTAATTATTTAGGCATTAGTAAAGTACCTACCTACTCTACAACTTGGTTAAAAGTATTTTATCATGAATTCATGACCTTTAATCATTTGCATAATGAAGCAACGCGTCGTCAAGCTGTTTTGGCTAGAATATTTTTATTTTATTTTTATTCGAATACATCAAAGGTCAATTTTGTTTTTATACCCGACACGGCTATTATAGAATGTCAAAATTACTTAATAACAATTTTAAGTTGAACGATTCTTGATTGAGATCGAAAAAAATATTTTAAAAAATGGACGCACCTTTGTCAACACAAAAAAAAATCATGATCAATGATCATGAATTTATTGAGTGAATTGTTTATGTATTCCATCGTAGGGTAAAATATAAACATTTTAATAGCGCATGTGGGTCGTGGGAGGCAATAGGGTAGGTGAACCGATAGACGTCCATAACTGGACTTAAGGTCGGGGCATATCTACTAGCGTAGAGTCGAAGCGCATCAAAAAAATTGGTTGTCTGTAAAGTCGATTTACGGACGATAACGTGATAACGTCATAAGAAAACAAAGAGAGATAGATGCATCACTACTTCACAAGCCGAACGCTTAGTTCCGCGCTCGCGTGGTGCTATAGTACACAGTATGATACGTGCGTTGCTATGGCGTTGCCACGGTACGTGCATTGCTATGGCGTTGCTACGGTACGTGCATTGCTATGGTACGTGACAATGAGTCGTGCTTTTTCGTGCATGCGGCCGGCGTTCATCTATTTATAAGAAAGACGTTATCACGTCAAAAATGTTCATGGCATATTGGCACTTATCTTTACAAATAAGTTATAGTCCCTACGAATAGGTTAGTGCGAACTTATCTTCTTTTTTCGCTCCGATGTGCATTGACGCTGCGCACGTATGCCCCGACCCTAAGTCCAACGGTGGATGTTTATCGGGCTCTGGGGCGCTATTCTCAACTTAGTTACTAACAGAAAATAACAGCCACCGAATAAGTTCGATATACAGCACATTGCTGCTTTACTGTGTGAAATATAAACAGTGATTTCATATTGTCCCACATTAAAACAACAATGAATATTGAACTAAATTGTTGGCAACCATTTTCTGTTGGTAACTAAGTTAGAGAATAGCCCTACAGGTGGACTATTCTGTAACTTATATTGTATAGTTCGATATACATTGCTGCTTTACTGTGTGAAATATAATGTGTTTCCATAATTTCACACAGTAAAGCAGCAATGTATATCGAACTAATTCGTTGGCAACTATTTTCAGTTGGTAACTACTAACTAAGTTAGAGAATATCCCTACAGATGATGGTGATGATTGGTAAAGCAAATGCGAAATAGCTAGGTAAGTAAGTACCTACTTGCACGAACTATCTCGGTGTAAACATTTGACCAAACTCGCTATAAACACAAACATGTTTGCTACCACGCGGGTGAGTCACGCGGTCACGGCCCGGAATAGAACGGATAATGGCCACGTATCACTTCGGTATGAATATTAATTCGATAGACATCAATTAGGTAGCGGAGATACTATGTAGCTTACTATAGAAATATAATTACTACGGACCTGTTTCATAGTAATTATTTCTGCACTTACAATTAGAATAAAATTACTCACTTACATAGTGCCTATATCTAAATGATAATATCTATGCGAGTTGCCGACCGACATTAATAGTTGATTCGCCTGAAATTACCTATAATAAATATGAAAATATATGTTTTCGGATTTGCAATCGATAGCAGAGCCAAAAATACATGCAATGGAAAGGAAAGTAGAATTAATAATGACTGACTACTTACTTAATAATAAGTGTACCAAACGACAGCGCGTACTTACACGATACGTAAATAATAATAAAAATAAATGATGTAAATATTTTATTAATTCTTAATATTAATATAATATTCATTAAATTTAAATTAGGCCCCTATCCCACTGGCGTTTTGCGAGCGTTGGCGTTTCTCCAACGTCTGTGCAGCGTTGTCGCAACGTCAGCGTTGTCGCAACGTTAACGTTGCGAAGTCAAAGCGTGAACGGTTGCCATTATAGTAGGGGAGCCGAGGATGCTAAATGTGGATTTACTCGAGCGTCGTCGGGATTTAGTAGATTTTATAGATTAGTTGATAGAAAGAATAAAAGGTTATATTATAAGGTTTTCCATTTCAGTGGTGGAGAAAGCTTCTAGCTGCACGCTCTCATCGTCAATAGACGATTTTTATAACTTCGGCTTGTGGAAATCGGCTGATTATATTTTTTTTGTTATTTTTGCATCATTTCCTTCAAAATCTCGCCTCTCTTATCTTAATCTGACGGCCTTGAGTAAATCCAAAAATCCCCTCTTGGGCTCCCCTACTATTGGACACTCTCAACGTTGACGTCGCGTCAACGCGACGTTAACGTCGCGACAACGCTGCGCAGACGTTGGAGAAACGCCAACGCTCGTAAAACGCCAGTGGGATAGCGGCCTTAATAAAACCCTAAAATTATTGAAATTTTCGGGTTTCAGGAACTTCGACTACACAATTTTTTGCACTTAGTAAACATAATAGAATAGTAGCGCAGTATGTACGCGCACCGAAAATGGTTAACGCCCGCTGACTTTTTTTGTCCCTGTCATTTGTACGGGATTACGCTAACAGGGAGTGCGCTATACTAACATGTCGCGGTTATAGGTTGGTATTTTAAATTAGTATTCGCCAGCTATTTTAAATAATTCAGATACAAACAATTCAAGCTCAAACTGAGGTCATAGCCACGAGTAGCATCAAGCGTAGCTAGTACAGATTATGTTAATTTCACAGGAAACATCTCGTAAACAAATTCAACGAATTGCAAAATGACGGCGGGTTCATAAAAATAGCAACTAATCGCGCTCATTGTTGTTATCTGGCTCAGTCGGCGTCGCATTAAAACACGAGTGCTGTAATTGCGTTTATCATTAATATAAAACACGAGTGGCCCGGCAATGAAGTGAAGTTTGAACCGAAACTAACGTGTAAATGAAACACTAAAGTGCAACGTGTAACATAATTGAAATTAAACCATGATTTGGATGGTTGGTATGATTTAATCATTTTGATTTAAATCATGATTTAAATCACGATTTAAATAAAAATATTTTTTCAGTAAGAGTCAATGATTTAATCAACTATCTTTATTTCTAGCTTCGAATTATCAAACTTAAACATTAAGGTTTAACAGTATCTAAATAAATCATTTAGGTATGTCGCTCTGCTGTAGCGATATCGATGTAATTGTTCATAGTTTAGTTAAGTTCCCAAACTGTTGTGTAACCTTGGTGTGCACAATACCAAATGTGGAAAACACTCGTTCAACAGAAGCTGAAGAGGTAGAGGAGGAAGAGGAGAGCTGTGCTATCGCCCTAAATAGTTGGATACATTTTTGATACTCAATATTTTATACTTTTTGACTGGACCGAAACTATAACTTTTTAAAAATCTAATAAATCATAATTTTTTTGATAACTTGAAAAAATCGTGATTTTTTCAACCCTGGCTGAAACTAAAATGTAACGTGTAACGTAACTGAAATTAACGCCATGTGTTAAACTAGTAGGAGTTCAAATTGGCTTGCGAAAGCAAAAAAATCGGCCAAGTGCGAGTCGGGCCTCGCTCTTTTACGGTTCCGTACATAATTATGAACAATATAATATTTTAGGTTTAAGAAATATTTAATTTTCGAGCTAAACATCGCAACAAACCGTGAAAGAAAAACCCAAAAAATGTTCGTTTGTTTTGGGTCACAGCTTATAAACTATTTTATAAATCCTTTGTTTTTAGTATTTGTTGTTTAAATAGAGCATATGGTACATAATATGCCGAAATATTATATTCCTAACTAGTTTAGTTTTTGAGATAGCCCCGTCACAAAAATGGTCTAAAACTGACAACTTTGATGGCCCCCCATTTCCTTATTTTTTGAGCAAAAAATTAAAAAAATATATATTCTTACTCTACTCAATGAGCTCTAAATAATGATATCCCAAGACAAGCTAGGGTAAAAAAAAAAATTTTTTCCGGCTACTTTCTCATGTAAGGGAGCCCCCCTGAAAAATAATTTTATTCAATTTCTAATTCAATATTTGATTTTGGATCAACGTTCTACACAAAATACCAAAATTCCAAGTTTGTAACTCATTTCGTCTGCGAGCTAGAGACCTGTGACCGGCGGACAGACAGACAGACAGACAGACAGCCGAGTGACATTAATAGGGTTCCGTTTTTACCCTTTGGGTACGGAACCCTAAAAATCGATATCACAAAAATTATTCGTATTATACAATCCAAGCAATCTTTCAAATTTGCATATTTAATTATTTAATGAATGCAATGACTAGGTACTTGTTGTTGTAATGTATCTATGTAAAGTTGCTATGTAAAATACATTTATATTAATAACAGATAAAAACCTTCAGACCAGTTTGCGCGATTAATTGATAGAAAACACGCAAGATAACGAGCCCACATAATTATTATTCTGCAAAATTAAATGAAAAACAATATACCTATATATTATGTAATTATACAGGACAGAGATATCGAAATTCCGATCTTTAAAGCTGTAATTTACCAATTAATTGGTTTAATTTCAATACCTTCATAGTGAACCGCTATTTTAATAGTTTACGAATTAACTATGGAATCCCCGATTCTTACATAGAAATTGATTTCTCTTCAATAAATTACAAAATGCACTAATATATTTTATTTACTATAAGTATAAATAGATATATTTATTCAAACAATAATAATTATTAAATTTGAATAAACAATTAATTTAAATAAATACAAATTAAAACAACATACAATATAATACATAATATTAACATAATAATATTTAGTAGGTAGGTATAAAATAAACCAATTCTATATTATACTATTTTATTTGCTTTTTAATTTCTTAATATTTAGGTATTAATAAATTTTTATTTTATAGTCTTATTATATTAACCGTTTTAGTCGTTTTAATCGACCCTAAATTTTCCCAGGATAAAAAGATCACTTCCTGTTTAATCAGCCTCTACCTGACTGTGAAAGTCCCGTCAAAATCGGTTCAGCCGTTCCGAAGATTGTCCATTAATTTTTTGGTATCGTTCAAAATTCAAATAAATAATGAAATAATCATAAGAGCGAGCTTACAAAGATGCATTTTTTAAATCAGGCACATCAATTTCATTCATTTGTACTAGGTTCTTTCATAGAGCCCAAATTAGACGGTGCCCCGTTCATCTTTCATTTTTGCGATGAACGATGCGCGATACGATATTTGCTATGGCACAGTGCCTGTGAACGACGAACGGTTGGTGTTTAAACGGTTAATTTTCTTAACTTAACTTGAAAATGAAAGCAAAAATCCCGAAAAATTAACTGTCTTTGGGCTTGAGGTAACTATGAATTACCTATACCTCTTACGTAGTGTAGTAAATGCTCATAGTAAAAATCTGTCCACTCTCTACGTACGGATGCAACAGCTCTTTCGAGCTTGCTCGGCGAACATGCGCGAGTATCTACGAGGATCCTTTAACAATGCGAAGACGCGCTTTGAAATTCCTTCTGTATTTTAAAACTTGTGTTAAAAAAAATTGTATTCTACGATTTCTACGAGATCTTTACGTGAGTATTATTATGTAACAAGTTGTATTGTTGTTGGTTGGTAGTTAGTACTCTTGATAGGTAGGTATTAAAAGTATTTATAATTACAAATTCCTATTATATATGTTACGTTACGTTTATGTGTATTAAATAACATAACGAGTAGTATTTTTTGTTGGTGGATATTAAAAGTAATTTTTAATGTGAAACGAAAATTAAATACGTAGAGAATACTCTAAGTAGGTGTGGGGGTACCTACCTACCTATTTTATCTTAATTAAGTTGGTATACAAATAAAAGATGTATCCTATTTAAATGTAATAGGCTAAGAGACGGTAACCGTAAAAGTGACGCCACGTGTATTATTTAGCCAAGTAATTATTGTGAAAAACAGATAATACCTATTGAATATGACAAAGTCATTTACCCGCATTAATAATGGCTGGCCTTCGATTTATTTTAGTTGTCGCTCAGAATACCTAACGTGCATTTTCAAACACATACCTACCGCTCGACAATGTTGCAGCAGTAGCTAGGTTGGTACCCTTGGTTGACTCAACACCCAATGTTGCCAACACTGATTAATTGTAGAAAAAGAAATATCATTTGGCTAGCAGCTGGCACTAAATAAGTAACTAATGCATTGCAGCCAACCTAACGAAATAGGTAATATAAGGAGCAAAATCTATCTATTCTATACTGTATATAATAAAATCGTAGACTTGCCGTATCTGTACATTAAAGATTTTTGCAAAATAATAACTGGGGGATGTTAGGGATAAGTAATAGAACGTAAAAAAAGCTATTTTTGAAATTTTTGTCTGTTTGTCGGTTTGTCTGTTTATCTGTTTGTCTGTTTGTCTGTATGTTTGTGCGCGCATCACGCGAAAACTACTGAATGGATTGAAATGAAACTTGGCATGATTTACTCGTAAGTTCATACTACGGAGTAACATATAGGATACTTTTTATCTCAAAATTCAGCATGGTTCCCTTGGGAGAGGGGATGAAAGTCAAAATGTGTACTTAGCTGTAACTCATTAACGCGTGGTCAGATTTCATTCATTCTTTTTTTGTTAGAAAGGAGATAGTTTAAAGATTATTGGCTAATCTCTGAAAGGCTGGATCGATTTTGATGGGACTTTCAGTGGTGGATTTTTACATTTTTATCTACCTAAATATCCACCAGTGAACTTTAAACAGTTTTTAGGAAGGTATTGGCTCAAAAGAGCTTAAGAAAAACTCAATTTTATTTAATTTTTTAATTAATTAATAATAATAACAATTGACACTGTAACCGTGACTTTGGGTTTGTTCTTTTTACAATTCTCGCAAGTCCATTTACCATACCCTACGCTTACTAGTTACTTGATAAATGAAATTATTCACAACCAAGTCGAAACTCACTGAGCGATCTCGGTTTATGTGTAACAACACTTCCTAAATGCCTCCGGGCGCATGATAAAAGGTGGCCATAAATAATAATTAGTGCCCTGGAATTGAACCTGGGCAGTTCTTTGGGACTAACGATCCCCCTTGTCGCTCGAGGCGGTCCGGTATTATTAATACCAACGAATGGCTGATTTATATCTTTATAGATGCCTACTCGCGAGTGTTGCGAGGCGAGCGATTATCAGACAAATATTTAATCCACACTGATGTTATAAAATATGTGACAAGTGTGTCTGTCTGTTACCTTTAAACGGCTCAACCCCTAAATTGAACTTGTACGTATACTATGTAATACTACTAATACCTACATAGCTTGCATCTTTAAGACGGACATAGTAGGTAGGTATAGCTTTTATCTCGGAAAATGCATGCCGGTAATCAGCTGCTCTATCATTTACTAGCTAGTGCTCGTGACTTCGCTCGCGTGGATTCATACAAATCTCATACAAACATTCATCCCCCATTTAACCCATTTGGAGGTAGTTATTCTAAAATTCCTTGTGCCTACACGCAATTCTTTATTTTAAACTCTAAACCTAAATACCAATTTTCATGGATATAACTTGATAAATGATGTGAAAATTTACGGAATCTCATACAAACCTTCATCCCTTATTTAACCCACTTGGAAGGAGAATTCTCAAAAATCATGAAACACGTATTTCTTTATTTTTAACCAACAGTAGGTACAAATACAGACTTTAATGGATATAACATGAAAATGACGGACTTTCATACAAACTTTCATCCCCTATTTAACCCGCTTAGGGATGGAATTTGCAATAATCCTTTCTTAGTGTGCACCTACGTCATAAACGGAAGCTACTGTAAAAAATTTAAGTTTCTAGCTTCAGTTGTATTGGCTGTGCGTTGATGATCAGTCAGTCAGTCAGAACAAGCCTCTTTATATTAGTACTAGCTGATGCCAGCGAGTAGCGACTTTGTCCGCTTGGATTCTTATAAATCTCATTCCCTATTTAACCCATTTGGGGGAAGAATTTCCAAAAATCCTGAAACATATCGTCACTGGAAAGGCAAATTTACTTAACCGCCAAATTGGGCATATTGAGTTATATACATATTCGGAATCAGCGAATTTTTCTGCATCGATCTATCTAGGTAACATTGCAATCGGATTACTTTTGTGGCGCTTAAGTAACCCGTAAAAACGAGGGAATTCTTTTGTTCTGATTACGGAAACGACACATTTTTTGGTCTTTTTTATACTATTGTCGCATAAGTCATATTTACTTACTATATAAATATAAAAATTTCAATTAAAGTAAGTATGCTTTTCTGTGGATTTAAGAATAACTTTGTTTAAGAAATTTTGGTTTAAATAAATTGCAATATGGCGTGGCGTTTAAGAAAAAGTGTCCTAATATTTTTATGGGGTGAATGGTGTTAACGTAATTTAGCCTGACTGTTATTGAGCAGTTTGCTATCGACGCGACAGTTCAAAATCGTAAGTGAACGCGCCCAGGCAGGTGCTCGCAGGCGGTTAAGTCAGTCGGCTCGACAGATATTTTTGGAGCCGCTGCTGCTGCTACGTGAGAGTATTAGTCTATATTGTCACAATAGTAGTGTGAAAATATGTAAATAATAATATTTATTTCATTGATTGATTATCTATGTACCAATATAAGCGGAAAAGTTTGTTTGTTTGAACGCGTTATTTTCTGGCAGTACCTGTCGGATTTGAATTTTTTTTTTGTATTTGATAGCCCAATTTTTGGGGAAGGTTATAGGTTATTATCCCTACTAGCCTAAGGGGGTAAAATGGGGGTAGAAAGTTTGTATGAGTCCTATGTTTTTAAAGTTACAGACCTGAAAATCGGCATTTAGATTATTAGTTTTAAATACTAAAAATCTATATAAGTTATTCTGGAAAATCTGCCCTTAAAAATAGGGGATGACAGTTTTAAAGTAAGTTTTAATTATTGTTATTATTAACTTGAAATTTGGAAGGAAGCCTCTTTCAAGGGCGTAAGTATCAATCTCTCAGATATCTCAGAAATAGTAATGAGAAAATTCACCTTTAAAGGGGTAAAATGGGGGATCGAAGGTTACATGAAAGTCCTATTTTTTTCAAGGTACATGAAAATTTACATATAAGTTACTAGCGATTGCCCGCGACATTGCCCGCGACTTTGCCCGCGTACAATTTCTGATTTCCTATGAGATTATATTTTCTCGCTGTAGAGAGGCCTATAAGTGGATGCCTACGTCACAATATCTATCTATCTGTATGCTAAATTTCAGCTCGATCTGTCCAGTGGTTTAATTTGTGCGTGTTGATAGATCAGTCAGTCAGTCCGTCAGTCAGTTTTTCCTTTTATAAATTTAGAAGAAGATTAGTTGACGTAATAAATAATGGACTCTCATATAAAACTTCATCCCCTATTAAACCCACTTGGGTGTGGCATTTCTTAAAAACCTGAGACACGTAATTCTTTATTTAAAAGTCTAAATCCGAATCGAATGTCTAAAGACGAGTATTCATGGAAATAACTTGAAAAATGAAGGACCTTCAACAAATTCCCAAATTGAAAATTAAAAAAATCTTTTCTTAGTGGATGCCTACGTCACAATAGCTATCTGTATGCCAAATTTCAGCTCGATCCATCCAGTGGTTTGAGCTGTGCGTTGATAGATCAGTCAGTCAGTCAGTCACCTTTTTCTTTTATATATTTAGATTAGTTTTAAATAATAAAAACCTGTATAATTTATTTTGGAAAATCTTCCCTTAAGGGTGAATAAACAGGGGATGAAAGTTTTTATGGGAAGTTTAAAGTAAGTTTAATTATTGTTATTATTCTGCCATTGAAAAAAGCATAAATGGTATTATGATTTGGACATCTTCACAGTGGAGTACAATTTTCACTCTGGCTAGGAAGTCACCGAAACCCGACAAATTTCCTTGAAGTATTTTTCTACAATTATATCCCATTTATTAAAATTAGTATACTTAAGAACGTCTACTTCTTTTAATAAATGGGATATAATTAAAGATAAATACTTCAAGGAAATTTGTTGGGTAAAATAAGCAAACTAAGCACTGTTACATTTAAAAAATCAACAGAATAAATGTTATAGCTTATGTGAATCCAGATGCAAAAAAATGAAAAAATTTAATAACGAAAAAAAATTCCACCATCCAACTGAAACCATGTTATAAAGCGCGCTGCTGTCAGTATAGAAATAAGTATCTGGATCTCAACAAATTGTGTACCAACAAAGTCATAATAGTCATTATAGTTTCATGAAGAGTACAAAATTGACCTATACTAATTACAAGCGGACACCCGCAACTTTGTTCGCGTAGATATATATTGGTTTTTAAAAATCCCGTAGGAATCATTTTGTTTTTCCTTTTCCTTCCTCATATCATGCTAAAAACTGTTAAAAGTTCAATGATGGATGTTTAGGTAGATCAAAATGTAAACATCCGCCAGTGAAAGTCCCATCAAAATCGATCTAGCCTTTTAGAGATTAGTCGTTAATCTTTAAAGTATTTACTTTCTAACAAAAAAGAATGAATGAAATCGGACCATACTAGTATACCATCACCAGCATACTAGTATAGTGATATTAAAAGAAATTTTGTCGTGCTTCTATGTCTTTATGTTATGTCTTATAAGCAAGTTTAATTTACAAAAAAAATTAACTTAACGACGTTACAGTAAACTTGACTCACTTTGCAATGAGATATGAATGAGGTACTTTTTACTTAACCGCCACTTATTTCCTAAATTAGCAGATATAGTGATCTACAGCATATTAATCAAAATAACGCTATAAAAACGTTTTACGTATCAAGTTGTTTGATTAAAATCAGATGATAAATTAAAAAGTTATGAATTTTTTTGTTAAAAAAAAAACTTTAAATGGCTTTTTCTCGAAATGCCGTTTTGGCGGTTAAGTAAATTTGCCTTTCCAGTGACGATATTCTTTATTTTTAACCAAACCATTTATAGGTATTCCTTTCTTAGTGTGCACTTACGTCATAAAAGGAAGCTACTGTGAAAATATTAAGTTTCTAACTTCAGTGGTTTAGACTGTGCATTGATGATCAGTCAGTCAGGACAAGCCTCTTCATATTAGTATAGATAGATATTTAAGTGCGAACTACCCGCGACTTCGTTTGCATATTTTGTTTGGTTACGTTTATAAATACCACGTAGGAACCCACACATCCGCTTCTAATAAAAATAAGGATTCAGTAATAAAAGTTGCATATTTGATCAGTGGAGCGAAAAAAAAAAAGGCAAAAAGTTCAACCTCCCGAGAAAAATTCAAGAGCCGAAACATCGGAGTCACGACAGAACCTTAGGGCAAACAACCAAATAAACATAAAAGATGGCCCCCAGGCGAATCAAATTAATAATTCCGAATTTACAGTTTTATAATAGCCGCTATTTATCTTTTAGCCGGATAAAAACACTTTTGTATGGGCGTTGATTGCATGCTGTTCCTAAATGTACCTAAATAAAGTTTATCATAAACGGACTACAAAAATTGCTGCCTATATAGGTACTCTGATTTTTAATTCCGTGGAATTCTGATAGCTGTCATTGTCATTTACAGATGAGTTATTTGTATGGAGTTAACATCTACGAAGTACCTACGAGTTTACCCCAAACTACTTTAATTCCCTGTCATCATAAAAAGCCATATGCCGCGTAATAATATTATTCGTTTCGCCCTAAAATAGAAAACACCAAGAGTGGAAACAATGAGTGCACACTAACAGCAATAGAAAACAAAAGAAGCACATTGAAAAATTTATTCAAAAATGGAAGTCAAATGACATTATCACCATGAAGTGTCTGTCAGGCATTTGTCATATCTACATGCGGCAGTTGATTTGTATTTGCATAAGTTTTGAATTTTTTATCATTTTTGTGGGAATTGTTTTATCTCTGGTAACATTACGAAACGTCAGAATTCCACGGAATTAAAAATTAGAGTATAGTAGGCTATATACTGATACTGATATTATCAATGTATAAATCTATATCCGTCTTTGTAAAATATAGATAGGTACAGCCCAGAATCAAGTCACAGTAGGTAGATGCGGTACCTTGATATAGTTTTATTAGTATAGTTTAATTTTCCCGAATTCTTTGCTGGCGAGTTTATATAAGTTACCTAAGCCTAAATCAATAGGTGCATAGAATAATTGAATTTTCTGTCCTAAACATTGATATTTCTAAATTAAAAATTGCATCTGAGTGCAGCAAAGTAACTAGGTATAACCCAGCAATATTATAACTTTAAATACTTACTCTTACTACACTCGTGTGAGTGTAATAGATAAAGACGCAATTTGACGCTATACAATTAATTGCATATAGGGTGGATGCTCCTTAGGCCGACACTCCCCCATAGGTCGGCACTTCGTTATATTTCTGTCGATATTATCGGTCGGTACCGAGCTTAGACAAATCAGCACTTTTTTCTTAAATAAATAAAAAAATATATAAGGGAGAGTCCGGCAGTACGGGCCGGCATCCAGTACGGGCCAGTTGCTATTTCTAAGATTCTATAACAGCTAATGCTGACACCATTAGCTCCATTTAAGTAGTTCACTTTGACAAGTCTATGCCCAAAACGGCGGCGACCTGTCAGCTACCGACTAACTGCCAGTGCAAAGAATTGCGTTGCGCGCGGTGGCGTTCGTTACACAAGTATTGTACCGGGGGTGATATTTTAATATTATTGGACTATATCGAAAATAGTTAATCATCGTATGTATTTATTATTTATATAGCTACAATAATAATGTTTTAATTGTTGCTTTATACGTAACATTTTATAATTGAGGTAGTATAGTGATACTAGTGATACTACACTGGTATTTGTTTCTGACCGGTACTGGAGGACAATTTTTTTTACTATTAATTTTTAGTGTCTTTAGATTTTATTAATAAATTTGATTCTTTCCAAATATATTGATGTTACATTATTTCTATTTATACATTATGAGTTATTTTACATAAATCAGCAAATATCTAACATATTACTTTGGAGATTTTAATTTTATATCAAATATACCTTAGGGTGTCGGTACTGTAGGACTCTCCCCTACTTCTTTATGCTAAAAGCGGGTATTAAAAATTGAATCAAAAAGCCAAAAGCATGAAGTACCTATTAGAAGAAAAAAACATTGTACTGAACTTGCTTCGTTTGACACGTCTACGAATTTTTAAACATGACACGATCCTTAAAGTGCCGACTTATAGAACATTCACCCTATACAAATTGCACAAGAACAAGTCCGTTTAAGAGCAACTTAACATTGGATTCAAACACGGAACTCATTTTATCTATGGATTCAAAACTTCTACTATGTTCTTTTTATGAACTTAACGAGTTCTTGGTTTCCGTTTCGAATTAATGAACCAGACAACCAATCAATCAATACATATACGTAGAAACCTACTACATCTCTATTTATAAGTATTTTAACTATTGTTTGGTGTTCATTTGAAACTTCAATCAATTATATTAAATGTAATTTTAATATAAAATAAGTTTCTATTTTAAAATATGAGAAATAATTTTACACTTCATATTTTTTATAAAGTTCATTTACACTGGATTTATCACCACAGCACGAAATAACAACGTATTGTGACAAAAAACGCGCGACAGCTGACGTACATATTATTTAGCCCAACTGAGTCTGGCAATACAGAGAGGCAATAGCGCCAGTGTCTTGGGCATCATGCCCATAATAAAAATTTTTGGACTTGTATATATATATGTATGTATTTTTAGTAAATATTTTTTTACAAAAATAATAATGGATAATTTGTTATTTTTTAAGGATATGTTAATACAACTGTTTGGGCTTTTAGGTATATCGTACAAAAAACTAAAATAACCTTTTAAAGCGCAGTGAACTCCAAAAGTTTGTGAGCGTAAGAATATTTTATTAATTATTTAGATTAGGTACTAATAATGTGATCAAAGTTGACTGACAAAAATAATGATAGATTTATTCAATTCTAATTTACCTACATACCTTCTGATTTAAATATTGCAATTTCACAAACATTTGACTAAGTAGGTATCTTAACTTCGATAGTCTAACTACAATTCTAAACTATCAATTGTTTTGTAGGTCTACAAAACAATTAATTGAAAAGAAGTTTCAATTCAATTTATGTATTGAAAATTATAACAGAATTTCGGTTTGTCCTTTAAGTTAGGTCCTTAATTGAATTTTACTTATAAAACATCAATTGCATAGGTATGGTACATACCTATACCTACCTACTTGCTAACATAATCTGTCTGTCATAGGCCGAGAATCTCATAACTGTTGATGACAGTTAAACATAGCTTTGAAGTACTACGTACCTACCTACCTCTTAATTTATCAAGTTTCGAACGTAATTGTCTATCATTTTCAAAGTTTTCATTTGTCTCAATAATTATTAGGTATAGGACTACCCACAGTCACACACGCTTTTGTATTAGTTCGTTTGTATGACACTTTTGAAGTTATTCATTTGCCAATAATTTATATTAAAATATTTTATTTTACATTTATTTATTAAATGAAGTGGAAAGCAACTAAAATACCTAATTCTAATAAAAAATATCTGTTTTAAATTTTCCATTTCTTCTAATAGGTAGGTAGGTTAGGTAATGTACAGATCTACATAATATTCACTTTAAATCGTTTTCATATTAGGTATACATAATACACTAAGTGCCTAGTCGCTAGTTATTATTGTATTGTATTTAAATGGTTGACATAGCAACACAGTGATAAATTACATCCTTCACAATAAATTTAATAAAATTCACAATAGGTATAATGTTGTTGATGATAATGCTATCACGTTACAAAAAAAATCTCTTACACATTATTTAAATAGGTACGATAAAAAGTGGCACATTATCTCAAGTCATGACGGAAATAAAGCAGACCGACAACTACAGAGTGTGATAAATACTGTCACATTGGAAAACAGTGTCTATGTGCGTATTTGATTTCAACTTAAACTATGAATGTAATGTTTTCATTTTTTTTTCATATCTTATAATTTAACTCTCTTTTGAGGGAAAAAACTTATGAGAAAATAAAGATTTTAGTGGCACACTTATTTACGCCCATAACTTGGTTCCATTATATTTCTGATAACTCTCTTTTGAGGGAAGAAAATTATGAGAAAATAAAGATTTGAGTGGCACACTTATTTACGCCCATAACTTGGTTCATTATGTTTCTGATAAAACTTTTTGAGGGAAAAACTTTATGAGAAAATAATATATATTATATTATAATTTCAACTTAAACAATGAATGTAAAAAAAATCTAATTCACGTGGCACACTTATTTACTTACGCCCATAACTTAAGTTCATTTCAAATCTGATAAAACTCTCTTTTGAGGGAAAAAAATTATGAGAAAATAAAGATTTGAGTGGCACACTTATTTACGCCCAAACTTAGTTCCATTACATTTCTGATCTCTCTTTTGAGGGAAAAAAATTATAAGAAAATAAAGATTTTAGTGGCACACTTATTTACGCCCATAACTTGGTTCATTATGTTTCTGATAAAACTTTTTGAAGGAAAAACTTTATGAGAAAATAAACATTTAAGTGGCACACTTATTTACGCCCATAACTCAAGTTCATCATGTTTCTGATAAAACTCTTTAAGCGAAAAACTTTATGAGAAAATAAAGTTTTGGGTGTGTAATGTATATTTTAAATAAAATATTAAATAAACACACTGACATTGAATATTGCACACCAAAATGTTTCAGTGCGATAGCACAAACACAATTGTAACATTTTATTATTTGCGCCAGATAAGGGCATGGACTTAAATAACCGTAGCAACAAGATAAAAGTAGGTATGTGACCGTTTTTTATCAGTAAAATGTCTGTTGCTAAGTAAGTTGATAAGAACATACCAACTGAACAAAAGTTTTATCCGAGTATAGGTAATATTTTTCAGTCTTCAATTATTTATTTTCGAAATATGCAACTTCTTTGCAAAAAACACTAATGATCACTTTGCTCACAGAAATTTTTTTTTTTCTTATACCTACTAAAATTTAAAATGTTGTCACTTACGTTTTCTTCTTATTCCTATCTATACTCATAAAATATAACAAGCCATAAAAAATGTGACTCACCATGTTTTTATATCTGCAGAATCTTTATTTATTTTTTACTTTTATGTTTTTTTTTTTCAAATTACTTCATTTAAGTATTCGTATCATTTCCATGGCACTTGTATAAATGCCATCTAATTTTTCGACACTGTAGCACTGATCGTCACTTCATATATTTTTTACAAATTCACAGTTTTAAATTTTAGCAAATTTTATAATCGTACGTATGATTTATATTTTGTTTTGAGTTATGTAAAGCTTTGATGTTGCGACGGAAACTTATTGACTTTACTATAATATTTTCGTCGCATCCTCCGATTCACATTTCCGGCTCCACTATCCACCTAATAATATCCATGGTGAAGTCTTATTGGATTTACAGGTTTAAAAATCTTATGTTATCCTATTAGAATCGAAGAGGCGAAGAACGCGTTGTCGCATGAGTTACCAGTAAATAAAAAAAACAATTGACGATACGTGTTCGCGCGTCGATTGTCGTCACGAGAAGGCACACCGAGGCGCGAGCGTCGGCCGCGCCAAGCCAACGGATTGTGTAAACGCCACTCGCTCCGGTGGCGTCGCCGGGCGGGGGCGGCGCGGGGGAGGGTCGCTGCCACGCACGCACACATACACCCCCTATACAGTTCTTATCCATTACTAACGCTCCTATTTTGAATACGCGACACGCCAATCTAGCTTCTATGCGTCAGGTACATACGAACTCGAGGGACGTGACGAACGGACCGCGACCGGCATCGGAACGTCGGCAGAGCGAGAGCCCGAATTACCACGCGAGCGCGAGGGACGCAGCACCATCGGTAGTCGAGTTGAGCCGCGTAACGCATGTGTGTAGAACGCTCCGCAACAGTGCGGTAGTGTCGGACTTTGTAAGTACGCGTAGATGAGAAGTGCCGTGTCTTGAAATTTTAATAAACGAGGCCCGGCCCTGTCATCTACTTTTGAATTTTAAATACGATACTTGAACCGACGCGCCGCGTTGATGAGCGTTACGACTTACTGAAACTATCATTGATACATACGCGTTCACGGACCACTGAGCACTCGTGTAACACAAGTTAACTCTCGACGTACAAGCTTACGTTACCCGAGCGATAAGTCAGAGAGCTTTAGAAAGATCAAGTTTCGGGACATAATGATCCTTTGATGAATAGAAACGGAAATTAGAATGGAACATGCTACACGAAAATTAAAGCATATCGATATATCCTCCCAAGGATACATTTGAGAGATCATAAACGGTCACATAGTCATATAAAGAATGATTAAGTATAAAAACGGGCGCGTTTAAAATTCACAGATGTGTGTATGACAGGCGAATGGCCTCGGCGTTATTGAGGAATCGAGTGTAAAGACCTCTGGTGTGTGTTTTTAAATACATATTGTGATGAGTAAAATATGACGGCTCGGAGGCTTAGCCGCACGCTCCACCCACGTTTAGATGATTAAAAATTTAAATACGCCACTAGAGTGTCGTCAGAGGACTGTTTTATATTCTATTCCACCCAGTTTGGCTTTAATACAACTAGTTTTCTATTCTCTAACGATCATAGATTTTCTTTCAAGTTCTCGATTCTAGTTTTGAGTCACGATGATTTTTTATATTATGGTCGAAATGATTTATATTTCATGGCAGATAAAGCGGTGCGTCCACAGGTGCGAGCAGATCTAATTTGTTGGTCAATGATTTATTTGTACAGGTTACACGGTTCTCTGTCATAAATTTAATTATACGTTGCTACATTGACGGGAAGTTTTTTTTAGAAAGTTTGGATTTTAACTGATAATATAGAAGTTCTTTATAGTAATTTATTACCAGACTCTACCATTGAATAAATCGGTGTAGTAAACAAGAACAACGAGTTGATAGAGGATTTACGAAAAACCAATAAATCAAGAGGAGATTATATGACGTAGAATTAAGAAAACTAGCAAAAATATATACATTTTAAATAAAGACGTAGAAACATTATCAATAGATGTCTATTCAAAAAATTAACTCATTATAAAAACGCAAAATGATATAAACTTTTGTTAGGATCAAAATGATGCACCCCACACGGTATTGTGAAAACAAATTGGTTTTAAATTTTAATTCTGACATTTTTCGTTACTAAACATTTTATGTCCAGTAAAATAAGAATCAAAAGAGAAAAAAAAAATCTACAAAAAAAAAACTTTTTTTTCTTTCTTTTTTATATTGTAATTTTAATAATAAAGAATTTGATACCATCATAGTTATCTTCTTCGAGCGTTGCAAAAACAAGTAAGTGCCATTTTTACTGACTTAAAATTCAACTCAACAGAATTAATAAAACAAAAAATGTATTAATAAGCGGTGCATTACTCGAATACGTCGAGCTAAAAGCATCTGAAGGAATTAATGAGTTCGGGTTTTATTCGGATTGCAGAACTGCGGTGGACGAAATAGAAACGAAAATGAATCGAATTAAGTATGTTCCTCATATTGTTTGTATTAACACTGCTAAAACTTTTGTAATTAATATTACTTACAATTTAGATACCTAGCTAGCCTAGATCGCACTCAATCATTTCAAAGGATAAAGCACATTTAATGTCATTATGTCATCATTGATACTGATACAAATGCCTACAATGCAGTATCTTTTAAATTAATCTGTCTCACGCTGATACTGTGAATAATATAACTGATGAATGATGATAGAGGATCAGATTTTCATAATTTCGTTCACTTTATATACCAAATACAGAAGGTGTGCTAGATATTAATTGATTCTTTTTTATTTCCTCGTAAAAAATACATTTTCGTCAACATGACTATTTGTCACAGCCATTTTATTCATAAAGTATTACAGTGGCAAAGTTGAAATTTGGCACAGTTAATAACTTTTTTATTGCAATATAGGCATATATACTCAAATCTTGAAAAATTTTTTTTCAGGGTGCCCCCGATTACAAAAGTGAAAGCTAAAAAAATAACTTCAATTGGATGTCCTCTTCCAGTACCTACATTGCAAGTCTGTAAATTCTAGATTTAAAACGATTTCATAGCACCATAATATCTCTATTTAACCGACATTATAATTATTAATTACAATATTATTGTTCTCAAGCAACCAAATTTTTAAGAATTGTAACTGGAACAGTTTGGGAAAATTCACTAGGTACTTCATTATGAATGATGTTTTATTTAAATTAAAAAAAACTAAAAGATTTATAATAACTAGGAAAATTTTCGAAGCCAAAAAATAGTAAAGTTCTCTTCAGTAAACCTAGTAAAATTAGGTAAGTAGGTACAGTGTTCTTCTTATCAGGTGTTGATCTATTCTCAAATAAGTATATGAAACTCGTCACCAGTAAAAGCTTATAAAATATTTAAATAAAAAAACTTAATTCTGGGCAAATAATTTTGTATGTTTTAATTAATTCTACATATTTACGAAGTTAATGGCTTTAATTCAGCTGTACACCAATTCTCGTAACTAAATTGATGGGTCAAAAAGTAATGCTATTAGATGCTCTTCTCAATAACTTTTTCTTGCAGAAAAGAAAAGCACTACTTTAAAATCTATCAGTTTACTTGTATACTAATAAATTAACACCATTACCTAACTACTTTTACCAGAAAACGTGGTAAGATTCTTTACCAGGATGCTTATCCTCAATTAGACCGAGTTCTCATTTGGGCTCATCAAAAACTAAGTTACCCAATGCTCTTATGCAATGCAATAAATAATTATCATAATAATTTAGTAAATAGGTCTTCTATTCTTTTATAGCTATAAATCAGAATCGCGTCTAATCTATACTACAACGCACAATCTAAGACAATGGATCCAGAGATTTGAAATTTGGAGGAAATATTCCTTGAGTAGGTATCCTAGAGGTGCAACAAGTAGCGATGTTTTGAAATTCCGTCCCTAACAGGGTGAAAAGGGTTATTGATAGTTTGTATGAGAAAACATTTTATTAAATTTAAATTTAAATTTAGTAGATACCTACTACCTATGCTTTTTTAAGCCTCTGTGTTATCAAGTTTAAAAATAGTGTTATCCTTTTCCACAGGGAGCATTGTGAAAGAGATAGGAATATATTTAGCCCTGTCATTTTAGTTTAGGTTTAGAGATTGTGTACAACAGAATTAGCCACAATGTCATCCTTCTTAAGAATGTAAGATGAATCTAAATCATGGATAACACAGAGGCTTAAAAAAGCATAGGTATACTTTTTTTTATCTATTCCGTCATGTAATAATTACAAAATCATTAGGTAGCCTTTATCTATAAATTATTCTCATTAATATGGATAAAATGGACTTCACTTAAATATAAGTTAAGTTTCTACGTCTCAATTTATGTGAAACGTGACTCTTGTAAAGCAGGCTAATCTGTTTGTTTGTCTAATAGCAGTTTGTTTGGTAGGTACGTAACTATTAAGTAATTTAAAAATAATTATCTATTTTTATCATTCCCCTGTTTATTTACGTCACGATGTCTCTTTAAATCGAGCTAAGTTAGTTTTTATTTATCTTTCTTTTCCGAAACGATACCCCTAAAAATATTTTATCTAAAATAGTCACTTATGGCAATTTTAAATTATCACGCACCTATTAACATGTAAAATAATCCACTAAGGCCAGCTAATAATGTATTTTATCCATCAGCATTTCAAATTCAAATCATTTTCTAGTAAGTACCTACTACCTACCTACCTATCTAATTTAAGTTTGTAGTACAAATTTCAATTATCTCTAATGGTTTCTCTGGTCACCATATTTCTTTTAAAACATGTTTCTTTCAGATTAGTTTGATGACATTTTGTTTGTCTAACAGCATTTTGAATTCAAGCAATCGAAATATTGCTTGAATTCAAAATGCTGTTGAAATAACGCAATTATTGAAATATTAATTTCAAGCCACACAGTGGGGCTAACACTGTTTTACTCAACCTCTAAACTAAAATGACAGGT
Organism: Melanargia galathea; assembly: GCA_920104075.1. Lineage (NCBI taxonomy): Eukaryota > Metazoa > Arthropoda > Insecta > Lepidoptera > Nymphalidae > Melanargia > Melanargia galathea. Next base: position 4,169,845 of record OV049872.1, on the reverse strand, counting down.
CTAAATCCATTCCTTCTATTTCACAATGCTCCGTGCAGAAAAGGATAGCACTATTTTTAAATCTGTCAATTTAGTTTAGTTTAGAGATTGAGTACAACATTTGTACAACAGTGTGGCTAATTCTGTTGTACACAATCTCTAAACTTAAACTAAATTGACAGGTTTAAAAATAGTGCTATCCTTTTCTGCAGGGAGCATTGTGAAAGAGATAGGAATATATTTAGTCCTGTCATTTTAGTTTAGATTTAGAGATTGTTAAATCTGATAAGTAAAGCAAGTAACATACTTAATTTTTTTTTAATTTTTATTTTAAATAAACAGCAACCGTTTTAAAATCCTAACCTGATATAAAGCTCCTCACCTGATTGATACTTGATAGCTATCTATTCGACATTCTAACAACTTATTACCCCTTTCATTCGTCATTCATCAACTCTACCCCAAACGAAATAAAGTAACATCCTACGCATCTGCCATTTAGTTTCGTGACTAGGTAGGTATCTTGTAAGTTAAATAAATAAAAAGTGATAACGTTTTTATCACTCTCACCTGACATTCACAAGATATCGTGTAGGTAGGTACCTACCTATCTAGTTTATCGCAGTGACAGCTACTATCACATTGCGTAATTGGTTCTTACTTCTTACATTGAACAGATAATACTTATCCATAATAATTAGTTAGTTTTCAGATTTAAATTATTTATTGTAATAAAATAATATTAAGTTAAAATGCATTTACGTCGATGTTTCGGTAAACGGAAAAAATTCCGCTGTAATATTTTCATTCGAACGATTAGGTAAGTACCTAATTATTTGAATTTCATAGATGAAATCAACAAACATAATTATTTTCATTTATTTTATGAAATCATGATACCTACCTTGGGTTGGTACATTGAAAGTCTATTGTTATGTACCTACCTAGATTCTGTAGGTACTCAGGTAGTTTAGGCACCTAGGCAAATTATATATTTCCTAGGTAGGTATGTACATATATTGTTTTTGTTTACAAACTTAAAAAAAAGTTTAAGTAGGTATTTACTATTTACAGGCCTACCTGAAATCGTGACTATATACATGCTACAGCTTTGCTACACCTGCCTACCTACAAGTCTGATTGACGATTTCTGACACTTGGGTGTTAATTTGACTTTCTAGTTTTAAAATTATGGATGCAACAATTTATTGACTACTTGTATGGACTTTTTACACGCTTTAGGTAATACCTATTAGATTCACCTGTATGTTTATATGTTTGTAATCGACTCCTTTGGGCGCGATTTTGACCCACTTTAAATGGTCAGATTTAATTCAAACTTTGTAGGTTTATCGAGGACCGATGACAATACACTAATTTTTATAAATATGCAATCATCGAGCAATGTAGGCATAATGTAGGGTTTTTATAGTTTCAAAACTATACTTCATTACCTAGTTATTATACTCTGCAGTCTGTATACTAAGTACTATTTTCTATTTTAACTTTTTATCCATATCTACCTAACGGGTAGGTATCTTAGAGAAAAAAATTATTAAGTATACTTAATCATTTTGAGTCACATAGGTACTTACATACGTACCTACCTATAAAAATCTAATAAGATTCCCATTGCCCATTTTTTACTAAAACAGAGGCAAAACTCCTATCTACCTAGTTGGGATTGGGAAGCCTATTTACAGCTGTTATTTTTTTTTTTTTTTTGTTTTGCGATTTATCAGAAACATACTTTAATTTTGATTTAAATAATCATAATAAATATTTACCTTTTTATTTTTCCCATACAATATTATTATCTTCCCACTGCAAAAAAAAACTACAAAAGTACACATTTCTAAATTTGAAACACAACACATTTGAATTTGGAACTCTTTCGAATTTCGAATCCGCGCACTCTCCTAACCAAACTCGCCCAGAGTTGAATTTAGTTTCGCGGGCACACTTCAGGGTATTCGCTTAGTTACAATAATTAGTTGTATTGTTGTTACCGCGGCAGTGGCGGCCGCTCGTGGCGCGTCATGACACTGCACCTCGCCACATGATGCTACTGACAGCGTCCCTTCTCTTTCCCCCTTTTACTTTCGCACCGTCTTTTTACAGAGGGCGCAGGCGCCCCTGACATTTTTTAAACCGCGCCCATGTTACTGCAATACTCTAACATCGCGCACCTTCCGTGAAAATAGCATTATTTTTTCGTGCATTTTTTCGCGACATCTCTTTCTATCTTCTACATTTGCTAATTCGCCATCCCCCTCCATATAACGGTCGCTCGTGGGTCACCGATCTAGCGTACTACTACATGGATAATACTTTCTCTCTCTAGAGACGCCGCGACGCTGGTGACGCCAATTATTTTGCACTTCTTCAGTGACTAAACATTGTTAAAAAAAAATATAACTTTAATTTCAACCTTATATCGTTGTAATAAAACACAACACTAAACATGCGAAATGCAGTTACGACTTTATGATTTACAGCACAATGTGTAAAGTTCCGGCCATTTTTGCGATAAAAAAATGGTTTGCATGCACGTAACCACGCCTTTGTATACGCATATTGCTATCTATTTTACTCCTTTTTTATTTATCAATTGCCATCTCGCTCTTTTACGCACACACATGTATGAAGATCGGATGCTTCGGGACGTTTAGTCACGCGCCATCTAGGGGTGGATAGCGGAACTTGCTTGAGAAATAGGTTTGATTCTGGATTACTTTCTCCCTAAGGGTGGCAGTATAGACTGAAAGGGGTTGGTTTTTGCGTTAGTTCAAACATTCCCCGCGCGATTACAGCGCTACGTTTTAGAAGTGAACCTTTTCTTTGCATAATTACGTTTTATAATAAAAGAGTGCGTGTCGCATAAAAATTAAATCATTCAAACGAGTCAATTAATGAACCGGCTTGACGGTTGAGGGAAGAAGGTTTCGTGCCTATAAACAATTTAATCAAAGGGATTTAGCTCTGAATTAGCATTTTATTTGCTTGCCGCGATCAGCTCTCAGCGGGGGCCCGTGAGCAACGAGCGCTGTAGCGACTAGCGAGCCCATACCATTGGTTTACTAAGAAAGAAAAATTGTTTTTTTAAACATGACCTAAAAAAAGTGATTTTACTGAAATAAACATTAGTTACATAAAAAATGATTGTATCAACTTTTCAAATTTATTCATATTACTTACCTACCTATCTATACTATCTATGGGTACTTCTATAAGGCAAACGTCCCAATATCCGTTAAGTTTTGAACTTCGCTAACTTTGCATGATTGCTATGTTGAAATTCGTAAACTTACAGTAATGAGAATTATATGACTAAATAGGTAATTTATTCTAGTTTTAGTGTTATTATTTTATTTCAAATTAAAATAAAAGATAATACGTAATAATACAAAAAAATGTGGAAAAGGGCCGATTGTACCAGTAGTCGGCAGATTTGTACTAGTAAACGATATTATGTCCCGGAATCCGTTAACTTTTATCGCGAATTTGAACTCTATTTCTTGACGCTAAGGTTCATAAAAATTATTATTACAAATCTAAAATGCGTAGAGCTCGCAGTAAAAAAATGGGTTTATACCTACTTTTTATCGAAAAAGAAGACATAAAGAAATGAAATATATTATTTGAGACATATTTATTATAAAAGTAGTATATATAGTAGTGTATATTATAAAGTACGCTTTTCAATACTTCTTATTCTCTACTAGCTTCTGCCTGCGGCTCCGCCCGCATGAATTTCGGTTTTTCACAAATCCCGAGGGAATCGTGGATTTCCGTTTCCCGTTCCTGCTCCCTTTTCCAATCTTTATACCAACTTTCAAGGAAGTTTGCTATAGTAATCTACCTATAGCTGTATCTATAGATTGCGGTTTTTTTCAAAATCCCATGGGAACTGTGGATTTTTCCAGGATAAAAAGTGCAAACGCATACTCTCTCTCCGGTCGTTCCATCATTGCAGAAGATCGTGGTTCTGGCATACTGCCCTCGTATGGATTAATTGTTTCCACCGGCTTCTGTTGTTGGCCATTTTATCAGAGTGATAGAATCTACACCTGCTGGATTCTTTCAGCTGGTCGGACCACCTAAGTAGTTGGTGAGCGGCCTCTCGCTCTTTTGACCTCCGTGTTGCCTGTCACTATTAACTTTTCTAGGCTGTCGTCCCCACGCCGAATGATGTGGCCGAAATATGAGAGCAATCGTGGGTAGCATATGGAGGAAAGCCGATCAGTGATTCCGAGTTGTGAAAGAATGGACACGTTTGTGCGCTTGGCAGTCAACGGAATCCGCAGCATCCGCCTCCAGCACCACATTTCGAACGCATCTATTCTTTGCCTTTCTCTTGCTTTGATGGTCCATGTTTCTACTCCTACATGAAAATTGGGAAAATTAAGGCCCGAACGAGGCGGCTCTTGGTTTTATGCGATATGCCTTTATTCTTCCATATCCCAATTAATCTTGTCATGGCATTTTTCGCCATTGCAATGCGTCTCTTTATCTCTGGCACACAACTGCCATCACTGCAGATTTGGGACCCAACATAGATGTAATTCTCCACCACATCCACAGATGGAGTTATATTACTATTGGATAGCTTACCGGTGCGGTCAACTATCATCAACTTGGTCTTACTCCTGTTGATGGTCAGACCCAAATCCATACTTTCTGCTTCTATTTTTTGTAAGAGTTCCTTCATGTCGTCCATGGTGGTGGTAACGAGCACTGTATCGTCGGCATACCGGAGGTTTCATATTCTTTTTCCCCCTATTGGAAATCCTTTCTCCCAGTTCTCCATTGTTTTGCGAATTATGTACTCGCCGTAAATGTTAAACAACATGGGTGAGAGGATACAACCCTGTTCGCCTTTCTTGGTAGGAAACACATTAGAACATTCGGTGTCAATCCTTACAAATAAGCGGTTGTTGCAGTATAAATTCAGGATAAGACCAACAAGATGTTGTGGCACTCCCATTTCTGACAGTACCATCCATAACTTGCTCCACATTACACAGTCAAAAGCCTTGCTGTAATCAATGAAGCACAGTAGGTACAACAGGACTATTGAACTCCCTACTCTTATACTCTAATATTTGAGGTCCCTTTTTCAGTTTTTTGCTCATATCTCGAAAATCTCTACATATACTTAGCATTATAATTACTTCTGACAAAAGTTTGAATATAAAATTTTCTACAAATTTGGTCCTGTCCATTTTTATGCATTTCAAACAAAAACGAACCGCATTGCGGTTTTTTTTGATAAAAATGTGATTTAGTCAGAAGTGTTCTTAGCTATGTTTGATGAGAATCGGTTCAAAATAGCCGTCGCCACAAAATGGCGAATGTCGGAGCTTTAATCTATACCTCCTATTTTATCTACCTGTTAACTTTAATACTCTGTAGCTCCTAAAGTAAAAAGCTCAGCGTAAAATAAACAGGACCAAATTTGTAGAAAATTTTATACTTAAACTTTTGTCAGAAGTAATTATAATGCTATTTGTAGAAATTTTCGAGATATGAGCAAAAAACTGAAAAAGGGACCCCAAATATTAACTTAAACACCCTATAACTCCTAAAGTAGTAAGCTTAGCGTAAAAATGACCATGACCAAATTTGTACAAAATTTTATACAAAAACTTTTGTCAGAAGTAATTATAATGCTATTCGTAGAGATTTTCGAGATATGATCAAAATAAACGAAAAAGGGACCTAAAATACGCTTAAACACCGAATAGCTCCTAAAGTAATAAACTTAGAGTAAAAATACAAGAGACCACATTTGTGGCAAATTGTATAGTAAAACTTTTGTCAGAAGTAATTATAATGCTATTTGTAGAGATTTTCGTGATATTATGAGAAAAAAAACCGAAAAAAGGGACAAAATTAAAAATGGCGGCTGATTCCGCACCCCCCATATGGGGTTTTCGGATATATTAAAGAGAAAGGCCCAAAGAATACATTTGGCCAATTTTTAAAACTATAGGATGTTTGTCCTAGATTTACTAGGCTAAATGCACTGAGCGCGCAGAATGTTTATCACGCTAACTGACGGTCTTTCCCCCACCAGAAGTGTAGCTGAAGATTTTTTAATTATTTTAAAAGTGTGAAAATTCTGCTGCATAAATTTCATAAGGTATAAAATAACTTATTTTTTTCAAAATTTTAATGCACTTCATACGCGTAGCGGACGGCGGTGCAGCTGAATATTGTTTCTGTATCAAAAATGATTGAAACAATGATTTAAGACCATTTTTGTCTGGGATAAAATCACTCGGAGCGCTTTGATTTTCAAGCACTTTCACATTTCGCTCTCACTCTTAACTCCACCACTATAAAATGACTTTTTAAGTTGAACTCCGACCTCCCGTAGTATAACGCTCTAGAACTTGATTTTTCTGTAAGTAACGCTCCTGTTCATCTTTCACTGCGCATGTTTTAACAGTCCGAATTCTTGTCAGGTATTTGACATTTTGAAAGAGGTCTTTGGTTTCGTTCTTTACTGAGTGTCGTTCCAATTCTTCGCAAATTTTATTTATTTGATTTAAAACCTAAATCCACGCGGACATCCTCTAGTCTATACTTAGATACTAATAAATAAAATTGAAGTGTCTGTCTTTAATTTCGAAATAACTACCTCTAAGCTCATATGGTTTTTTGAACTGTACCATAACTGAATCACACGTTTTTAAAATTTTTGTCTGTCTGTTTGAACGGGCTAATCTTCGGAACGGCTGAACCGATTTTGACGGGACTTTCATAGACAAGTAGAAAATTAATCAAGAAGTAACATAAGCTACTTTTTTAACCGACTTTCAAAAAGGAGGAGTTGTGGTTTTCTACCTATGTACAACAATATCTCCGAGATTTCTAAACTGATCTGCGTAATTTTTTTTTTAATCGATAGAAGACCTTTGCGACACTGTCCCATAAAAAATTTGGATTCCGACTTCTCAATCCTGATGTTGTAGGGGACCTAACCCCCATAACTAATGAGATTTAGAAACTGTCGGTTATTTAAATTGATATTTGAGGTACCTATCAATTAAAGACTTTATCATTGAATGAAGTCGAATACATATCCAACTCCTCAACCCTGATGCTATAAGGAATTGCATTCCTAAATTGTGGGAATCCCGCGGCATTTTTCCGTTGTGGGACGGGTTTACTACAGATAGGCTACTTTTTGTCCTGGAAAATCAAAATTTCCCACGGGATTTTTAAAAACCAAAATTCACACGGGCGAAGCCATGGGCATATTCTAGTTATTCAAATAAAAATCCCAAGGAAACTAACTCATGTTGGTTCCCTTGGGATTTTTAAAAACCTAAATCCACGCGGATTAACTCACGGGCATCAGCTAGTCTAATATATTTAAACAAGTATTTGCATTATTGCATACAAAAATATACGCTTTTGTAGAATTAATATCGTAGTAATATAAGCTCTAATGACCTTATAATCACGGGCCTGTAATATACATTTTATTTATAAGTAATATAGAAATCGTACAGAAAAACGAAAAAGTTTTAAGGGAAAATGAGACCTATTTCAAGGCAATAGAGATGTAATAACGGGTTTAGGTACAACAGATATCATCGGGTTGATGCATGTACCAAAATCCGTTAGAAAAATAACGGATTCTGGGTCAAGTAGGGATTTGTGAGTACCAATAGATGTAACATGCAAAAATAATTACATTTCGTTCAGATTCACCGCTATTTAAAAGTTATATGGATAGACAATTTACTCAAATATTTAAGTAAATTAACACTTTTACCGTATTTTTATACGCAGCAGCATGGGAACTAAATCCTGATGACGTGGTGGTAACGTAGTTCAGTGACTGAACTTTGAATTTTCTAAATATTTTCGGACAGGTCACTTTTGTTGTTGTACAGTTTCAACGCCCTTAAACTTTTTGATCAATTTTGCCATTAGAATAGTAAAAAATATTACCCAGAATGTATTGCCATTCAAATAAATTTTATTTAGTATTCGTAGAAATTTTAAAAATTAAAAAACTGATCAGTTATCGGGTACTGGGACACTGACGGAATTGCGTACTCTTACCTTACTTAATAATTAAAGCGGAAGAGTTTGTTTGTTTGAACGCGCTTAATCTCAGGAACTACTGGACCGATTTCAAAAATTCTTTCACCGTTGGGTAGGTATATAATACCTACGTGATCCTTGAGTGCTTAGGCTATATATTATGTACCACGGGCGAAGCCGGGGCGGACCGCTAGTATATCTACTAAAAGTACTTATAACCTAGATATGTAAGTACCTAACGTGGTGTCGCCAGTTATGGACCAGGCACCAGTAGCTGACCACCTTCACCGTTGTTAACAAAAATAAGAGCTAGATTAGAGTTTTACCGCTGGCAACACTTAAACCATGTAGAATAGGGATCTGTTTGTCATATTGACAAATATCATATGAAACGGCCATTTTGTTTTAAAATGGCAAGGCGAACAAAATGTTGTGTGCAAATATCTTTCGATTTCAATAGTTTTCTTAAGCAAATCGCTAAGAAGGTAAATAAACGTTTTGATCGATGGATTCTCGTTTCTGATTAAAATGTAAATTTACAATGATTAAATCACTTAGATATAAACTTTAAAACATGCTTGTGAAGGAATAAATGCAACATAGATTTATTTTCAAGTTTTAGAGGGGATGTCCATTACTGGATCGGAAACACATCAAAAATCCAGTCATGGACCTATCTATTCTTATCATTTAAACACAATTACAAGTCAAAATTAAACTTTAGTTTAACTAGCTTCTGCCCGCGTGAATTTCGGTTTTTTAACCCCCGACGCAAAAACGACGGGGTGTTATAAGTTTGACATGTGTCTCTCTCTCTGTGTGTGTGTGTGTCTTTCTGTTCCCCTGTAGCGCTCAAACGGATGAACCGATTTGAATGCGGTTTTTTTTGTTTGCAAGGTGAATTAGTCGAGAGTGTTGTTAGCTATGTTTGATGAAAATCAAGATGGCCGCCACCACAAAATGGCGAATGTCGGGGGTTTTTAAAATTTTTAATTTATACTTGTCACAAATCCCAAGGAAATCGTGGATTTCCAGTTCCCGTTCCCGCTCCCTTATGCAACTTTTATAGCTACTTTCAAGGAGGTTTGCTATAGTGATCTACCTATAACTGTAGCTATAGATTTTGGTTTTTTCAAAATCCCGTGGGAACTGTGGATTTTTTCAGGATAAAAAGTAGCCTATGTGTTAAGTCATGGCATAATCTATCTCCTTCAAAATTTCAGCCAAATCGGTTCAGTTCGGTATAGTAGAAGGATTGCATCTTAAAATTTTTTTTCCTTCATATCTTATCAAGTGAGGTGTCAAATTAAAGGGGTTGAAAAAGTGATACCGAAAATATATTTTTTTTGACTAAAAAATATTGTGATCAAGAGTGAAAGAGAAAAAAAATTATCACGCAGTTGATATTTTTTATTTTTTATCAATATTATACTTGTTTTAAAAAAATAATTATGGTTTCCATGCAAAAAAAAAATCTGATGGGTGGGAAAGGGTTAAAAAATTAATACCTATTATTGTAGTTCCATTTAGATGCGCCACTTTTAAATTTTTTTAGAAATGTAGGTATGAGATCAAAGGAGCTTAGAAAAAACAAAGAGTTCCCGCGGGATTATAATAAACCTAAATCCACGTGGACGAAGTCACAGGCATCCGCTTGTATGCAATATGGGGCCTAGCTCTATATTAACACAAAATAAAGAAGTGTTAATAGTAAAACGTGTCATACGAGTAGCTATGAATGAGGAACCTTCTTTCACCTAGAAAGAAGATTCTCCATAGCTAAGGATCACCTTTTGCCCTCTTGGACAGTGTCCAAGTAATTATTACGCAAGAAGAAAGGAAACCTTTTACAGGTAACAGGCCTAGAAAAACACTTATTCATCTTTTCAAAAAACAGGCGAAAATTTCTCGCTGCTTATGTGAGCAGTATCGTGCTGCATCAGGATTAAGGAGCTGGGGCTCAGAGGTCCGTGATTCAATCTAAGCTTGGTACCAAAAATATGAAGTCATAGTGGACAGTTCCCAAATCCCTTTAGTTTAGGTTGCTAGTACCCTGCAGCATCAGGATTAAGAAGTTGAAGCAAAAAAAATAATTATGGAACCATTTTGTAAACGTCCTCAAATAGACAAGTGTCAAATTGAAATGTGACGAACATTCGTTGTTTCTACGTAACTTTGATATTTGTACATCATCATCATCATCATGATCAACCCATTATCTGCTCACTACAGAGCACGGGTCTCCTCTCAGAGTGAGAAGGGTTTTGGCCATAGTCTACCACGCTGGCCAAGCGGATTGGCAGACTTCACACACCTTTGAGAACGTTATGGGGAATTCTCAGGCATGCAGGTTTCCTCACGATGTTTTCCTTCACTGTTAAAGCAAGTGATATTTAAATACTTAAAACGCACATAACACCGAAAAGTTAGAGGTGCGTGCCCCGGGATCGAACCCTCGACCTCCGATTAGAAGTCGGTCGTCCTAACCACTAGGCTATCACAGCTTTTTTACATATATTGTTCGATTTGTACATATATTATTCGAAATAATCAACGGGAGGATCAACAAATTCTTTAAAAGCCGGCAGTGTATTAGTGGTTCCTTTCGTGCTGCAAATGTTCACGGTAATCACTTAACATCAGGTGACCCGCTTGCTCGTTTACCCACAATCCATATAAAATAAAAGAAGAGATAAAGTTCGTAAACTAAAACCCGACTACTCATAGTAGTATACAAGTATAAATTAAATATTTAAAAAACCCCCATTTTGTGGCGGCAGCCATCTTGGATTTGCATAGTGCTATTTTACTAGTCAAGTCCTTTCATTTGATACCCATATTAAGGCAGTTGTGATGAAATATGTAATCCGCCATTTTGTAGCGGTGGCCATGTTGGTTCGATTTTCATCAAACATAGCTAACAACACTGTCGACTAATTCACCTTTCAAACGAAAAAAACTGCATTCAAATCGGTTCACCCGTTTGAGCGCTACAGGGGAACAGACAGACACACATACACACACACACAGACACTCAAACTTATAACACCCCGTCGTTTTGCGTCGGGGGTTAAAAATAATAATTTAGAAAAACGTGTATTCAATTGTGTACTAATGGAAGAAAGGGCGGGGCAAGCGGCTAGTGGCGCCATCTGTTATGTCTATCTAAAACTAACTTAATATTCCAGTTTAGCTGCGCAAACGTCACTTCTCAATTTTTTCGCATATAAAATGTAGCCTATGTGACCCCCGAACTATATCAACGAAGCCCAGTAGTTTAGGAGCTTCGGTAGAACAAAAAATTGGATACAAACATACATACATAGACTACTAAATCATAACCCTTCCTTTTGGCTTTGCCGTAGTCGGGTAAAAACGAACTGTCCATCACTGGGTGTCCATAACTGGATTGAGACTGTCCATCATAAGCATTTTTACATATTTCAGTTGATCGTTTTTAGGTTTCCATATTTCAAAACTCATTAGACTATTTCTAGATTTTAGTATTTAGTGAGAAGCTCTATAAATCTGAGTATATCATTGTAAAATTATAACACTCAAGAGTCAATAATAAAAAAGTTATAGCTCCTCATGTTTGACTCGGCGCTTAACCCTGTCCATAACTGGCGCCATCACGTTAAGGGCCGGCATACCTTGAGCGCGTAGTCAAAACTAGGCATTTAGCGCTACACACAGAGCCACCGTCGGCGCACGCACACATAGATACATTCAGCAGCGGTACTACGGGTGCGCGCACTCGATTCGCGGCAGGCGATGTGCGAGCGAGTTCCTCACCTAGGCATACTTAGCTATCTTATTTTCGAGATGTTTGTCGATATTATACCTACCGTGTAATAAAATAACAGCTACTACTACTTTACTGACTTATTAATATTATTTTTTATGTATCTTACTCTCACGTCCGTGTACAAAATGTTAATATTATTATTATTAACCTATTTGTTTCTAATCATCATGGGCGTAGGCGTTAGATTTAAAAAAAATCTAAATAATAGACACGGCTTTTGCAACTGAAATGTCTGCCACACTTTCATGATCAATGATCAACGTGAATTTACTGAAGTGTGCGTGAATTATTTGTATTGATTAAGTCGTATTTTGGCAGATGATGATGAGATGAGATGGCAGTGTAGGTATTTTAATTTAGCATAAAGTATTTTTTGCGCATTAATACATAAAAGGTCGATTGTAAACTCTATTTTTTCTATGGGTTTAGGTATTAGGTAAATAGGTATTTCTTTAGGCCATTTAGGTATGGTTTAGTAAATGAAATTCAGATCTTTATTTATTTTTAAAGTGGAAATTTTATAGGTAGCCTTTGCCTTTTATGAGTACTAGCTTCTTCGACACTGCGTCATAATTCCACGAATTTAAAGATTGAGTATCAAGTACTTTCAAGCAACATGGGGTTGTGGACCATAGTTTTGGAGATAAAAGCTTTCAAAAATAATGGTTGATCTCGACTGACCACGCGATCATACAGACATCACGAAAATAAAAAGATTGAGTACCAACAACATGGGGCTGCACCCTATAGTTTCGGAGATATATGCTTTTAAAAACCTGACTACGTGAGCACATAGATATCGCGAAAATAAAAAGTTTGAGTACCAACAACATGGGGCTGCACCCTATAGTTTCGGATATGTAAGGTTTTAAAAATCTGACCACGTGAGCACATAGATATCGCGAAAATAAGAAGTTTGAGTACCAACAACATGGGGCTGCACCCTATAGTTTCGGAGATATAAGCTTTTAAAAATCTGACTATGTGAGCACATAGATATCGCGAAAATAAGAAGTTTGAGTACCAACAACATGGGGCTGCACCCTGTAGTTTCGGAGATATAAGCTTTTAAAAATCTGACTACGTGAGCACATAGATATCGCGAAAATAAAAAGTTTGAGTACCAACAACATGGGGCTGCACCCTATAGTTTCGGATATGTAAGATTTTAAAAATCTGACCACGTGAGCACATAGATATCGCGAAAATAAGAAGTTCGAGTACCAACAACATGGGGCTGCACCCTATAGTTTCGGAGATATAAACTTTTAAAAATCTGACTATGTGAGCACATAGATATCGCGAAAATAAGAAGTTTGAGTACCAACAACATGGGGCTGCACCCTATAGTTTCGGAGATATATGCTTTTAAAAACCTGACTACGTGAGCACATAGATATCGCGAAAATAAAAAGTTTGAGTACCAACAACATGGGGCTGCACCCTATAGTTTCGGATATGTAATGTTTTAAAAATCTGACCACGTGAGCACATAGATATCGCGAAAATAAGAAGTTTGAGTACCAACAACATGGGGCTGCACCCTATAGTTTCGGAGATATAAACTTTTAAAAATCTGACTATGTGAGCACATAGATATCGCGAAAATAAGAAGTTTGACTACCAACAACATGGGGCTGCACCCTATAGTTTCGGAGATATATGCTTTTAAAAACCTGAATACGTGAGCACATAGATATCGCGAAAATAAAAAGTTTGAGTACCAACAACATGGGGCTGCACCCTATAGTTTCGGATATGTAAGGTTTTAAAAATCTGACCACGTGAGCACATAGATATCGCGAAAATAAGAAGTTTGAGTACCAACAACATGGGGCTGCACCCTATAGTTTCGGAGATATAAGCTTTTAAAAATCTGACTATATTGTGAGCACATAGATATCGCGAAAATAAGAAGTTTGAGTACCAACAACATGGGGCTGCACCCTATAGTTTCGGAGATATAAGCTTTTAAAAATCTGACTACGTGAGCACATAAATATCGCGAAAATAAAAAGTTTGAGTACCAACAACATGGGGCTGCACCCTATAGTTTCGGATATGTAAGATTTTAAAAATCTGACCACGTGAGCACATAGATATCGCGAAAATAAGAAGTTTGAGTACCAACAACATGGGGCTGCACCCTATAGTTTCGGAGATATAAACTTTTAAAAATCTGACTATGTGAGCACATAGATATCGCGAAAATAAGAAGTTTGAGTACCAACAACATGGGGCTGCACCCTATAGTTTCGGAGATATATGCTTTTAAAAACCTGACTACGTGAGCACATAGATATCGCGAAAATAAAAAGTTTGAGTACCAACAACATGGGGCTGCACCCTATAGTTTCGGATATGTAAGGTTTTAAAAATCTGACCACGTGAGCACATAGATATCGCGAAAATAAGAAGTTTGAGTACCAACAACATGGGGCTGCACCCTATAGTTTCGGAGATATAAGCTTTTAAAAATCTGACTATGTGAGCACATAGATATCGCGAAAATAAGAAGTTTGAGTACCAACAACATGGGGCTGCACCCTGTAGTTTCGGAGATATATGCTTTTAAAAACCTGACTACGTGAGCACATAGATATCGCGAAAATAAAAAGTTTGAGTACCAACAACATGGGGCTGCACCCTATAGTTTCGGATATGTAAGGTTTTAAAAATCTGACCACGTGAGCACATAGATATCGCGAAAATAAAAAGTTTGAGTACCAACAACATGGGGCTGCACCCTATAGTTTCGGATATGTAAGATTTTAAAAATCTGACCACGTGAGCACATAGATATCTCGAAAATAAGAAGTTCGAGTACCAACAACATGGGGCTGCACCCTATAGTTTCGGAGATATAAACTTTTAAAAATCTGACTATGTGAGCACATAGATATCGCGAAAATAAGAAGTTTGAGTACCAACAACATGGGGCTGCACCCTATAGTTTCGGAGATATAAGCTTTTAAAAATCTGACTATGTGAGCACATAGATATCGCGAAAATAAGAAGTTTGAGTACCAACAACATGGGGCTGCACCCTATAGTTTCGGAGATATATGCTTTTAAAAACCTGACTACGTGAGCACATAGATATCGCGAAAATAAAAAGTTTGAGTACCAACAACATGGGGCTGCACCCTATAGTTTCGGATATGTAAGGTTTTAAAAATCTGACCACGTGAGCACATAGATATCGCGAAAATAAGAAGTTTGAGTACCAACAACATGGGGCTGCACCCTATAGTTTCGGAGATATAAGCTTTTAAAAATCTGACTATGTGAGCACATAGATATCGCGAAAATAAGAAGTTTGAGTACCAACAACATGGGGCTGCACCCTATAGTTTCGGAGATATAAGCTTTTAAAAATCTGACTACGTGAGCACATAAATATCGCAAAAATAAAAAGTTTGAGTACCAACAACATGGGGCTGCACCCTATAGTTTTGGATATGTAAGATTTTAAAAATCTGACCACGTGAGCACATAGATATCGCGAAAATAAGAAGTTTGAGTACCAACAACATGGGGCTGCACCCTATAGTTTCGGATATGTAATGTTTTAAAAATCTGACCACGTGAGCACATAGATATCGCGAAAATAAGAAGTTTGAGTACCAACAACATGGGGCTGCACCCTATAGTTTCGGAGATATAAACTTTTAAAAATCTGACTATGTGAGCACATAGATATCGCGAAAATAAGAAGTTTGAGTACCAACAACATGGGGCTGCACCCTATAGTTTCGGAGATATATGCTTTTAAAAACCTGACTACGTGAGCACATAGATATCGCGAAAATAAAAAGTTTGAGTACCAACAACATGGGGCTGCACCCTATAGTTTCGGATATGTAAGGTTTTAAAAATCTGACCACGTGAGCACATAGATATCGCGAAAATAAGAAGTTTGAGTACCAACAACATGGGGCTGCACCCTATAGTTTCGGAGATATAAGCTTTTAAAAATCTGACTATGTTAGATATCGCGAAAATAAGAAGTTTGAGTACCAACAACATGGGGCTGCACCCTGTAGTTTCGGAGATATAAGCTTTTAAAAATCTGACTACGTGAGCACATAGATATCGCGAAAATAAAAAGTTTGAGTACCAACAACATGGGGCTGCACCCTATAGTTTCGGATATGTAAGATTTTAAAAATCTGACCACGTGAGCACATAGATATCGCGAAAATAAGAAGTTTGAGTACCAACAACATGGGGCTGCACCTATAGTTTCGGAGATATAAACTTTTAAAAATCTGACTACGTGAGCACATAGACATCGTGAAAATAAGAAGTGTAGTCATTTAGCTGCACTATATAGTTTCGGAGGTATAAGTTTTAAAATATGACCAATTTAAAATATGACAAAAAAATCTGCCCATGTGAGCACATAGACATCCCGAAAATAAGAAGTTTGAGTACCAACAACATTGGGCTGCACCCTATAGTTTCGGAGATATAAGCCTTTAAAAATCTAACCACGTGAGCAATATAGACATCACGTAAATAAGAAGGTTGAGTAACATTAAGGGACCTATAGACCATGGTTTTGGAAGTAAAAACTTTAAAAAATCTGACTACGCGATCATACAAACATCACAAAACAAAATTGGTTGTCTGAAAAATCGGTTTACGGAAGATAATTTTACGTGACAACATAACGAGAAAACATTGATGAAACCAAACACTTAGGAAGATCGTGCCTCTCTATAGCTTGTTCCGCGCTCTCGCTTGCACGCTCGGCTCAAGTGTCATGTTTTTTCGTGCGTGCAGCCGGCGTTCATCGATTTATAAGACTTTATCACGTCAAAAAAAAATTAACACCAACACCATGGGGCTATGAGTCATAGTTTCGGCGATAAAAGCTTTCAAAAATGATTGATGAAATGATGACGACTGACTTAATAATTATACAGATATAACAAAAGTTAGAGTCCAAAAATTATGGGGTTGACAGGAAAAAAAATATAATTTCTCTAAAATAATAAATTTTGGAATTTCACATACACATAGTGCAAGAATTTGGTATATTTTACATTTTTTTAATTTTATCATTTACTGAAGTTAACTAAATAAAGGTTAAAAAAATCCTAATTTATAGAAAAATATTATAATCTCGCGCGAACTACGTAGGTAGCAGCCCCTCACAGCGGAGCTTCTCGTCAGGTATAGTCACGTGCTTTTGTCCAATGGTACCGCTCCAGCGAGTTTTTGTGTATGTACACGAGCAGAGATCGCGACAGGATTTTTGAAGCGACGAGCGCACCTTCCACCTTGACAGCCCGCGGGCGATTGAAACGCAAGCTTCGCGTTCCGGGAATATATAGGTTGAATTTTGCAGCGGTGCACGCCATAGTAATTTGTATGAAGAAATCGTGGATAAAAATGTGGTATGTTTGCTACCCAATTGCAAAAAAACTTAAAGTTGTATTGAAAAACAAATTTATTTATCGTGTTCCTTGGTCTTTTACCATTAATTTAAGACAATTTTTGTTGTTTTTATGTCTCAAACTAATTCAGGAGACTTCAAATGCGGCAACGCTATTTTAAAGTTTTCTATGAATTTCTCGATTTTTTTTCTATTATTAATATAAGACTTTATGACTATTTTTTTTAATGATCTTATACTTCATTTTATAGAGTAGTGCATAATATTTATTATGTTTAGAAATTTTAATATTTACTATTGTAAAAACCTAAAATGCTGGACCTTGTTTAACCCGATTTAGGTGTGCCGGTCCTTAAGTAAGTACCTATTATATTTGTAGTCTTTACATTTTGTGAAATTGTAAATTCAAAAATTATTTCACCAATAAGCTTTAAGTACTTACCTACCTAACCCGTCACGTCACGGTCTTCGAATTCGTACATTAAGTAGGTATACCTAATAAAAATTAAAAACTAATATAGGTAATATAGGCAGGTAGGTACCTACGTTTTTTTTACGTAACTAGGTACCTACTTAGTTACCTTCTTAGGCATTTTTTTTTTATACCTTCTTAGGCATTTTTTTATTTTCGTGGAAAATAGTGCTTTAAAATGAAGAAACTTTTTCCCCAGCGTATTATTTATGTATGGATAACTATCTCTACCTACCTACTTATCTGTACAAACTTCTAATTAAAAAGAAAATTGTTACCCAAATCACAGAATATAATATACCTAATAGTACCTACTACGTACCCAAATAGAGAGGTCACAAATAAGGAAACACGTCTTACGTACCTATATAGTAGGTACTAGGTGGGTAGTTGGGTATCTACGAAGGTAATAACTGAGAGGCCTATTATCTGCTTATTTCACAAATCTCGCTGCCTATCTCCAGTTAAGAGCGAAGACAAAGGAAACGTGAAGGCATTCCCGTAGTGGGCGGTCACCGAGTCGGTAATAGAGAGATTTGTTGTTTTCGTGAGTTAGTTAAATTAGGTAAACTACTTAGAAAGCCTCCACAGTTTCCACGGGATTTTGAAAAAAACCGAAATCTTAATTACCTACTTCGAAATTACTATAGTAAACTTCCTTGAAAGTAGGTATAAAGATTGGAAAAGGGAGCGGGAACGGGAACCGGAAATCCACGATTCCCTCGGTGTTCCCTCGGGATTTGTGAAAAAGCGAAATCCACGCGGGCGAAGCCGCGGGCAGGAGCTAGTTTTTTATAGTATCCTCCGACCGGAAGTCACGCTCGATCAGCGAGGATTGTACGCGCACGTACTGCCTGCCACAGATATCGCTGCGATCAAACAATTTGACACAACTCATTACCGGACCCGGGACCGGGCATACACAGATCATAATGTGTAAGTATCTCGTTACACTGTGCCACTGGGCCCACGTGCGCAGCATGTGTGAGCGGGCGCACACAATGACTCATTCTGTGTACCATCGTCATACAGGGTATATACAGCTTCCGAAAACTTAACGCTATTATTATACTGCCTAAACACAAAGGCGTGTAAGTGGCCCAAATTCCACCTATGTGGCCAAAGTCAACCTCACCTGCGCGCGGTGCACCCTGCCAAAATGCTAACGAGGCCCTGACGCTCTCAGTCCCCTCTACGGGTCGTTGTGCCTGATACCACACAACGTAATCTGGATGGTATCACTGCTTTGTGGTAGGATCCTACCCCGAATCCGCCTGGCTAGCGACCACACTTCAGCCGTAATCTGCCGCAAAGCATCCGTGTGTTCCGGCAGAGAGCTGAAGAGCCAGTTCCCTTCCTCAAAATCCGGCAACGCATTAGTGGTTCCTCAGGTGCTGCTAATGTTCATGGGCGGCGGTAATCACTTAACATCAGGTGACCCGCTTGCTCGGTTGCCCGCTATTCCTATAAAAAAAAAACAACTCAATACTGCCTTCGTCTGCTCTGTCTTCGTTTCCAAGAGCTTTCTCCTGATACTCCGTATGTACCTATACAATTATAATATTACATCCACTGTTTTTTTTGCACAAATATGTCCGGTGGGAGGCTTCAGCCGTAGCTAGTAGCTAGTACCGCCTTACTGCCGCCGCCAAGCGACTTAGCGTTCCGGTACGATGTCACAAATAAACCGATCAGGAATTTATGGGTTCAATTAAAACTGGCATTCTCCTTCCAGGGTGGCTATTCTGTAATTAATCAACAGTAAATGATAGACATCGAATAAGTTCAATATACATTGCTGCTTTACTGTGTGAAATATAAACAGTGATTTCATTTCACACAGTAAAACAGCAATGTATATCGAACTAATTTGGTGGCTTTTGATAAATAAGTTAGAGATTAGCCCCACAGGTAAGCACGCTTCCATCTTAGACTGCATGGTCACTTACAATCGCAGTCATGGGCTAAATAAAAAACTGCACATAGATAGATAGAGTGGCATGTCTGAGATAGACATTAGCTACATAGTTAGTATATTTGGACCGAGGACATCAGACAAGTCTCAGAATTCCGCGACCGTGAGAAATAGAGGTAATATGACCTCCGACCTCCCCTTAGTCGTACCAGCACCACCATAAGGCCACACAATGGACAATAAGGCCAGTAGAACCTTAGCTTCTTCTACACTCACTGAACAAACCGACATGGTAACGACAATGATAGCCTCCAGCTTCCAGGTCTCGACCAGCCGGTTAAACAAAATATAAGCTCCACCCAAAAGTTCTTTTCTAATAAAAACGAATCTAAGAAAATGATTCACTACCACCATCAACCGGTCACAGACAAAAAACCACGTGAGCCTTCATGGCACTACAGATGGCGACTTATTTAACGTTAACGGATTCGATATTTTAACGTTTTCAACGCTACATAAAATCACGACCTAAAATAAAACGGTAATTATTATTCTATATGACAAAAACGTCCATTATAATTGACGAGTTCTAGTAAAACTTACAACTTTCCTCTAATAGAACACTATAGAGTAACACGATAGAGTATTGTGGGTAGATTTTGATAAATAAAATCAAAAATGTATCACAAATCGTAGACAAAGATGTCGTCAACGATACTAATCATGGGATTCGATATATTTACAGATGTTATAAATAGTCGACACAACATTTAGTGCCTGTTTCACCACCTTCTGATATATATTAGATAGCTATCTACAACTTTTGTCTTTGTCACTTGACATAAAGTAAGAAAGTGACAAAACTTACGTTTAGGCTATCCAACACTTATCAGAAGGTGGTGAAACAGGCCGTTAAACTCGTAAAGTATTCCAAACCCTCCATAGTATTTACTCAATTATTTTACAACATTGTAACTTGTGTGGTTTGTCGTAAAATTTTGCTATTTACTCATGGCAAATATAACTATATCTCTCAAAGGATTAAGATTCAAAATCCAATGGTACACACTAATTACATAGTAACAACCATCATCTCAATGACTAGCGTTTATGTAATTAACGTATTAATTTACTTGGTTATTATGTGGAGGATACCATATCTTGCGGACGCTTTATTTCATACTCATCATGAGTATGAAATAAAGCGTCCGCCGAAAAGGAATATATTCAAGAACTTGATAATACTGTTTTTAAATAGGTACTTACTTACTTACTGATATTATTCTGTGAGGAGGATGATTCTAGGGTCAGTGTTTCGTTTTTATAAATAGTTTATAAAAAGTTTTTATAAACTTTCAGGTACCTACTCACTTATAAAAACAAAAAGCGTTTCGTCAAAGTTCAAGTATTTTCACTTATGAAACTGCAAACGTTTCGTAAACGTTCAGACACACTCACTAAGAAAAGCGCTCACCCTTAAGAAAACAAATCGCGCTTCGTAAAAGTTGAGGTACTCGCACTTATGAAAACAAAAAGCGCTTCGTAAAAGTTGAGGTACTCGCACTTATGAAAACAAAAAGCGCTTCGTAAAAGTCGAGGTACTCGCACTTATAAAAACAAATCACGCTTAGTAAAAGTTGAGGTACTCGCACTTATAAAAACAAATAGCGCTTCGCAAAAACTTTGTCTCGAACTATTCCGTGAATTAACAAATTTCGCGAAGTATTTACGTGGTACGAATTGAAATACTATGTACTGAATAACTTGCCATGTCCGTGTACGTAATGAAATGAAGCGCTAATTGTAATTCGCCACTGCGGTCCCGGGTCGCAACGCCTGCAGGCGTAATTAACGCGAGTAGCGCGCTCATTGGGGTCAAATTAATTCAGTGCAGCTCAAAATAACAGCTGCCCTAGAACGTACATCGCTTAAACTTTAATATCAACACTGTGTATGTATGTATGTATGTATGTACGTTTGTTCCTTTGTGGCACTCTAGAGACCAAACGCGTGGGCCGATTTTGATAAGTGGCACATCGTTAGATTCGCCATGCCAGCGCAAGTGTCAATAAGAACATACACATTTGAAAAATTCTAAATTTCGGATTTTGGACGCCATAATGTGGGATTAAAGTACGACTGTAAGTTTCGATAAAGTTTTCACCTCCGTCCAATAATAAAACGGTTCGTGATTTGAACTGGGTGTTCTTTGGTCAGCCTGTCAACTGTTAACGGACTATGATAGGAAGGAAGGTTGAATGGAAGCAGGCGTTACTTTGCGGAATTCCATGATATACAATGAATATAAAATTATTTTGCTATAATCCGCTAACAGTGACAAATTTGTAGGCACAACACCACACAATCTTGTAGGCACAACACCACACAATCTTGTAGGCACAACACCACACAAATTCACCACAAAACAAACTCGACGATCGTTTCGCTCCGACACCGGAGCATCTTCAGGAGATGTCGACTTCACAACGGACGATTGCAAAGTGAGTTCGTGTCGAATGAGCGGTCTTATATATACTATCCCCGCTTAGTCATCTACCCTCCTTTCTCTTTCTCTCTGGCCACGCCCCCTAAATATGTTGAGCAACGGTGAAGATGACACATTTATTTGCTCATTCAGCAATTCGACACTTCTACCGCTGTGCCCAACTATTTCCAATTGTTCCAACACGCACAGTCTTAAACTTTTACAGCATGTGTGTAAAATTTCAAATGTATGACCCTCGTCTATCCTATGTCCACTATCCAAAAGATGTTTTGCGAAATGAGATCTTTGAGGCTGGTTGTTTCTAAAGGCAGCCATATGTTCTTTATATCGAGTTACAAAATTGCGCCCAGTTTGACCAACATATATAGCACTACATTCGGGGCACTTGAGTTTGTACACACCTGACTTTTGTCCATTATTTAATTTATCTTTACCATTACAAATTCTTCTGAGCGTATTATTTGTTCTAAAAGCAGCGTGTACATCATGTGATCTAAGAGTCCTAGCAATACGCTCAGATATTGGTCCGAAATAGGTCAAACTGGTTTTATATTTATTTATTTTGTCTGATGGCGCTGGATATAGGTTTTTCTTGACCTGCACTAACTGTTGTTTTCTAAGTATATTATTTACAATATTAGGGTTATACCCATTTGAACGCGCCATGTGATAAATAATATTTAATTCTTTTTTATAATTGTCTTTTGTAAGAGGAACGGACACTAATCTGTGTATATAACTATGAAAAGCTGCAAGTTTATGTTGCCAAGGATGGCATGATGATGCGGGTATGGTTGTGTCTGTATATGTAGGCTTGCGGAAGATCTCAAATTGATGTTTATTATTGACACGACTTATAGTTAAGTCGAGAAAATTTAGTGACTTGTTTTGTTCTATTTCCGACTTAAATGTAATTTTGGGGTGTATTTTATTAAGTTGCTCAACAAATACATCCAGTTGTCTCATTGTTCCTGTCCAACATATAATGATGTCATCGACATATCTGTAGTAATATAGAATGTTACTATTTTTTACAATATGTTTGTTTTCAAAATTATCCATAAAAATTTCTGCCATTAATGGACTTAAAGGAGATCCCATTGCTAACCCATCATTTTGTTGGTAGAACTTATCATTGAATTTGAAATAATTTTGTTGCATACATATTTGTGTTAATTCTACCAATTCTAATATTTCACCAGGGTGTAGCCGTTTCATTTCAAGTAATTTAGTCAAAATATCTATGGTCTCTTTAACTGGTACATTAGTGAATAAACTGTCCACATCTAATGATAATAATTTACACCGGACCGGCAGTAACATATCTTTAATTTTATTTACCAACTGAATACTATTTTTCAGTGCAAATGTGGGCTGAAAGGATGTCTTTGATTTTATAATGTTATTTAACTGCTTAGCCAATTCATATGCCGGTGCGCTAACGTACGAAACAACTGGACGTATTGGAATATTTTCTTTGTGGATCTTTGGCAAGCCGTACATAGTTGGCGCATGTGGGTTCATCACAATTCGAAAACATCATCTAAACAGAAAGTAATTGTGATGAACCCACATGCGCCAACTATGTACGGCTTGCCAAAGATCCACAAAGAAAATATTCCAATACGTCCAGTTGTTTCGTACGTTAGCGCACCGGCATATGAATTGGCTAAGCAGTTAAATAACATTATAAAATCAAAGACATCCTTTCAGCCCACATTTGCACTGAAAAATAGTATTCAGTTGGTAAATAAAATTAAAGATATGTTACTGCCGGTCCGGTGTAAATTATTATCATTAGATGTGGACAGTTTATTCACTAATGTACCAGTTAAAGAGACCATAGATATTTTGACTAAATTACTTGAAATGAAACGGCTACACCCTGGTGAAATATTAGAATTGGTAGAATTAACACAAATATGTATGCAACAAAATTATTTCAAATTCAATGATAAGTTCTACCAACAAAATGATGGGTTAGCAATGGGATCTCCTTTAAGTCCATTAATGGCAGAAATTTTTATGGATAATTTTGAAAACAAACATATTGTAAAAAATAGTAACATTCTATATTACTACAGATATGTCGATGACATCATTATATGTTGGACAGGAACAATGAGACAACTGGATGTATTTGTTGAGCAACTTAATAAAATACACCCCAAAATTACATTTAAGTCGGAAATAGAACAAAACAAGTCACTAAATTTTCTCGACTTAACTATAAGTCGTGTCAATAATAAACATCAATTTGAGATCTTCCGCAAGCCTACATATACAGACACAACCATACCCGCATCATCATGCCATCCTTGGCAACATAAACTTGCAGCTTTTCATAGTTATATACACAGATTAGTGTCCGTTCCTCTTACAAAAGACAATTATAAAAAAGAATTAAATATTATTTATCACATGGCGCGTTCAAATGGGTATAACCCTAATATTGTAAATAATATACTTAGAAAACAACAGTTAGTGCAGGTCAAGAAAAACCTATATCCAGCGCCATCAGACAAAATAAATAAATATAAAACCAGTTTGACCTATTTCGGACCAATATCTGAGCGTATTGCTAGGACTCTTAGATCACATGATGTACACGCTGCTTTTAGAACAAATAATACGCTCAGAAGAATTTGTAATGGTAAAGATAAATTAAATAATGGACAAAAGTCAGGTGTGTACAAACTCAAGTGCCCCGAATGTAGTGCTATATATGTTGGTCAAACTGGGCGCAATTTTGTAACTCGATATAAAGAACATATGGCTGCCTTTAGAAACAACCAGCCTCAAAGATCTCATTTCGCAAAACATCTTTTGGATAGTGGACATAGGATAGACGAGGGTCATACATTTGAAATTTTACACACATGCTGTAAAAGTTTAAGACTGTGCGTGTTGGAACAATTGGAAATAGTTGGGCACAGCGGTAGAAGTGTCGAATTGCTGAATGAGCAAATAAATGTGTCATCTTCACCGTTGCTCAACATATTTAGGGGGCGTGGCCAGAGAGAAAGAGAAAGGAGGGTAGATGACTAAGCGGGGATAGTATATATAAGACCGCTCATTCGACACGAACTCACTTTGCAATCGTCCGTTGTGAAGTCGACATCTCCTGAAGATGCTCCGGTGTCGGAGCGAAACGATCGTCGAGTTTGTTTTGTGGTGAATTTGTGTGGTGTTGTGCCTACAAGATTGTGTGGTGTTGTGCCTACAAGATTGTGTGGTGTTGTGCCTACAAATTTGTCACTGTTAGCGGATTATAGCAAAATAATTTTATATTCATTGTATAGGAAGGAAGGTGTTTTCGCTCACACTTGTGCACTATAAAATCTCCTACGTAGTTACCTCATGTGCCTTTGAAATTATTTTTTTACTTTGAATTTAAGTACAAAACTTAATGCTTCAGTAACAAAATGATCTACTCAGTGTATCTGATTCTATTACACAGAGGGCTCTGAGCTTTACGAAAAGCTTTGCATTTGCGAAAATTTTAACCTGCCAACAACGGTGTAGAAAAAGTAAAAGAGGCGACATTTCGGACAAAATTAATTGAACCGGACTTTTGTCTAAAAAAAAGAGACGTTCAACAAACTGACAAACGCTTTAAAAAAATTGTTTTATAACTTCAAGTTCCCTTCATTTTTTCTCTAAAGTTCACTGATTATACTCAAGATTTAGCGATCTTTTTTTTTTTTGACTTAAAAATTATTATGCTCTAAAGTTTTTTTAACATTAGGACCATTTATTTTTTACCATTATAAGGACTTAATCACAATTTTCTACATGTAGGCGTCAGACGTTTACTCGGGCCACTCTAATTATAAAGCTAAACG
Source organism: Melanargia galathea (assembly GCA_920104075.1). Classification (NCBI taxonomy): domain Eukaryota; kingdom Metazoa; phylum Arthropoda; class Insecta; order Lepidoptera; family Nymphalidae; genus Melanargia; species Melanargia galathea. The sequence goes on along the minus strand of OV049872.1, from coordinate 4,143,852 downwards.
TTAATCGTTCGATGCAACCTTGAGAAGTGACTGAGATCTGTTCTCGTCAACACAATACTGGAATGTCATTAATGCACATAATGTATCTACAGTACATGTACCGAGCACAAGCTGTGTCGTACAGTCGCGCAACAACACATCGAGGTTTCCATAACTTTTCATGTAATGGGTGCAGGGGTGATTATCGTTTGTAGTGTTTTTGAGTTAGGATGCATAATTAAGTTTGTTTCGTTATAATGGGGCAAATCAGGCATCGTGATCGGCGTATTACAGTCGTGCGGCGAATGTATGTGCATCGGAGTTAGTGTCAAAGCACACACGATACTGTTAGAGCGGGGCCGCACTGCGAAATTTATTCGCGCGATTTTTTTCGCAGAATTCTGTGACATATGGAAATGTACGAAGCTGCCCGCACTTGCGATTTAAAATTCGCGAAAAAAATATATTAAAATGCGGAAAATAAACCGCGAATATATTTCGCAGTGCGGGCCCGGCCTTAACTTCAACATTGCGTCGAGTTTTTTGATGTCGTCGGTCCACAATATCAAATGAGTCACAAGGACTCATACATGAGTCATACAGGCGGCACAAGAGAGCGGCGTGTGGAAGTACAACAAGAGACTCCAGCTGTGGATGACTATCGGTTGATAACGACGACGACGATGATTCGTTTTTGGGATTTGTTGCATTAATTGATCATGCATATACTTAATTGTATAAGTAATTTCCTTTCGACCGAATTTCTGCGATTATCAATTCAATGTTTGCGAACGTTGCAGTCGCTGCGTAGCTCATCCAATACTATCAAAAGTTTGATTTTATTGAGTTTAAAGCGACAATTTTGCCAAATGCGATGCTAAAAATCGCGTGTGCGGTGGGGTTAAAGGACAGTTAAGTTTGACATGCGGTTTATTAATATTGAAAATGTGCGGATTCGTCGAACTGCATCCATTGAGTCGAAAACATGATCGGCACTTTCCTTTGTGATGTCGATCGTTATTCTTATTACTTACCATGTTCTTGTGGATCTATCAGTTTTTAAAAGGACTAATTTAAAACAATAATTCTTATACATACCCATGGTCAAAAGTAATTTTCATGCAATAGTATTTTGTCTAATTCATTTTCAGAATTGCTACTACTACTGTCATATTTTTACGTTCATTTTCTTGCTTTATTTGACGTCGAAATGAACCAGCTCCAAAATGAAGCATCGACAGTTTGGGTGCTTATTGAAAAATAATCCCAGTATCTTCAGTGCAGTGTTTTGAATCGATCGGCGCAAAAATCTGCTGTCATTATCTGGCACGGTCTGACCACATTTAATACGTGAAGAGGACATAATAGGTCAGAGGTATAAAGATATAGAGGTCAGTTGTTGAGAAAGGAGAAGACTAAGTTTTTGATGCTTTGAATTACAAATGAGAAACGTTATAAAATGACGCCTTGTAGGCGTTTAACTTCACCATTACCGACTAGTCATTAAACTGAATAGTTTATCCACAAAAGGCCTATTCAAAAACATTTATTCAACTGTCCGGCTATTTCCAGCTTGACAACCAGCTATTTAAATTATGCCAATCAACTTTACGTGATTAATACTGGATTACATTTCAAAATATTCCAAAGGCCGCGTAGTATATATTAATGACAACAATAACCTCATTACAGAACTAAACTAAGGTTTAGCTATTATCCTAATTAATACAAAACAGAGACTGTTTCATATGCATAACATTGACATGCTATAACAACTGTTATTCCTATCATCAATAGCTCTAAATTTGCTTGCTATTAGTCAGCCTACTGACTTACACATGCCACTACTAATTTTGCTTAATAAACCTTTCAACTTCCAACTTTAATTGTTTTAAATAAGGTCCAAAGTTGGTTAAGCATAATCATGTTTCCTAGAACAATCCAGCAGCCCACACAAGCGGCGGATCAAGCAAATGCAAGTAATCCGTTTTCCAATTAGTTATGGTCATAAGACCTAGCCACCTACATAATTTAGAGCCCAGTACCTTTGTCAAGGTCCGATTACCGAGAATTATGGTGTTTTGCCTCGGGCTTATGTTCAGAGCACCTCGAGCTGTGTAAGGAATTGTTGGTTTGCTAATTCAAAGTTTATACGTGAGTTATATGCGAATTAATGAACTGAAACTGATTACTGTTATTGTCTTTAAAATAGGTATGAGATAATTTCCTTATAGGTTCTGATAGTTAACAGAATAAATTGTAGAAAGTTATTTCTTATATTTTGTCCTTAACATCACTATCAGAACCTACAAATTAAAGGAGAGTGTCATCATCATCATCATCATGATCAACCCATTACCGGCTCACTACAGAGCACGCTTCTCTCAGAGTGAGAAGGGTTTTGGCCATAGTCTACCACGCTGGCCAAGCGGATTGGCAGACTTCACACACCTTTGAGAACGTTATGGAGAACTCTCAGGCATGCAGGTTTCCTCACGATGTTTTCCTTCACCGTTAAAGCAAGTGATATTTAAATACTTAAAACGCACATAACTCCGAAAAGTTAGAGGTGCGTGCCCCGGGATCGAACCCACGACCTCCGATTGTCCTAACCACTAGGCTATCATAGCTTTTTCGTGGAGAGTGTATGAGCCAAATGTTATTCTAATCTAATTTATATGAATCGGTATTGTCCTACGACTAAGCAAAGGCCTCAGGCCGATTTCTTAGCAACTCCCTAATCACACACATAATTAAAAATTGTGTCATTAAAAGCGCAAACCTTGGTTTGCTTTGCGCACAAGTCAACCGACATAATCATGTCACACGTCATTACTTACCTAGTTCCATTTAAGTAAAGCTGCTGCAAGGCCAACGTCAGCTTCCCACGTCCCATCTGTTAGTTTTAAGCCAACTCTTTGACAAACCCTGAGCATAGATTTTTGAGGGTAAGAGACTACGGCTGTGCTACGGCTGTGATCTATAGAGCATACTTTGATTTAGCTCAGACTTCACATTCGAGCCAAAACGAGACAGATTTTTGACTAAATCTGTTACGCTGTCTTGTATATTACTAGTGTAACTTGTTCAGATTTACCTACGTCTTATGCTGGGCATTGACGGTCAGTTTTTCGCGTCAGTCCAGACGTAAAACTGTGGCGTCACTCCAAATGGTTTAGGCCAACTAAATTTCCCCACTCACTGGCGTCACTCCGGCTTTTCAGTTTTCGATCGGCCGGGCTGTTGTTAGGAGGTGTACAGCCCATTTGGGTCGAAAAAAATGAATTCTGATTATACTCTATATTATATGACTAGAGAATGCCCGCGGCTTCGCCCGCGTGAATTTCGGTTTTAAACAAATCCCGAGGGAATCGTGGATTTCCGGTTCCCGTTCCCGCTCCCTTTTCCAATCTTTATACCTACTATCAAGGAAGTTCGCTATAGTAATCTATAGCTGTAGCTATAGATTTCGGGTTTTTCAAAATCCCGTGGGAACTGTGTATTTTTCCAGGATAAAAAGTAGCCTATGTTTTAAGTCAGGGCATAATCTATCTCTATTCAAAATTTCAGCCAAATCGGTTCAGTAGTTGCGGCGTGATTGAGTAACAAACATCCAAACATCCACACTTTCACATTTATAATATTAGTAGGATTACTCTATATATTTCTGATTCTTCTAGAGCTTTTTGTCGATTTTGTTTACTTTTATAATTTTTGTCAGTTACTTTCCACAAACATTCAAAATTTTTATATTTTTCAATCTATTCTGTCGTAATGGCACGTCCAGAGGACACCGAGGCCGCCATTTTTGAAAAAAAAAAAACCTATAAATACTATAGTCTTTGACAAAAACTACGCAACAACACGCTCAATCACCGCTGGCGCTGCGAGCGAACTGACGCCATTGGAGTGACGATCGCACACTCACAGTCAGTTTGGCGCGACGCGCCGGGTTGGATTATGGTAGCCACGGAAAATATCCCGGCGCGTCGTCAGTTAAAACTCTGGAGTGATGATTCGACACTCACGATCAAATTTTGGATGGACGTCAGTTCAACTGACGCGAAAAACTGACCGTCAATGCCCAGCATTAGAGTAACTTGTTCAGATTTTCCTACGTCTTCTGTGCGTAAATCTGTCATTCAGTATCTTCTTCTTCTGGTACTATCTTATTGTAAAAAATTCAACCATAAGGTTAGTTGGACTCTATTTACAGCTGCTTTAGTGACCTGGCGCTCAACTTTTAAATTTTAAGCTAAGGTATTCTTCTTCTACTAGCCCTTTGTTTTTTCCAAAAGATAATTTCCATGCTAAATGTCCGATTTAGGATCATTTAACGTTAACTTGAAAAACTACAATCAAGGCTTTGAGACCAATTGGTACATACACAAGTTTATGATCTTTCTTTTTATTAGTTGTTCTTGTGTCTAATTAAACAAAAATAATTCATAGCCACAGTGTGGACCGGGCAGCGATTAAAGCGATGCCTTTACGGTTAATTAGGTATGCAGCGGGTCGCCATATCCAGCGACTGCATATCTACGTGTCCGCTGCTTCCGTATGCAAGTCGAATAAATATGGGCTAAATAATGTGGAACGACACGTTTCTAGTATTACAATCCTGTTGAGCCTGTCTTGGCTGTGTACGGTTTGTGATCTAAGCAACTAAGACCATACATACCGATTGGAGAATTAGCATTTTTAAACAGTGTTAAATAAAGGCGTTAAAATGGCAGCACCTCACCTGACCAACAAAGCCGCACTCTCTGAGTACGGAACTCGCAACTTTTATTATTTATTGTTTCACTTTCTTTGTAGGAAATTTAATGAGCTTTAATTTTGTTAAGATTAGTGGTACTTAGTGAAAAGTTGATATTTTGTGAGATATTGAGAAAATACCGAAAAAAGGGATTTAAAATTAAAAATGGCAGCCTGTTCCGCCCTCTACTTATGGGGCTTTTAGACGTGTTCAAGAGGAAGGCCCAAAGAATATTTTGTCTAATTTTCGATGCATCGAAACTTCATCGTCATTATTTGCTAATCTCAAGATATGGCTGAAACTAATATTTTCTAAGAGATACCCCGTTGGATTTCATTTTTTTTTTGAGTTTTTATTATTTGCCATGCTAGAGGCCACAGTACCACATATTCTGTGAAAATTTCAAGACTAACGGACAGACATTGGAGCTTAGTAGTAACGTCGCGTTTGGTACCCTTCGGTAGATACTGCGTATGGTATGCACATACAAAACTGCAGTCACCTTAATCATTTCACTCCGATCGCCACGTCGGTCGTTACCGTCTGACAATATGCCAAAGTGTAATCAAATGTTGACAGCCCATCGCCCATGTCAAGTGGATTAAACGTTAAACGAACAATAAGCGTATTCATTTTAATTCAGCGCGCATAAGTCGTTGTTAATAAAGATATTGCATGAATGCAACGTGCAGCGCTTTGAATCGCAATTGCGGGACAGTTAGCGCGAAATTTTCTTTAGGTTTTATGAGGCATAGGCAAGTAGGCAGGCTAAGTGGCAATGGGCACTATTACGTGTTGTGATCGCAAGGGACTGGAATGTGTAGACGTTGTGAATACTGGAATGTATAGACGTAGTGATCGCAAGGGGCTGGAATTAGGGTTTACGGAACCGGTCCTGTTTTTGAGAACCGGGAATTTCGGTACTTTTACCCAAAGGAACCGGGAATTCCCGGTTCTTTCGGGATTTTCGGTTCTTTGTAGTTTTTTTCTTTATAAAACAAGTTTTACACTTTAAAAGTAAAGCACAATGAAATATTTAAGTAATTTTAATTGGAACTAATATTGTGTGAGTTTAAAAATAAAACTAGAATCAAACAGAACTTAATCACTCAGTCTTCTCATATTTTGCTTCTATTTTCTATAATAGTCCAGTAACTTCTGAATGTATGGGGTACCTCGCCTCAATCCGTTAGTTCTGATGTTTATGATGTTGGCTCAATGAATAATCCAAGTTTGTGAACTCGAGCGCCGAACGCAAATTTATCCAAAATCGAAAAAACCGCGAAAATTTCGGATTTTTTTCAGATTTTGGCGATTATAAAGTTTTTGATCGTACCAAAAATCTAAATACCAACTTTCATAGTATTATTTGATACATGACGTGAAAAATATCGCACTGTCATTTAAACTTTCATCCCCTATTTAACCCATTGGGGATAGAATTTCCCAAAATCCTGAAATTCATATTTTTTATTTTTTATCGAAAGCTAAAATATCAATTTTCATGGATATCACTTGAAAAATGACCGACACTCATGCAAACTTTCATCCCTTTAGCCCCCTTAGGGGTGGAAGTTCCAATAATCCTTTCTTAGTATGTGCCTACATTGAAAAAGCTTACGAATCCAATGTACCATTCATTATATTGTGTTTCGTCGATTACAGTAAGGCCTTTGACTGTGTGAACTGGACAGTTCTCCAGGAAATGGGAGTCCCAAAACATCTAGTCGGAGTGCTTCAAACCCTATACTCAGATAGTCAGGGGGTAGTAAGAATCGACAAGACGACATCAACACCTTTCTCGTTTGGCAAAGGAGTTCGTCGAGGATGCATCGTATCCCCTATTCTGTTTAACATCTATGGAGAGAGCATCATATGCCGGACTTGCGAAGACTGGGATGGTGGAATTACCAGCAATGACCCTAAAATTCAAAACATTCGCTACGCCAATGACACCATCCTTTTCGCAGCTAATGAAGTTGAAATGTTCCAACTCCTGACAAAATGGAGCAACATGGAGGCCATAAATCGGTCTAAAACCAAGATCATGATGGTGGATCGTGCTTCTAAGCTAGAACTCAATGGAACACTCAATTTAAAACCCGTTGATCACTTAATTTACTTGGGTTCTAGCATCAGCAATAACGGGTCTTGTGAAGCTGAAGTTCGCAGGAAAATCGGAATGACCAAGGCTGCAATGTCTCAGCTCGATAGGATATGGAAGGATCGTAACATCAGCAATAAGACAAAAATTACACTCGTCAACACTTTAGTCTTCTCCATTTTCGTATACGGGGTGGAGACATGGACAGTAAAAGCTGGAGATCGCCAGATGTGGTGCTGGAGGAAAATGCTCAGAATCCCTTCGACTGCATTCAGGACCACGAAGAACTCAAAATTGATAAAAGCTGAGGCTCTCCAATTTATGCCTGAGGGTCTTTGAGTTCTTCGGCCATACCGCCCGTAAACCCCGCGATAACCTACAAAAACTTATAGTTACCGGGAAAATGAACGGCAGGAGATCGAGAGGTAGGAGTCCAATTCGCTGGACTGACCAGATCCGCACCACTCTTGAATGTTGCCGAAGCGGTTCACGTCGCTGAAAGCCGGAACAGATGGCGCAACATCATCAGAAACTTGAAATTTTCAGTTTCCTTTTATGATGTAGGCGCACGATAAGAAAGGATTATTGGAAATTCCACCCTTAAGGGGATTAAAGAGGGGATGAAAGTTTGTATGAAAGTCTGTCATTTTTCAAGTTATATCCATGAACATTGGTATTTGAGCTTTCGATAAAAAATAGAAAATATAAGTTTCAGCATTTTTGAAAATCTATCCCCAAGTGGGTTAAATATTGCGCGCACTGCAATCCGAAAACTGAGTAAGCGAGCGATCGCACACAACAGCGAGCGAGGTAGACTTGTAAGTTACCGCGCGCCATTTTTTTAGCGCTGAATTCACGTTAGTTTTGAACTTTTGAACAGTAGAAAGTATAAAAAAGTAAAGTTAGTATTGTAAAGATTATGTATGTAAGTAGTAGCGTAAATCGTGTAATTAAAATAAAATTCCCGAAAGTACCGAAAGAACCGGGAATCAAATTGGATTTCCCGGTTCTTTTTTACTGACAAAAGAACCGGGAATTCCCGGTTCTTTCGAGACCGGGATTTCCCGGTTCTGAACCCTAGCTGGAATGTGTAGACGTTGGGATCCCAAGGGGTTGGAATGTGTAGACGTTGGGATCCCAAGGGGTTGGAATGTGTAGATGTTGTGAATGCTGGAATGTGTAGACGTAGTGATCGCAAGGGGCTGGAATGTGTAGACATTGGGATCCCAAGGGGTTGGAATGTGTAGACGTTGGGATGCCAAGGGGCTGGAATGTGTAGACGTTGGGATGTCAAGAGGCTGGAATTTGTAGACGTTGGGATCTCAAGGGGTTAGAAATATAATGGTGACATCGCGCCGGTAAGCTAGGTGGATCGACGGCATCAGACGAGTCGCAACGCCGCATATAACAGGAGACCTAAAAGTAGTAAGATTAAGTAATGGGCATGTCTATTGGTTGAAGAGACGGCGAGATTTGCATATTATTTATAATTTTATTAGTCCTGCGAGTTTGTGTCCTGGCTCATTTAAGGAACTAATATTGCATTTACCTACGTGTCGAATTAACACCTCCTTTTTTGAAGACGGTTAAAAAGTGTACAGTGTACCAATTTTGAATAAAGAATCTGAAACCTGCTAGAAACCAGTCAATTATTATAGTAAGTAGTCTTGCTAGATGAGATGTGGCGTTATTGTTCAAGTTCTTTGGGATGCAGGCGCGAGCTTCGCAATCTGTCGAGATATTGCATCAGCCGCTGTGACACAAAAAGAGAGCTATTTCGAGAAGTTCAAAGTCACTTTTTGCTGATTGAAACGTTTTCAACCTTAATTAACACGAATCTGGAATCTAGGCTAGGGTACTGCGAGCATTATTTTGTTCAGTACTTATACCTACTCACTACTCAGTGAGTATGTTTGTTTATTTGTTTGTTTGTCACTTCATTACGCCTCAAATACATAACTGATTTGTATGTTGGGCACAAATCTTAAAAATAGCCTACTTTTATCCCGATAAATCCAAGGAATTTTAATAAATCTAAATGCACGCGGACAAAGTCGTAAGCAACATCTAGTATTTTCTAGGAACCACTAATTATTGTATTCTGCAGTAGACTAATTTAGGAATAGGTACCTAATAATTTCCCAAATTGACCCAGCTGGGAATCGAAACCGGGACCCCGAACTGATACAGCTACAGGGCAAGCTGCGACAGAGATGTGTTTAAAAAGATTTAATAAATAAATAATTACGTACTCTTAATTTATTTTTTATTTTATATTTATAATTAATATATTTACTTAAACTTTTTTTCAACCAAAAAAAGGAGAAGATGCTCAATTCAGTATTTTTTTAATCTGTTCTTCTTGAACCCTTTTAACAATATTTACTCTTTTTCCCAGTAAGTAATTTTAACCTACATTAAGGAATCCAAAGAATGGCCAACAGTTACCAGTATCATATTTTGTACAACATTGCAATTTATAGGAAATATTGAAAGTTTTATTATATCATGAAGTAATTTTATAGCTGGCCATAAGAAATAATTTCGTTCGCTATACCAACCGCATTCCTAAAACAGCTTGTTAAAACAACAATTGACAGAATAAATTTTGGACACATTAAGGGCAATGCACACAAAGCTGTAAAAACGCAGGAAAATCGAGCATTTTTATTAGGTTTTTACATTCATTTAACAATTAATTTTACATATTATTATGATCTCTTATGCATCATTAATTAATTGTCAATCAACCTTGGTAATGAAATTGAAACAATCTGCAGTACATTTTTGTGTTATGTAGAAATCATTTTCCGTATAAATAATTCAAATTCAAATTCAAAATCATTTATTTCACGTAGGCCAACGTGTGGCTCTTATGACATGTCAAGAATCTACCACCGGTTCGGAATGCTGATTCTGCTGAGAAGAGCCGGCAAGAAACTCAGCAGTTGCTCTTTTCAAAACAAATGTTACAATAAGTGGCTTAACTGTCTTGTGGGCAGCTGAAGCAAAGCCGAATAGAATAGACATATTTTTTATTCAGATAAACTTTCACAAGCGCTTACGAATCCACAAATTAATCTACCACTGGTTCGGAATGGTGCTTACAATTCTAAGTTCGCTCTACATATTGCTGCTGCATAAGCAAATATATACATATATTAGTAGGTACAAAATAAATAAAATCGTAGTCATTAGGTCAGATGTAGATTACCACAATATTTTATTATTAGCTACACACATCTACCTACGTGCTAAGTTTTATTAAAATCTGTTAACGGGAAGTGGGTGAAATTCATTAAACGGGATTCATCCCCTCATTTACCACGTTTAGAAGTGGAATTTATATTTTAGCCTTTGTGTATTATTTTCATATGCATTTTATTTACTACTCCGGCGTTTTGAATCGTTCAGTGTGCGTTGGTATTTAGTCTTAACGGTATTGATTTCAGTAGTTGCGTTAAAATCATTTTCGATAACAACCCGCGGTAGATTTAAGTTATTGTTTCCATTTTGTTTTCGACAATGATCGTTATCAGAACGATAATGGTCAGGAAAGCGGATTTGAGTTTAGGTAACATTCTCTCGCAAGTAGGGTATCCTTGGTGTTAAGTGTCTTTATAAAATAACTAGATGATGCCCACGGCTTCGCCCGTGTGGATTTAGGTTTTTAAAAATCCCGTGGGAACTTTTGATTTTCCAGAACAAAAAGTAGCTTATCTGTAGAAACCCGTCCCCAAAACGGAAAAATCCCGTGGGATCCCCACGATTTCGGAATACAATTCCTTACAGCATCAGGGTTGAGGAGTTGGATATGTACCTACTCGAGTTCATTCAACGATAAAGTCTTTAATTGGTACCCCCAATATCAATTTAAATAACCGAAAGTTTCTAAAACCCATTAGTTTTGGGGATTAGGTCCCCTACAGCATCAGGATTGAGGAGTTGGAATCCAAATTTTTTATAAAACAGGGTCGCAATGTTTCTCTATCGATTAAAAAAAAATTACGCAAATCGGTTCAGAAATCTCGGAGATATCGGTGTACATATGTAGGTAGAAAAACACAACTCCTCCTTTTTTGAAAGTCGGTTAAAAAAGTAGCCTATGTTACTCCCTGGTTAATTCTCTACTTGTATGTGAAGGTCCCGTCAAAATCGGTTCAGCCGTTCCGAAGATTAGCCCGTTCAAACAGACAGACAGACAGACAGACAGACAGACAGACAGACAGACAGACAAAAATTTTAAAAACGTGTGATTCGGTTATGGTAGCGTTCAAATAACCATATGAGCTTAATATGAGGTAGTTATTTCGATATTACAGACAGACACTTCAATTTTATTTATTAGTAGTATAGATTAATGATTTCTTTAAGTCATCATCCTCAACAAAAATAATATTTTTTAAACAAGATTATACTTAATCCTCAAACTACGACAAGGAAAAAGGATACAATTCTTTTTTATTTATTACACAGTGAGACCTTTTATTTCACATTATTCTATAGAAATAAGTTTCTTTAAAACGCACCTATTTTTGTTTTTCATGTCCGCCATATTGATTTTGTCATGACGACGTCATAATAATAATTTGTGTAACCTGCGGAGCTCATTATTTAATGCTATTCCAATTTTAATTTTATTTCAGTTAAGTCCATAATAATTATGAACAAGGTCGGATAGCACACAATTCATAGGTAATTTAATTAAAATTAAAATAATACTTCTATTACTTATTAATATTTTGCACACCGATAGGTAATCAAAATATTAGCTTTATTTTCAGCTATTATAAATAAGGAAATTTCCTTATTATTCTGTAACTTACAAGGAAAAATAATAATATTTAATCACTCACCACTTAAATAGCATTTAAATATTAATATGCTGCAATTTTCACAACTTAATAATTACAGATATTTGGCACATACTTAGGTATTTATTTATTACACAATAGTTACATAAGATGGTTACCGCATTTTAGATTAGTAAGTACCAATGATCTACATTTAATTTGTAACTAATAACTAGATATTATAATTATTCTAAATACCTTCTAGCAATTAATCACAATGCACTTCAGCCAGTTTGTTTAACATTCGTCACTTTGTCGCGGTAACAGATAACAAGGTAACAATTTTGCTAGTTCTAATCTAGGTATTCAACAATCACTTTCTGCTATTCCTGAATTAGCTGCGGAATTGCTATGAAATCCAGTACGATACCAATCTGTTCACAGTCAACTACAAAATACCTATATAGAGATAAAATACAAGCTAAAACAAACTTTACTTGTCCAGTTATAAGTTTGAAAGTATCGTGTGATGATATTAGTGAAGTGAATAATGTGTTGAACTGTACAATGTCAGAGTAAAGTTAATAACCACATCAAGTTGATCTATCGCTACTCATTTTTCTTATACGCGAATGAGGAAAAGCTATCAAACTAGCGGGTTCTCGGCCTACTGGATACGTTAACAGATTTACTGTCAATTTTAATCAAGCTATTTATGCCGCTTAGTTTAACTCCAGGGGCCTTAACAGATTCTATTACTGAAAATGGAATGTCGACGATGGTATCATTGTATTCAGAAATGTATGAGAAATCTAGGTAAGGATATATTGATAAAATTGTTTTATGTTTATTTACTACCGAGAGATCGGTTCGTTAAATAATCAAAACCTTTTGATGTTTATTAATTCTGATAGCATCTTAATGATTGCTTCGATGTAGGAGTTCTTGAGTATATTCATGTAAATTCAATTAACATATAACTGTTAATTCAACAGCTCTTTCAATTAAGAAAGTTTCTTTATGATGTAAGTATTTATGATTGATGCATCATTAAATTAGAAACCTATTATAAATATATATTATCTCGTATAAAAACTAGAAGAGTTACTTAAATCAGTTCTATCTGTACCTTCATCTAGCTTGAAAAAACTGTTTCTTTCAGTCTGTTTTTTTAAAAGAAGTTCGTTTATAAACCTGATCCCAGTTCTTGTAGGTACACTGAGAGAAATTTCCTAACGTTGCTTCTGATTTTCTTTTTTCAGAATTTTTCCTTTCGCGATCATGGAGGAATTTCACAGTTTTCCGATTCAGAGTAATTGAAACGCTTTGGAATGAGAAAATCATAACGAACGTTGGGAAATTTTTCTCATTGTAGATAACACCACGATTCTAATCAGTAGTGAACCTAATCGAATCTTCTTGGGAAGAGAGTGGTAGAAACTTTCTTAAAGACATAAATAAAAAAATTAAATGTAACAGGATTTTAACAGGGAGTTCTGCTAAGTCCTGAAAAGTTCAATTAATATGAAAATCAGTTGTTATTATAAAATGCCTGGAGTCTTTAAAATTAGCCGTACCTACAGTAATGTATTTCGCATGCAATATTCCAGCATCAGACTGTGCTTATCAGTCTCGTTCGTCGAACCGTCGCTGAATGATTGGTCAGCAAAAATTAAACCCGACTGACTTCTTGCCAAGCTTGCAAATGACGATTCAAGCTGGCATCCAATAAACTTTAAGGCGGTTTCACAATGATAGGTAAGTAATGCATTTAGTCGTTGTCTTGTCAATCGGAAGACGTCCACTGCTGGACATATCATAGGATTTGCAAGAATCGCCACAGAGCACGAACTTGTGCCCCTTGTGTCTCGCGGCCACACAGCTGGTCGCAGTTTTGATATTGACCGTCAATTCACCTGCTGGGTTATTCTGCAACTTAGTCAGCAGTTAGTTTGATATACATTGCTGCTTTACTGTGGGAAATATAAAGTGTTTTCATAATTTTACACAGTAAAGCAGCAATGTATATCGAACAAATTCGTTGGCAACTATTTTCAGTTGCTAACTAAGTTACAGAATAACCCCCCTGGTCTTCCAATGAAGCGTTATTTTATTTGTTTATTTATTAATACGTTTATAAGAAGAAGCGTGCGACTGGAGAACTTTACAAACTACATTACTAATTTAACCTTGATATTGTGAGAAATCTCGGCAATTTCAAAAACGCAATTTAGGCGATTGAAACAATGGTAATGTGCACCCGCCCTACACGAAATACAGATCTGCTTGCGTTGCAGGCGGGCCAGATTGACACTTTGATGGATGAGATAAACGCGGCTAAAGCCCGATACTGCCTGCTTATAATATAGCTCCAGAGGCGACTGAAAGATTTTGCGTAGCTGCAATCTGTAAAATTAATTATAATCGTTAACAGTACATACCTAGAATTTATGAGAGTTTTGGTAAACCGTTGTTGTTGTTAATCACTTTCACATTTAAATTTTAGAAGTATTTTTAATTTTAATCTAAAACGATTTTTATTTTCTTATAGATAAGTACCTAATTACAATTTTCGAATTCATTTATTAGTCCACAAAACTGTCATGTATGTATTGTTATAGAGATACTTATTCTATTATTAAAATGATTTCTTTGTTTATTAACTTTGTTTATTCGTGAGCGATATAACTAATTTGATTTATTTATTACTAATTTTACGCCTCATATGCATTAATGCAATCTCCTTTTCGGTACGTACACAGGAGAGTACAAAGCTAGCCTTCTCACATTTATGTTAAAAATCTAGATCTTTGTAGTCTCTTAACTGAGCCCATACGAGTCCAATATTAACCGATTTTGAAGTTTTTGTAACACCACACGACATTTTGCGACCGTCTCTTTTCTATGAGGGTAGATACTGTATGTAAAGCAGTAAAACCTTTTTAATAGTAAAACAGATTAGATGCGTTCCAATTTTTGCCGTAGCTTAGATAGAATAATTATTATTATGATTAGAAAAACAAAGATATTTCAACTTTTTATGTGTTCTTCTTCTTCGTCTACTTGTTTCTTTTCTTTTATGTGTTACAAATGGGATAAGAGAGAAAAGGGACTCTTTGGCTCCTTTTCGCTCTTGTGTGAATTGTGAATTAGTCACTTCATTAATTCTTTAGGAATGTCTTAAGATGATAATTTATATCTGTTGCAAGGCTATGGTTAGTTATCAATCTGCCAACCAAATCGTGAATTAGATAGATAGACTACAAGTGATAAAGCGTTCCAAAACTATACTAACTATGTGGTAGTTAAACGAAATGAAGCATCTTCCGAGCTGTTTTGTTTTCGTGTCAGACTTTAAAATATGTCGTGGTCCTTCGTATTGACCATTGCGCAGTCAACGTGAGGCAGCCCCGCGAACCAATATCTAACAGTACTCAAAACAGTAAATGCCTCGCGGTACTATGCCATCGGTACACGCTTTGGGGGAATATACCCGCGGTTGGGAGATAGCCGCTCTATCATATCACCCTTAACTCTATGTAATAAATCAATCACAGATGTTAATCCCAATGATCCTAGACTGATAGTAGAGTAGAATTTCTCGGTAAGCCATCAGGGAGGTCAAGTTTACAGCGGCTTACCTATACGCACAGCTATTACGTCAACTGTCATCCCTCTGCACCGCGCCGCGCCGCTTATTGTCGCCGCGTGTTTGAAGTGTGATTCAAATAAAATACAAACTTCGTTAGTATGGAGCGCGCTCGGGAGCGCTCGAAGGTCACTTCTCTTACGCCGAGTCAGCATCGCGGTATCAACAAACCTCGTACGGCTAGTTACAGTCTCGTCGTATTTAATGAGATCTCTGCAGAATGCAAGATAACACGACTCATGCACCGATAAAGGGGTTCGATTCATTCCGTTCCGTTCCAATAATAAGCCGGAGCCCACGAACACTTTCAGGGTTGCCTCGTACGAGTGAGAAATAAACCTTATCTAAATTCAAAAAGATTTATTTCATGTTGAAGGTCGACTTGTTATAGTTAAAATACAATTTAAGATACTAAAGCTTACGTAGATTAATTTTCCCATTGAATCGAGCTTTGGACCATTTAGGTCTTCCATTTCCTTATTTTTACCCCACTACGGCAAAGCCAAAAGGAAGGGTTACGATTTTAACAGTCTATGTATGTATGTATGTATGTTTGTTTCTATCCGATTTTTGTATCAGATTCTGTGTGTTCCACCGTAGCGCTTAAACTACTAGGCCGATTTTGATGAGGTGTCTATTTTTTTTTTATAAATATTCACACATATACACACGGTCGACTGTTCCTAAAGTAGGCAACTTAATTCCTGTGTTATAGGTAACAAGGTATTGATTCGTTGTTATGGTCCGGGTGACATAGAGCTACATTTTATTTACGAAAAAAATCGAGAAGTGACCTTTGGCTTTCTAGATTATTAAATTAGTTTTGGATAGACATAACAGATGGCGCCACTAGTTGCTTACCCCACTTTCTGCACATTAAATTATTATTAAATTACTAAGCGTAGTCGGGTTTTAGTTTACGAACTTTTCAGACAATCATGTAATCATTTGACACATTGTATTTACAAATACAAAATGACAAAATGTTTTAAATACAGGTTATATTATATCCTACATAATCTTATATTATAAACAACACGCGTGAAATATTTTCTAGATATTTTGTATTATTAAATTTCTCTTTTTAAGGACTAATAGTAGACAGAAACTCAAAATGTAAGCTATCTCCGTTGTCACATTGTTTCGTTTGTTAAGCAGTTTAGGCGCAAAAAGATAACAGACAGACGTATAGGTACCTAGCTTTTGTTGCATTTACAATATTAATTAAGTATGGATTGTTCAATATGACGGTGTCGCAAGCGATAACAAATATACATACATCATCTGAGACGACTTAATTGGAAACAGCCGGAATGTAAAAAGCTGGCAACCCTATTTATTTTCCATATACAATTCACACTGCTTCGAAGTCCATACATAGGTTCTCTTCCCCAAAGGCAAAATCCAGACACATCCAAGCATGACTGTGACTTCGATTAAAAAAGAGATCAATAAAGAAAATAATATTGTGGTAGGTAGTTAAACAGAATTACCAAGCAATATCGATTCTGTAATAAGGTGTATGAATTGCGAAATTTATTATAACTTAGCATTTAATAATGAAGAGAAACTTAATATACCTAGCTATTATTGCTCACTGGTTTGTAAAACATTTATATCTGATTGAATTTTTAAGGGACATCTTGTCAGAATAGGAATCAGCTGAGACATTTTTGGGGCGATAAAGAGAAATATGCTCAGAGTTTCTCTGCACGATCAAATCAGAAATGTGGAGATCCGTAGAAAAATCAGCCAAGTGCGAGTCGGGCCTCGCTCTTTCAGGGTTCCGTACATAATTATGAACAATATAATATTTTGGGTCTAAGAAATATTTAATTTCCGAGCTAGACATCGCAACAAACCGTGAAAGAAAAACCCAAAAAAATGTTCGTTTATTTTGGTCACAGCTTATAAACTATTTAATAAATCGTTGTTTTCAGTATTTGTTGTTTAAATAGAGCATATAGTACATAATATACTGAAATATCATATTCCCAACTAGTTTAGTTTTTGAGATAGCCCCCGTCACAAAAATGGTCTAAAACTGACAACTTTGATGGCCTCCCATTCCCTTATTTTTTGAGGTAAAAATTAAAAAAATATATATTTGTACTCTACTTAATGAGCTCTAAACAATGATACCCCACAAGCTAGGGTAAAGAAAAATTTTTTTTTCCGGCTCCTTTTTCATGTATGGGAGCCCCCCTGAAAAATAATTTAATTCAATTTCTAATTCAATATTTGATTTTGGGTTAACGTTTTACACTAAATACCAAAATTTCAGGTTTGTAACTCATTTCGTCTGCGAGCTAGAGACCTGTGACCGGCGGACAGACGGACAGACAGACAGACAGACAGACAGACAGCCGAGTGACATTAATAGGGCTCCGTTTTTACCCTTCGGGTACGGAACCCTAAAAACGACGACTTCCCTGGCTCGGTGGCGAGTGTAGTCTTATTGTGGGAGCTTCCAGGTTCAATTCCTGGCTGTAGCAATTTGGGATTTAATAATTTCTTAATTGTCTTTGGTCTGGTATGGTGGGGTGGCTTCAGC
This sequence comes from Melanargia galathea, assembly GCA_920104075.1. Taxonomy (NCBI): domain Eukaryota; kingdom Metazoa; phylum Arthropoda; class Insecta; order Lepidoptera; family Nymphalidae; genus Melanargia; species Melanargia galathea. The sequence continues at coordinate 4,126,014 of OV049872.1, read as the reverse complement.
CTTCGCTAGTTACCACCCTACCGGTACAGCCGTGCCGCCAAGCGATTTAGCGTTTCGGTGCGATGTCGCGTAGGAACCGATCAGGGGTATAGGTTTAATAAAAACTGCCATAACTCTTCCAAGTTAGCTCGCTTCCACCTTAGACTGCATCGTCACTTACCATCAGGTGAGATCGCAGTCAAGGGCTAACTTGAAGACAAATAAAAAAATTGTTACATCTGACATTTTGCCGTGTCTTTTGAACTCTTTTGACGGGACTTGAAGAAACGCTCCAACAACGAATAATAAGTAAGTAAGTACCTAGTTTCAAAAGAACCAGAGTCACCGACATAGCTCAATGGGGTAAGCAGCTGAAATTGTAATAGTCGGGGCATATATTAATCGTGAATTTCTGATTTCTTGACTGATATAATTGAGGCACATCTGAAACTTGTCATCGACTAATAAAATGCGGTCACATAACCGCTCCCTGCGAGACCCGCTTTTTGCATTCTAGTGATTGAATACCACATGAATACTCGCACACACTAATCACGTAGGTATCGATGGCTGCATTATTCCGATGCTTACACGTGTCGACTAAATGGTGACGTTAGGCTTGCTAGTCGCGTTACAGCATTGCATACTACAATGTTTCTAGCATCTGACTGAGCCAAGCTACTGTTTTCCAAACTTTAAACATCATTATTATCAACCCATTACCGGCCCACTACAAGGCACTACAATCCTACTAATATTGTAAAATATGTGAAAGTGTAAATGTTTGGATGTTTAGATGTTTGGATGTTTGTCACGCCGCAACTGCTGAACCGATTTGGCTGAAATTTTGAATGGAGATAATAATATATTATACCCTGACTTAAAACTTAGGCTACTTTTTATCGCGGAAAACTATTCCTGTGGGACTAAAATAGACATAAACTTCCAAAAACGCCATAAAGGGCGCTGACTGTTCTTAGGTAAATCACGTTCACATAACACATTATTGCAATAGTTTGCTGTATTGCATGCATTGGCAACACATAGGTTACTTTTTATCCTGTTATCCCGGAAAAATGCACAGTTCCCAACCTGAAATCTATAGAGCTACAACTATAGGTAGATTACTATAGCGAAATTCACGCGGGCTAAGCCGCGGGCAGATACTAGTTATCAATAATTCTAGCTTATTTAGGGGTCAAATTCTAGGCTTTATAAAGCCATAAATGGTTCGTGAATTACGTTGCAAATTCTAGTGGTCCAATCCAAGTCATAAATGAGGTTTGGAAACCACTGTCTCACGTAAGGCTTCCGTTAGATTTTAAGATCTATCATTATATATATAAAGCTACTTGAAGTAAGGTACTGATCACCTCTCCTGAACAATTTTGTATGGAACTTTTTCACCATACTTTCCGTGTGTGTAACATTCAAAAATTCTAGGTCAACAAAATTATAGAGAGAGCTGAACGTGGAAAACTGACTAGGGTGCCCTAAGGGATCTCAGAAACTATCAGTCGGAGAGGTACCGTCCCGAAACAAAAAATGTTCAAAACCTTGGGCCATTGGGTGAACCGGTGAAAAAAATATGGCCACCAAACAAAAAAAATTTTCGTCTCCATACAAAAATTTCCTAATTTTCAAGAGGCTCTCCAGAACAATTTTGTATGGAACTTTTTTCCCCTAACTATTTATATGCGTAGAACTTATAGGTCTTCTTTCAGGAAAATTATGAAACTTCATGAATGTGGAAAATTTATCAGAGTACCCCAAAGGATCTCAAAAACTATCAATCATAGAAACATGGTCCTGAAAGCGAAAATGTTCAAGACCTTGGGCCGTTTCGTGAGCCAATAAAAAAAAGATAGGTACCAAACAAAAAAAATTTTCCCGTCCATACAATTTTTTTTTTTAATTTTCAAGAGGCTCTCCAGAACATTTTTGCATGGAACTTTTTTCTATCTCTAAGCGCATGCATAGAACCCATGAGTGTCCTTTCAGGAAAAATACGAAACGTTATGAATGTGGAATATCTACCAGGGTGCCTCATGGGTCCTCCAAAACTACCAGTCATAAAGACATGGTCCCAAACTCTGCTCAGCTCTGCTGCTTACGCTGTTAGGAAGATTCGACAGATAACAGATATAGAAACTGCAAAAATTGTTTATTTTGCATATTTCCATAGTATTATGTCGTATGGACTCATACTATGGGGTAAAGCGGCTGATATTGAAAAAATTTTCGTTTTACAAAAAAGGGCAATTCGCGCAATTTATAATTTAAAACCGCGGGATTCCCTTCGAGAGAAATTTAAAGAAATAGGTATTCTTACGGTAGCTTCTCAATATATCTATAACAATATATTTTTTGTTAGGCAAAACATTCACAGTTACATTAAAAAGTGCGAATTACACGACAGGCAATTAAGAAATAGAAATAGGCTCGTGATTCCTCAGTTACGCCTCAAAAGGGTCCAAAGGTCATTTGTGGGAATGGGCGTAATGTTCTATAATAAAATTCCACAAGCAATCTTAGACTTGCCTTTACACAAGTTTAAGAACTCTATTAAAAATATGCTCATAAAAAAAGCATATTATACAATTGAAGATTATATAAATGATAAAAAAGCATGGAGCAATTTCTCAATGTCTTAAACCGAGTATTTGATTATTGGTGTTCAATTCGATGCTTTGATCATGGGTAGCCTAAGTATGTCACGCTCTCTTTAAACATTTCTGTGGTGGTGTCGTGTGGTGCGGGTTGTTACGTTCCCTCGAATATGGTTGAGCGAAGCAATGGCTGGATCATGCGTCATGCTCGTGAACGGGTGCCACCGTCGGAAATGGGGCTACTTTTGTCTGCCCTTCTTCACATGTGTAGAATTGTAAGCACCATTCCGAACCTGTGGTAGATTCATTTGTCGATTCGTAAACGCTTCCGAAAGTTTATCTGAATAAAATTATGATTACTTATATAAATGATAAAAAGGCGTGGATTTGACTCGTTCCAGCAATGCGCGAGACGGCAATTCAATCATGTACTTACCATAAAATTGTTATATTGATATTGTAAATTTGGAAAAGAGCAACCGCCGAGTTTCTTGCTGGTTCTTCTCGGTTGGAACGGCATTCCGAACCAGTGGTAGATTCATCTGACTATTCAAAAGCACTTGTAAAAGTTTATTTGAATAAAAAACTTTTCTATTCTATTCTATTCTATTTCTATTCTATTCTAAACAAATGTTATTAAAGACCTTGGGCCATTGGGTGAACCGGTAAAAAAAAGATGGCCGCCGAACAAAAAAAAATTTCCTCCATACAAATTTTTTGTGTTCTTTTCAAGAGGCTCTCCAGAACAATTTTGTATGGAACTTTTTCCCTTCACTATTTATGTACGTAGAACTTATGGGTCTTCCTTCAGGAAAATTATGAAACGTCATGAATGTGGAAAATTTACCAGAGTACCTCATGGGTCCTCCGAAACTACCAGTCATACAGACATGGTCCGAAACAAATGTTATTAAAGACCTTGGGCCATTGGGTGAACCGGCAAAAAAAAGATGGCCGCCAAACAAAAAAAAATTTTCTCCATACAAATTTTTTGGGTTCTATTCAAAAAGCTCTCCAGAACAATTTTGTATGGAACTTTTTTCCCTCACTATTTATATGCGTAGAACTTATGGGTCTTTCTTCAGGAAAATTATGAAATGTCATGAATGTGGAAAATTTACCAGAGTACCTCATGGGTCTTCCAAAACTACCAGTCATTCAGGCATGGTCCCAAACTAATGTTGTTAAAGACCTTGGGCCATTGGGTGAATGGGTAAAAAAAAAGATGGTCGCCGAACAAAAAAAAATTCTCTCCATACAAATTTTTTGGGTTCTTTTTAAGAGGCTCTCTTGGACATTTTTGTATAAAACTTTTTCCCCCCACTACACGTATAAGTAAATAGAACTTAAAAGATTTTTTTTTCATAAAAAATACAAAACGTAGTAAATGTGGAAAAATTACCAGAGTACCCTAATGGCCCGCAAAAACTATCAATCATAGAGGCATGGTCCTGAAACTAAAAATGTTCAAGACCTTAGGCCGTTTGGTGAGCCAGTAAAAAAAAGATAGCTACGGAACAAAAAAAAATCGTGTCCATACAAAATTTCTTTTTAATTTTCAAGTGGCTCCCCAGAACATTTTTGTAGATCTTTTTTTTCCACTAAACGCATGCATAGAACTCATTAGTGTCCTTTCAGAAAAAATACGAAACGTGATACCAATATTTCTTTCTATCTTTCAAGAGACTCTCCAGAATATTCTGGTATTTGGTATGGCCTCCCATTTCTTTATTTTACGAATATTTAATAGACTACAAGGCCCGCGAGCTGCTTGCAGCTCGCGCACCGAGCGCAACACTAGTAGGTACTATAGCGTGAGACAATAGATTGCAATAATTCTTTCCATTACCCACTTGCCGTGACTGGACTGCATTCTGTGGAATTCCGCGGCCGATTCTAAAAACTGGACCTGCTAGACAACACTGCAAGTACTCGTATATCAAATTGATAGTAATTATAAGCTCTATTAAGGCGTTTATAAACGGGCTAGATTTTAGGCTATCTCTAGATGCAACTGTGTAGCCAAAACCCTTGGTGGCCAAAGTGTGGTCTCCAGCTCACTTTGGCCACCAAGGGTTTTGGCTACACAGTTGCATCTAGAGATAGCCTAAAATCTAGCCCGTTTATAAACGCCTTAATAGAGCTTATAATTACTATCAATTTGATATACGAGTACTTGCAGTGTTGTCTAGCAGGTCCAGTTTTTAGAATCGGCCGCGGAATTCCACAGAATGCAGTCCAGTCACGGCAAGTGGGTAATGGAAAGAATTATTGCAATCTATTGTCTCACGCTATAGTACCTACTAGTGTTGCGCTCGGTGCGCGAGCTGCAAGCAGCTCGCGGGCCTTGTAGTCTATTAAATATTCGTAAAATAAAGAAATGGGAGGCCATACCAAATACCAGAATATTCTGGAGAGTCTCTTGAAAGATAGAAAGAAATATTGGTATCACGTTTCGTATTTTTTCTGAAAGGACACTAATGAGTTCTATGCATGCGTTTAGTGGAAAAAAAAGATCTACAAAAATGTTCTGGGGAGCCACTTGAAAATTAAAAAGAAATTTTGTATGGACACGATTTTTTTTTGTTCCGTAGCTATCTTTTTTTTACTGGCTCACCAAACGGCCTAAGGTCTTGAACATTTTTAGTTTCAGGACCATGCCTCTATGATTGATAGTTTTTGCGGGCCATTAGGGTACTCTGGTAATTTTTCCACATTTACTACGTTTTGTATTTTTTATGAAAAAAAAATCTTTTAAGTTCTATTTACTTATACGTGTAGTGGGGGGAAAAAGTTTTATACAAAAATGTCCAAGAGAGCCTCTTAAAAAGAACCCAAAAAATTTGTATGGAGAGAATTTTTTTTTGTTCGGCGACCATCTTTTTTTTTACCCATTCACCCAATGGCCCAAGGTCTTTAACAACATTAGTTTGGGACCATGCCTGAATGACTGGTAGTTTTGGAAGACCCATGAGGTACTCTGGTAAATTTTCCACATTCATGACATTTCATAATTTTCCTGAAGAAAGACCCATAAGTTCTACGCATATAAATAGTGAGGGAAAAAAGTTCCATACAAAATTGTTCTGGAGAGCTTTTTGAATAGAACCCAAAAAATTTGTATGGAGAAAATTTTTTTTTGTTTGGCGGCCATCTTTTTTTTGCCGGTTCACCCAATGGCCCAAGGTCTTTAATAACATTTGTTTCGGACCATGTCTGTATGACTGGTAGTTTCGGAGGACCCATGAGGTACTCTGGTAAATTTTCCACATTCATGACGTTTCATAATTTTCCTGAAGGAAGACCCATAAGTTCTACGTACATAAATAGTGAAGGGAAAAAGTTCCATACAAAATTGTTCTGGAGAGCCTCTTGAAAAGAACACAAAAAATTTGTATGGAGGAAATTTTTTTTTGTTCGGCGGCCATCTTTTTTTTACCGGTTCACCCAATGGCCCAAGGTCTTTAATAACATTTGTTTAGAATAGAATAGAAATAGAATAGAATAGAATAGAAAAGTTTTTTATTCAAATAAACTTTTACAAGTGCTTTTGAATAGTCAGATGAATCTACCACTGGTTCGGAATGCCGTTCCAACCGAGAAGAACCAGCAAGAAACTCGGCGGTTGCTCTTTTCCAAATTTACAATATCAATATAACAATTTTATGGTAAGTACATGATTGAATTGCCGTCTCGCGCATTGCTGGAACGAGTCAAATCCACGCCTTTTTATCATTTATATAAGTAATCATAATTTTATTCAGATAAACTTTCGGAAGCGTTTACGAATCGACAAATGAATCTACCACAGGTTCGGAATGGTGCTTACAATTCTACACATGTGAAGAAGGGCAGACAAAAGTAGCCCCATTTCCGACGGTGGCACCCGTTCACGAGCATGACGCATGATCCAGCCATTGCTTCGCTCAACCATATTCGAGGGAACGTAACAACCCGCACCACACGACACCACCACAGAAATGTTTAAAGAGAGCGTGACATACTTAGGCTACCCATGATCAAAGCATCGAATTGCGCCCGCGAGCTGCTTGCAGCTCGCGCACCGAGCGCAACACTAGTAGGTACTATAGCGTGAGACAATAGATTGCAATAATTCTTTCCATTACCCACTTGCCGTGACTGGACTGCATTCTGTGGAATTCCGCGGCCGATTCTAAAAACTGGACCTGCTAGACAACACTGCAAGTACTCGTATATCAAATTGATAGTAATTATAAGCTCTATTAAGGCGTTTATAAACGGGCTAGATTTTAGGCTATCTCTAGATGCAACTGTGTAGCCAAAACCCTTGGTGGCCAAAGTGTGGTCTCCAGCTCACTGTCGTTTTTTACCGATTACTAGATAGCAATGCAACTTCTTGTTACTTTATCAATTCTAGCGCAAAACGTAAGGAATAGCAATTTCAACATACATGATTGTTAAAGTTGCTCATAAACTGCCTACTATTTTTAACTTAATATAAAGCTTAGGTATAATTTGGGTGTATGATCTTTTTTTTTTTTCATTTTATATGTATATTTAGTGAACAAATTCCACCACGCGGGTCACCCTATGTTAACTGATTACATTGCAGCACCAGAGAAACTACCTATACATTACCAGCTCTTGAGGATTTAAATTTATCCCTTGAACTGCAATACTGCTATCCTTATTGTAATTTTGAGGGAATACAACGAGTAAGAGCTGGTTTCGGGGAGTAACTTTTCGCTTACTTATCACAACTTGATGGGTCAAAAAATTATTTTGGAACTTTATGGTTGTTGCGAGCAAAATATTTTTATCAGCAATTTGTCTAGCTCGTTTGCGAGCAACTTTGTGTATTAGCTATTAATTATGAACAAGGATCATTGTTTTACACGTTGACTAGATTACGTCATTGTATGCCTTTTTATTGCCTTGTTTATCTGAGAGAAGGAAAAAGGCTAATTGATACGCAATTAGGTACGCTTTGTTCAAAGATTTAAGTAGGTACACGTTCTTGCACTGCAGTTCTAAACTTGACTACTTTGTGAAACGACATTGATTCAACTTAAACACTAATCTGATCTTCTAAATATATAAAAGGACAAGTATAAAGTTCGTAAACTAAAACCCGACTACGCTTAATAATTTAATAATAATTTAGTGTGCAAAAGCGCGGGGCAAGCAGCTAGTGACGCCATCTGTTATGTGATTACCGAAACAATTTCTAAATCAAGAAAGCCGCGTGAAGGTCACTGCTCGATTTTTTCGTAAATAACATGTAGCCTATGTCACCCGGACCATTACAACGAATCAAAAGACACCTCATTCATCAAAATCGGTCCGGTAGTTTAGGCGCTACGGTGGTACGACACAAAATCTCATACAAAAATCGGCCACATACATACATACATACATACACACATACATACACACATACATACATACATACATACATACATACATACATACATACATACATACATACATACATACATACATACATACATACATACATACATACATACATACATACATACATACATACATACATACATACATACATACATACATACATACATACATACATACATACATACATACATACATACATACATACATACATACATACATACATACATACATACATACATACATACATACATACATACATACATACATACATACATACATACATACATACATACATACATACATACATACATACATACATACATACATACATACATACATACATACATACATACATACATACATACATACATACATACATACATACATACATACATACATACATACATACATACATACATACATACATACATACATACATACATACATACATACATACATACATACATACATACATACATACATACATACATACATACATACATACATACATACATACATACATACATACATACATACATACATACATACATACATACATACATACATACATACATACATACATACATACATACATACATACATACATACATACATACATACATACATACATACATACATACATACATACATACATACATACATACATACATACATACATACATACATACATACATACATACATACATACATACATACATACATACATACATACATACATACATACATACATACATACATACATACATACATACATACATACATACATACATACATAAATACATACATACATACATAGACTGCTAAAATCATTACCCTTCCTTTTGGCTTTGCCGTAGTCGGGTAAAAAGGTGACTGACTGACTGACTGATCTATCAACGCACAACTCAAACCACTGGACGGATCGAGCTGAAAGGCATACATAGCATAATAATTATAGGTGTAATTCTGAATTATTCGGTCCAAGCCTTCAGTGACATGGAAATAGCTATAGTCAAACTTTTAATTATCTGCAGTAATCTGACGTTTCCTAATGTCATTTCGTAAAATAATGTTGCCAACCCCATTTCTATAGTGATGTGATACGTTCAATTCATTCAATTTTTTTCACAAAAGTTTCGTTCAAAGTTACTCTTTCATTATCATCATAATTTTATTCATCTATTAAGTAAATCGATGGCTCCTACGTATAAAAGCCAAATTAACAATTTTGTCATCTTGACTTTTTGTGGCAAACGCATCCTATTGGTACAATTAATTATATGAGCTTTAATTGAAAAAAAAAGTAAGAAGTACTATTTCTATTGCAATAACAGCCTATGTGTGTTGACGATATCTCTCATAGTTAACATGCTAAGTTGCTACTGCCCTTTTATTACAAAAAAAAAATATTTTTAAAAGAATACCTACTAGTTATTCAGAAAAAAATATATTTAACATTATAATAACATATTTACATATTTTTGGAATCTACTTATAATTTTCTAGATGATTTTGACCTCCCTTGCGCAGTGGTTTTGGTCTTTTTTTTATTTATTTTTTTAATTTATTTTATTTTCAATACATAATATTAATATTTTTACATTGATTACTTCGTGCTCGTAAGCGCTTATAAGTGGGAGGTCCCGGGTTCGATTCCCGGCAGGGGCAAGTTGGGATTTTATAATTTCTAAATTGTCTTTGGTCCTGTCTGGTGGCAGGCTTTAACCGTGGGCCGTGGCTGGTTAGCACCCGACCGGCAAAGCTGTGCCGGCCGGCCGCCAAACGATTTAGCGTTCCGGTACGATGCCGTGTAAAAACCGATCAGGGGTATGCATACCTCTCTCAAGTTTGCCCGCTTCCGTCTTCGACAGCATCATCACTTACCATCAGGTGAGATTGCAGTCAAGGGCTAACTTGTAGTTGAATAAAAAAAATAGATAATGATTATGAACTTAATCTGATTTTTAATTATTTTTTTTCAACTTTAGTCTTTAATGCGGGACCATGGTCATCACATCATTTTTTCTTAAATTTTACTAGCCTATGTCACCTAGAATAAGCTAAAGATTCTAACGATACCTACCTTATTCATCAAAATCGGTTCCGGCATATATAGAAGTTATGGTACAACATACAAACATACATGAACCCTGAAAACAATATACTCCTTTTTTTCAGGCAGTCCTTTAAAAAGGTTCTTTATGTCGATTCTTTTAAACACCGATGACCGAGGTTACGCTTTTTCAGGCTGCTGTTGACGCTGTTGACACTGACGCTCGGCGAATATTATTTTGTCGCCATTTTTCTCGTTTGTCATTCGACATTTTCATTTTTCACTGTCCATTTTCATTTCTACGTTCTGAGTGTGACTATTTCCATTTTGCCTACTGCGCGTTATATTTGTTACCAATTGTTAAGTTTTTGTAACGTTGTGTTTGGTTTTCATTATTTTTGTAAAATTTGCCATTTGGTTTTGTAAAGCACAATAAAATAAAAAAATGAATGCTCAGCCAAGTACATCGCATGCTGAGGATACATTTTTACCTTCTATTAAAAAAAAACCGCGTAAGAATTTAAGTGAAAATGAGAAACATTGAAATATACACACAAAATTTCATCCAAATCAGTCCAGCCCTTTAGGAAAAAGTACAGAAGAATTATATCGGTACGGGTGAGAGAGTTCCGTATCGACAGGATGAACATTCAATGTTTGACAGTTACGAAACCCATGAACATTTTGTATGGGAAAATGTTTTTTCTTTTATTTTTTCGTCAATTTTCCAATATTTTTAACAGTTATTCTGCTATTCGGGACGAAGACAAATACAACAAATCAAAAACCATGAAAATCGGTCCAGCCGTTCTCGAGTTATAAGTGTTTGAACAAACGAGACTTTGTTTTATATATTAAAGATATACGTATTTATATATATACTGTATATATAAATATATATATGTAACTTTTGTACATAAAATATAATAATTACTTAAAATAAAAACTTTAATTTGAATAAAATAATTGAATGATTCAAATCAATCACCTGTACCCCATCCCTATTTTATTTTCGTTAAAAAGTGACAACCCACGAAACTTCACATTACTGCATACAATTAAAAGTCGAAGTTATAGTACACACTGCTACACAGGCCATTTATAAAATTGCTATTTAATCGCGCGGGTCACACAAATGACAGATTAAGGGACCGTTCAGATAGACCGGCGCGGAGAGCAGAGCAAATTTTAATCGCATTTAAAATAGAATCTTAAGCCATTGAAATAAGGTTTATATTTATATTTTATCTCTTTTATGATAAGAGGATGCTCGAGGATGCCCCCAAAAGAGGTAAAATGTAAAAATAAACCTTATTTCAATGCCATAAGATTCTATTTTAAATGCGATTAAAATTTGCTCTGCTCTCCGCGCCGGTCTATCTGAACGGTCCCTTATAGATACGTTTGATTTGTTGATCACTCGCAGATAGCTAAATGTGCGCTAACCACAACTGTTCGGTTTCTAGAAATGGTTAAATGGGACTTGTTGGCGAATATCTTTAAAATCTTAATTAAATAAGTGAGGCCATTGAAGCGATGTCATTATAAATCTGTGGCCACGGCTATTTGTTTTATTGGTTCAGAGTTTAAGAGATAGAGTTCGATTTATTCAAGACATTTATACTTACCGAGTTAAACAACTGCCTCGTTGGTCTAGTGGTTAGCATATTCGACTTCAGATCACGAGGTCCCGGATTCGATTCCCGGGTCGGGCAAATAATTGTTAGGTATTCTGTCAAGTAATTATCAGTGCCAACCCGGAGGTTGGCGGAAGTTGGCGGCGGATTGGCGATGGAAGTTGCACCCCGTGCCTCGAAGAGCACGTCAGTTGGTCCCGGTTATTATTATCACAGCTTTTTTTTTAAAGCTGTGATAGCCTAGTGGTTAGGACGACCGACTTCTAATCGGAGGTCGTGGGTTCGATCCCGGGCACGCACCTCTAACTTTTCGGAGTTATGTGCGTTTTAAGTATTTAAATATCACTTGCTTTAACGGTGAAGGAAAAACATCGTGAGGAAACCTGCATGCCTGAGAGTTCTCCATAACGTTCTCAAAGGTGTGTGAAGTCTGCCAATCCGCTTGGCCAGCGTGGTAGACTATAGCCAAAACCCTTCTCACTCTGAGAGGAGACCCGTGCTCTGTAGTGAGCCGGTAATGGGTTGATCATGATCATGATGATGATGATTATTATCACTATCATGTGACAATAGTTGTTAAAGCCCACCAACCCGCATTGCACCAGCGTGGCGGGTTTAAGCTCTAAATCCGTCTTTCTTATGAAAGAGGAGGTCTGTTCCCAGTGGGACGTAAAATGGCTGTAGTGGTGGTGGAGCTAAATAAATATGGTTTATGTACGGTTGTTTTCTCTTATAAAGCCATGTTTAACTATAGTGCGCAAAAAATATTTTTTGAGCAATTAAAATATATCACTTAATTTAACGGTAAAGGAAAACATCGTAAGGAAACCTGCAGTCTGAGAGCACAGCTGAGAGTTCTCCATAATTTTCTCAAAGGCGTGTGAAGTCTACCAATTCGCACTTGTCCAGCGTGGTGGACTACGGGCTGAATCCTTCATTCTGAGAAGAGATCCGTATAGTGGACCGGTAAAGCGTTGATGATTAAGCTGTTAGATAGGTATATGCTAATAAATTAGCATAAGAATGAATAAAAACTTGAGAGGTGTTAAGGGACTTCGTTCCATCCGGGTTATATCTATACTAATATAATAAAGCGGAAGAGTTTGTTTGTTTGAACGCGCTAATCTCAGGAACTACTGGACCGATTTCAAAAATTCTTTCACCATTGGATATCTACGCGATCCTTGAGTGCTATAGGCTATATTATATGTACCACGGGCGAAGCCGGGGCGGACCGCTAGTATTGTATAAAGATATTATTTTTTTATTATTTATTATGTACAAAGAACCTGTATATCGACCTATCCGTAGAACAGAGTCCGATGTGATCATGGAGCAAAAATGTGTTAAATAGCTAAACGAAATAAGGAATACGAACTCTACAGACGTACTCTTTTAGAATTTTCGTATCTTGTTTATTTTCGGAAATATAGAATCGAATAACGTTCCATTTGACATTAATTCCGTAAAAAAATGCACGAAGTGATCAAGCGACGGCGCGCGGGGAGCGGGGACGGCGCGAGCGCCCCGTCCACTCATCATTCCGGTCGCTGTTCGTTGGAGTGAGGGCGTACTTGCGTGCACTCAGATTTTTCAGTTTGATGAACAGTTCAACAGATTCAGTGTTTTGCATATAAAAATATATTTTTAAAGATGTCACGTTCACAGAAAATATTAGATATGCTTAAAGTAGCTGATGCAGAAAGACCTGAACTTAGTGAAACATTTTCAAATGTTCCTGCTGATTATATGAAAAAAAGTGTAAATGCTGGTAAGTTAACGATTTCAGCTGTATTAATCGATCGATACAGACTAATAAATTCTTAAATTAACAAATATCATATCTGTATTGCTGTGATATTGCATTTTTGTCTCAGTAAACCGTTGTGGGCGATCGATTTTTATATAGGACGTTTTTTGACGGAGAGGTGTAGAAACGCATTTTAGTGCGAAAATCATGCGAAAATATAATTGGGGTGATGCTTAGTTACAATGTATTCATACTTTCTGTATTAGTAAATAATAAAAAGTAGAAGTCTTATGAAATATAAGGACGGTTTTATACGAACATTATTGATATTTTAAGCGTTTCATGTGAATATAGGACGTTTTTCTACGGAATCTGTGATACGATTTATAGATTTGATATTAAGATGGGACGTTGTTACTGGGATAATGACATCAGTTAGGACGTTGTTCATTTAGAAATGTCGTTAAATAATAAAATTATAAAGATTTTTTATTTAAGATTTGTTAAATCAATTTCTTAATAGTATTTTATGAATACATTTATAAACATTTATAATAATAATTATACATTTTCCTTAATTTCAGCTGTGAATGTTAATGATAGCGACATGATTCAACAAACCTCACCTTTGCCTCCTGGTGCAGAAGAAATCAGTCAGGAACTAGGTGATATATGGGAAGAAGTTCTGCATGCAGATGGTGGTACCAAAGAAATTACCAGTGATAGCTCAATACCGAATGTCATGTCTGATCTGTCTGCCAAAGATGTTTACAGCAATCAACTTAGCACATTTTCTTTGGAAGTGCCTTCAAGTTTCGAGAATTCACCATTAATCCAGCATGAAGAGTTGTTAGGAGTTTCTGACCATAGATCTACCCCGGTTAATTTGGAACTGTCAGTGCCAACTCCTATGCCATCTCCTACTAATGTCCATTCGATCTGCGATAGCTCATTCTGCCCTAAACATGCAGACATATTCTCTGTGAATTATGCATCGTCATTTAGCACCACAAATTCGCCTGCTATTTCCCACTCGAGCGATCCCACCGTTACTCCTAAAACTAGAAAACGACAGAGGCACCCAAAAGAGTGGAGAGATCTGAAACGAAAATGCCTTAAAAACTTAGGGAAGAAATATGTCACAAAAAAAGGAAAAACCGTAGACGAAAAAACGATGGGGCCACCATGCAAATGTCGTTACAAATGCCCTGATAAAATATCACACCAACAGCGGTTGAACTGCTTCACAAAATTTTGGGAACTGGGAGATCGAGCTATGCAGTGGAATTTCATCATCAAATATTCCGATAAAATGAAGAAGAAAAGATGTCTGAATCAAGACACGCCTAATAATAGAAAACATACTTTTAAGTATTATTTGCCATTGATCACAGGTTCTAGCGAATTTCACTGCGAGAAAACCGAAGTATGCCAAACTATGTTCATTAATACTCTTGCCGTTTCAACTCGCATCTTAAAGACTGCCTGGAAGAAGTACGATGGAAGTGCTATTTTAGAAGAGGACAGACGGGGTCGCCACGACAATCATAAGGTAGTTGTTACGCAATGAAACAAAGTGTTTGTGACCATGTTCGGGCATTTGTCCCTATTGAATCACATTATATACGCAAGAATAGTCAAAAGCTCTACCTACAAGGAGACTTAAGTATTGCCAAAATGTTCAAATTGTATCTTGATTGGTTCGACCCTGAGAAATACACCTCTAAGGTTACAAAGGAACGCCAATATCGTGACATTGTCAACTTAAACTTCAATCTTGCTTTTCATATACCCAAAAAGGATCAGTGCGACGAATGTCACGTTTTCCGATTGAAAAAGAATCCAACGGACCAAGAAAAAGAAGCTTTTCAACAACACCAGACTAATAAGAAGGTCGCAAGGAATTTAAAAAGCCAAGATAAGAAAGACGCTGAGGAGTCAAATGGAAGCATGGTTACTGCTGTGTTCGATTTTGAAAAAGTATTGCAGTGTCCTCATGGCAATATAAACATATTTTACTATAAGAGAAAGCTATCTTCTTTTAACTTCACAGTTTTTGACATGGGTAAAAGAAAGGCCGTTTGCTATATGTGGGATGAATCTGTGGCAAAACGTGGCGCAAATGAGGTCAGCAGTTGCCTCTTAGATTTTATCCAGGCTAATGTTGATCAAGGTGTCAAAGAGTTTCGCTTTTGGTCAGACAATTGTGCTGGCCAAAATCGTAACCGCTTTGTATTTTCAATGTACGTTTACGCAGCGCAAAAGTTCAACATATGCATAACACACCGCTACTTACAGAAAGGACACACCCAAAATGAGGGGGACAGTGTCCACTCTGTCATCGAGAGAGCTTCTAAAACTAAAACTATATATACCCCCCATGAATGGCGTTTATTAGTAAGATGGGCTAAGAATGAAGGAGAACCCTATGTTGTTCGCAACGTAACCCAGAATGACGTATTTGACTTTAAATGTCTTGTTATTAATAAGGTTTGGATGAAAGACATTAAGGGCAAGAAAATTAACTGGAGTCACATTCGAGAAGTTCATGCAGACGGTAGTGATCCCAACAAACTGTTTTTTAAATATGACCTTACTCAACCTGATTATAATATTTTAGTGATTCGCAGTAACACGAGGAACTCAATACAAACTGAATTAAAATCTGCATATTCTGAACATATTATGGTTCCTGCTGCTAAATATAAAGATTTGATGGATATGTGCCACATCACACCACTGTTGATGAATCGGAAGAATCGGATGATGATTTATCGGAATAAGAAACATTTAAGATATTTAATTTTTCTTTTTTTCTATTTTTTTAGAACTTTTTTTACCGATTTAGCGAAACAATGTTAATTATAATAAGTACTGAATAGTTTAATGTTTGCCTACGTACAATTTCATTGTTATTAAATATTGTGTGCACCCACGTCTAGGTCACAATGTAAGACTGATTGATAATAATTATTATGAAAACTGAATATCTTCATATACATATTTCTTGTTGTTATGATAAATATTCACGTACATTTATAAGTTTAAGATTGCTAATTTAAGTCCCTGCTGTAGTCGTATAGGTTACCTAGTTACCATGCTGTGATACGATATGCCATTTAATTACTATTTTAAGTTTTAACTTTTAAGCCACCAAGGCAGTTTTAGGTATACTTAAAATTTAATTCTTGTTTAGTATGTTTTTTGAAGAAATATAATATTGTTGATTGTATAACTAATGTGAAGTTTAAATTTCTCCATACGCGTCTCCTGCATTGTTCTTATAGGTACATAGACCTGTTTAGTTATGCTAATTTTAAGTACCTACCGTACGTAACTGTGATGTGATTGCCGTACAAAGTGATATTATCTAATAGTTTTGTTATCTATATTTTTGAAATTTCTTTAATTAATAAACGATTTTTAACAATAATTTCATTTTTTATTTAGTTACATTGGAGGGTAGTCATCAACGCATCATTATGGGTAACATTATGTATAAAAATTTTAAGATGGTTATTCACAAAGGACTCTTAAGGGATGGAAGGGTAAAAGAAAGGCCGTTTGCTATATGTGGGATGAATCTGTGGCAAAACGTGGCGCAAATGAGGTCAGCAGTTGCCTCTTAGATTTTATCCAGGCTAATGTTGATCAAGGTGTCAAAGAGTTTCGCTTTTGGTCAGACAATTGTGCTGGCCAAAATCGTAACCGCTTTGTATTTTCAATGTACGTTTACGCAGCGCAAAAGTTCAACATATGCATAACACACCGCTACTTACAGAAAGGACACACCCAAAATGAGGGGGACAGTGTCCACTCTGTCATCGAGAGAGCTTCTAAAACTAAAACTATATATACCCCCCATGAATGGCGTTTATTAGTAAGATGGGCTAAGAATGAAGGAGAACCCTATGTTGTTCGCAACGTAACCCAGAATGACGTATTTGACTTTAAATGTCTTGTTATTAATAAGGTTTGGATGAAAGACATTAAGGGCAAGAAAATTAACTGGAGTCACATTCGAGAAGTTCATGCAGACGGTAGTGATCCCAACAAACTGTTTTTTAAATATGACCTTACTCAACCTGATTATAATATTTTAGTGATTCGCAGTAACACGAGGAACTCAATACAAACTGAATTAAAATCTGCATATTCTGAACATATTATGGTTCCTGCTGCTAAATATAAAGATTTGATGGATATGTGCCACATCACACCACTGTTGATGAATCGGAAGAATCGGATGATGATTTATCGGAATAAGAAACATTTAAGATATTTAATTTTTCTTTTTTTCTATTTTTTTAGAACTTTTTTTACCGATTTAGCGAAACAATGTTAATTATAATAAGTACTGAATAGTTTAATGTTTGCCTACGTACAATTTCATTGTTATTAAATATTGTGTGCACCCACGTCTAGGTCACAATGTAAGACTGATTGATAATAATTATTATGAAAACTGAATATCTTCATATACATATTTCTTGTTGTTATGATAAATATTCACGTACATTTATAAGTTTAAGATTGCTAATTTAAGTCCCTGCTGTAGTCGTATAGGTTACCTAGTTACCATGCTGTGATACGATATGCCATTTAATTACTATTTTAAGTTTTAACTTTTAAGCCACCAAGGCAGTTTTAGGTATACTTAAAATTTAATTCTTGTTTAGTATGTTTTTTGAAGAAATATAATATTGTTGATTGTATAACTAATGTGAAGTTTAAATTTCTCCATACGCGTCTCCTGCATTGTTCTTATAGGTACATAGACCTGTTTAGTTATGCTAATTTTAAGTACCTACCGTACGTAACTGTGATGTGATTGCCGTACAAAGTGATATTATCTAATAGTTTTGTTATCTATATTTTTGAAATTTCTTTAATTAATAAACGATTTTTAACAATAATTTCATTTTTTATTTAGTTACATTGGAGGGTAGTCATCAACGCATCATTATGGGTAACATTATGTATAAAAATTTTAAGATGGTTATTCACAAAGGACTCTTAAGGGATGGGTAATTCCAACAAAAAATGACTCATGTTAATATAGAACGTCACTTAATTCAGAAGTCTCCGTAAAACAACGTACAATGTTCACTACGGACCCCCGCTCTTCCGCCATAAAACGTCCTATGTTGATATAAAACTCACTATCTCGTGAAATAAGAGGATCAGAAATATACGCTACATAGCATTTAACTAGGCTGGGGCGTTGTTACAACATACCAAAAAATCAAAATGTCAAGTCTCACTGTTTAAGAATTATACAAGTCAACAACTTCTCTTACCTCTACTGAAAACTATCAATCCTGCAGATCGGACTTTGTTCTACGGATAGGTCGATATAATACACTCAACAAAAATAATCGTCGCGACACCACACTGTTCAATGCGAAATAGAAAGACGAAACGAAAATAACTGGCTTGCTTTCTATAAGAGAGAGAGAGAGAGAGACAGACAGAGAAACACGCGCACGCCGCACGGCTTACAACTATAGCAAAAAGTGTCGTTACAACTTTTTCTCTTAATTTTTTCCGTCTAGCCCCCTTTCGCAACACGCGATAAAGAACTTCGTTCGTTCCAAAATTGTTGTAATAAGTGTACATTGCTTAAAATCGACGACACGCCTTGAAATAAACTATAGACACTAGACAGATCACAGAAAATACCAATTGTATTCCTTTATAAATATAAACTGTAAATGGCGAAAAATGTTGAAAGAAATTTTGTTCGGACGCAATGCACCAGCGCTCTTAGACAATGATAAATCTGTTGCCACATAAATGTTTCCGTAATTGGTATAATAGTCCGAGCGACACTTTGTCATACATTTCAATAAACATTTCAAAGTAGATCATATTCATGCCTAATGCTGATAAGATATTCCGTTGATGTATCTAAGCGTGCCAGCGCTTAAATGAACTTGTACCGATTAATTGATGACCTCATTGGCGCAGTGGTGAGCGCTGTGGTCTTATGTGGGATGTCCCGGGTTCGATTCTCGGCAGTGGTAATTTGGGATTTTATAATTTCTAAATTATCACTGGTCTGGTCTGGTGGGAGGCATCAGAAAAGCGTTCCGGCACAATGCCGCGTATAAACCGACCAGGGCTATGGATTTAATAAAAACTGCGATAACTCTTCTGGATTAGCCCGCTTTCACCAGACTGCATCACCACTTAACATCAGGTGAGATCGTAGTCAAGACTCAAGTGCTAACTTGTAAGTTGTAGATCGGTAGTTCCCAAAGTGGTCCAGGTGGACCCCCAGGGGTCCACGGGAGACTCGACGGGGGTCTACGTTGGCATGACAAAAAAATGGGGGTCCACAATTCGTAAGCGGGGGTCCACGAAAATTTATCTGCTTTCGATAGTGAAGAACTAAAATGTTGGCTTGACTTTACCTCTCAATGCAGATATTACTTAATTTGCTGGCAAAACATCATGTACATCCCTCGCATTAAAATTTTATTAATATTTAATTTTAATTACATTATGTAAAATTTTAATTTATTAATAATTAATAGTGTAATAATTACATATTTAAATTAAAAAAAAAAAAAAAACTTTTTATTTTTACCACTCCGAATGGGGACTTTTCTAAATGAAATAAGGGAGAATTGATTGGTTCCTTGCGCTGCAAGTAGATGTCAAAAAAG
This sequence comes from Melanargia galathea, assembly GCA_920104075.1. Classification (NCBI taxonomy): domain Eukaryota; kingdom Metazoa; phylum Arthropoda; class Insecta; order Lepidoptera; family Nymphalidae; genus Melanargia; species Melanargia galathea. Next base: position 4,105,918 of record OV049872.1, on the reverse strand, counting down.
TAAAAATAGAATAGAATAGAATGTTTTTTATTCAAATAAACTTTTACAAGTACTTTTGAATCGTCAATTGAATCTAAAAGTTAAACTTAAAGTTGGTAGGAATCACTTTTTTGATTGGCCAACTTTACTTTTGACATCCACTCACAGCACAATGACTTAATTAATAACCGATCAATTCTCACTTTTTTTTTCGAAAACTATTTCTTAATTATTTATGGGTGGAACTCAGCCGCAACGCATCTTCACATTTTTTTGTCGAGTTTTGGGAATATGGTAGAAATGTAGTTGCAGGGGGTCCACCAAAACTAGCAAAATTTTGAAAGTGGTCCACGAGAAAAAAAAGTTTGGGAACCTCTGTTGTAGATGAAGAAAACAAATTTTTTGTAGTGTGAAGTGACCAAATAGTCTCAGTAAATATTACGCACTTCATGAAAGCAAAAAGGTACTTACTATTAATACGTAGTACTATTATATTATATTCTGTGCTATTAAGTACCCTGACTGAGCTGAGAAAGCACTGCTTAGTTTAAAATAGTTAAATATTATGTACCTACATAAGTAATTACTAATTAGGTACTTAATTCTTATTTCTTTTAGGAGATTGATTTTTATTCTTTAGATTGATTTGAACACAGACCTATAATTATCTTGAATTTACTCTCATACTTTATTAAAATGACCTTTAGTGAAAAAGAAGTCAAACTTTCTAGAAAATGGAGTAAGATGGCGCTAGGTTGTGTATGAGGGAAGTTTTGGGGTTTGTATCAAAAATGAAAATTGAGCAACTTACTCTACTGCCGTTAGATGGCGCTGCATTTCACAATCGAGGCAAATCCTGTAACAAAAATTTTCTGATAAGCCAAAAAATGCAAATAATAGTTTTAACACTATTTTTAACTGAAATAAAAATGATCGTTCGTTCGTTCGTTTCAACCAATGGACGTCCACTGCTGGACATAGGTCTCTTGCAAGGATCGCCACAGCACACGATCTTGTGCCGCCTGATTCCAGCGGCTGCCAGCGACTCGCTTGAGATCGTCTGTCCAACGAGTGGGGGGTCTACCTGCGCTGCGTTTACTGGTGCGAGGTCGCCATTCAAGCACCTTGGGACCCCAACGTCCATCGGTTCTTCGAGCAATGTGCCCCGCCCATTGCCACTTCAGCTTTGCGACTCGATGAGCTATGTCGGTAACTCTGGTTCTCCTGCGGATCTCCTCATTTCTGATTTGATCCCGCAGGGATACTCCGAGCATAGCTCTCTCCATCGCCCGCTGAGTGACCCTGAGCCTTCTTATGAGGCCCATTGTCAGCGACCATGTCTCAGATCCGTAAGTCATCACTGGCAACACGCACTGTTCGAAGACTTTCGTCTTCAGACACTGAGGGATATTGGACGAAAAGACATCTCGAAGTTTCCCGAACGCTGCCCAGCCGAGTTGGATTCGGCGGTTGATCTCTTTCTCAAAATTGGACCTACCTAGCTGGATCGTGTGTCCTAGGTATATGTACTCGTCTACAATTTCGAGTGCAGAGTTCTCAACGATCACCGGGTGGAGCGGAACATGAGTGTTAGACATGATCTTCGTCTTACTCATGTTCATTTTTAGGCCCACCTGTTGAGAAACTCTGCTGAGATCATTGAGCATTGTATTGAGGTCTCCCAGAGTCTCTGCCATCACGACTATATCATCGGCAAACCGTAGGTGAGTGATGTACTCGCCGTTTATGTTGATGCCAAGTCCGTTCCAGTCCAGAAGCTTAAAGACGTCTTCCAATGCAGCGGTAAATAGCTTCGGGGAGATAACATCTCCCTGACGCACTCCTCGCTGTAATTGGATTGGCCTCGTATTCTGATCCTGTATATGGACTGACATAGTGGCGTTTTCGTACAAACACTTCAGCGCTTGGATGTACCGATAGTCGATCCGGCATCTCTGCAGTGATCTCAATACAGCCCAAGTTTCCACCGAATCAAAGGCTTTCTCATAGTCCACAAACGCTAAGCAAAGTGGCCGGTTATACTCTTCGGTCTTCTGTATAACCTGCCGCAGCGTATGGATGTGGTCTATGGTGCTGAAGCCTTTTCGGAACCCGGCCTGTTCGGGAGGCTGGAAGTCGTCGAACCTACGAGCGAGACGATTCGTAATGACTCTCGAGAACAACTTATAGACATGGCTCAGCAGCGAGATGGGTCTATAATTCTTCAGCAGGGTATTATCGCCCTTTTTGAAGAAAAGAACCACCACGCCTCTGTGCCATGCCTCTGGCGTTATGCCCTGGTCGATGACGGAATTGAACAGTCGCTGAAAGACTTTAAGGACCGGTTTTCCACCTGCTTTCAGGAGTTCCGCTGTGATTCCGTCATCACCTGGCGCCTTGTTGTCCTTAAGTTGTTTGAGAGCCATACTAATCTCGTATAGGCTGACGTCCGGGATATCTTCGGTATAGTGTCGGGTCAATTTGGCTCTGGGATCTTTAGCCAAATCTTCAACAGGCTTCTGTGTTGACGTGTACAGCTGTCCGTAGAACTTCTCAACCTCTCTCAAAATCTCAGGTTTAGACGAAATGAGACTACCGCTGTCGGTCTTCAGTCGCGTAATGATCGAATTTACACAATTTTACCGCACAAAATAAGTAAGTATAACTATTTAATTGATGAATAAATCATTTTTGCATTTTTTTCTTTATGGTAAAAATAATAAAATTTCTTCATTAGGTACATCCAGTTGCTATGATCTATCAGCCTTTCTTAGGCTTTTAAAATCTTTTTGGTTAGGTACATATACTGCTAGGACTTTAGTATTTTAAACTTTCAACAGAACTCGATCAAAGCCTACATAAGTACTTACCTATCTATTAAATTTTTCAAGTTGGTGCTTCAACAATTTGGTTTAAGTTTATTCCAATAAGCACTATTGGTTTATTGGAATAGTTTTCAAGTTAATGGAATAGTAGTCAATAAACTATATAGTGATGTGAGTGATTTTATTCGATTCAATTTAATCGATACTCGAACTCTTATAAGAATGGGGCTGCTGTCCCAAAAACTATCGAGGGGTTGATACAAGAATATTTCCCCTAAAAAATCGATGGGCGGCAACTTACTATGAGTTTTTATGGGGTGGGGGCCATGGGGTCACTCGGTGGCAGTCATCTGGCATTTTTTTCCTTCCGCGCACGACATTGCTCGAAATTATGGGGTGGCGGAGTAAATTATGTGAGTTTTTTTTTTTGATAATTTCACGTAAACTACTACTTTGTAAGCTATCGTTTAAAGTGGTTATTTTTTGGCTGGTATGTAATTTCTGTATAAATATTTCGTAAGGTGTTTTTACCAATTTAGTAGTTCTAGTGTTACTGCCTATTTGAATCGTTAGTAGGTACGTAGGCTAAGAAATAACAACGCGTACGTACCTAATTTGTATTCTAAATTATCTGGTAGAAAATTTTGATTTTTTTTTTGACAAAAAAAGCAAAACTAAACTTAAAAGTTTGTATGGCGGTCTTTTGTATGGTATCAAAATTTGGTGAGGGTTCCATAAAATGAAAGGGCATTGAGGGTTCCGTGATGTTTGGAAATCATTTTTGCAAATTGAAATATGACAAAATTTTCCATAAAAATGCACGAGCACAGGTCGGGAAGCTCCGACAGCTGGTGACGTTATCAGCACATCTTCGATGTGCCCGATGCGACCGAATCGTGCTTCCGACGTCACACGCATTTTTAGCGTCGTGGTATCTACATACAGGTTTACCTTTAGTAGATACATACTTAATCATACTTACAACAAAGTAAGTAAAGTAGGTAATCAGGTAAATACGTGACTGAAATAATTAAGAACCAAGCAACACAGTGAGTGGCGATAAAAATAAAGCGTTTAATCACGGAATTAAGATAATAATTCTTTATGGTGACATATCTTTTATATCTTGTCTCGATTTAACAAGTCTATTATACGCAAATTAGCCACGACAATGTGCCTGTGCTAACTTAATATCCAAGCCGTCGGTTCCACTGCAAGAGGTCTAGAGTTTTGAGTTGAGAGTTCTGCGTTCCGCGTTCACTGTAATCTTTGGCTTGGATATTTATCTTGTGAGTAAGGTTTACCGTGACACAGTGTTGCCAATCCTACTTACTTTTACGGTGATCTACGTATACCTACCTATTTAAGTAATTTCTTGTGCAGTCTACGAACTTTAGTCCCTGAATCTACGTATTTGTAGTAGGAAGATTCCTACCACTTGCTTACGTTCTTGCAAGCAATGTCTGTACGTTCGAACGGAATAATCTTCGCAACATTTAACCGAAGAATTTTCAAGGAATAACTTGGGCTACTTTTTAACCGACTTCCAAAAAGGAGGGATTCTGAATTCGGCGCGAAATCGTAGTGTTTAGCTGTTCTTGCTTAAAGTAACTTATGATAGCAGGGATAACATACCTAGGTATAATATTTTTTTAAAACTTTTCCACCGCCTAAGCCCTGAACGAAACTTGACGAAAGGCACTGAGATAGCTTGGATCTTACTCTCTATCCCGGGAAATCAGAGTGCTCACGCGATTATAAAAAACCGACCAAGTGCGAGTCGGACTCGGGCACGAAGGGTTCTGTACCATTATTTATAAAAACGGCAAAAAAATCAAATTTGTTGTAAGGGAGCCCCTTAAATATTTATTTTATTCTGTTTTTAGTACATACCTATTTGTTGTTGTAGCAACAGAAATACATCATATGTGAAAATTTTAACTGTCTAGCTATCACGGTTCATGAGATATAGCCTGGTGACAGACGGACAGACAAACAGACAGACAGACGGACAGCGGAGTCTTAGTAATAGGATCCCGCTTTTAACCTTTAGGTACGGAACCCTAAAATACCACGCGGTCGAAGTCGCTCGTAAACGTAATAAAATAAAAATAAGTACAAACAAATCAATACAGATTTTACGCGCATTCTTGTTTGCAAACCAAAGCTTTGTATTGCTTTATTCTGCGGCACAACAGCGAATGGGCGTTGAATAATTATAATTAGCTATTATTGAATGCCCTGTCACTTTATAAGGAGCTGAGGTAGGTACACTCGTTTATGCACGTCACTATGTTTAGGTTAAAATATTAACAAGCTAAAATTTTGAAAAATCATCACTTCAATAGGTAGGTAGGTATATACTTGAAATAAGCCAGGCCTATATTATGATGAAAAGTCAAAATTATTTTGCTATAATCCGCAAAACAGTCAAAGTATGGTAAAACAAGCAGCATGTACTATGCCCTGTCAGCACTCCTGCTGTTAAATATATGCAGGAAAAACAAGCAACCAAGCGGGCCCCAAGCACCACCACCATGTAACACCACACAAATCCACCACCAAAAAAAACTCGTGAGTTCTGTGACTCTCTCAATCAAAGATTGGATTATTATTGCTTTTTTAGTTTTAGTTTTAGGTAGGTAACTATAATTATAAATACAAAATGGAACTGTCTGTCTATCACCTATCCGTGGCACAGAATATATAATAGTCCGTGGTCCTATTTCTGAACGAGCCGGGCATAGAATGTCATCATGAATCTAGGTAGGTAGGTATATCCTGGGAAAACAAAGGGCTCCCACGGGGTTTTAAAAACCTAAATTACGGACGAAATTGTGGATAAAAGCTACGGAAAGCGGGTTAATAACGGTACCTATAAAACATATAAATTTCACCTCGTAATTTTATTTAGATTTCTATTTCTATGAGAACAGAGGCCTTATGCCGACTTTGTACATGATGGCAACGATGATCACATTCGAGTATCGACACACAATGACTTCAGAGCAAAATGAACCCAAAGACTTATTACTTTAAAGTCGTAATTCAATAGTTCTAATATTTATTTTACATTTCTGCTTGAGGCGCTGGCTGTTTTTGAATGCTGAATGTACTGGCGAACTCAAACCTTAATATAACCCTTTTTAGGTCCATTTTACTCTGAAGTCATTATTATTCGATCAATAGTATTTAGTAAAGTTTTCAAGCTCTGCAAAGTGAGACTAGGCATACTTACAGGTTGAATCGGTTTTTCAAATGACAGCAATTATATCGATTTAGTTCAAGTGAAACCCAAAGTGCAACTCTAATTGAAGATAATCGTTAAATGCCATGAAGTTCATTAAAATTATTGACATTTAACGATTACACCGGCGGTTTATGGAGTTGTTGTTGTTTTAACATAAAATATAATAAATTGTTGTAAGCTAAATAACTCTTATAAAGGTTGTAGGTTATTAAATCTGTATCTGTTGCGCTGACAGAAATACCAATAAGACAAAGTTTAGTAGAGCAAAGATCTGTAATTTTTTTATTATTAAGTAAGAATTTTATAAATAAATTACTTAGTAATAAATAAATAAATAGGTATTTCCCGTGGCCTTGTCATAATAATATATTTTGTAATCCCGTCACTATTTTTCTGACATGTGCCTATCTAACGTAGGTACCTACCTACGTGTAGGTATTTATTATTATAGATAGACAAAGTGAAATCTATATTAACTACCTGTGTATTATTACATTATAAAAAAACTAGTGTTGCGCTCGGTGCGCGAGCTGCAAGCAGCTCGCGGCCCTTGTAGTCTCTTCAATATTCGTAAAATTAAGAAATGGGACGCCATACCAAATACCAGAATATTCTGGAGAGTCTTGAAAGATAGAAAGAAATATTGGTATCACGTTTCGTATCTTTTCTGAAAGGACACTAATCAGTTCTATGCATGCGTTTAGTGAAAAAAAAGGATCTATACAAAAATGTTCTGGAGAGCCACTTGAAAATTAAAAAGAAATTTTGTATAGACACGAATTTTTTTGTTCCGTAGCTATCTTTTTTTTTACTGGCTCACCAAAGGGCCTAAAGTCTTGAACATTTTTAGTTTCAGGACCATGCCTCTATGATTGATAGTTTTTGAGGGCCGTTAGGGTACTCTGGTAATTTTTCCACATTCACTACGTTTTGTATTTTTTGTGAAAAAAATCTTTAAGTTCTATTTACTTATACGTGTAGTGGGAGGAAAAAGTTTCATACAAAAATGTTCTGGAGAGCCTCTTGAAAATTAAAAAAAAATTTTGTATGGACGCGAAAATTTTTTTTGTTCGGTACCTATCTTTTTTTTATTGGCTCACCAAACGGGCCAAGGTCTTGAACATTTTCGCTTCTCTTCAAAAAATTTGTATGGAGAGTTTTTTTTTGTTCGGCGGCTATTTTTTTTTACCCATTCACCCAATGGCCCAAGGTCTTTAACAACATTTGTTTGGGACCATGCCTGTATGACTGGTAGTTTTGGAGGACCCATGAGGTACTCTAGTAAATTTTTCACAATCATGACTTTTCAGAATTTTTCTGAAGGAAGACCCATAAGTTAGACGTATATAAATAGTTAAGGGAAAAGGTTCCATACAAAATTGTTCTGGAAAGCCTCTTGAAAAGAACCCAAAAAATTTGTATGGAGAGAATTTTTTTTTGTTCAGCGGCCATCTTTTTTTTACCGGTTCACCTAATGGCCCAAGGTCTTTAATAACATTTGTTTGGGACCATGTCTGTATGACTGGTAGTTTCGGAGGACCCATGAGGTACTCTGGTAAATCCACATTCATGACGTTTCATAATTTTCCTGAAGGAAGACCCATAAGTTCTACGCACATAAATAGTGAAGGGAAAAAAGTTCCATACAAAATTGTTCTGGAGAGCCTCTTGAAAAGTACACAAAAAATTTGTATGGAGGAAATTTTTTTTTGTTCGGCGGCCATCTTTTTTTTACCGGTTCACCCAATGGCCCAAGGTTTTTAATAACATTTGTTTGGCACCATGTCTGTACGACTGGTAGTTTTGGAGGACCCATGAGGCACCCTGGTAAATATTCCACATTCATAACGTTTCGTATTTTTCCTGAAAGGACACTCATGAGTTCTATGCATGCGCTTAGAGATAGAAAAAAGTTCCATACAAAAATGTTCTGGAGAGCCTCTTGAAAATTAAAAAAAAAATTGTATGGACGCGAAAATTTTTTTTGTTCGGTGCCTATCATTTTTTTACTGGCTCACCAAAGGGCCCAAGGTTTTGAACATTTTCAGTTTCAGGACCATGTCTCTATGACTGATAGTTTTTGAGAGCCTTTGGGGTACTCTGGTAAATTTTCCACATTCATGACGTTTCATATTTTTCCTGAAGGAAGACCCATAAGTTCTACGCATATAAATAGTGAGGCGAAAAAAGTTCCATACAAAATTGTTCTGGAGAGCCTCTTGAAAATTAGCAAAATTTTTGTATGGAGACGAAATTTTTTTTTGTTTGGTGGCCATATTTTTTTCACCGGTTCACCCAATGGCCCAAGGTTTTGAACATTTTTTGTTTCGGGACGGTACCTTTCCGACTGATAGTTTTCGAGATCCCTTAGGGCACCCTAGTCAGTTTTCCACGTTCAGCTCTCTCTATAATTTTGTAGACCTTATATTTTTGAATTTTACACACATGAAAATTATGGTTGAAAAGTCCCATACAAAATTGTTCAGGAGAGGTGATCAGTACCTGACTTCAAGTAGCTTTATATATATAATATGTATACATAATCATAGACTAGAAATAGCATCTATTAATTACGAATTTGATAAAAATACAATACCTACACAGTTAAGAGACGTTATACAACGTTAGTTTTAGTTTGCGCAAAAACCGAAACACGTGTCAAATATTTTTACATTAAAAATATTTATACAAAATTTCAAAAAAATATAATTAAAAGTAACGAAGTTATAAGCTTGTTATGTTGCGTCGTTGTCCTCGAAAAAAATGGTCACCGCAAGCTGTCGCCGCAGCGACTTGCGATCGACGCGAGTTGAATGACCGCCGCTGTGTGCCGACCGTCAGCTGATACGCGGTAAGTCATTGTGTCTAAGCTTGTAAGATTTCAAAATATTTTTGGACAAAAATATAACACTATATAAAAATGGTTGGATTCGATTTTGTTACTGATTCTGAACAAACTACTTTCAGGTTTTGCGTAAAGTAAAACTAACGTTGTATTTACATATTTTATTAATGCAAAAGTGTCTATCAGTCTAATTCACCGCTTAACTTATTTTTAACCCTCGACGCAAAAACGACGGGGTGTTATAAGTTTGACGTGTCTGTGTGTGTGTGTATATTGTGTGTGTGTCTGTCTGTTCCCCTGTGGCGCTCAAACGGGTGGACCGATTTGAATGCGGTTTTTTTTTTGTTAGAAAGGTGAATTAGTCGAGAGTGTTGTTAGCTATGTTTGAAGAAAATCGGTCCAAGATGGCCGCCGCTACAAAATGGCGGATTACATATTTTTTCACAACTCCCTTAATATGGGTTTGGTCAAATGAAAGGGCTTGAGTAATTAGTAGAATTTAGCATTATTGCAAATCCAAGATGGCCGCTGCCACAAAATGGAGAATGTCGGGGGTTTTTTAAATTTTTAATTTATTTATGACGGGCGAGGAGATAGCTTGCATTCTGTAGTGGCGTAGGCTACTCTTCTATTAAAGAAATGAGAAAGAAAATCTCCACACGCACGAAGTCGCGGGCAAAAGCTCATAAGACATATTTTTGATGGTAAAAAGGAATTGGGAAAAACATACACGATAGCCAATTGGCCCACGGTATCGACGAGGGGACACAACAAAGGCTGTGGGACGGGACGCACAGTTTTGGGGTAAAATTGTTAAATGTAAGTAATAATGGGGGCCGGTCAACCGGGAAATTACTTTTTTTCGACGAATCGCGTTGCGCTCCCTTCGTGATGTAAAAGAAATGGAATCGGACACTTATTTCGATATTTTTAATATTACAATTAAAAAATATGACAGTGCATTACCTAGGTGCATATGAAAATATGCATTTGAAAATTTTATGAATGTGCGTAAAAACAACAATAATATAATTATTTTGAAAATATAAGTACTTTATTATTTAAAATAGTATTGTAGTTAGTAGTATTGTAATAGTTAATAGTATTGTAGGTAGTTTAAGTGATGAAGTGAAAAATAAAATTATTGTTAACTCCGTCCGATATTTTAAATGCGCATTAAAATTGTATTTTGCCACCTAAATCTCCTGACAGGTATTTTTACTCATAGGCGCTATAAACAACGTGTTTTCTGTTCATACGTCTTCTAGTTAATTTTTCTGTTTTCTCCTAAATGCATTGATAAAATGAAAAACATCGTGTAACACATGGGTGTGAAAGTTAGATATTACTAACTCGTGACGAAGGTAAGCACTCGCCTTTAGCTCAGGCTTACAAATGCGTACTATTGTGGGTCACATATTTTTTTCATACATATTATTTAGTATTTTTATGGGTAGGTATAGAAAATGGAGTAAAATAGAGTTGCACAATTTTGATTCAAACCATCCCTACATTAATACAAATATTATTACACCGTTTTATTATTATTAGCTAACATCAAAGTTCAAGCATAGAAGCAAACATTCGAACACTGTATTAGCCAATAAATCACTCGAAAAATCAATAACCGTATTGATCGGATTGAAAGAATCTTACCCTAACGACATTCCATCGTGTTAGACCATTATTGGAACCAACAAAAAAAAAAACAGAAATTTGCATTGCAATGGCCCGTTTTGCATATTGGGTTACTGATTTAGTTTTTTACATGACAATGAGTTTTGAATCCTACTATTGAATCGTATACAAAATCTACCTGGGCTTATAAATGGTGTCCCGAATTTTTTATCTCCAAAAGTTTATTATTACGTGAAAAGTTCTAGGTACCTACCTACCTAGTACCTATTAAAGCAAAAATAAAGATTCATTATTTTGAAACTTTATTGTTTACATCTCCGACTTAGCATTTAAGTACTACTTTAAGATTTTATTTTTTCGATTTATGCATAAAAAATAGAGTCAATAAAAAGGCAGCCTGTATATTTATTGAAAAACACTTCGCTCCTTTTTTATTCTACACATTCTGTTACCCGCCATTTTATGCAAATTAAAACTTTAACAAAAATACTTTTTAAACAGTATGATTCACTGAGGTGATTTGTAGGTAGGTAGGCACTCATTGCCATAAAACTATTTTGTCGAGTGTTGAAGTTTGGTCCATACTTGTGTAATGTAACGTTTGCCTCAACATTACATTACCTAGCTAAATTAACGTGAATAATAGAGCCTTTGAGGTCCTAGTGGACTTAATTTTCCAACGGAATACATGGTGCGTCTGTCATTTAGTGGGCAAGCGTCGTATAAGCGACATTCCCACAGTATTTTCCAGCTTATACCTACTTGTCATTCTAGAATATTACAAGTGAGCTCTTAACTGCTATCTCACGTGATAGTGACGATACAGTTTGTGTTTTGCCGATAATCTATAATATAATAAAACTGTAACAGATCCAATTCTGTACATTGAAGATATTTTGAAAATTTTTGTTGGAGGGCATTCTATAATCGATACTGAAGCCACAACTGCAATTTGTTTCATTTTTGTCTGTCTGTCTGTCTGTCTTTCTGTCTGTCGGTCTGTCTGTCTGTCTGTCTGTATCTTGGCCGCGCATCACGCCGAAACTACTGAATGGATTCAAATGAAACTTGGTACGATTTGAGTTTATACTCCGAGGTAGGACATAGGATACTTTTTATCCCGAAATTCAGCACGGTTCCCTTGGGAGAGGGGATGAAAGTTAAAACGTGTATTTAGCTGTAATTCATTAACGCGTTGTTCGATTTCACTCATTCTTTTTTTGTTAGAAAGGTAGTACTTTATATATTGTCCCGTAAATATTTCAAGGTCATAGGTTTTTTAGTTCAGAAATGACACACATTTATTGGGTTCAAATAACTTGGGACCCGGATCTTTGAACGTACGGCTTATTTTAAACTGGTGTGCGTTTATATTTTATGTTTGTCGGTCTGTCTATTTGTTCCAGCTAATCTCCGAAACGGCTGGATCGATTTTAAATGAACTTTTAATGTTATAAGGAGTAACTTAAGCTACATTTAGTTAGTAGTACATAAAAGAATTATGGGATCCGATCCGATCCTATATAAAAACCTATATCTACGCGAACGAAGTTGCGGGGGTCAGCTAGTAGATAATAACTAGGCTGAAGTCTCCCACTAGAAAAGATCAATGCTCATTTATAATTTTCAAAATTGAGCCAGACGGGACTCGAACTCGTAACCTCCCACAGGACAACATATTATACACACCACTGCGCTAGAGAGGTCTTAAAAACTGCGGTGTCACGTCTTTTACTTGACTTACCAAAATTTTTAAATTAAATAAAACTAAAATTATTTTTTATAATAAACTAACTGATGCCCGCGACTTCGTCCGCGTGGGTTTAAAAAATGTGATAAATGAAGAACCGCTTGACAGATTTTGTGCAAACTTCACATAAACCATCTGCTGAATAGTCCGAACAAAGTCTAAACATTTGGTTCGGTTAGGTGAGCCCGTTCTTGAGTTATAAAATTACAACGAAAAGTGACATTGATTTTTATATATATAGTAGATTCAAGTAGACGAAGCCGCGAACATCGGTAAGTTAAATTACAACCCTTAATTGCTCGCAGACGGTGCGAAGGACCGCGCGAAATTTATTATTAAACGTTCTTAAAAATGTGTAGCGATTCAATCGAACCCTACGAGGAGCTAACGAATCCATACAATTTGAAAAAGACGGTCAAGTTCGAGTCGAACTTCTATCTTGAAAAGGTTCCGTGCCTACTTTAATATGTCTTAAACAACAAGTACGTTTACTTGTTGTTAGGGTAAGCTAGAGAAATTGAAATTATCGTTTTAAATAAACGATTAATCATAAAATTATAATAGGTATAATATGCGGAAGGAGGTGGGATTTCATCGTAGTATTGTCACAAGAAAACCTCTACTACATATTATTGAAAGGGATCATAACCCGAAGTCGTGCAGAAAGATATTGTCTAAGCTAAGACCTATTTTCGTAATTTTCAAGATAGTAAGTTTCCGGGAAGTATCCTTTCGCTTTTGATCTGCGTCGGAGTTTAAATATGAAAATCGCGATACTGTGAAGCCTTTACATTCTTATATAGATAGATACATAACTAAAAACTAGATTTATTTACAACAATATTAGTCAATATAATTTATATAAAGAGCCATAAGACAAAATGACCTACGACAACAAAGTGATCCTACAAGAGTTCAGTTTTCAATTTGAAGTTACGGTACCCTAAAAACGTATGCAAATATAAATCATGTAGTCACAAAATCACAATGCCGCATAGAAATACTCTCAGGTGCCCAGATGAACGTGTGTCACAATGGCAGTCATAAAAAACAGATTCCCATTATTGTTGCTAACACGGGGGTATGCGAGTAGTCTATTTAATATGCGTGTGAATATTTCTTATTACATTACATTGATTGCCGCTTTTTGTTGATCAATAATTTTCAGCTTCTACCGTTTCTCTCGCCATGCGGTTTAATAGATTGCAGTGGAAAAAAGCTAAATTATCGTGTATTCTTTAGACGACGACGTGATATTGGTGAAATATATTTTGTCTTATGTTGGCACCAATGGGGAAGATGATAAAACATTAGCAGGGTTAGGAAGAGTTGATAAAACTTTTTTTTATGGATGCGAAGAAATAGTAGTTACTACCCGAAGACGGAAATAGAAAACTTATCCCCTGCGGATAAAGTCGCGGGCAACAGCTAGTATTACATAAATTATATAGATCACTTGTACGACAAACAATAACATGATGATTTTGTTTATACCATAATGAGGTGACGTAGTTTTTGCTACTCATAATCATTATTATAATGCAAGAACGATGACACATCATTGTGACATATGAGTTTTTAATTTTTTCGTACTGGGTGAACTGGTAGTCTCTATATACGGCTGAGTATAAGAAATAAAAAAATATTTTATTAGATAAATCCGTAGTTCATATTGAAAAAGTATTGTAAGTAATTAAAATTAACTAAGAGGCACCAAAATCCTCATTTTCATATCAATCAAATAAGTAATAATAATTGATTGTTTGTTATAAACATCGTTCTCATGTTTACCAACGTAAGTCAAGTCGAGCGCGAAACATTCCCATAATATGCTTTCAACGATAGACTGAAATATCTCAAAAAAATCTCGCCAGAGTTGCTTGCACAATTGTGCCCACAGAACGGATTCACTTTCTACGCAGGTGCTTAAACGACCCCGAAGACTTCCTGCCCCAAATGAAAGGGTTAACTGACAATTGTCGATAGCAAAAAAATGTTCACATCCCTTTGTTAAAATCTCAGGTGGCGCGTCAATCTGTTGTAGGTTTTTTGTACCATTTTTTCTAGTAAGGGTTGTAGTGCAAGATTTTTAAGTGAAAGTGATGTTTTTGTTGTTCTTAGATCCGTGATCGAATTACGACATGTTTGTATGAAATATTGACTTTTTACCGAACTTTTGATTTGTTTGGTATTTTTTTCTTATAAAGTATACTGACTGCAGGTCGTTCACTAAGATGTGAAATGTGTTAACTTTGTTATAATATCGTGTCACAGACTAGTATATCGTGTTTGGCATATCAGCTGGGTTATTCTGTACCTTAGTTAGCAACTGAAAATAGTTGCCAATGAATTAGTTTGATATACATTGCTGCTTAACTGTGGGAAATATAAAGTGTTTTCATAATTTTACACAGTAAAGCAGCAATGTATATCGAACTAATTCGTTAGCAACTATTTTCAGATGCTAACTAAGTTACAGAATAACCCCCCTGGTTGTTGAGCCTACATAGGGGGTGACCATAACTATTACGCTTGACATAGTCAGTCTAGACAAACCCCCAATACAAACAATAGAAAAAAACTGACTGCCTCGATGGTCTAGTGATTAGCATGTTCGACTGCGGATCGCAGGGTCCCGGGTTCGATTCCCGAGTCGGTCCAATATTGTTAGGCTGTCAAGTTGTCTGTTCTGTCAAGAAATTATCAGTGCCAGCCCGGAGTTGGTAGTTGGTGGTATTTCACCCTCCTGCCTCGGAGAGCACGTTAACCTGTCAGTCCCGGCTATTTTCACTACCATAAGGGCGTTTGTGCACTTATTCGTTTTCGATTCGTTTTCGTGTTTCGTGAAAACACGATTCGACATGGCCTTCCTTATAACTGTATGGGCGTTTGTGCACTTACTCGTTTTCGATTCGTTTTCGTGTTTATATATTCGTGAATTCTTCACATCGAATCGTTTTAAAATAAGGACGCGAGTGGAATGGTGTGTGGAAAGAGGGCAGAGATGATGATGATGATCCTGATGTTGTGAGGTATTTGGAAAACATAGGTATTTGCATTTCTTGAATTCCAACAAAACATGATTCAAAGCAGTTGATTATTATTAAAAGTTAATACCTACTTAGTTTGGCATTAAAATAAATCGTTTGTTTCATTCAAATTAGTTTTAATTCGAGTAAAATACCTAAATATTGTAGTATAATCAAAATTTCCATACCTGTGGTTGGTAGTCAAAAACTATCAGCAAAATATGAACATTTCATAAAAAATATCATTTCTGATACTTAGTTGTTACTGTTTTCTTACAAGAGCGTAATGTCCACTTGGGATGTTTACAAAATATATGACGTATGCTTAGATAATTTTGATACTAACCGTACCGTGTGAAATATTCATAATCACTTACCTTAGTGTTACTGCCAGCATTTTTTCTGGAGTTATGCATTCTCTAAAACGTGTGTCTTGCCGAGGAATCTTTTTTTTTATATGACACAATATGAAATCGAAAGTAGCAACATTCTTTCGATAGTAATTAAAAAAGTTTTTTCATGATGTCATGTCATGTCATTAAGTGATGATCGCCTACGAATGTATAAGAGAAGTGCGAAAAGCTGACGACGATTAAATGCAGCACACATTATGAACACGGTTTTATCTACGAAATGCTTAAAACGTATAGTGAAATCACGATTAAGTGCACAAATGTCATTCGTGAATTTCGTATACGTTTTTATGATGTTCATTAAAAAAACGAACACGAATCGAAAACGAATCGAAAACGAGTAAGTGCACAAACGCCCTCAGATATTAGTCGTTAAAGCCCGCGAACCCGCGTTGGAGCAGCGTGTCGGGTCTAAGCTCTAAATCCCTCTCTGTTTGGAGAGAACAGGCCTGTGCCCAGCAGTGAGACGTTAAAGGGCTGTCGTGATGGTTGAATACTTATTATATGAAACCCAAGTCCAGTGGCTTCATATGACTGGTTTAATGCCGTATGTACACAGACTAATGTCTTTTAATTATTATACACATGGTTCCTATAACTGCACGAAGCTACTTTAGCTAGGCAGTTAGAAACGCTCAGCCTACGACTTTAAGTGCTCACTAACTCCTTAGAAATGTCTAGAAAGTTTTATTAATGGCCGAGCTTATTCACAGAAATAGCGTTAACCGTTACGAACTTATTAAGTTTTCTCTTTCGATTGATCGCACTGTAATTTTTATGGGAAACGAATGACCTGCAAATGACTGTGTCCTGGACCATCGAAGAAAAGTAGATTAGAGTAGCTAGCTATTAAGTGATTGAAAATATTATGATGTTGAGGATTACCTTATAAGCAAGATCTCCGTGGAGTAGGCCTACTGGAGATACCACGTAAAAAACCGCACCTACAGACTCTATCTCATCGGTGGTGGGGAAAATAGTTAGGAATGAATAAGTAAAGTTGTACAAATTAAAAAAAAAATAATTTAAGAATATATTTACAATAAAAAAGAAACATAATAAGTTAAACATTTTGTTTTGACCGGATTCTCATGAGCATTGACGAACCCGGTCAACTTTGGAGCGCTGTAACAGCGTTTTAAATGAATGAAATTAAAAAAAATATACGGAAAAATTTTCCTCAAAAAGATCATCTACAAGATTGGTGTGAAGAATTTTTTTGTAAAATGTTTAAAAAAAAGTTATAGAGCAAAAAAGATTTTATAAAAAAAAACTCACTTTTTTGCTTATAACTTCTTTAATTTTTAATCTAAGGCAAAAATTTATATAAACATATTTGTAGGCAAAATAATTTGCTACAAATTATATTTTTATGATTTTTTTGCAAGACGCATCATCATGATCAACCCATTACCGGCTCACTACAGAGCACGGGTCTCCTCTCAGAGTGAGAAGGGTTTTGGCCATAGTCTACCACGCTGGCCAAACGGATTGGCAGACTTCACACACCTTTGAGAACGTTATGGAGAACTCTCAGGCATGCAGGTTTCCTCACGATGTTTTCCTTCACCGTTAAAGCAAGTGATATTTAAATACTTAAAACGCACATAACTCCGAAAAGTTAGAGGTGCGTGCCCGGGATCGAACCCACGACCTCCTGATGATGCAAGACGCATAGTTTCCGAGAAATCGTGAAAAAAGTGTTTTCACCCCTTTTTCCAAGATGGCGGCCAGGGGACAAGGACAGGACAAGGACCCCACAAACTTGAGGTTAAGCTTCTATTGCCCGCCCACACATGTCCCAAAAATAAAATTGCGTCCTCTAAGAAATGCAAAGCTCATGTAACATTTCAATGGACTATTTATACTTACCAGAATCAGGGTTTTTGAGATTTTTACCTTTGTTATGATTTCTTATAAATATATCTGTCAGAAATCCCAAACTCTCGAAATAATTTCCAAATTTCATGTGAAATCATGAGATAACCTATAAACTTAAATCCAAAAATAAATCACACATTTAAAATGGAAATCCTCCGTAGTCGAGTATCAAATAGATATTTATCTACTCTCATATCTTAAAATCCCGAATATGAAATCAAAATGTGTCATATATTGGACTACTTTATTCACATACATCTATAATATTTAAAAAAAAAATTAAAAAAGTTCATTATAACACTACTTTGTTAGGAAATTATTGCAAAGTAATGTTATAAAATAATTTTTTCTACATTATAGTACAGGCGAACTGGGTTCTGGTATTTTTGAGCCATGGCGGGAAATTCGTGCGACCTCCTTACAGTAGATGTGTGTAACTGTACAAACGCGTTAAACATTGTGAATTGTGTTAAATTGCAGAAGAGTAACTACTAAAAATTAAGTTTACTTAAAATTAAGTAACTACTAAAAATAACTACTAAAAATTAATAACTATTAAAAATTAAATTTTTGATAAGCTTGAGCTATTTTCCGATCCACTAATTTCTATAGGACATTAGGACTCCTCTACTACTATTAATTTCTCTATGGTAACCCAGGCTGTATGGTCAACGATCTTGGCCTGTCCCGAAAGGGACAAACCGAAAAAGAAGAAGAATCTCTATGGTAACAACTGAATTTTGGCGCCATACGCTAGTTATAATATTTAAATTTTTTATTTGTTAAGGTGCGTCCAGACTTGAACATTTCACCGAACCGAACAGCGAACATTTCGGCGAACTTGTTACGCTCAATGTGGACGGCGCGCTTGGAGCGCTTGAGATGGGTTACTTTCGCCGAACTGTTACGCAGTAACCCATCTCAAGCGCTCCAAGCGCGCCGTCCACATTGAGCGTAACAAGTTCGCCGAAATGTTCGCTGTTCGGTTCGGTGAAATGTTCAAGTCTGGACGCACCTTTACTCAAAACTTTACAAGACATGGTTTTTATTGTGCGGAAAAATGTCTAGCAGTGATACTGAAGAGAATTTAACTCCACCTGACCACCGACCAACAATCTTTTGCCAGCAAAATCAAAGAAAACTCACGACAAATATTACCAAGATTTTATGGTTTGGATTTTAAGATATGAGTTTAGATAAAGTAGTGTATGAAACTCTACATAATTAGTTATTAAAACACTCGTGTAATACTATTAAAAAACTCGCCTGCGGCTCGTTTTTTAAACTAACACTCGTGTTTTAATAACCTCTATTATGCAACCGTTTCATAAACTACTATAATAGCTGTTAATAATCATGACAAAAGTAGCCAAAAGAAAAAGTATTAGGCCTTAAACTATGGCACCTGCTTGTCACGTTAGCTACTATTTATACATTATAAGTAATTCTTGTTTGTCTGTCTGTCCTAAGGGCCTCCTGTCCGAACTGTCAGCCGTAAACAAGTGTATCGCAACTGGCATTCAGAACTATTGTTTAACTATTTTTATTGTATTGTATAAAATTAACAGTTTACGATAAATTTGTTGATAGCCACGACGCGACATCTGTTGGATGTAACCAGTTGTAACGGTTGTAATAGGCTGTGGCTTGTGCCTCATACTGGCAAAAAAAATTGCCTCATCTACTTACTACTATTTAAAAACTATTTTTACCCATCTACGGCAAAGCCAAAAGGAAGGGTTATGATTTTAGCAGTCTATGTAATATGTATGTATATAGCTGTGATAGCCTAGTGGTTAGGACGACCGACTTCTAATCGGAGGTCGTACGTTCGATCCCGGGCACGCACCTCTAACTTTTCGCAGTTACATTTGTGCGTTTTAAGTATTTAAATATCACTTGCTTTAACGGTGAAGGAAAACATCATGAGGAAACCTGCATGACTGAGAGTTCTCCATAACGTTCTCAAAGGTGTGTGAAGTCTGCCAATCCGCTTGGCCAGCGTGGTAGACTATGGCCAAAACCCTTCTCACTCTGAGAGGAGACCCGTGCTCTGTAGTGAGCCGGTAATGATGATGATGATGATCATCATGATGATGATGATGATGATGATGTATGTATCCGATTTTTATATCAATGAGGTGTCAATTGTATCGTTGTTAAACTCCGGGTGACAAAGGCTACATTTTTTTTACGAAAAAAATTGAGAAGTGACCTTCGTGGCTTAAACTAGATTATTAAGTTAGTTTCGGATATACATAACAGATGGCGCCACTAGCAGCTTGCCGCGCGCTTTCTGTCGTTCGAAAATTCTCATTAGTACGCAGTTGAATACAAGTTTTTTTGCAAACTAAATTATTATTAGTGTTTTAGTTTACGAACTTTATCTCTTGTAAGTATCTATACTCAGTAAATAAAATTGAAGTGCCTGTCTGTAATTTCGAAATAACTACCTCATATTAAGCTCATACGGTTATTTGAACTGTACCATAACCGAATCAAACGTTTTTAAAATTTGTGTCTGTCTGTCTGTCTGTTTGAACGGGCTAATCTTTGGAACGCCTGAACCGATTTTGACGGAACTTTCACATACAAGTAGAGAATTAACCAGGGAGTAACATAGGCTACTTTTTAACCGACTTTCAAAAAAGGAGGAGTTGTGTTTTTCTACCTATGTACACCGATATCTCCGAGATTTCTGAACCGATTTGCGTAATTTTTTTTTTAATCGATAGAAAAACATTGCGACTCTGTTCTATAAAAAATTTGGATTCCAACTCCTCAATCCTGATGCTGTAGAGGACCTGATCCCCAAAACTAATGGGATTTAGAAACTTTGGGTTATTTAAATTAATATTGGGGGTTAATCTACTCAAGATTGGATTCCAACTCCTCAACCCTGATGCTGTAAGGAATTGCATTCCGAAATCATTGGGATCCCGCGGGGAAATCCACACGGGCGAAGCCGTGGCACGTGGCACGTGGTACGGAAATATTTTTTTTCATTCGACTACGATTAATTCATCTGTTGGTAAGTTCCGATGCAGTCTCCTTGCTGTACCTCTAAGATGGAAGAGGGCTAATCTAGAAAGGGTAGTGATATTTTTATGAAACTCTTACCCATATTTGGTTTCTATACGTCATCGTACCGGAACATTAAATCGCTTGGCTGCACGACTCTGCTGGTTAGATTGTTACTAGCCATGGCCGAAGTTTCCCGACGCCAGAATCGTCGTAATCAACCGATTGACGTCCACTGCTGGACATAGGTCTCTTGAAGGGACTTCCACATGCCACGGTCTTGTGCCGCTTGTATCTAGCGGCTCCCTGCGACTCGTTTGATGTCGTCAGTCCACCTAGTGGGGGGTCTACCAACACTGCGCTTCCCGGTGCGAGGTCGCCACTCCAGCACCTTGGGACCCCATCGATTGACCGACCGATGGCGGTATAACCATCCAAAACTAGCTAGACTGAGTAAATGACAGAGGCCGGTGTCGGGCAGCAGCGACACCGGTGCGAACAGTCTAGCCCTGCGATGACCAACACGCCTGCCCAGCGCGGTCATTATCGGGCAAATCCTTGTATGGAGACAAACACACAACGCCAGAATGAAATGCCTGAATTAACTTAGAAATTATAAACTCAAATTGCTCTAGCCGAGAATCGAACCCGTGACCTCCCACTTAACAAACAGCGCCAGGTGAGGTCGTCAGGAAGATCGCGGTAAAAAATATGTCCTCACATAAGCTGAATGCATTGTATCAAAGAGACCAGCTAGCTCAATTAATTCAAGGCCTAGGAAATGTCAAGTGAAACCTGAATATTTATAAGTTCTATTAAAGTGTATTATTATGTGTAGCATGCAATTTATGTCCATCAATAGAGACGTATGCAGTTTATAAATGACCGAGTTATACCTAATATTTATGTAACGTGAAATAAATAGTTCATTTGATAATATGAATATTGACGTTGAATTAACGGTACCTTTTTTTATCAAACGACTACAAAAAGGTTCGTTTGATAAGTTGAGAATTAGGTATTAAGTAATCTAGAGTTCGTTTCTTTTCCGTGCTAAAAATTTATATTAATGTCCTATATCAAAGCCAGATTTAGGTTTCCTTTTTTTTTTCAAAATTGGTAAACTACTGTCTTTTTCTTTGAATGACAATTTTACAAGTGAGCTAATGGCGATGATTATTTTCGACAATTTATAATTTTTAATATTATACGAGCGGATACCCGCGACTTCGTTCGCGTGGATATTGATTTTAATAATCACGTGGGAATCATTTTGTTTTTCCTATGCTCCTTTGAGCTTAAACCTTGCTAAAAACTGTTAAAAGTTCATTAGCGGATGTTTAGGTACATCAAAATGTAAACATCCGCCAGTGAAAGTCCCATCAAAATCGGTCCAGCCTTTCGGAGATTAGCCTGTAGTCTTTAAAGTATCTACTTTCTAGCAAAAAAAGAATGAATGAAATCGGACCACCCGTTAACGAATTACAGCTAAGTACACATTTTGCCTTTCATCCCCTCTCCCAAGGGAACCGTGCTGAATTTCGGGATAAAAAGTATCCTATATGTTACTCCATAGTATTAACTTAAATCATGCCGAGTTTCATTTCAATCCATTCAGTAGTTTTTACGTGATGCGCGCACAAACATACAGACAAACAGACAAACAGATAAACAGACAAACAGACAAAAATTTCAAAAATAGCTTTTTTACGTTCTATTACTTATCCCTAACATCTCCCAGTTATTATTTTGCAAAAATCTTCAATGTACAGATACGGCAATTCTACGATTTTATTATATGTATAGATATAGGACTAGATGATGCCCACGGCTTCGCCGGTGTGGATTTAGGTTTTTAAAAATCCCGTGGGAACTTTTGATTTTCCAGAACAAAAAGTAGCTTATCTGTAGAAACCCGTCCCCAAAACGGAAAAATCCCGTGGGATCCCCACGATTTCGGAAAACAATTCCTTACAGCATCAGGGTTGAGGAGTTGGATATGTACCTACTCGAGTTCATTCAACGATAAAATCTTTAATTGGTACCCCCAATATCAATTTAAATAACCAAAAGTTTGTAAAACCCATTAGTTTTGGGGATCAGGTCACCTACAGCATCAGGATTGAGGAGTTGGAATCCAAATTTTTTATAGAACAGGGTCGCAATGTTTCTCTATCGATTAAAAAAAAAATTACGCAAATTGGTTCAGAAATCTCGGAGATATCGGTGTACATATGTAGAAAAACACAACTCCTCCTTTTTTGAAAGTCGGTTAAAAAAGTAGCCTATGTTACTCCCTGGTTAATTCTCTACTTGTATGTAAGGTATGTGTAAGCTGTGATAGCCTAGTGGTTAGGACGACCGACTTCTAATCGGAGGTCGTGGGTTCGATCCCGGGGCACGCACCTCTAACTTTTCGGAGTTATGTGCGTTTTAAGTATTTAAATATCACTTGCTTTAACGGTGAAGGAAAACATCGTGAGGAAACCTGCATGCCTGAGAGTTCTCCATAACGTTCTCAAAGGTGTGTGAAGTCTGCCAATCCGCTTGGCCAGCGTGGTAGACTATGGCCAAAACCCTTCTCACTCTGAGAAGGAGATCCGTGCTCTGTAGTGAGCCGGTAATGGGTTGATCATGATGATGATGATGATGATGTGAAGGTCCCGTCAAAATCGGTTCAGCCGTTCGGAAGATTAGCCCGTTCAAACAGACAGACAGACAGACAGACAGACAAAAATTTTAAAAACGTGTGATTCGGTTATGGTAGCGTTCAAATAACCATAATGAGCTTAATATGAGGTAGTTATTTCGATATTACAGACAGACACTTCAATTTTATTTATTAGTATAGATTAATACTTTTATAATTAGTAATTACCAATATACAAAGACAAAATATCGCAAAGTTAGATCGGCTTGGTAGATCTAGGCAGATAGATAAGATACCTACTAATAAATTGTAATTACAATAATAATGAATATTCGTAAGGAAACTTCACGCCTCGCTACACGTCAATGATATTTATGGAGTGTGGTGTGTGCCACGCATTAAATGCAGACAGGACTTTGTGTCTTGCATACATTACCAACCACTAGCAGATGTATGTATGTATATGACTTGGCGAGCCTTTAAAGGACGGGGTGTTATAAGTTTGACGTATCTGTGTGTATGTGTGTGTGTGTCTGTCTGTTCCCCAGTAGCGCTCAAACGGGTGGACCGATTTGAATGCGGTTTTTTTTGTTTGAAAGGTGAATTAGTCGAGAGCGTTGTTAGCTATGTTTGAAGAAAATCGGTCCGAGATGGCCGCTGCAACAAAATGGCGGATTACATATTTTTTCACAACTCCTTTAATATGGGTATCAAATGAAAGGACTTGATTAGTAAAATAGCACTATTGCAAATGCAAGATGGCCGCTGCCACAAAATGGCGAATGTCGGGGGTTTTTTAAATTTTTAATTTATACTTGTTGTACGGCTTAGACATCCGCTTATACTAGATATTAATATTCAAATAGAATTTAAACAGTTGTATGTAGTACCTAATAATAATAATTATAAGCAAGGAACGGCTGCATTTTATATTTATTCGAATTAAATTTAAATGACGATAAAATAACTGCTTGAACGTTACATAACAGATTTTAATGTAAAAAACACGTGGTTTTTTTTTTTCAAACGACTTAGGTATACATACCTATTAGATGCTTATTGGAACGTCAAGTCTATCGGCTGGTAGGGAATCTACCGCTGGTTTAAAATGCGGTAAGTATCTACAGAAAAAAGTACTGAACTAAGAATTAGAATTTATGAACTTTTTTTTTTCACTTTTCTGTACAGTTTCAATATACAACGTACCTACAGAGTACAGACTGGCTAAATGCTTTTAACATTTTCTGCCAGTCAACATTTGAGGAGCGTTGTTTCAAATCGTATTTTGTCCATAGTAATCAAAATAAGAGATTTCGTTGTATATGGCCTTAAAATGCAAGAGTAACTAACTTAGCAAAAGTTAGTGCATAAAAACCGAATTTGTCAAGTAAATAATCGAATGTCAAAATGAGGCGCTGTTTCAAAATATGTTTTGTCCGTGTGAAGTGGTGTTTCAAAACATAGTCTGTCCACCTGTTAGCAAAATAACAATTTATTATGGCCTGTCTGTGGCGGCAAACTGTACGATTATTTAAATAATGGCCTGTTTCACCACCTTCTGATAAGTAAGGTAAGTATCTACAACTTTTGTCTTTGTCATTTGACATAATCCGAAAATCCGACACTTATCAGAAGGTGGTGAAACAAGCCCTTAGTAATTTAAACAAAATTGTTTTAATATTGTTGCACAAGCATGGAGCAAGGAGTCCTAGTAGGAAATCATTCAGTTGGCTCAAGAAAAAAAGACACAAAACACCAAAACAAAGAGTCGAGGAATATTTAAATTATCGTTTTATTGTTTCTTTGTACTATTATACGACTCTAACTGTATTTTATCGGCAGTTATAAGATTCTGGCTACAATATGAATTTATTTTGTTTCAGTTATGAAATAAAGGAACCTGAACTGAACAATTTTGTCATTCATAATTCCATGCATTCATAATAACTCAAGATTTAATATATGTTGTGCTATACATAAATTTGATTTAATACAGTGAAAACATTATTTTATGCATACTCTGTGCATAAAATGTAGGCCATAAGCGTTTTTTTTTATTTTTTAGTAGGTATTATTGGACAAAATATGAATCATTTCTTTGTACATAATATGCTTTGAAAATAAACCAGTGTTTCAAAATGTATTGTGTCCATAAACCAGTGTTTCAAAATGTATTATGTCCATACAAATGGTTCAAAACATATTTTGTCCAATATTTATGCTTAATTAACTTAATAAAAAACTATAGAACACTATTTGTTTTTTTATTCAGACATGCTATATTATGCTTTATATTTAGCATGGTAAATTTATTTCTACATATAACTTTAAGAAAAAGGCATAAATTAAAAACGGCTATTTTTGAAAAATACACATTTTTGGACAAAATGAGTTTTGAAACAACGCTCCTCATTTATAGACGTATTTTCCTGGTAACTAAACTTTATTTCCCGAGCAACGACATAAAGAATTACACAAACGCAAGTGGATACAAAATGGTTTGTCCCATTACCAGATTGGGGGTGAAAGTTATTTTTTAAAAGCCTCTTAAAGTGTTAGGGCTCAGTATAACTTACAAGTTACACTTTTGGCAAAGTCCTAGTCATGGTAGGCGCGTTCAGAATGCTTTAGTGAAATGGAGAATCACTGAAGGCGCATTTACAACGATACACTACTAGCGCAAGCAATACCTACCGAGAAAAGTATCGCTAGAATTTTAGTCTTAATCTTCTAGCTTTGACGATTTTTTCTTCAGTTGGTAGTGGACAATATATTTAAAAAAAAAATGTCTACTGACATGTGAAAAAAATTGGCTGTGTTTAAAGTTGGTTTACGGACGATAATTTTACGTTATAACGTCATAAGAAAACAAAGAGAGATAGTGTGTCACAAGCCGAACGTTAAACTAAAATGACGAGTTTAAAAGTAGTGCTATCCTTTTCCGCAGGAGGCATTGTGAAAGAGATAGGAATATATTTAGCCCTGCTATTTTAGTTTAGTTTTAGAGATTGTGTACAACAGAATTAGCTAAAATGTACTTACATGCATAGGCTGTCAATGTGGCTAATTCTGTTGTACACAATCTCTAAACCTAAACTAAATTGACAGATTTAAAAATAGTGCTATCCCCTTCAGCAGGGAGGATTGTGAAAGAGACAGGAATATATTTAGACCTGTCATTTTAGTTTAGATTTAGAGATTGTGTACAACAGAATCGGCCACATTATGATATTTTTTTCTAAATTTTTATTTGAAGAGCTTGGTCGCTTGTGCGAGTAAGTAGTTCTGTTAAGGTCACTATGAATTTAATAAAATTATATTATTTAAATACGTCTAAAGTGATTTAATACTCTAGTAAGCTAGTCATCGTAAAATACTCGTTCACAATGATTTAGTGAGGAGGCAAGTGACTGTAAGCGGCTTAACAGTAAGAAGGCCTGCGTCATGTCATCATAGGTGCAAATACTGCGGCGTATTCCGAGTTTACAATGGCTAAAGCTGCTTAGTAATATTGTTACAAGTATCTATTTAATGATGATACTATTATACTACCTTAAAGCTCTTATATGCAGTGTTTGATAGGACTGGGCTTTAAAGACAGTAATTTCCAATTTATTATTTTTTTATTATCACAAACGGCGAATGGCGGGGGTTTTTTAAATTTATAATTTATACTTGATAGAATTCATGCTTTCGAGTGTATTTACTAACTATCTTATGGTGTAAACACACAATATTTGCGAGGGAACAAATAAACACCGTCAAAAAGTTACGATCTTGGCACACGGTGCAACCTATTGAGCATTTGAGCATAGAGTAGTAAAACAACTAGACAGTTACGTATGTTCAATCTTATCATTAAATATGATAAAGTGAGACAACAAATCAATATTATGTAATCATATCTAATGCATACGATTTTTATCAACGGTTGTCTTTTATAGATGAGTTTTTGGAGAGCATTTGTATGGCTGAATGTCGCACTAACTTAAGTAAATATAATTAATCATACTCTGTTTCAAAGGCTCCAGTGTGATATTTCAAGTTACTGTAAAATAGCGAAAGAAAATCTGTGTCACATAAAAAGGCAGATTAACGTTACTCATATTTTGTCACCATAAAGCACGAGCAGTCATGTATACATAGGAGTAAAATTGCAGCATCATGTTAAAAAAAAATTGTGTAAAAATCTACCAAAAAAATAACATGAGTTCAATTCACACTTCTACAACACACTACACAACTTCAAGATTCAGAACAAAATCTTATTTAGAAAAATTACGAGTATGTAAATTCAACTGCTTAACTCTCTTTTGGCTTGGTTTTTCTTTGCGTGCGAAAACTCCATCACTATGCGTCTTTACTGTACGAGAGCGGACGAGTAGGTACGTAGAACGGTCCTCTTATTGATTGTCGGAACAGTATGTTCGAATGTTTACGGCTTGCAGTGGATACGTTTTATATAGGTTTTACTGTCGCGCGTTTGATTCCAGCTTAGCTTTAACAACGCGGTGGCCGTAAAATGGGGAATTGTCCCTTGGGTTTATCTGCAACGTTATCATATTTTATGTTATGTTGCTTTCCGATTTATTTATTAGTATTTATTTTACATAGAACTTACATATCTATTCGATGATTATGAGCGTATTTTTGGGTATTGTAATTTTTGTCGATAAAATGTCGAAACTGAAGAGAACCCAATAAACGTTGGAGTTATTAATTATAATTATTAGGAACCAAGGAAAGCAAACAATGTTTTGTCGTCTATCTACAATGAGAATAAATGAGAGAGTAACTCAGTCTTTCTGTTTGTTACCTTTTCAGGTCTTAGCTGCTGAACGGATCTTGATAGATACTTGCATTCTGAAAACGGACTCAGACAACTTTTGAGTGAGTTATACTAATGACTCTAAGAAACTTGGACTATTTTATTTTTCTAAGACTTCGTATTCATCTAGGAGTACCTACGTGCATCCATTTCTATAGAAGCGTCTCACTGCATCATCATTTAGGGCCAGTGGCACATCAGACATTTAAAAGAAGGTTAGGTACCTACCGTTAAGGTCCACATTGGGTTGTAGAAGTCAGTGCTCTATCATTTTTTATCAAAATTTAAACTTAATTAGGTATACTTTAATTAATAACTTAAAAGTTATTTGATCTTAACCTTAAAGTTGTGCAACCCGCCTTGTCTACTTTTTGCCGTCAAGTACGAGTGATCGCGATGAAAATTAAATCTGACATTGTTAAGAAAAAAAAATGTAAAGCTCAGAAATTTGGCTGAATATCAAAATCCCGTTGATACGAGATACATAGTCCTACAAGAGGGGATTTTAGGTTTGAGACGGATATCCCGTCCAGACGATCGAAGATACGACTCGAGTCCCTGTTTGCGGGACTCAAAAATGAGCTCATTTGATAAGGGTAATAAATGGATTTACGACAATTCGACGTTGCTTTGCAATGTATTGTTGTGTACTGCCTCGTTGGTTTAGTGGTTAGCATTGTCTGCTTCAAATCACGAGGTCCCGGTTTCGAGTCTGGACAAATACCATAAAATACAATAAAAAAATACAGTTGCAGCATGTTGAGCAGTTAGCGATGCGGGCTCCAGATAGTACCTTAAAATAGCCATTGCGTGTAAATTGTAATTTTTATGCAATTGTTGCAATTAGTTGCCATTAAATATTCAAAATGCCTTTGTAGGTCTATTAAATCCTGTTTCGAAGGCAGCCTCAGAGTTTGTTTTTTAATCTCTGCAATACATCCCTCAATAAAGCAGCATGCATCACTAGCCATTATACATTAAACCGTTGCAACTTATTCGCAAATTCCCAATGTTGCAACGACGCCACAAATCTCCGGACTCCGAGTAGGTATGCTTGATTTACATGATATCACATGGAGGTACCTAAATGGAACTGAACACGGCACAACATGACGCCTCGTTCGGTGAGGCAAGCGACTTGCTCGAAAAAGTATATATCAAAGTTCAAAGTTCAAAGTTTCCGCATACATTTTCATCTTACACAGTCGCTGTTTCGAACTATTTAGCATTTTTTGCAATGAGCAGAACGTCTTCTCAAGTTACGGTGTTTAGTACGGTAAAGCAGTTTTTATTACACGGTAGTTTTTATTAAACCCATTTTCTTATCGGTTTCTACGTGGTACCGTACTGGGACGCTATCGCTTGGCAGCACGTCTTTGCCGGTAGAGTGGTAACTGACCACCGCTTGAACCTCCCATCAGACCACACCAGAGACAAAATATACTTAAATTATGAATTCCCAAATTGCCTCTTCCAAAAGTAAGACCACAGCAATCATCACTGCTACATTATTATGACGAAATTTTTATCCTAGGCATGGCCGATCACTCCTCGTAACTTACGAAATTGTCTTTTTATTTAATAACAAAGTTTGTTTAAACATAATATTGTGTTTTTCGTGCTCGTAAGCACTTGACATATTTTTTTAATATTTTTTTAAATATAATATGTAAAGACTACAGCTTGCCTGCGATGTATGTGATGATGTGGCCAAGGTGGAGGCTTGTCTTTAAGTTGCCTATTCACTCTTAATTAAAGCGACATCAGCTCAAAGTTATTGAGCTAAGTTAATGAATTAACTACACTTAAATTTTAAAACGTAATACAAGTTCATTAAGAGGCAACCTGCTTGTACAAGTGCCTTGCTTACGGTAAATTAACTCGAACGATCTGAATGTTCGACCGTTAGCGTTTAACCGCGGACTTCCGTGCAGGGTCTTCATAAAAAGCCATTACTGGTGGCGAAATATATTATGTCTTTTATGGCGGAACAGCAGCATGTGAGTGCTCCGAGGATTTATGGCAATGTGGTTTAGCAATGTGTTATGTTCTAACTTCTAGTATAATGTAATGTTTAGACGTGGTTTAGACTTTACGAGTGTCCACTCTACATTATCTGTCTAAGACAAAGTATCAGTCTTCTTCTTCTTTTATCTGTACAGTTGTTTGGCAGTTAAAGTTATTCACACTCGCGTCTTATGTAGGATTTTTTACACTACAGGAGGGTAATGTTTACATTACCGTTACCTAAAGTTTGACCACAAAAAAAAAGCAAAAAAAAAATATTACTGATTATATAACCGTCGTAATACTAATGGTTAAGTTTAAGGGTTTTGCAGTCTAAAGTTAAGGAAACCTGACGACAGGAACCCATTTTGCTTTTTTATTATTATTTGTATTTTTATTTATTTTTATTAAAGCTGTGATAGCCTAGTGGTTAGGACGACCGACTTCTAATCGGAGGTCGTGGGTTCGATCCCGGGCACGCACCTCTAACTTTTCGGAGTTATGTGCGTTTTAAGTATTTAAATATCACTTGCCTTAACGGTGAAGGAAAACATCGTGAGGAAACCTGCATGCCTGAGAGTTCTCCATAACGTTCTCAAAGGTGTGTGAAGTCTGCCAATCCGCTTGGCCAGCGTGGTAGACTATGGCCAAAACCCTTCTCACTCTGAGAGGAGACCCGTGCTCTGTAGTGAGCCGGTAATGGGTTGATCATGATGATGATTATTATTTGTATTTTTATTTAACGAGAAAACTTTAACGGTAGCTATTACATAATTTTAACCGCCGATGGTAAAGAAACCTGACTACAGGAGCCAATATTGCGTTTTGCTTTATAAACTTTAACGGTAACCGTAACTTAATTTGAACCGCCGATGGTGCAACCAACCCTTTGGTGTTTAATGATAAATCAATGTTGCTATATTAAGTACGCTCTAATGCCCAAAGGTTTTTTCTTCAACTAGACATGTTTCTGAAGGCTTACTATTTCTTGCTATTTTTAGCGTTCCGGTACGATGATGCGACATGAGAAGAAAATATCATTAAGGTTGAACCTGAAGCTATAAATTACTATAGTCTTAACTACATATTATGTCCGGAAAAAAATAATCTTTTATCATTACAAGCTTGAATACCGCTAAAAAAGAAGATAACAACCTGCTTACTAAATAATATTCTAATCTGCTGAAAATATTTCAGATAGTTTAAAATACAAAACTTCAGTTTGTGAGCTTCAAAGTAACATAATATTAACGTTTATCAAAATAAATAAGTCCTCCCCAGAAAATGCATTATTCAAAATTTCACAAATAACGAATTCAAGAAAATAAAATCCCGTGCATGTGTGCGTCACCCAAGGGCACTACATCACAGACGAGAAAGAAAATAATAGTCCAGGAGCTGATGGGATATTTTACGAAGCTACTTGAAAAAAAACCTGAAGTTTTACCTGAGTATGGGAATAACGAGGCGAAAAAGATGATTCTAATAATAATATTATGTACCTTGCAAACTATCTCTAACTTAAGAAATCGTCAGTTTACGATGGATGGCTTGTATTATAAAGGACAAGAAAACTATTTCTACTAAAATATTTAATAAAAAAAAAATTAAATGCAAAAGTGTATTTGTTTGTTGGTTTATTGGCTTTTCGTTCAATTATTTACTAAGAGCTATGGATCGGCATGATTTTTGGTGACGTGGATTGTTGAGGCCCTACCAAGTGACCGAGATGTCCGGGGGGAAATCTCGGTCACTTGAGGTGGATAGCATAAATGGTAATATATTTTCACGGCTTAACCGCTGAACTGTTCTTGATTACTAACTACTTTTACCCAGGGGAAATTCTCCTGAAAACAATATAAATCCGCCCAACCGAAGTCGCGGACATCAGCTAGTGAGAAATATACCCAACTTAATAGATCAAGTATCCCCTCAAGATTTTCCACTAGCTCTCTGGCATAAGATTTTCCGTACGTATAGGTAAAAATGTACGTGTATGCGTGATCTAAGCCTTTCGTATTGTATGTAAGCGTGTGATTTCTTTACGGCTGATCTGAAATTTTGCATGTATTTGTATACTTAGGCGCACACATAGACAAGATTTAAGGGGAAGCTCCCTTTTCTAATTACAGACGTTTATTAATTTTATTTTGTTAACCTGCATTCGTTAACCATAATTAATAATATAATTTATTGATGCTTAGTTATATCTGCAATAAAGATTTAATTGGAAACCT
Organism: Melanargia galathea; assembly: GCA_920104075.1. Lineage (NCBI taxonomy): Eukaryota > Metazoa > Arthropoda > Insecta > Lepidoptera > Nymphalidae > Melanargia > Melanargia galathea. The sequence goes on along the minus strand of OV049872.1, from coordinate 4,073,565 downwards.
TTTTTAGTTCGTTAACGTTACTGCATTGACAAACCTTTTTGTGCAAAGAAATTTTGCCTTTTGTCATCCGAAGATTAAAAGTTAATGCCGTACTAGAATATTATTTACTGAATTAATGAACCTAGTGTGAAATTCATACGTGATATACTTATTTTAAAACTAGACTAGATGATGCCCACGGCTTCGCCCGTGTGGATTTAGGTTTTTAAAAATCCCGTGGGAACTTTTGATTTTCCAGAACAAAAAGTAGCTTATCTGTAGAAACCCGTCCCCAAAACGGAAAAATCCCGTGGGATCCCCACGATTTCGGAATACAATTCCTTACAGCATCAGGGTTGAGGAGTTGGAATCCAAATTTTTTATAGAACAGGGTCGCAATGTTTCTCTATCGATTAAAAAAAAAATTACGCAAATCGGTTCAGAAATCTCGGAGATATCGGTGTACATAGGTAGAAAAACACAACTCCTCCTTTTTTGAAAGTCGGTTAAAAAAGTAGCCTATGTTACTCCCTGGTTAATTCTCTACTTGTATGTGAAGGTCCCGTCAAAATCGGTTCAGCCGTTCCGAAGATTAGCCCGTTCAAACAGACAGACAGACAGACAGACAGACAGACAGACAGACAGACAGACAGACAGACAGACAGACAAAAATTTTAAAAACGTGTGATTCGGTTATAGTAGCGTTCAAATAACCATATGAGCTTAATATGAGGTAGTTATTTCGATATTACAGACAGACACTTCAATTTTATTTATTAGTATAGATAGATGTAAATTAGCTGTAACCACTAACCAGCATGCGTTGCAAATTGCAATGCCACGTAAAGTATGATTTAGGAACGCATCTGTCTGTCTGTCTGTCCGTCTGCGGGTCATCGGTCTCTAGCTCATAGACGGAATAAGTACGAATATACTACAATTTTTTAATTTTTTGCTCAAAAATTATTAGTCTTTTTGAGTCAGAAACCTTTGCGGACTTATGCAGAACAATAGTTTCATCATAATCGGATGAATAGTTTAGGAGTGCATAGAGGATAAACGCACGTACCTACATGATTATTATTAATATAGATCCACGAAACAGTTAACAGACACTTTTACAATACAACTCTGTATGTCTGTATTCTCTGTAACTGAATATCTCTAACATTTTCCCCTTAACAACTGACACGCTTTAGTGTGCGTAAAGGTAACCCGTACAGCATTAGTGTGACTTCTATTCAATCTTCTTACGTTCCATTTCGCAGGGACATTCGCCTCCGTCCCTGTCTAGCGCACAAGTAATCGTATAGCCCGTCCTGCTCTATTCCTAACGGGCTTAGAACCCGTGTGATATATTGTATTGAATGGATTTTTCGTTTGGAAATGGAATTTCTTTTCTGTGTCCGTACCTGACGTAGGATGTTAGATCAAACCACAATTTCCTTATTTCGTTTGTTAGGGAATGGAAAATTCGCAGGGATTCAATATGATTGTATGTATTTTCTTCATACGTATGTTACGCGTGCTTCATATTATTATTTCCAAAGGCTCTGTATGGAATTTTTTATGTATTCCTCTTTTTTTGGCAGTCGGTTAAAAATGAAACCATGTCTACCACCATTCAAACCAAGACAATGTCTATTCACTCATAATTATCAGTGAAGTCACAGTTCCGGTACGGTCCCTGATAATATAATAATTATTGTTTCATAGATTCTATATGATGTCACCAACACTGACAAGTGTGGATGCTTTCATACAAAGATTTATGATATTGTATTCTCTTTCTTTTCATACAGAATGCACGAAACAATAATTTTATCACGGTGGGTAGTGTTCTGGAAGTGTGACTTCATTGATATGTGTGAATAGGCCTTAATAGGCTTGGTGTGAATAGGTCTTAATACTTTCGTCCAGTCCGTTTGTCTATCTAGGCATCATAGCCATTTTATTTTCCTACACCTTTTAGGTTTACTTTTAAGATACATTACATATTATGATGTATATTACATGGGAAGTTTCGTATTAATTCAGATGTTTACACTTTACAGCACTGCGGTCCGCGAGGTCTGTAGCTTATATTCAATCATAAGTTCAGCTTTGCGTGTGTGTGAATGATCGCCAAATGTAGTACGATCTGGGTGTCAAAAATCAGTACAAACCGGTTTAAACCGCATGCGGGACGCATCATGGCGCCTCTAGTTGTTTGTCACTGTAGTCTAAACTATTGGTGTGTACTCACATAAAGCTGAGCCAATGCCTCGCGGACTATAGCGTAATCTATATCAAACACAACCATCAGGGAGATAATCAGCTGTAAGATGCCCGATTATTTTTCATCAATTTAAGGATTCACAATTAGTAGATAAGAGTAATAAAGTCTAGTTTTAACAGAGTTGTTGCAAATTGCTATTTAGTTTGTGATCGTTTAACGTTATTCTAGACAGAACGTTTTAACGTTATTTCAGACAACTCGTAGGTTCGTTTGATTCATTACGATGACAGACAACGATTCGTCTCACGTCCCCGAACGTTACGTGATCACTAGAGGTTGAACATCAAAAAAAAAAAAAAAAAAGAAAAAGATATTCAAACGAAACAACCCTTCGGGTATTCAGGAAAATTGGAGCCTCCGAAGAATGGGGTATATTTTGAATTTTTATTATGTACTATTTTCTATTCCGCTCCCAAGGTAACCCTTCCTTCTTCAAAGGGGCCTTCGCAGAGACATTCTATAGGTGAGGGCCCACCCCGCCACCCCCTTCTCCTTTTGGGGTACGATGCCTCCCTGTCCCATCTCGTTCCACTGTGAAAGATTTACCAAGCAGCACGTGTAACATAGATATGTGTGTGCTTATTCGTGACGTATATATCGCTGAACTAGCAATGATCGGAGACTTCATTGTAACTTGAAGATTTCAAAATTACAACATAATATTACTCATACTCGTACATGCAAATGATAAACTCGCGTAACTAATACAGACAAGTGTAAATTGAAAATTAAAAAAACCCCCGACATTCGCCATTTAGTGGCGGCGGCCATCTTGAATTTGCAATAGTGCTATTCTACTAGTCAAGCCCTTTCATTTGATACCCATATCAAGGGAGTTGTGAAAAAATATATCATCCGCCATTTTGTAGCGGCGGCCATCTTGGACCGATTTTCATCAAACATAGCTAAGAACACTCTCGACTAATTCACCTTTCAAACAAAAAAAACCGCATTCAAATCGGTCCATCCGTTTGAGCGCCACAGGGGAACAGACAGACACACACACACACACACACACACACACACACACACATACACAGACACGTCAAACTTATAACACCCCGTCGTTTTTGTGTCGGGGGTTAATAAATCAAATTGATTAATTATATTATTGAACTCAGTCCGAAACGCTCTCCACGAGAATTCCTTGGAATGTATCTACGAGTTGTGTTATTTTTTATCTACACCCATGCTTTAAATCTGTAATCTATACTAATATAATAAAGCGGAAGAGTTTGTTTGTTTGAACGCCGCTAATCTCAGGAACTACTGGACCGATTTTAAAATTCTTTCACCGTTGGATATGTACGTGATTCTTGAGTGCTATAGGCTATATATTATGTACCACGGGCGAAGCCAGGGCGGACCGCTAGTCTGTAAATAAAAGGTTCTGTAATTATTGCCAACATTAAGCAGCAAAATTATAGCAGTAATCTAACTTATGTTTCAGAATCTTTTATAGGGGATTCATATGTGTAGATACTTAGTCATGACACTTGTATGCAACTGTTGATAGGTATTATACAACAGTTGCATAATAGTTATTTATGCAACTGTTGTGTAATAAGGGGTATTAAAACACGAATGTGGGTTTATCACACGAAGCGAAGCTGAGTGTGATAATAGTATCACATGAGTGTTTTAATACCTAATTATCAACAGTTGCATACAAGACTTTATCTACACCCATAATATGAATCCTCTATAAGATTCTGAAACAGTTAGCTTACTGCTAACATTAAAACAGCCAGTCCTAGTAGTAACCTAATATCATCCATTACTAATATACAAATAAACTAAGAATTAATGAAAGAATTATTTATTTTAGTAGTAATTTACATTTTGTATGGCATGCGCCCATGGTTCCGAATATTAGCGCAGTCTGAAAGAATAATATTGTAATTTATTCATCATATCACAAGAAAAATAACATTATAATGAAGTAAGTAACTAACGTACCTTTATCGCTAGATATAGTTGATCAGGCGCTTGGCTTAAAAACCTATTTATTTCATCAGGTGAAAACGTTTTCGATTTCTTCCCTGTATAGCCTTCTCCTTTACGTTTCAACAAGGTAATTAATTTTGAATATTTTGAGATATCCACGTTGTGATTAATACTCAGTGTACTTTTGAGCATTGAGTAGAAGGTCCATAGGGATGAAGATTTAAATTTCTCTGATAAAGCTTGAAAATAAACTAAAAGTACTTCTTCAGAAAATGATGATGAACCCTTTGATAGTTTCCAATTCATAAAATCTTGATACGTTTTTTCATAACGCGTTCTTGATTTTTCCGGTAGTAATTTATTGTAAATGTCTTTTGCAGCGTTTAAAATATCTGGCGGTGTGCTATTAAAACTTGAATCGCTCATTTTTTGTAACAATAAAAATATCGAAGAAAAATGGCGGGGATTCGAATAACTTAATTTTTTTACGGCGCGCGACGTAGTCAGAACGCGTGTAAACGAAAATGTTCTTTTTTTGAAATTCATACAGAAACCGCGCATCAAGCAATGAATGTGGCTGTATATTGAAACTCTTTGCGCATGAAGGGATTGAAAAAAAAAAACAAAGGAGTGTTGTTATGAAATTCAGTACAAAATAACATCATCCGTTTGGATGATGTAATGGTTATTAGGGCATTGGGTGTTTTAATGTTGGCAATAAGCTAACTGTTTCAGAATCTTTAATAGAGGATTTAAAGCATGGGTGTAGATAAATAACTATTAAAGAATATTAACCATGCCGAACATGACAAATATTCCCCTTTCCCTCACGCGCTTCTCCATACAAACGTATTACGCCTATTATTCTAATATTTGTCGCAATAGGTCTAAAGTCAAGCCAGATATCAATTTATATCTCCATTATCTATGCCATAAAATAAAAATATTAGTAAAATTATATTTATTTTGAAAGTTATGACGCTTGAAAAATCACTATTTTTGGGCAAATTTTGGGGCAACTTCGTGCGTAAATAAACTATATAAGAAACTAGAAAATTGAAAAACGACCGAAGTCTTATCATAGGTTACTTCATAATAATTACAAATGTCTTTAGTTCATGTAAAAAATTGCCAAATATTTGCTAAAATAGGCGAAATACCAAACCTAGATTTGCATCTTTTTACTTTGTCGTTTTTCACTAAAAATCATGATATCTCAAGCAAAATTTATTTATTTAATTAATTTATTATTTATTTATGTATATATATTTAGTACTCTTCTTTACTGAAGACGTCTCGCTCTCTAAATGCAGAAATCACTGTTTTAGACTCCACTCACCAACGATTTGTCGATGCCATGGAGAGGGCTCTTAATGTAGCGGATTATAGCAAAATAAACTATATAGTCGTTACTTTGTGTATACCTAAGTATCCGCAAAGTAACGCCGCCGGCTTGTATCCAACAGTTTTACTTCCCTTTTAACCCCCGACGCAAAAACGACGGGGTGTTATAAGTTTGACGTGTCTGTGTGTGTGTGTGTGTGTCTGTCTGTTCCCCTGTAGCGCTCAAAGTGGTGGACCGATTTAAATGCGGTTTTTTTGTTTGAAAGGTGAATTAGTCAAGAGTGTTGTTAGCTATATTTGATGGAAATCGATCCAAGATGGCCGCCGCTACAAAATGGTGGATTACATATTTTTTCACAACTCCCTTAATATGGGTATCAAATGAAAGGGCTTGACTAGTAGAATAGCACTATGCAAATCCAAGATGGCCGCCACCACAAACTGGCGAATGTCGGGGGTTTTTTAAATTTTTAATTTATACTTATTCTATTCAATATTTCTTACGAAGAATGTACCTAATGAACGTTTTCCTTTCAAATATTATCTGTCGTAACATGAAAGAGTATATTTTCTGAATAATTCGACATGGGTCGCGCTTCCCTTCATAATAAGGTCACCGTTTGGGACAAGGTTCAGAAGGATTACCTATGTCTTATGTAAACGAGAATGTTTTTCTTGTACGGACCTATTATTATTTACTAGCTTCTGCCCGCGGCTTCGCCCGCGTGAATTTCGGTTTTTCACAAATCCCGAGGGAATCGTGGATTTCCGGTTCCCCTTCCCGCTACTTTCAAGGAAGTTTGCTATAGCCTAATCTACCTATAGCTGTAGCTATAAATTTCGGTTTTTCAAAATTCCATGGGAACTGTGGATTTTTCCAGGATAAAAAGTGCATCTGTATGCGTATGACAAGAGTTGCATGCAACTATTGTAATAATGTGCTATGTGAGCGTGATTTACCTAAGAAAAGTCAGCGCCATTTATCGCGTTTTTGGAAGTCTATATCTATTTTAGTCCCACAGGAATACTTTTCCGGGATAAAAAGTAGCCTATGTGTACCAGGGCATAATGTAGCTCCATTCAAAATTTCAGCCAACATACAGACACACACAAACTTTCACCTTTATAATATTAGTGTGATACATTAATGGCTAACGTACCTGGAATTATTACAGCAAAGTAACTTAAAACTGGCACTAAACACTGACACTTAACACTTACACATGCACTAAATACTGAACCTAAACACTTGCACTAAACACTGGCACTAAACACTTGCACTAAGCACTTAAACTGAACACTTACACTAAACACTTGCACTTACACTAAGCACTTGCACTATCACTTGCACTAAACACTGGCACTAATCACTTGCACTAAACACTGGCACTAAACACTTGCACTAATCACTGGCGCTAAACACTTGAACTAAACACTTACACTAATAAGTTGCACTAAATACTGAACCTAAATACTTCACTAAACACTTGCACTAAACACTGGCACTAAACACTTGCACTATCACTTGCACTAAACACTTGTACTAAACACTGGCACTAAACACTTGCACTATCATTGCACTAAACACTGGCACTAAACACTTGCACTATCACTTGCACTAAACACTTGCACTATCACTTGCACTAAATACTGACACTAATAACTTGAACTAACACTGGCACTAAACACTTGCACTATCAGTTGCACTAAACACTGGCACTAAACACTTGCACTAAACACTGGCACTAAATACTTGCACTATCACTTGCACTAAACACTGACACTAAATACTTGCACTATCACTTGCACTAAATACTGAAACTAATAACTTGAACTAACACTGGCACTAAACACTTGCACTATCAGTTGCACTAAACACTGGCACTAAACACTTGCACTATCACTGGCACTAAACACTGGCACTAATCACTTGCACTAAACACTTGAACTAAACACTTGCACTAAACACTTGAACTAAACACTGGTACTAAATACTTGCACTATCACTTGCACTAAACACTGACACTAAATACTTGCACTATCACTTGTACTAAACACTTGCACTATCACTTGCACTAAACACTGGCACTAAACACTTGCACTAAACACTGGCACTAAGCACTTGCACTAAATACTTGCACTATCACTTGCACTAAACACTGACACTAAATACTTGCACTATCACTTGTACTAAACACTTGCACTATCACTTGCACTAAATACTGACACTAATAACTTGAACTAACACTGGCACTAAACACTTGCACTATCAGTTGCACTAAACACTGGCACTAAACACTTGCACTATCACTGGCACTAAACACTGGCACTAATCACTTGCACTAAACACTTGAACTAAACACTTGCACTAAACACTTGAACTAAACACTGGTACTAAATACTTGCACTATCACTTGCACTATCACTTGCACTAAACACTGACACTAAATACTTGCACTATCACTTGCACTAAATACTGAAACTAATAACTTGAACTAACACTGGCACTAAACACTTGCACTATCAGTTGCACTAAACACTGGCACTAAACACTGACACTAAATACTTGCACTATCACTTGTACTAAACACTTGCACTATCACTTGCACTAAACACTGGCACTAAACACTTGCACTAAACACTGGCACTAAGCACTTGCACTAAATACTTGCACTATCACTTGCACTAAACACTGACACTAAATACTTGCACTATCACTTGTACTAAACACTTGCACTATCACTTGCACTAAATACTGACACTAATAACTTGAACTAACACTGGCACTAAACACTTGCACTATCAGTTGCACTAAACACTGGCACTAAACACTTGCACTAAACACTGACACTAAGCACTGGCACTAAATACTTGCACTATCACTTGCACTAAACACTTGAACTAAACACTGGCACTATCACTTGCACTAAATACTGGCACTAATCACTTGAACTAAACACGGGCACTAAACACTTGCACTATCACTGGCACTAAACACTGGCACTAATCACTTGCACTAAACACTTGAACTAAACACTTGCACTAAACACTTGAACTAAACACTGGTACTATCACTTGCACTAAATACTGGACTTGAACTAAACACCGGCACTAAACACGTGCACTATCACTTGCACTAAACACTGGCACTAATCACTTGCACTAAACACTGGTACTAAACACTTGAACTAAACACTTACACTAAACACTTGCACTAAACACTTGCACTAAACACTGGCACTAAACACTTGCACTAAGCACTTGCACTAAACACTTGCACTAAACACTGGCACTAAACACTTGCGCTATCACTTGCACTAAATACTGAATCTAAACACTTTCACTAAACACTTGCACTAAACACTGGCACTAAATACTGGCACTAAACACTTTCACTAAGCACTTGAACTAAACACAACATAACTTCAAAAATATAACCTTCCTACCCCCATTTTACCCCCTCAGGGGAGGATTTTCGTGAAATCTTTTCTAGGCTGATATCTAAACCCTAGAATGAACCTACCTACCAAATTTCAAGTTGATAATAACAATAATATAAATTAAAAATTCCCATTAAAACTTTCATCCCCTATTTTACCACCCTTAAGGGAAGATTTTTCAAAATAAAATATACAGCTTTTTATTGTTTAAAACTAATAATCGAAATGCCGATTTTCAGGTCTGTAACTTTAAAAACATAGGACTTTCATACAAACTTTCTACCCCCATTTTACCCCCTTAGGGGAGGATTTTCGTGAAATCTTTTCTAGGCTGATATCTAAGCCTTAGAATGAACCTACTTTCCAAATTTCAAGTTGATAATAACAATAACATAATTAAAACTTCCCATTAAAACTTTCATCCCCTATTTTACCACCCTTAAGGGAAGATTTTTTAAAATAAAATATACAGTTTTTTATTATTTAAAACTAATAATATAAATGCCGATTTTCAGGTCTGTAACTTTAAAAACATAGGACTTTCATACAAACTTTCTACCCCCATTTTATCCCCTTAGGGGAGGATTTTAGGGATATTAAATAGCCTATAACCTGCCCCAAAAATTGGACTCCCAAATGCAAAAAGAATTTTTCAAATCCGACAGGTACTTCCAGAGATTAGCGCGTTCAAACAAACAAACAAACAAACTCTTCCGCTTTATTATATTAGTATAGATATACACCGAATTTATAGTATGTTGTCGTTTGTAAATTCTTTGTTTGTTGAAAATATATTTTTGAATATACCTAGTAAGTATATATATATTTACTTTTAGCCGTATTGCATATCTCCCCGAGGCGTAGTCCGAATTTTATTTTACAACAAAGTATCTACTCAGGTATTCCGGGGATCATTGAAGTTGCGAAAATAAGAAACTTTTTAAATTGACGGTAACTAACTATTTCTGAAATATTGTTGAAAAACCTTGTTATTAAGTAAATCGTTTATCGTATATTATAATACCTACTTACTAAACGAGGTCCTACATGAAACATTTTCATGTTGAAAAGCGAGGGCCCAAAAAATTTGAGTTGTTTAGTTTTTGAATAAAACGTGTGTGACAGACGGATAGACACCGCGGGTTACCGCGACGATTCCTTATATACCCGTATTACTAATTCCCCGGAATTCTGACGTTTCGTAATGTTACCAGAGATAAAACAATTCCCACAAAAAAGATAAAATATTCAACACTTATGCAAATACAAATCAACTTCCGCATGTAGATATGACAAATGCCTGACAGACACTTCATGGTGATAATGTCATTCGACATCCATTTTTCAATAAATTCTTTCAATGTGCTTCTTTTGTTTTCTATTGCTGTTAGTGTGCACTTTCTAGTTTCCACTCTTGGTGTTTTCTATTTTAAGGCGAAACGAGTAATATTAGTACGCGGCATATGGCTTTTTATGATGACAGGGAATTAAAGTAGTTTGGGGTAAAATCGTACTTCGTAGATGTTAACACTGTTCTCCATACAAATAACTCATCTGTAAATGACAATGACAGCTGTCAGAATTCCGGGGAATTCGTAATTCGGGTATAGATACTATGTTATTGTATGAGATATATAACTACATTTATAAGCATATTTTTCTCATACGAAAACAATCGTAAACATCAAACACCAAAATACCTTGGTACCTAATTTGGTGACACCTCACAAAGCACCGCCGTTCGCCACCCCTGATTCATTACGTCCCTGACCTGCCTCACTGTTCCACATTTAAAATTAAGCTGGTTACCGAAGACAAGGAACTCGAGCGAACCAAGTGAGAAAATAAATGAGTTTCGGAGTTCGCTCGCGGCGAAGAGACGAAAGTGGCCAGAGTTATGTCTTTGACGGTTTTATGCAATGAATACAAGTTTAATGGACAAATAAATAATTTTATTATTTAAAAAAGAATCTAGCCCGTTATAATCTAGCAAGTACCTACTACAACAATAGGCTAGCGGCGTATTTTATAGGTATATGGATTAGTAGGTACCTAGTGGAAATTTTGCAATCGAATATTTTGAATTTTTGTTTTTTTTTTCGAAAACTTGGTGTTACATAAAAATTCGTAACTGTCAACTAGGAAAATAAAGGAGAACTGGGTATCTTTACATTACGAGAAAATAAGCATCTTCTAGGGCTAGACAAACGCGTAGATGCCATCTAAGACCATATCTTCACTTTCCATCAGGTATGATTCTGGTAATGCGTGTCTATAAATAGTAATAAAAAAAAACAGGAAGAAAATAATTCCCAAAATCTACAACAACCCCAAAAACTCTCGATTTCAAAAATGCCTTTCGCTATCGCACACAAATAATTCGATCCAACAGCTTCCGAATAAATTCACACCAAAACTGTCCCGCAAACTTTTCACTTTCACTGCGAAACACACTGCGAAAGTTCAATCAAAGTTACTCTCGCTGCATAACGCCATCCAAACGTATAATTAAACGTTTCATGAATGGGGAGAGAAAGGGACAGGAGTGGAGAGAAAGGGACAGAATCGTCTACTGTGGACGTAATCAGTTTTACGGTAAAGCGCAAATTATGAAGGGACGGGGGTGAATTAACATGTTAACAAGGTCACAGCTTAAATTGCGATCGTCCCCGTTTCGGATCAGCTGATCTTTGGAATGCAGGGATAAGAAATTTGTGTTTACTTTTGGGATTTCAAAGGGTGGTTGAATCTTACATTTTAGTAGAATTTTTGGGAAAACGTCATGATTTGTCATCTCCATACTAAATGACAGAATCCCGCAGCTATATCTTGAATCCTGAATGAGGAATTTAAAAAGTTCGTCTAAATATATATAATTTTTAAAGACTTCGGTGGTCTAATCCTGAAAACCATTATTACCAAGTCGTGACAGGTCAGAGCGACTATTTCAAAATTACAAAACTGCGTTGTTCTTTCAAAACTAACTTAAAGAATAATTCGACCAAAAATTTGTTTATTCGCATTGTTACATTGAGTATGATATACTTAGAACAATCACGTGAAAACTACGTAAGTGAAACCTGTAAATCCTTACAGTCTCTATTGCTATATTACTGGATTCTGAGAAGGGTAGAGTAGATATAATAGATATTGTAACGACTTCATTAGGTTTCACAAGATAAATTCAAAGGTGAGAATAAAGTGAATGTTTTTTTGTAAAAGCAATAAAAAAACTTGCCCAAAAGACACGAATTCACGCTTCATCAGAATCCAAACGTCTTCAGCGAAAAGCAAACCGACAAATTACAAATGGAAACAAAACGGAACGTTGACGCGACAAAGGGAAAAATCGAACGCCGTGAAAATTTGAATAAGGAATCATTTCTTTTTTCCCATTCCTTTTTCATTCACTGTCAATCATTTGTCTAAGGCACGAATCGTTATTTTCTTTGTTGATGGATGGTATTTTTTTTCTTCGCTGGAACCATTTCTGTGCCTCCCTGTTCGGGTGTCTCTGCGTAGTTCATATTTCATTATTTTTATCTGAGTGTGTGATAAAGGATGGATTTGGGTGAGCGTCTTTTTTCATATGATATAAATTTACATACGCGACTCGGTGAGGTCTGTTTTGTTTTTGTTATTCTAACTTTTGTGTTTCGCTTCTCGAATTGATAGACGTAATATATTTACGCTAAGCTGAAGCAAGTTTTTCTTAAACAGATTATGTGATATCTTTTCTAAAGATAACCATGCGATGCGATTTTCGTTATTTACGACTCACGCACTTTAAAAGTAGATAAGGGTATAAAATATAGAGAAAATCTTTAAAGCATAATATGACTTTTAACACTATAAAGAATGTGATGGGAAGTTGCTGGATAAGGGAAGGCCTATATTATCACACAGTTCATAATGATGTGAGAAAAACTTTAGCACCGTAGAATCGACGTAAGTACCGAATAATGTACCTATGTGCTAGTTCAGGCACAGAATAATAACTAGTACCTAAAGGTAGTTCAGGTAGGTAGGTACTTTTAAATGCCAGTGGGTTCAAGTAATACATTTTTATTAAGTATATTACTAGGTTTTTCCGACGCGCGACGATTTCACCCGCGCGGAGTTAAAGTTTTTAAAAATCCCACGGGAATCCTTTGTTTCAGTGCCCTATGTCACTCTGTAGGTCTTTAACTATGTCCTTGCAAAACGACGACGCTCTGTTGCGGCATGATTGAAAGACAAACCTACAAGCCAACAAACGAACAAACACACACTTATACATTTAATATATTAAATTATATTAATAGTATGTTTTGCCATACCTCCTTCTGGGTAGCAAGCTCCACCACAAAATTGCCCAGGCCAGAAAATATTGATCAGAACATTTCTACCTGCAATTCATCCTTCGATTGTGATCAAACTGATCTATTATATTATAATTTATGTATAATATGTAAGTATTAATTTGAAAAAAAAACCTGAAAAATGGGGTCAAAGCAAAGGCTCACTTGAATAATTTTACTTTTTTAACGCATGAGAATATTACAATATGAAACCTCCGATATTATGATGATATTCATAAAAAAAATATTCAAATTTCTGTTCACATGGTACGCACGCAATGTAAATATAGCCTTAACCAAACAAAGGCCGTACCAGAATAGGTAATGCGGGTTGAGAAAACATCGAATTTCCATGCCGTTCGGGTGCCAATCTACATGACTAGCCGTGTATGCCAAGAGGATGCGACTTGCTAGTATCTATGCATATATATCGCTCATGTCTATGATTTTAGGTATATCGTATCTCCAAGAACTACTAAAAGGCAGTTGGCAATTTTGCCTGCAAATGACTGATTTTCATTGTTGAACTTACTTTTCTACTTTTTTTTTATTCATCTACAAGTTAGCCCCTGATGGTAAGGGATGATGCAGTCTAGGAAGCGGGCTAATTTGGAAAATGTATGCATACCCCTGATCGGTTTCTACACGGCATCGTATCTACCGCTAACCGTACGGCACGTAACCGTAACGCTAAATCACTTGGCGACACGGCTTTGCCGGTGGGGTAACAAGCCCCGACTAAAGCCTCCCACAAGACCAGACCGGAGATAATTTAGAAATCATAAAATCCTAAATTGCCCCTACTGGGAATCGAACCCGGGACCTTCCACTTATAAGACCACAGCGCTCACTACTGCGCCAGGGAGGTCGTCAACCGATACTTACTTATGTTTTACTTACTTAGAGATCAAGTAAGCAAGACCGACTTCTTTACATGCTCTTCGAGGCACAGGAAAGTACCTATCGAGTATCTACCGCCAACTTCCCAACTCCGGGCCCAACTACTGAGAATTTTTTTCTCTTTTCGAACCTCGTAGCCACTAGTTAGACCATTGAGGCAGTTGAATTTCGAACACCAAACGAATGAACCCATGCGAACCCCGAATCAAGAGTCCTCACGCGTAGCATCACACTGCGATCCAACCTGAAACCGAACACCGGCGTACTTCATACTCACCGATCACGTTCCCCGGGTTTCAGACTCAAACCACGTTAGTGCCGGCACCGCCGCCAGATGGCGGTGTCACGTACCGATCACGTGACCGGCATAGCCAATCGGGAATCGAAGGGAATTCTTTTTTTAAACCTCTCCGGTGGATTCGACTAGAGCTCTTTAGCAAATATAACCGGATTGTGACTTGAATAAGCGGCAATTTCGAATGTGCAGCTGAATTTCGCTTGTTAAGGTGTATTTGCAAAAGTCAGATATGAAAATTACGAAGTATACTTCGGTATTATTTTGATTATTATTTCAAGTCTTCAAGCGGTCCAGTAAAATAAGTTAGCTTTAAAATATTGCGTCAGAATGTAAAGTTCAATTTCAAAAAGTGGTTTCCAAATGCATCCTTTTCTTCATCCTTGCGTTAAGAAGGGAGATTATTAGGAAAAAACAAACTAGATTGAAAACATGTTTCTACCCTCATTATAAATGTATACAAGTACCCTCAGCATATGAAGATCTAACTCTACGAACTGTGCGTGTTGCCAGTAATGACATACATACAGCTTGTATAAAGTTGTTAACTACAGGCCACATAAGAAAGGCCAGAGTCACTCAGCGGGTAATGAAGAGCCTTTGGAGTCAATTATTTAAGTGAACAAATCAGAAACGAGATCTGCAGAAGAACCAGAGTCACTTTAGCTTAACGTGTTGCCAAGCTGAAGTGGCGATGGACAGCGCATACAGTTAAAATAATCAATAGATATTGGGGTCCCAAGGTGCTAGAATGATGACCTCGTACCGGATAGCGAAGTATTGGCAGACAACTGGATGGTGGATGTGTGACATAAAACGAGTCTCAGAAATAAATCTGTTGAATGAAAGAGGCACAAGAGAAGTCCCTTCGTAAGATCTATGTTCAGTAGTGGACGTTGACAAAGATGACAACCTAAGTGCAAAAAGAAAATTGCTTTGCTACCGGCTCGTCATTTGGACAATATACTAAAAGATAAGCATTATGATAATTCAAATCAATTCGAATTCAAATCATATTCAATATTCAAATTATACCAACTACCTACCCAACACTCAAAATAGAACATGAAAAATCATAACACGCCCGAATACGCGATACATTTCTTCATATCCTTCGCATTTCGAATGAAAAATGCGCAAAGAGTTGACTGTTCCAAACGACTCCTTTCCCCCTCCGAGGGGGGAACTACAAATCCGCCCGAGCGGGATGAAGCTATGCGCCAGAGAGAGACGGCAATCTAAACCCGAAAAGATGGATGGTACACACAATGTCACTGCCGCTATGCTGAAATTGTATATTTTATATTCCATATAAAAAAGGCTGCCACAACATACGATATTAAAAAAGCGGTCCGCATGTGAAATATTTTCTGCGAAGTAGTTATATTGTTGGAGAATTTAATCTTGGGTTGACATAGGATGAGTACATACTTAAGTAAAGGATTATTGGAATGTCGCCGCTTTAGATTTTTCACGACGGGATTTTTCCTTAATTCTCCAGTCAATATTAGGATGGGATGCGGTTTTGTGGATTTATTAACATACAATATTATGTGAGCTACAAACATCGCGGTTTCAATATCGTTTATTGGTTTATGATACAAATTGATATTGAGACTTAAGTTATCAATATATCTTACCAATATTGACTCTTGAGGAAGGCTTGGTACCTATCTAGTATCTACCTACGTTCTTAGTATAATTTTCAAAAAAATTTCAAGACCACTTAATATGTTCATTGCGTTCTTTTTCTCGATGGATACGACAGTTAGGAAAGCTTTTATTTGTTTTAATTTAAAAATAAGTTTTAAAGTTTTAGTATATTTTGAAAAATCAGCAGCATCTGACCTTGCCACCTTGTTTATTCACAGCCTACCAATCTCATTGACGAGTTAATCATATAAGTACCAAAATTGCCACCAACCCCTTATTATTTATCTGCACTTCGAGATACAGGAAAGCCGCGTTTTGCTACATATCTATTTTTCCAGTTAGATAATATTATTATTGTGATTAAGCTAAGTCCACAGAATTCAGAATATACCTACATAGAAATGTTGATTCGGATGAAAGGAGCGTGAACTAGTCACCACACAGTTGTTTATTGAAACATACTGTGCTCGTTCTTATAAAAACAGACGTAGTATTTGCATAGCAGATTCATTTACGTTTTTTTTAAATTAATATTGCTTTATATGTCTACAGTGCTTTCGAATGTATTTCTGTACTCTAAGGGCCTGTTTCACCACCTTCTAATAAGTGTCGGATAGGCTAAACGTATGTTTTGTCACTGTCTTACTTTATGTCAAGTGACAAGGACAAAGTTGTGAATAAGCTATGATAGCTTAGCTTAGCTTAGCTTAGCTCAGCTATCCCACACTTATCAGAAGGTGGTGAAACAGGCAATTGCTAAATGGGCATATTCTGTCCCGGTATTAAAGACTAGCTGACCCCCGCGACTTCGTTCGCGTGTTTATAGGTTTTATATAGGGTCGGATCGGATCCCATAATTATTTTATGTACCCTAACTAAATGTAGCCTAAGTTACTCCTTATAACATCACCTATCTGCCATTGAAAGTTCCGTTAAAATCGGTCCAGCCGTTTTGGTGATTAGCTGGAACAAATAGACAGACCAAAAAACATACATTTAAACGCACACCAGTTTAAATAAGCCGTACGTTCAAAGATCCGGGTCCCAAGTTATTTGAACCCAATCCTGAGGGTTGTAATGTCTGTCATTTCGAAAATAAAAAACCTATGACCTTGAAATATTTCCGGAACAATATAATTATAAAGTACTACCTTTCTAACAAAAAAAGAATAAGTGAAATCGGACAACGCGTTAATGAATTACAGCTAAATAAGCCTTTTAACTTTCATCCCCTCTCCCAAGGGAACCGTGCTGAATTTCGGGATAAAAAGTATCCTATGTCCTACCTCGGAGTATAAACTCAAATCGTACCAAGTTTCATTTAAATCCATTCAGTAGTTTCGGCGTGATGCGCGGCCAAGATACAGACAGACAGACAGACAGACAGACAGACAGACAGACAGACAGACAGACAAAAATGAAAAAAATTGCAGTTTTGGCTTCAGTATTGATTATATAGTGCCCTCCAGTAAAAATTTTAAAAATATCTTCAATGTACAGAATTGGATCTGGTACAGTCTTATTATATTATAGATAGATAGATAGCAGCCACCATTTCTATTGCCTTATTTAGAATTCTTTGTGGTTAATTTCTTGTTAAAAAACTGTAATCTACTTGCCAATCAGTTGTAGCTACGTGGGTTTATACCTGTAATAACATCGTATCCCAAACTGACATAAAGTATGCCACCCTCCTCAGTATAAATGAAGGTATAAGTACCATCGTATAGGTACAAATCGAAGGTAGTTTAGGTATCGTCGAAGGGACGGGATCATCGCAGCCGTCACGCTATCGGCGAAGGAAATAGCCGTGGCGGCTTATCGCGCGTAGATTTTATGTCCTATACTTAAGTCACTCTTGCATCGATGTTATGGGCGGTTGTAAAGGATTACCGTTACGGGATATTCTCACAAATATCGAATATCGAATCCATAGTAGATTATGGAGTAAATTTTTGATGAAGTAAAAACTTCTTTAGGCGCGTTGAGCACTTTTTGAACAAAAATCATGGAACATGATAAAATCGTATAGTCACGAATCATGGAACGAATCATGGAAATCATGGATGAGTCATCGTCACGCTTTAATCGTCACTGAACGCTTTCGTTTCGTTATTGCAATCAAACATAGTTATCTACTATATAAAAATAAGTCGGGCTTTCCTTCCTGACGCTATAACTCCAGAACGCACGAACCGATTTCCACGGTTTTGCATTCGTTGGAAAGGTCTCGGGCTCCGTAAGGTTTATAGCAAAGAAAAACACGCGAACGAAGTCGCGGGGGTCAGCTAGTATTTACAAAAAAAGTAATGTATTGTACATTTTAATATTTTAAGCTTATATCGATACTAGTTATAATGCGAAAAATTACTTTTCATGTTTATTATAATGAAGTGAAAAATTCTTTGGGAGCGTTGAGCACTTTTTGGGTGAACAAAAATCATGCAACTCGCGTCATCGTCACCGAACGCTTTTCATGAGCTAGGTACATGTATACTGTGTATATATGTGTACTTTTTGGGTGAACAAAAACCGTAAAGTTCGCGTCGTCGTCACCGCACGCTTCCAGTTTTCACTCCTATCGGCAGTCCCCAAAGACTGCCTCGCATTGTTTTTTTTTTTCATATAAGTAGTTTTAATTAAAAATTTAGGTATTTATCTTCTAAGTTCATTGTTTCTATGATATTTTATATTTTGTTGTATAAATATAATTAATAAATAAATATTTCAGATTGTATTGCAAAATTTCTCAAACCAATTGTGTTAAAAGCGTCCATGTGAACACGGACTTAGAGATAAATGAACTTGGCATCTTTATTCGTTTTATAACGCAGGTTCCTGTACTTACTGTGATCGTTTTTTTTTAAATCTAAGTAGGTACTATTTTACCACTGTGTCTTTCAAGGGTTTAATTATTATTATTATTATCAGAACAAACATTATGTGGAGTAGAAAAGGATTATTGACATTTATTTGGTTGAATAATAAAATCAAAAATCAAAATCAAAATTCATTTATTCAAAGTAGGTACACTGTACACTTTTTGAACGTCAATATAAGAAGTACATGAAAGTGAGGTAATGGTGATAGGTATATAGATTTATCAAAGGTATATAGATATAGATAATATTTTAGTTTAGCCGCTCGACTTCGCTTCTCGATTTTTTTCATATATAAAATGTAGCTTATGTCATCCGGACCATAACAAAGAAATAATTGACACCTCATTCATCAAAATCGACCCAGTAGTTTAGGCGCTACGGTGGAACACACAGAATTTCATACAAAAATCGAACACATACATATAGACATACATAGACTGTTAAAATCATAACCCTTCCTTTTTTGCCGTAGTCGGGTGATAAAATGATGCCCTAAAAATTTCATAGCTGACCGATATTTTGTTAACTTTTAGTAGGTATGTATACTGTATAGGACTATCGTAAACTAACTGATGCTTCTACGTGGATTTAGGTTTTTACAAATTCCGTGGGAACTCTTAAAACACTAATAGTCTCTTTTATTTTATGGGATAAAAAGTTCCCTGCGTCAGTCTTCCCGATGTAAGCTATCTCTGACAAACTAAGTAAATCCACGCGGATGAAGTCACGGGCATCAGATAGTTGTCGATATAAGAACCAAAGCAAAGCCCTTAACAAGCCTTGCTTCAAAACTTTTAAACCATTGCACCCTTTTGAACTCTCGCACAAACAGACAAAGGTGTTTGAATATAAAGATCATTGTTAGGCAAATGAGGGCAGATGCGTGATCCGAACGCTTGCCCGCCAAGCACGAAACTAATTGCCACGAATTTGCATCATAATGTGGTTATGGAATTATTCTCTATGGTTAGAAGCGAATAAAAAATTAGTCTCATAGAGAATGTAGAGGTGCACGGAGTTCATACCCATGACCTTTCTATGGTACATATAGTAAAAAAAGTATTTTATACTGTCTACCATGGAATAAATATTTTTTTAATCGGTCTTATCTAGTAGGTCGTTTAAGTACCCATTCATTTAATTTAAAAAAATAAAAATGTTAAATATACCACCTCCCCGCGCACTGGGCTATTAGTGGCGACGACTAGAGGCCACCACAAGTCGTAGAAGATATTTTTCGTACATCTTATTATATGGTACCGACGCACACTGAGCGCTCGAGTGGCCGTGCTCGAGCCACAAGAAAATGTATGAAAAATCTCTTCCGCGATTTGTAATCCCACATCAATGATCCAGAAAAAATCATGCGGGATCCAGCATTTGCGAAATTGCATTCCCCAGCTGTGATAGACCGATAGATGGACGGACGCCTAGGTGTTTCCATAATCCGTTTACTTTTGACTACAAAAAGATAAAATAAAGTAAAAATATCGTAGCTAGGCCATAATATACCGCTAGGCGTGCGGTTGACAGGCGGGCAGAATTTATGAGCGTTCTGCGCCCTGAAGGAAAAAACAACGCGCGTGTGAACAAAATGTTACTATTTTATCAGGGCTCTCTGTTACCCGACTACGGGAGAGTAAAGGTAGGCTCCGATCCTAAAATCCTTAGTAATATTATAAACGCGAAAGTTTGTATACATGAATGTATGGATGTATGTTTGTTACTCTTGCACGCAAAAACTACTGCACAGATTGGGCTAAAATTTAAAACATATTTAGCTTAAAACCTGGAATAACACATAAGATACTTTTTATCCTGAAAAAATCCATAATTCCCGCGGGATTTTGGAAAAACCGAAATTTGCTATAGCAATCTACAGCTGCAGCTATAAGTAGATTACTATAGCAAACTTCCTTGAATGTAAGTGTAAAAGTTGGAAAAGGGAGCGGGAACGCGAACGAGAAATTCACCATTCCTTCTTGATTTGTAAAAAAAAAAACAAATTCACGCGGGTGAAGCGGGGGGCTAAACCTAGTACAAATTAATAAGTATTGTAACGTATTATTATTCTGAGTAGTATGAAAATGATGATGAAATCAATGGGGCAATTATAATAGCGTAAATTCTAAAAAAATTGACAAAAGTACCTACCTATAGAGTCATCAAATAAAGATTTTGAAAGTTTTTTTTTTTAAGAGTTTAATACTTGGCACATATTTGTGAAAACTAAAGTGAAGTGTGTTTGTTTGTGGGTCTGTTCACGCAGCATGGAGCAACGACTCGACTAGTTTTTTGCCGTGGACCTTCTCTTTCTTTTTTTAAGTTTAAGAAAAAAAATCTTACGACTTTCAGGGCTTATTTAAATATTACTTTGTATCAGAGAACGTATTCTCCATAGTAGCGTTTGACAGAACAACCCTCTTTCCCTACGGTATATGCGTGTTACACGTTATCTGTCACAGACTGCAAATGAATGGAGCGACCAGGAAAATGTTTATATTATAAGAAGATGTGTGGATAATGTATTAAGCTTAGTGAAATTTCTTTTTTTTTTTTTCGCGTAAAAATGTAGATACCAAGTTGAATGATTTTACGAGTATGCCCTGTATGTCTCAGAAGAGTCCACAACAAACACAGTGTTATCCATACGGTATTATTTTCATTATAACCATCTGATAATATCACTAAGTATCAATTTATATACAAAAAAAAATTTGGAACTTTTAGACTGCATCATCATCTATACTAATAAATAAAATTGAAGTGTCTGTCTGTAATATCGAAATAACTACCTCATATTAAGCTCATATGGTTATTTGAACGCTACCATAACCGAATCACACGTTTTTAAAATTTTTGTCTGTCTGTCTGTCTGTCTGTCTGTCTGTCTGTCTGTTTGAACGGGCTAATCTTCGGAACGGCTGAACCGATTTTGATGGGACCTTCACATACAAGTAGAGAATCAACCAGGGAGTAACATAGGCTACTTTTTTAACCGACTTTCAAAAAAGGAGGAGTTGTGTTTTTCTACCTATGTACACCGATATCTCCGAGATTTCTGAACCGATTTGCGTAATTTTTTTTTTAATCGATAGAGAAACATTGCGACCATGTTCTATAAAAAATTTGGATTCCAAGTCCTCAATCCTGATGCTGCAGGGGACCTAATCCCCAAAACTAATGGGTTTTAGAAACTTTTGGTTATTTAAATTGATATTGGGGGTACCAATTAAAGACTTTATCGTTGAATGAACTCGAGTAGGTACATATCCAACTCCTCAACCCTGATGCTGTAAGGAATTGTATTCCGAAATCGTGGGGATCCCACGGGATTTTTCCGTTTTGGGGACGGGTTTCTACAGATAAGCTACTTTTTGTTCTGGAAAATCAAAAGTTCCTACGGGATTTTTAAAAACCTAAATCCACACGGGCGAAGCCGTGGGCATCATCTAGTCTATCATATCTATAATCTATATCTATATACTAATAAATAAAATTGAAGTGTCTGTCTGTAATATCGAAATAACTACCTCATATTAAGCTCATATGGTTATTTGAACGCTACCATAACCGAATCACACGTTTTTAAATTTTTTGTCTGTCTGTCTGTCTGTCTGTTTGAACGGGCTAATCTTCGGAACGGCTGAACCGATTTTGACGGGACCTTCACATACAAGTAGAGAATTAACCAGGGAGTAACATAGGCTACTTTTTTAACCGACTTTCAAAAAAAGGAGGAGTTGTGTTTTTCTACCTATGTACACCGATATCTCCGAGATTTCTGAACCGATTTGCGTAATTTTTTTTTAATCGATAGAGAAACATTGCGACCCTGTTTTATAAAAAAATTGGATTCCAACTCTTCAATCCTGATGCTGTAGGGGACCTAATCCCCAAAACTAATGGGTTTTAGAAACTTTCGGTTATTTAAATTGATATTGGGGGTACCACTTAAAGACTTTACGTTGAATGAACTCGAGTAGGTACATATCCAACTCCTCAACCCTAATGCTGTAAGAAATTGTATTCTGAAATCGTGGGGACCCCACGGGATTGTTCCGTTTTGGGGACGGGTTTCTACAGATAAGCTACTTTTGTTCTGGAAAATCAAAAGTTTCCCACGGGATTTTTAAAAACCTAAATCTACACGGGCGAAGCCGTGGGCATCATCTAGTAAATAATAAATATCTATGATCAACTATCATCTATACTAATAAATAAAATTGAAGTGTCTGTCTGTAATTTCGAAATAACTACCACATATTAAGCTCATATGGTTATTTGAACGATACCATAACCGAATCACACGTTTTTAAAATTTTTGTCTGTCTGTCTGTCTGTTTGAACGGGCTAATCTTCGGAACGGCTGAACCAATTTTGACGGGACTTTCACATACAAGTAGAGGATTAACCAAGGAGTAACATAGGCTACTTTTTTAACCGACTTTCAAAAATGAGTTGTGTTGAAATCGGTAAGTGCCTATGTTAAAAAACGCCCTGATAGGTATTTTCGCTGCGCGCGGCGGCCGACGCTCGCGCTGCATGGAACTCCCCGCGCCGCGCCGCGCCCCTGCGCCCGCCATACGTACGCCGCCGCGCGCCGGGCGGGTGCGGTGAAGAGGGTGCATGCTCTAATCTCCATTACGTAGTACTATTATATATTCTGTGTCTCCATTTCGAAATCTGTGATTTCGAACGAGGGAGCTAATGCGTGCGGATGTGTCCTGCGATTTCGTAATTTTTATTTTGAATCGGAGATTTTGGGATTTGTGAAAAACCGAAATTCACGCGGGCGAAGCCGCGGGCAAAAGCTAGTCACTTTCTAAAAGCTTACCTTATCTATAGTCTATAGATCTATAGACATATACAGTATGTCCGGGATCGAATTAGCGATATTTTAGGGACATATTCTACAACTCATTACCTCTCTAAAAATACCACTTATTAGGACCTGCCCCCCTCCCCCTCCCAGGGACAGCCATTTCAATTTGGTGTGCGTTTTTGTGGGTATGTGCGCACAAAAAATGTAATAACTCGAAAGTCTGCTGATGCACAGGTCTTCAAATGACCTTATTCAATTAGATACAATATTTTCCATCACTAAATACCAAACAATAGAATAAAATGTTAAAATAACTCGATCAAAAATGCTTCGGAAAAAAAAAATTTTTTCAAAAATATTGAAAACTACAAGTTTTTGCTGCATTTTGCAATAACGAGGTCGTTAAGATTACATTGTTAAGTATTAAATTGACAGTTTTTGAGATAAACAACAAAACGACATAAAAAATTTACTGTAAGTTATTTACTTTTGGAGATATTATTGTTTAAACATAACTTAACCGCGAGCGCGTAAGTTCTTATGTTATTCGAATGTGGGTTTCCATCGCATACATCGGGCGATCAGGTAATAATAATATTGTTTTTGATTAGTCAGTGAATGAGGTTAAAACTAAGGATCGGACCCCTACTTCAACTGATTAAAAATTCGTATAAAAAATTTAAATATCTGACATTTTATATTATTTTGTTGTTCCTGGCGAGGAGGCGTTATGATCGCTACTTAAGTTATTACTCATTTTTGTTTGTGATTCAGGTTTGTGAAGTTTAAAGACATGCCTACTTGGTATTATTATAGCCATAAGAGAGCATTTAGATGTCAACTATTCGCCTTGGATCGGACGTGGCAGCAGTTCAATGGAATGGCCACCTCATTCTCCAGACCTTACACCTTTGGACTTCTTTTTATGAGGACCTATGAAGCAGAAGGTCTTTTATATGGTACCAAATACCAGAAAATAATTATTGGAGACGATCCTGTCCTTTGCAGATAAAATAAGATTGTATTTGGACATGATCCAACGATCCTCCCAACATGAAGCAACTAGCTAACAGAACAGAGGTGGTAATTTCGGTTTGTGGCGGAAATAACCTAGTTTTTAGGATATCTGAGTAGGATATCAGAGCTATTGAGTTATTGAGTTTATAACTAACGAAAATTAAATTATAAAGTTAAGATTTTTTTACCTTATTTGTAGTAAAAAAATGATGAATCTTAAATTTGGCTTCAATACTCGTAATTCATGCTTGGGGACGAAGTACTTACAATTGCCAATATCTCCAGAAGTAAGTAACTTACAGTCAAATTTTTTATGTCGTTTTGTTGCTTATCTCAAAAACTGTCGATTTAATACTTAGTAATGTAGTCTTAATGACCTCGTTTTTGCAAAATGCAGCAAAAACTTGCAGTTTTCAATATTTTTGAAAAAAAAATTTTTCCCCGAAGCATTTTTGATCGAGTTATTTTAACATTTTATTCTATTGTTTGGTATTTAGTGATAGAGAATATTGTATCCAATCAAATAAGGTCATTTGAAGACCTGTGCATCAGCAGACTTTCGAGTTATTACATTTTTTGTGCGCACATACCCAAAAAAACGCACATCAAATTGAAATGGCTGTTCCTGGGAGGGGGAGGGGGGCAGGCCCTAATAAGTGGTATTTTCAGAGAGGTAATGAGTTGAAGAATATGTCCCTAAAATATCGCTAGTTCGATCCCGGACACACTGTATATAAAACAAAGTCGCGTTCTAGTTCGAACACTTATAACTCGAGAACGGCTGGAGCGATTTTCATGATTTTTGATTTTTTGTATTTGTCTCCGTCCCGAATAGCAGAATAACTATTAAAAACATTGGAAAATTGACGAAAAAATAAAATAAAAGAAAAAACATATTCCCGTACAAAATGTTCATGGGTTTCATAACTGTCAAACATTTCATTGTCATCCCGTCGATACTCTCACCCGTACCTCTCATACAGTACGTAATATATCTTCTGTGCGTGTGTTTGTCACCGGGCAGGACGAAGTCTGCCGTATCCAATAATTAGTAATAAAAGTACTTAAGGTCGCTTTCTTTTGATAGATTTGTAAAATATAGGGCTGAATTCTTACGCCAATATACAACGCTGCGACTCCATTGCTTCCCTGTGCCGATACCGTCGTATGACACATGTGTGGTAGGTAAGTATAAAGCGAGAAAGTATTGATCTAGTGCCTCCTTATTTTCCCTCTAAGATAGTGTGTGTTTCTTTATCCCTGTGTTTCTTTATCTTTTGCGGAGAAACCCGATATAATGATTCCTCTTGTTATACGGGTATAGCTTCAGTGGATACGGGACTGTAAGCCACTGAGTCGTGACATAAGTATTGTGTCGTACGTATTTAGTATAATTGGAGTAACCTATACGAAGGAATAAAAGGGTGTGTCGCTGTGATTTTGAAACAAAATAACTGCATGTCACATATCATATTATATGATTATTTGAACGACATAGCCGTAACAAAAGTTTCTAAAATTTATGTCTGTGCATCTCTTTGTGAGGGCTGCCCTTCGAAACGGCTGAACCGATTTTGACAGGATTTTTACAGGGGTCTCCCTGTATATTTAATTATATAGGAAGTTTTCTAGGTTTCTCTTTCTCCTGGAATTCTTTCGTAAAGAAATAAAAACAATCAGGCTATAAAACAGATATATAGACAACTAACAGTGTGTTTGGGTTATGCTGTCGTTTAAGATAATAATCATATGAGTTTAATTCCAGTAAGAGGCAGTTATTTTGAAATCACACACATGCACTTTAATTTAATTTATTTGTATTATAATTAGCTAGTAGATACAGATCTGCATTTTATATGAATTTTTGAGAAAGGTAAAGTTGTAAGGTATCTATATAATACTTACCACAAAGACGCTAAGTAAGTTACAAATAAAACATACCAAAGATTCTAACGGAAATAGCGATTTTGCCTACTTCATAATATTATAGCTTAACAGAGTTTAAAATCGACATTTTAAAAATTGAGTCCAAAATAATCCCATTAGGTTCCAATGCCAAGAGCCAAACAACCATGTTGATTTTCCGCACATAGCGGGGTTTGCGCCAAGAAATTGCATCAAACTTGGCCCAGCGCGATAGCCACAAACCACGCGGGGGAACCAATAAACGCGTTGTCATCCCGCTCTGATTGATCTTTATTTTATGCGCCAAACTATCACGCTATCCTGCTCGCGCACACAGGCCGCCAGCGAATAAATTTCAACGATGCGGTGTAGAAAATGTGGCGTTTCCGTTTTTATTTGAATATAGAATGTTGGAGTGATAATGATGGCGCGTCGGGGAGTCAGAAGTCTACAGTTAATCTTAAAGCACTTTTATGGCTTTAATTTAGGTACAAAGGACTCTTTGGTTTTCCAAATTATTTTACGCTATTTTGAAATAAATCGTGGCCCTTTTGTTTCCACTGTGTGGAAATATAATTTGTTTGATAATGGATATGACAATCAAATTTAGTTGCAAATATCAAAATGATACATTTAGGAAAATTTATCAATAAGATATAGAAAGGAATATAAAGATCTAAAAATTTCATTTTCATACGTTGTAAAAATGAACGAACACCAAAGTACGCGCTTCCACGGCGATTTTTTTTTTTCAGAAAGTTTCACTATACCGTCACAAGACTTGGGCCTGTCGATAGTCTGTTACCTTTTCATGACATATCTGATAATCCCAAAAACATGGCATATCACATAGACATTGCCTGGAATAATAATAAAACCCTATTTAATACCGGAAACAAAGCCAAGTTGAAGCTAATTATATGACACAATAGATCATTATCAAAAGTAGCATTAATGTATGCGATGCTTTTTTGCTTCTATGAAGTACTCCACTTCCCATTGTGCAACTTTTATAGAAATAGAATATATTACGTAGGTAAGTAGTTCCGAAAAACTTCATAAATAGGCCGACGAGGCGCACCGTGGGGTAAACTTCGCAAAATATACGCCGAGATAAAGTTTAGAACATCATAATATCGCAACATGTTTATACTCTAGAGTGGAGTGCGAAGTACGAACGTATGTCTGTTGGTTTGCCTTTATTATGGCTTCTTTTGAGCGCTCACGTACACAGGCGGAGCGATTAGCGGGTATGGATGTTTCAGGATGTCTTTGACGTCATAACATCTTATAAGTCGATGAACGCTAGCCGCACGCACGAAAAAGCATGACTCATCCGTCACGTACCGTATGCAAGCGAGAGCGCGGAACGCCCTCTCGATTGCTCGCGATCGCGGAACTAAGCGTTCGGCTTGTGACGCATCTATCTCTCTTTGTTTTCTTATGACGTTATCACGTACAATTATCGTCCGTAAACCAACTTTGTCCATCCAATTTTTTCGGGATAAAATAAAAAGTATCCTAATTCCGTCCACGGGATACAAGCTGTTTGTGACTTTGTCGAGATCGGTCCAGCGGTTAGGCCGTGAAATTAATATATCTAATATTATTTTTATTTTTTTTTTACTCAAAATTTAAGTAAACTATACAACTAAAAAAATCTAAGAAATGATCCTTCAAATTCTTGTTTCGGGACAGTTATTTTAATAGTTGTAAGTAATAGTTTATTGTATACCTATTTATTTTTTTCTTTCAAAGCAAGAATGTAACTAAAAAGTTTCCGCTACCGCTGCCTCTTATCCACAAACACGATTATTTGGAAATACAAGTCTCGCAGACAAAATATATTGTTGGCGAAACTTTTCCAGCTTCTTGGAGTGGTTTCTGAACTTACACACATAAGTTGCGCATCCAACTGCTGTGAATATATTATTTTATTTATAACCTCGCTTAAACGAAACTTGGCTGCGGGATACAGCGTATTCTATTTTGTTGCTTTAATTTCAGTTCGGAGAAGTTTTTATGGCTTTTGGTCTCTGAGCAGATTATTCTTGAATTTTGTAATAATTGTAAATAGAATAACACACAAAACACACACACCTGTTTGTCTGTTTATCTGTTTATCTGTTTATCTGTTTGTCTGTATGTTTGTGCGCTCATCACGCAAAAACTACTGAATGGATTGAAATGAAACTTGGCATGATTTAAGTTCATACTAAGGAGTAACATATAGGATACTTTTTATTCCCTTGGGAGAAGGGATGATAGTCAATTGGGGGGACCAAGTTCGATCCTGGCACACTTTTCCGAGCAAACCTGGCAACTTTTCCGAGTTATGTGCGTTTTAAGAAATTAAATATCACTTGCTGCAAAGATGAAGTGAAAGGTGAAAACATCGTGAGGAAACCTGCATGCCTGAGAGTTCTCCGTAATGTTGTCAAAGGCGTCACTCGGTCAGCGTGGTGGAATACGGCCTCTTCTACTTCCCTTCTCATTCTGAGAGGAGACCCGTGCCCTGTACTGGGCCGGTAATGGGTTGTCATGATGATGATGAGGTACCTGCATCATGAATATGACAAGACGTTAAACTATTTCAAAGTAACATAAAATACTCGTATAGGTGCAGTACGCGGAATTGCAGTGCCGTTTACAACCCTTAGCACCGTGAAAATGTAGGACACCGCGGTCGGTGACAATAAATTATCGACACACAATGCGAACAAACGGTAGTTCATCCCTTCAGACTAGAGTGGCACTCAAAGGATTAAAAAGTTCGATATATGCCGAGTTTACAACTGATTGGTTTATTTAAATAGGGCTTTATTGGCTGTGCTGATGCGACTAATGTTCTGGCAGAAATGGAACGAATTTTGAATATCGAATTTATCTGTCGATCGTCGCGTCGTCAGATAATTTTGAATTTAGAATCGAGGCAAAACGTTTTTTTTTTCATGCGAACAGTTGATGAGTAGGTACTTCAAAATAATTTAATAATTAGTAAGATATTAATTTAATGATTGGGTAAGTAGGTACAAAACGGAATTCTCAAACTCACAAAAAATGTTCTAAGTAAGTAAGTATTTTGAAAAATAAAAAGTGAAAAAAATAGGGAAAATCACTCGTTTTTTCAGTCTCTTAAAATCTACTACAGTAGTTTGGATAGAGTTTAGACATGAAATTGAACAATTTAATTTAAATACAATCGATGTTTTGAGATGTTTATAAAATATATTTGATAATACAAGGGCGCGTTTGGAACCCTCGTGGCTTAAGTTATTGTTTTCGAGAATAACAAACTTATCACTTTCAACTTGGAAATAAATGAGGATGACTTGAAACTTGAAAGTTTTATCTGCGACAGGATAAAAGTGAAAATTTTCCCGAGCGCGGCGTTTAAAAGGAAAACTTAAAAACACTTGCATTCGTGCCGCGTGTCTTAAAAGAGGTATAAAAGGAACTTCGGGGAAAGTGCATTAAAAATGAGTGCGCAAGAACGGGACAGCACTCTACAGATCCATAAGCCCATCCTCTTCTACCGTCGTCGCTAAGAAAATGGTTTTCTGAATGAAAATTACTTTTTTCTCACGCCATTTACCGAGTTCAGGTAGTTGACCGCTTTTTCTTTTTTTTTTTTTTTTTAATTCAGCGAAAGTTGTTTGTGTTCAGTTACTTTACTTATTCTTCCATTTAGCAGTGCGGACTGCGGTGAATAAATTGATTTATACGGGGGCAATTAGGTAACGTTATCGCTTTTCATGTGAACAAAGAGTCAGTGGTAATTATTAGTAATCTAAGGCCCTGTTTCACCACCTTCTGATAAGTGTCTTATAGCTTATTCACAAGTTTTGTCTTTGTCACTTGACATAATGTAAGAAACTGACTAAAGTTACGTTTAGGCTATCCAACACTTATCAGAAGGTGGTGAAACAGTAGGGCTATTCTCTAAAATACCATCGATATCGAATCTCGATATCGAAGCTCACTCAAGTGAGATAACTCGCTTCGAAAGCAAACTCACTTCACCTTGGTTTGATATTCTGTAAACATCTGCTACGCACTTGCGAAGTGAAGTGAGTTTGAGTGAGAAGACCTGTACTATCGAGTTTTACAGAGTACAAATTAGCAAACTCATCTCGAATTCACTCTCGATAATTCGAAAATGGCTTTACAGAATAGCCCTGCTGGCCCTAAGTGTCCCTTTTTAAAAAGCTTTTAGATTTCTCATAGGTAGGTATAAGTATTCTCTATACTTATTCAGCAAGATAAGTATGTATAGGTACAAGCACTAGCGCTATATTGAACGCAAATGATAATTTTCTTTATCTTTCAAATCTATATCTACCTACATAATTATATTATGTATATTAGGGTGGGCCGATGTTGTATGGGAAATTTTTTTTTCTCGATTTTCATTACGCAAGAGGTGTCAAAAGTTGCGGTTGATTACGTAGATTCAGAGTACACTATTAGATTTGAAATGAAAATCAATCTTCAGCCCTCTACTAGCAGTCAAAAAATGAATTTTTAATCAAGTTTCATTAATTTTTCACTTAATAATTATTTCTGCATGTTTTGATAACTTTTTAGAAGTTTTTCATGTACATATAATAGTATTAATAAAACTATATTTTAAAGCAATTATTATCATTTATATAGAATTTCTATATATACAAACATAAAATGAACATCGTAAAGTGACTCAAATTTCGTCACTTTTCACCAAATTTAAATTGACTTTTGCTCTCAAACTCAAAGCATTTCTGACTTTAGTGTATTCTTTATTAAACCATCCCGGTTTCCCCGATGACATGTTGAGATGCTTCAGTTACCAGTTTTACAGATCTTTCTACGCCTTGAGTGTGGCAAGGATAATCGTAGGGTAGGAACACCGGTTTCCGGACACGCACCTGTTATCGTCCACCGAGCGGATCACTCTTAAGAAACGCTTAAAAATAAAAACATTATAAGACTTACATAAAAATAATGCATCTCTATGCCAACTTGAATGTCTTATCAAGACACAGAGAAAGAAAAAAGTCTATTTCACTTAAGTTTCTTTGAAAACAAAGCGATCGAATTTAGAGTATGCAATTAAGGAATGAAAATGAGCCATGTGGAGCAAAAAAATTAGTGGCATGCTTCAACTATCGCGGGATGTTATTAATCATTTTACTATAAGATTTAGTTTGATTCTTCTTTGTAGCACTTACTTATGTTTCATAAAATACTGTGAACGTGTTTTTTTTACTTTTTATTACATTAGAATACAAATAAAAGGGGTGGACGACAACTAGTTCACTATTTTCTTAAGAAAACCTGTTATCGTCCGGGCGGTCAAACACAGGTTTAGCGTCTTAATTTTAGGTAGTCTTGTTATCAATCGAGGTGTGCACAAAATTGGAATTAAGTTTATTAATTCGAATCCTATACACATACACTAGTTAGTGACTAGTCTTCGTCCACTTTTTTCTCATTGTATATAAAACTATGGGTCTTCAAAATCACGCGTGGACGATATCTAAATTTGCACTGAATAAATATTCTAAGTTTCGACCACCAAGCTATTATTCGAAAATAAATAGATTTAGTAAAAATATAAATAATTAAACTTGTTTGACAAAAGAATTACCTTATATTTTATGTGTTTCTCCTTGAAACTTTGATATATTTATAAGTTAAGATAGTATTGTCGATCATTATAATTTGTGGACGAAATTTAAAATAGAGAACCTGAAGTGCACCGGTTATCCGTCCACCTATATTTTAAACTGTATGAAAAACATATATTTTTTAATATTATGTTATTATTTAGGCGAATTTTGATTATTACTCATATCTATAATTTATTTTTTATTCATCTACAAGTTAGTCCTTGACTGCGATCTCATCTGATGTTAAGTGACGATGCAGTCTAAGATGGATGCGGGATAATCTAAAAGAGGTACAGCAGAATCCGTACCCTTAAACGCTAAATGACTTGGAAGCAGGGACTGAAAGCGGTAGAGCATACCGGTACATACCACCGTTATCATACCGGTACAAAATAGGTACCGAAATCTCAACCTTTATAAAAGATACCTTTATTTAACCGCTTTGCGATTTCGGTACCGAAAAAATACGAAAAGGTGCGCGCGCGGGGGTGAAGAATTTGACCACGTGCCGCGCGCCGCGCGTCCCCCGCTTCCCGTCGGTTCCTGTGTTTGTTAAAACGTAAGGATTTTAAGAAATTCCAAATGCTAATTTTAATCTAAAAATAAGAATATTAAAGAATATAGAATGCCGAAGTGGTGGGATTCATTCAACGGCACATCAAAGTAAAGCCTTATTAGATAAAAATATCGATATAAATAGCGGTACCGAAATTTTATTTCGGTACCGGTAAACTGAAATATAAAGGTACAGAAATAAAGAGGTACCGAAATGAAGCGGTACCGAAATTATAGGTATTTAAACAATTCGGTACTTTTATTAAAAGGGTAGGCCCATTACCGCTAAATAAAACTACCATTAAATTCCGGTTATTCAGTCCCTGCTTGGAAGTAAGGCATACTAGACTAGAGACAATTTTGAAATTATTAAATTGAATTTACCAAATTGGTCTGCCGAGAATCAAGTAGAAGACCTTCCGCTAATAAGACTTACCCCTGCGCCATGCCAGGGATGCTGCCAAATTATATGTACCTACTTTTATATAATGTAAGTGCGATGTGGTAAAAGACGATGCAAGATAGATAGGCGCAAAGCTGGTAAAGATATTATGTCATAATAATTGTAGACCCTATAAAACGTGTTAACAAGGCTATAGTTTTTTTTACCTGTTTTATTTTAAAACAAGCAGTTGACCGCTATTGCGTATGCGTAGAAAGACCACATCACATTGTATAAAGTTCTCTATCACCCTGTGAAAGTTCTGTCAAAATAGGTTCAGCTGTTCTGAAAAGTAAGTAATTACGAATAGACGAAAAACAGAAAATCATTTTTTTTATAAACGGTTATGTGGCTTTTTAATAATGTATAAGTAAACATAAGTACACTAATAAAAATACATATATTTCGAAACGACGGACAGGAAGTTAATTTTAATTGGTATAGATATTAAATACATATTAAAGTGGTGTTAATATTACATATTCAATTACTTACTCATTAAATGCATACTTTTTCATAGTAAATTTCTCATAGAAATCAGTGGACGGATAACAGGTACAAGGGTGGACGATAACTAGATTTAGTGGACGATAACCGGTGAAAACGGCATTTTCAGCTTTTTATTAGGATTTAAAAAAAACTAGTTATCTGACTAAAAAAATACTAACATGCAATGAAAATAGACTATATATAGAAGTATATTATAAAAAGTTTATGTTTAATTTTTTTATAGAACATATATTTTCACCCTCTCAAACTCAGTAACTCCACTAAATGGACGATAACCGGTAAGAAAACCCTACTGTGGCACTTGATTAGTTTGTTGCCATATCTTGTAATTCTTCGTTACTATATTTTGTAGCAATTGGCGGTTGAGTGATTACAAGATCTTGCCACAGTAACAGTTCAATATAATTTTCCGCTAAAAGGTTTATCTTCGTAGGTTTGAAAATCCGGATTTAAGTGGTAGCACCCGAAAGCCTAGCTTTCATGATTCGCGCTACAGCGAGCTATCGCACGTGATCTCTCAAGTCATACAACATTGCTAACAGCAGGTTTTCTGGGTGGCTAAAAAATGCATTTCTTTGTATTTTATAAATGAAAGATTGAGAATTAATTAAAGAAGTGATTTCAGCAATTGTTTCACACGTTTTGGAGAAACTATTGGAATTGATGCATTTTTCAAAATACATTCTATTTCTAGGCTAACTAATAAAAAAAATTCACTGTTAGAAGTTTGTTTTCCGTTATACTTTCGTTTTAATTTGTGTCTTTTCAATAATATAAACTTAACAACGTCACTTACAGTAGGGAAGCCGCATATGATCTAGTTCAGAATATGGTCCAAATAAAAGACAGACTGTATCACTTCGCCGTGGTCCAGTGCTCATTTTTGTATAGGTATTGATTATTATAAATTATAATAACACAGGAAAACTGAAAAATTATTAGAAAACCATATAAGTTTGAAACAATAGCTCAGACAATACTGCAGCGAGTTCTTAATAAAAGCAAACGATTTTACCGCGCGAAATATGTTAAACAAACATTGTTTTAATTTTTTTTTTGCATGTCTGATTTTGTTGCAAAATTGTCAAAGAGTAAATAAAGGGTAAGATAACAGTAGAAAATCAATAAAATGGTCCAAAAATACTTATTAACAAGAGAAAACATGAGATTGAAATACAGGAAAAAATTGGTATTTTATCAAATTTCGATCGCAAGTAGAAGGCTCAAAGTGATAAGCTTGTTTTTTTTAATTATTTTTCGTATAACCTACCTCGCATTACGCAACTTTTGCGGGGTCTTGTAACGCGAAATTCTAAAATTATTGAAATCGGCCCACCCTAATGTATATACGTATTTAATATTATGTCTTTTTACCCCCCGACGCAAAAACGACGGGGTGTTATAAGTTTGACGTGTCTGTGCCTGTGTGTTTGTGTGTGTGTGTGTGTGTGTGTGTGTGTGTGTGTGTGTGTGTCTGTCTGTTCCCCTGTAGCGCTCAAACGGGTGAACCGATTTGAATGCGGTTTTTTTGGTTTGAAAGGTGAAATAGTCGAGAGTGTTGTTAGCTATGTTTGATGATAATCGATCCAAGATGGCCGCCGCTACAAAATGGCGGATTACAAATTTTTTCACAACTCCCATAATATGGGTATCAAATGAAAGAGCTTGACTAGTAGAATATCACTATTGCAAATCCAAGATGGCCGCCGCCATAAAATGGCGAATGTCGGGCGTTTTTTAAATTTTTAATTTACACTTGTTACAACTACTACCTTGGGAAAAAACATCTAAAGTCTGATTAGCGCAGAACCACTCCTTTGCGTAGCGCATTCATGGTAAAAGGATTAGGTAGGACGTTAAAAATATAAACCTAAAACATCAAAACGATAGTAAAACGAAAAATATAATATTTAATGGCACTTACTATTCGAAATTTTTGTCAACACAAAAAAGATTCCGTGTGAAAGGGGTCGCAAATCTTTTCAAAATCGTGTCTTATTTTCATGCGAATTCACCCATAGCTGTATCCGTTATACTTATTTACTTATATAAAAATTAGATAATTATAGGCATACCTAGGTACAATAAGATTGCTTCGAGTTTATAAAACTTCCAACACTTAGTGATTGTCGTAATCAACCGATTGACGTCCACTGCTGGACATAGGTCTCTTGAAGGGACTTCCACATGCCACGGTCCTTAGTGATTGTAACACTTACAAATTCAAAAATTCTCTAACACACTGCTTAAAAAGCCCACTTTTTGTATGGTTCAAAGAAAGGAAGTAAATTTTTTGTTATATTTCAAGTATCAATTTAGTTCCGTAACTCGGCAGAAGGGTGTTATGTAGGTAATTATTCCAATATCGACCCTACATCTATTTATTGTACTATTTATTGCAGGTAATAAGTTATATTGTTATATTTTCTTGTTTTATTTTTGTGTATTTGTAATAGGACTCAAGCCAGACGGACAATATTATTAAAGAAAGAAAACTAAATACATTTAAATACAATCAGTGCATTACTTATTAGGTTATGAACAATAGTAGTACTGTAGGTAATGAACAGTACTGTTTTCTTAATTTTAATTTTAAGATTCTTTGCTATATTTCACTAGCTAGCAGAAATTCACTTAATCTGAATAAGAAACATTATTTATCCCTAAGACTTCTTTACTAATCATAAATAAAAACAGCTAAAAATAAAATGAATAAAATAACAACATACTTTATATATTATCATACTGTATAATATCATCCACAGAAATTCCTAGAAACGTGATAGCGTAACTACTAAATATTTTCAAAAATACCTTAATGTCAAACCAATGTGTTGCACACCTCTGTCATCCTTCCGTCTATTATACGCCACCGATAAAATATTACCAACATTTTTTACTACGGAATAATACGCATAATATCCATACATTAATAGAAAGGGTTTAATAGCCTATAAATCAGCATTTTAAACAAAGGTTAGTCAAATTCGACAATGGGATGGCCCTTTGTGCATAGTTTTTTTGTTGCCATAACCCGTGAAATGTTTGTTTTGTTGTGTAGTGGTTCTTTTGGTGATTTTTTTGCCTGTGCCAATATTTGACGGATACTACGATGTGTAAATATTTTTTTTGTGTGCGTTAATATTGAAGTGTTGTCTTTAGCAATTATTTTGTCTGTTGATTTGACTATTGTTAATTCGTTTACTTTGAAGTTAGAAAAGGATTCCACTTTGTACCTGCATGCATTACCTATATCCATAGCATTTTCTTCCAGCAGAAAATAATAATATGAAATATACTGTGACCTTTAATATAGGTCACAGATTTTTAAATGTTTTTGTTAAAATTAAAGTTTTAAATTTTGACTCATTGAATGATTTCAAAATTATGTAATTAAATTGTAATTTTTTTTAATGTAAATTTTGTAAAATGTTTTATTTTTATATAATTGTAAAAATGTTGTTTACATCTTAAATTTTTTTATATGCTATATTTGTACTTATTGTACTGTTTTGAAATCTTCTGATTTAAAAACATTTTTGTACCAGCAATGCAAAACGTAACTGAACGAAACTTAAACGTAGCATTAACGAAACGTAACGCTAAAGTAAACTAAAAAAAAAAATAGCCAAGTGCGAGTCGGATTCGCGCACGAAGGGTTCCGTACCATTATCTCTAAACGGCAAAAAAAATTGTCTGTTGTATGGGAGCCCCCCTTAAATATTTGTTTTATTTTAATTTAATTATTTATTTTTAAAGTGAATAAGTATATAACTAAATATTCTGTGAATATTTAAAGCGTCTACCTGTTGTCGTTACCAATATATTTATCATGTGGATAATCAAAGCAAAAACGAGCAAAAAAAATCACGTTTGGTGTATGAGAGCCATCGATGTAGATGAGAGCCCCCTCAAATATTTTTTTTATTCTGTTTTTTAGTATTTGTTGTTATTGCGGCAACAGAAATACATCATCTGTGAAAATTTCAACTGTCTAACTATCACGGTTCATGAGATACAGGCTGGTGACAGACGGTCAGACAAACAGACGGACAGCGGAGTCTTAGTTATAAGGTCGCGTTTTACCCTTTGGGTACGTAACCCAAAGAGATTGAGAAACTTATCCTTATGAATAATCTCAAATTATACCTTCCTATAAATTGTCTATGAGTTATCGCATCCAAAAAGGGAAAGATACCCCGTGAGATAGAAGGGGTCTAAATGAATGGAGCCGACCAAATGGCCCCCATTCAAGAAAGCGAACCGGAAGGGTTTCGAGTTTATTACAAAAGATGAGACTTCCGGTCCATCGGACATATTGTGGCCTCGAATATCAATAAGCATAGATAATAACGTATCTGATTATATCGGTTTTATATTAAAAAATAATATTACGGGAAATACTTGAGCGTGTAATAAGAAGCGACGCCGAATGTGACGTGACGACCCGCCCGAAGCAGCGGTGCTGGTTGGAATTCGGTCGAGGAATTTATTGCAGAAACTACTCCAGCAAAATCATAAAAATTCAGCAACTGTAATGAGCCTATTACACATTGACCAATGCACTCGGCTATTATATGAGCCGCCACGCGAAAGCGCGAGATGGATTGCTGAGTTTTATAGGTTTTTATAAAAACACCAAAAGATATTGGTCGGATCATCTACACATCGGCCGGCGCTCGCCGATCTCATTGGCCCAATGTGTATTAGAGCCATAAGACACATTACATTAAGAACACATTACATTAAGAACAGCAAAATTTTTTGAATGCTAACGGAATAAAGTTAAAAATACTTATTTTCCTAGCTGTAGTATCTATGACCGTTAACTGCATATCCGGCACTAAAACTACATCAAAAGATAGATGCATACTGTCAACCCGACAGACAACTGATAATAATCACCTACCTACACGACGAACCTCCGTAATCCTTATTAATGCGGCCAATTCATCAACCCTGAAAAACGTTACGGGGCACAAAGGGCCCCCTCCGAAAATAAATAATAAACTAGAAATTATATGCAAATTCACGACCCATAAGTTCCTATAGAAATAGTTAACCCTTTATCGGCAAGGGGTAAAAAATGGTCATAATTTATTCACATTGTACTAAGATAGATTCACAGGACATTTTTAGTGGCATTCAAAATTGTTCGACAACGGCGCTCAGACGTGTTTTAGTGTTTAACGTGAGATTATCTCAGTTTTTATAGGACATGTGAAGTGTGAGTGTTTGAACTGATAGGTGCAGTAGGTAAAAGTCTCTTATACCTATATATAAATTCTTGGTGATAGATACAGATAAAAAGTGTTCGATTTGTTTGCTCTTGTGACTTATAGGCAATGTAGACAATTTGAATGTCACCTTAATCAATCACTTAATAATTAATTAACCATTACTATTTTCTTCTAGACCATAATATTAACGCTATCAAAAAGTTGGTGTCAACTTTAAATATGTGGTACTCGTGTCAATTTAATTTTTTTTTGTTAGAGCAATCACTTCTTGAATACGTACAATTTTATACTCTCTATACGAAAAACTCCGGTCAATTTGAAGTAGGTATTCTGAAATTGATGTGAGTTACGTATAACTATATTAAATTTTTTTTTTTCACTTTCCGAGTTGCCAGGTAGGTACTTATATCCTGGCTACGACTATTTCAGTGTTGAGAAAAACAAAAAATAGGTATCTATGTTTGTGTTTCTTATTACATGACTACGATATTAAGTATAATATTTGATCGGTTTCTTCCCTAATTCAGTCGTCTCGAAGTCACTTTATAAATTGGAATAAACAATAACCTAATGGAAACTGTAACTCAATATATTTGTCAATACATTTTCCATCGTGCTATGAATGACTCCTATGTACAAAATATATATCCGAATTTGCAAATAGCCTTAACATGTTTAACTTTGCACCGTCTCATCGTGAGCCTTGTGTTCGTGGAGTAGAGTATATTTTCGCTTGTATTTTTCGTTGGAAATATGGTTTTACAAGAGATCCGCTGTCCCTTTAGTGTTTGCACATGTTTGATCGATTGACAACTTGTGGGTGGGGTCTGTATAGTTATTACCCCGAATTTTACAAAGGGATGTGTTCTATCCAACGGCTTTCCCCAGTATTATCCTTATTTATGAATAGTTCTGTGTGCTTAGTCTAAAGCGGAGCACTCGAAAACGAACTCGAAAACTATTGATCGATTTCAGAGTAAAATAGACCTAAAATGGCTTGTATTAAGGTTTGAGTTCGCCAATACATTCAGCATTGTTCGAATGCTGAATGTATTGGCGAACTCAAACCTTAATACAAGCCATTTTAGGTCTATTTTACTCTGAAATCGATCAATAGTTTTCGAGTTCGTTTTCGAGTGCTCCGCTTTAGACTAAGCACACTGTTGTTTATATTTTATGTACCTAATCGTGATTTGAGTAAATTGGAAACAATTTGTAGAAAGGTAGAGCTTTTCCTATTTAAAATTATAAGTCACATTTTTCCTGGTTTTTCCATAACTGCCGCACTGAATAAATACTGACATATTATAATAATGTCTGTGATTCATTAAATAATTAACAACTAATCTATACTTCTATACTTATTATCTATACTAATAAATAAAATTGAAGTGTCTGTCTGTAATATCGAAATAACTACCTCATATTAAGCTCATATGGTTATTTGCACGGTACCATAACCGAATCACACGTTTTTAAAATTTTTGTCTGTCTGTCTGTCTGTCTGTCTGTCTGTCTGTCTGTTTGAACGGGCTAATCTTCGGAACGGCTGAACCGATTTTGACGGGACTTTCACATACAAGTAGAGAATTAACCAGGGAGTAACATAGGCTACTTTTTTAACCGACTTTCAAAAAAGGAGGAGTTGTGTTTTTCTACCTATGTACACCGATATCTCCGAGATTTCTGAACCGATTTGCGTAATTTTTTTTTAATCGATAGAGAAACATAGCGACACTGTCCTACAAAAAACTTGGATTCCAACTCCTCAATCCTGATGCTGTAGGGGAACTGATGCCCAAAATTAATGGGATTTAGGAACTGTCGGTTATTTAAATTGATATTGGGGGTACCAATTAAAGACTTTATCGTTGAATGAACTCGAGTAGGTACATATTCAACTCTTCAACCCTGATGCTGTAAGGAATTGCATTCCGAAATCGTGGGGATCCCACGGAATTTTTCCGTTTTGGTGACGGGTTACTACAGATAGGCTACTTTTTGTTCTGAAAAATCAAAAGTTCCCACGGGATTTTTAAAAACCTAAATCCACACGGGCGAAGCCGTGGGCATCATCTAGTAATAAATAAAATTGAAGTGTCTGTCTGTAATATCGAAATAACTACCTCATATTAAGCTCATATAGTTATTTGAACGGTACCATAACCGAATCACACGTTTTTAAAATTTTTGTCTGTCTGTCTGTCTGTCTGTCTGTCTGTTTGAACAGGCTAATCTTCGGAACGGCTGAACTAATTTTGACGAGACTTTCACATACAAGTAGAGAATTAACCAGGGAGTAACATAGGCTACTTTTTTAACCGACTTTCAAAAAGGAGGAGTTGTGTTTTTCTACCTATGTACACCGATATCTCTGAGATTTCTGAACCGATTTGCGTATATATTTTTTTAATCGATAGAGAAACATTGCGACACTGTCCTACAAAAAACTTGGATTCCAATTCCTCAATCCTGATGCTGTAGGGGAACTGATCCCCAAAACTAATGGGATTTAGGAACTGTCGGTTATTTAAATTGATATTGGGGGTACCAATTAAAGACTTTATCGTTGAATGAACTCGAGTAGGTACATATTCAACTCCTCAACCCTGATGCTGTAACAAATATGTGCCCGCTAATGCCCGTGACTTCAACCTATGTAGATTTTTAAAAAACTTTTTTTCTTGCAACTCTTTGATTTTCTTGGATAAAAACTAGCCTCCAGTATACAAGCTAAGTATATCTGTGCCAAATGTCTTCAAAATCCGTTCAGCAGTTGAGAATGTTTATTTGAAAGGTAGCAGACAGACATACCTAATTCCTTTCGTAATTCAAATATTAGTATCTATGATTTATCTGAGAGGTAGATAGGTACGTTTGAATAAGAAAAAACATATTATCTCAGTACTTTTCTAGAAAGCGAATATGGGACCTATAAATGGTTGTGGTAACAAAAACAGAGATTCTTGGAACTGTTTTTTCCTTCGAAAGCTTCTAAGTTCCAACTTACCTACTGTACTTACATTGACTAGCTACAAACTATTAACATGACAAGCTTAGTTTGAAAAAGTTGATTTATACATTGTTCATAGTCGGACCATTATACCATATAAATCGTGATTTAATTAAAAAACCGGCCAAGTGCGAGTCGGACTCGCGCACGAAGTATTCCGTACCATTATCTATAAATAAGGCAAAAAAATCATGTCTGTTGCATGGAAACCCCCCTTAAATATTTGTTTTATTTTAATTTCATTATTTATTTTTAAAGTGAATATATAACTAAATATTCTGTAAATATTTCAAGCGTCTCCTGTTGCCGTTATCAATATCGAGCAAAAACGAGCAAAAACCACGTTTGTTGTATAGGAACCCCCTTATATATTTATTTTAATCCATTTTTTAGTTTTTGTTGTTATTAGTTTTTGTTGTTATAACGGCAACAGAAATACATTATCTGTGAAAATTTCAACTAAGTAACTATCACGGTTCATGATATACAGCCTGGTGACAGACGGACGGACGGTCGGACAGACAGAGAGACAGACAGACAGGCAGATAGACAGACATACAGACAGACAGACAGACAGACGGA
Source organism: Melanargia galathea (assembly GCA_920104075.1). Lineage (NCBI taxonomy): Eukaryota > Metazoa > Arthropoda > Insecta > Lepidoptera > Nymphalidae > Melanargia > Melanargia galathea. The sequence continues at coordinate 4,030,767 of OV049872.1, read as the reverse complement.
CAGCGTAGAGTCTTAGTAATAGGGTCCCGTTTTACCCTTTGGGTACGGAACCCTAAAAAGGAAGTGCTCGTGTAAAACATCGGTAATGGTAGCGAAGGTACAAGAACCTCGCTCAAATGCAGATCACTTCACTTAACTCCAAAACGTTAATTACTACAAGTCGGGTTTTAATTAATTTTTCCACTATAGTTAATGACTTCATAGGAGTGCTATAAACGCATACATATGTACAAAAATAAGTGACGCCTTGTCTGTATAATGTTTTAAATAAGTATATAATTAATCGATAAAATCTTTTATAATCGATAAAATTGTTAAGTTTTTTAATCTGTACAAAATTAAGATAAAAATGTGAGAAAATCTATAGATATTTATATCTACTGTCCATCTATGTATACCTATTAGATTAAGATCCGTAATTTATAACAATGTAGTCTTTTAATTATGTATGACCAAAGGTAACTCAAAAAGCAATTTTAGGACATTTACGAACATGAAAACTTTTTAACGAAAATTAAACCGACGAATTCAGTGGGTGAACAAAAGAACAATCGATCATCCCCTATTTTCCTATCTTAAGGTGCGTCCAGACTTGAACATTTCACCGAACCGAACAGCGAACATTTCGGCGAACTTGTTACGCTCAATGTGGACGGCGCGCTTGGAGCGCTTGAGATGGGTTACTGCGTAACAATTCGGCGAAAGTTTCGCCGAATTGTTACGCAGTAACCCATCTCAAGCGCTCCAAGCGCGCCGTCCACATTGAGCGTAACAAGTTCGCCGAAATGTTCGCTGTTCGGTTCGGTGAAATGTTCAAGTCTGGACGCACCTTTAAGGGGTGAATTTTTTTCAAATTTAAATAGGACCAATTTCGATATATATATACTTACCTACCTTATCAAATAAGAAAAAAAATCATCAAAAGTGGACTACTTGGACTTTTGTTTCAAATTATGTATCATTGTGCCTGTATAATTGCTTTCTAGGCAAAAAATCTGTTAAAATAAATAAATATAGGTAATAATATAGGAATCTTAATACCTACAAATAATTAAGGTGATAAGTGCACTTAAAGCACAAGAAAAACCATATGATACACATAGTAATAATATAAATGTAATAAAAAGCGGTTCAACAACCTTTTTTTTTCACCTAAACCACACATTAGTCTAGAAAACATGCAGGAGCTAGTTTACATTATATTTAAGACCCTCATTGGAGTTTTTTTTTGTTATCCGCAGCAAATTTATGGCATGACCAAACCGGGAATCGAACCCGCAGCTATTTATCTGAGTGAGTAGTGGAGTCGTAAAACTTTATTTTGTTGTTTATATGCCTAATAAAGAGACGAGTTAATCGCCAAAGATCGCGGCCTGTGATTATTACTACATGCTTATTATGAAACTATACTCGAATTACTAATTCCGTGGAATTCTGACGTTTTGTAATGTTACCAGAGATAAAACAATTTCACAAAAAAGATAAAAAATTGAAAACTTATGCAAATACAAATCAACTGCCGCATGTAGATATTATGACAAATGCCTGACAGACACTTCATGGTGATAATGTCATTCGACATCCATTTTTGAATAATTTTTTTCAATGTGCTTCTTTTGTTTTCTATTGCTGTTGGTGTGCACTTTCTAGTGTTTTCTATTTTAAGGCGAAACGAGTAATATTATTACGCGACATATGGCTTTTTATGATGACAGGGAATTAAAGTAATTTGCGGTAAAATCGTACTTCGTAGATGTTAACCCTGTTCTCCATACAAATAACTCATCTGTAAATGACAATGACAGCTGTCAGAATTCCACGGAATTAGTAATTCGGGTATAAGCCTCCCCCCGAATCAATCTGTCTATTGTAGGTAGGTACCAACCTGTATAATAATTATAATAATATATTGTAGTTTACTTTCATCTATTTTTAACCCCCGACGCAAAAACGACGGGGTGTTATAAGTTTGACGTGTCTGTGTGTGTGTGTGTGTGTGTGTGTGTGTGTGTGTGTGTGTGTGTGTGTGTGTGTCTGTCTGTTCCCCTGTGGCGCTCAAACGGGTGGACCGATTTGAATGCGGTTTTTTTTGTTTGAAAGGTGAATTAGTCGAGAGTGTTCTTAGCTATGTTTGATGAAAATCGGTCCAAGATGGCCGCCGCTACAAAATGGCGGATGATATATTTTTTCACAACTCCCTTGATATGGGTATTAAATGAAAGGGCTTGACTAGTAGAATAGCACTATTGCAAATTCAAGATGGCCGCCGCCACTAAATGGCGAATGTCGGGGGTTTTTAAAATTTTCAATTTACACTTGTACTATATCGTCTGATCTTTTTTTTTTTCAGAAAAAGCTCCCAATTTCGTATAAAAGAGTTACCCTATCGATTCGCCCTCAACCCTACGCGATACGTGGGTATATACCGTGTGTGGTGTGCATGTGAGAGGCCTGAGGGTCGGAGGAGGGTGGTTAAACTATTACGAGCTATAGGTATACATGCGGCTATAAATTATATCGCTCCTTCCATCAATTGTAATAGGAGTTCGATTTTATTCGGTACACGGCACGAATAAATCCAATTTCACCAATATTTTGCTCAGATGGTTTTGGTTTTACTAAAGTTGTCCATTGTAGATTTATATTAACATGGAGACGGCAAGGGTGTGGGGTTCTCAAATCAAACGGAGGTTCCGCGTGTAGTTAGCACTCAGTGACTGTATTCATATAGTCAAATCCTAGAGCGCACTACTTAGCCATAGCCGAGAAAAAAAAATCCTGAAGTTTGAAAAAAAAATTTTTTTCTGTGTACCTACCTATTAAAATCTAATAAATCGTTATAAACCATTTCTTCTGAACTTTTATACATTATTGAATCGGAATTTAATAATTTTTAACTTTTTAATGATTACTTAGAACTTATAAAATACGGAGGAATGTGAATAGATATTTGTGAATAGATTTTTTTTCAAACTTATGTATATTGTAACTGGCACGTTGAAATAAATAGTTTTAAGCAATAAAAATAACACAGGCACTTTAAAAAAACATTATGTAAAAAATACTTGAATACAAACATACTCGCTCATTCTTGCAAAAAAAAAACACAAACATACATAAGCATACACGTAGATACGCATAAAAAAGGTTTTCCCTCTCTCAGTAAAAGTTAAAGTAGATAGGTACATTGTTTTTATCACTTGGTTATGACGTAACAAATTAACGAAAATTAAACCGAATTAACAAAATATATAGTAAATAAACTATTTCAATACAACAATTTTAATAGCAGATAAAAGAATTTTCATGACAGAGGTAATGGAATCAATTCTTATAAGAATTAAGTTTTAGAAGTTAGTTTTCATAAAATACCTATAACACCCGATCTACCTACTTGTATATCAACGAGATAGCATTCAGGCAAAAAGACCTGCTGGGTTATTCTGTAACTTAGTTAGCAACTGAAAATAGTTGCCAACGAATTAGTTTGATATACATTGCTGCTTTACTGTGGGAAATATAAAGTGTTTTTATAATTTAACACAGTAAAGCAGCAATGTATATCGAACTAATTCGTTGGCAACTATTTTCAGTTGCTAACTAAGTTACAGAATAACCCCCCTGGGCACACAATGATTGAAATTTCATACAAAATCATAGTCCTATTTATTCATATAATATATTCATTATTTATATTCATACATAATGCGATACATTCTGCGAAGTACCTATTACGATTTTAGTTGCAAATTGGTCCTAATTCGATTAAACTATAAAATTAAATTAAATTAAAAGGTAAAAATACATGATTTTTCCTGCGGAAAATGATAGCAATGTACATACAGAGAGATTGTTATAATTTAACCATTAAGCTACTAAAAACTTCACAGAATGTACCTACATACCTACCTATTAGGAAGACTAGAATAATTAATTAATCGGTTACTGTCTTGCTTTTCGCACTGCCGATGTACCTACATAACATTAACATCATACTGTAAAACTCTAATTTCTAAAAAAAACTCTCTACCTAAAGTAATTTTATAATCTAGATAAGAAATACGAAAGATTTTTTTTCGTAGGTAAGTATACTACATACTTTTAATACTTTAGTATGAGTTTAATAAGTTTTACATTTTGTCACGAAAAACTTAGCTCCTTACTTACATTGTTATTGAATTTTATTTTCTGTAAAAACTTACTGATGATAAAGTTGTAAGTAAAATCGCAATTTTGCTGCAAAACGCTATAGAGACTGACTTTAGTTAAGGTTATTTCTATTTTAATACCTTACTAACTTTTTATTACTAATTCTTACCTTACATGCATCTCGAAGAAAAGTTTCTAAGTTACGTTTACGCGGCGCGATCAAATAAGTCATTTTTATCACTTAGAAAAAAAGAAAAAACTCTATATATTACCAATAAAATGGAACGTCCCAATCATATTCATGCAAAGGCACAGATAAAAAAAGAAAATAAAATTCAAATTTGGAAACCGGAGACTTGTCCCGAAGGAAATTCGAGAAAATCGTCGTCTCCAGGCGACGTACGGCGAGCGAATGTGCCGCTCAAACTACGCTACAATTTCCTCCACGAAAACCGATTCGACTGCGCTATGTAAGTATAGGGAAGGGTGGTTTTTCCTTCGAATTTCATAAGTATCTACCTTTCTTTATATCTAAGCGCAAGAACTACGCTCACCCCTTGAGAATACGTCGTGAGACTTGATCGCGGCCCGTCACGCCGCCCGCGACAACCGACCCACGCTCGGCGTTCCAAATTCAAACTCTAACCGATCCGTGACAAGATCGAAATTCAAATTCAGCCCCGTATAGTGTTGCCACCTTTTATCGAGCGCACATTTCTAGGAAGGCTACGGTAACATAGATAAAATGTATTGGGTGGTGAGTAGAAATATATTTATGTATGTAGATTCACGTAGGTTCGAGTGTAAGGAATGGTGTGGGCTTCGTTCCACGTGACTATAGAACCTCGTTTTTATGTGTACGTATAAAATGGAAAAGGGTATTGCGTGGTAAAATGTGAATTTTGATAAGGTCAGTTAGGGTAAGAGGAACATACTTTATTTTGAGCCAGATGTTTCGAGCTCTAGGAAGAAAAGATAATGTTTTATAAGAATTTTGAGATACACTAAAATTGCCTTTGTTTATCAGCTGTCCATGTTTTAAGAATCATAACGCTAATTTGAATAGTTACGGCAGTATCGGCCAAAATCGTTTAGGTTGTGATAACGTTTCTCTTCCCCCACATTTGGGGTAAGAGGAACACTCGTCGTATCTCCTAAGAATATCATGTTTATTTAGATATACCTGTTGCTACCTTTTAAGTAACACTAATTCAATCGAATTTGGTTATAAGATAATTGTAATAAGGCACAGTTTCAAAGAAAAAAAGGAAATATCAAATTCGGGGTAAGAGAAACATATAGGTTCAGATCAGAGGCATTCAGGGGTGACAAACTAAAAACAAAAAGTCATTTGTGTTTCAAATTATAATTTTACTTTTACTCCAAAGTATAAATAATCAAAAACAAAAACCACCCACTCTTTCTCTCACTGCGGACAAATCAACAACTTTTAACAATCAATATTCAAAAATGTCATCCAATGACTTACTTAATTACAATTAGTTTAATCTATATCTATACTAATAAATAAAATTGAAGTGTCTGTCTGTAATTTCGAAATAACTACCTCATATTTAGCTCATATGGTTATATGAACTGTACCATAACCGAATCACACGTTTTAAAAATTTTTGTCTGTCTGTCTGTTTGAACGGGCTAATCTTCGGGACGGCTGCACCGATTTTGACGGGACTTTCACATCCAAATAGAGAATTAACCAGGGAGTAACAGGTTACTTTTTTAACCGACTTTCAAAAAAGGAGGAGTTGTGTTTTTCTACCTATGTACACCGATATTTCCGAGATTTCTGAACCGATTTGCGTAATTTTTTTTAAATCGATAGAGAAACATTTGCGACACTGTCTTATAAAACAATTGGATTCCAACTCCTCAATCCAGATGCTGTAGGGGACCTGATCCCCAGTTTTCCTGGAAAACAAAACAGAAACACTTCTTTTAGTAATACAATAGTTAATTAGTATTCAATAGAATAGAATAGAATAGAAAAGTGTTTTATTCAAATAAACTTTTACAAGTACCTTTGAATCGTCAATTGAATCTACCAGATTGAATAGGTCAGACTCAAATCAGTGCCTTTTTGCACATCTAAGAAATAATCGTATTAAAATGTCCACTGCTAGTACCTATGCGCTCATTCCAAATTATCTTATTAGTCAACTCAAAACAAAAAATGTTAAAAAAAACGCACTTCCAAAACCATTAGAAAGTAAAAAAAATATTTTTGTTTCTACACCTGTATATATTTTTGAAGTCAGTTTTTTAAACATTTTTTTATTTTAAGAGTTTTAGTGTAACTATTATTTGCTCGGTGCCTACAATATCAATTCAGCAAAACTTTCGAAATCCATACGACTGAGGAGTTCGGTACCGTGCAGCATCAGGATTGAAGAGTTGGGACTTGGAATTCAATACAATGAATATAAAATCACTTCACAACGGTTATGTTGACTTCACAACGGACTTTGCAATCGTCCGTTGTGAAGTTAACATCTTCTGAAGATGCTCTGGTGTCGGAGCGAAACGATCGTCGAGTTCATTTTGTGGTGAATTTGTATGGTGTTGTGCCTACAAATTTGTCACTATTAGCGGATTATAGCAAAGTAATTTCATATTCATTGTATATCATGGAATTCCGCAAAGTAACGCCTGCTTCTATTCAACATTTGGAATCCAATAACAAAGTCTATGCTCGGTATTTACAATATATGCACCAGGAACAAAAATTTTGCAAATCGGTCGAGAAACCTCAAAAAAAAACGGGCTGAATTGAGAACTACCTCCTTTTTGAAAGTCGGTTAAAAACCAATAGGGACAATTTTGTCATGTTATTAGAATATAAATTAATCAGAATGTTTATCACCCCTGATATCGGTAAAGAGGAACATACTGTTTCTCTTTCCCTGTAAGTACCGTTTCTCTTACCCTAACAGAGTTTTTGGACGTTATGATTTTGAATTCAACGAAACTTATATTATTTGCAGGTTTTTGTCTATAATATCAAAGAAAAAATAAAACTTACCGTTATGTCTTAGTATTTCTTCATTGAATATAACCATAACACTATATTTTTTAATATTTTAGTGCGAATGAAAGTTACTCAGCCAACTCGTGTTCTTATTACTTTACAACTGCCAAACTGTTTTGTTTTTTTTTTCGGCTATGGAACGTCGTAGCGACATCTGTTAGCGACCAAAGTCATTTTTTTATTGTGCTGTTTTATCGACTGATACACCGTAGAGTTAAACTCTATAGTTTATGAGTTACGACCTCGTGTTCCTCTTTCCCCTGTGTTCCTCTTACCCTAACTGACCTTATGTAGATTGGATACGCAAAACAATTTGTCATAAAAATGATACATTATAGCCGGTATCGAGGCAACGTTAACATGGTTTCCCTTTGTGTCTTCTATGTAATTTATTGGAATCTATTTTCAATTCACCTTTTATCAATACAAGGCGACCGTAATCAAATTCAGGCTACATTAGTTCAATAGAAGTACTTAATGAGCGGAAAATTTGTAATCCATCGAACGGGTTAATTTTTACGCCCAAAAAACAATCACCCATGCGTGTCATCACGGTGGAATAGGTTTCACGGGCAAATGGTGAGAGGAGCGGAAAATTCGGGTCACAGAAAAAGTTCCAGATGTTAATTACACAGTACAATTTCAGAGGATTCGAGGCAGTGTTTAAAATGAACATGTCTTAAACAAATGCGAAATGATTCCGCAAGCAACAAGTTTCATTCATTCACGGGCAAGAGAGAAGGCAATCCAATTAGAAAGGGAAAGAGAGGAATTTAAAAAGTGAACGCCCGGAAAGTTAGGCGGGAAAGCTCCGTGCTAATAACCTGTTGCTTCCGCTGCTAAATTAAATATGAGCGCGGGATGCGACGCGAAGCAGCGGGAAAATATCCCTTGTCGATATTTATACACGAACAAAAAAAATTGGCTGTCTGTAAAGTCGGTTTACAGATGACAATTTTACGTGATAACGTCCGTCATAAGAAAACATTGCCTCTCTATCGCTTGTTCCGCGCTCTCGCTTACACGCTCGGTTATGCCTCTATCGCTTGTACCGCGCTCTCGCTTGCACGTTGACACATGACGATGAGTCGTGCTTTTTCGTGCGTACGGCCGGCGTTCATTGATATAATATATATCACGTCAAAAAGTGTATCTAACAACAACTCAGTGGCGACAAAAATTTACATCACAATTTACTTTGATAAAAGCGATCTAAACTAACTATCGTCTCTCTTTATCCACTCGATTTCCATTTTTATGATATTGGATCTGCATGATACAAGTCTATCCCTCAGAATTGCACACATTCATCATTTCGCAATTTATGAGCCGCCTTCGTCTTCACCACCCTAGAGCAAGAGTGTTATCGTGAAATATCGATAAAACAAAACGCTGACGTCGCACACACCCCTACACTTACTCCTTGACATAGAGTGGAAGAGAAACAGTGACACCTAAATTACATTCGCAAAAAAGGGACAGAAGATTGAACCGCGACGAGATAAATGTTCTAATTTATACTCAAATTGCGAACGTCGTCACGAGAACCACGTGCTAAATAACCTTTCAACAATTTAGAGGACTTATACGTCAGTTTCTCTTATTGCAATTTTGATCTTTATTTTAATCGAAGGAAGTGTTACATTGGGTTATAATTTCGTTGAGTAATATTGTCTAACAATTTTCCATTTTCGCGAACGGAAGACGGCGTCGCCGGGAGGTTTTTAATGACTTTGATCCCTATTGCGATTCGAGTGGGGTTAAAATCGTTTGGTCGGAAAGTTTGCAAATTAATACATCAGATTTTAAAAGAAAGCCCTTGCATACTAACTAGGGCTCTGTCAAGGTTAAATTGTCGTAGGTATTTTATTACGGACTCGGTTACTGGGTTAAATGATTCCGTTTGAGGGCCTCTCCCTCATTCGTTGCGATTTCTTAGGGTGCGTCCAGACTTGAACATTTCACCGAACCGAACTGCGAACATTTCGGCGAACTTGTTACGCTCAATGTGGACGGTGCGCTTGGAGCGCTTGAGATGGGTTACTGCGTAACAGTTCGGCGAAACTTTCGCCGAACTGTTACCCAGTAACCCATCTCAAACGCTCGAAGAAACGACCGTACATGGCATAGTTCGCGAACATTGTTTGGTGCGGCGAGTTCAAGTGTGGACGGTGATTTCTGAAATGTTCAGAGAAAAGACACGTGTTCGGGCCGATCCATTCAAAGTCGGTCTTTTCAAAGGATTTCCGCTAATACCTACGTAACTACGAGACATCCACACTTGTACATATTTCGTCACGTGACCATGTGCGCCTGTTGTTACGGTGCCGTACTTTGACCTATGACCGTATATCATGGGATTGTTGGATATTGTCACGACTCACGACTCACAAGTCACAACACATACCTACTCACCCACTCCTCCGTCATTGCGTGAGTGCATCGTGCATCGTGCTCATTCGCGCAGAGGCTCTTGAGCTTATTTTTAACAAACTTCAAAAAAGGAGGTTCTGTATTCGACCTGTATGTATAATATGTATGTAAATGATTATGTATGTAATTGTAGGTTTGCGAATATTTCGAAAAACAATGAACCAATGATTTTTAACCGACTTCCAAAAAGGGAGAGGTTCTCAATTCATCGCGTATTTTTCTATGTCTGTTCACCGATTACTCTGCGATTTCTGAACCGATTTGCGTAATTTTTTTTAATCGACAGAAGAAGTTTGCAAAACAGTCCCATAAAAATATTTTGCTCCAACTCCTCAATTCTGATGCTGCAGGGGTACTGCCCACCTAAACTATATAAGGAATGGGGCCATGTTCATTATGAATTCATATTAAAGGTATCAAGCATAGACTGCATCATCAAATTCCATGTTCCAGCTCTTCAGCTCTGATGCTGCAAGGTACTGCCCACCTAAACTATGGGAATTGTGGCAATGTTCATTATGAATTCATATTAAGGGTATTAAGCATAGACCGTATCATTAAATTTCAGGTCCCAGCTGTTCAGCTCTGATGCTGCAAGGTACTGCCCACCTAAACTATGGGGACTGTGGCAGTGTTCATTATGAATTCATATTAAGAGTATCAATTATAGACCGTGATGTTAAATTCCAAGTCCCAGCTCTTCAGCTCTTATGCTGCAAGGTACTGCCTATCTAAACTATGGGGATTGAAGCAATTTTCATTATGAATTCATATTAAGAGTATCAAGCATAGACTGCATTATTAAATTTCAGGTCCCAGCTCTTCAGCTCTGATGCTGCAAGGTACTGCCCACCTAAACTATGGGGATTGTGGCAATGTTCATTATGAATTCATATTAAGAGTATCAAGCATAGACTGTATCATTAAATTTCAGGTCCCAGCTGTTCAGCTCTGATGCTGCAAGGTACTGCCCACCTAAACTATGGGGATTGTGGCAATGTTCATTATGAATTCATATTAAGGGTATTAAACATAGACTGTGATGTTAAATTTCAGGTCCCAGCTCTTCAGCTCTGATGCTGCAAGGTACTGCCCACCTAAACTATGGGGATTGAAGCAATGTTCATTATGAATTCATATTAAGAGTATCAAGCATAGACTGTATCATTAAATTTCAGGTCCCAGCTGTTCAGCTCTGATGCTGCAAGGTGCTGCCCACCTAAACTATGGGGATTGTGGCAATGTTCATTATGAATTCATATTAAGAGTATCAATCATAGACTGTAATGTTAAATTCCAAGTTTAATGATACAGTCTATGTTTGATACCTTTAATATATTCATTATGAACATTGCTTCAATCTCCATAGTTTAGGTGGCCAGTACCTTGCAGCATCAGAGCTGAAGAGCTGGGACCTGGAATTTGGTGATACAGTCTATGCTTGATATCCTTAATATGAATTCATAATGAACATTGCTTCAATCCTCATAGTTTAGGTGGGCAGCTGTACCTTGCAGCATCAAAGCTGAAGAGCTGGGACTTGGAATTTAATGATACAATCTATGATTGATACTCTTATTATGAATTCATAATGAACATTGCTACAATGCCCATAGTTTAGGTGGCCAGTATCTTGCAGCATCAGAGCTGAAGATCTGGGACCTGAAATTTAATGATACAGTCTATGCTTGATACCTTTAATATGAATTCATAATGAAGATTGCCCCAATCCCCATAGTTAAGATGAGCAGTACCTTGCAGCGTCATAGCTGAAGAGCTGGAACCTGGAAATTGATAGTACAGTCTATGCTTGATACCCTTAATAGGAATTAATAATGAACATTGCCCCCAATCCCCATAGTTCAGGTGGGCAGTACTTTGCAGCATCAGAGCTGAAGAGCTGGGACCTGAAGTTTAATGATACAGTCTATGATTGATACCCTTGATATGAATGGATGGATGTAAAATACTAAAATGCTTAAAAAAATTCTTTTCAAAAACCGACTTCACTACAAAGTATAAAAATAATTTTTGTTTGTACACGTATGTTGAAGTCGGGCATAAGACGAAACGACGAAACCGAGCGCAATGCTCACCTTTATCGAAATACTAGTGCATCCGGCAGACTTCGTCCTGCCCGGTAGTGACATACCTACTGACATCAGCGTCACCTACCGAGACCCAGTAAATTACCTGTACCTACCCGGTAATTGTGTTTTCAAACCATCCAGGAACCCATTGAAAAAATTTCATCCAACTTGATCCAGCCGTTTAGGAGGAGTTAGGTGACAAACGTACAGAAGAATAATAATATATGTATGTAGGTACGGGTAAGAGAGTTTACCGTATCCAAGCGACGGGATGTTTGACAGTTACGAAACCCATGAACATCTTGTATGGGTAAATACTTTTAAAAATTCCTTGGGAACTCTTTAATTTTCCGAGATAAAAAGTATCCTATGTCCTTTTCCAAGGCCTTGTCTACCTCTACACCAAATTTCGTCCAAATCGGTAAAGCCGTTCTTGAGTTATAAATAGTATAACTAACACGACTTTCTTTTATATAGATTATCGTAGTAAGGAAGTATTGTAGAGTAGGTAGGTAGAGTAAACGTGAATCTATAGTATAGTCCGTTCGGTAACATAGTGTCGGTACAGGCGCAGGTGCTCTTAGTATTCTGCTTTTATTTTAATTTTATTTTTTTCTGTTTGTAATTTTTTTTCTATTCTAACAGAATCTCTGAATAGTCTGCCAATCCATACTTGGCCAGCTTGGTAGACTATGGTTACAATCCTTCTCATTTTGAGAGAAGACCCGTGTTCATTATAATATTATATTTTATGTTTATGGTTATATTGTAATAAAATACGAATATAAAAAAATATAAAAAGGAAAGAGAATTTTAATATAAAAATATGAGTAGGTATAAAACGAAAAAACCCCTTGTACCTGTACACCCCGCGCGGCATCTTTTGAAGTCACAGGCGGTCCCTTTGGCAAGACGCCGCGCGTACCGAGGCGGCGCGATCAAAGGTGACCGTAAGTAAATGGTTTGTAAAAAGTAAATGACTTTATGGTTAATGGGTAAAGATACTATGTAGGTACAGTCACAGAATATATAATAGTACTACGTAGTACAGTTCAGCGTTGATCAGGAATTCCTTGTGTTAGCTCCCATTAGGGAAATAATAATAAATACCGTTTGTTTTAAGTCGTAAATTTATATAGCGTTGATATCGTTGAAATATCGTATCTGTTAACGTTAAATCAGTCGCCAGTAAAAATACTGTCATGAAGTCTCATGTAGTTTTTGTCTATGACGGTTGGTTGTCAGATGGTTGTCAGTAGTGAATCATATTTTTCTGAGATCGGTTTTGTTATTGAGAAAAAGGTTCTATTGAATTTTGAATAATAGAATGATGATTTTGTTTTAGGTTGCTATGACAACCTATCTTGTTAATGTGTCTTGTCGGTTTTGGTTTTACAAAATATGTTTTAAATTACTCCATCTATATATAAAAGGTTTTTAGAGAAAATAACGTTTGGGTGATCATATTTGGTTTAACCAGCAGTCCGGCTAGTCGAGGCCTGGAGGCGGGAGGCTATCACTGTTGTTGCCATGTTGGTTGTTGTGAGTGTGGAAGGAGCTGTCGTTTTGCTGAATGTTTGGTGAGAGCTTTCCAATTTTATTATGATTTTGTGTTGTCCACTGTTGGGCCATCTGGTGGCGCTGGTACGACTAAAAGGGGAGGTCGGAGGTCGTATTTAGGTAGGGCTTCATGAGTCCATCGTGCAATGTTGGCTAGGTTAGTGAATATTTCACAATTCAGAAGTGGTACGTGATCCGCAGACCCATACACGTCGTAGTATTTGTTCTTGATTTATATACCTAATTTTATGATTTTCCGTGATCTAAGTACGTATAGAAAGATTGTGGAATAAGATAACGTTAAGCATGTGGATAAATAAAATTTGTATAACAATGTTATTCTGATTGATTGCGGGTAGGATTTTTATTGAGAGTTCTCGCCAGTAGTGTTGCTAAGCGATTCTGCTTACTTGTTACTATCCGAATTTTCATGATTAGTTGTAATTTTAACCACATGAAACAGATGTATATAATTTTTATATTTTCCAGTATTTTAATTTTTATATTTTGTCCGAGGGTATAAGATAGGTATTGAATAGTCAAATTGTGTTGAGTAAAAATTATTTACTCTAAAATCCAGCATAGCCGTGAGTAATTGTTCTTATGTGGGACACTCCGTTTTCCTTAAGTTGGTCAAGAGATGGTTTAAATTCGCTATAGAGTTTCGCAGTTGTTGTGTGGTTGCGCGTGCAGGTGCAAACATGTCCGCACAAGTAAAACACGATAGATGCAGCTTTCTGTGACTTATTTTGTTGTTGCTATGCGGAAGTTTGAATTAAGAATCGTATAGTGTCATATGATTTTAAAGAAATGCTTTCAATCATGATATAATAAGTAGGTACTATGTTAATATCACGTGGAGAATTTAAATGTTGTATTAACTCACTGTCGATATTGCGATTATTGACACGACTGAGTTGTTCTTTTGGGTATGTAATTAGTATTTTGAATTCCGCAGAAGTCAAATAAATTTTGTATTAGAATGCATCCATATTTTATTTTTCTATTATATGGGTTAAACGATTAGTAATTGTCAAATTTATTAAAAAGCAGGATTATTTCTTCGAATAGAACTACAATGGTTTTCTTGGGAATTTTTTAATTCATTTGTTCACTTATTTGAGTTCGTTCTAACCATAGACCACGAAAAATAAATTCTTACCACAGACTTATGATTAGTAGATTCTAACTTTCACAGAATACAAATAAAATAAAATAAAATAAAATTAAATAAAATAAAATTAAAATGAATTACATGTTTACAGTTACATAGCAGTATGGATGAGGTGCGACAAGTCGCCGCGATTAGTGGTCACAATCTGGGACTCACTGCAAGTCGTGACTCATCGCATCACATGCATTTCCACCAAGACGCATAATTACTGTATTATAGTCACTGTAAATTATAATGTTTATATTTTACATACCTATTACGTAGATAATAATTATTATACTGATGGTAAATTTAGTTTGTTTTTAAATGGTTTTTACTAAATCGCAAACCGGTTGCACTTGATAACATTGACCTGTACTAGCAGATACTCGTATATTTGATTATATGGAATGATCGGAGCCTAATGATATTAAAAAAAAAAAGTCTTTACCTTCAGAATTATATTTTGGGCTTTTGGCATCGTTAATGCTGTTAAGTAGTTACGGATGTGGAGATAGATTCTATAATAATTTCCGAAAGTATTTTTCTTATTAAAATTGATTGGGTAGGTTTTTGTATTTGAGGAACTGGCAACACTGCCCTGTAGTCAAATTGTGTGAAGTTCTAGGATGGCGACCGTGGTTCCATTTTTCACCATCTCACAGAAAGGTAAAATGTTGGTCGCACTATACCTCACTTGTTGGTTAACAGTGTCGAGTTGGTTCATCATGGTGTGTGACAACTTATTTACCCTATATTCAATATACTCTGTGCTTGACGGGTGCATATTTATTCTTCTGTTAACTGATCTGTGGTTAAGTTGGGTGTGTTTATAAACAAAAAAACAAGTACCTATTCTGTTCTATTGATAACAAATTGAGTACCTAGTAAAAGATTTTAGTTTTGCATGTATGATGAGTAGGACTCTTTGAAGGAAATAATTTTAAAGTGGAGTTATGCGTCGAAGAGTGATTTTGATTAGTAAAGGCAAGTCTGTCATTATGAAGTCGTATTTCGAAGTGAACTCAGTTGGTTTGTTGCCATATATTTGTTTCTTTTCTATCCAAAGTTTGGTAGCTTTAATAGTAGAGTAGTCGCGGGCTATAAGAACAAATAGCAAAAGAATTAAGAGGTAAACGTGTTGATGCGGATATGCATTGCATTTTGATATTGTAATTTAACAATTTTTATCATTTTGTATTATTGTTTTGTGCAATCATTTCGATTTTTAGTTTGGAAAGTTTTTTCTGAATTTACTCTGGGATGAGAGTAAACTTATAGTAGAATTTATAGCATAGGTTTGCTGAATTATTGCTTGTGTAAATGTTTATATTTATGTATTGAGAGGGCAGAGGCTAGTCCTTGGTTTTATGTTACAAGGTGTTACAATGTAAAGCTGAGAAACATTGGATTAGGGCAACTGTTTGACATTATATTCTCAGGACATTGTTTGGTATCACATATTAGTTATTCAAAAAGAAAAAGAATCAGACTATATATTGTTTGATAATGACAATACTATCTCCATAATATAATTGTATATGGTAAGTAGTTTGCTAGAGTTAGGGTAGAAACATGAACCTGTTTGTATTTTGACAAGTACCAGGCACCTTCGACAAGTGGTGTATTCGAACAGTACAGAATACATAGTACAATAAATTTTAAATATGGGTAGATATATGGTCATACTCGTAGCAGTAAAGCGTGTAAAAACCTGAAGGCGATTTATCTTTCTTCCTATCAAAAATTTATGATACAGGGCGATTACATTGTTTTGAAGCTATAAAGTTAGTGATTGCAATTGATTTCTGCTATTATAGTTAATAACTATATTGTATAGATATGTGTGTACACTAGGTTGTTATGATAAGTATGGTGAATTATTAATGATGTTAAATGAGTTGTACTTATAATGTGTGAATTGTATTTGGTCAAAGTGACAATGAAATGAAATGTTTAATAATATTTGCATACGGTTATGTGTATCGCTACTGCGGTTATGTATGCCGCGACTAAGCTAGTTGTGCAATATTTAAGAAATAATACTGTATATTGAAATTACGGTGAGGAAGTTTAATGTTCTGTTGAATTTGGAATAATTAATATTATTGATACTGGAACTGGGAAAATTGGAAAATTTATTATGTTTCAAATAAATAATTTGAAAATTTAATTTGACTAAATTATGAGTAAAAATTGCATTTGCTTTTGCTAAAGTAACAGAGCATTGCAATAGCTAAAGTAACAGTGCAATAGTTTTATTTTGTATGACTTAAATGAAAGAGAGTATTGATGCAGTAACGATAGATTTTCAGCAATGTTAATGTATAGTAGCTGATGTTCTGTGGTCCGTTCTGAATTATCGACTGTTCTCTGGATAAGTGTCACCTACGATAACGGGTGTTGATTTATATTGTGGTCATCTACTTCAGTTTTTACAAGATATGGTCACTATTTAGAACAAGTTTAATATTTTGCTCTAGTCTTAAATTATCTAGAGTAAACTTGGTATTTAAGTCAAGTTTAACAATAATTTCTGTCGGGTTTAATATTTGGATAAGTTGAGCATTTAATCTGGTTTAATATTTTAATCGAGTCAATATTTTGACCATTTAACATTTTGCACAAGTTAATATTCTGGGCAAGTTTAATTTTTCCAGACAGTTCTTATATTTTTACAGAATTTAATATTTTGGCAGATTTTAATATTGTGACAGAGTCAAATAATTTGGCAGTTAAGAATTTTGACAGGGTTAAAAAAATTGACAGGGTTTAAAATTTTGACAGTTTGATGTTTCAATCAAATTAATTACTAGTAATAAAGTTCAAAGTTCGTTCAAGTTTAGAATTTCAAACGTCAAAATTGGTAGATTCAATTGACGATTCAGGGGTGCTTTTGGGGGTTTGATCGAATGGAAGGCTTTTCTATTCTATTCTATCCTATTCAATAATTTAGTATTTATAAACCTACACTGCTATGAACGTAAGTGTAGATAACTAGTGACTGAAAGCTGATGTGCAAAGTGCACGTATTTGTAAATCTACACTGCTATGAGCGTAAGTGTAGATAACTAGTGACTGAAGACTGAGGTGCAAAGTGCACGTATTTGTAAATCTACACTGCTATGAGCGTAAGTGTAGATAACTAGTGACTGAAGACTGATGTGCAAAGTGCACGTATTTGTAAATCTACACTGCTATGAGCGTAAGTGTAGATAACTAGTGACTGAAGACTGAGGTGCAAAGTGCACGTATTTGTAAATTTACACTGCTATGAGCGTAAGTGTAGATAACTAGTGACTGAAGACTGATGTGCAAAGTGCACTAATTAGTAATTGAATTGCAAAGTGCACGTATTTATAAACCTACACTGCTATGAGCGTAAGTGTAGATACCTAATTAGTAATTGAAGTGCAAAGTGCACGTATTTGTAAATTTACACTGCTATGAGCGTAAGTGTAGATAACTAGTGACTGAAGACTGATGTGCAAAGTGCACTAATTAGTAATTGAATTGCAAGGTGCACGTATTTATAAACCTACACTGCTATGAGCGTAAGTGTAGATACCTAATTAGTAATTGAAGTGCAAAGTGCACGTACTTGTAATCCGACACGGCTATGAGCGTAAATGTGTATAGCTAGTACTTGAAGTGCAATTTGCAAGTAATTTAATGCGTGTAAACTTACATTGCTGAGCGTGGGTATATAATATGACGAGTATGTACTTAAAATGTTATGTGAAATGCAATAAGGATGCAAACATCATCGGCAATAATTGTCAAATAATGTTTATGTTATATAGTTAACGTGTAAATAGCTATAGAAAGATATCAAAATAAATATTTTTAAATAAGACTGTTATACTTGTACATAATATATTTAAAAAAAAAGAAGAAAATATTAATAAAAATGTTAAAATGTAGAAAAAAAAAACAACTAAGTACAAAAAAAAAAAAAAAAAAACGAGATACTTGAAGATAAAAAAAAGAAAAATAAAGAAATAAAAAAAAGTCAATAAAAAATACAAATTTTGACATTCTTAATTCTTGACGTTTATTTTATTGTTCACATATACAATTTATTATTATAATAATAATTTACTGTGTAAGTATTTGAAATGAAATATGTTATCTTTTAAGCAGTTAATAAAGCTTTCTTGCAGCGCTATCTGTGGAAATTGTGAGTATTTCTTTGTATTAATGTTAAATAAATGTAATTTGTATAGAATGAACCATTAACAGTTAAGTAGAATTCATATAAAATTTTGTTTGGAATATTAAGCTACGGTTCAAGAATTGTTTTCATAATTGTATTTGTTGGTCATAAAAGAAGTTGTAATGCCAATAACCGTTTTTACCTTTTGTAAGGCAAATTATGAAAGGGATTTATGAAATTAGAAATTAAGTAAATGCTGAATTAGAAATCTAACGAAAATAAACTAAATGTAGTTATCTAGTCCAAGTAGTTACTTGAAGTGCAAGGTGCACTTATTAATAACAAGCAGCTATGAGCAAACATCGATGTACAGTGAATACATACATTGATAATAATAATAATATGTCATTTATTTCAGGCATTTGAACACATTGATAATAATAATAATAATAATAATATGTCATTTATTTCAGGCATTTGAACACCCATTACAATAAATTAAATAATAATAGAATAATAAGATACTACGGAGTACGTAACTGTCGCTCCTTATAACGCAAACAATTAATCAACTCCTTACATTGATGTGCAAGGAATATTAGATATTTGTATAATTTCCATTATTTGATAAAACATAGTATCCACTAGTATTTGAAGGAAACGCATACGTTATGATTACAATCTTAAATATTACGTGATTTTATAATTATAATTTCAATAATTTCTGGTATATTTTACTTCTTGCTCTTGTGTCATTCGCGGGGACGCGAATTTGTATCAGGATGGACGAACTGTTAGCTCCCATTAGGGAAATAATAATAAATACCGTTTGTTTTAAGTCGTAAATTTATATAGCGTTGATATCGTTGAAATATCGTATCTGTTAACGTTAAATCAGTCGCCAGTAAAAATACTGTCATGAAGTCTCATGTAGTTTTTGTCTATGACGGTTGGTTGTCAGATGGTTGTCAGTAGTGAATCATATTTTTCTGAGATCGGTTTTGTTATTGAGAAAAAGGTTCTATTGAATTTTGAATAATAGAATGATGATTTTGTTTTAGGTTGCTATGACAACCTATCTTGTTAATGTGTCTTGTCGGTTTTGGTTTTACAAAATATGTTTTAAATTACTCCATCTATATATAAAAGGTTTTTAGAGAAAATAACGTTTGGGTGATCATATTTGGTTTAACCAGCAGTCCGGCTAGTCGAGGCCTGGAGGCGGGAAGCTATCACTGTTGTTGCCATGTTGGTTGTTGTGAGTGTGGAAGGAGCTGTCGTTTTGCTGAATGTTTGGTGAGAGCTTTCCAATTTTATTATGATTTTGTGTTGTCCACTGTTGGGCCATCTGGTGGCGCTGGTACGACTAAAAGGGGAGGTCGGAGGTCGTATTTAGGTAGGGCTTCATGAGTCCATCGTGCAATGTTGGCTAGGTTAGTGAATATTTCACACTTGTTTCCTTCTGTGCTACTAGTGTTGCCAACTGCTAGCTTTACCCAGTTACTAGACTTTTTTAAATGTTGCGAAATTGCCAATTTTTTACCCCAAGAATAAAATACACGTGCAGAACTGTCATTTTCACACGTGTAAATGACACACGTTCCGCACTTGTATCAACAAGTATAAATTAAGAATTAAAAAAACCCCCGACATTCGCCATTTTGTGGTGGCGGCCATCTTGGATTTGCATAGTGCTATTTTACTAGTCAAGCCCTTTCATTTGATACCCATATTGAGGGCATTGTGATAAAATATGTAATCCGCCATTTTGTAGTGGCGGCCATCTAGGACCGATTTTCATCAAACATAGCTAACAACACTCTCGATTAATTCACCTTTCAAACAAAAAACCGCATTCAAATCGGTTCACCCGTTTGAGCGCTATAGGGCAACAGACAGACACATACACACACAACACACACACAAACACACACACACACACACACACGTCAAACTTATAACACCCCGTCGTTTTTGCGTTGGGGGTTAATTAAAATTAATCAATTAAACAGGAAGATGTCGATGGCTGGGTATTATAGTAAGTAATATAATACCCAGTTCGTCGTCGTTCGTCTTCTCGTTAGAGAGTCGAGTATATTCTTAGAATTAATATAATTAGATATTATATTAATTCTAATGAGATATATCTTAATGAAATTAGAGAATTTAATATAATTCTTAATGAAAATAAAAATGATTGACAGAATTGTCATTTTATTGTAACCTACCTACCTAATATCTATAATATAATAAAACTGTAACAGATCCAATTCTGTACATTGAAGATATTTTGAAAATTTTTATCGGAGGGCACTCTATAATCGATACTGAATCCAAAACTGCAATTTTTTTCATTTTTGTCTGTCTGTCTGTCTGTCTGTCTGTCTGTCTGTCTGTCTGTCTGTCTGTCTGTCTGTCTGTCTGTATCTTGGCCGCGCATCACGCCGAAACTACTGAACGGATTCGAATGAAACTTGGTACGATTTGAGATTATACTCCGAGGTAGGTTATAGGATACTTTTTATCCCGAAATTCAGCATGGTTCCCTTGGGAGAGGGGATGAAAGTTAAAACGTGTATTTAGCTGTAATTCATTAACGCGTTGTTCGATTTCACTCATTCTTTTTTTGTTAGAAAGGTAGTACTTTATATATTGTCCCGTAAATATTTCAAGGTCATAGGTTTTTTAGTTCAGAAATGACAGGCATTTAGTGGGTTCCAATAACTTGGGACCCGGATCTTTGTACGTACGGCTTATTTTAAACTGGCGTGCGCTTAAATTTATGTTTGTCGTTCTGTCTATTTGTTCCAACTAATCTCTGAAACGGCTGGATCGATTTTAATGGAACTTTCAATGGCAGATAGGTGATGTTATAAGGAGTAACTTAGGCTACATTTAGTTTAGGTACAAAAAAGGATTATGGGATCCAATCCGATCCTATATAAAACCTATATCCAGGCGGACGAAGTCGCGGGGGTCGGCTAGTAAATTAATATTAAAGTAGGTAGGTAGACACCTACCTAATTTAATATTTAGCTATAGTCTAATTTTTTAAATAGAATGAGTTATTTGTATGAAAAACAGGGTTAACACCTGAAATTCGATTTAACCCTAAACTAAAGTACCTGAAGTACTTCTGTCAGGCATTTGTCATATCTACATATTATTATTATGCGGCAATTGATTTTTATTTATATAAATTTTGAATTTATTATCTTTTTTGTTATAGTTGTTTTTAGAGTTCTGTACCCAAAGGGTAAAAACGGAACCCTATTAATGTCACTCGGCTGTCTGTCCGTCTGTCCGCCGGTCACAGCTCGCAGACGAAATGAGTTACAAACCTGAAATTTTGGTATTTGGTGTAAAACGTTGACCCAAAATCAAATATTGTATTAGAAATTGAATTAAATTATTTTTCAGAGGGGCCTCCCATACATAAAAAAGGAGCCAGAAAAAAAAAATTTCTTACCCTAGCTTGTGGGGTAACATTGTTTAGAGCTCATTGAGTAGAGTAAGAATATATATTTTTTTAATTTTTTTGTTCAAAAAATAAGGAAATGGGGGGCCATCAAAGTTGTCAGTTTTAGACCATTATTGTGACGGGGGCTATCTCAAAACCTAAACTAGTTAGGAATATGGTATTTCGGTATATTATGTAACATATGATCTATTTAAATAACAAATACTGAAAACAACAATTTATAAAATAGTTTATAAGCTGTGGTCAAAACAAACGAAAATTTTTTGGGTTTTTCTTTCACGGTTTATTGCAATGTCTAACTCGGAAATTAAATATTTCTTAGATCTAAAATATTATATTGTTCATAATTATGTACGGAACCCTAAAAGAGCGAGGCCCGACTCGCACTTGGTTCATTTTTATTATTTAGTATTTCTATTTCTAAAAAGTTCAGTTTGCCACCATCGCGTCGCCTCCTTATCTTCCCTTTTTCTTTTTTTTTAAAAAGAAAAAGGGAAGATAAGGAGGCGGCACAAAGTAATAAAAGATGCACTAGCATAAGCTAAATTAAATTAATTTCTGCAATTTCTTTAGCAGACGACATGATGCCCGATGAACGAAACTAAAATAAATATCTCTTAGCGTAAACAAGTTCGCGGTAATGTTACAAAGCTCGGTTCGCCGGCCGTCCACATTGAGCGTAACAAGTTCGCCGAAATGTTCGCAGTTCGGTTCGGTGAAATGTTCAAGTCTGGACGCACCTTTAAGCATTTGCTTCTTCATTACGCAATTTGTAAAGACGAGTTGACTTTAACGTTTGAGTTAATAAATAAGATACAAAGGCGTGTTATAGAATAAGTAGGTATATGTATGTAGATATTTAATCAATTACCAATAACTACAACTGCTTTTACGATGCTAAAAACTACAACTATTCTGAAATAAGTGTACCTATACCCGTATTACTAATTCCCTGGAATTCTGACGTTTCGTAATGTTACCAGAGATAAAACAATTCCCACAAAAAAGATAAAAAATTCAAAACTTATGCAAATACAAATCAACTACCCCATGTAGATATGACAAATACCTTACACTTCATGGTGATAATGTCATTCGACATCCATTTTTGAATAAATTTTTTCAATGTGCATCTTTTGTTTTCTGTTGCTGTCAGTGTGCAACTGTGCACTTTCTAGTTTCCACTCTTGGTGTTTTCTATTTTAAGGCGATACGAGTAATAAGTATTATTACGCGGCATATGGCTTTTTATGATGACAGGGAAATAAATTAGTTTGGGGTAATATCGTACTTCGTAGATGTTAACCCTGTTCTCCATACAAATAACTCATCTGTAAATGACAATGACAGCTGTCAGAATTCCACGGCATTAGTAATTTGGGTATATGTAGGTAGGGTGTGCAATACAATTTGTATTGCGCACCAACCCATTCTTAAGAAAATCTTCTCGCTAAAGTTTGTCTAGTAAAGATCGCTTTAGCGATAAGACCGCCTTTGCAGGACAAAATGACTAGATTAAGCTGTTTGTGTTTTTCTATTGTGTAACGAGCTGATGCCCACGACTTCGTCCTAGTAGATGGTCACATAAATCTCACACAAACTTTCAACCCCTATTGAACCCCTTAGGGGTCGAATTTTCAAAAATCCTTAAGCGGATGCCTCCGTCACAATAGCTAAATATCTGCTTGCCAAATTTCATCCTAATCCGTCCAGTGGTTTAAGCTGTGCGTTGCTAGATCAGTCAGTCAGTCACCTTTTCCTTTTATATACTTATATTTAGAATATTTGTGGGTGTAATATCACGTTGCAACGGTAAGACTGATCAACAAAATATTGCTTTGCCCTTTTCACGCGCAACCGCTAATCGGATAGCTTGCATCCTGCAGACAGGTTACAGGTTTTCATCCCGGAAAATCCAAGTTCGGAGTCTCCGTAGGATTTATGAAGAACCTAAGTCCACACGGATGAATCAAATCAAATCAAAATTCATTTATTCAAAGTAGGTACACTGTACACTTTTTGAACGTCAATATAAGAAGTACATGAAAGTGAGGTAATGGTGATAATTACTACGAAAACTTAAAACTAAAACTACTAGGGTTCCAAACGCGCCCTGGTCTGAGAAGAGCCCACAACAAACTCAGCCGGGTTTTTTTTTATTATCACCATGTCACAAAATGCCATAATTTGAACTGTTGGCTTCTAGAACAATCTATGTCCATGGTTTTTTGTCATTAAAAAATCTTTTATGCTATAATAAGATTTTTCAATTAATTTGCGTTTTGAAAACCCCAAAACTCAAATTAATTGAAAATTCTGATCAAGTCCCGCGCATCAGCTAGTTGAGACTTGAGACTGACTTGACTGTTCTGACAACGGGACGCAAATTAAAAAGTAAAAAAAATTTCACCAACTCTATAAGTGGGCATATAGTGGGTAGTTACTAAGTTATTCGCGAACCGCGAAGCCAATAGAGTTTCACGAGATTCGTTAAAATCCTAACGAGAGGCTCGCGTATAATCCGGTCGCAGTAAGATTTGTCGGTACGAGTAAGTAAATAATAATTCTGCCTACATCCGAGCGATCGGTGGCTGCATATTGTCGTCTAACAAGCAACCCTTGAGATGTCGATGGGGGAGCACTACAGCGCGCTGGGAATGTAAAACTGGCGATGTGAAAATTGTGCTGTAACATTTTCTTTTAACCCCCGACGCAAAAACGACGGGGTGTTATAAGTTTGACGTGTGTGTGTGTGTGTCTGTCTGTTCCCCTGTGGCGCTCAAACGGGTGGACCGATTTGAATGCGGTTTTTTTTGTTTGAAAGGTGAATTAGTCGAGAGTGTTGTTAGCTACGGTTCAAGATGGCCGCCGCTACAAAATGGCGGATTACATATTTTTTCACAACTCACTTAATATGGGTATCAAATGAAAGGGCTTGACTAGTAGAATAGCACTATTGCAAATCCAAGATGGCCGCCGCCACAAAATGGCGAATGTTGGGGGTTTTTTAAATTTTCAATTTATACTTGTTAAATACACGACTTAAATTGGGCGCAAGCTTCAAGGAACGAAATGTAAGTAGGGATCCCAAGGTCTTGTTTAGTCATAGTAAAATAACATCGTTTCTAGAGTTCCGTACCCAAAGGGTAAAAACGGAGCCCTATTAATATCATCCTGCTGTCTGTCTATCTGTCCGGAGGTCACAGGTCTCTAGCTCGTAGACGAAATGAGTTGCAAACCTGAAATTTTGGTATTTGGTGTAAAACATTTACCCAAAACAAAATATTGAATTAAAACTTGAATTATATTATTTTTCCCATACATGAAATAGGAGCCGAAAAACTTTGTTTTCTTACCTTACTTGTGAGGTAGATGAGGTATCATTGTTTAGAAGTCATTGAGCAGAGTACGAATATATTTATTTTAATTTTTTTCTCAAAAAAATAAGAAAATGGGGGGCCACCAAAGTTGTCAGTTTTAGACCATTTTTGTGACGGGGGCATTCTCAAAAACTAAACCAGAACCCTTGTTTGAGAACTCTTGGGTTCTCAAAAAAATCCTCAAAAAATATTTTCAAGTTTCTGCTCAATTCTTTAAGAACGGTAATTTATATACAAGTTTCAAATTTGGTCACATCCATACTAAAACAACAAATAAAATAAATAAGGGCTTAAGGGGTAAACACTTTAGCGCTATATTTCTTGTCGCATTGATGTTATATACGAATATTAGTCGATTTTACGCGCATAATGATCAAACAGTATCCATAAAAAGTCAGGTAAATATTCTAAATCTCAGGTCTACGTAGGTAACAAATTTTCCCGTACCTCCCTACGCGGCGGGCTCGTAGCGCCTGTCAAAACGAATGGGAAATATGCGAGAAAGAGTGACTGGATAACAAGCGCGCACACATGGGGTCGGCGGCCATCTTGAAAACCATTCACTATCGGGAAATTTAGTTTGGCTCCTGAGGAATTGGAAATAAAATAAGGAGGAATAAAGCATTCCTTACGTAGAGATTTCTACTTAGGTACCTATCTACATATTGCTAAAATGTTCTGTGTTTCTGTTCATTGAATGAATGATGATCAAAGATTACACTTTTAAAAAAATAAATCGGGAACCATTATTGACTTATAATTATTTAGTACATAATATATAATTATTATGTCAATGGGAACAATATAATATTTATTTTTAATTTAAGTACTGAATCACTTTTAATGTGTACCTAATAAATATTTTTTAAAGTGAAATAGGTTTTTACACCGGAACAGACTGAAATATCTGTGAAATAAAACATTAGACAAATAAGTGGTGTCAATATATTCATCTTTGGAGTTTGGACTCTGTAATAGTAATTTACGAACAAAAAAAAAATAAGTTTTCATTTTGTAACGCTTGCTGCCTAATCAATAGCATATTTAAAAATATTTGAAAACCAAAACATTTATTAGTCATGACGTAGCAGGTGATAACTAATTTTAAATACCTATACCTAATAAATTGATTAGGCTGGCAGAATCACGGGAAATGTCGTAGACTAGAAATATGCTAATTGAACATAAAAGGATCGGCAAATGGAGGTACTAACCTTACAATTTGTATGGACTTTTAATTCAATACGTTCCGTTTTAGCAATACCTACACAGCTTAGAAGACGACATTCAACGTTTTACCACAGTGTAGAAAAACTCATACAGTGAACCAACACCTAATGTTTGCGGAAGAGCCGGCATGCATCACTAGATACCTACTGGTCGCAACCCTACTACGTGTACGTAGGTACCAACGACTAATACAACTGTAGTGTGCAATTCAGACGATCTCTCTCATATTTTGTTTGACTATTGATCTGCCTAGATTACTTCGTTGGTTGACTGTATTGGTCTCATTAGACTGTGGATTTAGTATCATGAACTACCTAGCGGCTAGCTTAATTGCATGTTTTCGAAATGTGCATTCAATAAAAACAGTTTTATAAAAATAGAACCTAGACATCTTTCGCATGATAATGATGAATTGATTAGGTACATAGACACCTCATTGATTAATAATATAGATCCATACAGCAATTGCTCGATCATTCTCGGATGCTCCGAGGATATAAAATATTTAAAATTAAGTATCCCACATAGGTACATATTATACAGATGCGAGTGAAAAACATAACCCTGTTTCTGTTGGCGCGCAGTCGGTTAAAAAGAGCCCATAACTATCAGATGTAAATCCGCAAATAATTGGAACACCACGGCCAATAAGGCAGCCTTCTCGGCACAGTAGTGATGGAGAGTAATTTGCGAGTCGATTTAGCGCGACGCCTATTTTCGGATAGGAACAGTGAAATCGACTACCGACTGAAACAAATGTGCTGCATTCATACGCTCGTAGTGATGCGACTTTTCTATCGATACTATTGTCCCAAGCAAAACTTAACATCATATTTATTTGCTAATACTGTTTTATGCTTGCAGTTTGTTTATAATCGCATGAAACATTTTGGTGGCAGGAATTTGTTTTTTTTTACATTTTTTCACAATACATTCCTTTACATCTTTTTATTCGTACCTAATAAAATGTAGTTATTAATAATTAGGTAAGTACATAAAAGTAGTTATTTGTAAAAATCTTTTTATGTATGTAGGTAGGTAACTGGCAATTTGAATTACATTAATTTATGAGTTCCAACTTAGATTTCAATTTATATTTTAATTTAATACTCTTATAATATAAACTATTCTTAATTGACTGCTAAAACATATGCTGTATGTAATTCAGTTTATTGGAAAACATAAACGAATAAAAACCTTAAGACCTGACATCGAACACACACATAGTAAATTGCAACGGATCATAAATTTACTAAAAAACGTATCTATACGTACATATGTGCAAGTTGTTATAACACAACCAGTGTTCCGTAATAGAACAAAACTCCTTATGGCCAAAATCTGTTCCGTAGTTTTCAAGATTATGGTCAATTTTTCTTTACATTTATTCTTTATTTCAAGTCGGTTTAATTTTTTAAAAATTATAACTTGTAATTCTATAAATATCCTGAAATTTTGGATATTTTTCAATAATTTAGTAGGTACTTACAATTAGGCAAAGCGGTTGGGACACACGACTCGTGACAGCGACCAGTTTAGTGCTAGTTTTTTTCCTAAACGGCTATTTGTGAAAAAATATACAACGTTAGTTTTACTTTGCGCAAAAACCGAAACACGGGTCAAATATTTTTACATTAAGAATATTAATACAAAATTTCAAAAAAATATAACGTAAAGTAACGAAGTTATAAGCTTGTTATGTTGCGTCTTTGTCCTCGAAAAAAATGGTCACCGCAAGCCGTCGCCGCAGCGACTTGCGTTCGGCGCGAGTTGAATGACTGCCGCTATGTGCCGACCGTCAGCTGATGCGTGGTAAACCATTGTAAACCATTAGGTAAACCATCTAAGCTTGTAGGATTTCAAAATATTTTTGGACAAAAATATAACACTATATAAAAATGGTTGGATTCGATTTAGTTACTGATTTTGAACAAACTACTTTCAGGTTTTGTGTAAAGTAAAACTAACGTTGTATATTCAACAAGGTCTCACCCAAGGGTTATTGGTGATGGGTTAAAACAAAAATCTCCACTTCAACGTCAAGTCGCGATGATTGTTTTTTTCAGTTTTGATGAACATTGTAGCGGAGACTTTCTGAAACTGCTATTTTTAGATGTAGGTATAACTTAAAAAGTTTCTAAATTAACTCAGGGACGAACGCACATAGATATGATTCCATAAGTGCTCCGTTTTTCACTTTCGAGTACGGAACACTACAAAACGTAATATCAGAATACTGCAACACTCTGTAAGCCAGAGGCTATTGCACACTTTTATATGTTAACTAGATGATGCCCACGGCTTCGCCCGTGTGTATTTAGGTTTGTAAAAATCTCGTGGGAACTTTGATTTTCCAGAACAAAAAGTAGCCTATCTGTAGTAAGTAGTAACCCGTCCACAAAGCGGAAAAATTCCGTGGGATCCTTACGATTTCGGAATGCAATTCCTTACAGCATCAGGGTTGAGGAGTTGGACATGTACCTACTCGAGGTCATTCAACAATAACGTCTTTAATTGGTATCCCTAATATCAATTTAAATAACCGACAGTGCCTAAATCCCATTAGTTTTGGGGATCAGATCCCCTATAGCATCAGCATTGAGGAGTTGGAATCCAAATTTTTTGTAGAACAGTGTCGCAATGTTTCTCTATCGATTAAAAAAAATTACGCAAATCGGTTCAGAAATCTCGGAGATATCGGTGTACATAGGTAGAAAAACACAACTCCTCCTTTTTTGAAAGTCGGTTAAAAAAGTAGCCTATGTTACTCCCTGGTTAATTCTCTACTTGTATGTGAAAGTCCCGTCAAAATCCGTTCAGCCGTTCCAAAGATTAGCCCGTTCAAACAGACAGACAGACAGACAGACAGACAGACAGACAGACAAAAATTTTAAAAACGTGTGATTCGGTTATAGTATCGTTCAAATAACCATATGAGCTTAATATGAGGTAGTTATTTCGATATTACAGACAGACACTTCAATTTTATTTATTAGTAAGTATAGATTAGAATTTAAAAAAAAATGTGGTGTGAAAGAACGGCTTACGCATCAAATGACTTGTTAATAGTTCTCTAATTATGGCTTTGATGTTGATTCAATAAATTGTTTTTAACTGAAGAGATAAGATTGAGTGATGTAAATATATGTTATAATCGACTTTTTACTAAGTAAAATTAAAATAAAATAAAATAAAAATAAATTTTGTATCTTTGAGGCTGCCCAGGCGTAGCATTTTATAAATTACTAGCGGTCCGCCCCGGCTTCGCCCGTGGAACATAATTTATAGCCTATAGCATTCAGGGATCACGTACATATCCAACGGCGAAAGAATTTTTTAAATCGGTCCAGTAGTTCCTGAGATTAGCGCGTTCAAACAAACAAACAAACAAACAAACTCTTCCGCTTTATTATATTAGTATAGATTTTTTATACAATTTCAATTGGTAATAATATTCTTTATGATTATACTCTGATTTTTAATTCGGTGAAATTCTGACAGTTGTCATTAAAAAACGGATGAGTTATTTGTATGAAAAACAGGGTTAACACCTGAAGTTCGATTTTACCCCAAACTAAAGTAGGTACCCGAAGTTTCTGTCTGGCATTTGTCATATCTACATGGGACAATTATTGATTTTTAATTTATATAAGTTTTGAATTTTTTTTTGTGGGAACTGTTTTATCTCTGGTAACATTAAGAAACGTCAAAATTCCACGGAATTAAAAGTTAGATTATAGGTATATGTATAATCGTGCATAGAGGTGAAAATACTATGAAAATATAAGTGGAATAGATGCGTGTAAACGATCAAATTGCTCTGAAACAACATAGTACTAGTATTTAAGCTCAATAAATAATTCTTGTTTGTGAAATACTTTAACCAAGCTCTCAGACATCATGCAGCTGATAGATGCGTGAAATTAAATTTATCGATGCATAATTGTCGTACATCACTATTCCGAAGGAAGTGTATCGCGTTGAAGCGAGGAATTTCTGTTCTAGTATAAATGCGTACAGTTTTGCTTGTGACGTCCCACCATCAATTACGTTTTCGTAAAGTAACAACACTTTAGTAGGGAGACCATTTGTTTTTATTTATAGCCCGCCTTAAGTAAGGGTTACACTATGGGGCGAAGTTTTATAAAAAAGGAAGGCATGATATCACACTATTTATGACTAACTAGCTGATGCCCGCGACATCCTTCGCGTGGATTCATATAAATCTCATACAAACTTTTAACACCTATTTATAACACCCTTAGGGGATGAATTTTCAAAAATCCTTTCTTAGTGGATGACTACGTTATAATAGCTATCTGGGTGCTAAATTTCAGCCCAATCCGTCCAGTGGTTTGAGCTGTGCGTTGATAGATCAGTCAGTCAATCAGTCATCTTTTCATTTCATATATTTACATAGAAGATAGATTTAAAAAAAAAATCTACTCGATCTTCATTTTCAACTTACATCTATCAGTCAAATCTTAACATATGTAACTAGGTACATAATAGTGTAATTAGAAATATGTATCGCATTTGAATAAGTTCAACTTTTTTCACCGCTTTATACCTAGTTTTCGTACCAGCTTATTCCAATTGCGTGTTGTAAACTGGCATTAAGGTCGATAATATCGTATAATCTGTGCTCCGTAACTTCTAAATTTCATCGCATTTGGTATACCACTGCCTTTACAATCTGATTTTACAATATAACTCTTCCTGGGGGATATTTAAGGTATATTTTAGAAAGAATTGCGCGTATTTCTTTAAATGTATATTTTAATAGTCCTAATGCTTTATTGCTGTAGTAAAATTATCATTTAATTTCCTGATTTACATAACCGCTTATTTAATAAAAAGTCAAAGTTATTAAATATATTAAATAAAATAGCAATTTTTTAAATTATGAATTTAGGGAACATAATATTTGATCTCACTTTGTTTTTGACGCCCAATGTGGGACTCAAGGTCTTTGTTTGGGCGCCAATTATAAAAAGTAGAATCGGAAAAACAGTATAAAGTGTTATGTAATGCATATTACGTTATGCAAGCAAAACATAGTCAGTTATATTTTGGTAAATAGTTATAGAACCTGACTTGTGCAACACAAAGTACCTAGGTGTATTTCTAAAATTTCTTTAGTGATCGAGAAACATTAACAGTAACGGTCTTTTAACCACTTGATTTGCAATTGACCCTTAGGGACCTTTCAGACAGACCGGCGCGGAGAGCGTCGGAGAGCATTTTTTTTTTCACACAGACCGGCCGTTCAAATTTGCTCTGCTCTCCGCGCCGGTCTGTGTGAACGGACACGCAGATGCGCTCGGAGCCGAGCGTACGCTCTTGGGCCGGACGGCAGAGCATATTCGGCCTACGGTCGGCTGTGCGAGCATGAAAGAGCACGCGAACGGAGCCGGTCGGATGCTCGAGCGCGAAAGGGCACGGGCATGGAGCAGCCGACCGGCTCGACGAGTAGCCGACCGGCTGCTCTCATATATTTCACACAGAGCGTATTGGGAGCATGCTCGAGCATCCTCTTATCATAAAAGAGTTAACATGTAAAAATAAAGCCTATTTCAATGTCTTAAGATTCTATTTTAAATGCGATTAAAATTTGCTCTGCTCTCCTCGCCGGTCTGTCTGAAAGGACCCTTAGTAGTCTTAGAGTTAAAGAAGCCTATTTAAACAAAAAGGTCAAAATAATAACGTTTCTTTTGGTACGATCACCAAAAAGAATATAAATCGACGTCTACAAAATGGAATACAAAAATATGAAAACCTACACAATATCAATATTCTTTATTATCTAGATCTAAGAAAAAACAACAATAGACCGAACAAATGATGTCTCATTATTTATTAACAGAAAAGACATACGAAACGAAAATTTTCCCCGAATACCGAATTCATACAACCGGTGACATGGAAAAATGAATAATATTAGAGGAGGAACGCACACTACAGCTTTTATTCTTTGGAGTGTTTCTCCACGTCCCATCACAAGACGCGACAAAATATCGGATCTAACAATTTTTTTTGAAAACGACGTGGTGTTATAAGTTTGACGTCTGTGTGTGTGTGTGTGTGTGTGTGTGTGTGTGTGTGTGTGTGTGTGTGTGTGTGTGTGTGCCTGTGCCCTGTGACTCGTAGCTCCTGAACGGATGAACCGATTTTTTTGTTTCAAATGTGAATTAGTCGGGAGTGATCTTAGATATATTTGATGAAAATCGGTCCGAGCCATTTTGTGGCCGCCGCCACAAAATGGCGGATTACTTACTTAAATATTTTTCAGAACTCATGAAAGGGTTTGACTAGTAGAATACTTACACACTATGATAAATTTCAAATCCAAGATGGCGAATTTTTCATTTATACTTGTTTTCATCTTCAAGTTAGCCCTTGACTGCGATCTAACTTGATAAGTGAAGATAAGTGAAGATAAGTGAAACGGGCTAATCTGGAAGAGTTATGGCAGTTTTTTAATTAAACCCATACCTACCTCTGATCCGTTTCTACGTGGCATCGTACCGGAGCGCTAAATCGTTTGGCGACACGATTTTGCCGGCATAGGGTGGGTACTAGCCACCAGACCAGACCAGACCAGAGACAATTTAGAAATTATAAATTCCCACATTTTTCCAGGAATCGAATCTAGCCCTAACCACTACGGTGGTCGTCAAAATTCGTCCTCTATGAAAATCGACACATCATGATGGTTGTATACAGTATGATGTGTGTAGTGGAAATCGGCTTTTCCTTCGCACTCACACATTCTCAAAATGGAAATGTACGCTTATTTGGCCGAATGTCACATCCATAGGTGAAAATTCAACATCGCTATGACGTTACCCTTTCTTTATCAAATACGAACACTCTCGTCCATAACAAGGTTTCGTTTCGTACAGATACTACACGCACACATGTACATACATTATATTTCCATTCGAAACCCGAAGTAGACTCTATCTTTATTTATTCACGTCACATTTTCCTCAAACGTATAATCAATACAAAAAAAAGTATTCCAATAAATTCTAAATTCTATTTTGATATCTGTAGAACACAATTTCGACTGTTAATTTTATGATCTCCACGTATTCCCATGTCTATTCCCTAAAAATTGTTAATTATTCGCAAAATAAAATTCAACTCTAAATCAGTGAACACATGGTTGATTTTAGCATGTATTTTTTAGAATTTGTAGTTTCGCGTGGGTGATAAGCGAAGTAAGAATATCATCTGAAGGGATGTTAGTTTTCCGAACACTGCGCATCGCTTTTGCGCATTTCCAATATGGCGGATATCTCACGCCATTTCGTATTGACATAAACGAAAATAAGTGCCAAATTAAACGTACAAACCTGTGAATATCCTTTTAATAATTGTAATAATTTTGTGTATTTTAACTTAACGAGATCCAATAGAAAACAGATACGAATACATTCACAGTGATTGAATGAACAAAAATTGAATTAATCAGTGTTTAATAACTGATATAATTTTGTGTATTTTAACTTAACGAGATCCAATAGAAAACTACAGATACGAATACATTCACAGTGATTGAATGAACAAAAATTGAATTAATCAGTGTTTAAGAACTATGATAGCAAGAATACTACATTACTTGCTACAAATTTCTTTTTTGATCAAGTGTTTAGTCAAAATTCTGGTGCCTACGCCAGATGAGCGTAAAGAGATTTTGAAGGCAAGCCCTTTTTAATTGATTCTTATTAACTTCGAAATTATTTATCGTATTGATATTAACTTCGAAATTATTTATCGTTTATAAGTAAGTACTTAGTTATTAATCGTTATTGTTGAGTGTAAAAAGTTCAATATAATAATCGAAGTCTCTTTTCCCTCAATAAGTAGATTTCAAAACCCACCACCTCATTACCTATTTACAGTTTTACATGTAAAAGATATACCTACATATCCCAGTTCAGTATGGAAGGCGGTTTTTTATTCTGAGTGCTTTGAGTGTCAATTAATCAGAAACAAATTGCTACCACGTGAAAGAGGAAATAAATATAATATAATTAATATTATAAGCTGATAATAAGAGGAAAAAGTATTCTAATAATGCGTCATCTATATCTATACTAATAAATAAAATTGAAGTGTCTGTCTGTAATTTCGAAATAACTACCTCATATTAAGCTCATACGGTTATTTGAACTGTACCATAACCGAATCACACGTTTTTAAAATTTTTGTCTGTCTGTCTGTCTGTCTGTCTGTCTGTCTGTTTGAACGGGCTAATCTTCGGAACGGCTGAACCGATTTTGACGGGACTTTCATATACAAGTAGAGAATTAACCAGGGAGTAACATAGGTACTTTTTTAACCGACTTTCAAAAAAGGGGGAGTTGTGTTTTTCTACCTATGTACACCGATATCTCCGAGATTTCTGAACCGATTTGCGTAAATTTTTTTTAATCGTTAGAGAAACATTGCGACACTGTCCTAGGCTACTTTTTAACCGACTTTCAAAAAAGGAGGAGTTGTGTTTTTCTACCTATGTACACCGATATCTCCGAGATTTCTGAACCGATTTGCGTAATTTTTTTTTAATCGATAGAGAAACATTGCGACACTGTTCTACAAAAAATTTGGATTCCAACTCCTCAATTCTGATGCTGTAGGGGACCCGCAGGGCGATTCAGAACACTTCGATTCGGTTTCGGTTTCGACAACTACCCTGTCGATACGGTTATTCTGAATTGAAAATACATCTTATCGTACGATAACTTACCGAATCGATCGATAGTTACGTTATCGAAGTGTTCTGAATTACTTACCGTACGATAAGATGTATTTTTAATTCAGAATAACCGTATCGACAGGGTAGTTGTCGAAACCGAAACCGAATCGAAGTGTTCTGAATCGCCCTGCTGATCCCCAAAACTAATGGGATTTAGGAACTGTCGGTTATTTACCTATATATTGATATTGGGGGTGCCAATTAAAGACTTTATCGTTGAATGAACTCAAGTAGGTACATATGCAACTGCTCAACCCTGATGCTGTAGGGAATTGCATTCCGAAATTGTAGAGATCCCACGGAAATTTTCCTTTTTGGGGAAAGGTTACTAAAGATAGGCTACTTTTGTTCTGGAAAATCAAAAGTTCCCACGGGATTTTTAAAAACCTAAATACACATGGGCGAAGCCGTGGGCATCATCTAGTTAAATAATAATTTTAGAAAACCCAAAATATCGTTTGAATAAAATCTTTTTCGATGGATGGTAGGTAATTAGGACTACCTACCAAACGTTTTGATCTCAAAGGACTAGCCATTATTATAATAGGCTGTTTTAACGTTTAAAGACGTTTAACCATACAACTCACGGCAAATAAGTCGACCGGTGACCTTCAATGCGCAGAAGTTGAAAATGAGGTATCTCGGGGTGTGAGGGGGTCGCGGGGAGCGTTCGTAAGCACTGATTAGCTCTCGCGGATCCCTCGTAAGCGCTGATTGGCTCTCCAATCATATTGTGTTTCGCTCACTCGTACGACGCTGCGCGCACTTAAAGGTCACCGGTCGACTTACGTGCCGGGGGTTATAGGTACAAGAAACGCGAGATGACAGAAGTCCTTTTTCTATATGTATTACTTCCGACAAGCAAGTTGCGGCCTACTCACCATACAAGATTTCTTCAGTAAAACGTGTAAATAAATATTCACACGCGCATGATCCGACAATGTACTACATTGTGCATGTGTGAGTTATTATTGACACGCTTTTAAAGTAGTCATGCCAGATCTGCTCTGTAGCATAGGTTGGCATGCCAGCTGCGGTAGCGTGGTTGAGGCGCCATGGAAGCCATTTTCCTTCCATTCCCACGCTTTTGACAACTTTAGGTATTTGGGCGTCAGCTGATGATGTTGTACTCAAAAACTACTGAACGGATTTTCATGCGATTTTATCAGATAGACAGAATGATTCATGAAAAATCATGTTATAGTGTATAATTTGTTAATGTTTTTGTGTAAGTTGGTTAAAATATGACGATAATTGATGATAATTTCGGAAAAAGTCAACTTGTCAAGCCGCCTCTTGGGAGCTTTCATCGATCATCATGTAGGCATAATGTGGTCTACAACCCGTGCGAAGCCGGGTCGCTCGTATTTAAAGTTTTAATAGCCGAGTTTCTTGCTGATTCTTCTCGGTAGGAACGGCATTCCGAACCAGTGATAAATTCAACTGACGATTCAAAAGCACTTGTAAAAGTTTATTTGAATAAATAAACTTTTCTATTCTAAGTATTTTAATTCCGATAAATTATATATTTTCTTTGTTACAGAACGTCGCCGGGGACTCATCCGTGGGCAATCAGAATTTCGTGGACAACATCACCTCGTTTATCAACGACGTTTACTTATCATTGTTTTAATATGTTTAATAGTCATATAATATGACTATTAACATATCTTTTGTAAATCCTGAATTTTAATAGTACCACCACACGAGTAGTAAATCTACAGAGGGGAAGCTTCCACAAGCGGCCCGTTGTAGGTATACTCACACAAACACACTCACCAACGGTTCACGGACGCCCGCTCGTTCCACTAGCCGGTACAGTTGGTGACAAACATGCGCATATGTGTGAGTGTACCTACAGCGGGCCGCTTACTAGAAGCTTCCCCTCTGTAGGTACTCTGTGGTACCACATCCACCCAGCTGGGTTATTCTGTAACTTGGTTACCAACTGAAAATAGTTGCCAACGAATTAGTTCGATATACATTGCTGCTTTACTGTGGGAAATATAAAGTGTTTTCATGAACTCACACAGTAAAGCAGCAATGTATATCGAACTTATTCGTTGGCAACTATTTTCAGTTGGTAACTAAGTTACAGAACAACCCCCCAGGACGCGCCCCGTATAAACATCGGCATGTACCTACCTAGATTGAACACTGAAGGAAAGTGGAGGGGGTAAGCTATTGTATTACGTGCGTGACAGTTCCCATACGCAGCTATCCCCTCCACGTTTCGTTCAGTGTTCAAGCTACATGCCGATGTTTAATGTTTATACTTAATGTAAAAGTGCCGAGAACGGAGATTTCTCCTCCATAGATCATGCATTTATATCGTGTGGTTTTTGTATAACTAAAGCCTTATAGGACTTGATATTTTGGTATAACTAAAGCTACATTATATTTTGGCATAACTAAAGCCTATAAGGCATCAGTTATACAATAACGACGCGGTAAATGAAGGATTTGAATGATCCGCGTCTAGTCTCCGACCCTCCCCACTTCTGTAAAAAACACGACTAGTTATGTATAAAATCTTTTTAAAAAAAAAATCCAACTTATTTGTTTTATGTTGGACAATTTGTGGCTCTTATGATAAGTATTCTTTTACATTAGACCGTATTGAAAATTACTTTTTAAAATTGCTAAAATTACTTAAGTTGTTCAACGTTTTTGTATTTGATGTGAAATACAAATTACTAGCGCAAGTAATAAGTCCAAAACTTAAATGCAAATCAGAAATAACAATCGAAACTGAGAAGAAATGCTTAACAAGCGACAAGCCCTGAAGGGCTCAATCGGTTAACAATGACATCCAGGGAGCGGTAACCGAACGAAAATTATTAAATTACAAGTTGCCATTGTTGGCGGATTTGAATAAATTATAATTTCAATACATATTCAAATTTGTTCCCAAGGTGTAGCGCATTCGGCTATTTCGTTTGGAGACATCTTTAATAATAATTTTATAAGTAACCCTTTTGTAAACTTTTTTTAATCATAAAATGATCAAGTCAAAAAATTATTATTAGGTATATCCCGACTCCTAAACGCTTAAAAGCACATACCTACAGCCCCGGAGTAACGTTTTGTATTGGTACCTACTTATTAATTAATTTATAAAAATTAATGAAAAGTGTGTCTGTGATTTTGAAATATACTTACTAAGTATGTCTTGTATGAAGCTCTAATTATTTAATTCAACGATAAATGATAACTCTTATTAGGTACTTTTATATGCGTGTTATACATACTTGTTAGTAAATAATGTTAAATTTATTTTATTAAATAGTTTTATTTTATACATAAGTAGACACAAAACAAAAATGTCCGTTGCATGAATTGATAATAATATAATAAAGTATTTCCTACATAAACTAATAGATATAGGTAGTTAGATACAAGTGTATTTTTCCTATGATACTATCACAGAGCAGAAAGCCTACACTGGTCTTTGGATACCATCGATTTGCAGACCTATAAAAAGAATTTTATATTAAAAATATTAATAACAAAATTATACCTACCTTCTAAACGAACGTATTGAAGTTGTAGGACTATGCCATGCTAGTGCATATCTATCTATATCTTCTATACATATAATAAAATCGTAGACTTGCCGTATCTGTACATTGAAGATTTTTGCAAAATAATGACTGGGGGATGTTAGGGATAAGTAATAGAACGTAAAAAAGGTATTTTTGAAATTTTTGTCTGTTTGTCTGTTTGTCTGTTTATCTGTTTGTCTGTTTATCTGTTTGTCTGTTTGTCTG
Source organism: Melanargia galathea (assembly GCA_920104075.1). NCBI lineage: Eukaryota > Metazoa > Arthropoda > Insecta > Lepidoptera > Nymphalidae > Melanargia > Melanargia galathea. The sequence goes on along the minus strand of OV049872.1, from coordinate 3,991,552 downwards.
TATGTTTGTGCGCGCATCACGCAAAAACTACTCAATGGATTGAAACTAAACTTGGTTTGATTTAAGTTCATACTATGGAGTAACATATAGGATACTTTTTATCCCGAAATTTAGCACGGTTCCCTTGGGAGAGGGGATGAAAGTTAAAATGTGTACTTAGCTGTAATTCATTAACGCGTGGTCCGATTTCATTCATTCTTTTTTTGTTAGAAAGAAGATACTTTAAAGATTACCAGCTAATCTCAGAAAGGCTGGACCGATTTTGATGGGACTTTCACTGGCGGATGTTTACATTTTGATGTACCTAAACATCCGCCAGTGAACTTTTTACAGTTTTTAGCAAGGTATAAGCTCAAAGGAGCTTAGGAAAAACAAAATGATTCACACGGGATTATTAAAATCAATCAATATCCACGCGAACGAAGTCGCGGGTATCCGCTCGTATTTTAATATGTTAGGTGAGGTTAAACTGGACTAACAGAAATGCAAATCTTTTAAAATGGCTGTTGCTGAATACGTATAGAAAGCAAATCCGCTAACAATGGCAAGTTGTAACTTAATCATTTTTCCTGGATAAGAAGGAGCCTAGATCATACTGCATACATAATATTATGTAATGATTCCTTGGAAAAGCTAAATCGTCACGGACGACGAACGAAGCTACTGTATGAAAATAATTATTAAACCGTCTATTAGACGCGGCAATTTAATTTTTTTATGTTTTTATTTCTATCAACCCTCCACTCTCGATCTCGGTTCACTTTTTTCCCACTTCCTGATCCAACGCATCTGTACGACAAAAAATTACAAACTATTTATATTATCTACTAACCTTAGGGACTTATCACACTGGATACTTTTTGCATTAGATGGTATAGATTCACTTGACAATTCTAAAGCACTTGTAAAAGTTTATTTGAATTACAAAAATCTTTTCTATTCTACAAGAGAGTGATTATATCAAATCTCCCAACTTTCATTCGCGGTATCGCTGATATTAGCTTTATGACTTGCAAATTTCAGGGCTATTTTAAATGGAGTGCTCAATTTAGAATGTGCTAAGACGGCAGTCTTCAATTATTTAAGGCTGAGATGCTGAGATTAGATACTTTCAAGTTAAAACGAAAAAGATTTACTTAATTCGGAACATTAATTTATGTTCCGAATTAAATAAATCTTGAAATTAGTTTATTATTAGTATTATTTAATAAAATAAAACTTGAAAATAGTCGACAAAGTCTCACATGAGCTTGTAGCTTTTTAGGCCAAAATTCGCTTCCCAAGGCCAAGGCCTAAGTCAATGAAATAAGCATTTAAATAGGTTGTGGAGTCAAACAAACAATTATATAGATATGTGAATTTAGGAGTTTAGTCGCTGTATCGATTAAAACTTTTTTTATTGTATTGAGTGTGTTCCGGCCCTAAGGGGCATATTATTCCATAGTATTCTAATTACACACAGGTCGACGGACGTTGACATATAAAAAAATGAAAGCAACCAAGGGGTTAAGTTTTTGCTCGGCTTTTGAACGTAAACTAGTCACTAGTGTTATGCTAATGAAAGGGATATTTGCATATTGTTTTTTTTTTATTTTTTTTTTATTTAGAATCACGCACATCTGTCGCTGGATCCGTTTCCTATTTCGTAATGAGTGATTGCGATAGAATATAGATAGAGTCGCTTGTGCTGTGTTGAATGGTTTACAGCGTCCTTAATTTCTAGCCTAAAATTGTGTTATTTTGAATAGGTACTAAGTACACTCTTATTTTGAATACATCTCTACATTTCTTACAATAAAAATAAAATAAAAAAAAAGCTACTACCCGCGTCGCGTTGCAAGGCTGTAGTTTAATTATTCGTCCATAATATTAAAGAACAAAAATAAAGTTTAGGTACCTATTTCTTTACTAAAAATATTATTTAGTTTTTGTTTTCTTCTGAATTCGAAATTTCGGAAAATAGGAAAGTTTTTGTAGTGTAGGTATTTATAAGTAAGTAAATGTCTATTTTTGTTATTTATAGTAGAGATCTATTAAATGGTATTTTAATGTAAACGATACTTATTTTAGTTTTTAATAAATAATATTGTGATGAATTGTTTTTCCGTCTCTGTAATAGTACAATAAAAATTAAATTGTCCTTGTATGTTCTTTTATTTACCTATACCTAATATTCATCAAAATGTATATAATGACTGATTCATTGAACTGAACAGATTCTGAAAGAATTTTTATTAAAATAATAATTTTGATAAAATTGTTTGTAGAATCTGCTCGCTCGTTTTTAAATAAATTTTTACCAAGCTTAAATATTAGTTATTTTACTAATTTGCATAAGTCTGATATACACTGTCGTGTGTGAGTATTTGACAATACAACTGCCTCGGTCCCAGGTTCGATTCCCGAGTCGGACAAATAATTGTTAGGTAGGTACCTATTACGGTTTTCTGTCAAGAAATTCTAAGTGCCAACCCGGAGATGGTAGTTGGCGGTGTTTCGCCCCCGTGCCTCGGAGAGCACGTTAAGCAGTCGGTCCCGATTATTACCACTATTATGTTACAATAGCCGTTAAAACTCGCCAACCCGCATTGAAGCAGAGTGGCGGGTCTAAGCATAAAATCCCTCTTATGAGAGAGGAGGCCTGTGCCCAGCGGTGGGACGTTACAAAAGGGTTTAGTGGTGATGGTGGCGGAAGTGGCAATGTGCGAGGCGCATAGCGAGAACCGATAGACGTTGGGGTCACAAGGTGTTTGAATGGCGACCTCGCACCGACAAACGCGACGTTGGAAGACTGGAGACGAAGGTTCTCAATAAAGTCGCCGACAGCCGCTGTATACAAGTGGCACAAGATCATGTTCGTAGCGATCCTTGCAAGAAACATAATGTCCAGTGGACGTAGTCTATCGATTTTAAATGAAGATTAGTTTTAATTTTTTTTTGATACATAGGTAACTACATTTAACAATATGTCATTTATAAAACAATACCCAATATAGGGTACCTATACCTAAGGGACCGCTATAGAAAACTCAGCGCTAATATTACACTACCTAAACACAAATCCAATAACAATAACCATTTGTCTCATAGATAGGTAGGTACTTGTAGTATGAAGTGTTTCATTTGTATGAGAAAAGTTGTTTAGTATTTTATCTATACTATTTTTTTAAACTGGCAATGTAACGTGCACAACTCGGGGTCAATGCCCCGCTTATGGAGTAGGTACTGTAGCGCACGCAGCAACTTTAGGTACTTAGGCGTCCGCTGAATGCATTACATTGCGAGCTTTTAAAAAATACAGAAAATATATACCTATATTTTTTTTTGTGTTTTTTATGGTATCTTGTCAGTAATCATCACTAGTATCTATTACCTGTCTTCGTTTCCGAGAGCGGTCCCCTTATATCCGTTATATAATTATAAAATATTTTTATATTATTGTAAATTGTTGTCTATGGGAATGGTAGTAATGGGTAAGTGGGATAGGGGCAAATTACATTTAATTAAATGAAATTACGACAATGCAAATGTGTATTTTATTTTCCAATCGAGCTGGCACATCTTTATCTGCGATTTACTTCCGAACCTATAATTAAAATAATTTTATAACAATACCCCGCGCTGAATAGACCAAACCACGCATGCAATGTAATTAGAGTATAACAATTTACAGATCCCTTATCTTACCACACACCGCATAATTTAATTATTCTGAAGCCTTTATTTGTATAACTTTATAGACTATTTTCGCTCAGACCTTTTTAGCCTGTACGTAGTCCAAGTGATGGACAGATAAAACAATATATAACTTTATAGACAATTATTCATCGTACAGAAATTCAGTTACGCTGTGCGCATTTAACGGGTTAAATTTCTTTGTTCTGTATTACAATTGATTCTCTATTCTATTATACCCTAATAAAGTTCAAAATTATATATTAATAAGTCAATTTTCGTTTTTGTATCTAAGACCGGTAGGCTATCTAACTCATAAAAAATCTTCATACGATCCAACAGTCAAGGTAGATCGGCAGGCTGTACAGACCTGGCAGCTTTGAACTCTAACTAAGCCCTAAGGCCAAAAACCGAATCCCACGTCTAGAGATTGGTTAGCTAGTAGACTGAAGAAGAATTAATTACTAGTAGGTATTATCATTATTTGTACTGAGGAATAGGAACTACAAATAATGATGAGTTGTACCTACTCGGGCGAAATTCCTATATTCTTGGGCGTCTTTGATTCCTCTTTATTAGGGAACTGTCGATTTAGACGTCCAAAAATGCACTGTGGTTACAATAACACTTATTTATAATATCCATGTTGGATAATGTTTCTCGTTGTCAACCAAAAGATGCCCACTGCTGGCCAAAGGTCTCTTGTAGGCCTGCGATGTTGCGTTGTTTGAATCCAGCAGCTTCCTGCAACTGGTGTGATGTAGCCAGCGTGGTAGGTACCTACCGGTGATCCTATAACGTCTATCGGTACTTCGAACTATGTACTTTTACGCCAGCCATTTTGAATTCAGCTTGATAATCCTATGTTGCTGACTCTGTTTCTTCTACGGATCTCCTCATTTCTGATTTAATCAGGTAGAGAAACTCCAACTCTCTTCCTCATTTAGTGACCAAGTCACCACCACCACCACTACAGCCTTAATTTCCCACTACTGGGCAGAGGCCTCCTCTCTCATAGAAGAGAGGGATTTAGAGTTTAGATCTACCACGCTGCTCTAATGCGGGTTGGCGGGCTTAAACGTTTATTGTCACAAGATAGTGATAATAACCTGGACCGACTGCTCAACGTGCTCTCCGAGGCATGGAGGTGAAACACTGCCAACTACCAACTCCGGGCTGGCACTAAGAATTTCTTGACAGAATAGAATAGAATAGAAAAGTTTTTTATTCAAATAAACTTTTACAAGTACTTTTGAATCGTCAATTGAATCTACCTACTCTATAACACATGACTCAATATGGCGTGCTCTAGCTGATCAAGGACTAAATAATGACTACATAGAAATTCTGAAAGTAATTTATAAAAACAGCAAAGCAAGAGTCAAAATAGATTCACCAGGGCCATTTTTTAACCTCGAGCGTGGAGTTAGGCAGGGAGATCCCTTATCCCCAAAATTGTTTATATCCGTTCTTGAACACATATTCAGAAATCTAGATTGGAACAAAATAGGTCTCAAATTACATGGAAAATATCTGACACATCTAAGATTTGCAGATGATCTGGTACTGCTAGCTGAAGATCACAAAGAGTTACAATACATGCTACAAACTCTCAGTGAGTATAGTAACTCAGTTGGCTTAGAGATCAACATCGAAAAAACTAAAGTTATGACAAATGTAAATAAAATACCCATCACACTGCAATCAACCAGCATTGAATATGTGGAAGAGTATACTTATCTTGGACATCAAATCTCCTTCAGCAGCGGAATGGACAAAGAGATCAATAGAAGAATAGCAAACACATGGAAAAAGTACTGGAGCATGAAGGAGATATTTAAGGGTGCGCTTCCAATTAAATTAAAAACAAAAGCTATGGAAATATGTTTAACTCCATGTTTAACATACGCCTGTCAAACCTGGACGCTTACGAAAAAACAACTTAACAAAATAGAAACAACTCAAAGAGGAATAGAAAGAAGCTATCTCGGAATTAAGTTAAAGGATCGAATAAATAACTCAGAAATAAGGCATCGCACCCAAGCAAAAGACATTAAAAATATTATTCTTAAATCCAAGTGGAAATGGGCTGGCCATTTACAAAGACTGAAGGACGATAGATGGACAAAAATAGTAACTAATTGGTACCCACCCGGAAAGAAAAGAAAACGGGGCAGACCATTCAAAAGATGGGACGATCCAATAGTTATGATAGCAGGACGAGCCTGGACAACAATAGCCAGAGAGCGGGCCAGATGGAAGGATTTGGAGGAGGCTTTTACCGCGTGAAGCGGTCCTTACAATAGCAAAAAAAATAAGTTATTTTATGTAAACTTAGTAAACTTAATTATAGGCTAAACTTAGATAACATAGAAAAACAGTAGTAGTGGTGGTAGACGCCTGTTTAAGGTGTGGCCTGCCGGGTAAAAGTAGTGTATATACATTCAATTAATTAATATTAAGTTAATATAGAAACTACATACGAGCCTATAAAAACGGAAAATGTAATTTTAAGTATAAAATGTTAATGTTTATATAAATTATGTCAATTGTATAACTTTAATTGTAAGGAATGATAATAAAAAGCTAGTTTATTTTATTTATTTTATTAATTGAATCTACCACTGGTTCGAAAACCCAATACCTAACAATTATTTGCCCGACCCGGGAATCAAACCCAGGACCTCGTGACCTGCATTCGAATATGCTGACCACTAGGCCAACAAAAAGTCTCAGAGTTATAATATTATGTCATCACTATTCACTGGCAACACGCACTGTTCGGATACTTTGGTCTTCAGGCACTGAGCTATTTCAGACGAGAACACAATATCTCGAAGTTTCCCGAACTCTCTCCAGCTAAATTGGATTCGGAGGTTAACCACATTTTTGAAATTAGACTTAGGTCCAATAGGTAGGTCGGACCGGATGACGGATAGTGTTAGTGGCCAATTTGTCGCTACGTCTGTAGATCCTTTATAACAATAGGCAATCTAGGTCTAGCTTATAATGTTACCATGACAGCATTTTCAGTTTCTTGCCCTGTTCATTGCAAAAACACATTAAAAGGGTCCTAAAGCGGAAACGGCCGCGGGATATTGTGGGCTGAGGACATTAGGTGTCAGAATGCTAAGATTAAACTGTTATTAATGATAGATACCTAGCTCTATTCAATATTGCAAAATCTCTGACGGTGGGTTAAGTTGCGTTAGGGTTAAGTATCTAGACTTGAGCGCTTTTGTATATGATGGGAATCAGAAACGAATTAATTCAACTTTTATTTTCTGTGTGTGTAACATTCCTTATTCCTAAGAAAATAGGGCTGCAACTCCAAAAGGATTAATTGTGCGCTTTTTTCGCTGTGCGGTTTTTTCACTGTGAGCTTTTTTATTTTTATGGAGATCCAACTTAATTTTAACGATAACAGATAAATAATCTATGGTTAAGATTAAAGTTAAAATCGAAAATTAACGAAACCTTACTATTGAAACCATGGTTATTTATGCATCGTTAAATTGTTATGTAAGTATGTTTACAGGTACTCTCAACTATCTGTCTATGATTTCAAAATAAGCAGTAAATATTATATTTTTAACAGATAAAAACTCCGATCTTTGTACGGGTTCTGTTTATTTTAGAAACTATTAATCTGATGTTAAATGAACTATACAATTCGCAGGCGGGTGGACTGTAGTAGGTATTGTATTATACTTACAGGATTTAAATACTTACAGGATTTTAAAAAAATCGATGAGAATTCAGATTAATCCGATTTTGATTTTTTTTAATCTATAGGTATAGGTATAAGTACTCAATCGATAGACGACATAGGTAGAATTCTTACAAAAGGATCACAACAGAAGAGGATCTTGTGGCGCTTGTATCCAGCGGTGCCCAGCGACATGTTCGAGATCGTCGATCGACCTAGTGGGGATGTTCTAAAGCTGCATTTCCTGTGCTTATGTTTGCTCTACACTCTACATGAAAACATCTATTTACACAAAAATGTTTTGATAGGTAGGAGGTAGGTAGGTAGGTATGTTACCTAGATAGATTATCACCTATCACGATGGGTAAGCATTCTATACCTACCTAATGAGAATAGACTAACAAAAGTTTAATCAGCAGTATATTATTTATTTTATAATTAAATCAGTTAAGTTTTATTTAATAAATTATAATTAATTTATCACCAATCCTGTTAGAAAATGTAATGAGAAATGAACATTGAACAGTGAACTACTAGCGCCATCTATAAAATATGTTTAACGAAGCTTCAAAAGCAAAGAGGTTGTTCACGAGAACTTGGAAAATTAAACATTTATATTGCATGGTATTATTTTCTAATAAGACAGAAGAATATGTATACCACCTACTAGGAACTTATTGGTAGTTAGATATAAGTAGGTAGGTACCTACCTACTTAATTTTTTAAATTTATTTATGGATGCTGATAAAACTAAATGTTACTAACACTGTGTTTTTAAATTTATTATTATTACTAAGAAAAATAATAAACTTTCAAAAATTGCATTTGTGTGAACTATTAGCGACATCTAGTGTAAATAAAAATATCACGTCTTTTATTTTCTTTATAAATCAAAATTTACTTAGTCCTATTTTACGCAGATAATTTAAATTAAATAATAAAATCAAAATAATTGTAACCTTATATTTAATAATTATGCTTTTTTATTATTCCAATAAGAATCACATTTATCACTAGCGCCATCTAGTATCTAATAGCAAAAAATAAAATACTCAAATTCAGTTGGCGTCGGTAAAACAGTCAAGTAAAAGCTTCGGGACGTTGACTTTTACGCATTCTCGAAATTAATTTTTGTATAAAAAGCTTTTTATGCCGTTGCAATTCGCCATATTGTTTTCATCTGTTTGGCAGAAGTTACAACTTTATAACCGTTTTCATATTTAATTTCCCCGGTTTTTTAATAATTTTCATAAAGAAAAGTGTCTTAGATCATTTTTTGACGTGATAACGTCTTAAACTTAAATCGATGAACGCCGGCTAAACGCTCGAAATGCATGACTGATTGTCAATGTTAGCCGAGCGTGCAAGCGAGAGCGCGGAACAAGAGATAGAGAGGCAATGTTTTCTGACGTTATCACGTAAAATTATCGTCCGTAATCCGACTTCATTGACAACCAATTTTTTATAAGTAGGTAGGTACCTACCTATGTGATGATGCAGTCTAAGATGGAAGTTGGTTATACTGGAAGGGGTAGGTACTTATGGCAGTTTTTATTAGGGTTCCGTACCCAAAGGGTAAAAACGGAACCCTATTAATGTCACTGCTGTCTGTCTGTCTGTCCGTCCGTCCGCCGGTCACAGGTCTCTAGCTCGTAGACGAAATGAGTTAAAACCCTGAAATTTTGGTATTTAGTGTAAAGCGTTGACCCAAAATCAAATATTGAATTTGAAATTGAATTAAATTATTTTTCAGGGGGACTCCCATACATGAAAAAGGAGCCGGAATTTTTTTTTACCCTAGTTTGTGGGGTATCATTGTTTAGAGCTCATTGAGTAGAGTACGAATATATACCTACCTATATATTTTTTGCTTAAAAATAAGGAAATGGGGGGCCAGCAAAGTTGTCAGTTTTAGACCATTTTTGTGACGGGGCCTATCTCTAAAACTAAACTAGTTAGGAATATGATATTTCAGTATATTATGTACCATATGCTCTATCTCACCTACTTAAAAAAATCAACTTTATTTTTAATGCGGGACCATGTAAGTAAGTAAGTAAGTAAGTTTATTTATTTCCACAAAAATTTGTAACAAAACCACACAATATTTTTAGAATAGGTAGTTTCCTACTTAATCTAAACATAACCAGAAAAACTCGAAAGTTATAACTTGGCCGTTTGCGTGGGTGATAGATCTGACTCCTAACTAGATTACCTGTATCTAGGATGTCATTTCCATTCACGATGCGGTTTGCGGCTTATAAGTTAATCGGTTATTATATTATATTACACTACTTTTCACTATGTACTTCTCACTCGTAGACTCCAAAAACTAATAAAACCATTTAGAATAATATAATAAAACGCCAACCTACCCGCTTTTAAAAGCGGGCACGCGATATTTCGATGCGGCCCCGGCCGATGACGTTCTGACTATGCAAACTCATACATTGATATAAAGTGCAATTTGCAAGAAGTGCCCAAGTGATACAAACTTTGAGCGCACTTATGTATACTATATATACTTAGATGGATATTTTTCTAATTGTTAAAATATACATTAATTTGTACACCAGAAGGTTTCTGTTTACTGTTACTGCTTAAAGAGCTATTTTATATACTTATTAATTAACTATGTCTCTTAATATGATTATTATAGAAATAGTATGTAAACGTATGAATTTGTGTTGTGTTTAATAATTCATCGTAATTTGCATTTGTGTAAAAGTAGCGTATAACTGTTACTGTTTAAAGTGCTATTCTATTTATAAAAATTGAGTTATACTCATATAATAATACAATATGTGTGTGCATGAGTGTGTTAATGTGTGAATATGCATGTATGTGTGAGTAGGTGTTTGTGGTATGTATATTATGTTTATGTAAGAAATGTGTAACCGTGTAGTGTGTTGTTCATATTGTTTAATTAATATGACAATAGATATGTGTGTATGTATCAATGTGTTAATGAATGAATGTTCATGTGTATGTGTTGTATGTGAGTGTGTGATTATGAGTATTAGTTGACAGGTTTGAATTTTTGCATTAGTCTAAGATAGTAAGTAAATTTTCTGTTTGTTCATAATCTAGGGTCATTAAATACTTTATGATGGTTTTTTTAGTTGCGGCTTTAGTTTTATTAAAGATACTTAGAGATTTATTTAATTTGTTGTAGATATAGGGTCCTATGAAAACTGCTTGGCGTCGTGTAGATCTTAGTTTTATCTTAGGAATTGAACTTACTCGCCAAGTTCTCCTTAGACCTTCTAGTTTTCGGGTTATTTCTTTATAGTTTAGTTTGATGTGCTGCTTTATAACTATATTGCATATGAAAAGTTGGCGGACGGTTGGTAATTCGCAATCTCGATACAATTGTACTGTTGGGTAGCGATAGGGTTTAAAATATGAGACCTTTAATAAAGCACGTTGTGCTCTCTCGATTTTTAACATATGCGTTTTTCTTGCTCCTCCCCAAACTGGGATACAATAAGCTAGTACTGATTGCACTAAGGCAAAGTATATTTGTTTTATCAAATGTTTGTCTGCAATACTGCGAAGATTTTTAAATATGAATATTAGTTTTCTAGTACGTGCTGCAAGACTGTTTATGTGGTTTTCCCATGTTAGATGTTGATCTAGTTGGACTCCGAGGTATTTAATTTCGTCAGTCTGAGTTATTAGGGGACAGTTGCATGATTTGCCATTACCAGACATATTTGTGGTTGAGCATGAGTGCATTTTCAAATGTATTTGTCCTTGTTTCGGCTGGGAAATTTGAGTGTATGAAAATGTCATGAATTTAGTTTTTTGTATGTTTAGGGTCAAAAGGTTATTATTTAGCCACTTTTGAATCTGCACTAGGCTAGCTTCTGAATCTGCTGTGACTCTCGACCATGTATTTCCAGTAAACAGGATGGCTGTATCATCGGCGAATGAGAATATTTTGGCATTTTGGATGTTCATGTTACAAAGATCATTGATGTATATCAAAAATAGGGTGGGGCCTAACACACTACCTTGAGGTACTCCAAAAGTTACTTGTTCTTCATTGCTGATATAGTCAAGTATTTTAACTGATTGTGTTCGATTTGATAGGTAACTTTTAAAAAATTCCAGCGGTAGGCCTCTTATACCACATGATTCTAATTTAGCCAAGAGAATAGGGACAGACACCGTATCAAAGGCCTTTGCTAGGTCTAGGAAAACTCCTAGACATTTTTGACCTTTGTCCAAGTTAGTTGCTATATCGTCAATAATTGCTGCGACCGCATCTTCAGTCGATTTCTTTGCACGGAATCCAAATTGATTGGAAGATAGTATGCGGTTTCGTTCTAAGTAGGATGTTAAGCGTATATTAATCACTTTTTCTACGATTTTGGATAAAGCTGGTAGAAGCGATATTGGACGATAGTTAGCAATTTGATCTCTATCCCCACTCTTATAGATTGGGCAAATAATAGATTTTTTTAGACACGATGGAAAAATTCCTGTTGTTATTGTTAGATTACAAATATGAGCGATTGGTTGGCAGAGACTGGTTTTAGCCATCTTTATGATTTTAATTGGAATGCCGTCCCACCCTGCTGCTACATTCTCATCAAGAGATGTTATTATTTTATGAATTTCATATTCGTCAGTAAGTGAGAGAGCTAGAGAGTGGTAGGCATTTATCTGGTTTGGTATGTTTTTTGTTAGTAAATTATGATCGAGGCTATTGTTTGTTAAGATTTCGCCAGCTAATTTTGATCCAACTTGTGTAAAATATAGATTGACATCATTTACAGAATCCTGTGGGAGATTTTTCAAGGCAAGAAGTGGCGCAGATTGTTCTTTTGTACTAGTAAATTGGCAAATGTCTTTAATAGTAATCCACGTATGTCTGAGATTTTTGTGATATTTGTTTAGGAGTCCTCTATAGTATTCACGTTTTAATGTTCTGAGTAGATTATTACACGTATTTCTATAGTTTTTGTACGTCTTTTGCAATTCCTCATCATTTGGATGTTTCCTTACTTTGTTATGTAGTTTGTTTCGTTTATTTATACATTTGATGATTCCATAGGTAATCCATGGTTTCAAATTTCTTTGCTTTCGGGACTTAGTAATATAGGTTGTGAAGTCATTCATTGTGTTTTTGATAGTATTTATGAATAAATTAGTTGCTTCTTCCGGATCTGTTGAGTCAGTCACGATTTTCCAATCAATATTCATTAGTTTTTTAGAAACACCATCATAGTTAATTTTTTTAAAGGTTTTTTGGTAGAAATTTTGTGTCGTTTTACTTTTATCTAGTTTAAGCTTTAGAATAACAGTGTCGTGGTCTGTGATGTCTGTTTTACAAACTATAATTAATGGTTTAGATTTGGAATTCGTTTTTAGTAATATATGATCTAAACATGTGTCGGACCTAGTAGGATGTGTATGTGCTGCCAACAGACCATGGGAAGCAGCTACGTTAAGATAGTCGATGGATGAGCTACTATCTTTCGGTGGTATGATGTTTATATTGATATCCCCAGCGATAATTAAATTACTTTGGTCTTTGAGTTTCTTTAGCAAATGGTCGAGGGAATTAACAAAATTATCTACTTTTTTAAACGCACATGGTCGGTATATGCCAAGTACTGTAAGTTTGGGGTAGAGTTGAATTGCTAAACAGTTAGCTTCATGAACTAAGGGTTCATAAACACGAATAGGGCTAAAATTATCCTTGACATATATCACCACACCATCATTTTGGTTGAAGTTATTTTTAGTATAGTATTTTTGATAACCTATTAAATTGGGAATATCTGACCCGTCAGTGTCTTTAGATAACCAGCACTCTGTCATCACAAGAATATCGAAGTTAGATGTCGCCAATCTTCTTAACAAAACGCAAAAATCGTCAATGTTTTTTTGAATGCTACGGATATTTTGTGTTATCACTGTTAAACAGCGGCCTTTTAGCTCTTTCAAAAGCTGAGCGCACATCTCAGCCTCATCAACCATATAAGTATTTGCGATATTGATTGAGTCAATATCACAAGCTAGTTCTGTGAAGTCCGTCATCTTATTACATTATGTATACGTAAAACGTACGTTTCATACGTACGGTTCATTGATATGGATGGGAGAATTGATATGGTTGATGAGGAAGTTAATACGTTTGGCATTCTATTAATACTAAAATGGTTGGAGTCCGCATAGTAAATAAATTTGAGAAAGTACATGGTATAAACGTTTTGAGTGTAATTATTAAGATAAATAAAGAACAATTCAAGCATGATGAAATTAAAAACGGAAGCAACAAAAAAAGTATCATATAGTCATTGCTGATTCTTAAGAGAGTCAAGCGTGTTTTGGTTATTTATAAGAAAAGCTTTATGGTTGATTTCTTTTTTAAGATAGACTTTTCCATCTTTTATCCAACAAAATTTATATTGGTTGGTTTTAGCAAATGCCCGCGAATGGAAGTAGACATTCCTAGCGTGAGGAGTGAGATAATCATTTACATAAATAAAATCCTGATTACCTTCAAAACCCAGGTTGTGTGCGTTAATTTTGCACCCTGCATTGGCCAAGTTGTAACTTTTTACACATTTAAGAAGTTTCTTTTTATCTTCAACACGAGTGAATTTAACTACGATGGTGCTGCTGTCCTTTTTCCTGTTGTTTATCCGGTAAGCTGAGCTAATCTCGATGCCATCCAATCCTACGATCTCGCACAGCTTTTTGACAGGTTCTTCAATTACTTCACCCTCCTTGAATGGAATGTTCTTAATTTCCACTGTTTTTATTCTTTTTAGGCGCAAGAGTTCTTCAATTTTCTCTTCTAGATGCTGTATAGTCTTTGTCTGTCCATTTTCGAGTCTTGTGATACGCTCTTCTAGTTTATTTATTCTATCCGCGTATACATTATTCTGTGCTTCAGTTATTGCAAGACGGTCCATTATTTCGCAGAAAATTTTACTGTTACTTTCCTTGATGTCTTGCCTTATTTTGTCAAACTTTTCTTCCATGTCTTCTTTAAAGCTTTTAATCATTTGCTTGATCTCCTCTTTAAAATCCGGCTGTTGTAGATCCCTATCTCGACGTCTTTTAATTATATTTTCATTTCTTGGTGTATCCATTTTTTCTGGTGTCACAGTGTCCATATAATCTTCCGACATTTGCAATTGGGCAGAGTGCCACTTCTAGTACAATATTTGCTATGTATTATAACAAACTGGTTTAAATACGATTTATTTGATATTTTAACTCTTATAAGCAAGCAACGTCCGCTCGGTGCGACGGGTGCGGTGCGAAAAAAAGTCACCCCATCAGTTTTTTTTTTTTAATTTTACTACCCTATGTCACCCAGAATAAGCTAAGAATTATAACGATACCTGATCCATCAAAATCGGTTCAGGTATATAGAAGTTATGATGGAATATACAAACTCACATACATAATATACATGAACCCTGAAAACAATATCCTACTCCTTTTTTCAGGCAGTCGTATAAAAAACGAGGTTTAGCTATTAGTTCGATGTATTTTACCAACTTTTATTGTTTGCTGCTGCTTATTCTGCATTAGATTAAATTGTGCACAGTAGGTATTTACTCAATATATTGTACCTATACTAATTTTAATAGAATAGAATAGAATAGAAAAGTTTTTTATTCAAATAAACTTTTACAAGTACTTTTGAATCGTCAATTGAATTTACCACAGGTTCGGAATGCAGTTCCAGCCGAGAAGAACCTGCAAGCAACTCGGCGGTTGCTCTTTTTTAAAAATAACATTAATAACAATTATTATTATTAATGTACATGATTGAAATGCCGTCTCGCGCATTGCTGGAACGAGTTAAATCCAAGCTTTTTTATCGTTTATATAATCTTCAATTGTATAATAAGCTTTTTTTATGAGCATACTTTTAATAGAGTTCTTAAACTTGTGTAAAGGCAAGTCTAAGACATATTTTTTATTCAGATAAACTTTTACAAGTGCTTTTGAATCGACAAATGAATCTACCAATGGTTCGGAATGGTTCTTACAATTCTACACATGTTAAGAAGGGCAGACAAAAGTAGCCCCATTTCCGACGGCGGCACCCGTTCACGAGCATGACGCATGATCCAGCCATTGCTTCGCTCAACCATATTTGAGGGAACGTAACAACCCGCACCACACGACACCACCACAGAAATGTTTAATGCATTGTGTTAGGTAGGCTGTCCATGGACCCCCAGCGTTAATTGCACGGACCCCTCAGGGGTCCATGGATCACAGGTTAAGAAAGAAAGGCTCTAGAAAGAAATCCCTTCGCCCTGAAGGCACGTGTAGAGTACGTAGATTGCTAGTAGGTACAGGTCAAAGGCCATGAAAGAAACAAGATCGAGGTAAGTACTCATACAACAATCATCAAAGGATCACTCCAAACTTAATAAGGCCCTCCCTCTCACAGCCTCCGACCGACGCATGATTTCACAATAATAATGCATCTTAGAACTCGGGGGGAATTCTTTTGCCAGTTCCTAACCTTTATTATTATATGAGTTGGTGCGATTTTACAGTGTGAGCGCGGCTTTACTTTTTATATTAGTGAAGATAAATGAATTCAGTTTGCGTGCAAAGTCAATACAATTTATTTTTTATATGGATTTCCAAATCTCCGTAAATGTAGAGTAGCTACCTAAGTGCAGTCACACCTAAATAAAAAATTAAAATTTTAATGTACTTAAATTAAAATTTAAGACAAAAAACTATTAAGTATATACCTACATCATACATACATAATATATTGATTGCTTGCTTTTGTAGCTACCTACTTTGTTATGAATAAATAATAATACATAGGTAACTACGGAATTCATACTAATAAATAACCTACTTAAATTAAGTATACCTATTAGATGCCTATTAGGTATATTTTTTAAATAAATAAATGCATAAAGTGAATCGCTAAACCGATTGTGATCAAGTTTGGCACAGAGATATTTTGGATCCTGGAGAGGACCATAAGATACTATCCGGGAATTCGAGAAGGTCCTACTAGTGCAGTCAAATTTGACTCCAAAAGTGGCTAAAATCGCAAACGAACGGCTAGTTCTGATTTTTTAATATGTTGTTAGGACCACTACCAGTAGTGTAAATCCAATTTTGCAGCTTCGAAAGACCTGTGCTAACTTTGCAGCACTCGAAAAACCACGAAATTTTCGCACTACTTTTGGTTTTTTCAATATAAGTCCTAAACTATGGGTTTAAAAAAAATATTTTCTATACGTTTTTAAAGAAGATTAAAATTGCTACAATTTAAGACCAAAACTAGCTCTTTAAATTCAATATTTGCTGAGATACAGCTTTCCGAAAATTGACATTTAATTCCGAAAAAGTGAAATTTTAAGATTTGGTCAATTTTAAACCCCGCTATCCGGGAAAATACTCATTTTACGGATAAAGTTAATTGAAAAGATGTTGTAGTAAATATAATTAGCTTTAATTTAAACACTAAACGACGTCTGTAGCCCATATAGTTTACTTATAAATCCTAAAAGTTTAAAAAATGGGAAAATTGCAGTTTTCTCTTCAGTTTGTTTTGAATGTAGTTTGAAAGAAAAAACCATGTACACCCACAAGAAATATGTATTAAAACTATTACTAAGTATTTATATTTAGTATTTATAATGTTATTTATTCAAGAAAAAAATTATTTATATTATTATTGATATTTTTTGATTTTTACGAAACATATATTAACCTGTATTAAAAGGACATTATGAGTTCCGAGCAATATAAGTCGTAAACTACGCATTTTTTTAAAATATTTTCTATACATTTTTAAAGTAAACTAAAATTGCTACAATTTGACACCAGAACCAGTTTTGTAACTTCAATACTTGCCGAGATACAGCTCTCCTAAAATAGAACTTTTTCCAAAAAAAGTGAAAATTTATGATTTGGTCAATTTTCAATCGCCATCTTGAGGATAATACTCATTATAAGGGTAAAATTATAGTAAAAATGTTGTAGTAAATCTAATTAGCTTTAATTTAAGGGTGGAACGACGTCTCTAGGCCATATAGTTTACTCACAAACCTTAATGAACAATTATAACCAAAAATAATATCTTTGCAATGCAGGTTAATATGCTTCATAAATATCAATAAAATAAGATAAATAAATATTTTTTTTTTCATAAATAACATTATGAATACTATAATAATAGATTAAATGTACATTTCTTGTGGATGTTCATGGTTTTTCCTTTCAAGGTACTCACAAACCAAACTAAGCAGAGCAAATTTACGAAAATTGTTTTCCCATTTTTTGGACTTTTAAGATTTGTGAGTAAACTATATGTTCTAGAGATGTCGTATTACCCTTAAATTAAAGTTAATTAGATTTACTATAACATTTTTACCTATAATTCTACACATAAAATGAGTATTATCCCCAAGATCGCGGTCGAAAATTGACCAACTCTTAAATTTTCACTTTTTTTGAAAAAAGTTCAATTTTAGGAGAGCTGTATCTCGGCAATTATTGAAGCTACAGAACTGGTTCTGATGTCAAACTGTAGCAATTTTAGTCTACTTTAAAAATGTATAGAAAATATTAAACAAAAATGCGTAGTTTACGACTTATATTGCTCGGAACTCATAATGTCATTTTAATACAGATTAATATGTTTCATAAAAATCAATAAATATCAATAATAATATAAATAATTTTTTTCTTGAATAAATAACATTATAAATACTTAATTTAAATACTTAGTAATAGTTTTAATACATATTTCTTGTGGATCTACATGGTTTTTTCTTTCAAATTACATTCAAAACAAACTAAAGAGAAAACTGCAATTTTCGCATTTTTTAAACTTTTAGGATTTGTAAGTAAACTATATGGGCTACAGACGTTGTTTAGTGTTTAAATTAAAGCTAATTATATTTACTACAACATCTTTTCTATTAACTTTACTCGTAAAATGAGTATTTTCCCCGATATCGGGGTTTAAAATTGACCGAATCTTAAAATTTCACTTTTTTGGAATTAATTGTCAATTTTTGGAGAGCTGTATCTCAATAAATATTGAATTCAAAGAGCTAGTTTTGGTCTTAAATTGTAGCAATTTTAGTCTACTTTAAAAAAGTATAGAAAAATATTTTTTTAAAAACGCATAGTTTAGGACTTATATTGAAAAACCCAAAAAAAGTGCAAAAATTTCGCGGTTTTTCAAGTGCTACAAAATTAGCACAGGTCTTTCGAAGCTGCAAAATTGAATTTAGACTACTGGTAGTGGTCCTAACAACATATTAAAAAATCAGAACTAGCCGTTCGTTTGCGATTTTAATGTCAAAAGACATGGCCGGAATTTGCCCTGATTAGTCGAAAAAAAACTTACTTAAATAAACATAAATGGAGGTTAATTATTCATATGTGAAAATTGCTTTTAAAATAAACTAAAATATATCGTGGCAATTACATTTCTCCAGCGCAGGCGTGGAAAAAACACAAAAAATAAGAATGTTAACTGTTATTTGTTTTTCTAACTTTTCTAAGGTCATATCCAAGAAGGTTATATATATCTATGTAGACACTGGAGACTGCACCTGAAACATTGTAGTTAAGACAAATTAGTCATTCAGCTAGGATATTTTTTCTCTCTAGTTTTTCTATACCTCACACACTTTATTTTGTAGTTGAGAACGAGACAAAGCATGTTCAAGGCTACATTTCTTTGCTTCAACATTTTCAGCTCAAAATCCATAGGTTCCGTGATTCTGGTCATATCAGTAAAGTGTTCTGACTTCTGTGGTAAGTTATTGTTTTTTTTTTTTGTCAAAATGGCGTTTTCGTTGTTGTGTGGTTGTTTCGTAACAATTAAAAATAATTATTGATTTCTTGCGAGCTTCTGTTCCTCTAGTTGTGTTTTATACAGTTTTATAATTTAGTGCTATTTATATTTGAGACGTTGACTCTTTCTTGTTTCATTGAAACAAGACTCGTATGTTTTGTTTTTTAAAATATCTGACAGAAAACAAGGAGAAATGTTTTAAATGTGGCTCGCCGGTATAAAACAACATTAAGTTGATTCGATTTCCTAAACCTGCTATAAGGAATTTTGCGCGGTACGTAGGTATAACCTAACCTAACTTATGTAGATTTATACTAAAATTATTTCTCTATATTTTATCCATAAACAGATACAAGCACACCTTTTCATATATTTTATAGTGATATCAGCAGGTGTGCATAAGTCTATAGTTTTCTGCTGAACATACTGATGTGTTACTGTCAACCATTTTCCAGATACCTACTACTAGTTATGAAAAAAATTATTATTGGTAGCCCACCCTTAGTGTTTACTATTTATTACCTATAGGGTAGTAAAAATACTTTCTTATATGTTATGGTGTGCTGTGGCGATCCTTGCAAGAGACCTATGTCCAGCAGTGGACGTCCATTGGTTGAAACGATATGTTATGGTATATATTATTTGTAATAATTAGTCCTACCAAGTACCAATTAATCAACAAAACTATTTCTTTTCAGATGTGAACTATGTGATATTCAGATGTGAAGATGAATTTAAACAGACAAGTTTTGCTGATTGTACTAAACAGAAGTTACAAAGAACTGTTGTTCCATGCCCGCCAACCCACATTGGAGCAGCGTGGTGGGTCTAAGCTCTAAATCCTCTCTCCTATGAGAGAGGAGGCCTGTGCCCAGCAGTGGGTCATTAAAAAGGCTGTAGTGGTGGTGGTGGTGGTGGCTGTTCCATGTGATGTAATCGAATATGAAAATATTAACAGCATTGTAAATAGCGTCTCATACATATTATTATGTTTAAAAAGATTTTGTATTTTGAAAAATAGATCATTTTCAGAAGAAGCATCAGCCACCACACTCAAAAAAAATCCTTACACATCTATACTAATCTATACTAATATAATAAAGGGGAAGAATTTGTTTGTTTGAACGCGCTAATCTCAGAAACTACTGGACCGATTTCAAAAATTCTTTCACCGTTGGATATGTATGTGATCCTTGAGTGCTATAGGCTATATTATATAATGTACCACGGGCGAAGCCGGGGCGGACCGCTAGTAATAATATAATAAAGCGGAAGAGTTTGTTTGAACGCGCTAATCTCAGGAACTACTAGACCGATTTCAAAAATTCTTGCACCGTTGGATATGTACGTGATCCTGGAGTGCTATAGGCTATATATTATGTACCACGGGCGAAGCCGGGGCGGACCGCTAGTAAATAAATATGCATTGTTAGAACAAAAACCTGTTGTTTTATTTTGAATCCTAACTAAAACTTTATTTATAAGGCATTTTGACTCGAAAGAGAACTTGGTGTATTTTATTAACCAGTTCTCTCTCGAGTCAAAATGCCTTATCTAAAAATATTATTTAGTCCACATTTGAATCTCCCGTCAAAGAGTTGTTGGAGGATCAATCTAGATGGCGCTGAACTGTTCTCAATTTTTTCGACATCCCTACGTCAAAATTAGGTACCTACTGAATAGATTAAAAATTAAAGACGTTCGGATATTATACACGCACACGACCATAAGTGCTAATTAATACAAAATATATCGTTAGTATTTATTATACGTGTATCCGAACGCAAATGCAATATGACAGTAAAATAAAAACAAAAACAAATAAAAGTAAACATTCTTATTTTTTGTGTTTTTTTCCACGCCTGCGGTGGAGAAATGTAATTACCGCGATATGTTTTAGTTTATTTTAAAAGCAATTTTCACATATGAATAATTAACCTCCATTTATGTTTATTTAAGTAAGTTTTTTTTTCGATTAATCGAGCAAATTCCGGCCATGTCCGAGGACACAGCTCCATACAAATTCCGGCCATGTCCTTTGACTGGCGTATACGGGATTTTAAGAAACTTAAAATCCCTATATCAACTAGTATAAAATAAATCATTTGTATATTTTTTACAAATATTGGTAGATAAGTAATTACTCTACCAATGCTTACAGAGCTAGAAATAGAAATTACCTTTACTGTTGAAAAGAGTTTAATTTACTTTTACTTATTTAGTAACTCTACATAATGCAGACTTTTATAGATAGAGTGAAACTAAGCCTTTGTGTTATTTGCCGCAATAATATTAGGTACGTCGCGCTATAAAAGTAGAAGAGAAAAGTTGAATTAAAAAATAGCACAGACAGGTAAAATCGTAACACTCCTTTTTGCTTTAATCAAGTAACAAATACAATAAATAACCACACAATATTAATATCTAATATTCCCTCTTACGGATCAACGCAATATTATTAGCAACGGTTAAATAAAAAATATAAAGTCTTTGTCGTGATGAAAAAACCCCCACCCAATGGGGTCGCCCCCGCCATATTAAATTCTATGGGGACGTTGTCATGGAGGAAAAAAAATACTTGTGTATGCCACTGTACCGCACGCCGCGCTTACCATATACGGGCAATTTTAAATAACTTATCCCCGCCGTGTTTAGGAGTATATTTTTATGTTTCTACGTATTTATAGTAGGTAGGTACCTCCCTATGAAAATAACTGAAACACACGGTCAAACTTTAATTTTGAGAAAGAGGTCAATCGCCAAAGTACCTAGGGAGCTGAAGACGAAAGTCTTCGTAGGATGTTATCAGCACATGCGCTGCGAGGACATAATCTCAAGCTACAACATCAATAATTGGCATCGTCAAATCCTTTAAGCAATTCCTGTCAAACAGAGTTAGTTGTACACATGTGGAACAAATTAGGTACCTGAAGACGTAGTGAAATCAAGCTCATTAAATAAATTTAAAAACCAATTAGACAAATAGATATTATCTATATGTATCAGCGAAAGCTGCTAGTCTTATTAGTATTACAAATAATAATAGTAATAATGTATCAACTTATCATCTGCAAAAGACTCCAAGTCCGATTCCCGGTTGGACAAACATATCGTCACTGGAAAGGCAAATTTACTTAACCGCCAAATTGGGCATATTGAGTTATATACATATTCGGAATCAGCGAATTTTTCTGCATCGATCTATCTAGGTAACATTGCAATCGGATTACTTTTGTGGCGCTTCAGTAACCCGTAAAAACGAGGGAATTCTTTTGTTTTGATTACTGAAACGACACATTTTTTGGTCTTTTTTATACTATTGTCGCATAAGTCATATTAACTTACTATATAAATATAAAAATTTCAATTAAAGTAAGTATGTCTTTCTGCCGTCTGGAAAACCATGTTGTTTAAGAAATTTTGGTTTAAATAAATTGCAATACAGCGTGGCGTTTAAGTAATTTAGCCTGACTGTTATTGAACAGTTTGCGGGCTATAAAAATTTTTGCCCTGCAGTAAAATTTTTGTAAAAGTCACGAATGTATTTTTTCCTATTCGCCCAAATATAATTCTACATCTCTTAAGTAAATATACTGACAATAATATTGATGTCGTTGTGGAATAAGTATCGACGCGACAGTTCAAAATCGTAAGTGAACGCGCCCAGGCAGGTGCTCGCAGGCGGTTAAGTCAGTCGGCTCGACAGATATTTTTGGAGCCGCTGCTGCTGCTACGTGAGAATATTAGTGTGAAAATATGTAAATAATATATTTATTTCATTGATTAATTATCTATATTAAAATAATAAAGCGGAAAAGTTTGTTTGTTTGAACCCTTTATTTTCTGGCAGTACCTGTCGCATTTGAATTTTTTTTTGTATTTGATAGCCCAATTTTTGGGGAAGGTTACAGGTTATTATCCCTACTAGCCTCCCCTAAGGGGGTAAAGTGGGGGTAGAAAGTTTGTATGAAAGTCCTATGTTTTTAAAGTTACAGACCTGAAAATCTGTTATTTTTAAATATATAAGTTATTCTGGAAAATCTGCCATTTAGGGTGGTAAAATAGGGGATGACAGTTTTAAGGTAAGTTTTAATTATTGTTATTATTAACTTGTAAGGAAGGGAGGCTCTTTCAAGGGTGTAAGTATCAGGCTCTCAGATATCTCGGAAATAGTAATGAGAAAATTCACCTCTAAGGGGGTAAAATGGGGGTTCGAAGGTTACATGAAAATCCTATTTTTTAAAGATACATGAAAATTGACATATAAGTTACTAGCGATTGCCCGCGAATTTGCCCACGTA
Organism: Melanargia galathea; assembly: GCA_920104075.1. NCBI lineage: Eukaryota > Metazoa > Arthropoda > Insecta > Lepidoptera > Nymphalidae > Melanargia > Melanargia galathea. The sequence goes on along the minus strand of OV049872.1, from coordinate 3,968,040 downwards.
CAATTTCTGATTTCCTATGAGATTATGTTTTCCCGCTGTAGAGAGGCGTATCGAAATCCCAAATACTGATTTTCATGAATCTCTGTTGAAAAATTACGGATTTTAATACAAACTTTCATCCCGTCGTTCTTTGGGGGTGTAAATTCTGAAAATCCTGAAATAACAGTTAATTTATCTTTAACGGAAAACTTCCATATCAATTTTCATTTTCTCATTTTTATTTTCAAACTATCATTCAAATATATTCATGGATGGATGGAAAATTAACGCGAAAAATTATGGACCCTAATACTAAACTTCATCCCCTGTTTAACCCACTTGGGGTTGGATTTCTTTAAAACCTGAGACACGTAATTCTTTATTTAAAAGTCTACATCGGAATCGAACGTCTAAATACGAATTTACATGGAAATAACTTGAAAAACGAAGGACTTTCATATAAATTTATATCCCCTGTTTCACTCCCTTAAGAGTTGAATATTAAAAAATCCTTTCTTATCGGATGCTTACGTCACAATAGCTAGTTATCTGTATGCCAAATTTCAGCTCAATCTGTCCAGTGCGTTGTTTGTGCGTGTTGATAGATCAGTTAGTCAGTCCGTCAGTCAGCTTTTCCTTTTATATATTTAGAAGAAGATTAGTTGACGTAATAAATAATGGACTCTCATACAAAACTTCATCCCCTATTAAACCCACTTGGGGGTGGTATTTCTTAAAAACCTGAGACATGTAAGTCTTTATTTGAAAGTTTAAATCCAAATCGAATGTCTAAAGACGATTATTATTCATGGAAATAACTTGAAAAATGAAGGACCTTCATACAAATTCCCATCCCCTATTTCACTTCCTTAGGGGTTGAAAATTAAAAAAAATCTCTCGTTAGTGGATGCTTACGTCACAATAGCTATCTGTATGCCAAATTTCAGCTCGGTCCGTCCAGTGGTTTGAATTGTACGTTGATAGATCAGTCAGTCAGTAAGTCACCTTTTTCTTTTATATATTTAGATTTATATTATGTTTAAATAATAAAAACCTATATAAGTTATTTTGGAAAATCTTCCCTTAAGGGTGGTAAAATAGGGGATGAAAGTTTTTATGGGAAACTTTAATTATTTTTATTATTCTGCCATTGAAAAAAGCTTAAATGGTGTTATGATTTGGACATCACAGTGGAGTACAATTTTCACTCTGGCTAGGAAGTCACCGGAACCCGACAAATTTCCTGGAAGTATTTTTCTGCAATTATATCCCATTTATTAGAATCAGTATACTTAAGAACCTCTACTTCATAGGGTTTCTTAAGTAGACCCATACTGATTTTAATAAATGGGATATACTTAATTGAAGATAAATACTTCAAGGAAATTTGAAAAGAAGGAAATTTGTTGGGTAAAATAAGCAAACTAAGCACTTTTACATTTTAAAAATCAACAGAATATAATATTATAGCTTATGTGAATCCAGATGCAAAAAATGAAAAAATTGAAATACTTAACGAAAAAAATTCCACCATCCAACTGAGACCATGTTACAAAGCGCTGCTGTCAGTATGTATATAAAAAGAAATAGGTATCTGGATCTCAACAAATTGTGTACCAACAAAGTCATACTAGTCATTATAGTTTCATGAAGAGTACAAAAAATTTACCTATACTAATTATTACTATTCAAGACTATTTCATTGATACAGATGTAGAGGACGAAGAAACAGCTGAATAATAGGTTAACATTCATCATCTATGTTATTGTTTTTTATTATCTGAAAGACGATTTTGGGGGTTACTGTTCCTTCCACAGAACACTTATTACACCAATACATTAAGTATAATATACAGTAGTAAAATTTTTGTGTTTTCACCGTAGAAAACTAGTTAAGTTGAATTTATTAAGTTGTGTAAAAATACAATTATTCTCAAAAGTAAGAGCCATGATTAAGATTCATAAACAATAATTATGATTCTATTAGGTGGATTATAATTAACGTTCAAATTAAAAGTTACTTTGATAATTTCTGTATATTGTATGTGTATTTTATTTGAATAACTGCAACTACGTAGTAAATAAGTTGGTACGTAGGTAGATACTTGCATGCAAGGCGCATGTTTAACCTGTGTTGGGATTTAGCTTGGAAAAAGAGCACTTATTTGGAACTCTAATGCTAGAGATTTCAAGTATAGGTTCTAACTGCCTCATTTCAATTATATTAGAGACTTCAGTATGATAGATAGGCATCTTTTTGAATCAATAATTATGGTCTTCAGGTTTTTTTAATGTAGTTGTTCATTGTAATTAATCTCTTACGTAGTTTATCCATATTATGATTACAATAAACTAGACATATGAAAATGGAAATGTATCCTGGAAGTATTTATAGTTCACCAGCATACTAGTTTAGTGATATTAAAAGAAATGTTGTCGTGCTTCTATGTCTTTATGTTATGTCTTATAAGCAAGTTTAATTTACAATTTTTTTTAACTTAACCACGTTACAGTAAATTTGACTCACTTTGCAATGAGGTACTTTTTACTTAACCGCCACTTATTTCCTGAATTAGCAGATATAGTAATCTACAGCATATGAATAAAAATAAAGCTATGAAAACGTTTTACGTATCAAGTTGTTTGATTAAAATCAGATGATAAATAAAAAAGTTATGAATTTTTTTGTTAAAAAAAAAACTTTAAATGGCTTTTTCTCGAAATGCCGTTTTGGCGGTTAAGTAAAATAGCCTTTCCAGTGACGATATTAAAACTACACATATATACATCATAAACAATCACAGACTAACCGGGAAGCAGGCAACCGGCGCAGAAATAACCTCAGACCACCTGATTAAAAACGATTAGCTCCAGCGCTGTAATAAAAACATTTCAAAAATGGAATCCCAGTCGAAGACCAATCATTACCCGGCAATAATGTGCCCGCCATCTCAGGGGACGCTATAAACCTTCCCGCGCAAATCGAGGGAGCTAATGCGCGCTAATTATTATCAGGAACTAGCTGATGCCCGCGACTGCGTCCGCTTCCGCGTCCCGCGTCCTGCAAAATTTATTTGTAGTATCTTAAGTAGTATAGTATATTAGGGAAGGAAAGAGGAAGAAAGGACGACAGATTAAGAGATGGGGAGATGAAATAGCTGCTATGGGGGGGGGGGGAAACATGGACCAAAAGACACGCAGATTAGGGGGAAAAACTTAAAATAAATTATACAATGCATAACAATGTTTAATATTCTGATCGAGGCTAATAAAAAAAAATAAGTAGGTAGTATATTTTAGTATAATTTTGCCAGCATCTTGAGTACTATGCCTCACTCCCTTTAATTAAGAATCACATCACCATCATCATAATCTCGACTGACGTCCACAGCTGGACATAAGATCTCTTACAAAGATCACCACAGAACATGATCTTGAGCCGCGTATATCCAGCGGCTGCCAGCGACTTACTTGAAATCGTCCTTCCAGCTCGTGGAGGTCTTCCAACGCTGCAGTGCGGGGCCATTCGAACACATTAGCACCCTTCTATCGCTTCTTCGAGCTATGTACTCGAAGTACGAAAAAAATGGAATCTGGAAAATGAAATGGCTCGAAAATGGAATAACGTTGAAGCCCAATCATTACCCGGCAACGAGTCACAGCGCAACTTCAGCCGGGATCGTCATTCCAACACCTTAGAACCCCGAATTCTATCGCTTCTTTGAACTATGTGCTCGAAGTATGAGAAAAAATGGAATCTGGAAAATGGAATGGCTCGAAAATGGAATCACGTTGAAGCCCAATCATTACCCGGCAACGAGTCGCAGCGGAACAGTCGTCGTCTCCGGGGACGCTAATCTTCCCGCGCAAATCGAGGGAGCTAATGCGCGCCAATTATCAATTAGCTTGGCGCACTCTTTTGTCTTCAGCGGAAAGTCGACATTGAGGTGTTATTACCTCCCATGAAATAAGCCTCTCAAACGTATATTGATTCTCATATTTTTTAATATTAACCACTCAAACAACATATCAAAATGTCTAGACACGTGTCTACAAAAAATTAATTGCGTTCTCGACTAAAAATTATTATTAGATAAACTTCCAAATATAACAATCTCTAATCACAGAGTACATACAGAGGGGAACCTTCTAGTAAGCGGCCCGCTGTAGGTACACTCACACATATGCGCATGTTTGTCACCAACTGTACCGGTTAGTGGAACGAGCGCGCGTCCGTGAACCGTTGGTGCGTGTGTTTGTGTGAGTATACCTACAGCGGGCCGCTTGTGGAAGCTTCCCCTCTGTAGATTTACTACTCGTGTGCTCTAATGAACTTCAAATAACAGTGAGTTACGCTTAACTGATTAAGTTTAATTTTTATGTAAGTCAATGTTTCCTGTCATTATCATTAGTGTAGGTATCTATTTTTAATCCCTGACTTTTCTATCGATCTAGATTGTGTAAGATTTTTAACATAGTTTCTAATAGATTCTAAAAGTTCCACTATCGCTGCGCCCGGCTGTTTTCGCCATTCAATCGCGTGACACTTCCTGCCTATCAAATTTCATCTAATCATCCCTAAAGTTCCTTAGAAATACTTGCTACTACTATTTGCTAGTAAGTAATTACTTAATAATACCTACTTATTAGTAGGTAGGTTAGTAATTTGAAACTTGCTGATATAAAGCATGTATTTGATAGGTATATAATTTACTCGGTTCAGGATTTTAACATCAGGATCAGGACAACATCCAATTAACTCATCATCATCATCATCATGATCAACCCATTACCGGCTCACTACAGAGCACGGGTCTCCTCTCAGAGTGAGAAGGGTTTTGGCCATAGTCTACCACGCTGGCCAAGCGGATTGGCAGACTTCACACACCTTTGAGAACGTTATGGAGAACTCTCAGGCGTGCAGATTTCCTCACGATGTTTTCCTTCACCGTTAAAGCAAGTGATATTTAAATACTTAAAACGCACATAACTCCGAAAAGTTAGAGGTGCGTGCCCGGGATCGAACCCACGACCTCCGATTAGAAGTCGGTCGTCCTAACCACTGGGCTATCACAGCTTTTTTTTTACTACTTAATAATACCTACTTATTAGTAGGTAGGTTAGTAATTTGAAACTTGCTGATATAAAGTATGTATTTGATAGGTATATAATTTACTCGGTTCAGGATTTCAACATCAGGATCAGGACAACATCCAATTAACTCACGATGTCCAAAGTGATACATGACCATGAGTTCGTGGGGCGAGGATGCTAGGTCCTTTTCTAAGGACCTGTCATCCCGTCTCGTGGAGTCCACGTGTGACCGGAGGACTGGCAGTTACCTCGGTCAGCATATTAGTCTGGCTATTCAATGAAGTAACGCAGCCAGCGTACTGGGCACCTTGCCTCGTTACAGTGGTTTGGATGATTTTTTGGATTTGTAAGTTTTATTTTTAAGTAGTATTTAAGTAGTATTTGTGATAAAAAAAATTAAATAAAAAAAAAGTGATACACATATCTAAGTTTGCATTATTGTGCAGGTAAATAACAGCACTGTATAGATCCCTAACCGAAGTTGAATCGGTTTGATTAATGCCAGTAATTTGCGGGAAACGTGATTGAGATGTCTACCCGATATTTTATGGACGATTTTTTTTTTTGATTATTTTTTTATTTCAATCATTCACAAGGTTTCTCTCACAGAATAAGTAAGTATATTATGTAGATACACCTCCTTGCCTGAATAACTTCGGAGGCAAAGCTTTCTGCGACCAGTTTTTCCGTCATCGGCAAAGCTATAAGCTTTTCTATAGATCTACGTACAGCATCAGTCAATTCCCTTTTCGTTTTTATTTGCGCACGATAACTCGATTGTGAGCAGATAATTGAATCAGCAGTCACTTAGCATAAGCAGACTGACGTAATATTTGGCACATCTGAGTTGCTCTTTATCCTGCGATAATTACCTAATTTCTTCTGACGTCTTCAAATCTCACCTGATGATAAGTGATGATGCTATCTTAAATATAAGCGGGCTAACCTGGCAGATGTCTGTGGCTGTTTTTAAATACTCATAGGTACTCGATTTCTACGAAGCATCGTACCTGAACGTTAAATCGCTTGGCAGCAAGGCTTGCCGCTAGAGTGCTCTCTAACTAATCACGGCTGAATCTTCCCACCAGACCAACCAGAGAGAATTTAGAAAGAGCAGAACTCAACGCAAGGGAGTAGAAATATTTTTTTTTATTTTCAATTAAGTGATCTAAATATGCCCCTCTCCTGATGCGCAAGTACCTTTTTGTCCCACTGGCGGTGGAGACAATGGGCTGCTGGGGCGAGGAAGCGAGGGTTTTCGTGCGTGGCATTAGCCGTCGCCTAACGGAAAGAGGTTGTGATCCGCGCTCTGGGGCCTACCTGGTCCAAAGGTTGTCCATCGCCATTCAGCGTGGTAATGCTGCCAGCTTGATGGGCACCTTTGGCCCAGGGGCAACCAGGGGCGGACTATTTGAATAGGAATATTTTTTATTAAAAACATATTCCATAACAAAAATTTATCTATAAACCAACAAAGACCTATTTACCATGTATTTACCGATGAGAAATTAATGAAAATCGCATCACAGTCAAACTTATGCTAAGTACACGATAAATCTTTGGCCGGGAGCGGTAGCCCCGCAATTTATTCTTCTGCCCGCCCCTAATCCCGTTATTAATGGTACACCCCCCCACTTTCACCCCCCTGATGTGTGCCTTCGGTGCATTCTGAAAAGGAATTGAGATAAGAAGATTTTTGTGTCATCTCAATCGAGGATTCGAAATAATTGCCAACCCTGACTTAGCACAAAAAAAAATCGCGAAATTTTTCTTTTTTCAGGGTTTTTTTCCACACTAGTTTCCACCTCGCAATTAAAATGTCTACCCTTTTTTTAGCAGGTTTATTTTTCAATAAGTTCATTCAAATTTACCGTCACGTTTAATGTTTCTGCTTAACCTGACTGAATCATTTTTTTTTTCATTTAAAGGACTAGTTCCTTTAAATGAAAAAAAAGAAATTATTCAGTCAGTTCACCTTTTATCTATACTTAATAAGTAACATTTTCATGACGACTTTTCACGTGAATTCGTTTCAAAATTAAATTTAAAAAAAACACAGATTTTTCCCACATATTTTAATTTTACTAAATCTTCGGAAAACAAATAGCTACACATATATCTGTAAATTGTGTAATTCATTTAAAGTGTCAGTATTAAAGACAAAGTTACTCTACTTTTCACCATTTAGGTGTGTAGATATACTATAGTTATTTTATTTAAAAAAAAGAAACGTAAATGAGTACGTAGGTCTTTAAATATAAAAAAGCTCTAACCTTTTGAATAGTAAAAATATTATAGCAGCAACAATTAAAGGAATTAGGATAATTATAAACTTTTATGTAGAATTAAAAATGTTACCCGTCACCCAAAACGTACTAGAGATACGAAAGTGGATATCATTAACACCCCAAGAACAAAAAAAAAAGTGAAAGAAGGTTCTTAATCATAGAGCTATTAAAATTAATACACTCATTAAGGGTACCGACCTGTCAAATTAAAAATACCCTTGGCTTTCATCGTCCCTAAGTAAAAAAAGTATTAGGGATTCTCTCCTGGTCGATTAGACCCAATTAAAACGATCGTAATTTTGCGTGTTATTGTTTAATAATAAAGGTTTCTCTCTCTTAATAAGATTTCATCCCCCTTCAGCCCTTGTTTTGCCAGTGACATCTTATTAAAACACAGCCTAGGGCGAACACTCTGATACTTCGGGATACTTGAGTACAGAGTTTGAGAGTGTTTCGTTTTTTAACCCCCGACGCAAAAACGACGGGGTGTTATAAGTTTGATGTGTCTGTGTGTCTGTGTGTGTGTGTGTGTGTGTCTGTCTATCTGTTCCCCTGTGGCGCTCAAGCGGTTTTCTTTGCTTGAAAGGTGAATTTGTCGAGAGTGTTGTTAGCTATGTTTGATGAAAATCGGTCCAAGATGGCCGCCGCTACAAAATGGCGGATTACATATTTTATCACAACTCCCTTAATATGGGTATCAAATGAAAGGGCTTGACTAGTAGAATAGCACTATTGCAAATCCAAGATGGCGGCCGCCACAAAATGGCGAATGTCGGGGGTTTTTTAAATTTTTAATTTATACTTGTCTAGCAGTTAAAAAAATATATTTATTACTTACATAACCTTAACGAAAGTTTGGACAATTTTTATGTTGTTAAAATGTTGTTAAAAATACGCATTATTTTCATTAAAGACTGATATATACTTACCTACCTAGTACCTACACTGTTTATAAGCAGCATAAGAGCGTAACACTATAGGTATGTATTGCTAATGGTGTTATAATGTACAATGTCTGAAATGTATATCAAATAAATACATAAAACTAAACGTCAGTAATTTTTGGTTACATTCGCATTCGCATTTGGTAGCGATATACCTTAAAGATATCGACGTTTTGATACCGCATGCCAATGATATACCTAATAGGTTATTAGCCGCATGCGTTATACCTACGTGAAATTTACCATTGATTCTTCCTTCCAGTCAACTCTGAAGACTCTGAAGACCAGTCTTGAATCAGCAGTCTCTTGCCAGTTCTCACCTGAATCTTGGATTGAAAATCACTTTAATCAAGAGTTACCCAACGAGTTATTAACAGGACTATGCCCCCCCCTCCCCACCAACACGATGTAGTGAAAATATAATGAGGGTGGTAAGAAGAAGGTAGAAGAAGGTGGAAGAAGGTCTTACTGCGACAGTACAAATCAGTCGATTGCGCTGATCAAGCAAGGTCAACCCAAGTCCATAACAAGATGGGTGACCAACTTTGAGGCTCCGAATCAGGCTTTCCGAAAAGCAAGTTAAGGTGTTACGTTTTCCATACTAACTTCATGTTACCATTCAAGTGCGAATGCATTATATATTTAGGGGAGATGTGGCATGAAAGAGCCAGTTTTAAAAAAGGGAACAAAAAAGATATAAGGAAATAAGAAAATAACAAAACTTGTATCATATCATATTGTCTATTCCTTTATGTACGTAATAGCATTGAGCATTTTCCAAAATCAGCAATATTCTTGGATTTCTAGCCATTTATAAAAAATACGAAATTCGGCTCTTTCATAACTCATGGGCATTGAAAGAGCCAACCAAAGTTTTGAAAGAGCCAAGTTATTGTTACAAGACTTAAAATGTAAATTAACGAATATATTATTGAAGATATTTATTATTATTATAATAAATGTTTTTAGAATGCAATCTTTAAATAAACTGTTTACTTAAATCTAAGAAAATCACAAAATTCTCTATTTGAGACCAATATCTGCCAACTTTCTATATTTGTCTCTTTAAGGACTAATGTCTGTTCATTAAGAATATTAAGTAATAAAGATTTCAAAATCAAAAAGGAAAAAAAACAATGAAATACAGAATTCAAAACAAAAACAAATTTAAATGAATAAAAAACTTTTTGGCAAAAATAATGCAACCTCCCTTTTACGCCACAGGATTTCGTTTTCTTATAATTATTATACCCGTCAGTCTTTCTGAAGTCAGGATTGAGGAGTTGTAGTCATTTTTTTTAGATAAGACCACCTAGCAAACTTTTCTAATGATTAACAAAAAAATTACGTGAATCAGTGCAGAAAACCTAGAGAAATCGATGTGCATACATAAAAAAAATTACGCGCCAAATTGAGAATATCTTCCTTTTTGGTAGTCGGTTAAAAAAATAATGTAATTATTCATATAATTAATAAATATAGGTTTTAAATTGTAATGAAAAATAAGTTTTGAAAAAGCCGGTTATGAAAGAGCCGGCTTTTTCATAGCACAGTAGCCCAGCTCTTTCAAAACATATTCTCCGAAGAAATGTAATCTCAAAAAGTAGTACGAAATCATAACTTTACACGAAAAAATAAATATGCTATTGTAAGGCCATAGTATCCATAAACTTATAGTGTAATCATAGTACTGCTAGATTCATAGTTGTAAACGTCAAAAAACAAATAAAATGTACTCAAAAACTTACTTTAGGACGACGAAATCTTTAGTACGTTGCACCGACCCCATTTATTTTCAATGAAGTGTCAAATGTTTGTGGGTGACATCTAGTCAGTGTAGCTATCTTAAAATTATAATTCATAAAGCATTCGTTCGAAAACTACCGCGAAATTCATAGTGGCTCTTTCAAAACTTGGCTCTTTCATACCACATTCCCCTACACTGAAATTACATCGCACAGCCTTAATATAATTTTTAATTTGCGCGAAATTATATTTACATAAGAAAACATTACATAGACAGCTTAATTATTATAATAGCCATCTATTAAACGCTGTTTTGCCTAGCTGACCGAGATGGCTTTACTTCACCTTTAGCTTTTTATGTAATGTTTTCTTTATGTAAATAAAATTTTCCGCAAATTAAACATTAAATTAAGGCTGTGCGATGTAATTTCAGTGTAAATATATAATCGATTCGTTCTTAAATGGTAATAATAAATTAGTATGAAAAACGTACCACCTTAAGCCGTCGGTCCCGGTTATTATCACTAACATATTTAATGATTAATCGTTCTCTTAGTCTAGTCGTTTGCGACAAGGAAGGCCAAAAAAATCCAACAGTAGATGTCCACATGCTGAAATGATGCCGATGATGATGATGCCTAAATAATACATATAAGGTTCAAAATCGCACGAGAACACAACAAATATTGCATTAAATAATTTCCTAATAACACGGCGGGGTGGGTCGGGGAGAAGTGATTGTTATTTGATATAAATTTTATATGAGCCCGCACATCCCCCGCTTGAGAGATACCCACTTATTTATGTTTCTTTCATTTCGTTGCGACCTTTTTGCCGTCTATTTAGCGTGGAATTTCAATATTAGAAATAAAAGGAATGATTATTTATTATTATATATGAAGCATTATATGAAGTGATAGCTTTATGTAAATTATTAGCTGTTAGGTTTTTTCAAAATTCCGCAGGAACTATTTGATTATCCGGGATGCAAAGTAGACTTTGTCTGTCCCCAAGATAAAGCTATCATTGTGCTAAATTTCCTCAAAATCAGATCAGCGGTTGAGCTGTGAAAATGTAACAGACACACAGAGTTACAGTTACAGAGAGTTACTTCCGCATTCATAAAATTAAAATGGATACTTAATTATTAAGGAGACCGCACATAGCGGATGGACCACAGAAATCCTAATAATATAGAGCACTAGAAGTGCGGCGTACGCGTGACCTTGTCGCCGTGCTGAGGACGCGGACGTCGCCAGTGCAACGATGTGTGAGGTAAGCGAAAGATGCGACGCATTTGAAACCTGCGAATTCTACGGCGTCTGCACAGCATTGAGCGTCTTTTGAACATCCCGTGGGATCTCTTGTTTTCCCGGCATAAAAAGTATCCTTTGTCACTCTCTAGGTATTATACACATGCAAAAAATCTCGTCGATCCGTAACTCTGTTGTGGCGTAATTGTAGAATAAACCAACATACAAACACATTCGCATTCCATCCTACCGGCAAAGCCGCCAAGCGATCTAGCGTTCCGGTACGATGCCGCGTAGAAACCGATCCAGTTAAGTATGGGTTTAATAAAAACTGGCATAACTTTCCCAAGTTAATCCACTTCCACCTTAGACCGCATCGTCACTTACCATCAGGTGAGATCGCAGTCTATGGCTAACTTGTAGATGAATAAAAAAAATTCTACTCCAGTAGCCTGAGTATTTCATACAGTTCCTTGGAAACGCCTAATTACAATTCCTAGAAAAAGTGTTCACACAATGTCGTCGCAAGTGTGCGCGAACCTTTTTAATTTAGTTTGAACTTTCCTCAAATGCTTTTTTTTTAACCCCCGACGCAAAAACGACGGGGTGTTATAAGTTTGACGTGTCTGTGTGTGTGTGTGTCTGTCTGTTCCCCTGTGGCGCTCAAACGTGTGGACCGATTTGAATGCGGTTTTTTTTTTTGTTTGAAAGGTGAATTAGTCGAGAGTGTTGTTAGCTATGTTTGATGAAAACCGATCCAAGATAGCCGCCGCTACAAAATGGCGGATTACATATTTTTTCACAACTCCCTTAATATGGGTATCAAATGAAAGGGCTTGACTAGTAGAATAGCACTGTTGCAAATCCAAGATGGCCGCCACCAAACATGGCGAAAGTCGGGGTTTTTTTTAATTTTTAATTTATACTTGTGTACATTACCTACTTACGCTGTACAATCCTACTAATATTATAAATGTGAAAGTGTGGATGTTTGGATGTTTAGATGTTTGGATGTTTGTTACTCTATAACGTCGCAACTACTGAACAGGTTTGGCTGAAATTTTGAATGGAGATAGGTAGATAATGCACATTGCACAATACTAACACACACACAATACTTAACACATAGGCTACTTTTTATCCTGGAAAAATCCACAGATCCCGCGGGATTTTGAAAAAACCCAAATCTACAGCTACAGCTATAGGTAGATCACTATAGCAAACTACCTTGAAAGTAAGTATAAAGGTTGGAAAAGGGAGCGGGAACGGGAACCGTAAATCCACGATTCCCTCAGGATTTGTGAAAAACCGAAATTCACAAAAAAGGGGCCACCACTACAGCCTGTTAACGTCCCACTGCTGGGCACAGGCCTCCTCTCTCATAGGAGAGAGGGATTTAGAGCTTAGACCCACCACGCTGCTCCAGTGCGGGTTGGCGGGCTTTAACGAAGTATTGTCACATGATAGTGATAATAACCGGGCCCGACTGCTTAACGTACTCTCCGAGGCACGGGGGTGAAACAATTATTTGGCCGACCCGGGAATCGAACCCGGGACCTCGTGATCAGCAGTCGAATACGCTAACCACTAGACCAACGAGGCAGGCAAGAAAAAAGGGGCAAAAGCTAGTAATTCATATAATTTGAGTTCTCGACGCGCTGCAGTTTGCGAATTAGGGACCTTTCAGACAGACCGGCGAGGAGAGCAGAGCAAATTTTAATCGCATTTAAAATAGAATCTTAAGACATTGAAATAGGCTTTATTTTTACATGTTAACTCTTTTATGATAAGAGGATGCTCGAGCATGCTCCCAATACGCTCTGTGTGAAATATATGAGAGCAGCCGGTCGGCTACTCGTCGAGCCGGTCGGCTGCTCCATGCCCGTGCCCTTTCGCGCTCGAGCATCCGACCGGCTCCGTTCGCGTGCTCTTTCATGCTCGCACAGCCGACCGTAGGCCGAATATGCTCTGCCGTCCGGCCCAAGAGCGTACGCTCGGCTCCGAGCGCATCCGCGTGTCCGTTCACACAGACCGGCGCGGAGAGCAGAGCAAATTTGAACGGCCGGTCTGTGTGAAAAAAAAAATGCTCTCCGACGCTCTCCGCGCCGGTCTGTCTGAAAGGTCCCTAAAAAGGTTGTAGTTAGTGGGGTAGCTTTAAATGACAATGTTTGAGAGCTAAGAGTTTGAGAGGTGGATGTAGAAATTATGTCCGTGCACCTTTTTTGTTGTTTTTTTTTTTTTTTTTTTCCTTTATTTAAATTGTTTCACATAAATAAGTAGGTAAACACAATACATTATAATATAAAAGCTATATGCAAGGTTAATATCTCAGAAGTATCTGGAGACCGCTGGCTTCTGCGATTTGATACATTGGCCAGCGGTCCCAGATAGCATATTAATATATATATAGCTGTTCGTTCTGATTCACTGACTCATTCATCGCCTCTCCTGTAAAATTTTGTATGAAAAATTTTTTTTTCACAAATGGTTTCGTATAGAGGACAAAAATTCATTAAGAGGAAAAATATGGAGAGAGCTGATGATTGAGGATTTCGGAGACGGTTGAAGAGCACTCTTAAGGTATTGAAGATAGGTGGGGGGTGCTCGAACAAATGTCACTCGAAACGTCATCCAATTGGCAGTGAGCCGAAAAAAAATTCAAAATGGCGAAAAAAAGATGGCCGCCATACAAATTTCGTCGGTGTCCATCTCGAAGGGTATAAAAGATGAAAGAGTTGTTTCTTAGCAAAACATGATCAGGATCCAAAGGTCTACTCGATGAATAGAAAAAAAATTCAAAATGGCGGAATTTATTTTTCCATAGAAAATGTATGGCGAATATTGGAGAGACTACAAGACTACAAGTTGCGAACTATCCAAGGCTTTGATGCGGTTCTTTGGAGAACTCTCAAAGAAAAATATGGGAAGACATGATGATTGAGGGTTTGGAAGATGTTTGAGGAGCCCGGGCAGGATATTGTAGATAGGTGGGAGGTGCTCAAACACAAATTACTCGAAGCCTCATCCAATTGGCACTGCGCTGAAAAAAAAACCCAAAATGGCGGATTCAAGATGGCGGATATACAAATTTCGTCGGTGTCTATCTCACCAAATATACAAGATGGAAGAGTGCTTTCTTGGCAAAAGAAGATCAAGACCTAAGGTCTTCTTGATGTACAGAAAAAAAATCAAATTGGCGGAATTAATTTTTTCACACAAAAAGTTTTTTCATTGATGGTTTCGTATAGAAGACAAAAATTCATGTGGAGGAAAAATATGGAAAGAGCTGATAACTGAAGATTTTAAGATTGGTGAGTGAGCACGGCCAGGATATTAAAGATGGTGGAGGCTGCTCAAACAAAAACAACACTCAAAACCCCGCGGTCCGCTTTAGCGGGCCGCGCACCCACGCGACCTACTAGTATGAATATATATATACATGAGTATATAATAGTATTAAATATATATAAGAGTTATAATATATATATATAAGAGTATATAATAGTATTAATAACAATAATAATTATAAGAATAGTTTTTTTTTTTTGGTACATTCAAACGTATGAATAAGACACAAAATAATAGCATGAATGCGTTAAACACATTAATATACAAAAGAAGATTAAACGTTTATACATACATGTATAAACGTACTTTTTTGTTGTTGTATTTAACTGTTGTAAGATGAAAAGTTATACCTAGAGCTGGGAAAATCACAAAAAGTGACGGCAAAAATATTAGGTAGGGAAAGGGGGGAAAGGTATTCGAACCCTTGATTAGAAGCAACTTACTCGTAGTATACCGCTATCTTTTTAACCAAATCTCCAATTTCTCTATCTTAATAATTTAGGCTTTAAACTAGTGACCCGCCCCGGCTTCACATGGGTAGTACCTATATAATACTTAGGTACCCGCTACTATCCCATCATACGTAATTTTGTTATCTCAAAGGGATTAGATAGCGTTTTCGATGAAAGCTCCTAGACTTGACTTTTTCATACATTTTCAACAATAATTATAATTATTATCTATTATCGCCATAATATGTCCACTGATTTACACAAAACTTTTACAAAATATGCACTTATACCTTCCTGATAAATCACTCTGTCTATTGGTGAAAACTGAAAATATGTTCATTGACTGAATGACTAAATTGACTGGGCTATCAGTAGTTTTTATTAGGGTTCCGTACCCGAAGGGTAAAAACGGAGCCCTATTAATGTCACTCGGCTGTCTGTCCGTCTGTCCGCCGGTCACAGGTCTCTAGCTCGCAGACGAAATGAGTTACAAACCTGAAATTTTGGTATTTAGTGTAAAACGTTAACCCAAAATCAAATATTGAATTAGAAATTGAATTAAATTATTTTTCAGGGGGGCATATACATGAAAAAGGAGCCGGAAAAAAAAATTTTTCTTTACCCTAGCTTGTGGGGTATCATTGTTTAGAGCTCATTAAGTAGAGTACAAATATATATTTTTTTAATTTTTATCTCAAAAACTAAGGGAATGGGAGGCCATCAAAGTTGTCAGTTTTAGACCATTTTTGTGACGGGGGCTATCTCAAAAACTAAACTAGTTGGGAATATGATATTTCAGTATATTATGTACCTACTGTATGCTCTATTTAAACAACAAATACTGAAAACAACGATTTATTAAATAGTTTATAAGCTGTGACCAAAATAAACGAACATTTTTTTGGGTTTTTCTTTCACGGTTTGTTGCGATATCTAGCTCGGAAATTAAATATTTCTTAGACCCAAAATATTATATTGTTCATAATTATGTACGGAACCCTGAAAGAGCGAGGCCCGACTCACACTTGGCTGATTTTTTTTTTTTGAATGATAGGCCTACGCTTGACGACAATCATGCCTGAAAAGCCATGATGAGGTCTAAGTTGGAACGCGCTTGCCTAGACAATGCATATTGACTCTTGCCTTGAAGTTTTTGAGTTTATCGTCAACATACATATACTTACAGACAGACGCGGCGGGGGACTCTGTTGTATAATATTATGTACTTAGTGAAGTAGGTAACCCTAATAAGGATCTATTTGCTTAATTTGATATGTCCACTAAAACTGTTGAGTGAGGCCTTTAGAATAGGTAAATAGCGAGTTACCTGTGAAAATAATTTATGATCGCGTGCCGTTGTGTGGCGCTCGTATAAACTTAACGAACTGTCGACGAAGACGCGGGGCTGCATAGAGTGATGAATGTGACAGAGGTCCCATTAGGCCTCTTGTTCACACGCCGTGAAAAATCACGTTTTACCTTTTACGGTAGCAGGACTAGCAGGGTTGTATGGAGCACAATCATTGGGAGTTTGAAAACACGCACGGCGGCACTACGGCGCGCCGTACGGCGTGCTCCATACAACACTGCGACCGTATAACGTACAAGTATAAATTAGACATTTAAAAAACCCCCGACATACGCCATTTTGTGGCAGCGGCCATCTTGGATTTGCAATAGTGCTATTCTACTAGTCAAGCCCTTTCATTTGATACCTATATTAAGGTAGTTATGAAAAAATGTGTAATCCGCCATTTTGTAGCGGCGGCCATCTTGGACCGATTTTCTTCAAACATAGCTAACAACACTCTCGACTAAATCACCTTTCAAACAAAAAAAACCGCATTCAAATTGGTCCACCCGTTTGAGCGCCACAGGGGAACACACAGACACACACACACACACACACACACATACACACACACACACACACACACACACACACACACACACACACACAGACACGTCAAACTTATAACACCCCGTCGTTTTTGCGTCGGGGGTTAAAAACGTGATTTTTCACGACGTGTGAACAAGAGGCCTTATATGGGACTGCAATGTTTTTACGATTTTAAGCAAAGATGTGAGCATTGTACACTCTTTTGAACTGGATAATGAGATAACACAAACGAAAAGCCGCGAAATGTCAAAAACGTGCAAAAATTCTAATAGGCATATTTTTAAAACTAAATTATGATTTTAAAAAAACATGGAGTTTTTGGAAATTGTACCAATTTAAATCATAATGAACTACCTACAATCTACATAGTTAAAAAAAAACAATAATTAATTGCCGATTCCAATTAAAACTCAAAAATTAGAACAATTTTTTTTTTGTATCTAAAAATTTTCAAAAGCAGTTTTGTCCTTAATAAAAATTAAGGACAAAACTGCTTTTGAAAATTTTTCACATTTTTTGGATCACTTATGCGGTCAAAATGGATTCTCGTGACAATCGACAGCGATAGGTATTTTTTATAGGCTATTTTTTACGCCATGTAAAAAAAATTGAAAAAAGGTAAGTATTTGATCATTTCAAAATTTAAAAAAAAAATACTTTTAACCCACCTCTGTCAAATTGCCACATCTTCCCTGCTAACGCGACTTATCATTGCTGGGAGGGGCGGAGGGCAAAATGAATTCTCGCAACATCCGGAAACCATTATTTATATTTAAGTAGTACCTACCTAGGTATTTTTTCTAGGTTTTAATTTATTTTTATTACAATTTTATCTATGTCACAACATGCACAAAAATAAATTAAAAAAAAAAAAAGAATTTTGTTCAGTTGAAAATTTAAAAAAAATATTATACATTTAGACCACCTCTGTCAAATTGCCACATCTTCCCCGCTAACGCGACTTACCACTGCCGGTCGGGGAGGGAGGGCAAAATGGATTCTCGCGACATTCGGCAGCCATTACAACGACCCTCCGTGCCTCGCGCCCTCGCGCCCTCGCCCCTCACCGGGCGTGTTTACTAAAAATGCGCGTTCAATTTTATATGCGGGCCCTAGGTACTTACCTACCTCGTATCGTGTGCACACAACTTTACCCCGGATTCTTTATTCCAATACTAGCTGAGGCCCGCGACTTCTTTTAGACCCCTAACTTGGAAGAGGTATGCATACCCCTGATCGGTTTCTACACGGCATTGTACCGGAACGAATAACCGTTTGGCGGCACGGCTTTGCTGGTAGGGTGGTAACCAGCTACGGCTCAAGCCTCCCACCAGATCAGACCAGAGACAATTTAGAAACTATAAAATCCCAAATTTCCCCTGCCGGGAATCGAACCCGGGACCTCCCACTTATAAGACCACAGCTCTCCCCACTCTGCCAGGGAGGTCATCATAGGTTATAGTAGGTTTGCTCGCCATGTCCGCTATTTTGGATTTTTCATAACATCATAATAGGTACTACCTGTCTAAACAGGCCCCCAAACTCGTATTGGAGCAGCGTGGGGGTCTAAGCTCTAAATCCCTCTTTCCTATGAGAGACGAGGCCTGTGCCCAGCAGTGGGACTTTAAAAGACTGTTGTGGTGGTGGTGGTCTATACAGACGGCATTTAAGCTGACGGCCAACTGCCAAAATCATATTTCTATGGTGGTAAACAAGTAGGTACTATGAATAGTTTCAAACTTTGTCTTTTGTAAACAAAATATCCACGCTCGTTCATTGAAAAAGACGTGTTTACTGAATTAACTTTTGCCACAGAGCGACGTGAAACTTTAAAACGCCAACTTTTTGAACGATTTGTCGGAATGAATTAAACATTACCCGCTTCCGACCTTCGTGCTGTCGTTTTTCTTGGCAGTCACAGAGTATGCGAAATTAAAAAAAACAATACATGTTCCATTTTCAAATGCACTGACAGTTCGACACGTCGTTCACAAATCACAACCCGTCACTTAATGCGTCCAAGTTTCAAGGTACATTGTACCGAGCATCTGTTATATTTTTCCGAACCAGTCGGTAATGAATTCTTGTTTCTGTACTTACGCATTATTTACGCCCGGGACAAATTGCAGACGTCTCCTTATAAATATTCCTCCGCTTAAATGTGAGGCCGCTCAACTTTTGTAAATAAAAACTTGTACGGATACAATGATATTTAAAACTTTAACGTTATATCGCAGACGGGATGGTGTGTGATAATAATTGTAAAATGAAAATGAGCCGTTTGACTCTTTCATCAATAATAATGTACTTACCTTACTAAATAATGAAGTTCCATAAAAAAAATTTAAGAATATATTTTTCCTCAAACTTCTTTAAAACTTATACCTACACGTGTGTACATTTTTACAATTAAATTTTAATAACGAAGTGATATTATTATGTATGAAATTTATATTTTTGGTCATCCAATAATCTTGCCTCTTCGAAGACGGTATGCCCTAGTCGGGACAGCGTAGTTCAATTAAATTAACAAATTTTGAGATCTAAAGAACTTGGCCTTTTCTTGGTCCCTATCTATCTATAATATAATAAAACTGTAACAGATCCAATTCTGTACATTGAAGATATTTTGAAAATTTTTATTGGAGGGCACTCTATAATCGATACTGAAGCCAAAACTGCAATTTGTTTCATTTTTGTCTGTCTGTCTGTCTGTCTGTCTGTCTGTCTGTCTGTATCTTGGCCGCGCATCACGCCGAAACTACTGAATGGATTCGAATGAAACTTAGTACGATTTGAGTTTATACTCCGAGGTAGGACATAGGATACTTTTTATCCCGAAATTCAGCACGGTGCCCTTGGGAGAGAGGATGAAAGTTAAAACGTGTATTTAGCTGTAATTCATGAACGCGTTGTTCGATTTCACTCATTCTTTTTTTGTTAGAAAGGTAGTACTTTACATATTGTCCCGTAAATATTTCAAGGTCATAGGTTTTTTAGTTCAGAAATGACAGACATAACAACCCTCAAGTATTGGGTTCAAATAACTTGGGACCCGCATCTTTGAACTTACAGCTTATTTTAAGCTGGTGTGTGTTTAAATTTATGTTTGTCGGTCTGTCTATTTGTTCCAGCTAATCTCCGAAACAGCTGGATCGATTTTAATGGAACTTTCAATGTTATAAGGAGTAACAGGCTACATTTAGTTTAGGTACATAAAAGAATTATGGGATCCGATCCGATTCCTATATAAAACCTATAAACACGCGAACGAAGTCGCGGGGGTCAGCTAGTAGGTAATATTTGAGGAGGTAACGATCTATAGTAATGAATGGTACGACGCAGAGAGCTGACCTCTCTATAATTTTGATAAATCTCTTTGTACTGATGTTAACAAGTACTTACTTACAAAGTAAATCCTTACGAATATAAACTTAAATAAGTATCTATCTGTCCCTATTAAAAACTTTTGTATCGATGACTAGTTAATATTTATTATCACATATAATTAATGTCAATGCGGTGAATAACAAATAATTAATTCATTATCGATATACCAACTTTGGAAAACTAACTAATTGATATGCAAGCATACTTTTTATAATAAATACTTTCGATAGCAAATACCTGCGTGTATATGAACAAAGAACTCACTTAGCAATGCCTATTCAAAAGAATTTTGTTTTTTCTTAAATATGTAGATATAAGTAATATAGAGTTATCCATAATATTATGATTGTTAAATTGCGTATTATATACCTATTTAAAAAAATACATACCCTAAGCTGTTCTATAATTAAAAACGCGGACTAGAAACGCAATAATTTACACTTAGTTAAAACATCTGCCTCCAAGGATTTGAATGAGCTCACGCACAACGGAACGTGTAAAAAACTTATTAACATCTCAAACGCAACTGTTATAATTCTTCATTGTGCCGCAGTAAAATAACGCAGGACGCTCTTGAATGAGGCGAAGAAAAAAATTATTGTTTCGAGTTTCATGAAGAAAAAAATTATTTATGCAAATGAGTCACCGGGCGGCAGTGCAAGGGTTAGAATTTGGAGCAATTCAAATTGCACCGAGTTCGTCGAACACTGTGGTTTCGCGTATTTCTATTTTGTATTTAAATAACACTTTTATAACTGCATCTCTGATGACTGTGAAATTAATTATTCATTCGAATGTTTTGATTTTGAGTTGATGATTATTTTAATCGATTAGAGGTTTAGAGAAATATTGCAATCAGTTGCAATTGCAAGTAAAATTAGACAGCCAGTGTGGCCGATTCTGTTGTACACAATCTCTAAATCTAAACTAAAATGACAGGTCTAAATATATTCCTGTCTCTTTCACAATCCTCCCTGCGGAAAAGGATAGCAATAGATTTAGACCTGTCATTTTAGTTTAGGTTTAGAGATTGTGTACAACAAAATTGGCCACAGTATGAAATTATATTTATCAAGAAGCAGTGATGGCCTAGCGGTGAAGACTTCGGAATCCCTTTGGGCTACCCGGCACGCAACACAAACTTTTCGGAGTTAAGTGCGTTTTAAGTAATTAAATATTACTTGCTCTAATGGAGAAGGAAAACACTGTGAGCAAACCTTTAGATACGCTTGAATGTTCTCCCTACTGTTCTCAAAGGCGTGTAAAGATCACCAATCCGCACTTGGCCGGCGTGGTGGATGCTTTATACACTTCTTATTCGGAGAGGAGACCTGTGACATGTAGTGGGCCGGTAATGGGTTGATAATGATGATTATTTATTAAGAACAAGGTCATTAACGTTGGTAACTCTGATTCTCCTGCAGATCTCCTCATCCCAGAGGGATCAAATCAGGAGTGAGGACTCCTGATTTGATCCCTCTGGGATACTCCGAGCGTAGTTCTCTCCATCGTTGGTTGAGTGACCGAGTAACGAGTATTTGAAAAAAGCGCATTTCGATCAGCTTAGATCGTCACTCACCATCAGAGTGCTTAGTCTCAGTTTGAAGCGCTCCAAAACTTTTTAGTATACTATAAGTATACTATTGATCGAATCACCATGACTTCAGAGTAAAATGGATCTAAAATAAGAGTCTTTGGGTTCATTTTGCTCTAAAGTCATTTGTGATTCGATCAATAGTATACTTCTAGTATACTGTTAGTTTTGGAGCGCTTCAAACTTAGACTAAGCACTCTGATGAGATCTCCAACATATCTTCAAAGGATTACCTATCAAACTTTTAGCTGCCATAGATAAAATATATTTGACAAATAAGGCATATATCGTGTGGTGGATTCAGGAAGAAGAGGAGGTACTTATACTTTCTCTTAGTGGATTCAATAGTCCACCTAGCCATAGAAAAATAATTAAATATTATTTGACATAGCCTACACTATCAATTTTATTTATTGATCGTGAACTAATAGTAGGTTCCGACGTTGGCGTTAACGGGCCTCCGAGTGTAACTTTCAAGTTAACGTTAACCGAACGTAAATCTGAAGTTTAGTATGGAAATTAATTTTTGGGAGAACGTCATGATTTGACTATACCTACCTACACATTAAACATTAACTCGACAAGTTAACGTTAACTTGACCAATTAATTCGGGACTCCGATACAAATACCGTAAAAGGGTATTTGACTAATTTTTGGACATTGTTTTAAATTATTCTTTATTACTTACTAGATGATGCCCACGGCTTCGCCCGTGTGGATTTAGGTTTTTAAAAATCCCGTGGGAACTTTTGATTTTCCAGAACAAAAAGTAGCTTATCTGTAGAAACACGTCCCCAACACGGAAAAATCCCGTGGGATCCCCACGATTTCGGAATACAATTCCTTACAGCATCAGGGTTGAGGAGTTGGATATGTACCTACTCGAGTTCATTCAACGATAAAGTCTTTAATTGGTACCCCCAATATCAATTTAAATAACCGAAAGTTTCTAAAACCCATTAGTTTTGGGGATTAGGTCCCCTACAGCATCAGGATTGAGGAGTTGGAATCCAAATTTTTTATAGAACAGGGTCGCAATGTTTCTCTATCGATTAAAAAAAAAATTACGCAAATCAGTTCAGAAATCTCGGAGATATCGGTGTACATAGGTAGAAAAACACAACTCCTCCTTTTTTGAAAGTCGGTTAAAAAAGTAGCCTATGTTACTCCCTGGTTAATTCTCTACTTGTATGTGAAGGTCCCGTCAAAATCGGTTCAGCCGTTCCGAAGATTAGCCCGTTCAAACAGACAGACAGACAGACAGACAGACAGACAGACAGACAGACAGACAGACAGACAGACAAAAATTTTAAAAACTTGTGATTCGGTTATGGTTGCGTTCAAATAACCATATGAGCTTAATATGAGGTAGTTATTTCGATATTACAGACAGACACTTCAATTTTATTTATTAAGTATAGAAGTATAGATTAAAACACACTACATTGATATTTTTCGCAATATCTACAGTGTTAAGAATTAAATCAATGATAAAGTTGAAGTTTTGAAAACCACGCCAAAAACGACATTTCTGATCACATGATACGCGTGACGTCACAAATCGCTATGCAAGTCACTTCTCTCGCTCGCTCCTTTTCGGAACTCGGTGCGTGCGACAGAGACGCTACGCAAGGCGACTGCTGTATCGTAATGTTGTAAATTGTTATACCTACTCATTTTAATATCAATCTTATTCTTTCAAGTATAAAGTTTAGTTTCGGTTGACTTGATAAACTTCAATTATAACAACCAAGTTACGTGCAATCGAGTGACGTCACAAACAATCCCAGAGCGTTCACGTTCCTGATAAAATTTCAAAAATTATTGTTTTATTTCGTGCAAAATATCGCGTAAAATTACATAGTTTAGTTTGATTGAGTGAAATATGTCTTTTTTAGGCTATTATCTGATAAGATGACCACAATCAATAGTATATTTTCAATGTTGTCAAATACCCTATTGTGACCATTGGCGTTAACGGGCCTCCGAGTGTAACTTTCAAGTTAACGTTAACCGAACGTAAATCTGAAGTTTAGTACCTATGGAAATAAATTTTTGGGAGAACGTCATGATTTGACTATACCTACCTACACATTAAACATTAACTCGACAAGTTAACGTTGGCTTGACAAATTAACTCGGAACTCCGATATAGATTCCGTAAAAGCTAATTGTGGCCATTCGAAGCACATTCTGTGATTTAGCTGCACGCAAGCAAACCCGCGATTCCGCGTTAAGTGAAGTCATAAAAATATTTAAAACCTCCTTTGAGCCTCTTTAACAAGAAAAATGCAGCGTTATGCTTTATGGTCCACTTGAATATAATTATTATGGCCGCTATAAAAAGCGAGGCGAATTGTTTCATAAACTATCGCGGTGGGAGATTTTTATCTACCTACGAGTAGGTACCTACTTAACCGCTCGCATGCTACCTGACATTTTCTGAAAGATTGATTGCAAGAAATTTTCTTTTCATGACAATCGACTATGTCCGGTGCACGTTAGATAAGGTTTTATCATATATTTTCTAAGTATAACTGCTGTTGATTTTTCAATGGAGTTTTAGAACAGGAAGAAAAAGGGGGGAGGGGGGCTAGTGATTTTTGAAAGATCTCTTGCAAATGATTATAAAATTAACAACGAGGTCCTAAAGAATCCTAAAGAAGGTCTTAAAGAAGCGCACGTCTATTATCTATATTTTTTTCGACTTTATTTTTTCAAAAACTGAATATAAGAAAGGAACAGTAGTAGAACGTAAACATATAGTTTATTATACACATAGTTACCTTAGATAGATATTATACCTATTATATAGCTATATTACTGCAGTTTTACAACTTTAATAGAGTTTTCAAAGTAAATGGCAAACTGACAGACCCGACAAAAACCGAAATTAATTAATAGTGTTTCGGCTTTTACTTTTGGATACGGCAGGCTAAAATAAAGCCGGAATCTATAGATGATACTCGGTTGGTTCATAATAATCACCCAAAGTATTCCTAATACGAAGATAGCATCAACTGTCTTTCATTTAAAAAGAATAACAGAACACTCATCCTTTCACTCAAAAACTGACGCTGAACAATAACGCCCCTTGTTTTGATTCAAATGATGTTCAAATGTATGCAACCTCTGTAACTGATATCCTTGAGAGCTGTCCCAAATTCAAATTCAGAAAAAAAGCGCCATTCATAGACAGTTTTGTTTTTTTTTTGTCTTAAATGCGCCCGGAATGTAGGACATGCATATGATTATCTGTGCCCTTTAATTTTTTTTAACTAAAAACCGGCTATGAATAATACCAAATCGTTAATCGTAGTTTTGAAATTGGAACGCAGCTGTGTATTTTTTTGCGACATTTTTTTAAATTTGAACGTTTCTGAATCGACCGAAATGTTTAGTTTAGCGATTTGAATATCTCGAATACATTTTTGACTGTGAAGTCAATGGTATTTTTTTAATTAGTCAGTTACGTTAGGGTAATTTGGAAGTATGTATTTAAATAAAAAAAATAGCGCTCCATTCCACCTGCCCTAATAAAAATATCCTTGACTTTTAAAGTTCAGAATTGTTTTTAATTCTTATCAATCCAGTAGATATGAATTTATTAATAGATATTAATAAAAAATTATTTGCAAACATTTTAAGAAATTAAGATATTTTTTAATAAATTTCATGACCTTATTAACTTCCATTGATGTTCACGTTATTAAAACATAAATAATAATAGATACAAAACTATTAGGTAAACACGTATCCAAAAGCGTGCATTTCATGAAGGCAAAAAAGCACTGCTTAACCCGAGAAAAACCCTGCTTAGGTACCTAAGTAGTATTTAAAGAAAAGAGAAGTTGAACTAAAGTTGAAATAGAATTTTTAATAACTGTACCTACTGGCTTCTAACCCTGCTCTTATATATAATAAATTATCAGACGTACAAGTAACTGCATTAGAAAATTAACTGCTAAGTTACAATGACCGAAGTAACCCCGTTTCCCACACGTCTAGCTAACTAAATTTCCATCAGACATCTGCTCGCTAATTGTCTAACAAGCAACGTGCATAAATTGCGCTAAATTATTAGCCCACAAAAAAAAGCGTCACACGGCGACAACTCTTTATTTTTAAAAAAGCAATCGTCTTGAAAAACCTGTCGCAGCCCTTGCTCAAGGTGTGAAATTTGCAAATTCAAAAAAAAAACACCATCCCGAACGAAAGTTCGAAATTCGAATTTTCGACTCACACAGCTTAAAAATAAGGTGACTTTACAAAATGGTTTCATACAACGTATCGAAGTTAGGAGCGCGGCGTATGCAAAACAGTTAACCCATTTCTCGACTCGCCCTATAATTATGGTATTTTGCATATTATTTAAAAGAATAAATATTTATAAGGAAGTGAAATTTAAGAAGTTCTCTTTTTGTAAACTATTTCTTAATAAAACTCGGTTCGTTAAAATGCTTTTGCGTTCGCTGTTACTTTGAATGTTCGTGTCGCTATGCAAATGAGTTTTGCATAAATGTTTCGTGCGACCGATACGTCTTCTCACGTTTTTAATTGATTTTAGATTATAGCGAATGCAGTATGGATGAATTTTAATTGCCTTATTATTTTTTGTAATTTCAGCAATAATTCAATTTGCTAATTTGTTAATGAAATAACGCTGTATTTTATTATTGTGAGTAAAATAATGTATTGATAAGATACAATTCTATATAATTAACAATATTTATTAAATTAAATGAATACAGAAAGAACGACGATGTGTAACTCAAACAAAGAAACTGTCTTTTATTGCAGGTCAGTTGTATTGTATATTTACTTACAAAAAATTAAGCACCAACTCTAATTTAAAATAGATTTAAGTGATAATTTCAAATTCAGATTCAGAAAGAGGAAAAAAAATTAAACTTTTTAAAACTTTTTAAAAAACTTATTTTTTTTAAGTTTTTAAAACTTTTTTTAACCCCCGACGCAAAAACGACGGGGTGTTATAAGTTTGACGTGTCTGTGTGTGTGTGTGTGTGTGTGTGTGTGTGTGTGTGTGTGTGTGTCTGTCTGTTCCCCTGTGGCGCTCAAACGGGTGGACCGATTTGAGTGCGGTTTTTTTTGTTTGAAAGGTGAATTAGTCGAGAGTGTTGTTAGCTATGTTTGATGAAAATCGGTCCAAGATGGCCACCGCTACAAAATGGCGGATGATATATTTTTTCACAACTCCCTTGATATGGGTATCAAATGAAAGGGCTTGACTAGTAGAATAGCACTATTGCAAATTCAAGATGGCCGCCACCACAAAATGGCGAATGTCGGGGGTTTTTTAAATTTTCAATTTATACTTGTTAGAGAAACTCTTTTATGACTGGCAGCCATAGACAAATACATCACATCACAATGTTGTATGAATTAATCTATAATATATTTAGTAGTCTGTAGTTTGAAAACCTGGATACGAATTTCATACATCATAGTACAGTAGGTACTTAACGGTTCACACTATTTTTTTTTGGATTGTTGCCAATTCTGTTGTAGGTAACCGTGGTAGTACATTATTTTAAACTAAACTAAATTGACAGCTCTAGATGTACCTAATGCTATTTATTCTTTTCCACAGGGAACTTTCTTTTTTGTGAAAAGGATACCTAGTGCTATTTAGACCTGTTAATTTAGATTAGAAATTGCATACCGTCAAGCTATACCAATTAACTTATGCATTGGTTGTCTTGCCTATGATTGTTATGTTTTGTTTATTTTGTTGATTTGTTTTATTGATAGACATTTAAAATTCCGTTATCAGAAAATATTTAAAAATAATATTTCTTAAACGTAGACTAATCTGAGTCCCCTTTTTGGTCTTCGAACATAGGCGTTATGGATGCGCAATAAAAATATTTATTTTTGCAAAATTCTCGTATTCACGTGCACTGCAATAAACATAGCTGTTATGAATGCGCGCCACTTTGTGTTGCTGCAAAGGCTCGTCCATTTTTTTTTTTTTGAAGAATTAATTTTTTTTTCAGTCTACGAGTGGGTACCTACTAACTTACCTAGGTACTTCAAAAATAAAACAATTTCCCTAACGACAATAACAGATTCGTTTCGACAAGTGCATCACAATATTGCGGCTCGATTCTTACTTATTGTATTGTACGACCACAATAGTTCCATTGTGTCCTATTCTATAAATCGAACTCGATTGTGAATCGATAGAATTGTTAGGGGCGTTCCGATCGAGTCAAGTGGCTTTTATCGATCCATTATTTACAGATTAGCGGATCTTTTGTTGGCACGATTGGGGGTTATTGAGTTTTGTATTGGTAGGTAAATACAATTGCTTCGTTCGGGTAGAATCTATTGTGTTTCCACCTCTTTGTATTTATATTTGACGTTGTGTACATTATGTTTTATTTAACTGGAGAATTGCGTTTTGAGTCAGTCAAATTGTAAATTCTTTACCAACGGTAAACCTTGAAGGTAAACGGTAAATTAATAACCTTGTAAGAGTTTATGAAGCTATATTATGAAGTTTATGAAGTGCTATATATACAAATTATTTAAGAACTGATATATTTGATATAATATAGGTATATAATATAGTATATGAACTATACCGACATAATATTATAGCACACATAGTATTGATGATTAAGTCCTTTTAATCCTCCGTGGAATGAAGAGTTGCAGCAGTGTTTCCTAGTTGCCTTTAAAAGAAAAAAACTGCTTTGCTGCTTTGCTACTGCTTTGACATGATGCCACGAGAGTCCCGATCTTTTAAGATCTGCCTCAAAATTGAACTTCCCAGGTGTTGATTGATCAGGTCTCCTTTGGCAGATTGCCACTGAAACTCTTTCAACGTTTCTCACTTGTCTTTGTAACATGCATAATGCATATGCCACGGCATGCCAGTCTCATCGTCATTGCTTCAGAGCTTTTTACTTTATCCCCGGGAATCGGTGGCATGTTTTCCACAGATCTTCAAATTCAACTGACAACTGTATTTGGGCCGGGAAATGTGAAAAATAACCTGAGACACCTTTTAGGACAACTTGGATTTTGTGAATTATTATATTACAAGCGGAAACCCGCGACTTCGTTCGCGTGGATATTGGTTTTTAAACATGGGAATCATTTGGTCTTTCTTAAGCTCCTTTGAGCTCATATACCTACCTTGCTAAAAACTGTTAAAAGTTCACTGGCGGATGTTTAGGTACTTCAAAATGTAAACATCCGCCAGTGAAAGTCCCATTAAAGTTCATCAAGCCTTTTGAGAGATTAGCCAGTAATTTTTAAAGTATTTCCTTTCTAACAAAAAAAGAATGAATGAAATCGGACCACGCGTTAATGAATTACACATTTTGACTTTCATCCCCTCTCCCAAGAGCCGTGCTGAATTTCGAGATAAAAAGTATCTTAGTATGTAAGTATCTATAGTTTTTGCGTGATGCACGCACAAACATACAGACAAACAGACAAACAGATAAACAGACAAAAATTTCAAAAATAGCTTTTTTACTTTCTATTACTTATCCCTAACATCCCCCAGTTATTATTTTGCAAAAATCTTTAATGTACAGATACGGCAAGTCTACGATTTTATTATAGGTATATGTATAGAATAGATTAAGGAAGATAACGTACATTAAAGCCTACCTACGTATTTAGTAAATTCTAAAATTAATTGAAGAGTAAGCAAATAGCCCAAAAGTAAACCAGCGACATGGAAAAATTAAAAACATTTATCTTTTTTTTATAATGACAAAACGGAACGAAGCAAGTGAGCATCTCAGATCACACAAGAAAATTATTAATACGAAGCGGTCAAAGATACAGGGTGATCCACCTTTGAAAAAAATTATGAAAAACCCAAATAAAAATAGGCCTCGAGCCTTCACAATTATTTCGAGAAAAGCGAACAAAAGAAAATGCGGGGACGCAAAAAAAATAAGCTTTGTTATCGAAATTGGAAACGAAACGAATATATCTGTAGGTACCTAAAAGAAAGTTCGGCTTCTGTTAGGGTGCGTTTTTTTTTTTCAATCCGAACGCGTGTACAAAAAACACCCCTCCGCATATGAAACATTACCCCACAATACGTCCAATGGAGCCGTACCCCAAACACGTCTACACTCTCATTTTTATAAACAGATTTTTTCCTTTGCGATAGAGCGAGACAGATTATCAGCTGTCATAATCCGATCATTGGTAAACGGCAGGGGGAAAGAGACGAGCGTAAAGTAAGAGTTCAGACTCCGGATAAAGAAAGCTCAGGTATGGATAAGGGTGTGGAGGGAAGAAAAAAGGGATACGACGTGGGGTGGCTGCCACCCCCCGGCGGGTGGGGGTTATCCGTCGAGGTTCGCATCGCCGCCGCTAGATGGGGGTGCATGAGAAAGTTTTTTTTTATTGAATTTCGGCAAGAGAGTTTTGGCATAATGATGATGGATTGTACGGTGGCTTTCCGCAGATAAGTTTTTGGGGAAATTCCCGTTGCGTGTAATGTGTTTCGTGAGTTTTTAAATTAGCTGTAAGCCTACCTATATACGAAAATTAAACTCTAAAGAAATAGGATATTTTGACATACCGTTATTTGATACCCTGATTGCTGTTTCGTGTTTGACTTTTGAATAATTAAGGAATGAATGTGGGGTAGATTAGAATTTAGATGTCCCTATTGGAACTTTCTTTGTTTTTTTTTGTTTTAATACCGATTACAGGAGCTAGAATTTCCAATTGGTAATAGAAATCTGAATAAAATTCAAATTAAGTAGGTATTCTTAATACTTTGTCAGAGCTTTTGATTCTATTGATATTGAACTTTCACGAAGGGCATTCGGAATAATCTTATGTAGGTAGTAACTACAAGTTTGAATTTTGGGGAATATTAAGTCATGATTAAAACATGCCTTGTATGTAAAAACTGCCTCGTTGGTCTAGTGGCTAGCTTAGACGGCTATTGTTGAGGTAAAGGTTCGATTTCCAAGTTGGGCCAATATAGCTAACTATTGGGTTTTTGAGTAGCAGCCCGAGTTGAGAAGTTGGCTACGTTACACCCCGTGCCTGGGAGAGCACGTGAAGCCATCGGTCCTGCGCCTGATTTATCTCCGGCCGTATCGGAGTATGAGGGGTAATACAGAATGCACCCGTGCTTGGGCACACACTTTTACACTATAAAATCTCCTTGCTCCTGCATATTTAGCTAATCTTCGTTTTCCGCCATGGATTGCCATTTTGTCACATTCGGAGAACAAAAGGGGAAAGGGAAGTTATGATTAAATACGTAGGTAAGTAAAAGAAAAAAAAAAAAACTCAAACTGTGAGAGTAAAATACTCTAATCTTGAGATATCTAAATAATTGAATGTAACGAACGGCTCGTTTGAATGTTATGTTTTATTGGTATTTACAGCGTATCGCCAACTTTTCGATAAAGATAAATAATTTAAACATGTTATAAGAATTCTGCATTGCTCTGTTATCTTCATTAACATATAAACTTTTACGGATTACATTATTATGAGTATAGGTTTTCTAATAAGATATCTATACTAATATAATAAAGCGGAAGAGTTTGTTTGTTTGAACGCGCTAATCTCAGGTACTACTGGACCGATTTCAAAAATTCTTTCACCGTTGGATATGTAAGTGATCCTTGAGTGCTATAGGCTATAGTATATTATGTACCACGGGCGAAGCCGGGGCGGACCGCTAGTTACTTATATAGGTACAATATGAATACTAAAGAAATAAATTAATAATCATTAAAACGGTCGTTATATTTAAATACTTATATACACACTACACAGCCTAAAAAATATTACAAATAAAAAATGAAAAAGCATCTACCCATTATACTTTTGCGACCAAAAATCTTTTAATTAGGGTTGCCTCGGTGAAAAACTCACTTGACAGGCGCGTAGAGATTTTTTTTTTTTTTTTCACTTTTTTCACCCTTTCACGGCACTACCACTAATGAGACAAGCCCTTATAATGTCTGTCTGTGGAATCGTAAATGAGTCTAGGTTTGAAGTACGACACACGTAATTAGTGTTAACGCGAGCTCGGGTGAGCGGACATTTTTAATAAAAATATTTAGGTAGGTTTTTTTTTTTTCAACAAACGAAGCGAATGAAAGGCGAGGTGGAGCGACACTGGTTTTTGGAGTTCCGCAATTTGTTGACATTTAGGTATGAGTAACGGGCAGTGATATTTTAAGTATTTAAATAGGTATCACTTGCTTTAACGGTGAAGGAAAACATCGTGAGGAAACCTGCATGCCTGTGAGTTCTCCATAACGTTCTCAAGGTGTGTGAAGTCTGCCAATCCGCTTGGCCAGCGTGGTAGACAATGGCCTTCTCACTCTGAGAGGAGACCCGTGCTCTGTAGTGAGCCGGTAATGGGTTGATCATGATGATGATGATGATGATGAACGGGCAGTGCAGGTAGTGTGTACTCAGTACGTAGATACCTACCTACTTATGAAAGAGATTTTTTTGTAAGTGGTATTAGAGTGTATTAGATTAAACACAAAAAAAAAACAATAAGAAAAAAGAGCAATAAAACCAATAAGTAAGGCCCAAAAATTTTTTTCTATAGGTATCAAATTAAAAAAAAACTTCGAGCTATTAATTTTTTAAATCATTTTTCGAAATTATATCTAGAATTGCGTATATGCAGGAATTTAATGATATTAAATTAAAAAAAATCATGTTATTGTTGGGTGAATATAGAAATATAAATATGATGAATCATTCCAATTGGGTGAGTATAAATACAGATAACGATGAATCATTCCAATATCACAAAAAATATTATTATAAAAATATCATTTCCCTTAAGGCCATCTTTTAGGCATGTACCAACTACAAATTATATCTACAGCTGCTTAGAGAAAAACTCATTCGAGGAGTCAACACTTCAGAGGTAGGTACTCGAGAAGGTCCCTCCATTTCAAATTAGAGCTCAGACTTATTCGATATAAAAACGTAATAATTTCCCATTGGCAAACGGGGCAACGGCCTCAACCTTTAACAAATATCCAATTCCGGCTTCGTATAAGCAATAAATAAGAGGAAAAGCCTTTCCAGACGGTGGCTGGGCTGGGAAAAGGGAGAAAAAAGTGAAAATAAAGTAAAAAAAGGCAACGGATCGAAGTCTTCGTCCGTCGGATCCAATAATCCCGCCGTCTGTCCGCCGCCTAATGTGATCGTAGCCTAATGAAAAACGCGAGGAGCGTATCCATAGTCAGTGGGGTAAAGCCCAAATTAGACGGTGATCCCCGTTCATCGTTCTTTTATGCGATGAACGATACGATATTTGCTATGGCGCAGTGTCTGGAACGATGAACGGTCGGTGTTTAGTTACGGTTAATTTTCGATGACTCATAGATGAAGCCTCGAAAATGAAAGCTAAAATCCCGAAAAATTAACTGTCTAATTTGAGCTTTACACATTGTGGCAACGTTGAACGAAATTCGAATATCGAAACACAATTATTTCAGAGTGAAATGGACTGGCTTGTTTTAAAGTTTAAATATTCGAAGTACTGAATTACGACTTTAAAATACGAGAATTTGGATTCATTTTGCTCTGATATCCATATTCGTAATTCGAAAGTTTTTCGATATTCAAAATCTAGTAGCGTTTTTGAGGTGTGCAAGCTTGGTATAACCCTGCCGATTGGATTTGTTATAATGAATATACATCGAGTATTCATCATCTGTTGAGGGTTGTGATCCCATCCCACGCCCACTACACCCCATAACGTCTCACAGCTGGACACAGGCCTCTTATAGGAGAGAGGGATTTAGAGCTTAGACCCGCCACGCTGCTCCAATGCGGGTTAGCGGGATAGGTAGGGATTTTTGACATAATAACGTGGTGCGTTATCAGATTCAAGATCAGACAGGATGGGATTCGGTAACTTAACGATTATTACAGAATAAATCCAGATATTCGTGATGTCGATTCGAAAGCACTTGTAAAAGTTTATGTGAATAAAAAAATATGTCTATTCTATTCGGCTTTGCTTCAGCTATCCACAAGATAGTTAAACTACTTCTTGTAACATTTTGGTTTGAAAAGAGCAACTGCTGAGTTTCTTGCCGGCTCTTCTCAGCAGAACCAGCATTCCGAACCGGTGGTAGATTCTTGACATGTCATAAGAGCCACACGTTGGCCTACTATACGTGAAATAAACGATTTTAATTTTTTTTTTAATAACTGGTACTAACGGAAATGACAAGATACAAGTAGAATTTACCTATGTATTTGTGTCATAATTTACAAACAGAAGATAAGAATTTTATTTTTTTCTTAGATAGGTAAGTACTCTAAACTTTACAGTTACTTATGCGAGACTTAATATTATTTGTACATAAGTATTTGTAATCCTTACAAGACCTGTCTATAGATAACGCACCCAGCATTGCCAATGTTAAAAAAGAAATCCTGAAATGGGTTTACTTTGGTAACGAAATCAACATAAATTTAGAAGAAAATGAAAAAGCGAATGTGTGTGTCATTATTATTGAGACTTATTGAATGCACTTTTTATAAAATAATAGTTAACTATATCAATATTATTCATACTTACTTAAATATTAATATGCCATTTGGCCCACCATCCTTCCGTACAATATCTACTTATGAACAACGTAATATTTTGGGTGTAAGAAATATTGCATTTCATCGCAACAAACCGTGAAAGAATAACCCAAAAATGTCCATTTGTTTTGGTCCATATTCCTAACTGGTTTAGTTTGAGATAGCCCCCGTCACAAAAATGGTCTAAAACTGACAACTCTGACGGTCCCTATTTCTTTATTTTTTAAGAAAAAATAAATAAAAAAATAGTCGTACTCTACTGAATCAGTTCTAACAATGACACCGCACATGCTAGAGTAAGAAAAAACAAATCCGGCTCCTTTTTCATGTAAATGGGAGCCCCCCTGAAAAATTATTTAAGTCAATTTCTAATTCAATATTTGGTTTTGGATCAATATTCTACACCGAATACGTGCTAAATTCAGGTTTGTAACTCATATTTTCATCTACGAGCTAGAGACCTGTTACACGCGGACAGACAGACAGACAGCAAAATGACATTAATAGGACTCCATTTTAACCGTTTGGGTACGGAACTCTTAAAATCACTGTAAATTT
Organism: Melanargia galathea; assembly: GCA_920104075.1. Lineage (NCBI taxonomy): Eukaryota > Metazoa > Arthropoda > Insecta > Lepidoptera > Nymphalidae > Melanargia > Melanargia galathea. The sequence continues at coordinate 3,932,896 of OV049872.1, read as the reverse complement.
TGTACGTAATATCATTTTCCGAATTATACAAATAAACCAGACGTATACCTACTTAAGTATTTCACTTGGTAGGCAAAACTTGTGATGTCACCTCAGCATCGAGAGTAGGGCTTCTTAAGAAAATTCATTCATTGAACATCAGCTGATATAGTTTCATCCCTTTCTTACCCGTGGGAAATTATATAAATTGATAGTCTGTCTCACTCCAGCGGAGGAAGTAGTGACGTCATAACGAGGTCGTCTTTCAGATCCACTCATTAAATAAACAAGGACTGAAATGTGCGTTTCGACGGCGTTGGTTGTACTATTTTACTAAAATGTGTGAAAAACTAAAGTTACTTATAGAGAAATCATTATTTTGCCCTAATAATCATCATCTACTTTATTACTTTATTTATTAAAAATTCAGTATTTGCGACTGTATATTTTGTGCTGTGTATCTAGTTGTGACTGCCATTGATTAACTTTTCCTGAAAACAAGTTACGAAATAAAACTTAATTCCCTTTTGTCACATTAACATAATAATAATTATTATTGACTGCAGTTGGCATAACTAGTCTGTCTATTTTTTAAATAAAGAAACCTAAGCTATTAAAATATTCGTAGAGCGCTGTTCATTTTTACTCTAGCAACAGGATCATATATGCATTTCGTAAAATATAGGAGTGGCATTTACTTCCTTTTATTTAAATAATCCAATAAAACAATTATCACATAATTTTACAAATTACGGCCAGTAAATATTTTATTCACGACGGGACTGCAATTTGTTACATATAGAAATAAACTAGATGAAGTTTAATTAATGTTATAAAAAATTACGTTGTCAAACAACAAAAAAGACCAAACAACAAAATATACTTCATATTGTAAACAATTTATTTCATTAATGATAATATAAATTGTTTGCAATTAGGTATTCTCCTAAGGTACGAAGCTAGTCGTGCGGCTGTAACGCACTTTGCGCCCGTTTTAATTCGTATCCCGACCCCGCTGTTCTTCATTATCTTATTACTTAGCTAACTTTGTGTACTGCGCTCGGTGTGGCTTGATGCTTTTTGTAGTCTATCGTTGTTTTCTGGCTTTTGTTTCTTTTTTAGAGCAATACGGAAAATATTAATTATGGTACTCATGTCTCATACTCGCTGCTTTTTATAGCTAAGGTATTGTTTTAAATATTTTATTTTACATTTACATACTTTTTTTACCTACCATTTATTGCAGTCTCACAAGACAAAAATGAAGGTAACTAAGATTTTTCTTTTGAATTTATAGATATAGAATAGAATAGAATAGAATAGAAAAGTTTTTTATTCAAATAAACTTTTACAAGTGCTTTTGAATCGTCGATTGAATCTACCACAGGTTCGGAATGCAGTTCCAGCCGAGAAGAACCTGCAAGAAACTCGGCGGTTGCTCTTTTTTTAAAAAATAACATTATAACAATTATTATTATTAATGTACATGATTGAAATGCCGTCTCGCGCATTGCTGGAACGAGTTAAATCCAAGCTTTTTTATCGTTTATATAATCTTCAATTGTATAAGCTTTTTTTATGAGCATACTTTTAATAGAGTTCTTAAACTTGTGTAAAGGCAAGTCTAAGACATATTTTTTATTCAGATAAACTTTTACAATAGTGCTTTTGAATCGACAAATGAATCTACCACTGGTTCGGAATGGTGCTTACAATTCTACACGTTAAGAAGGGCAGACAAAAGTAGCCCCATTTCCGACGGCGGCACCCGTTCACGAGCATGACGCATGATCCAGCCATTGCTTCGCTCAACCATATATAATACATTTTATAAATTCTATATATTCCTATAAATTCCTCATACCTACTTTAATCAGTTAATATAAAATTAAATTGATTAAAAATAATAACAACTATGGAAAAAAACACTACACCAACGGAACCGCAACTTCAAGAACCGAAAAATAATAAAATTTAAACTTTACAATAATATTTACATTGCATTCTGAGCAACTCAATTTATTTTAATACCTTAAACTACACTTGGAAAATATGTACTTACAAATCTATATACAATTAGCTTCTGTCCGCGGTTTCGTCAGCGTGAATTTCGGTTTTTCACAAATCCCGAGATAATCGTGGTTTTCCGATTCCCTTTCCCGCTCCCTTTCCCAACCTTTATACCTACTTTCAAGGAAGTTTACTTTAGTAATCTAACTATAGCTGTAGCTATAGATTTCGGGTTTTTCTAAATCCCGTGGGAACTGTGGATTTTTCTAGGAGAAAAAGTTTATAATATTAGTGTGATAAAATATTCAAGTATCAAGACTAGGCAGACGATGGTGAAATCTTAAGACGCGGCGGCACCGAGTTGTTCTTAGAGGAGACGTTAATGCCCGTCGCCTTCACCTTGACCAGTCTTAACTTTCACCCCAGTTCTCGTGCCCTGGTACTTGCGAACTAGGTCGATAGAAGGGTTCAGTGCTCTAACAATAATAATAGCATCTGTTTTCGTGAGATCAACTGCTAAAGAAGTTAATAGTTATTTTTTTATATATTTCTTCAAAGAGACGCTATCTCGAGAAGTTTTAACTTGTTCATCAGTTATGATGCCCTGGTACTTGTAAAAAAGATCGATAGAATGGTTCAGTGTTCCAAGGGTTTTTATCGGATAACTTCTTCATTATGAAGTTGTAGGTAATAGCTAGGTCTCTGTACTTTTATTTCAAAGAAACACTTCTCGTTCTTTGTTCCTGGAGTCACTTTCATCTTACCAAGTTTTAACTTTCACTCTAGTTCTGTCGACCTGGTACTGGTGAACTAGGTCGTTATGAGGGTTCAGTTTTCTAATAAGATTGCTACTTACTCTTAACTTACTCAGACATATTATGTATTAACGAATAAGTATAGTTCAATATTGGTTACATACCAAATGCAACTAAAATTCTATGCAATACCACTACACTCTACAGCCTTTTTTGAAGTTGCTGGGCACAGGCCTCCTCTCTCGTAGGAGAGAAGGATTTATAGCTTAGACCCGCCACGCTACTCCAATGCGGGTTGACGGGCTTTAACTTTTTATGCAATGAATCAAGTCTTAATTTTTACACCAACTCTTTACCTCTATATACTTATTACTTAGGTCTGGTAGACCGCTAGCTACATATAAGAAAGATTTCTATTCTAAGCAGTTTTCTAGCAGGAAAAATTTAAAAATATCCTATATTAATTTTCACAATAGAATCAAAGTCATGTAAGACAGCGGATCTATAAGATTAGATTATACTTTAGGCGCGTTATGAAAAAATGATATTATGAATGCATTTTTATTTTACCAAAATATCTAACTACTTACTATAATTTCCAAAAGTTTTGTCTGCAATCTTAGACCATTTCTAAAATAGATGATAGGTAATTCCTACCCAATGAGCTGTAAGTTAAAAATACTCCGCAAATTAAAAATTTAGGTACCTACATAAAGAGCCCATGTGTTACAATGCAAAATCTTTTAATAAAATTATTATAATAGTCCTTGCCGCTTTTGTAAATAATTGGGTCAGAAAAACCCCATATAACCACCCAATAAACATCAAAGACATTTGCCGACGGCGGCGGACGACATGAAAGAACCCGTCGGCCGCATCTCTTTGAACTTCCCGACGGCGCGGCGTTTCAGCTTGGATACACAGGGCGAGCTGGCGAGCGAGTTAGTGGTGATCGTTTATAGCCTGCATGCTAATAATAATATAATCTCACGACCTTCGCTATGACTAGCCAACTACGAAGCAGATATTATAGTGCACAAGTGTGTACGCAAACATAGATATTCTCTCTGAATCCTCACCTTTATAGTTTAACTAATGCAACGACGCGACTGAAGATAGATTAGGCGCAGCACCAACCACTTTACTTGCTCTCGCCGAGTTTTTTGCTGGTTCTTCTCGGTTGGAACGGCATTCCAAACCAGTGGTAGATTCAATTGACGATTCAAAAGTACTTGTAAAAGTTTATTTGAATAAAAAACTTTTCTATTCTATTCTCCGAGGCTCCGAGAATTTCTTGACATGTGAATCCTAAATTTTTTAGCCCGACCCGGCAGTTAAATCTGAGACCTCATAATCAGCAACTGAATCAGCTAGCCACCAGACCGAAGGCTTGAATGACTTGACAGTGTGTGTTGGATCCAGTTAGTTACTTACTGTAATACAGTAACGTCATGCGATCATACACGATACGAGTAGCTACTAGCATCGTCTATGATAGTACAATGCGGTCTGCAACTACTAGAATGGTGTATGATGATACTTACAAGGCACTCTATAACTGGCATCCAAGTTACTTTATCATTTATTATTTTTGCTCGCCAGTCGCCACTCGCCCTTAGTCACCATGTCACATACATATAGTCTGTTCGTTTTCTTATGGTCGCCTTTTGTGTCTAGCCGCCACCGCCGCGCGGTGTTTTACCAAAGACACCGCCGTGACTTCAAAGCATGCCGCGCGGAGTGTACAGGCACAAGAGGTTTTGGCGTTTTATACCTACTCATATTTTTTCATTAAAATTCTCTTTCCTTTTCATATTTTTTTATATTCGTATTTTATTACAATATAACCATAAATATAAAATATAATATTTTCATGAACACGAGTCTTCTCTCAAAATGAGAAGGATTTTAACCATAGTCTACCACGCTGGCCAAGTGCCAAGTCACTATACCTTCGATCAACAATAATTATTTTTATCGCTAATAATTATTGTTGATCGAAGCACAAGATCTTACTACCACTTGGGTTACTTGGAGTACTTGGGTTTATTCTCGTTTTCCTACTGTCCATATTTATGACAAGTTCTAACCTTCGAGTCGAGCTATTGAACTGTGATTCGACGATGCCAGTAGCTGTCTATAATCGTCAGTCAGGTCAACAGCTCGCATTGTGTAATGAATCGATTACGGATGCTTAGCTTTATTTATTTTTAACTTTAATAAGCGCCATTCTTCGCCAAATTATTTATAACTAGATGATGCCCACGGCTTCGCCCGTGTGGATTTAGGTTTTTAAACATCCCGTGGGAACTTTTGATTTTCCAGAACAAAAAGTAGCTTATCTGTAGAAACCCGTCTCCAAAACGGAAAAATCCCGTGGGATCCCCACGATTTCGGAATACAATTCCTTACAGCATCAGGGTTGAGGAGTTGGATATGTGCTTACTCGAGTTCATTCAACGATAAAGTCTTTAATTAGTACCCCCAATATCAATTTAAATAACCGAAAGTTTCTAAAACCCATTAGTTTTGGGGATTAGGTCCCCTGCAGCATCAGGATTGAGGAGTTGGAATCCAAATTTTTTATAGAACAGGGTCACAATGTTTCTCTATCGATTAAAAAAAAAATTACGCAAATCGGTTCAGAAATCTCGGAGATATCGGTGTACATAGGTAGAAAAACACAACTCCTCCTTTTTTGAAAGTCGGTTAAAAAAGTAGCCTATGTTACTCCCTGGTTAATTCTCTACTTGTATGTGAAGGTCCCGTCAAAATCGGTTCAGCCGTTCCGAAGATTAGCCCGTTCAAACAGACAGACAGACAGACAGACAGACAGACAGACAGACAGACAGACAGACAGACAAAAATTTTAAAACGTGTGATTCGGTTATGGTAGCGTTCAAATAACCATATGAGCTTAATATGAGGTAGTTATTTCGATATTACAGACAGACACTTCAATTTTATTTATTAGTATAGATATAGATCAATTAGAAATATTTCACTGTACCTACTTAGATGCGTTTTTTAAGAGGATTATCTGCAAAAAAACAACAATAATTTGCTAAAAATATGTAGAACATAATATGACATTTCTATGGTATATCTACCAGAGCTTTTCTTAATATAAACGCATAGTTATTTCACTGATCAGTGTGACAAAAGTTTAGTTGAAATTTTCATTAAAAGTTACGTAAAACTCTACCTAGAGACGGGTTTTACCTCTCAAAAAATAATAGTCAAAACAAAGTCGACTTTTTGTTAGCTACTGTCACCTTTTTTATAGAAATAGATTTTTCCTCCTATAAATAAAAGTCCCTTTTAACAGATAAAAAATACGTATTAACATTTAAATAAAAACATTTCGTAACATGTTCGCTGTTTTCAGACTAGTTAAGAGCGTTGATGCGTTCTGCGCCATTTTTGCTCATTTTTAAGCTATTTCGACCCTTCACATGTTGTTAATCTATGCATTTAATTAAAAACTTATTTATACTACATTGTAGAAAATTTTGTGTTCTAGGGAATTGGAAGACAACATTTTGCAATTTATTGATAGTTTTTGTCTTATTGCCAAAATACCAAAAGCCTATTTATGAATTTTGGGATTCGTGGAATCTTTGACGTTCACTACGTCAAAAGTTACTTGTTCAATTCACACACAAAGATATATTTATGAAAGGAAATGTCCTGAACTAAAGACATAGAAGAAAACATTTTTTAATTTGGCATTTATTACATCATAAAAATCCATGCAAAGGAATTATAATTTCAGTAAATTATAGACATATAAAACCGTCATTTTAGTAGATTATTTTTCGCCATTTATAAGTAAAATTAAGTACATATAAAAGTTAACCATATTTGCAATAATATAAGTAAAAAAAAATCTAAAATTAACTACTTTTTGTTTCCAAAAAATAACTTTGAAACTGACACCAAAACTCAGAAACAGGCAGTAGGAAATTGAACTAGGACACTAGTATGAGCCGAGGCCTCTCCGCGAACGGACGTAACGCTTTTTGTCTCGGCAATTCTTATTGGATTACATGGAATATACGTAAAATTGCAGTGCGACTGTCACTATTCAATACTAGATATTTTTAATGCTTGCTATTTTTTCTTACAGATAGATGAAAACTTTTTACGTATTTTTAATAATTGTAATATATTATATTATAGTTATAGTTGAGGATTATAGTTGTAAATCAGTAATCCATACTATATAAAATTATAATTGCGAAAGTGTGTCTGTCTGTCTGCCGTTTTTTATGTAATTAGGTACAGAGTTAGCTTACATCCTGGGGACGGATATAGGATACTTTTTAACCCCCGACGCAAAAACGACGGGGTGTTATAAGTTTCACGTGTCTCTGTGTGTGTGTGTGTCTGTCTGTTCCCCTTTAGCGCTCAAACGGGTAAACCGATTTGAATGCTGGAATGGTTTTTTTTTTTGTTTGAAAGGTGGATTAGTCGAGAGTGTTGTTGATGTTGTGTTATGCTTGATGAAAATCGATCCAAGATGGCCGCCGCTACAAAATGGCGGATTACATATTTTTCACAATTCCCTTAATATGGGTATCAAATGAAAGGTCTTGACTAGCAGAATAACACTATGTAAATCCAACATGGCCGCCGCCACAAAATGGCGAATGTCAGGGGTTTTTTAAATTTTCAATTTATACTTGATATCTCGAAAAATTAAAGAAAAGAAGAGAAAGAATTCCGTGAGAAGAATTCTTAAAGGTCCGTCCATTTAACAAATTCGTTATACAAAATTTGGTAGGTACAGAGGTAGCTTGCGTCTCGAAAATTGACATAGTTCCCACAGGATTTTTAAAAACCTAAATCCACGCTGACGAACTCGCGGCCAACATATAGTACATAATATTATGTGGAAAATGAACTAGAAAATAGCTATCGTATACAAAAACTATCGTCCGGTAACAACGGTTTTCAAACCATCCAGGAACCCATTGAAATATCATCATCATCATCATCATGATCAACCCATTACTGGCTCACTACAGAGCACGGGTCTCCTCTCAGAGTGAGAAGGGTTTTGGCCATAGTCTACCACGCTGGCCAAGCGGATTGGCAGACTTCACACACCTTTGAGAACGTTATGGAGAACTCTCAGGCATGCAGGTTTCCTCACGATGTTTTCCTTCACCGTTAAAGCAAGTGATATTTAAATACTTAAAACGCACATAACTCCGAAAAGTTAGAGGTGCGTGCCCGGGACCGAACCCACGACCTCCGATTAGAAGTCGGTCGTCCTAACCACTAGGCTATCACAGCTTTTTTTGATTGAAATATACACACAAAATATTATACAAATCAGTCCAGCCGTTTAGGAGGAGTTAGGTGACTAACATACGTACCAAAGAATTATATAGGTACGGGTGAGAGAGTTTACCGTATCGACGCGATGGGTTGTTTGACAGTTACGAATCCCTTGAACATTTTTTATGGGAAAATGTTTTTCCTCTTATTTTATTTTTTCGTCAATTTTCCAATGTTTTAATAGTTATTATGCTATTCTGAACGGAGACAAATCAAAAACCATGAAAATCGCTCCAGCCGTTCTCGAGTTATAAGTGTTCGAACTAACACAACTTTGTTTTATATACATAGATTTTATTAATTCTAATATTTTAAGGTACATTGCGTCATTACAATGAATGATTTCTAATTGCATTTTTGTATTAGCGGTATATTTAATGTTCAAATTAAGTATACCTACAATCTACATACAGAAAATGTATTTATTACCTGTTTTGAATTACTTTAGTAATAATTTTATTTTGTAAATATGTAAAAAGATAAATCCACGATTCCCTCAGGATTTGTAAAAAACCAAAATTCACACGGGCGAAGCCGCGGGCAAAATCTGGTATGTAATAAGTAAATTAACAAGATTTTGAATGAATCTGCATTTTTCTTCACTATTTTACCCTTACACGAGTACGGAGTAGGTATATAAAAAAATCAATATCAGAAGCTGTACTATATTCTCCAATTATAATTTTTATGAACTGGTCTACTCTATAAGGTCTTTTTCAAGCATTATACATTAATTATGCCTGCTATATAAAATTAAAAATCTACGAACTAAAAACTTAGGTATAGGTGCCTAAGAATATTGAAAAAATAAATAGCCCGTTTGAAAATGGTAAAAAGATCAAAACGGTTTGTTACACTACACTGCATTTGGCGCGGCGCGTTCATTCACGTAAACAAAGAATCCCAGGTAAATGCCTAAACTTGCGAAGCGGGTCCGTGCGTCAACGCTCTTAAGGCGAAGTGTAGCGGAAATGAAACAAGTGGCTACATCTTGAATACAATAACTCCGTATATTTTGTGATAAACAATACAACAATAAATGGACCAAAAGGATTTTAGGGCTCCGGTCCGGACAGGAGATTACTCAGGTATATGCACAGTACAAGGAACAGAATTGAAGTGTCCGGTACAGGAGACGGAATTGAAGTGTGTACTCGTAGCTAATTCTCGGTTGCGGCTTCGTAATTCGAATTCTTAAAATGTTCTCATTGACAAACTCTTTTCTTCTGGTGTAATTGGCCAGCGCACACGAATTAACAGAGGTTGCATACCTCGACATCACCCCCCTACGGAGTAAAAAAGAGAAAAAAGAAAAATTAATAATTTGTTAATCATTAAGCTGCTTGATAGGGAATACAAAAACGAACTCTACGACCGGAGCGAGTAGTGACAGAAGGACGGGACGATTGCAAGGGCGAATCGTCTTGATGAGGCTGTAAAATATAAGCCGGCTTAAGGCGATCTATTGCTACATTTACTTGTTTGCCTTTTATACTAAGTTTAAAAAATTTTTTATTACGCTCTAATACCTTGAACGGGCCAGTGTATGGCTGTTCAAAAGGTTTTTTAGCTGCCCCTCGACGCAAGAAAACATGATCTGCAGAGGCTAAGTCCTTCGGAATGTAAAAAATTGTTTTACCATGTTTCGAAGAAGGAGTCGGAACTAACTCGGCCATATGCGCGCGAAGTCTATCGGCAAAATACGCCGGGTCCGAAACGCGATCGTTAGCAGGCGGGTTAAAAAACGCACCTGGTAATCGCAAAGGTTCTCCGAAAACAAGTTCAGCACTTGACGCACCGAGGTCTTCTTTCCATGCGCTCCTGATACCTAGGAGTACCAATGGTAATACCTCGGTCCATTGCGGATTTGCGTGGCACGCAATGGCTGCCTTGAGCTGTCGGTGAAAACGCTCCACCATACCGTTGCATTGCGGGTGATAAGCTGTCGTCATGCGATGCTGCGCACCAGTCAACTCAACGATTTTCGCGAAGAGATGCGAACTGAACTGGGAACCTCGGTCTGAAATGATAGAAGAAGGGCACCCAAATCTCGCCACCCAGCCATCTAAGAAGACTCTGGCACACGTTTCCGCAGTTATATCTGGCATTGGAAATGCTTCAGGCCAACGTGTAAAACGATCAATGGCTGTGAGGCAATATTTATAGCCAGAGGAATAGGGTAAAGGACCTATAATGTCTACGTGCACTACAGAAAAACGCTCAGATGGCAAAGAGAAAGATGTAAACGGAGCAATTGTATGACGAGAAATTTTCGAACGTTGACACGCTTCACACGCTCGCGCCCACATATGACAATCTTGTTGAATCGATGGCCATACGTAGCGATCCATAATTAAACGAGCGGTTGCACGAATACCTGGATGGCTGAGGTTATGAAGTTTTTCGAAAATGCTCCTCCTGAACTGTGGAGTTACGTACGGACGGGGTTTACCCGTAGAAACATCACATACCAACTTAATTGTTGTACCAGGTACCGTAATGAAGTCCAACTTCATGGATGTTTCATTGCGCAGGCGCTTTAACTCTTCATCTGAAGCTTGTGAGTGCGCCAGTGCAGCGAGATGGTCTTCTAGCGAGATGCTCTCTACGCGTGAGAAAGCATCAGCGACCAGGTTGTCAGCACCCTTGACGTGCTGAATGTCCGTAGTGAACTGTGAAATAAATATTATTTGATTTAACTGTACAGGCGGAAGTTTTTCACGCCGTTGAGTAAAAACGAATAAGAGTGGCCTATGATCACTGAATATAGTGGCATGTTGACCTTCCAGAATGTGCTTGAAATGTTGCACGCTCTCATAGACTGCCAGAAGCTCTCTGTAATAAGCAGGCCATTCGGATTGCTTTGCAGTTAGCTTTTTGCTAAAAAATGCGATTGGTTGCCACCCCTTATCAACTAATTGTTGTAAACACGCGCCGACATGCGTATTAGACGCGTCGGTAAACAACCCGAGTCGAGCGTCGGCGACTGGGTGAGCTAATAAAGTAGCATTAGCTAAACTCTCTTTACACGAGTTAAAAGAACGCTCTAAGTCAGGCGTCCAAGTAAACGGCTTAGCGCCTTTACCTTGAATGACCGACAGAGCATCTATGAGTGGGGCCTGGTACCGGGCTATACCAGGTAAAAACTTACGATAAAAGTTCACCATACCAAGGAATCTTCGAACACCTTGTACCGTCTTCGGCAAGGGAAACTCCTGAAGATCCTTAATGCGTTCAACCGGCGGACTTATGCCGGCGGCGTTGATTTTGTAACCCAGAAATCGAACTTCTGAAACATTAAAATTGCATTTATTTTCATTTATAACAACGCCGTATTGTTCTAAGCGTTTAAATAAAATATTTAAGTGCTCCGCATGTTGTTGCGGATCTTTAGAAAAAACTAAAATATCATCAACGTAAGCAAAACAGAAATTAAGACCCCGAACGACTTCGTCAATGAAGCGCTGGAATGTTTGACCAGCATTACGGAGTCCGAAAGTCATGTATGGAAATTCAAATAAACCAAAAGGTGTAATAATTGCAGTCTTACAAATGTCGTCCTTTGCTACGGGAATCTGCTGATAGGCTTTTACAAGGTCGATCGTGCTGAAAACTGTTGAACCAATTAGATTTTGATTAAAATCGCCTATGTGACGCACAGGATACCTATCGGGAATCGTACGCGCGTTTAAAGCGCGATAATCACCGCACGGACGCCAATCAGATTCACCTTTTGGAGCCAGATGCAAAGCTGAAGACCAAGGACTATCGGAAGGTCTGGCGGAGCCGCATTCAACCATACTTGCGAACTCCTTCTTTGCGATGGCTAACTTCTGTGGGCCCAGGCGGCGCGGGCGACAAGCAACCGGCGGACCATCCGTTGTTCGGATGTAGTGCACCGTGTTGTGTTTAATCTCGCGCACAGGACCTGGTGGCCTTAAAATAGCAGGATACTTACATAGTATTTCATTTTTAGTGTCAATAGACTTTACACTAACGTGTCCTTCTGAAGATACGGACGCCACGTTGGACAGACCAGTCGTGTTATCGAACAACCGGCCGCTCCTGCAATTTGGCATTAAATTAAAATAAGATAAGAAATCGGCCCCTATAATAGCGGTAGTTACGTCGCATATTATAAAGTTCCATTTGAAGGCACGTCGAAGACCTAAATCTAGTAATAAGGTAATCGTACCGTACGTTTTGATGTCGCTGCCGTTTGCGGCGCGCATGGTAAACTCAGTTACCTTAGGTGGTCGATTAATCCACGTTACCGGATAGCAAGACAGATCAGAGCCAGTATCTATTAAAAAACGCAATTTAGATTTTGCTTCCGTAATGAATAAACGGCGACTATCAGCTGGGCAATCAGGCATCGCCCCCACTGATTGCCGCGGGTGATTGCTCTGTGATCTGTAAGAATTTGTTTTATTATTATTATTTCGACCTTTACGCCTATTGCGTTTATAATTATTTCTGCTTAGTGCAGCAACCTGTTCTGATAAATCATCAAGAAGGGAATTTAAAAGACCGAACAAACTATCAGTGGCAGAAGGTGCCAAGCTGCCTGGGGAAACCTGCGAAACTGCGAAACTACAATACTCCGTAGGGGTTGAGGTTGGGGTTTCTGAAGCTTTGGCCAATATGGAACGGAGGGTTACATTTTCCTTTATAATTTCCTCTAGCTCTTTAATCTTTTTACTTAGAGCTGCATTCTCATCCTCCAATTCCTTTAACCTTAGGTCCATGGTCAATACGATTGTTCGCAAAATTTAAAATAAATGCTGAAAATAAACTGGTAAAAAAGGAAAAATATTTACAAAATAATAAAAAATTTCTTGTTTACACTTTGACACTTAATGTCTTTACGTTCTTCTATTTTTTCATTCGAATTCCAAAAATTCAAAAATAAATTTTTTTGACCGTGTCAGATGTCAATCACAACGTTCTTTTCAGTGAACGAAAAATAATTATTTTCCAATGCAATAATTATCGTAATTCTTGATTTTTATGTTTTTTAGCACTGGTTATGTTCCGGAGGCACTTGGTTAAGGAAAAGAAAAACCTCAGTCACGTCTTCCAAAGTACGTAGGTAATGAAGTTCTCCAAATAATTCCAATAAAATTCCTCCAATTAGTTACATCTCCAAATATTTATGTCTCCATGGATTAAATCGCCCGTGGGTCCAAACAATCGTATCACGTCGGATTCGTAGCCGTGTATCATGATCACGTCGGATCACCAATATGTAGCGGAAATGAAACAAGTGGCTACATCTTGAATACAATAACTCCGTATATTTTGTGATAAACAATACAACAATAAATGGACCAAAAGGATTTTAGGGCTCCGGTCCGGACAGGAGATTACTCAGGTATATGCACAGTACAAGGAACAGAATTGAAGTGTCCGGTACAGGAGACGGAATTGAAGTGTGTACTCGTAGCTAATTCTCGGTTGCGGCTTCGTAATTCGAATTCTTAAAATGTTCTCATTGACAAACTCTTTTCTTCTGGTGTAATTGGCCAGCGCACACGAATTAACAGAGGTTGCATACCTCGACAGAAGCTTTACCAAATAAAATAATAGATAGCATATTTATTTAAAATATGCGAACCAAAAAAAAAATTCACATGACAATCAATTGCTTAAATCATCTCCAAAGTGGGGTACTCATCCAGTTACCAACTTTTAGAGTACCCATTCAGTTACCAACTTTGGTAACCTTGCTTAACCAGTATAATCAACTTATATGACTGTGTCCCTCCCAATAAGGAGCTGATTTTTAGTTTTGAGTTTGACCGGAGAGTTTTGTAATAACAACTCAACTCCAGCCAAATCGCAAAATTGTATGCAAACGTACATTCAGCGTTCTATGAAACGACAAGGAAGGTACAGTCCGCGTGTTTTCTGACTCCGATGCGATCTTTTCGAACTAAGTTGCGAAAAAAACCAATATAATTTATGCTCGTCAATCACACTAATATTATAAAGGCGAAAGTTTGTGTGTGTACTGTGTGTGTGTGTGTGTGTGTTGTGTGTGTGTGTACGTGTGGACAGCCAAGCGCACAAATGTTTCTATCCTGTCACAACTAGGGGTAAAAACGCGACTCTCCTCCATATGTTACCAACGCCTGCTCTCCTATATCGGACACATCATGCGACGGGGAGACGGGAGTTTGGAAAAGCTTATTGTGACTGGCAACACCGAAGGGAAAAGATCCAGAGGCCGCTCGCCAACCAGATGGGCAGATCAGCTGAGGGAGTCCAAATGCAAATTTTACACAATTGCGAAACTAGCCTCCGATAGAAGCCGATGGAAACAATTGATCCGCACGAGGCTACAAATTCACCAGGACCGCAATCTTCAGTAATGAAGGAGCGACTAGAGAGAGAGAGACTTTGTGTGTATGTTTGTTACTCTATAACGCCGTAACTACTGAACCGATTTGAAATTTTGAATGGAGATAGATTATTATACCCTGACTTAACACATAAGCTACTTTTTATCCTGGAAAAATGCACAGTTTTTTTTGAACCCACATTTTGAAAAAACCTAAGTTTATAGCTACAGCTATAGGTGGATAACAAACATCCTTGAAAGTAAGTATATAGGTTGTACTTTGGAAAAGAGAGCGGGAACGGGACCGGAAATCCACGATTTCCTCGGGATTTGTGAAAAAACCGAAATTCACGCGGGCGAAGCCGCGGGCAGAAGCCAGTGTTAAATAATAATTCAGAAATTCTGTGCTAACCCTATTTCGCTAGAACTGTCAGTTTTCTTTTACTTAGACAAGATTTTAATTGAACTGAATTGGATCCAACTTCCATTCCATTCAAACGCGCGTGGATTGGGTATACCGAAATACACCATTGTCGGTGAAGTAAACGCGTCTACCCCTTAACCTCCCAGAACGTATTCCTTTGCCAAAGAAAAATCCACGCCGGATTAAAAAGGAACGCATTCGTGTGTGAACGCCACTGTATCTTACTCTCGGAACAAAGGACGGGGAAAACATTTTCTTTGTAGCCTTGATTCCCACTGTAAGATATGTGATTTACAAAGCGACACGGTAAAATTTTTACTGGGAATAATGTTAAGGAATAATGTACGAGAAATACATTTTCTTTGTAGCCTCAATACTACATAATTTCCAAAGCTAGTTGAAGGCGATAAAATTGAATTGAATTAAAATAATTATGACATGAAAGGTATAGTGACTCGTCTATGCATAATCCTCACAAATGATCGAATTTGTATTCAAAGCTCGAATTCAAATATTAAAAAATTGTCTGTCTATCAACCGCTGATCTTGATAATATTTGGCACAGAATTAGCTTCCATCCTGGACATGGTGACATGGACAAAGGATACATTTTATCCCGTAAAATTAAAAATCTCTCACGAGATTTTCATCAACCTAAGCGAGTAAAATAAATATATCAACCATGTAGGTAGGCACGAGGAGACTTACATAGTGAACGTGACAACAGAAATAATCGTCAATACATATATATTATGTATAGCATGTCCTACTACACAAGCCTAACTAAATCTCGACATAATATAGGGATATCTGTAAGGAGTAAGGACCCTCTTTATATCGCATTGAAACGTCTCGCCCGATGCTACAATATCCAATTTCGCAGCGCATTCTTTGATAATATTTGATCAAACAACATTAACCGAACATTTGGAGCGTAGATAATAGATATACAACGTCTTTTAGATATAATTGGAAAATATGTAAAATGCAGAATGGTCTGATGTATAGAATCATCTCGTTTAGATATATATTACATAATCCAGCTTTTCTTGTGAATTATGAGGTTCTTTTTAATCGACTTCAAACAAAGGAGGTTCTGTATTTGACCCGTATGTATGTATGTATGTATGTATGTACCTAACTATGTATGTTCGCGATTATCTCAAAAATTAATGAACCGATTTTGATGATTTTTTTAGTTAATTAATTTTGTGGTTTGATTTGATTCTAAGATATTTTACTCGTAGACACCTTTTTTAATTCAATGTATGGACAATGCAGCCTAAAATGAAAGTGCGATAACCTCGAAGGAATAAGTATACAACCCTTATATCCCTATCGATTTCATTGTCTGCGTTGTCTTCTTATCGAATGAGTTCAGAATAGTTTAGATTGTGTCGAGTTGTTCTATTATCGATTCTGTTTCTATTCGAATCTCAGAATAATAGACCTAGAAGAATTAAAAAAAACTGGAGATTGAATCCGGAATTTCTACCTCGGGGTCAATCTCCAGTTTTTTTCTGTCATAATCAGATATAATCATTATCCAGCATTACCGGAAATCATTTCATTATAATAAACCTTTAACCTAATCACCTCCCATTGTATTGGAAATATTATTCGTATACGTACAATGTACATGTTAGGTGCCTATAAGTATAACAATAAGTGGGTAAACAGTAGGTAGGTATACCACCCACGAGATATTTAAAAACACCGCAAAAATACGGTCGAATTGTTGCCTTATTTCGGCTCTTCTCATAACGCTACATTAGTGAGAGTTGACGAAATTTATGATACGCATTTGCGAAATTTACGGCATCGAGAAAATGACGATAGGGGGTGCTATGTGCCCCCGTGGAGCGTCTTGTCTCCCTTATATTATGTCATTTGTAAACTTTTTGTATTTTCTCTCAGATCCGGCGGAAATATGAAAATGTCGTGGTCGGGTGGGTTACATTTTGAATTAGACTGAAATAAATAATTTAGCTAGTGGGTTAAATGATACCACACATAGTCTTAACCTGCGTCGTATATATATTATGAGCCCAAATGTGTACCTATGTAACCAGCTTATTTTATTAATGTACCTATAACAACGAAATGTATAATGCATGCTCAATTGATAAATCGCGCTTGATCCGCAGAAAAATCAAAATTAAATACAAAAACAACGTAATCAACATCCAATTACTTTGTTTTTGTGTTGTGCTTGTTGTTTACTTGGTTTTGCATTTATATTCCGGGTTAGTGTGTGCAGGTACTTTGTTTGGGCAATTCAAATTTCAGTAAATGGTTCAAGTTATTTGAAATATTAAACTGTGGTAAAAACTACTCGACATAAAACTTTTGTTAATGCAAAAAAGTCAATTTCACAAAAAATGTCAGTTACTTTGTTTATCGCTAGGGCAGCCGTAGTGTTGCTAACTTTTGAATTTCATTTCCGTATTTTTCATGAGATTCTGGTCGACCTTTACCTACTTGATTGTTAGCACGAATTTCATAAGCTACGTCAGCTAAGTCATAGGTACTGGCTGTAAGAAAGTTGATGTGTAGAGGTAGGCGTTGAACCTAAGATAATGTAATATAGTATATGCGTTGAACCAACGCGATATGGCCTTGTTGTCGCTTGTCACCCAAAAGACAAACGAAACATTTTTAACCGACTTCAAAAAAGGAGGTTATCAATTCGATACGTATGTATGTTATTGGAACCGTACTATATACGTATATTATATAAATATATTCACGTATGCATTTTTACGAAACCTATAGATACACCCTAAACGGTTTCTACGCGCCATCGTACCGGAACGATTAATCGCTTGGAAAGACGGCTTTGCCGGTAAAGTAGTAACTAGCCAGGGCTGAAGCCTCCTACCAGACCAGACTAAAGACAATTTAGAAATTGTAAACCTGCTCCCGCTGGAAATCGAACCAGGGACATCCCACTTATAAGACCACAGCGCTCAGCCGCTCACCACTGCTCCAGGAAGTTCTTTATACCATGAGCATCTTTGATGACACAATTTGCAGTTAGGTGTGTGATATATTGCGTAATACCAGATTGGGACCCAGTACTACTTTTAAGACGTAATCTAATTTAACTAAACTCGAGTGAAGATAAAATAAAAATCAGCCAAGTGCCCGTCGGGTCTCGCTCTTTTAGGGTTCCGTACATAATTATGAACAATATAATATTTTGGGTTTAAGAAATATTTAATTTCCGAGCTAGACATCGCAACAAACCGTGAAAAAAAAAACCCAAAAAATGTTCGTTGGTTTTGGTCACAGCTTATAAACTATTTTATGAATCGTTATTTCCAGTATTTGTTGTTTAAATAGACCTTATGGTATACAATATACCGAAATATCATATTCCTAACTACTTAGTTTAGTTTTTGAGATAACCCCCGTCACAAAAATGGTCTAAAAAACTGACAACTTTGATGGCCCCCCATTTCCTTATTTTTTAAGTGAAAATTAAAAAAAAAAATATTCGTACTCTACTCGATGAGCTCTAAATAATGATACCCCACAAGCTAGGGTAAGAATTTTTTTATGGCTCCATGTCTGGGAGCCCCCTTGAAAAATAATTTAATTCAATTTATTATTCAATATTTAATTTTGGGTCAACGTTTTACACCAAATACCAAAATTTCAGGTTTGTTACTCATTTCGTCTGCGAGCTAGAGACCTGTGACCGGCGGACAGACAGACAGCAGAGTGACATTAATAGGGCTCCGTTTTTACCCTTTGGGTACGGAACCCTAAAAAGGAACGAATCTCCCAAATTGCTTCCGTCCGCGACAGCCGCGACTTCGCCCATTAGCGGTAATCAGAAACAGACTTATCACTAATTACAAGTTGGGAGCTGAGGGGTGAGGGGCAGCAAGACGCGACGTACGAGCGAATTGAGACAAAAAAACGAATGCTAATGTAGCGGCCACATTAACGGCGATTATCGCGTATTCGGCCGTTAACCGTAGGTGTGGCCACGATTAACGGTGACAATCGCCGTATACCACCGTAGCATTTGGCGATAAGTTGGGTGGCGGTACATCAAAGAGGTTAACGCTATAATTATAGCGTTAAAGCGGCCACATCTACGTTCGCCATTGTGCGCCGCGAGCTCGATGGGAACGCACGTGTTGGTACGGGAGAGGTACCTACATATAAGTACAACATTTAAGACTTATAGAGTACGTTTCCTATGCATTTTTATAGTCAACCATCTTCTCTTTCTTTGTAACTTTTTTTTTTCTTTTCTTTCTTCTGCACAGGAACCTTTGGGCGTCTGAATTATCATCTGGGGTGCATTATAATTTGTGTTTGTCTATCTCCAAAATGCTGGACCGATTTTGATGGAACTTTCATTGGGAAAACTTTAGTGATGGGAAAGAACTATTAAAAATTAATACTCATTACTGCAGTTCCATTTTAATGCATGACTTTTAACAGTATGAGCTCAAAGGAGCTTAGGAAAAACAAAGAGTTTCCGCGGGATTTTTAAAAACCTAAATCCACGCGGATGAAGTCGCGGGCATCCTCTTGTGAAATAAATATACGGGCATATACGGCATATACCGCCGTTATCCTTTAGGTGTGGCCACTCAGTTTTGCCGGTGATAATTATCGCGTAGTTTAAAGCAATTTTGGGCATCAACATTAACCATAATGTAGCCGCAGCATAAAGGCGTTCTCCTGATGCTGTAAAAGGCAGAAAATGGAGGAGGCAACTTATTTTTACCCGTCTACGGCAAAGACAAAAGGAAGGGTTATGGTTTTAGCAGTCTATGTATGCATGTATGTTTGTGTCCAATTTTTGTATCCGATTCTGTGTGTTCCACCGTAGCGCCTAAACCACTGGGCTGATTTTGATGAATGATGTTTCAATTGATTCGTTGTTATAGTCCGAGTGACAGGCTACATTTTATATACGAAAAAAATCGAGAAGTGACCTTCGCGGCTTAAACTAGAATATTAATTTAGTTTCGGAAAGGCATAACAGATGGCGCCACTGGTTGCTTGCCCCGCGCTTTCTTCCTTTCAAATTCTCATTAGTATGCAGTTAAATACACACGTTTTTCTGCACACTAAATTAATAGTCGGGTTTTAGTTTACGAACTTTATCTCTTATTATAATAAACCACGAGATTATAATGATGAAATTATTTTAACCGACTTCAAAAAGGAATTTATGTATTCAATCCGTAGCGCGTATTACAGTATGTCAGTAATTATTTCAAAAACTAATGAACCAATTATTTCACTATCGTGTATATTTCGACAAGATTTTTAGTAGGTAGTTATTTAACACACATACCTAAGTAGTTAGAATACAATCGAAAAGTTTTTATTCAAATAAACTTTTACAAGTACTTTTGAATCGTCAATTAAATCTACCACTTAGTTATCATTCTATATGCATAAGTGTACACATTTATGTATGTCACTATTACTTTTAATTGGCACACCGATTTCTCTGAGATTGCTGGACCGATGTGCATAATTTTTTTTGGTACTTAGTTAAATAATTATAAAATTAAAGTCGGTTTTTGTGAAGTTTCGAAGTGACATTACAATTTTATAACTGTAAATGATTGATCTTCCTTTCACATCTAATAAATGTCAAAATTGATGTACGAAAAAACTGCCACATCCAGTGGCTATTCAGCCATAATCGTTAAAACTCTCCGGACGAGAGCAGAAATGGAATTATTAAAGACCGCCTCCAAGTCGTAAGCGAGTTATCTTAACCACCTGTTGATGGCCTAATTAATTCAATTTTCGTACGCCACCTTAACACTTTTAGGGTTCCTTTGAATAATATTCACTTCATATACTTTTCTTCTGCTGCTAACTAAAATAAGCTGTGATAGCCTAGTGGTTAGGACGACCGACTTCTAATCGGAGTTCGTGGGTTCGATCCCGGGGCACGCACCTCTAACTTTTCGGAGTTATGTGCGTTTTTTAAGTATTTAAATATCACTTGCTTTAACGGTGAAGGAAAACATCGTGAGGAAACCTGCATGCCTGAGAGTTCTCCATAATGTTCTCAAAGGTGTGTGAAGTCTGCCAATCCGCTTGGCCAGCGTGGTAGACTATGGCTAAAACCCTTCTCACTCTGAGAGGAGACCCGTGCTCTGTAGTGAGCCGTAATGGGTTGATCATGATGATGATGATGATGATGATACTTTTCTTCCGATGCCGTTTTTTTTTTGTTTTTTGTTTAATTATTTATTTATACGCTATACTTATGAACCAAGGCTTTTAATTTTAAGAGATTAGAGCTTATTTAATTTAAGAGACTTTAACTTAACTTTTATCTTCGTAGGTAGTCTTTATACTATTTTCCATGACAGTGTCATGAACTACTTGGAGTATCTACATTGTAATATTGTTACGGTTTAATAATAATACATAATAACACAATTTAGTCTCTAAGTAGGGACCAGTTATTGACAGTTATTACTTTTAGAAAGTTACTACTTTTAGAGTTAGAAAGAATTTTGACGGTTATTACTTTTTGACAGATAATAAAAGACACTTCTTTTCACTGTTGTTGGATAAAAATTGACCTCAGATAAAAAGGGGTAACCGCGTTAAAAAATTAAATTTAAAGTTAAAATAACTAACTACTATTAAATATTTTCAACGGAACCCCTCAGCAATATTCGAAACAAATACACTTAACCGTCTCCGAAGAGCACAGCAGACTTCTGTGCGGTCAAGGTGCTAATTAGATTATTGCCATTCCCTTTTATCGGTCGGGCCCCGTCATAACTTTGACTTGATAACACGAAGGTTCTGTCTTCCACTTTATCCATTATCTGCTTTCCTTGCAACCGGGAGTTGTTAACATGAGATTAACTTAATATATGAATACTCATATTAAAGTTATTACGTTTTTTTTAAAGGAGATTTTAATCTGTCTTTTGTTTCATGCCGTTCTGCAATTACGTAGGTCTGTGTACCTCGGGGATTTATGTTCGAGGAAATACTCGTGCGGTTGTTTTTGTCCAACTTATGGGGTATAATTTTAGCAGTAGAACTGTTTGCGAGTTTGTTTGTTTGTTTGTTTGTTGTTTTTTACCCATTCGATTTTATAAAAGAAGTATCTCATTTTTAACCCCCGACGCAAAAACGACGGGGTGTTATAAGTTTGACGTGTCTGTGTGTGTGTGTGTGTGTATGGGTGTCTGTCTGTTCCCCTGTAGCGCTCATACGGGTGGACTGACTTGAATGGTTTTTTTTGTTTGAAAGGTGAATTAGTCGAGAGTGTTGTTAGCTATGTTTGATGAAAATCGATCCAAGATGGCCGCCGCTACAAAATGGCGGATTACATATTTTTTCACAACTCCCTTAATATGGGTATCAAATGAAAGGGCTTGACTAGTAGAATAGCACTATGCAAATCCAAGATGGCTGCCGCCACAAAATGGCGAATGTCGGGGGTTTTTAAATTTTTAATTTACACTCGTTCTTCATAAAGAAAAACATTTACATTTACATTCAATGTGTTCTATACTTAAACATCGGTAAGTGTACACTGTCCGAAGTGTTTAACATTATTTTTACTTTGTTAGAGTTAATAAAAATAAGAAAAGCATTAGTAAAGTAATTAATATAATTGTACATAATTTTTAAATAGCAAAATAAAACCACCACCGCCTCTCTCCCGCCTCCTGTCAATAAATATAAGAAATAATTTTACCGATGCTACACCATAAAAGGTATTCAATAACAAATAACCTTTATTGGATGTCGTTACACAATTCTCTTGATAAATGCACATGTATGTAAATACCAATTCACTTTCTTCATCGAACAAATGCATCGAGCAACGCGGACCCGGGAGTCGTCATGGTCATTAAATCGTAATAAGCTCAAATGTAATAGCGACTACATAAAGCCTCACAAAATGTAGTTTTTGTACCAAATTTGTCATAATATGGACAAGCGACAAGCTTTATTTTTAAATTATCGTAAATATTTATCACCATTACCTCACTTCCATATACTTACTTTGAGTAGGTACTTCTATTTTTAAAGAATCTGAATCCATCTATTATTATCAATTCAAATCTGACTAAATGTACCTACACTTATGCAATCACAACGATGATGTGAAAAATAGAAAAATCCATGAAATACTCACACTGCTATCGTACCTCAAACGTGATGATATTTCGTGGACCGAGTGGTCCACTACTTTCGCTGAGCGGAACGTTGCTTATAATATCACCTCCTAATCGAAGGGAGTTGCCTCGATGTTTTTTTGAATAAACGCGAAGAATGTCCGGGGAACTAATTCGCGCAGGTGCTTTGGAGTCATTAAAAGCAGTTTATTACACTCCTTCGCCGACTATCGTGGCTGCCATCTTGCCGGCGCCATATTGTTTTTAAATTTATCGCAGTAATTACGTACTGTTACGACAGGAGCCGGTGGACACTCGGAATTGATGTGAAAGTGTGCTTTTTTGAAAAATTTTTACGATAATTTATTTCTTTATTTTTATCACGTTTCGTTAAATTTACATAAGGTGTGGCACGATTGTGATCGGGGTAATGAATTGTTGTACAACCCTTACGGGCCCACGGGTAAAAATAATGTAATAAGTTTTGAAATATTTTAAAAGGCTGTTGTTTTAATTATAACGACTCGCGTATTAATTCAGCAGGAATAATTACTATGTATTTTTATAGCTGCATAGCTGTTATTAACACTCCTTTTAAAATATCCTCACTAAAGGTACGTACGTACCTACACATCAAACACGTAGAGTCGCCGTGACATCAAGGTCTGGGACGTGACACGGTGGGTGTAGGTGAGTGTAGGTGGGTGTTGGTGGGTGTAGGTGGGTGTAGGTGGCTGTAGGTGGGTGTAGGTGGGTGTATATGCGTCTGGGTGGGTGTAGGTGGGTGTAGGTGGGTGTAGGTGGGTGTAGATGGGTGATTTTTTTTTTTTTTTTTTTTTACTTTAATGCTACCTTGTAGCAAGGCGGCGACCCCCGACACAAGTCGGAGACTTTATTAGACTAATTTTTATCTAAAAATAGATTTAGAAATAATGATATAGAAAAATAAAGAGGAACAAAACACGCCTAGCTTTTATGCTTGTGAATTCAATATATTTTTATAATACACGAAACACATAGCATCTCTGCTATCGTGTTTTGTTCCTCTTTATAGCCGTCCTTGCCACCGAGCAGCAAAATGCCAGAAGCAGCCCGCGAGTATCTTGATTTTCTAAGATGGCGGGTATGGAATCCCTGCACAGATTCATTTGGATCTGCTGTTGCAAATCCTCGCGTGCCCGGCTGTGCTGCGGACATTCAACTATCATATGTATTATTGTTTCCGCGACGCTCTCGTCGCAGACACAGCCGGGACTATCCTTACATTTGAATCTGTGCAGGTACTCCGCGAACCCGCCATGTCCTGTAAAAACTTGGACCAAGAGGGGGGTCAGAACCGTTTTCTTTAAAAATGTGTGAGCTGTTTCCACTGTGGGCAAAAAGGTCTTGGTTACGGAGGCCGTTTCTCCACTCGTATAACGACCAGACCATTTCACGACAGTCTCCTTCCTGATGTTCCTCTTAATAAAAGAGACGGGACAGTCATCGTAATGTGGCCTGGTCTTAAGTTTCATAACGGCCTCCTTCGCCAAGAAGTCAACCCTCTCGTTGCCCTCCAGTCCAACGTGGGCACGCACCCAGAAGAGGCTGATTGCCGTACCCTTTGCCCTCAGAAGACTCAAATTTCTTTTAGTGGCAAAGGCCAGCGGGTGGAAGGTTTCGGCGCCGCCGAGCGTCTCCAGCGCTGACCTTGAGTCGCTAAGGATATTCACGGATGTTTCCCTGCTCTTTAGGGCAACCTCTGTAGCCTGATAGAGCGCGTACAGCTCCGCCTGGTAGACAGTACAGTAAGACTGGAGAAGAAACTTTCTGCAAAGAGTCTCTTCCCCGTCCCTCCAGCAGGTCAGAGCCGCACCCACTCCACGGTCCATTTTACTACCATCCGTGAATATCCTTAGACCGGCTATCGCGTGAGACGCCACGGTTTCCGGCTCCAAGTCCTCCAAGCACCGAAATTCCACCACAGCCTCCTCTGAGGGGTGCGGGGCTTTGAGAAAGCTGATTCTCTCTTCGACCTTCCTGCCGCACAGTATAGCCTGTGGACGTCCCCTCTTGACCTCGTAGAGCTGAGCTGCCTCTTGCACCCTCAGGTCCAGCGGTATGAGACCGGCCAACAGAAGTGCAGCGTTGAGCGACACGGTGCGGTAT
Organism: Melanargia galathea; assembly: GCA_920104075.1. Lineage (NCBI taxonomy): Eukaryota > Metazoa > Arthropoda > Insecta > Lepidoptera > Nymphalidae > Melanargia > Melanargia galathea. The sequence goes on along the minus strand of OV049872.1, from coordinate 3,907,750 downwards.
GATTTGCAAATTTTTTGCGCGAAGCCGCGCTGCACCGTGCCTAGCTGCTTTTGGATCTTTATTTTCTGTGTGGCCGGTGCCCACACGCTGGACGCATACAATATAATTGGTTCGATTACTGCCGTGTAGATTGTTCTGATTGTCTCGGGGTTTAGCCCCCAGTTGATTTTAGCTGCCCTAGCTAGGGGCTTGTAAATATTTGTGGCTTTTTGGCAGACTGCCTTGACATGGTTGTTGAAAGTCAACTTGGAGTCTACCAAAAGGCCCAAGATTTTAATTTCCTTTACGATTTCTATTTGGGTACCGCCCATGTGTACGCACGGGGTGTCGCACTTCAGCTTTCTGGTTGCCACCATCGCGCTTGTTTTGTGAGGGGCAAATCTCAGCTTATTTGCGAGACCCCACTCATACACACAGGACAGTACCTGGGCAGCTTCTCGTTCTATTGCCGCCATTTGGAACCCCGAGAAAATCAGAACAATGTCGTCAGCGAACGCTTGACAATATGTGCCGCGTTCGCTGACCAAGTCGAGCAAGGGGTCCAGAAGTAGGTTCCAGAGTATGGGCCCACTTATGGACCCCTGCACACAACCTTTTGTGGTGGAGGTGTAGATGGGTGATCAGCCACAGTAGCGTCTTGGTTAAAATACCACGCTTCACAAATATACTATACGCAGTTGGAAATGATTGCATTAGAGCGGGGCCGTACTGCGAAATTTATTCGCGCGAATTTTATTCGCGTGGTTTATATTCCGCATTTTAATATATTTTTCTCGTGTGCAGTTCAGTGTGTGCGTGCAGCTTCATACATTTCCATATGTCACAGAATTTTGCGAAAAAAATCGCGCGAATAAATTTCGCAGTGCGGCCCCGCTCTTAGACTTGTACTAATAGACGTCAGTGTTCCTACCAAGTTCCACAGGTTCCTTAATTATGAACCTTGAGCATCTAGGAGAGCCCTTCTAAGGGATGCGACAAACCGACATGTTTTATTTACCTCTCCACACAACTATACAATGATATTTAATAATTATTATTATCCTATAGATATAATATAATCGTTAAATTACCATAAATTTCGTCATAAATAGAGACTGTCAATTCATAAAATATTATATAGAAAATCGGTATCATAATTTATAATGCAACACAAAATATACACTTCAGAATGTATCACTTATATTATACACACAAAATAAACACACAAAATATACACTTTTTTAAGCCTATAATAATTATACGAGCTGTCAAATTAAAGTCACGTCATAAATAGAGACCGTCAAGCGACCGACAGAATGATGCGATGTTACGCGCACCTTATTTGACATTTCCCAAACAATTACTGTCACATTTATCCTCCAATGTCAATTATAGAGTGACATTAGCAAGACCTTTTGGCGAACGCATCGCAATTGCAAAGGACCCTCTACAGTCTACAAAGTATTTCCTCCGGGCTAAAGGAAAATGATTGCAACAGAATATGGATCTGGGGGTTTATTCTGTAACTTAGCAACTGAAAATAGTTGCCAACTAATTAGTTAGATATACATTGCTGCTTTACTGTGTAAAATTATGAAAACACTTTATATTTCCCACAGTAAAGCAGCAATGTATATCTAACTAATTAGTTGGCAACTATTTTCAGTTGCTAACTAAGTTACAGAATAACCCAGCTGGGGGGTTATTCTGTAACTTAGTTAGCAACTGAAAATAGTTGCTAACTAATTAGTTAGATATACATTGCTGCTTTACTATGTAAAATTATGAAAACACTTTATATTTCCCACAGTAAAGCAGCAATGTATATCGAACTAATTAGTTGGCAACTATTTTCAGTTGCTAACTAAGTTACAGAATAACCCACCTGGTCCGAGGAACCCGTTTTCACCAAAAATGCTAAACGCTGGTAGAGCTCTTTCTTCACTCTTTTTTTTATATTTAAAGACATTCTCGTCGATTATAGTTATTTGTTTGACAAGATAGCAAAATTATTGTTTGTTGCGAGTGCCTAGTTTGAATCCCGAGCGAGCGAAGGATTCTAACTTAGAATCACGAGCGTAGCGAGTGATTCTTATATAGAATCCTGAGTGTAGTGAGGGATTCAAAGGCACAAGAAACAAAAAGTTTGCTATCGTGTGACACATACAACTTTTTACCTCAATAGCGAAAAAATACAAGATGTAAGTAACAAAAATATTTACTGAAACAAAAAGTATTTTTTACATTCAGATTACGTACCTACTTACTTATTTTTATGCTTAACTTAAAAATCAGCGAAGTGCCAGTCGGGACTCAAATTTTTTATCAAATAAATTTTCTTTTTTGCAGCGAGAAAATTTTCATCTGGTGCTTTATGAACTTTTCAATATCATGATCCGTGAAAACTTTAGATTTTTTAGATTTGTGCCCCTTCGTATTTTGTTGGATTAAAACTCGTCACAGCAATAAATGTGTTTTATTAATTATTATAATTTTACAATATAGTTGGGCTGTTGCCTGTGCGAAAAATGTGCTTATAAGTAAAACCTAAACTAACAAAGTTAGACGTAACTCTCAAAGTTAGCTACCTATTGATGACCGGAAAGTGTTCCTCTAAGTAAAATATAAACTAACAAAGTTAGACATAACTCCCAAAGTTAGCCGCCTATTGGGTGCAACTTTGGTTTTGTGGTTTTATATTATTAATAATAAACACCCCTCCGACTGTCTTCACAAAAATGCGATAAGTTTAGATAGGTTTCAATGTGAACGTCGCATTTCGATTTGATTGTAGCTTTTAACATGGAGTAAATACTACATAATATAAAGATTGCCTTGTTTTAGACAATTCCATGAAATATGATAAAATCACAGTCTCTGAACAGGTCTTCGCACCTTTTGTCTCCAATTATTAAATAATTCATAGGCTTTCAGGTATTTTTCACGCGACTTTTCGGGCAGAAAGTTTAATTCAGCGTTAGTCACTAATTCTTTTAATTCTGAAGGTGTTAAATTATCACTGGAGTCACTCATTTTGTTTTAATTTTTTTACAACAAAATATAACTACAAAGAAATTAGGTACCTAATTAATTATAAGATATAGAGTATAGACAATTTTTTTTCCCGCCATTTTTTTTATTCCTCTTTTGTCTGCGTTCGGAATTGCGTAATTCAAGAAAAAAATTAACTAATTATTTTAATTCTCCTTAAATCGTTTACGTTTCATGTTGTTTTATAGAATTATAAATTCTAAAACACATTTTCAGAAAAACTCAATAGTTTAAATAATATATAATAGAAAATTTTGATGAAATAAAATGTAGGGGCTACTATACAAACTATTTGATACAAAACTTTTCCGAACTTTTCTTGAGACAGTGAATTGAAGAAATGACAATCCAAAGCGTTCTATATTCAAAATACTTTTTCTCACGGAGTGAGCAAAAACGAGTTTTGCTCACTGGTTTTGGCCAGCAAACACGCCCTTTTTGAGCTACTGAGGTGAAAAGGTTTTTTAAATAACCCTTGGGAACCCTCTGATTTCAAGGGATGACAATTAAATCAGACTGCTTAAAAACAATTTACGTACGCTGCAGCCTGGAACCAGTTTTGAAGTCTTGAAGATCCTAAGATAATAATTTAAATAAATCTAGCCAAGTTTAAAATCCCTCCAGAAACATAAATATTTCTGAGCTTAAAATGTACTCTTGCCTAAATCACTTCTTGTATGAGCCTCTAGCTGATAGTGAAGGTTCCGTCAAAATCGATTCAGCTGTTCCGGAGAAAAGCCTGGACAAACAGACGGACAAAAATTTAAAAATTAGGTCTGTAAAGTTGGTTTACGGACGATAATTTTAGGTGATAACGTCATAAGAAAACAAAGAGAGATAGATGCGTCACAATCCGAACGCTTAGGCCGATATATACTGATAAATAGACAGATATAACTCATTGACAGCATTTCGATTTCATTTTTATTTGTACAGACATCCATGTATGTAATATAGTTATGTGATTGCTAGGAAGTAAACTGGTGGACGAATGAACCACTTTTATATTTATCTCCGGACGTAGTCGTAAGTTAAAAAGCTCGCCCCACACAAAGGCATTAGTTGGCCCATTAGACCAACAACCGTAAATCCAGCGGGCATTAGAATAAATTACTCCACTATCTGCCACTAATCTTAAATAGGTATAAAGGTCTGGTCAGACGTGCAGCGTGACGAAAGCGATGCACGGCAGCAGCTGGTGGGCAAGATGACAAGCCGTAGACACACTATAATTTTCTCGACCGAATTGAGGCCATGGCAGTCAATTTCAACGCAGACTACTAAACGAAACATCCCTACTATAATATAAATGTAAAAATGTGTTTGTTCGTGTGTTTATTTGTTGGTTTGTTCTTCAATCAGGCTACAACAGAGCTACAATAGATCAACGGAATTTTTTTTGTGGTTGTAGTTAAAGACCTAAGTGACATAGGATACTTCTTATCTCGGGAAAACAAATGGTTCCCACGAAATTTTTAAAACTTTAAGTGCATTACGCGGCACTTACGCGGCGCAGAGCCGCGTAAGTGCCGGCCGGCCCTTATAGTGCACACTACACAAGTGTGTGCACTCTCTATTATAATAGTTCGTTGGGATGTCAATCCGACACGATCTGAGAGAGATCAGGCGCAGGATCGTCGCGGTAATTAGGTGCGTACTTACGGATCTCATAACACCACCATCTTCCTAACTCTGGGCTGCTACTTAAAAAGTTTTTTTTCCAACTCGGTACTCAAACCCACGACCTCACAATCCTCAGCCGATTAAGTTAGTCATTAAACGCGAACAAATTAACCCCAATATCTACAATTCCTTGGACTTACTTAGATTTGCTTGAATTTCTTGGCGCTACAAACACGTTGCGATTCGCTGCCATCGCACTGTGTCTGTCCAAGCCTTTACACCACTATCTACCACAAATCTTAAATAGGTATAATTCTTTCAACGGTGTAACTATCCACAATACAATTAAAATTCAACACGAAAAAATTATCTCGACGGATCGATTATACCTTCGTGAGTTCCCAACGAATCCCTAAACATGATTTTAACCACCATTAATTAGGGTGGATTGGGGAAATTGGACATAATATTATGACGTATTTATTAATTCAGTCACGGAGTATGTTTTGGCCGACTTTTGTTTTGTTTTTATTTGTCCAAATAAAAATTCAAATATTAATCATTCAGGAATTTTTCTATATTAATACATCCGTTATAAAATTAATTGCATACAAACTTTTATTGGTTTACAATACTTCGTCGATCAAGTGACCTATCAAAGATAATCAAAAGAGCGTTTTCCTATTAGACGCCCCAAGTACCAATGCTTTTCTCACAACATGTCCCTCTTCCATCCTCTCTAGTCGTTTCAAACCATAGACGTCTATTACTGGACATAGATCTTTTACAAGGACCGCCACAAAACACAATCTTGTGCCATTTGTAACCAGCTGCAGCTGATCACTTGAGATTGTTCATTTACCTAGAGAAATATTTTAACGCTGCATTTACCAGTGCGGGGTTGCCATTTGAGCATCTTGAGACCCCAAAGTCTATCGGTTCTTTGGGCTATGATGCCTCACCCGTTGTCAATTCAAGATTGCAACTCGATGAGCTATATCGGTAACGCTGGTTCTCTCCACTCATTGCCACTTCAGTTTCGCGACTAAATGAGCTATAGGTATCTTGTACGGATCTTCTCATTTGTGAATCGATATCTTTTCTATCCTCTCTAGGATGCTTAAATCTATATACATCGCGTCAATTCATCGGTTATTTTTTGACAGTATCCCTGTTATCCCCATTCTCCCCATGCACACTTTTTAATATAAATATTTATAGGCGACCGTAAGATAATGTATTCAGAGTGAAAGCGTTAATTCGACCGGGTCGGTTAATTTAACAGTTTTTTGTTTTTGGCTGGTTAGATTATAATGTTATACGTATAAACAAGTTTGTTGTACCACAACGAACTAAATATCGAGTCAAAACAATTTTGTATGGTAACGACTTCATCTGGAATGCGCTACATACAAATGAATGTATTTACATCTATGTTCGATGTTTCTTATTAACCAATGAAATACAATGAAATTTTATTAACTGTCTGTGATTCGTCCGTTAAATTATGTAGTTTCAAAGTACTTACATAACAGGGTTCAAATATTTACATGATATGCAAAATTTTTGCCCGTGTATCTCCCATTAATAAGTTTTTCATTGTTTGTAGATGTGTATTTTTGTTTTTACTATTTACTATTGAATTAAATCAAGTTGCGATACTGGTCCCAAGGTGCTTGATTGGCGACCCTGCAACGCAAACGCAGCGTCGGAAGACCCCCTAGTTGCGTGTACGATATCAAGCTAGTCGCTGGTAGCCACTGGATACAAACGGCACAAGATCGTGTTTTGTGACGATTCTTGCAAAAGACCTGTATCCAGGAATGGACTTCTATCGGTTGAGATATTGATATAGGGGGTCTTACTTATTTTCAGGAGCAAGAAGCATACAAAGTATTGGTTAAATAAAAAGAATAGTAGGAGGTGGGTATTTTTCAATAAGCAACTAAGTATTTTACAAATTTAAAAAAAAACAACTAATTTATCTGTAATAATATGTAAATGATAAGAACTCCAAAGAACTAATTAATTAATAATTTAAGAACATTTAAGTACTAATTAATAAATAATTTATCAACATTTAATCTTCATTCAAGTCATTTCATCCCGGAAGCATCTGGAGTTACCCTTCAGTCTTTGATAATCTGTTAACGTGCAGTTGCTCCCTAATTACTAACAATTAACTTGGAATTTTTAATGGACCTTTAAGTTAAATTGCTTAGAACGACCTACAGTATTATTTTCACTTAATTTAATGAAGTATTTTATTATGAGGGCACCTTAAACCCTTGCCTCCCCAAAATATACGTCGAATCGCGGACACCTTTGACTGCATTCACTCTAGAACTTTGGTGCTAGGAACTTGTAAGGATGTTCTAGAATTTACAAGTATAAATTAAAAATTTAACAACCCCCGACATTCGCCATTTTGTGATGGCGGCCATCTTGAATTTACTTAGTACTATTCTCTAGTTAAGCCCTTTCATTTGATACCCATATTGAGGAAGTTGCGAAAAAATATATAATCCGCCATTTTGTGGCGGCGGCCATCTTAGACCGATGTTCATCAAACATAGCTAAGAACATTCCCGACTAATTCACCTTTCAAACAAAAAAAAAACCTCATTCTAATCGGTTCACCCATTTGAGCGCTACGGTGGTACAGACAGATAGACAGACAAACAGACGGACGGACGGACGGACGCACGCACGCACGTACGCACACACCAACCCGTCGTTTTTGCGTCGCGTCGGGGGTTAAAAACTCAACGTGTTACATTCAACACATAAAACTCACAATGTAAACGATCAAGTTTTACGAGCTTAGAGTAGTGGGCCTAAATTAGTAGCAGATTAACATCTCGTGCTATCAACCAGCTTTTATGAAGGTACTTGATTTACAGGCTGATGGCATTCGCGATAGTTTTAATGCCGCCACTTTGGTACCACCTTTCTTGTACTTAAGTAAGGAGATAAACTTTTTAATTGTGTAGATAGGTATTTTGCACTTGACCATGATTTATGTCTGGCGATAAACTATTATGATAGAGTTAAAGATATAGAATGCTAAATAGCAGTGGCGTAACTATACCGATTGGGGCCCGTGGCAAATTAATCTGATGGGGCCTCTCCTACTTCTGCCCAATAGAAAGAAGCTTAAACAACGTTAAAGTTTTTATTTTATTTTAAAACTAGCTGATGCCCGCGACTTCGTCCGTGTTTTCTAAAATAAAAGTTGCCTAAACTCTTGTTATACCATAAGGTGAAAGCTGTGGGTAATGAAAAGTATATGAAATGAGATGTCTAGTGATGAGATAGTACATTAAATATTTCAAGGTTTGGTAGTTTAGAAATTACAGACATTATAACATTGTTAACATTTTCAATCCTTGAAGAAAATTCTGACGCATGTAATTTTTTGTAATGATTGAATGTGTTTTTAACCCCTCTGTCTGTCTGTGTGTGTGTGTCTGTGTGTGTGTGTGTGTGTGTGTGTGTGTGTGTGTATGTGTGTCTGTCTGTTCCCCTGTGGCGCTCAAACGGGTGGACTGATTTGAATGGTTTTTTTTTGTTTGAAAGGTGAATTAGTCGAGAGTGTTGTTAGCTATGTTTGATGAAAATCGATCCAAGATGGCCGCCGCTACAAAATGACGGATTACATATTTTTTCACAACTCCCTTAATATGGGTATCAAATGAAAGGGCTTGACTAGTAAAATAGCACTATTGCAAATCCAAGATGGCCGCTGCCACGAAATGGCGAATGTTGGGGGTTTTTTAATTTTTAATTTATACTTGTTTACATGTATAAGGATAAAAGAAAAGACGTCTTTGGAAAGATATAGTTTATTGATAAAGACACATTTATAGACGGTATATTTACATACATAATTCGAAGTTTATAGACGAGTGAGAAGTACAAAAAAAAATTACAAAAAGTTAAAATCCCCGAAAATCCCGCAGCTCTGCTCTATAGTTACCTGCAAATAGAAAAGTAAATTTTTTATTCCTTTTAAAGCACATCTAAATATCGAATTTATGTCATTACTATCTGGAATAGAAAAAACAGTACGGGTCGAATCAAGAACCTTTTTTATAATTAATCTCTAAACCCTAATGTTATTAATTTAATTTCTAAAAAGGAAGTATTGTTTAACTGGAGCGTTTTTAATCCCTATCTATACGGATCTGTAAAACTCTTGCCCACTGGGCATAAATAAAATGAAAGCTTAAACGTTCCCAACGCGTTTCGTGGGTCGATTTACATTACCCTCTATCTAAGATCTCGGTTAATTGTGAACCGATGGTTAACGGTCACTTATCTGATGGTTTCACTGTTACACGCAACGACAGTTGTGTTGTTAAGGTAAACAGTGTTTCGCTCCCGAAATATTTTACGTACACTTCATAATATTATAGAGCATGTTCACTGACTAGGCTCTAAGTATTTTGTTTCGTTTAAAAATTATAGAACTGGGTAGTTCTATAAACGGTTTAGATTTCGGTTGATTTTAGTTGTTTTCCTCAGTTTCCTGTTGCTTGATTTCCTTTAAATGGCCATAAATCTCAAACTTTAAAATATTTTGACTATTCCACTTAACATAGGTTAAAGGAGGTTGTATTCTTGATAATAGACTGAATTTCACAACTAGAATGTACAAGAAATGTCGGACCGAAATTACACTCAATTTATTCCTTCCTTTGTAGAACTACCCACTTTATATAATAGTAAGTAAAAGTTATAATAAATGAAATATTGCTCCATATAGTTACTTATTAAGAAACATTTAATTTATTTTTAAACTTTTTTTAATTGATTTACAACTTAGCCCTTGTCCCTTGACTGTGATTTTATCTGATGGTAAGTGACGATGCAGTCTAAGATAGAAACGGGCTAGACAGTGGTGGAGCTAGACTGCCAGCAAAACATATTGTCTAATGGACCGTGCTTGGACAAAGATGCTTGTTGCCCCGACAAGCCTGGGCAGCAAGCATCTTCATCCAGGTAAAAGGTAATTTGTAGTTCGCTAATTACCACCATAATTACAATACCTAACATCAGGCGAATGTACTGACTAAAGCTAATCTAGGTATATCTAATATCTTCTATACATAATAATAAAATCGTAGACTTGCCGTATCTGTACATTGAAGATTTTTGCAAAATAATAACTGGGGGATGTTAGGGAGTAATAGAACGTAAAAAAGCTATTTTTGAAATTTTTGTCTGTTTGTCTGTTTATCTGTTTGTCTGTATGTTTGTGCGCGCATCACGCAAAAACTACTGAGTGGATTGAAATGAAACTTGGTAGGTACGATTTAAGTTCATACTACGGAGTTACATATAGGATATTTTTTATCCCGAAGTTCAGCACGGTTCCTTAGAGAGAGGGGATGAAAGTCAAAACGTGTATTTAGCTGTAATTCAATAACGCGTGGTGCGATTTCATTCATTCGTTTTTTGTCAGAAAGTAGATACTATATAGATTACCGACTAATCTTTAAAAGACTGGATCGATTTTGATGGGACTTTCACTGGCGGATGTTTACATTTTGATCTACCTAAACATCCGCCAGTGAACTTTTTACAGGTTTTAGCATGATATGAGCTCAAAGGAGCTTGGGAAAAACAAAATGATTCATACGGGATTTTTAAAAACCCAATATAGGTATATCCACGCGAACGGAGTCGCGGGTGTTCGCTTGTCACTACATAATATTGTAAAACAAAGTCCCCCGCCACGTCTGTCTGCCTGTCTATTTGCAATAAACTCAAAACTACTGAACGTATTTTCATACAGTTTCCAAAAATTGATAGAGTGATTCATGAGGAAGGTTTCAGTGTATAATTTGTTTGGTTTTATGTATATTGGTTGAAATATAACGATAATTGTTGACAATGTAGAAAAAAGTCAAGGTGCTTGGGAGCTTTCATCGAAAACGTTGCCTACCCTTTGAGATAAAACAAAACAATGTATGGTGGGATAGCAGCGGGTAATTACTACCGATGCGAAGCCGGAGCAGATTGCTAGTCCATATTCTATAAAATCTTGTAGGTAAGTATAATTTGTATTTTGAAATCTTCTCTTTTTCCATAAGCATCTGTAACAAAAAAACATTACATTATCATTCTAACCGACACTGATTGTTCTTACAATATACTTGAAGATATATATTTTTTTAAATAGCCGCAGGCAACGGAGATTTCGAACTGTGATAGCCTAGTGGTTAGGACGACCGACTTCTAATCGGAGGTCGTGGGTTCGATCCCGGGTCACGCACCTCTAACTTTTCGGAGTTATGTGCGTTTTAAGTATTTAAATATCACTTGCTTCAACGGTGAAGGAAAACATCGTGAGGAAACCTGCATGCCTGAGAGTTCTCCATAACGTTCTCAAAGGTGTGTGAAGTCTGCCAATCCGATTGGCCAGCGTGGTAGACTATGGCCAAAACCCTTCTCACTCTGAGAGGAGACCCGTGCTCTGTAGTGAGCCGGTAATGGGTTGATTATGAACGGAGATTTCTGACGGACGCTCGTGACAATGATCATGAAACAGTGAACTGTTTATATGTCCCTGGCTTTAAACCGATTTTTTTTCTACTATAGCCGACTTTTTGTTGGTTCTAAAATGCCCAAGTCAGTCAAACTCCAGGAGCGTTATTCTGTAACTTAGTTACCAACTGAAAATAGTTGCCAACGAATTAGTTCCATATACATCGCTGTTTTAATGTGTGACATGAAATCACTGTTTATATTTCACACAGCCAAGCAGCAATGTATATCAAACTAATTCGTTGGCAACTATTTTCAGTTTGTAACTAAGTTACAGAATAACCCTGCAGATTCCAGGGAGCCGCAGGATATAGGCGGTACAAGACCGTGGCTTGTGGAAATTCCTGCAAGATATACCTCCCTATGTCCGGCAGCTGTGGACGTCTATTGGTAGATGGTGAGATAATGATGATAAAAACCCGGCTGAGTTTGTTGTGGGCTCTTCTTAGACCAGGGCGCTTTTGGAACCCTCGTAGTTTTAAAGTTCTCATAAGTAATTATCACCATTACCTCACTTCTATGTATTTGTAAAATTGATGTTCAAAAAGTTTATAGTGTACCAATTTTGAATAAAGTTAATTTGACTTTGATAACAATGCTATACCTACACGACGACGAGTCAAATTCCGTTCAAGTCGGTTAAATAGCTATAAAAGCTGTCAAAAATGCAACCTTAGTTAGTTACCACCCAATATTTTCACGATTTATAACAGTACTAAACTGGCACATAAAAATGATATGTAACACATCTTTGCCTCATTAAACGGACTCAAATTAGGCCGTAAGACATTAATTCTAACATCCGACGTTTTACGCCGTGTAATGGTATCGCATGAGCAATTAATTTTAGGACGCGTATTGTATTTGTGATAGATCGTTAATTTTCTCCAGATCTGACCGAAGTTTTATGATAATTATGTCATTATCCAAATGTTTACTGCCTTTTTTAATTAATGGCTCGGTTAGGTACTGTGCACTTTTTTATAATAATTATTTTTTGCATTCTTCCATAGAATATATAATATAGGGCAGTCATATTTGACACAAAAAATCGCTAAAATCTCAATAAAACGGCTAGTTCTGATTTTTTAATAATTATGTTGTTAGGACCACTACCAGTAGTCTAAATCCAATTTTGCAGCTTCGAAAGACCCGTGCTAACTTTGCAGCAATCGAAAAACCACGATTTTTTTTAATATTTTATTTTTTAACCGACGTCCAAAAAGGAGGAGGTTCTCAATTCAATATTTTTTTTCAATATAAGTCCTAAATTAGATAGAAATTAATTCTAACATCCAACGTTTTACGCCGTGTTGTACTCGTATTGTATTTTGTGATAGATCGTTAATTTTCTCCAGATCTGACCGAAGTTTTATGATAATTATGCCATTATCCAAATGTTTACTGCCTTTTTAATTAATAGCTCGGTCACTGTGCACCCTTTTATAATAATTATTTTTTGTATTCTTCCATAAATAATAGTTTGATCAAGATATTCTACCGAAGCGTAATATTGAAAAAGATGATGGCTCATAAATTAATAACAGAGATATAAAATACATGATAAAGTTAATAATGTACCTACCTACAATCAATTTATGTCCCGCATGTCGCTAATACTCGTAAATGAGCTACTTTGTTTCTGATATCTTAGTTTATATTATGAACATAGTAATTAATAAGTTTAAGGAGTAAGGAGGCGAAGTAAATAATTTTTGACAAATCGTTAATTTTCTCCGTATTTAGCTAGATTATTATAGTTATTATGGCAACATCAAAATTGTTACTGCCTTTCTGTTATAGTGGATTGTTTTGACGACCTCCCTGGCGCAGTAGTGAGCGTGGTCTTGAACTAACTTAAAGGTCTTGAAAATGGGAGGTCCTGGGTTCGATTTCCGGCTGTAGCAATTTTGTATTATATAATTTCTTAATTGTCTCTGGTTTGGCCTGGTGGGACGCTTCAGCTGTGGCTAGTTACCACCCTATTAGCAAAGCCGTTCCGCCAAGTTATTTAGCGTTCTGGTACGATACCGCGTAGAAACCGATCAGCGGTATGGGTTTCGTAAAAAAACTGCCTTAAATCTTTCCAGAGGCGGCGGAAGGCGTGGGCGACGTGGGCCCAGGCCCACGGCCTCGCACTCCGGAGGGCCTCGCGCCCCGGAGGTTACTCACATAGTATAGTAGGTGCCTACTATGATTTTGTATGAATAAGAGGGCCTCGCAAAATATATCTTGCCCACATAAAATTTAGGTCTTGCCCCGCCACTGAATCTTTCAGGTTAGCCCGCTTCCATATTAGACTGCATCGTCACTTACTTACCATCAGGTGAGATCGTAGTCAAGGGCTAATTTGTAGATGAATAAAAAAAAAGTTACTTAGCTCTCTATATATTATAGTTCTTTTTTAATACAATAATTATGTATTTAATATTTTAAATTACTTCAATGTCGCATGCAATTTTCATAATCTGAGTGTATATTTTGTACCTAACCGATAATAAAACGCCAAATACCTGCAGAAAAATTTAATCAGTTCGTCTTCGAACCAAAAAAAAGAAAAAGTGAAAACCCATAATGCAGAACTCACGACACCGAGATAACATGGCCTCCACACACTTTCGAAAAATCAATTTAACCCCCAAAAGAACGTATCATATTTTCTGCCACCCCACGCTCGATAAGGAGACAGGGACAAAGTATATAAAACACGTACGCGTCGAACAGAGAGGAAAAACAAACAAAAAATTGTGCAGGAAAAAACATGTCCGCGAAAAAGTATACGTAGGGGTTGATTCTGAAGTGGCACATTAGTGTTCCCTGCACTGGGTACGACTGGGAAAAATGAATAATAACCACCTCCGCGGACGGGGGTGGTTCGCTTTACGAGCATATTCCACCGCCGTAAAACTAAACATGGAGGAATATTAAAAAAATATTGGCATCTTATTTGTCCGATGAATTGTATGGACAACTACTGGGGCAAAGAAATTAATATTGGTGTTACTATGTTGGAAGCAAAAAAAAAATCCGTTGTCTGTAAAGTCGATTTACGGACGATAATTTTACGTGCAGATAACGTCAAGAAAACAAAGAAAGATAGATGCGTCACAAGCCGAACGCTCAGGCCCTCTTAGGCCGATCGTTCTCTATCGCTTGTTTCGCGTTCTCGCTTGCACGCGGTACGTGACAATGAGTCATTCTTTTTCGTACGTGTAGTCGGCGTTCATCGATTTATAAGACGTTATCACGTCAAAACGCTCAAGCAAGTTAAATATGTATTTTTTTTAATTCATCTTCAGCCCTTGACGAAGTAACGATGCAGTCAGAGATGGAAGCGAGCTAACCTGGAAGAAACCCCTGATCGGATGCTTTGCGACATCGTACCGGAACGCTAAATCACTAGGCGCCACGACTGGACGGGTAGGGTGGTAACAAGCCATGACTGAAGTCAGGATAGACCAAAGACGATTTAGAAATTATAAATTCACATAATTACCCCTGCCGGGAATCGAACCCACGGCGCTCACCACTGCGTCGAAGTCGTCCTAATATTACAGTCTACATGGAATCCGCCAATTTTCTCTATTAATCAAAATCAGGTTCTCAGCTGCATTATATTTTTTGAAGTGAAAACTTCTTTAGGCGCTTTGAGCACTTTTTGGGTGAACAAAAATCATGGAACTCGCGTCCTCGTCACCGAACGCTTTCCATGTGCTGCCTATATGTAGGTATACTGTGAATATAATATGTGTACTTTTTGGGTGAACATAAAGCGTGAAGCTCGCGTCATCAGTCACCGCACGCTTCCCATGAGCTACTTATATGTATACCTCAAATCCTTGATCACTTCTATATAGGCAGTCCCCAGAGACTGCCTCGATTTTTTTTTGTTCCCTATTAGGTATTACCTAAATAAAAATACGTCAGCGATTTATACACTGAATGCTTCAAATTTAATGTCACCTACGTCGACAATATTTGATATAGATAATATATGAATAAATTGTAATAATATTGCTACAAATTATTCAAACATCATCAAAATATTTAATTATATTATTTTAAAGTTTTGATGCCGTGAGCAGCCAATTAAAATTGTTTTGTTATACGCATAATTTTAATTTCAAAATCTAATTATTTTAAATATATAGATAGGTATTTGATATTTAAACTTTACGACTTTTGAAATAAAATAATAACTATTATAAATAATAAAAAATATCCCTTTTCTATACCTATACATATAGTCTGCAAAAACCTTTGGTAAAATGTCTTAAGTTGTAAAATGTCGTCAGTTGTCATTTAACTTACTACTCGCGACGTGAGTTGGTTGATGATGGCGGATACTTATTACTTGATTTTAATTTGTTTTTCTTTACAGAAACGCAGAGTTCAACCCAACTTAACAAGATAAGAAGGTTCCCGCTGAAAAGTGATAACAAGAGACGAGAATATTGAGAATGAAGAAGAAAAAATAAGTATATAAATTATTAAAGTAATAATATATGGAGGTGTTTTACTTCGCGTTCGCAAAGACAGTTAATTTATTTTTATTTATTTAATAAGTTTATTTATTTTTATTTTTATTCCTTGATAATCCTTTTGAGGATCCAAATGGCAGCTACCTTGATCAAAGAATTTGCTTGGCCATGCTTCCCTTGAGTACTGTGCCTCTCTACGGTGGAATCGATGGCGTCTTAGTTTTTATTTAAATTTAACTATATTTACATTTATGTAAATTACATAGTTATAATTACATTGAATGTCTGAATTGATTATCATACGTATATTATATTTTCTAAGCATACCTTAGTATAATTAATTAAATTCCCTTATCGTCACGATATCGTGTAGTGTGCTATAAGAGGTCACCGTGTTGTCATTAGCAGTCATTAGGCTTTCAACGAACTTAATACAATATGACCATTTCACTATTTTAAAAGGGCTTGTTTCATCATTGTTATGAATTTATTATTAGGTATTATGCTTTAATTAGACTTTCAAATGAATGAAAATAAATTCTGGGTTTGTTGTAGAAATGTGTACCAACATGGTGAGGTTTGTTTGTAACACCATTTAGTCTGCTAAAGCATATATAAGCCTAAGCAATGGGCCTCATAAGAAGGCTCAGGGTCACTCAGCGGGCGATGGAGAGAGCTATGCTCGCAGTATCCCTGCGGGATCAAATCAGAAATGAGAAGATCCGCAGGAGAACCAGAGTTACCAACATAGCTCATCGAGTCGCGAAACTGAAGTGGCAATGAGCGGGGCACATTGCTCGAAGAACCAATGGACGTTGGGATCCCAAGGTGCTTGAGTGGCGACCTCGCACCAGCAAACGGAGCGTTGGTAGACAACCCACTTGATGGACAGACGATCTCAAGCGAGTCGCTGGCATCCGCTAGAATCAGGCGGCACAAGATCGTGTTCTGTGGCGATCTTTGCAAGAGACTTATGTCCAGCAGTGGACGCATATTGGTTGAGACGACTACAGCTGCAGTCCAGTTGTGAATCAAACCATCCCTGAACCCACTCATATACACCCAAAAAATTTCATCAAAATCGGTCATGCCGTTTCTGAGTTCTAACGAACAGCACACAGAATGTGCATTTTTATTATATGTAAAAGATTTGTAGGTGGATATTATAGAGAAGATTTTCCTTTCCCTACTATCGATCTTTATTATAAGCTTAAAATTGGGCCACGGTGCCAAACAGTTGATAAGGGGGCTAGGCCGCGCTAACTACTGCTTAATGCGGGGTGCTGCCCCTTAATTTGTATAACACTGATCGGAATCTAATTGACTTTTATTTTTAACGGATTTTGGGGAAAAAAGATCTCCATTTGTTAGGTAATGTATATGTAAATCGAATCCTTAATTCATAATTAACTTGTAGGTTTAATCGACTTGGGTTAGTTATACCTACGTCGGGCAGTTGTAGTCAAGTTACCTTAACCTTAAGGTTAAGGTTTAACTTGCCCAATAAAAATTAATTTTTATTGGGCAAGTTAAATCTTAAACAAAGTGGGTTTCAGAACTTAGTAATCGTACCATTACGGTCATTTGATTCCTCCATTACGGTTACTTAGGTATTCAACCCAAAACAGAATTAGTTTGGTTCTAAAATTTAACTTTAACCTACGACCTTACTTTAATCGCATAATATGAGTTTTCATATACCCTAGATTTAGAATAATTACAACAGACCCAGATTTTAATATATTACACAGTGGGTTTGCTAGTATAGCTAAATAAAAGTCTACTAGCTTCTGGCCGCGACTTCGCCCGCGTGAATTTCGGTTTATCACAAATCCCGAGGGAATCATGGATTTCCGGTTCCTGTTCCTGCTCCCTTTTCCAACCTTTATACCTTCTTTTAAGGAAGTTTGCTATAGGAATCTGTAGCTGTAGCTATAGATTTGGGTTTTTTCAAAATCCCGTGGGAGTCAGGGCATAATTTGTCTCGTTTATGTCGTTAAAGAGTAACAAACACACACACAAACTTTCGCCTTTATAATATTAGTGTAATAAGGCTCTACACCTTGCGAATTTGTAGTCTACTTTCAAATGTTAATCGCTTTTTCTGTACCCTCAAGTTCAAATTTTACGTAGACTTATAATTTTTTCTAGGTATATTTTCCACTTTTCCACGCTGTAGGTATACTTATACTCAACATAATCCTTAAACATCAACACACACGCTTAACTACACCTGTCTGGTTTTTTTTTAAATCGCACAAGCGCAACTCAAACATCTATTGAAAACCCAAAACAGGGGGTGCGTCCCCCTCCCCGCCCGCCGCCCCCCCTCGTTATTCCACTTCCCTTCTCCCCTTTCTTTCCACTAACTTCGCATCGTCATCCGTATTACTTCGGCCTTAACTTATGTGAGGGTACACGCAGCGCTGATCCGACGTAAAGTAGACTTTATTTTCCAAAAATTAGAATATGAAATTCTGTGCTGTGAAAAACCAATTTATACTCTCAATCGCCACCTGATTTTGATCTTTATTGTCTCCACACGAAAGGTGAAGTTTGTTTGCGTCGCGCTAGATCAATTTTGAGATAGTAGTTGGTACTGATTCCTTTGCATTACTTTTTCGTTCTTTGTGGAGGTATTTTATACGAGTTAAAGGTCTTATGTGTAGACTTGGAGTGGAAGGCGCGTAGAAAATGTTTGATAGCTTTACTTATGTGTATCACGAATACACTTCTTATTGGATTCCGATAGAACGAGGATAATTTAATTTAGACGCAATCTTGGACTTTTCTCGTGTGGCTGTTTTGACTTTCGGAATTAAAATCCGAGCATACCTCGGACATTTGAAAAGGAAACGGTTAAAACTTCAAATTAAGAAGGACGAACCATAGACAAAAGAACGAAGAACAA
Source organism: Melanargia galathea (assembly GCA_920104075.1). Classification (NCBI taxonomy): domain Eukaryota; kingdom Metazoa; phylum Arthropoda; class Insecta; order Lepidoptera; family Nymphalidae; genus Melanargia; species Melanargia galathea. The sequence goes on along the minus strand of OV049872.1, from coordinate 3,889,153 downwards.
GATGTTTTATTAGTTTATACTCAGTTGTACTTTGATTTTTAATTCCGTGGAATTCTGGCGTTTCTTAATATTACCAAAAATACAACAATTCCCACAAAAATGATAATAAATTCAAAACTTACATACTTAGTTTGGGGTAAAATCGAACTTCAGGTAGTAACCCTGTTATCCATACAAGGAACTCATTCTATTTTTAAATGACAACTGTCAGAATTCCACCGAATTAAAAATCATACCTACTATAAATCAATATAAGTACAAATCCAAAGTTGTCGTATGTCGAATTAAAAGCATGAATGATAAAATAAGGGATAAGGGATAATTAAAGACATCTCGAGGGATAGTAGTAATAATAGACCAGCAGTAAGCGTCTACGGTCTATCGGTTGAAATGACATCAACAAATACGTAATAATAGAATATATCACCTAGAGAAAATGAGTGTTGAAAGAAAGTCTGAGGATTCAGGCAGGCTTACAGGATAAGAAAAAATATCGTATCTGACAACCCTTAAGGCTTATATTTGACAGTTTTCCACTGTGAACAATAGGTGAAAAGTTGGTGAAAAGCGCCATTACGTCCGACTTGTTGATTCCTAATAAGCCAAAATGCAGTCCCTTTTTGCTCAATATAACAGGCAATTAGTGGGTTTGACAAATAATTTTAAATACTTAGGGTGAAGTAACAAATAAGATCAAACAGACAAAGTAAAATGGACTCTAAATTTTTTTTGATAAAGTTAAAAATTGTTTATCAGTGCGGGGGAGTTTTAAAAAGACAATGCAGCCAAGAAAAGATGCTGTTTGCGTAATGACGTCATTAAGCGTCGTAGAAACATTGTCCAGACGAGGATCATCTCTTTGGATGGCACTCGAGCGATAGGTTATTGTGAATAAATTGCATTATGGACGGAAAATAATGTTGTTGTTTTTTTATATTAATTTTTTACATTGTGATCCACTCTGGTACCTTACAAGGGAGATGTCACGGATCTAGTTATAATTTATTAGAGAATCCGATATTAAGCAAAGGCCCTGGTATATTAAAAATATTTTCAGTACTGATAGTTTTAGGCTAGGACTTCAGCTTAGAAAGACGTTGGGGTGGATGGGTTTGTTCGACTAAACTAGTCCGTACGCCCTGAGATCGTGGTAAGGACTCACATGTACCTATGACGTACGATGTACGACGCGTGGTGTCAGAAATCTGGAACTTAATTCATAAAAGTATTGTCTTTGTTTATGACGACCTCCCTGGCGCAGTGGTGAGCGCTGTGGTCTTATAAGTGGGAGGTCCCGGGTTCGATTCCCGGCAGGGGCAATTTGGGATTTTATAATTTCTAAATTGTCTCTGGTCAGGTCTGGTGGGAGGCTTCAGCCGTGGCTGGTTACCACCCTACCGGCAAAGCCGTGCCGCCAAGCGATTTAGCGTTCCGGTACGATGCCGTGTAGAAACCGATCAAGGGGTATATACCTACATACCTCTTCCAAGTTAGCCCGCTTCCATCTTAGACTGCATCATCACTTACCAACAGGTGAGATTGCAGTCAAGGGCTAACTTGTAGTTGAATAAAAAAAAAAAAAAAATTTGTGCAGTGTAGAGTAGAACTAAGTTTTAGTCTGGTATAGATTCGGCATCACTATGTATAAAACAAAGTCCCCCCTCCGTGTGCCTGTCTGTTTGGAATAAACTCAAAATCTACTGAAGGGATTTTCATGCGGTTTTCGCCAATACATTCATTAGGAAGATTTAGATGTAAGTACCTACCTAAAAACCTTTACACAAAACCTACCAAGGTTTTGTGTAAAGGTTAAAATATGAGGTTAATTGTTGAAAATGACGGATAACGTTGAGCCGCCTGGGAGCTTTCATCGAAAGCGCCGGCTAATCCGTTTGAGTTATTATAGCAAAACAATGTATGGTGGAATAGTAATGGGTAATTACTACCCGTGCGAAGCCGGGGCGGGTCGCTAGTTACATAATATCATGTAGATGAATGATGAATATTATCTGCCGATACCTCGCCTTTGTGCTGTTATTATTTATGATGTAGATGTATGAAGGGGGGATATATTTTCACCACGTTCATATTTTCTCCACGGCGAGTCTGCAAAGCATTTTTCAAGACGACCCTCCCCACATTACTCAACGATTTTCATGTGGTACAAGATATTGAAGACAGCGAATTTATATACAAAATGCGAGATGTTGACGAGACAGCGACGTTTAGTTAGATCATGTTCGTGTAAAAATGTGTAAGTATCATATGCGAAATAATGGCTGCGATCTACGAAAAAATAAGCAATAGTTGTAGTAGAGTCCATAAGTGGAAATAAGGAGCATCGTCATTAAATCACTTTTTATGATTAGGTATATTTAGCTTTATCTGAAGAATTTAAGGCAAGTTTTAGGTACTTAATTCAATTGCCTTTGCCTTCAATCAAAGCTAAATGTTTTGCTAAGAGTTAAAACGACAACAAAGTGAGAAAAATTGCGATTTGATTTTATTGATATCTAATAGAATGACAAAAATTACAACATTTGAATTCACCTCGGTGGTGAATTCAAGTCGGTTCACCAACATGAATTCTGAACTATCTCAGCTTTGAATCACCTAATTTTATTTCAGTTTCACTAAGTTAATCTACAACACTACCCTTAAATAAATTGCAGTCTTACTACAAAAACTTTAAAAAAGTTTAAAATAACTAAAGATGTCATATTTATTTATTTATTTCGTAACATAAACACTTGTGTAGGACGTTTTAATATTTTTGGTAGTGATTTTTAAGTTAATAAGGTACCTAACACGAATATTGAGTAAGTTTCAAATCGCTCTCCGCTCATGGCATGTACCGTAGACCACAAAGTTCGTTTTTCTCCCACTCTTTCTTGGCAGTTTTGATGCATCGCAATATTTTCGTGTCAGCCACATGCGCCCGTGACGTCACGTGATATATTGGCTTTTGCCTCCATAATTGTAATCTCCGACGATTACTTCCCGTTATGTGTTTTGCTGTCATAATTCCGCTGTTTGTATTTTAGGAATATGTATTTTTGGAATTTTTATCAAAGTCTTAATAATTAATTTCTAAGTAGTTAAACTGTACACTTTTGAATTACAATCAATTTTACAAGTACATAATATATTCCTAGGATCATTTCAAACAGTGGTGGGATTAGTCAAGAGTTCTAAGGTGCCAACGCCAGGCTCATCATCATCATCATCATGATCAACCCATTACCGGCTCACTACAGAGCACGGGTCTCCTCTCAGAGTGAGAAGGGTTTTGGCCATAGTCTACCACGCTGGCCAAGCGGATTGGCAGACTTCACACACCTTTGAGAACATTATGGAGAACTCTCAGGCATGCAGGTTTCCTCACGATGTTTTCCTTCACCGTTAAAGCAAGTGATATTTAAATACTTAAAACGCACATAACTCCGAAAAGTTAGAGGTGCGTGCCCTGGGATCGAACCCACGACCTCCGATTAGAAGTCGGTCATCCTAACCATTAGGCTATTACAGCTTTTTTTTCACGCCAGGCTCAGTTTGGGATTTTTTTTTAATTTTTCTGATATGATTTACACACTTTGGTTGGGGCTAGTTCCCGTATATGAACGTACGAACAAAGTCAAATTGTTTAGTATTCTTGTCCCTACGATACCACAAAATTCCGATATTTCTTTTCCTTAATAAATCTAAACCCAAAAAAAAGTCCAAAGTTTTCCATTAAGTAGGTAATACGAAAAAATAGATAAAAATTCGTACTATCTTTGAGAACCGTAAGACGGCGCGCAGCGTCACGTAATACATCACGTTGATCTTCTCATCGTCGCAATTCCGGGCCTTCTCCCCGGGGATTACCCCCCCCCCCCCTCTTGCTTATTGCCTTTACAATAGTTGAATTGTAGGCGTTTTAGACGACTACTAGGTAGGCAATTTTCTTCGAACATCGACTTGGAATAACCGCACCCGCAGCATTGAGGTACGTCAGTACAATATAATTCAATGACCCGCAGATCTAAAGTGAGATAACTCAAAAAAGGCAAATCTCTTTCTTACGACAATATGTAACTACTAGTGCGTCGCGCAGTCAAATAAATCGACCAAAGTACAGGATGTCCGGGTTTCCCTATAAAAAAGAATCTTTTTCACCACAGGGACCGATAAGGTCACTTTAGTGCTAAGGATCGGAAACATTGGTGAAATATGAAGATTTTTGAAGAAAAAAAAACGCTGTCGCAATTTATACCTAGCCCTTAGGTCTAAACAGAACCGAAGCCATTGTCACACGGACTATGCAGTTCAATTCAATTCAGTTATTGGCACGGTTCATTTTTACACCCAAGTTAGTAGATAAAGTACCTAATACACGATATTATGAAAACACATGCTGAACTAGCCGATTCCCGCGACTTCATCCGAGTGGATTTAGGTTAATTAAAAAACTCTTGAGAACTCCATAATTTTCCAGGATAAAAAGTAGCCATGACCTTCTCCAAGGTCTATCTAATCTATCTCTGTACAAAAGTTTAGGCGTGAGAGCATAACAGACAGACAGACAGAGTTAATTTCGTATTTAGAATATTAGTATGTAGAATAAAATTGGGTATAGCTCGTTTTCTTTTCATAATTATGCATATCTACTAATATCTACTATATAAAAATAAGTCGGGTTTTCTTCCTGACGCTATAACTCCAGAACGCACGAACCGATTTCCACGGTTTTGCATTCGTTGGAAAGGTCTCGGGCTCCGTGAGGTTTATAGCAAAGAAAAACACGTGAACGAAGTCGCGGGGGTCAGCTAGTTAGTCTATAGATTACTCACATATGTTTTTGAGCATTTGTAGTTAGTAATACGAATTTCATCGAACGAAGCCCATTTCAGGTCACAAGCGTTCGTCAGTAACATAACCGTTTAATTTATCACTTAGGAAGCCTACAAAATGTCCGCACAAGTTTAACCCTTTAGTAACCCTTTTTTAACCTTATAAGGTCTCTTCTAAAAAATTACAATGATTCAATTAAGTAGGTGTGCAAATTAGATATCGTAAAATTATATTTTTATATGAAGAATCATTTTTAACCCCCGACGCAAAAACGACGGGGTGTTATAAGTTTGACGTGTCTGTGTGTGTGTGTGTGTGTGTGTCTGTCTGTTCCCCTGTAGCGCTCAAACGAGTGGACCGATTTAAATGCGGTTTTTTTTGTTTGAAAGATGAATCAGTCGAGAGTGTTGTTAGCTATGTTTGATGAAAATCGATCCAAGATGGCCGCCGCTACAAAATGGCGGATTACATATTTTTTCACAACTCCCTTAGTATGGGTATCAAATGAAAGGGCTTGACTAGTAGAATAACACTATGTAAATCCAAGATGGCTGCCACAAAATGGCGAATGTCGGGGGTTTTTTAAATTTTTAATTTATACTTGTTATACTATGAGATCATAATTATAGTTTTGCAATAAAAATGTTTCACTTAATAATTTTATAGGGTTATAGAATAAAAATTAATTTATTGCTTAAAATTTTTCTATTACGTACCTAATCACTTTTCTGTAAAACAATCCTCATCGTCATTATTATAGTGTGACGGGGGACAAATCGAAAAAATTAATACAGTTAAGAGAATACATCTATTATGTAGATTAAAGTACGGCCTAATTTCTGGCCGGCTCTTTTAGTATACGTCATCTGTTTTCCCACTCTGTGGTAGTTTTGACGTGTTATTGAGCCACAAGTTAAAAAAATAACCTTTTTTTAAAATTCAAAATAACTACTGCTTTGACCAAATCGAATCAAAAAAATCTAAAAAATCCATTAGACCCCGACTTTCATGTGGGCGACATCAAGAACAAAAGCAAATTAAATATTGACACTTAGCTGGTCCAATCTTGATCCAGCTTACTTTTAAATATGAATAATATGTCGGTCCAAATATTTCCAATTTCCGAACTCAATCGAATAAAATACACGCAGCAAATTCGACAAACAAACCTAGGCCATCAAACTTATCCAATATATCTTCCTTAGCGAGTTTTATATAGCATAAATTCTTATATAAGGAGCGAGGCGTAAATAAAAAAGGGGACTATGTGAGCCACAAATCTCCTCCAGTAATATCTTGGAGAAAAATAAATTCGTAAACCCGAGTTTGAGCGCACCTGACTTATATTTATGTATACCGCGATACGCGGTTAGGATGCGTTTAGATTAGGCTGTTCTTGTTACCAAAGTATATCTAAAGAGTGTTCAGATAACACTAAGGGCCTGTTGAAACCATCTTCTGATAAGTGTTGGATAGCCTAAACGTAAATTTTGTCACGTTCTTACTTTATGTCAAGTGACAAAGACAAAAGTTATGAATAAGCTATCCGAAACTTATCAGAAGGTGGTGAAACGGCTCTAAGAGTTTTAAGTCATGTATAATTTTTTTTTCTATATAATTTGCTCGATAACTGCACTAAGGTACTTACTTACTAGTAAGCTTTACGTACTTACTAGTAAGCTTTAAAGTTCATTTTTACGGCACTTGTACGGTAATTAGTCTACGAAGTCGAAAGTAAAAAAGATTTCATAGTAAAGCTCTAGAAAATCTCACCAGTATGAACCCAGCCTACGCCGTCGCGAGCTTTCAACCTATTTCCATACATATGAGGTAAACATCGCGGGATGGGAGATGATGCACAAATGAGCGAACCCGTCTTTCTAGTTAACTATTTTTCTTTAGCATGAATTGATCTTAGCCTTTAGGCAAAACAAAAAAGTTTTTATAGCAAAGCTCCGGAAAACCTCACCAGTATGAACTCAGCCTACGCCATCGCGGGCTTACAACCTATTTCCATACATATGAGGTAGACATCGCGAGATGGTAGATGATGCACAAACGAGGGAACCCGTCTTTCTAGTAAGCTATTTTTCTTTAGCGTGTATTATTCATCTTAGCCTTTAGGCAAAAAAAAAAGTTTTTATAGCAAAGTTCCGGAAAATCTCACCAGTATGAACTGGGCCTACGCCGTCGCGGGCTTACAACCTATTTCCATACATATGAGGTAAACATCGCGGGATGGGAGATGATGCACAAACGAGCGAACCCGTCTTTCTAGTAAGCTATTTTTCTTTAGCGTGTATTATTCATCTTAGCCTTTAGGCAAAAAAAAGTTTTTATAGCAAAGTTCCGGAAAATCTCACCAGTATGAACTGGGCCTACGCCGTCGCGGGCTTACAACCTATTTCCATACATATGAGGTAAACATCGCGAGATGGTAGATGATGCACAAACGAGGGAACCCGTCTTTCTAGTAAGCTATTTTTCTTTAGCGTGTATTATTCATCTTAGCCTTTAGGCAAAAAAAAGTTTTTATAGCAAAGTTCCGGAAAATCTCACCAGTATGAACTGGGCCTACGCCGTCGCGGGCTTACAACCTATTTCCATACATATGAGGTAGACATCGCGAGATGGGAGACGGTGCCCAAACGAGCGCGCCCCTCTTTGTAGTTAGCTATTTTTTGTTTTTCCCATCTCTTTCCGCTTTCTTTTGTCTCCCGACTTTGCCTTTGTGAGGCGGACAAGACGCTTTAGGCTTAGATTAAAGTAAGACGCAGGTAAAACATTCATAATCTGTTGCTAAGCTGTGGTGGAGTTAGAGGATTGGGATCTTAATTACCAACTTATAAACAATTTAACTTCACGTATTTAATAATTGTTATTTTTTTATTAAAAAAATAATAATAATAAATTGTGTATAAAAATTAAAATTAAAAAAATGATGTTGAAATTTTAGCGAAAAATTGTTTTTTTTTTAATCCTACTACCTACTTAAAAGTACACTACATAAATAAAGGATTGTTAAGATAAATTATTTATTATTACCTACCTAGAACGTTTTTCTTACACTAAAATAACATCCATAAGCACTACAACTTAATTGACAAGTTACTCGTATAAAAATTAATTCGCTGAATTTTATTTGGGTTTAAGTTATAATAGGTACCTACTTCAGAGTCGTGATTATAAGTTCTGATACAATAAATATGATGATTGCGATTATGATTCCTATGATTATGATTTTTTTAGGACCATAACATTGTCATTTTTTACTTAAGTACTGACTATTCAGTACTTATCTAACTAGTAGTCTAACTAGTGAGACCTAATCTAGTGAGCAGATTTTTCGCAAAAATACTCGTAGTTTTACTCAAAAGCCTACATAAAACATACAGAGTGCTTAGTCTAAGTTTGGAGCGCTCCAAAACTTGTTAGTATACTATAAGTATACTATTGATCGAATGACCATGATTTCAGAGTAAAATGGACCTAAAATAAAGAGTCTTTGGGTTCATTTTGCTGTGAAGTCATTTGCGATTCGATCAATAGTATACTTCTAGTATAATTTTAGTTTTGGAGCGCTTCAAACTTAGACTAAGCACTCTGGTTACAACAACATGTAAACAGTTTTATGATAGAAATTGTATAGAACGGCAATAGCAGCACACGAAAAAGAAAGCTTAATTTACTTATATCCAACCATCCAAGACATTACCATGGCCCTAACAAGACACAATGGCTTCGCGAAATAACGTCCCTCCCTGTCCTAGAACGACCAGTTTTTAAAGACCCCTGTGCTTCTCACACTCGTATCTAAAGGAAAATATCGTGCTAGAAGAAAATGCTTCAAATTGGCATTAGACAACGTTTGAAAAAATCTAGTTTTTTTTTATTATTTGTATATTTAGATAATATGTTGTGTTGCTTATTTGCTTTGCTAATCTCTTTTTTGTGTGTATTGAAACTTATGCGTACTCTACCTTAAGATCAAATTTTAATCAAATTAAACAAGAAACAGATGATTTATTAATTTTTAACAGACCACTTAGACGTTTTATAATTTGATTATTATTATTTCGTAAATAAAAACAGATCGAAAGGGAAGAAATATATTATGTTACCCTTCTGGATGAGTATGCTCTATTTTCAAAAAAGATTTTTGAACAATAAAACATTTTAAAAACAAACAAGATTTTTTTTTAAATTTCCACCTATTGTATCCTTAGATTACATAATATACGACCTAATCTTGTAAATATGTGTTTGCTTAGTTACAAAGAATCGCCTTAACCAAGAGGTCAAGTTAAAATGTACGCACCGCCACCCACTCCGCGTCACTCGTTGCCAGTGATTGATGACGTAGGCGTGGCAAATCCAATCATTATCTGTGATGTATGGCTTCGGTACATCACTACTTGGCTTTGTCGCGGATTCCAAATTTAAAATTTTATCTTTTTAATATTCGTAAGAAAGAAGGTTTTTACCATGTAACGATTTTAATTTGAAAAAATGGTTTTACCATGTAATAATATTATGTTCTATAATTTACACATAAAATTCAAAATAAAATAAGGTTCTTTAGTATGGATGCGTCTCTATTTATATAAATACATACATACACAATAGTCTATTGCAATAAAAGCTAATTTAAGACTACCTTACGATTTAAAATATCGATTAACTAATTTTCTCAATCCAATTATTAAAATTAATGAATAATAATGAAATAATTCTAAAGACGTAGATAAGAGCAGTTTTTGATGATAAAATTACCCATGTTATAGAATAGAAGGGGGTCAAAAAAAATAAGATAATAATACTACAAACTACATTTCCTAATGAGATAACGGGGGATCGATACACGAAAAAAGAAAGACATACCTGATATACCTTTTAACTCTATAGAAACTTCATAAACTCATAAGAAACCTCTAACCTTATCAAACCATTGATCTCTCGTCTATGGTCACATGATATAGCTTCAAGTAGTTTCTTTTCCTTTAATCAAGCTTAGATCCAATGCGTCAAGATCGCTCCAGTATAATTACGCACTACTTAACCCGCTCTCAACAAAACTCTGTGATAGACTGAATCAAATCTTTAGCGGGGATAAAAAACTCGGCATCTGCATTTCAAAAATGGAATACATTATAGCCAACCCTTGAATAATTAAAAATACGCGTGAACTCAAATAATCATGAAGAATTAAAAATGTTAACCCTTTGCATGCAAATTAGGATCGGATGTGACGGTGAAAAAATCGCAACCGGTCCTTATTGAGAAGATCCAGCTGTGTTATTATTTTAACAGTCTTATATTTATTGACTACTTATACTTATAGGTACATTTCTAGGATAGAATTTTATTAAAACGTGCATTTTAGAAATTTCTACATTATCTTTACCTACTCAATGCAAATTAGTTTAGTCTCTGTTTACCATGTAAAACAGTGCATTAAAAAATAGTATATTTAAGATTATCTATTAATGCCTAAAAGGTACCTAGACTTTAAATATTGATCAATAAAAGATGCCTACTTCTTCTTCTAAATCTCCGTTTAATTTTAAAGCAATAAATTCATCTGCAATGAAACATAAAGTACAAATGCAAATTAAAAGTAAAAAACTAATCCGACCTCTTTTATCTTTATTTTAAACGTTGAACAATGTAAAAAGAAAATTATAGACTAAGTAAAACAGTGACATAAACGGAAACTCTTTCAAAGATCACCCACCCTGTACCCACCTGCCCCAAGGGGGACGGGATTTGAATATGAAAGGACGCGGAAGGGTTAAGACGTTCGCTTTTTGTCCTGAACTTTATTGGAAAAAGGAATGCATTTGACAAGAATGAACAATACGATATCCCATTTTATACCTTATGTAAATTATGTAAGATCTATTCTACAGTACAAAGTCTCCAAAAGTAGCTAATTAACAAAAATGTTGACAGAGCACCCAGAGTCTTTATTAATAGAATAATTTGTCCTATTATTCTTTTTGATTCAAATAAAAGCTTAGAAATATTTTTCATAAGAAATGTAATTGTTGATGACGTATCTAATATATTTTGTGTGATTCTAAATATTCACTATTTTGATCCTCTCATAAAATACATAAATTTTATGTAAAATCTTAAAAATTTTAATTTTTTAGATTAAGAGCGTTGACGCACGGACCCGCTTCGCAAGTTTAGGCATTTACCTGGGATTCTTTGTTTACGTGAATGAACGCGCCGCGCCAAATGCAGTGTAGTGTAACAAACCGTTTTGATCTTTTTACCATTTTCAAACGGGCTATTTATTTTTTCAATATTCTTAGGCACCTATACCTAAGTTTTTAGTTCGTAGATTTTTAATTTTATATAGCAGGCATAATTAATGTATAATGCTTGAAAAAGACCTTATAGAGTAGACCAGTTCATAAAAATTATAATTGGAGAATATAGTACAGCTTCTGATATTGATTTTTTTATATACCTACTCCGTACTCGTGTAAGGGTAAAATAGTGAAGAAAAATGCAGATTCATTCAAAATCTTGTTAATTTACTTATTACATACCAGATTTTGCCCGCGGCTTCGCCCGTGTGAATTTTGGTTTTTTACAAATCCTGAGGGAATCGTGGATTTATCTTTTTACATATTTACAAAATAAAATTATTACTAAAGTAATTCAAAACAGGTAATAAATACATTTTCTGTATGTAGATTGTAGGTATACTTAATTTGAACATTAAATATACCGCTAATACAAAAATGCAATTAGAAATCATTCATTGTAATGACGCAATGTACCTTAAAATATTAGAATTAATAAAATCTATGTATATAAAACAAAGTTGTGTTAGTTCGAACACTTATAACTCGAGAACGGCTGGAGCGATTTTCATGGTTTTTGATTTGTCTCCGTTCAGAATAGCATAATAACTATTAAAACATTGGAAAATTGACGAAAAAATAAAATAAGAGGAAAAACATTTTCCCATAAAAAATGTTCAAGGGATTCGTAACTGTCAAACAACCCATCGCGTCGATACGGTAAACTCTCTCACCCGTACCTATATAATTCTTTGGTACGTATGTTAGTCACCTAACTCCTCCTAAACGGCTGGACTGATTTGTATAATATTTTGTGTGTATATTTCAATCAAAAAAAGCTGTGATAGCCTAGTGGTTAGGACGACCGACTTCTAATCGGAGGTCGTGGGTTCGGTCCCGGGCACGCACCTCTAACTTTTCGGAGTTATGTGCGTTTTAAGTATTTAAATATCACTTGCTTTAACGGTGAAGGAAAACATCGTGAGGAAACCTGCATGCCTGAGAGTTCTCCATAACGTTCTCAAAGGTGTGTGAAGTCTGCCAATCCGCTTGGCCAGCGTGGTAGACTATGGCCAAAACCCTTCTCACTCTGAGAGGAGACCCGTGCTCTGTAGTGAGCCAGTAATGGGTTGATCATGATGATGATGATGATGATATTTCAATGGGTTCCTGGATGGTTTGAAAACCGTTGTTACCGGACGATAGTTTTTGTATACGATAGCTATTTTCTAGTTCATTTTCCACATAATATTATGTACTATATGTTGGCCGCGAGTTCGTCAGCGTGGATTTAGGTTTTTAAAAATCCTGTGGGAACTATGTCAATTTTCGAGACGCAAGCTACCTCTGTACCTACCAAATTTTGTATAACGAATTTGTTAAATGGACGGACCTTTAAGAATTCTTCTCACGGAATTCTTTCTCTTCTTTTCTTTAATTTTTCGAGATATCAAGTATAAATTGAAAATTTAAAAAACCCCTGACATTCGCCATTTTGTGGCGGCGGCCATGTTGGATTTACATAGTGTTATTCTGCTAGTCAAGACCTTTCATTTGATACCCATATTAAGGGAATTGTGAAAAATATGTAATCCGCCATTTTGTAGCGGCGGCCATCTTGGATCGATTTTCATCAAGCATAACACAACATCAACAACACTCTCGACTAATCCACCTTTCAAACAAAAAAAAAAACCATTCCAGCATTCAAATCGGTTTACCCGTTTGAGCGCTAAAGGGGAACAGACAGACACACACACACACAGAGACACGTGAAACTTATAACACCCCGTCGTTTTTGCGTCGGGGGTTAAAAAGTATCCTATATCCGTCCCCAGGATGTAAGCTAACTCTGTACCTAATTACATAAAAAACGGCAGACAGACAGACACACTTTCGCAATTATAATTTTATATAGTATGGATTACTGATTTACAACTATAATCCTCAACTATAACTATAATATAATATATTACAATTATTAAAAATACGTAAAAAGTTTTCATCTATCTGTAAGAAAAAATAGCAAGCATTAAAAATATCTAGTATTGAATAGTGACAGTCGCACTGCAATTTTACGTATATTCCATGTAATCCAATAAGAATTGCCGAGACAAAAAGCGTTACGTCCGTTCGCGGAGAGGCCTCGGCTCATACTAGTGTCCTAGTTCAATTTCCTACTGCCTGTTTCTGAGTTTTGGTGTCAGTTTCAAAGTTATTTTTTGGAAACAAAAAGTAGTTAATTTTAGATTTTTTTTTACTTATATTATTGCAAATATGGTTAACTTTTATATGTACTTAATTTTACTTATAAATGGCGAAAAATAATCTACTAAAATGACGGTTTTATATGTCTATAATTTACTGAAATTATAATTCCTTTGCATGGATTTTTATGATGTAATAAATGCCAAATTAAAAAATGTTTTCTTCTATGTCTTTAGTTCAGGACATTTCCTTTCATAAATATATCTTTGTGTGTGAATTGAACAAGTAACTTTTGACGTAGTGAACGTCAAAGATTCCACGAATCCCAAAATTCATAAATAGGCTTTTGGTATTTTGGCAATAAGACAAAAACTATCAATAAATTGCAAAATGTTGTCTTCCAATTCCCTAGAACACAAAATTTTCTACAATGTAGTATAAATAAGTTTTTAATTAAATGCATAGATTAACAACATATGAAGGGTCGAAATAGCTTAAAAATGAGCAAAAATGGCGCAGAACGCATCAACGCTCTTAAGGTCCAGGAATTTTGGGCAAAGTCTGCACCGATCAGCCGAATCAATTTTTGTCGTCACAATACCTATTATGTTATTCCCAAAATAATTAGCATATCACAGCTAATGTTGACACAGCTTCCTATGGCGTTCAAACCCCATCGATTACCCATCACAAAGACAAAATTCTCACGTACGAAGAAATGGTACGTCCGTTCCCACGACTCTAGACAAATCCATGAATACATTAACGCGTTATTAGGAAAAAATCTTTTATCATGTTATTCTATTTCAGTACTGGCCGTAGGATCTTGGAAATTAATTTGAATATGAAGTAAAAGGGTTAACCATTCTTTCGAGTGTCAAAATTGCTCTTCCGCGTCCGGTTACGAAAGATCGGAAGACGCCTCATTTGAATATCGAACGCATCGAATATGTTTTGCATGTCTATAGTCTGTAACCTATTTGAATTTAGAATATAGTGAAGGTATCTAAAGAATGATTTTAACTTTTCACACGGCGCGAAAGGGGTTTTTGTACGTGAATTTTATGTGGATATTGATTTCTTTTGAAAATGGAATACGTTTTGTATGGGTAATGAGATTAAATATTTTCGTTGTGTTGTCACACTTGTTGTTTATGATGTTCTGAATGTATTGGCAGCATTGTGTTTGGATGATAGATGTTGGTATAGAGGTGTGTTCCCACGAAAGATACACCGTACCTACTTTATTTTTAATTTCACAATATTTTACGTGGCGGCTTTTGTGATTCTTTAGAAACTTTACAAGTAGATAAATGCGTAGTTACGTTTAACAAAGTACATAATAATAATAATAATTTATGTCAAATATATTATACTTATATCATAATATCTTGTCAAAAAAGAAGCTTTTTAAGAATCAAAACATTGATAAAAGTATTTTTTTAAACGTTTAATAATTTCCATTGAATAATATACGAGCAAAGAACATGCAAGTATACGTGATAATAGCATGTTTCCAAAACACAAGATTAATAACCTAAATTACAATAACAATCGATATTTTTATCGATGGCAATACAAAATAAACAGTTGCCAGATCATAAAAATGGGTTTGAATAAATTAATGTTCATTTGACATTCGATTTTTTTCCAATTGTTAATGTTTGTAAATTTTATTTATGGTCTTGTATTGTCTTTTTCTACGGTTCATCTCTTTATTAATATTGTAATTTTATATAAATTGCCTCCGTAGTTTTTAGGGTTCCGTACCCGAAGGGTAAAAACGGAGCCCTATTAATGTCACTCGGCTGTCTGTCTGTCTGTCTGTCCGTCTGTCCGCCGGTCACAGGTCTCTAGCTCGCAGACGAAATGAGTTACAAACCTGAAATTTTGGTATTTAGTGTAAAACGTTAACCCAAAATCAAATATTGAATTAGAAATTGAATTAAATTATTTTTCAGGGGGGCTCCCATACATGAAAAAGGAGCCGGAAAAAAAAATTTCTTTACCCTAGCTTGTGGGGTATCATTGTTTAGAGCTCATTAAGTAGAGTACAAATATATATTTTTTTTATTTTTATCTCAAAAAATAAGGGAATGGGAGGCCATCAAAGTTGTCAATTTTAGACCATTTTTGTGACGGGGGCTATCTCAAAAACTAAACTAGTTGGGAATATGATATTGCAGTATATTATGTACTATATGCTCTATTTAAACAACAAATACTGAAAACAACGATTTATTAAATAGTTTAGGGTAAAACCCGGATAGACGCCCCACTTTTTGAAATGACCTCATAACTTTTAAAATATTAATTTATCACAAATAATATTTATGAATATAGCTAGTTTAATCTTTTGGGTTCCATTATGACTTGTTTTTGTTGTCCTAACGATTACAGATTTTGCAGAATTTAACTTTTCGCAGACCCTTTTTTTTGGGGATAGATGCCTACCTGTGTGGATAGATGCCCCACTATGAAAATAATAAAAAGGATAGATGCCCTATGAAAAAAAAATAAGCAAAATACATAGTTTCATAAGGTTTTATTATCTAAATATATAAAAGGAAAAGGTGACTGACTGACTGCCTGACTGATCTATCAACGCACAGCTCAAACCACTGGACAGATCGGGCTGAAAGAGATAGATGCCCTGAAGTATATTAAAACTATCAGGAATTTATTGAAAAAAGAAATAAAAATATAAAACATTAAAAATATTAAAAAAATACTTGATATACATATATATAGGTATATTAGGGGATAGATGCCTCTAAGGGCACCTATACCTCGAAAAATCGAGGCAACTATCCTTTTTGATATGGATAGATGCCCTTTTATTTATTAAATAAACTAAAAACTAAAGAGCGATTATTTACACTTAGGTGTACACTTATTGAACCAGTGTATTGACATAATAAAAAATATAACAGAATCTTCTACTACTTCAAAAGTTATACAACGGCAAATAATCGCCTCTAAAACTTTGAAGGATTTGCCGCGTCCGCTGCGGAGATAATCACACGCACAAGCGAAACAAATTGTTTAAATACAAATGTATGTAGGGGCCTGAGGTTTGGGGGGCCTGCGCTTCTTATTTAAACTATCAATTTTTAGTCGCGAGTTTGGGAAGTCAGGTTTTTTGACACTGAGGCATCTATCCAACTGCGGCATCTATCCGGGTTTTACCCTATAAGCTGTGACCAAAATAAACGAACATTTTTTTGGGTTTTTCTTTCACGGTTTGTTGCGATGTCTAGCTCGGAAATTAAATATTTCTTAGACCCAAAATATTATATTGTTCATAATTATGTACGGAACCCTGAAAGAGCGAGGCCCGACTCGCACTTGGCTGATTTTTATTAACTGATAGAGCTCAAGCCGTATTCATACTTAGTAGATACGTACTTATTATAAACCAGAAAGTGTGTCTATTTGTTTGCTTGTAACGCATCAAACCCATTTCTATTAATTACATAATGGTAGGCGTTTCTCTTGAAATAATAGTACGATGGGCTCCCAGATCCTTTCGCATGCGACTCATTTTTTTTTTTTGGAGACCCCAGTTTTTTGGATGTAACATCCATCAAGTCGATTTTTTTTTCGTATAAAATGTTACTGTTATCCGGACCATAAAAACGAATCAATTGACAACAAATTCATCAAAACCGGCTCAGTAGGTTAGGCGCTACTGTTGAACACACAGAAGCTGATACAAAAATTGGATACAAACATACATAAATAGACTGCTAAAATCATAACCCTTTCTTTTGGCTTTGCCGTAGTTGGGTAAAAAAAATCGATCGTTTTTTTTTATATACATATTATATAGGTATATAGATAGGGACAATAGAAGGAGTAGGTATCGTAGTTGTATCACTTATCTCACTTCCAAAGAATGTGCCTACTGAACTAAGGTAGGTACCATGCACACACCATACATTAATAACAACACTCTAAATCATGAAGCACAATTTTCATGCTGTTATTACTAATTTCACACATCTCTTGAACAGCAACCGGACAAATTTAAAACCTTATCACTCAACAAATAAAGTCGATTTTTGTACGTAAACATCGTCGCACAGTGGTGACATGAAAGCGAGCGGGGACAAAAAAAGGTGCGCTTATTGTTTCGACCCGGTGCGATTTTGTTTTCAATTTAAATATTTTATACACGTGACAATAGACAAAAACCGGTACTTGTGACTGTAAAAAATTAAATATCAAAATTATGACGGTTGGCCCTTTTGTCTCGTAATGTATGCAAATGCGCCGCGCGGATGTCCCCCGTACGGCGGAGACATACTCTCTTTTTACACGTCTAATACAGTGTTATTATTACGAATACGGGTTTTTGTGTGTTTCGCGGACTTAATGTGATTTCTTTTTGGGTTCTTGCCAATGTAACTTGAAAGCACCCTATACCTAGCTGATTTTTAATTCGGTGGAATTCTGACACTGGTCATTTAAAAATAGAATGAGTTATTTGTATGGAAAACAGGATTAACACCTGAAGTTCAATTTTACCCCAAACTAAAGTAAGTACCTACCTGAAGTATCTGTGAGACATTTGAGACAATTGATTTTTATTTAGATAGGTATATGTAAGTTTTGAATTTATTATCTTTTTCGTGGGAACAGCTGTTTTATCTCATAACATTAAGAAACGTCAGAATTCCACGGAATTAAAAATCAGAGTATAGGTACTTAATTATCCATCTTATCTATACATATAACTAGTAGGGCGCGTGGGTGCGCGGCCCGCTAAAGCGGACCGCGAGGTTTCGCTTTCGGGTATTTTGTTTTGAGCAGCCTCCACCTATCTCTCCCATATTCCTAATCCTCGATCATTATCACTCTCCATATTTTTTCTCCGAATCATTCTGCTCATCAAGTAGGTAGACCTTTAGGTCTTGATCATATTTTTCCAAGAAACCACTCTTCCATATTTTATACTTGGTGAGATAGATACCAACGTTTGTATAGCCGCCATATTGAATCCGCCATTTTGGTTTTTTTTTTCAGCTCAGTGCCAATTGGATGAGGTTCTGAGTATTTTTTGTTTGAGCAGCCCCCATCTATTTACAATACCCTGCCCGGGCTCATCAAACATCTTCCAAACCCTTAATCATCATATCATCCCATATTTTTCTTTGACATTTCTCCAAAGAACCGCATCAAAGCCTTGCATGGTTCACAACTTGTAATCTCTTCAATATTCGCCATACATTTTCTATGATAAAATAAATTCCGCCATTTTGAATTTTTTTTCTATTCATCAGATAGACCTTCCAATCTTGATCATCTTTTATGAAGAAACTACTCTTCCATCTTTTATACCCTCCGAGATGGACACCGACGAAATTTGTATGGCGGCCATCTTTTTTTCGCCATTTTGAATTTTTTTTCAACTCACTGCCAATTGGATGACGTTTCGAGTGACATTTGCTCGAGCACCCCCCACCTATCTTCAATACCTTAAGCGTGCCCCTCACCCGTCACCGAAATCCTCAATCATCAGCTCTCTCCATATTTTTGTTCTTAATGAATTTTTGGCTTCTGTACGACTACTACGACTACTACTATTAGTGAAAAAAAAATTTTTCATACAAAATTTTACAGGAGAGGTGATCAATCAGTCAGTGAATCAGCACGAGCAGCTATATATATATTAATAAAATCGTAGACTTGCCGTATCTGTACATTGAAGATTTTTGCAAAATATATTTTTGTCTGTTTGTCTGTTTATCTGTTTGTCTGTTTGTCTGTATGTTTGTGCGCGCATCACGCAAAAACTACTGAATGGATTGACACGAAACTTGGTACGATTTAAGTTCATACTACGGAGTAACATAATATAGGATTTTTTTCTATTTTCTATTTTCACTTTTTATCCCGAAATTCTGCACGGTTCCCTAGGGAGAGGGGATGAAAGTCAGAACGTGCAAATAGCTGTAATTCAATAACGCGTGGTCCGATTTCATTCATTCTTTTTTTGTTAGAAAGTAGGTACTTTAAAGATTACCGACTAATCTCTAAAAAGCTGGATCGATTTTGATGGGACTTTCACTGGCGGATGTTTACATTTTGATCTACCTAAACATCCGCCAGTGAACTTTTAACAGTTTTTAGCATGATATGAGGTCAAAGAAGTTTAGGAAAAACAAAATGATTCCTACGAGATTTTTAAAAATCAATATATATCCACGCGAACGAAGTCGCGGGTGTCCGCTTGTAATAAATAAATACGAGTACCTACCTATGTCGTTTTTCCGCCTGTCGCTCCAAGCTGAAACTATTGAAGCCGTAATACTGAAATTTAGAACAGCTACAGAAACTTTCTACTGCTGCATTGGCATGTAGGACATACCTCTAGATACCTATTCAAATTATTGTGCAAAAAAAGCAGACCACTGCTTTTTTTGCACAATAACAGATTACGCTTTGACATTCTCTGTTAGTATTGCTTATTACAAAAACAATTGAAACAAGTGTTTATTTTAAACCGTATCTAATCTAATTTGACAGATTTCTAATACGTGTTAATTAACTGTCAAATCGTCAAAATTTTTCATCGCTAAGCAATAACTAATTAATTTTCTTCTAATTTTCTATGGAAAATGCACTAGAAATATAACAGTATCCGTTAATAAGAAAGAGCGTTCATATTTCACAATTTATTCACGAGCGATTAACCTGAATTCCTACAATGTCTTGCTGCGAACAATTTATTTGCCTTGCATTTCGTGTCCTTTTTTCAGTTTTAACGGCCGCCGTTAATTATGCGTAAACAACGGTGCCGATTATGTTGTACACAATCTCTAAACGAAACTAGATAAACTGAAAGTTACGAAAGTTACATTGAAAGCTTTCATAATATTCCCTGCGGGAAAAGGTGGGCAGCATTACAGTATTTCAGAATAAATATTGTGCATCCGTAAACATCGAAGGCAATCATATTGTAAACTAGCTGATGCCCCTGACTTTGTCTGCATAGATACATATAAATTTCATACAAACTTTCAACCCCTATTCAACCCCCTTAGGGGTAAAATTTAAAAAAATCCTTTTTTAGCGAATGCTTACGTCATAATAGCTATCCGCATGCCTTTGAGCCTGATCCGTTTTCTGTAGTTTGAGCTGTCAGTCAGTCACTAACTCAGTCAGTCATAAATTTTCCTTTTATATATTTATTTAGATTACAGAAACGATTGACGAAAATAATTTCTAAATATCTCTTAATGCATTTAACAGTAGCGCAGAATGCATTTAACAGTAGCGCAGTTCAGCTCGTCTCGGTGCAGTCGGTATTTTATTCGGAAATACGGATTTAGCCGATATTTATTCTGATCTACTGTACTCGTAGACGGGTTACTGGACAACTCGACCGCAATAAAATCGACCGAATGGTCGAGTTGTCCTAATTCAATTTTTTGATGGTCAACTCGACCAACAGCTGAGTTTATGTACAGTCGAATACAAAAAGTGTTTCACGTATCAAATATTTTGATTAACTCATATGAAATTACTTATAATTTATCTGTCAATTTAGTTTTAAGAGTCCGTTACACGTTAGAACCGGTGCGAAAAATCCTAAAACATACCCTCAGTAGCGTTGAGCCGTTCGCAAATATTATGCAAATGACGCAAAGGTGTCGAAGATTAGCATCTTATTGTCGTTTGTCGATTGGTTCCGAGCGCTCTGTTTGCGAGCGATTCGCCGCGGACCGGTGCAATGTGTGGTGGCGCCTTTATTGACGCACGCATTATTTTTGAGTCGTTTAATATTAATTTTATGCGTGCGAATATTTCGGGTGTCACTTGAGTTTGCACCTTGTATGGTGATTAGTTTGGTTTAGAAAAAAACGACCACTTTTTAAGATTTTCTAAATACTCGTAGGTACTTAGGAGTAGGTAGGCATATTTTGTCAAAATAATATTGCTTGTTTCTTGAGCTTTTCACGGCTCAACTGCTGAATCCACGTCTCTCTGAAGCAGAAATAGGTTGCATTCTGGGTGGGTCTTTTTTCCGGGAAATATATTAAAAAATGCGTGCGTGTAACCTTTCATCGATTATTAGAAGACGTTATCACGTAAAAATCTTAAATCCATGCAGACAAAGTCGCGTTCATCAGCTAGTAATATAACAAAGCCACCAATAAACCAATACTAAAAACCTGCATAAGGAAGTGAAAGAAAAAAAAACATTTACACTTCTTTAAAAAAGCAAGCACACCACCTGAACGCAACCATGTGCTGGAAAATCAATACGAAGCGTGTCGCGAACGCGTGATTCCAACGAAAAACTACTACACCCCCTCCCTCATACACCCCCCGAGCTCCGCGCGGATTTTTCTTCACCCCCCGGCTTAGGGGTGGCGAGCGAGGGAATAAACGCAAAAAGATGCCCGCTTTTTTCGCTCTCATGTGTTTTTGTTGACTGCGCCTCACACACGCGACTACCAACCTTAAATATAACAATACAAAGTTCAAATTGATTCGGCAGAGACAATGACATATAAACAATTGTCTCTGACGCGCCACAGACAAATGTCAGTCCTAATTTCCACAGATAGAGCACGTTGTCGCACGGAGGTCCCGCTGTCAAAGAGGCCCGTTCATACGTATACGGGGGGCATTTTCGTATTGGGGACCTCTCCGCTCGAATGCCTAATGACTTCTTATGATTTGATGTCATGTTGCGCGTAAGTTTCGTCTTATTTGACTTGGCGTCGGGTTGAATGAACGCGGATTGTGTATTCGCGTCGCGGAATTCGAAATTCGAAGGCAATTCGCAAAGCGAACACGTTCTAAAGGGTATTTTGGAGGGAACCGGCGGTGTCGGGGAATTGTATTTTGTCTATGCATTACGCGCCATATTGGGTATTGGATGTATAAATAAGCTCTAAGTTTAAAAGCTCTTATAGCTATATTTCATCATCATCATCAGCAACCTATTACCGGCTCATATAGGGCACGGGTCTCTCAGAATGAGAAGTCTACCACGATGGCCAAGTGCGGATTGGTAGACTTCATATGCCTTTGAACACATATCTAAGGCATGCAGGTTTCCTCATTATGTTTTCCTAGTGATATTCAATTGTTACTATAAGGCCCGGCGCACACCGCACGCAGCGCAGCGCAGAGCATTTTCTGAGAATACTGAATAATTAACTTTACGACTATTGATATACGTTCAATAATCGCATTCCAAGAGTTATTCAGTTTTCTCAGAAAATCCTCTGCGCTCGGTGTGCGCCGGGCCTAACGCTCATCACTCCGAAAAGTTGAGGTGCGTGGCGGGGCTAGGTATAGATCTATCTATTTCATACATGATATAATCAAGAAAATTTGCATTAATCATTTGCTACAACCTTGTGATTGGCTGAAATTGTTTAATTCTCGCTGCAACAATGCATTTTAGCCAATGCGAGGCACTGTCGGCCAGTCAGAGGTGAGCGATCGTTACGTATACTATACGTCATTTTTAAACCATCGA
The DNA here is from genome assembly GCA_920104075.1 of Melanargia galathea. Lineage (NCBI taxonomy): Eukaryota > Metazoa > Arthropoda > Insecta > Lepidoptera > Nymphalidae > Melanargia > Melanargia galathea. Next base: position 3,866,293 of record OV049872.1, on the reverse strand, counting down.
CCGCCTGAATATTTTCTCTATTTAATGCACTGACATTAACATTGCAACTTATTATTCCACGTAAAATCGTAAACAATGCAACAGGTAAAGGTTTCCAATAAATTCCATTAATTCCTTGGATTCCATGGAAAATATCCTCCAGCGTCCACTTGCTCTGGTACACCGTCCCTTCCACCAATTACATTCCAATATAGAGCAGTGTCAGCACAGAGGAAACACAAATATGGTTTCCTTTATATAGGTTTCAATTCACCTCTGAAATAATGTGCTATTAAATAAAAATGTATTTAAACAATTTAGACTTGTGATGGAGTCAGTATTCTTTGGAACCAGAAGAAACGAGTAAGAAAAACATCCAGAATAAACGAAGAAGAATAAAAAAATATAAATTTAGAATACTACTTATAAATATTTAGCAGCCACTAGGTAGATAATAATAATATATTCTTTACAGTTCGGAGTACATCTACAGTTTATACCTAATGATTTAAGTAAGTAGTTGAAATAATATAATTTTGCTCTATACTGAAGTCAATTCGGATTTTTGTAGTATTATTTTGTATACATAATGATTTTTGTATTATTAGAAGATTAAATTGGAAAGAAAAACCAAATAGGTACCTAAGTAAATCTTTTTAAACTTTCAAAAAGTTTTTTTTAATATAATAATATTATCTCTACACTAAACTAGAACATTTGACATGTCGTAAAAAGTCAGTGATCGGTATTTTATGTAGCCCAAGTAAATTAAGCATTAAATAATAGTTTACGCCTGCCATACCATAGCATAATAAACATAAAAGTGACTTTGTAACAACATAACATTGACATAAAACTTAAGTACTGCGTTTCATTAAATCCCCACAGCACAAACACAAGAAACGTTTTAATACCTACCTACTTAGTAGACGGTAGTAAACTTAACAATGCACATAAAAGACCCGAGATTTATCTGTAAGCATATTGCTCTGTGTCATAAAGAGTTTTATAGTATGAATCTTATCGGTCAATCGGATAGGCTAGGACCTTACCTTAAGTGGTTTTGACACTTCCGTAAAATATCTATACATCTACACATATAATAAAATCGTAGACTTGCCGTATCTGTACATTAAAGATTTTTGCAAAATAATAACTGGGGGATGTTAGGGATAAGTAATAGAACGTAAAAAGCTATTTTTGAAATTTTTGTCTGTTTGTCTGTATGTTTGTACGCGCATCACGCAAAAACTACTAAATGGATTGAAACGAAACTCGGTACGATTTAAGTTCATACTACGGAGTAATATATAGGATACTTTTTATCCCGAAATTCAGCACGGTTCTCTTGGGAGAGGGGATGAAATGCAAAATGTATACTTAGCTGTAATTCGTTATCGGGTGGTCCGATTTCATTCATTCTTTTTTTGTTAGAAAGTAAATACTTTAAAGACTACTGGCTAACCTCTGAAAGGCTGGACCGATTATGATGGGACTTTCACTGGCAGATGTTTACATTTTGATCTACCTAAACATCCGCCAGTGAACTTTTAACAGTTTTTAGCAAGGTATGAGCTCAAAGATGTTTAGGAAAGACAAAATGATTCCCACGGGATGTTTAAAAACCAATATCCACGCGAACGAAGTCGCGGGTTTCCGCTTGTACATAATATAAATAGATTACGAAGACCCCTTCGGCGCAGTGATGAACAGTCGTCTTGTAAGGAAAAGACAACAGATTCGATTCCGGAAAATTAGGCAAGAATTGGTATTTCAGAATTCGGCTTTACATCGTCTCAAAGTTCTTTTTGTTAATGAGAAAACTGAAAACAGATGTTCTGATCTTAATCACTAACCATTTTTTTATCCATGTGTTACATTTCATCCTAAAAATGCAATAAAAACATTTATGAAGTGGAACACACTAAATACTTTTCTACTAACACTGGCGGGCGCACGGTGGTTAGATATCTAGCTGCCCTTGGCTCCACTAGTATGCGTTGAGCCTAAGGTACCTACGACGAGAACTTTACGCGGCGAATTTCGAACGAACTTTCGGATTTCAGTAATACACCCCCGTAACCAGTGAACTATTGAGAATCCTTATGTCTTATATGTATAGGTAGATACAGACTATAGCTATGACCCGTTTTATAATAAATTAAAATCTAAGCATTTAGAATCTATAAGGGTCCATATTGGCTCACATAAAATTTTAATTCATATTCGTTGTCTTAATAATCGTTCTTCATAATTTTGTTTTTCATACTTTTTTATTCATACATTTTTTATTCCTACCAACGGATCTCATAACCGTTAGTGATCATATTTTTTTTTATTAATACTATTAGTAGGTACCAAGAACCAGTTTGAAATCATAATTTTTTTTTTCATAACATTCAATGATCATATTGATTTAATTAAATAATGTTATTACTCAAAACATACTTCAACTCATAACGTCATTTTTCAGAATAGCTTATTGTGTAACAGACAATTATCATAATTTTTGTAAAGCAATATTAATAAAATTAAAATTAATAAAATTTATATATATATATATATATATATATATATATATATATATATATATATAATAAAATAAATACTTAAAAAAATAAAATAAATAAAAAATAAATAAAATAAAATAAATAAAATTTATTAATTTATTAGTAAGAAGGTTTGGAAAGTACCTAATAGATATTTTTAAAAAAATCGAATTTTTGTATAATTTTATATTGTATGGAATTTGGATCTGGCACTTCGCCGGCCGCTGCCGCGGCACGCTCGCTTCGCTCGCTCGGCTCGTGCGTTGTGGTAACTGTTCTAACCTAACCTACAGAAGTTGGAATCCTGGTGTTTTTTTTAACCTTCGACCAAAAATAAGACACCGTAAAACCCCTGACATTCGCAATTTTGTGGCGGTCGTCATCTTGGATTTACATAGTGCTATTCTACTAGTCAAGTACTTTCATTTGATACCCATATTGAGGGACACACACACACACATACAGACACGTCAAACTTATGACACACCGTCGTTTTTGCTTCGGGGGTTAAAAAACCTTATGATTAAGAAATGTATGAAAACGAATATTAGAATAAAACACGATTATGAGTTTCGACCATTAGTATAAATAAATATATGAAAACAAATATTAGTACAAAGTAAGTATATGAATAATGATATTATGAATTTCAATGATTATGTCTTTCAATTGGTAGGTTGTCAACGTTTTATGAAGAATGATCATTATGACTTTAAATTGTATGAGAAACATTTTCGGACATCCGATGATAGGAGTTGAAATTTTATGTAAGATAATGCGCTCCCGATCTATAAACATTCTGCACGAATCAAGTAAAACCATATCCAGGATACAAGCTATCTTTGCGCCGAATACCATCAAGCACGGGTTCAGTTCAGAAAAGTTAACATACAGATAAACAGATAGGTAATTCACATTATCATAACTTGTAGCCTAAGCCTAGGTCCTAGATAGCCTGATATCGACACCTGAATGACCTAGCCCGTAATAACCTAACGCCATATTATTTCACAGTTACAGCTAAGGCCTAGGCCGCACTGCGAAATTTATTCGCGCGAATTTTTTCGCAAAATTCTGTGACATATGGGAATGTATGAAGCTGCACACACATGCGATTTAAAATTCGCGAGAAAAATATATTAAAATGCGGAATATAAACCGCGCGAATAAAATTACCGCGCGAATAATTTTCGCAGTGCGGCCCCGCTCTAACTGTATGCAGATTTATACCTAATTGCCGCTAGATTTATGGTCAGATATATTGAACCTCGATAACATGGTGACAGTGCGCATATATTATTAGATAGCGGGTTCGATTCCACACATTTTACGGAATTTGCTGGTGGCTAGTAAATTTTCATCCGAGTATTTAAACAATGTACCTACTTACCTAGAAAAGAAGTAAGTTATTTTTGCAAAATAATAACTGGGGGATGTTAGGGATAAGTAATACGTAAAAAAGCTATATTTGAAATTTTTGTCTGTTTATCTGTTTGCCTGTATGTTTGTGCGCGCATCACGCAAAAACTACAAAATGGATTGAAATGAAACTTGGCATGATTTAAGTTCATACTACGGAGTAACATATAGGATACTTTTTATCCCGAAATTCAGCACGGTTCCCTTAGGAGAGGGGATGAAAGTCAAAATTGTACTTAGCTGTAATTCATTATGGCGTGGTCCGATTTCATTCATTCTTTTTTTGTTAGAAAAGAGATACTTTAAAGACAGTTTTACTTCCACAGGAGACAGGGCTTCATATTAATGTTATTATTATGTACGTTATTAAATAAAGATTTTTATTATTATTATTAATTGAATGTAAAAAAAAAAGATTACTGGCTAATCTCTGAAAAGCTGGATCGATTTTGATGGGACTTTCGTTGGCGGATGTATATATTTTGATCTACCTAAACATCCATCAGTGAACTTTTAACAGTTTTTAGCAAGGTATGAGCTCAAAGGGGCTTAAGAAAACAAAATGATTCCCACGGGATTTTTATAAACCAAGATCCACGCGGACGAAGTCGCGGGTGTCCGCTTGTTATAGAATAATGTTGTTGTGAGAATATTGTCATGCGAAGTGTATTAGAATAGAAATTATACCAAAAGTTTTGTTTTGGGTAATATTATCACGCGGGCCCTGTATTAGAAATTATTGAAAAATGCCCTAGATATTTATGCTAATATTGTCACACGAGCTGTATTAAGTAGGTACAAGTTATAGGAAAATACATTGTTTCTAGAAAAAATATCAGATGAATTGTACCTATTAGAAATTACAGGAAAATGCCCTGTTTTAAGGTTGATAATATTGTCACGGGAGTTGTAGATATGACATTGGAGGAGGAATTTTCATACCGACAATGACGTCCAGATTTTTCAACGGATATAAACTTGTACTTATTAAATTAAATAAGATATTCATTATAATAAGGTAGATATGAACGCATACAAGTCAAAATCCAATTAGGTAAGCACCTAAAGCAATAATTAATTGCCACCTACCTACATACATACCTACATACCTACATACAATGTTTAAAGTGCGTACAATTAAGAATAACATTGTTATCCAAGCGTATTATCTTCACGGCGAGTAACTCCGTACAAACAGATTATATGTAAATAAGCTGGTAAGTATATAACGGAGATGTACTACTGTAGGTTTGTTTGTAACACTGCTGCTGGTTTGTGAACGCGGATAGGCATTGTTTCGATTTTAATGATACAAAAACGATTGAAAAAACGATAAGGTTTTGTTTTTATGTATATAGTGGATACCTACGATGTACCCACATAATGTGGTAACTATAAGCCCTCATACGCATTAGCGATCAACCGCGTGTGCGGCTAACCGCGCGGCTAGCTGCTTTCATAGAATTTCGTCGCTCATTCGTCGTTATTTTGTACGCACTAAACCACGACGAAATTCTATAAAAGCAGCTAGCCGCGCGTTTAGCCGCACACGCGGTTGACCGCTAATGCGTACCTATGAGGGCTAATAGTAAATTAAAATTAGAAACACATAAAAACATTTAAATACTTAACCAGCTTTAAACTAAGTAAGTATAATATTGCTGAAAAACTGCCCATAGTTTTGCCCTTGGCTATTTCTGTTTGAAAAATTCTGTTTGAATTATTGTGAATTTCTTTCATCAAAGGGTGGACTGATTTGATGAAAGAAATTCACAATTTCAAAAAGATTGAATGATTTATTGTATACTAAGTATCTTCTTTATTGCAAACACAAATACATAGAATACAATAAAAATACAGAAAAGAAGCTTAACTTAGACATTTTAGGATGTAAAGGATGTCTTGTCACTAAACGATCTTTACCAGACAAACTTTGGAGAGAGGAATTTCTAAGGAATGGGTTCGTGTGGCGATACGATTTTGACCCTTCATAAAGATGCAAGTTCTATATTACCACACCCCCGATACTTCATACAAGAAAAGTGATCTATTACTTAGGTACCTATCTATACAAAGAAAATTAGAAATTAAAAAATTTGAGCAACTTAACCTTACCTACCTACCTATTTTTTTTTTTTAATTTTCTTTTACTAAAAATTATCCAAGTAGTAAGAATTAAAAAAAAAACAACGCCAAACAACTCTACCCACACACTACTCAAAACTATCTCATAAAAATCTTTAATACTTCTATCTTCTATAATATAATAAAACTGTAACAGATCCAATTCTGTACATTGAAGATATTTTGAAAATTTTTATTGGAAGGCACTCTATAATCGATACTGAAGCCAAAACTGCAATTTGTTTTATTTTTGTCTGTCTGTCTGTCTGTCTGTCTGTCTGTCTGTCTGTCTGTCTGTCTGTCTGTCTGTATCTTGGCCGCGCATCACGCCGAAACTACTGAATGGATTCAAATGAAACTTGGTACGATTTGAGTTTATACTCCGAGGTAGGACATAGGATACTTTTTATCCCGAAATTCAGCACGGTTCCCTTGGGAAAGGGGAAGAAAGTTAAAACGTGTATTCAGCTGTAATTCATTAACGCGTAGTTCGATTTAACTCATTCTTTTTTTGTTAGAAAGGTAGTACTTTAAATATTGTCCCGTAAATATTTCAAGGTCGTAGGTTTTTTAGTTCAGAAATGACAGACATTTATTGGGTTCAAATAACTTGGGATCCTGATCTTTGAATGTACGGCTTATTTTAAACTGGTGTGCGTTTCAATTTATGTTTGTCGATCTGTCTATTTGTTCTAGCTAATTTCCGAAACGGCTGGATCGATTTTGACGTAACTTTCAATGGCAGATAGGTGATGTTATAAGGAGTAACTTAGGCTACATTTAGTTTAGGTACAAAAAAGAATTATGGGATCCAATCCGATCCTATAAATAAAAACCTATATCTACGCGAACGAAGTTGCGGGGGTCAGCTAGTACCTAATAAAAGATTACCGTTTTATCTATTTAACAGAAATAACGTTGCATCGAAGTTAAAAAGTTCATCGATTAATAGCTGATAGTAGATTGATAGGTTCTGCCTACTGCTTACTGTGTTTCTTCGGCACTGAATCGACTCTTGCGCAGTTCACCGCTCGAATCCAATTTAAAAAAAAAAGAAAGAAAAAAGCCCTCGGTTACAAAAAGGGCGGAGCTTTTTCTAACAATCCAGAGTGAAAGAGAGCTACTAGTTAAAATGAGAAAGGACTAGTCGCAAAAAATCCGGGGTCGCAGAAGGATGGGTAGCATTTTTTTGTTTGTTGTAAAGGTGAGTGCAGACTGCTTTATGAGTTAAGTTTATTTTGACTTTGAGTATTACCTAGGTACGTATAAGAGGCTTTAAAGTTTCAGATAAGTAATAAGTATATCAGTGTAATAAAATCACAAAGATTCAGAAAATTAAAAGGAAAATAAAATATTCAACCAACATATTATTATTTTTTTTTTTCAACTGCTTTTAATTTATTTTTTATTATAATCCTTACAAAAAATTTAGTAGGCAGTAAGGGATTTAAAAGTTTTACGTAGAGTTGTGGACATTCTTACAGTGCATTATAGTCAGAAAGCTACAGCCAACTAAAAGAAAAATAAAAAATTCAAGCAACATATTTTTTCATTGCTTTTATTTTAATCCATACAAAAACTTTAATTGACATAGACATAGAAGATGTTTAAAAGTTTCACGTAGACATTCTTACAATGTAATGAAAGCTACAGCTAATTTAAAAAAATATATTAAAATTCTTAAAAAGCTAAAACGTAGTGCAAGCACAGCTGTAAGCAACCATTTTAATTAACCCCCGACGCAAAAACGAAGGGGTGCGTGCGTGCGTGCGTGTGTGCATGCGTGTGTGTGTCTGTCTGTCTGTCTGTCTGTTCCCCTGTGGCGCTCAAACGGGTGGACGGATTTGAATGCGATTTTTTTTTGTTTGAATGGTGAATTACTCGAGAGTGTTGTTAGCTATGTTTGATGAAAATCGGTCCAAGATGGCCACCGCTACAAAATGGCGGATTACATATTTTTTCACAACTCCCTTAATATGGGTATCAAATGAAAGGGCTGGACTAGTAGAATAGCACTGTTGCAAATCCAAGATGGCCGCCGCCACCGAATGTCGAGGGTTTTATATGTTTATTTTATACTTGTAAATAATGTTTTTATTAAGCACTAAACTGCTCATGTAAGTAAGTACAAAGCTCCTATCTATACACGTGTACCACGGAACGTGTTTGATTAACTTTAATTAAATCTTTAACTTAATAACAAACTTCGTACACTTATCGTTTTTAATTAAGACTTTAATTACCCTGTAAACAGGAAAATGGTGACAAATAAGGAGTAGGTATTACTTGTATGCAAAATTGCAAATGAATAAATTGAAAAACCCGTCTGTAGTTTTGAAATAACTGCCTCTATTAAGCTCATATAATTATTTAAACGATAAGTACCTACCATAAGTTTAAAAATATATATAAGTATTTATTTTGTACGGAACGCTTTTCGAAACGGCAGTGCCCACTTGGATGGAACTCTATCAGGCAAGTAGAGAATTATGCAGGGAGTGATCTAGGCAACTTTTTATATCGGGAATATTGTGTAATAAAATAAAATCCATTGATATAAGAATACCGTTGTTTAGATTGTGAATGGTACCTACCTACGTGATTGGTAAGTAAGTGGACGAGAGAGGAAAGTATCTAACCCGCGACATGTACCTACCTACATCGAACGCTGAACGAAACGTGGAGGGGATAGCTGCGTATGGGAACTGTCGCGCACGTAATACAATAGCTTACCCCCTCCACTTTCCTTCAGCGTTCGATGTTCGTGCCGATGTTTATACCTAGGTTTATTATAAACCAGCACTGGAGAATAGTGGTGAATCTCATTGTGGTCTAAGCGTGTAGTTCCACAATCGAGAACGCATTAAATATGTAAAAATATTCGAGATTTGATTAAAAGAAAAAATTATTATCATTAATTATATTATCCTATCTATTTGCCTACATGGAAAATATTCTAACATCAATAAGATATTATAATCTCATTGATGTGAAAAATCCAATAGGTAGGTACATTACCTACCTATTGGATTTTTTTCTCTTCTGGACGTCTTTCTCATAAACACAATAATGAAAATCTTATTGGACAAAGTAAAGTCCTAGCTAGAATCAACTTACCTATGTACATACATACTTACCTACCTACCTACCTTCTGTTCCATTCTATAATAACATGACTGTTTTAAGGCAAGCGTAGAAATGAATATAAATGCGTAAAAGGGAACGAATAAGATGTGAAAAGGTAATTTGGATGGAAAATGAGACAGTTTACTTTAAAAGTCACGTACCAGAGGCGTTATGCGCGAATTCTCCTATCTTTGAATATCTACATACTTTCAGCAGTTGGTTGTTGATTGAAACTACTAGCGCCATCTAGTGTCGAGTGGCAGAACTTTTAAACATAAACTTTAATTAAAAATATAATTATTATTTAGAAAAAACCAAATTATCCAATATAAAAATATATTTTTTTTTCATTTCAAATGATTATAAAAACAAATTTTATAAACCATTATTATTTTTTAAACTAATAATGTCGCCATCTAGCGTTGAATAGTAATATTCATGTACTGCTTTACCGACGTTTGTAATGCACATCCACCCCTCTTGAATGTTGCGTCAGTGTGCGTGACTAAAAGTGGCGCTCAAATTTCAAAAGAACTCAACAATTTGACGTACTTTTATAACATTTTCAAGAATCCACTGCAGTTGGATTTCAAAATGGCGGACCATCAGACTAAACTTTCAAGTATTTGAGTTGGTTTTTTAAATATATCCATATATTTTAATGACTACATTTTTCAAATACCTTTATAACAATTTATTTAAAATATTATATGTACTTGTATTTCTTAATCATATTATAATATAAAATATTAAGAGAGGGGTAAATTTATGCTGTCTTAATGTATGTATGCATACTTATAATATTAAATCTAAATAAATACCTACCTACTTACTGATTTGTAAAAAATAAATTAAAATCTAAATTAAAACTAAAATATATTATAATTAATATATTAACAAGCACGGCAATAAAAATTACAATTTGGCAACGGTGCCAATTTAGTACACGCAATCTCAAAACCAAGCCAGACTGACAGACCGACAAGCAATTAATTTCTTTAACTCTTTCCCTTCAAAGGAGAAAGAAAAGAAGTCACATAAAAAGCCTTATACCTACTCAGTTCAAAGGTCCTTTGATTAAGCGCTGTATGTGAATAGGTTTTGTATTACTGACGCATAATAGCTACTTAGCTGAATGTGCCAACATTGTGTGGACGTCGTGAGAACGACCGGCGGGCCGTGTTGAGCTTCCACGCCAAGATGTGGGGTAAACATGTCAACTGACAACTTGTGAGCGTACTATATGGCTATTTTTAGCCAGCTCTCTGAACCTACTTAGCCTAACGTTCATAGCCGGCTCCCGTACACCTTATAAGTCATCGGCCGAAGTATGATACTCGGACGTTGTGCCACTCCAGTCCTATATGAGAGCGGAATTTAGAACCTAGACCCGCCACCCTGCTGCGTCGCGGATTGGCGTGCATTTACACCACTACAGCCTTTATACGCACCACAGCTGGGCACAGGCCTCCTCTCTCATAGGAGAGAGGGATTTAGAGCTTAGACCCGCGACGCTGCGCCAATGCGGGTTGGCGGGCTTTATCGACTATTGTCACATGATAGTGATAGTAACCGGGAACTTAAAAGCTTAACGTGCTCTCCCAGGCACGGGGGTGAGACATCGCCAACTACCAACTCTTTTTTTTTATTCAACTACAAGTAGCCCTTGACTGCAATCTCACCTGATGGTAAGTGATGATGCAGTCTAAAATGGAAGCGAGCTAACTTGGAAGAGGTATGTATGCCGCTTGATCGGTTTATACACGGCATCGTACCGGAACGCTAAATCGCTTGGCGGCACGGCTTTGCCAGGCTGGCTCTCCGGACTGGTACAGAGAATTTCTTGACAGAAAAACCCAATACCTAACAATTATTTTGCCCGACCCGGGAATTGAACCCGGGACCTCGTGATCTGTAGTCGAATATGCTAACCACGTCTAGACCAACGAGACAGTTTAGTACTCACTAAATTAAAATTGAAAGAATTCACTTATAAAATGACGACAATCGCGCGAATGTCTCGTTAAGGAATACCTCAGCATGGTTGCTCATTAATTAGCAATACGCGGGGAATATTAAGCGGGCGCGGGCTTTGGGGTTCCGCGGGGAAAAAATTAATAACCGCATTTCAGGCAACTCAATTATGACAGCTACGCGTAGCAACGCACGCGAGCTGGTTAGGTACTTAGCTTGACAACGATTTTGTGTCGCGTCTTCCCGTGAGACGCTCCGAAAACTTTTTCTATTTTTTCTAATTCTAAACTGAAATTTTAATCCATTTTTTTTTTTCAGTAAAAGCACCAACGTCTTATCGGAGCTGGACGTTGTTACAATTTTTGTAAATTTTAATTAATTTTGTAAGTAGGTACTTAGTAGGTTAGGTATTTAAATTTATTTTTCCAAAAATTCTATTTCCTGTTCCGTTCATTAAAAAGTAAAGTACCCTACATACATACATCATAGACAGAAAATCAGGCCCCTGACTTCACTACTTTTTACTTTGCAGTATTAATAAGGTATTATTTTCTTTTAGATAACAACAATTTCCAACGGAATTCTTAATATTTATAATTAACCCCCGACGCAAAAACGACGGGGTGTTATAAGTTTGACGTGTCTGTGTGTGTGTGTGTGTGTGTGTGTGTGTGTGTGTGTGTGTGTGTGTGTGTGTGTGTCTGTCTGTTCCCCTGTGGCGCTCAAACGGGTGGACCGATTTGAGTGCGGTTTTTTTTGTTTGAAAGGTGAATTAGTCGAGAGTGTTGTTAGCTATGTTTGATGAAAATCGGTCCAAGATGGCCGCCGCTACAAAATGGCGGATGACATATTTTTTCACAACTCCCTTGATATGGGTATCAAATGAAAGGACTTGAGTAGTAGAATAGCACTATACAAATCCAGGATGGCCGCCGCCACAAAATGGCGAATGTTGACGGTTTTTTAAATTTTCAATTTATACTTGTAGATAACAGCAATTTTCAACGGAATTCTTAATATTTATAATTATTATTTTCGTTCTGTAAGCTCGTATCGCTATCAATCGCAAGCCCATTAAGAAATATTAAAATAAAAGTCCAGCTTATTGCAAGTGTTTTCCAGTCCAAAATTAATAATAAAGTGTTACATATTTTATAAAAATACACGTGCATTGCGTATGCGCGTCTGCTGTTTATTTCGTCTATGCCGATAAACATGTCAGCGTAAACAGTAGCCAATGTGTGCTTAGCCTTAATTATGAGTCATAAAATAGATATAAGCGTGTACCTATTCCCATTTCATTTTACGATACACAAAGTAAAGTAGGTACTGAGGTATATAATATTTTAAAATTTTAATAAAACTACAAGGACTAAATACAATGGGTAAACGGAGCCCTCTAGATTGAGCGTGTTCAAAAACTGAAGCCAATTTTGTACACACACATAGTACCACAACATAGTACACACATATACAAGTTCTACCTTGACAAAAATAAACTCGGAACGTGATGTACCTACACAAACAAAGTACGTCAAGTTATTATTATTAATAATAATTTCTCTCATTCGTTATTTCTTTTAAACTTAGAATTTTCCTTACTAATGCTGATTATATTTGCGGCAGACAGAAGAATATTCATTTCAAGAAAACGAACGTGAATATTACTACAAAATTAACTTTATCATTAATTAACTTAAATTGAACTAACCTTACATCTGTATCGATGACTGACACAGAGTTTTACATTATATGCAAATCTATCCTAATGTAACCTAACAAACGTCGATAAAGGACGTTAGAATGAAATTCGCTAAACACCTTAATAACATTGAATTCAAGTGTTTTTAATTTGTTGGCGATATAACTACATACTTTCTATCCTTTTATTTTACTCTATGCCTTAGGCAGTGAGATGAAGCATACGGAGTAGCAAATCTCAAACACCACCTGAATAAGCGCTCCTATTTTATTTCAAATTACAAATGTGTTAATGTGATTGCAAAAATGAGTAGGAACTAGAAAACATTTTTAAGTTTCTATCTCAATTATACATGCTTGCATCATATTATGTAAGTATGTTATGGGTAGCGATATTCTTGCTAATCTATATAATTTATATTACTAACTTACTTATCTATATTGTATATATATGTAAATAAGTCTATCAGTCGGCTGTTACCTATAAAACACAGGCATTAAGTTGCCTACTTTAGGAACAGACGACCGTGTGTGTTTGTGTGAATATTTATTCAAATAAAAAAATAAAAAAATTATATGACAAAAAACATATTATGCAAAACACGTCAGTAGCACGAGCAAAATCGTTGTGACACATTTCGATGGAAAAGCAGCCACAAAGCAATGTCGCACTGATTATGCTTGGGCTGCAAGTATTTTTCGGGGTATTGCACGCTCTAGTGACATGGCATCTCTCTGGGTTTAATATATTGTATTTAAATAAAACTTACCAGTTCTTCTCAACAGGCTATGTAAATTGTTCTAGGCAATAAAACACGCAATGGCCGACCGGTTAGTAGGTGTATGAATAAAATTAGCAACAAAGTTCTAAATCTATATTATAATTTGTTCTATAGTGCTGATTAACACGAGGAAAAATATATAATAATTATTATGTATGTTTAATATTTATTAATAAATTATTAAAATGTATAGGTACAGAGTTTGTTATGAGTGCTATAATAATTTATGGTTTTAAAATGTCATCTCAATTTAAATATATTATTTTCTATCTATTACTAACTGCCGCGTGGGTGCATGCTCGGCTTCTGGTTACGAGACCCGGGTTGGGTCCAAAAAAATATTGAAGGCTTTTTGTGTTAAAAAAGCCTCGATGTAATCAATCGATTGAGATTGCAAAAATTGATGCAGCTTTTGGACTATAAATAGACACGCAGATCATACATCTCCTTCTAACGCTCTCTGATGCATGAAACAGAAGGTTTTCTGGCAATCCATTTCTGATAAAATATGCGGTCAGCCTTATAGGCCTATAACGGTCATTTACGAATGACACCCCTCAAAAATTTTCAAAAAATATTTTTCGCGCATCCATACCTCTAGCGCCGAATGACGACTCCATTTACTCCACGAATCAAACAATCAAAGTTTGCATCGAGTGTCATTCAGGCACAGAATGAATAAAAATCAACCTCTAAACAACTCCTGCTTATAGTTATATTATTTTTTAAATGACAAATGCGCTTGTTAAAATTACAAATGTTATTCTAAATCAGAATCAGTTGGTATGAATTCGTAACCCTTTGCACTACTCTAAACAATAAAAGCAAAAAAAAAAAACAAAAGCCATCGCCAGGTAAATCAGATAGCAAGCGATGCATGAAAAATGACGCCATGCTTGATTTTAATTAAAAAAACTCATTGACATTTTGCAATTCGCTGTTAAAAAAAACCCCGCCCTGAAGCGAGAAACAATAGTGTGAAATTTGACTCGAATCCTTTTGATACTTTTTGATTTAATACTGACGTATCAAAGAGTGTTCTCCGCGCGACGAATGTCTGCATTTTTGGACAAAGAGTTCGATTTTTTTTTTTAGATTTTTTTAATTACGGAAATTCAGATTTTAATCACACTTCAGACTTTTTTATAATATGTCACTGTTCAAAATGAGTTAGGTGTGTATATAGTTACAATTTTTTCCGGTTGGTGATAATATTACCGATCTGATTTACAATTTAAATGAATGACGTAATTTTGCTGACTGAAGGGACAATAATTGGTCGGCATACATAGTCCGAAGAATCAACTGACATTGGGGTCTCAAGATGCTGGAATGGCGACCTCGCACCAGAAAGCGTAGTTTTGGCAGACCTCTCATATTTAGGTGAACCAACGACATCAGACGAGTCGCAAAGTCACAAGCGGCACAGGACCGCGGAGTGTGGACGCCCTACGATACCTATGTCCAGATATGGATGTCTACAACAACGTCATTTGAGCATACATTTTTTTAAGATTTGTCTGTCTGTTTGTACCTATGGACTGATCTTCAGAACGGCTGAACCGATTTTGACGGGATTCTCATAAGCGGGTAGAAAATTACAGAAAGTGATCTAGGCTTCAATTTATCCCGGAAATATTAAGGGTTGCTTTGTAAAAAAATAAAAACTTTTGATATTGAGACACTAAGGTATACCTACCTACGTCTTAACTGCTGAACCGGTCTTGAGAAAATTTGGCACAGGGATAGCTTGTCTCCCGGAGACGCTTCTTTATATATCGCGAAATTAAAGAGTTCTCACGGGATTTTTAAAAACCTTAACCATATTATCTTATTAATTAAGCTGTAAATTGTACTGACTTCCGTCATGTATAAAAAAATTAAATGGATGTTATTCAAAATGTTAATATGTATTTACATGCACGAAGGTAGAAATGGCATTCGAATTGACGAAAGAAGTTGATTCATTACCCTGTCACAAACCATTGAACATGACATAAAAACTAAGCCGACGTCCAACGTGAGCTAACGCAATGCGATGCGATATCTAGAGGTTTCAGACTTCCAGACATACGGACTGCATTTTAACTGCACAGAGACTGCCAAATTGCAGTTTTTATGCAGTTCTATTGCAGTTGACATATCCAATACCGAAATGGAACTAATATTATATATTTAGTAAGGAATTTTCATGGGGAATTCCACTATTGGAATTCCCCATAAAAATTCCTTACTAAATAGTAAATAGTTACACGTAGAATTAAAAAATTTAAATTTGAATAAAAATCTGTTCTTACAATATTTATCAAAATACCTATACCTACCTACCAATTATTTTGAAAACTTTCTATTTTGTTTTGTCTCACAAAATCGCCAGTTTTTTATTTATTAATTTATTTTTGAATATCAGGTATTGGAAGTTTAGATATTACAATATAATAACCTCGAAAAATACGTAAATAGCGTCTTAATCGCGCGAAAATATTGAATCAATTAATGATAGTTCGCTTCCTCTAGATTCGTCCTACCGCAATTCGCATGCATTCGCTTCAAGAGGATTCTAGTGAAATCTAGTGTTTGCTAAGTAGGGTATTCTTACCGGTTATCGTCCATTTAGTGGAGTTACTGAGTTTGAGAGGGTAAAAATATATGTTCTATAAAAAAAATTAAACAAAAACTTGTTGGTATATACTTCTAATATAGTCTATTTTCATTGCACGTTAGTATTTTTTTAGTCAGATAACTAGTTTTTTTTTTAATCCTAATAAAAAGCTGAAAATGCCGATTTCACCGGTTATCGTCCACTAAATCTAGTTATCGTCCACCCTTGTACCTGTTATCCGTCCACTGATTTCTATGAGAAATTTACTATGAAAAAGTATGCATGTAATGAGTAAGTAATTGAATATGTAATATTAACACCACTTTAATATTATGTATTTAATATCTATACCAATTAAAACTAACTTCCTGTCCGTGTTTTCGAAATATATGGGTTTTTATTAGTGAACTTATGTTTACTTATACATTATTAAAAAGCCACCGTTTATAAAAAAAAAAAATTCTGTTTTTCGTATATTCATAATACTTACTTTTCAAAACAGCTGAACCTATTTTGACAGAACTTTCACAGGGTGATAGAGTACTTTATACAAAGTCATGTGGTCTTTCTACGCATACGCAATAGCGGTCAACTGCTTGTTTTAAAATAAAACAGGTAAAAAAACTATAGCCTTGTTAACGCGGTTTATAGGGTCTACAATTAGGGGTACGGATTCTGCCGTACCTCTTTCAGGTTATCCCGCATCCATCTTAGACTGCATCGTCACTTAACATCAGATGAGATCGCAGTCAAGGACTAACTTGTAGATTAATAAAAAAATAATTATAGATATTTGAGTAATAATCAAAATTCGCCTAAATAATAACATAATATTAAAAAATATATGTTTTTCATACAGTTTAAAACATAGGTGGACGGATAACGGGTGCACTTCAGATTCTCTATTTAAAATTTCGTCCACAAATTATAATGATCGACAATACTATCTTAACTTATAAATATATCGAAGTTCCAAAGAGAAACACATAAAATATAAGGTAATTCTTTTGTCAAACAAGTTAAATTATTTATATTTTTAATAAATCTATTTATTTTCAAATAATAGCTTGGCGGTCGAAACTTAGAATATTTATTCAGTGCAAATTTAGATATCGTCCACGCGTGATTTTGAAGACCCATAGTTTTATATACAATGAGAAAAAAGTGGACGAAGACTAGTCACTAACTAGTGTATGTGTATAGGATTCGAATTAATAAACTTAATTCCAATTTTGTGCACACCTCGATTGATAATAGGACTACCTAAAATTAAGACGCTAAACCTGTGTTTGACCGCCCGGACGATAACAGGTTTTCTTAAGAAAATAGTGAACTAGTTGTCGTCCACCCCTTTTTTTTGTGTTCCAATATAATCAAAAGTAAAAAAACACGTTCACAGTATTTTATGAAACATAAGTAAGTGCTACAAAGAAGAATCAAACTAAATCTTATAGTAAAATGTTTAATAACTTTCCGTGATAGTTGAAGCATGCCACTAATTTTTTGCTCCACACGGCTCGTTTTCATTCCTTAATTGCATACTCAAAACTCGATCGCTTTGTTTTCGAAGAAACTTAAGTGAAATAGACTTTTTTCTTTCTCTGTGTCTTGATAAGACATTCAAGTTGGCATAGAGATGCATTATTTTTATTTGAATCTTATAATGTTTCTATTTTTAAGCATTCCTTAAGAGTGATCCGCTCGGTGGACGATAACAGGTGCGTGTCCAGAAACCGGTGTTCCAACCCTATATTCGCGCGACTCGACCGTCGCGTCTCGCAGCATCGCATTAGCTTTTGGTTCGCTCACGTAGGGCGGCATGTAATAAAAACTGTAAGATATAACATTATGTCAGTGGATATTTTAATAGAAATTGTAATAAGTAAATACAAAGCCAACTTATGTTTATAATATGGAATAAGTAGGTATATCTATATTTTCCAACTTTATTAGTAGGTAGGTATTCGTATTTCGTACATATTCATTTACACATAAAGTTTACAATGTTCTTCAAAAAGTTTCAATGTCTGGGATTAGATATGCTCAGTCGATGAGTAAATATTAGTCATTTCTCCTGTACCTACTTACTTCATATTTTATTTACTGTCCAAAATATTTTATTTTACTGCTTTTTAGTACAGGGTCTTAAAGATAAAAGTTATATAGTCCAAGCCGCTATAATACCTACAGTATCGCTCTATCGTGTATTCGCACCAATAAACGCGATATCAAACATTACTAAGTGTTTTAATGTTTCCAAGATGGCCGCCTGACATCGCGTGACTCGGGTCAGGTCAACAAGTGACCCGGCTGCACTTACACTAAGTGAATATTAATTCAAACTGAATGTGTTTTAAAGGAGACGCTCAAATTACGCTGCTGGAATTTGGATGATTCTGTACTTTTATTTAGGTTTAAAGAGTTTATTTCTCAAGAAAAACAAAATTCACTTAACTACATGAGAATCTTATGTACCTACCTACCTAATCTAAAATTACTTATTGTTAATACTTATAGTTTAAGTATGGCGACATTATATAATTAGAAAAAAGTTACATAATAACTATGTCAACATAGATTTTACTAACTTTATGTTTGACAGTATTTTTCAAATTTTAGCTTTAAATTTTGGAAACTATTTTTCTTTATTATATAAATTAGGTAGGTATCTCTCTTAGCTTAGCCTACCTCGAACTGTTTTTGCGCATATTAAAATTAATCCTAGCTTTTGTAATCTGTTGTAATTTATGGTTGTGTCACGTAAAGTATATTTATGATATGAGACGTAACTTTAAAAGTCATTTATGTGAGAATGGAATGTAAGAGTATTTTCCTAACTCTTCCGGATATAATGTATTATTTTCTTATACCTATTATAGCTTTTTTTTAGTGCACAGGTAGTCAAGTTGGAATAAAACTTTTAACAATTTATTAAAAGTTAATACCTACTCCTATTCGAAGGCCTTAAATAATATGCGAAGACTTATATATTTTATGACCCTTTAAGCTAGTAAAAATACACAATTATTGACGCAAATAGTCACGGGTACGCCGCAGCACTTTATATACCACTCGCTACTTTATATACCAAAATGTCCGCGAGGGAAATTACATGAAATTAACATTTTATTGTAATTGCACGTAACACGCCCGGTGGCGTGACACTTTGACGCAAAGTTTGCGTATAACCCACGGCTTGTGGAGGCACTATTTAAATAATTTTTACAGTCTACACAAAAGTGTAGAATAGAACAAAAAAAAGTGTTTTTTTCACGGTCCAAATACTGAACCGATCAACAATACAAAAGGTTCCCATGAAAAAAATCAAACAATTTAACAGCAGTTTTTGATATTATTGAAAAAACATATCTAATAAGTACTAACTTAAGAACACTCTGAATTTGTCGCGAAACGCTACCCGGATATCATATTGTAAAATGGTGACAATAAAAAAAAAAATAAACCCGGCTGAGTTTGTTGTGGGCTCTTCTCAGACCAGGGCGCAATTGGAACCCTCGTAGTTTTCGTTTTAAGTTTCCGTAAGTAAATTATCACTATTGCATGTTCCTAAATTGACGTTCAAAAAGTGTACAGTGTAGCGATTTTGAATAAAGTTTATTTGATTTATCAGAATAGTAAATATACGTAGGTACATAATTTTATGTACTTTAACTGTATTTAAAAACGCATACGACACAGTCCAATGCTCTATGCAAATAACAAGATAACCAACGGTACTGCTACATGTATAATAGTAGTATAGGAATATTTTTTGTTAGATAACATGTGTTTTAATACGCGTTTGGGGGGAGCTGCGCATTTAAGTAGAACTGATCGCGGCATAAAAACGTTCTAACGTTTGCATAAAAGTTGAAACAGGCCATAGGTTCTAACGGCGGTTCTAAACTTAGAATGGTCATAGAGTAAAAACATCAAGACGTAAGTACGTATATTATACCTACTAACCTAGCACATGAGCGGAAACGATAAACTACGCCGCCTGTTGAACAAAATTATTTTACTAATTTGTTTAACTTAAATTTTGTTAACATCTTCTTGGATAGACTTGATGTTACGCTTTAAAATAATTAGAAAGGTCATATTTTATACATTACTACAAGTCACGGCAAATAAGTCGACCGGTGACCTTCAATGCGCAGAAGTCGAAAATGAGGTATCTCGGGGTGTGAGGGGTCGCGGGGAGGGCGTGGGGATCGTTCATAAGCACTGATTAGCTCACGCGGATCTCTCGTAAGCGCTGATTGGCTCTCCAATCGTATTGTGTCCCGCTCACTCGTACAACGCTGCGCGCACTTGAAGGTCGCCGGTTGACTTACGTGCCGGGGGTTATAGCGACCCGCCCCGGTTTCGCACGGGTAGTAATTCTAATTACCCGCTACTATCCCATCATAAATTGTCTTGTTCTATCGTAAAAGGATTAGGCATCGTTTTCGATTAAAGCTCCCAAGCGGCTTGACTTTTTCCGATATTTTCAACAATTATCGTCATATTTCAACCAATTTACAAACAACTTAACTTAACAAATTATAGTTATGCACACCTAAACCTTCCTCATGAATCACTATGTCTGTTGGTGAAAACCGCATTAAAATCTGTTTAGTACTTTTTGAGTTTATCGCTAACAGACAGACAGACGCGGAGGGGGACTTTGTTTTTTTAAGTAATCCTATTAATTTTATTCTCGAAGGTAGCTGTCGGCTACTTCAGAAAGATGACATTTCTGGCACGTGAATGTTCTGTTCACATAATCTATGACCACATACAGGTAGTATAGGTATAGCTAGCATATAGCCGATATTAGCATATGTGTAATAGGCAGCAGCTGTTAGATTTTCCTATCCAATGATACGCTCATTTCAGCCCTAAGCGCTATTTTTTATCGATAACAAGTTAGCCCATTATATTTTTTATAGATACTATAGCAGACAAGATGACTGGATATTAATCATTATTTTTATTAAAAGGTTGTTTAAATTAATGTCTAAAATAGAGAGAAACTTTTAAATTCGCTTACCTACTTAGAAATGAATAAGTTAGGAGTCTTTTAAATCTTCCTGTATACTGTAAGCCTACTACAATCTTTAATCTAACGATCCAATTCCGATGCTATTCAATATCGGCGCTTAAAATAAATCGCATTGAATTCGTACCATGAAGTATCTTTTTGTTTCTATATTTTTATACTAGGTTTTTGTTTCGTTCATGACGTCATGACGTCTATTTGTCGGATAAGAGAGTTCATGGTACGAAATAGCGATTCAGTTCAGTTTAGGTCTTTAATTGAGTCGCGATTATAGTTGATGGTAGACCCACTGGGGGTAAAAAGTCAAAGTCAAATAAACATTATTCATTGGTACACTGTATACACTTTTTGAACGTCAATTTAAGAACATCAAAGTGAGGTAATGGTGATAATAATATAGTCTAGTTAACAAGTTCAAAAACGTGCAAAATAGGCCCCAAATAAAGGCACGAATATACATAGTACATACATCCATACATTCTTAGTTCTTACAAACGGAATGAATACAAAACCTCCTTTTTAGGGTTCCGTAGTAAACAAGGAACCCTTATAGTTTCGCCATGTCCGTCCGTCTGTCTGTCTGTCTGTTCGTCCGTCCGTCCTCGGTTAATCTCAGAGACTATTAGTGCTAGAAGTCTGTAATTTAGCATGGGTATAAATATTAATTTCGCCGACAAAGTGCTGAAATAAAATTTTGATAAATATTTTTTTTAGGGTAGTTCCCCTACATGTAAAGTGGGGATGAATTTTTTTTTTCTCGTCTACCCCATACTGTGGGGTGTCGTTGAATAGGTCTTTTAAAAATATTGTGGGTGTGGGAACATCATTTTTCAATTTCTAGATCCGTTTGTAAAATATGATGTTTTAAAGTCAAGTGTCCCCCGCCCCCCTCTATCAGCCAAATGGCAGTATATAGGAACTTGAAAAAATTCACAGCAGTAGTATATGTAATCAATTTTAAAGGAAAACTATCATGGCTAAGTAGGGTTCACAGGTTAAGGAGTTATATCTGTTTTTCGAGGATTGTGACTACGGAACCCTACACTGTGCGTGGCGGGCCACGCACATTGGCCGGTTTTTTTGAAGTCGGTTAAAAATGAGCGTACAATTAACACCAAGTCGCTCCATTAATATCGTCATATTAGATACTGGCGTAGTTTAAAAATGTCATCGCAATTAATTTGCATCGCGCTATCCACCGGACGATCTACTAACGTACCACTAATCAATACTACGTGCAATCGATTTGAAAGGAATAGCTCTATGATCAGCTAATTAGCCAACCTGCCATTATTATGGGATAAGAATTGACCGGTGAGCATTATTTACTAGAGCAAATTATAACTATTTTTCATTAATTGGACAGATATTTTTTACGTTAATTTGTTACTAAGCACAGTTTATTATGCCTGCACCCACCATCGCCGATAAAATCGCCCGCAATCGTCACAATCATCATGCGCTTGCATGATGATTGTGGAGGATGAGGAGTGATCCACACAATCGTCCGTGATCGTTTAGTGGCTAGCGGCGCGAATTCTCTTTGATGCGTGCCCAAAAACCGACATGTCACCGATCGCCACGATTGCTGACGACTGTGACGACGTTGATCGGCGACTACAAGCGATAAGCCCTCCACACGATCGTGCACGCGTGTAATCGTCTACAGTCGCCGATTGTGAAGAGGAGGCTTTAGGGTGGTAACACGAGTTTCTGTACCTATAAAACAGTACCGTGACCTCACACAGGTTTTATCATCATCATCATCATCATCATCATCATCATCCTCATCATCAACCCATTACCGGCACACATTACGGGTCTCCTCTCAGAATGAGTAGGGTTAGACCGTAGTCCACCACGCTGCCCAACTGCGGATCGGTAGACTTCACACGCCTTTGAAAAATTAAATATTTTATACGTCATATAAGTAGATATGTAGGTCGGTAATTATCACCATTACCTCACTTTCATATTTTTAAATTGACGTTCAAAAAGTGTACAGTGTACCAATTTTGAATAAAATTTATTTGACTTTGACTTCGACTTAAAAAAATTACTTTGACTTTGGTAATGCGTAAATACACCACACAAGTGTATGTCTAATCCGATGGCGCCTAGTGTCCGTTAATTGTCCCTATGGACAGGCAGTAAATTCAGTAGTTTATTCTAACACATCACTTGGCTAATGAAGCGTGATGGACCAGGTGTTTGGAATTACGTGACGACGACGCCGTTATCTGAACATCTGCATATTGCATCAGCCAGGCAGTAGGCAGCAATAGGACCTTCGCAATTGATCGTCTAAACATAGACACCGAGACAGCTGCCGGTGTTAGCTATAATGGCGAAACACATTTTTTTTCCACAGTCGATTGATAAATGTTCTCTTTATCTATCTATCTATAATAATATAAAGTAGCTTGTCCTGACTGACTGACTGACTGACTGACTGACTGATTGACTGATTGATCATCAACGCACAGCCTAAACCACAGAAGCTAGAAACTTGAAATTTTCACAGTAGCTTCCTTTTATGACGTAGGCGCACTAAGAAAGGATTATTGCGAATTCCACCCCTAAGGGTAATAGGGGATGAAAGTTTGTATGAAAGTCCGTCATTTTTCAAGTTCGGTATATCTATGAAAATTGGTATTTAGGTTTTCGGTTAAAAATAAAGAGTTAGGTGTTTCTGGAATTTTGGAAATTCCACCTCCAAGTGAGATTTATAAGAATCCAAGCGGACGAAGTCGCTGGCATCAGCTAGTCTCTCATAAGAAACTTTGCAGTTTTATAAAATATTAATTAAGTATTACGAACAGAGCCTTCGCAATTGATCGTTTAACCCAGGGTTTCTTAACCTGTGGTCCATGGACCCCTGAGGGGTCAGTGTAATTAACGCTGGGGATCCATGGCGAGCCATAATGCATAATATAAAAATTGGTACAAATAGATATTACGTTATGAGTAAATAGTAATAATTATACTGTGCGCGTGAATTTGCGAGCGAGATCTACGCAAGTGCCGTCCCACCGCTTTGTCAAACGAGCTATGTCATGTCAGTGGGTCTACCACATAGAGATAATAATAATAATAATAGAGTTGGCATAACTACCTTAAAAACGTGCCAAAAATACACTCACACACGCACAATCCTGTAACATAAAATGGCGCGTGTTCATTGTGATGTCTCAAGTTGTACGTGTGTGAGTGTTCATGTATACATTTTAGGGAGGCCATCTTAAGTCACGAGTCTGCCGCAAACTGTTTTATTATTATGTCAAAAATGTAATGTTGTCTCTTTCACACTTATGAAAATTTTGATAAGCTTGAGCTATTTTCCGATCCACTAATTTCTATAGGACATTATGCCAGCTCTATTTATTATTATTATCTCTATGGTCTACCATCAACTTTAATCGCGACTCAATTAAAGACCTAAACTGAACTGAATCGCTATTTCGTACCATGAACTCTTTTATCCGACCAATAGATGTCATGACGTCATGATGTCTATTATAGACGATATTATAGACGAAACAAAAACCTAGTATAAAAATATAGAAACAAAAAGATACTTCATGGTACGAATTCAATGCGATTTATTTTGGGCACCGATATTGAATAGCATCGGAATTGGATCGTTAGATTAAAGATTGTAGTAGGCCTTCTGTTCTGATTCCGTTTGCTTCTACCGTGCCTCGCAGATTTTTGAGAGGCAAAGTTTTCAATTTAGTGTCGATAAAAACTAAACATCTGGACCTGAACCTGACTGGTTAGACTGGAAAGATGTTATCAAAAAAAAAGCTCCTCAATTTGACATTCTGATCCAGTATAAGTAGCAGCAATCACCACACTAAGTATGTAGGATTTTATCGTAAACAATAAACGCTGGTAAAAGGTTTCGAAAAGGGTCCGCGGGCTTTTTAAATTTTTGAGACGGGTTCATGACTAGAAAAAGGTTAAGAAACCCTGGTGTAAGCATACGATAAGAAGTTGCTGGTCTTAGCTATGACGACAAAAAGAAGATTTAGGTGCATAAAACAATTTGGCGCACGGGGGTTGAAACTTTTGAAAATTATCACATTCTAGTCTGAACTCGAATATGTTGAAAATTGTTTTTACATAATTTTTGGAGTGCCGGGAGCATTGAATCCTAACTATGGTTACAATAATGGTTTAATAGAAATTATATGTATAATAACAACACAGTTCGGCGCGCAGTCTGATCCTTGCGGTCTATCTGCAGTTTCAATGCAGTCTCAGATGCGCAGTCCGAACTCTACTAGTGCAGGCCTAAAAAGTAGCTAAAAAGTGACCTGGATCACTCCTTGTACAATCCTCCACCGGACAGTGAAAGTCCTGTCAAAATCGATTCAATTATTTCAAAGACTAGTCCGGATAAAGGGTCAGATAAAAATAAAAATAAAACGTGTTTCAGATAAGTACCTATACCTATCGTTTAAACAATTTTATTTGATAACGATGATTGACGATTGGAATTTTTATTTTATTCTGTAGGTATACAAGTGTAATCATAATTATGAGTTTAATTAGAGGTAGTTATTTCTTAATTACAGACTTACCTAAACTTAAATTTAATATTTTATTTCTATAAATAAATATCTCTAACTTAGTAAGTAACTAAATCATAAGTAGTTTATAATATCAATTAGTCAAGCAATCTATAAAACTGTAACAGATCCAATTCTGTACATTGAAGATATTTTGAAAATTTTTGTTGGAGGGCACTCTATAATCGATACTGAAGCCAAAACTGCAATTTGTTTCATTTTTGTCTGTCTGTCTGTCTGTCTGTCTGTCTGTCTGTCTGTCTGTCTGTATCTTGGCCGCGCATCACGCCGAAACTACTGAATGGATTAAATGAAACTTGGTACGATTTGAGTTTATACTCCGAGGTAGGACATAGGATACTTTTTATCCCGAAATTCACCACGGTTCCCTAGGGAAAGGGGATGAAAGTTAAAACGTGTATTTAGCTTTAATTCATTAACGCGTTGTTCGATTTCACTCATTCTTTTTTTGTTAGAAAGGTAGTACTTTATATATTGTCCCGTAAATATTTCAAGGTCATAGGTTTGTTAGTTCAGAAATGACAGACATTTATTGGGTTCAAATAACATGGGACCCGGATCTTTGTACGTACGGCTTATTTTAAACTGGCGTGCGTTTAAATTTATGTTTGTCGGTCTGTCTATTTGTTTCAACTAATCTCAGAAACGGCTGGATCGATTTTAACGTGTCGGCGCTCTATACGGGTCATACACTTAGAGTTGGTGCGGAGAGTAATAATAGATTCATAGAACGGAGTTAAGGTATATTTATCAAATATATTACAATGACCAGTGAACCGACTCTCACCGAGGTTGCGTGTGTACTGTCTTAGAATTTGATATTTCTCAAAAATGAAAACATGGCTCACGGTCGGCGTCGGCTCTTACAAAGACAAAAGCAAATATCCAAAACAGAAAGGAATAAAAAGAAATAATAAAACAATAATAATGATACAGGAGAAATTACAAGAAATGCCTTTAAAATATTCGTTCAGACGTAGTCGGCATTACTACAATAAGAACAAATATTAATTTAAACAATAGTCGGCATTACAAAGACCAATAACAATACAAAAATAATAAAAGCTAAAATAAATCCGAAGTAAAAGTATTTTCTAACTTTATGACTAGGCCCTATCATAAACCATAGGCGTGAGAAACTTAGTTACAAAATATACCTAAATTACGAGCTAAAAATTAAACAAATTATGTACATTTAGGTATTTAGTATAACTATGTGGGATGTGGTCGCCACAGGTACCCCCTTACCAGTAATTCAGATAAACAAAAAAAATAAACACAAACGTACACTAAAAATTAACTATATTGATCTGAATTACGAAAAATCATGGGAAACCAGCCTGGTAGTAATCGGAAAAACGAACGTGTCTACCAGAGCGGCGTGGAACCGCGCGTTGTAGGTTCACGTCCGGTGAATCTGACGTTACGCTATTAGGGATCCTCTCAGGCACGGCGTCCGAATCCGAATCATGATTCAATTCGAGCGGATCCTTGCTTACGTTACTGTCGGGATGATATTCCGGTTCCCGCAATACGTATGCTGGTTTGAGCTTATCGGTAGATATCGTGACCTCGCGGCCGCGAATATCTAGTACTATACGTACGTGATCAAAGCGCGACGACGGTGGCGCGAACGTTCCGGGTGCAGTAATGACGTGCCGATTTACTTTAGATCGTTGGCAATCTAAACAAGCTCTAACCCACTGTTTACAATCTGAATTCATGGATGGCCATACAAAACGTTTAGAAACTAGTTTGGTAGTGGCTTTACCACCCGGGTGTGAATTCCCATGTAGCTTAAGGAACGCGGTCTTTCTGAATGGCTCCGTAAGATAAGGCCTCGCCACCTGCGATGAAACATCACAATAGATAAGCTGGTTGCTACCGGGTAATTGGATAAGTCGTAACTGCAATGACGAACTATTGTTTTCAATTAACGACTTAAGTTGTGAGTCGTTTCTCTGTGAAACCGCGAGAGATTCCCAATCGATGTCGCTTTGAACAGATTCGATACGTGAGAGCATATCAGCTGGAACATTCAGCTCTCCACTAACGTGACGTATATCCGTAGTAAATTGACCAATAAAATCTAAGTACCTAAACTGCCTAGGCGTGCATTGTTGCTCTTTCTTCCTAAAGGCGTAGGTAATAGGTTTATGATCCGTAAAAATAATGAAGTGACGCGCTTCGATATAATGCCTAAAATATTTGACACTAGCATAGATCGCGAGTAATTCACGGTCATACGCAGAATATTTCTGTTGGGCTGTAGTCAATTTCTTTGAAAAGAATCCGAGAGGTTGCCAACTGTTATCAACTCTTTGTTGTAAAGTCGCTCCTATTGTTTTCTCCGAAGCGTCTGAAAAATAGCTAACTCGGCATTAATAAGCGGGTGAGATAACAATGCTGCTTCGGCAAGGCTTTCTTTACACGTTTGAAAGTCCCGCCTGGCCTCATCCGTCCACATAATAGGTGCCTTACCTTTTTTACTACCTATGAGGTCGTTTAGGCTAGCCTGACTAGCCGCTGCATTAGGTATGAACCTTCTATAAAAGTTAAGCGTACCTAAGAAGCGTCGCAGCTCTTTCGCGGTGGCAGGTAGCGGGAACGTACGTATCGCATCTACTCTCTCAGGTAGCGGTCGGGTACCTACCGCTGAGACTAGGTAACCTAAAAACTCGATTTCGGTTTGACCGAATACACACTTTGCCGGGTTTATCACAACACCGTATTGTCTTAACCTATCAAATATAGTCTCTAAGTGTTTTAAATGTTCGGCTTCGTCACTTGATGCGATTAAAATATCGTCAATGTAACAATAACAAAAGTCTAATTCACATAACACTTCGTCCATAAATCGTTGA
This sequence comes from Melanargia galathea, assembly GCA_920104075.1. Lineage (NCBI taxonomy): Eukaryota > Metazoa > Arthropoda > Insecta > Lepidoptera > Nymphalidae > Melanargia > Melanargia galathea. Next base: position 3,837,534 of record OV049872.1, on the reverse strand, counting down.
AACGTTTGAGCCGCATTTCGAAGACCGAATGTCATATATTTAAACTCAAACAGTCCAAACGGCGTAGTTATAGCTGTCTTTGGTATATCGTCCTCTGCGATAGGTATTTGATTAAACGCACGCACTAAGTCTAACTTTGTAAACACTGTTTTACCACTTAAGCACTGTGCAAAGTCTTGAATATGTCTCACTGGGTATTTATCGGGTATCGTCCGGTCGTTCAACTGGCGATAATCACCACAAGGCCGGTGTTCCTCCGTCGTGGCGTTTCCAGGTTCAGGCAGGCCGAAGGGTGAGGGTGTCTCCGGTTTACCACGTACCGGTGGCTTCGGTACCATGACAAGCGGTGCAGCCCACGGACTCTTAGATGGTTGTGCAATACCTAACTTCACCATCGTATCAAACTCCTTCTTAGCTGCTATAAGGCGATCAGGTGCCAGACGTCTCGGCTTCTGTGCTACTGGAGGCCCTGGTGTCACTAAAATGTGGTGTTTTGTTTTGTGCTTCAATTCCTTCACGATTCCATCCGGGCGCGTAATATCAACGTACTTCGCTAGAAGATCGTGATAAGGTGATGTGCCGTTCACCGTTTTAACAGTTGTTTGGTTACACCCAGCCACGTGTCCTTTAACCGTAAGCTGAGTGATAGCGTCAACAATGCCTTTGTTCCTCGCGTCGATCATTAAGTCATAGTGCGCTAAAAAATCGATCCCAATGATTGGCGTAGATACATCAGCCACTACAAAGACCCACGGGAAGTCACGTCGCAGTCCGAGGTTAAGGGTCAAGGCGACAGTACCGTAGGTTGCAATCGGTGTTCCATTGGCAGCCACTAGTTCATAGGCAGAGACTTTGCGAGCCGAATGAACTAATGATTTCGGATAAACACAGAGATCCGCTCCACTATCGATTAAATATGTTACCTTACTGTCAACGTCCGTTATAAAGATGCGACGCGTTGGGTTAAGCGGGATGTCGTCACTCGCCGCTAGTAACTCCCGTTGGCGTTTCCCTGCTGCGCGTGTGGTTTAAACGCACACGGTTGCACACATTTGTTGGCCTTCGATTTGTATTTATAGTGGTACCAACATAACCAACCCTCTGGTCGGGCCCTCGACGATGATCGCGAGCGTGCATGGCTGCGTGAGCGCGGTCTCGTATTTCGCTCTGCGCTATACACGGAAGCTTGAAGTTGTACCATGTTCTTCACGAGCTCCCTTATTGAAGACATATCATCTTCTAGGCGCCGCAAGCGTTCGTCCGCGGGGTTCACGGCAGTGACCGCTGACATGGCGGACGATGGTCTCGTACCTCGGAGCCTCATATTTTCCGCGACGAGGTCTGCGATTTCCGCGAGTGTATCCAGTGGTGTATCCCTTTTCGCCACAATAGCCGCCTGCATGTCGGATGGTAAGCTTTTCGTCCAAATAACACGAAGGACGTCGTCGGACATAGCGTTACCTGCCTGGGCTCTCAGATGCCGTAGGAACTGCGATGGTGTACGATCACCGATCTCCTCACCTTCTAGAAGTCGCTGGGTTTTAACGGTCTGTGATTCACCAAACCTCCTTATAATATTCTTCTTCAGTTCCTCGTACTGTACCGGTGTTAGCACTGAGAGGTCAGCTATAAGGTCACTAACCTCCCTAAGTGCGTGAGTGTCCATTTTACTTACAATATACAGGCATTTCTCCGTCGGATCTGTAACCTTTGACATTCGCAGGAAGCTCTCGGCGCACTTCATCCATGTCTCGGGGTCAGTCGTGTTAAACTGAGCCATCTGCGGCCATTTCACACGTAGGCCGGCGGAACCGTTGGCGTCCCCGTTGGGCTGGCTAGTTCCGGTCATTTTTAAATTACTATATTACACTTACACAAATGTCACAGATTGTTTACTAAATATACCTAACACTATCAATATCTATAGTCTTTATCACTAATTGTCACTCCGCGGCGCGAAACAATACTCTAATAAACCCAAGCGCACGTTAAAAAATAGAAAGATCACGTCGGCCGTTGGATTACGTTGGCCGTTGAAATCACGTCGGGGTCACCACTGTCGGCGCTCTATACGGGTCATACACTTAGAGTTGGTGCGGAGAGTAATAATAGATTCATAGAACGGAGTTAAGGTATATTTATCAAATATATTACAATGACCAGTGAACCGACTCTCACCGAGGTTGCGTGTGTACTGTCTTAGAATTTGATATTTCTCAAAAATGAAAACATGGCTCACGGTCGGCGTCGGCTCTTACAAAGACAAAAGCAAATATCCAAAACAGAAAGGAATAAAAAGAAATAATAAAACAATAATAATGATACAGGAGAAATTACAAGAAATGCCTTTAAAATATTCGTTCAGACGTAGTCGGCATTACTACAATAAGAACAAATATTAATTTAAACAATAGTCGGCATTACAAAGACCAATAACAATACAAAAATAATAAAAGCTAAAATAAATCCGAAGTAAAAGTATTTTCTAACTTTATGACTAGGCCCTATCATAAACCATAGGCGTGAGAAACTTAGTTACAAAATATACCTAAATTACGAGCTAAAAATTAAACAAATTATGTACATTTAGGTATTTAGTATAACTATGTGGGATGTGGTCGCCACAAACGGAACTATCAATGGCAGATAGGTATTGTTATAAGGAGTAACTTAGGCTAAATTTAGTTTAAGTACATAAAAGAATCATGGGATCCGTTCCGATCCTATATAAAACCTATAAACACGCGAACGAAGTCGCCGGGGTCAGCTAGTTATCTAATAAAATGTTGTACAAAACATAAATAATTTGAAAATTATAACCTTACGTTACGAGGCAAAATCTCACGCAGCTTTACATATAAACATAAACATAAACCGTCATAAAACAAGTTTCCTATGCGTTTAAAACTATGAAACCAAATAATAAAAAATATTATTTAAACGGCATTCTTGTCGTGATTTCAAAAGGTAAAATCATCAAATCCCGTTCGGTGGGAACGTTGGCAATGACACAATATTTGAACAGAAAAAAAAAGAAAAAATTTTACATTGTCTATGTTTTTAATTTTGTCACGCATTTGCATGCGTTGCCGGTTCGGAATAATTTCTAATAAATTGTATGAATAAATTATGGCCGAGGACAATGTCTTCGAGGAGCTCGGAGAGAGGAAGCTGTAATTAAAATACGGAATGTGTTAGGGTTGACACTTTTACGTACAAAACCTGTTTATTTATTTTTTCTTACTCGAAATATTTTTTCTTCAACATAAAATCTGTACATATCTGTACTAATCTGCACATTTCAAATCACGACGAGCTTATTGAAACAAAAATCACAGATGCTCTGCTTTTATATTTTTTTGGCAACAAGTCAGTTTTTTAATGTGTCTGCATATGCAATATTCTTCTTTATTATTTAAATAAATCGAGAAAACATCGTACATCAAAGTAATAAAGTAGTTGAGTTATTGAACTAATTAAATATTAGTTCTGTATATATTACGAAAGTTATTTATGTAAATAAGCAGTTTTATTGCTCACAAAATGTACAATATTACTATTAACTTACATCGTGAATTTAATATTATTTGATATTAGTTAGAATAGTTTTTATGAAAGATCAGATTCTTTAAATAATTATTTGAATAGGTACCTCCACAAAATATCTTTTTTAATAAGTACATGTTTTTTAAATATTTTGACATAAAGTTCAAATATATTATAGTCAGTCAAAAAAAAAGAAAAACTTGAGATGTTATTTTGTCGCGCTTTCAACCCTATCTGGTTGAATGAAACACTTCACTAGTTCACATCTCACTTTACCCTTTCTAATGATAATGAAAACCTGTTCCTTCTAACAATCACTTTTTTTGTTTTAGCACCGGGGAAGTAGAAGAAGGGTTACATAATTGTGTCAACGCATACCATTGTGATGCATTTTTACTATTTTTACCGTCGCAATAAACAATGCTGCACGGAAGGGTTAGAATCCGAACCGTAGAACAGATGTGAAGCCGGGTACACTGAGATTGCATTGTCTTTAAAAAATAAGGTGTAATATGCAGATGAGTTGTATTCAATTATTTTTTTAATACTTTGTGGGAATCGTTGACCCTATTTCGTTGGTTCGGACGCTGCTATAATGTTACTATTGCATTATGCGAGTACGCTTTTGTTTTTTTTTTTTAGAAACGGCAGTTATTTTTGTTTCGCGTTCTCGGCTTAGTTCTGGTTGTTGAGCAGCAGATGCCTTTTCATATTTCGGTGGTTATGGTTTTGTGAAAGAGATTAATTTTTAAATAATTTAATCTAGGCAGGTAGGTACGACGAAACGAGTTAATTAGTTATTAGTTAGATAGGTAGTGCAAATCTCACTTTACCCTTTCTAAGGATACCTAATAATTATCATCGCGTAACAACTTCTGATAGCAACTTGATAGCAATTAACTATTTATATCCACTTTGTTTTGGTGTTTCGAAATACACTTAGGTAAGTAGGTACCTATACATACATACATACATATACACATACACGTCTTATATTTTGTGATAATCCTTTGAATATAGGTTTAAGGCTTAATGCCCACCAACGGAGTAGAGTGGCGCCGAGTGGCCTAGAGCAATGACTTTGTTGACCTAATATGTTTATTTTCATTTACCTAATAAATGTCAGCCGTAAGCTAAAGTAAACAAAAATGAGTTTGAGCTATTATCAAAAAAATACTACGCCTCGTCTCCACTCATGGAGGCCCACCCGTGCGAAGTCTTCAGTAAAATATAAATATCTATTGGATATTTCTGAAATTTTTCATTCGAACCGTCGCGCAATTATTTATTCCCAAACATGGCGGATGAAAAATATTACGCAGTAATGAGCAATCAATGAAGCAAACCAACCGTGAAACCGCGCGTTCATGGATTTTTTTTGCAAATGCTTATGTAACTATTGATATAAGGGTGATTTTTGCTTGAAATGCAAGCAAGTATATAGTGTGTTAACAAACTCAATAATATCTAGCTGGGGGAGTGCATCTGATTTGAGAGGAAAAAAATTCATCTAGTAGGGGGATAGCTTAGTTATAAGGACTTTGGTACAGTCGAGGTCGTTCTTTCAGATGACTCTACAATTCAATTAAATAAAAATGAAAATCACTCACGATGGTTTAAATGTTAAAGACTCTACAATTTTATGAAAAATTGACAAAATAAATAATTGGAAAAATAGAAGAAAATACGATAATAAATTCGCCTCTCGTCATTGTGAGAAATGGCTGATTTGGTAACTTCTTCTAATATCTATTGTTTTTGGTAGAATTAAGAGAGAGGTCTAAAAATATTTTAAATTAATTATTAAATTAGATATTAATTATTTTGAACTTGAAAGTCTTTTTGAAAATGTATTTCAATGGTAATAAAATAAAGCAACAAATGAGTAATATTTTTTACATTTAAAGTAAAAAACTAGACTTTTTTTACAAATAAATAAATAAAATAAACGTACATTATGAAGTTGTTTACCATATAAATAAATCGATTCTTTTCTTTGGAGGTTCCTATTATTTCCTATGAACATAGATAAAGATAAAGTTAGGTAGTAAGTATAAAGAAAAATCTACAATCATGTTTACGTAATGAAATTTAATTAAAAAAAAAATACACTTCTGATTTTTGTATCGACTGTACGTAAGTAATAAAGACACCGCCCGCCTTGGATGAAAAGTTCATTTTCTTTAACAAATCCCTTCACTTTGAAACCCTACACGGGGTCTGTCCTGATACATTTTTAATAAATATTTCGGGCGGGGGGTGGATTTTTCCAAAGGGCCGCATCAGCGCAGCGGCTCTCGAATTTGAATATAAATAAAGCCTTTGCATGTTCATTAGAGGAAAAGGTGGGTAGGTATAGATTTTTACAAATTTTTCTTGAGGCGTTCATTGGCCTTTCAACAATTCAAAAATTGAGCATTTATTAGAAGCTTTTTATTAGCTTGCTTTGTGTCCTTATGTGGTCTTTCTGCATATATTAGTAACTGATTTTTTTGCCACTTTTTCGTTTCCTACGAAACCGACAAATAAAATAAATAAAATATTCATGAATATAAAAAAGTTATTTTATATACCTACCATGTATTGCGGGTAATTCTTTTTATTTATTCTCGGAAAATGGTCATATGTACGAACAGTATCATAGTTATTATCAAGATATTATCAACAACATTTTCACTGATCGAACTGAGTTCATCATTATAATCACTACATAGTATAAAACAAAGTCGCTTTTTCTGTCCCTATATCCCTATGTATGCTTAAATCTTTAAAACTACGCAACGGAATTTGATGCGTTTTTTTTTAATAGATAGAGTGATTCAAGAGGAAGGTTTATAAGTAGAAACCGGACCGTATTGGACCCGGTAGGTGGCGCTAATAGCGGGCAGGACGACGTCTGCCGGGTCCGCTAGTATGATATAATAAAGTGTTATTTAAATAGTTAAAGTACATGGGAGCTCTGAAATGGAATAAAAAGAAAAGAAATCTCTAATAAACCCATTAATAAAACATGTTATTGATCTTTATTCTTTATGAATCCACCATGTTTGAGGAGGTCGCGTCACGCGTATCGCGTCACGCGTGTCGCGTTTGCGGTTACTGCGGGGGTGATACTATATCGAAGGGGTACACCCCTAAAGACAAAAACTGGTCTATGTATAACTAGATATAATTGTCTCTATGTATACTTCATCTAAGTAGATCTATGTACATAATATATAGATATACATAATAGAAATAATATAGATAATATTATACATGTACCATGATTCTGATGCTCAGCAGTTAAAACTGTCTGAGGAAAGTGCTGATAATCCTTATAATGCTAAACAGATTTTCATCAGAATTAGCTTTCTTACATTAATTTTAAGATTAAACACGCACGAATAAAAGAATCAACATTCAAATCAGTCCAGCGATTTAATTCTGGAGAATTATTTACTTGATAGATTACACATTATGGGTCGCTTCGTATTTATATTATGTCCCTATATTATCACAAAACTCTACATTGAACTTTTAATTCAAGTCAAATATTTAATTTAAGCTGCCGCAACTCCGATGAAAAATGTCACTCAATAACTCTCGACCAATAAAGGGCGCATTAGGAGTGTCCGGAAATGGAGTAGAAAAGAAAAGCTATTAAAAACAATCTTCGACAATCGTTTTCGGCCATTTTCGGTCTCTCCCGTCTTTTTCAGACGTTCGATGAATCGTCGAGGGTAGTCGTAATTGCTCAACGATTTTACCCTAACTACAAGTTTATATTATTGAAGTAAAAAATGAATATAAAACCTTAGAATAATATGATTTTATATTAAAAAGCTGTGAAGCAATGAACAAAAGTTCCTCCCTAGCGCGCTTCGTGAAAACGAAGTTTGATAGCACGCACGCACTCTAGAAAATACGGTCTCAAAGATTTGTTTTTGAGCCCATGTTTTGAAAATAATTATTAATTTTACGGAAATCTGAAAATGCATATAACTTTGTACATAACAATGCTGAACCAGGTTCAGCATATACCTACTAAAACCTACTAAAAAATGTAGATTACGATAGTGAATTTTTTTTTAAATCGATTCATTCGTTTTTCAAATAATCGCGAACATATAGTCCGTTTCAATAGAGTTGAGCTAAAATGTAAACCAACACACCTTTTTGCTAAAAAACTACAGAATGGATTGAAATTAAACTTGGCACGATTTAAGTTTGTAGTATAAACTTAAATCGTGCCAAGTTTCATTTCAATACATTCTGTAGTTTTTTAGCAAAAAGGTGTGTTGGTTTACATTTTAGCTCAACTCTATTGAAACGGACCATACGTACATACATACATAAGGGTCAAATACAGAACCTCCTTTTTTGGAGTCAGTTAAAATAGCCTAAACATTCCTCCGTGCACCTACCTAATCAAATACCTACCCGAGCGAGAGCTGCTCGCCTCAGCGCTCACAATCCAGATAGTATGTACCTCACAAGGGTCTCCTTATTTTTCATCTCCAAGTAGGTATGCACCCTCGCTCACAACTTCAAAGGAGGGGCCCGTGCCACCCCCTTGTTAACAAACTTCTACCTATCTGCATTTTTATTTAAGTTTCGACAAAAATTTTCCACCCCTAAATTCAATTTTTTCTCTCTCGCTAGAAATTAATTAGGGAACACGTTCTTCTGTTGATGATGCCGTGTTCAATTTGTGAGGGTTTCAGCCTCAGCGGGTAGGTAAATATGTAGGGATTCCTGTTTTAGGGACCGAGGTTCATTGATTTTATTCAATCGCTGATTTTATGCGAGCGAATTCCTGGATATCGAATCCGAACTGGAAAAGATATTTTGAAGGAATGAATATATTTTTCTTCTTTTCTGTCTAGAAATGAAGCGACAACGATATAATAGCATAACTACTCGAAAACAGTAGACGTAACGTTAAAAATTGAAATAGGTACCTATTTAGTCCCTGACATAATCATCATCCCTTATCAATTCATTGAGACCACTCCAATGAGCTCAAACACAATACTTCTACTGTAAATTACTGAAGAGATTATCCTGCATATTCCAGGTGATACCTATAAGATCAATGTTACCATGTTTTCAGAATATCACTAAGTAACAGGATACCGAATTTCGGATCGATCAGACCTGTGAAAGTTGCTCTCATCCCTTCATCTTCAATGATGATCTTCAAATGGCTGAACAAATTTTTTACCGAGAAGAACCAGAAAGAAAATCCACGGTTGCTCTTTTCAAAAAAAAAAAACATAATAACATTTAACAATTTGTAGTGACTAGTGAATAAGTGAATTCTCACACAAAAAAAAAATATATAGCCTATACCTATAATTTTTGTGATTTTTATATCAGATCTTTGTGAGTTTATTAAACCGAAGAAAATTTTAATATACTGGACTTGGAACGAACGAGAAAAACAACATTATTTTATCTCCATTAAGTGATGCACGATGGGCAGTAAATAACACTAATGTCACAAATTAAATATAGCTATGAACATAAATTGCAAGCTGGACTAACTACATCAGTTTCATGTCACAGCCGCTAATAGGGAAGATGCGAAGGTCACGCGTCATTTAACCGTAAAATTGTCATTACCATCAGGTCCAGTGGAATAACCAGTTCTACCAACTCATACCTCGTTCCTCGCGTAATTTTGATACAAGAAATCAGAGTTGCCGCTTATTAGAGGCAGCTTTGATCTTAATTATTTTAGTGTCTAAAATACACGTATCGCTTTTTTGTGACATGTTTAAAAAATACTCGTAAAATTGATCATCATTGGATAAATAAAATCTTCTTTAACAGTTTACTGTAGACTTTTTTTTTATTCATCTACAAGGTAGCAAGTTGACTGCAATCTCACCTGATGGTAAGTGACGAAACAGTCTAAGGTGGAAGCGGGCTAACTTGGAAGATGTATGACAGTTTTTTATCAAACCCATACCCCTGACCGGTTTCTACGCGACATCGTACCCGAACGCTAAATCGCTTTGCGGCACGGTTCAGTCGGTAGGATGGTAACTAGCCACGCCAGAAGCCTCCCACCAGACCGGACCAGAGACAATTTAGAAATTATAAAATCCCAAATTTATAAGACTTATAAGACCATCAGCGTTTGTCACTCCGTCAGGGAGGTCGTCACAGATTGTAGATTTACTGTAGACAGTAGATTCACTGTAGATTTTTTGAATGTCAACAACCTCACAAATAAGTACGTAAGTAGGTACCTACTACTTATACCATAAATAAGAAGTTCGGTAAGGAGGTAAGTACCAAGCAAGGTGATGGTGAAAAACTTAAAACTAAATCTAGAAGAGTTCCAATCGGGCCCCGGTCTGTGAAGAATATACTCCTACGTCTTTGAATGATACGTGAGGATATTTTATCGACGTCTCTTGTGTGTCGTCTGCACGTCTATGTTCCATAACTCAATGACAAGAGCAGTAGAGAACGATCACACTATTTTAATTTTTAATTCCTCAAATATAAAGCGTTTATTCGAGCAGCACTCTGTTGGACCGTTCGCGAATCTAGCTTTTTTTTGACGGTACATTAAAGGGATTTTGCACCGATGAATGGAGAACTCATTGAATGAAAATAAGAAGTGGGAACCCGTTTCAAACGTCTTCGGGAAACAGGACTTGGGGTTTTGTGCTGGGCTTTTTTGTTTTAACGGTTATTTATTTTTTGTTTCTTGCGATGCATATTGCATAGCGTAATTGGGCATGCAGTGAACGCAAACAAAACGAATCTTGACTGCAGATATTTTTCTCAGGGCAGCCTAGCTGAGGAATCTGCGATAGAATATAAAATGTTGGAGTCTTGTATAGTTTTATTTTTATTTTTAGATACCAGGGATCTTGAATATTGTATATATTATGTATGTTACCGGAAATGTATGTAATCCGTCATTGTATACAATTCCTAGGAAATGTATGTAATTCCTAAAATCGCACGGAAAAGTATAAAATAAATTACATTAGACACATTTCCTAGGAAATCTATACATTTCCTAAATAGCAATCGGAAATGTAAAACATTTGAGATAAATCATATTTTTTTCCAAATTATTTCCTTTTTTCAGAAGTTAGGTTAGGTTAGGTTAAAACATAAATATTCATAGCCGGGCACTTAGTTCTATTGGGTTCTAGGTAGAATGTGGTCCAAAAGAAAGCATATTATTTTTATACATTTCCTAATACGATATAGGGATTATATATAATTCCTAGGAATTGTACACATTTCCTAGGACATTCATAAATGAAATAGTTTTTGAAACAATATTTTATACATTTCCTAAATAGCTTCGGAATTTTATAAAGGAGAATGGTCACCCCTGACCCAAACATTTACACAAAATGTAATTTATTAAAAATTATCTTACGAATATATGACAATTTGAAAATTAATAATTATTAATGCTACACTTCACGATAAAAAAATGTAATAAAAAAGGAATTAAACCGTCTTTTCAACTTCCCGTTTAAATCTGACGGCCATTTGCATTACATTCTACGCATAGGTACATGCCCAAAAAAGAGGTTTGTTATTTTTAAAAAAATAATTTCATTTAAAATAGAACGGATATTAATTATTTAAATACATTATTTTATTTGTTATTTGTTGTAAATCGTACAATATATGCTTAAAGTAAATAAGTAATAATTAATATATATTTTTTTTATAATATTGTTTTAACTTCGTTGCGTTTTGTGCAATGGAATATAATATAACTACAACCTTTTTGATTTTGTGTAACGAAACTTATTTCAAGATGTCAATGTGACATGTCATTGTTTTAGTTGTGTGACGCTAGTGACGTCTACTCTGTTTACATTTTGAATGTTTATTGTAGCACAGCGGAGACCAATATTAATTTGGTTTATTGTTTTTGTATTGGATATCGTTGGACAGGTATGTTAAGTATAGTGCGCGCCAAACAAATAGTTCAAATCGGCAGGAAAGATACACGGCTTTCCTTACTACTTTAACAATTATAAACTACACATAACCTAGAATCATTTTCAAACTTAAACTTGGATTTATTTAAAACTACAAGTCCTAGAGGTATTAAAATGGTGTGTTTGGTTATCAGGAATAAACCTGCAATAAATGCTGCATACAACACGCTTGTAAACGACTGGGTTACACGCCCATAGATTTTTGGGCATTCTCCTTTCCTAGGATTTGTATACAATTCCTAGATTAGCGGATATCTTATCTATCGCGGATAACTTTTATAGAGTGCATGATTTACCAACCTAATCTAACGTTCCATTATAACATAAAGCATAATACTTATTATGACTTTCACTTCATTGATTTTTAATTGGACGAAAAATCATGCGCATTAATAATCAATTTCCATAAGTAGCCACGACAAAGCTTTTAAAGAGAAATATTTATCTACCGCAAAATATATTTTTAATCGCTCGACACTTCAATTGATCCTTTCAAATCGATAGCTCGTGCTAAACCAATAAATAACTCTATACAAATCTATTAGCCGTGAACCATCAAAGTGATCTTTTAAGAAGCCAGCGGGTAAAAGAAATCTTCACCATTATCGATTTTATCGATTATCGACTTTATCGACTTTAGTTTAAACGACATTATCGACTTTAGCAATACTACATAAGGCGAGCGACAACGGTGAAATGGGTAACAGTAGTCCTTTTTTCGATTGTCATTTTTTGCATTGTTAACTGTTTTTGTTATTTTAATCCCGATGTGTGAACCGAATATTAATTGTGAGACACTTTTTTTATCACTAGGGTGTTTTTTTCTTTATTTGCCACTTAACTCTATCACGGGTAACATATTTTGAATGTAATGTTTGTGATGGAAGGCATTTTTTTGAAGACGCAGTCAGTTCAATTTGCCATTTTTTCTGGGATTTGTGTTTTTTTTGGTGAAAAAACGTGTGAGTTTAAGTGAGAAGATTGTTTTTTTAGGTTCTCTGTTATTCTATCTAGACAAAATATTTTTTCTGCAACTACTTAATTATTGTGCTTTTGATTTTACATCAAATGTTTGCAATGAACTCTTTGGACAATACGAAGAAAGGGAACTAATTACACTATTGGGTTTTAAATGCTATCTATCTATACTAATAAATAAAATTGAAGTGTCTGTCTGTAATATCGAAATAACTACCTCATATTAAGCTCATATGGTTATTTGAACGATAATATAACCGAATCACACGTTTTTAAAATTTTTGTCTGTCTGTCTGTCTGTCTGTCTGTCTGTCTGTCTGTCTGTTTGAACGGGCTAATCTTTGGAACGGCTGAACCGATTTTGACGGGACTTTCACATACAAGTAGAGAATTAACCAGGGAGTAACATAGGCTACTTTTTTAACCGACTTTCAAAAAAGGAGGAGTTGTGTTTTTCTACCTATATACAGCGATATCTCCGAGATTTCTAAACCGATTTGCGTAATTTTTTTTTTAATCGATAGAGAAACATTGCGATACTGTCCTACAAAAATTTTGGATTCCAACTCCTCAATCCTGATGCTGTAGGGGATCTGATCCCCAACACTAATGGGATTTAGGCACTGTCGGTTATTTAAATTGATATTGGGGATACCAATTAAAGACTTTATTGTTGAATGACCTCGAGTAGGTACATGTCCAACTCCTCAACCCTGATGCTGTAAGGAATTGCATTCCGAAATCGTAAGGATCCCACGGAATTTGTCCGTTTTGTGGACGGGTTACTACTTACTACAGATAGGCTACTTTTTGTTCTGGAAAATCAAAGTTCCCACGAGATTTTTACAAACCACACGGGCGAAGCCGTGGGCATCATCTAGTAGGTAATATAGTAGGTAGGTATAATCTACTATCACTAGTAACTACTATTTTTCTTCGGTGACTTTTGAATTTGAAAAAATTTCCAAATTTCGTTACGCCGCGTCCATCTCATTCTAGGGCATGTAGGTACCAATAATATAAAAACTCAAATCATACATGACACTTTTAGCATCAGCGATTGCCGATTCGTTAAATAAAAATATTATCCTATGTAATAATTAGATACCTATGTGGTTTGGGCATTATAGATTTACCGAAAAACTAAAGGTAAGAAATTATAAGCTATAAAACTATGAAATAAAAGTGGATTCATAACGAAATCGCTAGTAAATATTTTGATCTTCCGAAAAAATTTCCGAGGTAGAAATAAACGGTCTTTGTCATGGACAATTAAGATGGAAAGAAATTGCGGCGCGCCTCATAAAAGTGAGAGTTGAGTGAGTTACTGCCCTCTCGGGGAAGATAAACATCAGATTGGGAGGTCGACATGATAATGTAACTTTAAATTAATTCTTCAATATAAATGCCTTTTTATCTCGCTCTCGTAGGTATTAAATATTACGAGTGCAATTTATCATACTTTTATCACGGAAACTTTGTGACATGGATGAGTTTTGTTTAGATACAAAGGTAGACTTTGAGGTACCTACACGCGATGAGACTTTTATAGAAATGTATGGAGACCATATTTTGAGGTGAGCGATTGTGTCATGCGACAAAGCAATAGATAGCAGTCTACCATAGATAGAAGACAACAGTAACGCTTGGTTCTTATACTTATGATCCTACTTATAATATTATAAATGTGAAAGTGTGGATGTTTGGATGTTTGGATGTTTGTTACTCAATCACGCCGCAACTACTGATTTCGCTGAAATTTTGAATGGAGATAGATTATGCCCTGACTTAAAATATAGGCTACTTTTTATTCTGGAAAATCCACAGTTCCTGCGGGATTTTGAAAAACCCAAAATGCATAGCTACAGCTATAGGTAGATTAGATACTATAGCAAACTTCCTTGAAAGTAGGTATAAAGGTTAGAAAAGGGAGCGGGAACGGGAACCGGAAATCCACGATTCCCTCAGATTTGTGAAAAATCGAAATTCACGCGGACGAAGCCGCGGGCAAAAGCCAGTATTCAATAAGTATAAGAACCGAGTGTTACTGTTGTAATATGTCGATAACTTACTTAATATACCTACCTAATTATAACGTTGTTAGTCGTTAATAAAATCGACTATTTAACAAATAGATATAACAAAGCTTCTAGATAACTTATTGATAGACTTCAGATGGATAAGACAGAAACCGGACGTAAATCGTTCGCTATTAGTGGAAAAGTTTAGTAAACAGTATTTTAAGTTTTAACCGTAAAGGTTAAATGCCAATAAAGGTTATGTTGTGGGCCAAAGCCAAAATTGTTGAGCATCGCGTTTAGCCTAGTTTAGCACCAGTCCCTAGGCCCAGCGTTTAGCACCAGTCCCTAGGCCCAATTCTCAAGAATGTCGAAACTCGAAAGCGCCTAGGAAATGTTCAGGCATGTCTAGCGAGCTTTCAGTCCATCCACGCAGTGCCTAAATTCTTAGTCTAATTCCGAATCAGGCCTATAATTACCTATTGTATTTTTATAAGACCATGTGACTCATAACACCATGCCACCTAAAACCATCCAACCATAATATTTTCAACGCAAAATAAGTTCTCATTAAAGCGATTCCGTGTGGATTGTTAATAAGTTAAAAAACTAACAATGACTAGGCGTGGCCCGTTAATGCTAATTACGCTTTTACGTTATTGGCTAAAGAGGCGTGGGCGTAGGTGTAAGGTGCGACTTGGTAATATTTAATTACTATGGCCGATGATACGAGGGCTATGTGGCCTGATACCTACTAGGCTAATAAATAATTAAATTATTTCGGGAACCGATTTTTTGACCCTAACAGTGGTAGTATCATCATCACTACATATTATAAAACTAGCTGATGCCCACGACCTCGTCTGTTTGGATTCATATAAATCTCATACTAACTTTCATTTCAACCCTTTCGAGGGTTGAATTTTTAAGAATCCTTTCTTAGCCTACCCTTCTTGACATGTGTAGAATTGTAAGCACCATTCCGAACCAGTGGTAGATTCATTTGTCGATTCGAAAGCACTTGTAAAAGTTTATCTGAATAAAAAATATGTCTATTCTATTCGTCTTTGCTTTAGCTGTCCACAAGATAGTTAAGCCACTTCTTGTAACATTTTGTTTTGAAAAGAGCAACTGCTGAGTTTCTTGCCGGCTCTTCTCAGCAGAATCAGCATTCCGAACCAGTGGTAGATTCTTAACATGTCATAAGAGCCACACGTTGGCCTACGTGAAATAAATGATTTTGAATTTTGAATTTAGCGGATGCCTACGTCATAATAGCCATCTGCATGCTCAGCTCAATCCATCCAGTGGTTTGTGCATTGATAGATCAGTCAGTCAGTCAGTCACATTTTCCTTTATTTACTATTAATTAGGCAAAGTACCCCGCCGCGTATGTTCGTTGCCTGTATGTTCGTTGATAAACTGAAAAACTACTAAACGGATTTTCATGCGGTTTTCACCAATAGACAGAGTAATTTATGAGAAAGGTTTACGTGTATAATTAGTTGGTTTTGTGTAAGTAAATTGGTTCAAATATGAAGATCATTGTTGAAAAAGTCGGAAAAAGTCAAGCTGCCTGTGGAGCTTTCATCGAAAACGCTGAGATATAACAAAAATAGTAGCGTATAATTAGTACCCGTGCGAAGCCGGGGCGCATCGCTTCACTCGCTAGTCACCAATATTATACTTAATTAGAAGATGCTCGACGCATCTCCTTTCCTTTATCCTTTATCTTTTATATTTAATTCTGTTATTTTATCTACTAGGATCTCATAAAAGTCGTGAACATGCTCAAGTATGCCGTAGATATGTCTGAGCGTGTTATGGTGGCATCACTTAAGTGATACCGTTAACTGGACCACCATGCTACACTAAGGGCCTGTTTCACCACCTTCTGATAAGTAACAGATAGCCTAAACGCAAGTTTTGTTACTTTCTTCCTTTGTGTCAAGTGACAAAGACTAAAGTTGTTATTATAATATCCAACACTTATCAGAAGGTGGTGAAACAGGCCCTAAGATATTAATCTAAGTACATTTCAAAGCAGCTTATGTAGGAGATAAGGCTCTACAACACGTAAAGCTACCGCAGTGGACCGCTTGTTGTCCCAGAAACAATGGCTGGACTTAGAAGTGATGTGCGGTTATAAGTGCACAAGTATACTAGTGTGTTCCCACTTGTTACATACACCTGCTAGGATAGAACATCCTTCTCTCCATCAAAAATCGGATCTAACAAAGGACTTTCATCTATGTTTGTAGGAACATTTTTTTTTGGGAAATCTGCGTTAAACTACTTAGCTGATGCCCGAAGTTTCATATTTACTTCTTTTTTTTTTAATTTTAAAGAATTTATAATTTTTTGAAATCCCGTGGAAACTACTAATTTTCTCGGGATAAAAGTCACTAACACAGTTTTCAGATAAAACCTTTTACTTATGCAAGAAATCACGTCAATGTGTTAGCTCCGTTCGCACTAATATCGCTATTTTCGCCGATTGATTTTATTATTAAAAGACAGACATTTATTGCCTTAATGTGAACGGCATTATTACCATAACATACAGTACCTTTTTTTTTTTTTTTTTTTTCGCTGGGAAATGCATTTACGCACACCTTCCGGAAGCAGCGCAGCGGACTGCGATGCTTCCGGAAGGTAGTGTGGGACTCGCTGGCCAAGAGGTGGCCAGAATACCCACTAAAACCCAGCGCAACCCACTGCGTTAAACGAGGCGCCAACGGATCGCTGTCGCATTCTACATTGACGCCTCAACGCTACCGGCGGCAGACAAATGAACCGGTTAGGCAGGTGGCATGAGATGAGCGTATCTCCGCCTCCTGCCGCCCGTCCTTCTCATTCGGATTGGGGGAGCGTCCGCTGCCGACTCTCTCTCCCGCTCCTTAGCTTCTTTTATCGCCATTACTTCCTCGCAGAAGCACACCATTGCCTGCCATTTAGATTCGCTGCCAATCATTTTGTGAATGATGTTTGGCAGCGAAATGTCCCCGTCAAAAATCGCAAGCAATGAGTGCCTCTGCGGAGCCCATGCTGCGCACTCTGCTAGAGTGTGACGAGCTGTGTCTTCCAGCGCGTCACATTCCCAACAACCCGAGGTGGGTTCCCGTCTAGCAATCTTGTGCAAGTACTTGCCGAAACAGCCGTGGTCTGATAGCACTTGCACAAGACGGTATGTTAGTGCCCCGCGGCGCCTTTTCATCCACCTCTCCAAGTGAGGCTGTATCGCCGTCAGTGTCCACCGGCCCACGGAGGAGGACTGTAAATCCTCTGTCCATCTCCGGATAAGAGCATCGTTGGCCAGGGAACGAACAGTGTGGACCGTTTCTGGTGCAGGTCGTTCTCCTCGAGCTCTTATCTCCGCTCTATGGTGGTAGACCTCCGCTAGCACCTCAGCTTGCAACTCCCACGGCGGGTCTCCAGCCAGCACAGTAGCAGCCGTCCAGGAAATTGTACGGTAGCCGCGGATTGCACGTACCGCTATTACCCGCTGAGGTGTCCTCAACCGTCTTCGGTTTTGCGGCGTCAGTGCATGGATCCATATTGGGGCTCCGTATAGTGCCATGCTACGGACTATTCCAGCGTATAATCGCCTACAAGCCGAGGCCGGTCCTCCGATGTTGGGCAACAGTCTGCCAAGGGCGGCGGCGGCCTTTACCAGCCTTGGCCCCAGCCGCTCGAAGTGCTCGTTAAAGTTCCATCGTCCGTCCAGAACTAGGCCCAGGTATTTCAGATGTCGCCCGATCGTGACCGACTCGCCCTGGACGGAGATGTGAGCACCCCGGGGAGGACCTCTTCGTGGGCCGTGAAAGAGGATTGCCTCGGTTTTAGCCGTCGACACCTGGAGACCCAGTGC
This sequence comes from Melanargia galathea, assembly GCA_920104075.1. Taxonomy (NCBI): domain Eukaryota; kingdom Metazoa; phylum Arthropoda; class Insecta; order Lepidoptera; family Nymphalidae; genus Melanargia; species Melanargia galathea. The sequence goes on along the minus strand of OV049872.1, from coordinate 3,819,148 downwards.
TCGGATTCGGTTCACCACCAGATCTGAACCGACACTCGCTAGCCGTGCCGCCTCTTCAAACGTCCCTCCGATTGCAGTGACAAGGGTGTCGTCCGCGTAACAAATGACCCCCATCCCTGGAAGTAACGGCGTCCGCAGGAGCCAGTCAAACCCGATGTTCCACAGGATAGGACCCAGTACTGACCCCTGCGGAACGCCGCTGTGTACCCCCCGTCTGGTGATTCGTCCATCGCTGCCTTCCCACAGTATGACTCTGTCTCGGAGATATGCCTCCAGCAGCCTCCCCAAATATCGTGGGACTCGGTGGAATTTAAGGGCCTCCAACAGAGTCTCAAAGGGAAGGCTGTTGAAGGCATTGCGTACGTCGAGGGAGACGGCGATAACCACATTCCCCCTCTCCACCTCTTCCAGAGAAAGGCGTCTCAGGGTCTCTAAGGCGTCTAACGTGGATCGACCAGCTCTGAACCCGAATTGGGCCTCCGAGAGTCCGGGACCCACCCCATCGATATGCTCGACGAGACGAGAGGCGACAATCTTCTCGAAGAGCTTTCCCGTCTCGCTGAGCAGAACGATGGGTCTATACCCCGAAGCGGAGTCCGGAGGACGGCCCTCTTTCCTAATTAGGCAAAGTTTCCCCTCCTTCCAGACTCTCGGAAACTGTCCAGAGGTCAGGCATGTATCGAATAGAGCCCGTAGGCGCTCCTTCAGGACTCTCGCGGCTATATATATAGCTTTCCCTGGTATGCCGTCTGGGCCTGGAGCCGTTTTTCTACCACGGAGGTGTTCGAGGGCCTTATCTAGCTCGACCTCGGTAATCGGAGGTGTTTCATCCGGCAGCTCATTATCTCGCTGTGAGGACATTACTGGAGGAACGTGACCCCGCGAGTTCGGGAAGAGTTCGTCGACCATCTGCAGCAGTACATCTGGGTGTAGTGTTTCCGTTACCGGAGCACCCAGTGTGCGGAGCTTGTTCCGCGCAACACGGTAAGGACGTCCCCAGGGATCCCTGTTCAAGCTCTCCAGCATCTCTTCGCGTGCAAGCTCTTTTGCCTTGTCAATTGCAATGCGGAGGGCCTTTTTGGCAAGGCAGTACTCCTCGTGCAGTCTGCCCTCCATGACCGGATCTAGACCATTTCTCCTACGAATACGGACATAGGCTCTTCGAGCCCTATTGCAGGCAACGCGGAGGTCAGCGATCTCCGCGGACCACCAATAAACTTGACGACGTCGCCGGAGTCCTTGGAATCTCGGCATGGAGGCATCGCAAATCGCCACCAGTGCGTTGCTCACAGAGCTCGCAAGTTCTTCCGCGTTAGTACTGCCGACTGTACCGGTAGTGGACCACCGGTGTAGGATTGCAGCCTCTCTCGCCAATTCGCGATCCAGGCGGCTCAGACTCCAGCGGGGGAGCCGGTTCGTGCGTCGGTTCGGAGCAGCTGAGGCCTGGGAGGCAGAGATCTCGAAACGGATGTATTTATGGTCCGAGAGGGTCTCCGCCTCCTCCACTCTCCAATTATGGATTCTGTCAACGACCGAGGCGGAGGAGAATGACAGGTCCACGACTGAACCTCCCTGTTGTCGGACGCAGGTATAAGTCGTCCCTCTGTTCAAAAGATGCAGATTCTGGGAGAGGGCCCATTCCTGAACAGTCCTGCCCCTCGCATCTGTGTTGGGATTTCCCCAGGCTCGAGACTTCGCGTTGAGGTCGCCTAGGACGATCATGTTCCCTGTCCGTCTGAGGATCGCTGTTCGTACGGAGTCCAGGTATAACTCGAACTCCGCCAAGCTTCGGTTGGGCGAAAAATACAACCCGACGAGAACATAATCGCCCCATTTGGCTATCGCGTATCCTGGACCTCTGTCCAGCTCCTCGAGTGCTGGGCCAACACTGTTCCCAGCCAAGATAGCCACCACTCCGTCTGAATCCCCGACCCAGTGAGGCTGCGGGGGGATGTAATAAGGCTCGCATATTACCGCCAGGTCGATATTCCACTCCGCTATGGACTGCATAAGCAGATCTTGTGCTCCCGCGGAGTGGTTTATGTTCGACTGAAGGAGGTTAATATGTCGTGTCTGGCTCATGATGACATATTAACATCCCCCTCCGTCTGTCGTCGTCCGTCGTTCCGAGTCAGGTGGTCCGACTTGCCTTTTGTAGGTGGGGGATTACAGCTTCTCCCCCCCATAATGTGTTCCGACGGGCGGCCGGCATCCTTGCAGACCAAGCAGGTCAAGGGTTTCGAGCACGACGAGGCTCTGTGCCCAGCACCGCCGCAGCGGAAGCATAGGTTGCTGCGATCCACTGAGGAAGGGCACAACGGCTTGGTGTGGCCAATACCAAGGCACCTGTAACACCGTAAGGGGCGCTGGTCAAGTGCCTGAACTCTAGCGGAACTCCATCCTACTAGTAGTTTACCAGCGTCGGACAGCAACTTGGCAACCTCCATTGGGCAGTGCACTGCGGTCGCACCCATGCCGCCGGGGCCAGACTGCATCTCTCCCACTTTAATAACGTGGGGAGAGCATTTCCCAGCTCGGGCCACGGCAGCTGCCACTTTTTCGGCAGTGATCGTGTCGTCGAGGTCCGTAATTCTGATGGATGCAGTCTTGGTAGGTCGAACGACATTCGCCATACCAGTCAGGGCTGACCGGAGCTTTTCCGCGAGCTGTTCTGCCTGCTCCGGGGTCTGATCCTTGGGCAGCTCCAACAGTCTGGCCCCCGTGGCGGCCCGACGGATTTTAATACCCTCGCCGATGCCAAGCTCTTGAAGATTAATCCTCTGCTCAGCTCGCTCCAGAACTTCGGCGTAGGTAATCCCCTTACTGGCAGCCTCCGGCTCGAGAGTGATCATCACTGCAGCGGTTTTGGGTGGAACAAACTTTGGGGGTGCCCTCTGTTTGCCAGCTGCGGCAGGAGGAGCCGTAGGAGCTGCAACAGCTGGAGCTGAAGGGGGAGAAGTCTTCTTTCCCTTCCTACCCTTTTTGCCCTTCCTAACAACGGCGACCCAATCCATTGTGTTAGGACGACTAGGTCCCGCTTCCTGTGAAAGTCCTTCATTACGCTGGGTGCCCGGCACTATCTGAACACCAGAGCGGCCTGCAGCAGCAGTCGGCCGGGTGGTGGAGGCCTCTCTTTGATCATCCGATGCAAGAGGCGGGCGGAGGATCCTCTTAGGCAGGAGCCTATCCTCGATTCCCGCAAATCGGGCATCCAGCATTAACCCCACTGACGCAACAATGGAGGACTTCAGTTCTTCCAGCAAGTCAGCGCTCAAAGAGGGAGCCGCAGCATCGGTAGCCGTCGCCATGTTAGTCCTCATTTCAGAGAACTCCCGTCGGTGAGCTCTTAGTTCCGCCTTGAGGTTTCCCACCTCTTTACGAAGGCGGGCATTGTCAAGTCTCATCCGGCGGGTTTCCTCCGACTCCGTCCTGTTGGCGAGCGTGTCTACAAATTCTTGCAGAGCCGTCGCCGACTCCTTGAGACACTTTGTGAACGTGCCCTTTAGATTGCCCGACTTGGTAGCGACATGTATAATCGCGGCCACCCTCTGTCCCGCAGCAGCTCTTAACTCCTCTGCGCTGAGACTGCTCGGGTCCGCATTATTTACGACCTCAGTATCAAAAACGTCTTCAATGTCCAAGGCGTTCACCGTTACGTCCTTCCTGAAAATCCTATCCCTGAGACGTTCATTAAAGGCTTTCTCCACAGCCTCTTCCCGAGCGCTTTTAAGCTCGTCTCTCGCCTTTGCAAAGCCGGTTCCCCGGCCCATCGGAGTTGCATCTCTTGATGTCGAAGATGCCCTCGAAACCGAAGCGTCTCTCGGATCTATCGCTAATGACGATGACCCCCTGGAAATGGACGACTCCCTGGAACACGGGCCTTGAGCAGGGTCCGTCTCCTCCCCACCAGTTTGGGGCCGCAAGAGCGGACTTCTAGTCCGCGGGCTCGCCCGCACAGAAGTTGCTTGGCGGCTCTTCCGACTTCGCGTTTCTCTGACAAACGCCTCCGGCAATCTTTCCACGACAACCTCCGGCTGAGAAAATAAGCTCCCTCTTCCTTCCTTGTTTCCTGCCTCTCCCTTCTCTCCTGCCTCTCCCTTCTCTCCCTCCAACAAAGTTTTAGTTTTTGGTGTATTCATATTAGATCCCACGAGTAAGGGGGAAGAAATGTCCATCTGGGTGGTGCCCCCTGCACCCAGATAAGCCTAAGGGCTAACTTGTCAGGGGGTCGGCAGGTACCCTGACGAGGTACGCACTAGGAACTGAACTGCCCATCAGCCATGCATCCCCTCACGGTGCGCCGCCGCTTGGGATTCGGGGTGATTTTTTAGAGAGGTTTTCTTCCTCGCGGTCCGGCCGGTTAAGGCAAGACCCTCGGTCCCGTGCAGGCCACGAGACATGACCATGACGCCTCAATACGGGATTACGAGTCCGACGGTGGCTAGGTAGAATACTACCGTAGCCTGTTCAGAGGCAGGGTGAGTACACACTGAACCCGTCCTTGCTCCTCAGCTGTGCTCATCACGGCACGCAGCGGAACGCCCCCCCCCGTCAGGTTATTCGCTACCACTCAATAGCCTCCCGATGAATCGACAAGCTATTGAATGGTACCCAGGGTGCACCACGTGGAGGTTACCTGACTCAGCACCCCATAACATACAGTACCTAAGCCAGCATCCCAAAATCCAAACAACACATACAAAAAAGATATCGAGACATAACAAATACGCGATCCCAAAAAGGTTTCCAATGTACAAAATTCCAACATGTACCTACTCGTAAGTATACAAAATAAAGGCCCTCGATTAGGACATAATATAATAAACAAGACGCGTTAGACAGTCCCCAAAAATCGATACCTATTATGTACCAATAATATAAACGAGCTCCCAAAATGTGGGGTGACGAATTGTATAAAAAACCCTTAGGGTGGCCGGGTTACCCCACGTTTTTTGCATCGCTTTTTCTGTGAGGGGACGTCGCGTCGGGCAAATCGGATGCCTAATGTCACGTCTTTATGTGCTTATTTATGGTATGGAGTGCTGAGGAGACCGGGGTAATATATAGACATCGGGCCCTCAGTTATTTGTTCAACGGGAGAGTTCGTTCCACTCCGTTTGTCATACCTATAATTCTCTCATTACCCCGGCCTACACATTGGTTCAACGTTTGCCCTCGTATTGTCTGGTCAATGGGTAAATGGATGAAATGGAGTTGATCATTCTGTGTTCAGGCTTTCAAACAAAATAGGCGCCAATTGGCACCAATGCTCCATCCATCTTGCATCCAGTCGTTGGGACTTGTTGGGGCCAGCGTTGAAGCCAATATGAGGATTCGGCCTTAGGGTCAGGAAGCTGAAGTGGCGATGTGGACTCTATATCTGTAGCATAACTGATTGCCGTAGGAACAGAGGTATTCTGGAGTGGAACCTGCGTACCAGGAAGCGCAACGTGGGATGATCTTTAGTCTACTGAACTGACGACCGTAAGGTGTCAAGTGCGTGGATGGGAAAGTGGACAGGCTCTAGAAAGTAACAATAAAAAATATTCCTTTTTCTATTGCTATTTCCTAGAGATTTGGCTTGAGCTTAGCTATCTTGTCCGTACAATTCTATACCTGGTAGGTACGTGTTTTGCATTCGTGTAATAATCTAGTCTATCATTTATCTGTAGTCCTACTGCGTTGTCCATCTAAGTACATTTTAACCCGGGCAGTCTCAACTCAATGCCAGTTAGACCCGTTTTCTTCTGTTTGGAGGCCTCTACATTGTTTATAATTCGGTCAAAGACCGAACGAACTCACCCCAAATTCATACCCTTTCCACGGAATTATCGAACTCTGGTGTGGTATTGCAGCGTCTGGCTGTTATGGTTAACATAATATTATACGTACCTACCTATATAATATCTACCTGATTATTATTATTTGTCTCTAATGTATTATCTTGTGTACAATCTAGTCTTTACATCATTGTTTTAATAGCTAAATTATTCAGCAGCGGAACATGAGGCGCCGACTTCGAATCAGACCAAAAAAGTTTTTGAGTTTTTCTATCAAGGCGGCGCAGACTGCTCCGCCTTGACAGTAGCGGAGTTAAGAAATTGGTGGTGATACAAACCTTCGCCTCAGAGAGCACTTAAAGCCGTTAGTACTGCGGCTGATCACTCTCCAGTCGTATCTAATTGATGACTACGAGACTGAAGGAATAGAGAGGGAACTGTTTTTTCCGCACACACTCGTGCACTATAATAGGTAGTTCCTGCGTAGTTGGCTAGCCTCCATTGAGATTGGCATCATCATCATCATCAACCCATTACCGGCTCACTACAGAGCACGGGTCTCCTCTCAGAGTGAGAAGGGTTTTGGCCATAGTCTACCACGCTGGCCAAGCGGATTGGCAGACTTCACACACCTTTGAGAACATTATGGAGAACTCTCAGGCATGCAGGTTTACTCACGATGTTTTCCTTCACCGTTAAAGCAAGTGATATTTAAATACTTAAAACGCACATAACTCCGAAAAGTTAAGAGGTGCGTGCCCGGGATCGTACCCACGAGCTCCGATTAGAAGTCGGTCGTCCTAACCACTAGGCTATCACAGCTTAGAGAGAGATTGGCATGCCGTGGGCATAATTCGACTAAATTCGAAAAAAATAAATCAACTTTCAATAAGAATTATATTATCTATAAGTTTGTCAATGTTTTGTTCCGTTGTTCAATCCGCATCATTTTATACCTAAATAATAATAATAGAAATGAGAAAATCTCAATTCAAAAGTCGGTCCCGTGGTTATAAATTACTGAGGCAGCATTTTTCCATCGCGAAATCGACAGGCGCGGGGGTGTGCTTTTAAAGATGGCCGCCGTACCTCTTAGCACCCTATTTTTGTGTTCTTGCCACCCGCGCCACCCCCTGTTTATGCATTTCCACCCCCTGTAGTCCCGCCAACAAGAGTGCACCAAGTTTATTTCGGCTCAAAATAAAATTAGTTTGGCTTTAAGTAGAATATTACGAGAGTGTATTTTTAATTGGTCGAGTTTCGGGTTCAGTTTTAATTAGGAAAACATTATTGAAAGGAAAACTTCGGTTTTGGTCGGTGTTTTTAATTTTAAGATTCGAAAATAGAAAAAAAAATAGGTAGGTACATACATACTTGAGATTCGTCTTGCAATTAAAAGTCGTAGTTACCGTGATTCAGCATCTTGGACTTAATAAGGTTATTATTTATTTAATCATTTTGCAAAGTTATAATACTAATTTCCTACAGACCTACAATTCCTTCTTACTTGCAAGTAGTTGCAACTAAGAAGGAATTGTAGGAAATTAAAAGCTGTCAAGTCAAAATTTAGACTGAAGTCCTGAAAGGTAGCAGCGTATAATAATTTATGAAGGTAAATGTTAAGAGAGGTTTTACAAAATAGTTGTTATGGACAATTTAATAAATACTCATTATGTCATTAAATAAAAAAGATGTGTCATGTTATTAAGTAGACAGTTTTTCGAAATAGTAAAGAATTATTGATTTCTAGTTGGAATAAAAATGTGGTTTTAATTTGCTTAATAATACTTTAGAAGATAAAAATATTCGCCTAAAAGGCATAACATAAAAATGGACCTTATCGAGCCGGATTTTATATAATATGGATAGCGTAATGGAAAACATGAAATAAGTAAGTTAAGGTGACACAGTCCCAAATATTTTTATTTAAACGAAAATAAAATTAAATATAAAATATTCATAATGGAGAAAGAGCAAATAATCATACAATTAGAAGATATCTGTCAACAAATTCAAAGAGCGCAGGTCAATTTTAAGAAAGCACCAAAAGTTAGACTTACCCAAGCATATGTTAAGGTGAGAACACAATGTTTGGAAGAATACTGGATTCAATTTAAAGAACTACATGCACAGTTGTTGCAAACAATTAAAAAAGAGGACAAAGATTCTTTACCATATTTTGAGAATAAAACATATGAAACATATGAAGAACAATATTTGAATTTAAAAACGGATATGGAAGATTTAATGAATACATTTAGCGAAGAAACTTTTCATAATGCATCAACAGTAAGTGCTTCTTTTCCTACTACATCGGTTAGGGAAATTAAACTACCCAAGATAGACCTACCAAGATTTAATGGCGAATACGAAGATTGGCAAATATTCGAAGATGCGTTTGTGTCATTAATTCATAACAACAAATCATTAACGGATGTTCAAAGACTCCAATATTTGAAATCCTGCGTAATTGGGGAAGCATCAACAACATTAAAATTTTATAAGGTCACAGAAAATAATTATACTCCAGCATGGGAAAGCTTGAAGAAACGATATTGTCATAAACGACTCATTGTTAATGCTATATTTAAACGGCTATTTTGGCAAAAAAAGTTATTAATACAGTCCGCTAATCAATTAAAAATATTTATTGATAAAACGAAAGAAAGTATAACAGGTTTAAATAATTTGGGCATATCGACGACGTCATGGGATCCAATTTTAATTTTCATAGTGGTACAAAAACTAGACATCGAGACGCATAAGGAGTGGGAAGATTTTGTTAGTAGAGAATATCATAATGAGTTACCGTTGTTTAAGGATTTATTAAATTTCTTGGAAAGTAGGATTTATACTTTAGAGATTACAGCATCTTCATCATCAAAAGGTAATAAAGAGATTGTACGTTCTTTTCATGTAGGGGCTAAAGAAAGGATGTGTAAGTATTGTAATGAAGTTGGTCATGCTCTTTACTTTTGTAAAGATTTTGAGCAGCTAAGTGTTGATGATAGAAAGAATTTTATAACTAATCAAGGATTTTGCTTCAATTGTTTGTATCCTGGTCATTCTGCTTATAACTGTAAACAAAAATACTACGGAACGTGATGGAAGAATATATAAAATTAGGCCATATGGAATTAGTACCACCAGAAGATATGAATAAACCAGCAGTATATTTACCTCATCATCCTATTATTCGTGAAGATAGGGAAACTACGAAAGTAAGAGTTGTATTTGATGCGTCATGTAAGGGTGCTGATAATAATATTTCTTTGAATGAGGAGTTGATGATTGGGCCGAAAATTCAAGAAGATTTGCGAAGTTTAATAAATAGGTGGCGTATGAAATCTGTGTGTTTCATAGCAGATATAAAGCAAATGTATCGGCAAATTTTAATAGCTCCAGAAGATGTCGACTTTCAAAGATTAATTTGGAATGATAAAGACTATCGCTTACTAAGAGTTACGTTTGGTACTGCATCAGCGCCTTTTCTTGCCGTCAGAACGTTACAGCAGGTGGCAATAGACGAAGGCAAGAAATATCCAAAAGCAGCAGAAATTATTACAAAAGACTTTTATATGGATGATTTAATGTCTGGGAGTGATACTATACCAGAAGCATTAGAACGAGCACGTGAAATTAAAGAAATACTTGGAAAGGGTGGATTTGAGCTACAAAAATGGGCTTCAAATAGTAAAGAATTTTTGGAACAGTTTGAAGCATCCGAAAGAAGTAATTATGTGCGGATTGATTTAAAGTTAGACGGTATTATTAGAGCATTAGGTATATCGTGGGATATGGGACAAGACTTATTAATATATAATTTTCAGATACAGAAGAAGGCAATAAAGATAACAAAACGGAATATTTTGTCTGAAATTCAAAAAATATTTGACCCTTTGGGGTGGTTTGCTCCTTACGTAGTTCTTACAAAAATTTTAATGCAAAAATTATGGATAAAACAAGTAAACTGGGATGAAGAAGTAGAGGATGATATTAAAACAGATTGGTTAATTTTGAAAGAAGATTTAATAGAAATAGAAAAACTTAAAATAAACAGATGGATTTTTACTACAGAAAAAAGAATGTTTGGGACAACCATTCATGGATTTTGCGATGCATCTATTAAGGCTTATGCTGCAGTGGTGTACATAAGAGTAGAAGACGAAGAAGATATTGAAACATACATGATTGCAGCAAAAACTCGTGTAGCACCAATAAAATCGTTATCTCTGCCAAGACTTGAGTTATGTGGGGCTGTATTGTTAGCTAAGTTATTAAAACAAATTAGCAAGGCTACTAGAATTCCAAATAATAAAATTTATGCATGGACAGACTCCAAAATTGTTTTATCATGGTTAATGGGTGATCCTCATAGATGGAATGTATTTGTGAATAACAGAATTATAGACATTCTTGATAATGTTGGTAATGAGAGATGGTATCATGTACTCTCGGAAGATAACCTGGCTGATATAGCGAGTCGAGGGCTAAGATTACCTCATTTAATAAATAAAAAAATGTGGCGGGAAGGGCCTAAGTGGCTGCGTAACAAAAAGATACCATTTGAAAGAGTATCTGAGTTTGAAAGTACAGATGAAGAAAAAAGCAAGGATATATCAGTGAACACAGGAATTGAAAATGATGAAATGATTAATTTTGATAATTTTGATACTTTAAATGAACTACTTAGAGTTATTGTTTATGCTAAAAGATTTTTAAATTATAAAAAGAGTAACATGACAATGAAATTTATTACAACGGAGGAATTAGAAATAGCATTACTCACGGTACAAAAAAGTGATTTTCAAGATGAAATTTCTAAGATAATGAGAGGCAAATCCGTGAGCAACAGAAGTAAATTACTTTCTCTTAATCCAATTTTAGACAAGGATAATATTTTACGGGTAGGAGGACGTTTGAGACAAGCGAATATGGACCACAGTGCTAAACATCCTATTATATTAAGTCATGATAACGGTCTTGTTCCGTTTTTAATTGCAGATGCTCATAAAAAAACACTACATGGAGGAAATCAATTAACAATGTGCTATTTGAGATCAAGATTTTGGATATTGCGTGTGAAAAATATTATTAAAAAATATATACACAAATGTCTAATTTGCGCTAAGAAAAAAATTGCTGATAGAAAACAAATAATGGGTGATTTGCCTAGTGTGCGTGTCACTCCAGCTCGTGCGTTTTTGCATTCTGGAGTAGATTTTTGTGGACCATTTAACATTGCCTCCACGAGAGTAAGAGGGGTCAAATATGTTAAAGCGTATATAGCTGTATTTGTATGTATGGCTACCAAGGCACTTCACTTAGAATTAGTGGGAGACCTAACATCGGAGTCATTTATCGGTGCATTCAAGCGTTTTGTGTCAAGAAGAGGAAAATGTAGTCGTTTATGGAGTGATTGTGGGACTAATTTTGTCGCAGCGAACAAAGAATTAAAAGAATTATGGGATAAGGCTAAATTAGATATTCCTGGTGACTTAATAGAAATTTTAACTCAAGATGGAACTCAATGGCATTTTATTCCACCGTATAGTCCTAATTTTGGAGGTCTTTGGGAAGCTGGGGTAAAATCAGTGAAATATCATTTAAAGCGTATATTAAATGGATTTTTGACTTTAAAGAAATGACTACAGTATTATGCCAGATAGAAGCTTGTTTAAATTCTAGACCTCTTTGTCCTATTGACACATCTGATACGGATAATTTAGAAATATTGACACCAGGACATTTCTTAATTGGAGAAGCTCCTTTAAATATACCAGAACCGGACCTTCAAGAAATAAAAATAAATCGCTTATCTAGATGGCAATACACTCAAAGATTAGTTCAAAATTTTTGGTTTCGTTGGCAAAATGAGTAGGTACTTGTCGAGGTTACAACAACGACCAAAGTGGCAAAAAAGATGCAAGGAGTTTGAAATAGGAGATATTGTAATGGTGAAAGAAAATTTACCGCCGGGTAAATGGGCGATTGGTAGGATAGTAGATAAACATCCAGGATTAGATAATGTGTGTAGAGTATATAGTATAAGGTGCAATGGCAAAGTTATTAAGCGGTCAGTATCGCGATTGTATGAACTGCCAATAGAAAAATAAGTATGTTATGTTGTTTTATCATAGATGATATTTTGTTCTAAATAATATTTCAATGAATAATATAATATTATAAACAGTATTAAAGTTATGTTTTTTTATCTAGTTTTTTTACACACTGATGTTGTTATAATTATAATTATAAAGTGTTATGGAAGTTTGAATTGTTATAAAAATGTCATTTATTTATTAGTCGGTGCGTCAAGATATAAGATTTGTTAATAATTAATGGTTATTATTAGAAGTAGCTATTAAAATAATATGTTAAAGTATAGTAAAAGGAAAAAAAACAAGGTTTTTTGGGGGGGAGTATGTTAAGAGAGGTTTTACAAAATAGTTGTTATGGACAATTTAATAAATACTCATTATGTCATTAAATAAAAAAGATGTGTCATGTTATTAAGTAGACAGTTTTTCGAAATAGTAAAGAATTATTGATTTCTAGTTGGAATAAAAATGTGGTTTTAATTTGCTTAATAATACTTTAGAAGATAAAAATATTCGCCTAAAAGGCATAACAGTAAAATATTTTTACCTTGATTTAGCTTCATTTCGATAGCGATCCCCTATAAAATATATATATATTTTTTTATCCCCTATAAAATATATATATATACCCTGTATATATATTTTTTTATTAGTCCAAAAAAACCTAAAAGGGAAAATTCCTTAATTAGGCTGTTTCACAGTAAAACTTGGAGGATAGTTCGACCGTTATTGTTTGAGTTCAGTTGGGCCGCGAACTTTCGCCGGTTGTTTGTGGAACTTTCGTTACTTCGCCGTTGGGAAGTTGGCAAACTCCGCTGCCGAGGTATCCATAATAAGCTAGTAAAGTCTCAACTTTCGCGATTGTTGATTCCTAAATGAATTTGTTACTGTTATTATTATATTCAATTGTTATCGCTTATTTTCATTTTCGTTGTCTCAATTCTCCCTTCGTATTTTGAATTGTGGTACCGGAGATTGGATGATTTGCATTCAATAGGTCGCGAAAAAAATCACCGAATCTATCCTGACTGCGATTTCACCTGATGGTAAGTGACGATGCCGTCTCAGATGGAAGCGGATTAACCTGGAAGAGGTACGAGACAACGAGTATCTATGGCAGTTTTTACTAAACCCATACCTACCCCTGATCGGTTTTTACGCGATATCGTACTGGAACGCTAAATCGCTTGGCGGAACGACTTTGCCGGTAGGGTGGTAACTCACTAGCTACGGCTCAGGCTTCCCACCAGATCAGACCAGAGACAATTTAGAAATTATAAATTCCCAAATTGCCCATGACGGACGGACATGACGGGAATCGAACCTGGGCCTTCCCACTTATAAGACCACAGCGCTCACCACTGTACCATGGAGATCATCAAGGAGATCGGGGAAGAGAGCTAAGTTGAAAAAGATTTGATAGAATAGGTAGTTTAGAATTTAGGTACATTTTTAATTAGGTACCTATATGCTGATCTTACCTCACCAAATTGTTAAAAACAAGTTGTTGATACATTAATTATATGAGAGGAAATATACATTAATATCAAACGATTGTTACATCCATACACCCGCAAAATAAACTCCTTCTGATGCAGTCGGTTAAGAACTTTAAATTCATCAAATATTACCTATGTAGGAGTTGAATATTAAAAAGAGCAAACAGAAAGCAACCTAGGTAGCTAATCTAAGTACCGATCAGAACAGTCTCTGACGCCCATGTCGAAGGAAAAAAGGGAGGAACAAAAAAAATTCATCAAAAAGTTTAAAAGGTTTTTAAACAACTCTCGATCTCGTAGGTACCTACCTACTATACTACCCTATCTTCATCGTGTTCTCTCGCGCACTGAAGACACCCGATGAATTGCAAATTTCAATTAAACTCAGGCCTCGCTTAGTCAAGAGGCAACTATGGCACTAGAGCTCTAGAGAGGTATTTGAGGCTAGAGCCAAAAAATCTTCAACAGTTGGGTATACTTAATTATTTTATGCTATACGTTTCAATTAAGAAGGACATCGACCAAATAATCACGTGGGAATCATTTTGTTTTTCCTATGCTCCTTTGAGCTTAAACCTTGCTAAAAACTGTTAAAAGTTCATTGGCGGATGTTTAGGTACATCAAAATGTAAACATCCGCCAGTGAAAGTCCCATCAAAATCGGTCCAGCCTTTCGGAGATTAGCCTGTAGTCTTTAAAGTATCTACTTTCTAACAAAAAAAGAATGAATGAAATCGGACCACCCGTTAACGAATTACAGCTAAGTACACATTTTGCCTTTCATCCCCTCTCCCAAGGGAACCGTGCTGAATTTCGGGATAAAAAGTATCCTATATGTTACTCCATAGTATTAACTTAAATCATGCCGAGTTTCATTTCAATCCATTCAGTAGTTTTTACGTGATGCGCGCACAAACATACAGACAAACAGACAAACAGACAAACAGACAAACAGATAAACAGACAAACAGACAAACAGACAAACAGACAAAAACTTCAAAAATAGCTTTTTTACGTTCTATTACTTATCCCTAACATTCCCCAGTTATTATTTTGCAAAAATCTTCAATGTACAGATACGGCAATTCTACAATTTTATTATATGTATAGATAGATAGAAGACTAGCCGATCCCTTCGTTCGTTACAAGTAATGTCACGTAAAGTATGGTTTAGGAACGCACAGAGAACAAACATACAAACATCAATTTTTGTATGATCTTTTGATGATGACATGCAGAACAACTCACCGAAGTTTCATCATAATCGGATGAATTGTTTAGAAGTGCATAGAGCACATACAGACAAACATTGATTTTTATGTATAAATGTTAAGATAAAAATTATGTATACTCTTCTCAGTTTAATTGTTTTAAACGGTAAGTGATCTGAGATATACTTTAATCCGGAAATATAAGTAAATGGTTCCTCCGAAATAAAAACTTGATACTGGGGACCGCTGAATAGTTTGACATTATTTAGTACAAAAAAAATCGAATTCTAGCTTTGCGTGAAGCCTTCTACTACAATGAACTAGCCTGAACCAAATCACAATCGGTCCTTCTTTTAATTTATACAACCGACAATCGAACCCGGAGTAGATATCCCACCTATAGACTGGGATAAATTCTGTAAACCCATGACATTTTTCTCTCAGGCCAAAGTTGCTTTACCACTTCAACGGTACAAATGCACCATCTACCACTTTACCCTTTATATAAAAAAATAAACATTAGGTATTTCTTCTACAAGTATATTTGACAGGATCTGAGATCAATGTGTGAAGGGTCCTTTTCCTGTTTCAGGTGACGTGTATAGCCGGCCGAGTATACTTGCGCAAGTAGCTGGTTTGTCCCAAACATCCTAGCTATAATCTTATAGCTATTATGAGTCTTTATGAAAATGGTAAACTTACTTGGCTATTCAAAACCTACTGGTGATATTTAGAGAAATATTTTAAATAGGTATTAATTAATCATCGCTTAAATTATACCACCAGATGAGATCGCAGTCAAGGGCCAAACTTGTAGATGAATTTAAATAACTAATTTAATAATCTAGAAAGCCACATAAATAATCTAGAAGGTCACTTCATGACTTTTTTCATAAATAAAATGTAGCCTATGTTACCCGGACCATAACAACGAATCAATAGACACCTCATTCATCAAAATCGGTCCAGTAATTTAGGCGCTACGGTAGTACACACAGAATCTCATACAAACATACATAGGTACATACATACTTACATACATACATACATACATACATACATACATACATACATACATACATACATACATACATACATACATACATACATACATACATACATACATACATACATACATACATACATACATACATACATACATACATACATACATACATACATACATACATAGTCTGCTAAAATCATAATCCTTCCTTTTGGCTTTGCCGTAGTCGGGTAAAAATTTACCAAGAGAACATAAAGGTTTATTACACTCCTACTTAATTCACCAGAAGCATTATGAAGTGAGTGCCTATATTTTTTTAGTGTACGTGTGCATTCAAATGATTTAAATTAATTAATTAAGATATTAATTTTAAGTATATCTACAATTGTACAGAAAATAAACAGCCATTCTAATTAGAGTTGTTAATTACAGGTGGAATTATAATACTGTTTTAACCACAAGTATCTAAGTATTAAAGTTTGCAAAATCTTTAATTTTTACCCGACTACGGCAAAGCCAAAAGGAAGGGTTATGATTTTAACAGTATATGTATGTATGTATGTTCGTATCCAATGTTTGTATCTGATTCTGTGTGTTCCACCGTAGCACCTAAACTACTGGGCCAATTTTGATAAATTGATTCGTTGTTATAGTCCGGGTGACGTAGGCTACATTTTATATACGAAAAAATTGAGAAGTGATGACTAGATATCGAAGGCTTTTTTTCCAAATTCGTATTTATCACGGATATAGTGGAATCATACCATATGCTATGGAATCAAAACATAGCACCAGAAACTTAGCTTAGCTGAGCACAGCACAGCGCTGCATAGCTCAATGTTGTTTATTCTCCTTAGCCCTGAGTGCTTAGTCTCAGTTTGGAGCGCTCCAAAATTTTGTACTATTTATTGATCGAATCACAAATGACTTCGGAGGAAAATGAACCCAAAGACTCTTATTTTAAAGTCGTAAATTTAATAGTTCGAATATTTATTTTACAACATTTCTGCTTGGAGCGGCTAGCTGGTTGTTTTCGAATGCTGAATGTATTGGCGAACTCAATCCATTTTAGGTCCATTTTACGTTGAAGTCATTGTGATTCGATCAATAGTATACTATAAAGTTTTGGAGCGCTCCAAACTGAGACTAAGCACTCTGGTTCGAGGCGAACTATTACTTAGATTACTATACTTGTTCGAGCGAGTGCAACTCGCGCGAGTGGCTGCCTCATCCCCCGGTGTGAACGCGGCACAAGGCGCTAAAGGCGCGGGCACGTTACCCCTCGTGGGCGCGACCGAAGGGACACACCCTCCGGCTCGCGGCGTGGTGTGCTGCATACCCGACTTTGTATAAATGAGTATACTAGGCCATAGTCGCAGTCAACTACAGAAATAAATAAAAGTGTGTCTGTGATTTCACGTATTAAAGGGTGGTTATCGATTTTCGTTCGAAACACCTTGCAAAGGCTAAAATCGCTATGTTTTATCTATTGTGGAAAAAATGGTTTTGATTATCTTGTTAAGACACAAACGATGCAAGAAGGCATCCTATTACAAAAGGGCTGAATGCTCAGGGTAAACAGAAAATTAGGAAAATCCTGTGAAAAAGTCATTTATCTCCGTGTGCAAATGCCCATCTATTGAATTACATATTTTTTTACTCAATTCGTGTGCATCAAACGAATTAGTTAATTAGTTTTTCAAATTAAACAATGATATAAGATTAGACTGTTTACCCTTTGTAATT
Organism: Melanargia galathea; assembly: GCA_920104075.1. Taxonomy (NCBI): domain Eukaryota; kingdom Metazoa; phylum Arthropoda; class Insecta; order Lepidoptera; family Nymphalidae; genus Melanargia; species Melanargia galathea. The sequence goes on along the minus strand of OV049872.1, from coordinate 3,801,805 downwards.
TATAAAGCCATTCTAACCCTGAAATAATCCAACTTTTAATTTTGTCAATCGCAAACGGTCATTACGTTCTCTGGTAATGGAATCGCTACTTCACGACGTGTTCAAACGTATATAGCAACGATTCACCCTCCTGCGTATCCGGCGTCTCAGTTAGTGCCGCTGCTGTTCTGTTATAGTATGGTGATCTTTCAATTAACACAAAAAAATTGCATTCGCGAGTGGTCAGAAGTATTTTGTCACGCGGTAGAGTTCATTACGTTCCATCGATTTTCAACGTGACTTAATTTTTTTAATTTTTTCTAGATTTAGTACTAGGATTTATGTTTTGTTTCTATTCAGAGTTCTATTTTTGAGATTTTATGCATTCACGTATCTCGAGTATTTTAAATTTAAAATCGATTTGGTCATTTGTTTCCAGTTCATTTATATCCATTCCGTTCCAAAAAAACAAGTGGACATGAGTAAAACAAAGAAAAAACTTACAAAAGAAGAAAATTTAGCTAAAGATAGAGCCAGAAAACACCAAAATTAAGAGAAATTAAAAAAACAAATCAGGAATTATAAAAATTAAGAAAGAAAAATAGCGAAAAAATTACCTTTCAAGAAAAGAACAGAAAAAGATTCGCAGCATCATTGGAATGTCCACTTGAGTACAACATGAACAGAAAAAAACTCTTTGAAATATAAGAAAAAAAAGAGGGGGCAAAATAAAGTTAAAGAGATAAGTATTGGTCAACGGTACCCCTGAAGTTCCTCAAAAAGAGAATTAAACTGGAAATATTTCACCTGAAATTACAGAAACCAACTTAGGCGACTACTTAACTCGGTTTAACAAAGATTGAGACGTAAAATTTCTGCAAGACCAGCCTCGTCAAATCTAAAATTTTTAACTCATTTTTTTGATTTATTTAAAATGATTATGCTTGTTTACTGTTAATCTAAACTCAAGGTTTAGATTTTATTTCAATTTTATTCGTTTTTTTCATATGATTATTCATTATTTCATAAAATAATCAAAGATGTGCTACTAAAAAGCTTCTGAATTCATTTTTATCCGACGATAGGTCATTACACTCCAAGTGATTTTCATTTCTTTCCACTGGTTCATTACACTCCATTAATTTTCCGGAAAACTGCTAGAGTTACGAAGAGGCCTTGTACATGTAATTTTTTCTCATACTGTAATCTATAAGTGTATATACAAAAAATAATAATAAAAAGAAAAAAAAATTTTTTTTTTTCAAAACTGCGAAATTAAAACGAAAATCGATAATCACCCTAAACTCAATAAGTATATTTCAGCGTAATATTATAGCATAAGCCAAACTAAAACAAAATTTTTGTCTGTTTGTCTATCAGTTTGAACGGGCTAATCTTCGGAACGACTGGACCGATTTTGCGAGATTTTTATAGGCAGGTAGAGTAGTATACAGAAAGTGATTTAAGTAAGCTACATTTTATCCCGGAAATAATTTTGGTTCTTTCGTAAAAAAATGGAAATCTTTACGGGCATAGAGACAGCCTGCTACTTTCCATCCTGGGAAGCTAAAGAATTCTCACGGGATTTTCAAAAACCTACATTCACACGGACGATTTCACACTTCGATTACTACAATTTTAAAAATGAAATCATCAATTTTTAAACTACTTACTGTGCCTTATACGAAAATTTTCAACCGACCGACACCCTTCATCCGCAAACCCGGTCGACTCACCCCCCGTTACGCCACCGCGAGCCCTCCTTAGCAGCGAGCGGGGGCGACCCGGGTTTCTTTCTCTTATTTCCACTTTTTTCGCCGCCATTTTTGCCACGCACGCGCAATGCCCCCGCACGTCGAATACCATCGATTTGTTCGGCGGGTAAATAAAATAGGTGGGGGTCATTATGAGTGCCTGTTTATTTTTTATTTATTTTTTAATTAAGTATATTTAGCTCTAGTTTATTAAAATCCAGACAAGAAATTGACTGCAGATCCAAATTATAGGAACGCTGAGGTTTAGTTAGCTTTTCACTCTAAAGTCTGTAAGTATACATTACAGACGGTCTTAAATCAATCAAACTTTATTCAAAACGAGCTGAAACCTGCGACTTCGTCCGCGTGGATTCATATACTTATATCTCATACAAAATTTCAACCTCTATTTAACCCCTTTAGGGGTTTAATTTTCAAAAATCCTTTCTCAGTGGATGTCTTCATTATAATAGCTATCTGAATGCCCAATTCGTCCTGTGGTTTGAGTTGCGCGTTGATAGATCAATCAGTCAGTCAGTCAGTCAGTCACCTTTTCAAATTAACCCCCGACGCAAAAACGACGGGGTGTTATAAGTTTGACGTGTGTGTGTGTGTGTGTATGTGTATATGTGTGTGTGGTGTGTACGTGTGTGTGTATGTATGTGTGTGCGTGTGCGTGTGTGCGTGTGTGTGTGTGTGTGTGTGTGTGTGTGTGTGTGTTCCCCTGTAGCGCTCAAACGGGTGAACCTATTTGAATGCGGTTTTTTTCGTTTGAAAGGTGAATTAGTCGAGAGTGTTGTTAGCTATGTTTGATGAAAATCGATCCAACATGGCTGCCGCTACAAAATGGCGGATTACATATTTTTTCACAACTCTTTTAATATGGGTATCAAATGAAAGGGCTTGCCTAGCAGAATAGCACTATGCAAATCCAAGATGGCCGCCATTGGCCGACAAGATGGCGATTGTCGGAAGTTTTTTTAATTTTTTAATTTATACTTGTAAGTACATTTAGAAGATTGGTACACCCAAGACCTCGCGATTCGGATTCGAACATACTGACCACTAGAGCAAAGAGGCAATAAATAACGTTATTTTTTCAAGAAATGATTGAATCACTCATTCAATTTTGTAACGCACTTGTAACGCAACAAACGTGGGTATTTGTTACGTCGGGACATGTTTATCTAATTACCTTCACAACATGTCTGAGCTAACATTGTTACACGTCTGAACTCTGGACTTTTGATGTGGGATGCGAAAATATGATGTTATTATTACATTCCACTTTGTTTTAATAATTCAAATACCTGTTTGACCGCCTTGTTGGTCTTGTGATTAGGTTTGGCTGCGTATCATGAGGTCCAGGGTTCGAGACCCGGGTCGGGCAAAAAAAAAATATTGGATTTTTCTTTTAGAATACGATTACTGCATCAGAAGCGACAATCCTATAGCGTGGAAGTACGCATAGCAGTATCACGTATAGCAAGGTCCTTGTCCCGCTGGATTTACTTCTAGATATTTTATCCTTGTCGGTAATAGTTCGCTTGTATGAAGTGTCGGGGGTGTGGTATGGTGTCAGGCCGGAGTTACCTACCTCAGAGAGCACGTAAATCTTAAACGTGAAAGTCCCGTGCCTAATCTCTCTCCGGCTGTGTCGGATTGCGGTCCCATTGGACTATGAACGTGCTACAAAATAACCTACCATCAAGACTACGGTCTCCTATCTAGTCCCGCATTTCGTCTCGCATCTCGTCTAGCATCTCATCAATGATCCGATAAATAACCTACCTACCACCAAGACTATGATCTCGCAACTCGTCTCGCATCTAGTCTCGCATTTCGTCTCGCATCTCGGTTCGCATCTAGTCTCACATCTAGTCTCACAACTCGTCTCGCATCTAGTCTCGCATTTCCTCTCGCATCTCGGCTCGCATCTAGTCTCACATCTAATCTCGCAACTCGTCTCGCATCTAGTCTCGCATTTCGTCTCGCATATCGTCTCACAATTCACATCTAGTCTCGCATTTCGTCTCGCATCTCGGCTCGCATCTAGTCTCACATCTAGTCTCGCAACTCGTCTCACATCTAGTCTCGCAACTCGTCTCACATCTAGTCTCGCAACTCGTCTCGCATCTAGTCTCGCATTTCACGCATTTCGTCTCGCATCTCGTTACACATCACGTTTCGCCACTCGCTCGAAAATTCGAATGCACCTATAAAATCAGACAGACACTTACAAGCGTACCTATAACGACGTCATACTCCCGCTTCCCACATCAAACGCCCTTTACCTCAGCATGTTAACCCAGACATGGTACACGCTTGGTACACGTAATTGGATAATGTGCCGCAGCGGAGCAAAACATTGGCTGCGGTCAGGTACCGATTAATTTAATAATGTGCTACAGTTTGCTACAGGTAAAAATACAGAAATAATCGCTAGGTATTTACTGTCAGAAATATTCATGGACTAGCCGACCCCCGCGACTTCGTCCGCCTGGATATAGGTTTTATATAGGATCGGATTGGATCCCATAATCCTTTTTTGTACCTAAACTAAATGTAGCCTAAGTTACTCCTTATAACATCACCTATCTGCCATTGAAAGTTCCATCAAAATTGATCCAGCCGTTTCGGTAATTAGCTGGAACAAATAGACAGATCGACAAACATAAATTTAAACGCACACCAGTTTAAAATAAGCCGTACGTTCAAAGATCCGGGTCCCAAGTTATTTGAACCCAATAAATGTCTGTCATTTTTGAACGAAAATACCTATGACCTTGAAATATTTACGGGACAATACTTAAAATACTACCTTTCTAACAAAAAAGAATGAGTTAAATCGAACTACGCGTTAAGAGCGTTGATGCGTTCTGCGCCGTTTTAGCTCATTTTTAAGCTATTTTGACCCTTCATATGTTGTTCATCTATGCATTTACTTGAAAACTTATTTATACAACATTGTAGACAATTTTGTGTTCTAGGGAATTGGAAGACAACATTTTGCAATTTATTGATAGTTTTTGTCTTATTGCCAAAATACCAAAAGCCTATTTTTGAATTTTGGGAATCGTGGAATCTTTGACGTTCACTACGTCAAAAGTTACTTGTTCAATTCACACACAAAGATATATTTATGAAAGGAAATGCCCTGAACTAAAGACATGGAAGAAAACATTTTTTAATTTGGCGTTTTTTACATCATAAAAATCCAAGCAAAGGAATTTTAATTTCAGTAAATTATAGACATATAAAACCGTCATTTTAGTAGATTAATTTTCGCTATTTATAAGTAAAATTAAGTACATATAAAAGTAAAACATATTAGCAATAATATAAGTTAAAAAAAATCTAACATTAATTACTATTTGTTTCCAAAATATAACTTAGAAACATACACCAAAACGCAGAAACAGGCAGTAGGAAATTGAACTAGCAAACTAGTATGAGCCGAGGCCTCTCCGCGAACGGACGTAACGCTTTTTGTCTCGGCAATTCTTATTGGATTACATGGAATATACGTAAAATTGTAGTGCGACTGTCACTATTCAATACTAGATATTTTTAATGCTCGCTATTTTTTCTTACAGATAGTTTAAAACTTTTTACGTATTTTTAATAATTGTAATATATTATATTATAGTTATAGTTGAGGATTATAGTTGTAAATCAGTAATCCATACTATATAATATTATAAATGCGACAGTGTATCTGTCTGTCTGCCGATTTTTATGTAATTAGGTACAGAGTTAGCTTACATCCTGGGGACGGATATAGGATACTTTTTATCTTGGAAAATTAAAGAGTTCTCACGGAATTCTTAAAGGTCCGTCCGTTTAACCGATTTATACAAAATTTGGTAGGTACAGAGGTAGCTTGCGTCTCGAAAATTGACATAGTTCCCACAGGATTTTTAAAAACCTAAATCCACGCTGACGAACTCGCGGTCAACATATACTTACATAATATTATGTGGAAAATGAACTAGAAAATAGCTATCGTATACAAAAACTATCGTCCGGTAACTATTAAAATTTAAAATCGGGAAATTACATCAAAATCAACATGGCGGGCTGATATAGGCAAACTTTCTTGAAAGTAGGTATAAATGTTTGAAAAGGGAGCGAGAACGGGAACAGGAAATCCATGATTCCCTCGGGATTTGTGAAAAACCCAAATTCACGCGGGCGAAGCCGCGGGCAAAAGCTAGTAGAGTATAATTTTTTTATTTAAATAATCCATACTAATATTATAAATATGAAAGTGTGTCTCTCCGTCTGATAGCTTTTCACGGCCTATTCTTTTTACCGATTTGGCCGAAATTTAGTATCACAGGCATGGACATTGGTTATTTTAGACTTTTTGATGAAAAAAAAACTTACATACATACACCTATGTTGGGCACAATACCTAGGTTGTTGGGCACAATTTATCGCAATAGCACAAAGTTATTTTTTGTATTGTTTTATAAAATGGCTGATAATTTTTTACCCGTGCAATAATTTTCTATTGTTATTGTGGTAAATGTTATTTAGTTTTTCTATTGTTATTGTGGTAGGTAAATGGATTACACTAGCACAACACCTGCAAGAGATTAGATACTAACTATCATTTGCACGTGGTCATCGTTTGAGCAACTTTATTTGATAATTTTATTTATATTTTCGAACAGGAATTTTCTTTTTATTGCAATCGACCCTTGATGGCTATTGTCAGTGTGATAAAAACTGCTTTAGCGTTGCAGGTGCTTATCTCTTTTATTGCTCGCTGTTTTGTTTTTACGTTAGGTTGGGTGCGAAAACAAAAAAAAAATACTTTTATTAATTTTTTTTTAATTTTGATTCTGAATGAATCTGCATTTTTCTTCACTATCTTACCCTTACACGAGTAGGCATATAAAAAAATCAATATCAGAAGCTGTACTATATGCTCCAATTATAATTTTTATGTACTGGTCTACTCTATAAGGTATTTTTCAAGCATTATACATTAATTATGCCTGCTTTATAAAATTAAAAATCTACGAACTAAAAACTTAGGTATAGGTGCCTAAGAATATTGAAAAAAATAATAGCCCGTTTGAAAATGGTAAAAAGATCAAAACGGTTTGTTACACTACACTGCACTCGGAGCAGCCCGTTCATTCACGTAAACAAAGAATCCCAGGTAAATGCCTAAACTTGCGAAGCGGGTCCGTGCGTCAACGCTCTTAATGAATTACAGCTAAATACACGTTTTAACTTTCTTCCCCTCTCCCAAGGGAACCGTGCTGAATTTCGGGATAAAAAGTATCCTATAACCTACCTTGGAGTATAAACTCAAATCGTACCAAGTTTCATTCGAATCCATTCAGTAGTTTCGGCGTGATGCGCGGCCAAGATACAGACAGACAGACAGACAGACAGACAGACAGACAGACAGACAGACAGACAGACAAAAATGAAAAAAATTGCAGTTTTGGCTTCAGTATCGATTATATAGTGCCCTCCAATAAAAAATTTCAAAATATCTTCAATGTACAGAATTGGATCTGTTACAGTCTTATTATATTACTAGCTGATCCCCGCAACTTCGTTCGCGTAGATATAGGTTTTTATAAAGGATCTAATAAACTAAATGTTACTCCTTATAACATTGAAAGTTCCATTAAAATCGATCCAGCTGTTTCGGAGATTAGCTGGAACAAATAGACAGACCGACAAACATAAATTTAAACGCACACCAGTTTAAAATAAGCCGTACGTTCAAAGATCCGGGTCCCAAGTTATTTGAACCCAATACTGAGGGTTGTAAAGTCTGTCATTTCTGAACTAAAAAACCTATGACCTTGAAATATTTACGGGACAATACTTGAAGTTATCACCTTTCTAACAAAAAAAGAATGAGTAAAATCGAGCAACGCGTTAATGAATTACAGCTAAATACACGTTTTAACTTTCATCCCCTCTCCCAAGGGAACCGTGCTGAATTTCAGGATAAAAAGTATCCTATGTCCTACCTCGGAGTATAAACTCAAATCGTACCAAGTTTCATTCGAATCCGTTCAGTAGTTTCGGCGTGATGCGCGGCCAAGATACAGACAGACAGACAGACAGACAGACAGACAGACAGACAGACAGACAGACAAAAATGAAAAAAATTGCAGTTTTGGCTTCAGTATCGATTACATAGTGCCCTCCAATAAAAATTTTCAAAATATCTTCAATGTACAGAATTGGATCTGTTACAGTCTTATTATATTATAGATAGATATCAATTTATATAGTAGGTATAAGTTAAAGAAATGAGACAATGGTGATGATGGATCATAGGTCCTTACCTTTTTAACCCCCGACGCAAAAACGACGGGGTGTTATAAGTTTGACCTGTCTGTGTGTGTGTGTGTCTGTCTGTTCCCCTGTGGCGCTGAAACGGGTGGACCGATTTGATTGCGGTTTTTTTTGTTTGAAAGGTGAATTAGTCGAGTGTTGTTAGCTATGTTTGATGAAAATCGGTCCAAGATGGCCGCCGCTACAAATTGGCGGATTACATATTTTTCACAACCCCCTTAATATGGGTATCAAATGAAAGGACTTGAGTAGTAGAATAGCACTATTGCAAATCCAAGATGGCCGCCGCCATAAAATGGCGAATATCAGGGTTTTTTTAAATTTTTAATTTATACTTGCGTTATTAATCTTAAAAGTTTTAAGACGACTAAAAACTTAAAGTAGGTAGGTACAAGGGTTCCAAATGCGCCCTTAGATTAGGTATACCTACCTAGGTAATTACTTTCAATATAATATGTTGTGACAGGAGTATTGAAAGTTTGGGAGATGGGCTCAAGTTTATGGTAGAACTAAAGTTCAAAGTCAATTAATTAACGACCATTCTTCTTCCAATCCTCTCCAATTTGAGCTATTCATGATATCAACCTATCTAGTTATCAATTCCAAAAATTTGCAAAAAATTGGTATCAATTTAGCAGCAATGTAATTAAAAATCTGCCATGCCTCAGATTCCATCATGGCGCGGCAATATCCGGCATCCGGAAGTCGGCCCGGCACTTCCGGCCGCCATAATTGTGTCACTGACGTCACTGATGGATTTTGACTGAATAAATGACGCTCTCTGATTTCAATTGGCTTTACATGTGTGTTTTTGAAACCACTGATCCGGTTCTATTTTTCACTTTGTGTCGTTTCATCGTTGGTTCATCGGCCATATTTGAACTTCGAATGAACTTTTGAGCGTAATTCAAGTTTAAGATTGAAACGTTATGATGTAAAAAAGCACAAGTGGTGTCCATTCAGATATACTTAGGTAGGTATAGTGTCATAGACCATTATGCCAACAAAAGTAGATTTAAAGATTACTGGCTAACCTCTGAAAGGCTGGATCGATTTTGATGGAACTTTCACTAGCGGAAGTTTACATTTTGATCTATGTACCTAAGCATCCGCCAGTAAACTTTTAAAAGTTTTTAGCAAGGTATGAGCTCAAAGGAGCTTAGGAAAAACAAAATGATTCTCACGGGATATTTAAAAACCAATATCCACGCGAACGAAGTCACGGGTATCCATTTGTGAAAGAATAAGTATACAACGTTAGTTTTACTTTGCGCAAAAACCGAAACACGTGTCAATTAAATATTTTTATATTAAAAATACTTATACAAAATTTCAAAAAAATATAATGAAAAGTAACGAAGTTATAAGCTTGTTATGTTGCGTCGTTGTCCTCGAAAAAAAATGGTCACGCACCGCAAGCCGTCGCCGCAGCGACTTGCGATCGACGCGAGTTGAATGACCGCCGCTGTGTGCCGACCGTCAACTGATGCGCGGTAAATCATTGTGTCTAAGCTTGTAAGATTTCAAAATATTATTGGACAAAAATATAACACTATATAAAAATGGTTGGATTCGATTTTGTTACTGATTCTGAACAAACTTTCAGGTTTTGCGTAAAGTAAAACTAACGTTGTATAAAACTCCGAGGCGTACGAAACCGGGCCGACTCAGATACTAAATATCTAATGGTATTTTCTCCTTTCTTCTAGAGCTAGTTTTCTTCATAAAGCATAATAATTGTGATAAGGCTCAAAAGGGCTAAAGCCCAGAGCCGCGAAACCAGTAAGGGACCGTTCAGATAGACCGGCGCGGAGAGCATTTCTTTTCTCACACAGACCGGCCGTTCAAATTTGCTCTGCTCTCCGCGCCGGTCTGTGTGAACGGACACGCGGATGCGTTCGGAGCCGAGCGTACGCTCTTGGGCCGGACGGCAGAGCAATTCGGCCTACGGTCGGCTGCGCGAGCATGAAAGAGCACGCGAACGGAGCCGGTCGGATGCTCGAGCGCGAAAGAGCACGAGCATGGAGCAGCCGACCGGCTCGACGAGCAGCCGAGCGGCTAGGCTGCTCTTAATATTTCACACAGAACGTATTGGGAGCATCCTCGAGCATCCTCTTATCATAAAAGAGATAAAATGTAAAAATAAAGCTTATTTCAATGACATTTTAAATGCGATTAAAATTTGCTCTGCTCTCCGCGCCGGTCTATCTGAAAGGTCCCTAATTGTGAAAAGGATGATGTTAATTTGAGAGTGAGACCATTCAATTCCTGATTGTGTTGTGATTCCTGTTGCGATCGTGAGTTGTGACACCTAATAACGGAGTTTATTATTATGATAGCAACCAATAGCAACCATTATTAGGCCATATTTCGAATTACTATTCTATACTAATACTATATTCTATACTATATAATACTATTTCTATTATCTAATTCAGAATTCTGTGGCACTCATCTAATTTATCTTGATGCGTTTCTTTCTTCTTCGTCAAAAGAAAGGCGTCTCATAGGTCTCTTGTAGGAACTTCTACATGCCTCGGTCTTGGCCCGCTTGTATCCAACGGCTCCCTGCGACTCATTATATACCTACCTAATAGGGCGTTTGCCAACTGCACATTTTCGGTCACCATTTCAACACCTTGAGACCTCAACATCTATCGTGATGAATTACCACACGCCGCGGTCTTGTGGTGCTTGACTCCAACGGCTCCACGCGACTCATCAGATACCTAATAGGGGGTCTGAGAAGTGAGAACTGCGCTTCAACCTTGGGAGTTGGGACCTCAAAAGGCCATCGTGATGTATTAACATATTCCCAATCCATTACATTTATCTTCTGTAAGCTGTGATAGCCCAGTGGTTAGGACGACCGACTTCTAATCGGAGGTCGTGGGTTCGATCCCGGGCATGCACCTCTAACTTTTCGGAGTTATGTGCGTTTTAAGTATTTAAATATCACTTGCTTTAACGGTGAAGGAAAACATCGTGAGGAAACCTGCATGCCTGAGAATTCTCCATAACGTTCTCAAAGGTGTGTGAAGTCTGCCAATCCGCTTGGCCAGCGTGGTAGACTATGGCCAAAACCCTTCTCACTCTGAGAGGAGACCCGTGCTCTGTAGTGAGCCGGTAATGGGTTGATCATGATGATGATGACATTTATCTTCTGATAAAACCGCAACTAAAGTGATCCAATTATATGTAAGTATCTATAAACAGCCAATTAATTAAAAATCATTATTTATTCTAAAAACCATCAGCTTGTTTACGAGTTAAATTTGATTAGGTGTACATATACCTCCCAGAGCGTATCAAATTCATTTCCAATGCTGAGTGCAGTAGCGGTGCCTTAAAGAATATTTTTGTCAACATACGCAGCTTAAGGCGAATTATCACCGTCAATATTTTAAAGATCAACCTCAACCACTGACGCTGCAAGCTCTCAGGACAAAAATCATAATATTATCAAATTTTTACAGCAGTTTGTTTTATTTTTGCACTAGCATCTGCCCGCGGCTTCGCTCGCATGAATTTCGGTTTTAAACAAATCCCGAGGGAATCGTGGACTTCCGGTTCCCGTTCCCGCTTCCTTTTCCGACCTTTATACCTACTATCCAGGAAGTTCGCTATAGTAATCTACCTATAGCTGTAACTATAGATTTCGGGTATTTCAAAATCCCGTGGGAACTGTGCATTTTTCCAGGATAAAAAGTAGCCTATGTGTCACCAACGCATGCAACACAGCAAACTATTGCAATAATGTGTTATGTGAGCGTTATTTACCTATGAACAGTCAGCGCCCTCTATGGCGTTTTTGGAAGTTTATATCTATTTTAGTTCCACAGGAATACTTTTCCGGGATAAAAAGTAGTCTATGTGTTAAGTCTATGTGTTAAGTCAGGGCATAATCTATCTCTATTCAAAATTTCAGCCAAATCGGTTCAGTAGTTGCAGCGGAGAAGAGGAACAAACATACACACACATACACAGTACACACATACACAGTACACACACACAAACTTTCACCTTTATAATATTAGTGTGATATACAGGTTATAAGGAAACCGGTTCCGAAAACTTAGTGCTATTATTATATTACCTAAACATAATCTTATCGGATAGGTATCGGTCTTGGCGCGCGCGCGATTTTGTAGATAGGTATACCTAATGATACGTAAATAGATCACAACGAACAGTTCTGTTTAACCCCTCCCAAAACTGGTATTGTATAAAAAAAACAATTATTTTTTGTAAAAACTATTTTTTTACATTTTTTTATAGTATCTTATTACCAGTACTCATCAGTACTATTTTTCTCTTGTCAGGTCGATTACGAGCTGATGTGCATAGGTTTTGTGCGTAAAAAAAATTAAATTTTTGGGGAAAAGCTGTGGATTAAAACCTGTATGTTATGGTGTATCTATATACCTAGAGGTAGCTTGTTAGTACATATTTTTAAAACCATGTAGAGAAGCCTTCGGTGGTTGAACTTTTTCAAATATTCTTTTAGTATTTACCAGAGGAGACACACAAAATTCGCCTTAACAGTTTCTGCCGCCATTATAATTTAATAGGCCTTTTCACACCTTCCGACCGCTGAGGCCTGTTACAAAATATATGTTTTGTGAAAGTGGGCCAATTAAGGTGCCTTGAATCACTCTGTGACAGGTGCAGTGTCAACACCCGGCTTTTTTAAGGTCGGTCAATTCAAATCGATACGGTGGTCAATTGGTATTTTATTGAACATAAACGTAAGTGGAATCGCCTTTCGGTCTTAGAGGTATGGATGTGCGATAAATATTTCTGCAAAATTTTGAGATCCTGCACCCGCGGCCCGATACTTTCCTGTGTAGTTTTTACAAAACCAAAGAATAAGCTAACTTTTAAACAAATCTATGTTGTCAGTCTTATCCAACTCGAATTTATTTTTAATTAACCCCCGACGCAAAAACGACGGGGTGTTATAAGTTTGACGTGTCTGTGTGTGTGTGTGTATGTATGTCTATTCCCCCGTAGCGCTCAAACGGTTCACCGATTTGAATGCGGTTTTTTTTATTTGAAAGGTAAATTTGTCGGGAGTGTTATTAGCTATGTTTGATGAAAATCGATCTAAGATGGCCGCTGCTGCAAAATGTCGGATAACATAATATTTTTTCACAACCCCCTCAATATGGGTATCAAATGAAAGGGCTTGACTAGTAGAATAGCACTAGGTATGCAAATTCAAGATGGCCGCCACCAAAAATGGCGAATGTCGCTGTTTTTTTAATTTTTAATTTAAAGTTGTGTAATAATTCACTATCTAATGCCTATACTAAACTTGTCCCTAATGCATAGAGGTTATTTCTACATTGTCAGTATGCGTAATTATTTCGCTATTCACCACCAAAATCCTCTTAAACAATAATTATAATTCAAATCAGATCCAGGTGTCCATCTCTATGAAAAAAGCTATCAATAGAATGAACCCATACTCCACTCTATAGTCTATCGGAACAATTCCTTCGTTGACCCCATAACATCTAAAAAAACCATGCCCCCTTCATCTATTTACTTAGCATTAAATGAAACCCTTATGATAATAGCGTTAGGGTTGAAATTAAAACATGAATTATTCAAAATGGCGGAAGGTAAACGGACCGGGAATATTTGTCCAAACGGCCGTCCATTGTGGTAATGACCCTTGTTTGGTCTATGCTCCCATCTATTGGTAAGGGTTGTGGCACATTAGTCCAAGCTTGACATACCGTGCGGACTAAAAGCAAATTTTTTGCCAAACTTTAGTGAAGTCGGGCTTGTTTTACTTTGCTGTGTAATCAGTAATCACTGAGCTGATAAACTTTAGTTTAGCCTTGAAGCTTTAGTTTAGTTTAGCTTTAGTTCAACTAAACATGTCACATAGGGCAAGCAACCAGCAACAGGCAGATTAACTGTTGGTTTTCACCAAAGAAATCAGTAGGTAGAGTAGTAGGTAGATCAGCAAAAATATCTAGGAGTAAGTAGATCTACTGTTAAATCAATAGACCTGGCAACATTGGTATTTGGTCGTAACGGTCGGAAGCTTTGGTCGGATAATGTGCGATGTCCTTCTTTGTTGAGTTTCGGCGCGAATGGTGCGGACAAAATAAATGTGCGACCACCTTTTATTCGCGTAATAATACTGCTTAGTTAAATTAATAAAGACTGTAGTTTCAACAAAGAGTGGCCAGGTAGGCAGCTGCTTGCAATTTCAATGCGTTTTAATCGGCCAGTAGGTAGATTTGACCTTGAATAGATTTCCAAAAAAAATGAATAAATTAAGTACGTACGAGCCAATTTTGATTACATAATAGGTAGGTCGGTAGGTAGGTATTATAGGCTGGTTTTGATGATTTTTACGACCAGAAATGTGTTGCACTGATAGCTGATAGGTAGTTCTGAGGGGGCCACTTCTACGGGATATGCCATTGGGCATTGGGTCGGGTGGCGGTAAATTTTGACAGATCAAAGAGGTTCAATGGCAGATTTATCATTTATCGCATTATACCAGTCACACCTACGTTTTAAATCGGTATGTTCAATGGCATATCCCGTAGAAGTGGTCGCTACATGATGTGTAAATTACTAAACTAACATAATAAATGCGAAAGTGAGTTTGTTTGTTTCTTTATTACGCTTTACGCCTAAACTGTTGAAACGATTTTGACGAAATTTGGTACAGATATTTTAGGCTAGACCTTGGAAAAGGACATAAACTAAGTACCTACTTTTTATCCCGGAATATCATAGAGTTCATTGTTCAATAGAGAGACAAAGTCGCGGGCAGCGATCCTGCTCTCCGCAATCCGGATGTGTCGTTGGTAAAATATTAATAAAATTTCAAAAATAAACTTTAAATTATACGTTATTATACTTCCAGTCTTTACTTACAATAAATTATGTCTAAAATATAATACAAACAAAATATAAACATGCAAAGCAAAAAATAAAACTAAAAATATGCGACCCATTATTTTAACTGTCGCCATCTATGGACATGTTTATGAACTATTTTACATCATGAGCTCAGATGCAAACCAGGTTTGTTTCGTTGTTGGGTCTACTCACGGGTTGCTAGTTCACTTGTTCGACTACGCAGTTCAGGCGCACAAGTATAGATGACGCTACTTACATTTTAAATTAACTATTAATAACATTTTTGCGCGCCGCAACGGGTGGGTTGTAATGTTGAATGTCAAGTTGCCGATAAGTTAAGATTACGGTTAAATTTTACCACAAAAATATTTTGGGTCAAACAAGCCAGGGTTCTTTGACTTTTTATCATAATTTGATTCTCAACCTTTTAAAGAGGTAGCTATAAATACTGACCTAAGTAGTGGCCTAAAAAAGCTGTGACAGCCTAGTGGTGAGGACGACCGACTTCTAATCGGAGGTCGTGGGTTCGATCCCGGGGCACGCACCTCTGACTTTTCGGAGTTATGTGCGTTTTAAGTATTTAAATATCACTTGCTTTAACGGTGAAGGAATACATCGTGAGGAAACCTGCATGCCTGAGAGTTCTCCATAACGTTCTCAAAGGTGTGTGAAGTCTGCCAATCCGCTTGGCCAGCGTGGTAAACTATGGCCAAAACCCTTCTCACTCTGAGAGGAGACCCGTGCTCTGTAGTGAGCCGGTAATGGGTTGATCATGATGAGTGGCTTAGTACCTAGTTGGCTACTACTACTTTTGGTGGACAAGTTTACCTTTAAGACTTAATTTTTTAACTTTAATCGCCAACGTGCAACTGACAATCTCAACTAGATTGACAGGTCATAAAGAAGTGCTACTTACTTATCTATCCTTTTCACAATAAACCCTATATCGCACTTAAAAACCTGTCAATTCAGCTTACAATCGAACAAACAGCATTTTCTACATTAACGACTATTTTAATTTAAATTTTCATCACATTTTTTTCATTTAAAGACGAAGTCATAGATGTGAAAAAATCATTTTCCCTTCTTATCCCCTTTTCGCCCAAGTAGTACGGGTAACCGTGACTAGTGGCTAAATAGAAAATCCCCTCTCTGCTCTTGTTGACATTTAACCCCATAACATTCGTCACCAGGGGCGTTCTGTCGAAACAATTCTTGTCCCTCGCCTGTTGCACGGAATCGCATTCCACGGCGATAAACGAACCGGGGTGTTTCAAAGCCGCGATCCAAACCGTGAAAGCTCTCATGTGACTGCAGAGAACTGTACAGAAGTTCCAGAGAATGTCCCCCGGTTGAAATTCCCCTCCGTTGACGTAAAAGTTAACGTGACCAACAGGAGCAGCCATCCCGAACCCGTCGATGTTAGTTGCCACTATCTCTACAAAATCGGCATCACTTTTATCGATTCTTTGATCTGGTCCCAGATGTCTGAAGCAAGGTCCGGCCGGGTCCAGTCCGGTCAGTCTCGCAACTGTTACGTTTGTTAGGTCCCTGTAGTTCTTCGCGATCAAACTGGCGGTCTGTCCCCCGAGACTTAGGCCGATGACCTCGAGCTTCTTGGGGTCCAGGCCGTTTTCTGTGAGCTGCACCAACATTTTGGCGGTGTGCTTTCCAACGGGGCGCATGAAACGGGCGGCCCTGAAAGGTATGGAAGATTTGGTATTAAAGATTGCTTTTTTTATAAGCACTTTTCGAGTTTTTTGTGCTTAGTAGGATATGATAATAATGAATGATCAATGTTATGGTCATAATTTCGTGAAATAAAATAAAAGATTTTATACTACTAAAAGACTAGATTCTTTTGATTATAAAATCATGACACTTGGGGTGCCATCGAAAAATTTGTAAAGACTATGTAGGACGCTCTCTGGTATGAGGTCGCCATTCCGGCAGCTTGCCCCGCCCGTTGCGACTTTAACTTCGGAACGGGGAACAAGTTGTGTTATGTAGGTGACAATGGTTCTTCTTGGAGCGTAGATACTTATTTTATAACCAAACAAGTATAAATTAAAAATTTAAAAAAACCCCGATATTCGCCATTTTCTGACGGCGGCCATCTTGGATTTGCAATAGTGCTATTCTACTAGTCAAGCCCTTTCATTTGATACCCATATTAAGGGAGTTGTGAAAAAATAATATGTAATCCGCCATTTTGTAGCGGCGGCCATCTTGGATCGATTTTCATCAAACATAGCTAACAACACTCTCGACTAATTTACCTTTCAAACAAAAAAAACCGCATTCAAATCGGTCCACCCATTTGAGCGCTACAGGGGAACAGACACACACACACACACACACACACACACACACACACACACGCACAGACACACAGACACGTCAAACTTATAACACCCCGTCGTTTTTGCGTCGGGGGTTAAAAATGTATTTTCTCACCGTGGATACTCCATAGTAGTGAACATGTTAGTATCCAACAGTAGCACATTGTAGCCCAAACTCTTGTAAGTGTTCCCCGCAGACCTCGCGAACACAAAGCTGGGACTGTCCAGGAACCCTCCCACGTACAACAGGGTCCTCTTACTGAAGTCCAAGTCGGGATCCTTGGCCAGTTCCGCCATACGGAAGTAGTTGTATTTCCTTCTCACCGAGTTCTGTGCGCCTTGGACTAATAGGGAGAGGTGTTTTAGGCTTTTTCGAGTTATGTATGCTTCCTTATCTGAGCCTGGACCTGGAAACGTAAAAGAACGGGATTTCAATTACTTACTTATGTTAATTTTGCTAACCCCCGACGCAGAAACGACGGGACGTGTTTATGTTTGACCTGTCTATGTGTGTGTGTGTGTCTATCTGTTCCACCGCTAAAATGGGTCTGTGTGTGTGTGTGTGTGTGTGTGTGTGTGTGTGTGTGTGTGTGTGTGTGTGTGTGTCTATCTGTTCCACCGCTAAAATGGGTGAACTTATTTGAATGTGATTTTTTTTGTTTGAAAGATGTATTAGTCGGGAGTGTTCTTAGCTATGTTTGATGAAAATCCGTCCAAGATGGCCGCCGCCACAAAATGGCGGATTATACATTTTTTCACAACTCCCTCAATATGGGCATCAAATGCAAGGGCTTGACCAGTAGTAGCACTATCCAAATCCAAGATGGCCGCCACCACATATTGGCGAATTTTGGGGGTTTTTTTAATTTTTAATTTATACTTATATACCTACAGCATTTATAATATGGCGGTGAACATAGCTTTAAGAACTGATAAACTTTGGGGTTGCAACTACCAAAGTTCCACTTTGACTAACGTCAAAGTTAAAATTCAATCGGTACACTTTTTGAACGACATGTAAGTGGTGCATATTGCGATTATTATTTACGACAATTTAAAAGTACGAGGGTTCCAAACGCGCTGAGAAGAGCTCACAACACAATCAGCCGGGTACTTAATCTTTTTATTATCACAAAATTAGATTTAAACCAATTAATTATTACAACTATTAGCTTATTTCCTTATCAAGGTTTCTTAACATCAAGATAGTATTTTACGTTGCATTAAGATTTTTCAATAACTTTGTGTTTTATAAAAACTTTAAACTGGTTGAGAGACCTCTGTTAAATGTCTTCTGGTTTATTATAAAAAAAGTACGTATTAAAACAATGACCATCAAATGAACTGCCAATTTTACGTAGCCTTAATAATAGGAAATGCGCAAAGCAGCCTTATATAGGCTGATTTGCGCATTTCATAGTAGGTAAGTATTATAAGATAGTAGCGATTCGCCCCGACTTCGCACGGGTAGTACAACATAATATTATGCCTAGGCAGGAGGTACCTAAGTACATGTTTTTTCTGTCGTAAGATCGCATCAGCTTTTATCTCTTATCGTCATATTTAAACGAATTTACTCAAAACTTTAACAAATTATTATATTAAACCTTCCTCATTAATCACTCTGTCTATTGATGAAAACCGCTTGAAAATTCGTCCAGTAATTTTCGAGTTTATCACGAGCAGACAGACAGACGCGGCGCGGCGGGGAACTTTGTTTTATAATAAAGCTAGGTAATTAATGAAGATAGGTAACAATCACTTTTTTTCTTGGACTTGTTGTTGTTGTTGATGTTTTTATGCATTCCAATTATTACGAGTGCATATATTATTATATGAAGGACAATGAAGCAGTTCGTTTAGCGCCAGTGTCCAGCACAAACTGACTGCTTAGTCTCAGTTTGAAGCGCTCCAAAACTAAAAGTATACTATAACTATACTATTGATCGAATCACAAATGACTTCAGAGCAAAATGAACCCAAAGTCTCTTGTTTTTAGGTCCATTTTACTCTGAAGTCGTTGTGATTCGATCAATAGTATACTGTGAGTATACTATAAAGTTTTGGAGCGCTCTAAACTGAGACTAAGCACTCTGCACAAAACAAGACTGAGATAGGTATGTGGAAACCCTTACAAGAGACGTTGGTCACTATAAGTGTCTAGTGTGACTTTAAAACGGGACATAAATCTATACATCTATCTATATCTATCTATATCTTCTTCTATACATATAATAAAATCGTAGACTTACCGTATCTGTAAATTAAAGATTTTTGCAAAACAATAACTAGAGGATGTTAGGATAAGTATAATAGAACGTAAAAAAGCTATTTTTGAAATTTTTGTCTGTTTGTCTGTATGTTTGTGCGCGCATCACGCGAAAACTACTGAATGGATCGAAATTAAACTTGGCATGATTTAAGTTCATACTACGGACTTACGGAGTAACATATAGGATACTTTTTATCCTGAAGTGCAGCACGGTTCCCTTGGGAGAGGGGATGAAAGTCAAAGTGTATACTTAGCTGTAATTCATTAACCCGTGGTCCGATTTCATTCATTCTTTTTTTGTTAGAAAGGAGATACTTTAAAGATTACCGGGTAATCTCTGAAAGGCTGGATCGATTTTGATAGGACTTTCACTGGCGGATGTTTACATTTTTATCTATCTACACATGATCCACCAGTGAACTTTTAACAGTTTTCAGCATGGTATGAGTTCTAAGGAGCTTAAGAAAAACAATAAGTTCCCACGGAATTTTTAAGACCAATATCCACGCGAACGAAGTCACGGGTATCCGCTTGTATATTATAAATATGCTTGACATACCTACCCTAAGACATATACCTAAATCTGTCTCGTTTTAACTCTGTCTTAACTAACTCTGAGTAAAGTCAGAGTAAGCTCTATAGATCTCACCCTAAGCACACCCTAAGGCCTCTTGGTAACACGCCGTAGAAACTCACGTTTTGTATGGATAACTATCCGTATAAAACGTGGATAAAACGTGGCGTGTTAACAAGATACCTAAGAGATGTATCAATCATTGCTACAATCTCAGTTATTGTTGTGATTGATTTGACCTTGACAAAGGCTACAATAATTTACTTATCACTTATTATTTACGAGATTTGTTTTAATTGCGAGATACCAGTAAACTACGGAAATTCTACCTTAATAGAACTACCTAATCAGAATACCGGTTACCGGAAAAAATATACTTAACATAGTGAATTTTTCAATATAATATATTAAGTATATCTGTGAGTTTAAAAATACATTGAAAACCAATTGAAGAATGTTTACCAACGTGTCGGAAGGAAGTTCATGTTCGCATACGAGTTCAACTATTTATTTTGCGATAGCTAAACTGTTTCAAGGGTGCAGTACCAATGAGGCGGCTTGACCAGCCATACACGCGCTTGACATACCTACCTACAACAAGTATAAATTAAAAATTAAAAAACCCCTGACATTCGCCATTTTGTGGCGGCGGCCATCTTGGAATTGCAGTAGTGCTATTCTACTAGTCAAGCCCTTTCATTTGATACGGGAATTGTGGCAAAATATGTAATCCGCCATTTTGTAGCGGCGGCCATCTTGGATCGATTTTCATCAAACATAGCTAACAACAGTCTCGACTAATTCACCTTTCAAACAAAAAAACCGCATTCAAATTGATCCACCCGGTTGAGCGCTACAGGGAAACAGACGAACCCTAGTTATGCCAGAGTGCACAATGCACATGCATTCTGACAAAAAATAATAATATGTTGCTTCAAGGCAGTACAGTACATACATAATATTATATACAAATATAGCAACACATCTTCTATATCTATATCTATGTATATCTATATCTTCTATACATACATTATAATAAAATCGTAGAATTGCCGTATCTGTACATTGAAGGTTTTTGCAAAATAATAACTGGGGGATGTTAGGGATAAGTAATAGAACGTAAAAAAGCTATTTTTGAAATTTTTGTCTGTTTGTCTGTTTATCTGTTTGTCTGTTTGTCTGTTTGTCTGTATATCTGTTTGTCTGTTTGTCTGTATGTTTGTGCGCGCATCACGTAAAAACTACTGAATGGATTGAAATGAAACTCGGCATGATTTAAGTTCATACTATGGAGTAACATATAGGATACCTTTTATCCCGAAATTCAGCACGGTTCCCTTGGGAGAGGGGATGAAAGGCAAAATGAGTACTTAGCTGTAATTCGTTAACGGGTGGTCCGATTTCATTCATTCTTTTTTTGTTAGAAAGTAGATACTTTAAAGACTACTGGCTAATCTCCGAAAGGCTGGACCGATTTTGATGGGACTTTCACTGGCGGATGTTTACATTTTGATGTACCTACCTAAACATCCGCCAGTGAACTTTTAACAGTTTTTAGCAAGGTTTAAGCTCAAAGGAGCATAGGAAAAACAAAATGATTCCCACGGGATTATTAAAATCAATATCCACGCGAACGAAGTCGCGGGTATCCGCTCGTCAACAATATAATTCAACATTAATTTCAAAATGTAAACAACATCTTAAACTTATTTTCGCATATTTATATAATTCAGACTGTGCTACGACTACCTATTCTGCAGGATTATTCTGTAGGTAACTTAGTTACCAACTGAAAATAATTGCCAACGAATTAGTTCGATATACATTGCTGCTTTACTGTGTGAATCACCAATAGACGTCCACTGCTGGACATATGTCTCTTGCAAGGATCACCACAGAATACGATCTTGTGCCGCCTGTTTCCATCGGCTACCAGCGACTCGCTTGAGATCGTCTGTCCATCTAGTGGGGGGTCTTCCAACGCTACGTTTGCTGGTGCGAGGTCGCCAGTCAAGCACCTTGGGACCCCATAAATATAATTATCGCATATTGCTGCTAAGCATAACAATCCAATAGGTACTTTAATATTATAGCTTATTGTGAATTCGTCCATGAGCGTAGAATCTCGGACCTCTAGATATCACGGAAATGGTGGCCTATAGGGGAAAAAATGTTAGACTATTTTTTTGTAAATAATTTTACGATCTAAAATTTTGGTCTAAGCTATTTTTGCGATAACACTCATTGTTACCGAGAAAAATGCGAAAAACTGAAATTCGCGACCTTTGATCTTGAATAACTTTTTTAGTACACATCTATACTAAACTTAATATAATAAAGCGGAAGAGTTTGTTTGTTTGAACGCGCTAATCTCAGGAACTACTGGACCGATTTCAAAAATTCTTTCACCGTTGGATACTTATGTATGTGGTCCTTGATTGCTATAGGCTATATACTATGTACCACGGGCGAAGCCGGGGCGGACCGCTAGTCTTTAATAATGATGTATGTACATAGGGGAAAGGGGCCCAAAGCGGATACGTTAAGATTGAGTTTGAAAATCAGTAGTTTGTTAATCGATGTTAATATTAACTTTTACACAAACGAATAGTGTGTCTCATGGCCCATCAAGTCGTTAAAACAGATAAAGATCGGTTGATAAATAATAAAGTTACAAGGATATTTATAAAACTTAAAGAAAAACCGCTTTGCCCTAAGGGGGGGCCTAAAGCGGTTTTTGGTATCGGGCAAAGCGGGCATACCAAAGAAATGCAGAATAAGTCATATAATCTTTATTGTTTTATTAAAAAAACGCACAATTTAAATATTTTAATTTATAAAGAGCATATTCAATCTCTCCTTTCAGCAAAATAAAAGAAATCTTCAAAATTAATAATGATGATGAAAATATGGCCTTCCTTTAAAGCACTGGCCATGGACTTTTCGTCCCACGCAGCTTGAGCAGTTTTTCGTTTGTATTTATTCACCATCTAAAAGGATACATACAATTGATTTAACAGATCTCATTTCACCCTAGTCGTGGGCAAAGCGGTTAGGTAACCTCTTTGCCCGAACCGCTTTGCCTTTTTAGACTGTTCATTTTCGCAATCAAAAATAACTTCAAAATCAGACGAGTACATACAAGTCGGCACTTTCATATCATAGTCAAATACACAAAAGTCAAGATCAATTTATTGATCAGGGCTTATTTTAACTCTAAATAAAAAAAACGCTCTACACTTACCGCGGTTTTTTTTTCGAAATGCACCCAGTTTTGATTTTTTACTGCACCTACTCGTGTAAACGTTCTCGCTGAGTCGGACGAATGCCCCTAGGGGAGCGGGGGGAGCGCGTCGCACCCGCGCGATTTTTATACACCTAACTATTAGCGCGTTCATTTAAAAAGACAAATCCGCTTTGGGCACCATAACCGCTTTGGGCCCCTTTCCCCTAGGTATTAAAGACCTCCACCATTTTTCAGCTCGAGAATTTATATATATGTATATATTTCTTTTTCAACAAGGAATTAGGTATACATAGTTTCGCCATGTCCGTCTGTCCGTCTTTCGTCTGTTAAATCAAAAATATGAATCCCTAAGGCCTTTTTTCTACACGCCGTGAAAAATTACGGTTACATTTACACGGTCATCAGTGTTGTACGGAGCACAATGGAAGCTTGTTAACAGGCGTTTTAACAAGTTCCCATTGTGCGTCATACATGACACAACACTGACGACCGCGTAACTAACCGTACCGTAACCGTAATTTTTCACGGCGTGTGAATAAGAAGCCTTAGGGGACTCATATTTATTATGTTTGATTCGATCGCACGAGTGGTTAGGACAACCGACTTCTAATCGGAGGTCATGGGTTCGATCCCGGGGCACGCACCTCTAACTTTTCGGAGTTATGTGCGTTTTAAGTATTTAAATATCACTTGCTTTAACGGTAAGAAAACATCGTGAGGAAACCTGCATGCCTGAGAGTTCTCTATAACGTTCTCAAAGGTGTGTGAAGTCTGCCAATCCGCTCGGCCAGCGTGGTAGACTATAGCCAAAACTCTTCTCACTCTGAGAGGAGACCCGTGCTCTGTAGTGAGCCGATAATGGGTTGATCATGATGATGATGATGATTGTGCGTCATACATGATACAACACTGACGACCGCGTAACTAACCGTACCGTAACCGTAATTTTTCACGGCGTGTGAATAAGAGGCCTTAGGGGATTCATATTATTATGTTTGATTCGATCGCACGTCGAAATAGCATCGTTTGATCGTAAGATTGAGCCAATTAGGACGACGGGTTATGTACAACTTCAACACGGACTTTGGTCATGAGGAAAAACGTTTTAGATTTCAAGTTCGAAGTTGAAAATGCACGACAAATTCATTCATTTGTACGTAGAGTACGTATTACGTAAGTAGAGAGCAAAAAAATGTACCCATTGGTTAATAATAACGAATCGTTAAATTGATTAATAGATATGTTTGAACAGGCCCATAAAGGAGATCGCCCATGACAATCAAAGCCCATGACACGAGATCGCTGAAGAGCAAAACGGCGCAAGAGTCGGAATAACCGGCCAAATGCGAGTCGGGCCTCGCTTTGTTAGGGTTCCGTACATAATTATGAACAACATAATATTTTGGGTGTAAGAAATACGAGCTAGACATCACAACAAACCGTGAAAGAAAAACTCAAAAATGTTCGTTTGTTTTGGCCACAGCTTACAAAGTACTTTATGAATCGTTGTTTTCAGTACCTATTTGTTGTTTAAATACGGTACATAATATACCAAAGTTTCATATTACTAACTGGTTTAGTTTTTGAGATAGCCCCCGTCACAAAAATGGTCTAAAACTGACAACTCTGAGGCCTGAGGCTAACATAATAATACATTCGCACCGACCTTTGCTGACGTCATCGTGACGCTCCATGACGTTATATTTTCCTCGTAGGGTCCGTTGCGTCACAAGCATTTTTAGTAATTGAAAATGCGTAGCGTCTCTTGCGATTCCTGGTATACGATCACCTTTAGATTTTTGTTTTAGTTGGATAAGTTAATTATCTCCAGAACACAATTATCTATGGTGGCTCAATGCGTTTGGCGAGTCTAAAAAGGATTCTTTTACTCGATATACGGCAAAGCTAAAAGGTGGGGTTATAATTTTAGCAGTCTATGTATGTTTGTACCCGATTTTTTGTTCCACTGTAGCGCCTAAACTACTGGGTCGATTTTGATGAATTCAGGGGTCAATTGATTCGTTGTTATAGTCCGGGTGACTTAAAATCAAGAAGTGAAATTGGAATACTAATTTAGTTTCAGTAGACATAACAGATGCCGCCACTAGCTGTTGGCCCGACGCTTTTAAACTATTATTATTATTATGAGTAGTTTAGTCGGGTTTTAGTTTACGAACTTTAGCTCTTGTTTAAAGAATATAAATTAGGCATGCTGAACATGATTCATAAATTTGATATTCTTTAAAAAAATGTTTAAACGCTGTTTGCGAATATGAAACCCTCAAAGTCAGGGCCGGATTATCCATAAGGCGGATTAGGCAACTGCCTAGGGGCCCCGCACCGACTAGGGGCCCACGGGGGCCCCGTGAGCGCCTAGTCGATGGCGGCCCTAGTTGATGCGGGCCACGCAACAAGAAAAAAAGCTTCATCTAACAATTTTTTTTTGAGAAAATTCTCAATGTATGAAGTATATTACAAATGTAAAAAGGAAAGGGGCCCCGAGAATTGCATTGCCTAGGGGCCCCGATAGGGTTAATCCGGCCCTGCTCAAAGTTGCCCTGGAAAGTCGAAACGTTGGACGAGTGCATTGATCGAACGCTTTAGGTCATGTGTGCATGGCTCTTTAGTGTTAGTAAACGTTCTCAAAACAAGAAGCTCCATTAATAATTAACTTCTATCAGTAAGATTTGCGTGTTCATAATCTACGAGTAAGTGATAAATAGGTGTAATAATTATGAATTAGATCTAGTGGATACGACTGTTTTCCTGGGGATAACGTTAGATGCTAAACTCCAGTGGGGCCCTCATGTAAATAACTTATCGAACAGACTCAGTTCTGCTGCATATATGCGGTTAAAAAGATTCGCCAACTAACTGATATTGAAACTGCGAGGTTAGTTTACTTTAGTTACATTCACAGCATTATGTCATATGGCATACTATTATGGGGTAATGTCAGGGGCGTAGCTACCACCGTATATGCCGTATCAATTATACGGGGCCCCCAAGCCACGGGGGCCCCCGACGTGCGTAAGCAAAAATTAACAAAAACTTCCCAAATTTTTGTTTATTTCAGAAATGACAAAAGTCAAAAAATGTTGTCCAAAAAGTTGTCCATAGAGGCAGAATTTTTAGAAAAACTAAAGTCATCATCAGCTATAAATGATTTAATAAATCAGTTTGCCGAAAAAAAAGGCAAGGAGAGTATACAACGTTAGTTTTACTTTACGCAAAACCTGAAGGTAGTTTGTTCACAATCAGTAACAAAATCGAATCCAACCATTTTTATATAGTGTTATATTTTTGTCCAAAAATATTTTGAAATCCTACAAGCTGAGACACAATGGTTTACCGCGCATCAGCTGACGGTCGGCACACAGCAGCGGTCATTCAACTCGCGCCGATCGCAAGTCGCTGCGGCGACGGCTTGCGGTGACCATTTTTTTCGAGGACAATGACGCAACATAACAAGCTTATAACTTCGTTACTTTACATTATATTTTTTTGAAATTTTGTATAAATATTCTTAATATAAAAATATTTGACACGTAAACACGTGTCAAATATTTTTATATTTTTTTTTTGCGGTTTTTGCGCAAAGTAAAACTAACGTTGTATATTTAAGTTGAATTGTTTGTAAAAATTTTAGAAAAAGTGACAGAAATAATTATGATAAATAAATATTGCTTTTAATTTTATACAAACATTTTTTTTTTCTATTGTTAGAAATCTTTACCCTTCATAAGGGCCCCCAAACAAATTTTTATATGGGGCCCCGCCAAGGTACGCTACGCCACTGGGTAATGTTCCATTTTCGTGCTGCAGAAGAGGGCTGTTCGTGCCATATACATATAATATGGGACCCAGAGAGTCACTAAGAAATAAGTTTAAGGAAGTTAAAATTATGACAGTTTATAACCAATATATTTTTGAAAATTTAATATATTATGTGCACAAAAATAGTGCACATAAACTGTCATAACATTAATCTTAGAAATAAAGAAAAACTTGTGTTGCCCACTACTATAGGCTGCGAAAAGTTGGAAAATCATTTGTTGGTAATTCTGTACTTTTTTATAATATGTTGCCAGAGAACATTTTGGATATGTCTCTCAATAAGTTCAAGGGTTTTATTAAACGCAAATTAATTGAAAAATCTTACTATAGCTTAAAAGATTTTTTAATGACAAAAATCCATGGACATAGATTGCTCTAAAAGCCAACAGTTCAAATAATTTTTATGGCTATACCATATTGTAAGATGGTGATAATAAAAAAAAAAACAACCCGGCTGAGTTTGTTGTGGGCTCTTCTCAGACCAGGGCGCGTTTGGAACCCTCGTAGCTTTAGTTTTAAGTTTCCGTAAGTAATTATCACCATTGCCTGTTCCTAAATTGACGTTCAAAAAGTGTACAGTGTACCAATTTTGAATAAAGTTTATTTGATCTGATTTGATTTAATTTTCGAAAAATATACCCTAGGTAGGATTTAATTAGATATTGAATGTTAACGTGTTTAAAAGTTGCTGCATGCTCTGTGTGCTTAGTCTAAGATCGGAGCACTCGAAAACGAACTCGAAAACTATTGATCGAATCACAAGTGAATTCAGAGCAAAATGAACTCAAATACTCGTATTTTAAAGTCGTAATTCCATAGTTCGAATATGTATTTTACAACATTTCTGCTTGGGGCGCTTGTTGTGTTCGAATGCTGAATGTATTGGCGAACTCAAACCTTAATACAAGCCATTTTAGGTCTATTTTACTCTGAAATCGATCAATAGTTTTCGAGTTCGTTTTCGAGTACTCCGATCTTAGACTAAGCACTCTGATGTCTAGGTTTATTTTTCCTTGACACCTTTACCTTACCTTTGTTTGAAATGATAGGAACCTACTTGCAACATCAAGATAATCTGAATCAGTCTATAATAACAAGTTAACGTTAACTATGTTTAATTCAAAGATGTATTCTCTCTCTAGGCTTAATTAATAATTATCCATATGACATCCATAGTTTAAAATGATATCCAAGCTTAAAATGACAATCATATCAGTTTCTTCGAACAAAAAAAATTTACACGAGGGGCCATCTTGGATTTGAAAATAGACGTCGTTTTCGAAATAAGCACTCCAAAAACCCTCAGAAATGACACGCGTGAAACTTGGGATGATTTAAGTTCATACTACGGAGTAACATATAGGATACTTTTTATCCCGAATTTCAGCACGGTTCCCTTGGGAGAGGGGATGAAAGTCAAAATGTGTACTCAGCTCCTTCATTAACGCGTGGTCCGATTTCATTCATTCGTTTTTTGTTAGAAAGTAAATACTTTAAAGATTACCGGATAATCTCCTAAAGGCTCGATCAATTTTGATGGGACTTTCATTGGCCGATGTTTACATTTTGATCTACCTAAACATCCGCCAGTGAACTTTTAATAGTTTTTAGCAAGGTATGCGCTCAATACAAAGGAGCTTAGGAAAAACAAAATGATTCCCACGGGATTTCAATATCCACGCAGACGAAGTCGCGGGTATCCGCTTGTTTTAAATAAAAAGGAAGTTAATGAGCTCTATAGATTATTATGATAATCGTTGTATCTCGTTTTTATTTAAATAAACATAAATACCTGCATAACCTTACGCTTGTTATAGCTTGAGGAAGCTCTTCTGAATATTTAATTCTATCAGTTGTTATTTTTAATTTGAAAATTTTAGTTTGAAAATGAATTATTATTGTTATGATCAAATTGTGTTTAGGTACCTTTAGTTAATTTATCATTTTTAATATATTTAAAACTAGATGATGCCCGTGACTTCGTTCGCGTGGATTTAGATTACTTGAAATCCTGGGGGAACTATTTGCTTTTCGGGGATAAAAGTTGCCTATGTCAATTTCAGGGACGAAAGCTGCCTCTGTACCAAATTTCATAAACGGCTGAACCTTCAAGAATCCCTTGGGAACTCCTTAATTTTCCGGGATAAAAAGTAGACTATGACCGACCCCAGGCTGTAAGCTAACTTTGTACCCGGTAAAATCGGTTAAACGGATTACGTATTTTAAAAGTTTTGTCTTCCCGTAGGAGCATGTTATTTTTCCAGCAGGTGGGTGACCATTATCTAAGGCTAATTGCATTTTGTTAACTGCTGCCCTAATCTGGAACTCATCTTAAACCACTGGCAAAGGTTTTTAATCCAGTATAATGGCTGGTTCTGTCGATGTTCATAGGCGGCGGTAATTACTTAACACGATATTCAGTGATTAACCCTTTGTGAATCAAATGGTTCAATGAGGTGAATTCTGATATTAAGTTATAAATACTTTTGAAACGTTTACGTCAGATGGAAACCCTGATGTTAAGTGATTAACTTCAGGTGACCCCTTCTGTCTGGTCAATAACTCGCTATTAACATAAAAAATATACATAACATACTTAATAAAAACAAATAAATTTAGGCACATTATATTTACATAAGTTATGTACTTCCGTTTGATTTATGTTAAAAACATGTCACAAATGCATTAAGTAATATTATGGTGTGTTAATTAATGCTTAGATGACATTGAAACGAAAATTCAAGATATATCGATAAAATTACAGTGGCCAAGAACAAACCTTCTAAAAGGTCTTTTTAGGGTTCGACGAAATGAGTTACAAACCTGAAATTTTGGTATTTGATGTAGAAAAATATATTTTTATATAATTATATTTTATATAAAATTAAATTTTAATTTTTAAAATTAAATTTTAATTTTTAAAATTAAATTTTATATAAAATTAAATATTTTTATATAATTATATTTTATATAAAATATATTTAAATAAAATATATTTTATATTTTATAATTTTATATAAAAAAATATTTTTATCCTAGCTTGTGAGATACTATTGTTTAGAGCTCATTGAGTAGAGTACGAATATATATTTTTTTAATTTTTTGCTTAAAAATAAGGAAATGGGGGGCCAACTTTCAAAGTTGTCAGTTTTAGACCATTTTTGTGACGGGGCTATCTCAAAAACTAAACCATTTAGGAATATGAAATTTCGGTATATTATGTACCTACCATATACCTTCGGTATATTATATACCTTATTTAGACAGCAAATACTGAAAACAACGCTTCGTAAAGTAGTTTGTAAGCTGTGTCCAAATCAAACGAACATTTTTTGATTTTTTCTTTCACAGTTTGTTGCGGCGATGTCTAGCTCGGAAATTAAATATTTCTTATATCCAAAATATTATGTTATTCATAATTATATACGGAACCCTAAAAGAACGAGGCCCGACTCGCACTTAGCCGGTTTTTTATTGATATTTTTGAACTTGAACTTAGCTTTGAACATAATTACCTACCGGTTTTAATGGCTATTATGAAATTATAGCTAACTGAAATGAATCGTGAAGCTTGAAATAAATTTAAATATTTACTTATAAATATTCCATGCATACCTGAGTAACAAACTTGGATAGACAACTAATTATAATAATAAATAATTATAGCGTAAAGCTGCATCTACACTTGAGTTCAAGTAAGGATCATTTTGGTAAGTAAGGATAGGTCCCCTTAAGGTTGCCCTCCTTACGCGCTTCTTCATACAAACGTATTACGCCTATTATTCTAATAAAAGCGGACACCCGCGACTTCGTTCGCGTGGATATACATTGGTTTTTAAAAATCCCGTAGGAATCATTTTGATTTTCCTAAGCTCCTTTGAGCTCATATCATGCTAAAAATTGTTAAAAGTTCACTGGCGGATGTTTAGGTAGATCAAAATGTAAACATCCGCCAGTGAAAGTCCCATCAAAATCGATACAGCCTTTTAGAGATTAGTCGATAATTTTTAAAGTATCTACGTTGTAACAAATAAAGAATGAATGAAATCGGACCTCGCGTTATTGAATTACAGCTAAATACACGTTTTGACTTTCATCCCCTCTCCCTAGGGAACCGTGCTGAATTTCGGGATAAAAGTATCCTAATGTTACTCCGTAGTAAGTTTCATTCGAATCCATTCAGTAGTTTCGGCATGATGCGCGGCCAAGATACAGACAGACAGACAGACATACAGACAGACAGACAAAAATGAAAAAAATTGCAGTTTTGGCTTCAGTATCGATTATAGAGTGCCCTCCAATAAAAATTTTCAAAATATCTTCAATGTACAGAATTGGATCTGTTACAGTTTTATTATATTATAGAAGATAGTACTCTTCTTTACTGAAGACGTCTCGCTCTCTAAATGCAAAAATCACTGTTTTAGACTCCACCCACCAACGATTTGTCGCTCCCAGAAGAGCGCTCTTAACTTAATTTTCACATTTTCATACGTAAAGCTGCGTCTACACTTGCCGAGCTTGCTTGAACAAAGGTAATATTTCTGTTCGCGGTGTCAAAATAATAGATATGTGGACTTACAACGAGCCTACAACAAGTATCTACCTACTGTCGTTTTACTTTCCTCGAACAAAGTTTCTCTGAGCGTTCTTGCATTACTTGTATCGCGTGAGCCTACGTCAATGAGCCTTCATGAGAATCCCTTATGTGTTTGCGAAGCCATAGCCGAACGCTCGAGAAATGCGTGTTGTGTGTGTGTGTGTACTTATGTGTCTATGTGTATGTGTCGGTCTGTTCCCCCATAGCCCTCAAACAAGTGAACCGATTTGAATGCGGCTTTTTTTTTTTTTTTGTTTGAAAGGTGAATTAGTCAGGAGTTCGAGTGTTCTTAGCTATGTTTGATGAAAATCGTTCCAAGATGCACTATGCAAATCCAAGATGGTCGCCGCCACAAAATGGTGAATGTTGGGATTTATTTTTTTTAATTTAGTTCACGTCCGCAACCGTCGGATTGTGCCCGTTTACCTTTACAATAAAAATTTATTCGTTTGATGGTCGCGGCTTTAGGAATTAGGATGCAGTTGGTAATTGAGAGGCTATAATTATATTAATAGTTAAAAGACCAGGATGTAAGGTATACATCACCATCGTCCACTTTACAATAAAAAGGTGTTGCAATCAGTTCTTAATTAAGTGTTAAATGCCCGCTGATTCTTTTAGTTTTAATTGATATTTTGATACTTATAGAAATTTTTGTGTATTATTAATTTGTCAGTTTTAAAATTACCTACTATCGATGGCTGTAAACAAGTCGTAAACAAATCACCTTTCTCTTTAAATTCTCGTATACGAGAGCACAAAAAGAGATACGAGAATTCAAAAAGGAAGGTGTTTTGCACTAAAAATAGGTGTCTTAAAATTGATGTTTATTGAGAAAATTGATTTAATTATAGTCTCTAATTTTTTATAGAAAAAAAAAACTATTATGAAAGTAGGTATTAAATTTCATTAAATTAATATTCATTTCTTTATTTAGCGTAAATAAGAATCGGGATCCTAACTAAACCAACGCATATTTAAGTGGTACACCAACTAAATATTTTAAGTTATACTTAGAACAAAAATATAGTAGGTATGTATAGAGGCAAATAGGTCAAACTTACAATCAGACAGGTAACCTTTCGGGTATCCTTCCATTTCCCTGGTACTATACATCGCTAGCCCGTTTCCCGTCAACGATAGCAAACAAAAACATAAGAGAAACATTATATCACTAATACTATAATTATATACGGAAGCACTAAAACTCCTAAAGCTCCACTATAAAGCTCTATTGTCCCACGTCCTCCGAGGCACACAACACCACGTGAGTACGTCTAAACTCGCACAATGTCAATGTCCCAATGTGATTTGCTGTTTTCATTCCACCTAGGCACTGTGTTGTTTTAACACGTTCTCGTTATCACACGTTATGAAGGATATGTATACTAATTAAAATGCAAAAATGTATATCTGTTTCTTCTCGTTTGTCTGTAACATGTTTACGACGTACCTAACTACCTAATCCACGCATTGATCGTGACCATATTCGGTATTGATTTGGCTTGCATTCCGATGTCGTACTAATGCTACTTCTCATCCCGGAAAAATATCTTAATCCTACGGGTACACGGAAAATTTTAATATTTAGTTAGCTAGTTGAGTTACAACAGCTAGGTACTAACAGTAACACCCTAGTAACAGCCAGTTTTATTTTTTGTAAAAATAATTTTTCAATGAAATATACCTAGGTAGGTATTATGTCAACTTGTATCATGACGATGTATGCTGAAAGATGTACACAGGAGTATAATTATCTCGCAGTCCTTCATTCACTGAAAGCCTAAAAGAACTGGAAGTTTTCAAATCGACATAGAGAAAGGACTTGGTATAGATACCGAATTTCAGTTTACGAATGTCGAAATAAGAGTTAAGTTCGCTTCTGCCTTGTTATAGTTGGCAGGTAAACTTTAATATATTATTAAGATTTGAGCCTTTAAATAATAACTTGGATAAGATACATAAAGAAAATCGTTTGTTCCAGGTAGATTCACCTCCAAAGCAGGTTGCCCGTAATAGATTACTTTAGTGATACCTAACCTAAGGCAGCCCTTGGTCCCTACATAACTTTTGTCTTTATACATATAACAGTTTCTGTTGTTTTGTTGCAATAACATTTTCTACCACTATTATTTCCACTGTTAAACTCTGTCGATATTTCCATATATTGCTACTTTGATTCGCCTTTGTTACAGTCCAGAATCTCTATATAAATTACCTAATGGGTGCTCGAGCGAAGTACGGTCTAACACAGCTTACTACCGATAAAATAACCGGACCAAATTACGGGATCCTAGATCATAAGACGTTGACGGCGAATAGTAGATAATGTAAACAGATCATAAAAGCCAAATCAAAACATCCGTAGGGTGCAAATTCAGGTGGTATATAAGTCGCAATTAGGTACCTACCTACTTGTTTTTATGTCTAAACGTTTTTCCGGCCATCTTAATACTGTATAATTCACATATACCTAATAATTTATGATTTATGAAGGTAGCACGGTCTAATAACCATTGGGTAAAACAGCATACTATTATATAATTATTTTACCGGATGACAACCTTGCTTAAAAATTGGTAACTTGACAAAAACGTATTTTTCTACTGTAGGATCGACAGTAATAAATAATTGAGCAGGCACTTATAGACAATATTGTAATAAAAATCTATCTATCTATCTATAATATAATAAAACTGTAACAGATCCAATTCTGTACATTGAAGATATTTTGAAATTTTTTATTGGAGGGCACTCTTTAATCGATACTGAAGCCAAAACTGCAATTTTTTTCATTTTTGTCTATCTGTCTGTCTGTATCTTGGCCGCGCATCACACCGAAACTACTGAATGGATTCGAATGAAACTTGGTACGATTTGAGTTTATACTCCGGGGTAGAACATAGGATACTTTTTATCCCGAAATTCACCACGGTTTCCTTGGGAGAGGGGATGAAAGTTAAAACGTGTATTTAGCTGTAATTCATTAATGCGTTGTTCGATTTCACTCATTCTTTCTTTGTTAGAAAGGTTTATATTTTCACCCGGTTTTATTATAGGTATTATATATTGTCCCGTAAATATTTCAAGGTCATAGGTTTTTTAGTTCAGAAATGACAGACATTACAACCCTCACTATTGGGTTCAAATAACTTGAGACCCGGATCTTTGAACGTACGGCTTATTTTAAACTGGTGTGCGTTTAAATTTATGTTTGTCGGTCTGTTTATTTGTTCCAGCTAATCTCCGAAATGGCTGGATCGATTTTAATGGAACTTTCAATATTATAAGGAGTAACTTAGGCTACATTTAGTTTAGGTACATAAAATAATTATGGGATCCGATCCGATCCTATATAAAAACCTATATCTACGCGAACGAAGTTGCGGGGGTCAGCTAGTACTTTAAATAAAATACGTTTTAAATCGAAATGAATTTGACATTCATCATCTTTCTATATGTGCTTACCTACAAATATGATGAATATACTAGAATACATTTCGATTTAATATTTTTCTAATTATTAATTTAAATAACAAAATAATGTGCTCACTTATGTTAGTTTCAGTTAGTTTAGATATAACTTTCAGTGCCTCAAACATAAACAGGAGGTACCTATACCGACAAAAATTTTCTTAAAAAAAATGGACTAGCCGGGCAACAGAAATTTCTGTTTGATATTCACGATCACTTTATCACGAACTAGCTTCTGCCCGCGGCTTCGCCCGCGTGAATTTCGGTTTTGAACAAATCCCGAGGGAATCGTGGAGTTCCGGTTCCCGTTTCCGCTCCCTTTTCCTACCTTTATACTTAAAATATCAAGCAAGGTCACTATAGTAATCTACCTATAGCTGTAGATATAGATTTCGGGTTTTTCAAAATCCCGTGGGAACTGTGCATTTTTCCAGGATAAAAAGTAGCCTATGTGTTGCCAATGCATGCTACACAGCAAAGTATTGCAATAATGGGTTATGTGAGCGTGATTTACCTAAGAACAGTCAGCGCCCTCTGTGGCGTTTTGGAGGTCTATATCTATTTTAGTCCTACAGGAATACTTTTCTGGGATAAAAAGTTACTTTATGTGTTAAGTCAGGGCATAAGCTATCTCCATTTAAAATTTCAGCCAAATCGGTTCAGTAGTTGCGGCGGAGAAGAGGAACAAACATACACACAAACTTAATAACTTAATAACGCCTTTATAATATTAGTGTGATTGTTATTTTTCTCGCTAGAAAGCTCCGATACTCGATAGCATACGCGTCCGATCGCTGCTAAATTCAAAATGCTATAGGAGAACTTTACGCATCGCCGCCCCGGCCGGCCGGCTGGAACCGCGCGCCGCGCGCAAAGTCTATGTCCCGCAATTTTTAAATCTGTAATATCTTCGAAAATATTCATTTAAATCATATGCTGTAAAGGGCCATATAGATCTATAATAAATCAACAATGTACTTAAGGTATTTAATTAGATAAGGATTTATGCTGTATTGGTTAAAATCGCTTCTAAAATTAGCCATTATTTGTCGTAAAAAAGTAAATGACAAAAAATGTTATTGTGGGATATCCATAAGAGATAGACATATACCATCGCGGAGTTTTCTATAGACCTTTTCAATGTGTACAATACTTAGTACATTATATTGATAAATCTCGTAGGGTTCAGCCTGCGTTTGCAATGTAAGCGGAAAAAATGTAATTATTTACGACATCACATTAGAAACCTCAAAAATAACAGTATTTCTCCACTATTTAATGGATGTTATCATACATATAAACCTTCCTCTTGAATCACTCTATCTATTAAAAAAAACCGCATCAAAATCCGTTGCGTAGTTTTAAAGATTTAAGCGTACAAAGGGATATAGGGACATAGGGACAGAGAAAACGACTTTGTTTTATACTATGTAGTGATTAACTGAAGTGTGTGTGATTTTTACATGTATTCCGTCGTAGTGATACAATTTTTTCTCAGTCTGTTTACATAATATTAGTTGCAAAACGGCAATTATTGCAAATTAGTAGTAAATCCACTCGGGCCTTCATTTACTCTATGCTCTATGGCTTTTTAATCTGTAAGTATCCACTCGTATTATGAAAATGACTAATTAGCTGCCTAAACCAGAAAAAAATAACTACTTCTACATCATCATCACAAAATTAAAAAACGATTTCCGTGAGACGCACATTCTCAATTATAGTGAAAAAAAAAACACGTCAAACCATAAAAATAATTTATATAAAAAAAAATAATCGTCTGTTTACATTTATGTTGAAAACCCTCCTACAACAGGTAATTAACTGGAAAAACCATGAAGTTAAAGACATGGTGTCCGGTGGTGTATGTACCTATTTGGTCATCGCAATATTTTATTTTGGTATACCTACCTAAAACCAAATTAAAAAAATCTGCTGAGAAGTTATTAACTTCTTTTCGTGTAATTTATTATAATTTAGCGATTAATGTTGGTAAATACTACAAAAATATACTGAAATATTTGGTCCATTTAAGTTTGCCTTATCTTACGCGCCATAATAACGTGTGAATATTTTCAAAATGCCTCAATGCCGCGTTGAGAGTTCGTTTTCGGACGATATAGAGAGATCTATGCTCGGTGCATCCCTGCGGGATCAAATCAGGGGGGTTATTCTGTAACTTAGTTAGCAACTGAAAATAGTTGCCAACGAATTTGTTCGATATACATTGCTGCTTTACTGTGTAAAATTATGAAAACACTTTATATTTCCCACAGTAAAGCAGCAATGTAGGTATATCAAACTAATTCGTTGACAACTATTTTCAGTTGCTAACTAAGTTACAGAATAACCCAGCAGAATTGTCAAGATCCGTAGGGGAACTAGAGTTAGGTACCTACCGACTTAGCTCATTGAGTCCCGAAACTGAAATGGCAATCAGCGGAGCACATTTCTCGAAGAACCGACCGGGGGGTCCCAAGATGCAAGAATGGCGACCTCGCATCGAGAAATCTAAAGACTAGATAGACAATCGCAAACGAGCGCGCTGGACACAATCGGCGCAAGATCAAGTTCTGTATTTCAGTAGCCATCCTTGCAAGAAATATGTCCACCTGTGGACATCTACCGGTTGAGAAGACGACGACGATTAGACGTGTGCGTTCCGGAAGATTTCTGCAACAACCTTAAGAAAGTGTAAATTAAGTATTAATTAAGATTTTTGCATGTTTTATCTTTAGAGGCACTTCCGTTGTAGCATTCGCAATATTATACATAATATACCTAACCGAAACGCAGTGCAGATAAAAAAATTTAAGGCAATGTGAACTTTATTCCATAATAGTATTAAACGATATTATCGCATTTAAAAAATTATGTAGAGCAGCTGTTGATTTGAGATGTGGCTTTGATAATTGAATAATAATAGATTTGAAGTCATGGTCGGTTTATCGTTACTTCACCTTAAAAATTAATTCTTGTAATTTCACGATCATTATAACAAGCCAATCTGTATAAATAGATATTTATTTAAAGATACTCATAAAAAGTTAACCTTATATCCATAGGGATATATTGTTATTCACTTTTTTGACAATTTTTATAAAATTTCTTAGACATGTTTTGAGCATTTTCACTGTCTGACGTAGAACTCTATTATAAGGTCTAAATATAGATAGTAGGTTTAAGTACTTATAAAACGAAAGATTTTGGTAGTTGGGATTTTACAAACGTGCGATCCAAGTCATAAATCATTTGTATCGGACTTCTCGCTCGCACTTACAGGCCTTATGGAACTGGAACCAGATTCTGTGGTGTTGTGTGTAACAATAATAAAGGATTTGTCGATAGTCGATAACAGGTTATAAAGAACGAGGGAGAGCCCTCACAACACTATGATCCTTTATTAGGCTTTATGACTTTATGAGGCTTTATGACTCAGTTCGCACGTTTGTAATGTCCCAAGTCCCAACTATAGTCCCAGAAACTTATATTATGGAAATATTTTGGAATGTTCCAAGGAAATAAAATTTAAAATAAGTAAAAAATATAAATGTAAAAAAAAACTTGTATTCACGAATATAAGAATATAAGTATTTCCGTTATCTTGTTAATTTGGAGGTTTCGAAGACAGGTTTCGTCGAGACATCTCGGCGATCTTTGTGTCCTTTTTGTGATTATATATGTATAGGTAAAGCTAGAGAATATATACAAG
Organism: Melanargia galathea; assembly: GCA_920104075.1. Taxonomy (NCBI): domain Eukaryota; kingdom Metazoa; phylum Arthropoda; class Insecta; order Lepidoptera; family Nymphalidae; genus Melanargia; species Melanargia galathea. Next base: position 3,762,787 of record OV049872.1, on the reverse strand, counting down.
CCAGGCACGTAGATACAGCGGGTAATTGCGTTTTTAGCGTGCACCAAGGATACTTTAGACTTATGATTTTATAATGTTAGTTACAAAAATGTCCTCACATGTCAATGGCGAGAGACATAAAATTTTGTATTAATGTCTCTTACGTACGTTTTTTTAATTACATTTACAATGTATTTACTCGTACATGTTAGAACATAGTAGGTAATAGGATTGTTAATTGTCCACCAGTTTGTTGAATTGAGTTTGAACTTGCAAGGTGTACACGATTCATTACAGTACAGAGTGCTTAGTCTAAGTTTGAAGCGCTCGAAAACTAAAAGTATAAGTACAAATATCAAAATCAAATCAAATAAACTTTATTCAAAATTGGTACACTGTACACTTTTTGAACGTCAATTTAGGTACAGGCAATGGTGATAATTATTTACGGAAACTTAAAACTAAAACTACGAGGGTTCCAAACGCGCCCTGGTCTGAGAAGAGCCCACAACAAACTCAGCCGGGTTTTTTTTTTTTATTATCACCATCTTACAATATGGTATAATAGCCATAAAAATGATTTGAACTGTTGGCTTTTAGAGCAATCTACGTCCATGGATTTTTGTCATTAAAAAAATCTTTTAAGCTGTAGTAAGACTTTTCAATTAATTTGCGTTTAATAAAACCTTTGAACTTATTGAGAGACATATCCAAAATGTTCTCTGGCAACATATTATAAAAAAGTACAGAATTACCAACAAATGATTTTCCAACTTTTCGCAGCCTAGTAGTGGGCAACACAAGTTTATCTTTATTTCTAAGATTAATGTTATGACAGTCACTACAGTACCTACTAGAAGTATACTATTGATCGAATCACAAATGACTTCAGAGCAAAATGAACCCAAAGACTCTTATTTTAGGTCCATTTTACTCTGAAGTCATGGTGATTCGATCAATAGTATAAAAGTTTTGGAGCGCTCCAAACTGAGACTAGAGCACTCAGGGTAGGTAGGAATAAGGGGATTGCTATAGAAAACTTAGCGCTATTTGTGATTCTACTTAAACACAATCCAATAGCAATAATCATTTGTTATACCTACTTGTAATATTGTGGTTTAGTACCTAGTTAATAGTTTCACACCACGGCGACAACTTTAGGTAGGTACTTACCTACCTTTGATTATCTACCTACCATTAATCGAAGGTACCTACCTATTTAACCGACGTGATAATTATGCTTCTAGCGTCAGCTGATTTCGTTATATTGCGAACTTTTAAAAATACAGGAAATATTTGAAAATCGATTTCCATTACAATTTTATTTGCCTAATACCTACTGTGCCGAACTACAAAATGCATTATGCAAGCTATCTCAAACACCTAGATCGGTTCATTGGTTACGCCTTGATAAAGTAGAATTTTTTTTTGTTTCATAGTCTAAAATTTATGATACCTATAACTATATAAATCCTATATAAAAAAAGACCTTTTTCAAAAAGTCAATTACCTACCTGACAAGAACTCGGACTGTTAAAACATGCGCAGTGAAAGGTAAACGAGGAGCATTACTTACAGAAACAAATCAAGTTCTATAAGTTATTATAGTTATATTATAGTTAAGTATGGAGTTGAAACATGGATCATCAAAGCTAGAGAAAGGCAAAGAATAGACGCGTTCGAAATGTGGTGCTGGAGGTGGATGCTGCGGATTCCATGGACTGCCAAGCGCACAAACGTGTCCATTCTTTCACAACTCGGAATCACTGCTCGGCTTTCCTCCATATCATGATCAACCCATTACCGGCTCACTACAGAGCACGGGTCTTTCAGAGTGAGTAGGGTTTTGGCCATAGTCTACCACGCTGGCCAAGCGGATTGGCAGACTTCACACACCTTTGAGAACATTATGGAGAACTCTCAGGCATGCAGGTTTCCTCACGATGTTTTCCTTCACCGTTAAAGCAAGTGATATTTAAATACTTAAAACGCACATAACTCCGAAAAGTTAGAGGTGCGTGCCCCGGGATCGAACCCACGACCTCCGATTAGAAGTCGGTCGTCCTAACCACTAGGCTATCACAGCTTTTTTTTCCTCCATATGCTACCAACCATTGCTCTCATATTTCGGCCACATCATTCTACGTGGGGACAACAGCCTAGAAAAGTTAATAGTGACAGGCAACACGGAGGGCAAAAGAGCGAAAGGCCGCTCACCAACTAGGTGGTCCAACCAGCTGAAAGAGTCCAGCAGGTGTAGATTCTATCACATTATTAAAATAGCCACAGAAGACGGTGGAAACAATTAATCCATACGAGGGCAGTATGCTAGAACCACGATCTTCAGCAATGAAGGAACGACCGGAGAGAGAGAAGTATAATATAATACTTAGTGAATATAAAACTTGTAAATTAAAATTTTTAGACACAATTCCCATAAAAAATTGTTATTGTAAATCTAATTGGCAGAGCGCGCGATTTAAACTTGGCAAATTATCTTCTTCTTCATAATTTTTTTTTTCTAAAAAACCGACTTCAAACGCCAATACAAAGTACAAAGTATAAAAATATTTTTTGTTTGTATACGTATTGAGCAGGACCAGGGATGGTTTAGATTTACAGTTGGATCCGTTAGATGGCGCTGCAGTCGGGTTCTAGGATTTTTAGGGTTCCGTACCCAAAGGGTAAAAACGGAGCCCTATTAATTGTCACTCTGCTGTCCGTCTGTCTGTCTGTTCGTCCGCCGGTCACAGGTCTCTAGCTCGTAGATGAAATGAGTTACAAACCTAAAATTTTGATATTTGGTCTACAACGTTACCCCAAAATCAAATATCGAATTAAAAATTGAATTAAATTATTTTTCAGGGGGGCTCCCATACATGAAAAAGGAGCCGGAATATTTTTTTTTTCTTACCCTAGCTTGTGGGGTATCATTGTTTAAAGCTCATTGAGTACGAATATATATTTTTTAAATTTTTGCTTAAAAAATAAGGAAATGGAGGGCCATCAAAATTGTCAGTTAAGGAAACTAAACCAGTTAGGAATATGAAATTCCGGTATAAGTATTATGTACCATATACTGTATTTAAACAACAAATACTGAAAACAACGATTTATAAAGTAGTTTGTATGCTGTGAGTTGTGACCCAGTGGCGGTTTAAATGTCAACAGCGCTCTAGACAACACCTCACGGCAACATGTCAATGTTTGGGTAAATTGTTTCTAGTTCTTTATTCCTTAGAACCTTTGGGTGTTCCTTCCTCTGCGCCCCTTTGTAATCTCGCGCCTCTAGGCATGTGCCTAGTTTGCCTAAAGAATAATCCGCCGACCGCCACTGCTGTGACTAAAACAAACGAACATTTTTTTGGTTTGTTGTGTTGTCTAACACGGTTTGTTGCGATGTCTAGCTCGAAAATTAAATATTTCTTACACCCAAAATATTATGTAAAGAACCCTAAAAGAGCGCGGAGGCCCGACTCGCACTTGGCCGATTTTTTATTTTATTACGAACTAGATGATGCCCACGGCTTCGCCCGTGTGGATTTAGGTTTTTAAAAATCCCGTGGGAACTTTTGATTTTCCAGAACAAAAAGTAGCCTATCTGTAGTAACCCGTCACCAAAATGGAAAAATTCCGTAGGATCCCCACGATTTCGGAATGCAATTCCTTACAGCATCAGGGTTGAGGAGTTGAATATGTACCTACTCGAGTTCATTCAACGATAAAGTCTTTTATTGGTACCCCCAATATCTATTTAAATAACCGACAGTTCCTAAATCCCATTAGTTTTAGGGATCAGTTCCCCTACAGCATCAGGATTGAGGAGTTGGAATCCAAGTTTTTTGTAGGACAGTGTCGCAATATTTCTCTATCGATTAAAAAAAAATTTACGCAAATCGGTTCAGAAATCTCGGAGATATCGGTGTACGTAGGTAGAAAAACACAACTCCTCCTTTTTTGAAAGTCGGTTAAAAAAGTAGCCTATGTTACTCCCTGGTTAATTCTCTACTTGTATGTGAAAGTCCCGTCAAAATCGGTTCAGCCGTTCCGAAGATTAGCCCGTTCAAACAGACAGACAGACAGACAGACAGACAGACAGACAGACAGACAGACAAAAATTTTAAAAACGTGTGATTCGGTTATGGTACCGTTCAAATAACCATATGAGCTTAATATGAGGTAGTTATTTCGATATTACAGACAGACACTTCAATTTTATTTATTAGTATAGATAGATTTAGATGAAATTTAATAGGTGTATTTAAGTTGGTCCCTGGGGGGTTTAGACTTTAGATTCACAATATTTTGACCCTGTAGGTGGCGCTGCAATCGGTTTTTAGGTTCAGCGCAGGACAAGGTCTGCCGGGCCCACTATTATTTTATCACGTTCTTCGAATACATTACATTAGATTAGCTTACAATCGTGTCAAACTTTTACCGTACCTACTCAACGAAGAGTATCGAACTGAATATTAACTTTGTAGATTATTCCCTTTTCTATTGTATGACTAAGTAGACCACAAGGTGGTTAGATACCCACCTTGATGTTACACGGATTCTGTCACGTACTAACAAGGCATCTATATTCTATACTAATAAATAAAATTGAAGTGTATGTCTGTAATATCGAAATAACTACCTCATATTAAGCTCATATGGTTATTTGAACGCTACCATAACCGAATCACACGTTTTTAAAATTTTTGTCTGTCTGTCTGTCTGTCTGTCTGTCTGTCTGTCTGTCTGTCTGTTTGAACGGGCTAATCTTCGGAACGGCTGAACCAATTTTGACGGGACCTTCACATACAAGTAGAGAATTAACCAGGGAGTAACATAGGCTACTTTTTAACCGACTTTCAAAAAAGGAGGAGTTGTGTTTTTCTACCTATGTACACCGATATCTCCGAGATTTCTGAACCGATTTGCGTAATTTTTTTTTTAATCGATACAGAAACATTGCGACCCTGTTCTATAAAAAATTTGGATTCCAACTCCTCAATCCTGATGCTGTAGGGGACCTAATCCCCAAAACTAATGGGTTTTAGAAACTTTCGGTTATTTAAATTGATATTGGGGGTACCAATTAAAGACTTTATCGTTGAATGAACTCGAGTAGGTACATATCCAACTCCTCAACCCTGATGCTGTAAGGAATTGTATTCCGAAATCGTGGGGATTCCACGGGATTTTTCCGTTTTGGGGACGGGTTTCTACAGATAAGCTACTTTTTGTTCTGGAAAATCAAAAGTTCCCACGGGATTTTTAAAAACCTAAATTCACACGGGCGAAGCCGTGGGCATCATCTAGTAAATAATATATTTAGTGACCTCTTTGGTATAGAAGATTTACAGTTTCCGTTTCTAATCGTTATTGAAGATCATAATAGATCTAGGTAAGTAGTACCTCCATATTTGTTGCCGCAAATCAAAAAACGCAAAATATATACAATATACAAAATATAAATAAATATACACACATACACACACGGTCGGCTGTTCCTAATGTAGGCAACTTAATGCCTGTGTTATAGGTAACAACCGACTGATAGACATATTTACATATATTTACACATATAAATATTTAATAAATGTATAAATACATAATACATATATATTTACATAAATACACCCAGACTCCCACCACAGACAGAAAAACCACAAAGTTATTTTGTGGTAACTGGTACGATATTAATTTGGAAAAAGGGTCCATACAAAGTTAAGGCCAGTAATTTATGCAACTTAAAATTTAAAAAAAATAATAAAAATTAAAATATACTTATTAAAATTTAAAAAAAAATCAAGGCATCAATTTTATAATCATAATAATTATTAATCTTAAACACTTATTCAAATAGAATAGAATAGAATAGAATAGAAAAGTTTTTTATTCAAATAAACTTTTACAAGTGCTTTTGAATAGTCAGATGAATCTACCACTGGTTCGGAATGCCGTTCCAACCGAGAAGAACCAGCAAGAAACTCGGCGGTTGCTCTTTTCCAAATATACAATATCAATATAACAATTTTATGGTAAGTACATGATTGAATTGCCGTCTCGCGCATTGCTGGAACGAGTCAAATCCACGCCTTTTTATCATTTATATAAGTAATCATAATTTTATTCAGATAAACTTTCGGAAGCGTTTACGAATCGACAAATGAATCTACCACAGGTTCGGAATGGTGCTTACAATTCTACACATGTGAAGAAGGGCAGACAAAAGTAGCCCCATTTCCGACGGTGGCACCCGTTCACGAGCATGACGCATGATCCAGCCATTGCTTCGCTCAACCATATTCGAGGGAACGTAACAACCCGCACCACACGACACCACCACAGAAATGTTTAAAGAGAGCGTGACATACTTAGGCTACCCATGATCAAAGCATCGAATTGAACACCAATAATCAAATACTCGTTTTAAGACATGAGTTAAATTTTCTTAAATTGTTTCCAAGCAACCTGTCATTGAGAAATTGCTCCATGCTTTTTTATCATTTATATAATCTTCAATTGTATAATATGCTTTTTTTATGAGCATATTTTTAATAGAGTTCTTAAACTTGTGTAAAGGCAAGTCTAAGACTGCTTGTGGAATTTTATTATAGAACATTACGCCCATTCCCACAAATGACCTTTGGACCCTTTTGAGGCGTAACTGAGGAATCACGAGCCTATTTCTATTTCTTAATTGCCTGTCGTGTAATTCGCACTTTTTAATGTAACTGTGAATGTTTTGCCTAACAAAAATTATATTGTTATAGATATATTGAGAAGCTACCGTAAGAATACCTATTTCTTTAAATTTCTCTCGAAGGGAATCCCGCGGTTTTAAATTATAAATTGCGCGAATTGCCCTTTTTTGTAAAACAAAAATTTTTTCAATATCAGCCGCTTTACCCCATAGTATGAGTCCATACGACATAATACTATGGAAATATGGAAATAAGAGCCTGAAATTATTTTCATAGCAAATATTATTTTTTACATATTGCTGTTTCTATAACAGACAAACGACCCGACCGTATCACGTAGAGTCATTTGTAGAACAAAGAAATTGCTATTAGATATTATGAAAAATGTTACTAAGAACGAGGTTGTAATCGGATCATCAATGCACAGATTTTGATGACATTAGACATTACCTAATTGTAATTTCAAGTATGTAACTAGTCCTAATTCCATAATTCTTACTTTGTAGTTTTTATAGTTAGGTAAATCTACCTCTAAATTGTATGAGCGCCGATACAACTCAGAGGTTGTTTTTTTTTTACGCTGGGAAATGCGTCTACGCATCCCTCCCGAAAGCAAGGCGCATGAATTACGCTGCTTCCAGAAGGGTAGGGTGGTAACTAGCCACTGGAACTAGCCATGAAGCCTCCCACCAGGTGGGTTATTCTGTAACTTAGTTACCAACTGAAAATAGTTGCCAATGAATTAGTTCGATATACATTGCTGCTTTACTGTGTGAAATTATGAAAAAAATTTATATTTCCCACAGTAAAGTAGCAATGTATATCAAACAAATTCGTTGGTAACTATTTTCAGTTGGTAACTAAGTTACAGAATAACCCTGCAGATCAGAGACAATTTAAAATTATAAATTTGTGTGTGTGTGTGTGTGCGTGCGTGCGTGCGTGCGTGCGTGCGTGTCTGTGTGTGTCTGTGTGTGTGTTTGAAAGGTGAATTAGTCGAGAGTGTTGTTAGCTATGTTTGATGAAAATTTGACCAAGATGGCCGCCGCTACAAAATGGCGGATTACATATTTTATCACAACGCCCTCAATATGGGTATCAAATGAAAGGGCTTCACTAGTAGAATAGCACTATGCAAATCCAAGATGGCCGCCACCACAAAATGGCGAATGTCGGGGTTTTTTTAAATTTCTAATTTATACTTGTATATTCGAGGCTTCATCGATGAGTCATCGAAAATTAACCGAACCGACCGTTCATCAAACATCATAGCAAAATCATAGGCACTACGTCATAGCAGATATATTATCGTATCGTGCATCGTTCATCGCAAAAATGAACGATGCGTTCATCGTCACACGTCGGGCACCGTCTAATTTGGGCTTTAGCGTAGTGATGTTAATTGTAGGCTTAGGTCCATATAAGGCATATAAGCCTACAATAAACACTGTCCTCGAAACTCCCTTGAAGGCAATTTTCCGCAGCTCCGCATGGCATGCCTAATTCCACGGATATAAGGGACCATACACTTCTTAATTTTTTAATTAAATCATCCATATTTTTTGGAAGATATACGATATATTTCTATTAACATAAAACAAAATTCCTCTGACCAACCTTCGATAATGCCTCACGATGGCCACACATGAGTGCTCAGAGTGCTTAGTCTCAGTTTGAAGCGCTCCAAAACTAAAAGTATACTATAAGCACACGAGTAGATATTATACAGAGAGAAAGCTACTTAGAAGCGGCCCGCTGTAGGTACACGCACACATAGCGCCGCTCACGCACACACGAGCTCTCACCAACGGTTCACGTACGCTCCGCTGGTAGGACAGTTGGTAGACAAACGACAGGGCTGTGGGTCGTGCGCACTTTTCCAATCTCTTTTTTTGTGTACCCTAGAGATCAAGTGAAGTAAGTATACCTACCTTTACATATCTATACAATAAAATTAATGAAATGAAATTAATTGAAATGACATGAATTTATTTATTGTAGGATAGTATGTGCCACTTATGATACTATGTCAATACTCTACTACTGGTTCAAAAAGCAGATTCTACTGAATATAATTGAGTAATAACATTGCCAGGTACAACCCGTTTACTAAAAGATTGGACCTGGCGTCGATGACGCCACTGCGACGCATGGGTAGGGTGTGCAAAAAAGCATCATCTATACTAATAAATAAAATTGAAGTGTCTGTCTGTAATATCGAAATAACTACCTCATATTAAGCTCATATGGTTATTTGAACGATACTATAACCGAATCACACGTTTTTAAAATTTTTGTCTGTCTGTCTGTCTGTCTGTCTGTCTGTCTGTCTGTCTGTCTGTTTGAACGGGCTAATCTTTGGAACGGCTGAACCGATTTTGACGGGACTTTCACATACAAGTAGAGAATTAACCAGGGAGTAACATAGGCTACTTTTTTAACCGACTTTCAAAAAAGGAGGAGTTGTGTTTTTCTACCTATGTATACCGATATCTCCGAGATTTCTGAACCGATTTGAGTAATTTTTTTTTTAATCGATAGAGAAACATTGCAACACTGTCCTACAAAAAATTTGGATTCCAACTCCTCAATCCTGATGCTGTAGGGGATCTGATCCCCAAAACTAATGGGATTTAGGCACTGTCGGTTATTTAAATTGATATTGGGGATACCAATTAAAGACTTTATGGTTGAATGACCTCGAGTAGGTACATGTCCAACTCCTCAACCCTGATGCTGTAAGGAATTGCATTCCGAAATCGTAAGGATCCCACGGAATTTTTCCGTTTTGTGGACGGGTTACTATTTACTACAGATAGGCTACTTTTTGTTCTGGAAAATCAAAGTTCCCACGAGATTTTTACAAACCTAAATACACACGGGCGAAGCCGTGGGCATCATCTAGTTAAGAATATTTAGGTATTGTATGAAACTTAAATGTTTGTGAAAAACTGACAATACTAACACAGCATACCCAGGTATGCTGTGTTAGTATTGCCTTGCGAGCGAGCGAGTCAAAGTAACTTGTCAGCGAGGTCCTATCTTTTAGTAAACGGGTTGTAAGTTAAAATGTGTTATAGATCCTCTATGCAATGGGCCATCGCGATGGGCCTATCTAAGGTACCTATCTAAATAAATCTATACTAATAAATAAAATTGAAGTGTCTGTCTGTAATATCGAAATAACTACCTCATATTAAGCTCATATGGTTATTTGAACGATACCATAACCGAATCACACGTTTTTAAAATTTTTGTCTGTCTGTCTGTCTGTCTGTCTGTCTGTCTGTCTGTCTGTCTGTTTGAACGGGCTAATCTTCGGAACGGCTGAACCGATTTTGACGGGACTTTCACATACAAGTAGAGAATTAGTGAGGGAGTAACATAGGCTACTTTTTTAACCGACTTTCAAAAAAGGAGGAGTTGTGTTTTTCTACCTATGTACACCGATATCTCCGAGATTTCTGAACCGATTTGCGTAATTTTTTTTTTAATCGATAGAGAAACATTGCGACACTGTTCTACAAAAAATTTGGATTCCAACTCCTCAATCCTGATGCTGTAGGGGGGGAACCCCAAAACTAATGGGATTTAGGCACTGTCGGTTATTTAAATTGATATTGGGGATACTAATTAAAGACTTTATTGTTGATTGAACTCTGAGTAGGTACAGCTACTGAGCTACTGAGTAGGTACATGTCCAATTCCTCAACCCTGATGCTGTAAGGAATTGCATTCCGAAATCGTGGGGATCACACGGAATTTTTCCGTTTTGGGGACGGGTTACTACTTACTACAGATAGGCTACTTTTTGTTCTGAAAAATCAAAAGTTCCCATGGGACTTTTAAAAACCTAAATCCACACGGGCGAAGCCGTGGGCATCATCTAGTAATTAAATAAATAAATAAATACTCACACATACGCACACGGCCGTCTATTCCTAAAGTAGGCAACTTCATGCCTGTGTTATAGGTAATAGCCGACTGATAGACATATTTACATATAAATACATATATATATTATATATATAAAGCTACTTGAAGTTACGTACTGATCACCTCTCCTGAACAATTTTGTATGGGACTTTTTCACCATACTTTTTGTGTGTGTAAAATTCAAAAATATAAGGTCTACAAAATTATAGAGAAACCTGGACATGGAAAACTGACTAGGGTGCCCTAAGGGATCTCGAAAACTATCAGTCGGAGAGGTGACGTCTCGAAACAAAAAATGTTCAAAACCTTGGGCCATTAGGTGAACCGGTAAAAAAAATATGGCCACCATACAAAAAAAAAATTTCGTCTCCATACAAAAATTTCCTAATTTTCAAGAGGCTCTCCAGAACAATTTTGTATGGAACTTTTTTCCCTTCACTATTTATGTGCGTAGAACTTATGGGTCTTCCTTCAGAAAATTATGAAACGTCATGAATGTGGAAAATTTACCAGAGTACCTCATGGGTCCTCCAAAACTACCAGTCATACAGACATGGTCCCAAACAAATGTTATTAAAGACCTTGGGCCATTGGGTGAATTGGTGAAAAAAAGATGGCCGCCAAACAAAAAAAAATTCTCTCCATACAAATTTTTTGGGTTCTTTTCAAGAGGCTCTCCAGAACAATTTTGTATGGAACTTTTTTCCTTTCGCTATTTATGTGTGTAGAACTTATGGGTCTTCCTTCAGAAAATTATGAAACGTCATGAATGTGGAACATTTACCAGAGTACCTCACGGGTCCTCCAAAACTACCAGTCATACAGACATGGTCCCAAACAAATGTTATTAAAGACCTTGGGCCATTGGGTGACCCGGTAAAAAAAAGATGGCCGCCAAACAAAAAAAAATTCTCTCCATACAAATTTTTTGGGTTCTTTTCAAGAGGCTCTCCAGAACAATTTTGTATGGAACTTTTTTCCTTTCACTATTTATGTGCGTAGAACTTATGGGTCTTCCTTCAGGAAAATTATGAAACGTCATAAATGTGGAAAATTTACCAGAGTACCACATGGGTCCTCCAAAACTACCAGTCATACAGGCATGGTCCCAAACAAATGTTGTTAAAGACCTTGGGCCATTGGGTAAACGGGTAAAAAAAAGACGGCCGCCGAACAAACAAAAATCTCTCCATACAAATTTTTTGGGTTCTTTTTAAGAGGCTCTCTTAGACATTTTTGTATGAAACTTTTCCCCCCAATACACGTATAAGTAAATAGAACTTAAAGATTTTTTTTTCACAAAAAATACAAAACGTAGTGAATGTGGAAAAATTACCAGAGTACCCTAACGGCCCTCAAAAACTATCAATCAAATCATAGAGGCATGGTCCTGAAACTAAAAATGTTCAAGACCTTAGGCCCTTTGGTGAGCCAATAAAAAAAGATAGCTACGGAACAAAAAAAATTCGTGTCCATACTTTTTAATTTTCAAGTGGCTCTCCAGAACATTTTTGTATAGATCTTTTTTTTCCACTAAACGCATGCATAGAACTGTCCTTTCAGAAAAGATACGAAACGTGATACCAATATTTCTTTCTATCTTTCAAGAGACTCCAGAATATTCTGGAATTTCTTTATTTTATGAATATTGAAGAGACTACAAGGCCCGCGAGCTGCTTGCAGCTCGCGCACCGAGCGCAACACTAGTTTTATATAAAGGTATATATACATTATACATACATATTATAAATACACCCAGACTCGGAGCGGGAATCGAACCCGCGACCCTGGAGCGGAAGGCAGGGTCACTGCCAACCGCGCTAACGGGTCATTCTAAGTAACTAGGTACTTAATTCATTCAATTTACTAAAGTAAGTAAGTATCTAGATTCTAGGTACTGTCACTAGGGATATCTACGCATGTGCTATCACACTTATTTTTAGTAGGTATCTGTTCATAACAATGTCTACGGTTTTATAATCTACTACCTACCTAAGTAATTAGGTATTTAATTCATTTATTTTACTAAAGTAAGTATCTAAATACTATCACTGGGACATCTACGCATGTGCTATTACACTGACTTTTAGTAGGTACCTACTACCTACCTAAGTAACTAGGTATTCAATTCATTCATTTTGCTAAAGTAAGTAAGTATCTAGTTCTGTCACTAGGGATATCTATGCATGTGCTATCACACTTAGTTTTAGTAAGTACCTACTACCTACCTAAGTAACTATATAAATTACTAGCCGACCCCTGCGACTTCGTCCGCCTGGATATAGGTTTTATATAGGATCGGATTGGATCCCATAATCCTTTTTTGAACCTAAACTAAATGTAGCCTAAGTTACTCCTTATAACATCACCTATCTGCCATTGAAAGTTCCATCAAAATTGATCCAGCCGTTTCGGTAATTAGCTGGAACAAATAGACAGATCGACAAACATAAATTTAAACGCACACCAGTTTAAAATAAGCCGTACGTTCAAAGATCCGGGTCCCAAGTTATTTGAACCCAATAAATGTCTGTCATTTCTGAACTAATAAACCTATGACCTTGAAATATTTATGGGACAATACTTAAAGTACTACCTTTCTAACAAAAAAAGAATGAGTTAAATCGAACTACGCGTTAATGAATTACAGCTAAATACATGTTTTAACTTTCTTCCCCTCTCCCTAGGGAACCGTGCTGAATTTCGGGATAAAAAGTATCCTATAACCTACCTCGGAGTATAAACTCAAATCGTACCAAGTTTTATTCGAATCCATTCAGTAGTTTCGGCGTGATGCGCGGCCAAGATACAGACAGACAGACAGACAGACAGACAGACAGACAAAAATGAAACAAATTGCAGTTTTGGCTTCAGTATCGATTATGGAATGCCCTCCAACAAAAATTTTCAAAATATCTTCAATGTACAGAATTGGATCTGTTACAGTTTTATTATATTATAGATATATAGTATAGTAATGTAATATAAAAAACATATTTTTCCAATCATTATTACATATCTTGCTATATTATGTATACTAGTATATAATATTTTTATTTTTACCCATAATTTTTCACATGCAACAGGTGACAACCCTATCAGAATAGGTATAAATTTTGGACGTTCTTAGGTAGCTTTTCCTCTGTATAATATCTACTCGTGTGCTATAAGTATACTATTGATCGAATCACAAATGACTTCAGAGCAAAATGAACCCAAGGTCCATTTTACTCTGAAGTCATTGTGATTCGATCAATAGTATACTAATTATAGTATACTATAAAGTTTTGGAGTGCTCCAAACTGAGACTAAGCACTCTGTGTCAAGCGTAGAATCAGCTTCGGATACATTAGACGTGTCCAATCAATCATTTCGTTCTCGGAACTTGAATCCTTCTTCGAAAATGTCCAAACATATTTAAACAATATATTTCGTTGACTTCTTCCTTATATAGGATTTATTTAGTGGGTAGGTATTGAAGCTTTTGATTTGATTTACCTACACAAGCCTGTTTGTCAGACGTTATCCTTATCACACTTAAAGATGAAAGTAATTGTGTCTATGTATGTATGTGTGTATGTTTGTTACTCTTTAACGCCGCAACTACTGAACCGATTTGGCTGAAATTTAGAATGGAGATAGATTATGCCCTGACTTAACACCTAGGCTACTTTTTATCCTGAAAAATCCACAGTTCCTGGGGATTTAAAAAAATCTAAATTTGTTATAGCAATCTACAGCTGCAGCTATAGGTAGATTATCTACTATAGCAAACTTCCTTGAAAATAGATATAAAGGTTGGAAGAGGGGGCGGGAACGGGAACCGAAAATTCACGATACCCTCGGGATTTATAAAAAACCGAAATTCACGCGGGCGAATCCGTGGGCAAAAGCTAGTAATAAATATCTATGGATCTACCTAAGTATCCAATGGTCCACCATTTCTGTCGAAAATATTTTACTAATTCAACGACTTCCGTAAAGGATGATTATAATTATTTAATTACTTCCAAGTGGGAATTTTTTTCTAATGGCGTCGATTTTGTAAATCCCATTAGGTAGGTAGGTATATCTCCAAGTTTTAGAGGCTTCTGGAGTCGAATCCTATATAGTTTTTAAGTGGATGTTTAAAACTTAAATGTACGTTCGGAATTATTTTTCGTCTCAATTAAGTATTACGCGAAGGAAACATGATATTAACATGGGATAAAGTTCATTCGACGCATAATTACGCACCTTGAAACTGATTAGATTTTCAGCAAAATCAGTCCAGCCATTTTTTCGCCTGACTGGAAAGTTAGTCGTGTGAATTCAGACCACTTTTCGTATTTGTATGATTTAGAGGATATTTATGATTTTCTTTACATATTTCAAGTAATCTTCAGACAAAAACGAAATGAATATAGCAAGATATGCTCATACTGAGTAGGTACATTCTACTAAAAGATGAGCGGATTCTGTATTTCTGGACCAAAAGATTCAATCTGCTTAGTACAAAATCCGCTCGGCGGATAGCTCTTGTCCGTCCGTATAATAAAAAAATAGCCTATGTCTTTCCCCAGGATATGTACCTAAGCTCTCTGTACCAAATTTCGTCAAAGTCGGTTAAACGGATCATTTTACATTTTAAATTTTTCGCATTCCCGTGGGAACACGTTATTTTTCCGGGATAAAAAGTAGCCTATGTCCTTCCCCGGGATGTAAGCTACCTCTGTACCTTTCATCAAAACCAGTGTTGCCAACTGCTATGTAAGAAATGCACTAAACCATCCCGGAAAATGCACTAGGATTGTGCTAATTTTGATAAAAGAGCACCAAAGAAATAAAATTAATCAAAATATTTAAAAAAGAAGTTTTAATTCTGGATATTAATTAAGTTTTCATTACAAAATTAGATCGTCGTCCGAATCAGAGTTGGAATCATGGTCTGAATTAACGGTTGTTGTAGTGGCTGTTTGAGAAGTTGAGGGACAGAACGCCATTGATTGGTTTTTAGTTTACCAACGTGATAAATTGCAGACTTTTAAAAATGCACTAGTTGGGGCACTAGGCCCTGTTATGGAATTTTGAGCGCTAAAACATCAAGAAATGCACTAGATCTAGTGCCAAAGGCACTAAGTTGGCATCATTGATCAAAACCAGGTGAACTGTTGGGCCGTGAAAAGTTAGCAAGACAGACAGACAGACACTTTCGCATTTATAATATTAAGAGCCCTCTCCATGGGAGCGACAAATCGTTTGTGAGTGGAGTCTACAACAGTGATATCTGCATTTAGAGAGCGAGACGTCTTCAGTAAAGAAGAGTACTAAAAATATATACATAATTAAATAATAAATTAATTAAATAAATAAATTTTGCTTGATATCATGATTTTTAGTGAAAAACGGCAAAGTAAAAAGATGCAAATCTAGGTTTGGAATTACGCCTATTTTAGCAAATATTTGTCAATTTTTTACATGAACTAAAGACATTTGAAATTATTATGAAGTAACGTATGATAAGACTTCGGTCGTTTTTCAATTTTCTAGTTTCTTATATAGTTTATTTACGCACGAAGTTGCCTCAAAATTTGCCCAAAAATAGTGACTTTTCAAGCGTCATAACTTTCAAAATAAATATAATTTTACTAATTTTTTTATTTTATGGCATAGATAATGGAGATATAAATTGATTTCTGGCTTAACTTTAGATCTATTGCTACAAATATTAGAATAATAGGCGTAATACGTTTGTATAGAGAAGCGCGTGAGGAGAGCAGCCTTAAGTATAGATAATACGAAATTAAATCTATACTAAAGAATCAGTACTGCAATTCATCATGGAAACCTAGCCTGCATTCTTGCAACCATTCCTTACGGACATGATTTGTACGGCAATTATTGTTGAATTATTAAGATAGAGTTTAAATAGCGTTCGCAATTAACATAGGCATTTGAAACGCTTAAAACTGTCGTTCCGTTCGTTGCCGTCTCAACCGATATATACATACGTCTCTCTGGCACATGGATAGCCACAGAGCACGGTCTTGCGCCGCTTGTATCCAGCAGCTGTCCGCACTCGTTTTTCTTCCATCTTGGATTTGCATAGTGCTATTCTACTAGTTAAGCCCTTTCATTTGATACCCATATTAAGGGAGTTGTGAAAAAATATGTAATCCGCCATTTTGTTGCGGCGGCCATCTTGGATCGATTTTCATCAAACATAGCTAACAACACTCTCGACGAATTCACCTTTCAAACAAAAAAAACCGCATTCAAATCGGTTCACCCGTTTGAGCGCCACAGGGGAACAGACAGACAGACACACACACACACACACACACACACACACACACACACACACACACACACACACACACACACACACACACACAGACACGTCAAACTTATAACACCCCGTCGTCTTTGCGTCGGGGGTTAAAAACTTGGAAGTTGCTGAAAAATTGGCTGAAAAATCAGTCACCAGTTTCGGCGAAAACACAATGCAATACCGAACAAAGCGAACTAATAAAAAGCTTGTCAAAATAAGGCTGTATGTATCTCTTGTTCTTTGAAACAATCTCACTTGCTTTTAGTGATTGAGCGCCCTGCTGTCTCCATAACCAATATGAAGCCGTAACATTGACCGCATGTAAACATAAATCGATTGTATTATTAACTACCAGTGATTGTATCGAGGCGCACAGCCTCGCACTGTATCGTAATGGTCTTTCCATTTATTTCCTCTTTCTGCTCCCACCACGCGGCAAGAAAATGGCCGACAGTGAAGTTAGTATTGCGCGCGGTTGCGAACGCATGCGCGCGTTCCTGCGGCCATCTTTTGAAATAAACGACATCTAACGAAATACTAAAAAACCTTAAATTGTTTACGAACTTCCGAATTCGATATTCGAATCAGTGAAAGTGACAGTTTGCCCGTTTTTGTCTGTGTTTTTATTTATTTTTTGTTTTTTATAACTTTGCGGCCTTAGACAGTGCATTGTTTGCTTTGTTGACCTGAAACAGCTGTCAAAATATTATTCAGATAATCAAGGTAAGTCTGGTCTTTCATCCGTGATGGTCTATCACTTTTTTGTAGAGAATCCTTCGATGTTATTTTATACCTTATAAGTTTTTTGCGAAAGGTTCTTTTGAAAGAGGTTTTCCCGGCAAAAGAAAATGCTAGAATTTTTTCTTATTAGATTTATATTAGACTGTTGACTAACTTATTACATTAGATTTTATTTTATACGGCCCTACTTAGGTACCTACCATGTTTATTTACTTACTTTCTATTGCTCTAAGGTAATATTATGTCAATTGATATGCAAAACACGTGGACTGTAGCAGGTAGTAGGTACCTACTTACCTATGCAATGTAAAGTTGTCTTTAGTAGAGTATGGTGTAATAGGGGTATTTATAAAAAATTATAGATAAAATAATTGTTTGGTAACACATACAATACAAATTCATAGTTGGATCGCGTTAAATAGAAAAAAGTCAAAAAAAAATATTGCATTTCTGTTATGGAGATTTTTTGCAGACATACAGACAGAAACCAGAGTAATACCTACGTCTATTTTATACATTTTTAATGCTTTTCAATTGTTGAGAGATGATTAATTTGTAAAAAATTGCATATCGGCAAAAAATCTCCAAAGCTCAAATAGGTAAATTTTTTTCAATTAGCTGTTTTCTATCCAAAATACAGTGTAGTATTTTGTATGTATCTAGTTAGGATTTTTCTCAATGTTCTTGTAAATAAAAGGTAGTAGGTATTTGACATAGTTAGCTTGTAGCATGCTCAAATGTAGAGAAAAGCTTGATTCTACTTAAAATCTTTCTTTCTGAACTCTACCACAATATTTTAGCCAATGTATTTCAAAGATCCTACCTACATGATGTTGTTATTCTATTTAACATAGTTAATTAATGAATCGGAACTATATTTAACACAATGTTACATCCATAATAAACAATGTGTTTTGTGTCAAGGAATTCATAAAATAGACGCATTGTCGTAAACTCCTACATTTTGTTTCGACGTATTGGTAGGTACGGTAGGTACCTACCTAGTACTACCTACGAACCTTAGCCAATAAAGCGCATATAAATTAAGAAAAAATTTATAAAAACATGACTTATATAAGAAAATGTCCATGAACTGTACATTATATATTTTTGACGTAGATATCACGTATTTAAATTGTACCTATACCCGTATTACTAATTCCCCGGAATTCTGACGTTTCGTAATGTTACCAAAGATAAAACAATTCCCACAAAAAAAAAAAAAATTCAAAACTTATGCAAATACAAATCAACTGCCGCATGTAGATATGACAAATGCCTGACAGACACTTCATGGTGATAATGTCATTCGGCATCCATTTTTCAATAAATTTTTTCAATGTGCTTCTTTTGTTTTCTATTGCTGTTAGTGTGCACTTTCTAGTTTCCACTCTTGGTGTTTTCTATTTTAGGGCGAAACGACTAATATTATTATTCAGCATATGTCTTTTTATGATGACAGGGAATTAAAGTAGTCTGGGGTAAAATCGTACTTCGTAGATTAACCCTGTTCTCCATACAAATAACTCATCTGTAAATGACAATGACAGCTGTCAGAATTCCGGGGAATTAGTAATACGGGTATATATATTTCCAGTAATAGGATATGAGCTACATATTTAAAAAAACTTAAACAGATTGATAAGTAGGTAGGTAGGTATATATTCGATTTTTTTTCTGAGGCAAGAGAAATAAGAAGCCCTTACTGAGTTACTTTTTCAGTATCTTCTTGTGACCTCAACGTTAAAAATCAACGTAGACTTTACCTATCTTCCTCCCAGATTTTGAAATGCTATATTATACTTACTTTGAATGCGTTAGTACAATACATACATACAATGTACCTACATACGTTCATAACAAAACATGCATAATATGTGTCGAGGACGCAATGATTCTAAAGAAAGAGCACATTGTAGTAAAATTCTTAACAGCGGTCCTAACTTAGTTTTATGTATAAAGCGTGTTGGTTTTTGTAGCATTCAAAAGAAATGTTCATATTAATTTCTTACACTAACCTCATGTATAATGGGTGGATTTCCCAACAGCAAAATTCGCACGGCATGGGTGAAATCGGTACTGTCCAACGTTAGTATAAAGATCTAATATTTTTTTCTAGGTAGAATAGGTAGATACCTATGCGAGACAATAAATATTTATTGATTAGGACTGCAGTTTAGGAAATAAAAAAATTTTAAAGCCCCGAATTTATCATTTCGGTAGCTGTCCTCACAACCTTTTTCAATGTAATTTCCCTCATAAATCAAAAAGTATTGCTTTTTTAGGTACATGGCTACTTTTATTTAAATTGTGAATAGTGACAGTATAGTTATAAAATAATTTTATGATAATATCTACTTAGTTTAATAACTGGTAAGTAAAAATGCTTGTGTCCCAGAAAGTCCTCTCATTTCGGTGTTTTTTTTTTAATCGATTGTAGTTTTGCATAGGACAACTCTAGCTCCCCCCTCGTGCGCTTAAAATGTAGGTAACAGTGTGGTCTATGTGCTTATCGTAGGAGGAAATGCGCCGCTTGCCTGCGTGTTCCCGCAAAAAAAGTAAGTAGTTCAATTCGGTGGCATGTGACAAACTTCTTATCATTTCCGTGTACAGGTATAACTTGTCTTGCAATTAGTTAATACATATAAAAAACTATTCAAGAGTACGTAATGGCAATACGTTTATTTGTGTAATATTCATATCATCTTGTAATAAATAGTCTTCTTGTAATGCTAATTTTTGTCCGTATTTCTAATTTCGGTGTTATCATTTCGGTGGATTCGGTGGGCTAAATTGTCAACCGAAATGACAAAAAACTCACCGAAATGATAGAAATTCTCATTTCGGTTTTTTTAAATCTTAATTATCTCATTTCGGTGGATTGCTTTATCATTTCGGTGTTTAATTGTCTCATTTCGGTGGATTGTTTTATTATTTTGGTAGATTATTATTTGTTTCGATGAAAATTCAGGCCAGCAGGTAATTTTTTAACTAAACCACTTCAAAAAAAGAGTTTATGTATTTGACTCGTACGAATTTATGTATGTATGTATGGCCGCAATTATCTCAAAGACTAATGAACCGATTTTGATAATTTTTTCGCTATCGTAATTAACATACTTTCAGAGAGTTTTTAGTAACTATATTATACCTACGTTCAAATAATTCATATGTACAAATTGACATAAGTTTACACTTACTTATGTCATCAAAATATTGAACCTGTACACCGATTTTCCCCATATTTGGTTCTACACTAATTTTTTTTTTACTCAATACAGAAAGTTTATGAAATGGTCGCAAAAAGAATACATGAACTGTTGGTAGGTAGAAGGTAGGTGGTCAAAAACACTGAAAAATAAACGAAAACCAAACCAAAAAGGAAAATTCTAGTAGATAACGAGCGATATGTATATTAAAATATAGGTAAGTTTTGATTTTTGTTCATCAGTTTTTTGTAAAATCATCATGATCAACCCATTACCGGCTCACTGCAGAGCACGGGTCTCCTCTCAGAGTGAGAAGGGTTTTGGCCATAGTCTACCACGCTGGCCAAGCGGATTGGTAGACTTCACACACCTTTGAGAACGTTATGGAGAACTCTCAGGCATGAAGGTTTCCTTACGATTTTTTCCTTCACCGTTAAAGCAAGTGATATTTAAATATTTACGCACATAACATTATTTATTTTAAAGTGTCAGGTGAATTCAATGTTGAAATGTAATCTACTAATCTACTAACTATCATTGACGTATTTTTTTTTTGAATGCCGAGACGAACATTGACCAAAGATGAGAGAAAAGAAAAAGAAGATTATACGAACAGAAAAAAAAACAACGAATTAAAAGCGATCGAGAAGAGTTTCTTAGAAAAGATAGAGAGAGATATGCAAGAAGAAAAGCTACAGGATTAATTTTTTCGAGGAGTGCATTAAATTCTCACAAGCTCCGAAATCTACGCAAAAAAAAACGCAGCCAGTTCGAAAGCATATTATTATAAGAAAAAAAAATACAAAATTCAGACAACTCGACAAACCTTAGTGGCACACTCAATTATCAATGATGATTTAGAATCTAATGGAACTTCAAATACACAGTCAAATAATGCATCTGCATTATCTATACGTTATCATATTCTTGGTTGGTCACAGACTTTCAAACTGTATACTTTATTAGTCACTGTATGCATCATAATATTGATTTTTTTCTCTTCATTTAACGACAACTCTGAAATCTCAATAACTCCATAAAATTTGAAGCCCTTTAAGTGTCGCAATATATAGAGTTTACACTGTATTTAAGTAAGTGCGAAATTATTAGAATAGTAGAAATTAAAAGACTGATTATTGCTAAGCTAAGATTAAAATCGTTAATTAAAATATATGTCTTTTCATTTAGTTTTATTCTATTCCTTTTATTGTAGGTAGGTGCATTTTTTTGTGTGAAATCCAGATGAATATCTAAAATTAAGTAGAACATACGTAACTAGGTTAACACATTGTCACTCATGATAGTATACAACCTTTCACACTTGCTAAGAGTGCATCTATTTAGTTAAAGTGTATGGTTGAGGCTGCTCAGTAGTATATTTAATATATTTTCAGTGAATTTTAATTTCGGTGGACAGTTCCTATCATTTCGGTGGCTACTTATATCATTTCGGTGGCTAGTTTTATCATTTCGGTGGCATTAAAATTTTAAACACGTATTCTCACGAGTTTATAAGACATATTTTGATGGTATTCAATAAGAGCATAAACAATAACAAGAAGAACAATAAACCATAGTTCAAATTTGAAAAAACTTAATAATAAAAAAGTCCACCGAAATTCAAGAAAAAACGGCATTGTTGAAATTGCCCCTAATATTCAAATTTCAAACACATATTTTGTTTACTTTTTTAAATTTTCCTGCTCATGTTAGTCTAGACAGGACAAGCTCTTTTGCCATTTGTATACCTATTTCTTAATTTCTGTGGCGACCTACATAGTACATTATTATGTACATGTAGTGACTTACCTAATATGTGATTAGTTTTCCAACTCATATCAGCCATTTATGTACAACTTATGATAGAGTAGTCAGTAGTCACAATAGGTGATGCATGCGATTTACAAGTTATACACAGGAACTGTAAATATTTCCAGGATACAATATAGGCTAGATCACTCCCTGCATACTCCTCTATCTGCCTGTGAATGTCCCATTAAAATCGACTCAGTCATTCGAAAGGCGTCCGGCCTTTACAAACAGATAGACAGACCAAAAATTTACAAACATGTGTTAGCTTAGGGTATCGTGCAAATAGTCATAATAAGAGGCAGTTGTTTGGAAATCACAGTCACACTTAAATTTTATTTCTTCTAGTTAAGATTTATACTACCTACAGCTAAGAAGTCAAAAGCGCCGAAAGTTCAAATATTATGAACAGTTAGTTAGTGGCAGGTGGCAGGTGGTAGTGTGGCAGTGCGGAGCGGTGGCAGGTGGTGGCGGCGACCCGGAACGGTGGTTGCCGTCAAACGGTAACTATTGTGCGTCTGTTTGCGACGCTACTTGAAACTGCGAGTCTCTTATAGTGCGAATTACTACGCGGCGTCTTCTAGTCGTATCTACTTTTTGACGACCTCCCTGGTTAGGTGAGCCCTGTGGTCTTATAAGTGGGAGGTCCCGGGTTCGATTCCCGGCAGGGGCAATTTGGGATTATATACTTTCTATTCTAAATTGTCTCTGGTGGGAGGCTTCAGCCGTGGCTGGTTACCACCCTTCCCGCAAAGCCGTGCCGCCAAGCGATTCAGCATTCCGGTACGATGCCGTGTAGAAACCGATCAGGATGCATACCTCTTCCAAGTTAGCCCGCTTCCATCTTAGACTGCGTCATCACTTACCATCAGGTGAGATTGCAGTCAAGGGCTAACTTGTACCATAGTACTATTATATATTCTGTGCTTGTACCTACTTGAATATAATGATAAAAAAATGATAATTAGGTGCTTCACTGTGCCGTTGCAGTTTACTTTCTGCTTCGAGCTGTCTAATTCGATTCTATATTCGGGTTCAATAATAATTGGTGTAACACGAAAAAATGTGATTGTCTTAGAATAAATAGGTAAAGAAAGGCAGTCGTCGACGCGGCGATAAGCCGTTTTTAGCAAGCCTAAAAGGCTATCGTCGCGTCAGTGCTCAAGGTACTCATGCGCTTGTGTGCGTGTCGGCAAATGTAATTACAGTGCACACGTGGGTTGGTTTATAGCTTACGTTTCGAGCGGAAATTTGTTAGAAACTTCCATTCTAAGCGTAATAGTTCGATGGTGATTGTTTTCGGAAGTGTTTGCCGCAGCTAGTTATCGCCCCAGCACATTAAACGTTCCGGTACGATGCCAAATAATGAAAAGGGTCTATGCGCAACTGTCTATTTAAAAATGTTTTAGTCGTTGTCTATTTTTACTGTGAAATTTTGAAGTTCAAAATCCTTAAGTTTAGGTCCTAGTTACAAAATTATTAGCTCCTGACCGCAATACAGCCACGGCGGCCAATATCAAAGAGACTAAACACAGAAGTTCAAAATATGAGAGATTTCTTATCACATGTAAGTGTTTATTTTGGCACGCGTGAATTCTTAGAGTGAGATCTATAGAGCATACTCTGACTCTACTTAGACTGAAGAATGAATTAAAACGGGACATAAACATGTCTCTGACATAAACCTGTCTAGTTTTAAACTCCGACTTGAATCTGAGTAGAGTCAGAGTACACTCTATAGATCTCAGCCTTAGTAAGTAAACAATGATTACCACCATATTACCCTACAAGCGGACACCCGCGACTTCGTTCACGTGGGTATTGGTTTTTAAAAATCCTGTGGGAATCATTTTGTTTTTCTTAAGCTCCTTTGAGCTCATACCTTGCTAAAAACTGTTAAAAGTTCACTGGCAGATGTTTAGGTAGATCAAAATTTAAACATCCGCCAGTGAGTACCATCAAAATCGATCCAGCCTTTCAGGGATTGCCCGGGTAATCTTTAAAGTATCTCCTTTCTAACAAAAAAAGAATGATTGAAATCGGATCACGCGTTAATGAATTACAGCTAAGTATACATTTTGACTTTCATCCCTTCTCCCAAGGGAACCGTGCTGAATTTCGGGATTAAAAGTATCCTATAATTATGTTACTCCTTAGTATGAACTTAAATCATGCCAAGTTTCATTTCAATCCATTCAGTAGTTTTTGCGTACAAACATACAGACAAACAGACAAACAGATAAACAGACAAACAGATGAACAGACAAACAGATAAACAGACAAACTACCAACAAGCAGACAAAAATTTCAAAAATAGCTTTTTTACGTTCTATTACTTATCCCTAACATCTCCCAGTTATTATTTTGCAAAAATCTTTAATGTACAGATACGGCAATTCTACGATTTTATTATATGTATAGAATAGATAGATAGAAGATATATATTATGTAAGTAACAAAGCAAAAGACAGCAAGGCGTTTACAATATTGTTGTGGATTATTTAACAGTAAAATGCAGGTGCGATTCCTAGCGCTCGCCGACCCGGAACGGAACTCGGAAGTGATTGCCAATAAGCTTCTTGGTGACGAGTACCTACCAGTTACGACACTGGTGATTACATATAATTGCACAGATGACTGTCATGACTCCAACTTTAAACGACCGTGACAGTGTATGTTTCAAGTTTTGTGCCCTACATATAAAGTAGGTTCTAAGAACAGAAATCTCATAGTTAGGTAGTGAAAATGATAACAGACGGACTACGTCTAAAGGGATATTGCAGAGGTCGCAAACTACAGCTGCAGCGGACCTCATCGCAAAACCGCGCCCAAAGCACATTGGCCTCTATCAAATCGTTGTAGAAACTTAAAAATACGGAATAAATTAAAAGGTTGGTAACACCTGCAGATTTTCGACGGGTCGTCGATACCCGGATTTATTTTATCTCATCAAGCAAATGATAAGGGTTGGAAACACCTGCAGATTTTTGACGGTTCATTGATACCTGCATTTAATTTATCTTATCAAGCAAATAATAAGGGTTGGTAATACCTGCAGATTTTCAACGGATCGTTGATACCCGCAATTATTTTATTTCATCAAGCAAATGATAAGGATTGACAACACCTGCAGATTTTCAACGGATGGTTGATACCCGCATTTATTTTATCTCATCAAGCAAATGATAAGGGTTGGTAACACCTGCAATTTTCGATGGGTCGTTAATTGATACTCGCATTTATTTTATTTCATCAAGCAAATAATAAGGCTTGGTAGCACCTGCAGATTTGCGACGGATCGTTGATACCTGCATTTATTGTATCACATCAAGCAAATGATAAGGGTTGGTAACACCTGCAGATTTTCGACAAATTGTTGATAGATACCCGCATTTTTAACCGACTTCAAAAAAAGGAGGTTCTGTATTCGACCCGTATGTATGTATGTATGTATGTATGTATGTATGTATGTATGTATGTATGTATGTATGTATGTCAGTATGTTCGCGATTATCTCCGCAACGAATGAACCGATTTTGATGATTGTTTCACTATCGTAATCTACATACTTTCAGGAAGGTTTTAGTATATAACACATCGAGTTATCATTCTCACATACGAAGTTATAACCATAAATGTATACATATGTCACTAATACGTTCTCTGATATTGCCAGACCTATTGCTGAAGTCTAATATAGCTATTCTGTCCAAAGACTTCACTCTGCTACGCCTACGTAACATTGACCTTTTGCAAAAACTTTTGGGCCGAAGTCAGTACAGCTGTACTATAGAGTGATTCCTTGTAGTTAGTGCACGATTACGTGTATTTCCATCCTATACAAAGCCAAACCGCAAGGGTGTGAAACTGGTCGCGTGTAGATTGTAAATTACTTTTTAATCAAGGTCTTCCAAATTATACAAAAGTAGTACTTACGCATACAAACTAATCTTGTATAGATTGGAAGTTAGGTTAGGTTGGGTTAGAACATTATGAAACCATTCACCTATACTTAGTATGACACAAAACTATCACTATAATATAATCTAACTATCACTAAAAAGCTTAAAATAATTTTTTTCAAAGAAAAATGAACCGACTTCAAACCATTCGAATTAAAAAGTTTAAAATAATTTTTTATTCATTTAGATTGACGATTAAACTACCTAACTCAAATAATATATAATTTTTTGGAGTCGGCGCCAAACCACATTCAATTTATCGAAATCGAATTCGGGGAGCATATTTTCGACTTGAAAAGTATGAGTCATTTGGCGCCGACTTCAAAAAATTATATATTATTTGAGTTAGGTAGTTTAATCGTCAATCTAAATGAATAAAAAATTATTTTAAACTTTTTAATTCGAATGGTTTGAAGTCGGTTCATTTTTCTTTGAAAAAAATTATTTTGTTATTTCATCAAGCAAATGAAAAAAAAGGCCGATTGAAAACGCAACGCGCGTAACCGGCCGCATGGGAAAGTTATTACGCGCAAGGCTATCACAGATCACAGTAATGAAGTCCCCGTATAAATGGCGACTTACGAACCGCGTGCCTATAATCATCTCCTTATTGGCTCACGTGAGCTCATCGTTGCGTAATGGCCGCGTTACGTGAACATCATCGGGTGTAAGGTGTTAAACCACTTCTTTGATGGATGCTTCGTGAGTAATATCACATTTTACAATAAGGTAATCTGTATCAGTAATAACGCATTTAACGAACACGGGTGTCGTAATGGAGGCTTTACTGCGTCATTCATCTTATAATTTCTTATAAGAAAGTAGGTATATAGAAAAAAACATAGGTATATAATTATGTACCTATACTATATAAGTACGCAGTTTATAAAAATAACGCCTACCATGTTTCCGATTAGGCGAAGGTATTTTTTATGGCCTTCGGTTTTTAGGGTTCCGTAGTAAACAAGGAACCCTTATAGTTTCGCCATGTCCGTCCGTCTGTCCGTCTGTCCGTCTGTCCGTCTGTCCGTCTGTCCGTCTGTCCGTCCGTCCTCGGTTAATCTCAAAGACTATTAGTGCTAGAAATCCGTAATTTGGCATGAGTATAAATATTAATCACGCCGACAAAGTGGTGAAATAAAATTTTGATAAATATTTTTTTTAGGGTAGCTCCCCTACATGTAAAGTGGGGATGAATATTTTTTTTCTCGTCTACCCCATAGTGTGGGGTATCGTTGAATAGGTCTTTTAAAAATACTGTGGGTGTGGGAACATCATTTTTCGATTTCTAGATCCGTTTGTAAAATATAATGTTTTAAAGTGCAAATTTTTATTAGAGTCAAGTGTCCCCCCCCTCTATCAGCCAAATGGCAGTATATAGGAACTTGAAAAAATTCACAGCAGTAGGGTATATAATCAATTTTAAAGGAAAACTATCACGGCTAAGTAGGGTTCACAGGTTAAGGAGTTATACCTGTTTTCCGAGGATTGTGACTACGGAACCCTACACTGCGCGTGGCCCGCCACGCACTTGGCCGGTTATTTATATTTTTTTATATTCATCTTCATGTTAGCCTTTGACTGCGGTCTCTCCGATGGTAAGTGACGATGTAGTCTAATATGCAAATGAGCTAACTTGAAAGAGGAATAGCAGTTTTTATTAAACCCATACCCCTGCAACTGTGGAATCCATAAGAAGGCTCAGAGTCACTCAGCGGAGAAGGCTACGCTCGGAATATCCCTATCAGCAATGAAGAGATCCGTAGAAGAACCAAAGTTACCGACACAGCTCATCGAGTCGCGAACCTATGGTATGGGCACATAGCTCGAAGAACCGACAAAGGTTAGGGTCCTGAGTTGCTCGAATGGCAACCTGCTCGAATGGCAACCGGCAACGCAGCGTCAAAAGACCCTCTTCTAACTAGGTGGACGGACGATCTCAAGCGAAGATCGTAGGTATTCTGTGACAATCCTCGCAAGAGACCTATGTCCACCTGTGGGCTGTGGCTGACGTATTAAAACGAGGTGAGGATTCGAGGACGAATTAAAACGGGAGACCCGGGAAAGAGCAATAGAGAGACAAAACACGATAATATAGATCATTAGATAAAAATTATTTTCCTTTTGACCAAAAAGCACCCCATCTTACGTGAGTTAAATCGATTGTATGAATTATGCGTCACATACATACTTAATCAATATCATTACACAATATAAATAAACAACACCTCTATAAGAAGACTTGCTCCCGTTTTCAGCTTGTGTGCGTAGAGCTTTAGAATGTGTGTTGACATTACACCGAAGGTCGACCGGTGACTTTTTCTATCTTTTCATCACAAGTTCATTACATTACTCGGAGCCGCCTCTAGTGTCTTAATTTATTGCCATAAGATATACCCAACTAGATTTTATTTTAAGGTTGAATATCTTTTATCTTTTGTGAACGCATGCTTTAGAGACGCGTGAATTATACTGACTTCGTTTGCATGGAATTTAAAAATTTTAATTTTCTCTTTTGATTTCTCAACCCGCGAGATTTTCTGTCTGTTACACTCTCAAGCCTCGCAGAGCATGTAAAGCCGTTAGTTCTGCGCTTGATCTCTCTCCGGTCATGTCGGTCTTCCCATCGGATTTTGAAAGTGAGGGAATAACAGACGCGTTTTAGTGTGCCCACTAGATGAACAGACGACATCAAATGAGTCGCAGGGAGCGGCTGGATACAAGCAGCGCAAGATCGAGGCTATTGGAAGTCCAAACAAAAGACCTATGTCCACGAGTGGACATCAATCAGTTGACGACGACCCGTGCTTGAGCACACCCTTTCCCACTATTTACATCTCTTACGTAGTTGCGTATAGTCTCCATTGAAAATGGCTGCCGTGGTCGAAATTGTTCAGCAGAACATTATTGAATAATGTTATATATCTAAAGTTATATAACTGCCTCGTTGGTCTAGCGGTTAGCACGTTCGACTGTGGATCACGAGGTCCGGGGTTCCATTCCCGGGTCGGGCCAGTAAAAAAAATGAGGTATTGGGTTTTTCTGTCAAGAAATTCTCAGTGCCAGCCCGGAGTTGGAAGTTGCCGGTGTTAGATACACCCCCGTGCCTCGGAGAGCACGTAAAGCCGTCGGTCCTGCGCCTAATCTCTCTCCGGTCGTGTCGCATTGGCGTCCCATCGGACTGTGAGAGTGAGGGAATAGAGAGTGCACCTGTGTATGCGCACACACTTGTGCACTATAATATCTCCTGCGCAGATGGCTAGTCTCTGCCTCGGTTGAGATTGGCCGCCGTGGCCGAAATTCGGTCAGGAGGACATTATTATTATTATTATTATATTATATCTAAAGTTTAGGGCAGTTTAATTATAAACGACATACTTAAAGTATGTCGTTTATAATTTATATATATATATACTATATAAGATAACTTTGTCTTTATCTTGTCTTTACCATCCAAGTCTTATCGTACATACCTACATCGTCCTCTTTTATTTTTACAACATTAACATATCACCCGCGGCCTACTAATTACCACCAGGTATTATACTTTAGAGGTTTCATCCAGGGTCCCCGTATAACCGGCGACCGGTTGTCAGTTTTATGGTAGGATATATTTTGTTCATAAACAAGACTAGTTTCTCGTATAATATATTTGATTTTTGAGAACTCAATAGCAGTTTCAAACGAGCTTTTGAAATAGCTCCATTGATTTTTATCGATTTTAGATACTAATTTAATTAAAGTGATAAAAATTATGAATGCAATGTAAACTACTGAGGTTTATAATAAATCGGTTGAATTTCCATCGTATTATTTCAATACTACATTGTACGACTAACGGTCTATAAAATTTAGGCATTTTCATTGTTTTTCTCTCTACGTTGTTACGTCATATTTAATAAATACCTGCCTGCAGTTAAATAACACGTTCATTTGTCAGTGTTTCCTCGTTTTAATGTTGCATATTTATAGTATACAGTAGTTGTAGCGTGTGGTTGTAGGTAATAACAATAAATGTCCAAGTAATTATTTTTATTATAGACGCCTAGACCTTGCTGCAGCGGAATCGATTTAACTTATAATTGATAGTAGGTGTTATTTGCGGAATTCGAAGACATACAAGGAACAAACTCAGTTATATATATCAATAATTAACAGTCTGTAAAATAACAAGATTAATACTAACCGTCTTCATAACTTTGAGATACTAATTTCGAGTTAGTTTTAATATGCATTTTACCCTGCTTTACTTTTTCATTAGGTTACATATGAAAGTGCATTTAAGCTTCACGAGTCACGAACATTTTAATTAACTATTTTGTAAAATACACAGCTAATTGTCCATAGTAAAAAGGCTATTTATGACATGGGTTTAGGGTCCAAGGCCTTAAGTTCCACTTCTCAACTCCGACAGTGCTTTAGTCAGTGCATTATTATGCACCCGAACGGGATACCGGATACGGATCATCAGGCTTTGTACGGAAGCTGCATTATCATACGACTGACTGTATACTAATGTAATGTTTAAGGTGTAATTTCAGTAACTAATTTTGTTACACTCAATATCATAATTTATAAGTAACAAATTTTTTGCAGTTATAAATAAATAAATAATATTTCCCTTTACTCTCAAAATTAAACGCAAAGCTCGGGCTAGGCGTGGTCACGATAAAATGCCTGCGATTTGAACCATCGACCTTCCGAATTTGAGTCTATTCTTCGCCCGTTGAACTCGTCGTCGTCGTCGTCCTCAACCGATAGACGTCCACTGCTGGACATAGGTCTCTTGTAGGGACTTCCACACGGCGCGGTCTTGTGCCGCCTGTATCCAGCGACTCCCTGCGACTCTTTTGATGTCGTCGGTCCACCTAGTGGAGGTCTGCCAACACTGAGTTTTCCGGTGCGAGGTCGCCATTCTAGCACCTTGGGACCCCAACGTCAATCGGTTCTTCGGACTGTATGCCCCGCCCATTGCCACTTCAGTTTTGCGCGTTGAACTATTGAGCCTCTAATTACATAGTATATAGTAATATACCCATATACGTACTTGTAATTTCAGTACAATAAAAGTAAAAGCGACATTGGAAATGAACCGTTAATTTAGCGGAAAGTAATCGCAACACAATAATTATAGGTATGCGTTACAGTTAGCCTGGGGCCGTTAACCGGAAAATATAAAAGTAAAAACGGCAACCTTACTTATATACCTTTTCTTATAAGGAACATTAATATCAGTGGAGATAAAGTGATAAGAATTATAAAAACAGCTCTTTTTATTGGCTTGCTTTGCGCCCGCTTTGTGTTTCCATCAAACTTGATTCTACGACCATTTCCAAGTTTCCGATCTAGTTTACAGATATACCTGTGGTTTGGATAATATTTCAATAGACGATTATGGTATCATAAAGCCTGTCTGATGATCAATGTTGGAAGTGGGAACCGGAACTCCATTAGTACATTTCAGAGACAGAGTCTCTTGCTGGTTCTTCTCGATAGGAACGGCGTTCCGAACCAGTGGTAGACTAACTTGATGATGCGTTCCGAACCAGTGGTAGACTAACTTGACGATTCAAAACCAGATAGAATAGAAAAGTTCATTCTAACAAAAACTTTTCTACTTTGACGTTTTTTGTTTTGCAATGAAAAACAAAATTATCTTCCTATTTAATAACCCGCTAAAACACACAAAGTATAGTAGGTACAACATGCAGCATGCGCTGTGCACTGCCCGCCCTCCAGCTGGTAAACATGCAGGAAAAACAAGCAACCAAGCAAACCCCAAGCACCACTACCACGCAAGACCACACAAATCTACCACCAAAACAAAATCGACGATCGTTTCACTCCAACACCGCAGTATCCTCAGGAGATTTAGACTCTACAATCTACCACCAAAAGTCCAAAACAATATCGACGATCGTTTCACACCAACACCGGAGCATCCTCAGGAGATGTAGACTCTACATCTACAATATACCACCAAAAGTCCAAAACAATATCGACGATCGTTTCACTCCAACACCGGAGCATCCTCGGGAGATGTAGACTCTACATCTACAATATACCACCAAAAGTCCAAAACAATATCGACGATCGTTTCACTCCAACACCGGAGCATCCTCGGGAGATGTAGACTCTACAATACACGATCGCATAGTTGGCTTTTGATGGAACCTTTGTTAAGTAATTTTAATTAGTTTGTCTTTTTCTTACAAGTAAGTATGTTAAAGGCTGGTAGAAGGATGTCATACCGATAGTTGCTCTAGAAGCTAAAATACGTGACACTGTTTTAACCTCCGTTTATATGGGTTAGGGCAATTAGAAAAGGTTAAGGCCGTTAAATTATGGTAATTCAGGGGTTTCCCACGATACAGCTGTTAATTTAACTTGTACCTACTGACCAAATATGGAAGTGGCCATTTGTCGTTTTTCATAGTTAGCATACCCAAACTTCGGGGCTTTTGCACGCAGTGCTTATTAAGCCTGTGTCTTTAAGACTTACTTCTATTTGAGTAGCCTCAGGCCAGAAAAAAAACAAGATCAAGAAAAATTTTGTGAACGAAATCAACCGCCGAATCCAATTCTGCTAGGCAGTGTTCGGGTATCTCATCCAAAATTCCTTCCAAAAAGTCTTTGAACAGTACAGTCTTTTGGCCAAAATACGGCTCCGAGACACGTAGTTAAAACTATGGGCCTCATAAGAAAGCTCAGAGTCACTCAGCAGGCGATGCTCAGAGTGATCAAACTCAGATGAAGATCAGAAATGAGAAGAACCGTAGAAGAACCAGAGTCACCGACATAGCTCAACGGGTTACATAGCTGAAGAGGCAATGGGCCGCGCCACATAGCTCGAAGAACCGATCGACGTTGGGATCCTAAGGTTCTGGAATGGCGAACGGAAAGACCACTAGGTGGACCGAAGACAACAGACGAGTTGCAGAGAGTCGTCGGATACAAGTGCACAAGACCGTGAAAGTGTCGTTTCGTGTCGTTGAAGACAAGAGACCTATGTCCAGCAGAGATGCCCATCGGTCGTCGACGAAGACTGCAGAAACAAATAGACACGTCTTCTTGTTCGTATCTATCAAACGTAAGGTTCGGGCTGAGTCTCTTACCATGTTTGAATGGCTAGAATTACAAACAACACCTTCAATTTACTATTTTATGTGTTATCACTTATGATTGTATAGAGAACATACCACAGCTCTTACGTGAGATCTTTAAATAACAAACGAAAGTCGTTATATTAAAATTAAAAAAAGACGACTCAGGGAACCAGTTTTAAACTCGTTCACCCGTATAGCGTACCTATAGTACAGAGTAAATACCTAACGTCTTTGATGTTTGCAGAACAGTCCACATTACCATCGTAGCACCTAGGGCTCTCGCCTATGATTCTGCCTGGCTGTGAATGGCTTCACATGACACGCCAGCTTTACAAAATATCTAAGTGAAAATAAAAAACAACGACCATCCCGTAATCAGCACTCCTTTTTTTTTTTTTTTTGACGTGGTGGAAACCTTTTATAGGTACCCCCGTTCTGCGGCTGAATGCGGCAGAACGAAGGTTATGTGGGACTCCAACGGTATACCCACTAAAACCACCACGGCATGACCCTCATGCTGTCTGTGCTGGACGCCTGGGGAACCCAAAGTATGCATCCCAGGTGTCCGGCAGCCGCCCCAGCTGGGGCTCCCGCTCGCCTCTGGGCTGTCCCTCCAGAGGCTCGCGCCCTCCCGTAATTTTTTAACGAGGTTTTCTTCCTCCCGCGATGGGCATCGCTGCCCCCCGCCCCGGGGTGTCTCACCCCCAGTTTCATCCGCGGTGCCCTCTGCTAATCAGAGGGACACGCGGAGAAACCTCCCTCCGCCAGGTCATTGGCCATGGCTAACAATATCCCCGAAATTATTAACCATGTTACCGGGGCGCACCGGCCCGAATACTGCTCTGTAATCAGCACTCCTAGAAAGTTACAAAACTATTTTTTTTAAACCAACTAGATACATACCTACCTACTTCATCAAAATAATAAAAAAAGCTTACGGTCCAAAAAAACAATAAAATTCTGGACTATTTTCTCCCCTGTTTCTCTCTCTACATATAGATCTACTGATTATACCTATTTAAATACCTCGTACGATGGACTACACATCTCTGTCTAGTGGACGCCCCTTTTTACGACATCTGGTTGTGTCTCGTCAGGCTGTGCTATACTCCACCACTTACACTTATTATCGACCACTTACCAACCGCCCATAATACCCGCAAAAACCCACACTCGGGCCGCGTATCCACAAAAAGCCGCAATACCATATACCCACACGTCTAACGACTCCGATGTCGCGGCATGATGTCACCGCGACCTTCCCAATAAGGCCCGGGCGAGGCCTTATTAAGTAACTCACTCGCTAAGTGGCCTGTACGTAATCATCTGCTCGATACTTCCCGGTATTATAGTAACAAGTTACGAGATGTAAGTAATGACACTTTTTAGGCTTTTATCCGTAACTACCATTCATCATGGATTTAGGTTTTTAAAAATCCCTTAGTAGCTTTCTGATTTTCCGGGATAAAAAGTAGCCTATGTCCTTCTCCGAGGTCTGGTCTATATCTATAACTGTCAAAATTGGTCTAGCGGTTTAGGCGTGAAGGCGTAACAAACAAATTCGATGTCAGCGATTTCATCCGCGCGGATTTAGGATTTCTTTGAAAATTGATTTTCCGGTATGAACCCTAATCCTAAATAATTATTTCCGGGATGAAAAATACCCAGCTACTTCCTGCGTAATGCTCTACCTGTTTGTGTAATTCAGTCAAAATCGTTCCAACTACTTCGAAGATGGGAACGTACAAACGGACAGAGAGACAGACGAAAATCTTAACAAACAAACATAAAGTTCAAATACTTATAATATGAGCTTAATATGAGCTAGAATACTTACCTATTTCGAGATCACACATAATACTAGATATTACAGATAAAAAACTGGAAGTCTGTTTAAAGTCCGCCTATTGTTTCTGATCCAAGGTCTTATAAGGCCGAATAAGACTACGAAAGCGTAATATGGACTCACCCTGCTTATATTATAGTGCAGGTAAGTATACCGTCGTAAATGGGGCTACTTTTGTCTGCCCTTCTTCACATGTGTAGAATTGTAAGCACCATTCCGAACCTGTGGTAGATTCATTTGTCGATTCGTAAACGCTTCCGAAAGTTTATCTGAATAAAATTATGATTACTTATATAAATGATAAAAAGGCGTGGATTTGACTCGTTCCAGCAATGCGCGAGACGGCAATTCAATCATGT
Source organism: Melanargia galathea (assembly GCA_920104075.1). NCBI lineage: Eukaryota > Metazoa > Arthropoda > Insecta > Lepidoptera > Nymphalidae > Melanargia > Melanargia galathea. The sequence continues at coordinate 3,726,835 of OV049872.1, read as the reverse complement.
ACTTACCATAAAATTGTTATATTGATATTGTAAATTTGGAAAAGAGCAACCGCCGAGTTTCTTGCTGGTTCTTCTCGGTTGGAACGGCATTCCGAACCAGTGGTAGATTCATCTGACTATTCAAAAGCACTTGTAAAAGTTTATTTGAATAAAAAACTTTTCTATTCTATTCTATTCTATACCTACTGCAGATAATAGCTAGTTAATTTTTAGTTAGATATTATATTATATTATATTATATTATATTATATTATATTATATTATATTATATTATATTATATTATATTATATTATATTATATTATATTATATTATATTATAAGCCATAATACAATCCATTATTTTTTACCAATCACGGCTGAACTTGAGGAAATTTGACGAAAGAAACAGCTTGCATCCTGAAAATGGGCGTACGATACTTTTCATACCGAAAAATTACTGATTACACAGAATTTTCCGGGATAGAAAATTCATGAGAAAACCTGAATTTACGCGGACGAGATTCCGGCCACCAGATAAGAGACAACAACAAATTAACAAATTAACTAAGAATAATTATGCCACAAAGATGACTTTATTAATAAACTAGATGGTGCCCACGGCTTCGCCCGTGTGTATTTAGGTTTTTAAAAATCCCGTGGGAACTTTTGATTTTCCAGAACAAAAAGTAGTCTATCTGTACTAACCCGTCCCCAAAACGGAAAAATTCCGTGGGATCCCTACGATTTCGGAATGCAATTCCTTACAGCATCAGGGTTGAGGAGATGGACATGTACCTACTCGAGTTCATTCAACGATAAAGTCTTTAATTGGTATCCCCAATATCAATTTAAATAACCGACAGTGCTTAAATCCCATTAGTTTTGGGGATCAGGTCCCCTACAGCATCAGGATTGAGGAGTTGGAACCAAAAATTTTTGTAGGATAGTGTCCCAATGTTTCTCTATCGATTAAAAAAAATTACGCAAATCGGTTCAGAAATCTCGGAGATATCGGTGTACATAGGTAGAAAAACACAACTCCTCCTTTTTTGAAAGTCGGTTAAAAAAGTAGCCTATGTTACTCCCTGATTAATTCTCTACTTGTATGTGAAAGTCCCGTCAAAATCGGTTCAGCCGTTCCGAAGATTAGCCTGTTCAAACAGACAGACAGACAGACAGACAGACAGACAGACAGACAGACAGACAGACAGACAGACAGACAGACAAAAATTTTAAAAACGTGTGATTCGGTTATGGTATCGTTCAAATAACCATATGAGCTTAATATGAGGTAGTTATTTCGATATTACAGACAGACACTTCAATTTTATTTATTAGTATAGATTAGCAATCAGCGATTACAAATTAGTGATCATAATATGTAGGTATACATATTTTTATCACAACTTTGTCAAACGTAATATTTAAATGTAAAACTTCACACCTCAGCTGTGAAGTATGGTATGTCTATCTGTAATCTGTTGATAAGTTACCTACTTGTTGTCATTTTGTTATGTTTTTTTTTAAATAACAATGTTGTGGAATAAATTAATATACCGATTTTTATTTCTCTAATTTACCGTTTTTGGTGCTGGCTGTAGAATTAGATGTATGGCTCAACTCTACTGACTTAAATCATAGTTGATGAAAAGTCAAAATTATTTTGTTATAATCCGCAAAACAGTCAAATTTGTATGGTACAACAAGCAGCATGTGCTATGCCCTGTCAGCCCTTCTGCTATTAAATATGCAGGAATATTAGGAGATGTAGACTCTACAATGCACAGTTGCAAAGTGCATTGCAAAGTGCATTGCAACTGTGCATTGTAGAGTCTACATCTCCGGAGGATGCTCCGGTGTCGGAGTGAAACGATCGTCGAGTTTATTTTGGTAGTAGATTTGTGTGGTGTTAGATGGTGGTGGTGCTTGGGATCCGCTTGGTTGCTTGTTTATTCCTGCATATTTAATAGCAGGAGGGCTGACAGGGCATAGCACATGCTGCTTGTTGTACCATACAAATTTGACAGTTTAGCGGATTATAGCAAAATAATTTTGACTTTTCATCATAAATTATGGATTTCCGCAAAGTAACGCCTGCTTCTATTCAATATCGACAATAATAGTGTAAAAGCTTACTCGTCTTGGATTCCGAGTTACTCAGTGTGAATCAGTCTTTATATTCATCTTTGTCGTGTTCCTAATGTTTGCGTGTTTGAAACCAATTTTCATACAAACCCGCCCGTGGCCTAAGCAATGCCCGATACACTTATCTTGAGGAATGCTGGCTTCTGCGCTCAAGTGGGATCACGAATATCTAAGGTTTTGAATAATAAGTATAGGTACATAAATAATATAGAGAAAATTGAGAAATTCCGGAACATTCAGGACAATTTCAAAACATATCAGAAGTGTAGTAGAGATTTAGTTCTTCTATATTTGACGTCCGTTAACCGTTTGGCTGTGCATTGAAAACTGGAAATTCCAGAATATTTAGGACAATTGCAAAATATATTCGGAAATATAAATAACTTATTTATTGTATTGTATTATTTTTAGTATGCGTAAGCTAGGTTTAATTATTACAATTACGTTCCTGCCTGTTCTTTCCTAGATTTAAACACACATAAACCTATACCTTTCGGTACACATACATTGTTACAACCATAGATTTTCTTTTGTAATTAAAACCATTGTTGGACCGATATGATATAGAATAAAAAATCCAAAGTTTTGATTAAAAGATTTGTAGGTACGGAGAGTCATATTTTTTGATATTGTGGATGGATGGATGGATGGATGACAAGGAAAAAAAATTATATACTACCCACGAAACGAAAGTATTTGATAAAACCTAATATCTGCGTGTAAAGAGAACACTGGCAATGAATCATTACTCCATAATATTAAACGGCGCAAAAATAATAATTAAAAACTGTTTATACAATGTACGTATTAAAGAAAGAACATAAAAGAGTTTCAAACAAAACATCATTTAACGGGTCATCGCTTCAAAATTCCAGACCGTTATCCATAAAACGCCTACACGTAATAATTTGCCTGAAAATACGTTGAAAGACCACGCACGCAAAGTTATATAGCGTATGAATAATCACACCTATTCGAATAGATGTAAAGTATAAAATAAGTACGAGTATATATTATGTTTTCAAATATTTATGACTTCAAAAATAAATACATTCAGAGTTCACTTATATCTTCAATCAAAGAAAATAAATTCTGTGATTGAAGACTAACGTACTTAATACTGGAATTAGACAACTTATTGCTAGTTCTATTTTCGATACCGCGATATATTATATTTCAATTTATCTTTCTTCTTCTTCAACTTGATGGCACAGTGGAATCTACATTACTCTATAACATTAGCCCTTTTTGCCCGATCTTAAATTTCTAATTTTTTGAGTTTATTGGCACAAATATCTATGCTCGCAAATTGGCGAATAATTTTAATTTTTCTTTCATAACTGATTGATGTTTTTTATTCGTTATTCATCATTTTCATTAATTTCACTAACAAGTATAAATTGAAAATTTAAAAAACCCCCGACATTCGCCATTTTGTGGCGGCGGCCATCTTGGATTTGCATAGTGCTATTCTTCTAGTCAAGCCCTTTCATTTGATACCCATTTGGGAATTGTGAACAAATATGTAATCCGCCATTTTGTAGCAGCGGCCATCTTGGATCGATTTTCATCAAACATAGCTAACAACACTCTCGACTAATTCACCTTTCAAACAAAAAAACGCATTCAAATCGGTCCACCCGTTTGAGCGCTACAGGGGAACAGACAGACACACACACACACACACACACACACACACACACACACACACACTCACACACACACACACACACACACACACACACACACACACACACACACACACACACACACACACAGACACGTGAAACTTATAACACACCGTCGTTTTTGCGTCGGGGGTTAAAAATGCTTCACTTCAGGACGGTCCAATTTCGTTTTAATATCACTCATCTGCTTTGCTTTGCTTGCTATGCACCTAGACTAAAACTTACCATCAGGCCTGGTTCTTGTCATTCGGTCAACAATACAAATCTTACCTCTCCAGCCAGTAACTCACTGTACCTAAGTACCATATTGTTCCTCATTTTGTCACGTCAAGGATACAACGTATCTACATACCCTAACCTACCCACGCTCCCGGATTTGGTTTACCTTTGTATTAACACTGTACTGCCTTCTCACACGCAGTAGACTGTTTAAAAATCAAATTTATTCTGCCCTAGTGCACAATACACGGTTACTTTATATAATTTACATGATTTTTATTCTTATCTCTTTAAGTTGGATGCTTTTAATATGTCTGAGCACGTTTTCTTTCTACACTTTTTCATGAGATATCATACTTACTTACTTGGTTTAAATTTTTCTTTATTCGTCACGACATGCTTAGGAATTTCAATTTAATTCTTTTCTCGGCAACAGATCTACTCTCTAAGTTTTATCATCTCGTTCATATCTAATGGTGTTAATTTAAATTATTCACTACCTATAACCTACTGTTACCCTTATTTGGTTTAGGGTTCCGTAGTAATACCTACAACATGTGCGTTTTCGTCATGTCTGTCCGTTTGTAGCTGTAATACTTAGTTGAAATTTTACATAGACATACAAACTTTATCGTTAAAAACTTCTAGTTTTTTATTTTTTTATCGACCTAGTAAGTCTATCTTAGACATTTTTTTATAGAAAACTAGCTGATGCCCGCGACTTCGTCTGCGTGGGTTTAAAAAATGTAATAAATGAAGAACCGCTCGACGGATTTTGTGCAAACTTCACATAAATAATCTACTAAATAGTCCGACCAAAGCCTAAAAATTTGGTTTGGATAGGTAAGCCCGTTCTTGAGTTATAAAATTACAACGAAAAGTGGCATGGATTTATATATATATAGATTAGAATTTTTAAGAGCGAGTAACGGCTTGTCAAGGAAATCGCAAAATACTTAATATTGAAATAAAATTGTAAAATAAATATCACATAAAACCGTAATATAAAGTACCGGTTTCATGACTATTTAAATATCTACGGCTTAAACATTTTAATAAAAAAAATACTTCCTATATCTGAAGTTAATTTTGAAATCCACTTAAATTCCCTTCAACACCAAATTCCCATGAAATTATATTGAATGGAATGTTAGAATTATTACATTTTATGGGTGAAATAAATCAACTAATCCTGACTTTCTTGGTGTAGGGTGTTTGACGTTAGTAATAATGAGTTATTGGAAATCTATTTGTAATCCATTGAAATGTTACAATTTAAGGACCGAATATTGCATTTATTAGAGGACGCAATTTTATTTTTAAGACATGTGAAGATTACCTTATAAGCAAGATGTCCGTGGAGTAGGCCTACAAAACAGTACAAGATTGGTCTGAGGTATTTTTTTTGTAAAATGTATAAAAAAAAGTTATAGAGCAAAAAAGATTTTATAAAAATTTTCTCACTTTTTTGCTTATAACTTCTTAAATTTTTAATTTAGGGCAAAAAGTTATATAAACATATTTGTAGGCAAAACAATTTGCTATAAATTATGTGATTACGAATTTTTTGTAAGATGCATAGTTTCCGAGATATCGTGAAAAAAGTGTTTTCCAAGATGGCGGCCGGGGGACAAGGGTGGCGACCCCACAAACTTGAGGTTAAGCTTCTATTGACCCCCCACACATGTCTTAAAAATAAAATTGCGTCCTCTAATAAATGCAAAGCTCATGTAACATTTCAATGGACTATTGGGTTTACACTACACGTAGGTTGTACTGACGAAACGAAACAGTATTAGTATGAACAAACAACTCGTACTAATATTTTACCAAACAGTAATGTTCAATAGTTATTTATGGAGTATAATTTTTTTTAATTTAAAAAATACATTATTGGGACTTGAGCCCTCATTGAGTACTTTCTAGGTACGAAGTGTTAGTGCTAATTCAGTTATTTTTAACCGACTTCCAAAAAGGAGGAGGTTCTCAATTCGGCGCGTATGTTTTTTTTTTTTAAACTACATTGAAAGGTCTCAAAATAGTGCCATTCTTTTTACAATGTTTCCTACAGAAAAAGATGAATTAATCTTAGACAAGTTAATTTAGTTTGCAGTCGAGATTGTGTACAGCTAAGTAAAAGCTTAGTTGACTAACATACCTACATTAGAAAGAAAGAAATAAAAAAAGAAGAAGAAAGAAAACATATTTATTCAAAAATTAGGTGAAGGACCCATACTAGGTACTAACTCACCTGACAACATAACTTTTTATGATTGCATTTGTTTTGATATTTGCAGACAGAAATACAAAGGAAAATAATAAAATATATTGTAGTTTTGTTGGTTATTTTGTGATTTTATAAATCGACGATTCCAAATTAGGAGTATTTTGTTTCATTTTTTTTTTTACATTTGATTCATTTTCATTTGCCCATAATTCTCAGAGGGTCATCAGAATCTACATTGATTTTTACGGATACATCTACAAAAAAAAACAAATAAACGGGGACAAAAGACATCGGTCTGTTTACGAAACACAATAACAAAACAAAGTGTTCTAATAGGCTTTAATTTTATACAGCAGGTCCATAACTCGACAGAAGGCGCCAAGTAGGCGTTACAAAAGAACAATGGCGCATGCCACTTAGCGGAACACCGCCAAATGCAGTGCTTAGTCGATGCAGCCACACCTACTGTGGCATCGCAAGTCTCATCGGGGATTCCTAGTGCTATATTTTGACAAGTGCAACACCAACGCTCTTATTATTTTTAACCGACTTAAAAAAAGAAGGTTCTGTATACGATCCGTATACGTATATATAACTAGCTTTTGCCCGCGGCTTCGCCCGCGTGAATTTCGGTTTTTCACAAATCCCGAGGGAATCGTGGATTTCCGGTTCCCCTTCCCGCTACTTTCAAGGAAGTTTGCTATAGCCTAATCTACCTATAGCTGTAGCTATAAATTTCGGTTTTTCAAAATTCCATGGGAACTGTGGATTTTTCCAGGATAAAAAGTGCATCTGTATGCGTATGACAAGAGTTGCATGCAACTATTGTAATAATGTGCTATGTGAGCGTGATTTACCTAAGAAAAGTCAGCGCCATTTATCGCGTTTTTGGAAGTCTATATCTATTTTAGTCCCACAGGAATACTTTTCCGGGATAAAAAGTAGCCTATGTGTACCAGGGCATAATGTAGCTCCATTCAAAATTTCAGCCAACATACAGACACACACAAACTTTCACCTTTATAATAATATTAGTGTGATACATTAATGGCTAACGTACCTGGAATTATTACAGCAAAGTAACTTAAAACTGGCACTAAACACTGACACTTAACACTTACACATGCACTAAATACTGAACCTAAACACTTGCACTAAACACTGGCACTAAACACTTGCACTAAGCACTTAAACTGAACACTTACACTAAACACTTGCACTTACACTAAGAACTTGCACTATCACTTGCACTAAACACTGGCACTAATCACTTGCACTAAACACTGGCACTAAACACTTGCACTAATCACTGGCACTAAACACATGCACTAAGCACTTAAACTGAACACTTACACTAAACACTTGCACTTACACTAAGAACTTGCACTATCACTTGCACTAAACACTTACACTAATAAGTTGCACTAAATACTGAACCTAAATACTTCACTAAACACTTGCACTAAACACTGGCACTAAACACTTGCACTATCACTTGCACTAAACACTTGTACTAAACACTGGCACTAAACACTTGCACTATCATTGCACTAAACACTGGCACTAAACACTTGCACTATCACTTGCACTAAACACTTGCACTATCACTTGCACTAAATACTGACACTAATAACTTGAACTAACACTGGCACTAAACACTTGCACTATCAGTTGCACTAAACACTGGCACTAAACACTTGCACTAAACACTGGCACTAAGTACTGGCACTAAATACTTGCACTATCACTTGCACTAAACACTGACACTAAATACTTGCACTTTAGTGCAAGTGATAGTGCAAGTATTTAGTGTTAGTTCAAGTTATTAGTGTCAGTATAAATACTGACACTAATAACTTGAACTAACTAAACACTAACTAAACACTGGCACTAAACACTTGCACTATCACTGCCACTAAACACTGGCACTAAACACTGGCACTAATCACTTGCACTAAACACTTGAACTAAACACTTGCACTTAACACTTGAACTAAACACTGGTACTATCACTTGCACTAAATACTGGACTTGAACTAAACACCGGCACTAAACACGTGCACTATCACTTGCACTAAACACTGGCACTAATCACTTGCACTAAACACTGGTACTAAACACTTGAACTAAACACTTACACTAAACACTTGCACTAAACACTTGCACTAAACACTGGCACTAAACACTTGCACTAAGCACTTGCACTAAACACTTGCACTAAACACTGGCACTAAACACTTGCGCTATCACTTGCACTAAATACTGAATCTAAACACTTTCACTAAACACTTGCACTAAACACTGGCACTAAATACTGGCACTAAACACTTTCACTAAGCACTTGAACTAAACACAACATAACTTCAAAAATATAACCTTCCTACCCCCATTTTACCCCCTTAGGGGAGGATTTTCGTGAAATCTTTTCTAGGCTGATATCTAAACCCTAGAATGAACCTACCTACCAAATTTCAAGTTGATAATAACAATAATATAAATTAAAAATTCCCATTAAAACTTTCATCCCCTATTTTACCACCCTTAAGGGAAGATTTTTCAAAATAAAATATACAGCTTTTTATTGTTTAAAACTAATAATCGAAATGCCGATTTTCAGGTCTGTAACTTTAAAAACATAGGACTTTCATACAAACTTTCTACCCCCATTTTACCCCCTTAGGGGAGGATTTTCGTGAAATCTTTTCTAGGCTGATATCTAAGCCTTAGAATGAACCTACTTTCCAAATTTCAAGTTGATAATAACAATAACATAATTAAAACTTCCCATTAAAACTTTCATCCCCTATTTTACCACCCTTAAGGGAAGATTTTTTAAAATAAAATATACAGTTTTTTATTATTTAAAACTAATAATATAAATGCCGATTTTCAGGTCTGTAACTTTAAAAACATAGGACTTTCATACAAACTTTCTACCCCCATTTTATCCCCTTAGGGGAGGATTTTAGGGATATTAAATAGCCTATAACCTGCCCCAAAAATTGGACTCCCAAATGCAAAAAGAATTTTTCAAATCCGACAGGTACTTCCAGAGATTAGCGCGTTCAAACAAACAAACAAACAAACAAACAAACAAACAAACAAACTCTTCCGCTTTATTATATTAGTATAGATGTATGGTCGCGATTATTTTAAAAACCAATGAATTGATTCTGATGATTTTTTCACTAGTTCAGTATACTGATAAATTTTCCTGAAAGTATTACGTAAACGTTTATATAGTTATCATTCCCAAGTTACACAAAATGCATAAATAAACCTCGCTGTTATCTACCATTAAGGTTCGTATATCCTGTGGGAACTCTTTGATTTCCCGTGGTAAAAAGTAGCCTAGATCCATCCTGGCAATATCTGTGACTTTGTCAAGACTGTAGATCAGCGGTTAGGCTGTGAAAAGGTAACCGTTCTTATAAGAATTATTCTTATTGGAACTTGGCTTAACACACGTCCGTGTGTCTTGATAAGGAATAATCTATTCTATCTATACTCTATACTAATAAATAAAAGTGAAGTGTCTGTCTGTAATTTCGAAATAACTACCTCATATTAAGCTCATACGGTTATTTGAACTGTACCATAACCGAATCACACGTTTTTAAATTTTTTTGTCTGTCTGTCTGTCTGTTTGAACGGGCTAATCTTCGGAACGGCTGAACCGATTTTGACGGGACTTTCACCTACAAGTAGAGAATTAACCAGGGAGTAACATAGGCTACTTTTTTAGCCGACTTTCAAAAAAGGAGGAGTTGTGTTTTTCTACCTATGTACACCGATATCTCCGAGATTTCTGAACTGATTTGCGATTTGTGATTTGTTAATCGATAGAGAAACATTGCGAACCTGTTCTATAAAAAATTTGGATTCCAATTCCTCAATCCTGATGCTGTAGTGGACCTGATCTCCAAAACTAATGGGATTTAGAAACTTTCAGTTATTTAAATTGATATTGGGTGTACCAATTAAAGACTTTATCGTTGTATGAACTCGAGTAGGTACATATCCAACTCCTCAACCCTGATGCTGTAAGGAATTGCATTCCGAAATCGTGGGGATCCCACGGGATTTTTCCGTTTTGGGGACGGGTTACTACAGTTAAGCTACTTTTTGTTCTGGAAAATCAAAAGTTCCCACGGGATTTTTATAAACCTAAATCCACACGGGCGAAGCCGTGGGCATCATCTAGTACATAATATATTGTGTCTAGGTATCAACGAATCAACAGCAGAACTTAGTAATGATTGTTTTCGTCCGACGCTCTGACTAACTAATGCGACATACTGATGAGAACACATTAACATAAATATGCCAAGGCTCTTCGTTTATCGGAAAACTAAATGAGTAAATACACAGTGAAACACCTGTATTGTTACGTTATTTATTAGATTGGAATGTATTGGTAAAATAACTATGAGTACTAGTGGCGAAGGGTGGATATTTTCAAAAGGGAAGCCGGGATAAAAAAAATCGCCACACACCAAGCTGGAAAAAAAAAGCTCCCACCTTCACTATTTATTTTAGCACTGATATTTGAAAATACTTTAAATATCATAATTTGCAGCTTTGAAAAAACCTTCCATCAATAATAACTAAATCAAAAAACACAAAAAGTAATAAGCACTTTTTGTGAAAGACAAAACGAAGCATCTCCGAAAGATAATGTTCCCAAATTCAAGACTTTAAACTTCCTGTAATAACACTCATAACCCGCTCAAAATCGGCTTCCCGATTGCCTTTTTTTGCGCGTGCTAGACACTAGACAGGGATGGATGTATTGACAAATTTTATTGGAAATGAAGGGGACAACTGTTAACTATGCGATGTTTTTCTATGGGAATATATGCCGGCCCAGGCCCGGCATATTTGTTACCTGCTTACTTACTGCCCGTGATACTACTGGTTTGAACAAATTAGTTTTGTTAATTGAATTGTTTTGAATGAATTTTTTTTGTAATAAGTACCTATTGTATTTTTTAAATAGTGAGTAAAAGCAAAAGATAGTAGGTAACTACTAATTACTAACTAGGTAAGTATGGATGGCATTTTCATAAAGGGAAGCCGATGGGAATCGTGTTATATGGAGACTTCGCCACTAATGAGTACCTACCTATGTGGATACCTATATTTATTATTTAATGGTGGCGAAAGAGGTGGTAGCTCAGTGGTTAAGACTTCGGCCTCTCTATCGGAGGGACCGAGATCGATCCCCGATACACACCTCTAACTTTCCCAAGTTATGTGCGTTTTAAGCAATTAAATATCAATCGTTCTAACGGTGAAGGAAAACATCGTGAAGAAACCCGCACGCCTGCGAGTTGTTCATAATGTTCTCAAAGGCGTGCGAAGTCTACCAATCCGCACTTGGCCATCGTGGTGGACTACGGCCTAAGCCCTTCTCTTTCTGAGAGGAGACCCGTGCCTTGTAGTGGGCCGGTAATGGATTGACTATGATGATGATGGTGATGGTTGCGAAACGAAACCATAAGCCATTTCCTAAGCCTTACTCTCCTAATGTGGGGTTGTTCAACATACTTAACTAATATGTTGTGCTTTGCTTTATTGTTTCATTATCTTTTGCTCGCGGACTTATGGATGTCATCCGCGTAAAGTAGGTTTCCAAAAATTCCTACCTTCTGTTTCCTCGGGATAAAAAATACTTATTCTATTCCGAAGTGTATGGTAATTTCGGTCGTTAATATGCAACAAAAATGGTACCAAAAACTTTAATGGAGCTATGATTTACGTTTTGTAACATGCCAACAGCGCTATGAATTGGTTCATTTTCCTAATATAGTACAAAACAAGTTGCAAAAACCTTCGCGCCCACGCAAATGGGCGATTTGCATACGACAAAATGCACGCCCACATCCACGTCGCTGAGAACTGAACAGCCAGAGATATTATGTAGCATGCGGAAATAATTATTACGACACAAATTGAAAATTGAATTTTGGTTCTGGAATAATATTTTATTGCTTTTCGAGTTAAAATAGTATAATGTATTGACATAATATTATACTGATCCTAATAAACATATCTCTCTCATAATATCCATGGTCTATCTCCATTCTCCGCGCTTGAAGAATTATAGTCAATCAGCGAATTAGGTATATCTTTACATCGACGATCTACCTCAACTTGATCTATAGTATCTGGATTCTGTTCCGAGATCTAAGCATTACGTTAGGAGAAATCATTAACTTCTATCCGTTGGGACTGTGGTTAAGGGTTGCCTATAATGAAGAAGATATAATAAAAATGAAATCGCATTTTCAGTAATGACAAGTATATTAAAAATTTAAAAAACCCCCGACATTCGCCTTTTTGTGGTGGCGGCCATCTTGGATTTGCATAGTGCTATTCTACTAGTCAAGCCCTTTCATTTGATACCCATATTGAAGGTGTTGTGATAAAATATGTAATCCGCCATTTTGTAGCGGCGGCCATTTTGGACCGATTTTCATCAAACATAGCTAAAAACACTCTCGACTAATTAACCTTTCAAACAAAAAAAAACCGCAATCAAAGCACCACAGGAGAACAGACAGACACACACACACACACACACACACACACACACACACACACGCACACAGACACGCACACAGACACGTCAAACTTATAACACCCCGTCGTTTTTTCGTCGGGGGTTAAAAACTGAGTATCTTGCGGCTCTAGCGGCCTCCTGAGGATCTTGCGGTCATGTGTTTTCACCTTATTATGGTATATTCTCAAAGACAAGGATCTGTTAAAGTGATGTATTTTTCTTTTGAAATTCTAAAACCGGTATCCGCCAGCGAAATTCGGTAAACGAGTTATTTTTCAACACGATTATGTTAATTTATTCAAATTGCGATTTAAGTATTTATAGGTGTTGAGTAAATGTTTATGAACACGTGCAGTCGCTTATTAGGGTTCCGTACAAATATATTTTTTTGTCGTTTTATATGTTCAAAAACAATAAAACGTAGGGGCCGTTAAATTGTTGTTTTAGAATTTTTTGTTACGATATACTTACTTATCTAATGGTATAGTTCGTTCGGTAACTTAGTGTCGGTACAGACGCAGGTGCTCTTAGTATTCTGCTTTTATTTTTATTACTTTTTTTCTGTTTGTAATTTTTTTTCTATTCTAACAGAATCTCCGAATTGTCTGCCAATCCGCACTTGGCCAGCGTGGTAGACTATGGTTAAAATCCTTTTCATTTTGAGAGAAGACCCGTGTTCATGAGAATATTATATTTTATGTTTATGTGTTTGGTTTTTTATATTGTAATAAAATACGAATATAAAAAAAACCTGCATGCCTGAGAGTTCTCCATAACGTTCTCAAAGGTGTGTGAAGTCTGCCAATCCGCTTGGCCAGCGTGGTAGACTATGGCCAAAACCCTTCTCACTCTGAGAGGAGACCCGTGCTCTGTAGTGAGCCGGTAATGGGTTGATCATGATGAAATGCACAGAAAGCGAATTTTGACCAGAAACCAAACACTTAGTAACTGGTGTTCTGATGACCAGAGATCCTACTATAATATTATAAATGTGAAAGTGTGGATGTTTGGATGTTTGTAACTCTATAACGTCGTAACTGCTGAACCGATTTGGCTGAAATTTTGAATGGAGATAGACTATGCCCTGACTTAAAACATAGGCTACTTTTTTTATCCTGGAAAAATCCACAGTTCCCGCGAGATTTTGAAAAACCCGAAATCTATATCTACAGCTATAGGTAGATAGTGAACTTCCTTGATAGTAGGTATAAAGGTTGGAAAAGGGAGCGGGAACGGGAACCGGAAATCCACGATTCCCTCGGGATTTGTTTAAAACTGAAATTCACGCGGGCGAAGTAGCGGGCAGATGCTAGTATTATATTCATATATAGGCATTATCTATCACCATTCAAAATTTTAGCCAAATCTGTTCAGAAGTTGCGACGTTATAGAGTAACAAACATCCAAACATCTAAACATCTCAGCCGCTGCAATCGCTTCAAGTTTCCGACTTAGGCAGCTAGAGGGCGCTGCGATCGTTTTTTTTAATTTCGAATGATGGCTGCGAGGGCGATGCGATCATTACTTAGTTTCCAGTTTTAGCCGCCAAAGGACGCTGTGATCACTTCAAGTTAGGCTGCCAGAGGGCGCTGCAATTGGGTTTTTAGTTTCCAGTTTTGGCCGCAAGAGGGCGCTGCAATCGTTTTTTAGTTTCCAGTTTTGGCTGCTAGAGGGCTCTGCTATTGATTCAAGTTTCCGGCTTAGGCCGCCAGAGGGCGCTGTGATCGCTTCAAGTTAGACCGCCAGAGGGCGCTGCGATCGTTTTAATTTCCAGTTTTGGCCACAAGAGGCCGCTGTGATCGTTTTTAGTTTCCAGTTTTAGCCGCAAGAGGGCGCTGCAATTGTTTTTTTAGTTTCCAGTTTTGACCGCCAGAGGGCGCTGCAATTGTTTTTTTTAGTTTCCAGTTTTAGCTGCCAGAGCGCGCTGCGATCGTTTTTAGTTTCTAGTTTTGGCCGCCAGAGGGCGTTGCGATCGTTTTTAGTTTCCAGTTTTGGCTGCTAGAGGGCACTGCTATTGCTTCAAGTTTCCGGCTTAGGCCGCCAGAGGGCGCTGTGATTGCTACAAGTTAGGCCTCCAGAGGGCGCTGCGATCGTTTTTAGTTCCCATTAAAACTTTCATCCCCTATTTTACCACCCTTAAAAGAAGATTTTTCAAAATAAAATATACAGAGTTTTATTATTTAAAACTCATAATCTAAATGCCGATTTTCAGGTCTGTAACTTTAAAAACATAGGACTTTCATAAAAACTTTCATCCCCTATTTTACCACCCTTTAGGTGAGATTTCCAGAATAACTTATACAGGTTTTTATCATTTAAAATTTTTAATCTAAATGCCTATTTTCATATCTGTAACTTCAAAAACATAACCTTCCTACCCCCATTTCACCCCCTTAGGGGAGGATTTTCGTGAAATATTTTCTAGGCTGATAACTAAGCCCTAGAATTAACCTACCTTCCAAATTTCAAGTTGATAATAGCAAAATTATAATTAAAACTTCCCATTAAAACTTTCATCCCCTATTTTACTACCCTTAAGGGAAGATTTTTCAAAATAAAATATACAGAGTTTTATTATTTAAAACTCATAATCTAAATGCCGATTTTCAGGTCTGTAACTTTAAAAACATAGGATTTTCATAAAAACTTTCATCCCCTATTTTACCACCCTTTAGGTGAGATTTTCCAGAATAACTTATACAGGTTTTTATCATTTAAAATTTTTAATCTAAATGCCTATTTTCATATCTGTAACTTCAAAAACATAACCTTCCTACCCCCATTTCACCCCCTTAGGGGAGGATTTTCGTGAAATATTTTCTAGGCTGATAACTAAGCCCTAGAATTAACCTACCTTCCAAATTTCAAGTTGATAATAGCAAAATTATAATTAAAACTTCCCATTAAAACTTTCATCCCCTATTTTACTACCCTTAAGGGAAGATTTTTCAAAATAAAATATACAGAGTTTTATTATTTAAAACTAATAATCTAAATGCCGATTTTCAGGTCTGTAACTTTAAAAACATAGGACTTTCATACAAACTTTCTACCCCCATTTTACCCCCTTAGGGGAGGATTTTAGGGATATTAAATAGCCTATAACCTGCCCCAAAAGTTGGACTACCAAATTCAAAAAGAATTTTTCAAATCCGATAGGTACTTCCAGAGATTAGCGCGTTCAAACAAACAAACAAACAAACTCTTCCGCTTTATTATATTAGTATAGATTAAATAAAATTGTACCTACATATTATATCAAAAGCGTCATTCAGTGTTTTGCAATTATATTATGTAGGAGTTGAATATTAAAAAGAGCAAACAGAAGCAACCTAGGTAACTAATCTAAGTACCTACCGATCAGAACAGTCTTTGACGCCCATGTCGAAGGAAAAAGGGAGGGACACAAAAAAAAAGTATTCTGTGGCCATAGTAACACAATTATAGGTTAGCGAAGTAGGTAAGTAGGCTTTCCTCCAACGTTAAACCTAGTGTAAACTATCACAATCATCACTATCTTCCGTGACATTCAGATTTCACGATCTAGAACCCGTCGTGAAGGTCGGCTGATGCACAGCAGTGACCTACAATACCTGTTTCAGTAACCCGCGGTCTGGGTGCCACAAACCAGTTGGCCCTTTAGGCCTCGTGACATTTGCTTCTTTACTAGATGGATTAATTATATGGATGCTAACTGACGTTTGATGGGGTTTTTGTTGTTGCCAAGTTTTGCGCTTGATCTTAAGATTTTGCACCACTGATGGCGTTGATTTCGCATGAAATTCGTGTCAAACTGTATAACTCCCGGCGCGTAAGTCTAGCGCTGACCTTCAAGTGCGCGCAGCGTCGTACGAGTGACCGGGACACAGTACGATTGGAGAGCCAATCAGCGATTACGAGGGATCCGTGAGAGCTAATCAGTGCTTACGAACGATCCCCACGCCCTCCCCGCGACCTCCTCACACCCCCCGAGATACCTCATTTTCGACTTCTGCGCATTGAAGGTCACCGGTCGACTTATTTGCCGTGACTTGTACTATTCCAGTTCCTAGCGGAGCGAATTACATAAATATTGGATTCTTAGCCTTTATTGACGTGCCGCATGTATCGTATGTGGAAAATGTGCGTGTGTGCAAATTTTTCACTATGCCATTAGCCATAAACTAAAAGATAAAGTATAAGTACCTCCTCTCCTAGGCCATAACCCATGACAATATGACAAGGAACGTAAATCGTGTGGGACAAGGACAATGCTATACCACAGGCTATACGTAATACTACTAAAACGTACTTCTACGTTAAAGGCGACTGCGGGTGATGATTGACTGGAGAAGTGAGTGTCACTTCTTTACGTAGTATAGACTATCAGTAGAGTTTGCACAACCACCTCATAACCCCAGGTTTTCACATTGCATCAACGTTAATCGATTTCGACTCTCGAAACACAGTGACTTTAAAATAAAATGGACCTAAACTGGCTAGTTTTAAGGTTTGAGTTCGTCCATACATCTACTAGAAATTTTAAAAGAGACTTTAGGTCCATTTTACTCTGACATTATTAATTTTCGATATTCGAAATTTGGTAACGTTGTCGAAATGTACAAACTCGTACTAAGGGTACCGCGTAAATCTGGCAGTCACAATATTGTCAGACACCGACTTAAGACAAGATACATTCATCACATAATTCACAGGATAAATTCTATACAATTAATCAGTCAAAGTAATAAATACGTGTGTTGTGTAAACGAACGATTTGAACCCACCCACAGGCAAACCCACGTGGCATCGCTCGGTTAGTAAAAGTGTGAAGTAAACTCCGGGTGTAGGTTTCATCATCGAGGCCGTTCGCGTTCAATATTTGTCTGTATGTAGGTATAGCGGGCAAACATTTTGTGGACTAAGTATAATATGAAATTCGAGATCATATTTGTCTGTATGTAGTATGTAGTATGTACACTACGTACTAGGGTTCAGAACCGGGAAATCCCGGTCTCGAAAGTACCGGGAATTCCCGGTTCTTTTGTCAGTAAAAAGAACCGGGAAATCAAATTTTGATTCCCGGTTCTTTCGGTACTTTCGGGAATTTTAATTTAATTACATGATTCACGCTACTACTTACATACATAATATTTACAATACTAACTTTACTTTTTTATACTTTCTACTGTTCAAAAGTTCAAAACTAATGTGAATTCAGTGCTAAAATAAATGGTGCGCGGTAACTTACAAGTCTACCTCTCTCGCTGTTGTGTGCGATTGCTCGCTTATACTCAGTTTTCGGAATGCAATATTTAATCCACCTTGGGACAGAATTTTAAAAAATGCTGTTTATATTTTTTATTTTTTATCGAAAGCTCAAATACCAATTTTCATGGATACAACTTGAAAAATGACAGACTTTCATACAAACTTTTATCCCCTATTTAACCCCCTTACGGGTGGGATTTCCAATAATCCTTTCTTAGTGTGTGCCTAGATCATAAAAGGAAGCAATGTGAAAATTTCAAGTTTCTGACGATGTTGCGCCATCTGTTCCGGCTTTCAGCGTTGTGAACTGCTTCGGCAACATTCATGTTGAGAGTGGTGCGGATCTGGTCAGTCCAGCGAATTGGACTCCTACCTCTCGATCTCTTGCCGTTCATTTTCCCGGTAACTATAAGTTTTTGTAGGTTATCGCCGGGTTTACGGGCGGTATGGCCGAAGAACTCAAAGATCCTCCTCAGTCATATGTTGAGAGCCTCGGCTTTTTGTCAATTTTGAGTTCTTCACGGATCGATTGGTTGGTCCTGAATGCATTCCAAGAGATTCTGAGCATTTTTCTCCAGTACCACATCTCAAAGGCGTATTGTGCTGGCGGTCTCCAGCTTTTAATGTCCATATCTCCGCCCCGTATAAGTAGGAAAATGGAGAAGACTAAAGTGTTGACTAGTGTAATTTTGTCTTAGTACTGATGTTACGATCATTCTATATTCTATCGAGCTGATATATTGCAGTCTTGGCCATTCCGATTCTCCTGCGAACTTCAGCTTCACTAGAACCGTTATTGCTGATGCCAGAACCCAAGTAAATGAAGTGATCAACGGGTTTTAAATTGAGTGTTCCATTGAGTTCTAGCTTAGAAGTACAATCCACCACCATGATCTTAGTTTTAAACCGATTTATGGCCTGTGTTGCTCCATTTTGTTCACGAGTTGGAACATTTCAGCTTCATTAGCTGCGAAAAGGCACCATCCTTTTCGGCGTAGCGAAGGTTTCGAATTTTAATGCCATTGATGGTAATTCCACCATCCCAGTCTTCGCAGGTCCGGCGTTAGTGCTTTCTCCGTAGATGTTCAACAGAATAGGGGATACCTACGATGCATCTTTGACGAACTCCTTTGCCAAACGTGAAAGGTGTTGATATCTTCTTGTCAATTCTTACTACCCCGTGACTATCTGAGTATAGGCTTTGAAGCACTCCAGACCAGATGTTGACCAGATATTTTGGTACTCCTATTTCCTGGAGAACTGTCCATAGGAGCTTCCAGTTCACACAGTCAAAGGCCTTACTGTAGTAGACGAAACACACGGTACATTGAATTCGTAAGCTTTTTCAACGCAGGCTAACTAAGAAAGGATTATTGGAAATTCCTAAAGGGGTTAAATAGAGGATGAAAGTTTGCATGAAAGTCGGTCATTTTTCAAGTGATATCCATGAAAATTGGTATTTAAATTTTCGATAAAAATAAAAATTTTGAATTTCAGGATTTTTGGAAATTCTATCTCCAAGTGGGTTAAATAGCGGATGAAAGTTTAAATGACAATAAAAATTACATAAATATTTCATTGTGGTTTACTTTTAAAGTGTTAAACGTGTTTTATAAAATAAAACTACAAAGAACCGAAAATCCCGAAAGAACCGGGAATTCCCGGTTCCTTTGGGTAAAAGTCCCGAAATTCCCGGTTCTCAAAAACAGGACCGGTTCCGTAAACCCTACTACGTACATATAGCGCGGCAAACATTTTGTGGACCCCCTGTTTTTTTTTTCCGTGATGAAATTCGAGATCGTAATCGTCTATCGCATTAGATCTTTGTTTGTATGTAGGTACCTAATACATGTTTTACTTTTTCTAGCATTATCTACCAAGAGGTATATAATAACATAAGAGACAACTGCTATAAGTATTTTAAGAAAAATTAAACCGACTTCAGTATACCATAAAATTTGAAGAGCTCACTCGATTTCTGCAGGATGTCATCATCAGATCCTGACCTGATGACCATGGGACCACCTGGAAAGTTTACCGGACCCTTTCAAACACGTCAAACTTATAACACCCCGTCGTTTTTGCGTCGGTGGTTAAAAAAAGATTCCAACAAATTGAGAACCTCCTCCTTCTAACTAACAATCTTTTCTTGATGTATTAATATCTAGCTTCTGCCCGCGGCTTCGCCCGCGTGAATTTCGGTTTTTCACAAATCCCGTTCCCGCTCCATGTTCCAACCTTCATATCTACTTTCAAGGAAGTTTGCTATATAGTAATCTACCTATAGCTGTATATAATATATAGATTTCGGTTTTTTCAAAATCCCGTGGATACTGTGATATTCGGATCCTACTAATATTATAAATGTGAAAGTGTGGATGTTTGGATGTTTAGATGTTTGGATATTTGGATGTTTAGATGTTTGTATGTTTGGATGTTTGTTCCGCTTTCACGCCGCAACTACTGAACTGATTTAGCTGAAATTTTGAATGGAGATAGCTTATGCCCTGACTTAAAACATAGGCTACTTTTTATCCCGGAAAAGTATTCCTGTGGGACTAAAATATAGACTTCCAAAAACGCGATAGATGGCGTTCTTAGGTAAATCACGCTCACATAGCACATTATTACAATAGTTGCATGCATCTGTATGCGTATGCACTTTTTATCCTGGAAAAATCTACAGTTCCCACGGGATTTTGATAAAAACGAAATATATATCTACAGCTATAGGTAGATTACTATAGCAAACTTCCTTGAAAGTAGGTATAAAGTTTGGAAAAGGGAGCGGGAACGGGAGCCGGAAATCCACAATTCCCTCGGGATTTGTGAAAAACCGAAATTCACGCGGGCGAAGCCGCGGGCAGAATCTAGTTTATAATATTAGTAGGATATACACTATACATGCTATGATTTACTAGAAAAAGCTTCTAATTTCGAGCAAAGTCACGCTCCACACGTGCTAATACTGCAGTATACTGTTAGTTGTATTTCATAAATAACGGGTCGCAATAATCGCGTGTCGCGGCGATTTGTTTAACTTGCTATGACGCTTACCGTAAGTGTTCCGATCTTAGTGCTTAGTCTAAGATCCGGAGCACTCGAAAACGAATTCGAAAACTATTGATCGAATCACAAGTGAATTCAGAGCAAAATCAACTCAAATACTCGTATTTTAAAGTCGTAATTCCATAGTTCGAATATGTATTTTACAACATTTCTGCTTGGGGCGCTCGTTGTGTTCAAATGCTGAATGTATTGGCGAACTCAAACCTTAATACAAGCCATTTTAGGTCTATTTTACTCTGAAATCGATCAATAGTTTTCGAGTGCTCCGATCTTAGACTAAGCACTCTTAACTGGATGTGGGTGGGCTCAAATTACATGAACTTGCGATTTTCTATATCTTCTTCTATATTACATACAAGCGGAAACCCGCGACTTCGTTCGCGTGGATATTGGTTTTTAAACATCCCGTGGGAATCATTTTGTCTTTCTTAAGCTCCTTTGAGCTCATACCTTGCTAAAAACTGTTAAAAGTTCACTGGCGGATGTTTGGGTACATCAAAATGTAAACATCCGCCAGTGAAAGTCCCATCAAAATCGATCCAGCTTATCAGAGATTAGCCGGTAGTCTTTAAAGTATCCTCTTTCTAACAAAAAAAGAATGAATGAAATCGGACCACGCGTTAATGAATTACAGCTAAGTACACATTTTTACTTTCATCCCCTCTCCCAAGGGAACCGTGCTGAATTTCGGGATAAAAAGTATCCTATATGTTACTCCGTAGTGTGAACTTAAATTTGGTGTGACTACGATAGACTCGAAGTTAAAGGATGATAGACTTTGAGGGTAAAAATGTATGGAACCACCGTTATTAGGGTTTTGGCCACTCATGGCTTCACTTTAAAACTCAAATTCTTTGAGCGTATTGGACATGTGGATGTGAGTTCGCACATTCACGCGCTGCACGGCGTGATGCCAAGGCGTACATTTTCAAACTCAAAAACAAATGGCATGGTGTCAAATGACTTGAAGCTTGCCATTTGCGGATTATCGCGGATACTCCATACAAATTTTGGCTACATCATGCCATTTGATGCGATGGACTGATTGAGAGTGCTCAGCTTTAGTGTGCAGTTAGTGTAAATGACAGTTTTACGCTCAGTTAACGTTAACTTGAAAACTTACATAGAATAGAATAGAATAGAATAGTTTTTTATTCAAATAAACTTTTACAAGTACTTTTGAATAGTCAATTGAATCTACCACTGGTTACCATAGAGATTCAGAGTGGTAAAGTATACATACAAGTTGACTTAAAATCATCCAAAAGTTAGCAACTAATGAGAACTCTGTCAACAATTCAAGTTAGAATCCACAGTTTTTACATAGGACACAGAAGATGTCGTTGATGTCACGAAATGAGGTTAAAGGTGCATTGGTATATTTGTGCGAGTAGTGAGATGAGATGTAAAACGTCTGTTCACACATTAGTTTAGAAAAAAGTGTCGTGGATATGATTAACGCCAAGTGGCGAGACGAGACGCAAGCGAAGTAAGAATTAGATGCGAGTTGAATATAACAGAAATTCAGGCCTGCGAGCTACTTGTTTCTTCACGCAAATCTAGTTACGAAAAAGAGATGATGATCTTTCTGGCGCAGTGGTGAGCCCTGTAGTCTTTTGAGTGGGAGGCTCCGGGTTCGCTTCCCGGCAGAGCAATGGGAATTTATAATTTCTAAATTATCGCTGGCCTGGTCTGGTGAGAGGCTTCAGCCGGGGTTTAGTCCCTATCAGTGCCTCGATGCGATTCAGCTAGCGTCCCGGTACGATACCGCATAGAAACAGATCAGAGATGTGGGTTTTATAAAAACTGCTATACATCTTCCAGGTTAGCCCGCTTCCATCTTAGACTGAACCGTCAAGTACCATCAGGTAAGATCATATAGTCATAACGCCTCTACTCTATCCAATATAAATAGATAACCTTTTTTTTTTCTGAAGTGGTGGTGAAACCTTTTATAGGTACCCCCGTTCTGCGCCCGAATGCGACAGAACGAAGGTTATGTGGGACTCCACCAGGTATACCCACTAAAAACCACCACGGCATGACCCTCATGCTGTCTGTGCTGGACGCCTGGGGAACCCAAAGTATGCATCCCAGGCGTCCGGCAGTCGCCCCAGCTGGGGCTCCCGCTCGCCTCTGGGCTGTCCCTCCAGAGGCTCGCGCACTCCCGTAATTTTTTAACGAGGTTTTCTTCCTCCCGCGATGGGCATCGCTGCCCCCGCCCCGGGGCGTCTCACCCCCAGTCTCATCCGCAGCGCCCTCTGCTAATCAGAGGAACACGCGGAGAAACCTCCCTCCGCCAGGTCATTGGCCATGGCCAACAATATCCCCGTAGGAAAATTATTAACCATGTTACCGGGGCGCACCGGCCCGAACACTGCTCTTCCCCTCGGACGTATCCAAGAGGACCAGCAGCACCCAGGCACACTTGGAGGTTACCTGGCTAGCACCTCATATAAATAGATAAACTATCTTCCCCGCTGACTCTTATGCCTTGTAGCGTATCGTGTGACAAAGTAACGGGCTGTCACTGTGCACTATTATACGCATGAAGCGATCGACAGTTTTATGTCGGTTATTAACTTGCGCCCAACACATCGTAACATCTGGGTCGCCATATTTATCCCGCAAAGGTGGTATTATAGATACTGCGTTCAGGTTTAGCTTTAGGTGGTCTGCTATTGCCTCGTTGGTCTAGTGGTTAGCATATTCGACTGCAGGTCACGAGCTCCCGGGTCCGATTCCCGGGTCGGGCAAATAATTGTTAGGTATTGGGTTTTTCTGTCGAGAAATTCTCAGTGCCAGCCCGGAGTTGGTAGCTGGCGGTGTTTCACCCCCGTGCCTCAGAGAGCACGTTAAGCAGTCGGTCCCGGTTATTATCAATTTATCACTATCATGTGATAATAGTCGTTAAAGCCCGCCAACCCACATTGGAGCAGCGTGGCGGGTCTAAACTCTAAATCCCTCTCTCTTATGAGAGAGGAGGCCTGTGCCCAGCAGTGGGAAGTTAAAAGGCTGTAGTGGTGGTGGTGGTGGTCTGATGTATTATTGAAAGAAACAAGAAAATGATTGGTTTCACGTTAAGTGAAATTAGAAAGAAAGAAAAGAAAAGAAAATGTCCCACTGTCGTATAAAAGTAATTTTTTTAATTATTAAAATCCAAAACTCCAGCAAAAATCCACAACTCTACTCCAGAAAATGTTATGTTAATTTAATGGGTACAGCTGTTTTATTTCATACGTTATAAACATAGATGGCGCTAGTAGTATAATTGATCGCGCTATCGTATCGAGTCATGGTCTAGTATTAATAGTTGTTCAACTCTGATTGTTAAGCGATTTGGTGTCGCTTATATTAAACATTAAAACCTTAGTTTTTGGATTGTTCCTTGGTTGGAGCACTATCTATCCTTAATCGTAGAAGTTCTCACTTCTCATTTCTCTAATCTCTTTAAATGTATGAAATGTACTTACATAATACTTAGCAAGAATTACGTTCATTCATTTATATTGAACTTTAAACTGCCTCCTTGATCTACTGACTACTGAGTACTGAGCAACATGTTACGGACAATGAGGTTCTGGGTTCGGCTTCGGGGTGAGGGGTCGCAGTCCCAAAAAAATAAAAAATAATTAATGTCATAAATTCAGCCAATCACCATAGAATCCAAAAATCAGCTTTGTTAACACCAAGTAGCGAGGCGAGACGCAAGCGAAGTAAGAATTAGATGCGAGTTGAATATTACAGAAATTCAGGCCTGTGAGCTACTTGTTTATTCACGCAAATCTAGTAACGACAAGTATAAATTAAAAATTAAAAAAACCCCGGACATTCGCCATTTTGTAGCGGCGGCCATCTTGGATTTGCAATAGTGCTATTCTACTAGTCAAGCCCTTTAATTTGATACCCATAGTAAGTGAGTTGTGGAAAAATATGTAATCCGCCATTTTGTAACGACGGCCATCTTGGACCGATTTTCATCAAACATAGCTAACAACAGTTTCGACTAATTCACCTTTCAAAAAAAAACGCATTCAAATCGGTCCACCCGTTTGAGCGCCACAGGGGAACAGACACACACACACACAGACACGTCAAACTTATAACACCCCGTCGTTTTTGCGTCGGGGGTTAAAAAAGAGATGGATATCCTCTGGATATGGAGACCTCTTTAAGCTTAAAAATATTAAAATTACTCTAATGTCATGTTCTATGTTCTTTTCTCGAACCAAGAAAAACAACACTTTACTTAAAAACACCTCATTGACGATAATAATCATGACAATTAGTTATATCGCACACCCTATATTTCACGGCACGATAAGAAGATAAGAGGGATCTATCAATTAACGGGACGATAAACGGTTCATTTCATCTCAGATATTACGTTGTGATTTAACGGACTATAATATCTATTATAACAAAAGTCATGGATGGTTTAGATTTGATTGACAATCTTATCGCGAGATAAGATAGATAAAAGTAATTTCTTGACCTACTCTAATTAATCTACTAAATAATATAGATTGCTAAAATCACGATAACAATGTTCTTCTTCTTTTTTTTAATTTATTTATTTACTAGCGGACCCGGCAGACGTCGTCCTGCCCGCTATTAGCGCCACCTACCGGGTCCAATTTTTCTACTTATAAACCTTCCTCTTGAGTCACTCTATCTATTAAAAAAAACCGCATCAAAATCCGTTGCGTAGTTTTAAAGATTTAAGCATACATAGGGATATAGGGACAGAGAAAGCGACTTTGTTTTATACTATGTAATGACTATTGATACATACATTTTTTATTTCTTCGTGCTCGTAAGCGCTTATGTTAGGCTTGTCTGAGCACTGCGCATCCCTCAATCATAATAATTCAGGTACATCTAAATACAAAGTTTTACAATGAAAAGAGCTCCTTTCTTCTTTTTCCACACGCCTAGGTGTTGCGCCGCATGAATCCAGCAACTCCGCGCGAAGCGTTTGATGTCGTCTGTCCACCTAGGATTAGTGATGATCCTCAAAGTCTATCGGTTCTTCGAATCGTGTACCCTGTCCATTCCCCATTGGTTACTCTGGTTGGCCAGACAAGTTGGTTGACAAGAGGTATGGCAAGATTAGCTCGCCTCTCGATATCAGGTGAGATCATAATCAAGAGCTAACTTGTAGATGAATAAAAAAAAAACAGATAACCTATCTTCTCCGCTGACTCTTATGCCTTGTAGCGTATCGTGTGACAAAGTAACGGGCTGTCACTGTGCACTATTATGGAAAGAAAAGAAAATAAAATGTCCCACTGTCGTATAAAAAGTAATTTTTTTAATTATTAAAATCCAAAACTCCAGCAAAAATCCACAACGCTACTCCAGAAAATGTTATGTAATGGGTATAGCGGTTTTTTTCATACGTTATAAACATAGATGGCGCTAGTAGTATAATTGATCGCGCTATCGTATCGAGTCATGGCCTAGTATTAATTAATGGTTGTTCAACTCTGATAATTGAATTATTTGTTTGGTGTCGCTTATACTAAGCATTACCTTAGTTTTTGGATTGTTCCTTGGTTGGAGCACTATAATTTATCCAAATAGGGTACTTTCGTTAGTGAAATAGTAGTTTATGAAACGGTTGCATAATAGAGGTTATTAAAACACGAGTGTTAGTTTAAAAAACGAGCCGCAGGCGAGTTTTTTAATAGTATTACACGAGTGTTTTAATAACTAATTATGTAGAGTTTCATACACTACTTTATCTAAGCTCATCAATAGGTATCTTACGTATAAAAGAAAAGACTAAGAAATTAACAAAATTATTTATTATAATAAGTATTCATGTTTTGGATATTGCAATTTATAAATGTACTCAATTCTTCAGGGGAGAACGTTTTTGCATTTTTCCCCTTAAAGCCCTGCGATTTTCTTTTTAAAACAGCAATCAGTCTTGTGTATTTAATAATATCGATTTGGTTGTAGATACTCAATATACTTTTGAGCATTGAGTATTTAGCCCATAAGGACAAAGACTTAAATTTATTTGATAATTCTTGGAAATATGCTAGCATTACATTTTCTGAAAATGAAGTGGTTTTTTTCAAAATTTTTCAACTCATAAAATCTTGGTAACATTTATCGTAAATTTTCTTTGATTTTGCTGGCAAAAGATTATTTGTCATTCCCGATGCTATTTCCAGAATGTCTGGTGGAGTTAAATTCTCTTCAGTATCACTGCTAGACATTTTTCCGCGCAACAAAAATCACTTGCAAAATTTTGAGTTACAAAAACTGAATAGTAAATAAATAATAAATTAAAAATTTAAATAATAGGCGCCAAAATTCAATTGTCAATTTCGAATGTGCGGTGCGTGCAGTGCGTCTATGGTCAATTATGGTAGCACTACACTCTGTCCTCTGGCCGCATCTTGCTACCGCCACACTTTCGCAGTAGTAGTAATAGGGTAACTTTGATAGCGGGATAATCATTGTAAGTAACAAAATTAAACTAACTAACTATTGTAAACTAACTATTGTACCTATTTCTTTTAAAATGTTTCTTTTGTTTAATTTATGTTTTTTTGGTGTACAATAAAGTATTAAATAATAATAATAATAATAAACACCCGGCATGGCTCAAAAATACCAGAACCCAGTGCCTGTACTATAATGTAGAAAAAATTATTTTTTAACATTGTTTTGCAATAATTTCCTAACAAAGTAGTGTTATAATGAACTTTTTTAATTTTTTTTTAAATATTATAGATGTATGTGAATAAAGTAGTCCAATATATGACACATTTTGATTTCATATTCGGAATTTTATGATATGAGAGTAGATAAAATAAATTATGAAATTTGATAAAAATAAAAATTTATGTAGAAATATACTTAAACTAGTATGGCGCGTGGGTGCGCGGCCCGCAAGCGGACCGCGAGGATTCGAGTAGTTTTTGTTTGAGCACGTCCCACCTATCTTCAATACCCTCGCCGTGCTCTTCATCCGTCTCCAAAATCTTCGATCATCAGCTCTTTCCGTATTTTTCCATCAATAATTTTTTTTTGTGTAGAAAAATAAATTTCGCCATCTTGTTTTTTTCTGTTCATCAAGTAGACTTTTAGGTCTTGATCATCTTTTTCCCAGAAACCACTCTTCCATCTTTTATGCTTGGTGAGATAGACTCTGACGAAATTTGTATAGCCGCCATCTTGAATCCGCCATTTTGTTTTTTTTCAGCTCAGTGCCAATTGGATGAGGTTTTGAGTAATTTTTGTTTGAGCACCTCCCATCTATCTAACATACCCTGCCCGGGCTCCTCATCCATCTTCCAAACCCTCAATCATCATGTCTTTCCATATTTTTCTTTGAGAGTTCTCCAAAGAATCGCATCAAAGCCTTGCATAGTTTACAACTTGTAGTCTCTTCAATATTCGCCATACATTTTCTATGGAAAAATAAATTCCGCCATTTTGATTTTTTTTTTCAATTCATCAAGTAGACCTTTGGATCCTCATCATCTTTTGCGAAGAAACCACTCTTCCATCTTTTATACCCTCCGAGATGGAGACCGATGAAATTTGTATGGCGGCCATCTTTTTTTCGCCATTTTGAATTTTTTTTCAGCTAACTGCCAATTGGATGACGTTTCGAGTGACATTTGTTCGAGCACCCCCCACCTATCTTCAATACCTTAAGCGTGCTGCTCACCTGTCTCCGAAATCCTCAATCATCAGCTCTCTCCATATTTTTGTTCCGAATGAATTTTTGTCCTCTATACGACACCATTATTGAAAAAAAAAATTTTCATACAAAATTGTTCAGGAGAGGTGATCAATGAGTCAGTGACCCAATCAGCACGAGCAGCTATATATATATTAATATTCTGATTTTGAGTCATAAAAGCACATGATTATTTTATTAAATTAAAATTAAAAGTCGTAATTTCCCATCTGTATATCACGTGACCTAAAACACGAGCCGCCTTGTTGTGACGTCATAATGATAGAAAATACTAATATTAATCTGTGGTCATATAAGCAAAAACTAATATTAATCTGTGGTCATACAAGAAAGATAGAACCTATGGAATCTAAACTCCAAACAAAAAAGGAATGTTGATATTTTTTAATATAGTATTATATAAATAAATATTTTCGATATATCTATATTTTTAAATATATCGATATCGGAGTTCGATATACCGAAAAAAATATCGATATTTCGATATATCAGCTTTATTTAAAAAATCGTAAGTCACTTCAAAAATGATTACACAGTTATATTATAGTCCAGTATCTTTATCAAACAAATTAAATTATAAATATATATATATGTGTTAGGTTATAGTTCTTAGTAATTATTTTATTAAAATAAGGTACAATATGGCCTGTTCCCGACACTTATCAGAAGGTAGTGCTTCTGATAAGTGTCGGGATAGCCTAAACGTAAGTTTTGTCACTTCCTTACTTATGTCAAGTGACAAGGACTATAGTTGTGAATAAGCTATCCGACACTTATCAGATGGTGGTGAAACAGGGCCTTATACCAATATTTTTAAATGACGTTATCACGTAAAATATTCATCCGTAAGCCGACTTGACAGACAACTAATGATGTTTACAAAGATGTTTTAACATTCTGGAATTCGGCAGAACAGAAGTCTGGGTTACATGCAAAAGTTGTTGCTTCAGAGTACAATGAACTTTATGGTTTTTGTCTATATGACCATAGATTAATGATTAGTATTAACTATCATTATGACGTCAAAACAAGGCGGCTCGTGTTCAAGGTTACGTGATATACAGATTAACGATTACGACTTTTAATTTTAATTTAATAAAAAAATAATGTGCTTTTATGACTCAAAATCAGAATATTTAAGTATATTTCAATATAAATTTTTATTTT
The DNA here is from genome assembly GCA_920104075.1 of Melanargia galathea. Taxonomy (NCBI): domain Eukaryota; kingdom Metazoa; phylum Arthropoda; class Insecta; order Lepidoptera; family Nymphalidae; genus Melanargia; species Melanargia galathea. Next base: position 3,696,799 of record OV049872.1, on the reverse strand, counting down.
TATCAAATTTCTTAATTTATTTTTCACTAGCGAATGTACCTATTTATTACCCCAGAGGTATCATCATCATCATCATGATCAACCCATTACCGGCTCACTACAGAGCACGGATCTCCTCTCAGAGTGAGAGGGCCTTGGCCATAGTCCACCACGCTGGCCAAGCGGATTGGTAGACTTCACACACCTTTGAGAACGTTATGGAGAACTCTCAGGCATGCAGGTTTCCTCACAATGTTTTCCTTCACCGTTAAAGCAAGTGATATTTAAATTCTTAAAACGCACATAACTCCGAAAAGTTAGAAGTGCGTGCCCGGGATCGAACCCACGACCTCCGATTAGAAGTCGGTCGTCCTAGCCATTAGGCTATCACAGCTTTATCACAGCTTTTTGTATCTACATTTCGATATCAAACTATCGATATATCGTCCAAAAAATATTAGTAATAAAGAAAAAGTAGCCCAGGTGAATGACTTTATCTTCACTACAATATTTAAGGCGCAAACTCCAGTGTTATATAGAATACATTTATAACCTTCTTGTATATCATTGTTACGTCATGAAATGGCTGACTTATTGGCTGACAGCGTTTTCGCGGCATTAAAAAATGTTTAAAATTTAATTTAATTTTATGGCATGAACGCGTGTTTATTTTGCCGAAATATATTTTTTGTGGCTTTTTATTAACAAAAACAACATTTTGAAGTGCTTTTTCAAACACAGTAGAATACCCTATTCTCACTACTCTAATCTCTTAAATGTAAGAAGTTAAGAACTATGAACTATCTGCTAACTAACTACTTAATACTTAGTAAGAGTTACGTTCATTCATTTATATTGAATTTTTAACTGCCTCATTGATCTACTGACCAACACAACATGTTAGGGACCATGAGGTTCTGGGTTCGGCTCCGGGGTCGCAGTCCCAAACAAATAAAGAATGTCATAAATTCAGCCAATCACCATTCAATCCAAAAATCAGCTTTGTTAACGCCAAGTAGCGAGGCGAGACTTTCCTCAACCGACCTACTGATTTCTCCCGTGTCCCATCGGACTATGAGAGTGAGGGAATAGAGAATGGAAAAGTTTTTTTATTCGAACAAACTTTTGCAAGTGCTTTTGGATTGTCAAAATTTAATTTATTACTGGTTCGGAATATCGTTCCTATACCGAAAAAATTCAGCAAGTAATTCAGTGGAGGGTATATGCGTTTACTTGATTCAGCATTTGAACGAAATTGAGTTTCAGCCATGTAAATCTATCTATACATCTATACATATAATAAAATCGTAGAATTTCCGTGTCTGTACATTGAAGATTTTTGCAAAATAATAACGGGGGGATGTTATGGATAAGTAATAGAACGTAAAAAAGCTATTTTTGAAATTTTTGTCTGTTTGTCTGTTTGTCTGTTTATCTGTTTGTCTGTTTATCTGTTTGTCTGTTTGTCTGTATGTTTGTGCGCGCATCAACTACTAAATGGATTGAAATGAAACTCGGCATGATTTAAGTTCATACTATGGAGTAACATATAGGATACCTTTTATCCCGAAATTCAGCACGGTTCCCTTGGGAGAGGGGATGAAAGGCAAAATGTGTACTTAGCTGTAATTCGTTAACGGGTGGTCCGATTTCATTCATTCTTTTTTTGTTAGAAAGTAGATACTTTAAAGACTACTGGCTAATCTCTGAAAGGCTGGACCGATTTTGATGGGACTTTCACTGGCGGATGTTTACATTTTGATGTACCTAAACATCCGCCAGTGAACTTTTTACAGTTTTTAGCAAGGTATAAGCTCAAAGGAGCTTAGGAAAAACAAAATGATTCCCACGGGATTATTAAAATCAATATCCACGCGAACGAAGTCGCGGGTTTCCGCTTGTATGTAATATAGAAGAAGATATAGAAAATCGCAAGTTCATGTAATTTGAGTATATCCGCTCGTACTTAATATACATTAAAGCTCAAGGGCATAATGATGACGGCAGATTATTACACATTTTATTCCAATAGGTGTATTATATAGGTAGTTATGGTGCAGGTGCACTTCGCGTAAAGCGCAGGCCACATTGAGAGCGAAACGAAACGAAACGTGTCGCTACCGCGTCCCCCGCGTCCCCCGTAACCCCCGGCGCAAAAACGACGGGGTGTTATAAATTTGACGTGTCTGTGTATGTGTGTGTTCCCCTGTGGCGCTCAAACGGGTGGACCGATGTGAATGCGGTTTTTTTGTTTGAAAGGTGAATTAGTCGAGAGTGTTGTTAGCTATGTTTGATGAAAATCCGTTCAAGATGGCCGCCGCGACAAAATGGCGGATTACATATTTTTTCACAACTCACTTATTATGGGTACCTATCAAATGAAAGGGCTTGACTAGTAGAATAGCATTGTTGCAAATCAAACATGGCCGCCAACACAAAATAGCGAATGTCGGGGGTTTTTTTAATTTTTAATTTATACTTGTTTATGTCCAGAACTCTTCGTACCTCCAACATAATATTATAACTGTACCGTGTCCCGATCCCCCTAATTGTCGTGCTGGTTTCCTGCGTTATATTATTGCGGTTGATATTATAATAATACTGTTTATCCTAAACGCGGCCCCGGTCGTCGTGATCACGCCGCAACTGTGTCAGCTGTGTCACGAGACATCCTTAGTCGCCGCTTTCTATTCGCCTTCGGGGTGTTTTCTCCCACGAAAAGGTACAACAACAAGCTTGGTTATATGAGTATTACATTGTACGTCTCTTCCTGCATCGCATTCCCCATTATAAGAAATGCCTAGTAGGAAGACAGCCTAAACAAAATGTACCTAAAGACAGCACCCCGATTGTATATTGAAAAACTTTGAGGAGCTTTGAATTCGGGTTGGTTGAATTCTCAAAGTATACGAGCTTCAGATGAAAATTGTTCTCAAAATTAATGTGGTCTACAAGCGGACACCCGCGACTTCGTTCGCGTGGATATTGGTTTTTAAAAATCCCGTGAGTATCATTTTGTTTTTCCTAAGCTCCTTTGAGCTCATACCTTGCTAAAAACTGTTAAAAGTTCACTGGCGGATGTTTAGTTAGATCAAAATGCAAACATCCGCCACTGAAAGTCTTATCAAAATCGGTCCAGCCTTTCAGAGCTTAGCCAGTAATCTTCAAAGTATTTCCTTTCTAACAAAAAAAGAATGAATGAAATCGGACCACCCGTTAACGAATTACAGCTAAGTACACATTTTGACTTTCATCCCCTCTCCCAAGGGAACCGTGCTGAATTTCGAGATAAAAAGTATCCTATATGTTACTCCATAGTATGAACTTAAATCATGCCGAGTTTCATTTCAATCCATTCAGTAGTTTTCACGTGATGCGCGCACAAACATACAGACAAACAGATAAACAGACAAACAAATAAACAGACAAACTGACAAAAATTTCAAAAATAGGTTTTTTACGTTCTATTAATTATCCCTAACATGAAACATCCCCAAACAATATAGTTATTGTTTTGCAAAAATCTTCAATGTACAGATACGGCAATTCTACGATTTTATTAATATATATATAGCTGCTCGTGCTGATTGGGTCACTGACTCATTGATCACCCCTCCTGTAAAATTTTGTATGAAAAATTTTTTTTTCACTAATGGTTTCGTATAGAGGACAAAAATTCATTCGGAACAAAAATATGGAGAGAGCTGATGATTGAGGATTTCAGAGACGAGCGACGGGCACGCTTAAGGTATTGAAGATAGGTGGGAGGTGCTCGAGCAAAAGTCATTTGAAACATCATCCAATTGGCAGTGAGCTGAAAAAAAAATTCAAAATGGCGAAAAAAAGATGGCCGCCATACAAATTTCGTCGGTGTCCATCTCGGAGGGTATAAAAGATGGAAGAGTGGTTTCTTCGCAAAAGATGATCAGGATCCAAAGGTCTACTTGATGAATAGAAAAAAAATTCAAAATGGCGGAATTTATTTTTCCATAGAAAATGTATGGCGAATATTGAAGAGACTACAAGTTGTAAACTATGCAAGGCTTTGATGCGGTTCTTTGGAGAACTCTCAATGAAAAATATGGGAAGACATGATGATTGAGGGTTTGGAAGATGGTTGAGGAGCCCGGGCAGGGTATGGCAGATAGATGGGAGGTGCTCAAACAAAAATTACTCAAAACCTCATCCAATTGCCACTGAGCTGAAAAAAAAAAAAACAAAATGGCGGATTCAAGATGGCGGCTATTCAAATTTCGTCGGTGTCTATCTCACCAAGTATAAAAGATGGAAGAGTGGTTTCTTGGCAAAAGATGATCAAGAACTGAAGATCTACTTGATGAGCAGAATGATTCGAAGAAAAAATATGGAGAGTGATAATGATCGAGGATTAGGAATATGGGAGAGATAGGTGGAGGCTGCTCAAACCAAAATACCCGAAAGCGAAACCTCGCGGTCCGCTTGCGGGCCGCGCTCCCACGCGCCCTACTAGTTAATATATATATAGCTGCTCGTGCTGATTGGGTCACTGACTCATTGATCACCCCTCCTGTAAAATTTTGTATGAAAAATTTTTTTTTCACTAATGGTTTCGTATAGAGGACAAAAATTCATTCGGAACAAAAATATGGAGAGAGCTGATGATTGAGGATTTCAGAGACGAGCGACGGGCACGCTTAAGGTATTGAAGATAGGTGGGAGGTGCTCGAGCAAAAGTCATTTGAAACATCATCCAATTGGCAGTGAGCTGAAAAAAAATTCAAAATGGCGAAAAAAAGATGGCCGCCATACAAATTTCGTCGGTGTCCATCTCGGAGGGTATAAAAGATGGAAGAGTGGTTTCTTCGCAAAAGATGATCAGGATCCAAAGGTCTACTTGATGAATAGAAAAAAAATTCAAAATGGCGGAATTTATTTTTCCATAGAAAATGTATGGCGAATATTGAAGAGACTACAAGTTGTAAACTATGCAAGGCTTTGATGCGGTTCTTTGGAGAACTCTCAATGAAAAATATGGGAAGACATGATGATTGAGGGTTTGGAAGATGGTTGAGGAGCCCGGGCAGGGTATGGCAGATAGATGGGAGGTGCTCAAACAAAAATTACTCAAAACCTCATCCAATTGCCACTGAGCTGAAAAAAAAAAAAACAAAATGGCGGATTCAAGATGGCGGCTATTCAAATTTCGTCGGTGTCTATCTCACCAAGTATAAAAGATGGAAGAGTGGTTTCTTGGCAAAAGATGATCAAGAACTGAAGATCTACTTGATGAGCAGAATGATTCGAAGAAAAAATATGGAGAGTGATAATGATCGAGGATTAGGAATATGGGAGAGATAGGTGGAGGCTGCTCAAACCAAAATACCCGAAAGCGAAACCTCGCGGTCCGCTTGCGGGCCGCGCTCCCACGCGCCCTACTAGTTAATATATATATAGCTGCTCGTGCTGATTCATTGACTGACTCACTGATTGATCACCCCTTCTGTAAAATTTTGTATGAAAATTTTTTTTTTCACTAATGTTTTCATATAGAGGACAAAAATTCATTCGGAACAAAAATATGGAGAGAGCTGATGATTGAGGATTTCGAAGACTGGTGAAGAGCACGCTTAAGGTATTGAAGATAGGTGGAGGGTACTCGAACAAATGTTACTCGAAACGTCATCCAATTGGCAGTGAGCTGAAAAAAAATTCAAAATGGCGAAAAAAAGATGGCCGCCATACAAATTTCGTCGGTGTCCATCTCGGAGGGTATAAAAGATGGAAGAGTGGTTTCTTCGCAAAAGATGATCAGGATCCAAAGGTCTACCCGATGAATAGAAAAAAAATTCAAAATGGTGGAATTTATTTTTCCATAGAAAATGTATGACGAATATTGAAGAGACTACAAGTTGTAAACTATGCAAGGCTTTGATGCGGTTCTTTGGAGAACTCTCAATGAAAAATATGGGAAGACATGATGATTGAGGGTTTGGAAGATGGTTGAGGAGCCCGGGCAGGGTATCGCAGATAGATGGGAGGTGCTCAAACAAAAATTACTCAAAACCTCATCCAATTGGCACTGAGCTGAAAAAAAAAACAAAATGGCGGATTCAAGATGGCGGCTATACAAATTTCGTCGGTGTCTATCTCACCAAGTATAAAAGATGGAAGAGTGATTTCTTGGCAAAAGATGATCAAGAACTAAAGATCTACAATTTGATGAACAGAAAAAAATCAAGATGGCAAAATTTATTTTTTTCACACAAAATATACAATGGCGAATATTGAAGAGACTATAAGTTGGGAAACTATACAAGACTTTGTTTTAATAAGATATAAGAACTCTCCTTCTGGAAAATGATTCGGAGAAAAAAATTTGGAGAGTGATGATGATCGAGGGTTTGGAAGATGGATGAGGAGCACGGCCTGGGTTAAAGATGCTGAAAATGATAGAAGAAGGTGGAGGCTGCTAAAACAAAAATAATACTGAAATCCCCGCGGTCCGCTTTAGCGGGCCGCGCAGCCAAGCGCCCTACTAGTTATATGTATAGATGTATAGATTTCACCAAAAACTTCTAAAAAGGCCTTCATATCATTATGTCGTAGATTCAACTGTTTCGGCTATCATCGTTAACATCTGGACCGTGACCGTCTAAAGTACCTATATAACCCTTATAAAGTGTATAAGATTAAAGTCCTTAAGTAAATAGGAATAAGGGTTTAATTGCTATGAAATTTTTCACATGTGATTTGCATTTTAACTGCATTGTTATAAAGTCCATAGGCCTACTTAGAAGTAGATTCATTACAACCAGTCGCCTTTGCCTTTTTAAGGTGATTTTCAATACAGTAAATGCGTGCAACGTCAGCAGCAAGGTTCGGTCGCATCGGGCGCATCTAAGAACTGCAGATGACTGAGGTTGTTGCAGAGTGCTGACATGCGACCGCTGCTTACGCAATTTTACGGCGTGGACGATGCTACTGACATCACTTGCATTTATAGCACTAATACGCCTCTTTAAACTTTAACTGCCTCATTGGTCTATTTTTTACGTGAATTTCGGCCAAACGAGCAAGAACATATGCAGCACCAGAGGAACCAATAATGTGCTGCGGCCGCCTAGTGGCTAGCTTCGTCGGCTACGGACCATGAGGTCATAGGTTCGGTTCCCGGGTCGGGCCAGAAAAAGGGAAATTATTGAGGTTTTCTGTCTACAAAGGTTCAGTAGCATTTTAGAGTCATGAAGTTTGCGGTGTCAGATACACCCCCGTGCACTTGATCTCTCTCCGGTCGTATCGCATCGTATTATGAGAGGGAGGGAATAGAGTGTGCAAATTTGTATGCGTACACTTGTGCGTTATAATATCTCCCGCGTAGTGACTAGTGTCCTCCGTTGACATCAGCCACCGTGGATGAAATTCGGCCGGGAGGACATTACTTATACGCCTCTTGCTGCTACAAATGTTCGAAAAACTTCAAAATTAACTTGATACCTGGGCATTTCCGCCAACGACAAAAAATCATGTAACAATTAGCTAGCAGCCAAAATACTCATTATCTTTGTGACTTTTAAATTTAATAATGTTATAAAATCCATTCTCTACATCGTCTGTTAGTATCAGTAGTCTATCTGTTATAGATATTAAACAACAACAAAAATTATACCTTAGTCGACGCAAATTCTAGTGTAACAAACTACGTTTTCTACATTCATTACGAATTTACAAGAAAAAGAGCAAACAAATTGACTTCATACTAACATTCCTAGAATAAACGCCTTTTACTGATATCGAACCATGTCATAACATAATGCTATATGGTGTAGGTATATATTCTTTTGGTTGTAATATATGAGTATCTCGAAAATCGGTCATTACCAAATCACACACAATATTTCAATTTTCAAGTTATTTATTCACCCGCCCCCCACTTCAGTTAGAGAGATGCGAAGCTTTCGCCATCAGCACGCTGATGAATGCTGTGAGTGGCGGATGTGTTGCATAATCCGGTCTCAGGATGCATTCTTTTGCGAAACTATAAAAAATGTCCTTACCTACATAGAGTGAAATGTACTAATAAATAAACATTTTATCCTGTTTATTTTTGAATAAGATTGAATGTAATAGTACTATGAATGTCTATCCGGTGATTAGAAACTAGAAATCCTTGATTTAAGTACAAAATTATCAGAAAATGGTCAAAATGTCACTACCGGTACTGTCTTTACCGTGGTTAACCAGAAGCTACGGTAAGGACACGATAGCTACGGAAATGACTAATTGCATCACATACAAAGAGAAGCTGGCGTGAACAAGCAAATGATGTCGTCATCATTGTGAGTAGGTGTCTCCCCTTCACCCCGCCCACCTTCACAAAGCATCATTTCATACAAAAATACCATCCCCTCTTGGAGATGGTACAGCGCTCCATCTCCTCTTGCTCTGTTGCTAATAATAATTAATCTGACTGTCTCGATGGGCTTTTTATTGACGAAGGGAGAAGTAGGTATTTAAAATGCAGTGTTTGTTGCACTTAGAAATTCTATTCTAACTCGTATTATTAATTATTCTTATGATCAAAGCATCATTTAGAGACTTCAAAAACATAAATTATTTATTACGTCGATATTTACACCCAAAAATATTAAAATGTCGAACGTGAATACGGCAGCAAATAAAGAAAGAACGACGAATAAATAAAAAGAATCGATATGAATATATAAATCTTGAAAAATATGCAGAATTACTGGAAAAAGAAAGAGAGCGTTAAAGAAAAAGAAAACAAGCAAAAAAAACTTAAAAGCATTGCAGACATGCCAGAAAGAGAAAGGAGGTTGATAAGAAAGAAATGGAAAATTAATAAAAACTATATATTACTTGTATTATTACTTATGCATATTATGACGATTACAACTTTTGCAACTTTTTGAATCGTTATATCTCAAAAACGGTAGCTCTTACGAAAAAAAGTATTAAGTCATTTTTAATAGATAATTATCTGATCTACAATTTTTGTTTGGACTAATTTTATGATAAAATTATAGTCCATTGAAATGTTACAATTTAAGGACCGAATATTGCATTTTATAGAGGACGCAATTTTATTTTTGGGACATGTGTCAATAGAAGCTTAACCTCAAGTTTATAGGGTCGCCACCCTTGTCCCCCGGCCGCCATCTTGGAAAAAGGGATGATAACACTTTTTTCGCGATATCTCGGAAACACAAAAAAATCGTAAAGACATAATTTGTAGCAAATTGTTTTGCCTACAAATATGTTTATATAACTTTTTGCCCTAAATTAAAAATTAAAGAAGTTATAAGCAAAACGTGAGATTTTTTTTTTAAATCTTTTTTGCTCTATTACTTTTTTTTATACATTTTACAAAAAAAAATTACCTCAGAAAAATCATTTTTTTTTAATTTTATTCACTTAAAACGCTGTTACTGCACTCCAAAGTTGACCGGGTTCGTCAATGCTCATGAGAATCCGGAGAAAAAAAGATTTTATAATAATTTTCTTACTTGTTTCCACATAACTTCTTTAATTTTTAATTTAGGGCAAAAAGTTATATAAACATATTTGTAGGCAAAACAATTTGCTACAAATTATGTCTTCACAAATTTTTTGTAAGACGCATAGTTTCCGAGATATCGCGAAAAAAGTGTTTTCACCCCTTTTTCCAAGCTGGTGGCCAGGGGACAAGGGTGGCGACCCCACAAACTTGAGGTTAAGCTTTTATTAACCCCCACACATGTCCCAAAAATAAAATTGCGTCCTCTAAAAAAATGCAAAGCTCATGAAACATTTCATTTCCGTTTTGCTGAAAATCGCGAAAAACCCGTTTTTGCAACCTTTGACCCCGAGTAATTTTTTTCCAGGTGTTGGATCGATGAGGACTTTTCACATTTCATTTATAATAGTGTTTTGAACAATCTTACCAATTTTCAGCCAAATGTGAATTTTTGTAACCTTGGAAGTCTAAATTGACCGGGCTAAAAATAACACCTGGAGATCTGAAGGAAAATTTTAATTTAATTTATATTATTAGCACAATTTTAATTATTATTAACACAAATTGCTTTAAAACTTGAGATAGATTAAGATGTCAATTATCTTCTTCTATTCTATACAATATACATACTTAATAATATAATAAAATCGTAGACTTGCCGTATCTGTACATTAAAGATTTTTGCAAAATAATAACTGGGGGATGTTAGGGATAAGTAATAGAACTTAAAAAAGCAATTTTTGAAATTTTTGTTTATCTGTTTGTCTGTATGTTTGTGCGCGCATCACGCAATGACTACTGAATGGTTTGAAATGAAACTTGGCATGATTTAAGTTCATAATATGGAGTAACATATAGGATACTTTTTATTCCGAAATTCAGCACGGTTCTCTTGGGAGAGGGGATGGAAGTCAAAACGTGTACTTACTTAGCTGTAATTCTTAATGCGTGGTCCGATTTCATTAATTCTTTTATTGTTAGACTTTTCTTTTGAGATACTTTATAGATTACCGGCTAATCTCTGAAAGGCTGGGTCGATTTTGATGGGACGTTCACTGGCGGATGTTTACATATTGATGTACCTAAACATACGCCAGTGAACTTTTAACAGTTTTTAGCAAGGTATGAGTTCAAAAGAAAAACCAAGAGTACCCGCGGGATTTTTAAAAACCTAAATCCACGCGGACGAAATCGCGGGCATCCTCTATTTTTATAATATTTTGATTAGGTACCTACAGTAAAAATGTTGATTATATATATTATTTTGATTTTTAACCATGACATAGAGAGATTAAGTCAGATTTCAGACATCCGAGTTCCGACTGTAAAGCAGTCATTGCCGTACTTTAATGTCCTTACCGTTCCTTACGAGTTTTAATTATTTATGATGGCAATAAAAAAAACCCACGATGAAAACATTTCCTTCTTCGATTTTCTATTGACTGCAGTTACTTTAATTGGATAATGTTACAGTTTTTTTTTAGCGTGTCCTTACCGTGTTTTTTGTGTCCATACCATTTTTTCAACATGGAATATTTATTAAACTTCTCAAAATAATTCTTGTACACAGAAGTGAGACCTTTATAATGGTTGTGGAAATATATTAAAGCCATCCAGAATCTGATATCTAAAGATTTTTTTTAATCTTTCAAATTTTGCAATTTGGCGGAAATGCCCACCTAATTATGCAAGTCAGGTCAAGGTAAATGTTAATATAGATGTACTTCATAATAATATGTAGCTGTATGTTAATGTAAACGTTTTGATTGTTACAGGTAATTAATGGCACGATAAAATACAATCGAGTACAACAAAGGAATCGGTCTGTAACTGTGTATGCTATGATGATATTTATTAAACTCGAACCGACGATGCAATGGTCTATGGTAATTTACCATAGACCAGGAATGGCGAACCAATGGCACGCGTGCCAGTGAAGGCACGCGACACAATATTTTGGGCACACAGCCGATTATAAAGTTCACCATGAAGTTTCACCATATTACATGTACTTTAATTTGAATAACGTGTATAACTTGATTTTTACACATTTTAACATTTTTTTTTAAATTTATCTATACATTGCAAAATGTATTTTTTAAGAGTTTTGAGTACCTATTTAGTAAAATTATTTGACGGCACGTCTATGGCGTCATTAAACATTTGTTTACAAAAAAATGGCACGTTGATACATAAAGGTTCGCCACCCCTGCCATAGACCATTGCATCGGTTCGATTGGTAAATCACTGATTGGGTACAACATTTGTGTAACCATAGATAAAAAAATAAGTGTATTTTATTGAGTTATCTTTAATTTAGATAAAAGATAACTTATAATAGTTAATACATAGTATACAGAACATATCTAACGAGTGAGCTTTACTTATTCCTATTCAGTTAGTTCGTGTTTTTAGATCCCGAACTTAATCGGAAGTTTATGAATAGATATTCCGTTAAAGGATCAAGTAAATATTGTACAAAAATCGGTTAATATCGGTCGTAACAACATCGACGGAACCAATCTAGTTACAAAAGTTTGACAGCTAAAAATAGCGTGGATTGGTCATTATTTATTAAAAGCTTTAACCTCAGTTGTAACTTATAAGTTATAGATCACCTACATAATATTATGTGGCGTTTTTCTAAACGCTGTAACATTTTGCAGTACTACCTTCTAATAAGAAATTAAATAAATAGGCGGCAAGAATAAACAATATTCAATGTTTTCAAATGTAAAACTTTATTTGTAAAGTTTAGATACAAGTATAAAATTATATACAGTTGTACTTGATTATAAAATTGTAGCCGCTGCCCTTCACTGTTTCACAGGTAACAAAAATAATAAAAAAATTAAACACAATAATGACGTGTTAATTAAATATTGATAAACACAACTTGTTACAAGTGCTATAACATTTCTGCTATGATATAAGAATATAATATGTAGTTTGTGAATATAGAATTATTGGATGACTCAGCAACATTTGCCCTTGGTTGACGATGAACAACATGGTTCATCTTCTTTTCCTTTGCCCTTTCCGCCATCAGTGCAGGCACAATCATCGCAAATCTCAATTTTACCTTCCTCATCGCGGCAAACACAAATGCATTTCGCTCCACCGGTTAGAATGCAAACGCATCCCGACTTATCAACTTCATCAGATGATTTTACGCACTTGCACTCTCCACAGCGTTGTAATTTCGATTCATTGGTAGGTGTTATACATTCGCAATCGTCACATCTCACTATTTTATTTTCGCTATTGAAACAAATGCAAATACAGTCCTTTCCTTTTGTTGGAATGCATTCACAACTTTCTCGGTCACATTTTCCTGTTTCTTGCTTTGCGTTTAAAGAACAAACGCAGTTATCACAACGCTTCAATCCACCTTTTTCGTCGCGACATACACACACGCATTCAGCTCCATCAGTTAGGATGCATACGCATCCCGACTTATTGCATTCCTTGGAAGTATCGATACATTGACAGTCATCGCAGCGGACTATTTTGCCGTCGCTATTCACACAAATGCAAATGCAATCCTTTCCGTCAGTTGGGATGCAGGCACATCCCTCTTTGCCACATTTTCCAGACTTTTCGTTTGCGTCTGAAGAGCAAACGCAGTCATCACAGCGTTTAAATCCACCCTTTCCATCGCGGCATACGCAAATGTATTTAGCTCCACCAGTTAGAATGCATACGCATCCCGACTTATTGCATTTGCGTGAAGATTGAGCGCACTTGCAATCGTCACAGCGCACCAGCTCACCATCAGAATCTAAACGGATACATACGCATTTTTTACCTTCAGTTGGAATGCATTTGCATCCGGCTTTGCTACATTGTAGCTCATCTTTTCCTGTAAGTTCAGAGTCCAGGGAACACGAGCAATCGTCACAGCGTATGAAATCTCCTTCGCCGTCACGACATACACAAATGCAATCCGCTCCTCCGGTTGGAATGCATTTGCAATTTTTCTCCTCGCATTCGCATGAAGACTCGTCACATTCACAGTTGTCACATCGCACGATGTTGTCCTTCGCGTCCAGACACACGCAGACACAAGGTTTGCCGTCGGTTGGAATGCAAAAGCATCCCGCTTTGTCACATTTCATGTCACAATTGCGGTTCTTGTTGATGGTTACTTTGCAGCAAGGCATTTTGAATTGGTTGTAGATTTTAGAAACGAATCTGGAAAAATGAAATTAAAATTAATAAGATGATTAATCATTCCTACTTAATATTTAGTTGCAAAATATTTAACCTTTTTTTTTGTCTGGATTAAACTTCGAAACGGATTTTGATGGGATTTACACAGGCAGGTAGAAGACTATGTAAGGAGTGAGTTGGTTATCTCAGAAATATTAAGGGTTCCTGCTTAAAAATAAATCTGTTGATATTATGGGGAATATTAAATCGGCTTACATTTTCACGCTGTTAACTTAACATGACGTTTGGCAAAGAGATAGCCTAGGTTTCATTTTAAGCTGAGAAATCAAAGAAAAAACCACAAGTTACACACCTTCATCCCTTAAGTAGTTTTTGAGTTTATCGCGAACAGACAGACAGACAGACGCGGCGGAGGATTTTGTTTTATATTATGTAGTGACAATATTCAGATAACAATACACATAAAAACACATTATCAAAACACTCACGCTTGTATCTCCACACAGTTGCTCCGTCGGTTATCACTAACAACACTGATAAGAGATAAGCGGCCCGTGGGTTTATATTCATTCATAATAACAACTCGTGTGCAAAGCCGATGCGCGAGTCATAGGGCCGTGCGCATACCTAGGGGATTGCCTCGTTCATTTGTATATATCTCGCGTACGACGTACAACTCTATGTCAATGTGATAAGGCACATTTATTCTTTATCAGTGAGAAAAGTTCTCGAACACACTGATCCATTACATTGCAATTGTAATTAACAATTGAGATCGTAACTAAAAGATCGTACCTACTACGTGTAGGAAAAAGTTTTAGTTTTCAGAGTGTAACAGCAATTATATTAATGAACTAGATGATGCCCACGGCTTCGCCCGTGTGGATTTAGGTTTTTAAAAATCCCGTGGGAACTTTTGATTTTACAGAACAAAAAGTAGCTTATTTGTTAAGTAACCCGTCTCCAAAACGGAAAAATCCCGTGGGATCCCCACGATTTCGGAATGCAATTACTTACAGCATCAGGGTTGAGGAGTTGGATATGTACCTACTCGAGTTCATTCAACGATAAAGTCTTTAATTGGTACCCCAATATCAATTTAGATAACCGACAGTTTCTGAATCCCATTAGTTTTGAGGGATCAGGTCCCCTACAGCATCAGGATTGAGGAGTTGGAATCCAAATTTTTTATAAAACAGGGTCGCCAAGTTTTTCTATCGATTAAAAAAAGAATTACTTAAATCGGTTCAGAAATCTCGGAGATATCGGTGTACATAGGTTAAAAAAACACAACTCCTCCTTTTTTGAAAGTCGGTTAAAAAAGTAGCCTATGTTACTCCCTGGTTAATTCTCTACTTGTATGTGAAAGTCCCGTCAAAATCGGTTCAGCCGTTCCAAAGATTAGCCCGTTCAAACAGACAGACAGACAGACAGACAGACAGACAAAAATTTTAAAAACGTGTGATTCGGTTATAGTATCGTTCAAATAACCATATGAGCTTAATATGAGGTAGTTATTTCGATATTACAGACAGACACTTCAATTTTATTTATTAGTATAGAAGTATAGATTTATATAAAATTATGCAAACATAATTATTTAAGTTACATTTTCGACTTATAATAATTATATTCCAATACTTTGGAGTCCAGAGTACAGATTACAATTTCATAAAGTTTTAAAGTATTTTTTGGACTCTTCATTCTTCGAACTACTATGTACACTTTTGTTTCGGAACCATCGATGTTCGCAACGATGTTGGGCTATGTCGGCGACTTATTATTATTTCAAAGAGTTCATTTCTCTTCAAATCGAAAAGTATGAATACAGTACACGATGACGTCATACAGCTACATGTGTATGACGTCACGCACCTGCTTGCATCAGCCCCGTGCAGACTGTTGCAACCAGTGACATTCAGCCGGCCGGAACGAGCGGAACGTGACTCACACTTGAGTGATATTGTATACATACGTACTTTCATACTATTTTTATCGATGACCTGCTTGCTGGTTCCGTGTTTGATTCCCGGCTGATCCAATCAGGGTGATTATTTTATAATAGCTTTCACGACTTGATCCGCATTATATTTTTCAAAAAATTATAACATTTCAGTTTTTTTTTTTAAATAAAAAGTAAGGTAAACATCCCATGTCACTCTTTCTCAACTGTACCTACGGTATAGCTACCCATGCAAAAAATCACGTCGATCTCTCATCCTGTTATGGCGTCATTGAAGGCAAACCAAGAAACAAATTCACTTTGGCGTTTATAATATTTGTATTATTTTTATTTTTATTTTATCTACTAGGCATCTGCCTGCGGATCCGCCTGCGTGAATTTCGGTTTAAAAAAAATTCCGAGGGAATCGTGGATTTCCGGTTCCCGTTCCCGCTTTTTTTTCCAACCTTTATACTTACTTTCAAGGAAGTTCGCTATAGTAATCTAGCTGTAGCTATAGACTTCGAGTTTTTCAAAATCCTGTGGGAACTGTGCATTTTTTCAGGATAAAAAGTACCTAGCCTATGTGTTGCCAATGCATGCAACACAAAAAACTATTGCAATAATGTGTTATTTGAACGCGATTTACCAAAAAATAGTCAGCGCCCTCTATGGCATTTTTGGTAGTTTATATCTATTTTAGTCCCACAGGAATACTTTTCCAGGATAAGAAGTAGCCTATGTGTTAGTCAGGGCATATTTTATCTCCATTCAAAATTTCAACCAAATCGGTTCCGTAGTTACGGCGAAGAAGAGGAACAAACATACACACACACACACCAATGAATGCAACACAAAAACCTATTGCAATAATGACGTGTTATGTGAGCGCGATTTACCTAAGAACAGTCAGCGCCCTCTATGGCGTTTTTGGAAGTTTATATCTATTTTAGTCCCACAGGAATACTTTTCCAGGATAAGAAGAAGCCTATGTGTTAAGTCAAATCGGTTCCGTAGTTACGGCGGCGAAGACGAACAAACATACACCCACACACACACACACACACACACACACACACACAAACTTTCGCCTTTATAATATTATTATTGTGATTATTGTGATATTGTGATTAGAAAGGATTCTGAAATTGTGGCCGATTCTGTTGTACACAATCTCTAAATCTAAACTAATGACAGGTCTAAATATATTCCTGTCTCTTTCACAATCCTCCCTGCTGAAGGGGATAGCACTATTTTTAAATCTGTCAATTTAGTTTAGGTTTAGAGATTGTGTACAACAGAATTAGCCACACTGCCTCGAATTTTCTGACAAAAAATTCTTAGTGCCAGCCCTGAGTTGGTAGTTGTCGGTGTTAGATACCTACACCCCCGTACCTCGGAGACCACGTAAAGACGTAGACCCTGCCCCTGAACTCTCCATGTACCTACCTACGGTAGGATAAGTGTTCCGTCGTTGTAACACATAGGTAGGTACTTAATTTTTCTATCAGTTTACATATTAATTACAATTTAATATTGCAAAATAAATATTAATTGTGCATGTATAGCCGCATGGCGGACCTCTTAATTTGGAAGAAAATATATTTAGTACTACACGTTGAACGTTCATATGATTAAGATCGTGAGGCGACTCAACTTCCTCCACGGTTGTACTCATTGTAGGACTTTCGAAAATGTTTTCAAACAACTCGAAATCCTGCGATCGCGAGTATGTTATTCGGAATGGGATTGCATTGCATACTAATGAGCAGACATTCGACTGTTCCTCAAGGCGAGTGAGCATCGCCCACGACCGATATGGACATACCTACCTACCTACCTCTATATATATAAGTATGTAAATCTACCTACCTTTATATCTTGGTTATATCAAAAATGCTGTTCGAATTACATTCACAAGGTCATCTTACGATGATATCTTTAAATATGAATGTATTGCCTAAGACTTTTAAAAAACTTTACTCAAGTAGGTATGAACTTGGTTAACTCAGCGAACCAAAGAGGATTTTAACGAAAGAACTTCTTGTACGAAGAACTGCAATGGTCGAATCACGAAAATACCTACCTTGATTTTGAAGGAGAGAAAAAGAATAAAATGTCAATTTTTGAATTAAAAGTTTAAGAAATTGCTTTGTTTTTTTCAACGATAGGCCCACAACAAACCTATGCAAAGCCAAAAAATTTTTTTCGTCCACGTGCTATAAGCGCCCAACCCCTCCCTCAACATGCAATAAAGCTTTTGTAACTTTTCACGTATCTAGTTACTTTTAGGTCATAAATTTATAAAATTAATTTGTGAATTTGAAATAATATTGTAAGTACCAGTTATGTAATTATCTGAGATGGACAAAGTGCTTACCTTCACCACGTGGAGTTCTCGCTTTTCTCGCGGTCAATAATTTTTTCGGATAGCCTACAACCAACTTACAACCATAAATTAACTTACAATATTCCCTCTCACGTAGGTAACTCTTGTGACCCGTAAAGTCTATCGTTACCAATAAATTAACAAAACAAAGCATCAAGTCATCGTGGCTACGCGGATCTGTAAGTGTGTTGTGTAATTCGGTTTATTTGTTATGCTAATAAGCCGCGTTTACCCGCACCGCACTTTCTCTAAAAGCCTAATTTTCTCTTTTTATTGTAACGCAATGGTTTTTGTATGTGTATGGATATGTTCAAGAGGAAGGCCCAAAGAACACTTTTGGCTTATTTTCAAAACTATAAGATTTTTTATTTTTATTTGTTGATTTTGATAGTAGATTGACTGGGCTACTATTCTATTTCCTTCAAGTCTAGAACATTAGTTCCAGCAAAAGTACAACCGACAAGGCGCAAAACTGCGCGTAACCGCCAACTATAAATAGCAATAGGTAACTTCAACACAATCGTTAATTCGTTCACAGTTACCCGTAATGGTATAGCTCGTAAAAACGGAGCGGGCCTTCCTTGAACGGCGCTGGTATTCAATTAACGTCCTAAGAAAGTCTAAATTATGATCTTCCTACTTCAGTACCTAGAGTTGCTTGTGCGAGTAATAGTTACCCGCGTTCTTGGTTCTTACGTCGAGAAGTTTTATAATTGGTTCGACCACAGAATACAGAATCCTGAATCGGTATTGGAGCGGTAAAGGGACGTGAGCTGGTCTTTAACTTAATAATATGTTTGCTTAATCTGGAATTAAATTATTTAAAAGAAAAGTAAAAAAGCGGCCTGAAAGTTTGAATATTTACTTAGGTATACCTACTCTTGGTAGCAAACAGGGACGGTTTTGTTCATAGAAAATGATCCAAATATACTGATTTCAAACGACTATTTAACGGATTTAAGCAAAAGATTGATGCAGAGATTGGTTATAACATAAAATCGTATTGGAATTATCCCGAATTTCTTTATAAAATGCACAAACAGAAAAGACACATTTCGTCGTCAGATAACTCCGTAGACACACAATACAGAAGTCTTGTGAAAATCGAAGCTTTGACTATACATTTTACAAACGTTTCTAAATCCTGTTACTAGTGTTAATTGATGATAAACAAGTATCTTTCTGGATCGGATAAGAATTCCTATATAATTTGATGATTAACATAATTTTCATCTTGTAACGCCGTTAAACTTCTTTGCATCATTTTATGTGAAAAACGGACCCTGATTCGATTCATCTGCTGTCAAGAGCTACAACGAACACCAAATAAACCTTAAGTAAAGGAATTAGCATCGATTGTATATAAATTAGTATGCTGACCCGCGCCCGAGCCGGCACAGCCTCGACACGCATGCGCAGCCTTGGAAACCATGTATGGTGCCTGACGTATTCGTTCATTCATGTATCTGCTATGTCATATACTGTTTACTGGTAAAATTCCGTATATAGTGATAAAATACTTATCACTCCGAGTTCCGACACATAGGTATCTATCATAACTGTGGGCCTCATAAGAAAGCTCGAAAGAGAGAGCTACGCTCGGTGTTTTTCTATGTGATC
Organism: Melanargia galathea; assembly: GCA_920104075.1. Lineage (NCBI taxonomy): Eukaryota > Metazoa > Arthropoda > Insecta > Lepidoptera > Nymphalidae > Melanargia > Melanargia galathea. Next base: position 3,677,203 of record OV049872.1, on the reverse strand, counting down.
GAAGTACCGACGTAGCTGAAGGATTCGCGAAGTAGCAATGAGCGGAGCACACAGTTTGAAGAACCGATGAAGTCCCATGCTGTTGGAAGTTCCCTGGCACCGGAAAATTAAGTGTTGGCAGACTCCCTACTAGGTGGACAGATGACATCTGGCGTGTGAAACCAAGGCGTATGAAAGTCCCTAGAACTCAAAATATTAATATGGGCTAGAAAAAAGTCCCTAGAACTCAAAATATTAATATAACTCAAAATAATAATAATAAGTACCTATTTATGAAAGTAAATAGTTGGTACTTGTATAGGAGGCTTGATAGAGCCAATTCTTATCATGTTGTTAATGCCGAGCGATGTGTTCACTCACCCATGGTCAAGACTATTCGTGTCATTAAATAATTGGTTATTGACTCGTGAAATTAGCGTGGCAGGATCGCCAACCGAAAAAGATTTCACATTATGTAAATTATAATTTAGTTTACTAGTAAAAACATGCTGCACCTTAATCGCACTGAATTGTGTATAAGATCTCACTTGATGGTTAGATGAACACACAAACACATTAAGGCCAGGAAGTTACAAACAATATTTGTTAGTGCAGAAAGGAGTAATCTTGTTGTCTAAAAGCCTTTACTACTACTATTATAATACGTGTAATATAATAGTAGGCAAAGGCAACAAACAACAATTAACTGCCTTAGTGGTCAACCGCTAGGTTAGCATGATCGACTCACGAGGTCCTGGGTTCGATTCTCGGGACGGCCTAAAAAAAGTTATGAAGAAATTCTCAGTGTCAACCCGGAGTTGGAAGCTGGTGGGTATTAGATATACCCCCTTGCCTCGGAGAACACGTAAAGCCATCGATCCTGCACCTGATCTCTCACCGGTCGTGTCGCACTGGCATCCCATCGTACTATGACAATGAATGAACAGAGAGTGCACTTGTGTGCACACACTTCTGAACTATAATATCTCCTGCTTAGTTGACTAGTCTCCGCCGAGATTGGCCGCCGTGGACGAAAGCCGGTCGGGAGAGCATTATTATAGTAGATTTTTTTAATAACATAATATTACCATTTACCAAGTTAAATATACCTCGAAACGATGACACCGGGTACCTTTGAAACAATGAACTGGCGGGGTCAAGTCGTGAGGGCGCGCGTGCTGGTAGAAAGTTGCTCTCAGCACTGTCACTTGCGACCATCTCACAGCTGCCTTGTTATATTGGATTTATTGTATTTTCATATCAAATGTGAATCGGTCGTTATTCTCTAACCCTCGGTTCGTCGCTGAGTTTCACCGCCGAAACTTATGTAACAGGGACAAAAAAGTATTGCTATTTAGAGAACTGTTGGGGATTTTCTATGTCAAAAATTAAACCAAGGAGGATCAGTCCATGTGAGCAAGATTGTGGTAGTAGAATGTTGCTCTCAATGTCACTTACAACTATGGTTATACGGTTTTAACTTGTAATGTACTTTCATATTTTCATATCAAAAGTGTGTGAAGTGTGAAAAGTGTGAATTTTATACATATTCAAAATTGCACATGAAAATATCAATGGTTAAAATAACATTGTATCTAATAAGTATAGAAGTTATATAAGCGAACATACAAACAATGATGAATAGCGACGCCATTTTATATTAATTTAAACATTCTGAAGAAGTCGCTAAATGAAACAAAAAAAATACATTAAATTATATATTTCATCGCTGCCACATCGCTGAGCATTTAGAGAATAGAATTGAGCTGTTTCTATTTTACGACTTCACGGCATCGAAATTTAATTTTTAATTAAAATTTAATGGTATGTTTTACAGTAAGTACCTAGTAATTTCAATGAACTATTTTGTTATTTGATAACAAAATTCAATTAACTCTTGAAATAATATTGATATCTATCTTTAACAAAATATAATAATGGATTTTTAGGTACGTTGTGACGAAATATTATGTTAAAATGCCTATTCTATTGTCCAACCAGCTGTCGCGGTTTCAGTGGAAACAGAAAATAGCCTGTAAGTTAGATCAAGTGATTGCAGCCTAAATTATTCAGACAATGACCCAAATTAATTTAAATCAACTGTAGGGTGACAAGCCTTCTTACAAAAGTAGACGAAATTCTACAGAATAAGTTACTCTCAAATCTACGGACAAAATACACCGTTTTGTAATAATGATAGTTACCGTTCTACGGTAACTATCATTATTGCATCTTTAAATTTTTGTTTCATTTAATTTACAAAATACACACAAGTACTAAATAGCTTCAGGGAATACCTATAATAGGCCATAGACCTAAACATAATAATCTAAATGATCATCTGACTAGCCATAAAAACACCAGATCCAGACCTAGATAAGTATTAGGTACATATAAAATTATGTTCACTTGACTTAGACATAGTATAGTTGCAACTGTTTTATAGTTTGTATAGCAAAGTTTGACTCTAATTAATGAACTTTACATTATCAAATGCATAGGTATTTTTTTGTGTCCTGAAAAATAATATTTAAAGTTGGTCGTTTCAATCCATCGGACCCGCTCGAAATACACTACACTACCTACTTAGTTAGTGCAGTGAATGCAAAATGCAAATTATATTATTGGAATACGCGAACAAAAATAATTATTTTACAGTCATTGATAAACAGTGGTATAATTAATTATAACCATCGAATATTCCATTATTAGTTTTGAGATAATAAATGCATATTAATGAAGTGTGGGAAAATAGGTCGGACTAGTTTGTCTCGGCAAGTGTATTGTGCCAAATAAGGTCCATATTACAAACTGAAGACTGTTACAATGATTGAAAGTTATTTAAAATTCATCTCGATTTATTTTAAATTGTTAGGTTTAAACTTGTTTAAGTTGTAGAATTTTTTTATATATTTTTTTTATTTCGTGGTCAATAAAAGTTTTATTTATTTATTTATCGAATTAATATACTTAATTAATACGCGTGCGATAGCGTGGCTGGCGACTAGACATGCCCCTGAAACCACAGTTAAAAAAAATACTCAGAACATTTTGTGGAATTGGCCAGTAACATTCAAAACAATGTTTATGCTGTATCTTTTACTTATATAGTTAATACCCCCTTTACATTTGGCTGGATTCAGTGTGACTGAATTCAGACACTAAGCGTGGCTAATTAGAGCTTGCTCTTTACACTTGATCTAATTAGCTAGCTAACTCAGTGTAACCAAGGATTCCGAAACTGTCGCACGTATTTATAGAGCTCTCATGGGACCATCAAAATATCAAAGAATAGGGCTCGCCTTGGCTATGGTTGCGTCGATTTCGATTTTAATTAATAAAAAAAGACGCAGGAAGTGTTGGATGAAAAAGTTACTTGCTTTTAAGACAAAAACTATATCTACAACGAAATTATATATTTTATTAAATTTTTTCTTTCGACATAGCTGCTCAAAAAGTAAATGTAGTATACACTAGCTGATGCCAGCGACTTTGTCCGCTTGGATTCTTATTTTCATCCTCTACCCTTACCACCCCCTACCCACTTGGGGGTAGAATTTCCAAAATTCCAGAAACACGTAATTCTTTATTTTTAACTGACAATAGGTCCAAAAACCGATTTTCATGGACATAACTTGATAAATGACGGACTTTCATTTAAACTTTCATCCCTTATTTAACCACCTTAGGGGTATAATTCGCAATAATCCTTTCTTATTGTGCGCCTACATCATAAAAGGAAGCTAATGTGAAAATTTCAAGTTTCTAGCTTCAGTGGTTTAGGCAGTGCGTTGATGATAAGTCAGTCAGTCAGTCAGGACAAGCCTCTGTATATTATTATAGATAAGGCTCCTCAAAAGCGCTGCGTTCGGCGACTAATGAAGCGATATTATAGGTACTGGATGTGTGTGCACTCCACCTCGAGTGGCGGTCAGCGGACAACTGAACGTATTTTTTTGGCTAAATCGCTTTACATTTGGCTGGATTCAGCATGCTAACTGATTTAGATCGGCAGTGTCGACTCTGACTGTCTAATTAGTGTGTCTTACTGTCTGAATGCCTTTACACTTGTCTTCCTCTAGAGTCTTTTTCATTTAGTGCACTGAATCCAGCCAAGTCTAAAGGGCACTTAAGACAGGTATAAAATTATTCCTAGAAGTATTTAAATGGCGGTAGTCTGAGCAATTAGTTAGTATACATTTTATGACCATAATATCTTAAATGTCACTGGAATAATCATCATACAAACATAGATTAGTTGCATCAAATGTATCGAGAGACATTAATATAGAACTGTTGCAATAATGACTGACGCAGAAATTATGCGCAACATACACTGCTGAAGATAAGATTTTAACTTTTTCAATCTAAACCTAAAGTAGAAAGAATTGTGTAAGTAAACCTTTATATTTAAACTTTAAAGGAACTCTTTTCTTGTTTTATTTTCTCTAGTTTGTGTTATATTGCGTAGGTAATATTGTACGGAAAACCATAGCTGTTAAAGTGTTTCGGTAGAAACGTTTACTATATTAATATTCCCATACATGATGACATTTAAACATTTTTTATTGCAAGATAGGTACCTAGTATAGATAATTTATAAAAAATCTCGTACATCGCATATGCGATGCATGCAGGCTCTATGATGCAGATAAAGTAGCGAGTGCAAACTAGCTTTAGAGTATGTAGGACCTATAGAATAGAATAGAATAGAAAAGTTTTTTTATACAAATAAACTTTTACAAGTACTTTTGAATCGTCAATTGAATCTACCATATATAGAGGTACATTCTATAAATTATGCAAAACTGGATAATTGGTTTAATCCTAACGTTGCATACATTAACTTCGACATTTTGCTTTACTATTACAAAAATGTACGTAGGTACCTAGACAAGTCCGTAAAGGAAACGCATGTCTGAAATAGTTATTAATTAACCTTTTAAGGTTTAATTAAAATATCACAAGAATTAATGATATGCCCCTAAAATTAGTAAACCTAAATATGGAAAAATTACGTCCTGACAAACCCATCACAAGCAATAAGTATTTAAGTACCTACCAGCTGATTTCCAGTTGAGGAAATTAGTATACTTACTAGTATTTTCAGAAAATACCTGACACCTTTTTTACACTGACTTTGATATTCATAGATTTGAGTGACGTTTTTTCGTTAGATTAACTTATGTACGTCCAAATGTAGACATTTATTTCGTATCCTTTGAATCAAAAAAAAAGTCCGCTAAAAGCGGACTGAAATCCCAAAATTCGAAAATTCAAACCGGACCCGTTATGTGTGCATAGATATGACTAAAAATATAGATATATATATTACAATATCTTAGCTAAAAATAAAGATTAAAAAACAAAATGTGTACGTAGGTATTTACCGTCACCCAATCCACACAAACTATACGCTCGATTTAAAGAAAAATATTTAACATTCAACATGACGATGATTCTTCAAAAAAGAATGGATAACCATGAACTACGCACGAGTGTCTACGCATCTGAAATACTTATATAATTATGTGCATAACTATGTACCTATATAATTGTGCCTAATCACGTGAAAAACCCAACAAAGTCTAGAAGTAAAATGTTTGTATCACGCAATGATATAATCGTTTTTACAAGTTAACCAAAGCGTTTCAGTTAGAGCATAATGTATTCTGAACTAATATTAACCGAGCCGGCAGGAGTCCGGTTCTGTAAAGCTTGGAACATACGAAACGCGCAACGCACGCAGAATGGCAACTTGAAATCATAACACAAGTATAGTCCGTTCGGTAACATAGTGTCGGTACAGGCGCAGGTGCTCTTAGTATTCTGCTTTTATTTTTATTTTATTTTTTCTGTTTGTAATCTTTTTTCTACTCTAACAGAATCTTCGAATAGTCTGCCAATCCGCACTTGGCCATCGTGGTAGACTATGGTTAAAATCCTTCTCATTTTGAGAGAAGACCCGTGTTCATGATAATATTTTATGTTTATGGTTATATTGTAATAAAATACGAATATAAAAAAATATAAAAAGGAAAGAGAATTTTAATAAAAAAATATGAGTAGGTATAAAACGCCATAACCCCTTGTGCCTGTACACCCCGCGCGGCACCTTTTGAAGTCAGCGGCGGTATCTTTGGCAAAACGCCGCGCGGCGGAGGCGGCGACACACAAAGGTGACCGTAAGAAAATGAAGAGACTATACCATACACTTATTATACACACCCGGTGACCCGACACTCCATACAAGCGAAGAGAGAGAGATAAGCCGCCGACGGCCGAATACGGGCTTGGCTCGAAGACAAGAAAGTGTTCAAAAAGCTTCGAAATTACTTCTCATTTAAAATCCCTCAGTTTTTGAAGTCTTCGAACAGTGCATACTGTCAGTGATAACATACAATTTCTAGACATGGTCGTTAACTGTGGGCCTCATAAGAAAGCTCAAGTTACTCAGCGAGCCAGTGACACTCATTGGAAAGAGAAAGAGAGAGAGAGAGAGATAGTTTCTCTATGTGATTAAATCAGAAACGAGTAGATCTGTAGTAATCCGTAGAAGAAGTTCTTGAATGATAACAATATGATGATGATTCAATTGATGCGTGCAGGTACTTTACAATCCGGTTATTTCCTTATTAATATTAGTCCTTTCTTATGTATTCAATTTTGTGTTTGTATATATTATGTGTTTAGATATATTAGTAGTTGTGTTGTATTACGGCTTGTCTCTGTTTCCATGCTGTGGCTGCCTTTAGTTGGGGTGGCATATCTGCTTGGTACCTGTAATTTTTGTTTTGGCATGATTTTTGATATGTTGCTCTGTTGGCGGTCCTTAATAAATAAATAAATGATGACCCAGCACCGGGAAACGCATCGTTGCAAGAAACTTAACGACAAGGTCACTGGATACAAGCAGCGCAAGCGCAAGATTCTGTGGCGATCTTTTCAAGAAACCTACGATTACGTCTAGCAGTTGACGTGTATCGTTGGAGACAGTGACGCCGACGTGCAGTTGCCGTCGCATCGCGCTGTCGGTCGCGTGCGTATGTTTCAGGCTTAAAGCAACCAGGTTCTCGTAACGCGATATGGGTATCGTTGCGTAGTTTGGAAATCGAAAGTACTCTACATGCTGGCGGCGTGTACAGTGACGCAGAAAAATTTTTCATCAATTCGTTTATTGATAGAACAATACATGTGTCGTGGCTGGAGGATTTTCGAAGACTAAAACTGTTTTTGTACTCTTTTCATCATCATCATCTGAACCGTGAAGAACCACAGCTGGATGTAGGTTTCTTGCAAATTCGACGAAAATTTCGAAATTTCGACGACCTCCCTGGTGCAGTGGTGAGCGCTGTGGTCTTTAAGTGGGAGGTCCCGGAAGCGATTCCATTCCCGGCAGGGGCAATTTGGGATTTTATAATTTCTATATTGTCTCTGGTCTGGTCTGGTTGGTCGCTTTAGGCCGTGGCTGGTTACCAGTTACCACCCTACCGAAAAAGTCGTACCGCCAAGCGATTTAGCGTTCCGGTACGATGCCGTGTAGAAACCGATCACAAGTATGCGTATCTACCTCTTCCAAGTATGCGTATCTACCTCTTCCAAGTAATGCCTGGTGGCCCAAAATCTTAGAGCAGCTCCTAGAAAAAGAATGTGAGCCGTACATTATAAGACTCGCAAATAATTACCTGAGTGAACGCTCTATAAAGCTTGAATATGCAGGATGCGAAGCCACCAAGCATACCAATAAGGGATGCATCCAGGGTTCGGTGGGAGGTCCACTCATGTGGAACTTGCAGTTAGACCCGCTGCTCAAAGAAGCGGACGAAATTGAGGCACATATCCAGGCTTTCGCGGATGACATCCTCGTGATCGCTGCGTCCCATAACGCGATAGATCTCAGCCGCCTCATAAATGAAGCCTTAGAAGTAGTAACCAGATGGGGAAGAAATAGTAAATTACATTTTGCAGCACAAAAAACGAAGACGGTCCTTATAACAAGGAAAATAAAATATGAGGCCCCTACGTTTCAGATGGATGGCACTGACTTGTCTATAGACTCCTCTCTCACTTTGTTAGGGGTAACCATCGATGCAAGGCTAAACTTTAGGGAACACCTTGACAGAGTGACGAATAAAGCCATGAAAATCTACAAGTCTGTAACCAGGGCTGCGAGAGCGACGTGGGGTCTAAACCCAGAAATAATACGGACCCTATATACAGCCGTCATAGAGCCAACCATTCTGTACGCCGCCAGTGCCTGGGCACCGATAGTAGGACGAACATATGCGAGGGACAAGTTGGACAAAGTAACTAGAATGTTCGCAATCAAGATATGTAAAGCTCATAGAACGGTATCCTTGAACGCCAGCGTGATACTTAGCGACATCCTACCGCTTGATCTCAGAGCCAAAGAGAATGCGGAACTCTACAGTTACAAAAGAGGCAAACGAATACCAGAGCTCCCAGGAAGATTCTTGGAGAAGAAAGTGAGCCCCTTTGAGCTACCCCATCCGGCAAATAGGGTCCAGATCCACCATCAACTAGTAAACTCGCAAGAAGACCTGGATAGTATACCAAACGACTGGCCAATGCTGTTTACCGATGGCAGCAAAATAGAGGGGAAGGTCGGGGCCGCAGTATCGTGGTGGCAAGAGGGAAGAGAGGTAAAGAACAGCAAACTGAAACTAGAGAACTTTTGCACCGTTTACCAGGCAGAAATGCTGGCAATTAGCAGAGCTCTAGACATGTGCCTTAAAATGAAGAGTGTAGACAAGAAAGTAAATATAATTTCAGACTCAAGATCAGCCCTCCAGACAATTGAAGACCCGCTGAATTTACACCCAATTGCTTTTAAAATACGCGATCAGCTGAAGAAGCTCCAGGAGTTAGGAGGGAATGCAGACTTCTACTGGATCAAGGCGCACGCGGGCTTGCAGGGCAACGAGCGAGCAGACGAGCTCGCCAAAAGCGCAGCGCTAAAAAAGAAAACGGCACCAGATTACGATGCTGTCCCGGTGGCCTCCGCAAAATGGCTGCTGAGAAATAAAACTATCGAAGAATGGCAGCAACGATACACTGGAGGAACTACAGCCAGTACTACAAAGTTATTCCTCCCTGACGTACGCAAAGCCCACAAGACCATCAAAAAAGTTAAACTCAATAATAAAATGAGTCAGCTTCTAACTGGTCATGGGGGTTTTGGAGAGTACCTCCACAAATTCAAATTAAAAGACAGCCCTGCCTGTGAGTGTGATGGAGACACTCCGGAGTCACTCGTACACATAATATGCTTTTGTCCAAAATACGCGGCACGCAGAACAGATGTTGAAATAAAAACCGGAATTTCCATCACACCACGGACACTTAAGGAGCTGTTTAAATCGGAGGAGCATAGACAGGCATTAATAGAATACGGGTTAAAAATTGTAAACTTTTGTAATATTTTAAATAATAGTAAAATAGTGATTAAGGATGATAATATGTAATGTGGACTGGGATATGGAAGAACGATGGAAAATAGGAATAAAGCAGTAGAAATAGCAGTAAGGTTATGTAATAATGTATGTATGTTATGTAAATAGAAAAGTAAATGTAACGTTAAATGTAAACTTAAACATAAAATAAAGTAAAATAATATAAATGTTAAAAATATACCAATGACGCGCAACTAATATAGTAATGTAAGACTAGGTATAAGAATAAAAGGGTAAAAGGATGTTGTAAAATAAACAACAACAGTATTATGTAGTTATTTAAAAAAAAAAAAAACCTCTTCCAAGTTAGCCCGCTTCCATTATAGACTGCATCATCACTTACCATCAGGTGAGATTGCAGTCTAACATGTAGTTGAATAAAAAAAAATCTTGCCATAGAACACGATGCATTTTAAGGCTGAGATCTATAGAGCGAACTCTAACTCTGGTCAGACTTGAGACAATGGAAAAACGGGTCATAAATGTATGGCTGATATAGTGTTTCGTTTTAAATCTATCTTGACTCTGAGTACAGTCTGAGTACTGACTACGCTTTATAGATCTCAGCCGTGTACCTATCCTACTAATATTATCCTACTACTTAATATTATAAATGTGAAAGTGTGGATGTTTGGATGTTTGGATGTTTGGATGTTTGGATGTTTGGATGTTTAAATGTTTGGATGTTTGGATGTTTGTTACTCAATCACGCCGCAACTACTGAACCGATTTGGCTGAAATTTGGAATGGAGATAGATTATGCCCTGACTTAAAACATAGGCTTTTATACCTTTTATCCTGGAAAAATGCACAGTTCCCACGGGATTTAGCGAACTTCCTTGATAGTAGGTATAAAGGTTGAAAAAGGGAGCGGGATCGGGAACCGGAAATCCACGATTCCTTCGGGATTTGTTTAAAACCGAAATTCACGCGGGCGAAGCCGCGGGCATCCCCTAGTTCTAAATAAGTCTAAGCATACATATAATCAGACTTTTCTGATAAAGATACCAAAATAATAATAAAGTCATGAATTAATAACCGACTGTACATGTCCTTTAAAGGCCTTATAAGATTCGAGGCATGTAAAACGCCACTGAATAAGTACGAGCATATAACTCCAATAATAGTGAATGGATGTAATGTTCTAGGAAGTTTGATTTATTAGGCTTCAAAGCTTATCTAACGGTGTTCAGGGCCGAATCAGGGCTTATTTAGCTTTGGGAAATACCATTCTGAAATTTATAATTTATTTAGTTTTGCATAATAAAGTAAGTTCTAACTTCGTGACATAATACCAACGTGGATAAAGCTTATTGCGAATTTTCCAACACTAGAATATAGAATATTTTTACTGACATTTTAGCAGGCATGTGTGTGAGTTTATCCATTAAGTTTATCCTTTCCCTCATAATTGCCAACCTACTCAAAAAATTTACTTTGCTAAAGCAAGTAACATAAACTTCGTCGCGTTCGCGTGTTATGTAAAGCATCATCATCATCATCATCACCATCATCATCATCATCATCATCATCACATCATTATTTTTTTAATAATATTTTTTTTATTTTGTATTTAAAGTTTTTCTCCTGAAGTGTACGTAATATAAGAAAAACAAAGCAGGCGGACAGTGAAAGTGATCGCAACAACTGCATGTCTGCGCCGGTGACCAGACAACCGGTATGTTACCTTACCGGGTAGCGATACCTTATCAATACAAGTACCTACACTCTCAATAAATAGAAATTGTCAACTGATTCATTAAAGTGGAAAAATAAAAATTCTTCACAATATTATAACACTTGCAAAATGCACTCTCGAGGTCGGCATTATCACTTCATTTGATTATTATTGTCTGTAACATGTCATCATCATCATCATGATAAACCCATTACCGGCTCACTACAGAGCACGGGTCTCCTCTCAGAGTGAGAAGGGTTTTTGGCCATAGTCTACCACGCTGGCCAAGTGGATTGGCGGACTTCACACACCTTTGAGAACGTTATGGAGAACTCTCAGGCATGCAGGTTTCCTCACGATGTTTTCCTTCACCGTTAAAGCAAGTGATATTTAAATACTTAAAACGCACATAACTCCGAAAAGTTAGAGGTGCGTGCCCCGGGATCGAACCCACGACCGTCGAAAGAAGTCGGTCGTCCTAACCACTAGGCTATCACAGCTTTTTTTTGTAACATGTAAAAATATTGAATTAAGTAGGTATACTGAATATTGAAAGGAGGTGAATTTTTCAAATTAAATTCAAAATTAGAATTTACCAAATCCATGCGTTTCTTTCAAATTCGTGTTCTTTCAAAGGGTTTCTGTCTATAGTGGTCTTTAGTTCAATAAATTATTTATTTATTTATACATAGTTGCCGATCGCTAAATCAAAAATTCAAGTCAATTTCTCTGCCTCTTATCTTTAAATTAAAATATTAATTCATCGCTGCAATCTAGCCTAAAGGTGGAATTGAATGTTATTGTGTTGAAATTGTGTTTTCCTTTTAAACTACAAAGAACATGAATTTATTCATGGATATCTACGAGTACTCTGTTGTCCTATGACCTACAAACTTATATGTCGTCACTAGAATACATTAAGTTGGAAGCGACACGAATTTAAAGGTTTGCACCTTTCGAATGCTATATATTGCCATGCGAACGCGATACAGAGTACCCAGTACCTATTGCCAGCAGGCAATGCTTCAAACAAAATAGACTTCATTCTCCAATCTATCTTTCAATCGTCTATCCACCTAAAAGGTATAGGTCAGTACCTATTCGAACGCTGCGCTTTCCAGTGCATGCTCGCTATTCAAGCACCCTGGGACCCCAACGTCTACCAGTTCTGTTCTTCCATGCCTATGTATATGAACTAAGAGTATATGCCTCGCCTATTGCCACTTCAGCTTTCTGAAAGTACTGTACTAATAAGTATGTGAACTCAGAAATAATTTATTATTAACCGATTTCAAAAAGGAGGTTCTGTATTCGATTCGTATATTGAAAAACCGATTAGATTTTGATAATTTTTTCACTACCGTAATCTCCCAGATCTAAAATATTTTCAGGAAGATTTTACTATATAACACACTCAGTTATCATTCTTATGTACGAAGTTTCACGCATAAATTGGTGGGTCTACCGATTTCTGTGAGATTGTTGGACCGAAAGCGATTTAATTTTTTTTTAAATATTATATAGGTATATAGCTGATTTTCATTTAGTCCCTCGTTTGAGACTATAATACTTACTCACCTCCAAGTTTGAGTCACATGTCTATATTATAATATAGCAACAACGCTTCGCATTCAGTAGGCATCAGGTCTAAACAGCGCAAATGTACCTTTTATTGTATTGCCTGTCAGTCTGTTTGTCACGTAGGCATATTGCGTTACCTTAGAACGATGCGTGTAATTTGTTTGTCTACTTGTTTGACGCTTGCGTAAATGTTGCGTTTAGTTGCGAAGTTCTCAAAATTCAATTAAGAAACCAGATCAGTGTTGCAAAATTTATATCTATACTAATAATCTATACTAATAAATAAAATTGAAGTGTCTGTCTGTAATTTCGAAATAACTACCACATATTAAGCTCATATGGTTATTTGAACGATATCATAACCGAATCACACGTTTTTAAAATTTTTGTCTGTCTGTCTGTCTGTTTGAACGGGCTAATCTTCGGAACGGCTGAACCGATTTTGACGGGACTTTCACAGACAAGTAGAGGATTAACCACGGAGTAACATAGGCTACTTTTTTAACCGACTTTCGAAAAAGGAGTTGTGTTGAAATCGGTAAGTACCTATGTTAAAAAACGCCCTGATAGGTATTTTCGCTGCGCGCGAACGGCCGACGCTCGCGCTGCACGGAACTCCCCGCGCCGCGCCGCGCGCCCCTGCGCCCTGCGCCCGCCGTACGCGGTACCGCGGTACGCCGCCGCGCGGCGGAGGGCGGGTGGACCAGAAATCTACTTATCCCTCAGGATTTGTGAAAAACCGAAATTCACGCAGGCGAAGCCGCGGGCAAAAGCTAGTTTATAATATGTATCAATAGTATTTTTTTTATTACGAGATGGGTTTGCGCTTGGTGACAAACAAGATGATGATGACGTCGCAGTTGAAGCGCGCTTGCCTAGAAGATGTTTTGACACGGATGCCAGAAGGACATTCCATACCATAGCGGTTCGTATCAGAAACTTTGAGGGGAGCATATCATACCAGTATTTGTTGTCAACCACATAAGGATGCTAATCCTCACATCTTGTCGCAGTGCTGTGGTGGAACGGTGAAGGAGGAACACAGTATATGTAGGTATAGGTATAAGAAGATGGATCTGGTTCCGTACAACCCTGGATCTGAACTCCGACAAAGATGGATGCTTTCTTTTGAAGGATTTCTTAGATGCTTGAAAAATTTAAAAATTTATGATTTTCAATCTCACTAATAAATTTTGAGAGTAAAGTCTGTATCATATGCAAGTTAATTTCAACAAACAAGGAAAACGACACAACAATAATTAAACCCATTGCGAAAAGTGGTTTTTAATTTAAACACCAATTTGTTATGAAGCGTTTTGGAACATAAAACTTGACCGAATGCCGTAGACTGTAGGTCACCGCAGACATTTCCTGATTCTAGGTTTAAACCTTTTGACATTTTAAATCATTATTACCTTAACAAACTGTCTGGCCACGATGTGACCAACAGTTCCGAAGCGGACGAACAGCTTTTGATAAGATTATAAATATCGGTAAATAACATCATCTAACAAAAAACTTAGGTTCGTGTAGCCTTTCCTTTAAGAAGAGTCGTATTGTAAAAGGATCTGGATGTTGACCCAACGCCCAAAAACTAGCAATTTACTATTTCTCAGTCACATAAACAGTGAGCTCAAGGAAACGCAACATTTTAATACCCTCCACTACGTACTTAGAATAAACCACTGGATGAACGATCTCAACCAAGTCGCTGGGATCGCGTTCTGTGGAGATCCCATAGAGATAATAATAATAAATAGAGCTGGCATAATGTCCTATAGAAATTAGTGGATTGGAAAATAGCTCAAGCTTATCAAAATTTTCATAAGTGTGAAAGAGACAACATTACATTTTTGACATAATAATAAAACAGTTTGCGGCAGACTCGTGACTTAAGATGGCCTCCCTAAAATGTATACATGAACACTCACACACGCACAACTTGAGACATCACAATGAACACGCGCCATTTTATGTTACAGCTTTGTGCGTGTGTGAGTGTATTTTTGGCACGTTTTTAAGGTAGTTATGCCACAGGCCAACTCTATTTATTATTATTATCTCTATGGGAGATCCTTGCAAGAGACCTGTGTTCAGCAGTGGACAGCTATCGGTGTAAACGGCAACGTCGACTAACACTTTTTGGTTGGGAAAAAGAATGACGTCAGACAAGGAGGCTTTGACCGTGGGTGGAAGGTATAAATTAGCTCACTTCTGATACGTCATCGAACCAATTAGGAATGGCATTCCGAACCAGTGCTCATTAACTTGACGATTCATAAGCACTTGTGTGTTTATTGAATAAAGACTTTTCTATTCTATTCTAATTAGGTCCTGATTCCGATTAATCAGAATCAATGCAAACACATCTTTCCTACACGTTCTTATTATACTCGTAAATTTAGATGATGTTTTAACTTGAAGGTGCCACAAATTCCGAATTCCGTAGCAGGAAACCACTCGTATATTTAAGTTAGACCAATTTGTCACCTGTCATTTGAAGGTTCTATCTGAGAAAACAACATAAAACTTGAGTACGATTGAAGGCGTATAAATCTGTGGTTATGGCTCTATTTAAATTCCTTTGCTGGTACTTACCAGGTTTACGCGCCATCTTAGGATATATTCCCACTTATATCTCGCATAGCTATCACTGGGTGCCTTGTCTGTATAAAATAAATAAAATAGAAGTATGTGATTTTTATCTAAGTACTGCTTCTTATAAGCTCATCATATTTTGATTAAGTATTTGAAAAATGTCGTAGCATAACCAAACACATATGTATTTTTAATTTTTTGTCTGTCCGTTTGTATGTTACTTCGGACTTATCTTTGGAATAGCCGAACGTACTTTGAGAGGCAGTTATAGGATTATACGTATGGAGTGACCTATAGGCTACTTTTTTATCTCGGATTGTTCAGTCATTTTTTACATGAAAGTAATTGTTCTGTAACTTGTCTTGTAACTGCATCTATTCAACATGCCAACAAATTGGCTACTGGTAAGGGTTCTTTTTGTGAATAGCTTGGGTTGACCAAATTCAATTCACAGAATTGTTTAACAACTACATGTAGTTAGTTGACTGTTGAGTACCGACCAATGTTACTACAGACGTACATACAAGTTGGCATATCTAAAGATGCTCATACAACATGGTACACTGCGAGAAATTCCTCACAAATATTACCTAGAAGCCTTAAAAACGTGTTACGCGATGTAACATCACTTAAATAAGTACGGTGCTTAAAAATGCTCTTACATCTTTTATAGGATGCTTAATTTGCTTGAGATATTTTAACGAGTCGGACTGCGGCGCGGCGCTAAGATGTCCCTTTAATTTCAGCCTGTCATTCACTTGGCGGTACCTACTATTTTAGGGTTCCATTGGTGATAAAGGATCATTCACCACCACCACTATAGCCTTTTAATGTCCCACTACTAAGCACAGGCCTCCTCTCTCATAGGAGAGAGGGATTGAGCTTAGACCCGCCACACTGCTCCAAGGCGGGTTGGCGGGCTTGAACGACTATTGTCACATGATAGTGATAATAACCGGGATCGACTGCTTAACGTGCTCTCCGAGGCACGGGGGTGAATCACCGCCAACTACCAACTCTGAGTTGCGGTGTTGAGAATTTCTTGACGGAAAAACTCAATACCTAACAATTCTTGCCCGACCCTGGAATCGAAGCCGGGACCTCATGATCTGCAGTCGAATATGCTAACCACTAGACCAACGAGGCAGTCGATCATCATTGTTGTGATATCTTACCAGTCCATGGACGTCCACTAAGCGGTGATATCTTTCGGGGCGAACGACTTCAATCCCCGGCACGCGTCTTAAATTTTCGGAGTTATGTGCATTTTAAGCAATTAAATATCACAATGCTTTAACGATGAAGGAAAACATCGTGAGGAAACCTTCATGCCTGAGAGTTCTCCAATGTTCTCAAAGGGTGTGAAGTCTACCAATCTGCAATTGGCCAGCGTGGTGGACTACGGCCTAAACCCTTCTCATTCTGAGAGTTGACCCGTGCCCTGTAGTGGGCCGGTAATGGATTGATCATGATGATGATGAGTCATCCACTGCCAGCTGTAGGTCTTTTGTAGGGACATTCACACGCCGCGATTTCACATGAATATTTACGATGCTGTCTATTCTTATATGGGTGTGGTTTTACACCTGCAAAGTTTATTGTCATTTCTAGGCTTGAAATGCATTTTCAGTGACTATTTTATCAGCTGGTA
Source organism: Melanargia galathea (assembly GCA_920104075.1). Lineage (NCBI taxonomy): Eukaryota > Metazoa > Arthropoda > Insecta > Lepidoptera > Nymphalidae > Melanargia > Melanargia galathea. Next base: position 3,660,243 of record OV049872.1, on the reverse strand, counting down.
TCAAACCAAACAAACTCAGATAAACTGAGTTTATTGTGGCCTTGGTTTCTGATCAAGGCATTATGGAATCTCTCATATTCTTGTATTGAGAGCTCGATTGTTAGCTCTAAATGATTTTGTTCCTACGGAGCCCTCTAACTACATTCTAACTTGGCTTGAAAAGCACTGTTTTGCAAGCCTTCACGGAATTATGGGAGGAACTTCATTATACTGTTGACGCATGTCCATTGCCTAATAACCCTTATTAGTTTACTTTGTTTATAACAGGGACATTAATTGTGCAGGCACCAGCATCTGACTTAACTTGAGATTTAATTTTAAAGTCATTAGTTATGAAAAAAATACCTCTCGCATTCTGACTTTTCTTTGTCATATTTCTAGATGCAACGATGTCTAAGAGCAGGGCCGCACTGCAAAAATTATTCGCGCGGTTTATATTCCGAATTTTTGATATATTTTTCTCGCGAATTTTAAATCGCATGTGCGTGCAGCTTTATACATTCCCATATGTCACAGAATTTTGCGAAAAAATTCGCGCGAATAAATTTCGCAGTGCGGCCTAGGCCTAAAGGCCTATTCATATACATATATCAATTAAGTCACAGTTCCGGCACAGTACAAGCACCGTGATATTATTGTTCCATACATTCTTTAAGAAAGCATTTACACATACATGGCGTTCTCATTTTCGTCATGTGTCACAGTAATTTAGAGAATGTATGGCCGAATCGACTTGATTTTTTTCATGGATACAATGCAGTTAGATAGAGTTCCACAGGATGATCTATCCAAAAAAGAGTCGCACAAGGTTCCCGCGGAATTTTCATAGAACTTAACTCCACGCGGACGAGGTAACTATAGCTTAAGCTCCATAACAGGAAAAGTAATTAATTAATTGGGTAAAGGTTTTAGAAAAATAATTTACCGTACAAGCCTTTTGTACGTTCATACCGAGAAGATGACAATAAAAGCTTATCCTATAAGTACTCCCACCGTCCCACGGAAACCAGAGATATAATAATTTCTATCAACACACATACTATGTACATAATACAATATTATATCTAAGTGCACGTCCGTGAGAACGTACGTATTTCATCTAAAAACAGTTAACTCGTAATAAACTATAAATAAACGGGTAACCAGTTTCGGATGTATGTTTCGAATCCGACACACAACATTTTGATTAACCTCTACACCTCGTAATTATGAGCGCATCCTGTCTGTCTGCCTCCACTACATTTATATTAAAACCCAGTACCATTTCAAATATAGAAATAATAATATATGGGTCATAAATTATGGTATATTTTATAATAGGTAGTTAAATTTTTAAAAAATAACAAGGAATTGTATTTAATAGTAAATTCTAAACAAATCTAAAGTAGAATAAAACTTTGTAAAGTCACTAGCTACTATTTACTTAAAACTTTAAAAGTTAAATAATTAGCAACTTTACATTAAAAACGACTATTTTCTGTGATCTAAAGTTCCATTAATTTTAAATATTAGTTTTAATATTGGCTACGGCATTAGTACAACGGGGCTACTTTCAGCCTCTTTGGTCAATTTTATTTTATTTGTATTGTGTTCTATATTTTCATATTTGCAAATACATATTTGTATATTTGTAGTAAGTAAGTAATAATTTTAATTATTGTAAATACTATAAATAAATAAAGTGATTGATATAATGACAAACAACGATTGTTTCAAATCCAACTAATTATTACATACAGTTACAATAACATTTCTCCTTTGACCCGACTTTTGCGTATCCCACCCCTCATCAATCACATTGAATTCGCGTGCACAACTAAAGCCCAAATTAGAAGGTCCATTTTTGCGATGAACGCTACGATATTTACTACGACATAGTGCCTGTGAACGATGAATGGACGGTATTTAGACGGAACACATTTTCGATGAAGCCTCGAAAATGAAAGCAAAAATCCCGAAACATTAACCGTCTAATTTGTGCTTTATGCGTGCCAACTATAGTAAACACGATTGATTTATAATGGTAATTTAGTAATTATAACTAACACATTTGAGTGTTAACCACAAATACCTATCTATCTATACTTATAGATAAAAAAGCTATTAATTCTAATTTACTTAAATCTAAGTATTGTTTTATTTTACTGTTTATTTAATGGTTTTGTTTATTGTTTGCCTTAAACGTTGCACTTGCCTACGATCACTTTATTTTGTTGGAGCTGAAATCCTCGTATTCGCCCGCACGGCTGTTTGTTACGGCCGCTGAATCATAAATGTTTCTGAGAGTTTCCTTATGAGGCCCATAGCCGTCTGTCAAAAATGTTTGAAGTGTAGGTATATCCACCAGCCTTTATTAACGTCCCACTGATGGGCAAAGGCCTCCTGTCTCATAGGACAGAAGGATTTAGAGCTTAGACCCGTCACGCTGCTCCAATTGGGGTTGGCAGGCTAGTCGAAGTCTATGGTCTTGAGAAATTTTGGATCTCAAAGCTCCCGTAACATTAACCAGCCACGTTGGATTACTTTAGATGCTCTTACCTGTATCGACAATGTTAACAGACAACAGTCAAATATTGAAACAGCGGAAGCAAACCGGTAAGCTACGTGTTACCGTAATTTGATTATCACACGTTTTAACGATCAGTCGACAAGTAATACAACTTAGTAGGTAACCTGTCTGTTAACATATTGTAAACACAGCTGAAGTAACGTTATGAGAATTCACGGCTACTGGCGGAAATGACATTGTAAAATATGCTAGGTAGAGTAGGTGATAACAATATTCCTAATTTATGCTAACTCCCTTTATCTATACTAATATAATAAAGCGGAAGAGTTTGTTTGTTTGAACGCGCTAATCTCAGGAACTACTGGACCGATTTCAAAAAATTTTTCACCGTTGAATATTATGTACGTGGTCCCTGAGTGCTATAGGCTATATATTATGTACCACGGGCGAAGCTGGGGCGGACCGCTAGTATGTTATATTCACCTGTCTGTCATCTTTTCAGCAGAGTTATTTTATATGTGCATAGGTACATCACTTTCAATATTAACTATATAAATCGATAAAAGTTCAATGGTCCTAAAATACTTATTATTATGCCACCTAGTTATCTAAATCAACATCTTGCTTAACCTTTTTTTTTCTCTATTTCATATTCGGCTATCCAATTTGACTTTCACAAGGTTATCTTGTAATCCCGTAGGCTATATACCTACACTATACTACCTATAATGATATAATATTTGTATCCGATTGAAATTTCAATTTCGTTTTCAACTTTCATTTCCATTATACCTATATTGAGAAGACTTCTCAATGAAATTGGTTTTTATTAGCTTTTTCTTTACTCGTAGTTTCGCTAGGCTTTGATAAGAGCAATTGAGCACTCTTACCTTCAATAGTATAAATCACTCATACATCAATTTTTCTGTACACTTTATTTTGTCAGTTTTTTTTTATATACCTCCCACTTACAAGACTGCGCTCACCACTGCGCCAGGGAGGTCGTCAAATACTACTAATACTGATATAATAGATCAGATGATCTCTTACTTCCCGACTTCCGCGTACTGATATACAATCCGCGAAACTACCTTCCGACTAAGATATCACTGCAACCGCAAATAGCAGAAACTTTGCGTATTTCCGTTTACCAGAACAACCGCAGGTTTTGTCACGTGGTTACCATGTTTAAGGTCAATGACACCGCTCATGCATCGTTAACTTTTATATTATATTTCTTATCTATACTAATAAATAAAATTGAAGTGTCTGTCTGTAATATCGAAATAACTACCTCATATTAAGCTCATATGGTTATTTGAACGATACTATAACCGAATCACACGTTTTTAAAATTTTTGTCTGTCTGTCTGTCTGTCTGTCTGTCTGTCTGTCTGTCTGTCTGTCTGTTTGAACGGGCTAATCTTTGGAACGGCTGAACCGATTTTGACGGGACTTTCTTATACAAGTAGAGAATTAACCAGGGAGTAACATAGGCTACTTTTTAACCGACTTTCAAAAAAGGAGGAGTTGTGTTTTTCTACCTATGTACACCGATATCTCCGAGATTTCTGAACCGATTTGCGTAATTTTTTTTTTAATCGATAGAGAAACATTGCGACACTGTCCTACAAAAAAATTTGGATTCCAACTCCTCAATCCTGATGCTGTAGGAGATCTGATCCCCAAAACTAATGGGATTTAGGCACTGTCGGTTATTTAAATTGATATTGGGGATACCAATTAAAGACTTTATTGTTGAATGACCTCGAGTAGGTACATGTCCAACTCCTCAACCCTGATGCTGTAAGGAATTGCATTCCGAAATCGTAAGGATCCCACGGAATTTTTCCCTTTTGTGGACGGGTTACTACTTACTACAGATAGGCTACTTTTTGTTCTGGAAAATCAAAGTTCCCACGAGATTTTTACAAACCTATATACACACGGGCGAAGCCGTGGGCATCAGCTAGTGAGCAATAAAGCTTTAAATGATTTGTGTTATTATTTTAGGAATTAGATAAAATAGTTAATTGAGTGATCTCGTAGTCTCTCTAAGGTCGTTTTAACTGTGCGCTTATCTCTATGGAAAATCCCCTAGCGATCTTTATCTCATTATTAGATACAACTGTCAACTTTGTTAACAATTAGATACAAGTTATTAAAATTGTCAAATTATCCCGGTCCTTTTTTTAAATCAGAAAGTTAGGATAATCCCATCTTCGCCTTTAACTTCGTAAGGTATGTAAAAAATAACAGTAAATTCTTTATTCAAAGTACCTACCTTGTAGTTTAATATAAGTTTAAATACACTGTATAATATAATTATAGTATAAATACACTGTATAGTATCTGTATAGTAATTTAATAAGAATCTCTAACAAGTTACTTTTCATCCACTTGTAATAAATATTAAATTAAAACTGCATTTTTGCAACTCTGATGACTATACAAATATGAAACCATCGAGATGTATGTTTATACCTATGTTCGCAATTTTCTTGCTTTTGGCTTGTCCGATTCTTATAGTATTTTCAACGACGCATAGCATATTGGAAAAAGTTTGTGTACTTACATAAAACAATTTAGTAACTTTTTTTCAAGTTTTAGTAAATTTATTGGAAAATAATGAAAAAATAGGGCTTTTGGATCCATTTTTTAAAGTTTTATTAGTTTGTAAGCTGCCATGTTTAACCAAAAACTAATAAAGTCTTCGAAATTCTTTGATCCGGTTCCGACCTCCAATCGACGGTTCCAATCAACGCATGCAATTTAAACCAATCATACTCCACTGTTGATTTACAAATTATTTCCATTCCATAAATTGGAAATACTACGAGGTTAAGACTCACTTTGAACACGAATCAGAATACCTACTTGATCGAAATAGACGATTTGGTTTAGTTTAGTCTAGTTTTTAACACCCGACGCAAAAACGACGGGGTGTTATAAGTTTGACGTGTCGACGTGTCTGTGTGTGTGTGTGTGTGTGTGTATCTGTCTGTTCCCCTGTAGCGCTCAAACGGGTGGACCGATTTGAATGCGGTTTCTTTTATTTGAAAGGTGAATTAGTCGAGAGTGTTGTTAGCTATGTTTGATGAAAATCGATCCAAGATGGCCGCCGCTACAAAATGGCGGATTACATATTTCGTCACAACTCCCTTAATATGGGTATCAAATGAAAAGGCTTGACTAGTAGAATTGCACTATGTAAATCCAAGATGGCCGCCGCCACAAAATGGCGAATGTCGGGGGTTTTAAATTTTTAATTTATACTTTGGTAGAAAACTAACAACTTACAACTAACTAACAACTAACTAACTTTCAACTTTCGTTTGACATTTAATTCGAATGCGTCAACGCACGACGCTAACATAGTCATTTTGGTTCTGTCTGTGTTGAAAACATGAGCGACGAGAACATTTTACTTGGTGGAATATGTGCGGCTTACTTAGTCATACGAAAATCCAGAAAAAAAAGAACAAAGCGAAAGTTTTGGATACGAAGCGTTCTACTATAATAATCGAAGTAACGTGATTGTAAGTGAACTTAGAGAAGATAAAGATATCCTTTTTAAAAAATTTACACGCATGCCGGAAAGAAATTTCAATCAGCTCTTGAAAATGGTTGAACCAATAATTACAAAGCAGTCAACCCAGTTACGTGAAGCAATACCTAGTGAAATAAAGTTAGCAATAATAATAGCGTTGAACGCTTTGTGGCACTGAAATCCACCAGACGCGGAAAACGTGTTTCGCAGCGCGCGCTGTGCTTTCAACTGTCAATAACGCATGCATCAAGGGCATGCCTCACGTGCGCTGTTGACTGCGCTGTGACGCATGCCCTTGATGAACGAAAAAAGGCACAGTGTGGACATAGCTGTAGATCTACTTAGGTGCTCTTAGAAAACATTTTGGAGAAGTATCTAGGTATACAAAAAAAAATGAAGTATTTATGTCTGGGATTTCGAAAAAACTACCTATTAAACGTATTTAATAACAAACGGACACCCGCGACTTCGTTCGGGTCGATATTGGTTTTTAAAAACCCATGGGAATCATCCCCTCTCCCAAGGGAACCGTGCTGAATTTCGGGATAAAAAGTATCCTATATGTTACTCCGTAGTATGAACTTAAATCATACCAAGTTTCATTTCAATCCATTCAGTAATTTTTGCGTGATGCGCGCACAAACATACAGACAAACAGATAAACAGACAAACAGACAAAAATTTCAAAAATAGCTTTTTTACGTTCTATTACTTATTATCTATAACATCCCCGAGTTATTAGTTTGCAAAAATCTTTAATGTACAGATACGGCAAGTCTACGATTTTATTATAATACTAGATGATGCCCACGGCTTCGCCCGTGTGTATTTAGGTTTGTAAAAATCTCGTGGGAACTTTGATTTCCCAGAACAAAAAGTAGCCTATCTGTAGTAAGTAGTAACCCGTCCACAAAACGGAAAAATTCCGTGGGATCCTTACGATTTCGGAATGCAATTCCTTACAGCATCAGGGTTGAGGAGTTCGACATGTACCTACTCGAGGTCATTCAACAATAAAGTCTTTAATTGGTATCCCCAATATCAATTTAAATAACCGACAGTGCCTAAATCCCATTACTTTTGGGGATCAGATCCCCTACAGCATCAGGATTGAGGAGTTGGAATCCAAATTTTTTGTAGGACAGTGTCGCAATGTTTCTCTATCGATTAAAAAAAAAATTACGCAAATCGGTTCAGAAATCTCGGAGATATCGGTGTACATAGGTAGAAAAACACAACTCCTCTTTTTTGAAAGTCGGTTAAAAAAGTAGCCTATGTTACTCCCTGGTTAATTCTCTACTTGTATGTGAAAGTCCCGTCAAAATCGGTTCAGCCGTTCCAAAGATTAGCCCGTTCAAACAGACAGACAGACAGACAGACAGACAGACAGACAGACAGACAGACAGACAGACAGACAAAAATTTTAAAAACGTGTGATTCGGTTATAGTATCGTTCAAATAACCATATGAGCTTAATATGAGGTAGTTATTTCGATATTACAGACAGACACTTCAATTTTATTTATTAGTATAGATTAGTATAGATGTATTATAGATTATTGTTTATTTCATAATATTTGAACAGCATTAGCATAACACAGACGCACGTTTTTAAAATTTTTGTCTGTCTGCATGTCACGGCTAATCTTTGGAACGGCTGAACCAATTATGATAAGACTTTCATAGACAGCTCATGTCATGCAAGTCATGCAAGGAGTGATCTAAGCTACCTTTTATCCTGGAAATACTCAGGGACCAGGGTTTCCGCGCGGAAAAATAAAAACTGGACCCGCAGCCGAACAAACTATTAGCCACTAGTTTACCAACCTAAAAGAAGTTATCAAATGCGCACAATTTCATGATAATGGATATATTATTATGGTAGAGGTGCATAGTTAAATCAAGTAGGCGTACATATTATATTGCTAACGAATGAAGTCGTTAATAACTGTTGACTGACTGTTGCTACTGACTCAATTATTGCCCATCAGGCCATCAATAAAATATAGAAGGTTCATCAAACTATTTTATTAAAATGTTTGATTGGTTAAATTAAGTATATTTGAATGAACATATTCATACAAGTATTTATGATGGTATAAAAACTATCTTCCAATGTGAATGAACGCACATCCGTTACACATACACACACACATCAACTTAAATTCATCTGACTATTCAAAAGCACTTGTAAAAGTTTATTTGAATAAAAAACTTTTCTATTCTATTCTATTCTATTCTAAAACATATATACTTAGTCTTGCCAAAAATATTGTAACACAGAAAACATTTATTTATTTATTTCAAATAACATTTATTACTTTTACAGGGTGTTAGTTTAATACATATATATAAAACAATTTAAAATATAAAAGCTTATTCGAAGTGGTCTCCATTGGCTGCAATACAGTCCTTTAAACGTTGAGGCCAGTTATCAATAGAAGCACGCACTCTTTCCATGGGAAAATTCTTCACTGCCAATCGTATAGATTGTTTTAGGGACTCCAAATTATCATGGCGTTTAGAGCAAGCCGTACTCTCTAAAAGTAAAACTGACCATAAATCATAATCCAGCGGGTTAAGATCGGGACTAGACGACGGCCAGTCTTCAGCTCTGATGAAGTCCGAAACGTTCGCTTCCAACCAAGACTGTGTGGACCGAGCTTTATGACCCGGCGCCAAAACTTGCTGGAAGGACCATACTTGGTTATTGAACATAGTGTTGTTAAGGGGCTTAACTACCTTCTCAAGAATGGTATTTTGATACACTTGTGCTGATGTTTTGATACCTTTTTCACAAAAATATGGCTCAGTCACTCCTTCATAGCTAACACCCCACCAAACCATCACTGAAGTCGGATAATGCCCACGTTGCACTCTGCCGACTAATTGGGAAGCTTCCTTAGAGCTTTGAGCATAAATACGATCATTTTGTTTGTTAAAATGTTGCTCAATTGTAAAAATTTTCTCATCCGTAAACAAAATTTTTCTGTGACCTCCCTTTGCGTACCGCTTCAGTAGTTGTTTCGATTTTACCACCCTATTCTTTTTTAAATTATCAGTTAAGAAATGACCAGTGCATCTCTTATAGGCTGCAAGTCCTAAGTCATCTTTTAAAATACGCGACATAGTTCTAGGTGCTATCTTCATCTCCCGAGATAAAATCTTTTGCTTTCGGACAGGATTTCTTCGAATTCTTTCCCTTACTGCTTTGACCACCTTTTTCGTACGAACACTACGTGGACGGCCAGATCTTTTTCTATCACAAACAGAGGAGGTCTCATTGTACCTATTAATAGCCCGGTAGACAAACATTTGACTAATACCAAGTGTATGGAGAGTTTTAAAAATTGCATTTGGCTCCATACCTACTTTGTGTAATGCAATCACAGCGATTCGGTTCTCTTTATCACCCCACTCCATTTTAATATCGCAAAATATTGTACAATGTATTGGCGCCAAAATGAGAAAACACAATGAACAATCGTATAAAAATGACAGATTCCAAATTCAAATGTAATATTTTTTTATTTTTAATTGTAACAGTATTTATGGCCAGACTAAGTATATATCATTCGACTCTAGAAGCCTTCAAACATGGAGATATGTCAAAATTTGGGATTCACAATTCACAATATCTACCCCATTACAACAATAATTTCCATTACAATAAAAAATAAACTATTACAGGCATCCGAAGGCATAAAGAACACACTTACACAATACTGCTTATACCCATATTACTAATTCCCCGGAATTCTGACAGCTGTCATTGTCATTTACAGATGAGTTATTTGTATGGAGAACAGGGTTAACATCTACGAAGTACAATTTTACCCCAAACTACTTTAATTCCCTGTCATCATAAAAAGTCATATGCCGCGTAATAATATTACTCGTTTCGCCTTAAAATAGAAAATACCAAGTGTGGAAACTAGAAAGTGCACACTGACAGCAACAGAAAACAATAGAAGCACATTGAAAAAAATTATTCAAAAATGGATGTCGAATAACATTATCACCATGAAGTGTCTGCCAGGCATTTGTCATATATCTACATGACATGCGGCAGTTGATTTGTATTTGCATAAGTTTTGAATTTTTTATCTTTTTTGTGGGAATTGTTTTATCTCTGGTAACATTACGAAACGTCAGAATTCCAGGGAATTAGTAATACGGGTATAGTCCGGTCAATTTAGACATCCAAGGTTACAAAAATTCACACGGCTGAAAATGGGTAGGATTCTTCAAAACACTATTATACATGAAAATGAAAAGTCCTCATCGATCCGACACCTGAAACGGGTTTTTCGCGATTTTCAGCAAAACGGTAAGTTTTATCATAAAATTAGCCGAAACAAAAATTGTAGATTAGATAAAATTATCTATAAAAAATGTCTTAATACTTTTTTTCTTAAGAGCCACCGTTTTTAAGATATAACGATTCAAAAAGTTGAAAGAGTTGTAATCGTCACAATATTATGCACACATTTCCACGCTACCTTTGAGGTAATGTATTTAGCGCGTGTTTATTAATATGGTTTCCCCGGTAGGCGACTCCGGAAGTTCATTGTTTAAATCTTCAATCATGTGACCTGGTGGAGGGTAGTTAAAGAACTATCTAACACTGTGTAGTGAATATCTTCGCGAATGATTGCTGCAGCAGCTTCTAGAATTCTGAGTCGTTCTTCTTTTTTTATTCGTTTTTTTTTCGTACCCAGCTTGATTTAAAATATCATGGTGATTGTCTAATAAGCATATGGATGTTGGTGTTCCTGATTTTTGAGTGATAATAATTCTATCACCATATCTCAGTTTCAATCGAACCTTTAGCGTCCTGTTATCTATGTTTGTAGTTTTGCAAACATTTCTTAATTCGTTCAAAGTGAACGTGCAGTCATCACTATTTTCGATGTAAGTGAATATTTCCTCCACTGCCAGATTCGTAGATTCATCTTGAGGTCGACCGACTTTAACACCAGTATTCGGTTTCAAAAAGGAAATGAAGCAGTCATGATGGTACTTAGCCTCAGCAGCAACTAAATCGTATTCGTATTCTATTCGAGCAAGAACAGCTTTTGCCATAGCATCAGAACGAGCCTGAGCTTTTTCCAGAACCGAATCTTTGAATGTAGTTGTACTTACTTTTTGAATTTTACGGCGAGAATTCAAAGACTTTCTTTTTTCACGCTCTTCATTCAATCCCTGGCCGCAAAATAAGCATTGTTTTTTAAAACAAAAAGTTGATTCACTTACACGTACTCTAGTACGAGGAGAACTTTTAGTTGATGTACTGGCTTCTTGTTCTTTATGTTGTCTTTTAATAGCTGCAGCAATAGAGGACTTTCGAGTATAATTTTTACGACACTCGACATGTATGGTCACCGATTTCTGCGTTTTAAGATATTCTGAAAATTCATCAGCTCTTTCAGTACTTGCATTGATTAATGTCTTCATACCACGTTTAACAGTAACAATTTCACCTTCAGTTAAAAGTTTAGCACAAATAAAACAATATTCTGACATTTTTGTTATAAAATTCAAAATAGCACGAAATAGGTTAAAAATATAGGTTACAATAAACACGTATTTTCACTCCGGAGCGGCACTCAAGACTAATAAATGTATTTAGCCCGGTCAATTTAGACATCCAAGGTTACAATAATTCACACCTGGCTGAAAATTGGTAGGGCTGTTCAAAACACTATTATAAATTAAATGTGAAAAGTCCTCATCGATCAGACACCTGGAAAAAAATTACTCGGGATCAAAAGTCACAAAAACAAAGATTTATTACAAAACCGACTTCACCACACTCTTGACAGTCATATCTCAGACATATCTCGGAAACTACTGAACCGATTTTGATGAAACTTGCACTGTTCCCTAAGTTGAATTAAATTTAAGCCAAAATCCGCTAAAAATTTCGGAGGAATCCGTGGTCAAACAAACGTATATACGTACAATGGACATACATACACACTTATGAAATTTTAAGTATTTGTTTGAAAGCCAGATTATTATTATCCTTTATGTGAATATTTTGCAGTTCCAATAATATTACATACATACAGTTGAATTGATAACCTCATTTTTTTGAAGTCGGTTATAATAAGAATAACACAAGAAAGTCCCATTGAAGCCTCTAGAACATATCTATCATCAGCAAGTCCACAGTTTAGATCATGATCGACACGGCCGATCTACACGTCGCGTCCAAATGACACCGCGATGATCTCATTGCGATTTTGCACGAGCTTAGCCTGCCCTCTCATCTCAAAAACATGACATATCAATTTCTACTTGCAACCGATTCTAAAACTTCTGACACGAGTAAATAGGACAAAGTATTGTGTAGCGTATAAATATATTGTGTAGCGTAGGTATTCTGTTAAGTCACTGTGAGAATTTTTAAGACATCCGTTTTTCTTTCACACTGTATCATCAAAGGGTTATAATAATTATTATTACGTTTTAAAGTACTGGTTATGAAAAATGAATAAAAAAACTAAATAACTTTTGATATAATATAAAAGATTCTTCTTTGATCTATATAGAAATTTCTTGAAAATTAGACTGACTTTTTCGATTATGAGATTAAATATTTATAGTACTAGTAAGTGTATATCTTTTTCATCCTAGTGATCCTCTGTTGAGATTGGTGGTGGAAATTCGATCGGGAGGACATTATATTAAAAAAATAAAACAAATTAATTTCGATAAAAGTGTTCGTGTTGATTTGTTTGTTATTAGTAGGTATAACTAATTAATTTTAATGACTTTTAAATTACTGGTTCAATTTAAATTGGGTCAATTCTCGTGAGTAGATACATAGGTACGAGATACTATTAAAAATACGTATTTATTAAAAAAGCATGAACGTCTAATTAAGACAACCTTTGTTTTAATTTCCCTTTCTCTTTTTTTCTGTTCTTGGTTTACCTTCCTTCGGCGCTACAACTCTTTGTGATCTTGGCCTAATATCATATATCTGGGATATTGGTTCTTAATTTGGTTCAGCCTTTTACTTCCTTCTTTCACGATGCCAACTCAAAAATGGCATGATGGATGAATGATCTTCCACATGAATCCATCTATCTCTTTCTGGGACTACCCTTTACTCTTTTTCGCTGTGGTTATCCATTTCGTAAATTCGTAAATTTCGTAAATTAAAAAAAAATATTGAATTGTAATAATAACATCTTATCAAATAATAATATATCTTTTACCCATTGCACAGAATTAAGTACAAAATGCTAATTGCAGTATATTACGGTATTGTTGACTCTGCGTAGATACAACGGAAAGAGATCAAACAGTACTAGCCGAGATGTATCTAACAAATGAAACAATGGGCCGCTGCATTGTCGCCAAGGTTAAGTGGACATTTACCATATCTAGACAAAACTGTTCCCGTTACACAGATCGAATAGTTCAGGGAAGATGTACCTAGTGCTACTTTAAGTCCTACAATGGTTTACCTTTTCGCTAGTGTCTGCTTCAAGTAAATCACTATCACTACACACAAAGCTATCATCCTCACCACCTGGATCACTGGCATACATCAACCAAGCGTTGCGCGAGGATCCTTCCGCGCACACAAAAACTGTGGAACCAACTCCCTTTGGAGGTGTTTCCACATAAATTTGACATGGGGTTCAAGGGGCGGATCAACAAACTCCTTAAAAGCCGGCAACGCATCAGTGGCTCCTCTGGTGCTGCAAATGTTCATGGGAGGCGGTAGGTAATCACTTTAACATCAGGTGACTCGCTTGCTCGTTTGCCCGCAATGAATATTACTAGCTTCTGCCCGCGACTTCGCCCGCGTGAATTTCGGTTTTTCACAAATCCCAAGGGAATCATGGATTTCCTGTTCCCGGTCCCACTCCCTTTTCTAAAATCTAACCTTTATACGTAGGTATAAGGTTTCAAGAATGTTTGCTATAGTAATCTACCTATAGCTGTAGATATAGATTTCGGTTTTTTCAAAATCGTGGGAACTGTGGATTTTCCAGGATAAAAAGTAGCCTATGTGTTTTAAGTCAGGGCATAATCTATCTCCATTCAAAATTTCAGCTAAATCGGTTCAGTAGTTGCGGCGTTAAATAGTAACAAACATTTATATAGTGCGCGCGCGCACACACATACACGCACGCACGCACATACACAAACTTTTACCTTTATAATTTAGTGTGATTTATTTCCATGTTGTAACAGAATTAATAGCTCTTATCAAAACTGCGCGTTCCCGTTACATTGATAACCCGACACGCAAAACTGGCCCAACTGAAGATTTTGCATTTCCAAGAGTAAATAGTACCTACTCAGTTTAATAAGCTAGCTTGTGCCCTGTCAAAGGCTGTCCGCTTACTCGGGCTGGTATTCGAGAGACATCGGAAGACTGAGGGAATTCAAATCGCTAGCAGTGATTACACATCCGATAATGGAAATAGGGAATATTATTTTAATGGACGACTGGTATTCTGTTGGGTTTGTGAGTTGGGACAATTCAAGAGCAGAAGAGAGTTTTTAAAAATCTGCTTATCTCGTTTCGCTATATTAGAAATCTTGCAACGATAGCAAGTAGTAGTCCTTTTTTAGGGATCCGTACCCAAAGGGTAATACGGGACCCTTTTACTAATAATAATAATAATAATATATAAAAATTAAATTGAAAACTTAATTAAATTAAACTAAGACTCCGCTGTCCATCCGTCTGTCACCAGGCTGTATCTCATGAACCGTGATAGTTAGATAGCTGAAATTTTCACAGATGATGTATTTCTGTTGCAGCTATAACAACAAATACTAAAAAACAGAATAAAATAAATATTTAAGGGGCTGGGAATACAACAAACGTGATTTTTTTGCCATTTTTATAGATAATGGTACGGAATTTTTTTCTTTTTAGTGCGCTCAGGTTAAAAATATTTTAATGGCCAAACTGGAAAGTTCATTCCTGCCAAATTATAGAAGCCTTTAAATTGTTATCGCTTGAGTGGTAGGTACCTATCCTTTTTATTTTTCCCTTTTTCCTCATCTATATTTATTATTCTCTCTAGATTTATTGCAGCCTGAGCACAATCAATGTGAAACATATCTTTCGTGGTTGAAAAGGCTGTAAGAAAGCGCTGTTCTTTTGCTCATAAATAATGCACTATCCTTTCATCGTAATTGAGAGTTCGTTCAACAATCTTGGTTTTAATCGCTGAAGTTTGTAACTTGCGCCACACATTATGACATGCACCGAACAGACACGCAAGCCGGCCAACAAGATGGCACTGACGATACGTCAATGTTGTCGGATTATAATGACGACGCATCTCGCCATTAGCCTTATGCGCCGCCCTTACAGGAACAGTTTTGTCCTGATATGGTGCCTGTACGCCTAGAGACTAACAATGCAGGGTGGGCTCTCCTGGCATAATTGATCTTTGTGTAAGAAAGGAATTGAGTTCTGAGCCCAAAGTGAAAGTATTAACGTTAATTTATCATTCATGTATGGAAATGAACATTTGGGAAAACGTCGTATTATTTAAAGAAGAAGAAGAAGAAGAAGATTTTAAATGCCTCTCAAAGAAAGCATTCTTCTTACCTTCTTCTCTTCCTTTCTGGACCGAGGCCTTCTCCAGTAGAATTTTCTATCTTGTAAATCCTCCAGTTCTTTGATCCGAGTACTTCGCATCTAGGTTAACTCCGTATATCGAGCACAGTTTTGGGCTTTGGCCTACCCATAGATCTCGGTCCATCAGACTGTGACGGAATAATCTTGTTATGGTGGCCTATTAGTGTTACTTTTTGTTTTAGTTGAGTACCTTTCTGACTTTCGCAAATTATCTTGATCGTCTTTACTTTGTGATTTTTTTACGTGGCTAAATAATCACTCACAGTTTCTGTTCATTCTCCGAAAAAGTTTTGTTTTTAACCCCCGACGCAAAAACGACGGGGTGTTATAAGTTTGACGTGTCTGTGTGTGTGTGTGTGTGTGTGTGTGTGTGTGTGTGTGTGTGTGGTGTGTGTGTGTGTGTGTGTGTGTGTGTCTGTCTGTCTGTTCCCCTGTGGCGCTCAAACGGGTGGACCGATTTGAATGCGGTTTTTTTTGTTTGAAACGTGAATTAGTCGAGAGTGTTGTTAGCTATGTTTGATGAAAATCGGTTCAAGATGGCCGTCGCTACAAAATGGCGGACTACATATATTTTCACAACTCCCTTAATATGGGTATCAAATGAAAGGGCTTGACTAGTAGAATAGCACTATTGCAAATCCAAGATGGCCGCTGCCACAAAATGGCGAATGTCGGGGGTTTTTTAAATTTCTAATTTATACTTGTTGTTGCGTAAAATTTGGACATTGGTATGAGAGCGGAAATCGGCCCATATAGTTTAGTTAGCTCGACACTTTCTCTAGCCACGATAAACTCTTTTTAACCAACTTCCGAAAAAAGAGATTAAGGATTATTAACTATTAATTTGGAACTTTATAGTTTTTTATTTGGAAATATTATACTTAACAGTTGTGTTTGTTTGTTACAGAGATCTAAAACGACACGCTGTAGATACATGGATGAGCAACAATAAAATAAAAGGTATATTAGACTTAATTTAATGAGAATGCTCGTCATTGCATGAAGATTTATTTGCACAAAAAAACTCAAACAACTCAGAAAACAAAAAAATATCAAACGTTTAAAATAACCTGCGACTATTTATTTACCTACGTAAAACAAATCGCACTCACATCATACAAACCTTTGTTCACAGGAAACTCAAAAAAATCGGCCAAGTGCGAGTCGGGCCTCGCTCTTTTAGAGTTCCGTGCATAATTATGAACAATATAATATTTTGGGTCTAAGAAATATTTAATTTCCGAGCTAGACATCGCTACAAACCGTGAAAGAAAAACCCAAAAAATTTTCGTTTGTTTTGGTCACAGTTTATAAACTATTTTATGAATCGTTGTTTTCAGTATTTGTTATTTAAATAGAGCATACTTATTTTACATAATATACCGAAATATCATATTCCTAACTAGTTTAGTTTTTGAGATAGCCCCCGTCACAAAAATGGTCTAAAACTGACAACTTTTATGGCCTTATGGCCAACTTTCATTTCCTTATTTTTTAATCAAAAAATTAATATATATGTACTCTACTCAATGAGCTCTAAACAATGATACCTCAAAAGCTAGGGTAAGAAAAAAAATTTTTTTTTCGGCTCCTTTTTCATGTATGGAAGCCCCCCTGAAAAATAATTTAATTCAATTTCTAATTCAATATTTGATTTCGGGTCAACGTTTTACACCAAATACCAAGATTTCAGGTTTGTAACTCATTTCATCTGCAAGCTATAGACCTGTGACCGGCGGACAGACAGACAGCAGAGTGACATTAATAGGGGTCCGTTTTAACCCTTTGAGTACGGAACCCTAAAAACGCAAAAATATCAAATGATTGATATAACCTCACATAAGTAGGTATACCTACTTCGCGCACAAACCGTGCTCGCGTTTTCTACGTGAACACGCAATAGGTACCTCAATTGAACCTGAGCAACTTCAGAGCGTAGACCTACTAGATATCTAACGCGATCTATCGAAGATTACTACTTAGTATAGAACTGGAATAGAACCGAATCCCAATTAAACAACAACCCGCGGCAACAAGGTACCAAGACCTGTGCTCCGATAACTTCGACTCGTCAGTTTGATATATAGCCCGTATACTTAAAGATCCCAGATTCTAGGGCTCCTATCTAGCAATCTAGATAGCTTTTTGCTATCTAGGTCATACCTTTAGGCTGATTGGGACCTGTTTCTTGCAGCGCGAGCGGGTCAAACGGAAAGCGTATAGGCTTTTAAAACTTGATATTTTGTAATCTAACTCGCTGATAAATGACTGTTAATTTCGAGGTAAATTCATGAAATAGGTATATTACATATAATCATACATTTAGCAATTTTCTATGAGTTTTTTTTCACCGCTGTAAGTTTTTTTTTAATTTTTAATTTTAATATTCCTTGTTAATGATTTTTTAAAGGACCGAATTATTTTTAAGGACTAAAATAATTTATCTTGAAACAGTGCATTTCGTACTCCGGATGAACAAAATATATGATTATTACAACGAAATATTTATGAAAATATAATTATTACAAAGTTAAACGTATGACTCCCAAATGACTAAACCCAAGATTAAATCGAGATTAATGTAATTAAAAATCTTCACACAATAATCTAAATTGATATCCCACGGTGAAGACGCACAGTCATTTAAAATTAAAGAAGCCGAATATAATAATAATAGGTATACCTAGTAATGAAATGATACTGATATTCGATAACCTACGCTACGCATTCATTAGAAAATTATTAAATGATTTTCAAAATAACGCCTGCCCGCTTTTGTGCGGGATCGATTCAACGATAATTACCACAGACAAAGGCGAAATGTGTAACAACACTATCTGAATAAAAAGAAAAAAGGGATAAGCCTTAGTGATGTGCCGCCGAACAAAAGATCGATATCGAAGCGCGGGTGGCTTCGATTTTATAAATAAATTAGTTTTAATTGAAACGTCAGTCAGCGCTGGGCAAGATGCGTGTGCGATGATCTTCTTTTTTCTCTTTTTTTATAAGGGCGGATGTAGAGTTAATGCTCCTTTTGAATGCAATTAACACGTAATATTGTATCTATATTACAAGTGTGTAGCACAGTATGTGTAAGTCTAATAGCATTCTTAACTTAATAAGGAGAATTAGTTGATTTTGTTACGCTTATTGTTAAAATGAGAACCAGACCAATCGGATAAAAATACGTAGGTATATATATTATATAGTTAACTAAGTGTGGAGCTGTAATTGAAGTGTGCGTGTATTTTGATTTGTATTTTTTTTTGTATTTGTTGATTTGTAACGTTAAAACGCGTAACGTTTCGATCGTTATATTTCATCAGTTCAGTATGTGTCTTACTTAATGTGTAATTTCACCTATGCATTTAAGGTCAGAACTCAGAACATGTACAAAAGAGTCTGTTGCTTATATAAAGTTATCTTTTAAGCTTATCTCTCCAGAATCCTAATAATGATTCGATGACTAGGCAAGTAATGCATTTATATGTATATTTTTAAGCCGATTAAAATTATATTTATTGCTAATTTATTCTCTGTGATCCAGTAAGGACCTACCACAACGGATTACTAGTTGAGCAGTGACTTTCTATTCACAATAATCGGCATCTTGCTACGGTATTTGTAACCTTAATTCATTGGGATTAAGGTAGAAAATATTTTGTCGTTATATGTATCGAGTTCTAAGTATAGCGAATTAAACATTCCACAGATTCCTAGCGTTATAACTGTAGCGTTAGGTATTTATCTTAGACTTAGTTTTGTTTAAAATGTCCATTGTCCGGCCATTGTTTACGAATATCGCTGAGAAATACCGATTACCGCGGCACCGGTAAATAACGATAACGGAACAGGTATAGATAAAAGGTATGTAGTATTTTCTCTCACTCTGCAATACAGGCGTGAAATATATCGCACGCTTTATTCGATTCCCGGTTGAAGCAGTTTGGGATATACATAACAGTCTGATCCATAGGTTGGGTGGATACTGGATACTGGATACTGGCACTGCTACTACCACTCAACCAGCAAAAACTAGCTTATACCACCAAGGAAATCAAACCCAACAACCCTTGTGTGTGTTTGTGTGTTTTGTGTGTATTTGTGTGTGTGTGTGTGTGTGTGTGTGTCTGTCTGTTCCACCGTAGCGCTCAAACGAGTGCTCCGATTTGAATGCAGTCTTTTTTGTTTGAAAGGTGAATTAGGTAGTTGGTGCGAGTGTTCTTAGCTAGGTATGTTTGATGAAAATCGGTCCAAGATGGCCGCCGCCACCAAATGGCGAATGTCTGGGGTTTTTAATTTTTTAATTTATACTCGTTATTTTAAGAAAACCCGTACCATAATGTGAGTAATGGAAAGGGATCACGGCCCCCAGCAGTCGTGGGAGTGGGATTCACTGAGGAATACGACGATAGAAAGACTAAACTTTGATACCAGTACCTATTGTAGATTAAAGATATGCAATGGTACAGCTACGTCCATCCAGAGGCGGAGTCACCGTCGAAACTTGGTCATTCGTTAAACTGATATTTGTACCGAAGTCCAACTGCAAACTCGAGGCACGAAACCGCGAACCGACTAACCACCTGCTCCTAATCCCGATCACGACTCACATAAAACGCCGTCGATTTATTCCATCGAACAAAAATAAATCCCCGGGTCACGGCTGTTCACGCTTCCAATTACCGGACTACCGCGTTGTGCGATCGCGTGAATGGCCGGCTTTATTTTTATTTATATAGGTTCCGAGGATTTATCGAAATGATCTTTAATTTCTGCGCTAATAAATCTTGTCAGATTCACCTGTTTTTATGTCGGATTGGATTTTAAATTAATTGCAACAAATTGATTCTACCAGAACTCTTATTAAGCCTCAATAGTGCCAGGATGTGGAATAAACACCGATTTGTCGGTTCAATTCCATTAACACTTATTTTACTTCACTTTCCACTTTGCGTATACACGCTTTTAAAACGTAATAATTTTAAATCTATTTCTTTACTAGCTTTTGCCCGCGGCTTCGCCCACGTGAATATCGGTTTTTCGCAAATCCCGAGGGAATCGTTGATTTCCGGTTCCCGTTCCCGCTCCCTTTTCCAACCTTTATAACTTTCATGGAAGTTTGCTATAGTAATCTACCTATAGCTGTAGCTATAGATTTCTGTTTTTTCAGAATCCCCTGGGAACTGTGGTTTTTTCCAGGATAAAAAGTCTATAATGTGTTAAGGCAGGATATAATCTATCTCCATTCAAAATTTCAACCAAAGTTATTCAAAAGTTCAGTAGTTGCGGCGTTAAAGAGTAACAAACATATACACACACACACAAACTTTCGAATTTGCTTTAACGGTGAAGGAAAACATCGTGAGGAAACCTGCATGCCTGAGAGTTCTCCACAACGTTCTCAAAGGTGTGTGAAGTCTGCCAATCCGCTTGGCCAGCGTGGTAGACTATGGCCAAAACCCTTCTCACTCTGAGAGGAGACCCGTGCTCTGTAGTGAGCCGGTAGATCTGGGTTGATCATGATGATGATGATGATGATGACTTAATTATACTGAAAGAAAATTGCGAGGAAATAAATAGTTTGAAATAAAATTATTTACATAATAATAATAATTGTTCAAATACAAACGTTCCGCACAATTCAATTTTAAATCGAACAAAAAAAAAACAACAACATTGTGCCTACGTAAATATTTATTTGGGTCGATCAATATTCCGTTAAAGTAAATTCACTGGCGGTAATTTATATTGGGAATTGTATAAAATTATCAGTGTGCAATGGCTTCGATTCAATGGGCGTAATAAGTCATGGCAGTCAGCGATTTTGACAGCTCTATAGCAAGAGTAGTTTGTTACCGAGAAATTAATTTCCTTGACTGAAACATAACGGTAGAGAGGAAGAGAAATTACGTAAATATTCCGATTTCGAGACATGGGAATTTAATAACGTATAATTTATCAATGTGTTGAATGGACGTATGTGATTTCGACATCTGAATTAAGAAGTAATTTATCAAAAATTCGATGATTACCTATGGGAAAGTATATTTTTAGTAACGGCTTAATTTCATTGACTTTCAACTTGATGTACATAAAACTGTAAATAAAAATACGACGATAGTTCTTTGTTATTTATCGATGTTTCGAGTAGGTGCTCATATGAGTACTTATATGATTTTAATCTAAATGCAAACTGAATACTTAGATTATTTATCAGATGACTAAATCCCACCCATACCCAGTGGCGTGCACTTCATACAGGCAAAAAAACCTTGCTTACCCTGGTCCTTGAGAACAGTACCATTTATAGAGAAAAAAATATATAAAATTTTGTACCTTTGTACAATAAGTACATTTATTTTGTAAAATAATAAGTATCTATTGCATACCCTGTCTTCGAACCACACCCCCGCCTATACGGCATACCAGACCCGATAACATTTAAAATATATTACACATCTAAATTGCTCCAATATGTAATCGACCTATTGAAAGTAGGGATTGCGTGTGGAGTGTGACCAATACATATAAAAAGAAAAGTCCTGACTCACCATTCCAGCACATTTATTCATATTATTATTTCCACTACTACAGCCTTTTTAAGTCCCACTGCTAGGTCAAGCTTCTCTCATAGGAGAGAGGGATTTAGAGCTTAGACCCGCCACGCTGCTCCAATGCGGGTTGGCGACTATTGTTACATGATAGTGATAACAAACGGGACCGACTGCTTAACGTGCTCTCCGAGGCACGGGGGTGAGACACCGCCAAGTACCAACTCTGGGCTGGTACAGAGAATTTACTGACAGAAAAACCCAATAGGCACCTAACAATTATTTGCCCGACCCGGGAAACGAACCCGGGACCTGCTGTCGAATATGCTAACCACTAGACCAACGAGGCAGTTTTCAAACATTCATATTATTTACTAAAATAAAAAAGTGAATCGCGAAAGCCTATGATTAGGACCACCCAGAGACAGGTCGTTCTCACGTCTTGGAATGCTAAGGCGTTTTCACACTGTGGAGATAATTAATGGAAAAACTTAACTCTTTCGACCCGAAGCGCCCATTATGTCAATAGTGAATGTAATTGTCATTACTTACGAGTTACAACATAGTTAGTGCATGCGTGGTGCGAACTTGAAAAGGTGTTGTAAAAAGATGCGTAAAAAATAAAAAATGCATATTATCAGGTATTTTTTATTATCAATAAAAATACCTTTATACAATATGGTATAATAAAAAAATAATAAAACCGGCCGAGTTTGTTGTGGGCTCTTCTCATACCAGGGCGCGTTTGGAACCCTCATAGTTTTAGTTTTAAGTTTCCGTAAGTAATTATCACCATTACCTGTTCTTAAATTGACGTTCAAAAAGTGTACAGTGTACCTACCAATTTTAGATAAAGTTTTTTTGAATCTGAATTTGAATTTGACAAATTAACAAACAGCTATTTAAATGAAAGTTTCTTTTGTTGACGCTCATTTGTAGGCTCAAATTTTAATTGATAAATAAAATAACTGTCACTGCTATGCTGTGAAAAATATTTAGTCACTCATGAACACTCTCAAGCGCGCCCCATACACGCGAAGTTTGATTCTTATTTTAATACAATTAGAATAGGGTATTTGACAACATTGAAAATATACTATTGATTGTGGTCATCTTATCAGATAATAGCCTAAAAAAGACATATTTCACTCAATTAAACTAAACTATGTAATTTTACGCGATATTTTGCACGAAATAAAACATAATAATTTTTGAAATTTTATCAGGAACGTGAACGCTCTGGGATTATTTGTGACGTCAATTGATTGCACGTAACTTGGTTGTTATAATTGAAGTTTATCAAGTCAACCGAAACTAAACTTTATAATTGAAAGAATAAGATTGATATTAAAATGAGTAGGTATAACAATTTAAAACATTACGATACAGCAGTCGCCTTGCGTAGCGTCTCTGTCGCACGCACCGAGTTCCGAAAACGAGCGAGCGAGAGAAGTGACTTGCATAGCGATTTGTGACGTCACGCGTATCATGTGATCAGAAATGTCGTTTTTGGCGTGGTTTTCAAAACTTAAACTTTATCATTGATTTAATTCTTAATACTGTAGATATTGCGAAAAATATCAATGTAGTGTGTTTTAATAAGTAATAAAGAATAATTTAAAACAATTTCCAAAAATTAGTCAAATAGGTACCCTATTACAATACAACTTAGTGCACAGTAGACACGCTCTAAAAATTAATATCTGTATCTGTGGCTTTATTATATTTCCGTGAAATTATGTACCTATACATTTTCAAAGTTATACTTACCTACACGAGCTCAAAGATTTACATGCAAACTTTTCTGTTTTATTTTTTTACAACAAACAACAATTAAGTATTTCAATTATCGATAAAATTATCCCGCCATATTTATTTGCAAAGTGTGATATCAATCCGACATGTATAGTTTCTAAATCAAAGCAAAACTAAGTAACTAGGTCATATTATATTATATGGGAACTTTTTGACCCCTCCCCCGTCCTTGTCACAGCTGGTCACATTTGTGAGACCTCCCCCTCCTGTGCGTCACATATTTAGCAATTTTACATTTAAACATTGAGTCAAAACAGCAGTTCCGAACATTTTTAAATTTTTCTTTAATATGTAGTTCATATTTCGTGTTTTAAGAGTACTTTAAATAATAAATATATTGGGTTTTGAAATGTGCCGTCACAAAATTTAGGGACTTTCCCACCCCCTTGTCACACAATGTCACAATTCATTGACCCCCCTCCTGCCCCCTTAACGTGTGACGTAATTTATGGATGGCCCCTAAGGGAGACAACAAGATTGGAATAGCGCGGGCGGGTCTGCAAGCGTAAACTAGTACCCAGATAGGTACTCCATAAAACGCTTCAACCGCACATATTATAAATTCTAACTAACACTATCTAAGAGCTTATCTTCCTGGCCATCCCATAGAAATAACCCGCTTGAATCGTATACGCCATAACGCCGTAAAATATGGCAGCGGCAGTTCTTATAACAATAAGAACTTCGCTATTTATTATGACGATTACAATCGCAACCGATATTAATGCTTTGTTTGCTATAGAGTACGTTTAGATTGGCTAGTGCACTCGCTCATGTACTTGACTTGTATTGAGGATTAGATGTAATTATTGTTTACGAGTGGAATGTATTGTTTTTAACAGATGAACACTGCTTTGGCTGGATTAAAAGTTGTACAAATTGTAGTTATTACAAAAATTCTTTAAAAAAACGCTTCTGTCACGATAAGAACAGAATCCTACATAGAGAAATCTTTTTTGTTTCTCCTGTGGCTCTAAGGATCAAGAATCAAGATTGTAAACTTTTAAGAACCTAAAGTGTGTGCGTGCATGCGTTCGTGCGTGCGTGCGAACCGCTTTGGCTGAAATTTTGATGGAGATAGATTATGCCCTGACTTAACCCATAGTTCCCACGGGATTGTTAAAATACCGAAATCTATAGCTAGCTACAGCTATAGGTAGGTTACTATATAGCAAACTTCTTTGAAAGTAGGTATATAAAGGTTAGAAAAGGGAGCGGAAACGGGAATCGACAATCCACAATTCCCTCGGGATTTGTGAAAAACCGAAATTCACGCCGGCGAAACCGCGAGCAGAAGCTAGTAGAATATATAGAATACTTATAAGCTTCTTGGAACAGGCAGTTTAGCTTCTGTTTGCCATGTGAAACAAAAACGAACATAGCAAAACTGTAGAATAATACCTACAACGTCTTTGAGCGAAACTGCCACCGCTATAGTATCGAACGGTTGCATTTCAAAGTAGCGAATAAAATTTTCCAAAACAAAATTATCATCAACTCGTCTAGCAACTTGGACGAGTTTCTAGCACTTGTACGAGCGGAATGTAAATAACTAAAGAGAGCACTGTGATAGTAGCAGGTCCGGTTCCGACCCAATTCCTCGGTGCAGGCGATCCGAGGCAGTTTATCATATCTGACCGTTATCTGCTATCCGCTTCGTTTAGCCCGTTGTTTAGTTCACGGCTCACCCTTAGGGCCCTTTTACACACAGACAACAAGTATAAATTAAAAATTAAGAAAACCCCCGACATTCGCCATTTTGTGGCGGCGGCTATCTTCCATTTGCAATAGTGCTATTTTACTAGTCAAGCCCTTTCATTTGATACCCATATTTAAGGGAGTTGTGAAAAAATGTGTAATCCGGCATTTTGTAGCGGCGGCCATTTTGGACCGATTTTCATCAAACATAGCTAACAACACTCTCGACTAATTCACCTTTCAAACAAAAAAACCGCATTCAAATCGGTCCACCCGTTTTAGCGCCACAGGGGAACAGACAGACACACACACACACACACACACACATACACACACACACACAGACACGTGAAACTTATAACACCCCGTCGTTTTTGCGTCGGGGGTTAAAACCGCTTTGCAGTGAACAGCAAACAGCAAAGAGGCAGGCCTCTTGTAAATAGGCATTCAAAGACATTTCATGTTCTTTCGATAAATAAGTGTAAGCAAAGCTTTACAGCCGTAGAGGCTGTGGTTTAAAAACTTGCGCCAGTGGTTTGGGAAGAGCACCCAAATCTTAATTTGGAGCAATTGCCATAATGATTGCCAACATTCGTAAGGAGATGGCACGTTAAGAAAAAGAAGAGACACTGTTTCTAATTACCAACCCTTTTCATAAGCTACACGGGAAACGCTGATTCACATATTCTTCGCAGCCCTTTTTAGGGTTCCGTACCCAAAGGGTAAAAACGGGACCCTATTACTAAGACTCCGCTGTCCGTATGTCTGTCTGACTGTCACCATGCAGGCTGTAAGTATCTCATGAACCGTGATAGCTATAGACAGTTGAAATTTTCACAGATGATGTATTTCTGTTGCCGTTATAACAACAAATACTAAAAAAATAGAATAAAATAAATATTTAAGGGGGCTCCCATACAACAAACATGATTTTTTTGCTCGTTTTTGCTCGATATTGATAACGGCAACAGGTAGACGCTTGAAATATTCACAGAATATTTAGTTATATATTCCATACAGCAGACATGATTTTTTTGCCGTTTTTATAGATAATGGTACGGAACCTTTCGTGCGCGAGTGTGACTCGCACTTGGCCGGTTTTATTTACATTACTGCAGATTAAGTTATGATTACGACTGTTGATGATTTAAATGGTAGGAACGTCGTAAATACCACGTATCCCCGATACATATATATGGCATAATTGTACGTTATTTATCGAACGATACGTAATAATACGACTCGTGCTTATGTAACCTGTATGTCTCATTTTTTAACCGACTTCAAAAAATGAGATTCTATATTCGACCCGTATTTGTGTATGTATGTATGTTTGTATGTTCGCTATTATTTCAAAAACCAATAAACCGATTTTAATGACTTTTTCACTACCGTAATCCTTTCAGGAATCCTTTCAGGAAGGTTTTAGTATTTAAGACACCTAGTTATCATTCTTATGTACGAAGTTACACACATTTAAATGTACCAATAATATGTCACTTATATTTTTTGATTAGTACCTACACCGATTTCTCTCAGATTGCTGGACCGAAGTTGGTTTAATTTTTCCTAAAATATAGCTTGTTGAGACGTAATACTGTCATCCCATCGGACTGCGATGAGATTGCGTACCTTGCCGGCGTTTACGCACACATTTGAGCACTATTATATCTCCTGCATAGTCTAGGATGAGATTAGCCACAGTGGCTGAAATTCGGTTGGGAGAACAATATATTATGTTTGTCATTTCGGGTCATCGATCGGTAGATAATAAAATCAATTAGATTTCTTTTTTAAGAGTAGGTAGGTAGGGGAGACTGGGTACGGTTGAAACATTTTAGCGTTAATCGTCCATTTCGTCGGGAATAGTTAAGCGAGCGTTGAAAGAAATATATCAAATAAAAGACCACATATCTGTCTACGAATGGGCAATGTTATTTGCGATCACTGTATTGTATTTTATGTGTAAAATCAAATCTAAAAAAAATGGGAAACTGTTTCAACCGTCCCCATGCCAGGGTCGGTTGAAACAGTGCCTGGGGTCAATTGAAACACATGCAAATAATACAAAATATAATAAATGAACTTTTTTATTCATCGTCTAATAACATTTTAAGACTTTCTAGTTATATATCCTTTAGTTTAGCATAGTTTAGTTAGACATCCTTTTTAGTTAAGCAAAAATATATGTCTGCACATCTAATTATTTATAATTAAATATTTAGATTGTTCACGCTCTTGTTCCTGGTTAAACACTCGATTGTGAGCTTTATATCCCATTTCTTGATTTTCATTGCCACCAGTCGCATCTCGTTTACGTACATTGTATACCTCAACTGGGAACAGTGGTTCAGTCCATTCTTTTCTGCCGCTGTTCTTAACGAAGATCCGGCTTTTACACCTTCTTATGCTTACTTGTACGTCGATAAGTCAGCTTGACATCTCGTAGTCTCCATTTGGCATCTTTGAAACAAGAAAATCTATACTAATAAATAAAATTGAAGTGTCTGTCTGTAATATCGAAATAACTACCTCATATTAAGCTCATATGGTTATTTGACTGAATGGGAATTCACATCCAAATAGAGAATTAACCAGGGAGTAACAGGTTACTTTTTTAACCGACTTTCAAAAAAGGAGGAGTTGTGTTTTTCTACCTATGTACACCGATATCTCCGAGATTTCTGAACCGATTTGCGTAATTTTTTTTTTAATCTATAAAGAAACAATGCGACCCTGTTCTGTAAAAAATTTGGATTCCAACTCCTCAATCCTGATGCTGTAGGGGACCTAATCCCCAAAACTAATGGGTTTTAGAAACTTTCGGTTATTTAAATTGATATTGGGGGTACCAATTAAAGACTTTAACGTTGAATGAATTCGAGTAGGTACATATCTAACTCCTCAACCCTGATGCTGTAAGGAATTGTATTCCGAAATCGTGGGGATCCCACAGGATTTTTCCGTTTTGGGGACGGGTTTCTACAGATAAGCTACTTTTTGTTCTGGAAAATCAAAAGTTCCCACGGGATTTTTAAAAACCTAAATCCACACGGGCGAAGCCGTGGGCATCATCTAGTAAAATAAATAAATTGTTTCAACCGTACCCACAAAAAATGTTTCAACTGTCCCCAACCCCCCTTCTAGGTATAAAATTGTTCGCAGTAAGAATAATAAACACTAATAAACACTAATCATACAACCATATTCTATAAACTTCAATAAAAACGATACAAAACTCTCAGTACTCTAACTTTAATAAAACCATTATAATTGCAAAAATGTACGGACATAAAATACTTACTTTTACGTCAAAAAACACAATGAGGCCTCTTATCTACAAGTACAGCGCGCGAAGGGCGAAACAACACCAAAATTAGTGTTACGCCTTGTCGTCCGCTTCGTTCTTCCCTTGTAACCATCAACCTCACCACACACGGTGTCGAGATATTCGCTTTGTTTCAACCGTCCACCGTTTCAACCGTACCCAGTCTACCCTACGCTTTTTAGTTTTTGAACTTTAAGTAAAAAATTATCTGTATATAAACTTTTAACGCGGCATTAATGTCCATTATTACCGTTAACTCGCATATTATTTACGTGTTAGTAAGTAATTAATTACGCATTTAAAAACCCTAAAAAACTTTATGAGAAAACGTGTAAAAATCCTATAAAGTAAACAAAGCTTTAATGTTATTTTGCAGCGTCCAATGCTAAACCAATAAAAACATCGCACGAGCTTTCAATAAGCGATGCGAAATTCTATTCTGTAAAATCAATAAAACAAATTTTTATAGCTCTCTAAAATTCTGATGTACGAGTAAATAAACATCGTAAAAATTAAATATACAATTAGGAATATTGCACATAATTTTTATAATAGTTAGTAGATACGAGTAGGATTTTTATAATAGAGATAATATATTCGGTATCTGGAAAAATGAGCTTAAAGTTAAAGATAAAATTTTAAAATCTCTGTTTTAATACGCATATATTAGCTTCGTAAAAGAAAAATTTTGGTTCGATCGATCAATCAATCTTTATTACGCCAAATTGTAAGTTCATATTAACCTGTTGTGTAATATATTTATAGTACTATTGATCGAATCACAATGACTTCAGAGTAAAATACTCGAATTTCGATCATCTTTGCCACTCTGTAAAAAGTGGGACTGTTCAAACTAGGTGAGCCTCTTCGCTTAGCGGTGTTAAACTGTGAATCGTGTGAATGGGCAACACTAAGTAACGCGACCCAAATCACACACTATCCTGTACCACAACTTGAAATGTGTAGAGAGCAGTGCGCTTTTGGACAGGTGTGTCGGCCGTTAATTGGCACCGTGTTCTGTATAATATGTCGATCCTTATCGAACGCATCGCAAATAGTTATTATAGAATTTAAAAAATGTATCTTCGCTTTTAAAACTAATTAATAAGGAACATAGCTAACTGTAACTGAGAAGATGATAAGGATCTTGTGACAAGCTGAAAATGACGACTGCAAAAATACATTTTTGGATGCAGTTAAATTTTTTTGATTTTTTTTTAATGGAGCGCGCTCGGTGTGAGCTTTCGAGGGTGACTTTTATTAATGGTAGGGGATTTTAGGATTTACTCGAGCGCGTGAGATATCTTGCAGCCTGCTGAATAACCGCTACCATATTATAAGCCCCTTAATAATGGCCGCGGGTAAAAAAGTCAGCAATTTTTGACGTGATAACGTCTTACAAATCGATGAACGCCGGCTACACGCACCAAAAAGCATGACTCATTGTCACGTTCCGCGTGCAAGTGAGAGCGCGGAACAAGCGATAGAGTAGGCACGATCGGCCTAAGCGTTCGGCTTGTGACGCATCTATCCCTCTTTGTTTTCGTGTGACGTTATCACGTAAAATTATCGTCCGTAAACCGACATTAAAGACAACCATTAATTTTTTACATTAGTATTATGTATTTCTCCATATTTTTTGTAGTAGGTACCTTCTATAGCACTAGGACTACATACACCCAGTATAGTATTCCATTTTGTTCTGACCATTAGGAAGCCACTCCTAGGAAATGTAGTGCTTTATCGAAACGCTGTTGGAAGCAATGTAACTTTGTAGGGCAATAATAGCTTGTCGATAGCTTTAATTGGAGGACGTGTTTTCATATCGAATCTGTATCAATTTGCGAGGATTCGCAGCTGGTGCGTTGTTCGAGGAATCAGGATGCTCCGGTAATTTACATGCTGCAAATTACTGGGCTATCGCTCTGTCGCTGCGCTGCAAATACTCGCCTTGTCACGGGTTCGAATCATGACGATGAATTTAATTCCTCCATTCCGATCCTATAGTATGATTAATTGCATAAATGGTCTGATACAAGGGCGTCGCCAGGTAGGGGCAGGGGGGGGCAGCTGCCCCCCCCTAGAGATTTGAGAAAATATAAATATGCTATAGTTTGAAAAGAAAATTCTGATTTTTTTAATATGTTGGTAAGACCACTACCAGTAGTCTCCAATTTTGCAGTTTCGGAAGACATATGTGCTAACTTTGCAGCACTTGAAAAATATGACTGGGCCTATTTACACTTTTCGCATACTATAATATCACCAGCTTGCCCCCCCCTTGGCCAGCGGCTGGCGACGCCCTTGGTCTGATAATTACTTTTTTTTATAAAAGCGCGTTAACTGTTGATAAAAGGAAAAGGTATTTTCATGTGTAGTTTTCTAATAGACATAATATAGGTATATAAACCGGTAAAAAATTTACGCCTTAATAGCGCAACGGTCGTCGGGCGCGGATCTTGGGCCGCATTGTCGACGGTTCAAACCCCATCCGTTACACTATGGTTGTACCCACTCCTATAGCTATATAAGTTATCACTTAATTGGTGGGGTATATTAGTCATGTTCAACATGGCTTAAAAATTCTTAAAAAAAAAAAAAGTCGCTCCCTGCAGAAAGGGCATATATCAGTCATGAAGGTAATCTTCAAGACCATTTAGAAAAAAATTTGCAGAATTACTTACTAATTTCAGGAACTTCAAGTAGATATCTCCAGTAAATAAAATAAATAATTCGCTTCCTATTCGTTTTCACGAATAGCGAGGAAGCGAACCATTCACGCTTTGACGATAATAATTATAATTCGTGTCGATACTATACAGATTGAAGATTACTGCGAATTCAGTGCCGAGTGCCGACCGGCGGCAAACAAAGGAAGTGTTAGCTCCTCGACAGCTTTACAAGCTATGGCTTATGGACCACTTACGGAGAGCGCTCACGGAGCGGTTTGGAATCGCGCCCGCCGCGGCTGCGGGAGAGAGGTTAGAGCGAACGGACTGTGATTATTATCTATTATCTGTTAATACCTATTCCACACGGTGTTATTACCTACGTTATTACCATTACGCGTAGGTACTTATCTATATTTTTTGCCATCATATTCAAATTCAAAATTCAAATTCAAAATCGTTTACTTCACGTAGGCCAACGTGTGGCTTTTATGACATGTCAAGAATCTACCACCGGTTCGGAATGCTGATTCTGCTGAGAAGAGCCGGTAAGAAACTCAGCAGCTCTTTTCAAAACAAAATGTTACAAGAAGTAGTTTAATTATCTTGTGGACAGCTGAAGCAAAGCCGAATAGAATAGACATATTTTTTTATTCAGATAAACTTTTACAAGTGCTTTCGAATCGACAAATGAAACTACCACTGTTCTGTTCGTACCACTTTGAAATCGAAATGGTTAAATACATATGGCTGTATTTAACCATTTCGAATTGGCTGCAAGCAGTCTAGCCCTGCGATCACCAGAGGCCTTATGCCGACTTACATAGTGGCAACGATGATCGAAATTCGAGTATCGACACACAATGACTTCAGAGCAACAATGGTTTACATTGAGAGCACTAAAAGGAAAAGTCTAAAAAGTCGAATTCTTGATAGCTCTAAAATTAGTCTTTGATATGCATGATTCAATTAATTTCATTTCGACCGACACATCCTTACTAGACTGCCAACCTATTAAAGCTATATTTATTTCTAAAGATCCCCTTATTACCATTGTTAAACAATAAACGCTATCCGGAGTTCGCACGTTTCGCTCGAATCTTATCTGGTAAACTTATAACATCGCATCGTGCCTTAAGATATCAGTAGCCTCGCTCCAAGTGGTCGTTAGCGAAAAATCATAGCCCCATCAATAAAACTGCAGAGCCGAGTCCCGTTGCATTGCAGCTTTATAAATAAACCACCTTTAATGCAGAAACAAGGGCCTGTACCACTATATCGATAATTAATTTTAGTAATATTTTAACCATCGATGTAGGCACCCCAACGTAAAAAGGGGACTTTATAAGTTGCACTGTTTTTAACCCCCGACGAAAAAACGACGGGGTGTTATAAGTTTCACGTGTCTGTGTGTGTGTGTGTGTGTGTGTGTGTGTGTGTGTGTGTCTGTCTGTTCCCCTGTGGCGCTCAAACGCGTGGACCGATTTGAATGCGGTTTTTTTTGTTTGAAAGGTGAATTAGTCGAGAGTGTTGTTAGCTATGTTTGATGAAAATCGATCCAAGATGGCCGCCGCTACAAAATGGCGGATTACATATTTTATCACAACACCCTCAATATGGGTATCAAATGAAAGGGCTTGACTAGCAGAATAGCACTATTGCAAATTCAAGATGGCCGCCGCCACAAAATGGCGAATGTCGGGGGTTTTTTAAATTTTCAATTTATACTTGTGTTGTAGGTATATCTATGTGTCTGTGTGTGTGAGTACGTGGCATCTTCTCAAACGGATGAACCAATTTTAATGGGAATTCGATAATAATTTTTCAACCCTTGACGTAGCCTCCTATGCAAAAAAGGATGTTATAAGTGACACTGTTTTGTTGTATAACTCTGTGTTTGTGTGTGTGTGTGATGGATCGATTTGAATGGCAATTTTTATTTCGAAGACGGTTTTTATCAGAATAGTCCTAAGCTATGTTCGATGAAAATCTTTTCAGCTGGTTGAGGATTGTCGACACTTTTCCCAGCCGATTTTATATACCGATCTTATGACTTATACCCAATTTAACAAATGATTCACTAAGTATGGATTCAATAGAAATAATAATAACCTAACTCTAGACATCCACGTAGCTTTTATCTAAGTATTATGTATCCCTTAAACGTTGGTGAAAAACAAATCGTTGTTAAGTATCATCTTTTAGGTCTTATAGGTGTTCCCCAGGGGATTGTCAATGAGAATGGATATCAGATAAGTATTACAATTTTATTGTTAAAAGATGTTTAAAATATAGTTTCTGATTTATAAGTGTTTAAACACACTATGCCGAAAATACGCGACCGAATTTCCGTGGTTGATTTTACGTTCCGACGAATTCGGCTATTATGACACACGAGAGCCGAAATTACGCGGCAGAAACTTTGGTCGCATATCTTAATGTGTTGCTATACAAAACATTGCCGCCAAATCGCTGCAGAACTTACGCCTGCCGTAGTTCGGCTGAACGCTTTAACGTGACGTAATTTCGGTTTGGTGTGTCATCAGTAATAAAATACGTATTGCAGGCGTAGTCACGCCGAACTTCGGTCGCGTATTTTCGGTATAGTGTGTTTAAACACTAATAAGTCTAGTCGACTGGAAATTCGGTTTTCTGTTTGGAAATTCAAACCCCTGCAATTTCGCGAGGGTATTCAAAACTGAAACATAAAATAACGATAACAATTTCTTACAAACAGCTCCTATAATAAAATAGCTTGTTACACCGGAGGAGCTGTTATTAACGCGCTAATAACTGCAAGTTTACGATGCGGCCGGCAGATAATCGGTGAAATATCTCAAACGAAATGTTCATCGACAGGTATGGAGCCCGGAACTCATCGGGGCCCATAACCCTGCGGGGAGTAAGGGCGTACGTGCGCACATCGACGTAACGAGTGTTTAAATATCGTTAGAAGTTACATAATGAATACAAGGTATAACGGAACCGCAATCGAATACTTTAGCGCTATTATTATACTATCTAAACACAATCCATTACAAATAATCATTTTTTAACCCCCGACGAAAAAACGACGGGGTGTTATAAGTTTGACGTGTCTGTGTGTGTGTGTGTGTGTGTGTGTGTCTGTCTGTTCCCCTGTGGCGCTCAAACGGGTGGACCGATTTGAATGCGGTTTTTTTTGTTTGAAAGGTGAATTAGTCGAGAGTGTTGTTAGCTATGTTTGAAGAAAATCGGTCCAAGATGGCCGCCGCTACAAAATGGCGGATTACATATTTGTTCACAACTCCCTT
Organism: Melanargia galathea; assembly: GCA_920104075.1. Lineage (NCBI taxonomy): Eukaryota > Metazoa > Arthropoda > Insecta > Lepidoptera > Nymphalidae > Melanargia > Melanargia galathea. Next base: position 3,625,202 of record OV049872.1, on the reverse strand, counting down.
AATATGGGTATCAAATGAAAGGGCTTGACTAGTAGAATAGCACTATTGCAAATCCAAGATGGCCGCCGCCACAAAATGGCGAATGTCGGGGGTTTTTTAAATTTTCAATTTATACTTGTCTTATTATAAGTATTAGTAGTTTAGTATTTAGTATTTTTCAAACTGGCAATATTTAGCGGGCACAACTTGGAGTCAATGCCCCGCGAGTAACGGACGGCTGCCACCAACGTTAAGTATTTAGGCGTCAGCTGATTGCATTGCATTGCGAATTTTTAAAAATACAGGAAATATTTTTAATTTTTTTTTCCCGTTTTTTTTATGCTGCCTTGTCAGTAATCATCCACCACCATCACCACTACAGACTTTTTACGTCCCACTGCTGGGCACAGGCCTCCTATCTCATAGGAGAGAGGGATTTAGAGCTTAGACCCGCCACGCTGCTCCAATGCGGGTTGGCGGGCTTTAACGACTATAGTCACATGATTGTGAAAATAACCGGGACCGACTACTTAACGTGTTCTCCGGGGGTGAAACTTCCAACTCCGGGCAAACAAACGATGCTTATAATAATATATGACGGAGCGCGTGGCTCCAAAGAGTTTTAAAAGATGATGACGTCAGCATTGCTGACGTTATTCCCTTGATTATTACGATGACTTCATGGTGACAGTAATTAAACTAGTGACGGCAGGAGAAGCCAGAGACGTCACTGGAAGTCATTGTTATTTATGAGGGTAGATTGGAATAACTTGCTGTAGGTATAACAAGGGTACCGGACTATTTGAGAAGCCTCTTGTTTAACTGAGGTACTAAGTAACTACCCTAACCTACCCTACCTATCGGTCTCCACCACCCCTTGTAACCGAGCCATCGCCAACCAATCTAGTCTACATGACTTACGTCGTACTAAACTATGACATGAGTCATCGTATGAACAGAGCTGTGTATTCGGCGAGAGCCCGAATCGGAATGTGTCGCTGCACGCTTGTGCCCTTCCTTTTATAATAAAAGGTTGGTGGGGGAATGACGTAATTACGTCATGCTTGATTGTTTACACTACAAGACGGCGCTACCGTCAATTTACAGAGTTGTTGAGGGTATTTACAACTTGGTTGACAAAGTGATGTTTAATTCATGATTTAAGCAGTTTGACTGAGACGAATTATTTAATCTTGTCTTTCTTGACACTGCCAATTGAGGCTGAAAACGTGTTCGCTCCGACACGGCCATTCTGATAGGCGGTGCGCGCTCTGCACCAGCCTGACAATTGATATTGATTCACATGACAATAAATGATTTGTGATGTGTAAGTCCTCATTCCATATGGCAACAGTTCTCGAAGGTTCTCGTAGGTTCTCGGAGATTCTCGTAAAGTCACCGTCATAAAGTCAAAGTCAAAGTAATTTTTTCTCGAAGGTTCTCGGAGATTGTCGAAAATTCTCGTAAAGTTACAGTCATAAAGTCAGTCAAAGTAATGTTTTCTCGAAGGTTCTCGGAGGTTCTCGAAGATTCTCGTAAAGTCACAGTCATAAAGTCAAAGTAATGATTTCTCGAAGGTTCTCGGAGATTCTCGTAGGTTCTCGGAGATTCTCGTAGGTTCTCGTAGATTCTCGTAGGTTCTCGGAGAGTCTCGAAGATTCTCGTATAGTCACAATCATAAAGTCAAAGTCAAAGTAATGTTTTCTCGAAGGTTCTCGGAGATTGTCGAAAATTCTCGTAAAGTTACAGTCATAAAGTCAGTCAAAGTAATGTTTTCTCGAAGGTTCTCGGAGGTTCTCGTAGGTTCTCGTAAGTTCTCGGAGATTCTCGTAGGTTTTCGTAAATAAACTCGTGGATAAACTCGTGGGTTTGGAGGAAGGAGTCGTGCAAATAATCTCGAAGGGTCTCGTAGATAAATTTGTGGATTCTCGTGGATTAACTCGAGTATTTACTCGTGGGTTTGGAGGAAGGAGTAGTGCTATGGTTTCATATGATCTCGGAGAGTCTCTTAGATAAACTCGTGGATAAACTCCTGAATAAACTCGTTGATTTGGACAATGGAGTAGTGCTATGCACAAGGTTTTGAAGATGAAAATCTGGGGCGGAAGCTCACCCATAGACTAATAGGCACTTCATTTTGAGGTTTGGTGCCAACGTTGTTTTACTGGGGCATATCTGGAGATCGAGCTGATGGAACGGTGCTCGATCCCACTTCTGATGACGGAGCGCGTGGCTCCAAAGAGTTTTAAAAGATGATGACGTCAGCATTGCTGACGTTATTCCCTTGATTATTACGATGACTTCATGGTGACAGTAATTAAACTAGTGACGGCAGGAGAAGCCAGAGACGTCACTGGAAGTCATTGTTATTTATGAGGGTAGATTGGAATAACTTGCTGTAGGTGGTAGATTCATCTGACTATTCAAAAGCACTTGTAAAAGTTTATTTGAATAAAAAACTTTTCTATTCTATTCTATTCTAGGTATAACAAGGGTACCGGACTATTTGAGAAGCCTCTTGTTTAACTGAGGTACTAAGTAACTACCCTAACCTACCCTACCTATCGGTCTCCACCACCCCTTGTAACCGAGCCATCGCCAACCAATCTAGTCTACATGACTTACGTCGTACTAAACTATGACATGAGTCATCGTATGAACAGAGCTGTGTATTCGGCGAGAGCCCGAATCGGAATGTGTCGCTGCACGCTTGTGCCCTTCCTTTTATAATAAAAGGTTGGTGGGGGAATGACGTAATTACGTCATGCTTGATTGTTTACACTACAAGACGGCGCTACCGTCAATTTACAGAGTTGTTGAGGGTATTTACAACTTGGTTGACAAAGTGATGTTTAATTCATGATTTAAGCAGTTTGACTGAGACGAATTATTTAATCTTGTCTTTCTTGACACTGCCAATTGAGGCTGAAAACGTGTTCGCTCCGACATATACAATTAAAATTATCCCACACTCACGAGTTCTACTTTAAACTCGTTTCAGAGATACATATACAAAGCAATGACAGCATAATATCAGTGCGATCAAATAATAATTTAACGCGAAAGGTTAAATTTGAGTGTGGTTTAGTATCAGCCACACCTTTGAGTGGTCTGCTCGTTCTACATTTCGCAAGGTAGGTATAATTATATTACATCTTAATACTTTCTTGGAACACATTAGCAAATATTGGCGACCAAGGACACTATAGGCCCTGAACAAAAAAATTGGTCCAACGACAGTGTTTAGAACAGAATACTAGTTTTCATCAGTACATAGTATAAAACAAAGTCACTTTCTCTGTCCCTATGTCCCTATGTATGCTTAAATGTTTTAAACTACGTAACGGATTTTGATGCGGTTTTCTTTAATAGATAGAGTGATTCAAGAGAAAGGTTTGTAAGAAGAAAAATTGGACCCGGTAGGTGGCGCTAATAGTGGGCAGGACGACGTCTGCCGGGTCCGCTAGTTTAATTATATAATATGACGAATGCCCAGTCCGTTGCAAGGGCGTCGACAAAAGATCGCCCCCTAGAGGTTTGAAAAAATAACGTCCAGTCCTGTCAAGAGCTACAATTGCTTTATAGCTACATAACTTACTGAACCTAAAATTTCCCATCCTCCATGTACATCAACTTGCCCCCCGCCTCCCCATCAGTTGGCGACGCTCTTGGTCCGTTGCACTAGTCGGGCCAATAAAAAAATGAGGTATTGGGTTTTTCTGTCAAGAAATTCTCAGTGCCAGCCCGGAGTTGGAAGTTGGCGGTGTTAGATACACCTCCGTGCCTCGGAGAGCACCTAAAGCCGTCGGTCCTGCGCCTAATCTCTCTCCGGTCGTGTCGCATTGGCGTCCCATCGGACTATGAGAGTGAGGGAATAGAGAGTGCACCTGTGTATGCGCACACACTTGTGCACTATAATATCTCCTGCGCAGATGGCTAGTCTCTGCCTCGGTTGAGATTGGCCGCCGTGGCCGAAATTCGGTCAGGAGGACTAGTCGCACGCCGATTACATGCGAGTTGCACGCGCCAATTGCGAAGATCTTTAGCTGACATGCGTCTATTGTCTTTAAGGGAATGAGAAGTGTTTGCTCGAACCTTCCATAGTTCTCTCCGAGAAAAGGTAGATCAGATCGTACTGCTTCACTCGAACCTTCTTTGGTCTCCACTAACCAATCCTTAATCTAAGCTTCTATCGTTCTCTCGAGAAAAGTTGGATCAGTCATCAGATTGATCGTATACTGCGATTGTGATCTATTTTCGCCGAGTTCCAAGGGACGATTGGCGATAATCTGTTGTTTTTTTTTTGTCTGATTTCAGTATCTCCTCATTATTTTTGAAGTCTAGTGCAACGCTGTTTATTTCATCAGTCATCATGTAAACTGGCTTTTAAATTTTTTCGCCATTTCAATTTTCAGATGAGCCAGTTTTCATTATACAAAAAGTTGCTCGTGTAAGTTGCAATTGTTGAAAATCTAGAGACAAAGTAATACCTGGGTTGGAACGGCATTCCGAACCAGTGGTAGATTCGATTGACTATTCAAAAGTACTTGTAAAAGTTTATTTGAATAAAAAACATTTCTATTCTATTCCTGCTGCTATACTGCTTCACTCGAACCTTCTTTGGTCTCCACTAACCAATCCTTAATCTAAGCTTCTATCGTTCTCTCGAGAAAAGTTGGATCAGATTGATCGTAGGTATACTGCGATTGTGATCTATTTTCGCCGAGTTCCAAGGGACGATTGGCGATAATCTGTTGTTTTTTTTTTGTCGTCGTTGTGCTTTATCACGCCATCAATCGGTAGACTATGAGCCGATTAGTTGGAGGACAAATTGGCGTTATTGGAGACAACTTCCCTAGCAGGAAAACTCCATGAGTCACAGCTAAATATCCAGTATATGCTTTCTCTTTAGTCAACGGATCGCCTGCGGTATTGTCAACTGTACTGTCAATCGATTTGGATGGTTAGTAAATATACAGATAATCTGTTGGTATGTCTTAACTTTTGGATTTTGATACAAGCACTTTGAGGATAGAAACAAAGGAATACAATATTCTTACTACAGTAGTAGGTGTATTGACATTAATTTATAATTGCCAACCATTTCTCAACCTCCTAGTTTTTACACGTAAATTATAAAACCTGCTGCCTATTCATTGCTAAATCAAAGCGTTGAAGTTTTTGCAAACAACTTCTACTGGTATTCCTCTAAACGATTTCTCCTCGAAATTCACATCTATCTCTTTATAATAGAGATGTATAACATTTTATTGAATGAATGAGAAAACTGGTGAACTAGACATTAAGTCAAGGTCGGCGAACAGGTTGCGTGCATGGCGAATCGGATGTGAATCGTAGATGTCAAAACAGATAGTTATTGGCGATGTTTCTTCAGAGGATTGGATTAATAGAGTTGCATTTCACTATTACGTACCTATTAACGTTAGGCCCACGATACGCTCTTTCAAATCAAAAAGAATTTTCGATATTAATTCAGATGAAGGAGAAATTAGGAGATACTTATTATGTCGTCGTCATTAGAATAGAATAGAATAGAATAGAATAGAATAGAATAGAATAGAATAGAATAGAATAGAATAGAATAGAATAGAAAAGTTTTTTATTCAAATAAACTTTTACAAGTGCTTTTGAATAGTCAGATGAATCTACCACTGGTTCGGAATGCCGTTCCAACCGAGAAGAACCAGCAAGAAACTCGGCGGTTGCTCTTTTCCAAATTTACAATATCAATATAACAATTTTATGTTAAGTACATGATTGAATTGCCGTCTCGCGCATTGCTGGAACGAGTCAAATCCACGCCTTTTTATCATTTATATAAGTAATCATAATTTTATTTAGATAAACTTTCGGAAGCGTTTACGAATCGACAAATGAATCTACCACAGGTTCGGAATGGTGCTTACAATTCTACACATGTGAAGAAGGGCAGACAAAAGTAGCCCCATTTCCGACGGTGGCACCCGTTCACGAGCATGACGCATGATCCAGCCATTGCTTCAACCATATTCGAGGGAACATTGTCGTCACCAACTGATAGATGTCCACTGCTGGACATAGGTTTCTTGTAGGGACTTCGACTTATTGTGCAGCAGTGCAGCATCTAACATCAGAGGTAAATTATTGTGAAACATCACTAAAAAAACGCGTAGAATTCAGTATCTCCTCATTATTTTTGAAGTCTAGTGCAACGCTGTTTATTTCATCAGTCATCACATAAACTGGCTTTTAACGTCATTTCAATTTTCAGATGAGCCAGTTTTCATTATACAAAAAGTTGCTCGTGCAAGTTGCAACCTTGTTGAAAATTTAGAGACAAAGTAATACCTCGGTTGGAACGGCCGGCATTCCGAACCACTGCTAGATTCAATTGACTATTCAAAAGTACTTGTAAAAGTTTATTTGAATAAAAAATTTTCTATTCTATTCTATTCCTATTTTGTTCCAAAGAAGCCCCGCATACTTACAAAGTTTGATATTACTAATCAATGTAACTCAATGAAATTTTATAGACTCGCTCTAGAAACTACTGTATCTAGCTATCTATCTATTGTCATATTTCCATTAAACACGTAGTTTAAAAGTTACACCTGTTCGAAGATTTGTATCTAAGAATAATTAATAAAGAAGATTTGTAAGTCTTTGTAACTTTGAATTATACACGTTTTTCCGGAAATCGCACAAACCACAGATTCGTTTGTATGGTTCCGAGAGAGACTCCTCTTAAAATTGTAAAATATTTTGGCATTTTAGCGGATTTAACGCTCGAAGATTAGACGATTGTTACGAAGCCCACAAAAAAACGGCAAGAGTCTGCTGCGGTTACCTGCGGGTCAAGGCTAATAGTCCCATAAAGCTTTGTGAAATGTTGTCATACCGTCACGACTTCCAAATGAATCTAATCGTCAACTTGAGACAAAGGAGTTGAATATCGTTGTAGTACATCATGTAGAATTTTGAAGGTTAGGTCAGGTAGATACTCAGTTACTCAGTAGCAAATCCTGGTATATAACCGGTATTTAAAAATAATCTCTGAACTTTAGACACTATCAAACAACTTAGCTCCGGAACTAACAGATAAAACTCTCGATGAATGTATTATACAAGATAAAATTGCTGTTGATTATCAAAAAGAATCACGAATTATCCTAAGTTTGCTACCGTTAGCGAAACAATAAGAAGAATTTTTGTTTTATAAAAATACTAGCGGACCCGGCAGACGCCGTCCTGCCCGCTATTAGCGCCACCTACCGGGTCCAATTTTTCTACTTATAAACCTTCCTCTTGAATCACTCTATCTATTAAAAAAACCCGCATCAAAATCCGTTGCGTAGTTTTAAAGATTTAAGCATACATAGGGACATAGGGATATAGGGACAGAGAAAGTGACTTTGTTTTATACTATGTAGTGATAATAAAGTCAACTGTGGACTTGGACCAAGTAAAACGGATAATACCAAACGCTGCTACAAACTTGAATTACCTATAAGATTTCTTCCCAATTTAACTTTAAAAAAATAACTAGGGGAAATCTCAAATAAGAGGATACAGTAGGTAGGTATCTACACTACACAAAACTAGATACGGCGTAAAAAAGCCAAAAATAAACATTACCGAGAAATGTATTCATACATACGTAATTAACATGTTCAACGTAAATAAAAAACATAACAAGAAACTTGTTAAAAGTAACTCGTATAATACAAACACTGGAAAAAATAACGGTCAACTGCGAGTAGCACTCTTCCTTTGAGGATCCCGTATACATATAAAGTTGTATAATACTGATAGAGTCTAGAACTGAAATATTATCTCGTGAAGAATGAAAATAGACCTGAAGCGGAATTCTAAAATTGACGTGTTTGCAATTTTTATCAAACACTGAGCTGTAATTTAGCCGGTAAAAACAGCTGGTTGATTATCGCATCAATGTTTACTACAATTGTGGTGATTGGCTGAATTTATGGTATTTTTGATACAACAATCCATTTTTAACCCCCGACGCAAAAACGGCGGGGTGTTATAAGTTTGACGTGTGTGTGTGTGTGTGTGTGTGTGCGTGTGCGTGTGCGTGTGCGTGTGCGTGTGCGTGTGCGTGTGCGTGTGCGTGTGCGTGTGCGTGTGCGTGTGCGTGTGCGTGTGCGTGTGCGTGTGCGTGTGCGTGTGCGTGTGCGTGTGCGTGTGCGTGTGCGTGTGCGTGTGTGTGTGTGTGTAAGCGTCTACGCTACGTTTTCCTGCTTTCCCATTAGGTGGACAGACGATCTAAAGCGAGTCGATAGTTGCCACTGGATATAAGCGGCACAAGATCTGTGACCATCCATTGCAAGATAATTATAACTAGGAGTAGACGTCTATCAATTGAGACGATGACGACAACACAATTTTGGAGTTATTCACAGTTTCAGTCTATGTAAGTTGAACCTTAAAACACAACATCTAATCAGTCACGTCAAACTTTTTCTTCACTCGACAGAGCTTCTTTTTACATCTCAATTTAATTATTTTCTAGTGGTCATCAAAGGTACAAAGGAGACCTTAAATTAAACAAAAGATATTTTTTTAGTCTATGGTTCTAGTCATAGAATCTTTAATATCATGTTATATTATGCAAATATATGTGTTAGGCATTTTCCGCGTGTATTCTGTAAACGTGTTTCACACATGATGATATCATTTTGATGACACTTGACTTGATCTTTGGTGTTAAAATCTGGTTATTTTTAGCTCGTTGAATATAAATTGTTAAATGTTAGATATTTGTACGAATCCACGAGGCCCGAAAGAATACCGAATGCTTTGTCGAAGAAGATAATGATTAATACAAGTTGAGGTTCATATAAAAGTGGCAAGTGACGAAGATATGGCGCGGACATATGTCTCCATAGACCAAGTAGATATGAGGACAGTTAAGCCTGAAACAGACAACTCCTGGGTCTACGCCACGCTGTTGTTAATGTCAGTCGTAGATAGGTACACCTGTGACATGGAGCCGACAGAACCATGTTTAAAATCGGGTCAAAAATATAGCTCCCCAACATTTCTTCGCCACTAGTCACTTCTATATAAACCGCACCTTATGACATTCAAGTATAGAAATATTTAGAAGCATTACCATTTTCATATTAGAAAGTATCCTATATTGAATGGCCATTGAATTGTGGCATATGATAGCGGTATTAATTGCTGCAAACAATTTCAATAACGTTTTGGCAGCCGCATTCAGGTGTATCCTGAATTGTGAGCATTACAAACCCATTCTTTGAAAGGGAGATGCAATGTGTAACATTCTTAATTCTCATATGCCAAAGGACTGGACCAATCGGTCTTAAAATATTTTCTATTGCCTGTGTTAAGCTCGACTTTTAAGCCACCTAATGACAAGCTACAATGCAGTCAATAGTCAATGCGCATTAAGTTGACAAAACTTTCCCAGTTTCTTAAAACCATTACCCGTGAACGATTTCTACTCGTACGTAACTTTAGTAGGTAAATATGAGTAGTTAAAATTAAAATTCTGTTTACAACGCAAATGAAAAACATATCCTGTCTTTACCGTCATGCAGTCGGGGAAAATAAGTTAGTATTAAAATATACCCGAACTTATTCGATAGCTGGATTCCAAAGGCGTCAAGTTTTTACATCACCAGAAGACTTGCCTCGTCGTCCTTTCACACGCCACGGGGCAAGCGTCGTGTCCTCTCCTGGGCGTGCCACTCATTCCTGCACTGTATTCAAATTCAACGCATTTGGTTGTCCGTGCGCGGTGTAAACTTCGCGCGGCTATGCAAATGTTATGGCTCCGGGTTTATAAAATGCTAAATTCAGACATGCTTCGCGGTCGAAGGGTCATTGGCGGGTCACATTCTTATTGGTCGGTTAGTGCCCTTGCACCACCTGTGTTTAGTTTAGTCCACAGGTATGTCGAAAGCAAATTGTTTGGATGCTTTGCCCACTACCAAACGAAATACAGTTGTAACTTGCGACCTGGCCAACCCGGGGTTTCGCAATTTGCATACCTAAAGTCTGCATGAACTAGCTAAGCTTCTTCTACTTCGTCATGTCGTGATAATATTGGGTTTCACAATGCGTAGGACGTAGGATCGATCTTCTTCAATAACTTTTCCAACTGAAGACTGTAAGTACTATAATAATATTTCAACTAGATACCCAAATATTCATACGCCAGATATGGCAGAATGTAAATGGGCCTTAATCAATGTAATATATCAACCAACATGTAAAATATCTACCTACATTTTTATTGAATAAATTGATTTGATTTGATTTGATTTGAAGAATCTAAATTAAGTAGCTGGCCGTGCTTGTTTCCTACAATATATTTTATTAATATTACCTGTATTTGTTTTTGTATTTAATATTATAATTATGTAGTTATGCGAAAGTGTTTTGACTGTTTGTCTGATGCCTTTTCGCTGATCAGAATTAAGTAGATAACGAAGTTAGCAAACAGACAGCACGTACCTTGTAGAAGGACGTGATACTTTTAATCCCAAAAAATTTTAAAAACCTAAGTCCATGCGAACATGGTATAGATAGGTATTTTCCCTCGACATCGACCTCGACACTGGCGCAATTTTGTCAAACTGAACGGTGGTTCAGTTTGGTTATGAAGGGATATCATCAGTAGTTCTACTCATAAATCGAAAAGTTTTGTCAATGGTTCGACCGTCAGGGATGATAATAATTAATTAATTATTGATAAGGTAATCGATTTTTAAAATTATTTCACTCGTGAAATGTAATTTATCTCGAAAGTGAGAAGAAATATGAAATGAAACGTACCTACACGAACGAAGTCGCGGGCAGTTATTATTAAATTATAATGTCTTCCGCGTATCGGACGGACTGAGCCCGCAACAGATCCTAGGCGTGGCCGCATTATGGGAGTGTATGGGAATTGCCGATTTATTCTAATAATCCCACAATCCACGAGCCTTTCGCTCGCTTACCGTAATAACCGAACATCCTTTAGGCTGAACCAACCTTCCGCAAATGTAGATATTTTCACCATTTGATAATTCGCCTCTGCCTCGAAACTACCTCATTAGTCTTACGGTTAGTATATTTGACTGCTGATTATGAGGTCATGGGTTTGAACATCATATTTTAACTTTCAATGTTTTTCCGTCAACAAATTATCTTTGCCAGTCTATTGTTCGTAGCTGGTGATGTAGCACCCCTGTGCCTCGGAGAGCACGGTGAAAATGGTGACATGAAATGATTTGTTTGCTGAACTTGGCCATGAATGACACACGTCTAATATTAGAAGTTGCAAGGGAAATACCGCAAAAACACCTTCGGACAAAACAATGGGTCGTTTAAAAATCTAAGCCCTTAAATCAATTTAAGGTATAGGCGAAAGCGTTAAACAACAGTATTTAATTAACGTAAAAAGTTTTCACAATCATAGAAATGTTTAAGACCTTTCAAATAATCCTTGGATTTCCGGTTATTTTTTGCTGCAAAATTTTGTCATGTATGTTATGGTATAAGAAGCGTTATCAAAGACTGACACATGTGACCTCTGATGGTAAATGTGTTAGTCTGCCTGCACTAAGTTTCTTACCTATGTTACTTATTTCCCAAAAAAAAAAAAAAACAATAAAAAAACAATAAAAAAAAAAAAAAAAAAGGGAAATAATTGATGCAGATATGGAGTATGGACAGTAAGAATCTGTTTTAATTGTGTTTTATGTGAAAACAAACCAAAACTTCGTTTGCGTTATGGAGCAATGACCGTTCAAAGAATAGGTATGGTAAAAAAGCGATAAGAGAAATCACGCATCGTAATCAACCGATTGACGTCCACTGCTGGACATACATAGGTCTCTTGAAGGGACTTCCACATGCCACGGTCTTGTGCCGCTTGTATCCAGCGGCTCCCTGCGACTCGTTTGATGTCGTCGGTCCACCTAGTGGGGGGTCTACCAACACTGCGCTTCCCGGTGCGAGGTCTCCACTCCAGCACCTTGGGACCCCAAGGAGACAAACACACAAATCACGCATGCTCGTATCAAATGAAACCTGAAAAAAACTAGTATTTATTAAGTAAGTACAAGTGGACCCGGCAGACTTCGTCCTGCCCGGTGTCACACCGACATCAGCGCCACCTTTTTTTTTTTACGCTGGAAAATGCAAAACCCAGCGATGTTCCTCTTTGTCGCCTTGTGGGTGGGTTACGGGAACACTTTCGCAATCATCCGCGACCCAGCCGGTGCTGTCCGCCGAGGCAGACCCTCCACCGTCTCTCCGTCTCTCGTAACTCCGTCTGAGGCGCACCAGGAACATAATGGTGCGCCTCCCGACCCGAGGCGTCTCAACGCGCGACGGATACGCCATTCCACCGCCCGGAGTTCCCCACTACGGTAGCAGGCGACAGGTGTCTACCACGCCGCCGCCTGCGTCCCACCCTGCGGCAGCCGCGGGCCCACGACCCGGTCGGCCGCAGCGGTCACACGATTCCGCCGCGATCGACCCTCCCACACACTGGGCGGCCATGTGGCCCAGCAGACCCGCCGCACGGGGCACTGCCACCCACTGTACAAATGGGCCACACCACCCCCCATCGTGTTTCATCCACAGTGCCCTCTGCTACTCAGAGGGACACGTGGAGAAACCCTCCCTCCTGCCAGGTCATTGGCCATAGCTAACAATATCCGCGTAGGAACATTATTAGCCATGTTACCGGGGTGCACCGGCCCGAATACTGCTCTTCCCCTCGGACGTATCCAAGGGGACCAGCAGCATCCAGGCACACTGGGAGGTTACCTGGCTGGTACCCCACATCAGCGCCACCTACAAACACCCGGTAGGTTACGTATACCTACCCGGCGATTGTGTTTTCAAACCATTCAGGAACCCAATATACACACAAAATTTCATCAAAATAATTGGTCCAGCCGTTTAGGAGGAGTTAAAACAATAATAATATTTTATTAAAATTAATAAAATAATAATTAATGTAGGTATAACGCCAGCACTTAGCGCAGGCAGACCACCGTACTTGGCATCGGAGAGTTGCTCTTCACCCTGGGAACTTCCTCTTATGCAATTATGTTTGTTTTTCTTTCTGTATTGTTTTTATGTAGGTTTAATAATTTCCTAAGCCGACAACTTGAACCATACGCCACACCATAGACACCGTTCATGTAATACTAACAATAGGCCGTTCAATTTGCTATTCTATACCTACTTTCAACATTTAGAACTCATTTCACAACTTTCTACGGTTTAACATGGTCATCAAATCAGGATCTGATGATGGAATCCTGGAGAAATTGAGGGAACCTTTCAAATTTTATGGTATACTAGCTCCTGCCCGTGGCTTCGCCCCCGTGAATTTCGGTTTTTCACAAATCCTGAGGGTACCGGATTTCCGGTTCCCATTCCCGCTCTCTTTTCCTACCTTTATACCTACTTTCAAGAAAGTTTGCAATAATTGTAATCTTGTAAGATTTCGGTTATTTCAAAATCCCGTGGGAACTGTGGATTTTTTTTAGGATAAAAAGTAGCCTATGTTAACACACATGACTTAACAGTCAGCCAAATCGGTTCAGTAAGTAATTGCGGCATTAAAGAGTAACAAACACACACACACACACATACACACACAAACACACACACACACACAGTGGCGGGGCAAGACCTAAATTTTATGTGGGCAAGATATACTTATTTTGCGAGGCCCTCTGAAATTTTTATTCATACAAAATCATAGTAGGCACCTACTATACTATGTGAGTAACCTCCGGGGCGCGAGGCCCTCCGGAGTGCGAGGCCGTGGGCCTGGGCCCACGTCGCCCACGCCTTCCGCCGCCTCTGCACACACACCACACACACACACACACAAACTTTCGCCTTTATAATATTCGTGTGATTGAAGTCGGTTGAATGTTTCCTAAAACATAGCTTTCAATTGAGAAATCCATTATATTATGTTTAGCATCTTATCTGAACACTACAAACATTAGATAAATTGATAATATCACAAATCACGATGTTACAAATCGATAAAACATAAGTACTACAAAAACTACGTAGGTACCTACATAGGTAAGTACCATACATTGCAAATAATTTGGCAGGTTGATCGATGCAATCGATTCAACAATAATAATTCAATTCTTGCATCATAATAATCGATTACCATCTATCTCGGTTACCTTTGTTTTCTGCGCAACCGTAAACTTGTGTTCTTTTAGGCTATTATGATTATATCTTCTTTTTATTGCGTCAGATGCTCGGCCGAGTGGTTTGCATGCAAGTCGATGTCAAAGTATTTTTATTGTACTTACATACCTACACATACTTGCCCAATTTATTAGCAAAGATCGGAATAGGTAGTGCAATTTGGGGTGAATGACCTGGAACATTATGAATAGTATGGATATGACTGTGAAGTTTCTGTCTTGCGCGATTTTGATACCTCATAATATAATGCACAGTATCAAAGAGATTTCTCTTTTTCATGTTGTACTAATAAAAACTGAATAAGAAGAAGCGAAACCAGGAATAGTATTAAAAAAAATTATGAATTGGCATATCCACATCGACACCCAATATGAATAACATTGTAACTCATTGTGTCATGGTTTTCAGGAGGGCCATTTTAAGTTTTTTGCTAAGTTTGTTATTTATTTGTAGCTGCTGGTTTAACTTGTTTTATACAATTTTTGGTTATTTATAGTCAACTAGCTTCTGCCCGCGGCTTCGCCCGCGTGAATTTCGGTTTTGAACAAATCCCGAGGGAATCGTGGAGTTCCGGTTCCCGTTCCCGCTCCCTTTTCCTACCTTTATACTTAAAATATCAAGCAAGGTCGCTATAGTAATCTACCTATAGCTGTAGATATAGATTTCGGGTTTTCCAAAATCCCGTGGGAACTGTGCATTTTTCCAGGATAAAAAGTAGCCTATGTGTTGCCAATGCATGCTACACAGCAAAGTATTGCAATAATGGGTTATGTGAGCGTGATTTACCTAAGAACAGTCAGCGCCCTCTGTGGCGTTTTGGAGGTCTATATCTATTTTAGTCCTACAGGAATACTTTTCTGGGATAAAAAGTTACTTTATGTGTTAAGTCAGGGCATATTAAGCTATCTCCATTTAAAATTTCAGCCAAATCGGTTCAGTAGTTGCGGCGGAGAAGAGGAACAAACATACACACAAACTTAATAACTTAATAACGCCTTTATAATATTAGTGTGATTGTTATTTTCCTCGCTAGAAAGCTCCGATACTCGATAGTATACGCGTCCGATCGCTGCTAAATTCAAAATGCTATAGGAGAACTTTACGCATCGCCGCCCCGGCCGGCTGGAACCGCGCGCCGCGCGCAAAGTCTATGTCCCGCAATTTTTAAATCTGTAATATCTTCGAAAATATTCATTTAAATCATATGCTGTAAAGGGCCATATAGATCTATAATAAATCAACAATGTACTTAAGGTATTTAATTAGATAAGGATTTATGCTGTATTGGTTAAAATCGCTTCTAAAATTAGCCATTATTTGTCGTAAAAAAGTAAATGACAAAAAATGTTATTGTGGGATATCCATAAGAGATAGACATATACCATCGCGGAGTTTTCTATAGACCTTTTCAATGTGTACAATACTTAGTACATTATATTGATAAATCTCGTAGGGTTCAGCCTGCGTTTGCAATGTAAGCGGAAAAAATGTAATTATTTACGACATCACATTAGAAACCTCAAAAATAACAGTATTTCTCCACTATTTAATGGATGTTATCATACATATAAACCTTCCTCTTGAATCACTCTATCTATAAAAAAAAACCGCATCAAAATCCGTTGCGTAGTTTTAAAGATTTAAGCGTACAAAGGGATATAGGGACATAGGGACAGAGAAAACGACTTTGTTGTATACTATGTAGTGATTTAAATCGCTCTTTCAAATGATAATTATATCATTTTAATAAAAACACTGGAAGTGTGATTTTTGCATAGTTACAATGTATAGAATTTAAGCATGTTTAATATAAAAAACATTGTAACGTAAGTTACAATGTATGTATTTACAAATTACACTATGATCAGAAAATAAATTGCCCAAAATTTTAAGTGAATAATATTGTATGTCAATTTGCAATGATTTTAATTCAAAGATATGACAACTTATGTGAAGTTTTGTGTAGTGTAACTCCTATTTACTGTTATACTTCAATTGAAACCCTGAAAATCTTCAATTACAATGAAGCTATTCCATGTAATAAAAGACTTTCTAATTGAAATAGAAATATAATACAAACACAGAAAGAAAGGTCTTTTTTGCTGAATCCATACAATATAAAGTTGGATAAAATTGTAACTTGAGTTACAATGTTATTCATATTGGGTGTCGACATTATGATATCATGCGGAATTGCTCCGTCTATTCCGATCATTGTTTATTAGCTATCGTACAGTCTTATCGTAATTTTGCATAATTGTCTGTACTTACTTATATAGGTAGGTAATATACATAACAAGCTATATTTTAAGAAAAAATTACTCGACTGTCGGTCCAGCAATCTCAGACAAATCGCCATTACCGATTGAAAATGTTATAGTGACATATGGGTAAATCTATGCGTGTAAATTCGTACGTAATCATGATAACTATAGGTGTGTTATTTACTAAAACCTTCGAACTATGTAAATTACGATAGTGAAGAAAACATCAAAATCGGTTCACTGGATTTTGAAATAAACTCGAACATATACATATACAAACATACACATATATACATTGTATACACATACGGGTCGAATACAGAACTGCCTTTTTTAAGTGGGTTAATGTTAGATGGATTGTTCAACTGCACCTAAAAGATTTCCATGCCACAAAAGTTGAGAGCATTTGTGTCATCATCATCATCATGATCAACCCATTACCGGCTCACTACAGAGCACGGGTCTCCTCTCAGAGTGAGAAGGGTTTTGGCCATAGTCTACCACGCTGGCCAAGCGGATTGGCAGATTTCACACACCTTTGAGAACGTTATGGAGAACTCTCAGGCATGCAGGTTTCCTCACGATGTTTTCCTTCATCGTTAAAGCATAACTACTATAACTCCGAAAAGTTAGAGGTGCGTGCCCGGGATCGAACCCACGACCACCGATTAGAAGTCGGTCGTCCTAACCACTAGGCTATCACAGCTTTTTTATTTGCGTATTATGTTCATGTTATTATCAGCATTTGTGTAATGCATTTATCTTTTATAAATAGACACGGCTCTTTAAGCCCTTCGTAATAATATCTCTGCCTTCGCGTTACACAGGTCACAGATAGGTAAGTAGGTACTTATATAAAAAATTTCGCATCATCACTTTTTCAAAACCAAGGCACGTAACACAATGTTTTCTCTTAGTGTACGGTAGATACACGATTATCATTAGTCGTGCATGCAAAATTAGTTTAAACAAACGATACGCATTTCACTAGGAAACAACTGCAATAGAAAGTGTAATTGCGTGTAATTGGAATTGCATGATCCTTGCTAAGACTTCGTATGAATATTGAATAGTCAGCGTGAGCAAGTTTTAAATAAGTATGTAAGGTGCGTTGGGGTAATACCGGACGGATTTTCGACTAGTTGGAAGAGTGTCGCAAAAAAATTTTTTTCTCGAAATCCATACATCTTATATTAATGTAATATATCGTAAACGGTTAATGGTTAAATGTAGTTTAGCTCTGAAAATAGTTTGTTTATGTAAACTCAACGGTTTTTGTTTTTTACGTACGCAAAGTCAACACAATTTTTTTTATGACCATGATTAAGAATTGGCCACCAAGGGGTATGACCGGACATAAATTTAAAGTCACTTCTAGTGCTTGGAGAACAAAGTCTTAATAAGGAATACATTCGGTCTTTCCTATTCTAAAACATATTTGAATATGAATTATAAATGACTAGAAACAAAAATGTTCCAATCGATTCTTTCATTTTTGGTTTTATGCCATTCGAACTTACCCCTGATGTAAAAAAATTGTGATTTTGTGGTTCTCAAACTTTGGCATGCCACAAAGTAAGTAAAACGGTAAAGATCGGATGCATTTGCTGGTGCCCAGTGGAAGCCTGGTGTAGTAAGTACCTACTCAATTGTTAAATTTATTGTGTGTACAAGTTCATGTACGTGTAGCAGGCGCGTGTTTTATTATAAACAGGAAGGGAGTAGGCATAAAAGAGTCGATTAGAATCAGAATAAAGGTATAGAACTTGATGAAGTAAAGCAAATGTTACTAAGTGGACCAGGATATCAGATATTTGGAAAAGGAAACTGAATTACTACTTAATACGTAAAGTCCCTGGTTTGCCTTTGGATAAAAATTTAGGCAACTATAAAAACTAAGAAATGATAAGCAATGTAAAACCTAGTTCATGGCCTACTTATTAGCCTAGTTCATGCTTGTAAGATAAATAATTATAGTAACCAACTGTCAATAAACTTTTTTTTAAATTGTCACATAATGTATCTTGTTATTAACGATCTATGAAAAGTACTCGTACCAGATTGAGCTATTAAGGCGCAAAATTTGTGTTTTAACTCTACTTTGGAATCTTACTATTACTACGATTAATTAATCTTACTGTTAATCCATTTTGGAATCTTACTATTACTCAGTAAAAGCAATAGCGAAAGAAACCTCGTACGGCAGAAACATTTATGATTACTTAATAAAAGTTTGACTATCACTGCCTTATTTGAAACTTGCAAAGATCGGAAAATTTTCATCCGATCTTCACTTGCGAGGGGGTAAACCGGATCTTCGCCAACATCAATGTTAGCTCTATTTGGATCAAATTGATCTCTTTGTGGCATCATAAAACTAACTATCCAGGCAAAATAATTACAAAAAAAGCTATATCTTCGCTAAAAAAGACAGATAAAAATAAAAGTTGAAGACCGGATTGTCGAAAAAATTACGAAAATTACCTTGTTTTGTTTAATGGCGCATAGCACACGTCCGGCTTGATGGAGCGATTTGCGGGAACCACGATCCGGGGCCCAATTAAATGGCCTAATACACAATATTGCCCGCATTTAAAAATATGCCCTAATTCGTCCGAAATTTGAGTCATACGGTCTTAACCCACCTCCGATCTTACCCTAACGCACCTTAACAATTAATAAATTAACATAAAAGTACATAAAAACTTTTTCAATGCGTTCGCTGGTAAAATGGATTTTATCAAAACTGTAAAGTAGACTAACGTAACCACAGAAATCTTAATAATATTATTTTAACCATTAGAAATGCTCTTTACCATTCAAACTATACAGAACGCATGTCGCCGCCTTACTAAAAAAAAAACAAACACATAGTTCTACGCAGTCACACAAAAACAAAACGCTCAATGCTGAGCAGACAGAATTAAGCCGTATAATTAGCGCGTTAAGATTGAAAATGCGTCGCATCGTTCGCTTACCTCACACAACGTTGCACTGGCGACGTCCTCGTCCTCATCACGGCGACAACGTCACGAGTACACCGCATTTCTATAGAATAAACCTTTTTTAATTTTAACACCTAAATCAAATAAGTAAGTATAGAATATACGAAAATGAAGCAAAATTTTTAAATTTTTTTAAATTGTATATGTCCTGTTTTGTATATTATGCTTTGAAGATGGCCACCCATACATTACGCACAGAGTTATAAATCATTGGAAACAAACGCTTATTCACATGAAGTAATAAAACTTTGCCATTATTATCCAGTCCTTACTGTCAGTCAAGTTTATTGTGTTAACTAACTACTGACCTCAATCGATTAAATTAATAGAGAGTCGAATTGATCAACGATTACCACAAACACATCAGGGTTGTCTATAAAGTTAAAGTAGATGTCTAAGTAGTTAGGTTTATATTAGTAAAAACTGGAGTAATTTCAGTAGTAGAGTCCGTATCAATTAGGTATTATTTATTGTCTTCGTTTTAACTCATAGACGTCCACTACTGGAATACTGGACAGGTCTCTTGCAAAGAGTGCTACAAAATACGATCTTGTGCCGCTTGTATCCAGCGGCTACACACAACTCGCTTGAAATCGTCCGCACTAATATCGTAATAGGTTAGGTATCATGTTTTAATACAAAATTATCTTCTTATTAGAAAAATATAAATAATTAATAATGCATTTAGGAAAGTTTATTTTTGTTTTTAACCCCCGACGCAAAAACGACGGGGTGTTATAAGTTTGACGTGTCTGTGTGTGTGTGTGTGTCTGTCTGTTCCCTTGTAGTGCTCAAACGGGTGAACCGATTTGAATGCGGTTTTTTTTGTTTGAAAGGTGAATTAGTCGAGAGTGTTGTTAGCTATGTTTAATGAAAATTGATCCAAGATGGCCGCCGCTACAAAATGCCGGATTACATATTTTTTCACAACTCCCTTAATATGGGTATCAAATGAAAGGGCTTGACTAGTAGAAATAGAATAGCACTATGCAAATCCAAGATGGCCGACGCCACAAAATGGCGAATGTCGGGGGTTTTTTTAATTTTTAATTTATACTTGTTAATATATACAACGTTAGTTTTACTTTACGCAAAACCTGAAAGTAGTTTGTTCAAAATCAGTAACAAAATCGAATCCAAGCATTTTTATACCGTGTTACATTTTTGTCCAAAAATATTTTGAAATCCTACAAGCTTAGGCACAATGGTTTACCACGCATCAGCTGACGATTGGCACACAGCAGCGGTCATTCAACTCGCGTCGATCGCTAGTCTCTGCGGCGACGGCTTGAGGTGACCATTTTTTTCGAGGACAATGACGCAACATAACAAGCTTGTAACTTCGTTACTTTTCATTATATTTTTTTTAAATTTTGTATAAATATTTTTAATGTAAAAATATTTGACACGTGTTTCGGTTTTTGCGCAAAGTAAAACTAACGTTGTATATAGCTGCTCGTGCTGATTCATTGACTGACTCACTGATTGATCACCCCTCCTGTAAAATTTTGTATGAAAAATTTTTTTTTCACTAATGGTTTCGTATAGAAGACAAAAATTCGTTCAGAACAAAAATATGGAGAGAGCTGATGATTGAGGATTTCGGAGACGGGTGAGGGGCACGCTTAAGGTATTGAAGATAGGTGGGGGGTGCTTGAGCAAATGTCACTTGAAACGTCATCCAATTGGCAGTGAGCTGAAAAAAAATTCAAAATTGCGAAAAAAAGATGGCCGCCATACAAATTTCGTCGGTCTCCATCTCGGAGGGTATAAAAGATGGAAGAGTGGTTTCTTCGCAAAAGATGATCAAGATCGAAAGGTCTACTCGATGAATAGAAAAAAAATTCAAAATGGCGGAATTTACTTTTCCATAGAAAATGTATGGCGAATATTGAAGAGACTACAAGTTGTGAATTATGCAAGGCTTTGATGCGGTTTTTGGAGAAATCTCAAAGAAAAATATGGGAAGACATGATGATTGAGGTTTTGGAAGATGGTTGGTGAGCCCGGGCAGGGTATTGTAGATAGATGGGGGCTGCTCAAACAAAAAATACTCGAAACCTCATCCAATTTGCACAACAGCTGAAAAAAACCTCAAAATGGTGGATTTAAGATGGCGACTATACAAATTTCGTCGGTGTTTATCTCACCAAGTATACAAGATGGAGGAGTGGTTTCTTGGATAAAGATGATAAATACCTGAAGATCTACTTGATGAACAGAATGATTCGAAGAAAAAATATGGAGAGTGATAATGATCGAGGATTAGGAATATGGGAGAGATAGGTGGAGGCTGCTCAAACCAAAATACCCGAAAGCGAAACCTCGCGGTCCGCTTGCGGGCCGCGCACCCACGCGCCCTACTAGTTTAAATATAAAACTCCTTGCCATTTTACGAAAGGTGAAAATAATTACCTACTATACTTAGTCTGGTTTCTATAGAAAGTCGGAACTCGGAAGTGTTAACCCTTTGTTACCAGCAATAGTAGCCACAATTTGCAGCTATCATTAATTAATTTATAATATCGATACCAACACTTAAAGGTTGTTTTTATAATTATTTTTCAATGAACAAGCACTGTTAATGAGATCGTGATAAATTCGTCAACAAATAATGCCTTCATAACACCGACAGGCATTGTAACAGAATAAATCATGCTACCTATTATAATAAAAGCCTACCTATAATAATAAATACAGTGACAATAGGATTTTAAGGTTATAATACCTCTAAGCTGATGTAGGTAATTACATCCTATAAAGGTTCTTTTTATTTTTATTTATTTAGAAAAATTGATTGCATAGGTACACAGAAAGGTTCTTTTAATACGGTGTAGGAATTTCCCTTTTTAGGGACGAACGAAATGGGGTTGGAAAGTTGTATGAAAATCCCATGTTTTTAAAATATGGCGATAAATCAGTTCAAAGATTGTTAAGTAGGTAGGTAACATATATTGTGGATTTAGAGAAAAAACTATGTTTATGAGTATAATGTGTGTAAAATCAGTAAATAATATTATCTTTAATTATTTTCTTAGTAATTAGTTAGCCGCATTTTTTAAACAGTGACTCGATTAAATAATTGTATCCTATATTATCTCAAACCTGCAACAATAACAGCAAGAGCGTGTGAACCAGTAATCAGTAACAAAGCCTCTAAATTGGACGTAACAACAAAAACAATCTGCAATCGAATTCCGATCAAAACAGTGGATTGTATGGGCTGGCTATAGGTCAATATCGCTACCTAACCGCAAATTACTTACTCAAGGTTATCGGGGAAAAAGGTCAATAATTGTACTATATTTCGTACTTTGCTTGAGGTGCAGACCTACTACTTACTGTAGTAATACTAAATTCTTAGAATTTTTAAGACAGTCCAATTAAAAAAGATGTTGAGATTAGAAAATTAACGACATTAGATACACGAACATATATAAATTCAAAGAGTTCAGAATTTCTATGGATTAAATAATAATTAAATATTAAGTAGACACATTATATTATACTTTAAAATGTATTACCATTTAACAACCCACTGCCGGTTGTAGGTAATGTTTAATTTTGTGCCTATAAAATTAAAATTCAAAACTATTAATTTCATGTAAGTAGCTCACTTATAGTTCCTATGACAAGTCAAGGCTCTACCACCGTTTCGGAAAGCAGATTCTGAAGAAAAGAGTCAGCAAGAAACTCACTTTTCAAAACATAAAAAGTTTCAATATGCTGCTATACCTACCTACATTAATTTAAGAAACTATGATACTTCACACTATCTTGTGGGCAGCTGAATGCAAAGCTTCCATGCCACTTTGTCATCATGAAATCCATCAACCTCGATTTAATTAACGTGTTTTTACCATGTTTTTAGGCACAAACAACACAATAAGGCAAATCTAAATTTCATTCGGAATCAAGTTATAGATACCCTAATGTAAACTACGGGTACATACCACGAAATAAGCCTTAAATCATTATATCATACTAGATTCTGCCCGCGGCTTCGCCCGCGTGAATTTCGGTTTTTCACAAATCCCAAGGGAATCGTGGATTTCCGGCTCCCGTTCCCGCTCCCTTTTCCAAACTTTATACCTACTTTCAAGGAAGTTTGCTATAGTATTCTACCTATAGCTGTAGATATATATTTCGGTTTTATCAAAATCCCGTGGGAACTGTGGATTTTTCCAGGATAAAAAGTGCATACGCATACAGATGCATGCAACTATTGTAATAATGTGCTATGTGAGCGTGATTTACCTAAGAACAGTCAACGCCATCTATCGCGTTTTTGGAAGTCTATATCTATTTTAGTCCCATAGGAATACTTCTCCGGGATAAAAAGGTTTTAAGTCAGGGCATAAGCTATCTCCATTCAAAATTTCAGCCAAATCGGTTCAGTAGTTGCGGCGTGATTGAGTAACAAACATCCAAACATCCAAACATCCAAACATCTAATCATCCAAACATCCACACTTTCACATTTATAATATTAGTAGGATAGTAGGATAGAAAGTAGGATTAGTAGGATTGGTATTGTGATTATGTGTGATAGCTTCTGCCCGCAGCTTCGCTCGCGTGAATTTCGGTTTTGAACAAATCCCGAGGGAATCGTTGATTCCCGGTTTCCCGTTCACGCTCCCTTTATACTTTCTATCAAGGAAGTTCGCTATAATAATCTACCTATAGCTGTAGATATAGACTTCGGGTTTTTCAAAATCCCATGGGAACTGTTCATTTTTTCCAGGATAAAATGTAGCCTATGTGTTGCCAATGCATGCAACACAGCAAACTATTACAATAATGTGTTATGTGAACGTGATTTACCTAAGAACAGTCAGCGCCCTCTACGGCGTTTTTGGAAGATTATATCTATTTTAGTCCCACAGGAATACTTTTCCGGGATTAAAAGTAGCCAATGTGTTGCCAATACATGCAACACAGCAAACTATTACAATAATGTGTTATGTGAACGTGATTTACCTAAGAACAGTCAGCGCCCTCTATGGCGTTTTTGGAAGATTATATCTATTTTAGTCCCACAGGAATACTTTTCCGGGATTAAAAGTAGCCTATGTTTTAAGTCAGGGCATAAGCTATCTCCATTCAAAATTTCAGTCAAATCGGTTCAGTAGTTGCGGCGTGATTGAGTAACAAACATCCAAACATCCAAACATCTAAACATCCAAACATCCACACTTTCACATTTATAATATTATATAGTAGGATTAGTAGGATTGGTATTGTGATTATGTGTGACAGCTTCTGCCCGCAGCTTCGCTCGCGTGAATTTCGGTTTTGAACAAATCCCGAGGGAATCGTTGATTCCCGGTTCCCGTTCCCGCTCCCTTTTCCAACCTTTATACTTTCTATCAAGGAAGTTCGCTTTAAAAATCTACCTATAGCTGTAGATATAGACTTCGGGTTTTTCAAAATCCCATGGGAACTGTGCATTTTTTCCAGGATAAAAAGTAGCCTATGTGTTGCCAATGCATGCAACTCAGCAAACTATTGCAATAATGTGTTATGTGAACGTGATTTACCTAAGAACAGTCAGCGCCCTCTATGGCGTTTTTGGAAGATTATATCTATTTTAGTCCCACAGGAATACTTTTCCGGGATTAAAAGTAGCCAATAAGTTGCCAATGCATGCAACACAGCAAACTATTACAATAATGTGTTATGTGAACGTGATTTACCTAAGAACAGTCAGCGCCCTCTATGGTGTTTTTGGAAGATTATATCTATTTTAGTCCCACAGGAATACTTTTCCGAGATCAAAAGTAGCCTATGTTTTAAGTCAGGACATAAGCTATCTCCATTCAAAATTTCAGCCAAATCGGTTCAGTAGTTGCGGCGTGATTGAGTAACAAACATCCAAACATACAAACATCTAAACATCCAAACATCCAAACATCCACACTTTCACATTTATAATATTAGTAGGATATAGTAGGATTAGTAGGATTGGTATTGTGATTATGTGTGATAGCTTCTGCCCGCAGCTTCGCTTGCGTGAATTTCGGTTTTGAACAAATCCCGAGGGAATCGTTGATTCCCGGTTCCCGTTCCCGCTCCCTTTTCCAACCTTTATACTTTCTATCAAGGAAGTTCGCTATAATAATCTACCTATAGCTGTAGATATAGACTTCGGGTTTTTCAAAATCCCATGGGAACTGTGCATTTTTTCCAGGAATAAAAAGTAGCCTATGTGTTGCCAATGCATGCAACACAGCAATTTATTGCAATAATGTGTTATGTGAACGTGATTTACCTAAGAACAGTCAGCGCCCTCTATGGCGTTTTTGGAAGATTATATCTATTTTAGTCCCACAGGAATACTTTTCCGGGATAAAAAGTAGCCTATGTTTTAAGTCAGGGCATAAGCTAACTCCATTCAAAATTTCAGCCAAATCGGTTCAGTAGTTGCGGCGTGATTGAGTAACAAACATCCAAACATACAAACATCTAAACATCCAAACATCCACACTTTCACATTTATAATATTAGTAGGATATAGTAGGATTAGTAGGATTGGTATTGTGATTATGTGTGATAGCTTCTGCCCGCAGCTTCGCTTGCGTGAATTTCGGTTTTGAACAAATCCCGAGGGAATCGTTGATTCCCGGTTCCCGTTCCCGCTCCCTTTTCCAACCTTTATACTTTCTATCAAGGAAGTTCGCTATAATAATCTACCTATAGCTGTAGATATAGACTTCGGGTTTTTCAAAATCCCATGGGAACTGTGCATTTTTTCCAGGAATAAAAAGTAGCCTATGTGTTGCCAATGCATGCAACACAGCAAACTATTGCAATAATGTGTTATGTGAACGTGATTTACCTAAGAACAGTCAGCGCCCTCTATGGCGTTTTTGGAAGATTATATCTATTTTAGTCCCACAGGAATACTTTTCCGGGATAAAAAGTAGCCTATGTTTTAAGTCAGGGCATAAGCTAACTCCATTCAAAATTTCAGCCAAATCGGTTCAGTAGTTGCGGCGTGATTGAGTAACAAACATCCAAACATACAAACATCTAAACATCCAAACATCCAAACATCCACACTTTCACATTTATAATATTAGTAGGATACCCTTGGGGTTGACGTGACATGTTAGATAAAAGCCCCTTCAACAAGTGTAAATTGAAAATTTAAAAAACCCCCGACATTCGCCATTTAGTGGCGGCGGCCATCATGAATTTGCAATAGTGCTATTATATATATATATTTGCTAATGAAAGGGCTTGACTAGTAGAAACTAGTCAAGCCCTTTCATTTGATACCCATATCAAGGAAGTTGTGAAAAAATATATCATCCGCCATTTTGTAGCGGCGGTCATCTTGGACCGATTTTCATCAAACATAGCTAAGAACACTCTCGACTAATTCACCTTTCAAACAAAAAAAACCGCATTCAAATCGGTCCACCCGTTTGAGCGCCACAGGGGAACAGACAGACACACACACACACACACACACACACACACACACACACACACACACAGACGCGTCAAACTTATAACACCCCGTCGTTTTTGCGTCGGGGGTTAAAAATAAGATTTAAAAAAATCATACATCCTTTTCCCTGCTCTTTCTTCCTAAACTATGGTTAATCTAATCATACTACAATATAATAATTCCTTTGTTACAGGCCCACCGACCCACAAATCAACGTGCAAGTGGAATCAAGATTGAAAGTATCGCTGATTAAATTCTATATTTATAGAGTGACAAGATCTACAAAAAAACGGGGTTTAGAAATCAATTTTTAAAACAGATCATTTTCAGACTTGATAAGATCAAAGCGATAATTGCAATCACAATTTAGCCGACAATCTAGATCTAGTAAAGTTCAAATATTAAGAGCAACTTGCAACTATAGTATAAAACTTTAAGGCGATAATCGAAATCGCTAAGCTGATTGTTTAGTGCAAGTTTATTTCGAAAATAAGAATTGGCTAGTGTGCCGTGCCCAGCATTGCAAAATTTGGCTGAAATTTCTAGAAAGTTCTAGCAAAAGAGACCATGCTTAACTGACAACAGTGGGTACCATCTTCCTTCATTAACTGCAAAGTCTGTTGTGCATGCGTAAGCACCATAAGAGATATATCGGAAATTCTGCGAGATCTAACAGAATTATGATTGTCAACTAATAAATTAGAAATTTTGTTACACAAGCGCTGAATGTGAAGATGTGTTTACAAGTGACGTAGTGGAGAGTATCCAAGATGGCGCACAAAGTGAAGACCAACCATTACGTGGCCACGCACCGGTCGGGGGTGGACTCGCCCTCCTCCGGGGGATACCTGCACCGGTCCTCGAGGGACGAGAATGACAGCCACCGGGCGCCGTCGGAGAGGACGCTTTCAGAATATACGGTGAGCTTTTTTCAATCTTTCTCACAATATCATCATCATCATGATCAACCCATTACTGGCTCACTACAGAGCACGGGTCTCTTTCTCAGAGTGAGAAGGGTTTTGGCCATAGGCTACCACGCTGGCCAAGCGGATTGGGAGACTTCACACACCTTTGAGAACATTATGGAGAACTCTCAGGCATGCAGGTTTCCTCACGATGTTTTCCTTCACCGTTAAAGCAAGTGGTATTTAAATACTTAAAACGCACATAACTCCGAAAAGTTAGAGGTGCGTGCCCCGGGATCGAACCCACAACCTCCGATTAGAAGTCGGTCGTCCTAACCACTAGGCTATCACAGCTTTTTTTACTCACAATATAGTTACCTTAAAATATTTATATTTAACTAATGTGAACACAACAAAGCCCTCTGTGGTCTGTAGCGTCGGATATAAGTTTTTGTGTAGTTAATTAAATAAATAGTCACTCACTAGTTTTCGTGTTACATTTAAATTCATATTAGTTACATCAAAATTATAATATTACACGTAACTTGTATATGCATACTTATATCCAAATTGAAGTTTCACATAGACCTTAGTTAAAATATTTTTCAACTTCCGTGGAGTGCTTGGGAATTTAGTTTTTCGTCAGAGGAATTTAAAACTTGCCAATTGAACGTCATTTAGATACCTATCTACCTCTTTTCAGTGTTGCCCAAAACTCATTCTTCACGATAATAAATCAGGTAAATACATACCAAATACCAAGGTACCTAATTCCTATACTCGTGCAAAGCCACAAACAACAGCTAGTAGGGTAGGAACACCGGTTTCCGGACACGCACCTGTTATCGTCCACCGAGCGGATCACTCTTAAGGAATGCTTAAAAATAGAAACATTATAAGACTCACATAAAAATAATGCATCTCTATGCCAACTTGAATGTCTTATCAAGACACAGAGAAAGAAAAAAGTCTATTTCACTTAAGTTTCTTCGGAAACAAAGCGATCGAATTTTGAGTATGCAATTAAGGAATGAAAACGAGCCCTGTGGAGCAAAAAAATTAGTGGCATGCTTCAACTATCATGGAAAGTTATTAAACATTTTACTATAATATTTAGTTTGATTCTTCTTTGTAGCACTTACTTATGTTTCATAAAATACTGTGAACGTGTTTTTTTACTTTTGATTATATTGGAACACAAAAAAAAGGGGTGGACGGCAACTAGTTCACTATTTTCTTAAGAAAACCTGTTATCGTCCGGGCGGTCAAACACAGGTTTAGCGTCTTAATTTTAGGTAGTCCTGTTATCAATCGAGGTCTGCACAAAATTGGAATTAAGTTTATTAATTCGAATCCTATACACATACACTAGTTAGTGACTAGTCTTCGTCCACTTTTTTCTCATTGTATATAAAACTATGGGTCTTCAAAATCACGCGTGGACGATATCTAAATTTGCACTGAATAAATATTCTAAGTTTCGACCGCCAAGCTATTATTTGAAAATAAATAGATTTAGTAAAAATATAAATAATTAAACTTGTTTGACAAAAGAATTACCTTATATTTTATGTGTTTCTCCTTGGAACTTCGATATATTTATAAGTTAAGATAGTATTATCGATCATTATAATTTGTGGACGAAATTTAAAATAGAGAATCTGAAGTGCACCAGTTATCCGTCCACCTATAGGTATTTTAAACTGTATGAAAAACATATATTTTTTAATATTATGTTATTATTTAGGCGAATTTTGATTATTACTCAAATATCTATAATTTATTTTTTATTCATCTACAAGTTAGTCCTTGACTGCGATCTCATCTGATGTTAAGTGACGATGCAGTCTAAGATGGATGCGGGATAACCTGAAAGAGGTACGGCAGAATCCGTACCCTTAAACGCTAAATGACTTGGAAGTAAGGCATACTAGACTAGAGACAATTTTGAAATTATTAAATTGAATTTACCAAATTGCTCTGCCGAGAATCAAGTAGAGGACCTTCTACTAATAAGACTTACCCCTGCGCCAGGGAGGCTGCCAAATTATATGTACCTACTTATAGTTTTTTTACCTGTTTTATTTTAAAAGAAGCAGTTGACTGCTATTGCGTATGCGTAGAAAGACCACATCACTTTGTATAAAGTTCTCTATCACCCTGTGAAAGTTCTGTCAAAATAGGTTCAGCTGTTTTGAAAAGTAAGTATTGCGAATAGACGAAGAACAGAAAAACATTTTTTTTATAAACAGTTATGTGGCTTTTTAATAATGTATAAGTAAACATAAGTTCACTAATAAAAACCCATATATTTCGAAAACACGGACAGGAAGTTAATTTTAATTGATATAGATATTAAATACATATTAAAGTCGTGTTAATATTACATATTCAATTACTTACTCATTACATGCATACTTTTTCATAGTAAATTTCTCATAAAAATCAGTGGACGGATAACAGGTACAAAGGTGGACGATAACTAGATTTAGTGGACGATAACCGGTGAAATCGGCATTTTCAGCTTTTTATTAGGATTAAAAAAAAGCTAGTTACCTGACTATAAAAATACTAACATGCAATGAAAATAGACTATACTAGAAGTATATTTTAATAAGTTTTTGTTTAATTTTTTTTATAGAACATATATTTTCACCCTCTCAAACTCAGTAACTCCACTAAATGGACGATAACCGGTAAGAAAACCCTACTGCCTGTGGTGTTACTACGCGTAATACAAATTCCTCGAATCGTAAAAACAGATCGACATTAGTCTTATTTACTTGGCAGAGCAATGACGCAAGACTATTTCCTTCATAAATTAGCGAACATCCGCAATACATAACATTATTTAACACTGCCGTATGTGTGTACTTATGGCTGTTTGTAATGTTTATCTAACACTGTATCATACATTGTAATTCAACCGTAAGATTGTCAATAATGTGCTAAAACCATAGAATCGAATACCTATTAAAATGTTTAAACTTTAAAAAATGAAACAACTAAGGCATTTGCAAGACGCAATACGCACAATTGACAGATTACCCAAATCATCTCAATGCTCCAATAATTTTAAAATTTCAAGTGAAACCATGTGCTATTACATAGCTAGTGAAAATATCATAAACGCCCCAGCGTAACAACCAAACAGTGATTTATTTCGGCCTCACACCAGACGCAGTTGGAATCGATTAAAATGGCACAGAAATACATACGGGAACCAATGCCACAATCATAATCGGCGATTTATCGCCAATGTTCAATATAACTGCCAGCGCGAGCGGGTAATGGGGAGCGATGAATCCGTGAAATGAAAAGCTTCATCAAATCAATGACATACCTAAAGTATATAGGATGGGTCAATCCACAGAGTTTTTCAGAATATGGACTAACAAGTATAAATTAAAAAGTTAAAAACCCTCGACATTCACCATTTGGTGACGACCATCCTGGATTTGAAATTTATCATGGTATAATAGTATCATACTACTCAAGCCCTTTCATTTGATGATGATATTGAGGGAGTTGTGAAAAAACATGTAATCCGCCATTTTGTGACAGCGTCCATCTTGGACTGATTTTCATCAAACATAGCTAAGAAACTCCCGACTTATTCACCTACTTATCAAACTAAAAACCAGCATTAAAATCGGTTCACCCGTTTGAGCGTTGCGGTGCCACAGACGTACACACACACATACAGACAAGTTAAACTTGTAAACTTATATTGTAACACCCCGTCTATTTTGCGTCGGGGGGAGAATAGAAGAATGTTGGGCATTGCAACAGTTTGAGATAAATGAGAAAAAGTAGCTTTAATTGAACAGTGTGCTTAGTCTAAAGCGGAGCACTCGAAAACGAACTCGAAAACTATTGATCGATTTCAGAGTAAAATAGACCTAAAATGTCTTGTATTAAGGTTTGAGTTCGCCAATACATTCAGCATTGTTCGAATGCTGAATGTATTGGCGAACTCAAACCTTAATACAAGACATTTTAGGTCTATTTTACTCTGAAATCGATCAATAGTTTTCGAGTTCGTTTTCGAGTGCTCCGCTTTAGACTAAGCACACAGATTACAGCGATCCTGATTTTCACCAAACACATATGGAATTAAAAGTGTATGCTAATTTATCTAATGTTGTGCAACCAAAAAAAAAAAAAAAAAAGCTGTGATAGTCTAGTGGTTAGGACGACCGACTTCTAATCGGAGGTCGTGGGTTCGATCCCGGGCACGCACCTCTAACTTTTCGGAGTTATGTGCGTTTTAAGTATTTAAATATCACTTGCTTTAACGGTGAAGGAAAACATCGTGAGGAAACCTACATGCCTGAGAGTTCTCCATAACGTTCTCAAAGGTGTGTGAAGTCTGCCAATCCGCTTGGCCAGCGTGGTAGACTATGGCCAAAACCCTTCTCACTCTGAGAGGAGACCCGTGCTCTGTAGTGAGCTGGTAATGGGTTGATCGTGATGATGAGCAGCCAATATCGAGCATATCGTCAACAGCTATAAATACATTTTTGGAAAGCTTTTTTTGGAAAATGCAAAAGTTTGGAACGAAACAAAAATGGTGCACTACGCTTTTCTTGTAGATACTTATTACCTATGACTAAGGATAGTAGATTACCTATTAGTCCAGTAACTTTAGGATTTGCTAGTATGGGGTACCTTGCGTTAAATCGGGTAGTTCTGATTTTTTGCAGACTTGTTTATGATGTTTGCCCATGAATAATCCAAGTTTGTGACCTCGAGCGACGAACGCAACTTTGTTAAAAATCGAAAAAACCGCGAAAATTTCAGATTGTTTTCAGATTTTGGCAATTATAACCCAAAAGGACTAGTTCTTGACACTACCTTTTCAAGGTGTTTTTAAAGTAGAATAAAATTGCTACAATTTAAGACCAGAACCAGCTCTGTAGGTACATTACTTACTGAGATGCTCGCGACTTTACTCGCGTGAATTCTTAATCTCATACAAACTTCCATCTCCCATTGTACCAAATTGGGAGTAGTTTTCCAAAATTCCTTCAACACGTAATTCTTAAATTTTAACCGAAAATCTAAATACCAATTTTCATGGCTTTTAACTTGATAAATGACGAAAACGTGACAGGGTCTCATTTAAACTTTCATCCCCTACTTAACCCACTTGCGGATAGAATTTTCAAAAATCCTGAAATTCATATTTTTTATTTTTTATCGAAAGCCCAAATACCAATTTTCATGGATGTAACTTGATAAATGACAGACTTTCATACAAACTTTCGTCCCCTATTTAACCCCTTTAGGGGTAGAATTTCCAAATATCCTTTCTTAATGTGCGCTTGAATCATAAAAGGAAGCTACTGTGTCTAGCTTCAAGAAGCTTGTCCTGACTGACTCATCATCAACGCACAACCTAAACAGCTGAAAGCTAGGAACTTGAAATTTTCACAGTAGCTTCCTTTTATGATTCAAGCGCACATTAAGAAAGGATATTTGGAAATTCTACCCCTAAAGGGGTTAAATAGGGGACGAAAGTTTGTATGAAAGTCTGTCATTTATCAAGTTACATCCATGAAAATTGGTATTTGGGCTTTCGATAAAAAATAAAAAATATGAATTTCAGGATTTTTGAAAATTCTATCCGCAAGTGGGTTAAGTAGGGGATGAAAGTTTAAATGAGACCCTGTCACGTTTTCGTCATTTATCAAGTTAAAAGCCATGAAAATTGGTATTTAGATTTTCGGTTAAAATTTAAGAATTACGTGTTGAAGGAATTTTGGAAAACTACTCCCAATTTGGTACAATGGGAGATGGAAGTTTGTATGAGATTAAGAATACACGCGAGTAAAGTCGCGAGCATCTCAGTATGTAATGTACCTACAGAGCTGGTTCTGGTCTTAAATTGTAGCAATTTTATTCTACTTTAAAAACACCCTGAAAAGGTAGTGTCAAGAACTAGTCCTTTTGGGTTATAATCGCCAAAATCTGAAAAAAATCCGAAATTTTCGCGGTTTTTTCGATTTTTGACAAAGTTGCGTTCGTCGCTCGAGGTCACAAACTTGGATTAATCATTGGGCCAACATCATAAATAAGTATGCAAAAAATCAGAACTACCCGATTTAACGCAAGGTGGGATTACTAAAGTTACTGGACTATATCACCTACCTAGTTAGATTATGTCGTTGTATCGAGCGATCATAGGTCGGTCGATGCAACGACATAATCTAACTATAACCCTCACCTGCCATTTAGCCCAGTTTAAAATCGTATTGTTGCATGTTCCGAAATGCATTCGCCGCGAATCATAACAACTTTTATTGCGAATCAAATGTTTGTAACTACATTCCAATACGTTTACGCTATTTGTGACTAGCATGTGATCAGCAAAATTTTTACTTACGAGTACGTCGTGACGAAAACCTCCGGAAAATTCCAAAACATTGTTTTGTCCAAAACATCCAACTGTTTCGAGGAAAAAATCTAATAGGTACTTACCTAGTCAAATAATTCCGATTTTAGATCTTTTTTGTTCTTTGTTTCAAATCTTAAAAAATTTAAATACTTAGTTTCAAAGGTTAACGAGATGTTATAGTCATTGACAGGACCGACGACTTAGAAAGCGCTTTTCAACAATGCAAATGGCATGGGCGTCGCCAGGTAGGGGCAGGGGGGGGCAGCTGCCACCCCCTAGAGATTTGGAAAAATATAGATATGCTATATTTTGCATTAAGTATCTAAATTAAACCTGGCACAAAAGGAAACGAGGTCAATGAAAAATTCTAATTCAAAAATAAATTAAGAGCTCGTAACCAGCTTCAAAAGCTCTGGACTGTACCAACAATACTTTGTACTTTTCCCATACTATAATATCATCAACTTGCCCCCCCCTTGGCCATCGGCTGGCGACGCCCTTGGCAAATGGCCCAATCAACCCAAAAAAAGCTCAGCAAGTGTCAGTGTTCTGGCCTCCTTCGATAATGGGCTGATTCGGACACTGTTACAAGTGCCTAATTCTTTCAAATGGTTTATTGGTATTGGATTGTGTTTAGTTAGTATAATAATAGCGCTAAGTTTTCAATCCCCTTACATCCTGTATACAATATACATATTATTTTATTTATTTGCAGACGATAGACGAGCGGACACGGTCGCCGTCCGGCGGCGGCGAGCGCGAGCGGCGCAACGGGCGGCGGCACCACAACGGCAATGGCTCGCCGCGCGACTCCGGCTCCGAGGTCTACGTCACCAGCGCCGCTTACCGACCACCCTCCGAAATCAGGTAAAACTCGTTAACCTAGTTCCTCCTTCACCGTTGGACTACAGAACAGCCTTTAGGGATATAATAGTTTAGGGATATATTCACCAGTTTGGGGAGATATTCATTATTCACGTCTCCCTAGTTTAGGCAGGGTAGCACCGTGTTATTTGGTCTACTATTTTCTAGGCAAGCGCGTTCAAACTTAGACCTAATCATTGTTTCCCTCAGCCGTGACTGTCGTCAAGCATATAAGCATAATAATATACAACCAGTGTATACAACAAAAAAAATGTAGTAGACGAAATAGGTTTTAATGCAGGGCTCAAAATTAAAACGTAAGTTCTTTGGTCTACTATTTTCTAGGCAAGCGCGTTCAAACTTAGACCTAATCATTGCTTCATGATTGCTTCCCTCAGCCGTGACTGTTGTCAAGCATAAGCATAATATACAATAAAAAAATGCAGTAGGCGAAATAGGTTTTAATGCAGGGCTCAAAATTAAAACATAAGTAAAACAGTAGTAGGTACTTATCTAAATAATAAGCCTAAACTATACCACAACTATATATACATACAGATGTAAATTGAGTAAGTATATAGTTTAGTGGCGGAGCAAAATCCCGTTGAAATATCTCATTTCAGACAATATAAGTAATCGAGTCGAACCTATATTACAGTGTGTACTGTGATAGGTAACTGTGGTACTATATGCATGTTGCAATCAACCACGTGTGGATGAGTCATACACCGTTGCGGCAATTGCACCATGCTCTATGGGCAATTTGCCATCAATCCCGCCGTTTAAGGTGATGGTTTTGTTATTTATGCGGAGTTGTGTGGACGAGCGGTTTGGACGCGGCGTTTTTTGTTTGCGCCTTTAGTTTTCTTCCGTTATTTTTTCTTCTTCCTTTTTATGTTTTTTCGCTTTTTTTTTTGTTTTGTTGTTTAGTTTTGTCCGCATGGAGTTATTAAAAAATATAAGCGAACGATTTAGCGGAGAATCCTTTCACGCAAGGCTTTGTGACTCTTGTATAGTTATTTCTGTACAAATCCTTATTGTTTAACAGAAGACATGCGACCTTTGATTACACAAAAGTTTGTACAGGAGGTGTATTTCCAATTGCTAGTTTGTCAGTAAAAATAATCATATTTCACCAACTAAGTGTAAAGTGGCTGTCAAAGTTTTCCCTCGAACTTAGATTATCACTATTAATTCTTCCAACTCGACAGTAAAATACCACACCTAGCCGTACGAAAATCTAAATGATCTAAGGTTTCAAGTACCTAACTTAACCGTTAAAATATCCATAATTTTTTAAAGTAGGATTAAGTGCCCCATAAAAATTGAAAAACGCCGTATTCGAAACGCTCGTCTGTGTCCTGTAAAACGTTTGATGAAAACGGCTCCACTGCCGAACACGTTACGTGATCCGTTGCTCGGAATTAGGCGAATCTTGAGAGATGAGCTGCTCTAACTGGTCGTAGCGGTTCCTTTGTACAGCTAATATCTATACCAATATAATAAAGCGGAAGAGTTTGTTTGTTTGAACGCGCTAATCTCAGGAACTACTGGACCGATTTCAAAAATTATTTCACCGTTGGATATGTAAGTGATCCTTGAGTGCTATAGGCTATATACGTACCACGGGCGAAGCCGGGGTGGACCGCTAGTAATTTATAAAGCTTATCTATGTAAGTACTATGCTTACTACTAAGCTTCCCTAACTTAATTGAAGCTTTTTAAGCTTTTTTAAGCTGTTAAATTAAGTAACTACCTGAAATAGTTACTTAATTTAATAAATTAATAATACATGAAGTTTTTGTTCTTAAAACGGGCTGAAGAATCCTCTAAAATACATATGCATAACTACAATTTCTAAATAAACAAAAAAAAATACAAAGTTGTAAAAATATAAACACATAATGTTAAAGAAGTCTGTAGGAAAATGTTAGGGTTTTTGCTTACTTCTTGTAGATTAGAACATAATTTCCAATTAGATTTTGTATCAGTCTATCTCGTAGGTACAATATCAATCGAAGTTAAAATAATTAGCGAAAACTAGAACCTAGTTACGGGCTAGATTGATGAGCTAAAATACTGAATACATTTCAAAGACACCAATATAAGTAATAGCTCGAAATAGCCCAACTCTCGTACCTGTGAACGATTTAAACGTTTCTCTTGCGACATTACAATATAGTACCAAAGTACCGTTTGACATCATCATCATCATGATCAACCCATTACCGGCTCACTACAGAGCACGAGTCTCCTCTCAGAGTGAGAAGGGTTTTGGCCATAGTCTACCACGCTAGCCAAGCGGATTGGCAGACTTCACACACCTTTGAGAACGTTATGGAGAACTCTCAGGCATGCAGGTTTCCTCACGATGTTTTCCTTCACCGTTAAAGCAAGTGATATTTAAATACTTAAAATGCACATAACTCCGAAAAGTTAGAGGTGCGTGCCCCGGGATCGAAGCCACGACCTCCGATTAGAAGTCGGTCGTCCTAACCACTAGGCTATCACAGCGTTTGACATACATTACAGATAATATCGGCAATATGGATATTGGCAATCCACTTGCTCTTACTCATCTTTCTCTCTGCGTACATTGCTGAGGGTTATGAACCCTTTCCATTAATCACATAATGGGAGGGGTTTTCTTGGAAATAATGCGAAAGGCTGCCAGGTCTCGTTGGTCTAGTGGTAGCAGATCATTGCATCGCGAGGTTCCGGGTTCGATTCCCGGGTTGAGCAAACAACTTTTCTTTTCCTGATAAAATCATAGTCAAGCGCCAAACAAACACTAAAATAACTTTACTATTACTTATTACAAAAAAGAAAGGAATTCAAAAAGTAAATAAATAAAGTTTGGTACAACATAAAATTCCCACGGCTTAAAGTAATTTCTTTTACTTTCTATTCACATCCTTGATGTCAAAGCGTGACGGCAGTGCTCCATTATGTCGTTTTGTCTCCAGGAATCGTCATCAAATCGTCTGCCTTTTTGTGAGAGTTTTTCGACGTGATGACAGCTGCAGGCTATAATATAATGTAGGTTTTTATACAAAGCCACTTCTCAGATTATTGTTAGAAAACTCGATGATTTAATTTTATTAGGTACTTCAATATTGAATCTGATGGGACCATGAAGTCTTAGTTCAAAAAAATCGTTAATTAACCTCATCTGGGGTTGGTACACATTTTTCCTGGCTGTTCTAGCTGTGCAGCCAGTAACAGTTTAAAAATAACCACCTAAATTAGTAAAAAACTCTCGCCCAAACGTTTCTAACATCAGCCATCCATCCTTTATGTACCCTTACATTACAGCCCCCGCACACATGACTGGGCAACTAGTGGCGGCGACTAGTGACCGCCACAAGTCGCGGAAGAGATTTTTCATACATTTTCTGGTGGCTCGAACGCGGCCACTCAACGGCCGTTGATATAAAATGTATGAAAAATCTCTCCCGCGACTTGTGGCCGACCACTAGTCGCCGCCACTAGTGGCCCAGTGTGCGGGGGCTGTTAAGACACGTCGTGTCTTTAACATGCCATAGCTTTGGTGAGTTTATGTTTGCCATTGAGATGTTACTATATGGAGGAGCGAACCTCATAACGAAGTGCCCCATTTTATGATGACAAGACTAAAATTGAAACTTAAAACATGTCTCTGAGTCTGGTGTACCTACATTACCGTAAGAGTTTTTATAGGAAGGATTACCTATTACTTAATAATATATACATAACATAACAAATAAATAAATTTCATTTTCATTTCAATATTATATGAAGAGAATAAGCCATCAAACCAGTTGTAGATAGAG
Organism: Melanargia galathea; assembly: GCA_920104075.1. Classification (NCBI taxonomy): domain Eukaryota; kingdom Metazoa; phylum Arthropoda; class Insecta; order Lepidoptera; family Nymphalidae; genus Melanargia; species Melanargia galathea. The sequence goes on along the minus strand of OV049872.1, from coordinate 3,586,282 downwards.
TCGCTAGTACAAGCCGAAAAGACCTATTTCCAGCATCGGTTGATGACGACGATGGCCAAAAAGCAGGTCCAACGCGAATTTACTTATTGACAATCTCACAGTCGAAAACTAACCAAATCTCCACAGCTTATGCGGGCAATATACCTACACCTGCAGCCTCATAATTCAGGACTTAGAACCAAAAATTGTTATGGTAGGTTCGCACATCGGTCGCAAATAAGTCTTTGAGAAATGAGGGTAGATACATAAACAGAAAAAATGGAACAAATTGAGAACCTTCCGCCTTTTTAGAAATCGGTTAAAAAATCACGATTGATTCCTCTTGTTATGTAATAAAAAATATTAATAGATTCTAATCAAGTCAAATGGCGGCCATTTTCCGGGACATTATTACTGCCTCTAGTAAATGTCACACCTCTCTGATGAACCTTTTGTCCCTGGCTTGACATCTTATTTTTATTTGTTTGTTCGATGATTTGTTCGCCTTCCCATGACTCGGGGTTTTTAGTTCGTTAGTCTGTCTTATTGGTGATTACTTGAGGCTTTCTCTTGGAACTGTCCACGCTACACAATGGACCAATCAAAAAGGTACTAAATACAAAAGCGATTAAAACTTTTAGTGGGTAATGCCTCAGTGTTATACGTGCTTCATAATATTCTGCCGCGCGTCTGTTGAATAAACAAATAAGTACAATCTTTCTAATGAAATTGAAAGCGGTTCAGATTTGACGGAGTTATAGAATAACAGTGACAAAAAAAACTTTCATCCCTTATTCCGAAGAAACCCTATTTTTCTTCGGAATAAAAAAAATATCCTAAATGGTTAACGCGGGCTATGATCTATAAACATACCAAATTGCATTCAAATCCGTTCAGCAATTACCTACCTATGCCTAGTTTCAAAGAGATGCGCGTACAGACAAAAATATAAAATAAACTGTTGGGCATTAGCCCGTCAACCCGCATTGGAGCAGTGTGGCGGGTCTAAGCTCTAATTCCTTTTCTCCTTGAGAGAGGAGGCCTGTGCCCAGCTGTGCGACGTTAAAAGGCTGTAGTAATGGTGTGTGGTGGTTGGGCATTATATCGATTAATTAAATAAAGTACGGCTTGTTTCACCACCAAATCAAATCAAATAAACTTTATTCAAAATTGGTACACTGTACCTACACTTTTTGAACGTCAATTTAGGAACAGGCAATGGTGATAATTACTTACGGAAACTTAAAGCTAAAGCTACGAGGGTTCCAAACGCGTCCTGGTCTGAGAAGAGCCCACAACAAACTCAGCCGGGTTATTTTTTTTTAATTATCACCATCTTACAATATGGTATAGCCATAAAAATGATTTGAACTGTTGGCTTTTAGAGCAATCTATGTCCATGGATTTTTGTCATTAAAAAAATCTTTTAAGCTATAGTAAGATTTTTCAATTAATTTGCGTTTAATAAAACCCTTGAACTTATTGAGAGACATATCCAAAATGTTCTCTGGCAACATATTATAAAAAAGTACAGAATTACCAACAAATGATTTTCCAACTTTCCGCACCTTCTGATAAGTGTCGGATAGCCTAAACGTAAGTTTTGTTAAAAGTTGTAGATATCCAATACTTATCAGAAGGTGGTAAAACAGGCGCTCAATGTACAGAAATCGTCCCGTTACAATTTTATTATAATGTATAGTCAGATAATAACAAAAACACTAGGTCAACCGCATTACCATCTGCATCACAATACGTCCGTCCAACAGAACGGTTGTGTGGCGTTATGTGGCGTTATGTCACACGACTTCGTGACATCCGATTCGACCTTGACTCGGAGCTAACGACAGTCGTGCCTCGTGACTCGTCCACCGCCGCCGGTGATCATTCAATAAACGTTATTGTCTATTTGCTTATTGAATTAGTGATCCCTGTAGAATTGGAACCAAGAGCGTCGCCAGCTGATGTGGGCAAGGGGGAGAGAAGTTTTTTTTTTATTCTACTATAAGTTAGACCTTGACTGCAATCTCACCTGATAGTAAAAGATGATGCAGTCTAAGATGGAAGCGGGCTAACTTGGGGAAGAGGTATGCATACCCCTGATCGGTTTCTACACGGCATCGTACCGGAACGCTAAATCGCTTGGCGGCACAGCTTTGCCGGTAGGGTGGTAAACAGCCACGGCTGAAACCTCCCACCAGACCAGACCAATGACAGTTTAGAAATTATAAAATCCCAAATTGCCCCTGCCGGGAATCGAACCCGGGGCCTAGCCCACTTATAAGACCACATCGCTCACTACTTTGACAGGGAAATCGTTGAGTTTAATAAAATTACATAGTTGTCTGAGTCAGTTTTCAGACGATAATTTTACGTAATAACGTCGTAGGAAAACATTGCCTCCCTATCGCTTGTTCTGCGCTCTCGCTTGCACGCCGTACGTGACAATGAGTAATGTTTTTTCGTGCGTGTAGCCAGCATTCATCGATTTATAAGACGTTAAGTACCTACTTATCACGTCAAAAACTTTTCCATTCCAACAATCGTGTGGTTATCGCAACGTGATAGCAATTAGCAACCCCCCAAAACTTTGGGACTCCACCACAACATATGACATCTTCTTGGAAACGATGAAAGCCACTCTATAGTTTAATGTTTTGTTCTGTTAATTTGCCCACAGTCGTCAGTCGCGCGCGCCGCGCAGCGTGTACTCGTACCGGAGCGCGGTGGCGCCCTCTGTCGCCTCCACGCACCGCTCCAAAGTCTCCAGAAAGGTAACATGCTTTATTTATGGAAAAATTAAACCGACATCATTATACCTACCTTAAAGAAGAGTTCCCTCGATTTCTCAAGGATTCCATCATCGGATTCTGATCTGATGACCATGGAATCACATGGAAAGTAAACCCTTTCAAATAAAAGAAGTACTTTCTAAATCGGTCCAGACGTCTTTGAGAAATCGGGGAATATAATAAAAAGATTAATACAACGAATTGAGAACCTTCTCCTTTTTTTTTTGAAGTCGGTTAAAAATGCTCACTTACACAACTTTTTAAATTCAACAAAGTAGGTACAAACCGGTTTACATAGGAGTCAAGAATCACCTGTCGCATTCCACCGAGAGATATCTTCACCATCCCAGAAATAAAGACCAGGGCCAAAACATAAGGCGAGCGGAGTTCTCCTACCATGAAAACTCATTGAAATACCTATGACGCGTTTTATCAGCGTGGGCGAAATTCCGAAGAGAACCTCGGGACGCGAAATGCGTTTAAATCCGTTAGGTACCTACCTAAAGGTTTGTCCCTGGCCTAAAAACGTGGTTGTAATATTTCAGGCAGGAGTGAAAGTGGACGCCATGGCAGCGCCCAACCCCCTGTGCCCCAACGTGAAGGGCATGTGCTGCCTCATGCTGCTGCTCAACCTGGGCCTCATCCTCGTCACGCTCGGCTTTGTCATCGTGCTGCAGTTCTTTGAGCCGCTGTTTGTTTGGTAAGTCAAAGAAATAACACTAGAAACAGTTGAATTCTTTTGACTCTCCATCATCAACTCCAGCGCAACACACAGCAAAACATTTGAACACTTATTTCAAAACTTGTTTGAACACTTGTGCGACAGGCGTCTTTGGGTATTTGATTTGTTCAAAGTTTGTACACACATTTGCACTTTACCATTCGGTATCGGTAGCGAACGTATTTGCAAAGCATGTCTGGGAGGTAAACAAACACAGTAAGCACATTCGAACACAGATTTGTGGTCGAACGTGTGAGCAATCAGCAATGTCCTTCAAAGTCTTTCTTCAAATGTTTGTCTGTGTCTGGCGCTAAGGTGATAGCTATCTACACCTGTATCTCAAAATAAATATCCAATTTTAGAATCCCATTAAATAGAAAAATTTAACAATCAAGCAAGATAACTATGGGACTAGTAGCTGCTTAGTTTATTCGCCTACTTACTTATGTATATGAATTTAAAAGAAGTGACTAGTGATGAAAATGTCCGCAAAAAGCGCAAGAAAAACAGAGAACTAAATCAATATACAGTTCCCACGTTACATGAGCCAAGTGAAGTGGGTAAACTGTTTCCAAAACGAGATCACAATGCGGTTTACATTCATACTTTACATCTCTATCCTCCACAATAAACTATGCAAACTCTAAAGGTGCCTTCCTATGGGTTGTGATATCGCAAACATTATGTTTACCACAGCATGTGTCGACATAAGAAAATATTAGCAACGTTAAGCTCAGGTTCCGATATACCTAGGTATTGCCGCTTGAAGCTCTGTGCTTAGGAAACTAGAGCTTTGAAAACGTAGATAATGGTTAACACCTGAGCATATAGGCTTCCTGTCTCATAAAAGAGATTGCTAAGCTATTCCCACCACGCCCGATACAAGCTTGCCAGTTTACACGTACAATGTACATACGTGTAAGTACATTTCTACAGAAATACACAGGGTTCTGAGAGTTTGTTTAAGTATTCTTACTGCTAAATTACAATGTAATAGATTAAAAATAATCATGATTAATTGTAGACTTGAACTTGGAACTTAGCGTAGATGCCTTGTCCAAGATACAAGTTATTTTGCTCTAAAAAAGTACTTATGATTTCAAACAAACTAGGTAGGTAGGTATACAAACATTAATATTAGGCCGCCGGCTGTTCGGAGTAAAAACCTATCAAAACCGGACCATCAAAGGTCCTTGTATCGTAAAGGTCGTGTAATCACGCCCCATGAGAATCGTGCCTAATAGCAATCATTCTCTAAAGAACATTAAAAATCAATTTACATTTTAAAATAGTCCGCGACCAACGGTAAATGTAATTTGCGATGACAATATGACATTTGTTCGAAAGTGTTTTACTCCCGAACGATTCCCACGAATCGAGAAGAATTGAAGTCAAAAAAATATTAATAATTGTATGCATAGATAGTAAGTAGGTAAGTCGTACTACTGTATCTCAGCGACTATCTACTTACCTACTACTGCTACTACCTAGTACCCACTACACACTGAGTAGGTAGGTACCGCTCTCCATAGAGGCGTTGAAATTTTTCCCGTATTCTATTCCTTTTGTATTTTCAAACGTTTTGCATAATATTATAAAGACTGTCTCCTAAACTAAGTAGGTACCTACAGAGATTTTAATATAATTTAATTAAAGATGATTTTAATATAATTTCATTTCTGATTTGATTCCACAGGGATACTTATAGCTCTCTCCATCGCCCATAGTTTAGATCACCTTACCTACCTCATGGTAACTTTATTCGATTTGTGTTCTCTTTTCCAGGATCCTGGGTATAGTCTTCCTTATATTCGGTTTCATCACACTAGTGGGCAGCCTCATCTACTGCGTGGTTCTCTGCCGAGAGAACCCCTACCCCCGGCATCCAGAGGACTTCTACTGGACCCACCACTGGTCCAAGACCATAGGCCCTTCGGAAATACACTACAGCGCCAGTGAGAAGCCCTATCGCCAAAACGGACATAGATACGACAAATACAACGGAAACGGGAAGTATTCCGATAGGGAAAGTGCTAAGGGTTACTCGGATAGAGAGAGCAAGCTAAGTAGGTACTGAAGTGTTTTTGATTTATAGGCCTGTAGAAGACCTCGAAATAAAGATAGCGAAAACGCTGAAGTTTCGCCACATGTCCGTTGTAAGTCATGTGAACCTGCCTCTTCTAACGCAAAGATTTTACTATGTTCTTTCTCTTTCCCACGCGATTTTGGCGATCGGTACACGCATGGTCCAGCAGCCGCCGCCTATTTTTTTTTTTTGTGATTAATAACAGACTAAATCTTCGTGAGTAATTTTTTGCTTAGTAAACACTTGTTTAATGAAATGGCCACATAAGTCCTACTTTAGTGGTACGTTTTTTCCACCCCAGCGAATCGAAATGTTTAACACCTGCGCACTGGAGTAGCTGCATCCATCGAGAATTTCGAATCATCGAGAATAGGTGGCGGCTGGCAGCAAGTCCCTAACTTCGGTGCAATACAGATATTATAAGTATGTCCTACCTACTTAGCGAAACCGAATGCTGAGATGTGATAGCTGGTATCATTGAGTAAAAAAATTGAGCAGAACAATATTTATCTTTTTTGCTCATTGATATGAATTTATCAATAAGATGAAACCTACCTATCTTACATTATAGTCAATGGGTACATCTGTAGGTATGCATTTATTCTGTAATATCTACCTATACTAATATAATAAAGCGGAAGAGTTTTTTGTTTGAACGCGCTAATCTCAGGAACTACTGCACCGATTTCAAAAATTCTTTCACCGTTAGATATGTACGTGATCCCTGAGTGCTATACGCTATATATTATGTACCACGGGCGAAGCCGGGGCGGACCGCTAGTAACTTATAAGTACAGAAACTAAACCGATTACCAAATCAATTTATACCGGCACTAAGATTCGAATATTGAACAAAATATTTAAAATTAAACGAGGCAGCTACTTTGTACATCAATCAAGACCCTTAGGGCGTTTGTGCACTTATTCGTTTTCGATTCGTTTTCGTGTTTCGTGAAAACACGATTCGACATAGCCTTCCTTATAACTGTATGGGCGTTTGTGCACTTACTCGTTTTCGATTCGTTTTCGTGTTTATATATTCGTGAATTCTTCACATCGAATCGTTTTAAAATAAGGACGCGAGTGGAATGGTGTGTGGAAAGAGGGCAGAGATGAGTCCTGATGTTGTGAGGTATTTGGAAAACATAGGTATTTGCATTTCTTGAATTCCAACAAAACATGATTCAACGCAGTTGATTATTATTAAAAATTAATACCTACTTAGTTTGGCATTAAAATAAATCGTTTGTTTCATTCAAATTAGTTTTACTTCGAGTAAAATACCTAAATATTGTAGTATAATCAAAATTTCCATACCTGTGGTTGGTAGTCAAAAACTATCAGCAAAATATGAACATTTCATAAAAAATATCATTTCTGATACTTAGTTGTTACTGTTTTCTTACAAGAGCGTAATGTCCACTTGGGATGTTCACAAAATATATGACATATGCTTAGATAATTTTGATACTAACCGTACCGTGTGAAATATTCATAATCACTTACCTTAGTGTTACTGCCAGCATTTTTTCTGGAGTTATGCATTCTCTAAAACGTGTGTCTTGCCGAGGAATCTTTTTTTTATATGACACAATATGAAATCGAAAGTAGCAACATTCTTTCGATAGTAATTAAAAAAAGTTTTTTCATGATGTCATGTCATGTCATTAAGTGATGATCGCCTACGAATGTATAAGAGAAGTGCGAAAAGCTGACGACGATTAAATGCAGCACACATTATGAACACGGTTTTATCTACGAAATGCTTAAAACGTATAGTGAAATCACGATTAAGTGCACAAATGTCATTCGTGAATTTCGTATACGTTTTTATGATGTTCATTAAAAAAACGAACACGAATCGAAAACGAATCGAAAACGAATAAGTGCACAAACGCCCTTATTAATAAAAATGCGTATAATTTTATACACGATGTACTTACAGAATGTGTATAAGTTCTACATTTTTTATCAAGAAGGGCCCAAGTATTTTCACGTTATCAGATACTTATTATGCTTTTTAAAGTGAATATTACCATTCAAAAATATTTATTTCCACCTATAGTGATACAGAAATTAATTTATGTATAAAACTTACCTACCAATGTACAAATTATACTCATGCTTGTCATGAAAAACAGATTTGTACTTATATTTTTCGTTATCTGATTTACTTACAAGTTTAGATATAAATAAATGTTTACTAACTTTCAATTAATAATAAAGTAATTGCATTGTTTAGTAACTAATTTAAATAACATTTATTGTAAATAATTTATACATATTGATGTTTCGAAAATGCCATATTAATTTACCTGTTTTATTATAATGTAAGTAATAGAGAAATGTAATTATTATAATATTATGTAACGAGTTTGATGAATTCCGGAAACAAAAGTAAATTCAGAGTTTATTATATTAACTTTAAATAATAATTAATGTGTAATACATAAATAAAATACGAAATATTTTTTTAATTACAAGCATTTTATTTCATTACCCTGTCTGTATCTACTGCCAAAAAGCCGGACGGATTCGCTTTGCCGCTAGAGCTAAGAGCGACTCTGTCACTGGGTTCGTTAAGTCTGGGGCCTGAGCCAGATAAGTTTGTGGGACTATTATAGTCATGTTTGACTGGAGTAATATAACTTTGGTCAAAAAAATAAAACTTCAACATAACTTACAAAAATTCCTATTTATTATTTACAAAGTTACAAATCACATTAAACTATACTTAACGGATCTGGGACCCCCGATTCGCTATGACGTCACGGTCAGTTAGACGTAAAAAATGACAGTTATTGGTGCTAATTATTATTATTTCTTTATAATATTATACAATCTCTTATTTTAACATAATTATACAAAACAAAACTCTAGGGCCTGTTTCACCACCATCAAGTGGCGGATATCTTATTCACTTTTGTCTTTGTCACTTGACGTAAAGTAAGAAAGTGACAAAACTTACGTTTAGTCTATTCGACAATTATCAGGTTGTGAAACAGGCCCTGAATAGTGCTATCTATCCCTTTTACAATATTCCATGCTGAAAAGGATAGCATTGCTTTTAGGCCTGTCAATTGAGATTGTGTACAGCAGAATTAGCACCAAGAAGGTTATATCTCCATATATATTATATGTAAACACTGGAGACTGTGCCTAAAACATTGTAGTGAAGACGTGCCTAAAACATTGTAGTGAAGACGTGCCTAAAACATTGTAGTGAAGACAAGATCATTCGACTTGGACTATTTTTTTTATCTGTAGGCTTTTTCTATACCTCACACGATCTATTTAAGTAATATAAAAAATATCCAAAATAATATACAAAAAATATCCAGACCTTTTCAAAGCCAAATTTCTTTGCTTCAACATTTTGTTTGCATACCATTCTCCAGTGTTTATATTTAACCTTCTTGATTAGCACTACTGTATTTGGAGGTGTTGAAATTGACGTAACAAAATTCATTCAGTGCATTTATTAGTTACTATTTTAATGGCATAAAGAATTAGGGCCAAGACCGTAGGTTGTTAGGTACTTGAAAAAATGTCATACAAAATAATAAATATGTATTCACACATAGACATGGTACACAAGAAGTTAATTTTATAAACAATAAAAAGAAAATGTCATACAAAATAATAAATATGTATTCACACAGACGTGGTACACATGAAGTAAAATGACGCGGCATGTAAAGTCAATGAGTAAAAGAACTTAATACAATGTTTTTTTTTTTTCTATTTACTAATGTTTATTTTGTCTTATCACTTAGCTCTTATTTTGTCTCTGAGTTCTCAGATAATCATGTAGACCATTTACAAATAATAGAGCATCTATTTATTTATTATTTATAGATACTGCCATTAATGATTAAGTGCTACAAAAAAATCTTTCATAGACCAAAACGATCTACCTTCAGCGAAAATGTAAGTTTTCACAAAGAACTAGAAATGAAAATTAATGCGCAAAATAATAATAAACAAATTAGTTGATAGATGGAAGGATAAGTTTTGCGAAATCTTAAAATTTATGAAAAATACCGATAGACAGAGAACAGCACGTCATTCAAATTGAAAATAAACGTATACGCAACTTTGTCCTAAACGCAGTTTAATTGGAATTATTCGTTGTTTAATTTTAGTGACAACCGCCGCGACACTCCCCTTCGTGTATACTTTGCCTTATTAGGTAAACGGTCCATTTGAACCATAAATAATAGAATCGACTCACTGATTCAAACAATATGGTGCACCCACGCAAAGAATAATATAATTTAGTTGTAAACATTATAAAAATGTTGCATTTGCAACAAAACACTTCTGTGTAGACGCACCAAAAACTTCACAACAATTTACTCTCAACATTTTTTTTTTTTTGTTTTTTGACATTCTAAGAGTAGTTAATAATTGACAACATAAATGAATATTTTACCTAACACGGAATGAGAATTCTTACATCCATTATTTTATCGTATCGTAACATTTTGTACATAATATACTACTGTTGGTCATATCGGAAATTATCTCGCAATTGTAAGCGTAAGATCAAACGTTGGATTCTGTAATCTGTATCTACATTTTGAAGTCAAACTTTGACAGGTCTTGTCGCTGTCAAGTGTCACATGACAATATGAGTTCCGCGTCTGGTTACATTTTCTATTTCATTAAATTCATAAAGACCGTGAATATACTCGTGTCATAAAATATAAAGTTAAAGATCCACAAACGACACGGATAACGACCGGTTCCTATATTCAGTCTATCTGTAACGTGTCGAAAAGCTAAAGATTAAAAGTTGGCAACGTGGTTATTTGTCAAAAATTGACACTTTTGAGAATAAATCGAATAAACATAAGAAATCGACGGATTACAGATAGATTCAATATAGTGCTTGGTGTAGGTGTAGTTTTCTTACGCTTACAATAAAAAAAATAAAAAATAAAAAAAAAAAAAACGAAAAAATATTGGTAATGCGTCCAGCCCAGCTGTAGGATTCAAAATTTCAATCAGGAAAGTTTCCACTTGGGACTATATCTACATACAAATTATCTTGTTGAAAATCATTAAATTACTTCTCCATAAAAGACGAACTTTCTGCTTTTATACAAGCGAGTTTAGTCCCTCTGACGTTAGTAACGTTACGTGTACGGTATAGTAACGTGACGTTAGTGACGTTCCGATTTAGTAGATGATTTCGAAACTCGAAATCGATCATCGTTTTCGATATGTGCAAATTCGTAAACGAGCGACGACCAGCGTCGCTGTCGCTACGAGCTCGGGTAGACGCACTTGGCAACCTCTTTTGGCTCTTACATCCGATCCTTAAATCGCGTATCCTAAATAAACTTTACAAACTAAACTAGCCGTCGTCCGCGACTTCGTCCGCGTGAAATGTGTCTCGTCTCATTTTTTTTTCCAACCAAACTCGAGATATTTTTCGGGATAAAAAGTAGCCTATATCCATCCCCCGGGACGCAAATTATTTCTGCGAAGAGTTTCGTCGAAATCGGTTCAGCGATTGAGCTGAGAAAAGGTATAACCATCGTCATGGATCTAAGGGCACGAGGAAAAGTAGTGGGGATAGTTAGGTTATTCCTCCAGAGTAATCTTCGACACAGCTGAACCGATTTGAAATAGACTTTCGCAGGCAGACACAGGACTGTGCAAGGAGTGATCTAGGCTACGTATTATCCCAGGAGAAGAAAAGGTTCTAAGGATTAAAAAAAAACTTACTCCTCGCGGATTAAGTCGCAGACAAAAGCTAGCATATAGAATATATTATTAATTTACATTTGCTAGTAAAAAACATTTAGAAAAAAACCTAGCGGTTTCCGTCACTTTTTTTTAGTCTGGTGTTAAAATTAGATACGAAAGTATATAAACTATTTTATTTATACTATAATGTACCATATTTTATACTATAAATGTACCATATTTTATACTATAATTTTCTATACGCCAAAACTATTGAAAAAAAAAAGTAGTAAAAATATTGTTATCGAACTCACGAAAGTCGAAAATAACCAGTGTTCGCAATGTGCGAACTCCTACTTTGACAGGTCAATTTTAGTTGTTAATTATTTCATTATATCAGAATGAAACTAAGGTATACAAAAGATTTAGTATTGTTATTATAAAAATAAATACTGTTTAGTGCGTAACTAAATTAGATCTAAGATTACGAATTAAATCAACGGCGAAGAAAAAACTAATTAATACAATAATAATAAATGAAAATTTAAATTACTAATAGAACACAAACACAAAAAAGAAAGAAAAATAGAAAAATAGTTAGCGGAATGAAAGGGAAATGGTAATTTTGTTAATAATAAAAAAGTATTGTAGAAAAATATCCCAAGTCACAGATTCCAAATTACGGCAACTTCGCGCGTAACGTTCCTGACGTAATAACTTTTCTAATAATAATAATAAAAGAACTGAACCAATAATAATCAATATCATACTAAATATTAATGTATTATATTATGTAATTAACTAATTAATCATAATAATTATATAGTATCTTACAAAATTGTCAGTAACTGATAAACAAAGTCCTCCGTCATAAACTTTTTGTTAAAATCTGCTACAGCTACGTAGCTCTCAGTTCTATGTACAGCGTCCACTCGCGTGTATAAAAATAATATTCAACCAATGTAGACTGCATCTGTAAGCAAAAGTAATATTATACAGGGTGTATTATACAAGGGGACTGCTATCGAAAACGAAGACAGGTACACTGCCGGCCAAAAATTTAAGACCACCTTAATTAAAGTAGGAAAATGAAATAAAACTAAAAAATAATTAAGTTTATAAAGGAAACGAATTAATCAACAAATAAAGCAGTTATTCACAAATAATACACATTAATATATACAACAAATATCAATCACATTATGTTAAAAATAGATTTAATATTTTAAACTGACTTTTCATCAAAAAATCCACCTTTGTATTTTATGACCTCTTTAACTAGTCTTGGCATACGAGCGATCAATTTATTAATTGTGTCATTTGAAATTTTACTCCAGCTTTCTTGTAGGGCGTTCCACATGTCCTCTTGTGAGGAGGGACAACAATTACGAACATTTCTATCCAACTCTTCCCATAAAAGTTCTATCGGGTTTAGATCCGGACTCTGAGGTGGCCATACCATGTTTTTTAACACACCTTCTCTCTTTTTCTGTTCTAAATAACCCCTGCATAATTTAGAACTGTGTTTTGGATCATTATCCTGTTGGAAAATAAATCCATTTCCAATTAATTTTAATCCAGAAGGAACAGCATTTTGCTGTAGAATTAGTTTATACTGCTCCTTTTTCATGATTCCTTCGATTCGTACCAAATCTCCAGTTCCATGGCTTGAGAAGCAGCCTCAAACCATAATAGAACCACCACCATGCTTGACTGTAATTGGCACCACACAGTCTGCCATCATTTTTTCTTCGGCGCTACGTCGAACATAAATTCTTCTTTTTGAACCAAATAATTCAAACTTTGATTCATCCGTCCAAAGAACTTTTTTAAAATCTTCTTCAGTCCAATCTCGATGGGTAAGAGCCCACTGCAGTTGTTTCTTCTTGTTTTGAGGTCTTAATAGAGGTTTTCGGACGGCAACGCGACCAAACAACTTAGCGTCTCTTAATCTTCTTTTTACTGTAGTCAGTGATACAGGTTTAGATCGGGATTTATTCACTTCAGCGCGAATTTCCGGTGCGGTTAGGCGTATATTCCGCTTGCTGGTAATGACAATGAAATTGTCCTCACTAGAAGTGAGGCCTCGGCCTCGGCCTTCCTGAGCGTGGACGATCTTGATTACTGCCAGTCTCTTTGTATCGAGTTATTGTGTTATGAACACAAGTCTTCGATAACTTAAGTTGAGAGGCAATCACACGTTCGGATTTGCCTTCATTATGTAAAATAACTATAGCAGATCGCATTTCACTATTAATTTCGCGCACTTTCCCCATTTTAAGATGTCTTGACAGTAGAAACTACGAGCTCAGACTAACTCAGATTGTTTGTGGATAAACTCCATAAAAACTTAAACAACAAATATATTTAAGGAAGCTTAAATAATCCTGAATTGTTGTCAATGCGAAACAAAAGCTAAATAATTAGTAATGAGCAGATCATAAAAATATATTACAATAAGTCTACCACCTGGCTCACGCGGCACCCTTTGGTATGTTGAAACAATATACCTTTATAGCACAGTGACTTAAAAAATTACAAAAGAATATTTTTAAATTACCATCTTAGACATTCATTAATAACAATAGAATATGCAGGTGTGCAGATTTCTTTTTTATCATAGGTATTTTAAATATATTTTATAGATCATGAAGTCTTTAACAAGTGGTCTCAAACTTTTGGCCGGCAGTGTATATATCGACCAGAATCTCATGAAAAATAGGGAAATTAAATTTTGTAGTAAGCAACACTAGGTTAACTCGGCTGCCCTAGTGATAAACAAAGTAATTACATTCAGAACGCCTTACCAGGGATCGTTTCAAGAAACGAAAAATCAAGCGACTGCATTTTAAATACAAAAACAAAGTAATCAACATCCAATTACTTTGTTTTTGTGTTGTGCTTGTTGTTTACTTGGTTTTTGCATTTATATTCCGGGTTAGTGTGTGCAGTTACTTTGTTTGGCCAATTCAAATTTCACTAAACGGTTCAAGTTATTTGAAATATTAATAAACTGTGGTAAAAAACTACTCGACATAAAACTTTTGTTAATGCAAAAAAGTCAATTTCACAAAAAATGTCAGTTACTTTGTTTATCGCTAGGGCAGCCGTAGTGTTGCTAACTTTGGAATTTCATTTCCCTATTTTTCATGAGATTCTGGACGACCTATATAAACATCGACACGTACATCGAACGCTGAGGGAAAGTGGAAGGGGTAAGCTATTGTATTACGTGCGTGACCGTTCCCATACGCAGCTATCCCCTCCACGTTTCGTTCAGTGTTCGATCTACGTGGCCGCGGGTATAGTAGTAGTGATGATTACTGACAAGGTACCGCAAAAAAAAGTGTGTGTGTGTGTGTGCAATTCACACACGGCAGATGTGAAACTACAGAAAAGTAACCATAACCTTAACTTTGGCTATGACTCTGACCTTGGCTAATGCCTTGACTTTGAATTTGACCTTGGCTTTGGCTTTCACTTTAACTTTGGCGTTGACTTTGCAGGCGAAAATGGTGTCACTTTTTCGTTTCATCGAATTTTCAAATGCACAACGATCCTAAAGAAGTTTCACTTCAAAAAATGCAAAAAAATAAAATCCTGTATTTCTTAAAAGCTCGCAAAGTAATATGCACATAAAAAACAACATTAGCTGACGCTAGAGGTCAACGAACGTAGTGTAAATATTTAAAGGTGTCGACGGGCGCCCGCCGCTCGGGCTACCTAACTACTCCGTAAGCGGAGCATTGACCCCGAATTATGCACACAGGCAATGTTTACATTGCCGGTTTGAAAAATACTAAACCACTTGTGAATAAGCTATCCGACACTTATCAGAAGGTGGTGAAACAGACCCTAATAATTGTAACATTTAACTGTTATAACCCGCGGCACGAAACTCGAGCGCTGACCTTCAATGCACAGAAGTCGAAAATGAGGTATCTCGAGTGGTGAGAGGGTCGCAGGGAGGGCGTGGGGATCGTCCGTAAGCACTGATTATCTCTCGCGGATCCCTCGTGAGCGCTGATTGGCTCTCCAATCGTACTGTGTCCCGCTCACTCGTACGACGCGGCGCGCACTTGAAGGTCACCGGTCGAGTTTCGTGCCGCTGTTTATATCAGCACACTCGCTGGTGGTGCAACTATAGTGTCCTAGTTAGAATACATCGGTGTTACCCCGGCAGCTTCACTCGGAGTCGGAGCCATCGCTGAAGTTGTACTTCTTCAGCTGGCGCGCGCGGCCGCCGCCGCCGCCGCGCGGCGCCACCGGGCTGCCCCCCACCTCTTCCACCTCGCTGTCGCTGCTGTTCACTTTCTTCACTTTCTTCTTGGGGTTCACCTTCTTTTTGTCCTGTAAAAGTGATGATATCCTAATATTTCACACCTTTTTATAAATTACACGTCTTTGTATCGAGATATAACTGCCTTGTTGGTCTAGTGCAGTAGTTCCCAAAGTGGTCCACGGGAGACTCGATGGGGGTCTACGTTGGCGTGACAAAAATATGGGGGTTCACAAGTCGTAAGCGGGGGTCCACGAAAATTTATCTGCTTTGGATAGTGAAGAGCTAAAATGTTGGCTTGATTTCATCTAACAATGTAGGCAGATAATATTTTAAGAAGCTCAGCGTTTTTTTGCAAGTTTTTACAAGTAACAGTACTTGTAAAAACTTGCATATTCCATATTCAGTACTTAACTTTTTACAGAACTTTACTTTTTTGAAATCCACTCATAGCACAATCAATTCTCACTTTTTTCGAAAACTATTAATTCGTGGCTGAGTTCCAAACTCAGCCACAACGCAAACCATAGTAAGATCTAATCTTCACATTTTTTGTCGAGTTTTTGGGAATATGGTAGAAATGTAGCTGCAGGAGGTCCACCGGAACTAGCTAAATTTTGAAAGTGGTATATGAGAAAAAAAAGTTTGGGAACCCCTGGTCTAGTGGTTAGCATATTCGACTCAGATCACGAGTGAAAAGCTTTAAGAATATTAACATACCTTTCTACTATCAAATATGCTATCGTCGTCATCACTGTCCCGGCTGAGGATAGTTTTTATGGGCCTCTTCTTGGGCTTCTCCCCCTCTTTCTCCTGTTTATCTTCCTTCTTCTCTTTGTCGATGTTCATAAGTTTCCTCTTGGGCGCGGGTTTCTTCTTCGGCAACGACGATTGAGGCTCCGATGGTTGTCAAGCGTAAATCAATCACAAAATAAAAAAAAAAACAAAAATAAAAAAAATAACATACCTTTCTACTATCAAATATGCTATCGTCGTCATCACTGTCCCGGCTGAGGATAGTCTTTATGGGCCTCTTTTTGGGCTTCTCTCTCTCTTTCTCCGGTTTATCTTCCTTCTTCTCTTTGTCGATGTTCATGAGCTTCCTCTTGGGCGCGGGTTTCTTCTTCGGCGACGGCGGCGGCGGCTCCTCGTCACTGGACAGTATCGTGAGGGGAGATTCGTTGTTGGCCTTTTCTTTCGGTTTGACCGCCTCTTCTTTTTTTGTATCTTCGATTAGTGAGTCGAACAGACAGTCTGTGAACAGATTTGATAAATACAATACTAGCGGTCCGCCCCGGCTTCGCCCGTGGTACATAATATATAGCCTATAGCACTCAGGGATCACGTGCAAATCCAATGGTGAAAGAATTTTTGAAATCGGTCCAGTAGTTCCTGAGATTAGCGCGTTCAAACAAACAAACTCTTCCGCTTTATTATATTAGTATACATTACATCTGTCCTATAAATCGTTCTTTCAAAGAGACTAATACATACAGAGTGTAGGGTATCGCTATCGAAAACTCAGCGCTATTATTAAACTACCTAAACACAATCCAACACCAATACCACTACAAGTATAAGACAAATGGTTATTGGTATTGGATTATTGCGCTTAGTTTTCGATAGCGGTCCCTTATATCCTATACTAGCGGACCCGGCAGACGTCGTCGTGCCCGCTATTAGCGCCACCTACCGGGTCCAATTTTTCTACTCATAAACCTTCCTCTTGAATCACTATCCATTAAAAAAAACCGCATCAAAATCCGTTGCGTAGTTTTAAACATTTAAGCATACATAGGGATATAGGGACAGAGAAAGCGACTTTGTTTTATACTATGTAGTGATTAACCCTATTCTCTATACCTATTTCCGTTATATCTAGATTAACGACAATTATTATTAACGATTCGAAAGCACTTGTAAGAGCTTATTTGAATTTTGAATAAAAACTTTTCCATTCTATTCTATCTCATTTGTGTACGAGGACTTTTTTTTTTTTTTTTTTCTTTGTTGAAGATAAAGCTTAGTAAGTTACCAGAGTCCATGTCGGCGGGCTTCTTGTGCGGTTTCTTCTTGACGAAGTCGTCATCGTCGTCGTCACTCGCGGACATCGCTCTGGGCGCCTCCCCGTCCGACGCCACTTTGTTGTCGTGCAACTCCACCTCCGACTCCGACGACGACGAGTCATAGCCGTCCTTGTATTTCTGCACCTGAGGAACAATCAATTAATGAATGAATGAATTGACACGGTTTACTACCTATCTTGTGTTGTGTGCAGTGTTGAGCGCTGTCTTATAAGTGGGAGTTCCCCGGCAGAGGCAATTTATAATTTCTAAATTGTGTTTGGTCTGTTTGGTCAGATTGGACAAACACCTAAAGTTGTCGCCGCGGTATACATTGCCGGTTTGAACACTAAATACTAATCCACTAATACTACAAGTATAAGACAAATGGTTGTCCATATTGGATTGTATTTTAAGTAGTATAACAATAGCGCTAAGTTTTCGATAGCGGTCCCCTACACCCTGTATGTAAAGTCTAGACCACTCGTCGCTGCGCGAGCTAAACTGCACTCTATTGCGTGGAATAAAGAATTGTTCTTCATGTACCTTAGTGGCGGCTCGGCGGGCGGCTCCACTATCCCCACTGCTGCCACTCCTCGCTGTGCGAGCTAAACTGCACTCTATTGGGTGGACTCAAGAGTCGTTTTTCACGTACCTTAGTGGCGGCTCGGCGGGCATTGGCGCGCTCGCGCGGCGCGGGCGGCTCCACCATTTCCACGTCCGAGTTGGACATCTCGCCCGAACTGCTGCCACTCATCGCGGTCTTCTTCTGCAAACATCAATTAACACGGTTCAAGTACAACACTATGTACACAAGTACAACAAAATGAAAAAAAAAAAAAAAAAACAATTTCTGGTCCGAAACCCGAAACCGGCAACCTTAGTATGAGTTTGCACATCTCATCTTCGACTTCGATAGAGTTTGAGTACAGGAACAATGTTGGAGTAAAATCTCTATTTTACTCTAACATTGTTCCTTGTACCCAAGCTCAATTGTAGCTACATTACAATTACTACTGTTGAATTAATTTTGTTGAGCAGCCGCTTGAGGTGCTATCAGACATGTATAGACGAAATCAGCCTTAAATCCATAAAGATTAGGTCCGTTTTACTTCGATGCCATTAATCGATTTGGTGTGGTCCCTTACGATTCTTGAAGTTGATTGTCGAGATAGCCAAATTCTTAGCCTCAACTAAAGCCTATGGGATTTCATGATTTGCAGTAGAATAAAAAAGCTTACCAGTTATCAACACAGCCGACTTTTTTTTATTCAACTACAAGTTAGCCCTTGACTGCAATCTTACATGATGATAACTGACGATGCAGTCTAAGATGGAAGCGGGCTAACTTGAAGAGGTATGCATACCCCTGATCGGTTTCTACACGGCATCGTGCCGGAACGCTAAATCGCTTGGCGGCACGGCTTTGCAGGTGGGGTGGTAACCAGTCATGGTTAAAGCCTCCCACCAGACCAGACCACATAAAATCCCAAATTGCACCTGCCGGGAATCAAACCCGGAACCTCCTACTTATAAAGGTGGGTTTAGACCAAACGAACAAAGACCTAGAGCTAGAATAAGAGCATTATTTCTTGATCTTTAAAGGCCGATTTACACCAAACGAGCGAATGCTCGTTCTATCCCCTCTCCGTCAAATTCTATTAGTGTAAACAGAGACAGAACATTCCTTCGTTGTTCTATCATTGCTCGCATAGATTCTATGGAATATTCTAATCTAGCGGCACGCTATGATGGCCGGTTTGACACATTACAATAGTGATGTGGAATGTCAATTTATTCTCGAACAAAAAACAATTAAGTTTTGTTTTTGTACCTGATTAAATAGGTTTAATAAAACAAAAATGTATATGTTTATTTAATTTATTTGAACGAACTGAATATTTGAACGAAAATGAATATACATACTTTATATGCACACAAGAAACATATGAATACAAAAGATACCAAAAAAGGTGCCACAAAAGGCCATAATTAATCAGATTCGTCCATACTACTATTTTCACTGTCGTCACTGCTATCATCACATACATTAATAATTATATGTTCGTTTTCTATAATATTATCTATTTTCACATCTCTTTCATAATCTTCCCTTATTAATTTAACAGTTCTATTCACAACCTTTTCCCAGTCTCCTTTAGTCACATGTTCACAAGCTTCTTCTAATAATTTTAGCATTTTTTTTGTGGTAAATGGGGGTTCTGTATTGTGTCTTGCAGCATATCCCTTAATTTGAGCCCACACCAACTCAATCGCATTATACTCACAATGGTAAGACGGTAACCGTATAACTCTGTGCCCGTGTTCTAATGCTATTTCGTCAATGACGTATCGGATCTTGGTTGGTTTGTTTTCTTTTAAAAGACGTACTAATTCCGCTT
Organism: Melanargia galathea; assembly: GCA_920104075.1. Classification (NCBI taxonomy): domain Eukaryota; kingdom Metazoa; phylum Arthropoda; class Insecta; order Lepidoptera; family Nymphalidae; genus Melanargia; species Melanargia galathea. The sequence goes on along the minus strand of OV049872.1, from coordinate 3,566,263 downwards.
TTAACATATTCATGTTTGCATCTACGCCATTTTTACGAAGCCATGCGACGATATCAGCTTTCTTTTGGGATTGGGCAGGTGGCTTGTCAATTTGCATCGAGTGGTATGGGGCGTTGTCCATAATTATAATAGATGGTTCAGGGAGGCTACACAACATTGAGGTAAACCATTCAGTAAACTTTTCTCCATTCATGTCTTCATGATAGTCTCCAGTGGTTTTTGACGCAAAAGCCATGAGAGAACCTTCGACAAACCCGTTGATGGTTCCGGCGTGACAAATTATAAGTCGCGATCCTTTTCCTACAGGAACTTTGGAAGTAGATGCTGCTGTGTCATCGTTCCAAGAACGGCCTACAGTATGGTTAGCATTAAGCCATGTTTCATCCAAGAACACAACATTTTGCCAATTTTTGATTTCTTTCACTTGCCGTAAAAAAGTATACCTTGCCATCGCTATATCAAATCTTTCCATCAATATTTTGCGTTTGTTACATTTTTTGTATCGAAATCCAATGGTCTTCAAAATCTTCGTTAAAGAACTTTCCCCACCGAAGAATAATCCAGCTTCCTTCAGTGAATGCACCAACTTTTTTCTTGTTGGATACTCCTTCTGTAAATAGTAGCCGTAAACATGTCTTCGGATAGCATCGGCATCAAAGCTATCGATGCCTACGACTGGTTTTGCTCGTTTTCTCTTTTTTGGTGTGTGAAGTTTATTTTCTTCTGTGCCAGTCTCGCCATATTTTTTTTTAGTTATCCGTCTAACAGTTCGTTGTCCAATATTAAGCGCATCAGCTACGCGTTCAACCACTGACGTTATAGGTAAAATTGGCCCTCCATTTTGAGCTTCACGATCGAAATAGTTACGAAGGCGTATTACGAACTCACGTGTCTGACTATTTAGAACAGTTCTCTGCGTACGTTCGGTCATATCGACGAAATCCACAACAAAGGGCTTGAACAGAGTCCAAATTAACGAGCAAGGGTCAACAGTAATGCAGTATCAATATTTGAAATCCAAAGCCAGGTCAAAACTATATCACAATCGCATTGCACTGACAGTTTATACTTTTCGAAGCAACGTCAATTCGAAACTGCTTTGTTTTGCATTGAGCATTGACGCGAGTTTGCCGGAGGTAGTAGTTGTGCTAGCCAGCGATCCTATGTGACGATCGTATTAGATTCCATTTTTAAAAATTTATTGATATTTTTTTGCGATTTCAGAGGTTTGTCCACATAGTGAAAATTGTTCATATTCACAAGTACATTCACCCCTTAAATGGTGCAAACTGATTTTTCTACACTTGTATACATTTAAGAAATCAATTTATACATTTAAGAAATAAATTTTGAGTCCTAAACCTAAAACTACATTCGATAAAATTTATGAATCTCTGCACATCACTATCGTCAATAAAGTAATACAATTATTTCCTTCAAAGTCGTTATCAATTAATACGGAACTTCATGAGCGGACAAACGTCAAACCGGCCATCATAGCGTGCCGCTAGAGTAAGAATGCTCGCTCGCTTGATCTAAACAGCGCTGGAGCGGGCGAACAGCAGCTTAGAGCGTTCTTACGTGTTCGCACGTGCTCGCTCCCTGGAGCGGTCTCTTCAAAGTGGTCTTGTGTTCTAGTTCCTGTTCTTATTCTTGCTCGTTGTTATTTTGGTGTAAACGCTGTCAACGAGCTTTCGTTTACACTAAAAGATCAAGAAAGAATGCTCTAGCTCTAGCTCTTTGTTCGTTTGGTGTAAACCCACCTTTAGTGTAAACGAAAGCTCGCTGACAGGGTTTACACCAAAATATCAACGAGCAATAAGAACCACGAACTAGAACACAAGAACACTTTGAAGAGACCGCTCCGGGAAGCGAGCACGTCCGAACACGTAAGAACGCTCAAAGCTACTGTTCGCGCGCTCCAGCGCTGTTTACATCAAGCGAGCGAGCATTCTTAGAATATTCCATAGAATCTATGAGAGCTAAGATAAAACAACGAAGGAATGTTCTGTCTCTGTTTACACTAATAGAATTTGACGGAGAAGAGATAGAACGAGCATTCGCTCGTCTGATGTAAATCGGCCTTAAGATAACAGCGCTCACCACATGCGCTAAGGAGGTCGTCAGAGTAAATAAAAAAGCTTGGATTTAACTCGTTCCAGCAATGCGCGAGACGGCATTTCAATCATGTACATTAATAATAATAATTGTTATAATGTTATTTTTAAAAAAGAGCAACCGCCGAGTTTCTTGCAGGTTCTTCTCGGCTGGAACTGCATTCCGAACCTGTGGTAGACTCAATCGACGATTCAAAAGCACTTTTAAAAGTTTATTTGAATAAAAAACTTTTCTATTCTATTCTATTCTAGAGTCGGGTGTTCACGTAAGCCCGCGCCTGTGAGTAGGGCCGGATTATCCATAAGGCGAATTAGGCAACTGCCTAGGGGCCCCACGCTGACTAGGGGCCCACGGGGGTGCCGTAGTGTAGATGTAGAAGAGATTGAAGTAACAGTATACCAAAGAAGTCGATCGGATCGACTCGACTTTTGTGATAGAAAAAAAATATTTTAAAAAGTAAGTAAAGGGTAAAGGAAAAGGGCCTCGAGAATTGCATTGCCTAGGGGCCCTGATAGCGTTTAATCCGGCCCTGCCTGTGAGTTCAACGTGAGCACCATTACCCGTTAGCAACAAATACATTACCTTCTTAGGCTCCTTCTTGAACGAGAGCTTGGTCTGCTTCAGTCCGTCGGACTTGTCAGGTTTGTCGGGCTTGTCGGGCTTGTCGGGCTTGTCCTTCTTCGCCCGCCCCTTGGTCTTCTTCTCCGCGCTCGACGGACTCGTGCCCGTGGGGTCGTCCTGGACGAAACAATACCATTATTGATGATCACAAGATGCCCATTTTATCACTATACTTGAAACGTTTAATTCGATGCAGGAAAATGACGTTTACTACGTCGAGTTTCCGCTCTCTTTTTCAATCTTTATACCTACTTTCAAGGAAGTTTGCTATAGTAATAATCTACCTATACCCGTATTACTAATTCCCAGTTACCAGAGATAAAACAATTCCCACAAAAAAGATAAAATATTCAAAACTTATGAAAATACAAATCAACTGCTGCATGTAGATATGACAAATGCCTGACAGACACTTCATGGTGATAATGTCATTCGACATCCATTTTTCAATAAATTTTTTCAATGTGCTTCTTTTGTTTTCTATTGCTGTTAGTGTGCACTTTCTAGTTTCCACTGTTGGTGTTTTCTATTTTAATTCAAAACGAGTAATATTATTACGCGGCATATGGCTTTTTATGATGACAGGGAATTAAAGTAGTTTATGGTAAAATCGTACTTCGTAGATGTTAACCCTGTTCTCCATACAAATAACTCATCTGTAAATGACAATGATGAAAAAAGCTGTGATAGCCTAGTGGTTAGGACGACCGACTTCTAATCGGAGGTCGTGGGTTCGATCCCGGAGCACGCACCTCTAACTTTTCGGAGTTATGTGCGTTTTAAGTATTTAAATATCACTTGCTTTAACGGTGAAGGAAAACATCGTGAGGAAACCTGCATGCCTGAGAGTTCTCCATAACGTTCTCAAAGGTATGTGAAGTCTGCCAATCCGCTTGGCCAGCGTGGTAGACTATGGCCAAAACCCTTCCACTCTGAGAGGAGACCCGTGCTCTGTAGTGAGCCGGTAATGGGTTGATCATGATGATGATGAAATGACAATGACAGCTGTCAGAATTCCGGGGAATTAGTAATACGGGTATATAGCTGTAGCTATAGATTTCGGTTTTTTCAAAATCCCGTGAGAACTGTGCATTTTTCCAGGATAAAAAGTAGCCTTTGTGTTAAATCAGGGCATAATCCATTCAAAATTTCAGTCAAATCGGTTCAGTAGTTGCGGCGTTAAAGAATAAAAAACATACACACATATACACACGCACACACACACACACACAAAATTTCGCCTTTATAATATTAGTGGGATTAAAGATTTTCCTGCACCATGGAATCTATACTAATAAATAAAATTGAAGTGTCTGTCTGTAATATCGAAATAACTACCTTATATTAAGCTCATATGGTTATTTGAACGATACTATAACCGAATCACACGTTTTTAAAATTTTTGTCTGTCTGTCTGTCTGTCTGTCTGTCTGTCTGTCTGTTTGAACGGGCTAATCTTTGGAACGGCTGAACTGATTTTGACGGGACTTTCACATACTAGTAGAGAATTAACCAGGGAGTAACATAGGCTACTTTTTTAACCGACTTTCAAAAAAGGAGGAGTTGTGTTTTTCTACCTATGTACACCGATATCTCCGAGATTTCTGAACCGATTTGCGTAATTTTTTTTTAATCGATAGAGAAACATTGCGACACTGTCCTACAAAAAAATTGGATTCCAACTTTTCAATCCTGATGCTGTAGGGGATCTGATCCCCAACACTAATGGGATTTAGGCACTGTCGGTTATTTAAATTGATATTGGGGATACCAATTAAAAACTTTATTGTTGAATGACCTCGAGTAGGTACATGTCCAACTCCTCAACCCTGATGCTGTAAGGAATTGCATTCCGAAATCGTAAGGATCCCACGGAATTTTTCCGTTTTGTGGACGGGTTACTACTTACTACAGATAGGCTACTTTTTGTTCTGGAAAATCAAAGTTCCCACGAGATTTTTACAAACCACACGGGCGAAGCCGTGGGCATCGTTTAATATAATACTCACAGGATCATATTCCTTCTTGACCTCTTTCTTGATCTTCGCCTTCTCAGCGGCCTGTATCCTCTTGATGAGGTCCTCGGAGATCTTCGGCTCGATGCGTCGCCCGTTCTCCGAGGGTATTATCTCCATCAGTGACTTGCGATTCTTCTTGCTGGCCGCCTGTATGAGGTGTGACAAAAATTGTATGAGTCAACATGTGGACGGGCTTGGATGTAAGTATGAGTTAACTTAGGGATGAGTAAGTACGAGTTAACTTAGGGATGGGTATGGATGAGTAAGGGCAAGTTAACTTATGGATGAGATTACCTTTATCCTCTCCATCTTTTAAGAATGCAATGTAAAAAGAAAAAAAAACACATTTAAATGTTCACAAGATCCAGATAATTTAGGCCATTAAAGGCCTGTTTCACCACCTTCTGATAAATAATTTGTCACTTTCTTACTTTATGTCAAGTGACAAAGACAAAAGTTGTGAATAAGCTATCCAACACTCATCAGAACTCATTTGTCCAATTTCCTCCAGTAAATTTTTTCAGACATATTGTACAGGTAAACAGGCACTTTTGTATGGAAACCATACCTACGGCGGACACAAACGAAATTAACAGTATGTATTCAAATATGGACAATGATCTATAAGTCCGTTCCAATAGAGTTGAGCTAAAATGTAAACCAACACACCTTTTTGCTAAAAAAACTACAGAATGGATTGAAATGAAACTTGGCACGATTTAAGTTTATACTACAAACTTAAATCGTGCCAAGTTTCATTTCAATCCATTCTGTAGTTTTTTAGCAAAAAGGTGTGTTGGTTTACATTTTAGTTCAACTCTATTGGAACGGACCATACAATGAAATAGGTCACGTTGTTGTGCGTCATGTGAATCACGAAAAAAATTAAAGTTTTGGTATATTATGAAAATACTTAGTATAATAAACTATTTTTTTTAAATATTTAATTTAAAAAAATCCCATCAACTTTGAATCAAACATTTATAAATTGAAAGGTATATTGTCTTTCACTTTAAGCTATTTCGGTTCATGTCTGCAACTTTTCGTGTCGGCTTGTGCCCGTTTACCTTTATGTATGGGATTTCAAGCAACACTAGAAAAAGTAATGAACTAAGGCTAATTTCGTGGTCTAACGACATAGTCTAATGTAAACCACGGGTACATACCAGGATAAAAAGTTTGCTGGTCGATATTTCGATCGCTCACCGTGGTCACTCACGGTCATTCAGATCAAAACAAACATGTATGTATAAACGTGGTATGTGCCCGTAGTATAAACAGCGGCACGAAACTCGAGCGCTGATCTTCAATGCGCAGAAGTCGAAAATGAGGTATCTCGGGTGGTGAGGGGGTCGCGGGGAGGGCGCGGGGATCGTTCGTAAGCGCTGATTGGCTCTCCAATCGTATTGTGTCCCGCTCACTCGCACGACGCTGCGCGCACTTGAAGGTCAGCGCTCGAGTTTCGTGCCGCTGCACAGTGAATCGCCTAGAACAAGCTAGGTGGACAAAAACATTTTTTTGTGTATTCTAACTATTATAGCTATGAACATTGATATTTTGTTGTGATATTGCTTAAATTATCAAAAATAATTATTTAAACGCTTCAGGAAAATTTTGAATAATTATATAATATAATCGTAGACTTGCCGTATCTGTACATTAATGATTTTTGCAAAATAATAACTAGGGGATGTTAGGAATAAGTAATAGAACATAAAAAAGCTATTTTTGAAATTTCTGTCTGTTTGTCTGTTTATCTGTTTGTCTGTATATTTGTGCGCGCATCACGTAAAAACTACTGAATGGATTGAAATGAAACTTGGCATGTTTCATCCGCTTGTTTTAAATAAAAAATCAAATTTGGTATAAAAAATGTACTTATTTAAATGAAAATAATATGTTTAAAATCAGTAATATAATAACAAGTTAAAGAAAAAAATAAAACGCAACATAAAATACCAGTTTAAATCACTAAAAACTACCTTATGATAAACAAAACTTAATATATACAAAAAGTATAATATATACAACTTAAAAATAATATCAATTTTACAAATAATACCATATATGCTAATAATATTCTACAGAAGACTCATCATCACTTTCACAATCAGTCGAATCAGATATCACGTAATCTTCTTTATCACACGGTTGAATATTACGTGCTATCTGATGTGTTGGTATTGAAGGAGGGACAATCAAATTTAGAACTTCTACTGGTAATTTCTCAGTCTTCTTTCTCGGCACTTCCCTGAGTGAGTTTATTACAGGATCGGACGTTATCAAGAGCATATACAACAAGTCTGTATTCGTGAAATTACGTGACTGTTTTCTGGTGTGGTGCTCGCGGAATCTACGACAGTCTTTGTTTCGAGCCTCTTGAGATTCTTCCGAGAGTTGCCCAATTGGAACTATGGAAGTTTTAATAACTTCTGTACTATGAATTAGGATTTTGTGTACAGTAACAGGCATGTAATACCACGAATACAGACTCAGATAAAGAGATCTCGTTTCAATGCAAAATTTCTCAAATTCGGTAATATTGATATCGTAGCCGGAAGATAACGTTCTTAATAAAATACTAAAGTTTTTAATTAGATTAACGTTCAATCCTGTAATCTCCCCACTCAATTCCGGATTCATAAAGAACCTACGAGCCGTATTGCCATCATTTGTGTTCCCATAACCAGGTTTTGGTTTGTCTACAATAAGTCCCATTTGATTCTTAAACTTTTGCTTGATTTTGTCTGAACGCTGTTTCACACTAGCTTTATCTTCATCACCTCTGACTTGCCACTTTTTTATATCTAAACGATAGCTAATGTGTAACAAGCATTCAAAACAGCGAATCCACGCATGCAGAGTAGACAAACCAAAACCGTAATGTTCTTTCTTATCAACCAAGCCTTCTAATTCGCCATTCATCATTTTAGGAGTAGCTCCACAGATATAACACTTTTGTGCAGAGGTTGTGTCAGTCAAAGCATTGCATACTTTTCCGTCTGTCATTGTCAATAAAAGATTATGCTTCACAGTAATTTGAGATTCACCAACACTACAAGATGTTGGAAGAAGTTGAGATACTTCTTCTAACACTTTGTCAGTTTCAATTTTAGTAAATTCATTTGTTTCCTTTGAAAAAATAAATTTAATTGGTCGGCAGTAAAGTGTCGATGAAGGCCGTGGATTCTGCCAAATAATATTTTGGTCATCATCAATCAATTTCAAAGGAACAAATGCAAATACAAACAGAAACTCATCAGTAGCGTCAATGTTCTCAAATTTCTGTTTATATGTACTGTGCCCGGAACTCCCGTCACATCCCCATTTACTAATTAATGTAAATGATGAAGAAGACACATTTCTAATGACTTCACTTTGCACTTCAATCAAACGTTCAGCAGTTTTATTCAAAATAGCTTGAAGCTTAATATCAGCGCGCGTTTCGGTCACAGAAATGTCTTCCTCCGAAGGATAGCATGATTTTTTGGCTTTACAGAGACTATGATAAGATGGAAACACTTCATGTCCCGCCTTCAATGACCACTTTCGCGTCTTTTTATAAGCGTGACTGGTGCACCTAGAATCTACATAATAAGCTAACGCCTCGTCACTGTTTAATTGCCTACCACTACAAACATCACCAACAGATTTCCTTTTTTCCGAAGATTCGGAACTTCTTATTAAAGAAGCTACGTTTCTGTGACCCGACAAACGATGTGCCACTTCCGCAGCTGTAGTTAATTCAGAAGCACTGCGCGATTGCACTAAATCTTCAACCCTGCGTTTTTTGGTTTTGAAAGACGTATCTTCAAAGTCCTTTTTAGGTCGCCCTTGAGGCCGACTTCCTTCAGATGATGAGGAAGGACAAGCCTGATGTATGCAAACTTTAAATTGTATGTTTGCCCCCTCGAACCAACTTTTATTTTTCTGAAGAAAACGATCCTCCGTCATTTTCGATTCAGCCCACTTTTCAGCTAATTTTGACGAAATACTTGCTATTTGTAGCTGAATACTCCTCTGTGAGTCGGGAGTCATATTCGTAATAGAAAATTTTTCCATAATAAAACTCATTAGACGAATATTTCTGTCTTCTTTGGCATGTTTCCGCCACTCTTCGAAAAATTCCATTTTCGAAATGCAATGCACGTGTTCTGAAAAAAATTTATTAAAATGAAATGGAATCGTTGTGGTATTCAAATTATATATAATATTGAAGCTTAATGTAGTAGCTATATTATATAAAAAATTTAGACTGGATACATGTGGATACAAAAAGTTACATTCCTTGAAAGTAAAGGTTTTTAAAAAAAGACGACATTTTTTGGACTCCTATTTCAAAAACTGTTAGACTGCATATTATCTGTTATTAGAATCTATTTGAAGTAAAAATAGAAAATACTTACCCTCTAAAGTAAAATCCATCACAGCAAAAACTATAATATTCAGCACAAATTTAAATATATGTTGTCGAAAGCAATGCACAATTGCAACTAAATTGTTTACGTTAATGTAATTACCTTATTACCAGATTTCAACTGCGTATGACTCATCGATAAGAAATGTTTGCAATAATTATTACCTGCATTAATTATCCCTGGGTTATCATTAGTGATAAGTGACCATCAATTAAGTGATTCTTTGAATTGACTTTTGTCCACCTAGCTTGTTCTAGGCGATTCACTGTGCGCTGTTTATACACCAGTAGTAACACTTTTTGTAGTGTAACCACACTATAACTCACCAGTGCCTTGGAGCCCTTCCTGTTGACGCTGGCCTCGTCCTGCCGCTCCTTCTCCTCCACCTCGTCCAGCTTGAGCAGCAGCGTGTCCAGATCTTCGCGCCACAGCATCGCAGGACTTTTCGCTCTAAACAATAAAAAATATCCAACAATAATGACGTGCCCCTATTAGGCAAACAGTGAGCGGCTAACTGTTTGGCCGTGCCCCTATTAGGCAAACAGTGTGGCTAATTCTGTTGTACACAATCTCTAAACTTAAACTAAATTGACAGGTTTAAAAATAGTGCTATCCTTTTCTGCAGGGAGCATTGTGAAAGAGATAGCAATCGATTTAGACCTGTCATTTTAGTTTAGATTTAGAGATTGTGTACAACAGAATCAGCCACAGTGAGCGGCTAACTGTTTGGCCGTGCCCCTATTAGGCAAACAGTGAGCGGCTAACTGTTTGGCCGTGCCCCTATTAGGCAAACAGTGTGGCTAATTCTGTTGTACACAATCTCTAAACTTAAACTAAATTGACAGGTTTAAAAATAGTGCTATCCTTTTCTGCAGGGAGCATTGTGAAAGAGATAACAATCGATTTAGACCTGTCATTTTAGTTTAGATTTAGAGATTGTGTACAACAAAATCAGCCACAGTGAGCGGCTAACTGTTTGGCCGTGCCCCTATTAGGCAAGCAGTGAGCGGCTAACTGTTTGGCCGTGCCCCTATTAGGCAAGCAGTGAGCGGCTAACTGTTTGTTTCCAGTTAGCTACCCTATACTTTTTAAATGGAGTGTCCAAACAGCGTGTTATGTACGTAGTTTGCGGCGTTTCGCTTGCCGGCTTATTCAGTGAGTTCAGTGAGCGGCTGATTCGCTCCAAATGCCTTTCCGTTAATGCAAGTGACATTGTGGCCAATTCTGTTGTACATTGTGTACAACTACACAATGTACAACAACTCTAAACCTAAACTAAACTGACAAGATTAAAAATAGTGCTATCCTTTTCCACAGGGAGCATTGTGAAAGAGATAGGAATATATTTAGGCCTGTCATTTTAGTTTAGGTTTAGAGATTGTGTACCACAGAATTAGCCACATTGAATTGCTTAAAACGCACATAACTCCGAAAAGCTAGAGATGCATGCGGGTGAAAACTCGTTCCCCCGAAAGGAAGGCTGAAGTTTTAACCACTAGGGTATTCCTTGAGTCAAATCAAGGGTTAATTGTCAAGTACGTACATATTCGTCAAGTTATTCGACGATTATGTAGGTAATGTACTTGACGTTCTAACTGCCCCATTGGCATATTCGACAGCAGATCACGAGGTACCGGGTTCGATTCCCGGGTGAAGCAAATAATTGATTGGGGTTTTCTGTCAAGAAATTCTCTGTGCCAGCCCAGAGTTGGTAGTTGGCGGTGTCTCACCCCCATGCCTCAGGGAGTACGTTAAGCTGTCAGTCTTTTTATTTTCAGTATTTTTATAAAACTTACCGTTTATGAGAAAAATAAAAAAAAATAAAAATTTTGACTTTGACCATTCAACTTTTTTTAGCAGACATGGGTACAATGGGGACTTTTGGCTCTTTATACTAGTGTACCCAAGATCTCTACCAAAATTTAGCTCTGTCGGAATTTTTTTTATTTTGATAACTATTTTAATTTCTAATTTGACCAGACTATAGTGGTACTTGATGTTGTGGTACTCACTTGAGTGTGCTGAGCTCCGACAGTTTCTGGTCCCTCTGTTTGAGCAGCTCGTCCTTTTTCTCCTTGGTGAGCATCCACATGGACATGCCCAGCAGGTAATTGTACTTCTTCACCTCCTTCAGCTGCTGGAATGCTTTTTCTGTTTGTGGGGAGAGAATTAAACAATATAATGTTCACAATCATTAGTATAATATCTAAATTACTTAGGAAAAAATTACGAGAAAAGTTTCTAGAACTGGGCAGTCAATTTTCTGACTTCTGTTGTCTGTTCTGTTGATTAAATTTTGTACATCCAAAAGGCTACTTTTCTTAAGATCATCTGGATCAATAGGTTTGCTCTTACCGACTCACCTGGATTGATAGGCTTGCCCTTACCGACTTACCTGGATCGATAGGCTTGCCCTTACTAACATGGATCGATAGGCTTGCCCATACATCGATAGGCTTGCCCATACATAGATAGACTTGCCCTTACAGACTTACCTGGATCGAGATAGGCTTGCCCTTACCGACTTACCTGGATCGATAGGCTTGCCGTTACTGACTTACCTAGATTGATAGGCTTGCCCATACCAACTCACCTGGATCGATAGGCTTGCCCATACCAACTCACCTGGATCGATAGGCTTGCCCTTACCAACTCACCTGGATCGATAGGCTTGCCCATACCAACTCACCTGGATCGATAGGCTTGCCCATACCAACTCACCTGGATCGATAGGCTTGCCCTTACCAACTCACCTGGATCGATAGGCTTGCCCTTACCAACTCACCTGGATCGATAGGCTTGCCCTTACCAACTCACCTGGATCGATAGGCTTGCCCTTACCAACTCACCTGGATCGATAGGCTTGCCCATACCAACTCACCTGGATCGATAGGCTTGCCCTTACCAACTCACCTGGATCGATAGGCTTGCCCTTGCTGTCTTGTTCAAGTTCAGGCTCCTCTTCGGACTCCGGCTCCTCGTCCAGAACATCGAGTCCCTGCATTTTGCTCGCGCGCTTCTTCCAGTCGGCGATGGGGTCCGGTGCGTAGCCTACGGAGAAACGTGACATATTACAATTAAATCCCAATTTTATTTTTTAGTTCCTAAAATTCAATCGTATTATAAGGTCGTAAATAATCGTAAAAAAATTGGTTGTCTGTAAAGTCGGTTTCGTTCGTTCGTTCGTTTCAACCAATGGACGTCCACTGCTGGACATAGGTCTCTTGCAAGGATCGCCACAGCACACGATCTTGTGCCGGTCGGTTTACGGATGATAATTTTACGTGATAACGTCATAAGAAAACATTGTCTCTCTATCGCTTGTTCCGCACTCTCGCTTGCACGGTCATCTATGCCTCTCTATCGCTTGTTTCGCGCTCTGAGACACAATGACGTGACAATGAGGCATGCTTTTACGTGTTCAAAATATTCGACACGTGTTTCAGTTTCTGCGCAAAGTAAAACTAACGTTATATATGTTAGGGCCAGTTAGATTGAACACTGTAAATAGTCTGCGGTATGTCTGCGGTAAGAGAGTGAAGTTGTCTGTGTCAACTGTCAATGTCGTATCTGTCAGTAGTACGTTCAGTAGATTAGAGAGAGAGAGAACGTCTGCGCGAAGGGTGTGCGCACTGATTGATCAGGAAAGACAACAATGTACTCTAATATTATTTAAATCTATCTGATTCTGCGACATATATGTATTTGTACGATGTCCTACCTCTCTTGATGAGCTCCTCCACCATCACCTTCCTCTTCTTGTTCTCCACGACCAGCCCCTTGTCGCACTTCTCGACGATGAAGCGCGCCTGGTTGCTCAGCTTGTCGGCCTCCGCCTGCAGCTGCCCCTCCAGGTAGTCCTTCCTCCTCACATAGTACTTGAGTCGGACGTCGTAGAACGTCCGCAGGATTTCCTCCACTCGGTCGTATCTGGGAATAATAATTTTTTTTTTAATAAATACACACGCACACGGTCGTCTGTTCCTAAAGTAGGCTACTTAATGCCTTTGTTATAGGTAACAACCGACTGATAGGACATACATATTTACAATTCACAAGTCAGTTACAAATAAGTCGAACGTTGACCTTCAATGCGCAGAAGTCGAAAATGAGGTATCTCAAGGTGTGGTGAGGGGGTCGCGGGGAGCGCGTGGGGATCGTTCGTAAGCACTGATTAGCTCTCGCGGATCCCTCGTAAGCGCTGATTGGTCGTATTGTGTCCCGCTCACTCGTACGACGCTGCGCGCACTTGAAGGTCAGCGTTCGACTTACGTGCCGGGGGTTATATATTATATTACAGAGGTAGGCAGGGTCATTACCAACCGCGCCAATGGGCCAGTCATATATTTATGATTCATATAAATATGATTAAATTCAAATAATAATAAATACTACTCCGTCAAACGAAAGAAACAACAGTCTGTCAGTTTGTCCATACAACAAATGACAAGTCACTTCAACAAAGCTTAGGTTAGCAAGCATCAAGTATCATTCAATATTTCACCAACAACAAATAAAAAAGTATGTTTATAGTTAATACCGGAACAAGTAATATGTACTCACTTCTTGAGGCAGTTCATGTGGTCGAAGGCGTTCATGCAGGTCATAGAGATGGTGGTTTGCAGTTTGAACACCTTGTGGATGCCCTCGGCTTCAACCTCGGCCAGTTTACCCGGCAGTAGGGTCACAACGAACCGCACCGTTGTATCCGTGTTGTATTCCTGGAATATACAACCTGTGTATATGTGTATAATTCTGTGGAATTCTGACGTTTCTCAATGTTACCAGAGATAAAACAGTTCCCACAAAAAAGATACTAAATTAAAGACTTACATAAATAAAAATCAATTGTCTCATGTAGATATGACAATTGCCTGACAGATACTTCAGGTACTTTAGTTTGGGGTAAAATCGAATGGGGTGATCTCGATCTTGTCATTGGGCAGGATGGCCGCCTCGCCGGAGGTCACGTACTTGTCGCCGAAGCCCTCTGTATGTATGTGAAGACTCACCCTATACTCCGATATCAACGGCTTCACTTTGTCCGTCCCGAGCATAGGCTCCAGAACGTTCTCCTTGTAGTTCTGCGTCCACGTGCCGACCGGCAGCTCGGTGATCTCGATCTTGTCGTTGGGCAGGATGGCCGCCTCGCCGGAGACCACGTACTTGTCGCCGAAGCCCTCGATGGTGCCGCGGAAGTTCTTGTACCACGGGTGCATCGGCACCGGGTCTTCGCCGTCCAGCATCCGTCTAAAATCAATTATTCATCAAATCCGATGTACGTATGTATGTATAATTTCTTCGTTCGTCTAGTGGTTAGCATATTCGAATTCAGATCACGAGATTCCTCAGTTATTATCACTATCATGTGACAATAGACGTTAAAGTCCCCCAACCCGTATTGGAGCAGCGTTGCGGGTCTAAGCTCTAGATCCCTCTTACCTATGAGATGAGGCCTGTGCCCAACAATGGGACGTTAAAAAAAGGCTGTAGTGGTGGTGGTTAGGAAAAAAAATACATTTATAAATTCCCAAATTGCCCCTGCCGTGAATTGAACCTGGGACCTCCCACTTATAAGTACTATACTTATAAGTATGTACTAGGAAAGTTGTTATGTCGACAGCATGTTAACCCTATTATTAGGTACTAGGATCTTTCAAAATCTGTGATTTTATTTTTATTTTTTGGTATATGCTTACCGCAGATTGGCCACAATGTCCCTGGGGTTGAAGTTGGGTATCTTGGTGGACCAGCCGGTGCCGATGCCCTCCGCGCCGTTCACCAGCACCATGGGGATGATGGGGATGTAGTGGACTGGCTCGATCTTTTGGCTGTCTTCAAACTCGTGCTGAACAACAATTAAAACACTTGTATTAATATTGTTAAAAGGCTTTTATTTATTAACATTAATGGACAATGACATAGGGATGAAAACGCACCCTGCATCTTGGGGTACGGTCGTAGAAAGGTGAAGGGGGAACAGGACCGACGAGCTTCTAACTCTCTCTGGTTACTGACTTGTTTTATCATTATTCAATCACAACGGCAAGTGGACTCACCACGAGCAGCGGGTCGTCGTGCGGGTGGAAGATGAGCCTGGTGAGCGGCGACATGAGCGTGAAGATGTAACGCGGGCTGGCCGAGTCCTTGCCGCCGCAGAGCCGCGTGCCGAACTGGCCGCGCGGCTCCAGCAGGTTGATGTTGTTCGAGCCCACGTAGTTCTGCGCGAGGTTCACTATCGTCATCATGAGCGACTGTTCACCTGCGAAAAGTATAATATTCTTCACATATTGCTCGAATACGCGCCTCTTCTTGCGTATAACGCTTCCATTCATGTGGACGCCCATGCGCTCGAGTACGAACGAATGCGCAAGTATGCCCGATTCGTAAGGCACGCTATTACTAAATTAATGATTGCGATTATGATTTTTAAGATGTAGTAAAATTAAAAATTTAGGGGGTGCTAGAAAATAATTAGCTCTCAAAGTTCAAGCAGCTCTCAGCAAGCAAGGCCTCCCTCCCCCTGCACTGTGTGCATAACGACAATTTGTTTATTATAGCTCTCATAGAAAACTTCCCGAAAACGAAATTCAATATCAAGATTCGAGCTCCTCTGGCCATCTATATCTTAACAAAAATAGTCAAATAAAAACAGGATGTCTTTGAAGGTTGAAAAAAGTGGATTCCTGTTCATTTTACTTTGATAAAATCGGAACTAACGAGAACCACCAGTTTATATTATCAAAATGAGTTAACTCACCTTCTCACTCACGTTACTAGGAATAGTGTTAATAATAAATCTTACCGTGGTGGTATGCAGAATGTTCCGCGACGGAACCAGCTAACTGGGCAACTTTGACCTCTCGCTTGTCATTACGCTTTATGCATGTGAAGATCACTTTACGCTGGCCGGGCTTCAGACCGTCAATCATAGATGGTATAGACCTAAAAACATTATCAGCAAATTGGAAGTTTATTTATATGCAACACAATCAATGCAATAGTTCTAAATGCGATCATGATGAATCCTTCCTTTTGACTGATACTTTTGTACTATTGGTGTAAGTCACTCACAAACAATTTACAAGTTAAAGCAACCAATATTTAAAGTTGCTCTTTAATTTTTTCATTGAATGCCTGAACATACAATTGGTATAATAATCAAGAATAATAAAGTCATGATAGCAAAAGTAATGACTATTAGACCCTGAAATGCATATTTTCTCCAATGCAAAGTTAGCCTCAATAGCGCAACGATCGTCAGATGTGGACCGAAAACAGAAAGGTCGACGGTTCAAGCCCCACCCGTTACACTATTGTCGTACCAACTCCTAACACAAGCTATATGCTTATTTGGAGGGGAAAGGGAAATATTAGTCATATTCATCATGGCTTAAAAAATATTCTTTAAAAAAAATCTCACCTAACATTATCCCCATTGGAGAACAGAACCAGCTCCAAATTTACGAAATCCGAATATGTCACTTGTTTTGTTTCTTTAGTGTACAAGTATCTCTCAGATAGACCAATTTCCTTTCTCCGTTTAACTTCCTCCATGTGACTGGTCAGCCATTCCTTACGTTGATCTGCGCCTTTCTTTGAAAAGGCTAATTCTATGTGGTGATCGTCCGTAGGTCCACTGTATCTGAAGCGTATTCTATGCCTGTCCATGTTCTGGAAGTATTCTTTTGCCTCCTTCGATGTGGAGGTACCCAAACCTTTGTAGTATTTGATGTTGTACGTATGAGAGTTTTCCGTATCTTTTTTCCACTCTTCAAACTCAGGCAACGAGAAAAACGATAACTCCTTATCTTTCTTTGTCGCTTTAACAATAGGTGTGATGAACTCTTCTAAAAATGGTAGTTTTAAAAGCTCCGGCCAATTGTGATGTATGAAATTAATGATCAATCCTTTTATATGTGATCCATCTTGATCCTGATCGGCCATGATCATTACTTTTCCATATCTCAGCAACTTTAAATCATCGACTGTGTTGTATTTCTTTTTGTACACTAGACCAATGATTTTGATTAAATTGCAGATTTCGACGTTCTCCAAAACCTGTTTATGCGATGCATCCCTAACATTCAGAGGTTTACCCTTCAACGGGAAAACTCCATAATAGTCTCTCCCCACTACGCTCAAGCCAGACACAACTAACGTCTTAGCCGAGTCTCCCTCAGTAAGGATCAGTGTGCAGAGATGAGCATTCCTCGAGCCAGCCTCATTTGCGTCTTCTAGTTTGGGTATACCCTTAAGCTTGCTCTGTTTCTTACCTGATGTCTTCACAAGTTCCGTCTGAGCTTTGAACTTAGCCCATGTCAGTACCAACTCAACTAAACCCGATTTAGAGACTGCAGTGAAAAACTTCTCAGACAAAGTACACTTTGAACCAAAACTCCTAACTTGGAGTGTCATATTTTCTTTAGTTTGTGAATCAAAGGTTGGGTTGACAATGAGACAGTTTATAAACAGCCACATATGAGATTTAACTTGGTGCGCTTTAATGTTCACACCACCCTTATTCTTTTTCTGTATTGTTTCCAGAACATGCTTCACTATGTTATCAGTTACAGAATCTACATGTTTGCCTCCTTTTGAAGTAGCGATCGAGTTCACGAAGGAGACCTGTTGGAAACCTTTACGTGAGAGTGTCATGGCTACTTCCCATCGATCACTAACTTTTTCATAAACAACCTTCAGGGGCTGTCCATTCTCATCTTCTAGTCCTTTTATGTATAAATCAACATAGTCTTTAAACTTGTTAATCTTCAATCTCTCTCCGTTGAGATAGACTTTCACGCCCTGTGACGACGCGGCTACATCGTAGGCTCGTCGAGACATCAAAGCCACAATGTCATCTTCAAGCTTATCCATTTTAAACTTAGTCAAATCCGGGCTAAATGTCACTTTAGTAAAATCGTCGTCTTTACCCGCCTCCTTAACCTTTGGTTCGGAAGCTTTTGTCATGTTGGTGCCCCAGGTTTGTTTAAAATGTTTTTTGTACTGCCTAGATGCAGTTTCCACTGTGAATTTTGTTGAGAAAATGTTACATAACTTAGCGCCATAACCGTTCCTCCCGCCTGTCACTTTCTCCTCTTCATCATTATAATTTGATGAGGTCAAAAGATGTCCAAAAATCATGGTAGGAACGTACATTTTCTCTTCCTTGTGCATTACCACTGGTATACCACAACCGTTGTTGTACACAGATATTGTATTCGTTTCTTGGTTTATATCAATTTTGATGACATCCATTTTGGGATCCCTTTGCTTGTTGTCAGCTGCATTCACTAATATTTCATCAAATATTTTGTAAAGACCTGTGAAATTTCATAGTAATTAGTGATGCATACAAGGAATCATTAATTTGGAAGAATAAACTTCGATTTTGTCATAAATTGACTTAGTACTATGTTCCTGTTGTTCATTTGTTTTGATTACTAGCCGATTCTAGCAACTTTGTCTGCGAGGATTTAGGTTTCTTAAAATTTGAAATGCAGAGGATTTCGCATATTTCCTGGGATAAAACATACCAAATCATATAAAATTTTATTGCGATTGGCTCAGTGATTGTGTGAAAACGTATTAACCAAAATGTTGTGCATTTTTTATGCATTGACCTTAAATATTAGTGGGATAAAAGTGCCTTTCTTTACCTCTAAAAATTCAGTTCAGTAGTACCAAAATTAGCAGATAATAATTTTAAGAACATCAGTTTGGGTTCCACTATCATTTAAATAATCATATGAATTATAATAATAAAAAATAAAAATAAACAAAAATTGTTTTATTTCCGGCAAGTTCCCATATAAAATACAGTGCATTGCACCATTTGTAACTAATAAACATAATAAAATTAAAATTGACTAAAATTAATAAAAACCTATGAAAATATTATTTGGTGTTCAGAGTCCTGCAAACAGATCCTCAAAAACTTGCAATTCTATTATGATGATATTGATATCCGATATGAATCGATGATGGCATAAAAGTCAAGAGCACCGGCATTGAAGAACATACCCGACACACTGGGATACCTCAGAATTTTTATAAGCAGTTATTTTTAAATCATAAACAGCCACTTCATTTTATTTATTTGTATAGATAAGCTTTCCAAAATGGAACATTGGAATAGAATAGAAAAGTTATTTATTCAAATAAACTTTTACATGTACTTTTGAATCGTCAATTGAATCTACCATACTGGTTCTACCATATTGGTATTGACACAGTAGTTGATCAAAGGTGTATTATAAAAGTCACAATGTCTCAAAGCCACTGCCTCATTGGTCAGGTGGTTAGCATATTCGACTGCAGATCACAAGGTCCCGGGTTTTATTCCCGAGTCAGGCAAATAATCGTTATGTATTGAGTTTTTTTGTCAAGAAATGCCAGTGGGATGTTAAAAGGCTGTAGTGGTGGTGGTGGTATTATAAAAATTCATAATAAATTTACCAGGCACATATGTAAGTTCTCGTTGCACCATACACTCCTTGGCCTTGTCAAACACCCACATAGTCTCAGTAGCTCGCTCAACTGACCCAATGTAAGTATCGGGACGGAGTAGAATGTGTTCAAGCTGGGACTTCTTCTGGTATATCTTCTCAATGGCGCCCTTCTGAGCCTTGGCGGGCACAGCCTCCGCGGTACCATTCTGGGTGCCGTTGCTCATTTTAGAAAACATAGACTAAAAAAAGTTCGGAGTTATGAGTGCATTTTTTTAGTAAAAATAATTTGCAAATCATGACGAATATTCTTCTTTTCCTCTCAATAAAATGAAAAGATAGTACAACAGTGAAATTTGTGGGGTTGCAACCTACAACCTTCAGTCCGCTGCTTGGATTTGTGAGCTTCCAATGCAATTTAACAAAGTGTACCAAAGTTCTCAAAGTTTCTTTGTAGGTAGGTATTTATATATTATTGTTTTAGCACAAATATTTTTTTTATCTCAAATAGATATTGTTTTTAGTATAAACAGTCTAAGTTTTGTAACTTACTGTTAATTAAGTTTTAGGAGTGTTTAACACTATTCATATACGAATATTGCTACATAAAGACCATTTTTTAAACTTGTGAATTAACTGTGTAGGTATGGATTTTCCATTTTTCCATTAGATTATATAAGTTAAAAACAATTGCATTATTAGTAAATAATATAAATCAATATGATTAATAGTAAGTAATATTTTTTCGCGGCTTGGACCTATTTATTGGTACATAAGTACCAAAAAAAGTTACACAAACATTTACATTCCTAAATAGATACAAGTAAACTCTTATTGGAGTTTCAATTAACCTAGCCTTCATTATCACAATAAAATAGTTTAATTAGATAAAAAATCTTTAAATATATGGACAAAATAAACAATCTTAATTTTTGACCGTTACACCAAAATGCCGCCAAGATGAGTCCTCAGTTCTTACCTTTATATCAGCCATCTTGAGGGTCGTGCTTATTAAACGTACGCGATCAACGCTTCTAAAGATTTGTCTTGATAACAAGACTACCAGTATTTTCTTGCTATTAGCTTTTGCAAAACAACATTTTTATTGATGTAATTTACAATAATTACGATTTGCAAAGAAACAACGAACTTGACAAACGACGCCGTGAACAACAATAGACAACACAATTTCCTCCTTTTTGATCATAATTACAGTGTTGCCAGTACAGTCATGTCAAAAGTTACCTGGTCCTGAAATAAATAAAAAAGTATAACCTTTTAGTGTAAAAAGTAACCGTTCATTTTTTTCTAGTAGAAATGTATTAAAAGTTGATAGAATTGTTGTAATGATAGTTGGTTGTAATAACATATAGATGTTTGTAGTTAGGATTAAGAGTAGGAACTCACGGAGCGGTTTGCGCCCGCGCCCGCCGCGGTTGCGGGAGAGTGGTTTTTTTCTATACTCACGAGACCGCTTGTTTGTGCGAGAACCGCAGCCGCCACGGTTGCGGTAGTCGCTCGCAAACTTGGCGGGCAATAATCGCAAGACTGGCGGTTATTTACGACTGCAAAGACAAATGGAATCTACTATAATATATACTATACCCGTATTACTAATTCCCCAGAATTCTGACGTTTCGTAATGTTACCAGAGATAAAACAATTCCCACAAAAAAGATAAAATATTCAAAACTTATGCAAATACAAATCAACTGCCGCATGTAGATATGACAAATGCCTGACCGACACTTCATGGTGATAATGTCATTCAACATCCATTTTTCAATAATTTTTTTCAATGTGCTTCTTTTGTTTTCTATTGCTGTTAGTATGCACTTTCTAGTTTCCACTCTTGGTGTTTTCTATTTTAAGGTGAAACGAGTAATATTATTACACGGCATATGGCTTTTTATGATGACAGGGAATTATAGTAGTTTGGGGTAAAATCGTACTTCGTAGATGTTAACCCTGTTCTCCATACAAATAACTCATCTGTAAATGACAATGACAGCTGTCAGAATTCCGGGGAATTCGTAATTCGGGTATAGAGATCTAAAACAACATACTAATAAGCGACCGCGCCCACCGAAAAACCGCAGAATTTGCGGGTGACGCCCGCAAAGCTCGCGGGCGACCGCGGCCCGCTGGTGCAGCGGGACCCGCAAGCAACCGTGCACTCCGCGGGAATAAATCGCGTCGTGAGTTTTGCTCTCTACATTTCCATGTATTTTATGATCGTAGGAGTGTTGCGGTCCCACAACTGCATCGGGTGCGGGTGAAAACCGCACCGTGAGTTCCTACTCTAAGTTCCCGCCATTGAAATGAGTAGCAGATGGCAGGCGGCAAGCGAGTACGTCAAACGAAATAAGTACAAAGTTTAGCAGTTGACCTGTAGTACCTGCATACTAATTTCTATACTTACCAAGTTTTCAGTTCTTTTTTTTATACAAAACAATATAACAGAATACAAACAAAACTAAAAACTTCACAAGATATTACAACAAAAATAACGAGACGGTCGAGACAGGTCGTGAGTCAAGACGAAACGAGTGTGAAAGAGAACGACGTGATTTATGAGCTGCAATAAGAACCACAGATGACAGAAATACTACTTAAATACAAAAAATTAAGAATCAATAATTCTACAAGATCCGAAAACTCACCTAAAAGCAACCTTTCGAATAGTGTAACCTAGAAGTAACCTGACGGAGTTAAAAATCACCTAAAAGGTTACAAAAGTTACCTTCTGGCAGCACTGCATAATTATTAAGTTGTCTATGATTATTAGGGTCTAATCTACACTATCAACTTATAAGGTCTAAAAGTTTTCTCACAGGCAGGTAGTATAATAACGTTATTTTTTACGTTTATTAATTGAGCTGCGTACAGCGAAATATTTTTGATTCCCATTTCATTTATTCTTTTCAATGCCAAAAAAATGTCTTTATTTGTAATGCTCACTTTAATTGCGTATCTAGTTCATGAATAATATAACTATTTCTACTAGACGGCATAACGTTAATATTAAAATAAGGGTAATTAAATAAATTATTGATATTTTTGGTGATCTTTGTAAAACAACATCTTAATAATTTTCAAAGCAATTATACTGAAGAGAGAGACCAGCATCTTTGATTCTGATGTAGGTATTAAGTACCTATACTATAATTTCACGGATTAATTTACCTCGTGGTCTATGGTTTGCATAACTTCAAAAAGCTTAAAAAATATTCTTGTTTTATCTATGTCTGTCTCTATACTTCTCTACTCTATGTTTGTTATTTATTATTTATTAAAATTTTGAGGTTACTCAATGGGTCATGATAACGAAACATTGAGGAAAATAAAAAGAAAATTGAATAATAATGTCCATTTTATCTTATGCATCAATAGTTCTAAAAAGGGCCGCTATATTTCAATATCCATTGAAGAGAAACTGTGTTAAAATTAACAATTGCGTGACTTTTAGTTCGGCATTAACCAAAACAATTCATGATGTTAATACAAATGTTACAAAAGATGTAATACTATTTAAATACGAGAATCCAAAGTTTTATATGTACATGAATATATTTGCCATAGTTCAATATATGTTTTGGACTTATTTGGGTCTATTTGCTTTACAAAATCTGAGAGATGCACCCGTGGATAAATCTGCAATTACAGATAATACGCCTTGGTATAGAAAAATAAATTTGGGTGAAAATAAGTACAGGAATACTTTAGGAGCCGTAGCAGTTATTATTGGTAAATATACATTTTCATTATTAGTGATCAACTAGCTGACTTTTTAATTTCCCGAGATACCTACTAAGTAACCTAACCTATGTCCAAGATGCAAATTGGGGCCAAATTTCTTCAAGATTATTTCACCAATGAGGCTGTGAAAATGTATAATCCTTTGAGAATAGTTTGAAATACCTTTAATACATGTAAGTTCATAATTGTTTTTAGTTGGCGAACTACACTTTTCTGCGCTAACAAATATTGTCGATATGACTTGTAAAAGTGGACTTAACTCTAAATCTAATTGAAAAAAATGAATCCAGTTTAAAGTTTATTTATTCCACTGGTTTCAGGGACTGGTTCCTTAGCCATGATATGGATGTATACCCTCAGATCAGTGCGCTACCTAATCCTAAACAAGGGAGGCCAACATTTAACTTTCATCACATACACACCATTCGGAAACAACAGAATGATGAAGGTACCCGTCGAATTTGTATGTTGCAAGGAAAGTCGTAAGGTGGCCAAAGTACAGCTGCCTTTGAAGGTGAAAAATACAGCAATGCATTATATGCTAGATATGAGAGGGGAGTTCAAAAATCCTCTGCTTTTTGATTGTACAGCAGGTTTGAAAAGAACATGGTAAAATATGGTTTCTCTACAGACTTCCACACTCAGTTCACAAATATTCTGCATTTCTTTTTAAGGAGAATATAAGGTTTTTTTTCATGTTATTAAACGAGAGCTGTTTAAAGTAGATAACCAGATAAATCCTTCAAGATTATTATCTTTGTAGTCAACATAATTATGAGCAGTTTCTTATATATATTTATTATTTAGAGTTAGATCTGTACATACATATTATGTGATTTTGTTATATTTAGTTTGGTAATAAAATATTACAAGGTATAACATAATTTTCTTTTCTTATATTCATTGGTTGATTTTGTTATATTTATCAGGTATTTAGTGTTATATGTATTTAGGATTCGTGAGACCTAAGCACTAGAATAATATTAGTTTTTAACGTGAAATTACGTGGGTTCGATTCACACCCCAAGTCTGGGTGTATAATGTATATATGTAACTATATAATGACATATGATACATGACTATATATATATGACTATCAGTCGGTTGTTATTTCATTTCAGTTCATTTTATTGTCAGGCATTAAGTTGTCTACTTTAGGAACAGATGACAGTGTGTGTATGTATGAGTATTTATTATTCATTAGTTACGATGACATGACGCAGTCGGCTGCTGCGACATAAATTCTGATGCGCTTCCATCCGCGCCACTGCAGTCAAACACGCTGTATCAGATGTGAATCGTACTTTGGACAGCTAACTTTGAAAATAAAGTACAGGGTACAAAAACAAACCAAAAATAGTTATATTCGAAAACTCTTTATAATTTCGTAATTAAATTAATTGAAAGTTTATTTCTGAGTCAACACAATAAAAACAAAAATAACATACAATCGATAACAAAAATATTTTTTCTCTTCACATATTTTGTTCTATTTACAAGTGTGTTCACATCATTTTCAATTTCTGTCAAAAATCTTATAAATTAATGAAAAATAAGTTTTACATTTTGCGCACAGTATTAAGCAAAATCTGCCATTAATACAATTACATGACTTGATTTTTTATCTCTGTTTGTACACTTACAAATATATTGCTATGTTGCTTGCATAGTCAGCAGCTTAAATACACTATTTTGTAAACATACAACAGAAAATAAATTCATGTTACACATTTGCTTTTTTTATTTTTCCTTGCAGAATATAATTTACGAAAAGTTGTGAAGTTCCATAAGAATATTTACAAATCATTAAAAAACTAAAAATCAGTTCTACACAAGTGTATCTAATTTTTACAAAAACATAAACTATGATGACAACCTTTCAAAATATATATATTTATTATCATTTATGTTATGTCGACAAGACAACTTATTAACAAAGTATTAATCGCTTACCATTTATTTTATACTACCGACAATTTCCGATTAATTCTATAAAATGCTTTAACTAGCTTGCTACAACAAGCTATGGAGGAGCGATGGGGTCAGTTTTTATGTATAAAAATCTATATATAGGTAATATATTATATATTATGAGAATCATACAATTTATGGTACATAATAAAAAACCATTTTAAATGTTATTCTATTAAAAATGTCTAGTAAAAATGCTAATTTGATGTGTCTATGAAAGATAAAAAGTATTTGATGAGAAAATGGATTCATAATAATTATAATATATAAATTATATACAAAACCTATTGACGATTCAAATATGTACTGATAAAGCTTGCAAAAGTTATTTATAATAAACATAGATTTTCATTATTATTTTAATTACTTATGTAAACTCTAAAGTGAAAGGTCAAATTTTCTTTTGTCAGTTTAAAAGAAAGAAAAAATCCCATCCATCGGTCCTCACTCTATTAAGTACAATTATTAATCCTTATTTACAATAAATTAATATTTTATTACTCTCCTACCAATAAATTACTGTAAGTATCTATTCAAACGGACCACACAACAACCACATTACAGCCAACCCCAATCGTATTTTCATCATCGTCTTTTTGTATGGAAAATTACATGATGTCATTCTACTACTTACTATTACTTTATGGCTGGTATGCGTGCAAATGTTAATGAAACCGCGATATCGTTGACAAAACGTTCACGACAGTCATTCTTCTCGACTAAGTACATATTAGTCTCGTGTAGTTCGCGAACGAACTAGGTCTTAAGACCGCTCCTTTATGTTAACTACGCGACCTGGTTCCCATATTGGCAGATCCGCAGTTCCTTAGTTCGTAGAGGTAGCGAGCAAAGAGTATATAAGTGGAAGTGACCGAGAGTGAGCGAGAGCGCGGCTTTGTCCTAACTGCACGTAGTTCAGTTCACATCGCACGTTTTTGACTCTGTGGTTCGTTTAGTTGCTAGGTCTGCGGTGAGCGGTCAGCGGAGTGTCAGTGTGATCTGCCTTTCTCTGGTTCCAAACGGGAACTAGTGAACTAAAAGAGCGACCTAGTTCACTAAGGAACTGGGAACTAAACTGACCGCTCCCGGTCGAGAACTACTATGCGCCAGACTGGTACATATTGTGCTACATGTGCATGGCAGCATAATTATGTATATGGTTGTGCTTGTGGCACGTCTGAAAGGACCCTTAGTATGAGCGCACATAAGAAAAGCAGTGCTTAGCTTTGATGTTATTAAGAAAATTAAGCTGCTTGCAAAACCGGTCTATTTCCCACTTCTAACAATAAAAAACATAGTAGGTACGTATGTATTTTTTTTACTGTTTAACTCGAGGTTGAATTACCTTCAAGATTTCAAAAATATTTTGAGACTTGAAAACGTAGATTTTGCACGAAAACATTAAATCTTCAAGAATATACTTAAGTATATTCTAGTCGTAAAAATATTCGGGTATTCATATTCAAACATCGTAACACCCAAATACCCAAACGAATCTTAGTAGTCTTAATTTTTGGACAAGAGTCACTTAAGAACATTACGTTTATTGATACTCGCGTAAAGTAATCTCATGATTAGAAACGTATTCACCTACTCGATTACTACGATGTATAACAAGTACAAGTGTTCTAACAATTACAACGATGTCTAATAATAAGGGTATCCAAAAATTTTTACGAGGTTAAAAACATGAATACCCGAACCGAATATTCTTACGATATATGAATATTATTATCACAATATTCTAACGATGTTTGAATATGAATACCGGAATATTGCCGATGGAAAATGTATTCGTGCAATCGTACTTTATCGTTTCGAAGTATGGTCCATTTCAGTTTGCACGTAGCTTATTTTTTTATGACATCGGTCAATCACAAGTGATTTAAAAAAAAATAAAAAATATAGACTATTTAAATATAATATGCATCGTCTCTCACTGCATTGCAGTTACATTTAGTAGGAGATCCCACCTTAGAAATTTCTACCCTCATCTGTTATTTAAACGAATTATATGTCAAATGAAAGATTATTTTATTCTTAATCGAACCGTATTTGGTTGCCTGGTCAAAAGTGGTGCTAAATCATGGTTGCCTGGATTTTAAGATATAAAATGTTCGGTGCGAGTGTTGAAAGTGACAGAAAAGTGTTGCGCGCGCAATTTCATTTGACAGACAAAGATGCAGTGAGGCAGGCGTGCACTCGGCAGGTGCTTAGTCTATACATAGATTAAAACCATAGACTTTCTGTGCCTGTCCATTAAAGATATTTACAAAAAAATAAGTGAGTGACGTAAGGGATAAGTAATAAAACGTAAAAAGCTGTTTTTGAAAATTTTGTCTGTTTGTCTGTATGTTTGTGCATGTATTACGCAAAAACTACTGAATGGATTGAAATGAAACTTGGCATGATTTAAGTTCATACTACATAGTAGCATATAGGATACTTCTTATCCCGAAATTCAGCACAGTTCCCTTGGGAGAGGGGATGAAAGTCAAAATGTGTATTTTGACTTTCATCCTCTCTCCCAAGGGAACTCTGCTGAATTTCGGGATAAAAGGTATCCTATATGCTATTATGTAGTATGAACTTAAATCATGCCAAGTTTCATTTCAATCCATTCAGTAGTTTTTGCGTAATACATGCACAAACATACAGACAAACAGACAAAATTTTCAAAAACAGCTTTTTACGTTTTATTACTTATCCCTTACGTCACTCACTTATTTTTTTGTAAATATCTTTAATGGACAGGCACAGAAAGTCTATGGTTTTAATCTATGTATAGACTAAGCACCTGCCGAGTGCACGCCTGCCTCACTGCATCTTTGTCTGTCAAATGAAATTGCGCGCGCAACACTTTTCTGTCACTTTCAACACTCGCACCGAACATTTTATATCTTAAAATCCAGGCAACCATGATTTAGCACCACTTTTGACCAGGCAACCAAATACGGTTCGATTAAGAATAAAATAATCTTTCATTTGACATATAATTCGTTTAAATAACAGATGAGGGTAGAAATTTCTAAGGTGGGATCCTAGACCAATTTATACACTCTTGACTTTTCACTTCATCTGAAGCCATTAAGGGCGCGAACACACTTTGAACAACAAGACTTGATTACACATCTTGCGTTGCGTTTCACGATATCGCGTCACGTAATAAAAATGTATTTCCGCCCATATTTTTATACAGTGTCAAACACGGTAAAATATCGAACAGCGTACCTATTACAAAATGTTTTTAAAAATAAGTTCTACAAACTAAAAAAAAATGCACGCCAAACGCACTAAAGCTTCGGTCGTAGTGGGACATTCCGCGCGGGATGCGGGACGCGTGATATAACCCGTTGACCTAAATGACGGGGTGTCAGTGTCGTCAGCGACAAACGCGACATGATACGACGCGACGCGAAAATATCAGACAGTAGCTGAACCTGCATGGGGCCTACGTTGTCGCGTGGACAAGTTTGTAATTTTCTATGGAGTCGAATCGCGTCGCGTCGCGTAGTATTCGTCGCTCGCGCAGGACACCGCGTGAACGTCAAATGCGACAGACGCGATGACGTGTCATACGACGCGACGCGAAAATACAAACACTATCTGAACCTTCACGTGGCCTACGTTGACGCGTAGGTTAGGTATGGTCCGTTTCAATAGAGTTGAGCTAAAACGTAAATTAATACACCTTTTTGCTAAAAAACTACAGAATGGATTGAAATGAAACTTGGCACGATTTAAGTTTATACTACAAACTGGACTGGACTGTGGACTATAAGTTTGTCATTTTCTATGGAGTCGTATCGTGTCGAGTCGTGTCGTGTTGCATCGCGTCGCGTCGCATTTGTCGTTCACCTAGGACAACAAGTTTGCGCGAACAGCATAAAGTTTGCACCAATTCGACTATGAAAGTTGTTTGACGCAATAGTCTCGCATCCTGCCTGGTATTCTCCTCAGTTTGAACTAAGCCTAAATCGATAATTTTCTTCCGTTTTTATTTTTTTCAAATATAAAAATATACATAATCATCGGCCAGTTTTACTTTACGCACGAATGACTAACTTATGAAGTACCTATGTTACTCTAGCGGCACGCTATGATGGCCGGTTTGACGTTTGTCCGCTCATGAAGTTCCGTATTAATTGATAACGACTTTGAAGGAAATAATTGTATTACTTTATTGACGATAGTGATGTGCAGAGATTCATAAATTTTATCGAATGTAGTTTTAGGTTTAGGACTCAAAATTTATTTATTAAATTGATTTCTTAAATGTATACAAGTGTAGAAAAATCAGTTTGCACCATTTAAGGGGTGAATGTACTTGTGAATATGAACAATTTTCACTATGTGGACAAACCTCTGAAATCGCAAAAAAATATCAATAAATTTTTAAAAATGGAATCTAATACGATCGTCACATAGGATCGCTGGCTAGCACAACTACTACCTCCGGCAAACTCGCGTCAATGCTCAATGCAAAACAAAGCAGTTTCGAATTGACGTTGCTTCGAAAAGTATAAACTGTCAGTGCAATGCGATTGTGATATAGTTTTGACCTGGCTTTGGATTTCAAATATTGATACTGCATTACTGTTGACCCTTGCTCGTTAATTTGGACTCTGTTCAAGCCCTTTGTTGTGGATTTCGTCGATATGACCGAACGTACGCAGAGAACTGTTCTAAATAGTCAGACACGTGAGTTCGTAATACGCCTTCGTAACTATTTCGATCGTGAAGCTCAAAATGGAGGGCCAATTTTACCTATAACGTCAGTGGTTGAACGCGTAGCTGATGCGCTTAATATTGGACAACGAACTGTTAGACGGATAACTAAAAAAAAATATGGCGAGACTGGCACAGAAGAAAATAAACTTCACACACCAAAAAAGAGAAAACGAGCAAAACCAGTCGTAGGCATCGATAGCTTTGATGCCGATGCTATCCGAAGACATGTTTACGGCTACTATTTACAGAAGGAGTATCCAACAAGAAAAAAGTTGGTGCATTCACTGAAGGAAGCTGGATTATTCTTCGGTGGGGAAAGTTCTTTAACGAAGATTTTGAAGACCATTGGATTTCGATACAAAAAATGTAACAAACGCAAAATATTGATGGAAAGATTTGATATAGCGATGGCAAGGTATACTTTTTTACGGCAAGTGAAAGAAATCAAAAATTGGCAAAATGTTGTGTTCTTGGATGAAACATGGCTTAATGCTAACCATACTGTAGGCCGTTCTTGGAACGATGACACAGCAGCATCTACTTCCAAAGTTCCTGTAGGAAAAGGATCGCGACTTATAATTTGTCACGCCGGAACCATCAACGGGTTTGTCGAAGGTTCTCTCATGGCTTTTGCGTCAAAAACCACTGGAGACTATCATGAAGACATGAATGGAGAAAAGTTTACTGAATGGTTTACCTCAATGTTGTGTAGCCTCCCTGAACCATCTATTATAATTATGGACAACGCCCCATACCACTCGATGCAAATTGACAAGCCACCTGCCCAATCCCAAAAGAAAGCTGATATCGTCGCATGGCTTCGTAAAAATGGCGTAGATGCAAACATGAATATGTTAAAAGCGGAATTAGTACGTCTTTTAAAAGAAAACAAACCAACCAAGATCCGATACGTCATTGACGAAATAGCATTAGAACATGGGCACAG
This sequence comes from Melanargia galathea, assembly GCA_920104075.1. Lineage (NCBI taxonomy): Eukaryota > Metazoa > Arthropoda > Insecta > Lepidoptera > Nymphalidae > Melanargia > Melanargia galathea. Next base: position 3,535,233 of record OV049872.1, on the reverse strand, counting down.
AGTTATACGGTTACCGCCTTACCATTGTGAGTATAATGCGATTGAGTTGGTGTGGGCTCAAATTAAGGGATATGCTGCAAGACACAATACAGAACCCCCATTTACCACAAAAAAAATGCTAAAATTATTAGAAGAAGCTTGTGAACATGTGACTAAAGGAGACTGGGAAAAGGTTGTGAATAGAACTGTTAAATTAATAAGGGAAGATTATGAAAGAGATGTGAAAATAGATAATATTATAGAAAACGAACATATAATTATTAATGTATGTGATGATAGCAGTGACGACAGTGAAAATAGTAGTATGGACGAATCTGATTAATTATGGCCTTTTGTGGCACCTTTTTTGGTATCTTTTGTATTCATATGTTTCTTGTGTGCATATAAAGTATGTATATTCATTTTCGTTCAAATATTCAGTTCGTTCAAATAAATTAAATAAACATATACATTTTTGTTTTATTAAACCTATTTAATCAGGTACAAAAACAAAACTTAATTGTTTTTTGTTCGAGAATAAATTGACATTCCACATCACTATTGTAATGTGTCAAACCGGCCATCATAGCGTGCCGCTAATATAAGTGTTTTTTTTTTTTTTTAAATAAAGCATGATTTTCATGTTTTTTAATCATTTTAGAGATGATTTTCAATAATGCTCATCGCTCACTTCACTCACGCACATATTCAGCAACGCATATGCAATATACATTTATTATTTTGCATTACGTTAGTACGAGTTTGCATAGTACAACAACGTTGATATATTTCGAGTATCGAAAGACTATAACCACAGAGTACCTACAGAGGGGAAGCTTCTAGTAAGCGGCCCGCTGTAGGTACACTCACACATATGCGCATGTTTGTCACCAACTGTACCGGTTAGGGCGTTTGTGCACTTATTCGTTTTCGATTCGTTTTCGTGTTTCGTGAAAACACGATTCGTCATAGCCTTCCTTATAACTGTATGGGCGTTTGTGCACTTATTCGTTTTCGATTCGTTTTCGTGTTTATATATTCGTGAATTTTTCACATCGAATCGTTTTAAAATAAGGACGCGAGTGGAATGGTGTGTGGAAAGAGGGCAGAGATGAGTCCTGATGTTGTGAGGTATTTGGAAAACGTTTGCATTTCTTGAATTCCAACAAAACATGATTCAAAGCAGTTGATTATTATTAAAAGTTAATACCTACTTAGTTTGTCATTAAAATAAATCGTTTGTTCCAGTCAAATTAGTTTTACTTCGAGTAAAATACCTAAATATTGTAGTATAATCAAAATTTCCATACCTGTGGTTGATAGTAAAAACTATCAGCAAAATATGAACATTTCATAAAAAATATCATTTATGTTTTCTTACAAGAGCGTAATGTCCACTTGGGATGTTCACAAAATATATGATGTTATGATGTATGCTTAGATAATTTTGATACTAACCGTACCGTGTGAAATATTCATAATCACTTACCTTAGTGTTACTGCCAGCATTTTTTCTGGAGTTATGCATTCTCCAAAACGTGTGTCTTGCCGAGGAATCTTTTTTTTTTATATGACACAATATGAATTCGAAAGTAGCAACATTCTTTCGATAGTAATTAAAAAAAGTTTTTTCATGATGTCTCATTAAGTGATGATCGATAAGTGCTCCTCGAATACTTCTGTTTATCAATAGAGGATGTATCCAGAATTTTTTCATTCTTTGGCGCCTACGAATGTATAAGAGAAGTGCGAAAAGCTGACAACGATTAAATGCAGCACACATTATGAACACGGTTTTATCTACGAAATGCTTAAAACGTATAGTGAAATCACGATTAAGTGCACAAATGTCATTCGTGAATTTCGTATACGTTTTTATGATGTTCATTAAAAAAACGAACACGAATCGAAAACGAGTAAGTGCACAAACGCCCTTAGTGGAACGAGCGCGCGTCTGTGAACCGACGGTTGGTGAGTGTGTTTGTGTGAGTATACCTACAGCGGGCCGCTTGTGGAAGCTTCCCCTCTGTAGATTTACTACTCGTGTGCTATAACTTCAGAGCAAAATGGATTTAAAGCCCCTTGTCGTATATTCTAAAGTCGTATGTATATACGGCGATGTTAATGATTTTTACCTCAAAGTTTCGTTAACTGTTGTCCGTCGATGTATGGATGAACTCGATGAGTCTTAAAGTCAGTTTAAATCCATTTCACTTTAACGTTACACCGGTGCAGATCTAAGGTAAAGGAAATGTTTGATTCAGACATAGTGTAGTGTATGTCATGTTATGTTGTAATGTGCGATCAGGCTGTTAAGGGCTTAACAGATATAGAGATGGGCATTGATGAACGCACATAATTTGATCGTACCTTACGTAGACAATTCATTTGTGGAGCAGCCAAATTTTGAACGCTTTCCTAAAGAACTGCAGGCGATGGCTTTTGACTTATCTATTAATTATTATTTAAGATTTAAACTGAAAAAATGCCATTCAAAATTTGGTCTATTTTCCCCTGTTCGTTGTTGAGGGTACACAGAGTTAAAGAAATAATAATTGTTTTCAAGATTTACGCATCATCCAGTAGATTTAAATATTCATGACTACTCTCTGAAATAATTATTTATTTATACTTGTTACTCAATAAAAATAATTATCTATTTAATTTGTCAAAAAAGCTAAACAAGTTTTAAATAATGACTAAATTTAACGTCTGACAGTTCATGTATGTATTTGGAAAGTTGTTTTAATCTATGTACCTCGTTGCAGTGCTATTTCTTTATTATCTGTCGGACTAAAATCGTAACTACCCGCAAAATTCATTTAGACTTCCCCGACTGAACGTCTTGTACTAAAACATCTAGTTACGTTGGAATAGTCGCCATCGAGCCACGCTGCCTTTGCACTATGTGAAGTTCAGGCTTAACCGCTTTTCAGAGCTTTGTCATGACATTATTTTAGTACCAGGATTCGAAATTATCAAGATAAATATTGAAAAATTATCAAACAGATATAAACTTAATTGGCAATACCGATCAGCATGTACTTTAGAAGCAAGTAGAGTTTTAACAGTTAAAAATTTATTTGATCATTTTTTGTGACTAAAAACTTGCAAAAACTAGTTTAATTTAAATTACTTGCGACATGCAGTAGCTTAGTGAAAAATTGAAGAGTTTCCATAACATCATCATGATCAACCCATTACCGGCTCACTACAGAACACGGGTCTCCTCTCAGAGTGAGAAGGGTTTTGGCCATAGTCTACCACGCTGGCCAAGCGGATTGGCACACACCTTTGAGAACGTTATGGAGAACTCTCAGGCATGCAGGTTTCCTCACGATGTTTTCCTTCACCGTTAAAGCAAGTGATATTTAAATACTTAAAACGCACATAACTCTGAAAAGTTAGAGGTGCGTGCCCCGGGATCGAACCCACGACCTCCGATTAGAAGTCGGTCGTCCTAACCACTAGGCTATCACAGCTTCTTCCCATAACATATCATAGTATATTTATCTTGGTATAATTATTATTATCAACGAATCCTGCTTAAAACAGTGTTTAGTGTTCAAAATCATACTCGACTTATCTCACTCATCAGTCTCATACTCTTACATAAACATCAGTCAACATTTTCTCAATAAGTCGCTGTTATAAAAAAAAAACTTGAAAATAGGCAGAATTCAGCATTAAACTTATATTAAAAGACATTAGTGCCATAACCCACTGGCGCGACACGTCGCGTGCGGCATGCCGCGCGCGTTTCTTTTCGAGGCGCGGCAGCACGCGCGACAGGGCGCGGCAAGAAACACTCAGTCTTAAAATTGAGGTCGAAAAGATCGCAGCACTATTGTTTTATTACAACCGCCGTCGCAAAAAAGCGAAACATAGATACTGGGTACATCCTCTATTTTTAGAACGTCCTACATGTAAAAACGTGTAGCGCGCTGCCGGATGTCGCGCGCGGTTTTTCTTTCAAAGTCAAGCCGCGCGCGACAGCGCGACCGTGCCGCGCTAGTGGGTTATGTGCCAAGCGTTTGCATAGAGTTTATATGGAAAATAAAACCGCGCGCGACAACCCGCGGCTTGCCGCGCGCGACGTGTCGCGCCAGTGGGTTATGGCACTTAGTGCCCATTCGGTTATTATAACAGAATCGTGACAATTCGGTTATAAATAAATACATAGTTTATTTGCTAGAAAAATTGTACATGTACAGGGTATGGGGAACGTTACCGAAAACATAGCGTATTTTTTAATGCCATAACCCACTGGCGCGACACGTAAACAAACTCTATGTAAAACTGACGTGCAAAACCCACTGGCGCGGCACGAAATCGCGCCGCGCCAGTGGGTTTTGCGCCAAGCGTTTGCATAGAGTTTGTATAGAAAATAAAAACGCGCGCGACAACCCGCGGCTTGCCGCGCGCGACGTGTCGCGCCAGTGGGTTATGGCACTTATACTACCTACCTAAACACAATCCAATACCAATAACAATTATATCGTATACTTGTAGTATTAGTGGTTTAGTATTTAGTATTTTTCAAAACGGCAATGGACAACATGCACAACTCGGAGTCACCGCGGTAACAACTATAGATATTTACCCAAAATTCCTTGACATCTAGCGTCAGCTGATTGCATTACATTGCGAAATTTTAAAAAATACAGGAAATATTTTAATTTTTTTTTCACGTTTTTTTTTTTGTAGTATCTTGTCAGCAATCATCACTACTATTATTACCTGTCTTCGTTTCCGATAGCGGTCCCCGTTATAATCATGTTTGTATAACAGTGTTATTTATTTTCCTGACTGAAACAATATTAAAGCCAATTTTAACTTCTAACTATTATAAATATATTAGTATTTTATGCTTCAAATATTTAAGTTCATATGCTACCAAAACTAAACTGGTTTATATTTCGTTACTTGCTATCTTAGCCAAAATGTTTAATTTCATACTATATATTTTTTAAAGTTTTAGTAGGTACTTCGGAATTATAATACGACACCTTTGAATGATTTAAGTAAATATGAACTATTTGTAGATTTGAAAATATTTTTTTTTTCGAATTTATAATAAATGTCAAAAATACTGCCTATTTCACAACTACCCGCTTTAAGTCAACGTTATTTGCTTTCACAGATCAGTAAGTTCTTTATGTACTATTTCATGAAATGCTAATTTTTCTATTTTAATATCTTGGACATAATTTTTTTTTTTCGATTAATTAGAGTTTTAATGAATTTAATTCGATTAGTCTCCAACGATCGATAAACTATTAAAAATGTTAACCGAAAAAACGTTTTGCTTCATATTGCTTTGTTTTAGTTTGGTAGATATAATTATCTGTTTTCTATCAAAGCTTGGCCCGTTTTGTCATATTGTTATTTTTTTAAAGATTAATTAAAAATTCAATGAAAATCAAATAATTTTTTCAATATTTTAGTGGAATTACGAAAGACATTCAACGAAGACATTTATTTATATACATTTATCATTAATATTCCACTTACCTAGCTAATCTAGTGACATAGACTATATAGTTTTATACAACTCTACCCTCGAAAGTCAGAAAAATCTGTCATAAAATTTCATTCAGATCTTGGCAATCGCGACTGAGATCGGTGACCGCGACTGACGATTTAGGCCGGCGACCGCGATATGCGACTACACTGGTGACCGCGACATGCGACGAGACTGGTGACCGCGACTGACTGCTGGCGAACAGAACCCACTGTTTAGTATCGAAGTCGCAAACGCAACGAATTAAATGCAACGTGAGGTGGGACATTATGTACACATGAGTTTGATCACAGGTTCGTACGAACATACATAAATCGCGTGATATTACGACGAACGCGTAATCGAGTTCTATTAATATGACGCCTGAGCCGTTCAACGGTTGCCATTTAAAACATAAACAAGTCGTCGCGTCACGCGACTATCAGTTGCAGTCGTAGATTTCGGTCGCCAAGATCCGCATGCTACATTATGATTTCAGTTTACTGCATCCTTTAAAAGGCTGCTCTTGTCCCTTTCATAAAATTTACTTTATTGTGATTCTTATTTGTACGAAAATCTTAATATTAAAATGAACTACTGCAAGTCTTTTAAGGTCATTATTTTACAGAACATATTATGATAGTTGTCGATATCCATTGAAGGTACACCTACAGCTAGCTCCTAATAAAATGAATTTAACGCTTTTTCAATACAACTCCTCACTATCGTTAGCGTTTATTTAACTACGAGTATATTCAAAATTAATGTGTCAAACATACATTCAAGAAGCTCAAAATTTCATTTTCTTTCAAAATGTGTCTACATAATATAATCAAAACTCGTTCACTAATAGTCAGCATATACAACGTTAGTTTTACTTTGCGCAAAAACCGAAACACGTGTCAAATATTTTTACATTAAGAATATTTATACAAAATTTCAAGAAAATATAATGAAAAGTAACGAAGTTATAGGCTTGTTATGTTGCGTCGTTGTCCTCGAAAAAAATGGTCACCGCAAGCCGTCGCCGCAGGGACTAGCGATCGACGCGAGTTGAATGACCGCCGCTGTGTGCCGACCGTCAGCTGATGCGCGGTAAAAATCATCGTGTCTAAGCTTGTAGGATTTCAAACTATTTTTGGACAAAAATATAACACTATATAAAAATGGTTGGATTCGATTTTGTTACTGATTTTGAACAAACTACTTTCAGGTTTTGCGTAAAGTAAAACTAACGTTGTATTTTCATGGAATCATGGCCCTTCACGATGCAGTCTAAGATGGCAGCTAGCTTACGGAAGGGCTATGGCGACTTTGGTTATATTGAATGTAAACGCAAACTTTAGCGAGGGCGTTTGGTTTTACGAAACAGCTCTTGAGGCATGGCACAGCTAATTTTATACTCTGTTACATTCTGTACTCATGCCATACAGTCCACTAACAAAAAAAAAATATGCAACTGTTAACTTATTAACGTTAAACATGATCATGATCAATATTTGAATTCACAAACACCGAGATTTTCGGCGCGAGAAAAGTTTTCTCGCGCGTCTCGGTGTTTGGTTGGTTTTCTCAGAAAACCAACGAGTCCATGCATTGCCCAAAAATATATGTTGACCAACGCGGTGGGTGAACGTGTAGTGCCACTTAGCGTATATCGCGTGCGGTCAACGTTGGTGTGGGTTTTTATACATACCTACAAGAATTGAGATACTTTTGCAAACAGAGTTAATTAGCCTCCGGTTTACGTTGACCCAACGCGTTCGGCCAACGTGAACCGGAGGCTTAATACTAACAATCTTTCATTGACAAGTTTTAAATGTACCTCCAAAAATTCTGGCAGTTTGCTATATATCATAGAAATTATTAAGTCAGAAAATATAACTATTAAAACTGAATGCAAGTACATACATCTACCAATTTTTTTTAAATGTAACAATATTATATTCAATAACATTGAAAGTACATTCCGAAACTCACACCCAAAAATCCAATGTTCATATACCTACAATTCATATTGCATATAATTAAGTCACATATACAAACATTATTTATAAATCTTTCATCTACCGTCAATTATTAAACTACGTCCATGCTCGGTCGGCCAAGTTAAACTGCGAATATGAAAAGCAACATCAAATCGGTTGTAATTCCATACCCAAGTTGAAACAGCTTTAAGTTATCTGAAGTACTTATCTAATAACCACGTCATATTTAACAATCAAACATTACAACCACATATCTATGGTAGGTACATCAAATAGAACAAACAGATCCATTTCTAAGTCACTGCAGTTTATCTGAATGTCGCTCGACTCGATCTCCAGGATTCGTCCGAACATTTGTCCCAACCTTGTGTCCAACTTTTCGTCGTGTACGCAAATAGGTATCCTATTACCTCGTGATAAAGTCCATTGTCTAATAGCGTCGTCGTCAGTCGGCGAGGAACCTCGTCCTCGTCTCGTCGCCGTCGTCGTCTCGTCCCGGACTGATACTTTCGATTTCGTCCACTTCTTCGAGGTTCTTCGTGTTCGGATTGCAGAGTCTGTAATTAAAGGATTTTTTTAATTAGACGGCATAATAACACAAGGATCTAATATAGGAGAATCTTTTGCCATGTGATTCCACTACTTTATTAGATGGCCTGCTTTTTGACTGCAGGTCGACAACATGCAGTTGACACAACAGCATCGCAGGACTTCGTCGATCTTGTTCCCCCTTCGCTCTTAACGCAATACACCGGATTGGTTTCCATCCTTAGGTCTAGGGTTTTCTATACCCTTCCGAGATCAATGTTTCCTGACATTTACCATCTGAGTATCTTTAAAACAAGAGTGAATAGGCATCTTCTAGGCAAACGCAAACCATCTTAGGCCACATATCACCTTCCATCAGGTGCGATTGCGGTCAAGCGTGTCTATAATGAATGAAAAAAAAACACGATGCGTGACATCGTGTTTTTTTTTTCATTTACAATGAGTTTACCAATGAGGGTTTAACAATGAGGTTGGTTTAAAAGGTTCGAGCGTCAGTCGTTTTCAGGGTTGAGCCATACCTGCATTTGCAACAGACGATGCAGGGCGCAGCGAGTAGCAGCAGAGGACTCGCCACGAGAAGCAGCAACCCGAAACCCGCAAATATACCGACCACCTGTAAAAAACATATTCTATTTCATACTTATTACTAGGCAATCAGCCAGAATTCGAGACCCGTATTTGTATTTGTAAGACTAGGCTATTTTTATGTACGTCTGTGAAGTCATTAGAACTGGCTAAAGAGAAAATTTTGCGGTAGATCACGATAAAACGAGGAGAATAAGAGAAAAATTTCCAATAGATCATCATAGCAAATATAAGAGAATAAGTGGCTGAAATAAAAAAACTTCGATAGATCAGAATTAAGTCTTAGTGGCTTATAGGAAAATTTTCCGATAGATCATTGGGACAGACTGATGGCTGATGGTGAGAACAATGGCCTGCTCTAGATGTCTAAGCCAGAGCTTGGGCACTTACAACATTTTGAGTCGTCTAATTTAAAAACGCCCAAATGATCACCCCAGTGTTGCTGGATGGATGAATCGTGTAAGCCCTCGGAAGCGCTGATTGGCGAAAAGTGGCGAAAATAAAATCTTTGGTTACTGAACAAGCGAAGTGAGTAAGTAGGTATGTCACGTTACCTGCGCACGATGCCATAGAACAGATGCTCTTGAGTGTCCAAGTTTGTTTTTGCACGGCCCTTTGTCGTAGTGACGAAGTAAGAAGTCATCCTGAAATCAAAGAAAACAACAAATCTTAATTCTCATGATTTGACATTTAAATGACCCAGTTCTGAGGCAATTTCTTGATAGCAAATCAATGGTCTGCAGCCCATCAAAAAAAAATTTTTAAAATGAATCTGGTTCCCTTCTTGCACGTAATAAACTGAAACGATTTAAGAACTTCGGCAAATTTTTAAGGAAAAGCTCTATAAGAATTCATATACAAGCACCTATTGTCTACGCATCAATTTTGTCACTCTGCACTCACATAAATCTATCTATACCCAAATAAGATTTTTTGTGAAACAAACGTGTATGCATGCCCTAACATTCTTATATCGTATACTAGCGGACCCGGCAGACGTCCTGCCCGCTATTAACGCCACCTACCGGGTCCAATTTTTCTACTTACAAACCTTCCTCTTGCATCACTATCTATTAAAAAACACCGCATCAAAATCCGTTGCGTAGTTTTAAAGATTTAAGCATACATAGGGACATAGGGATATAGGGACATTATAGGGACAGAGAAAGCGACTTTGTTTTATACTATGTAGTGATATCTACAAATAATCCAATGAATAATATAATCAGCCCCAACATATTTAAAACTCAGAATATGTAGTCACTATGTAATTAGTCCCAGTTTTATTAAGAACATTTTAGGCTACTTATAAACATTCATCAAAAGTAGGTAAAATCTCATCAAAGTGATCGTAAAACTTTGGGATTTGTGATCATTATAAAGTAACCGTAGTCAACAGTTGTAGATCAAAGGTTCCAAAGTTATTAAAAAAAACTTATTAGGGCAAACGTTTACTTATTAGTGGAATGAGGTCCAAAACTTTATAAAAGTGGTTCGTTAAAAAACCTGTACTAGGTACTTACCTATTTAAAAAATAATAGATTATTGACAGGAAAAAATAGCAAAAAAACTTGTCTAGACTCTACAATATCAGTTCGTATTGGTATTCTAAAATCCATTTAGCAACACTTATTCAATTTTAAAAGATAAACAGTCCTTGAATTGCAAATAGGGTATTTGACTAATTTTTGGAAATTGTTTTAAATTATTCTTTATTACTTATTAAAACACACTACATTGATATTTTTCGCAATATCTATAGTATTAAGAATTAAATCAATGATAAAGTTTAAGTTTTGAAAACCACGCCAAAAACGACATTTCTGATCACATGATACGCGTGACGTCACAAATCGCTATGCAAGTCACTTCTCTCGCTCGCTCGTTTTCGGAACTCGGTGCGTGCGACAGAGACGCTACGCAAGGCGACTGCTGTATCGTAATGTTCTAAATTGTTATACCTACTCATTTTAATATCAATCTTATTCTTTCAAGTATAAAGTTTAGTTTCGGTTGACTTGATAAACTTCAATTATATCAACCAAGTTACGTGCTATCAAGTGACATCACAAACAATCCCAGAGCGTTCACGTTCCTGATAAAATTTCAAAAAATTATGTTTTATTTCGTGCAAAATATCGCGTAAAATTACATAGTTTAGTTTGATTGAGTGAAATATGTCTTTTTAACCCCCGACGCAAAAACGACGGGGTGTTATAAGTTTGACGTGTCTGTGTGTGTGTGTGTGTGTGTGTGTGTGTGTGTATGTGTGTGTGTGTGTGTGTGTGTGTGTGTGTGTGTGTGTGTGTGTGTGTGTGTGTGTGTGTGTCTGTCTGTTCCCCTGTGGCGCTCAAACGGGTGGACCGATTTGAATGCGGTTTTTTTTGTTTGAAAGGTGATTTAGTCGAGATTGTTGTTAGCTATGTTTGATGAAAATCGGTCCAAGATGGCCGCCGCTACAAAATGGCGAATTGCATATTTTTTAACAACTCCCTTAATATGGGTATCAAATGAAAGGGCTTGACTAGTAGAATAGCACTATTGCAAATCCAAGATGGCCGCCGCCACAAAATGGCGAATGTCGGGGGTTTTTTAAATTTTCAATTTACACTTGTTTAGGCTATTATCTGATAAGATGACCACAATCAATAGTATATTTTCAATGTTGTCAAATACCCTATTGTAGATAAAAATGTCAATACCAGTTTTCCTTTGAATTTCAAGTGGTTTTGATACATCTAAAATGTCTTTAAAATTGAAATAGACCACTAATACTGCTAAATGTTGAGCGCATAGTAGGTACCCTTTGCTAAGGAGCTGTTACTATTATTTTAAATGAAGTCATGGGAAGGAATGGGGGCATACTGTCCAGTGGGAAGTATCTTCCTTGCATGCCTGCATCTAAATGGCGGTGAAGTCACGTCTAATATCATGTATATCTTTTCTGTCCATTGACAAGTATCACCAGATTTAAAAGGTATACTTACCAGATTTAAAAGCTGTTCTAATATTATGTCGATCATTTGTTGTTGTAACTTATTTATTTTTGAGCGAATTAAAACATTCTTTCTGTTTTAAATATTGGGTGATCAACGCTTATTTATAAAAATTAATAAACAAAATCGAGTAACTCTCTACTCTATGGTAGATTTAATCAACAAATTACAAATTAATATCGATTTAGTGCATAATTAGTTCAGATTGCATATGGCGAAAGTTTGATTTCTCTAGAATCTAGTTATTGAACGGGTGTATAACATTGTCTCGCGGTTGTTCACGTATCGTAACGCAGAGTCGTAAACCGGTCATATGAATTAGAAAGCGTTATGCTTTCTTTTGGCTCTAGAATTTCAATCCACACTCTACTAGGGCGTTATTCATATATAATGATTATGCTATCGATTTGAATGGTTGTTTAGTTGCTACCCAATATAATGACGTAGGATTACTGTTACAAGTGCTTGGTTTATGCAAGGTTGCTTGTTTTTTTTATTCGATTGCAGAAGCAAAGAATACCTACTAACTATTACTGCGTAAAAAAGCGACACTCACTCTCTCACGCTATATCATGCCCGAATTCCTAGTACCATTATAGGTACATACATCCTTTTCTTATTCGATCATATAGCATTGTTCTTGTCAATAGTAGGATCGCTTGTATGAAGTGCTCGGCGATGTGACGGAAGGGAAAAGATTTTAGCAGTCTGTTTGTATGCGCATCCTAAAGTTTAATACCTATATTTAGCCGTCTTGGCAAGGTTTAATCCATTCGACAATGTATTGGGTAGAAGCAGAACTACAGAAAGTTAATCATTCGACAACGTATTGGATAGAAGCAGAACTACAGAAAGTTAATCATTTGACAACGTATTGGGTAGAAGCAGAACTACAGCAAGTTAATCATTCGACAACGTATTGGGTAGAAGCAGAACTACAGGAAGTTAATCATTCAACAACGTATTGGGTAAAAGCAGAACTACAGCAAGTTAATCATTCGACAACGTACTGGGTAGAAGCAGAACTACAGGAAGTTAATCATTCGACAACGTATTAGAAGATCATTTTGTGATTGATATTTCGTACTATGCTGCTTAGCTTATAGCTAGCTGATGCCCGCGACTGGACGAAATCGTGGATTAAGGGGTTTCAAAACCCCGTAGAAATCTCTTGATTTTCCGGGATAAAAAGTAACCTATGTGTGTCTCTGGGATGCTGGCTCTCAACCAAATTTCGTAAAGATTGGTTCAGCGGTTAAGCTATCGTGTCCCTAATATCCAGTTTCTATATTATTACCCAGGATCTCTAAATATTTCGAGGATAAAAAGCGGCATAGATCTCTCCTATATCTTTGAAAGTCTCGTTAAAATAGGTTCAGTCGTTCCGAAGATTTACCTTTTCAAACAGGTGGACAAATAAAAATTTCGTTGAGTAATTTTTGGTTAATTATGTCAGCGTTGAAATAATCATATGAGTTTAATAAGGCAGTTATTTCTAAATCACAGCAAACTTTTATTTTATTTATTTGATTTGCGGAGATTTTTCATCAGTCTTTATACCTTTAGAATCGCAACTGTCAAAAATAAATTTAAATCGAGATGACTTGCAACAGTCTCATAAATAACGGATTAACCCGCATGGAATCTATAACATTTATTGGTCTCTGATTTCAGTTTCCTCTTTCCTTATAAACGGTATTTATAGTTGTGAGCACAGAATAACCAGAAGGGAAGCTACCTAAGAACGTCCAAAATTTATACCTACTCTGATAGGGTTGTCACCTGTTGCATGTGAAAAATTATGGGTAAAAATAAAAATATTATATACTAGTATATATAGCAAGATATGTAGTACCTAATGATTGGAAAAAAAAGTTTTTTTTATATTAGATATATTACGATACATAAGTTATATAGTTACTTAGGTAGCTAGTAGGTATACTTACTAAAAGTAAATGTAATAGCACATGCGTAGATATCCCCAGTGATAGAATCTAGATGCTTACTTACTTTAGTAAAATAAATGAATTAAGTACCTAGTTACTTAGGTAGGTAGCAGGTACCTACTAAAAGTAAGTGTGATAGCACATGCGTAGATATCCTTAGTGATAGTAGTGATAGTACCTAGTTACTCAGGTAGGTAGTAGGTACCAACTAAAAGTAAGCGTAATAGCACATGTACGTAGATATTCCTAGTGATAATACCTCTATACTTACTTACTTTAGTAAAATGAATGAATTACGTAGTTACCTACCTAGTTACTTAGTTAGGTACCTACCTACTAAAAGTAAGTGTGATAACACATGCGTAGGTAGGTATCCCTAGTGATAGTACCTAGACACTTAGTCACTTTAGTAAAATATAGAATTAAGTAACTACCAAACTAGTTAGGTACTTAGGTAGGTACCTACTAAAAGTAATTAATTTACTTAGGTGTATTTTATATTTACTTAGGTATATTTATTTATTTACTGCCGAGTTTCTTGCTGGTTTTTCTCGGTTGGAATGGCATTCCGAACCAGTGGTAGATTCAATTGACCATACAAAAGTACTTGTAAAAGTTTATTTGAATAAAAAGCTTTTCTATTCTATTCTATACAGAAGGTAGGTACTTAGTCACTCTATTGATAAATAAATTCATTTTATTTCATTTATTTATTGTATAGATACGTAAAAGGTGGGTACCTACTTACTTCAATTGACCTACCACAAAAAAGAAATATCCTAATTTTTTCTAGAGGAACTTAAACATACTGTACAATAGTTAGGCATTTTTGTCTAAACACAACACTTACCTAAATCTATTTTAAGACTACTTTTTTATGTAATTTATACTATTTTACACAATCTCTAAACTCTCGCCAAACATTTTATTCTCAGTATTAATCTAATGCGCACGACCCACAGCCCTGTCGTTATTCAACTAACGTTCAACTAGTGGAGCGTCCGTGACAGCGCGTGTGTGCGTGAGCGGCGCTATGTGTGAGTATACTTACAGCGGGCCGCTTGTTGAAGCTTCCTCTCTGTACCTTTTCTACTCGTGTGGTTGTGAGTGTTCTCGGCACACTCACGGCATCAACTCTCCAGTTTATTATTAATTTATTATCACTTGGCAAGATAATAGCAACCTCAATTAGCATTAGCATAAGTTATAAAACATAGTGGCTGCCTACTTATGCAGCCTCTCGCGAACACACAGGTATGTTCATAAATCAGCGGATGCCGGTCAAGGGGACGCCGGGGTTTTTCAATGTCTAATTATACTCGATCCGAGCCGTCCCCGGCCTGATTTAGACTTGAGAGGAGAAGAGTTCGGGATTCCCATGCCTTTCAAAGTTGTAGAGATTGTCCTGATCCCCTGATACTCGTACCAAACTCGTGATCATTGCATTGCTACCATTGTTGCAATTAGCTGAATATAATTATGGTACACCTGGTACTCTAAAAATTGCTCGTCTTAAACTTGCTCTGTTAAGGCTATGTAGCTCTGTTAACTTGCTCTGCTAAAGCATGTCATTTTCACGAGTCGAGGTAGAACGCATTCGGGGCACCCGGTGATTTCTAGCGCATCCCACATAAAACATTTTTATTGGTCTATTAGTAGAGAAAGCATCCCCGATGTGCACAAGATTTCTAAAGGTGCTTCATCTAATCGATTGGCCTAGATCGGCATGTTCAACCGATACAAGTCACTCAATAGTTAAGAAGCTCTTCAATACTAATTACTAACAGACTGCAGTTTTCAGCAGTTTTCAGTCGTAGCACACCGTAAATACGACATGAAAATTAAAATAAAATTGTCCCGAAAACGGCAAAATTCTTTGCGGAATCCCTAACGTAAGAGTGGCTTTATTCAAGAGCTTTATTGGTTGTAAAGTGAACGTTCGCGGTCAGTAGAAAGATTGTACGGTTTCGGATATTGATTGACGGGCGAATAAAGTCGGATTTATTTTTTGGGGCCGAGTTTATCTTGCATGCAATCGGAACGGATTCATAAGAGGGTTTTTAATAAAGACGGGATATTTAGGGAATGTTGAAAGTGCTTGTGTTGCGTTTATGCTTTTCAGGTATGCTTCTAAGGCTTCACGTGGATTTTGCAGTACTATTTACGCAGTAGTAGTATTCTTTGGTCTGTATATACACAAACGAAAAGATCAGTGGTACCTGATATCTCTCTCTAATGATAAAAAGAAGACTCATATACCAACTGACTCATCAACGCTCAACCCAAATCCTTGGGCTTAGAAACCACGCAAGCGAAGCCGTGAGCGGTCACCGGATAAAAATGGAACCTCAAATCTGCAATACTCACATCTAATGACGCCAAACAGTACCAGCAGAACACGTGCTTGCACATCATCTGCGCGCAGCCCTCGTCCTTCTCGATCAACACCTGACTCATCGGACAGCTTGATCTGCTTCGAGTCAAACCAGCTATATGTACTTACATCTAATGACGCCAAGCAGTACCAGCAGAACACGTGCTTGCATCGTTTGCACATCATCTGCGCGCAGCCCTCGTCCTTCTCGATCGGCACCCGACACATCGGACACAACTTGATCAGCTCGGAGTCGGGCAGCAGGGGCGCGCCCGCACCGCCCATGGACGACGACGCGGCGGCAGCTTCGCACGACAACCCGCCGTGCCACTGGGGACAAATGTTACATTGTTATTGAAAGTAGGAACTGAAAAGGTTTGCTTTGTGGTAGGATTCTACCCCGAATCCGCCACAGTGTGGCTAGAGACCACACTTCAGCCGTAATCTGCCGCAAAGCATGCGATGCGTTCCGGCAGCGAGCTGAATAGGTAGCTCTTCCTCAAAAGCCGGCAACGCATTAGTGGTTCCTCAGGTGCTGCTAATGTTCATGGGCGGCAGTAATCACTTAAGATCAGGTGACCTGCTTGCTCATTTGCTCGCTATTATTATTAAAAAAAAAGGTTTTGTATATGCAGCGCAAAATCGAATCACCGGTTGATTCACCGATTGAATCAGAATCGGAGGCCTGCGCCCAGCAGTGGGACGTTATAAGGCTGTAGTGGTGGTGGTGGTGAAGTGATATTTTATCCCAACGATCGTGATGTTTATTCATTCGAAAAACTATAAAGAAAATCCGAGACGACTACAGTTCGTGTCATCCTTTTAAATATTTATGTTCTCTGAGGAAAAATCTGTTCTTTAATGATTTATTATTGCGATTTGCGACATCTGTAATTTGCTACTTAATATTAGTTATGGTATTGTATTAGCGCTGATTGCTTCGCATAAATCACACGCAAACATGACCCGTTGAATACGACTATGTACCTACATATTATGTATTATAATAAAATATTATTGTCTTATAACTTAATAAATATTGTATCTCTATGTAATACATAAATTGATGTGTGCATTGACCGTGGTGGCTTGGTTGTTAAAAAGCTCATAGCCACACCACGTTATTAAGTTCTTTCAATGTAAATTAAAATTATTCTCATTAGTGATTACTTATCTCAAAAAACACGAAACTAGGAAAATATAAACGAGCAGTCAAGCAGAAATAACATGTTAATTAAACAAAACCAACCGACCAACCGACCGGCCAGCCGACCTCCATTTTCTCGCTAAATCTCGAACCATTACGTTGTCAGGCCATCAATCATTTGTTGTTATAACTAATAATAAATGAAGCTATAAACATTGCGCTGAATTGTTTCTCCGTTTATCTTATCGTGGATCGCAAATAAATTACGAATATTGGGAAAAATATAATCTGATCTTACCTAATCTGAAATCTTTGCCTTGAGATAAAAATCGTCGCTAGAATTTAAAGTTAATTTTTCTGCTGTCAAATACCGCTACCGCTATTAAAATACCATCCATACAAAAAGGTAAACAAATCGTTTCATAAAAGTTTAGAGTCCCGTACCAAAATAGTAAAAAGAAACCTTTATGGTACCGCTTTGTCCGTCTGTCTGTATGTCACAACTTCTTCTTGATAAGATGTAGCAGAAGCTGGTTTTGCGAAATAAAAAACAGAAATCCCATTCTCAGACTTAAGAGGAAACGCGGATGCTCTTTTCTCCATACAAATGTTCTCGCGTGTTTTCTCCCTGGTTTATGATCCTAAAGCAATGATTTTTACAGTAAAATAAATATCAACCTCATCTATGTCCCTATGTTTTCCTTTTTGAAAATACATTATTTTTATAAGCACTAGAACCGTTACAAAATGCTCAAAATTGCCTATTTTAGATCGCTTTCAACAGAGGCCTAATGTACTATGACAATTAATAATGAAAAAAGCAAAACATAGGGACACAGTATATATCCTTTATATTCAGTTTACGAAATATCTTTTAAATTGGTCCAATATTGGAGGAGGAATCACTAGAGAGCCAAACCTCGAATTATGACTTTTTACTTACGGCTATTCAGTCGAATTCGCAGTTGTCCTTATTGCACGAATTTGAGGCGCGGGACGATCGAACGCGACAACGATAGTTTTTTCAAATACCTAATTTTCAAAAGTCTCTTCGACCACATTTCCTCTTAATATTACTATAACCCTAAAGAAAAGTAAAATCTCGAAGGATTCTCGCGAGCAAGCATAATGTTCGACCTATTTAACGTGACACGGATTACCCCCGCCTTAGACAAAAGGGCGCTTTGATCATAAAGGGCAGAGGACTCATTCAGCTTTATCTTGGTTATACACCGAGTTTATCAAAGCTTTATACAAAACAAAATTCTATATTACATAATATTTAAACCTTGCATTACATAATAGTTAATTGTTACCTATTTTATACCTACTAGCAAAATTAAGTAGTACCTAAAGTATTTGAAAGTATCGATCATAGTTTATAGGTAAATTTATCCGCTTGTTCACCACTCAATCTTTTTGATTTCCGCTTGATGTAGGTACCATAATTTCATATTATGCTTCTGTTAAACATGGCTACTATTGAGAATCTCCTATTATTCCATCTTTTGTGAGATCCAAAATCTGTTCATTAGCAATTTAATCTACCACTTATTTGGAGGTTTTGTTCTACGGCGAAGAAACGATGAAAATCGAAGATGTCTTTTCAACTTATGAAGTTCTGATAAACAAAGCAATATCTTGAGTCTCCTAGTAAGCATCAGCATCACCAATTTATGTAACGCTATTTGTTAGCAAGTACCAGGGCCACAGAAGGCTAATGGAGTGCGGTCGCAGGAATGTTGCCAACACCGTGTCGCAGCCATTAAGTTTCGTGCTCGACCTATATTCACAGTGATCCGCGCTTACACTGCGCTTTGGACAAGAGATGTGTTGTTTCACTTATACTATAAAAAACTTTCTTAGCTTAAAGCTTCTTTGAAGAAAACTAAATATAGTTCAGGAAAAGGAAACTAAAAATAGTTTTTTTATAACAGGATCACACATGTACACAAATCATATGATTTGTGTACATTTGTTTTTGGTTTGTAAGCATGATACAATCGTTTATGAACTTTGAACGATACAACATTTGTCCATGTATGACGTAACTCATGTTTAAGTTCAGATAAGTGTGGTTCCTCTCATATTTTTCCACAGTATTAATGTTGGCATTTTAATGTCATGCTAGAATTACAGAATAGTCCTACAATTTTGTTATTACCAGTTGGTTGCCAGGACGAAAATAAACTTTATAAAAAAAGACCCGTTTCAAACATTGTTACTTTGGCACGCTTTTCAAAGCATTTTCCAGTGTCAACAACAATGGACCCGGCAGCCCTTGTTCTCATCCGACGATGCCGAACGAAACGCCTGGGACAAAGAGGCGCAGAAAAGCGGTTGTCTTTCTATTCGTTTACGGACAATGGCCTGTGTGTAGTTACGTGAAAATTTTAATGAGCCATTTATAATACAACACTTGTGTATTGTAGGTTAGTTCTGGTGATAGCAGTTCCTCCTGCAACTTGACATGATTCAACATCAGATTTGGTGATTCGTTACAATATGTTCACCACCCTAATATTTTATTGCTAAGACAAAACCATCATCAACCAAATACAATCGTCGTTTCCACCCTTGTTGCAAGACCAACAACATGTTTGTTTTTGTTTGGACAAAGTCATGTTATGATCGGTGCAAGAAAGTACCAGGAACGCAGAAGGCTAACGGAGTGCAACCGCAGGAATGCTGCCAACGCCGCGTCGCAGCATTGTGCTCGACCTACATTCCCCGCGACGACATACACCCGCCTTTTCACCCTGCGCTCGAACAAGAAGCATTGTTCAATTAATGCGCTAAGCTTCTCAGCTTAGCTAAGTTTTCAGTGTTCTAAACTTAAACAGCGCTACCGATTACTCTTCATTTTAGAAAATTACATAAAGATATACTTATAGGATATTTGTAATACCGGGAAATCAAAGAGATTCCAAGAGATTTTACCTATAGTCTGATTTTTAATTCGGTGGAATTTTGATAGTTGTCATTTAAAAAAAGAATGAGTTATTTGTATGAAAAATAGGGTTAACATCGATTTTACCCCAAACTAAAGTACCTGAAGTATCTGTCAGGCATGTGTCATACCTACATGCGACAATTGATTTTTAGTTATATAAGTTTTGAATTTATTATATCTTTTTTGTGGGAACTGTTTTATCTATGGTGACATTAAGAACCGTCAGAATTCCACGGAATTAAAAATCAGAAGACGGACGAAGTCGCGCGCATCAATCAGCTAGTATTTTATAATTTAATCTAGCCACGTACTACTACTTCTGAGATGTTGAAATCGTCTAGACTACCTAATTGAAATGTAACAAGATGATGAATTATGCAAAGCAGAAGAGTTTAATTTATGCAAAACAACAGTTAAACGGTAACTAATGCAAACTTGCATCCACACAAACAAAGCGTTGAGTCAGAGCGTTTCTCATTGTTTTCGCGATCAAAAGTGACAAAGAATCCAGGCTAACTTCAGCGCTACAATTATGAGAGGACATTGTTTCGAAAACGTGAAAGTCGCAACTGTTTGCTTCATGAACCAAGTGTTTGCACATATAACATTTTGACAAGTAATTAGTGACGTCCTAAATAGCTTCATGGTACGACTTTCCGAGTGTTTGGTTATTAGTCTGATATTACGAGTACTTTTACCGTAATCCTATTGGGGCAAAACCTCTGGAAAACTCTGGAACCTACCCACGGAATTATTGTCATAGGTCATTTACCTACACACTTAGTAGTAAATCTTACGCACAATATTTTTGGGGACAACCTTTTACAGGCTGGTTTGGGGGCAAAACTCTCGCATCGCGTCTATTTCCACGTCTGAGGGCAAGACGGCATTTTATAATTTAGAACGAAAACCACGCTAAACATCCGTCCCTTTGCTGTCCCATTATAAGATTACATAGTTACGCACAGTTAACGTTAGTTTAAAAACTTATATTAGGCCCCCTGAAACTTACTCGCTTATGAGTTCCGACAACCACCTCTCTCGTTGCTCTAGTGGTTAGCATATTCGACTGTAGATAACGAGGTCGGGCTCAGATTCTTGGGTCGGGCAAAAATTGTTAGATATTGGGTTTTTCTGTCAAGAAATCCTCAGTGCCAGCCCGAAATTAGTAGTTGGCGGTGTTTCACCCTCGTGCCTTGGAGAGCACGTTAAGCAGTCGGTCCCGGTTATTATTTCTATCATTGTGACAATAGTCGTTAAAGCCCGTCAACTCGCATTGGAGCGGCGTAAGCAAAAATTCCTCTCAACTATGAGAGAGAAGGCCTGTGCTCAGCAGTGGGACGTAAAAAGGCTGTAGTGCTGGTAGTGGTACCTCTTGATTACACTGCGAGCAGAAGTCATGCCGGCACGTGGGGCAATGCGCGGGGCTGGCAGCTCGCACGGGGACAACCGTATCGCAGCCGGGTCTGGGGCAAAACGCTCGCATGGCGTCCATCGCCACCTCTGAAACAAATAAACGAATATATTTAGTACTTTATTATTTGCCAAATCACACACAATGTACTTCGAATATTTCGTTACATGTCCAGTTAGCTAACTCGATTTCTTAACTGTTGGAACGAAGTTCCTTATCGCGCGTTGCGAAAGGGGTCTAGACGGGAAAAATTAAGAGAAAAAGTTGTAACGACACTTTTTTCTATAGTTGTAAACCGTGCGGCATACGCGTGTTTCTCTGTCTGTCTCTCTCTCTCTTTCTCTCATAGAAAGCAAGCCAGTTATTTTCATTTCGTCTTTCTATTTCGCATTGAACAGTGTGGTGTCGCGACGATTATTTTTGTTGAGTGTATACAGGTTTTTTTGTACATAATAAATAATAATAAATAATAACTTTATACAATACTAGTAGGGCGCTTGGCTGCGCGGCCCGCTAAAGCGGACCGCGGGGATTTCAGTATTATTTTTGTTTTAGCAGCCTCCACCTTCTTCTATCATTTTCAGCATCTTTAACCCTGGCCGTGCTCCTCATCCATCTTCCTAACCTTCGATCATTATCACTCTCCATATTTTTTCTCCGAATAATTTGTCAGAATGAGAGTTCTTCCATAAAAAAAATTTAAAAATTGAAAAGGAACGGCGTCAAAGTCTTGCATAGTTCCCAACTTACATTCTCTTCAATATTCGCCATATATTTTGTATGGAATAATAAATTTCGCCATGTTGTTTTTTTCTGTTCATCAAGTAGATTTTTAGTTCTTGATTATATTTTTCTAAGAAACTACTCTTCCATCTTTTATGCTTGGTGAGATAGACACCGACGAAATTTGTATAGCCGCCATCTTGAATCCGCCATTTTGTATTTTTTTTCAGCTCACTGCCAATTGGATGACGTTTTGAGTATTTTTTGTTTCAGCAGCCCCTATCTATCTACAATACCCTGCCCGGGCTCCTCAACCATCTTCCAAAACCCTCAATCTTCATGTCTTCCCATACTTTTCTTTGAGAGTTCTCCAAAGAACCGCATCAAGCCTTGCATAGTTCACAACTTGTAGTCTCTTCAATATTCGCCATACATTTTCTATGGAAAAATAAATTCCGCCATTTTGAATTTTTTTTCTTTTCATCGAGTAGATCTTTGGAACCTGATCATGTTTTGCTAAGAAACTACTCTTCCATCTTTTATACCCTCCGAGATGGACACCAACGAAATTTGTATGGCGGCCATCTTTTTTTCGCCATTTTGAATTTTTTTTCAGCTAACTGTCAATTGGATGACGTTTCGAATGACATTTGCTCGAGCACCCCCCACCTATCTTCAATACCTTAAGCGTGCCCGTCGCTCGTCTCTGAAATCCTCAATCATCAGCTCTCTCCATATTTTTCCTCTTAATGAATTTTTGTCCTCTATACGACACCATTATTGAAAAAAAAATTTTTCATACAAAATTGTTCAGGAGAGGTGATCAATCAGTGAGTGAGTGGTGAATCAGCACAAGCAGCTATATAATATACTAGTAGGGCGCTTGGCTGCGCGGCCCGCTAAAGCGGACCGCGGGGATTTCAGTATTATTTTTGTTTTAGCAGCCTCCACCTTCTTCTATCATTTTCAGCATCTTTAACCCTGGCCGTGCTCCTCATCCATCTTCCAAACCCTCGATCATCATCACTCTCCAAATTTTTTTCTCCGAATCATTTTCCAGAAGGAGAGTTCTTCCATAAAAACAAATTTTGAAAAGGAACCGTATCAAAGTCTTGTATAGTTTCCCAACTTATAGTCTCTTCAATATTCGCCATATATTTTGTGTGAAAAAAAATAAATTTTGCCATCTTTATTTTTTTCTGTTCATCAAATTGTAGATCTTTAGTTCTTGATCATCTTTTGCCAAGAAATCACTCTTCCATCTTTTATACTTGGTGAGATAGACACCGACGAAATTTGTATAGCCGCCATCTTGAATCCGCCATTTTGTTTTTTTTTCAGCTCAGTGCCAATTGGATGATGTTTTGAGTAATTTTTGTTTGAGCACCTCCCATCTATCTGCGATACCCTGCCCGGGCTCCTCAACCATCTTCCAAACCTTCAATCATCATGTCTTCCCATATTTTTCATTGAGAGTTCTCCAAAGAACTGCATCAAAGCCTTGCATAGTTTACAACTTGTAGTCTCTTCAATATACGCCATACATTTTCTATGGAAAAATAAATTCCGCCATTTTGAATTTTTTTTCTATTCATCGGGTAGACCTTTAGATCCTGATCATCTTTTGCGAAGAAACCACTCTTCCATATTTTATACCCTCCGAGATGGACGCCGACGAAATTTGTATGGCGGCCATGTTTTTTTCGCCATTTTGAATTTTTTTTCAGCTAACTGTCAATTGGATGACGTTTAGAGTGACATTTGCTCGAGCACCCCCCACCTATCTTCAATACCTTAAGCGTGCCATTCGCTCGTCTCTGAAATCCTCAATCATCAGCTCTCTCCATATTTTTCCTCCGAATGAATTTTTGTCTTCTATACGAAACCATTAGTAAAAAAAAATATTTTCATACAAAATTTTACAGGAGAGGTGATCAATGAGTCAGTCAGTGACCCAATCAGCACGAGCAGCTATATATATATTAACTAGTAGGGCGCGTGGGTGCGCGGCCCGCAAGCGGACCGCGAGGTTTCGCTTTCGGGTATTTTGGTTTGAGCAGCCTCCACCTATTTTTCCCCTATTCCTAATCCTCGATCATTATCACTCTCCATATTTTTTCTTCGAATCATTCTGCTCATCAAGTAGAACTTAATAGTGCAGTCAAATTTGACTCCAAAAGTGGCTAAAATCGCAAACGAACGGCTAGTTCTGATTTTTTAATATGTTGTTAGGACCACTACCAGTAGTGTAAATCCAATTTTGCAGCTTCGAAAGACCTGTGCTAACTTTGCAGCACTCGAAAAACCGCGAAATTTTCGCACTAATTTTGGTTTTTTCAATATAAGTCCTAAACTATGGGCTTAAAAAAAAAATATTTTCTATACGTTTTTAAAGAAGATTAAAATTGCTACAATTTAAGACCAAAACTAGCTCTTTAAATTCAATATTTGCTGAGATACAGCTCTCCAAAAATTGACAATTAATTCCGAAAAAGTGAAATTTTAAGATTTGGTCAATTTTAAACCCCGATATCGGGGAAAATACTCATTTTACGGATAAAGTTAATTGAAAAGATGTTGTAGTAAATATAATTAGCTTTAATTTAAACACTAAACGACGTCAGTAGCCCATATAGTTTACTTATAAATCCTAAAAGTTTAAAAAATGGGAAAATTGCAGTTTTCTCTTCAGTTTGTTTTGAATGTAGTTTGAAAGAAAAAACCATGTACACCCACAAGAAATATGTATTAAAACTATTACTAAGTATTTATATTTAGTATTTATAATGTTATTTATTCAAGAAAAAAATTATTTATATTATTATTGATATTTATTGATTTTTATGAAACATATTAACCTGTATTAAAAGGACATTATGAGTTCCGAGCAATATAAGTCGTAAACTACGCATTTTTGTTTAATATTTTCTATACATTTTTAAAGTAGACTAAAATTGCTACAGTTTGACATCAGAACCAGTTCTGTAGCTTCAATAATTGCCGAGATACAGCTCTCTTAAAATAGAACTTTTTCCAAAAAAAGTGAAAATTTAAGATTTGGTCAATTTTCGACCGCCATCTTGGGGATAATACTCATTATAAGGGTAAAATTATAGTCAAAATGTTGTAGTAAATCTAATTAGCTTTAATTTAAGGGTGGAACGACGTCTCTAGGCCA
This sequence comes from Melanargia galathea, assembly GCA_920104075.1. Classification (NCBI taxonomy): domain Eukaryota; kingdom Metazoa; phylum Arthropoda; class Insecta; order Lepidoptera; family Nymphalidae; genus Melanargia; species Melanargia galathea. Next base: position 3,509,898 of record OV049872.1, on the reverse strand, counting down.
TATAGTTTACTCACAAACCTTAATGAACAATTATAACCAAAAATAATATCTTTGTAATGCAGGTTAATATGCTTCATAAATATCAATAAAATAAGATAAATATTTTTTTTTTTTTTCATAAATAACATTATGAATACTATAATAATAGATTAAATGTACATTTCTTGTGGATGTTCATGATTTTTCCTTTCAAGGTACTCACAAACCAAACTAAGCAGACCAAATTTACGAAAATTGTTTTCCCATTTTTTGGACTTTTAAGATTTGTGAGTAAACTATATGTCCTAGAGATGTCGTATTACCCTTAAATTAAAGTTAATTAGATTTACTATAACATTTTTACCTATAATTCTACACATAAAATGAGTATTATCCCCAAGATTTTCAAGAAAATTGACCAACTCTTAAATTTTCACTTTTTTTGAAAAAAGTTCAATTTTAGGAGAGCTGTATCTCGGCAATTATTGAAGCTACAGAACTGGTTCTGATGTCAAACTGTAGCAATTTTAGTCTACTTTAAAAATGTATAGAAAATATTAAAAAAATGCGTAGTTTACGACTTATATTGCTCGGAACTCATAATGTCATTTTAATACAGATTAATATGTTTCATAAAAATCAATAAATATCAATAATAATATAAATAATTTTTTTCTTGAATAAATAACATTATAAATACTTAATTTAAATACTTAGTAATAGTTTTAATACATATTTCTTGTGGATGTACATGGTTTTTTCTTTCAAATTACATTCAAAACAGACTAAAGAGAAAACTACAATTTTCGCATTTTTTAAACTTTTAGGATTTGTAAATAAACTAGTCTTTAGTCTACTTTAAAAATGTATAGAAAATATTAAACAAAAATGCGTAGTTTACGACTTATATTGCTCGGAACTCATAATGTCATTTTAATACAGATTAATATGTTTCATAAAAATCAATAAATATCTATAATAATATAAATAATTTTTTTCTTGAATAAATAACAATATAAATACTTAATTTAAATACTTAGTAATAGTTTTAATACATATTTCTTGTGGATGTACATGGTTTTTTCTTTCAAATTACATTCAAAACAAACTAAAGAAAAAACTGCAATTTTCGCATTTTTTAAACTTTTAGGATTTGTAAGTAAACTATATGGGCTACAGACCTTGTTTAGTGTTTAAATTAAAGCTAATTATATTTACTACAACATCTTTTCAATTAACTTTACTCGTAAAATGAGTATTTTCCCCGATATCGGGGTTTAAAATTGACCGAATCTTAAAATTTCACTTTTTTGGAATTAATTGTCAATTTTTGGAGAGCTGTATCTCAATAAATATTGAATTTAAAGAGCTAGTTTTGGTCTTAAATTGTAGCAATTTTAATCTACTTTAAAAAAGTATAGAAAAATATTTTTTTAGAAACGCATAGTTTAGGACGCATTCATCATATTGAAAAACCCAAAAAAAGTGCAAAAAATTTGCGGTTTTTCGAGTGCTACAAAATTAGCACAGGTCTTTCGAAGCTGCAAAATTGAATTTAGACTACTGGTAGTGGTCCTAACAACATATTAAAAAATCAGAACTAGCCGTTCGTTTGCGATTTTAATGTCAAATTTGACTGGCGTATAAGGTCTTAATCATCTTTTGGCAAAAACCACTCTTCCATCTTTTATACTTGGTGAGATAGACACCGATGTTTGTATGGCCGCCATCTTGAATCCGCCATTTTGGACTTTTTTTCAGCTGCCAATTGGATGATGTTTCGAGTAATTTTTGTTTGAGCACCTCCTACCTATCTTCAATACCTTGCCCGGGCTCCTCAACCAACTTCCAAACCCTCAATCATCATGTCTTCCCATATTTCTCTTTGAGAGTTTTCCAAAAAACCGCATTAAAGCCTTGCATAGTTCACAACTTGTAGTCTCTTCAATATTCGCCATACATTTTCTATGGAAAAATAAATTCCGCCATTTTGAATTTTTTTTCAATTCATCAAGTAGACCTTTGGATCCTCATCATCTTTTGCGAAGAAACCACTCTTCCATCTTTTATACCCTCCGAGATGGAGACCGACGAATTTTGTATGGCGGCCATCTTTTTTTCGCCATTTTGAATTTTTTTTCAGCTGACTGCCAATTGGATGACGTTTCGAGTGACATTTGCTCGAGCACCCCCCACCTATCTTCTAATACCTTAAGCGTGCTCTTCACCCGTCTCCGAAATCCTCAATCATCAGCTCTCTCCATATTTTTGTTCTACTTTAATTTTTGTCCTCTATACAAAACCATTATGGTCTAAGATACCATCATAGAGATTACTACCCTCATCTGTTATTTAATGCTGATAGAGATAATATGCTAGATAATTCATAGATTGATACATTGCACTTTGGTTGCCTGACTAAATTTGGTGCCTATGATGTTAAACACAAAAAAATGTAATCAATTTTTTTCGATCTGCTTCCCTCATCTGTTATTTAAACGAATTATATGTCAAATGAAAGATTATTTTATTCCCAATCGAACCGTATTTGGTTGCCTGGTCAAAAGTGGTGCTAAATCATGGTTGCCTGGATTTTAAGATATAAAATTTTCTGTGCGAGTGTTGAAAGTGACGGAAAAGTGTTGCGCGCGCAATTCCATTTGACAGACAAAGATGCAGTGAGGCAGGCGTGCACTCGGCAGGTGCTTAGTCTATACAAAGATTAAAACCATAGACTAGCTGTGCCTGTCCATTAAATATATTTGCAAAAAAAATAAGTGAGCGACGTAAGGAATAAGTAATAAAACGTAAAAAAGCTGTTTCTGAAAATTTTGTCTGTTTGTCTGTATGTTTGTGCATGTATTACGCAAAAACTACTGAATGGATTGAAATTAAACTAGGCATGATCTAAGTTCATACTACATAATAGCATATAGGATACTTTTTATCCCGAAATTCAGCACAGTTCCCTTGGGAGAGGGGATGAAAGTCAAAATGTGTACTTAGCTGTAATTCATTATCGCGTAGTCCGATTTCATTCATTTTTAGGGTTCCGTACGCAAAGGGTAAAAACGGAGCCTTATTAATGTCATTCAACGTTTTAATAAATAATCAACAAATTCTTTTTTGTTGAAGTAACAAAAAATTTAAATTTAGTGGAGAAATTCGAAAAAAGGCGTCCTTATTTTGTGTAATAGACAAAGATGACTTGACAGGTTGAAAATTGTTTGGAGTAAATCTCATTTCGTCTGCGAGCTAGAGACCTGTGACCGGCTGACAGACAGACAGACAGTCGAGTGACATTAACAGGGCTCCGTTTTAACCCTTTGGGTACGGAACCCTAAAAATGAATGAAATCGGACTACGCGATAATGAATTACAGCTAAGTACACATTTTGACTTTCATCCCCTCTCCCAAGGGAACTGTGCTGAATTTCGGGATAAAAAGTATCCTATATGCTATTATGTAGTATGAACTTAGATCATGCCTAGTTTAATTTCAATCCATTTAGTAGTTTTGCGTAATACATGCACAAATATACAGACAAACAGACAAAATTTTCAAAAACAGCTTTTTTACGTTTTATTACTTATTCCTTACGTCGCTCACTTATTTTTTTTGCAAATATCTTTAATGGACAGGCACAGCTAGTCTATGGTTTTAATCTTTGTATAGACTAAGCACCTGCCGAGTGCACGCCTGCCTCACTGCATCTTTGTCTGTCAAATGGAATTGCGCGCGCAACACTTTTCCGTCACTTTCAACACTCGCACAGAAAATTTTATATCTTAAAATCCAGGCAACCATGATTTAGCACCACTTTTGACGAGGCAACCAAATACGGTTCGATTGGGAATAAAATAATCTTTCATTTGACATATAATTCGTTTAAATAACAGATGAGGGAAGCAGATCGAAAAAAATTGATTACATTTTTTTGTGTTTAACATCATAGGCACCAAATTTAGCCAGGCAACCAAAGTGCAATGTATCAATCTATGAATTATCTAGCATATTATCTCTATCAGCATTAAATAACAGATGAGGGTAGTAATCTCTATGACTGTATCTCCCACTATTAGTGAAAAAAAAAATTTTCATACAAAATTTTACAGGAGGGCCGATGAATGAGTGAGTCAGTGAATCAGAACGAACAGCTATATATATATTAATATTAATAACCCGGATGGGTGTCCCTTGACACATCTCAAGTTTTTTTTATGGAAAGGTTACATTACTTTCATAACTTAATCAAGTTTCGTATAATTTCAGCATGATCTGATTTAATTTTTAATGTCCTTTTAAGGTCTAGACTACTTACTTAATGGTTAACAAGTAAGCAAGTAAATACATTATTTAATAAGTTTCCGGAATAAACTAAATATCATGTCACGGTCGCTCAATGACTTCTGCCATTGAAGTTGAAACAAAACAAAGATATTTAATCGAATCACGAACGGAATATCCGCATTCGTAATGAGTTCCAGATTGGATAATTCGCTTCATGTTCATTGAGTCATAACCACGCTCACGAGTACCATAGATACGGACTATTCGGGACAATCCTGAACAAGAAACGTACGTAATTTTTTTTAAATTAAGTATGCAAATTGCGATTGACGACCTTCATAGCTGGAGGAAACATGACAAGCTAGAGAAGCGCGCTTGCTTGGAAGGTGCCTTGGCACTGTTGAAGGTACTCGAATTATATTTGCGTGACAGGAACGTGAACGCCAAAACGGTATTCCAAATTCCACACCGGTTTGTATCAGACACGTAAAGCAAAAATGTTTCGGGTGATTCGATGTTACCTACATACATAATGATGTCAACGCTCACAAACTCCTTGCTATCCTGCGGTATAAGATGAATGAGAAACAAGTTTATGAAACTGAATACACTAAAAGCTTTTCCGAAACATAAGTTTTGCATACATAAATATATACGTATTGTAACCTCTAAAATGTAAAGCATGTGCTGTATTATAATTTAAAAAAAATTCAAAGCCAAAGCTACATCCAAATCGTTTTTACTAATATTACGAGTATGCATTGTCAATAGAATTGACAACAACGGTCGGAGTTAGTGTTATGTTTGATGGATTCAGGTACGATCGAAACATCACATCCTTTCCACCCTGGATCGATGATTGTAACGGGACCATTCCGTGCATATTCAAACACACAGGTCCCCTACCCCGGGGTCAAGTGGTGACTTTTGAAAATTGACAGCAGAATCGATAAAAGTTGAGTAATATCCGATGTCGTGACTGTCAGGGTCGAAACATGACTATTGGTGTGATTAACAAAATTTTGGCGACCTCTCTCACATTTAATTAAAACATTTTCACAATAATTTTAAGATATTTCTTAAACTAGAAGATGCCCGCAACTTCGTCCGCGTGGATTTAGATTTTTGAAATCCTGTGAGAACTACTTCTTCTTCCGGGATAAAAGTTACCTATGTCAATTTCCGGGACGCAAGCCACCTCTGTACCAAATATCGTATAAATCGGTTGAACGGACGGACCTTTAAGAATCCCGTGGGAATTCTTTACTTTTCCAGGATAAAAAGTAGCCTACGTCCGTCCCCGGGATGTAAGCTACCTCTGTACCTACCTTAGGGGAGAGACCTGTGGCCTAGCCGCTACAGCACATATCAGTCGATCGCGCTTGCAAACGTCGATACTGTAAATATGGGTAACTTGATGGATGACCGACTTAGGTCTTTTCTTTTCCTCCGCGCAAACGAAATCAAGCCTAATGACTATAAGCATTATCCCCTCCATTATCCATACACGATCTTTATGAAATATTTGTAATATGACATGCGAGTTGTTTTTCATACAATAAATCAAAGGAAATTGATTTATTATACGAAAAACAAGTCGATCTCATATTCATGAGACAACACTGTAACATGAGCTAGACTATAAAAAATGTGGCGTTAACTAGATAGAATTATTATCCCATGGCCTTTGAAATTAACATAAACTTATACGTTACAATTTTATTAACCATGTTTTTTTCCGCATTCTCTGCAGATAAAGTAGATTAGGGTCCATATGTTATTGTCAAAGTTAAGACAGGACTTCGACATCCTATTGGTTCGAAAAGTCTTGGCGTAAAATTAAGAACTCCAGAAGTTTAAAGATTGATGACTTATTTTTTTTATTTCATAAATTGCGAGCAAATGAGCAAGCGGGTCACCTGATGTTAAGTGACTACTGTCGCCCATGTTACACACTAATAGATATTATAGAGGCGAAAATTTTTGTGTGTATGTATGTATGTATGTGTGTATGTTTGATACTCTTTAAAGCCGCAACTACAGAACTGATTTAGCTGAAATTTAGAATGGAGATAGATTATGCCCTGACTTACCACATAGGCTACTTTATTATGCTGAAAAAAATCACAGTTCCCGGGGATTTTGAAAAATGGAAATTTGCTATAGCAATCTACAGCTACAGCTATAAGTAGATTACTATAGCAAACTTCCTTGAAAATAGGTATAAAGGTTGGAAAAGGGAGCGCCCTCGGGATTTGTGAAAACCCGAAATCCATGCGGGCGAAGCCGCGGGCAGAAGCTAGTGGTCCATATACGAGAGCTCCTGAGTCCTGACCAGATTTCGAGATTTCCTGATCATGAAACTGATCTCTCTCTCCTGCAGAAGATTGATATCTTTTTTTTATTCGACACTAAGATAACCCTTGACGGCGATCTCACCTGGTTGTAGGTGACGAATGCAGTCTGATGGCCTCTCCACATTCCCGCGCGATTCACGGCGCAATTCACGCCGTGCATCGCAGCGTGGATCGCACCAAGAATAACTGTCTTGGTTCCACTCTCGCAAACATTCGCGTCAAGTTAACAGTACAGTTCGCGAACCCTTTGTCGCGGGAAAAAAAACGACATTAATCGGGGGAAAAGCCGCGAACGCGGCGCGGAGCCGTGAAGAATACGCGAAACGGTACTACGCTCATGTTTCGCGGCTTCGCGCGCGATTCACGCGGGAATGTGGAGAGGCTATAAGATGGACGCGGGCCAACATGGAAGGGGTATGGAAATTTAATTAAACCCATGCTCCGAATCGGTAGGTACTCGCCACATCGCTAAGTCTATTTGCGGCACCTCTTTGCCAGTAGGGTGTTAACTAGCCATGGATGAAGTCTCCCATCAGACTAGAACACAGTCAATTTAGAAATAATTATGTCCCTGTAATTCCCAAATTATCCTTGCGGGAAATCGAACCCGGCACCACCGACTTATAAGACCATAGCGCTCACTGTTGCGTCAGGGAGATAGTTAAAGTTATCCTAAAGAGATTTTCCCCACATGACATACCCACCACTAATAATACCTCTTTCAACTGAATACGTATAATTATACTTATCCTAAATGAATGATTGTTTATTATTTTTAATTTCTGTGATGAGATCGCAAGAGCGTAAATAAAAAATTGGAAGATTTGGACGCTTGAACTATGAACTTATAGATTAAGATTTGTACGTATTTCATAATGGAATATTCCTATATTGTTTTGGTATATATCATAACAACAATATTTTACCGACCGAATTTTGGCAACGGCGGTCAACCTCAACGGAGACTAAGCCAATACTCAGAAGATATTATATAGTGCACGAATGTGTACGCACACACAGGTGCACTCTCCTTTTCCTCACATGAGAACTAAGTGCGATTGTTTTTTTATCCGACTACGGCAAAGCCAACAGGAAGGGTTATGATTTTAGCAGTCTATGTATGTATGTTTGTATCAGATTCGCTGTGTTCCACCGTAGCGCCTAAACTACTGGGCCGATTTTGATGAATGAGGTGTCAATTGATCCGTTGTTATAGTCCAGGTGACATATAGGCTACATTTTATATACGAAAAAAATCGAGAAGTGACCTTCGCGGCTTAAACTAGAATATTAAGTTATTTTCGGATAGACATAACAGATGGCGCCACTAGCTGTTTGCCCCGCGCTTTCTTCCGTTCGAATTCTTATTAGTATGCAGTTGAATACATCTCTTGTTTAAAGATACCCAGATTATAAGTATCAGTTGAGCCAATGGTAAAGGTACGAGAAAATTTTCCGATCCTCCATACTGATATAGGAAAGGGATCCCATATAGTACCAGCGACCAAAGTGCAGATATAGTCCTAAAGATTGTCAACCTCTGGCAGGAAACGGCTAGTCTTGCGCATAGTAGTTCTCGACCGGGAGCGCTCAATTTAGTTCCCAGTTCCGTAGTACTAGGTCGCTCTTTTAGTTCACCAGCTCCCGTCTTGAACCAGAAAGTGTATAGTTCGTTTCAATAGAGTTGAGCTAAAATGTAAACCAACACACCTTTTTGCTAAAAAAAACTACAGAATGGATTGAAATGAAACTTGGCACGATTTAAGCTTGTAGTCTTAAATCGTGCCAAGTTTCATTTCAATCCATTCTGTAGTTTTTTAGCAAAAAGGTGTGTTAGTTTACATTTTAGCTCAACTCTATTGAAACGGACCATTAGTCATCATGCAATAGCTCGGACGATGCAGGGCTCTTGCTCACTCTCGGTTCTCTAACGAACTAAGGAGCTGCGGATTTGACAATCTGGGAACTAGGTCGCATCGTTCACATAAAGGACCTAGTTCTAGGACCTAATTCGTTCGCGAACTACACAAGACTAGAAACGGCTCCACAACGTCTCTGATCAAACATGTCAAAAGAGGATTCCGTGGAGGTCAAACACAAACTCTCATAAAATAGGCCTGTAAGTGTTAGTGTAGGCTTATTTTACGAGAGTTCCGGTCGTTGACACCGATAAACCTCGATTCAAAGGCGTTATCTCGCACGCGAATGCGGAACCAAAATGCGGATAATTGCCGTTTATTTTGCTGTGTGTATACCAATTAATTTAATAGCTGTTATTTTTACCCCCGACGCAAAAACGACGGGGTGTTACGAGTGTAAGTTTGAAGTGTGTGGTGTGTGTGTTTGTGTGCGCGTTTGCGTGTGCGTGTGTGTGTGCGCGTTTGCGTGTGCGTGTACGTGTGTCTGTCCGTTCCCCGGCCCCGTAGCGTTCAAACGGGTGAACCGATTTGAATGCGGTTTTTTGTCTGAAAGGTGAATTTGTCGGGAGTGTTCTTAGCTATGTTTGAAGGAAATCGGTCCAAGATGACAACTTGACAAGATGGCGGATAACATATTTTATCACAACGCCCTCAATATGGGTATCAAATGAAAGGGTTTGACTAGTAGACCGGTCTATAGTGGTCCACTATAGACCGGTCAAATTAGACATCCACTATTAGTGGATGTCTATCAGTTGATAGGGGCTATCGTATAAGACTAAAAATTAGACTAACTAAAACTTCGTGAGACTTGGTAGATATATTAAATTTAGAAATCGAAACTCGACAATTTTTTCGATTTCAAGAAAGGGTGACATGATTAAATATTATATGATTTGACTGTGGGTAATAGAAAAATTTGGTTGTGGTATAACTTCCCACATGAACATAAATCTACTATTTTTGGTAGGTATGATGAGGCCTTTTTGATGAGGCAATCAAGCTGGACACAAATCATTGGTTTAAAAAAAAAAATGAATAAACGGCCAGAAGCGTTATTACCTAGACTACCACTGAAAAGTACGTAAAATAATAATTTTATAGAGCGTAACTAAGTATATCTTATTCTTATGATGTCTACAGAGCATAAGACCGACACACCCCGGCTGTATCCAGGGACGCGAGCAAAGTAATTGAATGTATAACTATAGTCGGACTTTTAATTCGATGCAGTAAACTGACGTTTCATGGATTGCTACTTTGTATAAATGAAATGAATTGAATCTATCACATCACTATTAAGATTAGGTTGACAACATTATTTTACGAAATTACATTTTGAAACGTCAGTTTACTGCATCGAATTAAAAGTCGAAGTATACACAATGTCGAGAGCCGGACAATTTATACCTATGCGTGCTAGTTCGTTGAACTTTATTTTTGTGTAAAATATAAATATTTTCTCACATTTATATACCCTTGCACTTGATTACAGTGCACACTTACTGTATATAAACAAGTTTTACCATTTTCGATCGAGTAATTGAGGCCACTAGGAAACAAACGCGTTTCCTAGTAACCTCAGTCGCTTCAAAGTTGGTTTTTTTGATTGTCAAAGAGACTGCTGGTTGGCTACATAAAGCCATTGAATTATTATGTACTAACGTACTTTCGTTTATTACAACTTACTCAATGCATAAAGCATGATTTATCCGCAGACCTTTGCGGATAAAGGGGCTGTCCCTTTAGACTTTGCTGAAAGGTCAAATTCAATAGTTCCTAAAATCCTAAGTAGTTTGCAAGGGGATTTTGGTAGTTTTAGGGAAATTTACAAATTTAGAAGACAAATAATTAATTTACGTAAACGTAGAGTTTAATTTGATGATATATTTATTAATATAATCATTGAAGGTAGCAAACTAATAACTAGATCAATCCTTAATAATTCTAGGTATACCTACTAAGCGTATTCATTGATTTTTTAGCTAAATAAACTACGTATATATATGTCGCATAATCTTGCACCTTTGTATATTCTATTCTAATATTTATAATTTGCCAGCACCATATTATTCAGCGCCAGCCGCGTCCCCGCGCTGTAGGTGGGGAATCAGGTTTTAATAATTCAGGCAGTCAACCGGCGAACGAGCCTCCTTTAATATTCCGTTTCAATTCGTATTCGTATAAGCGTTAACTGTGTTTGACTTCGAATAATTTACGTAATATAAAACATGAGATGTTCGCAACAAAGAATTTATTTTTAGAAAGGTTATATTTTACGTTTAAGTGCTACGTTGGGAACTCAAGGAATGTGCGACCTCGCACCGGAAAGTGCAGTAGGTATTGGCAGACCCCAACTAGCTATCAACTTGACTGATGACATCAGAAGAGTCATATCCTTACAACGTTGAGCCGTTGGATACGAGCGGCACAAGATCGCTGCGTGTGGAAGTCCCTACAAGAGTCCGGCAGTAGAGGTCTATCGGTTGATGTAGACGACGACGAAGTGAAATCCGTTCTAACTACATAGAGCAACGGCTGGACTTTGGTGGATACAGTTGGAGTATTACCGACTAGAACCTATCCGAGTTAGTTCGGCGTGCCTGAAGTACGTCGAAGATGCAAGCGAAGAATACCAGTAGGAACTACAATGAATATAAAATTATTTTGCTATAATCTGCTAACAGTGACAAATTTGTAGGCACAACACCACACAAATTCACCACAAAACAAACTCGACGATCGTTTCGCTCCGACACCGGAGCATCTTCAGGAGATGTCGACTTCACAACGGACGATTGCAAAGTCAAGTCCGTTGTGAAGTCGACATCTCCTGAAGATGCTCCGGTGTCGGAGCGAAACGATCGTCGAGTTTGTTTTGTGGTCAATTTGTGTGGTGTTGTGCCTACAAGATTGTGTGGTGTTGTGCCTACAAAGTCACTGTTAGCGGATTATAGCAAAATAATTTTATATTCATTGTATATCATGGAATTCCGCAAAGTAACGCCTGCTTCCATTCAACCAGTAGGAACTATCAAGCGTCGAGGCAGATCTAACCGCAGCCGTAGTACTATTATATATTCTGTGCCGCAGCACATTGGCTGGCGCAACGCGCCTGGCGGGCTGAGGTCCGCGCGGCCCGTAGTATGACTTGCGCCGTGTCGTATGAACACAGTCATGATTCCATTCCACGATTCCATTCCATCATCCCACCATGAATCTCTAGATGGATTCGGGCATACTCCGGTGTACTTCTACTTGGGATCAGCCGTTGTTTTATACGAAGGTATAGGTACCAGGACGTTATGTAGCCTAGGAGTATAACACACGAAACGCTATGAGGAAACACACGATTTATTAGAATCTAATTAGTAATCAATTATTATGAGAGAATCAATATACTCACAAACACAGAAAGGATTTTATACATAAATGGAATAAATAAACACATACCTACCATACAAGTAAACACATACCTAAATCTCCTGCAGTCGAGCAAAAAGTTATTTTAGTACCTACCTACTACAGCTTTTTAAAATAAATATTTTTTGTTCACATTCAAAATATAGCATTTATTTTTTGTTACTACCTCAATTTGCATATTCCAAATTTAGCTTTTGAAACGACGTGAAGGTAGAATAATATGCAAATGCGACAACACTAATAAGATAAGATGTAAAGCAGCATATGTATGAAGTTTATTCTCTCACACCTCTCTCTATTCGTTCATTCACTCTAACCTAACCTTCAAAAATATATTGTCCTTCGAAAGCATAGCTATATATATACGTCGTATGCACATATTAGATATTTAGATAGGTATTAGGTAGGTATTATAAGTTTATTCATCTTTGAGATATCAGACGCCGTACAAACATCGAGATGAAAGGAAGGATTTTATAAGGCATCGCGGGGACTCACGAGTATTGAAGATGTATTACAAGTATAAATTAAAAATTTGAAAAACCCCCGACATTAACCGTTTTGTGGTGGCGTGCACTTTGGATTTGCATAGTGCTATTCTACTAGTCAAGCCCTTTCATTCGATACCCATATTAAGGGAGTTGTGAAAAAATATGTAATCCGCCATTTTGGACCGATTTTCATCAAACATAGCTAACAACACTCGATTAATTCACCTTTCAAACAAAAAAAAAACCGCATTCAAATCGGTCCACCCGTTTGAGCGCCACAGGGGAACAGATAGACACATACACACACACACACAGACACGTCAAACTTATAACACCCCGTCGTTTATTTTCGCGTCGGGGGTTAAAAATATAAAACCACAGTGCAGTGAAAGGCACAAAGTACATATATACAAGTAAAGCTTTGATAGAAGTATAAGTACGCTATAAGTCTCTGTATACGTCGCAGAGTTGTAAAGCGGATTCAATCTAAAGTTTTGGAGGTCGATTGTTTGACATTTACCAGTTGGAGTCATGGAGGACACGCTTTGGCTCTCCACTCTCCTTGTACATTTTCGGAGCGCAAAGCGCATCTAATTTTTAACCGACTTTAAAAAGGAGGTTTTGTATTCGACCCTTATGTATGTATCTACATACATTATGGATGAATGTATGTATGTAAGATCGCGATTATTTCAGAAACCAAAAAACCAACCGATTTTGATGATTGTTTCACTATCGTAATCTACATATTTTCAGGAAGGTATTTATCACACCTATAGTTATCATTCTTATGTACGAACTCAACGAAGCTACACGCATAAATGTACCCATATGTCACTAACATTTTTGGTTGATACACTGATTTCTCTAGACTATTGAACAGAAATCAGTGTAATTTTTTCCAAATTCCGGGTCGGGCAAATAATTATTAGGTATTGGGTTTTTCCGTCAAGAAATTATCTGTGCCAGCCAGCAGTTGGTAGTGGGCGGTGTCTCACCCCCGTGTCTCGGAGAGCACGTTAAGCAGTCGGTCCCGGTTATTATCACTATCATGTACCAACCCGCATTGGTGCATACTGCAGCGTGGCGGGTCTAAGCTCTAAACCCTCTCTCCTATGAGAGAGGAGGTTTGTGCCCAGCAGTGGGACGTTATAAAACGCTGTGGTGGTGGCGGATGACTGTTAAACTTTATTCTTCTATTAAGTAATCGGGCAATAACGCTAAGACAACATTTCGACAGTGGCACATTTATCACAATGAAAGCTTAACTAATTTCGTCCGCTAATCTTGCACAAGGGTTTATTTGGACAGCCATTTCAAGCCAGAATATTCGATGGAGCATTTATTCTAATACCCGACCGTCTATAGCATAATCGATTGTAATAAATAATGGGCGACGTTAAACGGAACATGTTAGCCGCAACGCAGCGCATACTGTAATATTTATGAGGTCTATGATTGCGGGCGAGCGGAGCGTAGCAGTTTAATGTGCACCCGCTTTATAATACGCCCGCATTCTAGAATCTATTATGGCCTGATATCACAATTTAAGATAAATTTCTTCTGAACCCGCTCCGTTATTTTTCTATTTAAACTATGTTAACTAGACAATTATTATCAATTTAATCAAATAAGACAATTTGTATAGATTAACTAATTGAAGGCAATGTTTGTAGATAAGCTCTAACAAGTATAAATTAAAAATTTAAAAAACCCCCGACATTCGCCATTTTGTGGCGGCGGCCATCTTGGATTTGAATACTAGTCAAGCCCTTTCATTTGATACCCATATTAAGGGAGTTGTGAAAAAATATGTAATCCACCATTTTATAGCGGCAGCCATCTTGGACCGATTTTCATCAAACATAGCTAACAACACTCTCGACTAGTTCACCGTTCAAACAAAAAAAACCGCATTCAAATCGGCCCACCCGTTTGAGCGCCACAGGGGAACAGACAGACAGACAGACACACACACACACACACACACAGAGACACACACACAGACACACCCACAGACACACACACAGACACTCACACACAGACACACACACACACACACGCACACACGCACGCACGCACGCACGCACACACACACACACACAGACACGTCAAACTTATAACACCCCGTCGTTTTTGCGTCGGGGGTTAAAAACTAAGGTGCTGCGCAAACGTAACACTTTTAGTTACAGACATGGGACACAGTCGGTCGCTGTGTCCGGTGTCTGCCACCGGACACAGTCCCCGTTTGCTAGTATGAACTCTTTATAGAAGACTTAAATAATATCTCTTTATAGTTAAGACAGATGCACACTACTCACCGTGGTTGAGCCTGAACTTGAGATGTTTCTCCATGACAGAGGGCGCGACCAGGCTGGAGATCTCGTCGAGCGCGAGCGCCGCGCCGGCCGAGCAGCGGTCGTCGGGGCAGGACACCTCGTAAGCGCCGTTGCACACCTCGAACTCTACGTACGCTTTCATACACTGCGAAAGAGACGCTACAGTAAGTAATTGAATATTATACGGTGATAGCCTAGTGGTTTAGACACCTTTCTTCCTTTCGGGGGGACCGAGTTCGAGCCTCGGCACGCAACTCTACCTTTCCGGAGTTATGTGCGTTTTAAGCTATTAAATATCACTTGAAGAAAAACATCGTGAGGAAACCTGCACGCCTAAGAGTTCTCCGTAATGTTCTCAAAGGCGTGTGAAGTCTACCGATCCGCACTAGGCTAGCGTTGTGGACTACGGCTTAAACCCTTTTCATTCTGAGAGGACACCCGTGCCCTGTAGTGGGCCAGTAATGGTCAATGGGTTGATAATGATGATTACATATTACGTAACCCTAATTGACACATGGATTGTTAGTGTTGATACTCCTCTGGTAGATCTCTCGTGGACAAACGACATAAAACGTGTCGCAGAGAGGCGCTGGACACATACGTTGCAAGACCGAGGAGTGTGGAAATCTACATTACAAGAAACATTATTTCGAATCACGCTGGCATCTTGGGTTACAATGCCATACTTTATCATTTGTTAATCATTCGTATCAGACGATGGTAATGAAAACACTGATTAAACGAGGAAAACCAACAATCCCATTAGTATTACATAAATCCACGTGAAACGCAAATGAAACGATCACGTCGCTTGATACGTAGCAATTAGTAAACAGATTTATCTGATTGTCATCTTATTTATGGCTGTAAAGCTTAGCGCCCACTTGAGACTGTTCGCATCAGAAACTCGAATGTGTTCAAATAGGTGAGTGACATTCAAAAAGTGTAAGCTGTACCAATTTTGCAAAGTAAATGAATCGGAAATCTAAAGGCCTGTGTCACCGCCTTCTGATAAGTGTCGGATAGCTTATTCACAACTTTGTCACTGGACATTAATTAAGAAAGTGACAAAACTTACATACGTATAGGCTATCCGACACTTATAAGAAGGTGGTGAAACAGACCCTTAATCTATCCAAAATTTGGTTCATATAAATCAAATTTTGGATAACAACTCCAACTCAATTATATTAACTTTGGCGAACGATTGAACCTTAATTTTAACCAAGAAGGTACAAATGCTAAAATATTGCATTTTGTTTTTTATTTACCGTTATCTTACTGTAAATGTCGGTCTTGCAAATGACTCTAATACTTAGAAATAAACTTATAGTCTTACTCAGGACTTGTTTTTGTTTATAAAACACTAAGTGCCTGTTTCACCACCTTCTGATATGTAGGTATTAGATAGCTATCTACAACTTTTGTCTTTGTCACTTGACATAAAGTAAGAAAGTGACAAAACTTACGTTTAGGCTATCCAACACTTATCAGAAGGTGGTGAAACAGGCCGTTATTGGTTGAAAATAACCACCTTCCACGTGCAGTAATGCAGTTAGCAATTTAACTAAACAACCGCGCGTGCAGTATGTGAACTTAGTGGAGACAAATCTCCCGACAATTGTTATCAAGTACTGTGTATTTCAATTGTAATGAGTAATGATATGATGGCGGTAGTGCACGCGATCCGAGTCATCCGACGCACTATTACCGGCTTCCTGTCCCCTGCAAGATGGTGCGATTTGGCAAGCAAAATATCCCCAGTACTGTCGTGATTTTTCAAGAGGGTAGTTTTAAATAAAGGCGAATACGTTTGCCAACTCAATATAAGGGATCGCAGCTCGACGAATCGAGGAGTCTCTCTTGAGCACGCTTTAGGTGCGGTCGTGTCTGTGTTGAATACTCAGTGAATTGTGGAAAGAGAGTGTGGTGCCGTTGGCTGGTAGGGTGAGTGATTTGCTGTCTGTTCTAGTTTTGGTGTGATTGGATATTGTGTTGGTTTGTCCTATTGTGGGGCCTTTATTTGGTATTTGGGGATTACTTGGTTAGAAAGTCGATGTCATCAGGCTAGGTTGGTGTGCGATTGGACGACTGTAAGGGGCGGTTCCGGAGGCTGTACCGTTAGGTTAGGTTAGTTCCACGTCATCATCACGGATATCATGCCACGAGTTGGTTAAAGTTAGCGAATTCTTCACAGTACAATTAATAGTAAAGGATCATTTTCATTGGTCGGTAAGGCCGGTTTTAGTATCACGCTGATCGTCGGCGCGTAGGTGGTCATCACCGATTGTCAGTGCGAGTCGTTTTAGTATCGTGCTGATCGCCGCAATCGCGATTCGATATATGATGGTACGTATACTTCGCCGGCGCGTACGTTTACCGTGAGTCGTGACACTAAAACGCTCACGGAAGACAGAGGCGCGTGTGCGACGTTCGGCGCCGACCGCTCAGCTACGCTGACTTGCGGTGCGTACCGCCGCGCACCGAAAGCGACCTATATTCTATAGCAACCAAACATATTAGCCTGTCAGCGCCGAAGATCAGCGTGACACTAAAACCAAGTATCAAAATTCACAATGATTTATTTCATGTAGGCCAACTAGCGCTGCTAATACTAAGTCAAGACTCTACCACCGGTTCGGAAAGCAGATTCTGCCGGCAAGAGTTGAAAATAACTTCTAGAGTTGCCCTTTTCAAAAAACCAAATGTTATATGTAATACTTAGAGCTATTCAATGTAACAAATTACTTTTTGTGGGCAGCTGAATGCAAAGCCGATTGCTTCCATGCAACTTTGCCATTAGGAAATTCTTCAACTGTGTAATAAATAACCTCGAGTTAATTAATCTATACTAATATAATAAAGCGGAAGAGTTTGTTTGTTTGTTTGTTTGTTTGTTTGTTTGTTTGAACGCGCTAATCTCTGGAAGTACCTATCGGATTTGAAAAATTCTTTTTGCATTTGGTAGTCCAACTTTTGGGGCAGGTTATAGGCTATTTAATATCCCTAAAATCCTCCCCTAAGGGGGTAAAATGGGGGTAGGAAGTTTGTATGAAAGTCCTATGTTTTTAAAGTTACAGACCTGAAAATCGGCATTTAGATTATTAGTTTTAAATAATAAAACTCTGTATATTTTATTTTGAAAAATCTTCCCTTAAGGGTGGTAAAATAGGGGATGAAAGTTTTAATGGGAAGTTTTAATTATATTTCTTCTATTATCAACTTGAAATTTGGAAGGTAGGTTAATTCTACGGCTTAGATATCAGCCTAGAAAATGTTTCACAAAAATCCTCCCCTAAGGGGGTAAAATGGGGGTAGGAAGGTTATGTTTTTGAAGTTACAGATATGAAAATAGGCATTTAGATTATAATTTTTAAATGATAAAAACCTGTATAAGTTATTCTGGAAAATCTCCCCTTAAGGGTGGTAAAATAGGGGATGAAAGTTTTTATGAAAGTCCTATGTTTTTAAAGTTACAGACCTGAAAATCGGCATTTAGATTATGAGTTTTAAATAATAAAACTCTGTATATTTTATTTTGAAAAATCTTCTTTTAAGGGTGGTAAAATAGGGGATGAAAGTTTTAATGGGAACTAAAAACGATCGCAGCGCCCTCTGGCGGCCTAACTTGAAGTGATCACAGCGCCCTCTGGCGGCCTAACTTGAAGTGATCACAGCGCCCTTTGGCGGCCAAAACTGGAAACTAAAAAACGATCACAGCGCTCTCTGGCGGCCTAAGCCGGAAACTTGAAGCAATAGCAGCACTCTCTAGCAGCCAAAACTGGAAACTAAAAAACGATTACAGCGCCCTCTAGCGGCCAAAACTGGAAACTAAAAACGATCGCAGCGCCCTCTGGCGGGCTAACTTGAAGCGATTACAGCGCCCTCTGGTGGCCAAAACTGGAAACTAAAAAACGATCACGGCGCTCTCTGGCGTCCTAAGCAATAACTTGAAGCAATAGCAGCGCCCTCTAGCAGCCAAAATTGGAAAATAAAAACGATCGCAGCGCCCTCTGGTGGCCTAGGCCAGAAACTTGAAGTGATTGCAGCGCCCTCTTGCGGTCAAAACTGGAAACTAAAAATGATCGCAGCGCCCTTTAGCGGCCTAAGCCGGAAACTCGAAGCGATTGCAATGACCTCTGACGGCCACAGGCGGAATCTCGATACGACAGCTGCGCCCTCTGGTGGCCGAAGGCAATTAAATAAATACTAAATTAATAACTAAATCAATAAATAAATAAATTATTTAAAGCTTTATAGTTAACTAGCTTCTGCCCGCGGCTTCGCCCGCGTGAATTTCGGTTTTGAACAAATCCCGAGGGAATCGTGGAGTTCCGGTTCCCGTTCCCGCTCCCTTTTCCTACCTTTATACTTAAAATATCAAGCAAGGTCGCTATAGTAAATAGTAATCTACCTATAGCTGTAGATATAGATTTCGGGTTTTTTGAAATCCCGTGGGAACTGTGCATTTTTCCAGGATAAAAAGTAGCCTATGTGTTGCCAATGCATGCTACACAGCAAAGTATTGGAATAATGGGTTATGTGAGCGTGATTTACCTAAGAACAGTCAGCGCCCTCTGTGGCGTTTTGGAGGTCTATATATATTTTAGTTAGGTTACAGGAATACTTTTCCGGGATAAAAAGTTACTTTATGTGTTAAATCAGGGCATAAGCTATCTCCATTCAAAATTTCAGCCAAATCGGTTCAGTAGTTGCGGCGGAGAAGAGGAACAAACATACACACAAACTTAATAACTTAATAACGCCTTTATAACATTAGTGTGATTGTTATTTTCCTCGCTAGAGAGCTCCGATAGCATACGCGTCCGATCGCTGCTAAATTCAAAATGCTATATGGGGAGAACTTTACGCACCGCCCCGGCCGGTCGGCTGGAACCGCGCGCCGCGCGTAAAGGCTATGTCCCGCAATTTTTAAATCTGTAATATCTTCGAAAATATTCATTTAAATCATATGCTGTAAAGGGCCATATAGATCTATAATAAATCAACAATGTACTTAAGGTATTTAATTAGATAAGGATTTATGCTGTATTGGTTAAAATCGCTTCTAAAATTAGCCATTATTTGTCGTAAAAAAGTAAATGACAAATGTGGGATATCCATAAGAGATAGACATATACCATCGCGGAGTTTTCTATAGACCTTTTCAATGTGTACAATACTTAGTACATTATATTGATAAATCTCGTAGGGTTCAGCCTGCGTTTGCAATGTAAGCGGAAAAAATGTAATTATTTACGACATCACATTAGAAACCTCAAAAATAACAGTATTTCTCCACAATTTAATGGATGTTATTATACATATAAACCTTCCTCTTGAATCACTCTATCTATTAAAAAAAACCGCATCAAAATCCGTTGCGTAGTTTTAAAGATTTAAGCGTACAAAGGGATATAGGGACAGAGAAAACGACTTTGTTTTATACTATGTAGTGATAATTATCTAAATGTGAAAGTGTGGATATTTGGATGTTTGGATGTTTAGATGTTTGGATGTTTGTTACTCTATAACGTCGCAACTACTGAACAGATTTGGCTGAAATTTTGAATGGAGATATGCCCTGACTTAAAACATAGGCAATTTTTTATTCTGGAAAAATCCACAGTTCCCACGGGATTTAGAAAAAACCCAAATCTACAGCTATAGGTAGATCAATATAGCAAACTACCTTGAAAGTAAGTATAAAGGTTGGAAAAGGGAGCTGGAACGGGAACCAGAAATCCACGATTCCCTCAGGATTTGTGAAAAACCGAAATTGACGCGGGCGAAGCCGCGGGCAACAGCTAGTGTGTTATAAAACGACTTCAAAAAAAGAAGGTTGTTCTCTATCGAACTATATTTTTTACTAGCGACCCGCCCCGGCTTCGTACGGGTAGTTTATTACAATTTTCACAGGGATCTCTATTTTTTTAAAATAAAATATAGCCTATGTCACTCAGGAATAATGTATTTTTATTTAATTGAAACACCGGCTTTAACTCACGTGTATTTTGTCGGAGTGTGCCCGACTAGTTTCGAGCCCATCCGGGGCCCTTAGTCATGAGCATGTTCGCGCGGCGCGGCGCAAATCAAACTGCGAGCCGCTCGCGCTGCTGCGCGGAGAGCGCGCTGCGAGGGGGGCTGAGGTTGGGGGGAAGCTGGCTCCGTCACAGCTTCCGACGGTTCATGCTGGTCTTCATCGCTGACACCGTCGTCGTATTGGAGGCATGCCGAACTCACAGTGTCTGGTTCCAAATTTTGCGATCGCGTAGTATTGGCGTTAAAAAGCGGTTTCCACGCTGGTGGCAAAACCCATCCACTATCCCGATTGAAATTCGGGTTACGACTTATTTCGATCGCTTCTCGTATTTTCCGCGGTACTAGATGCTTTTCCCTGGATAATACGGTAGCCTTGTCGAAACGTATGTAGTGAGTCGTACCCGAATTGTGTATGTGTTCCGCTATTGCTGAAACCATTGGTGAGACTCGTCGCAACATACAAACGAGGATAAGGGAACACATCCGCAGCGTTAAAAATGTGGACACCAATGGTTCAGCAATAGCGGAACACATACACAATTCGGGTACGACTCACTACATACGTTTCGACAAGGCTACCGTATTATCCAGGGAAAAGCATCTAGTACCGCGGAAAATACGAGAAGCGATCGAAATAAGTCGTAACCCGAATTTCAATCGGGATAGTGGATGGGTTTTGCCACCAGCGTGGAAACCGCTTTTTAACGCCAATACTACGCGATCGCAAAATTTGGAACCAGACACTGTGAGTTCGGCATGCCTCCAATACGACGACGGTGTCAGCGATGAAGACCAGCATGAACCGTCGGAAGCTGTGACGGAGCCAGCTTCCCCCCAACCTCAGCCCCCCTCGCAGCGCGCTCTCCGCGCAGCAGCGCGAGCGGCTCGCAGTTTGATTTGCGCCGCGCCGCGCGAACATGCTCATGACTAAGGGCCCCGGATGGGCTCGAAACTAGTCGGGCACACTCCGACAAAATACACGTGAGTTAAAGCCGGTGTTTCAATTAAATAAAAATGAATATCACTCACGATAGTTTAAATGTTAAAATAGGAATAATGTAGCTTTCTACTGCTGAAAGAATTTTCAAAATCGGTTCAGTAGATCCAGGGCTCGGCGCACACCGAGCGCAGCGCAGCGCAGAGCATTTTCTGAGAAAACGGAATAATTAACTTTACCACTATTGACATACGGTCGCGCGGTACAGTAGGCGCGGGGACGCGCGCGCCTGCGCGATTTTTTCTCCTTGGAATGCGATTATTGACCGTATGTCAATAGTAGTAAAGTTAATTATTCAGTAATCTCAGAAAATGCTTTGCGCTCGGTGTGCGCCTGGCCTAACACATCACAAACTTTACCTCTTTATAATATTAGTATAGATGAGTAGTGAGTACCTTATGCAATATCTTCGCAGATTTTAATCATTATTTTTTTATTGAATATGCTATATCTTGGGGTTGGTCCCATTTACGGCCGAAATTAATAATGTATCTAAAATCCAAGATTAAAACGTATCTCTGATTGATAGATATCTAAAGACCGATCTCTAATCTACGTGCCAATATGTAAACTGGTCAATCCCGACCCCTAACTATTTGTAGATAGCCTAGCAATCCGTTCCCTCCCGAACGTTCCGTTTTATGCAGGACTCATTAATATGTACCTACATTTGTTCGCATAACTTTAAAACCAATTTACTTTATGTATACGCAAAAAATATTTGGAATACACCTGCCTTTATTTTATAAACCTAGTATTTATTTAAAATAATAATAATGTAAATAACTAAATTTAATCTTATTTATTAGTGTTTAAAAATTATGGTAATGGAACGCCGCCGCTGTCAAAGAGTGGTTATATTCTCTTTGGTTTTTAATTACAATTTTATAACCTATCAAATTGTGCCCCGGTAAACAATTACAAAAATACATAATTTGTTTATGAGAAATGGATTCGGAAGGCGTAAGTATTTAAGTATTGAACGTATATTATGTACATAAAAAGATTTCCGTTCACTAAAGTGTGTGTTAGTATGTTGCGATAACGTTAGTTCGAAAGAGAATAGGTACTTTTTCGGTTTTTGGCTTTATGATAAACTGATGTAACTTGCAATGCGAGTTATTTAACTAACTATTCCATAAGCCGCCGCAGCGATGCAGTGTCCATGCATCAATGCTATCAAACAATATCAATGTGTTCAATGCTGGTGAATCAATTTTGTTCCGAAACATGGTCATATTGACATAATACTCGAAGAAATCTACAAGTACACCAAGTTTCTTGCTTGACTTTCTATGAATTATTACTTTGTAACCACATTTTCTATTTTATAGGTAAAAGGTAAACCCTTAACGAAAGAAGAGACGAAAGTTCTCATAGATTTAATTGAAGCAAGTAAAATTATCACTAATAAGAAAACAAATGCTACAAGCAACAAAATGAAAGTCGATGAGTGGGATAAAATTGCAGAAAAATTTAATGCAACTGCTACAAAATATCCACGTACATCACAGCAGTTAAGATTGAAATGGGAGAACCTAAAAAAGAACTCTCGGAAACGGAGTGCAAAAATTAGAATGAACCATATTCAGGTAATTACTTACATATTATATACATCTGTATAAATTACAGAATATACTATAAATTAATATTTCTGCTATAGAGCCCAAGCATAGCAATATTAATATTATATTATATGAGTATTCTATAGTGCTAATAAATTCCTGTTTTGTCTTCTTCACTTCAGTCTCAACCCACTCTATGGGCTCTCTATTCCCCACTACTGGGCACAGGTCTCCTCTCAGAATTCGACTCCACAAACACATAACTCCAAAATGTCAGAGGTGCATGATGAGGATTTGAACCCCCACCCCCTTTTGAGAGGTAGAGTTCTTAACCAATGAGCTATCACTGCTTCTCACACATACTTTGGTTCACTTCACAATTGAATAAAACATCGGCTGTAAGAAGCCTCTGAACAGTGTTTTGTAAATATATTACATACTATATAAAGCATAATCTTCTTAACTTTGCAGACTGGTGGTGGAGCAGGTGACTACATTCCCCAGGACGAAATATTAGACCGCGTATCTAGCTTATTGGGGACCACAGCCAGTGGGTTTAAAGTTCCATATGGGGGTGACACCGTGACAGTGAACCAGACGGGTTTGGTGAGGGTGGTGAAGCAATGGTTAATATAGACTTTTTAGATTTCAAAGATGCCCCAATACCACCCCATGTAGAAAATGAGGTGACAGTGTCCAATAATGTGGTAGTGATGCCCAGCAGCTGTAGCGAGGTGACAGTGCCCAATAATTTGATGGTGGTGCCCAGCAGCTGTAGTGAGGAGACAGTGCCCAATGTGGTGGTAACTGTGCAAGATGACTCGAACAAGGCAAGGCCTTTTTTTACTCCAAGATCAGGTATTGTGGTTATTTGATTGCATTATATTCAATTTATTTTTTTACAATTTAGCTGCTTCGTTGGGCTAGTGGTTAGCGTGTTCGACTGCGGCCGACGAGGACCTGGGTTCGAGTCCCGTGTCGGGCCATAACAAGTATTGAGTTTTTCTGACAAGAAATTCTCAGTAATAGCCTGGAGTTAGGAAATAGGCGATGTTTAACCCCCGTGCCTCGGAGAGCACTAAAGTCGTCGGTCCTACGCCTGATCTCTCTACGGTTGTGTCGGTTTTTCCATCCCATCGGACTATGAGAGTAAAGGAACAGAGAGTGCACCTGTGTTTGCGCAAACACTTGTACACTATAATATCTCCTGCGCAGATGGCTAATCTCTCTGGAGATAGGCCGTCGTGGCTGAAATTCGGTCAGGAGGACATTATTATTATTCAATTTATTATATCATTATATTAAAATAATTTATTACTTTTTATTTTATGTTAGTTGAAGTAAAATAGAAATATCTAAAAAGAAACACTGAGCCTGGGGCTTAAGTTTAGGATTTTTTTTAAATAAAATAAATCCCTCACTCTCCCGGGATAAAAGGTATCTAATGTATCAAGGTGCAAGCTATCTGCAAAATTTTGTCAAAATCGGATCTTTGGTTGTACACTATAAAACCAATAAAAGTAGTATGGAAGTATGTATTTATAAGAAACAACAGTAGGTTATTATAAGTTATTAGAAAAACAGTAGTATTTTTACAATACAATAAACTTTACAATATTATTTAACAGGTAAAAAGAGGCAAACAAGAGATGGAACCAAGATTGCAAAAGACCTTGCAATTGCAGAGTATTTTAAATTAAAAAAACAGTGCTTGGGGGAGAAGTTGAAATATTTTGAATTGACAAATGAAAAAATAAAATTAGAAAATGAAAAACTTAGAATGGAGATTGAGAATATGAAGAAGTGAACTATGTACCTACTTAGATATTTAATGTGATCAATAAAATTATTAATAAACAGTTTTAAAGTTAAAATTATGTTTTATTAAAACTTAAGACACCGAATACATAAAATTACTAACACTTAACTAAAATAGTTTTGTATGAGATCAGTTCTCTGAGTAATATTAATTTCTTCTTGCAAGAGTTCCTCGATACTGTTCTCCTCTGGGATGTCAACTTCTGGGGGAACTTCCTCGAGGTTGCTATTCCTGCATATGTTGTGTAACACTGCCGTAGCTATTATCACCGTATGTATGTTTAACAGTGATAAACGCAAAGTTAGACCTACAACCGGAAAACGACGCTTCCAAACTCCAAATGTTCTGAAAATAAGAAAAATTATTATATATGCATATGTCCACCAAGTACTATAATACTTTGTGGAATATATTATGACAATACATTTACAATGTACACCTTTGTAAAGAAAAAACAAATAATTCATTCCCTATCCCAAAAGAACAAGACTGATGCTGTACTAATTAGGTTCTATACACTGATGTTTTCTTGATTAATAATAATATTTTCAAAAATAGAACAGGATTATCCAGTTACATTTTATAACTAAAATATATATAGGTATATAGATACCTTTCAATGGGATTTCTAGTTTTAATATGTGCTTCATTGTATCTATTGTCAGCCTCTGTTCTTGGATTTAGCAGCGGCGTCAATAAATAGGGCCTGTTTGGATATGCACTGTCTCCAAGCAACCAGCGATTCCCATATTGACCAGCATCACATTGAGCTATAAAAGTAAAAAAAAAACATTTTCATATTGTTAGTGTATGAATGTTGTTGTAAGTATATGAATAATAACTGACAGTACACTGGTTATATACATACATATTATATTATACTTTAGAACTTGCCTCTTAGGGTAGAATTATTGAATATAGTTGCATCATGGGCAGACCCTGGCCACCGAGCCACAACATTCATTAGTCTTAAATCTGCATCGCAAACAGCTTGGACATTTATTGAAAAATAATTTTTTCTATTTCTAAATTCTTCCCCTATCAAATGACCTAAACATAAATAATTTCTTGGTTAGGTACTAATTATATTTCAGTAATAATTGACACAAATTAATTAAAGATTAGGCTGTGACTCACAAGGGGATTGTATGCGTATATGAGTGCAGTCTATTGCACCTAGAACTCGAGGGAATCCAGCTATTCTGTAAAATTTGTCAGCACTATTTTGATGCATATAAATGTATTTATCATATAATCTGGCAATTGCAGATGATACATCCTTTACAATTCTACCTGCTGTGGATTTTGACACACCCACAAAATCCGCTACAGATATGAGCATAGTCCCCAATGCATAGAAGCGAAGCGTCAACAATAGCTGATGTAGTGGAGAGACTCCATAGTTTCTGCAAAGAATTATCTCAATATATTTTAAAATTACTATAAAGTAACATTTATATTATAATATTATAAAAGCATGTGTTTATTAAACCTTTACATCATATCCTGATATTGAATTAACACTTTTACCACAAAAATTCACAGTCTGCGCGGTGGAAATTCAAATCCACGCGAGGCACAATCTAGTATCAACAAGGTAGTTTTCCGTTTAACTTACCTTGAAGAGGTCACGCGTAAAAAGGGCATTATTTCATCTAATAATGAATTAACTGCTCCTTTTGTCAACCTAAATCTAAAAGTGAAGTCAGCATCATCAAGAGTCTGCATGTAATTTACTCTTCTCAATCTACGTGCACTGCCTCTCGGTGCTACATCTGCATCACTGTCGTCGGAAGCCAGCATCAGGTCCTCCAAATCACTACTATCACTGCTTGAAGATACGGATATTGCCATTTTTCCACAGTTAAACCGAGAAATTCGTAGGATTGCAAATTTCGATCAAAACATGAGCCGAACTAAACGTCAAAATTGAAAGATTGGTTATTAATACGCCCGAACTTTCATTTTCAAACAGAGGACAATCCGTAATCTGAGATCGGACCTCCCGTCGATTGCTTGATTCTACAGATAGAATAAACAATCTTTGGATTGTTTATAGACACACATAAACTCAAAAATGGATTAGGATCTCAATCTCGGATAGGTAAAATTAGATTAGGATTGATTATTAATTTCGGCCGTTAATTTTCAAGAAAATATTCCACCTCCAAGGGTGCTAAATAAAGGGATGATCTTCGTTTACCGTTTATTGAATTTCGGCGATTTTAATGTTTCTCGGTACAAAGGTGCTATTTCAACGAAAATAAAATTTTACGGTTAACTAGAGCTGATCTGATGATGAAAATAATACGCAGTAGAGGGGAATTGTGATTTATTTCTTCGGATTCAAAGCAGACGTTAAGAATAACCGTCATTTAACCGTAATTTACGCATTCTGGTACATTAAGTTATCATAACTCTTTTTTGCGGCATTACTTTAATCTTGTTTTTACTGTTAAGTATTTACTTTATAAAATGTTTTTGTCATAAACCAGCCAACCGTTAAAATATAATTAGTTAGGTTATTAAAAATTCAATGGGTATAATTAACGTTAATTTTTTTTCATTAAGTAAATATTCATAAATAATATAATATTCATGAAAGTTTAATATATTCATCAGATAATTTCAACAAACAACAATGAGATAGAGTTATTTTTGCATTTATAATAATATTATTAGATATTAATAATAGGTATGGATTACAGTGAAATACATAAAATATTGATCGATCTTTAATAAAATCTTTAATAAAATTCAATTAATAATAAATAATAACAGTATTTAACTAATTTCAACATTATCAATGGACGGTTGAACACATACAACGGTACGTGTAATTAATAACTGATTGCATATCGCGATTAAGGGTCAACGCACACTTGCAGCTTCGAGCATCTGCGATCCGCGATTATATGCGACTTCATTGCATTTTTGCAACCGCGATCTATGCGTATAAAATGGTGGTTTTTGTTGTAAAAAACCAAACAGAAAAAAATACATACAGCGAGTTAAAATTTTTATGACATTTGTACTGGAGACTCTTACAAAAACCAAATTTAAACCTCGATATATCTCATCCCATTATAATCGTATCTGCAAAGATATATCAGATAATCAGATGTTCAGGAATTTCGTGCTTCATCTCCAAACCGAATTTAAATGGGACCAAATTGACAGTACGCCCTTTTAAATTAAAAATTTAAATTGAGAGTTAAAAAAGCAGCACGTGTGCGTTGGCTCTAAAATATAATTTGTGTATAATAATATAACACCTATCTGGCTTAAACGGTTGATTATAGTAGTTAAGAAACGGTTGCATAATACCTAATTATGTAGAGTTTCATACACTACTTTATCTAAACTCATATCTTAAAATCCAAACCATAAAATCTTGGTAATATTTGTCGTGAGTTTTCCTTGATTTTGCTGGCAAAAGATTGTTGTTCGGTGGTTAGGTGGAGTTAAATTCTCTTCAGTATCACTGCTAAACATTTTTCCGCACAATAAAAACCACGTCTTGTAAAGTTTTGAGTAACAAAAACAACATAAAAAAATTAAATAATATAACTAGCGTATGGCGCCAAAATTCAATATTTACAAAATGTGCGTGCAGACTGCAGTGTCAGGTGATGTCTATTGTCTATGGTCAATTATGGTAGCGACACACACTAGCCGCCGCGCCGTCACGTCTAAATAAAAATCCAGGAAGAAAATATTATGCTCTATATTAATTCGTATAATATCTAAAATTATAGTAGGTAATACAATAGCCATAGACAATACAATAAGTCTCACGTAAACGACCAAGGAGGTCGCGCGAATTTCCCGCCATGGCTCAAAAATCTAGAACCCAGAGTCGTGACTCGACCAGTGGGGTTATTCTGTAACTTAGTTAGCAACTGAAAATAGTTGCCAACGAATTAGTTCGATATACATTGCTGCTTTACTGTGTAAAATTATGAAAACACTTTATATTTCCCACAGTAAAGCAGCAATATATATCAAACTAATCAGTTGGCAACTATTTTCAGTTGCTAACTAAGTTACAGAATAACCCAGCAGACCTGTACGGAGAAAAAATTATTTTATAGCATTATTTTGCAAGAATTTCCTAACAAAAAAGTGTTATAATTAATTTGTTTTTAAATATTATAGATGTATGTGAATAAAGTAGGCCAATATATGATACATTTTCATTTCTTAATCAGGATTTTAAGATATGAGAGTAGATAAAATTAATTATATTTTATAATATTTATCTTGTTTACACCAAACATGCTTTTGAGCGCCGCGTCCTGTAAACGTTCAAAGTATGTCTTTACGTGATTGTCAAATTATTTGATACAAGCTGATGTCCGCGACTTCGTCAGCGTGGATTTGACCTTTGGTTTTCCGGTATAAAAAGTAGGTATATGTCCTTCTCCAAGGTCCGTATCAATATCTCCGTACCAAACGTTGAAATCGGTACAGCGGCGTGAAAGCGTAACAAACAAAAAAGTCACTTTCACATTTATAATATTAGTTAGGATGAATAATACAATTTTTTGACATGTTTCTTTAAACAACCTACATGTATGACGTGTTTGATGAAAATCTTGACTGACGGCGTATTTGATGATTTGCGGACCGTATTTGACGATAAACATTATTCAGTCATATCATATCATATCTGGGATAATTATTTTATTACTCATAATTATATTATTACTCATTAAATATAACGGCACGACAACGCCATTATAACACTAAAAAAAACTTTACCCCCAGTTTTTACCTGTGTCACACTTATGGATTTCCTCTCTGCTCCCTGAACAAGCATGTTTTCACCTCAACACATAGGCTTTTGCGGTTTGCCTGCTCAGTTCCATGGTTTTATTAAAAGCCAAAGCAGAGGCTCTATGCAAAATTTCAAGTAAAAATTCAATTCGTATTAATCCATATATTGCTATTTCCATAATAACGTTTTCCCATAACTTAATTTCCATACTAAATGACTGGATTTACACACAGTTAACGTTAACATGAAAATTGACTCTACGTAAAAACATTTGAGCAAGTTCGGCCTTGATAGATTTTTTTGTTACCATTATTTAGCAAAAGCGCGTCAATCGAAAACACGTGTACCAACACGCAACAATGGGTTTATATAACGATCAAGCTCAAAAGTGTCGGAAAAAAGGAGAAAATTGTGTATTTCACTTTCAAGAATTGAAATACTGGTTATTTTTTATGTGGAAAACTATGTTTTTTTAATCTTTTATTTATTTATTTATTTATTTTAAATCACAAAAAAGTACAAAATACAAAAAATACAATGGAATAGTGGTTTTCACACTAGGATTTATCTATTAGTAAAGCAGAAATCCACGTTACTTTTTCTTAAGAACCCCAGGAGCTCTAATGAGGGATTTTTGTAATTCCATCCCTAAAGGGGTAAATTCAATTCAAAATACCTTAATTCACTAGGAC
Source organism: Melanargia galathea (assembly GCA_920104075.1). Lineage (NCBI taxonomy): Eukaryota > Metazoa > Arthropoda > Insecta > Lepidoptera > Nymphalidae > Melanargia > Melanargia galathea. Next base: position 3,479,204 of record OV049872.1, on the reverse strand, counting down.
AATGTAACGGGCATCGACTAATCACTCATACTTTGATGGATTTCAAAGCAATTATTTCAAACTATCATTTAGAACACTTCATTCGAAAGTTTAGATTATGTACATAATATATCTATTACTATATCCGACAGACGTCGTCCTACCCGGTGACATACCGACATCAGCACCACCTGCCGAGACCCGGTAGGTTACCTGTACGTACCCGGTAATTGTGTTTTCAAACCATCCAGGATTGAAATATATGTATGTACACACAAAATTTCATCCAAATTGGTCCAGCCATTTAGGAGTTAGGTGACAAACACACGCACGGAAGAATTATATAGGTAAGGGTGAGAGAGTTTACCGTATCGACGGTATATTTGACAGCTACGAAACCCGTGAACATCTTTTATGGAAACTATGTCTTTTCTTTTATTTTATTTTATTGGAACGAAGTTCCTTCTGGCGCGTTGCGAAAGGGGGCTGACGGAAAAAATTAAGAGAAAAAGTTGTAACGAGACTTTTTGCTATAGTTGTAATCCGTGCGGCGTGCGCGTGTTTCTCTGTCTGTCTCTCTCTTTCTTATATTTTCGTTTCGTCTTTCTATTTCGCATTGAACAGTATGGTGTCGCGACGATTATTTTTGTTGAGTGTATACAGGTTTTTTGTACATAATAAATAATAAAAAATAATAATTTTATACAATATCCGGGTTATTTTCATCCATTTTTTTTTTTTCGTTAATTTTCCAATGTTTTTAATAGTTATTCTGCTATTCGAGTTGGAGACAAATACAACAAATTAATCAATAACCATGAAAATCGCTCCAGTCGTTCTCGAGTTATAAGTGTCTAAGTCTATGATATAATATGTATGTACCTGTCCAAAGCCGGGAAAAGTCAGCTGTAAAGCAGTGGGTTATACATTTTTTTAAATCGTGCAAACTACTTAAGGTACTACTACACTGCGCCTGTAGCTACTTGACATTCGGGTCGGGATTCGAAATACTGGTTCTTTTTGAAACGACCGGAAAATTATGTTTTTTTTAAAAGTCCAAACGCGAAATACAGTTGCCTCTTGCAACTTGCTTTGTTTTTGCAGCGTGTATTTTTGGTGGGAAACAATTTTTAATAACCATGTAAATACGCGGACCAATCCGCTCTCGACACACTCACAGTAAAACTTTCGAATGAAAAGAATTAAAATTCTAATTTGTGGCGCTACCACAGAGTTGTTTCACAATTACATTCAAACATGGTCATCAAGGGCTTTTTTTTAATCTCTTTCAGCTTTACAATAGTGTTGTAGCTTTAAAATAGTGTGTCATATTCTGCACGAAGTATACTCTACATAAAAACTATGTACCTACCTACTGTTCTACTTTTCCATGTGATAATATTTTTAAAGTCAGGCGCGCAATTTTAGTTTTCTTGTCAATTTTAGTTAGTTAGAATATTAATTCTATTAAAAATCTCAAAATAACCGACAGGTCTTAACGTAGTATAATCATTTTCATGTTCCCTGCGGAAAACATGGCGCGCTAATTTTAGATCTCAATTCAGTTGTTTGTCATTTGTTATTATTAGTTACTAGCGGTCCACCCCGGCTTCGTCCGTGGTACATATAATATAGCCTATAGCACTCAAGGATCACGTACATATCCAACGGTGAAAGAATTTTTGAAATCGGTCCAGTAGTTCCTGACATTAGCGCGTTCAAACAAACAAACTCTTCCGCTTTATTATATTAATATATTAGTATATATATTAGTATTAGTATAGATAAGTACCTATGCCGAAGAGGCAAAATTGACAAGGAAAAAAGGAATAGATTGAAAATGTGAAGCAGCTTTGCAGCGACATTGCTCGTTAAATGGCATCGGAGACATAATTTTCCGGTCCGGTGGGTATTTCGATTCCCGACCTAAATGTCAAACACAGACGCCACTGTTGGCGGTAAACAAGCGAACACTTTACCTCAGCTGTAACCTTTATTCTACTTCTTATCGAAAAAAGCCAGTTTCTTTACAAAGAAAACTTAAAAATTCTCTTTGTAAGTTTGTTATTTTTATATTTTGTAAAGAATACGGCTTTCATGGAAATGCTCCATCCGATATAGGGCTTGAAAAATTTAAAAAGTTGTTATTGAAAAAACTTCAGCAACGTAAAGTTTTTGTATTTGAAAAGCTTTCAGTTTTTTCCGTGGAACTTAGACTTATTATTCTTGGAATCTCTTTGCCTAGAAACACAAAACACCTTTATAACAATCATCTACATACAATATCAAGTATAAAATTTATCACTATAATCCAAATGTGTCACTATGATCCTAGTGTGGAAACCACTATTCCATTGTATTTTTTGTATTTTGTACTTTTTGTAATTTAAAAATAAATAAATAAAAATTTAATAAAAGGATGATGACCTTTAAGATGCTAAGGATAATTCAATAAATTCGGAGAATTTGCAAGACGAGAAAAACAAAAGTTTTATTCAACATTCCAATTTATTCCAAGGATATCCATCCACAAGCGCCTAACATAAAAAGAGTCTCTCCTTTTAGTCCCTTTTGATCCTTGCTGGCTCAATAACCACTAGGACCGCATAAACGCGAAAGAGTATGAAATCACGGCGGCGTGGCTTACCGGTTTGTACGCAGTACACGCGTACCGAGATCTACTTAAAAGGCTAAATAAAACGTTTGACGTAATCCACAGTGTTGTGTGCGGCGCGCGAACACGCTTGATTATGCAAGTGTGCAGTTCACTGGTTTGCTAGTCGCAAAAACCACTTGCTTGTTATTCTCTCCTGGTACTTGGAGCTCTCCAAATATTGCAAATATGCGTTCGAACGCGAACGAACTTTTCGGGCTACACGAAAGCTTTAACTAAAACGCTTTATGAAAGAATTTAAAACTTTCGAAATGCAGAGTAATCCTGAAAAAAAAATACCGACAAATGAAACATTCATGTAGATTGTAGAACCAGTATGTAAGTAAATAGATTGTTCGGCGGTCGGCCTACACAGAAAGTTAAGAAATCTTGAAGTAAATATAGAATAACCTTGTAAAATTAAATTAAGTTTTAAGGTTTTTGTACAATAAAATCCATTTAAATAATTTGGTTTCCGGTAGGATTAAAGATAATTTTTTTACATAAATTATTCACCAAGTAGGTACCTGGTACAATAAGTCACGGATCGAAAAGTTTTTTTTATTGTTATTTTAACCCTCGAAGTGATTGTTAACCTTCGCGTTTCTATGATGATTTAATTATTGACTGCATTTATAAATGTACCAAGTTTTTAATTATTCAGAAACGATTTAAGGCGACGTTAACAGATTAAATAATTTGTATTTAAACTGCAAATCTGAAAACTGTTTGTCAAATCTGAAATCTTTTATTTGCGTACGTTTTATTTACGTACGTTAACTTTGACAAAACCACTTTTTTAATAGAATAGAATAGAATAGAATAGAATAGAATAGAATAGAATAGAATAGAATAGAATAGAATAGAATAGAATAGAATAGAATAGAATAGAATAGAATAGAATAGAATAGAATAGAATAGAATAGAATAGAATAGAATAGAATAGAATAGAAAAGTTTTTTATTCAAATAAACTTTTACAAGTACTTTTGAATCGTCAACTGAATCTACCACAGGTTCGGAATGCAGTTCCAGCCGAGAAGAACCTGCAAGAAACTCGGCGGTTGCTCTTTTTTAGGGTTCCGTACCCGAAGGGTAAAAACGGAGCCCTATTAATGTCACTCGGCTGTCTGTCTGTCTGTCTGTCTGTCCGTCTGTCCGCCGGTCACAGGTCTCTAGCTCGCAGACGAAATGAGTTACAAACCTGAAATTTTGGTATTTAGTGTAAAACGTTAACCCAAAATCAAATATTGAATTAGAAATTGAATTAAATTATTTTCAGGGGGGCTCCCATACATGAAAAAGGAGCCGGAAAAAAAAATTTTTTCTTTACCCTAGCTTGTGGGGTATCATTGTTTAGAGCTCATTAAGTAGAGTACAAATATATATTTTTTTAATTTTTATCTCAAAAAATAAGGGAATGGGAGGCCATCAAAGTTGTCAGTTTTAGACCATTTTTGTGACGGGGGCTATCTCAAAAACTAAACTAGTTGGGAATATGATATTTCAGTATATTATGTACTATATGCTCTATTTAAACAACAAATACTGAAAACAAGTACAATATAATTCAATGGAAAACAACGATTTATTAAATAGTTTATAAGCTGTGACCAAAATAAACGAACATTTTTTTGGGTTTTTCTTTCACGGTTTGTTGCGATGTCTAGCTCGGAAATTAAATATTTCTTAGACCCAAAATATTATATTGTTCATAATTATGTACGGAACCCTGAAAGAGCGAGGCCCGACTCGCACTTGGCTGATTTTTTTAAAATAACATTATAACAATTATTATTATTAATGTACATGATTGAAATGCCGTCTCGCGCATTGCTGGAACGAGTTAAATCCAAGCTTTTTTATCGTTTATATAATCTTCAATTGTATAATAAGCTTTTTTTATGAGCATACTTTTAATAGAGTTCTTAAACTTGTGTAAAGGCAAGTCTAAGACATATTTTTTATTCAGATAAACTTTTACAAGTGCTTTTGAATCGACAAATGAATCTACCACTGGTTCGGAATGGTGTTTACAATTCTACACGTTAAAAAGGGCAGACAAAAGTAGCCCCATTTCCGACGGCGGCACCCGTTCACGAGCATGACGCATGATCCAGCCATTGCTTCGCTCAACCATATTTGAGGTAATAGTCAAATGAAATTAATGAATCTTGCACTGGCTTAGATATGGCACAAAATACTAAATATTTGCTTGATATGGTCTACTCCATAACAATTAATATAGTATGTAAAACTATGAAAACTTTGTAACTTTTATGTAGGTTAAGCGGAATGGAAGTTGGAATTTTCTGTACGGGAACATTTTCCTGTGATTTTTTATGATAAAATTAGTGTATGTAAATTAAATTTCTTTATGTCGTATGATTACGCTTAATGTATGTACTATGTACATATATGTATGTACAATGTACAGGTATAATATTACTTTACAATGTTAACATTATTTCAATTCGTCCTTCAAAGTGTCAGTAACGTTTCCAGTTTATCTTGTAATTCACGTTTATTTAATCGAATATCTAATGTAAATGCTACAGGGCGCTCGTAACACCAAACCGTAACATGACACACGTCTTCATAGTAAGAATATTTAAACATCAAAAATAAATTATTATCATAGATTCTAAAATATTTTCAAAACTATAAGACAATTTATTTTTATTTTTAAAATTCGATTTTTGAAGTATAAGTAACAAGATCGCTTTTATGCTTTTTCGTAAAGCAAAATTTCAGACAGTTTTTGACAGATTTGTAGTTTTCATTGACCAAAAACATATAAGTAGAGAAAGATAAAAAAGGATTACTACTTTCTAGTATTTAATTTAAATTATTTGTACAGCATTTCGTAGTGGGTAATATATCTTACTCGTATATTACCCACTATGAAATTCTCCTGTATCTTTAAAATAGCTTCGCGAACTATTACTTGTACTATTACGCGAACCAATACTTGTTGGTATTGTTTATTTTGTGATGAATGGTGTGTTATTTATACATTGTATTGTGATGTAACATATTAGTGTAAAATATCATGCGTGGGTGTGACAGGAAATTGATAAAATTAAATATTTGAATCCTTTAGAGTAAATTCATGTTACGCGCTTTTTCTATTGAATTCTGCTGCGAATTTATTATATAAACAGTTCATTGTTTATTAACGTATCAAACTAGCTCGATCTGTAAATAGCAAGTACTGGAAATCTCTCTGGCGCTTCAATTCAACCACGCAAGAGAAGAATGTTTCGAATTCGATGCATGATTGAGAGGAATTTAAATATTTTTAATTTCCAAGGTGGTTTTTAAAGAATCTTTCAGTTAGGTTTACCGTTAACTCCCCCATCGCTAACGCCAGCAGGTGGTCTGAAGACTATATATTAGTTTTCCGGGTAAAACAGGTATTTGTTCGTTAAATTGATGAGATATTTTATTTGACTAGAATCTAGATTATATTGGATTGAAAAAGTTATTAGTATTTACAAATACCCAATCCTCTTTTATAGGTAAATGGAGACGGCAATTAACATTGTAATGGAAACTTGTTAGACGAGGTTGCGATACAAGGACTTCTAAAAATGAGTACCTGAAGAGCGAACGCACGGTTCGGCTAGTTTTTAACCCCCGACGCAAAAACGACGGGGTGTTATAAGTTTGACGTGTCTGTGTGTGTGTGTGTGTGTGTGTGTGTGTGTCTGTCTGTTCCCCTGTGGCGCTCAAACGGGTGGACCGATTTGAATGCGGTTTTTTTTGTTTGAAAGATGAATTAGTCGAGAGTGTTGTTAGCTATGTTTGATGAAAATCGGTCCAAGATGGCCGCCGCTACAAAATGGCGGATTACATATTTTTTCACAACTCCCTTAATATGGGTATCAAATGAAAGGGCTTGACTAGTAGAATATCACTATTGCAAATTCAAGATGGCCGCCGCCACAAAATGGCGAATGTCGGGGGTTTTTAAATTTTAAATTTATACTTGTTCAGTAATAAACGACGTATCACACAAATATTATAAAGGCGAAAGTTTGTGTGTATATATGTGTGTATGTTTGCTACTCTTTAACGCCACAACTACTGAAACCATTTGGCTGAAATTTGGAATGGAGATAGATTATACCTTGGAATAACACATAGGCTTGAATAACACATAGGCTTTTTATCTTGGAAAAATCGACAGTTCCCGCGGGATTTTGAAAAAAAACCGAAATTTGCTACAGCAATCAGCCACAGTTATAGGTAGATTACTATAGCAAACTTCCTTGAAAGTAAGTATAAAGGTTGGAAAAGGGAGCGGGAACGGGAACCGGAAATCCACGATTCCCTCGGGATTTTTGAAAAACCGAAATTCACGCGAGCGAAGCCGCGGGCAAAAGCTAGTATAAAGATATTAAAAGAGGGATATATCTAGATCAGTGTTCTAAACTAAACTAAACTCTACTAAGTAGGCAAGTCTTTGAGATTCCTCTAATCGTTGAAGAATTGATACCGGAATACAGGAAAATGTTACAAGTGGGTGTGATAGGAAGACTCAAGGTCAATATTGATTCCCTTAAGAGCAAACGACGCGTTACGTGGGTAGTCCATTGAAGTTCTTCTGCAAATTTATTGTGCACACAAGCCTTTATTGAATTAGTTACACCAGCTCGTATTAAAAAAATAGGTCTTGGAAGATCTGTTTGTTACGCAGCGATGAAAGGTTAAGAGAGTTTGAAGCCCGGCTAAATAGTTCCAAAATTAATCATCTCTACCTTGTATTAAAAGGAGGTAATTTACGTATACTAACGTAGATGTTAAAAAAAATTAAAAGCTTTTTTTCGAACCAAACGTCATTGTGGGTCAAAACGTAGGGTCAAAATCACAGGTAAAGATTCTGAAAACCTCAATACGTCATCGTTTTTAGAGTGTGGATAGAAATCCAAAAAACTTATGTTCACATCCACCACTTGGAATGTTTTTCTGCCATATTGAGGAAGAAAAAAATACCTATACATGGAAATAGGAAAAAAACCTCAGTCATTATTTTGGCAGCTACGAGTAGGTACCTATCTTTACAAAGGTATAAAGATGAACTCGTTATAGTTCGTTAACTTATAATCTTTTACACGGTCAGGTATATACTAGTACTTCAACTCCATCCTCCACAAAGAAACGGCGAAAATGTGAAGGACGTCTAATGATCCCATCATGCATTACGCATGCATTAGTCCGTTTCTTATGACAAGGGTTACTTGCTGGCAACTAAAAAATAAATTTCAAATAAAGGAATAAACTTTTACAAGTGAATCGGTCACTTTATACACTTTTATTATAGTCCGTTCGGTAACATAGTGTCGGTACAGGCGCAGGTGCTCTTAGTATTCTGCTTTTATTTTTCTTATTTATTTTCTGTTTGTAATTTTTTTCTATTCTAACAGAATCTCCGAATAGTCTGCCAATCCGCACTTGGCCATCGTGGTAGACTATGGTTAAAATCCTTCTCATTTTGAGAGAAGACCCTTATTCATGATAATATTATATTTTATGTTTATGGTTATATTGTAATAAAATACGAATATAAAAAAACATAAAAAGGAAAGAGAATTTTAATAAAAAAATATGAGTAGGTATAAAACGCCAAAACCCCTTGTGCCTGTACATCCCGCGCGGCATCTTTTGAAGTCACCGGCGGTCCCTTTGCGGCGGCAAAGGCGGCGAGAGACAAAGGTGACCGTAAGAAAACGAACAGACTTTTACTACACCTGCTCGGAGGCGGGTGATTTTTTAAGGGTAAAAACGGTTAATCTCGATTTCCGGCAAAACTATAAAAAGTCCTATGCAAAAAAAATGAAATGGCAAAGTTGTAGTTAATAAAAAGATCCACAACTTTTGCATTTACACTTTTTTCACATAACCTCAAAATTTATGTGAAAAATTCGAATAACCAAATTGGTTTGGTTTTTAGGGTTCCGTACCCGAAGGGTAAAAAACGGAGCCCTATTAATGTCACTCGGCTGTCTGTCTGTCTGTCTGTCTGTCCGTCTGTCCGCCGGTCACAGGTCTCTAGCTCGCAGACGAAATGAGTTACAAACCTGAAATTTTGGTATTTAAAAAAAATTTTCTTTACCCTGGCTTGTGGGGTATCATTGTTTAGAGCTCATTAAGTAGAGTACAAATATATATTTTTTTAATTTTTATCTCAAAAAATAAGGGAATGGGAGGCCATCAAAGTTGTCAGTTTTAGACCATTTTTGTGACGGGGGCTATCTCAAAAACTAAACTAGTTGGGAATATGATATTTCAGTATATTATGTACTATATGCTCTATTTAAACAACAAATACTGAAAATAACGATTTATTAAATAGTTTATAAGCTGTGACCAAAATAAACGAACATTTTTTTGGGTTTTTCTTTCACGGTTTGTTGCGATGTCTAGCTCAGAAATTAAATATTTCTTAGACCCAAAATATTATATTGTTCATAATTATGTACGGAACCCTGAAAGAGCGAGGCCCGACTCGCACTTGGCTGATTTTTTATTTTTATCTTTTACAAAAAAAAATCCACGAAATTTGGTGAAAACTTACCTGTTCCAAACACACTGTAATTTTTTTGATTTAAAATATTTATTTTTTTCACCTTATTTTGACTTAATAACGTAAAAGCTCCCTAATACACACTACACCTAATACTGCACTACAATATCTAGTACACTACACTACACTAAAACTTTACATTACAATATCTAGCATTGTCCTTGTCCCGCTCGATTTACGTATACCTATTTCTGTCCTTGTGGATAATAGATTCGTTTGTATGAAGTATCGGGGGTGTGCTATTACCGACCCAGGTTTAATTGCTCACACGTGTACTTGGAGTGAATAAGTACCTACTATTGACAGAGAAAAGCTAATTGCTATTGCAACTTTGTAATGATATTAGACATATTTGTTAAAAACAATAAGTTATTTTTTATTACGGAACACTGACTGTGCAGGTTTTTTATATACATACAAATTAAGTAATTAATGTTCGCTAGTAAACGCATCACTTGAGTATCGAACGGCTGGAACAATTTGGCTATTTTTTATATAATATTATAAAAAGTTCGATACAGTTTTTAGGGAGAGAAAAATTCGAAAAAGTGCCTGGAAAATTGGAAAATACGGAAAAACTGGAAGTGCTGTTTTCCACGTGATTTTTGTATGAACTCCAGACTTAACTGACGATTAGAACAATGGATGTAATTTTTGAATGGGTGTAGGTAGTTGAGGATCTGAGAGTGTCATAGGCTAAATTTAAATTTTAATCACGGCAAACCTATGATTTCTCGCGGGATTTAAAAACGTAACTCGACGCGGACGAAGTCGCGGGCAAAAGCTAGCTTCAAATAAAATTATACACCTATCTATACTAATATAATAAAGCGGAAGAGTTTGTTTGTTTGAACGCGCTAATCTCAGGAACTACTGGACCGATTTCAAAAATTCTTTCACCGTTGGATACCTATGTACGTGATCCTTGAGTGCTATAGGCTATATATTATGTACCACGGGCGAAGCCGGGGCGGACCGCTAGTACGTAATAATTAACAGCATGAAGGGTTAATTAGCATCTATCCGTAGAGGTCAATAATTTTGCAAAATTGTACTATGTGTATATATAATAACTAGTAGGGCGCGTGGGTGCGCGGCCCGCAAGCGGACCGCGAGGTTTCGCTTTCGGGTATTTTGGTTTGAGCAGCCTCCACCTATCTCTCCCATATTCCTAATCCTCGATCATTATCACTCTCCATATTTTTTCTTCGAATCATTCTGCTCATCAAGTAGAACTTAAGGTCTTAATCATCTTTTGGCAAAACCCACTCTTCCATCTTTTATACTTGGTGAGATAGACACCGATGTTTGTATGGCCGCCATCTTGAATCCGCCATTTTGGACTTTTTTTCAGCTCACTGCCAATTGGATGATGTTTCGAGTAGGTAATTTTTATTTGAGCACCTCCTACCTATCTTCAATACCCTGCCCGGGCTCCTCAACCAACTTCCAAACCCTCAATCATCATGTCTTCCCATATTTTTCTTTGAGAGTTCTCCAAAAAACCGCATTAAAGCCTTGCATAGTTCACAACTTGTAGTCTCTTCAATATTTGCTATACATTTTCTATGGAAAAATAAATTCCGCCATTTTGAATTTTTTTTCAATTCATCAAGTAAACCTTTGGATCCTTATCATCTTTTGCGAAGAAACCACTCTTCCATCTTTTATACCCTCCGAGATGGAGACCGACAAAATTTGTATGGCGGCCATCTTTTTTTCGCCATTTTGAATTTTTTTTCAGCTGACTGCCAATTGGATGACGTTTCGAGTGACATTTGTTCGAGCACCCCCCACCTATCTTCAATACCTTAAGCGTGCTGCTCACCTGTCTCCGAAATCCTCAATCATCAGCTCTCTCCATATTTTTGTTCCGAATGAATTTTTGTCCTCTATACGAAACCATTAGTGAAAAAAAAATTTTTCATACAAAATTTTACAGGAGGGGTGATCAATCAGTGAGTCAGTCAATGAATCAGCACGAGCAGCTATATATATATTAACTAGTAGGGCGCTTGGCTGCGCGGCCCGCTAAAGCGGACCGCGGGGATTTCAGTATTATTTTTGTTTTAGCAGCCTCCACTTTCTTCTATCATTTTCAGCATCTTTAACCCTGGCCGTGCTCCTCATCCATCTTCCAAACCCTCGATCATCATCACTCTCCAAATTTTTTTCTCCGAATCATTTGCCAGAAGGAGAGTTCTTCCATAAAAACAAATTTTGAAAAGGAACCGTATCAAAGTCTTGTATAGTTTCCCAACTTATAGTCTCTTCAATATTCGCCATATACTTATTTTGTGTGAAAAAAATAAATTCCGCCATCTTGATTTTTTCTGTTCATCAAAGTGTAGATCTTTAGTTCTTGATCATATTTTTCTAAGAAACTACTCTTCCATCTTTTATACTTGGTAAGATAGACACCGACGAAATTTGTATAGACGCCATCTTGAATCCGCCATTTTGGACTTTTTTTCTGCTCACTGCCAATTGGATGATGTTTCGAGTAATTTTTGTTTGAGCACCTCCAACCTATCTTCAATACACTGCCCGGGCTCTTCAATCAACTTACAAACCCTCAATCATCATGTCTTCCCATATTTTTCTTTGAGAGTTCTCCAAAGAACCGCATCAAAGTCTTGCATAGTTTACAACTTCTAGTCTCTTCAATATTCGCCATACATTTTCTATGGAAAAATAAATTCCGCCATTTTGAATTTTTTTTTCTATTCATCAGATAGAACATCCGATCCTGATCATCTTTTACGAAGAAACCACTCTTCCATCTTTTATACCCTCCGAGATGGACACCGACGAAATTTGTATAGCGGCCATCTTTTTTTCGCCATTTTGAATTTTTTTTCAGCTGACTGCCAATTGGATGACGTTTCGAGTGACATTTGCTCTAGCACCCCCCACCTATCTTCAATACCTTAAGCGTGCCCGTCGCTCGTCTCTGAAATCCTCAATCATCAGCTCTCTCCATATTTTTCCTCTTAATGAATTTTTGTCCTCTACACGACGCCATGAGTGAAAAAAAAATTTTTCATACAAAATTTTACAGGAGAGGTGATCAATCAGTCAGTGAATCAGCACGAGCAGCTATATATATATTAACTAGTACGGCGCGTGGGTGCGCGGCCCGCAAGCGGACCGCGAGGATTCGAGTAGTTTTTGTTTGAGCACGTCCCACCTATCTTCAATACCCTCGCCGTGCTCTTCATCCGTCTCCAAAGTCTTCGATCATCAGCTCTTTCCGTATTTTTCCTCCGCATGAATTTTTGTTTTCTACACGAAACCATCAAAAATTTTTTTTGTGTAGAAAAATAAATTCCGCCATCTTGTTTTTTAGTTCTTGATCATATTTTTCAAAGAAACCACTCTTCCATCTTTTATACTTGGTGAGATAGACACCGACGAAATTTGTATAGCCGCCATCTTGAATCCGCCATTTTGGTTTTTTTTTTCACCTCAGTGCCAATTGGATGAGGTTCTGAGTATTTTTTGTTTGAGCAGCCCCCATCTATCTACAAAACTCTGCCCGGGCTCATCAATCATCTTCCAAACCCTCAATCATCATGTCTTCCCATATTTTTCTTTGAGATTTCTCCAAAGAACCGCATCAATCGCCTTGCATACCTAGTTCACAACTTTATACTCTCTCTCAATATTCGCCATACATTTTCTATGGAAAAATAAAGTCCGCCATTTTGAATTTTTTTTGTATTCATCGAGTAGACCTTTGGATCCTGATCATGTTTTGCTAAGAAACAACTCTTTCATCTTTTATACCCTCCGAGATGGACACCGACGAAATTTGTATGGCGGCCATCTTTTTTTCGCCATTTTGAATTTTTTTTCGGCTCACTGCCAATTGGATGACGTTTCGAGTGACATTTGTTCGAGCACCCCCCACCTATCTTCAATACCTTAAGCGTGCTCTTCAACCGTCTCCGAAATCCTCAATCATCAGCTCTCTCCATATTTTTCCTCTTAATGAATTTTTGTCCTCTATACGAAACCATTTGTGAAAAAAAAAATTTTCATACAAAATTTTACAGGAGAGGCGATGAATGAGTCAGTGAATCAGAACGAACAGCTATATATATATTAATATGGGCAATCTTCTTTAACCATCACTAACCTTAACATTACTATTACCGATTTTATAAAACATACAATGTAGTAGGGTTTATTGTTGAGAAACATAAGATATTTGTGGAAATAATATGCAATAATAACTTAACCGTGTATTTTTAATTTCGAGCTATTTTATGAAAACATATATATACCTTACATACTGTGTTGCATAATTATCTCTATGATGAAATAACCTTTGTATTCTGAGGAAATTGTTTGCTATACTTACTGTATAACAATTATTATTAAGAAAAAATATTTTCACCTGAACTACGAATATTTATACACTAGATGATGCCCACAGCTTCGCCCGTGTGGATTTAGGTTTTTTAAAATCCCGTGGGAACTTTGGTTTTTCCAGGACAAAAAGTAGCCCATCTGTTTAGTAACTTAAGTATACTCCGAGGTAGGACATAGGATACTTTTTATCCCAAAATTCAGCACGGTTCCCTTGGGAGAGGGAATGAAAGTTAAAACGTGTATTTAGCTGTAATTCATTAACGCGTTGTTCGATTTCACACACTCTTTTTTTGTTAAAAAGGTAGTACTTTATATATTGTCCCGTAAATATTTCAAGGTCATAGGTTTTTTAGTTCAGAAATGACAGACATTACAACCCTCAGACTTGGGTTCAAATAACTTGGTACCCGGATCTTTGAATGTACGCCTTATTTTAAACTGGTGTGCGTTTAAATTTATGTTTGTCAGTCTGTCTATTTGTTCCAGCTAATCTCCGAAACGGCTGGATCGATTTTAATGGAACTTTCAATGTTATAAGGAGTAACTTAGGCTACATTTTAGTTTAGGTACATAAAAGAATTATGGGATCCGATCCGATCCTATATAAAAACCTATACCTACGCGAACGAAGTTGCGGGGATCAGCATTAATTAATATCTTTAAACAAATTTTATTGATAAAGTGTCTCAAAGTACGCGTGAACTTTTTTAGAATGGCGATATCTTAGGAATAGTGATTCTTAGGAAAAAAAGTATAAAGAATATTTTTTAGATAATTTTATGATCTAAAATTTTTGCCTGAAAACGGTAAGTTTTATAAAAACACAGTCGTGTTTTTATAAAACTTACCGTTTTCGAGAAAAATCAAAAAAAAACTAAAATTGTGACTTTGACCTTGAATAACTTTTTTAGCAGACATGGGATCAATGGGGACTTTTGACACTTTATTCCTACTGGTGTACCCATGGTCTCTACCAAAATTCAGCTCTGTCGGAATTACTGCTAAATAAAATGTCTATTTTGACCCGGCTAAAAGAGAGATGCGTCACAACTTCACAAGCCGAACGCTTAGGCCATTGTGCCTCTCTATCGCATGTTCCGCGCTCAGGCGGTACGTGACAATGAATCATGCTTATTCGTGCGTGCAGCCGGTGTTCATCGATTCATAAAACGTTATCACGTCAAAAAACGTCAAGTGCCGTGGTTGTCGGGGTCAACTGTTTCGCAATAATGGAATCAATCTAAAGAGCCCTTCACTTCGTATTGATTGGGGGCGAAGTGGCGATTTGCGCGATTGCCAAGGGCCACCCACCAAATGGCACGAGAGGGTACCCGTGATGTTTTGTAACAACACTCCAATGCCACACAGGTACCTAAAACGTGACCAAATATTAATTTGTTGATATTCAATGGTCTGTTAGAACTTACAAATGACCTTGAAGTTTTAACATCACGAACAACTATTATTCAATTATAATTGAATTTTGCTAGCTGATATACCTTTGGATGGATTTGTTTCTTTGTTTTTATCCAGCGGGACTCTTCGAAATACATATAAACTAACATAACTCCTCCGAAATGCGAGCTAGGTACATAATATCTCTGTACCAAATTTCATCTTCATTGGCTGAAAGAATGACTGAATTAGGCTGAGAAAATGAATTAAATATCTATATATGTATTCCTAATTGTTACGGTTGTATTTTTTATGAAGAAGCCTTAAATATTCTCAATATAGAAAGTAGCTTATATCACTCGCTATAACACCGCTCTTTTTGCGTCGGGGGTTAAAAATTATCTAATCTCTAAAATAGAGAGTTACATAATAGGGCAATGCTCGCGTCAAAATAACATGCCGTACATATTATCAGCATGACGCATTCCAATGTTACGGCCTATTCTTAGAAGTTTCTCAGAATTAAACATTAATAGCCAAATAGGATTCAATGTTCAATCTGCCATCATCGTAATCACTCGATAGACGTCCACTGCTGAACGTAGGTCTCTTGTAGGACCTACACGCCGCAGTCTTGCGGCGCTTGAATCCAGTGGATCTCCCAACGGATCACAGCGACTCGTCTGATTGATACTGAAGAGACTCATAACAGTGCACAGCCCATTAAACAAACACCTTTTCATTATAGGTGTCACAAATAGACCTTTATGGCTTATGCAGAGCCTGCATGGAGACGACGGACGAAACACCAGCGCACGTGCTCCTGGAGTGTACGGGCGTCACCGAACAACGCGAGATCCACCTAGGATCCCCAGCCTCACTCCAAGAAGTTTTTGGCAACCTGGGTGGCCTGCTAAGCTTCTGGAGCGACATTGGCTGGCTGGAGTGAAGACACCAATGGGAGAGGCATATCACGCACAACAGACCTTAATTGGTTTAAGTGCGGACACCTGCCCAGAAGGAAGAAGAAGAAGAAGACTCGTCTGATGTCGTCGGTCTACATAGGGTGGGTCTGCAACACTGCGCGTTCCGATGCGAGGCCGTCATTCCAGCATATCGTCTATCGCTTCTTCGAACTATGTGCCCCGCCCTTCAGTTTCGTCCTAGTGTTGACCTATGTTAGCGACTGTGATTCTTCTGTGCTCCTTGTGTTCACTTAACCAACGTAAAACCCGAAAAGTTACTTTAATCTGTCAAATTATTATCGAAGTTTTCACAGATGTTTACTTTACAATTTATACTTAACTTTACCAACAAATCTAGATCTCACTAACTTGAGTAAAAAATAAACGGCGCGCCAATAAATAAATGTTCTAGAGAAGTTTATTTCTAAAATAAATTTAAAAGCGCTGCATTTCCGTCGAAGGAGAGGCTGCCATTTCCTTCGAACTGACTTTCCCTTTCCTTTGACTGCTTTATCAACGCAGAACCAATGCAAAAAACTTTTACATAGGAAACTCTGACGCCTACAAAAAAAGCATATTTTAATGCTTTTCCTGCATGTACCAGCGGGAGGATGCAGGTGCATAGCCTCAACGCATTATAACTAATACTGTACAGTATTCAGTTGCACCACAGCTGCATAGGCTTAATTTAATTTAATTTTTATTTATTTAATTTATCTATTAAAAATTTAACAGTAGGTAATAAATATAGAATAGAATAGAAAAGTTTTTTATTCAAATAAACTTTTACAAGTACATTTGAATCGTCAATTGAATCTACCACTGGTTCGGAATGGCTATATATGATAGGATAGGAATCGTATCATATCTAACTTAAACAGAATATGGTTCTAACAGATTAAAGAAAAACACGGTAAGCTTGCTGTTCCTAATTTACTTATTTATTTTTTTTTTTTTTTTATTTACATCTAATGTGTCATGGACTTTGCCAGCTTATATCCATATCTGACTAGAGACAACCACTAAGATAGGATTTCGTCGATTCATGCAATATGAGAAAACCAACATTTTGACGACCTTCCTGGCACAGTGGTGAGCGCTGTGGTCTTATAAGCGGGAGGCGATTACGATTCCCGATAGGACAATTTGGAAAACAATGTTATAAAGTGTGCCTGATCTAGTCTGGTGGGAGGCTTTAGCCGTAGCGTAGTAGTAACCACCCTATAGGCAAAGCCGTGCCGTCAAGCAATTTAGCGTTGCGGTACGGTGCCGCGTAGGAACCAAGCTGAGTATGCGTTCAATAAAAACTATACTTTCATTTGTAGATGAATAAAAAAACCTATATGCGAACCACATTGACCGTAACAAGATCTGTTAAGTGTTCAATGTGAATCCGAGTGTGGTAACTGTGTTGATGGACTCCACAAAAACTGTGAATCGTGTGGAAAACTTACATATTTGAGGAGAAACTAAACGCAACACCTTTGCACACATCGCTAGTCAACTTCAATATGGACGCTGATCCGTACATTGAGATGGCTTCATTTCATTAATTCATCATCATTTAAGTGTCGGTTTGCGCTAAATTACTTCGAATAATAAATACATTGTAACGACCCCTGTCCACACATGGTACACTTCATCTCACTCGAAGTGCGACATTGTAAGTACTTTGTAACTACTAACGATGACATCGTGGCTGAAGGCATAAAAAACGGGGGACTCAACACCATTGTTAACTCAACCCATAAGTAGCTTACCGTGTTAAGAGTGCTTATTAGAAGCTTAACGTGAGCTTTTTGTGCCATGTGTGACGTATGGACTACTCGGGATTTAGGTACTAATTACTACAATGGAGTGCAACGGCTTACGACTCGCATTTTATTCAGCTTTGTGCATTATCAAGGTATTTTTACTGCACACAAATACTAAAAATATAGAATCTTCAAATATATTTATTCTTCATCATCATCATTATCAACCCTTCAACTCAAAACGAGAAGGGTTCAGGCACAGAGTACAGAGGGGAAGCTTCTACAAGCGGCCCGCTGTAGGTACACTCACACATATGTGCACGTTTGTCACCCAACTGTACCGGTTGGGGGACCGAGCGGGCGTCCGTGAACCGTTGGTGAGTGTGTTTGTGTGAGTGTACCTACAGCGGGCCGCTTGTGGAAGCTTCCTCTCTGTAGATTTTCTACTCGTGTGGTTCAGGCCCCAGTCCACCACCACGCTGGCCAAGTGCGTATTGGTAGACTTCACACGCCTTTGAGAACATTATGGAGAACTCTGAGGCATGCAGGTTAACTCACGATATTTTCTTTCACCGTTAATGCAAGTGATATTTAATTGCTTAAAACGCACATAACTACGAAAAGTTGCGTGCCGGGTATCGAACTCAATCCCCCCGGCCGAAGGTAGGAATGTAGGCCGAAATCTTAACCGCTAGGCTATCACCGCTCCTAGTAGATCTATTAATTAAGTTAAATAACATATCGGCATACAAGATAATACCACAAATCCAGTCACTTGACACTGAAGAATCAATCAGAGCATGAAGCCTCTAAAAACAAACGTCTCTATTTCGCAACGCACCCTTCCCGCGTATCCAATTTAATAATGAATTAATTTGTTATTGTAATCAAAACCTAAAGACCCGCTAAACAAAGACAACGGGTCAAAAAGGACCAGTATATTTTCCGGCCGTAAAACTTCAATCAGGCCGGGCGATAAAAACACTTTACTAGATATACCCGTACATAGTCAAAACATTTACGAGTACCTATGTTTATTAAGTAGAAATAAGATTTAAACGCGCATTGATTGGACATTAACTTTTAATTTACATTTCTTTTAAGATTTATGCTGTTTTACATTTCTGTCAACAAAACAATTATACTTATTAACAATTAAATTATCGTATCGTATCAATTATCGTAAAAATAATAAGCGGGTTAAATGCGCCCAGTTAGCGTCTAATCACCCTATAAATGTAGCGTGACTGATTAAGTGTTAAAAGGTCATTATAAATTAATTTGTTTCCACATTATGATAACGTCGCCATTCCCAAGGTCCTCGCGTGAATAAGCTTAAATTATGAAAATCATAGCGGATTTTCGGCTACGCGAGATAAGAAGGACACGATACGCAAGTAGAATGTTCATGTTTTATTCATTTTGTAGGATTTTTTAAGCTTAAGCATTAAGCTTTCGCGAATGTACAGGGTGTGATTGATTAGACATCATTGCTTGGAATATATAATAGTATAGCACTCGATCAACTGGGTCTAGACTCTAGACGGAGGGACTAAGGTTTGGGTTCAGTTTTATTACAGTTGAGACAACAGCACCGACTGCGCAGTCCGCGTTCAGTTGACGTGAAGCTGGCGCGCAGTCAGTGTGCAATTCTGGGACAGTTGGCGTGGGGTCGGTCGGCAGTTGCGATGAAGTCGTGTGGGTTAACTGCAATTTTTACGTCGGCTTACAGACCAAAAGCAGTCCATCAGTATAAATATTAATAAAGGGTCTAAAGGTATGACCAATGAACTCGAATGAATAACTCGAAGTTTTAAAGAAATATCTTCGAACATCGAAACATCAAGTATCATGTACAGATGATGAAGTAAAAATGATTGAGGAATGTAGTCATTATGAAATTACTCACCTATTACTTGTATCATCATCATCAATATCAACTCATTACCGGCCCACTACAAGGCACGGGTCTCCTCTCAGAATGTGAAAGGTTTAGGCCTTAGTCCACCACGCTAACCTAGTGTGGATTGGTAGACTTCACAGTTATTCGTATGTTGAATTATGTTAAAGGATAAGGAAACTGTTTCAATGTCACTATTAAAGCGACGATCTTTTTTACCCGACTACGGCAAAGCGAAAGCAAGGGTTATGATTTTAACAGTCTTTGCATGTATGAATGTTTGTATCCAATTTTTTGTTCCACCGTAGCGCCTAAACTACGGGGCCGATTTTGATGAATGAGGTGTCAATTGATTCGCTATTATGGTCCGGGTGACATAGGCTACATTTATATGCAAAAAAATCGAGATGTGACGTTCGCGCGGTTAAACTGGAATATTGAGTTATTTTCAGATAGACATAACAGATGGCGTCACAAGCTGCTTCGGGGCAAGCAGCTTGTGACGCTTTCTTCTATTAGTACGCAGGTTGAATAAACGTTTTCCTGCACACTAATTATTATTATTTTATATTATTATTATTCTGTTTAAATTTTTTTAGTCTCTTCATTTAATGAAGGTAAAAGTAATTACATACGGGCCAGAGCCAAGTGTGTAATTAGGGTAACTAGATACTGTTTATGTTAAAAACTTACGTACTAAACGGCAAGTGTTTAAAATTACGGCTTTTTGTATTATTGTGTATACATTTTTTTGGATGTTTAGTGTTTGCAAACTATTATGTAGTGTTTTAGGGATCACTCCTGTTGTTGAAATAATTATCGGTACAGTCTTAGTGCTATTCACCTTCCATTGTGTTTTAATTTCTATTGCTAAATCTGTGTATTTTGCGATTTTTTCTGTATATGTGGAAGTTATATTATTATGAGTAGTCGGGTTTTAGTTTACGAACTTTATCTCTTGTTTAATAATCATGGTAGAGCAAGATGAATAAATAAGTGACTTTGACGTGATTGCTGTTGTCCTCGTTTAAATCAACCACCCTTTATAAATGGCACGCGTAATTTAAGAACTGGACGCCATGGAACAAGTTTTTAGTAGTCTAATAATAATATTAATAACTCAAAGTAGGTATATTTTTCTTGTTTTTATTGTATACGGAAAATCTTCAACGCTCAGTTCAAGAACTCCATATTATTTCCCAAGCGGTTTGGCGCTGATAAAAAATTCACCTTTCAATCTTTCTGCTGAGTATCTGTGTTATTAAACAAAGGAATTGATTGCTTTGTAGTTCCAAGAAGTCTTTTATTTACATCTTGAAGGGATAAATAGAAATATCCTGATCTTAGTAAAACAATAACAACAATTCCATTTTGATTTTGACCTAGAACAGTTCGTAATACCCCTTATAGATATCTTCACCAATAACTTTCTCTGTGTGAATAATTATGGAAAGCAATGATGAATTTTAAAGTTACAATCTTTTGTGATGAAAATAAATTATATGAGTACTAAAAACTATACATACATAACTATCATACTAAAGCTGAAATTATCACAGTAAGAAAATTCTGAATAGGTTCATCGATCCAAACTGTACTGAATTCTCAACCGAGTGTATTTGTTAGTTGTTAAAATTTCAAACAAAATAGGTAGTAAATAAATAAAAAAACATTAATCTATTTTAAAATCTGCTCCTTCAAGCAACATCGACACAAAAAGCGTAAGTAAACCAGGTGACACGGCTCAGCGAGACGACCCATTTTGTGGCCCACAACATGTCCGTGTGCCACACTCCGGGTCACCAATACACGGATGACCCAATTCCTAGGTGACCTAGCAACATCTATACTGATAACGGATATCAATTCACATACATGCCACTGAAAATAATTTATATTTCAGTGAGATTAAAAGAGAGAGATTAAAAAGCTGTGATAGCCTAGTGGTTAGGACGACCGACTTCTAATCGGAAGTCGTGGGTTCGATCCCGGGGCACGCACCTCTAACTTTTCGGAGTTATGTGCATTTTAAGTATTTAAATATCACTTGCTTTAACGGTGAAGGAAAACATCGTCAGGAAACCTGCACGACTGAGAGTTCTCCATAACGTTCTCAAAGGTGTGTGAAGTCTGCCAATCCGCTTGGCCAGCGTGGTAGACTATGGCCAAAACCCTTCTCACTCTGAGAGGAGACCCGTGCTCTGTAGTGAGCCGGTAATGGGTTGATCATGATGAGATTAAAAGAAACGAGTGAAATGAAAGAATGACGCCAATTATTTGTTGCTGTTGTTCAAAGGAAAAAATTACATTTACACATTTAAAAAGAAATTACAGGACATACCTAAGATTTTTATCAAAATAAAATACGTCTACCAAAACATTTTTAATGGCTTGTTATTTCTGTTTTCTATACGAAAAATGTCTGATAAAATCCAGTCTCAACTCAATACGATTGAGCAAGCATCTGCTTTCCTCGAATTGAATCTTTTAACAGTAAAAACGTGTTTCCGTACCTACCTGTCCCGCCAATGCGATATTTCATCTCCATTAACTCTTATTTTCTGATGCGCGACGAGACAAATTTATGTTCATGATGATGATGTGACAAATGAAATAAACAGATATAGTAATTACTAGCTGACCCCCGCAACTTCGTTCGCGTAGATATAGGTTTTTATATAGGATCGGATCGGGATCCCATAATTCTTTTATGTACTACTAACTAAATGTAGCTTAAGTTACTCCTTATAACATTAAAAGTTCCATTAAAATCGATCCAGCTGTTTCGGAGATTAGCTGGAACAAATAGACAGACCGACAAACATAAAATATAAACGCACACCAGTTTAAAATAAGCCGTACGTTCAAAGATCCGGGTCCCAAGTTATTTGAACCCAATAAATGTGTGTCATTTTTGAACTAAAAAACCTATGACCTTGAAATATTTACGGGACAATATATAAAGTACTACCTTTCTAACAAAAAAAGAATGAGTGAAATCGAACAACGCGTTAATGAATTACAGCTAAATACACGTTTTAACTTTCATCCCCTCTCCCAAGGGAACCGTGCTGAATTTCGGGATAAAAAGTATCCTATGTCCTACCTCGGAGTATAAACTCAAATCGTACCAAGTTTCATTTGAATCCATTCAGTAGTTTCGGCGTGATGCGCGGCCAAGATACAGACAGACAGACAGACAGACAGACAGACAGACAGACAGACAGAAAGACAGACAGACAGACAGACAGACAGACAGACAGACAAAAATGAAAAAAATTGCAGTTTTGGCTTCAGTATCGATTATAGAGTGCCCTCCAATAAAAATTTTCAAAATATCTTCAATGTACAGAATTGGATCTGTTACAGTTTTATTATATTATAGACAAGTAAAAAATTCTCACGGAATCAAGTTTAACTGCTGTGCTTAATTTACCTTTTTAGCGGGCAATACAGTTTACTGTAGATCGACCAGAATCCTATGAAAAATAGGGAAATTAAATTTTGTAGTAAGCAACACTAGGTTAACTCGGCTGTCCTAGTGATAAACAAAGTAATTACATTCAGAACACCTTACCTGGGATCGTTTCACAAAACGAAAAATCAAGCAACTGCATTTTAAATACAAAAACAAAGTAATCAACATCCAATTACTTTGTTTTTGTGTTGTGCTTGTTGTTTACTTGGTTTTGCATTTATATTCCGGGTTAGTGTGTGCAGTTACTTTGTTTGGGCAATTCAAATTTCAGTAAACGATTCAAGTTATTTGAAATATTAAACTGTGGTAAAAAACTACTCGACATAAAACTTTTGTCAATGCAAAAAAGTCAATTTCAAAAAAAATGTCAATTACTTTGTTTATCGCTAGGGCAGTCGTAGTGTTGCTAACTTTGAATTTTCATTTCCGTATTTTTCATGAGATTCTGGTCGACCTTTATATAGCGCGTTAGTTCACTGTTTTTCCACGCCGATTCTCTTTTTGAACAGACTATCATAAGCTGCAAGTGCTATATTTTTATAGCTCAGAGCGAGAGCTATGGTGCATAGTTTCAAAGACACAAAGATATGTTTACGTTTGTTTATGCGCCCACTCTCGCTACTACATATCCGATATGACCTATTTTTAGCTTCTGAGCTAAAATTGAAGCTTCCCATATTTGTTTTCAGTTTTCCATTCCTTTCCATCCATTTTAATGCGGAATCTTAGGTGATATTTTTAGAAAATATGTTACTTCTATCCGGTCCTTTTGATTGATTGAAAAAACAAAAAATGTTGTTTGAATGCTTGTTTTAAATTCGATATTATCAGAATTCCAAAAAAGTTTCATTAAATTGGAGATCTATTATAATAAAAAAGCTCAAAAGTCATAAACCCCAACGGCCAACACTGTTGCACAAAAAAGGACAAAATTAAAAATTTTAATAAAACCTATGATGAACTGCAGCGGCCCCTCGTAGCCAATAAACTTTAGAACATATCTAAGAAACTGGTCTTGTTGATTCATCATCATCATGATCAACCCATTACCGGCTCACTACAGAGCACGGGTCTCCTCTCAAGAGTGAGAAGGGTTTTGGCCATAGTCTACCACGCTGGCCAAGCGGATTGGCAGACTTCACACACCTTTGAGAACGTTATGGAGAACTCTCAGGCATGCAGGTTTCCTCACGATGTTTTCCTTCACCGTTAAAGCAAGTGATATTTAAATACTTAAAACGCACATAACTCCGAAAAGTTAGAGGTGCGTGCCCGGGATCGAACCCACGACCTCCGATTAGAAGTCGGTCGTCCTAACCACTAGGCTATCACAGCTTCACTAGGCTATCACAGCTTCAAGCTTGTTGATTATGTAATGCAAAAAACTCATCAAAATCGGTCCAGTAATTTTTCAGGAAAATCTTAACATCACTATTGCAGCGCCTTTAACCATGAAACCTGCTCAGTATTAATACGTATTAATGCAAAAAAAAACACATTAAATTCAGCCTAGTAGTTTTTTAAAAAACACAAAAAACACAACCTACAACTTCTATCGCCAAACGTTTTCGTGGGAAATGCTATTTTTGACTTTATCTTAAGATACCAACAGATACCAGCATGAACTTATGGCATCTAAATTATGGCCTTGTTAATAAAATGATCATTCTGCTGATAATCCGGTCAATTTATACTTCCAAGGTTACAATAATTTACACCTGGCTGAAAATTGGTAAGATTGTTCAAAACACTATTATACCTAAATGAAATGTGAAATGTCCTCATCGATCCGACACCTGGAAATAAATTTACTCGGGGTCAAAGTTTTCATGGAGAGTTTTCAGCAAAACGGTAAGTCTTATCATAAAATTATCTGAGACAAAATTGTAGATCAGATAATTATCTATAAAAAATGTCTGAATACTTTTTTCCCTAAGAGCCACCGTTTTTGAGATATAACGATTCAAAAAAATAAGTTTCGAAATAAAAATGAGGGACTGGGTTTCTGATATTTATAATATTTTATATTTATAATATTTTATATGTGTAAGTGTAGTAAATTACACATAACTTATACATACATATAAGTTACACACACAATTTCAGTTCCCTCATTTGGATGTTTTACTGTAATTTTTTTTTTTGAAGCTAGCATAATTAAAATTAACCCTTTCCTTTATACAGAGGAAGGGTAAATGTGCCCTAGTTTCGGTGCGATGCACCTCTAAAGGCTTGGCTACGACATTCAGCCCTGCCTTTAAAAACGAAGGTTTGTCTATTACATTTCCTCATGGAATTAAAGTACCTATCTACTTTCTCTTTATCCATCCAGTATATTAAACCAGAGTACCACATTTTTTCATCATTTTTATTTAGCTCAATCTTGTACATTTTTTTTTTCAAGTCTTCGCTAGATTAAAAGCAAATATCAATACGAAATATACAGGTTTGCAATTAATTCTAATAGGCCGAGTCTTGTGGAACTTCGCACCAGAATTTCGTGCCCATGACAAAACAACAATATGGAAATTCTAGACAGCAACTCTTCAATCGCGTTGCGACAGTTTTTTTTTTTTCAACTAAAAGTTAGCCCTCGACTGCGATCTCACCTGATGGGAAGTGACGATGCAGTCTCAGGTGGAAGCGGGCTAACTTGGAAGAAGTATGGCAGTTTTTATTAAACCCCTACCCCTTATCGGTTTCTACTGCGCATAATCGCTTGGTGGCACAGCTTTGCCGGTAGGATGGTAACTAGCCACGGCTGAAACCTCCCACCAGAGACTTTTATAAAATCCCAAAATCGCTACTGCCGGGAATCAAACCCGGGATCTTCCACTTATACCTAAGACCACAGTGCTCATCACTGCGCCAGGGAGGCCATCGATACCGCCCACTTGAACCGCGAAGAGTTAGGCGTTTGCTGCTTGTAAATTGGATATACTTATCACTACATAGTATAAAACAAAGTCGCTTTCTCTGTCCCTATATCCCTATGTCCCTATGTATGCTTAAATCTTTAAAACTACGCAACGGATTTTGATGCGGTTTTTTTTAATAGATAGTGATTCAAGAGGAAGGTTTATAAGTAGAAAAATTGGAATAGGTGGCGCTAATAGCGGGCAGGACGACGTCTGCCGGGTCCGCTAGTTATGTATGATACTTAGTTATAACAGTACCAAGAGAAGACTGTTGTTGAATTTCGGCTTTCAACTTCTCAATCCTTAATCCTAAAGGTGTACTGTTAATGGACAGGGATTAGTCAAGTTCTAATTGAAATTTTAGGGAGCAAAAATGTTATTGAACACCGCGCTCAAACTTCTCAATAATGCTGCAGTACCTATGTGGTCTTGGTCCTTTGATAACGAAAGACCTTAAGATCATAAATTGATATTGCAAAATAGAACTGATTAATTTATATTTTTATGTTTATTTATTTGTTCATTTCATTTGTTTAAAACCATCCATTTCTGAGTGACGTCAAAATTACTTATGTGGCGATGTTTAAACTTGAAATTGCTAGTCCTAAATATTCCACTTCTCGAAAGTTAAAATCAAACATTTTTTTGTTATTATTCTCATTTGAATAAATCATAATGTTCATCTCGAAGAAAAAAACTCTTATTACAAAACTGGTTTGTTTTATATTTTTCGAGAACATGCAAATATTATGGGTACGGTTAGTATAGGTAGGTTTACCTATTTAATTTTCAACGTAAGCAATGTTTTCTCTTGTTTGTACAACAAAGCTATCCCACCAAAAACATATGACTAGCATCTGTCAAAATGTTATCAGATCTCATGTAGAGCCAAGCAACTAACTCTACAAGCCCTGACTTCACAAACTACACCAGTGAAAATATGTGGCTTGGCCGTTTCGCTACCGTTACATGGGCGTAAGGTGAAAAATGTATTCACTGTTCATTACTTTTTAACCCCCGACGCAAAATGTTCTTAGCTATGTTTGATGAAAATCGGTCCAAGATGGCCGCCGCCACAATATGGCGGATTACATATTTTTTCACAACTCCCTCAATATGGATATCAAATGAAAGGGCTTAACTAGTAAAATAGCACTATGCAAATCCATGATAGCCGCCACCGCAAAATGGCGTCGGGGTTTTTTAATTTTTAATTTATACTTGTCTGTTAAACAATAGTTCAAGTAGTACCTAACGAAATGGCCAAGTCATTTGTCTTCCAAAATTTAAAACTACAAAACCATTCTTCCTAGTTTACGACTAGCACGCTGATATCTAGAGTCTAGACCAATGAATTGCCTACGCGTTCTCAAGTTCTAGGTTAATATTCTACGGCTATTCCCGTCGGGTCGCCGACCCCGTCCGGTCTCGGACTGCAGACTAGATAATGCCTATGTCTCAGGTAAGTAGGCACAAAGAACAAACCTATGATAAGAATTTAAGGTTTCGAGGCCCTTTTTTTCGATCCCTTTTCAAAATGACCCTTAAGGCCTCGGAGGGCAAAAAAGTGTCGCACGCCTGACCAGCGTGGTAATTTTTTTCTACAAGGAAAATTGACGGGGCCACATAAACGACATTCAGTTCCGAATTAAATGATACGCGCAAATGTTTTCAGATCTCTACATCATACGTGCAAAAACAAACGCAAACGTGAACGCCAGAGAAAATAAATAACGAAACGTAGTTGGCAGTAGGATCGTTGCCAAGCACGATGCCTGATCTAGAGAAGAATTTTTCTCCATACACAAGCAATCATCTCTGAAAATTCTTGACCACGCTAGGTGTAAGCGGACTTGACTCATACTGCTTATTATGATTTATAGTTAAACCAGAATCTGATGGCAAAAGAAAGTTATAACTACGAGAGGTGTCGTGGGTCACGATCCGTTGGAACCTTTGGAACGAAATTCCAATAAAATCCCGTGACTTCGCCATATTTATTTCACCATATACCTACCGACTACACACAGTCACACATTCAAACTAATATTAAAAAATGACATTAGGTAATATAGCAAATTGTTCGAAATTATCTTTTGAGTTTAATTAAAGAAGAGACATTTAATTGCAAAATCAAAGTTTCAATTCTTATATTACTAATTCCCAATAAAGTTATTTTAAATATATAATATATCTACCCTCGCCTTCGGCTCGGGTGGATAAAAGATGATAAAGGTCTGGAATAGATTGTATGATAATATTGGACGAACTCATAAAGATGTGATTTAAAACATACCCTAGTGCAAAAGGAACATCCGCAGCCAGATATGACGGTGATCTTGTCCGGGGTAGCGTCTTCTAGGCACAGCTTGCAGTTTATAGGAGCGGTGGCCACGAACACACCTCCAGCGCCGTCCAGAGAGTACCTGCAGACAATTTGATTACATTTATTGGCATTTTATAGGCAGCGTGTATTCGACTAGTTTCAGTATCTAATGCGCGAGACAGCAATCAATCATTCAATCATGTACACAAAACATATTTTTTTTTTAAGAGAGTAACCGCCGAGTTTCTTGTTGGTTCTTCTCTGTAGGAACGGCATTCCGAAGCAGTGGTAGATTCAAAAACACTTGTAAAATAATAAAAACTTATCCATTCTAATCATGACCGAAGACCAAAATCGAATAATCGAAGACCGAAGAAGAACCGAAGAATCGAAGATATATGGGATACAAATCGAATTAAATTGAAAAAACTTTTATTTCCAAAAAAATACGCGTAACTTTAATAACCTTCATTTTTAAAGAGGGGTTAGATTACTAAAGGTCGACCAGAATCTCATGAAAAATACGGAAATGAAATTCCAAAGTTAGCAACACTACGGCTGCCCTAGCGATAAACAAAGTAACTAAAATTTTTTGTGAAATTGACTTTTTTGCATTAACAAAAGTTTTATGTCTAGTAGTTTTCTACCACAATTTGATATTTCAAATAACTTGAACCGTTTACTGAAATTTGAATTGCCCAAACAAAGTAACTGCACACACTAACGCGGAATATAAATGCAAAACCAAGTAAACAACAAGCACACCACAAAAACAAAGTAATTGGATGTTGATTACTTTGTTTTTGTATTTAAAATGCAGTTGCTTGATTTTTCGTTTCGTGAAACGATCCCAGGTAAGGTGTTCTGAATGTAATTACTTTGTTTATCACTAGGGCTGCCGAGTTAACCTAGTGTTTCTTACTACAAAATTTAATTTCCCTATTTTTCATGAGATTCTGGTCGACATATATCACTGAATACAAGATTCCAAATTTCATAATGAGAACTAATTATCAAGTCAAAGACAGCAGTTACGAGTCGAGGACGTTTTCAAATTAGGATTCCTAATTTAGAATGTTTTGAATACAATTTATACTGCAACAATGGTACAAAACTAAAAAAATACTAGGAAAAATAAATTACAATAATCACTATATATTATAAAACAAAGTCCCCCGCCGCGTCTGTCTGTCTATCTGTTCGCGATAAACTCAACAACTACTGAACGGATTTTCGATGCAATTTTTACCAATAGACATAGTGACTCATGAAGAAGGTTTAGGTGTATAATTTGTTAAGGTTTTGTGTAAATTGGTTGAAATATCACGATAATTGTTGAAAAAGTCAACCCGCCTAGGAGCTTTCATAGAAAACGCTGTATAACAATGTATAGTGGGATAGTACCTAGAGTGTAATTACAACCCGTGCGAAGCCAGGGAGGGTCGCTAGTTATACCTAACTATAATTTGGACACATACATAGTTTATGAAATTAAGGCTCTCACAGTGAATACAGTGGTATTTTTTTTTATAAGACTGAATAATTTGCATAACGAATATTGCAACAACGACCCAAAACAAAAATGACATTCTCAATCTAAGACACAGTTAATAATATTATGCGTAACCTGATTTGACTACAATGAATACTTTCGAAATCAAGGGCAAATAATTAATAACCGTGGGAATGTACAAAAAAGTCAAGTGCGAAAATGGTGTGAAGAGGTTTCTGTACAATTTCACAATAAAGTCAGCGAAACTATTAGTTCACATGTAATTCCTACCTATAGTGGTTTTAATGGAAATCAGATGTCACCAAAATATATATCGAAATTAGTCAAGCCAATGAACGAGGCCATTTGGTCATCTACAATATGTTTTTCCTTAGTTGTCTTAAAGGGTAAACAAATCGCAAAAATCTTCTCGGAAAAACGCGTAAGTGACGCTCTTTCCCTGGCGCTTTGGACGTTCTTGTATTTCAATTTTCACTTAAATCATGACTTCATTGTTAGTTCGCGGAAAGAACGTCCTATGCGCCGTGCAAAGCGCCTTGCTTACGCGTTCCTACGATGATGGACTTGTTTACCTTTTAGGAAACTAAGGAAAAACGACTGTAGTACTTATAAAATAATGAAGTGATCAAAATTGATCCAAAAGTCATACTTTTAGTTCGGTTTTGGTTGTTTGGGGTAGACATCCTTAACTATGAAACGAGAAATGTAAATAGCCCTAATCTTAATTGTTTTTTTTTTTCATAATAATATTAATTCACTATTTACAGAATCATGTTTACAGTAACATTAACAAATTTTCAAGTAGAAAATGTTCAAGTTTTCATACCTACTCTACAATAATGTCATTAAACTAAAAAAAACATTCTAAATAGAAAAAGAGATCACACATAGTGACATATAATTAACATAGGTTACTGCACTCGAGACAATGCCACAATGAACACTTTCGAAACGAAGGCCGATTCCATACATGTGGGAATATGCGATAAAAAACTATGAATGTAATATCTATACAGATGACATAGCGACATATAACGACTTAGGGTGAAATCACACTTGCCAGCGTTGATTCGCAATTTTTTATCTGTTGATAATGACATCACTACCAGACTATCCACTACCTGCTACCGACGAGTCCTCAGCTATTTTGGTCATATTGCCCGGAGACAACCAGACAATCTGGATAAACTGGTTGTAATAGGAAAGATCGAGGGCAAAAGATCAAGGGGTCGATACCTACCCGCTGGTCTGACCAGATACAGGCTATATTGGCCTTAATATTCCGACTGCCCTGAGACAAGCCGAAGACAGAGTGGCGTGGAGGCGGCTGGTTGACTCTTCAATAAAGGCAATCCAAGACAACCAACCACGACCTTCAGTACCTAATGAAGTGCACGAAGAAGAAAAAGAAGACAATGACTATTTTCTGTGAAGATGCATGCGCATCGGACCGGTGAACTGTAGCTGTAGAGCAGTGTGACCATTTGTGGCAGATTTCTGCCATTTGGCTCCGAAATAACTCTGGCAGAATAAACTGACGATTTAAGAAAGTGGCAGATTGTGGCTGATTTCAAGGAAATGTGCCACAAATGGCCACAATGGAAGTGTGTTCACAAATGGTCACACTGCTGTAGAGTCTTTAATATGAAAATATGATTCAGAATAGATTGAAACGAGTCTAGATCTAGACGGCATTAGAAAAATAAAGCGTATTTTTTTCTGCAGCCATTAATGCCGATAACGTCCAATATACTTTGGTCTTTGATGCATTGACAGTGAAGCCATAGGTTTACGCGTGTCTGGTTCGCTCTTGACTTTGAAATGTGCAGGCTTCAGTCTTTAGAGCAATCAATGAATTTTATTGATAAATAGACTGCTGTAATCACATCACACTAATATTATAAAGGCGAAAGTTTGTATGTTTGTTACTCTTTCACGCAAAAACTACTGAACGGATTTGGCTGAAATTTGGAACGGAGATAGATTATACCCTGGATTTGTTAGACTACTTTTATCCCGGAACATCATAGAATTCCCAAGGGATAGTTAGAATATTTACATCCACGCGAATGAAGTCGCGGGCATCAGCTAGTAAGTGATACTTTGAAGTGACATTGTGAATTGTGATTAGGTAGGTACCTAACTCTATTATAATAATAATTATTACCCCCATCACTTACATAGACGTACACAGTCTGGTACGAATGTTTCAACGCATGTAAGGGATTATCAGCGACTTTGTACAGTGTTTACAAGTATAAATTAGAAATTTAAAAAACCCCCGACATTCGCCATTTTGTGGTGGCGGCCATCTTGGATTTGCATAGTGCTATTCTACTAGTCAAGCCCTTTCATTTGATACCCATGTTGACAGTGTTGTGATAAAATATGTAATCCGCCATTTTGTAGTGGCGGCCATCTTGAACCGATTTTCATCAAACATAGCTAACAACACTCTCGACTAATTCACCTTTTAAACAAAAACAACCGCATTCAAATCGGTCCACCCGTTTGAGCGCTACAGGGGAACAGACAGACAGACACACACATAGGTACACACACACACACACACAGACACGTCAAACTTATAACACCCCGTCGTTTTTGCGTCGGGGGTTAATAAACATTGCATTTAGAAATCCCTTAAACGTTGCGTTTGTGAATACCATATCGTTGTTATGTGTCACTTGGGCTTAGGTGTTCGCTAAAATTACGGAAATGTCGATGAAAACGGGCCTCAGTCTTTTTTACCTATGTCTGTCTATCTCAACCCATACTGTCTGATAGGATGGATTGTCTGTACGTTCACAATAGAAGCGAATGTTTGCGTTCGCAATGCGTGTGCAACTGACGCACGAGTGTGTGGGAGACGAAAAAATAAATGTTTATGCTTTGATGTGCGTCAAAAAACCGACACGCCTCGGAATATAGCGAATGCTGTCAAAACTTTGCATATTGATTTGAGAACGTCATCCTACTTTAACTCGTGCGTTCGCGACTACTAGAAACGAGAGACGTTCTCAGACTAGACTTAATTTAGCTTTACTCCTAAGTTTTAAACCTTAATTCACGCGGAAGAAGTCTACTGTAGTATAGTATGGAGCTATGGTAGACATACTCGTAGTACCCAATACCACTCACTCAATTATCTAAATGGTACGTAAACATAATCCATTAAGAGCAGTTTTACCTTTTCTCTGAAAAATCTGAGATTTCAAGCTCCAAATTTAGCATCGTAGGAGAGACTTTCACATATTTCAATACATGTTTTAAATAAACTAATCCTTCATATTGACATTTGTCAGACCATATTTACAAAAACTATTTTATTTATTTTGTAATGATCAATTTCCCACACCTCGTTTTAATAAAATAAATAACAGACTCAACTTTGAAGCTCTATATCTGTCCTTTAAAGTCATCTGATTTACTTGAAAAAAATACTTAAATATCAGACATATAGTCCTATTGACACATTACAGACCAGAATATAGATTTTTTTATCAAATTAATGGGTAAAAAAAATGAACTTCCGCCAAATTTCCCGAATTATACGGTTACTTTAACACGATTTTTTGTATTGAAAAAAGCATAAATTCAATAAAATTTTTATGTAGAAATAAACTATGTTCTTTAACGAATCTATGTGTATAGTTTAATTAACAATCCATTTATTTGATCAAACATAAAACCTTATTAAACATCACCCTAAATTACAATAAATAGCTACGCATTGTCTTAGCTTATTTAGTATGCGCCCGGCGCTCGTTGGGGAAGGACCTGTGCAAATTTTGCCACCATCCAGATGCACGTACGAGAGTCGTGTAAACACTATTTATACAACGACTGCAAAGTTTTGAGCATGAATATTTTTCTAAAAAATATGCGTGAGTAGTAAGTAATAGTGCGTATTTTTTTAAATAAGTGAAATTACAGCATAGCACCTAGGACAGTCACGGAAATATAATATTATAAACTAATATTCCATTTTGAAATCCAAGATGGCCGTCGTATTTTTTTTAAGAAATTATCTTCTATACATATCTATACATAAATACTAATAAATAAAATTGAAGTGTCTGTCTGTAATTTCGAAATAACTACCTAATATTGAGCTCATATGGTTATTTGAACGATACCATAACCGAATCACACGTTTTTAAAATTTTTGTCTGTCTGTCTGTCTGTCTGTCTGTCTGTCTGTCTGTCTGTTTGAACGGGCTAATCTTCGGAACGGCTGAACCGATTTTGACGGGACTTTCACATACAAGTAGAGAATTAACCAGGGAGTAACATAGGCTACTTTTTTAACCGACTTTCAAAAAAGGAGGAGTTGTGTTTTTCTACATATGTACACCGATATCTCCGAGATTTCTGAACCGATTTGCGTAATTTTTTTTGTAATCGATAGAGGAACATTGCGACACTGTCCTACAAAAGATTTGGATTCCAACTCCTCAATCCTGATGCTGTAGGGGACCTGATCCCCAAAACTAATGGGATTTAGGAACTGTTGGTTATTTAAATTGATATTGGGGGTACCAATTAAAGACTTTATCGTTGAATGAACTCAAGTAGGTATATCCAACTCCTCAACCGTGATGCTGTAAGGAAAATTGCATTCCGAAACCGTAGGGATCCCACGGAATTTTTCCGTTTTGGGGACGAGTTACTACAGATAGACTACTTTTTGTTCTGGAAAATCAAAAGTACCCACGGGATTTTTAAAAACCTAAATCCACACGGGCGAAGCCGTGGGCATCATCTAGTAATATAATAAAATCGTAGAATTGCCATATGTGTACATTGAAGATTTGTGCAAAATAATAACTGGTGGATGTTAGGGATAAGTAATAGAACATAAAAAAGCTATTTTTGAAATTTTTGTCTGTTTATCTGTTTGTCTGTATGTTTGTGCGCGCATCACGTAAAAACTACTAAATGGATTGAAATGAAACTCGGCATGATTTAAGTTCATACTACGGAGTAATATATAGGATACTTTTTATCCCAAAATTCAGCACGGTTCCCTTGGGAGAGGGGATGAAAGTCAAAATGTGTACTTAGCTGTAATTCGTTAACGGGTGGTCCGATTTCATTCATTCTTTTTTTGTTAGAAAGGAGATACTTTATAAATTACCGGCCAATCTCTAAAAGGCTGGACCGATTTTGATAGGACTTTCACTGGCGGATGTTTACATTTTGATGTACCTAAACATCCGCCAGTGAAATTTCAACAGTTTTTAGCAAGGTATAAGCTCAAAGGAGCTTAGGAAAAACAAAGAGTTCTCAATGAGAGGGATTTTTAAAAACCAATATCCATGCGAACGAAGTCGCGGGTTTATCCACTTGTTTATAATATGGGTGTCATTTCATTTCCGAAGTTTTTTGGTGGGACTGAACATAAAAAATGATGTTCATTTTGGAATCCAAAATGGCCGTTGTATTTTTTTAAGGAAGAAATCAAAAGAAGAAGAAAAAAAATTATATGAAATAGCAAAATTCGCCCCCTCCTCCCAAAAAAATATACTAGGTACCTACCTAATGACTACAAACACCTGTTGTTTATTACTAATTACTGTAATAAAAGTCGCACTTGCACTTCTGACTAAACCGACATTTTAGCAGTAAACAAAGATTGCATACTTTTTATTGTTCTATTGGTAAACTTTAAATAATTGTACTCTTATCAGAAAATGTATCCAAGAACTTCAACAGGTGCAATGCAACAGCTCTGTAATGTTATTTTCAGACAGATGATTTGAAATATGTATAATAATAATAATAATTGGTAATTGTTAAATAATTAAAAAGGTGATTGTTTCTTTTATTAGTTAGTTTAGAAAAAAATGGTTGAAGGCTAAATATGCGTGATACCTATGATATAAATACGGAACCCTACATGTCATTATAGAGAAGAACATCATATTATCCTGGTCGCTTTTGTTTTGTAAGTTGAACGTAGATTAATGAAATACTTATTCGATAAAGTCCCACGCGAAGTCATTTTAAAAATATTTTATAGTAAATATATAATATATAATACTACAATATCAAATAAATAATTTATAAATTAATATTTAATACAAGTACCAAAACTATAGTCATAGTCGCGCTATATCCAAGTAGTCGTCCGTGTAACTGGCCGCCAGCCTACCTGCCGTTAGATACCTAAACTTCCATAGCGTCAAACTGGGAGAGGGGTCTTAACGCAACCACTCCTATCTACATATATCCATACGCGGGTAAGAGTATAATAAATAGGTACATGGTTCACGTTCAATATTCACGTGAATACGAGGGTCAGCATACACGCACGTGTTGTCTGAATAATTAATAACATTAAGTTAACAAGAGATGAGAGAAGTTCGTAAACTAAATCCCGACTACTAATTTAGTTTGCAGAAAAACGTGTATTCAACTGCGTACTAATGAGAATACGAACTGAAGGAAGCGCGGGGCAATCAGCTAGTGGCGCCATCTGTAATGTCTACCCGAAACTAAATTAATAGTTTAGTTTAAGCCGCGCCGGTCACTTCTCGATTTTTTTCGAATATAAAATATGCCTATGTCACTCGGACCATAACAACGAATCAATTGACACATTCGTCAAAATCGGCCCAGTAGTTTAGGCGCTACGGTGGAACACACAGAATCTGATACATACATACATAGACTGCCAAAATCATAACTCTTCCTTTTGGCTTTGCCGCAGTCGGGTAAAAAGTTAAAAACGCAAATGCGCACAGTGTCCTCTGGATGTAACTAGAGTTCCCTGATATAAACTTGCGAGAAATCAAATCGACTCGCATTCTGGACCGGTAAAGTAAAAACTGTCGCGATGATAGGGATCTCTGAAATAAATTTCGTATACGGTCGGCCAATGTGCCACATGATAATTATGAGTTGTATATTCGTTTTATCGCGATGTAATAATATGTATGCGGCCGATCCAAAAGCGCTTACAATTAAAAAAAAAACTAATAGAGTAAGACGCAGTAGTAAGAGTACAGAGAATTAAAGAGGTATTCTCAAAATACTCTAGGTATTCTTCAAATCTCCGTCGCGAAACAATATAGCAGCGGAACGAAAGAAATAGATGCAGGCATTTTACACACAGAGACAAAAATGATCTTTCATCCCTAAATGTTCTTTGACTTCAGCCAACCGGTGGGTTGTTCGGAACTACTGGTTGATCTTGTTTATCCAGTCCAACTGGAACGAAATGGCGAAGCTAGGATGATGTTATTTGTTCACAACTCATATTGCAGTAAGAGGTCATGGAAATATTTAAGGAAGTGCTTGTCCAAAGCTAAAAGTTTATCTGTATACTACCTCTATCTTTTTTCCAAAAGTTCATAAATATTTGAAAAAAAAAAAATATACACTGAATATATGAAAAAGTTGATACGGCCAGTATGGCCGCAGTGGACCCATGTTGCGAATATCATCACGTGAACAAAAATATTATTTTAATGAAAAAAAAAAAGAAAACTGAATATTTTCTAATTTTATGTACTCTTTAGAAATAAAAAATCAAAAGTAAGCGATTCTACCTTTTATTTATTTTTAATTTGGCACATATTTCGTTAAAGTTTGTGTGAATTTACAAATCTGCTGCAGTACGGTTGCAGTACAGCTGCCACTAGTCTGATTTGAATGCATCTTTTTTCTTTGTTTTCTAACTATGTTTCCGTACTTACCACGTTAATACAGTCTGTAATACGACGCCGCTGGTGCAGTTCCCCACAGTATCCATTCAGGACTCAGGTAGCCGAGCTCACTCCAAAATTCTTTCAAGCACGCAGGTCTGGGGAGATTGTATCCACCCACTAACACAGGTGAGGATTGCGTTCTTATACAAACTCTCTGCTTTTATAAAGCACTCTCACAGAAATTACCACGCCTCTCGGCATACATGTTTCAAGTTCTACACAGCCAGATGTAACATAATGGACACGTGGTATGTTTAACCGGTTTCTTTGTTTAGCTTTTGTTCTTTGTTATATTCAAGTTATTGTAATTTAATTGATAAAGTTTCTCTACATAAATATTTGATTTGTTTGGATTTTTCTTGCAGGTAATATTCGAATTGGTGCAACTAAATCTAAAATGCCCAATGTCTATTAGATATTAAAGATGTTATTTTGTTTGTAAAAACTAAGTATGTAGGAAAATCACTCCTTACTACACCTATTCATATAGTGAAGAACAAAGGTCATTATATCAGGTATTCATAGCTTTCTAACGCACGCTACTCTCACGCAAAGCCGTCCCTGGTAGAGCGAAAGACTTAATAGAACCAAATTTGAAAAAAAAAATATACATAGATCCGAAATAAAATTGTACTGGTTTTATTTTTAATGCGTTTTAAAAACTTACACTTAACCGAATATCTTACGAAAATATAATTAAGTATTTTCTTTTCAAAGCATGATACCCTTCCCGGCTACAAATGACAATTATCTTGAAACAAAAGTGAAGATATAATCAAATAACCTTTGAAATAGACGTCCCTTATTAAAATGTTCAAAGACGCTTTAACTTTAAGGCCTAACAAAATTACAAGAGTTTCCAAGGGTTCTTTTCTCCGTGTAAGTACCGTACGATCGTATTTTCATAGATATTATGAAGAGTCGCAAAAAATATCGCTACCTATTTACTTGATTGCTTTTTGACTCAAGAGTGAAGGATATCAAATTACCTTTGATATAGAAGTTCCCTGTTAAAATATTCAATGAACTTTGTAACTTTAACTTTCAGGCCTAATCAAATTGAAGAGGGTTTCCGAGGGTTGTTTTATCCGTGTAAAACTAAAACATAGATCGTATTTTCATATATATATTATGAACCAGGAGTCACAAAAAAGATACTTGTTTGATTGAAAATTCATGCCTAGAAGATGCCTATACACTCTTGATTTGAAGATATCTAGTTGGTGTGGAATAGGGAAGCCTAAAGGGCATTCCATATCTGATGTGCTCAGAAAAGAAGTTAATTATAAGTGTCCATAAATTCCACCAATGTGAATAACTTACACTAATGAACTGTCGGCATTAAAACTTGAACCTTTAAAAATTAATTTTAAAAAAACGTGATGTTATTAACAATAATAAAGACAACAATATACCTTTGATCCGCGGAATTTTGATTGACCCCTGTAGGTATAATTACCCATTGCATTCGTCATACACGCACCGTTTCATTGCTCCGATCTTCAAGCAACACGACTACGAGTGGACATTGTGACCTGTGAGCTACTCCTATCTCTTTCACAATCCTTTTTTCTTTAATATTAATTGCGGGTAAACGAGCAAGCGGGTCGTCGTCTCAACCAATAGACGTCCACTGCTGGACATAGGTCTCTTGCAAGGATCGCCACAGAACACGATCTTGTGCCGCCTGATTCCAGCGGCTACCAGCGACTCGCTTGAGATCGTCTGTCCATCGGGTCGGGGGTCTACCAACGCTTCGTTTACTGGTGCGAGGTCGCCATTCAAGCACCTTGGGACCCCAACGTCCATCGGTTTTTCTAGCAATGTGCCCCGCCCATTGCCACTTCAGTTTCGCGACTCGATGAGCTATGTCGGTGACTCTGGTTCTCCTGCGGACCTCCTCATTTCTGATTTAATCCCGCAGGGATACTCCGAGCATAGCTCTCTCCATCGCCCGTTGAGTGACCCTGAGCCTTCTTATGAGGCCCATTAGGTGTCTTATCGGTCGCTAATAATGGGCCTCATAAGAAGGCAAGCGGGTCACCTGATGTTAAATGATTACCGCCGCCCATGAACATTTGCAGCACCAAAGGAACTACTGATGCGTTTCTGGCTTTCAAGGAGTTTATTGATCCGCCACTTGAATACTATGTCAAAGTTATGTAGAAACAAGTGCGTGGAAGGAATGCTCCCAGCGGAAAAGGACAGCAATATATTTAGATCTGTCATTTAGTTAGTTTAGAGATTGAATATAACATAATTCGCCACACTGTGACCTCGTTGGAAACAAAAGTTTATAAAAGGGTATATTAGTGCTCAGCAAATGTGTTACATCATCAGGATTTGACCACTAAACCTGTCATGCTATTTATTTCTTCTACTTGCACTTGAAAACTTTAAGAATTTATTATAAACGACATCAAATGAGTTGCAGGATGGCAAGCGGAATAAAACCGTGGTGTGTGTTATCGGTTGAAGACGATGACGACGACGATTTTTACATTATATTTCAGCATAGGTCACAGTCCGACAAAGATACTGAATAAATAATACAACAAAAAATCATCCGCACTACGATTAAAGGTCTAGTTTTTTTTTTCGGATCAAGTGGTCCGATACGTTAGCAGAGCGTTGCTTATAGCTTCTCCCCTTCAATATGAAGGACATTGCTTTTTGATGTCGCCTAATTAACCGTCGTAAACGTATGGAAGAAGCTCATTCAGGTACCTATTTAAAGCATTTAACACTTCTTGTTAAGGTTAAAGTATGTACTATATTTCATCCATTAAGATACAATGCCTTCTCGTTCGTTTTTTTTTTGCCGCTTTTGTTGTTTCATGACCTTGCAGACAAAATCGAATTTTATAACATAACGCCTAACATTACAATGTGGCCAATTCTGTTGTACACAATCTCTAAAGCTAAACTAAAATGACAGGGCTAAATATATTCCTATCTCTTTCACAATGCTCCCTGTGGAAAAGGATAGCACTATTTTTAAACTAGTCAATTTAGTTTAGGTTTAGAGATTGTGTACAACAGAATTGGCCACAATATGCACATTAATTTCTGAACTTTAGATATTCAGACATACTCGTACATCTAAAGTTCAAATAGATATTTGCGTAAAAAAAGCATATTGTAAAAACGTGTAAAAATGTATTTTTCAACTTTGTTTATTATAATCACTTAAGAACTTTTAGAAGTGGCGATCAAGGCGAGCGATAACGATTTTACAAAATGTTGAAACGTACTCGTTTGAACTTTGAAGTGTTAAAAGTTCGTCAGTCGACGAATAATTTTTCTTTATCAACTATTTTTAAATAGAATTTGCATTTTTTTTAAAAGAACTGATAGAACACACGAGTCGGGCTTAAGTAGGAGAGACTGGGTACGGTTGTGCCAAGTTAGTATTGCGTCAGTCATCGCGCGACATTATAAGGGCCCCCACGCACTAGGCAGCCTGGCTGCGGCAGCCAGTAAAACATGACGTTGTATAGGAGCCCGCGCACTAGGCAACCACGAATTCCCGGCTGCGGCTGCCAATACAACGCGCTTGTTTGCACGGCAGCCGGCTGGCTGCGCGCAGCCAGAACGTGTGTAGGCGAATGTATGTGGCTGCGGTCAGACTCCGCACACTAGTTGTAGAAGCCAGACGTATTTTGCGTTCCAAACTTTGATAAGATGACTTTCGATACAGAGAATTTACTCAGGAAATTGAAAGCCGTAAAGCAATTTGGGATATGACATCAGAAGAATACAATGATCGGCATTTAAGGAAAAGAAGATGGGAAGAAATCACGAACAAAATGTGCTCGGAAAAAGAGCATGAATCCAGTGTGTTTTCTTTGTTTTGCGTTTTTTACGAGATAGGTAAGCAATAATTATAAGTTCTTCCACGTCCATATCGCTCGACGAAAGGACTAGACTAGTCGTTGATTGGCTGCTATAACTGGCTGCCTACTGCGCGAAGGGCCTAACGCTAGCGTAGTAGCCAATATGCGCCCAGCTTTAGCTTGACCCTGATTGTCACGAAGTCAACAATCATCCGCGCCGAAGCGATCGATTTACAAAGTTAACTGAGAACTTTATTTTTCTTAATGAGACGTGAAAATACGAGTATGAAGTCATAGAAGATATGAACAAAAAACTCTAAGGGCCTGTTTCACCACCTTCTGATAAGTCACTTGATATAAGTAAGAAAGTGACAAAACTTACGTTTAGGCTATCCGACATTTATCAGAAAGTGGTGAAACCGGCCCTAAGTGTCTTGATTCTGTAGTGGGCCGGTAATCGGTTGATAATGATGATTATGACGATGATGATAATGATGATGATGATGATATACTAACCTGGATCCTCCGGCGCCGGCGAGAGACAGCAACGAAGAACACCGGGAGCAGACGGAAGGAGCGCGCAGTCGGTTGTGTGCTCTCATAGGCTCCACCAGAGCCTTCTCTCTGTCCGTCAGTGCGAGCACTGTCGAACACTTTCTCAGACCTGGCGGACCAAATGATTTTGTTTAACATTACAGCCTATAAACCACGCTCTACTAACTTCGCAGTGGGAAAAAATTGACAGGACCTATTTTGCTGCAAATGTAATGAATTTCATGTTACGTAAGTATGCGTCGAATAAACTTTGTCCTTTGTCAATATACTATTTATGTTTCATTCGTGAGATAATCGAGTGTGTGTGCGTGTGTTTGTTACTCTTTAACGCCGCAATTACTGAATCGATTTGGCTGAAATATAGATGAACCATTTCATAAAGAAGAATTTTAATAACAGGGACGATGGAAGCAATAAAAAATACGGTTGCTTCTAACGAAGTTACAGATTAACTGCCGAAGATATCAACACTTGACATTTAAGCAGATGAAGTAAGATTTTTTCAAGACAACACCTTTAATGTGATGCAGCGGGATATTGAACTCTATGTCTACATATATAAAATTGCGCGTAACACCTACATAGAAGCAAATAAATAAACCTTTAATGGGATGCAGCGGTATATTGAACTCTATGTCTACATATATAAAATTGCGCGTAACACCTACATAGAAGCAAATAAATAACGTGGATTACCACAATTGCAGAGCACAAATAATAATTTTTGGAAAGTTAAACCACGTGCGAGTGAAAGCAGTAAAGTGAGGTCATCTGTTATTGTTTTGAAGCTTCGTGCGACTGGTTCCGTTGCGTGTTATGCTTATTTATTTTTAACCCCCTACGTAAAAACGAACGGGTGTTATAAGTTTGACGTGTCTGTGTGTCTGTTTCACCGTAGCGCTCAAACGCGTGAACCGATGCGTTTTTTTTGTTTGAAAGGTGAATTAGTCGGGAGTGTTCTTAGCTATGATGAAAATCGGTCCAAGATGGCGGCGGGCACAAAATAGGGTATTTGACTAATTTTTGGAAATTGTTTTAAATTATTCTTTATTACTCATTAAAACACACTACATTGATATTTTTCGCAATATCTACAGTATTAAGAATTAAATCAATGATAAAATTTAAGTTTTGAAAACCGCGCCAAAAACGATATTTCTGATCACATGATACGCGTGACGTCACAAATCGGTATGCAAGTCACTTCTCTCGTTCGCTCCTTGTCGGAACTCGGTGCGTGCGACAGAGACGCTACGCAAGGCGACTGCTGTAGTCGTTTAAATGCGCCTAGTATCGTAATGTTGTAAATTGTTATACCTACTCATTTTAATATCAATCTTATTCTTTCACATTTAAAGTTTAGTTTCGGTTGACTTGATAGACTTCAATTATAACAACCAAGTCAAGTGTACTAAGATAGTGACGTCACAACCAATCTCAGAGCGTTCACGTTACTGATAAAATTTCAAAAATTATTATGTTTTATTTCGTGCAAAATATCGCGTAAAATTACATAATTTAGTTTGATTGAGTGAAATATGTCTTTTTTAGGCTATTATCTGATAAAATGATCACAATCAATAGTATATTTTCAATGTTGTCAAATACCCTATTGCGGATTACATATTTTTTTCACATCTCCCTCAATATGGGTATCAAATGAAAGTTTTTGACTAGTAGAATATCACTCTGTAAATCCATGATAGCCGCCACCACAAAATGGCGAATGTCGGGGGTTTTTTAATTTATACTTGTTGATTTTAAGGGTTCTGTACCCAAAGTGCATAACGGAGCCCTATTGTTGTCACTCTGCTGTCGGTCTGGCTGCCCAAGTAGCACATTAGCGATGAATTACGTTATAAACAAGCTACATTACGGTCTATTGCTTTTATGCAGATGTACTAAAGGATAGAATGAGTCTTTAGGCTGTACTGAAGAAATATTATACACTATTAAACAGCATAGCTGACTAATGTCTTTATAATGGCGAAAAATTAAACTAAAAGAATTTAACTAAAATCTTGTACAGCTATTGGCTGCATGTGATACTACTAGTTGATTTAGAAGTCCAAAGCTTGTTAACGACTGGTTAACCCTGCATTGGTCGCGCGGATTACATATGTAATCCAGACATGTTCAAACTTAAATAACTGAAAATCGCGAAAAGTTAATGCTTTCAGCCTCTAGGTACTTTCAGTTCGATAATTAAGCTACGTTATTAGCGCTGCGTGAGCATCGCCGGTCGCTTTGCTTGTGAAGCAGGAGGCTCAAAAAGTTCGTGGATTACTACTGTAATCCGCGCGACCAATTACGTAAGTATTTTGTGACATACCCATTTTCGTTTTCTTTGTATAATTCCTATTTTATCATAATTATTATTATTATTTTACTAATATTTTGAATAAAACTATTATAAACCGATTTTCATATATTTTTTATGCATTTTCTGTTAAATAAAATGAAAATATAATATGCATAGACTAGTGGCTCAAATCGGGTCGTGGTTGGAAAAAAGCGCTAAACTGACTGAAAGTGATAATTACTGCTC
The DNA here is from genome assembly GCA_920104075.1 of Melanargia galathea. Lineage (NCBI taxonomy): Eukaryota > Metazoa > Arthropoda > Insecta > Lepidoptera > Nymphalidae > Melanargia > Melanargia galathea. Next base: position 3,434,704 of record OV049872.1, on the reverse strand, counting down.
TTCGGACAATGAAGTAGATCTACTTGAGGAGTTTGATCATCAAACTGAATTTGAGCAAGTGGAAGACCCACTTGCTCAAATCCCAGGAAAGACCCATGATGATATCAGTCCTGGCGAAGCGCAATTCATGCCAAAAAATCATCTTTCCAGAACATTCTACAACTGCTAGTTAGTCCTGTTTAGAAAATAGTACTTAGTTTCATGAATTTTGTAATCTTACATCGCAAAGAGTGATTTTTCCTACAAAATAAGTAAAAGTTGATTATTTAGTGGATTGCTAATAATCTAGAATATTAAACTACTTTTTGTTAATTTTTTCTAATAGAAAATACTTTGAAGACAACATTAAAAAGCAAATAAATATCATAAAAGACAACTTTCAGTTTTATTTTCGCTTTCTAAAATGGCATACATATGTAATCCGCGCGACCAATTGCGTGAGTTTTTGGTGCGCGCCTAATGCAGGGTTAATACGGAAAATTCACCTCTCTTGTAATGCTGCGGGCTGCATTGAAGTATCCACTGGCTTTAAATTGGTGTACACTAATTCAATTCTAATTCTACTTCAACGAGCTTGTTAATAGCTGTTTAAAAGTGTCATTAAACACCCTCAGTTGTAAATTGGAGTAGTTGTACTCCTTTCTAATCACAATGCATAAAGTATAGCGAGCAGCTATTTTACAGCTTTCAGCGTTATAATAGACTTTGGTTACACCACTGCATATCAATTAGCTTTTCAAATGCATTTATGGAGAATTTGTGCTGGATAACAAATGGACACCATTTTAGCAGTACATAAAAGATTTGTTATTAAATATCCAAATGATTTATCATAAAGATTTCAGGATACTTTTAATTCAAAATACATAAATATTTTCCACTTATTTCCTAAATAGAATACAATGAGTTAGAAAGCAATCATTTGAGTGATAAATTAATACTTATAAAATTAATCTTGTGAAATATTTTCATTAACGCGATAGTATTTTGATGGCGCATGAAATATTGGATGTAATTGCATATACACATTTACAGTAAAATGGTACTCCCAACTCAATTTACTTACAATATGATACTGAAAACCAACGAGAAAACTATAAAAAATATTATATCTTACATTAAATATGTCTGCCTACACATTCTAAACAAACAATAAATATGTAGCTGTCACATAATACACAAAATAAATAAAAAAATATTTTTTTGGTTATTTATATCTTAATAAAAGCTATTACAAAGCGTCAAAACATCTAAAAGCTGTTGAAGAGAATTTAAGTAGCTGAATGTTATGCTGCAATGGCTGTTGTATAGCTGTATAAGCTACTGTACAGGCCCTGTTCAGCTGTTTCAATGATTATTACTGCCGTTAACCAGCCACTGTAATGCTCAGAGCTGGTTAATTTGGGGCCCAATTTAGAATTACAAGGTCTGAGTAGCTAACTACACAGCCCTTATGCAGGAAACTAAAACAGCCTTAAGTAGTCACAAATTCTATAATCAAGTCACTATGCGGCTGTCATGTGTTACTTGGGTGGTCTGTCCGTCCGTAAGTCATGGAACTATAAATAGCTCATAGGCGGAGGGAATAAGTTACTGACGTGTTTGGATATTTCGTGTGAATGTTGACACAAAATCGATTACTGAATTAGAAATTAAATATTTTTTGGGAAGAGTCCTGTCCCATACATGAAAATATAGCTAAAAAATCATTTCCTTACCTTAGCAAGTGGGCTGTCATTGCCTAGAACTCATTCGACTAGATAAACGAACAGCAGAATGACACTAATAGGGCTCCGTTTTGCGCCCTAAACACAACTAAAGTAGGACACCTAGATAGTTCAGACAATTAAAAAGTTCATTACAACTTTTGATGGACATGGCATATGACTTTAAAAAATGTATGCTTACCTTCTAGCAAAGGTTGCGGCTGTGATAAAACTGAGTCCCTTGACGCAGCTCTTCTGACTGGCTTGCTTGGTCTCGCTAAGGACTTGAGCCCTCCGCTTAGGATGAGCTCGAGGGCTCGCCGACCGCCTGGTCCGTTCGCGCCTGCTCCCATCTGGGTACAAAAAGAAAAAAAGTCAATAGGCTCCTAAAAGATATGGACACGGCATTTTTTTTATTCAACTACAAGTTAGGCCTTGACTGCAATCTCATCTAATGACAAGTGATGATGCAGTCTAAGATGGAAGCGGGCTAACTTGGAAGAGGTATGTATACCCCTTGATCGGTTTCTACACGGCATCGTACCGGAACGCTAAATCGCTTGGCGGCACGGCTTTGCCGGTAGGGTGGTAGCCAACCAGGGGTTCCGACACCCCCCCCCCCCACTTATAAGACCACAGCGCTCACCAATGCGCCAGGTAGGTCGTCAAAGGGAGGAGGGAGGCAAGAGCATGACCAAGCATAGTGAAACGTCCATTGGATAAGACGACTCATTACGCCTCTAAAACCACACCCTAAAGGGCGCACCCCCTACGCTATCCCAGGGACAGCCGAAATGGCTATCCTTGGGATAGCGTAGGGAGTGCCCCTCTGTGGGTGTGGGTGGGTGGTAGGTGATATGTTAGGTATGTGAACTTGAAACCGGCTTCACAGGTCCTCAAATGGTCTTATTCAATTAGATACAATGTTCTCCATCGCTAGACACTTAAAGGTAAATTAATTCACGACGTTAAAGTAACTCAATCAAAAACACTTGCTAATCAAAAAATTACGTTTTTTTTTATTAGGGGGTTTAGGGGAGTGTGTCCTATTAGCAAGTGGTTTCAGAGGAGTCTATGAGTTGTAATAGACGTCACTAAATCGCTAGTTCTATTCCGAACACACTGTACAGGCTATAATATATACTCAAGTGTTGGAGCACATACTCGTATTATACCTACTCGTTTATTTGAATACTCTTTTCCTTCTATTCGATTATATTATTATGGAACAAAAGCTCAACCCAGATGCATCATTTGTAATGGTCGAACAAAAATATTTTTTTTGTAAATCCTACTGTCGTGATTTTTCTAAGAGGGTAGTTTTAAATAAAGGCGAATACGTTTGCCAACTTTACTCAATATAAGGGATCGCAGCTCGACGAATCGAGGAGTCTCTCTTGAGCACGCTTCAGGTGCGGTCGTGTCTGTGTTGAATACTCAGTGAATTGTGGAAAGAGAGTGGGGTGCTGTTGGCTGGTAGGGTGAGTGATTTGCTGTCTGTTCTAGTTTTGCCCTATTGTGGGGCCTGATTACTTGGTTAGAAGGTTGATATCATCAGGCTAGGTTGGTGTGTGACGTGACGGCTGTAAGGGGCGGAGGAGGCCGTACCGTTAGGTTAGGTTAGTTCCACGTGGATATTATGCCACGAGTTGGTTAAAGTTAGTGATTTCTTCACACTACTAATATTATAAATGTGAAAGTGTAGATGTTTGGATGTTTGTTACTCAATCACGCAAAAACTACTCGATGGATTTGGCTGAAATTTGGAATGGAGATAGATTATACCCTGGAATAACACGATGACTACTTTTTATCCTGGAAAAATCCACAGTTCCCACGAGATTTAAAACAAATCGAAATCTATAACTACAGCTATAGGTAGATTACTATAGCAAACTTCCTTGAAAGTAGGTATAAAGGTTGGAAAAAGGAGCGGGAACGGCAACTGGAAATCCACAATTCCCTCGGGATTTGTGAAAAACCGAAATTCACGCGGGCGAAGCCGCGGGCAGAAGCTAGTAGTTATATAATATTTTGAAGTTATTTTTTCCATTCTGCCAACTCCTATCGTGTTTTTCCTCGCCGTTCAACCAGAATTTGTTTATTATTGTAAATAACAAGCTAGTTTAAATTCATGTTCAGAAATAGCAACTCAATAAGGAAGCCCAATTCTGAGTAAAGCACGAACGGTTGGTATTTACAATTCAAAATACAATAACCGTCAATCCAAACTGTAAACTTTCGCGAAGGCAATGCGTATTCATTCATAGATCAATACAATGTACGTACTAGAACGTATCTGCAACTTTTGGAAATGGAAATGGAAAAGCATGAAAGCATGCCGAGCAGGTATATTCTAAACGGTGTAGTTTTTGGAAAAAATTGCTGAAATTATGAGACCTAAGCCGAGCGACTTAGCGTTCCGGTACGATGTCGCGTACAAACTGATCAGGGGTATGGGTTAAATAAAAACTGCCATAACTCTTCTAGGTCTTAACGTCAGGTGAGATTGCAGTCAAGGGCTAACTTGTAGATGAATAAATAAACCTAAGACAACAAAGAAAAGGTTTACGATAACTCATAAAAGAGTTAAAAATAAAAGAGAAAATTAAAGTTCTTATACCATTTAACAGTAACAGTCTAGACTTCGTTCTGTTTCTAGTCTTGTATTCTAGACTGTTCAAGTAGGTACCTAATCAATATTGTCAATACGTTGCGGTGTTCCAATCAAACTTCATTTTTATTCCGCCATTACAGCCATTGCCTGTGTACAGTAGAAGTCATTGTTCAAGCCCACGTCAGTTGACTTTAAATGGAAAGTTCTGACGCAAAAGTGCACCTATCTATACCTGTACAATTGTTTCATAACTAACAATTCAAAAGACATCTCCCCTCTTTCCTAAACAAATCAAATAAACTTTATTCAAAATTGGTACACTGTACACTTTTTGAAGGTCAATTTAGGAACAGGCAATGGTGATAATTACTTACGGAAACTTAAAAACTAAAACTACGAGGGTTCCAAACGCGCCCTGATCTGAGAAGAGCCCACAACAAACTCAGCGGGGTTTATTTTTTATCATTATTACCATCTTACAATATGGCACCTATAGCCATAAAAATTATTTGAACTATTGGCTTTTAGAGCAATCTATGTCCATGGATTTTTGTCATTAAAAATCTTTTAAAACTTCAATTTATAGTTGGGAAATTACAAACGTGCGAGGTGAGTCATAAACCATTACGATCATAGGGTTGTGAGGGCTCTCCCTCGCTCTTTATGACCTGTTATCGACTATCAACAAATCCATTTTTTATTGTTACACACATCACCACAGAATCAGGCTCCAGTTCCACAAGGCCCGTAAGTGCGAGCGAGAAGTCCGATAAAAATGATTAATGACTTAGTCCCCACGTTTGTAATTTCCCAAAGTATTATTCCCGTCATAAACTTAGATGATGGTATAAAATGTCATAACTCTGGCAACAATCTCCAAACAGGCTAATCCTGAGTTCACAGGATAAAGAGCAACCTCTAATTCTAAATGTCAGTCAAGTCAGTCATGTCAGCCGTGTCAGTCATGTCAGTCATGTCAGTCATGTCAGTCATGTCAGTCATGTCAGTCATGTCAGTCTTCCAGCTTTCTACATAATATGACGATTACAGGGGTCATCTATACTAATATAATAAAGCGGAAGAGTTTGTTTGTTTGAACGCTGAAATTTCAGGAACTACTGGACCGGGTTCAAAAATTCTTTCACCGTTGGATACCTATGTACGTGATCCTTGAGTGCTATAGGGTATATATTATGTACCACGGGAGAAGCCGGGGCGGACCGCTAGTCTTTCAATAATTCTAGTATCTAAGTAACATTGTTATTGTTATTTGCAAAAATTTGGCGTTCTTAACCCCGACGCAAAAACGAGACCATTTGACGTATCTGTATGTGTGTCTGTCTGTTGCATCGAAGCTCCCGAACGGATGAACCGATTTTGATTTTTTTTTGTTTGAAAGGTGAATTAGACGGAAGTGTTCTTAGAGCTATGTTTGATGAAAATTGGTCCTAGATGACCGCCGCAACAAAATGGCGGACTACCAATTTTTTCACAACTCCATTAATATGGGTATCAAATTATAGGGCTTGACTAACTAGTATACACACTATGAAAAATTTCAAATCCAAGATGGCCGCCACCACAAAATGGCGAATGTCATGGGTTTTATTTTTCATTTATACTTGTTGACAATAACAACGTTGCTAAGGAATAAATGTACCTATAGATTATACCCGTATTACTAATTCCCCGGAATTCTGACAGCTGTCATTGTCATTTACAGATGAGTTATTTGTATGGAGAACAGGGTTAACATCTACAAAGTACGATTTTACCCCAAACTACTTTAATTCCCTGTCATCATAAAAAGCTATATGCCGCGTAATAATATTACTCGTTTTGCCTTAAAATAGAAAACACCAAGAGTGGAAACTAGAAATGGCAACCTTACAGCAATAGAAAACAAAAGAAGCACATTGAAAAAATTTATTCAAAAATGGATGTCGAATGACATTATCACCATGAAGTGTCTGTCAGGCATTTGTCATATCTACATGCGGCAGTTGATTTGTATTTGCATAAGTTTTGATTTTTTTATCTTTTTTGTGGGAATTGTTTTATCTCTGGTAACATTACGAAACGTCAGAATTCCAGGGAATTAGTAATACGGGTATACCTACTGATGATAGATTGAATATTTATACCGGACGTAAGTCGCTTAGCGGTGAGGTTAGTTAACTGACCTATGCTTAGAATACACAGGACCTACGTCAACGCAAAAATTAACGTAATTGTTTTTAATATCGATTTCATATGACATAATTATAATAGTTTCCTGTTACACGAGTATTTGACTGATAAAATAAATTCAATCCTATTTAAAATGCAGTACGATATTTTATTAAACGACATCCAAATTTGCGGAATAAAAACGTTCGAGCTAACACATTTTATCTTGCGAATCACGTTCGATATGTAGAGGCCTTGTAGGCAGCACATAAGGAAGACAGTAATTTTATTATGTTATATACATTTTTGTTATAATTAAATGGCCTATTTTTAACCCCCGACGCAAAACGACGGGGTGTTATAAGTTTGACGTATCTGTGTGTGTGTGTCTGTCTGTTCCCCCGTGGCGCTCAAACGGGTGAACCGATTTGTTTGAAACGTGAATTAGTCGAGAGTGTTGTTAGCTACAAAATGGCGGTTTGCATATTTTTTCACAACTCTTTCAATATGGGTATCAAATGAAAGGCCTTGACTAGTAGAATAGCACTATGAAAATCCAAGATGGCCGCCGCCACAAAATCGCGAATGTCGGGGGTTTTTTTAATTTTTAATTTATTATTATCCATCACTTGACTATAATTTTTTTGACGTGATAAATTATTATAAATCGAACGCCGGCTGCACGCACGAAAAAGCATGACTCATTGTCACGTTCCGTCTGAGCCGAGCGTGCAAGCGAGAGCGCGGAACAAGCGATAGAGAGGCACGATCGGCCTAAGCTTGTGGCGCATCTACCTCTCTTTGTTTTCTTATGACGTTATCAAGTACAAGTGTAAATTGAAAATTTAAAAACCCCCGACATTCGCCATTTAGTGGCGGCGGCCATCTTGAATTTGCAATAGTGCTATTCTACTAGTCAAGCCCTTTCATTTGATACCCATATCAAGGGAGTTGTGAAAAAATATATCATCCGCCATTTTGTAGCGGCGGCCATCTTGGACCGATTTTCATCAAACATAGCTAAGAACACTCTCGACTAATTCACCTTTCAAACAAAAAAACCGCATTCAAATCGGTCCACCCGTTTGAGCGCCACAGGGGAACAGACAGACACACACACACACACACACACACACAGACACGTCAAACTTATAACACCCCGTCGTTTTTGCGTCGGGGGTTAAAAATTATCGTCCCTTAAAACCGACTTTACGGACAACCATTTTTTTTATTCAACTACAAGTTAGCTCTTGACTGCAATCTCGCCTGATGGTATGATTTATCACGATGCAGTCTAAGATGGAAGCGGGCTAACTTGGTAGAGGTAGGAATACCTCTGATCGGTTTCTACACGGTATCGTACCAGAACAGTAAATCGCTTGGCGGCACGGCTTTGCGCGTAGAGTGGTAACCAGCCGCGGCTGAAGCCTCCGACCAGACCAAACCGGAGACAATTTAGAAATTATAAAATTCCTAATTGCCCCTGCTGAGAATCGAATCCGGGACCTCCCACTTATAAGACGGCACCGCTCACCACAGTGCCAGGGAGGTCGTCACCAACGGTGATCCGAAGTAACCTAACCTTACGTTGATGAGCAATATGCTTAGTCTCACTTTGCAAAGCTCGAAGACTTTACTAAATAGGTACCTATCTACTAATGATCTAAACACAATGACTTCAGAGTAAAATGGACCTAAAATGGCTTTTGGTAAAGTTTTGGAGGTGCGCAAACTCCGAATAACTATACAGTAAGCTTAGTACGAGTTTTTGCATGTCGAAAAAGGTTGATAACTTTCGAGTGTCGAAACGCTATAACACCATAGTAAAACGGACCTGAATTACTAATTTAATTATCTAAAAATTCGATAATTAGTGTAGTGTTTTGTAGCGTTGGTTAAAGTTAAATTTTATCGGACGCATGAACAATGAAGTAACCACCCGAAAACTTGATGTTCGCGCGCAATTCGCCTAAGTAACAACAAAAGTGAAACGAACGAACGAATGCGGCGATGAAATGCACTTCATGTTACGTCAGCGCCTCATTGGTTCTCTCTGTCTTGCTCACTCACACGGGCAAATGAGAGAGCTAGAAAATGGTTTGTCAAAATTCAAAAGTTTGACTCAAATATTAGTACTGCCGTCATAATGAAAAAAGGCACATCTAACATTTTATAAATATGGAGAAAATCAAGTTTAAAGTTTTTATTGGTTTTCGGCGAAAAATATCGATTCTAATATTATTTTTCGAAAAAAGATGAATTAAAATAAATTCATTTTCACGATTCCTATACGATTACTGAAATAGAAGTTTTTTATTTTATTTGCATTTATTAAATAATCAACATTTTCTTTTTCAACGTAGCATAAAAAATAAATTAAAGTTATTAATATTACGAATAGAGGGCATAACTACCCAATTGTGGCTTTTCATTTTAACTTTTTGTGAAAAAATATGAAATTATTCAATGAAAAGGTATATTTATTACAATTTGCCTTTTCATTTTAATAATAATTATACAAAAAACAGTTAAAAATCAATTAGGACATTTAAATAAAACTTTTATTTTGAAAAGGTAACAAAAATTATCGTCTCAAAACTTAAAAAAATTACATTTATTAACTGTAACTTAACAAATTAACATAAACTAACTGTAATTATCAGTCATCAAGAAACTTATTTGGTTTTTTTTTAATAAAAATCATTTCCTCCGTCTTCAATCTCTTTCGTTCTTTTATGCTAACGTTTTACGTTTTGCGCTTTCTAATAGTTCCTTTCTTAGTCAGTCGAACATGGTTTGTTTCTTTATCTGATTCTTCCGATGATTCTAAAATTGTTCTTCCTGAAACTGGCTGCGAACGTGCTATAAAGTCTGAGTCAGAACCATCACTATCGCTGCTTTTTTCCCGTACTTTTGGTAATCCGTAATTTTTATCCAATACTGAGTCATGTGGGCACAACACCACACAAATTCACCACAAATTTGTCAACTGACGATTGCAAAGTCGTCTTTGCAATCGTCCGTTGTAAAGTCGACACCTCCTGAAGATGCTCCGGTGTCGGAGCGAAACGATCGTCGAGTTTATTTTGTGGTGAATTTGTGTGGTATTGTGCCTACAAATTTGTCACTGTTAGCGGATTATAGCAAAGTAATTTTGTGTTCATTGTATACCCTGTATCTAACACAGAGTGCGGCACTACAACATGCTCCGAGCTTGATGCTTGCACCGAGTGTTGAACGCCACGTCTTGTTGACGGCGCGGGAGACCGTTCGCCTACAGAATTATAGTTGCGTAAAGCAGCACTAACTAATCTTGCGCTTCGTGATTCCATATTGCTGAAAAAAGAACCAAATTTATTTTGTAGTATAAACGGACAGAAACCAGTTAACAATTATTGCGTGTCTCGTATTCAAAATTATTTACGACCTACTAAAAATTTCGTCATATTTTTAAAACTAAATCGCAATTAATCACTCAAAAATTTCGCCAATAAATCATATTAATGTGTCACAAAAGAAGTTTTATATAATAAAAGCATGCAAATGTAACAAAAACTAATTAATCTTACCATCGCAGCACAGACAAACGTGGACTCACCAAGACACGTCAGGCACAACTGGCGGGATTCGCTTCGTACCTCGACCTCCTCACTTCATCTCTAGTCAAAGATTTTTGGTAGTAAAGGCATAACTGCTAGTTATGACTTTTCTTTTAAATTTAATATGAAGGTCTAGTTGGTAAACTTTAAACCAAAGAGCACATCTGTCGTAGTTATGCCTTTAATATTTAATGCATATCAGATGCGACCTTTTTACGTACACAAACATAAAAAGTGGCTCAGTTGTGCCTTTTAAGCTTATGGTATTTTTGTTTATATTGTTCCTAAAATTGTACAAAAAATATTGGCAGATAGGCCTTTTTTTTCTGATTCCGAATATGTATATAACTCAATTTCGGAAAAAATGTTAGTTGTGCCCTTTTTCCTTATGACGGCAGAGTAGTCCAGTAACTTTAGTAATGTGACCTTCCGTTAAATCGGGTAGTTCTGATTTTTTGCAGACTTGTTTATGATGTTGGCCCAATGATTAATCCAAGTTTGTGACCTCGAGCGACGAACGCAACTTTGTCAAAAATCGAAAAAACCGCGAAAATTTGGATTTTTTTTCAGATTTTGGCGATTATAACCCAAAAGGACTAGTTCTTGACACTACCTTTTCAGGGCGTTTTTAAAGTAGAATAAAATTGCTACAATTTAAGACCAGAACCAGCTCTGTAGGTATATTACTTACTGAGATGCTCGCGACTTCACTTGCGTGAATTCTTAATCTCATACAAACTTCCATCTCCCATTGTACCAACTTAGGGGTAGTTTTTCCAAAATTCCTTCGACATGTAATTTTTAATTTTTAACCGAAAACCTAAATACCAATTTTCATGGATATAACTCGATTAATGACGAAAACGTGACGGGGTCTCATTTAAACTTTCATCCCCTACTTAACCCACTTGCGGATAGAATTTTCGAAAATCCTGAAATTCATATTTTTTATTTTTTATCGAAAGCCCAAATACCAATTTTCATGGATGTAACTTGATAAATGACAGACTTTCATACAAACTTTCGTCCCTTATTTAACCCCTTTAGGGGTAGAATTTCCAAATATCCTTTCATAATGTGCGCTTAAATCATAAAAGGAAGCTAATGTGAAAATTTCAAGTTCGTAGCTTTCAGTTGTTTAGGTTGTGCGTTGATGATCAGTCAGTCAGGATAAGCTTCTTGAAGCTAGAAACTTGAAATTTTCACAGTAGCTTCCTTTTATGATATAGGCGTACACTAGGAAAGGATTATTGGAAATTCCACCACTAAGGGGGTTAAATAGGGGATGAAAGTTTGTATGAAAGTCTGTCATTTTTCAAGTTACATCCATGAAAATTGGTATTTGGGCTTTCCATAAAAAATAAAAAAATATGAATTTCAGGATTATTGAAATTTCTATCCGCAAGTGGGTTAAGTAGGGGATGAAAGTTTAAATGAGACCCCGTCACGTTTTCGTCATTTATCAAGTTATATATATGAAAATTGGGATTTAGATTTTCGGTTAAAAATTAAGAATTACGTGTTAAAGGAATTGTGGAAAAACTACCCCTAAGTTGGTACAATGGGAGATGGAAGTTTGTATGAGATTAAGAATTCACGCAAGTGAAGTCGCGAGCATCTCAGTAAGTAATGTACCTACAGAGCTGGTTCTGGTCTTAAATTGTAGCAATTTTATTCTACTTTAAAAACGCCCTGAAAAGGTAGTATCAAGAACTAGTCCTTTTGGGTTATAATCGCCAAAATCTGAAAAAAATCCCAAATTTTCGCGGTTTTTTCGATTTTTGACAAAGTTGCGTTCGTCGCTCGAGGTCACAAACTTGGATTAATCATTGGGCCAACATCATAAACAAGTCTGCAAAAAATCAGAACTACCCGATTTAACGCAAGGTACCCCATACTAGCAAATCCTAAAGTTACTGGACTATAGGTCCATGAAATGACTAATGCCTATTCATTAATTTGATACACTTCTGTCAAGGTTCACCTTTTTCACGGTTTTCTACGAGTATACTTATTAATAGTAGGTACCTACAAACTAACTCTGTTCCAAAATATTCAATTACTGATACTGATGTTATCTTCTAACAAATGGCCGTCGTTTTCATAATATATAGGACAGAGGCATGGAAACATTCGATGTAAGCAGGCATCGAGCCAAAATTTGGTGCTATAACGTCGTCGGCAATTTATTTCTAGGCTAAGCATCCAACCGGCGCGCGGCGGTCTTAGTACTTTATGTATGACCTTAGAGACCCCTATATTCTAATCTTAAAAGGTCCTAATAAAAATTACGATCTCCGAAATGGCTGATTCCGGTTTCACAGTATAAAGAGCTTTTGACGACCTCCCTTGCGCTGTGGTGAGCGCTGTAGTCTTAGAAGAGGTCCCAGCTTCGATTCCCGGCAGAGGAAATTTGGAATTTTATAGTTTCTAAATTGTCTCTGGTCTGGTCTAGTGGGAGGCTTCAGCTGTGGCTAGTTACAATCGTACTGGCGATGCCGTGTCGAGTGATTTACTGTGGGTCTACCATCAACTATAATCGCGACTCAATTAAAGACCTAAACTTAACTGAATCGCTATTTCGTACCATGAACTCTTTTATCCGACCAATAGATGTCATGACGTCATGACGTCATGACGTCTATTACAGACGATATTATAGACGAAACAAAAACCTAGTATAAAAATATAGAAACAAAAAGATACTTCATGGTACGAATTCAATGCGATTTATTTTAGGCACCGATATTGAAAAGCATCGGAATTGGATCGTTAGATTAAAGATTTTAGTAGGCCTTCTGTTCTGCTATGCGCCGTATGATGCCGTATGATGCCGGATGATGCGACCTTTGGGTTTAATATGAACTGCCATACATCGTCCAGGTTAGCCCGCTTCTACCTTAAGACCGGCTCGTCACTTACCATCAAGTGATATCGCAGTCAAGTGCTAACTTGTAGGCGAATAAAAAAAGAGCAATTCTTTGATGCCAAACAAGTCAATATGCCTGCACCATTTCTCTTCATGACGCCTGACATAAGAGTTGTCGTGGCTAAAATTAAACTATGTAATGGGAAATGGTCGATGCTGGTTGGTAAATAAAGTAAGTGAGTACCATCAACCATGTATGTAAGTACCAAATGCTCTTTCAAAGAATATGCCAAAAAAGCGATAAGAGAAAGCAAAAGACGTCAACCATTGGACTTTGGAGTGACGTGACACGTCAGCAGTAGGTATTCTCAAAAATGCTCCGCATTATGCGATAGACAGCTAGTTGCAAGTCCTGAGATAATTACCTACATTTCGTTACTGAAATATGATTTCGGGCGATAACGTTTTTACCACCCTAATCCTTTACAAAATTAGACGATTTTGATCTCATTGGATTCAGTACATCTTCATCTAGGTCTGTACGTTTTTATTTTTTAATAATTCAGTTTAGTTTAATTAAAATAAATAAAAACGCTGGAGGAAGTTTTTACGTCAATAATAGAGATGTTTAGATGCTAATAACTTACATCGTAAGCAATAATTCTTTAAAATAAAAATGTTACCGACCTAGTTACGGACCTAGTTTTTCACTATATCTACACCATTTTCAAAAATCTATACTATAATATAATAAAGCGGAGGAGTTTGTTTGTTTGAACGCGCTAATCTCAGGAACTACAGGACCGATTTCAAAAATTCGTTCACCGTTGGATATGTACGTGATTCTTGAGCGCTATAGGCTATATTATATGTACCACGGGCGAAGCCGGGGCGGACCGCTAGTTGTAAATATTTGACAATATTACGGGGAGAAAAACTTTATCGCTTTTTGTATGAAAATTTGTAGGTTCACGATCCTCTTAATATTAATTAAGCCTGGCTACTGCAATCAAGCGTCATAGCACAGAGGACGGAAGTCATAGTGTGACGTGCTTCGTAAGGTTACTTGTATTTGCATTACAAATCGTAAACGCACTCAGTGCGACTTTCCAGCGTTGTGCTAACTTCTCCGCTTTGTATCCTTTGTGGCCTTTGTCCACAGGACCAATACTCAAGTAATTCCAATCCACAGTTACATTCGCATTGTTATTATAACGGATCCCGAACCGGCGCGGCCCTTTTAAAATATACAATCTCGCGCCGCGGCCCGGTTATGATGAAAAACAAACAATCTGACGCAGAATTTCAGTGTTAGTCAACAGCTCCGATGTACATACGTTTAAAATACAAATTTTGTTGACTTTACCCAGGCTTTAATTTTCTTTTACGTAGCGATTACGTTACGTTCTATAAATATTTTTTCATACTTTGAAGTATATAAAATTGTGACTTCTACGTTATATAGGCGTCTATGTAGGAGTCACAATTTTCTATAACAGTGCTAAATACAGCTATATATTCGTACCTTTAATAGTTTCTATATAAAATGGCTGTGAAACGACAAAGGTTCCTCGTTTTAATACGGAACCCTAAAAATTATCGAATATCGGCGAATCATACTGAGGTTCGATGGTCATAGGATCAATGTAAGTAGTCCAAGATGGACGAACGTACATACATACATACTTAGCCTCGAAAGGGTAGGTATAGCAATATTAAAATCCGTAGATAAGGTATCTTACGGAAACACTACCATGTATTTGTGGGTTAAAACAAACGTTCACGGTTTAAAATAAGTCCAATGCTTCTTGGACTTATTCTTGCTACATATGTTCTTACCGGATAGTGCCTAGGAGTATGTGCTCATTAACGTCCGTTTTCTATAATTACGTTTCTAATTTACGTTATAATATCTACGTTAATTCTATAATACTCATGTAGACAAGTTACTAAGAAACTCTTTCTAGAACTTTTCTTCGTCTACGTCTACGTATTTGTAGCCTCGTGCGGATCAATTGTTTCCACCGGCTTCTATCGTAAGATAGTTTTGCAATGGTGTAAAATTTGCACTTGGAGTCCTTCAGCTGATCTGCCCATCTGGTTGGCGAGCAGCCTCTAGATCATCCTGTCCGATCGTCCTATCCGTCCGTCCTATCCGTCCGTCCTTTCCGTCCATCCTAACCGCCCATCCTATCCGTCCTCTTATCTTTTGCCCTCGAGTTGAAAAGCTTATTGGGACAGGTAACACCGAGGGCAACGCTAAGAAACTATGTTATGTATTTCACAAAAATCGAATGGAATTTCAAGACAACAATACCATTGCTAATTAATAAATTAATAATGTATTACAGATAGATTGAATGTAGAAAATGGACGTAAGTGAACCGGTACTTTTTGCAAACACGTGTTGCAAGGTGCTTCCTCTTCCTGTAGGTACCTACATAAGTAATTAATTGACTTTGTCCATTAAGTGCTACTAATATGCTACGGACTATACAATACAAGTGGAGGAAGATTGTGAGAGTCGTGAGTATTCAAGAGTTAAGAAATAATTAAAGTGTATGTCTGTGAATTGTGATTAGAAATAACTTCCACTTTTTAAGCTCCTATGATTATTTAATAAACGATAACGAAACCAAAATAACATACAACGTTTTAAAAATTTTGTCTGGTTTGTTCGAAACGCGCGGACGGCTAAACATATTTTTTTATGCATTCCACGTCATGTCTGTGAAAGTCCCGTCAAAATGCATTGTGATCTATAATCTAGGCAACTTTTTATCCCGGAGATAGGAATGTACTTAGGGCTCCAGTCTCCAGCGTAAAGAAATGAAAACCATCGATAGATAGGGACGACAAACTTATTTAAACTAATATAAAGAGGCTTGTCCTGACTCCTGACTGATCATCAACGCACAACCTACACCATTAAAGCTAGAAACTTGAAATTTTCACTGCAGTAGCTTCCTTTTATGACGTACTCTAAAAAATGATTATTGCAAATTCCACCCCTAAGGGGGTTAAATAGGGGATGAAAGCTTGTATGAAAGTCCATCATTTTTCAAGTTATATCCATGAAAATCGGTATTTGTAGATACTGTCCATTAAAAATAAAGAAATACTTGTTTAAGGATTTTTGAAAATTTTACCCCAAGTGGGTTAAATAGGGGATGAAGATTTGCACGAGAGTCCATCATTTTTCACGTCAGTTATCAAGTTATATCCATGAAAATTGTTATTTAGGTTTTCGTTTAAAAATAAAGAATTACGTGTTTAAGGAATTTTGGAAAAACTACCCCCAAGTGGGTTACATGGGGGATGAATGTTTGTAGGAATCCATGCGAGCGATGTCGCGAACATCAGCTAGTTATTTATACAATTAACACGGCCTAACCGTGAACCGATTTTAAGAAAAGTTGGAAGGGAGGGAGTGTCGCTTCTTTACTTAGTTAATATAGTAAGTAGGTATTATTTGCCTGAATGTTATCGAATTCCATCTTAGACTGCATTCTGCATCATCGCTTACAATCAAGAGATTACAATCAAGATATGGGCTAACTTGTAGTTGAATAAAAAAAAAATGAGTCATAGCCGACTGGCAACAATAGTGATTATGGTCGCAAAGTTAGTACAAAACACGTAAACGCGATGCGTGAGTCAGGCGAATTAGGGCGAAATTATTATAATCGCCTGCAGTATGTCACATTTCTGTAAAACGCGCGTTGCCGTTTTTAACCACGAAACCTATAATAAATAATGAGTAATGCTCATGACCATTGTTTTCGTATCCAACCAATTTTGTGATCGTGTGACGTTAGCATACGAGAGCGTATGAGGTAAATTCAGTTCCTATCGGGGTTATAAGGAAAAACCTAACTCGCACCAGGCTTCGCACGGGTGGCTTTTAACGGATGGGTGATTTATGTACATATAACACATTCATATTTAGTAATATGAATGTGTTATATGTACATACTGATAATATAAAAGTGAACATAACTCTGTCAGAGATTTGTAATCTTTTCACGGCTTAAACGCTGGGCGGATCTTCATGAAAGGCACAGAGATAGAGTGCGTCCCGGAGATGGACACAGAATACTTTTTATCCTGGAAAATCGAAGATTTCTCACGGGATTTTCAAAAAACGCGAATTCACGCGAAAGAAGTGGTTATCAGCTAGTTACCAATTTAACATTCCTCAAATGTTCTAGATGATAACATATTCAATAAAAAAAACTTAAATATATAAAAAAACTTAAATAAATAAAAAAAAAAAATAAGCGATATCTAACTGAATGTTTTACTTTCTTTATAATTATTGTATTACACATTATTATTATTAGATAAAACGTAGATAGTATTGGGAAGAACAAGAATATAAGATAAGAACACTAATATATTTTGTTGTTAAGAATACAAAAGATAAATGGAAACCATTAACAATGACGTAAGGTTTGTAAAATGTGATGAATAACGAAAACAAGTGTGAGTACAGTCGGCAAAAGAGAACAAGGAATTGCCGAAGAGTTTTATTTTTTATCGAGTGAAAGTCATTTTATAAAAGAGAAAGCGCACTGTACATGTGGACAGGCAAGAAGCAAATAACTATTTCAATTTACTTTATTTGTATAATTAGGAATTGAATTGCGTTCGATAGTCTGTTAAAGACTTTCAGATGTATTACCTAGTAATTATATTAGACTCGTATATAAACGCTTTCCAAAAATGTACCTACTACCTAAATTGCACTACCAAAAAATTACAATTTAAATAAATAAGTAATTAATAAATAATCAACAAATTACGTTCATGAAGTATCATACAACTGTAACTATTTTTTTGTGCCAAAAAAATTTCCTGGAAAAGTTAATCTAAAACAAAATAAAATCAAAGTGGTGTCAAGATTTACTAAATTGGCTCTAAATCGGCTACGCCGAAAGAATCGCTTCGTCGGCCCCTAATTCAATCAGTCGATTCACCTACTCGAACTAGGTATTAATTATTTATCTACTAGGTACTAGCTGATGCTCGCGACTTTGCCCGCATGGATTCTGAATATAAATCTCATACAAACTTCCATCCCCTATTTAACCAACTCGGGGGTAGTTTTTCCAAAATTCCTTAAACACGTAATTCTTTATTTTTAACTGAAAACCTAAATACTTTCATTCCCTATTTTGCAATTTGCAATAATCCTTTTTTATTTGTAGTGTGCGCCTACGTCATAAAATGAAGCTACTGTGCAAAATTTCAAGTTGTGGTTTAGGCTGTGCGTTGATGATCAGTCAGTCAGTCAGGACAAGCCTCTTTATATTATTAATAAATTTGACTGATTTCGTCAACAAAAAAATCGTCAAAAGTCAGCAAACTTGTTTTTAAATTTTTTCGTAGTAAACCACATCTGTTTCTTGGACATGACAGTACACTACGTTAAACATTTAAGTACACATCAGTTCGCGTGTACCGTACTGTTATGTTTTTTTATATTTACCTATAATATGCTAACATAACAGCGGTCTCTACACAAAACATTACATATTCGCTGTAAGGATATCGACTAAGGTCTCATACATTTGAGATATATTTAAATCAAAATGATTTTTATTATTTATAATGCGATAAAGATAAGAATCGAATTTTAAACCTTCATTTCTCACCTCTGTCTTTCTAAGCGTATCAAGAAACGCGTGAGATAGACAGAAATAGAAAATGGTGGTTTACTATTCTTATTATATATATCTTAATTGCATTATAGTCTATTTTCATTTCACTAAATATCTATATTTTGGCATCCGCTCAATACAAAAATATCGTATAGAGACATCAGATTCTACAAATTCCCAAACCGTAGTCTATACCTACTAGATATCTGGATCCAGGCATGTCTAAAGTTCAGATATTTCCTGTTCTAAGTAGGTACCTACTTAATTAATGAAAATTGAAAAGCCACGATTTAACACCAAGCAAAAACTAAATAGTATTCTTTTACTTATTAGCATTTATCTATTGTTGCTTATTTCGCATTATATTTCAACAAAAGACACTTTTTACGACACTCAATTTACGATTGAAAGATTTCAGCTGTAACT
The DNA here is from genome assembly GCA_920104075.1 of Melanargia galathea. Lineage (NCBI taxonomy): Eukaryota > Metazoa > Arthropoda > Insecta > Lepidoptera > Nymphalidae > Melanargia > Melanargia galathea. The sequence goes on along the minus strand of OV049872.1, from coordinate 3,415,655 downwards.
GAAGGGGCCTTGAAAGGCGTGTCTACACTTTATCCGATCGTTTTTTAACGCTTCTTTGTAAAGGTATCAATTGTTCAATATCAAACAATGAGAGGAACATACGCTAGTATTTTACCACTCGTGAAAGACAGTAAAGTCGCGTGCACATACTTAAAAAAAACTGCGATTTTTCATGTGTCATACACATTTTTAATGTCATACATGGGATTTTTGTCAGTGAAAAGCTGAAGTGTGTGCAAGTGCAAGTGAGAAAGCAGTTAAGCATTAAAGCCCAAATTAGACGGTGCCCTGTTCATCATTCATTTTTTACCCGACTGGGTTATGTGTTTCACCTGTGTGTATGTACATATGTCCATTCCTATGTCCGCGTGTAACTACTCAACGGCTCAACGGATTTTGATAAATGATACGTCATTAGATTTGTCTCAATGACGCGAGTGTTATAGGGTACCTAAATTTAAAAAAAAATCAAAATGGCGGACTTTATGCGCTTTAATGTGCGAGCTGAAAAAAAATTTTTTCTTCAAGACCCTCGAGTGGGGTATTAAAATAAAGGGATTCAAAAGGCAAATACGAAAATGTATAAATTTATATATTTGGAAACAATTTGGAGTGATAAATCGTAGAAAATGACCGTTTCCTATGTCAGTTCGTAACTACTTAAAGGCTCAACCTATTTTGATAAATTATACGTCATTAGATTTGTCTTGACGGCGCAAATGTTACTGGGTACATAAAATTCATAAAAAATCAAAATGGCGAATGTTATGCACTTTAATGTGCGGGCTGAAAAAAATTTTTTTCTTCAAGACCCTCGAGTGGGGTATCAAAATAAAGGGCTTTAAAAGGCGAGTACGAAAATGTATACAATCTATATGTTTTAAATCAATTTGGAGTGACAAATCATGAAAAACAAAATAAATAACAACTACATTGTATGTGGTACGGTGGTAGTTTATTAATTTTTTAGTTCGTTTTTTTAGCATGGCAGTCGGGTTTTTTTAATTTTTAAATTATAGCTTGTTGTGTTGAACGTTGCACAATACCAGTGACACAGTGGCAAAGTGCCTGTGAACGATGAACGGTCGGTGTTTAGACGGTTCATTTTCGATGACTCATCGATGAGGCATCGTAAATGAAGGCAAAAATCCCGAAAAAAAACTGTCTAATTTGGGCTTAAGCGCATGTAGCGTCAAACTAAAGACGCACAACTTTAATGGCTTAATGAGGAAGTTTCCTGAAGTTGAAAATATCATTTTGAACACAATGGTATTAAAATATAGATGAAAACTAACAAATCAGGGAAAAAAAATTTTGAAATCCATCAATAAATTAAGGAGAAATTAATTAAGTATTTAAGTTCATGTATTTTAACGCAAAAATTTTCACTCGAGTATGATGTCACAGGCGTCTATTCGGAGGTATTTTTGCCATGTAAAACTTGTTTTAGCAATTTCTCCGAGATTACTGAACAGATTTGCGTGATTCTTTTTTTAATCGACAGCTGAGGATGTTTGCAAAATGGCCCCATATATTTTTTTCGAAAAAAAGATTAAAAAATTTTTTCGCAAAAATCTATCCAAAACAAACGAACATTTTTTGGGTTTTACTTTCACGGTTTGTTGCGATGTCTAGCTCGGAAATTAAATATTTCTTAGACCCAAAATATTATATTGTTCATAATTATGTACAGAACCCTAAAAGAGTGAGGCCCGACTCGCACTTGGCTGATTTTTTATATTTTATTTAAATTTTTATAATAAATTAAAAAAATATTGGAAACTTGTTCATTAGATACCAAACGAGACCTTATTACTAAGCCTTCGTAGTCCCTCCGTCTATCCGTCTGTCCGTTGCCACAGGGGCCTGCAGCTTCCACTGTAATAGGTAGGGTTCCGTACTCAGAAGGTGCCGACATATAAATCGGTAGAGTTCGCTAAACATGAAAAAGTCAACATATAAGTACACATACGTGTACAAAAAGCCACAAAAAAGTCACAGCATAAAGAAGTTTGAAGAAACATGTTTATTTTTGCTTATCTTCTATACATATAATAAAATCGTAGACTTGCCGTATCTGTACATTAAAGATTTTTGCAAAATAATAACTGGGGGATGTTAGGGATAAGTAATAGAACGTAAAAACGCTATTTTTGAAATTTTTGTCTGTTTGTCTGTATGTCTGTTTGTCTGTTTGTCTGTTTATCTGTTTGTCTGTTTGTCTGTATGTTTGTGCGCGCATCACGCAAAAACTACTGAATGGATTTAAATGAAACTTGGCATGATTTAAGTTCATACTACGGAGTAACATATAGGATACTTTTTATCCCGAAATTCAGCACGGTTCCCTTGGGAGAGGGGATGAAAGACAAAATGTGTACTTAGCTGTAATTCATTAACGCGTGGTCCGATTTCATTCATTCTTTTTTTGTTAGAAAGGAAATACCTTAAAGATTGCCGGGTAATCTCTGAAAGGCTGTATCGATTTTGATGGGACTTTCAGTGGCGGATGTTTACATTTTTATCTACCTAAACATCCACCAGTGAACTTTTAACAGTTTTTAGCAGTTTTTAGCTCAAAAGAGCTTAAGAAAAACAAAAAGTTCCCGCGGGATTTTTAAAAACCGATACACACGCGAACGAAGTCGCGGGTATCCGCTCGTTTCTCATAAGAGATGAATAAATTTTCACGTGAACGGATTTTGTACGGAACTACGTATCCAGTAAGTTACATTATCGATCATGCCAGTCTAAACGACTGCTAAAACAAACTATTTATAAATCATTGGTGTATTCACAACCCGAACGCCTACGCCTTAGTTCCTAAGAATGCGGGAGATTTAGTGATTTTCTGGAACATTCAAAGTCAAGGCCGGCCGGAGAAGCGTTGCAGATGTTATAAAATTACTATCTCACACTCAAAAATCTGGATAACGTCACGCCCAGTTGCAAATCAGGCGGTTAATGCCAGATTACGGCTAACGTTAAATTAGACCACTAAATAAAAAGCAGAGCCAGAAATTTTATTTAATTTTTTTTATGTAACTATAAGTTTATTTTTTTATAGGAATAGCGGGCAACTGAGCAAGCGGGTCACCTGATGTTAAGTGATTACCGCCGCCCATGAACATTAGCAGCACCTGAGGAAGAGGAACCACTAATGCGTTGCTGGCATATGGTAAAAGGGACTGGCTCTACAGCTCGCTGCCGGAACACACGGATGCTTTGCGGCAGATTACGGCTGAAGTGTGGTCGCTAGCCAGGCGGATCCGGGGTAGGATCCTACCACAAAGCGCACAAAAGCGCCACAAAGGCACAACGACCCGTAGAGGGGACTGAGAGCGTCAGGGCCTCGTTAGCATATTGGCAGGGTGCACCGCGCACAGGTGAGGTTGACTTTGGTCACATAGGTGGAATTTGGGCCACTTACACCCCTTTTATAGTATCAATTCACAAACAATATAGTTATTCTGAATTTGTGCACCTCCAAAACTTTACCAAATACTAAATATCGAAAAAGTGTAATATGTAATGCAAAATGAACCCAAATTTTCTTATTTTAAAGTCGTAATTCAATACTTCGAATATTTATTTTACAACATTTAATTGCTTGGGGCGCTGGCTGTAGACGAATGCTGAATATACATTCAGCATTCGTCAAGCAGTTAAATCTCAATAAAGGGGAACTCAAACCTTAAAATATGCCAGTGTAGGTCCATTTCACTCTGAAGTCATTGTGTTTCGATATGTAGTATTTAGTAAAGTTTTCGAGGTGTGCAAACTGAGACTAACTCATACAGTATGTATGGGAGTTCGCCATTCTCCTTTCTTTGTGTGCAACGGGACTGGCATCAATGTATTTATTTTATTCCAAAATTTTTATCAACTGATGGACATCCACAGACATATTATCTCTTTTAGGGACATACGGACGCCCCCGACTTGCGCCGCCTATATCCAGCGGCTGCGATTCGTCAGATGTCGTCGGTCCACATAGTGGAGGGTCTGGCAAGAATGCGCTTTGCGACGCCAGGGTCGCCATTCCAGCACCTTGGGAGTGGGAGCCCAAAGTCTTAGCCATACGAACAGGTAGATATTTCGTAGAAAACATTTCTTAGTCAAGTTATTTGAGCGGCTTGGCCTTGTTCTGTTTTCGTATGTATTAAAAAATCTAACAATTTTTTAGTAATTTTGCGATTTGTACAGGCAGCTTCAAAAATCTGTCTTAGGTATTGTATCACAGTATCGACTATCGAACTTAACTACTTACTAGTTTTTGACCACAGCTTGGCGTGATTGATATTTGAGCGAAGCATTAGTCGAGTTTTAGTAGAACGATTTTATAAAAGTCGGAGCAGCAACCTCAATTTTGCACTTAACATTTTTTTTTTCATGTCAGTCATGAAAAATGTTTCAAAATTATGTCATTTCTTATACTACTTGCGAGATTGATAAAAATAATATGTATTTAAAGTTTCAAATTAAAAAGAATTGGTAGTCTGTAAAGTCAGTTTACGGACGATAATTTTACGTGATACTGATAACGTCATAAGAAAACATTGCTTCTCTATCGCTTGTTCCGCGCTCTCGCTTGCACGCTCGGCTAGGCGGTACGTGACAATGAGTCATGCTTTTTCGTGAGTGCGGCCGGCGTTCATCGATTTATAAGACATTATCAGGTCAAAATTTAGTTTTATCAAGTAAGTAAGTAAGTAGGTACTTTGGCAGTGTTCACATTATTTCGTTTGTATATCGTTAGTGACTGTACCAACGTAAATATTATACATTGTTATCAAGGTTGACATTGGAATGATATTCCGTGACGAAATTTTCAAATAAATATCCATTACCATAAGAGCTGATATTTTAAGACAATTAAACGTTTTTTTAATATCATTTGACAGAAATAATAATATTTGTACGATAAAATTATGCGAATAACCACCACCACCACCACCACTGCAACCATTTTACGTCCCACAGCTGGGCAAAGGCCTCCTCTTATAGGAGAGGTAAGTTAGACCTGCCACGCTGCCAACGCCAACAATGCGGGTTGGTGGGCCTTATTGCCACATGCTACTGATAATAACGACGGCTTAACATGCTCTCCGAAGCACGGGGATTAATGATCTATATGTACTAGGTTTCGTACCTGTACCTAGTTTTATTATACACTCATGTACACGATAACCACGATAAACGATGGGATAAAACGTGGCAAAAAGTTAGCGATAAAAATCTGTGAATAAAAAACTGAACTGAAAACTGAAAATCCATACTTATATTGTAAATATACAGTAAATCTGTCCGTCTGTCTAGCATGACTGAAACCTCCGATAATCCATAATTTTTATAAACGCGAAAGTAACTGTCCGTCTGTAATGTGTAACCTCTGATGATCTTGACTAATTTTGGCACCACAGAACTCTGAATAATAGGCACTTAGAAGTGCGGTGTACGCGTGACCTTGTCGCCGCGCTGTAGGCGAGGACGTCGACAGTGCAAAGAGGTAAGCAAACGATGCGACGCATTTGCAAATTGCAACCTTAACGCGCTAATCCTACGGCTTATTTCTGTCTGCACAGCATTGAGTGTAAATGTGTTTGCGTGATTTCGTAGAAGTATGTTTGTCTATGTAGTATGTAGTAGGGCGGCGACATGCGTTCTGTATATTATGTAGTTTGAAGTGTACACAGCACTCTCGTGTTTGACACATACAAGTCACGGCAAATAAGTCGAGCGGTGACCTTCAATGCGCAGAAGTCGAAAATGAAGTATCTCGGGGTGTGAGGGGGTCGCGGGGAGGCCGTGGGGATCGTTCGTAAGCACTGATTAGCTCTCGCGGATCCCTCGTAAACGCTGATTGGCTCTCCAATCGTATTGTGTCCCGCTCACTCGTACGACGCTGTGCGCACTTGAAGGTCACCGCTCGACTTACGTGCCGGGGGTTATATCTATGTGCCAAAATAATCTTGTATCCTGGAGACGGGCACAGCCATCAATGTCACCGGGCAGGCAACCAGCCTAATTTAAGCTTAGAATAGAACTATGCACAATGGAATATTCCCAGTTCAAATGTTAACAGCACGTCAAGCGTGATCGGTATCTAATTGGTACATTGTGTACTAATTGAAATTCAAATTTTATCTGTGAATGACACACGGTATTTAGTTCGGTCACGTATTGGTACCTATATTACGCTTAATTGAGCGATAAAAAACCGATAATATTCTAAAAATAGATTTGTTTAGGGCAACAGTCTACCTACTGAAATAGTTTTATGGTAGGGTATGTATAGGGTATATCGAGGGTATACTGGCAGAAACGAATAAGTGCAAAATTTAACAAAAACTAGTTATATACATGGGCATACTTAGTTTTTTTTTCTTTATTTTCTAGCAAAACCTTATAACTGCAGAAGCATTAACTACGGAGTTTTTCACTGTGTAAAGCAGATATTTAGCAATTTTTACTATAAACTTAGCAGCAAAAACTTATATAATGTGTTATGACACAAATTGAATAATAAAATACAGGGATAATGAAATAAAAGCATTTACTTTCTTTACTCATAAAAACAACTATTAATAATTTAATTTTATATTTATATGTAAATCAATATATTGGATTTTATTTAGTTCTACCTGTTAAAACAGAAACTTTTTTTTTGTTTTACTGACAGGCAGAACAGAATATGTGAGTTTGTTATGTTTTGCATGTTAAATGTTAGGTATATGTAATGAAATTTAATGCTCAACCTCAGTAGCAAAAGCAGATAAGGCTCAATTAGTCGGTTTTGCTTGCTAATGTTTTCAGTCTTTTATCACGTGCGCACGTATTTTTCTTCCAGATTTTCATTTAAATACTCTGTTATAGACTGAGTTTGTGTAAAATGTGGTCCAGAGGAAAGAAGATTGGAAATAAATAATAGTACAAGGTACTTATGTATGCTAATTCCGTATGTAATTTTGAGTATTTATTTCGGTGCATAAAAATCAAAAGATTATTATATTATATTAGACGCTAAGATATTACTTAATTAATATTTCCAAGATATCACTCTTCTTTTGAAAGTGACAGATAACTACTTCAACATCATACTCTCGTCGCAGACGTGCACGAAACTAACGAAAGTGATAATTTTTCTGGGTCATCAACCAGTATTAAGAGTCTGAATGTTGAATGAATGAATGTGTCGGTGACGAAATCAAGATAGACATGGAGAGCTTGTTCAGCGATGTATCTGATAACCAAAATACAACCTATTTACCTTCCTCCAGCCACCACATGGACCAAGATGGTGACGTAGTTACTCTTCGAAATTCATTTGGAAAAGATTTGCAGCCAGCTTTGCAATGATGGAGTCCCTACAGATTTTTTGAAGATTATCTAAAGCCAAATAATGATGAAGTCGATGATTTATTAGACCAAGATATTCAATTGCTACAAAAAAAAAAACTGAAACAAAAAAACTCGGCTATAATTGCTAAATTTATATTAGAGGAAACTTTATATAAAATGTAGGAAAAGGTTTAACTGATGAAAAGGCGGAGAAAAACAAATCACACATATTGGGCAGTAAATGTAGCAAAAAGAAGATGAGATGATGGTTTACCCTGTAAGTCTCGCTCTAAAGATCGGCCAGCAAAAATCCAAAGGACATAAACTATTCTGAATGTTTAATTTTGTTTCTAGCATTAACAAATACTAATCGGATCGGAACAAATAAAATGAAAAGAATGCTAGAAACAAAATATGTCGACATTGCTGCAATCTTGATTTCGTGGGTAAAACAAATTTAATTCTTTTCCATGTTTCTGCAGAGCGTCCTAAGCAAGTACTTGCTGTGAAATAAGAGCTTACGCAGAAAACAATGGGCCTCATAAGAAGGCTCAGGGTCACTCAGTGGGCGATGCAGAGAGCTATGCTCGAAGTATCCCTCCGGGATCAAATCAGATATAAGGAGATCCGCAGGAGAACCAGAGTTACCGACATAGCTCATCGAGTCTCTGGGAGCCGCTGGAATCAGGTGGCACAAGATCGTGTTCTGTGGCGATCCTTGCAAGAGACCTATGTCTAACAGTGGACGTCTATTGGTTGAGACGACGACGCAGAAAAATACTACTTTACAAACAATGACGTAAAAGTGTAAGTTTGCCAAAAGTTTTCTACCAAAACTCTTAACATTGCAGTTTTTGACACTTTAAAAAAATGCAATATTACTGGTAATTTTAATGCAGTTGATAATAAAGGAAAACGTAAGCCAGATAACAAAACTAAGCCGATTTTGGAAAGTATTCGTCGCCACCCGACGGTGATTAGTGTTACTGAAGACGTTAAAGAGGAGGACATTTTTTTCGAGGACATTATGTGATTTTCTATTATTTTTATATTTTAATTACCATTGTATCTGCACAATAAAGCTTTAAACAGCTTTATCGTAAAGATACAATGGTAATTAAAATATATAATAATAAAAGTATCACTTATTTGTTTTTTAAATGCAGTAATTTCCAGAATATTTACAGGTAAAAACGGATAACTTTGAGCAATTTAGTATTTTGCCGTCTTAAATACAAGATTATTTCAATTATTTTAACACTAGCCGACCCCCGCGACTTCGTCCGCCTGGATATAGGTTTTATATAGGATCGGACTGGATAATCCTTTTTTGTACCTAAACTAAATGTAGCCTAAGTTACTCCTTATAACATCACCTATCTGCCATTGAAAGTTCCATCAAAATTGATCCAGCCGTTTCGGTAATTAGCTGGAACAAATAGACAGATCGACAAACATAAATTTAAACGCACACCAGTTTAAAATAAGCCGTACGTTCAAAGATCCGGGTCCCAAGTTATTTGAACCCAATAAATGTCTGTCATTTATGAATTAAAACACCTATGACCTTGAAATATTTACGGGAGAATACTTAAAGTACTACCTTTCTAACAAAAAAAGAATGAGTTAAATCGAACTACGCGTTAATGAATTACAGCTAAATACACGTTTTAACTTTTATCCCCTCTCCCAAGGGAACCGTGCTGAATTTCGGGATAAAAAGTATCCTATGTCCTACCTCGGAGTATAAACTTAAATCGTACCAAGTTTCATTTGAATCCATCCAGTAGTTTCGGCGTGATGCGCGGCCAAGATACAGACAGACAGACAGACAGACAGACAGACAGACAGACAGACAGACAGACAGACAGACAGACAGACAGACAAAAATGAAACAAATTGCAGATTTGGCTTCAGTATCGATTATAGAGTGCCCTCCAATAAAAATTTTCAAAATATCTTCAATGTACAGAATTGGATTTGTTACAGTTTTATTATATTATAGATAAACTAATTTCAATGTCATACTATGATTCCTTTTAATATACCGGGTATTAATACTTTGTGTTATAAGGGATTTACAGCTTATTTACGAATTTCAGGTAAAACCAAATAACTGCACTACTCTAGCGGCACGCTAAGATGGCCGGTTTGACGTTTGTCCGCTCATGAAGTTCCGTATTAATTGATAACGACTTTGAAGGAAATAATTGTATTACTTTATTGACGATAGTGATGTGCAGAGATTCATAAATTTTATCGAATGTAGTTTTAGGTTTAGGACTCAAAATTTATTTATTAAATTGATTTCTTAAATGTATACAAGTGTAGAAAAATCAGTTTGCACCATTTAAGGGGTGAATGTACTTGTGAATATGAACAATTTTCACTATGTGGACAAACCTCTGAAATCGCAAAAAAATATCAATAAATTTTTAAAAATGGAATCTAATACGATCGTCACATAGGATCGCTGGCTAGCACAACTACTACCTCCGGCAAACTCGCGTCAATGCTCAATGCAAAACAAAGCAGTTTCGAATTGACGTTGCTTCGAAAAGTATAAACTGTCAGTGCAATGCGATTGTGATATAGTTTTGACCTGGCTTTGGATTTCAAATATTGATACTGCATTACTGTTGACCCTTGCTCGTTAATTTGGACTCTGTTCAAGCCCTTTGTTGTGGATTTCGTCGATATGACCGAACGTACGCAGAGAACTGTTCTAAATAGTCAGACACGTGAGTTCGTAATACGCCTTCGTAACTATTTCGATCGTGAAGCTCAAAATGGAGGGCCAATTTTACCTATAACGTCAGTGGTTGAACGCGTAGCTGATGCGCTTAATATTGGACAACGAACTGTTAGACGGATAACTAAAAAAAAATATGGCGAGACTGGCACAGAAGAAAATAAACTTCACACACCAAAAAAGAGAAAACGAGCAAAACCAGTCGTAGGCATCGATAGCTTTGATGCCGATGCTATCCGAAGACATGTTTACGGCTACTATTTACAGAAGGAGTATCCAACAAGAAAAAAGTTGGTGCATTCACTGAAGGAAGCTGGATTATTCTTCGGTGGGGAAAGTTCTTTAACGAAGATTTTGAAGACCATTGGATTTCGATACAAAAAATGTAACAAACGCAAAATATTGATGGAAAGATTTGATATAGCGATGGCAAGGTATACTTTTTTACGGCAAGTGAAAGAAATCAAAAATTGGCAAAATGTTGTGTTCTTGGATGAAACATGGCTTAATGCTAACCATACTGTAGGCCGTTCTTGGAACGATGACACAGCAGCATCTACTTCCAAAGTTCCTGTAGGAAAAGGATCGCGACTTATAATTTGTCACGCCGGAACCATCAACGGGTTTGTCGAAGGTTCTCTCATGGCTTTTGCGTCAAAAACCACTGGAGACTATCATGAAGACATGAATGGAGAAAAGTTTACTGAATGGTTTACCACAATGTTGTGTAGCCTCCCTGAACCATCTATTATAATTATGGACAACGCCCCATACCACTCGATGCAAATTGACAAGCCACCTGCCCAATCCCAAAAGAAAGCTGATATCGTCGCATGGCTTCGTAAAAATGGCGTAGATGCAAACATGAATATGTTAAAAGCGGAATTAGTACGTCTTTTAAAAGAAAACAAACCAACCAAGATCCGATACGTCATTGACGAAATAGCATTAGAACATGGGCACAGAGTTATACGGTTACCGCCTTACCATTGTGAGTATAATGCGATTGAGTTGGTGTGGGCTCAAATTAAGGGATATGCTGCAAGACACAATACAGAACCCCCATTTACCACAAAAAAAATGCTAAAATTATTAGAAGAAGCTTGTGAACATGTGACTAAAGGAGACTGGGAAAAGGTTGTGAATAGAACTGTTAAATTAATAAGGGAAGATTATGAAAGAGATGTGAAAATAGATTATATTATAGAAAACGAACATATAATTATTAATGTATGTGACTGATGATAGCAGTGACGACAGTGAAAATAGTAGTATGGACGAATCTGATTAATTATGGCCTTTTGTGGCACCTTTTTTGGTATCTTTTGTATTCATATGTTTCTTGTGTGCATATAAAGTATGTATATTCATTTTCGTTCAAATATTCAGTTCGTTCAAATAAATTAAATAAACATATACATTTTTGTTTTATTAAACCTATTTAATCAGGTACAAAAACAAAACTTAATTGTTTTTTGTTCGAGAATAAATTGACATTCCACATCACTATTGTAATGTGTCAAACCGGCCATCATAGCGTGCCGCTAGTGTACCTTTACAGTAACTTTCCTTTTTTCTTCACTTTTTATGACAATTATTATATCAATTAATATATCGAATACTTTTTGGATAACATACCCAACTACAAGTACTGATATTATGTTGTTACTATGCTTTACCGTTAAACTATGATTTTTTTAAACTTAAAATGCTGTTTTCTCAGAATGACATATTGTGCACTTATCCGTTTCTGCCAGTATACCCTCGATATGTCGCTTTTTACCCGACTACGGCAAAGCCAAAAGGAAAAGTTATGATTTTAGCAATGTATGTACATGTATGTTTGTATCCGATTTTTGTATGAGATTCTGTGTGTTCCACCGTAGCGCCTAAACTACTGAGTCGATTTTGATGAATGAGGTGTTAATTGATTCGTTGTTATGGTCCGGGTGACGTAGGCTACATTTTATTTACGAAAAAAAATCGAGGAGTGACCTTCGTGCGGCTAAACTAGAATATTAAGTTAGTTTCGGATAGACATAACAGATGTCGCCACTAGCTGCTTGCCCCGCGCTTGCTTCTGTTAAAATTCTATTATTTTATAAGAGTAGTCGGGTTTTAGTTTACAAACTTTATCTCTTGTTCAATCAGATAAGCGCACAATTTAAAATAATTACGTTTTGTATGCTCTATAAGGGCAGTATATAATATTCTGGAAACAAATATATTAATCGCAACAGGAATTACTGGATAGGTCCATTTGTTCGTAGAAAATGATGCAATGATACTGATTTCAAAATTCAAACAGATTTTTAACGGACTTACAGAATTGATGAGATTGGTTTCAGTTTCGTTTGTATTGCAATCATCCCGAATTAAATTATTGATAATTTAATTTAACCCAAAAGACATAGGTTATCGTCAGATTACTCCGTATGCGTAGACCGATGTGAAAATCATAGCTTTTTTCATTAATTTTCAAAGGTACTTGTAGAAAAATATAGAACTCTTTAGAACTGTCCATTGAGTTTAATTTAGTGATTGTGTGCCACTGAATTAGCGCCCCTGTCTAATTAACTCTTATCACTTTTGACCAAAAAAGTTTGATCTAAAATTCTAAACTGTCACACCAAAAACTTACTTTTGTACGACGAAGCTCGTTAGGCATTATGAAAAATGCCTTATCATCACCAAAACACTCGACAACAGTGGCACAACACTTTAGACACTAACACTGACACTTCACGAAATTACCGTCACTAAAAGACAAAGTGGTGTCGATTCTGTTCAACACAAAACCTCAATCAAGCTAGAAGTACAAGTTGAAAGCCTTTACAAGTTCATTCAGATAGCGGTCACGTTTTTGGAGTTACATAGAAGTCAGCTAAGTGTACAACAGAAAAAACGTTACACGTAAAGTGGTACTAATTCTGTACACAATCTCTTAAACTACACTGAAATATATTATAATCACAATATTGGTTTAATAGTCAGTCAGTTTAGAGATCGTATACAAAAGAATTGCCATGATAGTCAGTCACTGTTACTACGATATCGAAAGTGACTTACTATACTATTACGAGTACAAGTGGAAGTGAAACAAAAACGTGCGCCCGCGACGCCGCGCCGCGAACTGGAGTGACCCCGGGGCGTCCGCACGCGTTGAGCGCGCGTCGAAAAGTGACGTAAGCGACAAGCGTTCAGCGACTTCCACTTCATGCGTCCCTGCACTTCCTTGATAAGGCAAAAACTCATCGGAGAGTGAATTATGCTGATCCGCGTCAGTAGTTCAGCAGGTAAAAAGTACCTATAGATATAATACTAGCTTCTGTCCGCGGCTTCGCCCGCGTGAATTTCGGTTTTTCACAAATCCCGAGGGAATCGTGGATTTTTGGTTCCCGTTCCCGCTCCCTTTTCCAACCTTTATACCTACTTTCAAGGAAGTTCGCTGTAGCTATAGAAATTCGGTTTTTTCAATATCCCGTGGGAACTGTGTAGCCTATGTGTTAAAGTCAGGACATAATCTATCTCCATTAAAAATTTCAGTCAAATCGGTTCAGTAGTTGCGGCGTCAAAGAGTAACAAACACACACAACTCGACAACTTTCTTGGTAAGGCAAAAACGGTTTGGAGAATGAATTGTGCTGTTACGCTTCAATGGAATTTAGCTATTAGAAAATGGATGACCATTGCTGCATCGATCATTGCTACATTATCAGTTGTGGTGATGGGCTCAATAATCATGGTATTTTTCTAAGATAATGTAATAATATAAATTACATTATCTTAGGTATTCTTTCTGTAACAATGCATTTTTAGGGTTCCGTACCCGAAGGGTAAAAAACGGAGCCCTATTAATGTCACTCGGCTGTCTGTCTGTCTGTCTGTCTGTCTGTCTGTCTGTCTGTCTGTCTGTCTGTCTGTCTGTCTGTCCGTCTGTCCGCCGGTCACAGGTCTCTAGCTCGCAGACGAAATGAGTTACAAACCTGAAATTTTGGTATTTAGTGTAAAACGTTAACCCAAAATCAAATATTGAATTAGAAATTGAATTAAATTATTTTTCAGGGGGGCTCCCATACATGAAAAAGGAGCCGGAAAAAAAATTTTTTTCTTTACCCTAGCTTGTGGGGTATCATTGTTTAGAGCTCATTAAGTAGAGTACAAATATATATTTTTTTAATTTCTATCTCAAAAAATAAGGGAATGGGAGGCCATCAAAGTTGTCAGTTTTAGACCATTTTTGTGACGGGGGCTATCTCAAAAACTAAACTAGTTGGGAATATGATATTTCAGTATATTATGTACTATATGCTCTATTTAAACAACAAATACTGAAAACAACGATTTATTAAATAGTTTATAAGCTGTGACCAAAATAAACGAACATTTTTTTGGGTTTTTCTGTCACTGTTTGTTGCGATGTCTAGCTCGGAAATTAAATATTTCTTAGACCCAAAATATTATATTGTTCATAATTATGTACGGAACCCTGAAAGAGCGAGGCCCGACTCGCACTTGGCTGATTTTTAGATAATCGCCGCACAGATTAAAACAATTTAATGTCCATAAATGTATAATAACAATGTGCGATAAGTTTAGTTAAGAATAACAAAGATAAGAGTCCTTAAATCTATTAAGGCTCCAATAAGATCGTATCATTAGGCTTAATTTACACCGCGGCGGAATGGAATGGAAGCGTCAATTTCGCCTCATGACGCGGAAGGCGCGCGAATTCGCTGGAATGCTCGAGAATTCTCGCGCATTCCAGCTAAACGCTTGGCACGGCACTACTGTGACCGACCCAACGGACTCTCCGTTCGCGCCACTTCCCGCGGATTCCACAGACGGCGCCGACAGTAGCTACGGGAATTCTCGAGAATGCGCGAGAATTCCGCGGAAGACGCGCGACCTTTTTTTGGCTCCTATTTAATTTGTATGTTATGCAATTGACATAAAGTTCATTAAGCTATGTACAATTTCGTTGCAAAAAGTCGCTTCCATTCCATTCCGTCGCGGTGTAAATTAAGCCTTACTTTCACAGCTTAGCGTATTGAAAACTTTTCCACGAGAAAAATGTTTACATTGAATTTTTTTAAGTCTAAATACCTATACGTACAAAATCATGGGCATCATAGTCTTTACAAAAATAAACCGACATTCAAATCGGTGTATAATTCGTTCCGTTCGAAGACGGGACGGAACGCTAGTGACAATAAAGCTGAAGTTTTTATAACAAGTTTTAATAACACAAGTATAAAGTTCGTAAACTAAAACCCGACTACGCAAGCGAAACCCGAAATCGCGGGGTGGGCAGCTAGTAGCGCCATCTATTATGTCTATCCGAAACTAATAATTAATAATCTAGAAAGCCGCGCGAAGGTCACTTCTCGATTTTTTCGTAAATAAAATGTAGCCTATGAAACCCGAACCATAACAACCTCATTCATCAGAATCGGTCCAGTAGTTTAGCCGCTATGGTGGTACACACAGAATATCATACAAAAATCGGCCACATACATACATACATACACTGCTAAAATCATAACTTCCTTTTGGCTTTGCCGTAGCCGGGTAAAAAAGTGAAATACGATGTTAAATGCTAAGGGAAAACCGATTAGCCTTTGCCTTTGCCATAAAACAAGTTTATGTTAAGGCAGAGTTAAATGACCTATGTTTATAGCGGTCGTAAGAACAATGAAGATGCTCAATTCTTGACCCACATCGCGTAGGTAAGCAGTGGTTTAAAACTTTAAGGTCGTGTCCCCACTAGGTGAATAGTGAGCAGCTAACTGTTTGCCTCCAGTTAGCCTCCTTTTGGTTTTTAAATGGAGTGTCCAAACAGCGAATAATGTTCGCAGTTTGCGGCGTTTCGCTTGCCAACTTATTCAGTGAGTTCAGTGAGCGGCCGATTCGCCTCCAAATGCCTCCAAAACTATGAGAGATCCAGCTGAGTTAGCGACCAATACGACAGCCAACGGACAGTCAGCCGCTCACTGTTCGTCAAAGGCAGGCAATACACGTCAGATTTTGCTTCTGACTGTCTGATCAGATTATCTCATCGGATTGACTCTATACACGTCCGATTCTTGCGTCAGACATTTTTTGAAATCAGTCGTTCACGAGCTATCATCTCGATTGCTTACGTGCGAAGCAAAAATATTTCTTTACGGACGTCTTCTCAAGCCAAATTTTTCTTTTGTCTGTCATGATACTCGTCATAGCCTGAGTCCCAGTAAAATTGTAAACGCTTCGCGCCCGTTTCCGACTATCGACTATCCAACTATCCGACTATCGGATCGGACGTGTGTTGAGTAGGCTTCATACAAAGGCAGGCAGGAGAAGTTTCATACAAAATATGCCTTCCGATAGCCTGATCAGACTATCTGATCCTACGATCGAATAGAAAAATCGGACGTGTATTGCCTGCCTAATAGGGACACGGCCTAAGTACCAACCGTGCCGCACCGTGTACCTACTTACAACATTCGACCTCGGCTAATTACACGCTATATCTTGGTACAACAACAAAAACTACAATAAAAACATGAGATAATATGATCGCTATCGCCTCACAACGATTAAGTCAAGATCAAAAAGTTCGCTTTTTACTTATTATTTAGGCTAGGAACAAATCTGGCGAAATTTCGGAAACGGTATAGCGCTTCCCAAACTCTTTAATAGGTCACATTTATGCTTATTGTTTTACATCATCATCATCATCATCATCAGCCGTTGTGCATCCACTGTTGGACATAGGCTTCTTTCAAGCAGCGCCATATCCGGAGACGATATCCGGAGGGTGGCGCCATGCCAGCCACCCTCCGGATATCGTCGCTCCACCTTGCTGGGGGGCGCCCTACCACTCCTCTTGCCAATCCTCGGCTCGGCTCCATCGTCCATCGGTCCTCCGACACACGTAGCCAGCCCACTGCCACTTCAACGTGCTAGCCTTGAGAGCTATGTCGGTCCTTTAGTTCTTTGGCGAATTACTTCGTTTCGTATTATATCCCTCAAAGAAACTCCGAGCAATAGCTCTATCCATAGCACGCTGAGCGACTTGGAGTCTGTAGACTAGCCTCGCTGTCTATGTCATTGTTTTACACAATTTCTTAACCAAACTAAATTGACAACAGCTAAATAATATAATGCTATTCTTTTTCCCTAACCTTATTAAAATAATGTGTATTTTTTTTGACGATTCATAATGTCATCGTAAACTAAATACATAAAATTAACTTTTTGGCATTGATTTTGAGGTATTTATAATCTCAAATCATAAGTTTAGAACAGATTAGCTTATTTAAAACAAACTTGAAACAATAAACTTTTTGTGTTTAGATAATAATGAGTGGATTTTTCAAACTATTACGTACTGTGTAATTTGCGATTTTATTAGCAAAAAGTTGCACATAATAAAATACTCAAGGAAATATAATGCTTAAATTATGTGTGAATAATAAATATCCTGCTCAAAACCATTATACCTACGTATTGGCTCGTTTCCCATTAAAGTTGCACACTTGTAGTGTATAGTGTATCTATACTAATAAATAAAATTGAAGTGTCTGTCTGTAATATCGAAATAACTACCTCATATTAAGCTCATATGGTTATTTGAACGATACTATAACCGAATCACACGTTTTTAAAATTTTTGTCTGTCTGTCTGTCTGTCTGTCTGTCTGTCTGTCTGTCTGTCTGTTTGAACGGGCTAATCTTTGGAACGGCTGAACTGATTTTGACGGGACTTTCACATACAAGTAGAGAATTAACCAGGGAGTAACATAGGCTACTTTTTTAACCGACTTTCAAAAAAGGAGGAGTTGTGTTTTTCTACCTATGTACACCGATATCTCCGAGATTTCTGAACCGATTTGCGTAATTTTTTTTTAATCGATAGACAAACATTGCGACACTATTCTACAAAAAATTTGGATTCCAACTCCTCAATCCTGATGCTGTAGGGGATCTGATCCCCAAAACTAATGGGATTTAGGCACTGTCGGTTATTTAAATTAATATTGGGGATGCCAATTAAAGACTTTATTGTTGAATGACCTCGAGTAGGTACATGTCCAACTCAATGATCCTGATGCTGTAAGGAATTGCATTCTGAAATCGTAAGGATCCCACGGAATTTTTCCGTTTTGTGGACGGGTTACTACCTACTTACTACAGATAGGCTACTTTTTGTTATCTGTTCACTGTTTGTATAATCACGAGATTTTTACAAACCTAAATACACACGGGCGAAGCCGTGGGCATCATCTAGTTTATAATATAGGTAAGAAGATAATAATTCAAATTAAAAAATCTGAATAATTTTGGCTAGGGACAAATCTAGCGGAATTAATAAAGAATGTAACAAGTATAAATTAAAACATTTAAAAATCCCTGACATTCGCCATCGCGGCCATCTTGGATTTGCATAGTGCTATTCTACGAGTCAAGACCTTTCATTTGATACCCACATTGAGGGAGTTGTGAAAAAATATATCCGTCATTTTGTGGCGGCTGCCATCTTGGACCGATTTTCATCAAACATAGGTAAGAACACTCCCGACAAATTCACCTCTCAAACAAAAAAAAACGCATTCAAATCGGTTCACACACACGTCAAACTTATTTTATATTAACACCCCACGTTTTTGCGTGGGGGGTTAAAAAAGAAACTAAGGTGCTAATAATTCAACTAGGAAAAATCTATACATATAATAAAATCGAAGAATTGCTGTTTCTGTACATTGAAGATTTTTGCAAAATAATAACTGGAGGATGTTAGGGATAAGTAATAGAACGTAAAAAAGCTATTTTTGAAATTTTTGTCTGTTTATCTGTTTGTCTGTATGTTTGTGCGCGCATCACGTAAAAACTACTGAATGGATTGGAATGAAACTCGGCATGATTTAAGTTCATACTATGGAGTAACATATAGGATACTTTTTATCCCGAAATTCAACACGGTTCCCTTGGAAGAGGGGATGAAAGTCAAAATGTGTACTTAGCTGTAATTCGTTAACCGGTGGTCCGATTTCATTCATTCTTTTTTTGTTAGAAAGGAAATACTTTAAAGATTACTGGCTTATCTCTGAAAGGCTGGACCGATTTTGATGGGACTTTCACTGGCGGATGTTTACATTTTGATCTACCTAAACATCCGCCAGTGAACTTTCAATAGTTTTTAGCAAGGTTTTTAGCAATGAGCTCAAAGGAGCTTAGAAAAAACAAAATCATTCTCACGAAGCAAACGAAGTCGCGGGTGTCCGCTTGTATTTTAATAAGTACATTATTTATTTACTAACCGACTTCAAAAAAAGGAGGTTATCAAATCAATATGTATGTAATATTATTGGAACTGCAAAATATTCACATAACAATATGATAATCTATAGGGGCTTTCAAGCTAATATACAAAATTTTATAGGTGTACATATATTATTTGTGTTTGTCCGTGAATTTCTCCGAAACTATTAATTGGATTGTGACCATTCTTTTTATTGTACTACACTTCAACTTAGGGAACAGTGCGAGTTTCATCAAAATCGGTTCAGTAGTTTCTTAGATTATGTGTGTGGTAAAGTTGGTATAACTCTCAACCTTTTAGATTATCACTTGTATACCTACTGAGTAGTTAGTAATGAAGTCTGGATCATGTAAAAATTAAAACTGTGCCACGATCATGGCTACTTATAAGCAATCAGCACCTCGTACATGTCTGTTCGTTTTCTTACGGTCACCTTTGATCGCGCCGCCTCGGCACGCGCAGCGTCTTGTCAAAGGGACCGCCTGCGACTTCAAAAGATGCCGCGTGGGGTGTACAGGTACAAGGGGTTTTGGCGTTTTATACTTACTCATATTTTTATATTAAAATTCTCTTTCCTTTTTATATTTTTTTATATTCGTATTTTATTACAATATAACCATAAACATAAAATATAATATTATCATGAACACGGGTCTTCTCTCAAAATGAGAAGGATTTTAACCATAGTCTACCACGCTGGCCAAGTGTGGATTGGCAGACTATTCGGAGATTCTGTTAGAATAGAAAAAAAATTACAAACAGAAAAAAAGTATTAAAAATAAAAGCAGAATACTAAGAGCACCTGCGCCTGTCCCGACACTAAGTTACTGAACGAACTATAACAAATTGCTATTCGTTGTGTGTACAAGTTGCTGCCGAGGAATATCAAACGAGCGATTGTTTCATATTGAATACTGAGAATCTATTGTATCTATAAATTCTTGTACTTACCTAATCACACTACGGCGCAGCGTCGTCTGGATGTAACTACACTTCGCTGATATAAACTTGCGAGCAATCTTTATCGACCCGCATTTTAATGGAACGGTAAAGTAATTAAAAATTTAAAAACCCCCGACATTCGCCATTTTGTGATGGCGGCCATCTCGGATTTGCACGGTGCTATTCTACTAGTCAAGCCCTTTCATTGGATACCCATATTGAGAGAGTTGTGAAAAATATGTACCTACTCCGACATTTTGTGGCGGCGGCCATCTTGGATCGATTTTCATCAAACATAGCTAACAACACTCTCGATTAATTCACCTTTCAAACAACAAAAAAACGCATTCAAATCGGTTCACCCGTTTGAGCGCTACAGGGGAACAGAGTACAGACAGACACACACAGTGGCGTGCACAGCATTTCAAGCCAGGGTATGCAATCGGTACTACAAGTCACGGCCAATAAGTCGGGCAGTGACCTTCAATGCGCAGAAGTCGAAAATGAGGTATCTCGGGGTGTGAAGGGGTCGCGGGGAGGGCGTGGGGATCGTTCGTAAGCACTGATTAGCTCTCGCGGATCCCTTGTAAGTGCTGATTGGCTCCCCAATCGTATTGTCCCGCTCACTCGTACGACGCTGCGCGCACTTGAAGGTCACCGCTCGATTTACGTGCCGGAGGTTATATTAAAATTCCTACTGATAACTTATTGTTTTACCTAAGCACTGCTTTTCTCAGGGTAAGCAGTGCTTTTCTGCCTTTATGAAGTGCACGCCACTGCATACTAAGATACATACGTATGATGATGGGTCACATAGCTGGTAGAACTGATAGACGTTGGGGTCTAAAGGTGATCTAGTGGCGACCTCGCACCAGCAAGCACAGCTTTGGAAGACCTCCCAAGCCCCAATAGGTAGAGGGACGATTTCAAGAAAATACATGACAACCACTGGATACAAGCGGTACAAGATCATGTACAGTGGCGATCCTTGCGAGAGACCTATGTATCTCTGATGATGATGATAACTCATACTAATGTTATTTAGCTTTACAAGTAGCTAAATGCTATCATAGAATTCACGCGGGAGTTTTACGAAATCTAAATCCACATTCAACGGAGGCGGAGACTATAGCCAACTGCGCAGGAGATATTATAGAGCACACGTGTGTGCGAAAATACAAGTGCACTCTCTATTCTCTCCTCATAACACGATGCGACACGACGGGCGGGGTTATTTTTTAACTTAGTTGTTATGCAATAGTATGTAAATTAGTTGAAAATGGTTGCCAACGAATTAGTTCGATGTACATTGCTGTTTTAATGTGTGGAAATTAAATCACTGTTTATATTTCACACAGTAAAGCAGCAATGTATATCGAACTAATTCGTTGGCAACCATTTTCAGTTGGTAACTAAGTTAGAGAATAGCCCATCAGAGTACAGGCGCAGGACCGATGGCTTTATGTGCACTCCGTTAACACAATTGCTACAAAGAATTTATTGACGGAATACCCAATACATTTTTTCTTTTAATGAAAAAAACAATATCACTAGTACAAAAAATATCATTTGTTCGTTTCTAATCATCTTCAAAAATTACCCCATTCTCAAGGAATGAAGGAGAAAGTAGGTTTCCAATTCAATAATCTGTATTTCTTTCACGTTTAACCACCTTGGTTTCATTGTCAAAAGAAAATCGCCAATAAATTACTTCAACACAAAACAATAATAAATAGCGATATTAAAAAATTTAGCTTTTAATACCTACTTAGTCCTATAACGTTAATCCGTAATCGATGAATGTTTTATTGTCAAGATTAACATCTGGTGTTTCCAAACAGATGGTATGAATGTACTTAAAAAGTATTACGTAATGTGCTTGATATGTTATATTTACATTGGCACATAGTATATTCAAAGATATAGGTAGGTAAATATGAAGACAACGGTAAAATATTAAAACTTATAATTATACAATCCGGAATACCCCGGGCAAAAAGCACGAATAGTTAAAACCCAAAGAAAAACATGACGTAAAAATAACTATGACAGCTATGTGATTGGAGTTACCATAATCTGAATGTCGTGATTTTTCTAAATAATTAAAATTAGAAAGAGGGTAGTTTTAAATAAAGGCGTGAGGCATTTGATACCCATATTAAGGGAGTTGTGAAAAAATGTGTAATCCGCCATTTTGTAGCGGCGGCCATGTTGGATCTATTTTCATCAAACAAAGCTTACATAGCTAATTAGCTAACAACACTCTCGACTAATTTACCTTTCAAACAAAAAAGACCGCATTCAAATCGGTCCACCCGTTTGAGCACACACAGACACGTCATACTTATAACACCTTGTCGTTTTTGCGTCGGGGGTTAAAAATCGAAAACGAATTGCGTTCTCACGCTCAAAACGATAAACGGACGAAACGGTCAGTCGCTTCGACATGGGCGCCAATCAAAGACGTGCTAACGCAAACGTGATCCGGGAAATTCGGAATATTTTAACTGACGAAAAGGCTTATTTTGCAGAAGGATATACTAAAAAAAATCGCAAAGGGCTGTTACCCGATTTAAGTTGATCAACTTAAATTACCTCATAAGAATGCTGCTTAACCATTTTTGTAAGATGGTAGGAGCAATTTATTTGCAAGCACGAATCAGCGATTAATTTAAGAGTCCCTTAAATCAGTATGTTCATTCCGTTATCATTTTACCAACCTGCATAACCGTTTTAGTTAACCGAAGTTCTTCTAAATTGACGCGACATAAATCATTATGAAAATTTGTTGGCAGATGGTAATGATCATAAAAATGTCAATATCAATGAAACTTATTCAAAAAGATGGCTCACTATGATTCAGGATTAATCCCAATCCGAATGGGATTCATAGTGTTCATTAAAATGATAAATAAATCTTTAGGGAAGCCTTAATGTAAGTTTATAACGACATAATTATATGCTAGCATAATAATTGCAAGAGTCGTGATAAATACTTATACATAATATGTGTATTTCCACGGTAGTTACTATGTAGTTAGGAGTTATATTTGAAACTAGATGATGCCCACGGCTTCGCCCGTGTGGTTTGTAAAAATCTCGTGGGAACTTTGATTTTCCAGAACAAAAAGTAGCCTATCTGTAGTAAGTAGTAACCCGTCCACAAAACGGAAAAATTCCGTGGGATCCTTACGATTTCGGAATGCAATTCCTTACAGCATCAGGGTTGAGGAGTTGGACATGTACCTACTCGAG
This sequence comes from Melanargia galathea, assembly GCA_920104075.1. Lineage (NCBI taxonomy): Eukaryota > Metazoa > Arthropoda > Insecta > Lepidoptera > Nymphalidae > Melanargia > Melanargia galathea. The sequence goes on along the minus strand of OV049872.1, from coordinate 3,392,061 downwards.
GTCATTCAACAATAAAGTCTTTAAATGGTATCCCCAATATCAATTTAAATAACCGACAGTGCCTAAATCCCATTAGTGTTGGGGATCAGATCCCCTACAGCATCAGGATTGAGGAGTTGGAATCCAAATTTTTTGTAGGACAGTGTCGCAATGTTTCTCTATCGATTAAAAAAAAATACGCAAATCGGTTCAGAAATCTCGGAGATATCGGTGTACATAGGTAGAAAAACACAACTCCTCCTTTTTTGAAAGTCGGTTAAAAAAGTAGCCTATGTTACTCCCTGGTTAATTCTCTACTTGTATGTGAAAGTCCCGTCAAAATCGGTTCAGCCGTTCCAAACATTAGCTCGTTCAAACAGACAGACAGACAGACAGACATACAGACAGACAGACAGACAAAAATTTTAATAACGTGTGATTCGGTTATAGTATCGTTCAAATAACCATATGAGCTTAATATGTGGTAGTTATTTCGATATTACAGACAGACACTTCAATTTTATTTATTAGTATAGATAGTATAGATTATTTCGCACATACTAAAAGTTTTTACGCGAAACTTGATATTTTTAGTAACGATGTTGTCAGAGATTTTGAAGGTTAATTAATCGTGTTACAGCAAGACTAATTCCGCCTAATGGCTAGTAAGTTATTTCAGAGCGAAAATCTTAGCAGTTCAAGGTTCATCATTATTTATTTAGAAGAGAAACAAGTATAAATTAAAAATTTTAAAAACCCACGACATTCGCCATTTTGTGGTGGCGACCATCTTGGATTTGCAATAGTGCTATTCTACTAGTTAAGCCTTTTCATTTGATACCCATATTAAGGGAGTTGTGAAAAAATATGTAATCCGCCATTTTGTAGCGGCGGCCATCTTGGACCGATTTTCTTCAAACATAGCTAACAACACTCTCGACTAATTCAGCTTTCAAACAAAAAAACCGCATTCAAATCGGTCCACCAGTTTGAGCGCCACAGGGGAACAGACAGACACACACACACAAACACAGACACGTCAAACTTATAACACCCCATCGTTTTTGCGTCGGGGGTTAAAACAATTGCGCGCTTAGAATGTAGCAATGTCGTCACACGGCAAATTCAAGCGACGATGGTAAATAATATCTAACATAACAACTTCCCACCGATTTGATATTCATGAAGCAGTTATTTATACACGTGTTTTCCACGATAGATAAAATTATTTATCAGGCAAATGATTTGATAATATTCATGTAATAATATTCAAGGTGTACAATTTGGATAGCATTTGATGATCTGACATTTTTCTAGTCTAATTGTTCATAGAATGAGTGATAAAATAGGTAGGTATCTAGAGCAAACATTTTAACGTCTTGTAGAAAATCCAGCAAATCAGGTTAATAGGTTTCGATACAATAATATGCAGTCAGCAGTGTTATCTATTTAGGACGAGTTTTATCCGTAACTCTAAATATTAAAAAAAATCATCAAGAAATAAAGACAGTACTCAAAATAGTCGGCAGGCATCGTCAAGAAAATGATACCATAAACAGACATAATTAGTATATTGAAAGACGCAGAAAGGAAGATAAATTCAGATTCATCATCATCATGATCGACCCATTACCACCACAGACCACTACAGAGCACGGGTCTCCTCTCAGAGAAGGGTGAGAAGGGTTTTGGCCATAGTGTACCACGCTGGCCAAGCGGATTGGCAGACTTCACACACCTTTGAGAACGTTATGGAGAACTCTCAGGCATGCAGGTTTCCTCACGATGTTTTCCTTCACCGTTATATATCGCAAGTGATATTTAAATACTTAAAACGCACATAACTCCGAAAAGTTAGAGGTGCGTGCCCCGGGATCGAACCCACGACCTCCGATTAGAAGTCGGTTGTCCTAACCACTAGGCTATCACAGCTTTAATTCAGATTACACTTAAGAAATATTTAACAACTAGATGATGCCCACGGCTTCGCCCGTGTGTATTTAGGTTTGTAAAAATCTCGTGGGAACTTTGATTTTCCAGAACAAAAAGTAGCCTATATGTAGTAAGTAGTAACCCGTCCACAAAACGGAAAAATTCCGAGGGATCCTTACGATTTCGGAATGCAATTCCTTACAGCATCAGGGTTGAGGAGTTGGACATGTACCTACTCGAGGTCATTCAACAATAAAGTCTTTAATTGGTATCCCCAATATCAATTTAAATAACCGACAGTGCCTAAATCCCATTAGTTTTGGGGATCAGATCCCCTACAGCATCAGGATTGAGGAGTTGGAATCCAAATTTTTTGTAGGACAGTGTCGCAATGTTTCTCTATCGATTAAAAAAAAAATTACGCAAATCGGTTCAGAAATCTTGGAGATATCGGTGTACATAGGTAGAAAAACACAACTCCTCCTTTTTTGAAAGTCGGTTAAAAAAGTCGCCTATGTTACTCCCTGGTTAATACTCTACTTGTATGTGAAAGTCCCGTCAAAATCGGTTCAGCCGTTCCAAAGATTAGCCCGTTCAAACAGACAGACAGACAGACAGACAGACAGACAGACAGACAGACAGACAGACAGACAGACAGACAGACAGACAGACAGACAAAAATTTTAAAAACGTGTGATTCGGTTATAGTATCGTTCAAATAACCATATGAGCTTAATATGAGGTAGTTATTTCGATATTACAGACAGACACTTCAATTTTATTTATTACTAAGGGTATAATTTCTCTTAGATTTATTAGTATAGAGTATAGATGGATGTAAGGGGACCGCTATCGGGAACGGAGACAGGTAATAGTAGTGATGATTACTAACAAAATACCCAAAAAAAAATCATGTATCTTTTAAAACAATGTAAAGTAATCAGCTGAGGCTAGAGGTCAACGAACGTTGGGTAAATACCTAAAGTTGTCACCGCGTTTTGCACATATTCTGTATATATCTCTATATATATATTATATATACCCTTTACATCGCACGTGCGAAGAAACTCGTTTCAGTTTTCTCATTTACTCGTCTAAGATATATCGTCGTCGTCGTCGTCTCAACCAATAGACGTCCACTGCTGGACATAGGTCTCTTGCAAGGATCGCCACAGCACACGATCTTGTGCCGCCTGTTTGCATCGGCTACCAGTGACTCGCTTGAGATCGTCCGTCCATCTAGTGGGGGGTCTTCCAACGCTACGTTTACTGGTGCGAGGTCGCCAGTCAAGCACCTTGGGACCCCAACATCCATCAGTTCTTCGAACAAGTTATATAATTGAATAAATTATTATAAGCTTCGAATAAGTTATATAATTTTTCAAATTCGAGAGATTCCTATAGTACTAGTAAGTATGTTTTAAGTGCAAAATTACCTTGTCGTTGTCAGTTGGCAGTGTCCCATAGCCGTACCAGCTTCTCGCGGGCCTTAGTCTCGGCTCTTCTTTGGGAGATAAAAGGCCACTTCCCCATCTAACTACGCCCTCAGCCACGGCGGCTGCGCCTGGTGTTAACGGGCTTCCGTTCGGAGATTTTGGCGATACTCCCTTCTCAGCAACAGGGGGTAAGGTGGGCCGTGCGCATCCAGTTCTCCTCTCGTATATCCGCTTGCAGGCGTCGTCTATGTCAGTCTCCAACAATCCTTTCTTATCCCCACCGCGTTTCACCTCCAAACTCCTCTTAGTCTCTTCCTGCTTCTGCATCCATTTCGGATCGGAGTCCCTCCTTTTCGCACTATCATTAGAATCTTGGCGACAAAGCAGCGCCTTTTTTAAGCTTTCACTGGAGTCCTGTTTGGCAAGCGCCTTTTTATCTGCCTCCTTGAGTACGCCACACTTTTTGTCATCTTTAGCTAGGAGCGCCCGTTTCAGGCTCTCGGATGAGTCTTGCTTATTGATTAGCTTACGTGGACACTCAGTGTTGAGTGAATCAGTGGTTTTTGAGATCAAGAGTTTCGGGTAATCGTACGGGGCGTGATCGTTGGACGGAGGGTTCAGTTCTAGAGATCTTCTGTTTTTCTTCTTGTCCGCAGGGGCGATTTGCGCCTTCCCCGGCAACAGACGCCGCGGCAGGAGGCTGCGGTGGTCAGCGAGGGGTGATTCTGGTCGCAACATGGTCGGCGGCGATGTGAGTCTGCCGCTGGTTAGAATACCCCTGTAACAAATGAAATTAAATATTAGTGCGAACTACTGTGCTATTGTAGGGCTTTATTCGCGCTTGATTATATACGTCAAAGTGGATATACAGCACTCGGAATAAAAATAGCAAAGGTCAATTGCGTAGGCTGATTCCACTTTAAAATGATTGGCTTCACGCGGCTGTGGAAATATTATTATTTTCGTGATCTGAACGAACTCGTTACTGCCTTTATTAATAGCTATGATTTGTTTACTATGTGCTAACTGCTAACAGGCTTTAAAATTATAAATTGAGATACAACTAGAACATATATTATTCATATTTAGTATGTTAAACATAGTTAAGCAAACAGCTTGTTATTGGAAAAATCGAGGCAGCGATCGTTGAGGCAAACATATTTTTTACTAGATGATGCCCACGGCTTCGCCCGTGTGGATTTAGGTTTTTAAAAATCCCGTGGGAACTTTTGATTTTCCAGAACAAAAAGTAGCTTATCTGTAGAAACCCGTCCCCAAAACGGAAAAATCCCGTGGGATCCCCACGATTTCGGAATACAATTCCTTACAGCATCAGGGTTGAGGAGTTGGATATGTACCTACTCGAGTTCATACAACGATAAAGTCTTTAATTGGTACCCCCAATATCAATTTAAATTTATTAACCGAAAGTTTCTAAACCCATTAGTTTTGGAGATTAGGTCCCCTACAGCATCAGGATTGAGGAGTTGGAATCCAAATTTTTTATAAAACAGGGTCGCAATGTTTCTCTATCGATTAAAAAAAAATTACGCAAATCGGTTCAGAAATCTCGGAGATATCGGTGTACATAGGTAGAAAAACACAACACCTCCTTTTTTGAAAGTCGGTTAAAAAAGTAGCCTACGTCACTCCCTGGTTAATTCTCTACTTGTATGTGAAGGTCCCGTCAAAATCGGTTCAGCCGTTCCGAAGATTAGCCCGTTCAAACAGACAGACAGACAGACAGACAGACAGACAGACAAAAATTTTAAAAACGTGTGATTCGGTTATGGTAGCGTTCAAATAACCATATGAGCTTAATATGAGGTAGTTATTTCGATATTACAGACAGACACTTCAATTTTATTTACTAGTATAGATGTAAAATAGCCGCTAGTTGTAATGGTTTGTGCAAATATTTGAATAAAAAAATCCTGATTGCAACGTCAGTTCAAGGTCACCATTAAATTGAAGCGTCACCGTGTATACAGTGTACCAAACAAGTCGATTAGTAAAGCGGAAGCAGCTAAAAAAAAAACTAATGAACACCCTTAAACGGCTGAATAGATTTCCATCAAACATAGCTAAGAACCATCTCAATTTAACCAGCCTACAAATAATAAAAACCGCATTCAAAGCGAGAATCAGCTCACCCGATTCATCTATCTGGGCATAAGATCACTTTAACTTTCGTCAAAGGAATGTCAGGTGGCCTCGATAAAAGCTCAGCCAACGCACTAAACAATAATATACTTCCGCGGCACCTGTAAACAAACCCACTGAAATACATCGCGAATGACGTCAGACTGATTGACATTTGCGAATTGATCGCCAGTCGCCACACGTTATGCTGCACGTAGGTATACTTTTCGCAACGCTATTGGACTTTGAAATTCGCGAGATGGGTGTCCGTACCTCATCCTATGATTTAAAACCGATTTTTCGGTATTTCTACCGAAACCTTTAGGTTAGAGTCATCTACCGAAATGCATTGATATCTAGATCTACCGATTTATGGACGTTGATAGGAATAATCATTTTTGTAAGTTCATAGAAATTGTTCGGATTTTTTTTTTCACGAATTTTTATCATTTTCAACAAAATTAGTTATTATTTGAATCGTCCGTTGTGAAGTCGACATCTCCTGAAGATGTTCCGGTGTGGCAGCGAAACGATCGTCGAGTTTATTTTGTGGTGAATTTGTGTGGTGTTGTGCCTACAAAGGTACTGTTAGCGGATTTATAGCAAAGAAATTTTGTTTTCATTGTACATGTAGCTAAGTCAAAGTGTGATACATCGAGCACGACATTGCTCCACAGCAATGTTACAATTAATCGCTTGTTTACTTTTCACTCCATCGTTACTGGACTTAGGAGTTCGCGAAACGAATTCTTACAATTAGTTATCAGTCTCCTAGTAACTTTTTAGTTAGCATTGGTAATGTAGCGTTTATCTTGTCGGTGTTACCAACACTTACGTTCAATTAAAGCATTTATTGAACTAGTTAGAAAGGGTAGAATCTACGAGATTCGCTCGAGGTCACAGCTACAAAAACATTTGAACAGGTGAGACGTTACGTCAAATCGTCGAGAATGACGAATCACTGTACAAGAACGGATTGCAGTTTTTTTTAAATAATACAATCCGAATTGGTTTCTAATTTCTATGTCAATAAATGACCTTGAGTAGGGCCTCATCATATCAACCCATACCACTACAGGGCACTGTACTGAGGTGCGTGCCGGGGATGGAACTCTGTCCCCTCGAAACGGAGGCCCAAGTCTTAACCACTAGGCTATCACCGGTTATTAAATATTAATATAGCGAACCTACGCCACAATATTGATATAGCGAAACCATAGTAATCTCCAGTATGTAATAGTGACATGACTGAGACGCCTCCTGAGATGCCTTTCGTGTCAGATCGCGCTAAACTGTGTGTTCAACTCGACATCCAACGCTCGCCGCACGCAGCTCACGCTCTAGCTCTAGCTCTCCGCTCTAGCCAGCACACATCTCCGCTCTACCCAGCACACATCTCCGCTCTACCCAGCACACATCTCCGCTCTACCCAGCACACATCTCCGCTCTAGCCAGCACACATCTCCGCTCTACCCAGCACACATCTCCGCTCTAGCCAGCACACATCTCCGCTCTACCCAGCACACATCTCCGCTCTACCCAGCACACATCTCCGCTCTAGCCAGCAGACATCTCCGCTCCAGTTTAGCCAGTACGCATCTCCGCACAACTTCGGTGGATACACCCTTGCTGAAAAAATATCTCTTCTCGTCTCCGCTTCAGACATCTCCGCACATCTCCGCTCTGGTGGAGTCCGGGCCTTAGACTTGTCATGAATGTGCAGCGAACCCAAAAATGATAACTGGTTTTCAGACCACTTCCAAGTTTCAAACTGATCTCAAAATCTACAAAAACATTTGTTTGGATGATAGTACAAGATTATTATGATACCACTGAGCCTCTCTGATGACGGAGATTGGAACGGTAAATCCTTGATGACAAACGCTAGAGCAGTCGAGTTAGAATTCATGTTTTTTTAACTCCCCACGCAAAAACGACGGGGTGTCATAAGTTTGACGTGTGTGTGAGCGTGTGTGTGTCTATCTGTTCCACCGTAGCGCTTAAACGGGTGAACCGATCTGAATGTGTTTTTTTTTTGTTTTAAAGGTGAATTAGTCGGGAGTGGATTGATGGAAAAACTACAAAAAAAATCTGCCCACTGGGAAGTCGCGTGGACCTCGAGGGTCGTCCCCCAGAAACTTTATTCATGTTTAGTTTACTATACTGTTAGCTATTTAGTGCCTGGTACCACAGAATTGGAACATAATTAGGTAGGTAACCAATTACGTATTACAATCAACATTAAACATTCAAAGTGGCCGAAATGGACACCGTTGACCTTGCGAGGACAACAAAGTCGTTTGTGGACCAGAACAAAAAAAACATGCACTAACTTACAAGTTTAACTTAAGTGGTTAGCACTGAAATAAACTGCGCCTCGGCGCCTCTCCACTCGAGTGATGTCCCTTTATTTTAAAGTATAACTTTTTAACTTACCATTATGAAGATAAAATGACTGGAAACGTCGCCCCTTTGTCCACCTGAAAAGAAAAAATAAAGATGTTAACTGTTAGTTATTACTTGTTAGAGATGGGCCGACTGGTCGCCGACTAGTTGGGAAAGCGGAATATTCGGCATATTTTATAGCCGACGATGCCACGAGCATCATCTAGTTACCTATTTTTAACCCCCGACGCAAAAACCACGTGGTGTTATAAGTTTGACGTGTCTGTGTGTGTGTGTGTGTGTGTGTGTGTGTGTGTGTGTGTGTGTGTCTGTGTCTGTTTGTTCCCCTGTGGCGCTCAAACGGGTGGACCGATTTGAATGCGGTTTTTTTGTTTGAAAGGTGAATTAGTCGAGTGTTGTTAGCTATGTTTGATGAAAATCGATCCAAGATGGCCGCCGCTACAAAATGGCGGATTACATATTTTTTCACAACTCCCTTAATATGGGTATCAAATGAAAGGGCTTGACTAGTAAAGCATAGCAATAGCACTATTGCAAATCCAAGATGGCCGCCACCACAAAATGGCGAATGTCGGGGGTTTTTTAAATTTTTAATTTATACTTGTACGGTGAAGAAAAGCATCGAGAGGCAACCTACATGCCTGAGAGTTCTCCATAATGTTCTCAAGGGCGTGTGAAGTCTACCGATCCACACTTGGCCAGCGTGGTGAACTACGGCCTAAACCTTTCTGCTTCTGAGAGGAGACCAGTGCACTGTTAATTATTATTAGTGGGCAGGTAATAGGTAGGTATGGGTTGATAATGATGATGATGATGATACACCTACATCCACCACCACCACCAACAATACACGCTTTTAACGTCCCTCTGCTGGGCACAGGTCTCCTCTCTTATGGGAGAGAGGGATTTAGAGTTTAGACCCGCCACGCTGCTCCATGCGGGTTGGCGGGCTTTACCGACTATTTTCACGTGATAGTAATAATAACCGGGACCGACTGCTTAACGTGCTCTCCCAGGCACGGGGGCGAGACACCGCAAGCTTCCAACTCCGGGCTGGCACTGAGAATTTCTTCACAGTAATACCAAATACCTAACAATTATTTGCCCGACCCGGGAATCGAACCCGGGACCTCGTGATCTACGGTCGAATATGCTAACCACTGGACCAACAAGAACACCTACATAATAATTAATTATTTTCCGTACCTCTAATCTCTATCCCTGGGAAAATCACATCTATACTAATATAATAAAGCGGAAGAGTTTGTTTGTTTGAACGCGCTAATCTCAGGAACTACTGGACCGATTTCAAAAATTCTTTCATCGTTGGATATGTAAGTGATCCTTGAGTGCTATAGGCTATATGTGTACCACGGGCGAAGCCGAGGCGGACCGCTAGTCGCAAATAAAATAATCGTTTCAACGACATCAATCACTCGATATCGCGACAAATAAGTACCTGATTATCACGATTATCAATCTATACTAATAAATAAAATTGAAGTGTCTGTCTGTAATATCGAGATAACTACCTCATATTAAGCTCATATGGTTATTTGAACGGTACCATAACCGAATCACACGTTTTTAAAATTTTTGTCTGTCTGTCTGTTTGAACGGGCTAATCTTCGGAACGGCTGAACCGATTTTGACGGGACCTTCACATACAAGTAGAGAATTAACCAGGGAGTGACATAGGCTACTTTTTTAACCGACTTTCAAAAAAGGAGGTGTTGTGTTTTTCTACCTATGTACACCGATATCTCCGAGATTTCTGAACCGATTTGCGTATTTTTTTTTAATCGATAGAGAAACATTGCGACACTGTCCTACAAAAAACTTGGATTCCAACTCCTCAATCCTGATGCTGTAGGGGAACTGATCCCCAAAACTAACGGGGTTTAGGAACTGACGGTTATTTAAATTGATATTGGGGGTACCAATTAAAGACTTTATCGTTGAATGAACTCGAGTAGGTACATATTCAACTCCTCAACCCTGATGCTGTAAGGAATTGCATTCCGAAATCGTGGGGATCCCACGGAATTTTTCCGTTTTGGTGACGGGTTACTACAGATAGGCTACTTTTTGTTCTGGAAAATCAAAAGTTCCCACGGGATTTTTAAAAACCTAAATCCACACGGGCGAAGGCGTGGGCATCATCTAGTCTCCAATATTTGAGATAATAGTAATGAGTAGAGGATGCCCGCGACTTCGCCCGCGTAGATTTAGCTTTTTAAAAATATTGCGGGAACTCTTTCAAGCTCCTTTGAGCTCATACCTTGCTACAAACTGTAAAAAGTCCCATCAAAATCGGTCCAGCCTTTCGAAGATTAGCCTGTAATCTTTAAAGTATCTCCTTTCTAACAAAAAAAGAATGAATGAAATCGGACCACGCGTTAATGAATACAGCTAAGACTACACATTTTGACTTTTACCCCCTCTCCCAAGGGAAGATGAATTTCGGGATAAATGTATCCTATATCTTACTTATATGTTACTCCGTAGTATGAACTTAAATCATGCCAAGTTTCATTTCAATCCATTCAGTAGTTTTTGCGTGATACGCGCACAAACATACAGACTAACAGATAAACAGACAAACAGACAAAAATTTCAAAAATAGCTTTTTTACTTTCCATTACTTATCCCTAACACCTCCAATTATTATTTTGCAATTTTTTTTAATAAGTTTACGATTTTCTTATATATGTAGATATAGATAGATAGATAGATAAAGGATCAATCGTAGTTATCAATTCAATCCTAACAATTCAAAGAACTTAACTATCGACACTTCTGTTGCCAGCTGATTGTCCGCGACTAAGTGTACCTATCTACTTTTTTGGCATATTCTTTTTTTAAAGACAATCGAGCAAGCGGGTAACTTGATGTTAAGTGATTACCGTCGCCCATGAACATTAGCAGCACCTGAGGAACCACTAATGCGTTGCCGGCTTTTGAGGAAGGGAACTGGCTATTCAACTCGCTGCCGGAACACACGGATGCTTTGCGGCAGATTACGGCTGAAGTGTGGTCGCTAGCCAGGCGGAATCAGAGTAGAATCCTACCACAAATCGGTGACATTTAGATTAAGTTGTGTGGTATCAGGCACAACGACCCGCAGAGGGGACTGAGAGCGTCAGGGCCTCGTTAGCATATTGGCAGGGTGCACCGCGCGCAGGGCAGGTTGACTTTGGCCACATAGGTGGAATTTGGGCCACTTACACCCCAAAATTCTAAGAACAGATGGGCTATCCTCTAACTTAGTTACCAACTGAAAATGGTTGCCACTGAATTAGTTCGATATACATTGCTGTTTTAATGTGTGAAATGAAATCACTGTTTATATTTCACACAGTAAAGCAGCAATGTATATCGAACTAATTCAGTCCAGTTTTCTGTTGCCACGTCTAACTACACTTAGATGTACCGTCACCGTTAACCTCGACGAGGTCGTTTCTATTGCAGGCGAGTATCAATTATGTCTCCCCCCCAGCGAGTCGTTGACCGATAGGACGGATCGTAAATAACTAACCTACATTCCTGTGTGGTTCATCAACATCGGTGCGTACTGGGGAACCTTTATCGTGAATACCTATCTACTATATAAAAATAAGTCGGGTTTTCCTTCCTGACACTATAACTCCAGAACGCACGAACCGATTTCCACGGTTTTGCATTCGTTGGAAAGGTATCGGGCTCCGTGAGGTTTATAGCAAAGAAAAACACGCGAACGAAGTCGCGGGGGTCAGCTAGTATTATTATGTAAATTATCATCCACAGTAATATGTTACCCACTGTTTACTTTTGATGACTTCACACGCTGCGGTCCATTTATACGGTGGATTCTGCATCAGTCAATTCCGTCGCTCATTATCCTCATCATCATTATCAATATCAACCCATTACCGGTCCACTACAAGGCACCGGTCTCCTCTCATAATGAGAAGGGTTTAGTTTAGGCCGTAGTAAGTAGTCCACCACGCTGGCCAAGCGCGGATTGGTTCTCCATGATGGACGCTTTTGCGAACATTATGGAGAACTCTCAGGCCTGCAGGTTTTCTCACGATGTTTCCTTCACCGTTAGTGATATTTAATTGTTTAAAACACACATAGCTCAGTAAAGTTAGAGGTGCGTGCCGGGGATCGAACGCAGTCCCTCCGAAAGAGAAGCCGATGTCTTAACCTAATTCCGTTGCTCACAAGTGATGAATAACAATTCAGTACATTAGGTGTGGTATTATACCAGGAGCTCCACACATCTAAGTCCTAACCTAGTGTAACAGAGTGAAAAAACGAGAGCGCGATAAAAAGCTGACATCAAATGAGTTCCTATTCCCAGGGCCGGAAGTCCTTTGATTTTGGAAATCCCTGCGAGGGGCGAAGAGGCCAATCGCGTCCAAAATGTGGAAATGTCCATCGGATAAGCCAAGATCAGAAAGAAGTTTCATTTATAGTTAAGACTAGCGGACCCGGCAGACGTCATCCTGCCCGCTATTAGCGCCACTTACCGGGTCCAATTTTTCTACTTATAAACCTTCCTCTTGAATCACTCTATCTATTTAAAAAAACCGCATCAAAATCCGTTGCGTAGTTTTAAAGATTTAAGCATACATAGGGATATAGGGACAAAGAAAGCGACTTTGTTTTAAATACTATGTAGTGATAGTTAATGAAGTCATTTTAAAAAAGACCGCTCGTAGATAATAAGTTTCTCCCTGGAAATGGATAGAGTAACAACAGTAGCCACCTACAGGACATCTAAGCTCAACAGGGTTAGGTTAGGCTGGGGAAGAAAGCCGTTCCGGTCGTTACGTTCGATCACTTTCACCGGCTCCTGACAACTTTCGCCGGCCCGCGCCCGTCGCCTCGTGACGCCCGCTCAACGCGTCCGATGGTTAAACGGTAGGTAGTAAGTTAGTAGCTTAGCTAGTAGCCTACCTATACTTCACAGATACTTCACAATTTAGTTTGGGGTAAAATCGAACTTGAGGTGGTAACACTGTTTTTCATACAAATAACTCATTCTATTTTTTTAATGACAACTGTCAGAATTCCACCAAATTAACAAGTATAAATTAAAAATTTAAAAAACCCCCGACGTTCGCTATTTTGTGGCGGCGGCCATCTTGGATTTGCATAGTGCTATTCTACTAATCAAGCTCTTTCATTTGATATCCATATTAAGAGAGTTGTGAAAAAATATGTAATCCGCCATTTTGTGCCGGCGGCCATGTTGGATCGATTTTCAGCAAACATAGCTAACAACACTCTCGACTAATTCACTTTTCAAACAAAAAAAAACGCATTCAAATCGTTTGAGCGGTTCAACCGTTTGAGCGCTACAGGGAAACAGACAGACACACACACACACACAAGCATACACACACACAAAGACACGTCAAACTTATAACACCCCGCCGTTTTTGCGTCGGGGGTTAAAAATGAGACTATTAAATAAACGTGCATTTTACTATCGGTAGCTACTTTGGTCTGGCGGTTAGCACATTCAACTACGCTCCGCACGACAACGTCCTGGGTTCGATTCCCGGGTCGGGCCATAAATTGTTATGTATTGGGTTTTTCTGTTAAGAAAAGTCTAGGAGTTGGTAGTTGGCGGTGTGCCTCGGAGAGCAGTTTGTTAGCCCGTATTCGGGTATCGGAAAAGCTGATACACAGGAAACCTTAAAAAAATCGAATGTTTATAGTACCTACAAGTCACGGCAAATAAGTCGAGCGGTGACCTTCAATACGCAGAAGTCGAAAATGAGGCATCTCGAGGTGTGAGGGGGTCGCGGGGAGGGCGTGCGGATCGTTTTATAAGCACTGATTACTATTAGCTCTCCACTTTAACCAAATTAACCAAAGTGCAATGTATCAATCTATGAATTATCTAGCATATAATCTCTATCAGAATTAAATAACAGATGAGGGTATGATTTTCTATTATGGGATCTCCCACTATAACGCTGTAAGTGATGTTGATTTATGACAAGCGGACCCAGGAGGCAGACGTTGCCACAGACCTCGCCTAGTAAAATCTTTTATTTGGACGGAAAATTAAAAAAAAACTGGATGTCGACAACGGCGACGAACACCTACATTGATGTTGAATAATATGTGGAATTAATATTATGAATAATTAATAATATTTAGACATTCAAAAGGATATCAAGTCGGTGGTATCAAATCAAGTCAACAAGTCATAATTATACTGATGTTATTTATATGGAGTTAACATTAACTGACTGATTCTAACAGAACAGAAATCTCTCGAGAAAAACAAACAATTAACTAGGTAATTAATAGTTAGTGGCTAATTGGCTATTTACACTAATGGTGTTATCGTAAACAGTTCAAAGTATCAAAAATATTCAGAAACTTACAAGGAAGATACAATAGTACTCTCAGCAAGCTGCATGAACCTGTCCAAAGCCTGGAAGGGCGCACCTACCCGGTTACTCGACGTCTCTCAATAATACCTAAAACCTACTGTATGCTTAGTCTCAGTTTGCACAACACCAAAACTTTACCAAATACTACGTATCGAAAAACTGTAATATTATGTAATGCAAAATGAACCCAAAGACTCTACTATTTGAAAGTCGTAATTCAATACTTCGAATATTTATTTTACACTAGCTTTTGCCCGCGGATTCGCCCGCGTGAATTTCGGTTTTTCACAAATCCTGAAAGAATAGTGGATTTCCGGTTCCCATTCCCGCTCCCTTTTCCAAACTTTATAGCTGACTAGCGGTCCGCCCCGGCTTCGCCCGTGGTACATAGCCTATAGCACTCAAGGATCACGTACATATCCAACGGTGAAAGAATTTTTGAAATCGGTCCAGTAGTTCCTGAGATTAGCGCGTTCAAACAAACAAACTCTTCCGCTTTATTATATTAGTATAGATTTTACATTTCTGCTTGGGGCATTGCAGCGCGCTGGCTGTAGACGAATGCTGAATGTATTGGCGAACTCAAACCTTAAAATAAGCCTATTTAGGTCCATTTTACTCTGAAATCATTGTGTATGTCGATATTTGGTAAAGTTTTGTTGTTGTGAAAACTGGGACTAAGCATACAGAGTGCACTTTGCAGATATTTAACACGCACTACACGAGCCGAAAATTCTTGGACACATCGTGCTAAGGAGTAGGCGTACAAGTCACGGCAAATAAGTCGAGCGGTGACCTTCAATGCGCAAAAGTCGAAAGTATCTCGGGGTGTGAGGGGGTCGCGGGGACCGTTCGTAAGCACTGATTAGCTCTCGCGGATCCCTCGTAAGCGCTGATTGGCTCTCCAATTGTATTGTGCCCCGCTCACTCGTACGACGCTGCGCGCACTTGAAGGTCACCGCTCGACTTACGTGCCGGGGGTTATAGAAGCCAAGCATCGTCAACTCGTCACGTTGTTGTATGGTATGCTTCAACACTTTACTGTACAAATCAACAAGGAATAATAGTTATTTTTCTCCTCGTGGGAGTCCGTTTCTAGTTTCTACACAGTAAGGCAGACGGAGGGCTGCTCTCTGCTCTAATCTCCGTATTGAATTTCATGCAGTTTGCCGATTGCTTCGCGCGAATTATTCGGACGCACTATTTTTTATTATTATTCAACTACAAATTAGCCCTTGACTACAGTCTCACCTGATGGTAAGTGATGATGCAGTCTAAGATGGAAGCGGGCTAACTTGGAAGAGGTATGCATACCCCTGATCCGCGGGGTGATTACGTAAAACTTTGCAGTAGCGATAGCAACGCGACAGCAATAGCAATGCGACAGCGACCACTACGCGACCGGTCGCAAAATGTCACTAGAATTCGTATTACGCAAGCCGTTCGCTCGCCTGTCGCAAAATGTACTTTTGCCATCGATAATTCAAAAATTAATAAAATTGCTTGTTAAATGTATGTATTTAAAAAAAACAGTAAACGTACTCGACAATTACTTACAACAAATCAACAATCACTTTGCAACAAATGCAGAGGTTGTTGCAGTTTGACGTTTCATTTTGCTTGGCTGTCGCTGTCGTATTGCTGTCAAGGAATTTTAGATAATACCAATTTGATGTTTGCAAAAGTGACGTTTGACAGCAATGATCGCGCAATTTACGCCTGTTGCAAACCTGTCGCGAGATACGTAATCACCCCGCGGTTTTTACACGGCATAGTACCGGAACGCTAAATCGCTTGGCGGCACGGTTTTGTCGGTACGGTGGTAACTAGCCACGGCTAAAGCCTTCCACCAGTTTGTTAAGCTTGTTGTTAATCTAAATAAAATATTATAATATGTTGTGTAATATGTCAACTAGTTGAGCATTATTTTGATTTATCACTACATAGTATAAAACAAAGTCTCTTTCTCCGTCCCTATATCCCTATGTCCCTTTGTACGCTTAAATCTTTAAAACTACGCAACGGATTTTG
Organism: Melanargia galathea; assembly: GCA_920104075.1. Classification (NCBI taxonomy): domain Eukaryota; kingdom Metazoa; phylum Arthropoda; class Insecta; order Lepidoptera; family Nymphalidae; genus Melanargia; species Melanargia galathea. The sequence goes on along the minus strand of OV049872.1, from coordinate 3,375,737 downwards.
ATGCGGTTTTTTTTAATAGATAGAATGATTCAAGAGGAAGGTTTATATGTATAATAACATACATTAAATAGTGGAGAAATACTATTATTTTTGAGGTTTCTAATGTGATGTCGTAAATAATTACATTTTTTCCGCTTACATTGCATACGCAGGCTGAACCCTACGAGATTTATCAAAATAATGTACTAAGTATTGTACACATTGAAAAGGTCTACAGAAAACTCCGCGATGGTATATGTCTATCTCTTATGGATATCCCACAATAACATTTTTTTGTCATTTACTTTTTACGACAAATAATGGCTAATTTTCGAAGCGATTTCAACCAATACAGCATTAATCCTTATCTAATTAAATACCTTAAATACATTGTTGATTTAATATAAATCCATATGGCCTTTTACAGCATATGATTTAAATGAATACTTTCGAAGATATTACAGATTTAAAAATTGCGGCGGCGCGGGCGGGAGCGTGCCTATAAGCGCGTCGATGGCCGCGGTTCTCCCTATAGCCCAAAAAAAATCACATTACGTAGGATGAAACCCATTGGAAAACGAGGAGAATATTATAAAAATACAAGGAAAAATAATTTACGGGCGATCTGAGCTCGGGAAAAAAGGGGGGAGTTTTAAGGGTAAAAAACTCCCTGTCAACATATAAAGCTCTAAGCCGCTTAATAATATTAATAGTTTCGCCCTAAAATAGAAATTGCTAAGAGTGGAAACTAGAAATTGCACACTAACAGCAATAGAAAACAAAAGAAGCACATTGAAAAAATTTATTGAAAAATGGAAGTCGAATGACATTATCACCATGAAGTGTCTGTCAGGCATTTGTCATAATATCTACATGCAGCAGTAGATTTGTTTTTGCATAAGTTTTGTTTTTTTATCTTTTTTGTGGGAATTGTTTTATCTCTGGTAACATTATGAAACGTCAGAATTCCACGGAATTAGTAATTCGGGTATAAGGTGAGATATAATAAGTTCATTGTGGAAAATATCGTAAAAAGTCAAGCCGCCTGTGAGCTTTCATCGAAAACGCTGCCTAATCCCTGAGCGGGTAGTAGGTACCTACGCATAATATGCTCTACTACCCGTGCGAAGCCGGGGCGGGTCGCTAGTATATATATAAGTATGTGTGTATATATATACCTGTAATAACTTCCTAATCATGTTACTTTAAAACTTTATGAAATTGTTATATCTATGTATTTTTATGTATTTTAAGATCTTATTATGTAACAGTCAGAGGATTTTGATTAATGAAATGATATGAAATGACCCTACCATTGAGATTAGGTTGACAACATTGTTTTAAGGAATGACACACAGAGAAATAAACTCTTACTGGTCTATGGAATGACATTTTGCAATGTCAGCTTACTGCATCTAATTATTAATTATAAGTAAAGTCACATTTTTATTAATTAAAAGTTGTAGTATGAAGCCCAAATTAGATGGTTCCCCGTTATCATTCGTTTTTGGATGAACGATACATGATACGATATTTACTATGGCACAGTGCCTGTGAACGATAAGGTTCACATGATTCAATGATGAAGCCACGAAAATGAAAGCAAAATCCAAAAATCCCATGATTCATCGATGAAGCCAGGAAATGAAAGCAAAATCCCGAAAAAATGAACCGTCTAATTTGGGCTTAAATACTATCTAATTAGTACATACCTACTCTTATCTATACATAATCTATACATAATATAATAAAATCGTAGAATTGCCGTATCTGTACATTGAAGATTTTTGCAAAATAATAACTGGGGGATGTTAGGGATAAGTAATAGAACGTAAAACAGCTATTTTTGAAATTTTTGTCTGTTGGTCTGTATGTTTGTGCGCGCATCACGCAAAAACTACTGAATGGATTGAAATGAAACTTGGCATGATTTAAGTTCATACTACGGAGTAACATATAGGATACTTTTTATCCCGAAATTCAGCACGGTTCCCTTGGGAGAGGGGATGAAAGTCAAAATGTGTACTTAGCTGGTCCGATTTCATTCATTCTTTTTTTGTTAGAAAGGAAATACTTTAAAGATTACTGGCTAATCTCTCAAAGGCTGGATCGATTTTGATGGGACTTTCACTGGCCGATTTTTACATTTTGATGTACCTAAACATTCGCCAGTGAACTTTTAACAGTTTTTAGCAAGGTATGATCTCAAAGGAGCTTTGGAAAGACAAAATGATTCCCACGGGATGTTTAAAAAGCAATATCCACGCGAACGAAGTCGCGGGTTTCCGCTTGTTATAAATAGTTACGTGTTAAGTCGTAAATTGGCACTCTTTTGTGTCTAGGTAACAAGTCAATTAGACTACGTAAGCTAAGTATTTACATGCTAAAAACATCTAGTAAAGGTCCTAAAAATAGAAGCTTGTTTATTTTTTAAATTTTGTTTTTCCTACTTATCAATTCCTAAGCAACTCCAGAAATATTACATAATTTAGAAATGTTATCCTGCTATAATGAGGAGTTTGGTCCTATACCACTGAAGACTTAAATCAACACTTTACAAGGAAAAATGACCAACCTGAAATTATTTATTTAACTAGCTGATGTTGGCGTGACTTTGCCGCTTAAGATTTAGGTTTTTAAAAGTTCTGTGGGGAGACTTTTTGATTTCCTGATATAAAAGTATTGACGCATTAGCAGTAGTAATGTTTATTACTACTGCTAATGCGTGTGACTGCCGCTTTGGTTTGGATTTAGGTTTATACATCCTGTGGGAGCAGTTTTTGATTTCCTGAGATAGAAAAAGTATCCATGTCTACGATGCAATATAAGGCAATTAGCAAACTGTGTCCAAAATTAATCAAGAACATCAGCAGTTAAACTACATATATTGATACCAGAAATTTCAATTGTCGTAAAGGACAGGCCTGTCCATGTCCTTTACGACAATTGAAATTTCTGGTATCGATATGTAGGGTAGGAACACCGGTTTCCGGACACGCACCTGTTATCGTCCACCGAGCGGATCACTCTTAAGAAACGCTTAAAAATAGAAACATTATAAGACTTACATAAAAATAATGCATCTCTATGCCAACTTGAATGTCTTATCAAGACACAGAGAAAGAAAAAAAGTCTATTTTACTTAAGTTTCTTTGAAAACAAAGCGATCGAATTTTGAGTATGCAATTAAGGAATGAAAATGAGCCGTGTGGAGCAAAAAAATTAGTAGCATGCTTCAACTATTACGGGAAGTTACTAATCATTTTACTATAAGATTTAGTTTGATTCTTCTTTGTAGCACTTACTTATGTTTCATAAAATACTGTGAACGTGTTTTTTTACTTTTGATTACATTAGAATACAAATAAAAGGGGTGGACGACAACTAGTTCACTATTTTCTTAAGAAAACCTGTTATCGTCCGGGCGGTCAAACACAGGTTTAGCGTCTTAATTTTAGGTAGTCTTGCTATCAATCGAGGTGTGCACAAAATTGGAATTAAGTTTATTAATTCGAATCCTATACACATACACTAGTTAGTGACTAGTCTTCGTCCACTTTTTTCTCATTATATATAAAACTATGGGTCTTCAAAATCACGCGTGGACGATATCTAAATTTGCACTGAATAAATATTCTAAGTTTCGACCACCAAGCTATTATTTGAAAATAAATAGATTTAGTAAAAATATAAATAATTAAACTTGTTTGACAAAAGAATTACCTTATATTTTATGTGTTTCTCCTTGGAACTTTGATATATTTATAAGTTAAGATAGTATTGTCGATCATTATAATTTTTGGACGAAATTTAAAATAGAGAATCTGAAGTGTACCGGTTATCCGTCCACCTATATTTTAAACTGTATGAAAAACATATATTTTTTAATATTATGTTATTATTTAGGCGAATTTTGATTATTACTCATATCTATAATTAATTTTTTATTCATCTACAAGTTAGTCCTTGACTGCGATCTCATCTGATGTTAAGTGACGATGCAGTCTAAGATGGATGCGAGATATCCTGAAAGAGGTACAGCAAAATCCGTACCCTTAAACGCTAAATGACTTGGAAGTAAGGCATACTAGACTAGAGACAATTTTGAAATTATTAAATTGAATTTACCAAATTGGTCTGCCGAGAATCAAGTAGAGGACCTTCCACTAATAAGACTTACCCCTGCGCCATGCCAGGGAGGCTGCCAAATTATATGTACCTACTTTTATATAATGTAAGTGCGATGTGGTAAAAGACAATGCAAGATAGATAGGCGCAAAGTTGGTAAAGATATTATGTCATATTGTAGACTCTATAAACCGCGTTAACAAGGCAATAGTTTTTTTTATCTGTTTTATTTTAAAACAAGCAGTTGACCGCTATTGCGTATGCGTAGAAAGACCACATCACTTTGTATAAAGTTCTTTATCACCCTGTGAAAGTTCTGTCAAAATAGGGTCAGCTGTTTTGAAAAGTAAGTACATATTACGAATAGACAAAAAACAGAAAACAATTTTTTTATAAACGGTTATGTAGCTTTTTAATAATGTATAAGTAAACATAAGTTCACTAATAAAAACCCATATATTTCGTAAAGACCGACAGGAAGTTAATTTTAATTGGTATAGATATTAAATACATATTAAAGTGGTGTTAATATTACATATTCAATTACTTACTCATTACATGCATACTTTTTCATAGTAAATTTCTCATAAAAATCAGTGGACGGATAACAGGTACAAGGGTGGACGATAACTAGATTTAGTGGACGATAACCGGTGAAATCGGCATTTTGAGCTTTTTATTAGAATTAAAAAAAAACTAGTTATCTGACTAAAAAAATACTAACATGCAATGAAAATAGACTATACTAGAAGTATATTTTAACAAGTTTTTGTTTAATTTTTTTTATAGAACATATATTTTCACCCTCTCAAACTCAGTAACTCCACTAAATGGACGATAACCGGTAAGAAAACCCTATGTTACAGACATTTTCACTATTATAATAACCTAATATAAGTTTAAGAAGTGTGGATCAGGATGTACTCTTAAGGAATGTAGAATTACTTTATTTACCGCTTTCCAGATTAAAGGGGCAATGTCAACAGCAATGGTGTTATACCTAACTGATAAGGTTATATTTGTTGATATAAACTGTCACATTACTGATAACCACTAACACATATGTACTTGAGTTGTATTATTGTTATTATTATTGATTAGTAGAGAATGCCCGCGGCTTCGCCCGCGTGAGTTTCGGTTTTTCACAAATCCCAAGGGAATCGTAGATTTCTGGATCCCGTTCCCTTTTCCAACCTTTATACCTACTTTCAAGAAAGTTTGCTATAGTTATCTACCTATAGCTGTAGCTATAGATTTCGGTTTTTTCAAAATCCCGTGGGAACTGTGGATTTTTCCAGGATAAAAAGTAGCCTATGTTTTAAGTCAGAGCATAATCTATCTCCATTCGAAATTTCAGCCAAATCGGTTCAGTAGTTGCGGCGTGATTGAGTAACAAACATCCAAACATCTAAACATCCAAACATCCACACTTTCACATTTATAATATTACACTAGCGGCACGCTATGATGGCCGGTTTGACACATTACAATAGTGATGTGGAATGTCAATTTATTCTCGAACAAAAAACAATTAAGTTTTGTTTTTGTACCTGATTAAATAGGTTTAATAAAACAAAAATGTATATGTTTATTTAATTTATTTGAACGAACTGAATATTTGAACGAAAATGAATATACATACTTTATATGCACACAAGAAACATATGAATACAAAAGATACCAAAAAAGGTGCCACAAAAGGCCATAATTAATCAGATTCGTCCATACTACTATTTTCACTGTCGTCACTGCTATCATCACATACATTAATAATTATATGTTCGTTTTCTATAATATTATCTATTTTCACATCTCTTTCATAATCTTCCCTTATTAATTTAACAGTTCTATTCACAACCTTTTCCCAGTCTCCTTTAGTCACATGTTCACAAGCTTCTTCTAATAATTTTAGCATTTTTTTTGTGGTAAATGGGGGTTCTGTATTGTGTCTTGCAGCATATCCCTTAATTTGAGCCCACACCAACTCAATCGCATTATACTCACAATGGTAAGGCGGTAACCGTATAACTCTGTGCCCATGTTCTAATGCTATTTCGTCAATGACGTATCGGATCTTGGTTGGTTTGTTTTCTTTTAAAAGACGTACTAATTCCGCTTTTAACATATTCATGTTTGCATCTACGCCATTTTTACGAAGCCATGCGACGATATCAGCTTTCTTTTGGGATTGGGCAGGTGGCTTGTCAATTTGCATCGAGTGGTATGGGGCGTTGTCCATAATTATAATAGATGGTTCAGGGAGGCTACACAACATTGAGGTAAACCATTCAGTAAACTTTTCTCCATTCATGTCTTCATGATAGTCTCCAGTGGTTTTTGACGCAAAAGCCATGAGAGAACCTTCGACAAACCCGTTGATGGTTCCGGCGTGACAAATTATAAGTCGCGATCCTTTTCCTACAGGAACTTTGGAAGTAGATGCTGCTGTGTCATCGTTCCAAGAACGGCCTACAGTATGGTTAGCATTAAGCCATGTTTCATCCAACAACACAACATTTTGCCAATTTTTGATTTCTTTCACTTGCCGTAAAAAAGTATACCTTGCCATCGCTATATCAAATCTTTCCATCAATATTTTGCGTTTGTTACATTTTTTGTATCGAAATCCAATGGTCTTCAAAATCTTCGTTAAAGAACTTTCCCCACCGAAGAATAATCCAGCTTCCTTCAGTGAATGCACCAACTTTTTTCTTGTTGGATACTCCTTCTGTAAATAGTAGCCGTAAACATGTCTTCGGATAGCATCGGCATCAAAGCTATCGATGCCTACGACTGGTTTTGCTCGTTTTCTCTTTTTTGGTGTGTGAAGTTTATTTTCTTCTGTGCCAGTCTCGCCATATTTTTTTTAGTTATCCGTCTAACAGTTCGTTGTCCAATATTAAGCGCATCAGCTACGCGTTCAACCACTGACGTTATAGGTAAAATTGGCCCTCCATTTTGAGCTTCACGATCGAAATAGTTACGAAGGCGTATTACGAACTCACGTGTCTGACTATTTAGAACAGTTCTCTGCGTACGTTCGGTCATATCGACGAAATCCACAACAAAGGGCTTGAACAGAGTCCAAATTAACGAGCAAGGGTCAACAGTAATGCAGTATCAATATTTGAAATCCAAAGCCAGGTCAAAACTATATCACAATCGCATTGCACTGACAGTTTATACTTTTCGAAGCAACGTCAATTCGAAACTGCTTTGTTTTGCATTGAGCATTGACGCGAGTTTGCCGGAGGTAGTAGTTGTGCTAGCCAGCGATCCTATGTGACGATCGTATTAGATTCCATTTTTAAAAATTTATTGATATTTTTTTGCGATTTCAGAGGTTTGTCCACATAGTGAAAATTGTTCATATTCACAAGTACATTCACCCCTTAAATGGTGCAAACTGATTTTTCTACACTTGTATACATTTAAGAAATCAATTTAATAAATAAATTTTGAGTCCTAAACCTAAAACTACATTCGATAAAATTTATGAATCTCTGCACATCACTATCGTCAATAAAGTAATACAATTATTTCCTTCAAAGTCGTTATCAATTAATAAGGAACTTCATGAGCGGACAAACGTCAAACCGGCCATCATAGGGTGCCGCTAGAGTAGTAGGATTATGAAGTCTTATAAAAATATATGATGACGAAATTGATGAGGTTGTACTCCATGTAATATAATTATATAGACATACTAGCGGACCCGGCAGACGTCGTCCTGCCCGCTATTAGCGCCACCTACCGGGTCCAATTTTTCTACTTATAAACCTTCCTCTTGAATCACTCTATCTATTAAAAAAAACCGCATCCAAATCCGTTGCGTAGTTTTAAAGATTTAAGCATACATAGGGACATAGGGATATAGGGACAGAGAAAGCGACTTTGTTTTATACTATGTAGTGATATCACATACTAGCGGTCCGCCCCGGCTTCGCCCGTGGTACATATATAGCCTATAGCACTCAAGGATCACATACATATCCAATGTGAAAGAATTCTTGAAATCGGTCCAGTAGTTCCTGAGATTAGCGCGTTCAAACAAACAAACTCTTCCATTTATTATATTAAGTATAGATTATTAAGTCTTATAAAAATATAATATGATGACGAAATCGATCAGGTTGTACTCCATGTAATATATATAGACAAATATAGACATATATCACATACAAGTATAGACAAAAATCTTCTGCCAGATAATTTTTAAATTTTTTTTCTATAAAAAAAAATTATTATGTACCTAATCCAGTAAATAAAGGTTTATACTAGCGGTCCGCCCCGGCTTCGCCCGTGCTACATAATATATAGCCTATAGCACTCAGGGGTCACGTACACATCCAACGGTGAAAGAATTTTTGAAATCTGTCCAGTAGTTCCTGAGATTAGCACGTTCAAACAAACAAACTCTTCCGCTTTATTATATTAGTATAGATTATAAGAGTAGCCAGTAGGCCATACAGAATATGCAGATTGTGGGTTCTTATCCTAATCATTATTTCCAATATTAGGTATGTATATAAATTACTAATAAAATTAGTTGCGATTAAGTAATAAAATTATAATTACAAGGTATTGAATTTGATTTCGGAAGTGGTATTTGGTTGATGAACTCAGAAATCTTACGAGTCAAAATCTTAGTTACTCTCAGTTAATTTGTATGTGGAAGGGTTTAGGGAGCCCAACATATTATTACCCTAAGATTTCTATCACTATAGGATAATAAAATGAGTCACAATCACTGCATGATCTATGTCTGCTAAGAATAATGGGCCCTTTGTAACAAGACACAATGGCCTGCGACCCCATTCCCAGATGTCAATGATACTTTAAACATTTATGTATATTCATAAAAATCTACACTTATTTATAGAGGTACAGTTTGTAAGTTTGGATGTATGGTAATCACACACTCTACTTATGATTTCAAAATTTCTTTCACCAGTATTTAGAATGTACCTTCAGTGTGGATGTATGCTTTATCTTATAAAGTTTAAAATAAAAGTTGGTTTAATTTTTCTTAAAATTATTATAACTTGTCACTAAATGTGTTTTGTAAATTTTAAAGCACTTAAATACATTCAAAATTAGACAACTATTTTTTTTTTTGGTAGTAAAGTATTTACTAAACTATTAGGCATTTTTAATTAAAAATTAAAATTTACCTATTTAGGTAATTAAAATGAGAGACAAAAGATAGAGTAGGTAGTTAAATGTATACCTATATAATTAAGTAGGTATATAACTATATACCTATCTCATTCGGAAGACAAACATTCACTAAACATTTTATATAACCTGTCCTTCGAGTTCTGATAATGAAACTTATTATCGTCGAGACATAGGTAATCATTAGCAACTCGTTAAGCAAATATATACGTCTGTTTGAGTAAAATAAGCTGCCATTCTCATATGTATACGTATTACGTACCTTTATGGAAACATCGCTGAGGCACAAAATGAGTTCCAGCATTTTTACTTTTATCACAAACACCCAGTAGTCAACTTTCACCGAAACACCGTTTAACACAAAAATATTAAACAAACAATTCTTAACAACACATACACTGCACAATTTGCACAAAAATTACACCTGACCGATGTTTTTCACGAAACGTACACAAATAAAACACCTCCAACCAAAACTACTTGCGAAACGAAACGATACGACACTCGAGTTCGACGTCAAATTATTGAGAACGTATCAAAATGCGACGATAATTTGTGTACCATACACACATTTATTTGTTATTTAGGCATAGAATTGTATGCACTGTCAATTTAGTTTAATGATAACGTTCTTCGATTAAATACTATGGTCTGCAAATATCTGTAAAGTAAACAACAAACCAACACGACACAAAATCTATCGACAACTGGAACTGGAAAATGGAAATGGAATAGTTTGGTTTGCCATTTCAAAAAAATTAAAAATATTTAAATATGACTTTTCTTTAACAGCTGACATTGACAGTTCAAACTAACCACAGACAATTATAGAGCGCCATGCCCATGGAGCCATGGGCATGAACTATGAATTATCTGGATAATGCATATTTTAAAGAATTGAAATTGGCAGTCAAAGGGTAAAAGAGATGCAGCAGCAGATGATATACATAATAATATTATTTGAGCACAATTCAAGATAGAGTAGTGACTGGTGACTGCCGAGTTGAAAGCGAGCAACGAGACACGTGCCGTTTTGCAAATTGGAACGAGGAAATCTAGAAAGAAATATTATACTAGAAATAATAATAATAATAATAGTTCTTTATTAAAGGTAATAACCCAATTTTTTGATAAATATAATTATTTATAATTATATTTTAAATGAAATATAATTAGTGCACAGATAAAGCATATTTACTAGATTCCAGTGCGACAAGAATCTTTTGGCACGCGGCCAAAATCGGAACTAATGCCGCACTTGCAGATAAGGGACCGTTCAGATAGCCCGGCGCGGAGAGCATCGGAGAGCATTTCTTTTTTCACACAGACCGGCCGTTCAAATTTGCTCTGCTCTCCGCGCCGGTCTGTGTGAACGGACACGCGGATGCGTCCGGAGCCGAGCGTACGCTCCTGGGCCGGACGACAGAGCAATTCAGCCTAGGTTGGCTGTGCGAGCATGAAAGAGCACGCGAACGGAGCCGGTCGGATGCTCGAGCGCGAAAGAGCACGAGCATGGAGCACAGGCATGGAGCAGCCGACTGGCTCGACGAGCAGCCGAGCGGCTGCTCTTAATATTTCACACAGAGCGTATTGGGAGCATCCTCGAGCATCCTCTTATCATAAAAGAGATAAAATGTAAAAATAAAGCTGATTTCAATGTCTTTAAGATTCTATTTTAAATGCGATTAAAATTTGCTCTGCTCTCCGCGCCGGTCTATCTGAAAGGTCCCTAGAGTTACCATACCTAAAGGCCTGTTTCACCAACTTCAGATAGGACGTCGAATAGCTCACAACTTTTGTCTTTGTCACTTGACATAAAGTAAGAAAGTGACAAAACTTACGTTTAGGCTATCCGTCACTTATCAGAAGTTGATGAAACTGGCTCTAAGAATCCTATACTCTGATTTTTAATTCCGTGGAATTCTCACGTTTCGTAATGTTACCCGAGATAAAACAATTCCCACAAAAAAGAAAAAATTCAAAACTTATGTAAATTAAAATCAAATGCCGCATGTAGATATGACAAATGCCTAAGAGACACTTCATGATGATAATGTCATTCGACTTCCATTTTTGAATAATTTTTTTCAATGTGATTCCTTCTTTTGTTTTCTATTGCTGAATTAGTGTGCACTTTCTAGTTTCCATTCTCATTCAGTTAGCAATTATTGGTTTCCATTATATTTCATCATATTTCTTTAGCTTCACAATCGTTTCAGTATTTTTTATTTAAATAAAACAATTTCCATCTTTAACTCATTAGTCAATAGTGTGTACTCTCTAACTCGTTGGTGTAGTGGTTAGCATATTCGACTGCACATCACGAGGTCCCGAGTTTGATTTCCGGGTCGGGCAAATATTTGTTAGGTATTGGGGTTTTCTGTCAAGAAATTCTCAGTGCCAGCCCGGAGTTGGTAGTTGGCGGTGTTCCACCCCCGTGCCTCGGAGAGCACTTTTAGCAGTCGGTCCCGGTTATTATCACTATCATGTGACAATAGCCGTTAAAGTCCGCCAACCCACATTGGAGCAGCGTGGCGGGTCTATGCTCTAATCCCTCTCTCCTATGAGAGAGGAGGTCTGTGCCCAGCAGTGGGACGTTAAAAAAAGGCTGTAGTGGTGTAAAATTTTAAACAAATACATATCATATAATTTTTCATAATATTGATTTGTTGTGCACTTTAAGGCTTAAAAACTGGCATTCCCCTTTGGCTTTGAGCAGGTGTTGTTTTTGTCTCGCTCTCACATACGTAAATAGAGTGTGTAAAGTATTGAAAAAGCTAGAGAAAAATATCACTAAGGTCAATGACCTTGTCTTCACTACAATGTTTTAGGCGCACTTTCCAGCACAGAGTACCTACAGAGGGGAAGCTTCTAGTAAGCGGCCCGCTGTAGGTACACTCACACATATGCGCATGTTTGTCACCAACTGTACCGGTTAGTGGAACGAGCGCGCGTCCGTGAACCGTTGGTGAGTGTGTTTGTGTGAGTATACCTACAGCGGGCCGCTTGTGGAAGCTTCCCCTCTGTAGATTTACTACTCGTGTGCTTTCCAGTGTCTATAGAATATAGTTATAACCTTCTAGGCATACCCTGTAGAACCACAGATTAATGATTAGAGAGAATAGAACCAACAGTCCGTAACGGAAACGGAGACAGACGATATTTTATACGTTTGACTACTAGAAGACTAGTAGAAGTTATAACATTAAAACGAAATTACCATTTTCGTCAAAATTGCTGGACAATTTATTGCCTATTTATTGACTATTGCCCGCGGCTTCGTCCGCGTGAATTTCGGTTTTTTACAAATCCCGAGGGAATCGTGGATTTCCGGTTCCCGTTCCCGCGCCCTTTTCAACCTTTACCTACTTTCAAGGAACTTGGAAGTTTGCTATAGTAATCTACCTATAGCTGTAGCTATAGATTTCGGTTTTTTCAAAATCCCCTGGGAACTATGGATTTTTCTAGGATAAAAAGCTTATGTGTTAAGTCTTATAACTTATCTCCATTCAAAATTTCAGCCAAATCGGTTCAGTAGTTGCGACGTAATCTACACTTTATAATATAAAAGCGGAAGAGTTTGTTTGTTTGAACGCGCTAATCTCAGGAACTACTGGACCGATTTCAAAAATTCTTTCACCGTTGGATATGTACGTGATCCCTGAGTGTCATAGGCTATATATTATGTACCACGGGCGAAGCCGGGGCGGACCGCTAGTAATAAATAATAATAAAAATTGGTCGTCTGTAAAGTCGGTTTTACGTGAGGTCAGAACACATATAGCCCGATCGTGCCTCTATCGCTTGTTCCGCGCTCTCGCTTGCATGCTCGGCTCAGGCGGAACGTGACAGTTTTTCGTGCATGCAGCGGGCGCTCATCGATTTATAAGACCATTAAAAACCATCATTCACTAAAGTTTTTTGAAGAACTACCAAAAAGAGTCACCGTGTCTTTAGAAGAGCTTCCAAGAGCTGGCCAAAGAATTAGTTTGGTTTGGCGATCCAAAATAGCAGTGCAGTGCTGTGGTGCAGTGCTGTCAGCATAATATTATGTCTGTGCCTCTCTACGGTGGAACGGACGATAGATTTAATTTTGTAATTTAATATACCTATTACCTTGTTATAATTTGTATTTACTGCTAGTTTTGTAATGGGCTCGAATGCCTAAATTCATTAAATAGAATTAAATCTTAAGATAATAGGTATAAGATTTAAAAATTATGATAATTAAATGTAAAAAAATCTTTTTAATCTTCCCTGAATTTAGAATATATATAGTAGGTACTTACCTATTTTTTTTTTCATTAACATTACTTTGTCATTGGCTGGGCGTACCGTAAGATAAAAATAAGATACAAACAAGACAGTCATTACAATGTTTATTATTTAATATATTTAGTAAATTCGCTACTTATTTTCTCTATATAGTCAGGTGGATACAACAGTGAATTGTAACAATATTTAGGGGCAGCTATTTAACCGACTTTAAAAAAGGAGGTTGTCAATTGATTCGACATGTATGTAATATTATTACTGGAACTGAACTATTCATATAATCTGTTACGGACTTCCAAACAAATATACTTATAAAATTTTATAGGTATGTACGTCTGTATGTCCTCGCGTTTCTTGGAAACTAGTAATCGGATTGTGAACATTATGCAGCGTATTTTTTATTGGTATACACTAATTTCAACTTAAGGAACAGTGCAAGTTTCATTAAAATCGGTTCAGTAGTTTTCAAGTTATGATCACTACCATTTTTAGTTATTCTTTATTTTGGTATACACAAGTCGGTTTAATTTTTCATAAATTATTATAGCTTGTTTCTAATTTAGCATGAAATTATTTACAGATTGAGACAACAGTCATTTTTATTTAGATCGCGAAATATGGATAAGTCTGTAGCGTGCTTAATTTAGATAAATTAACTAGAACTATTTTCATACAATAATATAATACACAATTAACGTTCATCACGAAAATGTCATACACATTGGAAACACAAGTTAGGTAGGTACATTACAAAAAAATACAAATCACTAAATCAGTCTTACCTCGTATTTACACATTCGCGCTCGTGCCTCGCTTCGTCACTCACCCTTAATATCAACGATACTCTCATCTCGCACTCGCCGAGACGGAAGACGAATGTAAACAAACGACTCGCCACTCGCGCGAATGTGTAAATAAGCCTTAACAACGGTTTTGAAGCATTGGCGCACGCGGCCAACTCGCGGCTCGCATCGCTATTAATGTCAACGATACGCTCGTCTGGCTCTCACCATCGCGGGAGTGCGAGACGGAAGACGAATGTGAACAGACGAATCGCCACTCGCGCGAATGTGTAAATAAGCCTTAAAACGGCTTTGAGACATTGGCGCTCGCGGCTCGCAACGCCATTAATGCCAACGATCCGCTCGCCTGGCTCTCACCATCGCGGGAGTGCGAGATGAACGACGCATTTGTGAACAGACGTCTGAACGACTCGTCTCGCCACTCGCGCAAACGTGATAATAAGTCTTTATTCTTTACATTTTATTTAATAGCAGGATACTTCCGGGCATGCTGAAGGGCCCTACGCGAGATCTGACATCCACAGCTCTGACTGCAAAGTAATATTTGTATCCAGCCATGAACTGCGTGAGTGTACAGGCCATCGGCAGTGGTAGAGCTTTGACATCTCCGATTTTTTTCCATAGCGTAGTACTCGGCGGCGAAGTCGTCTCCTGGTAAGCGTACAATTGATAACTAACGATGTCTTCATGGTTCTGTTCCTGGAATCCATCTATCTTCCACGATATAACAATTCCGTTGTCGACTTTGGACAATTTGAGCTCGGGCGCCGGAGGCAACGCTTTCCAATTCTGTGGTTGATATTGTTTCGCCGGGTCGGGCAATGGCGCTGGGTGTCGGCTGGCCAGTCTCTGCATTCTGATGGTGTTCGGACTTTGATTCGGTTTTGCGACCCCACTTGTAGGAAGCCTTTGTCTCGGACCTGAAATGCAGTTATTTAGTAATTAGGTTATTTTTTTTTGCCTTACTAAGATCAGGATAAACTCGTATCGGAATAGAAAACAACTTACCTTGAGGAGCAATAGTTTTCAACATTATCGTCTGTCCAGGTCGGACGCCGACCGGGGTTTGGGAGCCACTTATAGGTATGTACACTTTCCGAGGACTGCTAACATTTTGTCCGAACGGTTGTCGGTGTGGTGCCAACAAATTCTGGGGTGGTACCAATCTTACTGGAGGGGTAGCATTCCGTGCGATAACTTTGGTGGGTGGCTCGTCATCGGTCAAATCCACTGTATCGGAATTACTCTGTTGCATTCGACTGCGCGGCCGTTTTTCCGATTTTACTGCAGGTTCCGGTTTTACTGCAGGTTCCGGTTTTACTGCAGGTTCCGATTTTAGTGTCGCTTGTGGGACATTGACAATTTGTGCAGGAGCACTGTTCACAGGGCTTGCGACTTGCGATTTTACCGGCGCATTTGTATTGGGTGATAGAATTTTCATATTGTTCAAATTGCTGTTACCCAATGCCGGTACTAGTCTGGGCACAGGAATTGGTGAAGAACTATTATTATTTGGACTTGACGGAACTTTTTGAAGCTTCGTTTTATTCTGCGGGGCTTTCGCTTGCCGATTAGGTCCACTGTTGGCAGCTGCATTGGTTTTAGCTGTATTCGGATTTTGCAGTTTCTTCCTCACGCCTACTTTGTCAGTCATGAGCACCTGCATTCCGACAGATCGAGTTATTTTCAAGGGAGTTATCGGCATATTATCCGACTTCTTCCGCTGTTCCTCTTGAATTGATTTTAAGACGAGCTGTAAGTCTCGATTTTGTTTGGACAATATTGAAGCTTTCTTCTGATACTCCTCGAGATTGTTCGCCATAGCTTTCAACTGAGATTTTATTTCACTTAGATTGCTTCGGTCGACAACACTTTCAACTATTTTCAGGATGCAAAATTCTTCCAGTTCGTCTCGTGACATATCAGCTAAATTTTTCTTGGATGTTTTCAGAAAATTCGGTTGCACAATAGGTTTTTTGGTTATAAGAGTTTCATGAACTGTTGGGACCGGTTCAGGTTCACTCGTTTTCATCTCAGTATTATTTGTAGCTGCCAGTTCTGTTTGTGTTGTGTCTGTAAAAATTAACATTAAATACTGAATACAGGAAATGTGGCTTGTATAATATGAGGAGTTGGCGAACAAAACGGCAACCTCTGGTCAAATACTTTTTTTTTAATCCAGTGGTTTTTGACCTGCTGAACAAGAATCTGAACTTATTTCTATTGAAAACGGTCTTAAACTGCCTTAAAATTGCATGCAAAGTTCGTTGGTCGAACAAGTCTTAACAGCTTTGAATACGTTTTTGCTTCTGTAAAATTTTATTTTATGTAATAATGCCGTTTTGTTCGCCAGCTCCTCATATATCAGATACTGATCAATCAATCCTATTTGATCTGATAACTATTTTGTAATTTTGTTAGAAGTATTTCACGAGTGTAATTTGTTATTTATAAAAATTAGACTATCTTGTCCTCGAAAAAGTTAATCGAACTTCATTTTATTTCAAACTATTTTGATTTGTTTAAAATGCCACCAATAATAACCAAGAATTCAGCCACAATAAATAACTGCATGTTTTAAATTTGTGATCAATATTTAGCAAAATTATCAAAAAATTTCAAAAAGATAATTATTATATATGAAGGTTTGTCCTACCTTTTTTGTTATTCAAAATTTCGGAATTCTGCTCTTTTTTATCAATTATTGTATCTACAATACTTTCTTCCTTTTGAATGACCTCTTTTTTTGGTTCAGATAAACTTTCAGTCTTATTTTTAACATAGTTAGGACTTGATTCTTCATCAATCAGCATAATATCATCATCATCATCTATGTTTATACTCGTATATTCTTTGTCAGCAGAACTAGGGATTTCCTTGTGAGGTTCTTTCGGAAGATCTTCGTCATCATCTGACAAAATGTCAAGGGTATTGGATAGTTTGGATATATGAGTAAGCTTCTTTTTCTCCTCAACGTTATCAGTTGTAGGTTTATTTGAATGTGATTGTTCAACAGTTATTTCTCGGACAGATGCTTCAGGAGATGATTTATCATTCAATACAACTTCATTGGAAATAGTGCTATTTATTTCTTGTGCATCACTATCTAATGCACTTTCTGCTTTATCTTCTGAAGAATCTATTTTTGTTTTGTTTTCAGGTTTCTTTTCCATAACACTTATGTCTGGATGTGTAACATCTTCATCTTTTTCATCAGCTATGTTAATTACCTCACCAGGATCTATTTGGGCAACATTAGTTTTAATTTTATTGTCTTCTATATCTACGATCATATTTTTGTCATTATTCTTAGCTTTATTTTCTAAATTTTTCATTATTTCACTTTCATCTTTTTGTTTGTCAATTGTGCGACTTATTTCTTCAGATTGACTTGTTTTAGGACCTAAATCATGACTGGCATCGTTTGTTGCATCCTCTTTTTGCTTCTCACCAGTATCTTTTTCACAGTCTACACGAAGGGCTTGTTGTTGGTTTTCAAGTTTATTATTTTCAGAGTCATCTACACTTCTTTCGTCTTGATTTGCAATGATGTCAATTGTTTTATTAATTAAACTTTGAATATCTTCAATTTCACTGTTCTTATCATCTTGTTCCTTACTAATATCCTTGACCTGACTTTCCTTTTCCTCTTCTTTCTCGATTATAGCACTTATTTCATTTTGTTGTTCTTCACATTTATCTACTTTTCCACTGTCTTTTTCAATTTGCTCGTCAATGTTATGTTCCTCAATTTTATCTCGTATTTCATTTTTTTCTTTAGATAATTCTCCAATTTTAATTTCTTTCTCTCTATTCTCTTCAATTAGACTCTTCGTCTTTTTTTCTTCAGCTATGTAGCTCGAGTTTCCGGGTTCTTCCAGCTTATCTTGTATATCAATATCTTTCACTTCTTCAAGTACGCAACCTTTCTTAGTTCGTCGTTCCTGAAGTTTATCTTCTATGTCACCATCATTCAGATCTCCTTCAATTTTATCTTCTGTTATATTAGTGATAACTTTAACCTGTTCTTCATGTGTTACATCCATCTCACTATTCTCATTTCCTGCTTCAATTTTATCTTCTGTTACAAGGGTGTTCACTTTATCTACTTCTTCAAATGTAACATCCATTTCACTACACTCCTTGTTTCCTTCCTCAATTTTATCTTCTGTTACAAGAGTTTTCATTTTATCCTCTTCCTCAAATGTTACATCCATTTCAAAATTTTCTTCCATTTTATCTTCTGTTAAAAGAGTGTTTACTTTACTCTCATCTTCAAATGTGACATCCATCTCACTTTTATACTTATTTCGTTCCTCAATTGTATCTTCTGTTACAAGGTTGTTCACTTGATCCTGTTCTTCAAATGTAACATCCATCTCACTACTCTCCTTGTTTCCTTCCTCAATTTTATCTTCTGTTACAAGAGTGTTCACTTTATCCCTTTCTTCAAATGTAACATCCATTTCACTATTTTCGTCAATTTTATCTTCTGTAACAAGGATGTCATCTTTATCTTGTTCATCAATTGTTTCAATTATCTCACTTTCATCCTTATTTCCTTTCTCAATTTTATTTTCTGCAACAAGGATGACATTTTGATTGTGTTCTTCAATTGTTTCATCTATCTCACTTTTGTCTTTATTTCCTTTCTCAGTTTTATCATCTATTTCATTGGTTCCCACAACTTGGTACTCAATCGCATCCTCAGTGTTAGCTTTAACTTTAATCTCAATTTCACCGTCTGCTACACTGTCGTTAACTTCATTTTTTTCTTCAATGACTTCATCCATCTCAATATTATTCTCATTTGGTTTCCCACTTTTATGATCTTCTTTATGGGACATGTCAACTTTGTCCTGAATTTTGAATTCATCATGTTCTTTAATTGTAAGACTAGTCTCAATATATCCCTGATTTTGTTTTATAAATTTATCCTCTTTTTCAGTGGTCACTTCAGTTTGTTTCTCAATCGCGTCACTGTTTAATGGTTCTTCAATTTTATTATCTATCAAAGTTTTATCAACTTGTTCCGCAATCGTTTCATTTATCTCATTATTATGTTTATGTTTCTCAGTATTATGTTCTACTTGTTTCTCGATTGGATCTGGTAACACTCTATCATTCAGTTCATATTTATCCAAATTACAAATTTCTTCATTTTCTTGCTCAGTTTTGTCGTCAATCTCAAGATTATTTTTACATTCACTACTTTCTGCAAGCTTATGTTCATAATTAACATCCATCTCTATTTTTTCTTCAACTGGTGTATCTACTTTGACAGCTATTTCCCTATTTTCTTGGACTTCATCTTTTTCCTCTATTTGAATATTAAGTATATTTTCAGATTCACCGTTTTCCTTATTTTCTGGCAATTCTTTATCACATATTTCAGTTAATTTTACACATTCATGAATCCTTTTTTCATTGATAATCGGTTTCTGGCTTGTTTCAGTATGGGTAATGTGTTCATCCACCTTAACTGCAACTTCTTGATTTTGACATTCGTCATTTTCGCTAGTAATATCGGTTATATCCCTGCATACATTTGCAATTAGGCTAGTGTTGATAAATTTTTCATTAAGAGATTCCTGTTTAATGGTTGACATCTTCTTTGGAACATCTGTGTAATTATCAGTATGGAAAATTAATTGCATTGTTCAGCATTTCCACATACTTCTTACGCCAAGATGTTCTGCAATTAAACAAAAATAAAACGTTACTTCTTATTAGGAAATAAATTTAAACTAGCGGACCCGGCAGACGTTATCCTGCCCTATTGAAATATACACACGAAATTTCATCCAAATCGGTCCAGATGTTTACGAGGAGTTAGGTGATACAAGCTTTCTACGCAGATATTGCACTTGCAGATATATAGATAGAAGACGTTGTGATAAACTAAATAACATTTATTATCAGCCATTTTGATCATAATATCTATTATGGCACATTAGTTCACAAACTTGCCGTTGCGCTGCTAACTACAATCAACGCTACGATTATATCACCTAAATTACATGGTCGTGTCTATAGAATACAGTTTGAACCTTCTTGTGTGGACAGTGGACACAATGCGCGCATTATATGGATGCGCGAAAAATATTTTTGCAAAAGGAGACGGTCTAAAATTGTACTTCAAGCGTAGGCTTGGTTTTGCACTAGTAGGGAAATAAATTAAAATAAAATATTTAGCCACATTTGATTATTCTAATCAACGAATCTGCCCATAATTCAGTAGTATAATATTTTATTTTCACTAAGAAAAGCAACGATTGGCGAATTGATGTCGTTTTGACGTTAGCTATTAGCCATCAACTGTCATGAGGTCAATAATTCATTTTTATTGATAGCTACATATTACAGTCCTACCTAAGAGAAATTATACCCCACCCCCTGGTAGTCCAGTAACTTTAGTAATGTGACCTTGCGTTAAATCGGGTAGTTCTGATTTTTTGCAGACTTGTTTATGATGTTGGCCCAATGATTAATCCAAGTTTGTGACCTCGAGCGACGAACGCAACTTTGTCAAAAATCGAAAAAACCGCGCAAATTTGGGATTTTTTTCAGATTTTGGCGATTATAACCCAAAAGGACTAGTTCTTGACACTACCTTTTCAGGGCGTTTTTAAAGTAGAATAAAATTGCTACAATTTAAGACCAGAACCAGCTCTGTAGGTACATTACTTACTGAGATGCTCGCGACTTCACTTGCGTGAATTCTTAATCTCATACAATCTTCCATCTCCCATTGTACCAACTTAGGGGTAGTTTTTCCAAAATTCCTTCGACATGTAATTTTTAATTTTTAACCGAAAACCTAAATACCAATTTTCATGGATATAACTCGATAAATGACGAAAACGTGACGGGGTCAAATTTAAACTTTCATCCCCTACTTAACCCACTTGCGGATAGAATTTTCGAAAATCCTGAAATTCATATTTTTTATTTTTTATCGAAAGCCCAAATACCAATTTTCATGGATGTAACTTGATAAATGACAGACTTTCATACAAACTTTCGTCCCTTATTTAACCCCTTTAGGGGTAGAATTTCCAAATATCCTTTCATATTGTGCGCTTAAATCATAAAAGGAAGCTACTGTGAAAATTTCAAGTTCGTAGCTTTCAGTTGTTTAGGTTGTGCGTTGATGATCAGTCAGTCAGGACAAGCTTCTTGAAGCTAGAAACTTGAAAATTTCACAGTAGCTTCCTTTTATGACGTAGGCGCACACTAAGAAAGGATTATTGGAAATTCCACCACTAAGGGGGTTAAATAGAGGATGAAAGTTTGTATGAAAGTCTGTCATTTTTCAAGTTACATCCATGAAAATTGGTATTTGGGCTTTCCATAAAAAATAAAAAATATGAATTTCAGGATTATTGAAATTTCTATCCGCAAGTGGGTTAAGTAGGGGATGAAAGTTTAAATGAGACCCCGTCACGTTTTCGTCATTTATCAAGTTATATCTATGAAAATTGGGATTTAGATGTTCGGTTAAAAATTAAGAATTACGTGTTAAAAGAATTGTGGAAAAACTACCCCTAAGTTGGTACAATGGGAGATGGAAGTTTGTATGAGATTAAAAATTCACGCAAGTGAAGTCGCGAGCATCTCAGTAAGTAATGTACCTACAGAGCTGGTTCTGGTCTTAAATTGTAGCAATTTTATTCTACTTTAAAAACGCCCTGAAAAGGTAGTGTCAAGAACTAGTCCTTTTGGGTTATAATCGTCAAAATCTGAAAAAAATCCCAAATTTTTGCGGTTTTTTCGTTTTTTGACAAAGTTGCGTTCGTCGCTCGAGGTCACAAACTTGGATTAATCATTGGGCCAACATCATAAACAAGTCTGCAAAAAATCAGAACTACCCGATTTAACGCAAGGTACCCCCATACTAGCAAATCCTAAAGTTACTGGACTACTGGTAGAGTCCTACACACTTATCTGACCCGGCGGTGGCGGAAAATGGAATTAATGACGCCACTTTGAATTTGATAGGAATTTGACATTAACAGCTCCCCCACACAGGCGCGTTATCATAGGTCGATAATATCGCATGCGTTATTGCGATATCTGTTTTCAGTACATTTTGTATTAGGACGGTCCTATAGTTACACACTGCTGCGATAATAACGCCGCAATGGAAGTAGAACGTTGCGTTTCTGCGATATTCCGATATGAGTTCTAGAATGTTTTGTATCAGGACGCAAACAACCGTACACACACCTGTAGTACTTGTAGGGTTGGTTTTATCGACAGTTTGAGAGTGGTTACATGACTGTATGAGTGTCTTAAAAACTTTTCTATAATATGGAATTATGGATATCATATCATCAGATGAAGAATGCTTATTACTAACAGTAGCAATGGAAGATGACCAAAAAAGACGCCAGAAACGAAGATAAGTAGGTAATACAGCGTGGAATTACCGCAATCGACATTAGCAAAACCCTAGACTTGGAATGTCATTCTAAACAATTTTCCCATAGTAACCATTGTTGAAATATAAATTTCAAAAATCAACTTCTCATACAGGAGTAAGTTGCTCCTTTTGTAGCAACTTCGCGGCGCGGCGCTCTCTCGTAAGAAATATCGGACGATAAAAACGCAGCTGTGTGCAAGCTGCAATACCGCATGCGATATTATCGACTTATAATAACGCGCCTGTGTGGCGGAGCTTTTATTGTGCGGCAAGCGACGCTGGCACGATCAGGGGGGTTATTCTGTAACTTAGTTAGCAACTGAAAATAGTTGCCAACGAATTAGTTCGATATACATTGCTGCTTTACTGTGTAAAATTATGAAAACACTTTATATTCCCCTAACTAAGTTACAGAATAACCCATATCTTTTTATTGTGTGGACTCAGGACCTTAATTTTTATACACTTAATAGGGACCATAGACCTTAGTATCTGGTGTAAATTTCAACTAGCTAGGTCCACCCGTTCCTGAGAAAATCGGTGGTGACACACGGACGGACAGACGGACAAGAAAGTGATCTTATAAGGGTTCCTTTTTTACCTTTTGAGGTACGGAACCCTAAAAAGAAATTGGTTGTCTGTAAAGTTGATTTATACAGACTAAGTATAATTTTACGTGATAAGGTCATTCGCCAACAAGCGAGAGCGCGGAACGCGATACGCGTTCGTGACAAATGAGTTATGCTTTTCCGTGCGTGTAGTGCGTTCATCAATTTATAAGACGTTATCACGTCAAAAACTTTAATGAAAGGCGTAAATACAACTGTCATGAACGTCTGGCAGAAGACCTTACTAGCAGAATATTTTGCAGTCCCTTGCGAATTCAATATAATATCGACTCAAGAAAACGTATTTGCTGTGAGTAGCAAAAATGGCGTAAGTAGACTGAAAACACAGAATCAGATTTTTCTTGCTGCGTCAAATAGTCTGGGTCTCATACTTACAGCTACCTACAGTGAAAAAAATTATAAAGTCGTAACATTTTCGAAAAAATTATAAGTTCAAATTGTTGTAAGTATCCTAAAAAACGTTTTTGATACTTCTTTGGTGTTTTTTCTACTTACAGCAAAAGTACAATCGTAATCATTTTTTACTTCTCTAAAACATGAAACTGAGCTATTCCATAGAAATAGTAAAATACTTACGACGTTCTTCAGGTCAGAACGATGATCAATGTTTAAGAATAGGGAGCACCACTACGGCATTACACAGTCTACTAGTAAGTCTAGTGTGCCACGGCGCGGCGATATGAACTACAATTATTACTATAATTACTATAATCTATACATATAATAAATCTATACATATAATAAAATCGTAGAATTGCCGTATCTGTACATTGAAGATTTTTGCAAAATAATAACTGGGGGATGTTAGGGATAAGTAATAGAACGTAAAAAAGCTATTTTTGAAATTTTTGTCTGTTTGTCTGTTTATCTGTTTGTCTGTTTGTCTGTTTATCTGTTTGTCTGTTTGTCTGTATGTTTGTGCGCGCATCACGTAAAAACTACTGAATGGATTGAAATGAAACTCGGCATGATTTAAGTTAATACTATGGAGTAACATATAGGATACTTTTTATCCCGAAATTCAGCACGGTTCCCTTGTGTTAAGAGAGGTTTTACAAAATAGTTGTTATGGACAATTTAATAAATACTCATTATGTCATTAAATAAAAAAGATGTGTCATGTTATTAAGTAGACAGTTTTTCGAAATAATAAAGAATTATTGATTTCTAGTTGGAATAAAAATGTGGTTTTAATTTGCTTAATAATACTTTAGAAGATAAAAATATTCGCCTAAAAGGCATAACATAAAAATGGACCTTATCGAGCCGGATTTTATATAATATGGATAGCGTAATGGAAAACATGAAATAAGTAAGTTAAGGTGACACAGTCCCAAATTTTTTTATTAAAACGAAAATAAAATTAAACATAAAATATTCATAATGGAGAAAGAGCAAATAATCATACAATTAGAAGATATCTGTCAACAAATTCAAAGAGCGCAAGTCAATTTTAAGAAAGCACCAAAAGTTAGACTTACCCAAGCATATGTTAAGGTGAGAACACAATGTTTGGAAGAATACTGGATTCAATTTAAAGAACTACATGCACAGTTGTTGCAAACAATTAAAAAAGAGGACAAAGATTCTTTACCATATTTTGAGAATAAAACATATGAAACATATGAAGAACAATATTTGAATTTAAAAACGGATATGGAAGATTTAATGAATACATTTAGCGAAGAAACTTTTCATAATGCATCAACAGTAAGTGCTTCTTTTCCTACTACATCGGTTAGGGAAATTAAACTACCCAAGATAGACCTACCAAGATTTAATGGCGAATACGAAGATTGGCAAATATTCGAAGATGCGTTTGTGTCATTAATTCATAACAACAAATCATTAACGGATGTTCAAAGACTCCAATATTTGAAATCCTGCGTAATTGGGGAAGCATCAACAACATTAAAATTTTATAAGGTCACAGATAATAATTATACTCCAGCATGGGAAAGCTTGAAGAAACGATATTGTCATAAACGCCTCATTGTTAATGCTATATTTAAACGGCTATTTTGGCAAAAAAAGTTATTAATACAGTCCGCTAATCAATTAAAAATATTTATTGATAAAACGAAAGAAAGTATTACAGGTTTAAATAATTTGGGCATATCGACGACGTCATGGGATCCAATTTTAATTTTCATAGTGGTACAAAAACTAGACATCGAGACGCATAAGGAGTGGGAAGATTTTGTTAGTAGAGAATATCATAATGAGTTACCGTTGTTTAAGGATTTATTAAATTTCTTGGAAAGTAGGATTTATACTTTAGAGATTACAGCATCTTCATCATCAAAAGGTAATAAAGAGATTGTACGTTCTTTTCATGTAGGGGCTAAAGAAAGGATGTGTAAGTATTGTAATGAAGTTGGTCATGCTCTTTACTTTTGTAAAGATTTTGAGCAGCTAAGTGTTGAAGATAGAAAGAATTTTATAACTAATCAAGGATTTTGCTTCAATTGTTTGTATTCTGGTCATTCTGCTTATAACTGTAAACAAAAATTTTGTTGTAAATATTGTGGTAGGCGGCATAGTTCATTATTGCATGACTCAAAGATTTCTAATAATCCAGATGCAGGAGAGGAACTTCAGGTAAGTAAAGCGGTTTCACAGGAAAGTTATAAACAAAGTGAGGAATTAAATGAAGCAACAAATTTTGCATTGACCTCTCATTTTGCCTTTAAAAGAACTACAGCCTTGCTTGCGACAGCACTTGTACCAGTTAAAGATAAGTTTGGTCAATTATTTTTTCTAAGAGCCCTAATAGATCAAGGCTCCCAAGCCACTTTCATCACTAAAAGAGCAGCACAGCTCCTGAAATTAGAACGTTATTCAGTTAAAGGATGTATAACAGGTGTAGGCAATACAAAAACTACAGTTAAACATGCTATTCAGATTGAACTTCTGTCAAAGTATGAGAAGGATTTTAATATTAAGGTAAAGGCTTATATTATGTCGGAACAAATTACTACTCTATTACCAACGAAACCAATTGAACGACGTCCTTGGCCGCATATAGAAGGTTTGCTACTTGCAGACACTAATTTCGATAAACCAGGGAATATCGATTTATTATTAGGGGTAGAAGTTTGTGCACAGATATTACAGAATGACGTAATAAAAGGTCCTATAGGAACACCATGTGCACAGAACACTATTTTAGGTTGGGTTTTATTTGGGGAGGTGGCTAGTAGTAATGTTCGCGAAGAAATGATGGTTGTGCACCATTGTACTAAATTAGAAGATAATATTAAAAACATGTGGGAATTAGAAGAAACAGAGGAACGTTGTCTTACAGCTGAAGAAAGATTATGTGAGAAAATGTTCACGGAATCCTATGCAAGGACATCTAGTGGTAGATACATAGTAAAGTTGCCTATGAATACAAATTTGCCGCTTTCGACTCAAGCAGGAACTAGACAATTGGCTCAAAAGAGATACGCTCAACTGCAAAGAAGATTTGTGAAAAATCCAAAGTTAAAATTACAATACACGGAAGTGATGGAAGAATATATAAAATTAGGCCATATGGAATTAGTACCACCAGAAGATATGCATAAACCAGCAGTATATTTACCTCATCATCCTATTATTCGTGAAGATATGGAAACTACGAAAGTAAGAGTTGTATTTGATGCGTCGTGTAAGGGTGCTGATAATAAAATTTCTTTGAATGAGGAGTTGATGATTGGGCCGAAAATTCAAGAAGATTTGCGAAGTTTAATAATGAGGTGGCGTATGAAATCTGTGTGCTTCATAGCAGATATAAAGCAAATGTATCGGCAAATTTTAATAGATCCAGAAGATGTCGACTTTCAAAGATTGATTTGGAATGATAAAGACTATCGCTTACTAAGAGTTACGTTTGCATCAGCGCCTTTTCTTGCCGTCAGAACGTTACAGCAGGTGGCAATAGACGAAGGCAAGAAATATCCAAAAGCAGCAGAAATTATTACAAAAGACTTTTATATGGATGATTTAATGTCTGGGAGTGATACTATACCAGAAGCATTAGAACGAGCACGTGAAATTAAAGAAATACTTGGAAAGGGTGGATTTGAGCTACAAAAATGGGCTTCAAATAGTAAAGAATTTTTGGAACAGTTTGAAGCATCCGAAAGAAGTAATTATGTGCGGATTGATTTAAAGTTAGACGGTATTATTAGAGCATTAGGTATATCGTGGGATATGGGACAAGACTTATTAATATATAATTTTCAGATACAGAAGAAGGCAATAAAAATAACAAAACGGAATATTTTGTCTGAAATTCAAAAAATATTTGACCCTTTGGGGTGGTTGGCTCCTTACGTAGTTCTTACAAAAATTTTAATGCAAAAATTATGGATAAAACAAGTAAACTGGGATGAAGAAGTAGAGGATGATATTAAAACAGAATGGTTAATTTTGAGAGAAGATTTAATGGAAATAGAAAAACTTAAAATAAACAGATGGATTTTTACTACAGAAAAAAGAATGTTAGGGACAACCATTCATGGATTTTGCGATGCATCTATTAAGGCTTATGCTGCAGTGGTGTACATAAGAGTAGAAGACGAAGAAGATATTAAAACATACATGATTGCAGCAAAAACTCGTGTAGCACCAATAAAATCGTTATCTCTGCCAAGACTTGAGTTATGTGGGGCTGTATTGTTAGCTAAGTTATTAAAACAAATTAGCAAGGCTACTAGAATTCCAAATAATAAAATTTATGCATGGACAGACTCCAAAATTGTTTTATCATGGTTAATGGGTGATCCTCATAGATGGAATGTATTTGTGAATAACAGAATTATAGACATTCTTGATAATGTTGGTAATGAGAGATGGTATCATGTACTCTCGGAAGATAACCCGGCTGATATAGCGAGTCGAGGGCTAAGATTACCTCATTTAATAAATAAACAAATGTGGTGGGAAGGGCCTAAGTGGCTGCGTAACAAAAAGATACCATTTGAAAGAGTATCTGAGTTTGAAAGTACAGATGAAGAAAAAAGGAAGGATATATCAGTGAACACAGGAATTGAAAATGATGAAATGATTAATTTTGATAATTTTGATACTTTAAATGAACTACTTAGAGTTATTGTTTATACTAAAAGATTTTTAAATTATAAAAAGAGTAACATGACAATGAAATTTATTACAACGGAGGAATTAGAAATAGCATTACTCACGGTAATCAAAAATGTACAAAGAAGTGATTTTCAAGATGAAATTTCTAAGATAATGAGAGGCAAATCCGTGAGCAACAGAAGTAAATTACTTTCTCTTAATCCAATTTTAGACAAGGATAATATTTTACGGGTAGGAGGACGTTTGAGACAAGCGAATATGGACCACAGTGCTAAACATCCTATTATATTAAGTCATGATAACGGTCTTGTTCCGTTTTTAATTGCAGATGCTCATAAAAAAAACACTACATGGAGGAAATCAATTGACAATGTGCTATTTGAGATCTAGATTTTGGATATTGCGCGTGAAAAATATTATTAAAAAATATATACACAAATGTCTAATTTGCGCTAAGAAAAAAATTGCTGATAGAAAACAAATAATGGGTGATTTGCCTAGTGTGCGTGTCACTCCAGCTCGTGCGTTTTTGCATTCTGGAGTAGATTTTTGTGGACCATTTAACATTGCCTCCACGAGAGTTAGAGGGGTCAAATATGTTAAAGCGTATATAGCTGTATTTGTATGTATGGCTACCAAGGCACTTCACTTAGAATTAGTGGGAGACCTAACGTCGGAGTCATTTATCGGTGCATTCAAGCGTTTTGTGTCAAGAAGAGGAAAATGTAGTCATTTATGGAGTGATTGCGGGACTAATTTTGTCGCAGCGAACAAAGAATTAAAAGAATTATGGGATAAGGCTAAATTAGATATTCCTGGTGACTTAATAGAAATTTTAACTCAAGATGGAACTCAATGGCATTTTATTCCACCGTATAGTCCTAATTTTGGAGGTCTTTGGGAAGCTGGGGTAAAATCAGTGAAATATCATTTAAAGCGTATATTAAATGGATTTTTGACTTTCGAAGAAATGACTACAGTATTATGCCAGATAGAAGCTTGTTTAAATTCTAGACCTCTTTGTCCTATTGACACATCGGATACGGATAATTTAGAAATATTGACACCAGGACATTTCTTAATTGGAGAAGCTCCTTTAAATATACCAGAACCGGACCTTCAAGAAATAAAAATAAATCGCTTATCTAGATGGCAATACACTCAAAGATTAGTTCAAAATTTTTGGTTTCGTTGGCGAAATGAGTACTTGTCGAGGTTACAAGAACGACCAAAGTGGCAAAAAAGATGCAAGGAGTTTGAAATAGGAGATATTGTAATGGTGAAAGAAAATTTACCGCCGGGTAAATGGGCGATTGGTAGGATAGTAGATAAACATCCAGGATTAGATAATGTGTGTAGAGTATATAGTATAAGGTGTAATGGCAAAGTTATTAAGCGATCAGTATCGCGATTGTATGAAATGCCAATAGAAAAATAAGTATGTTATGTTGTTTTATCATAGATGATATTTTGTTCTAAATAATATTTCAATGAATAATATAATATTACAGACAGTATTAAAGTTATGTTTTTTATCTAGTTTTTTACACACTGATGTTGTTATAATTATAATTATAAAGTGTTATGGAAGTTTGAATTGTTATAAAAATGTCATTTATTTTATTAGTCGATGCGTCAAGATATAAGATTTGTTAATAATTAATGGTTATTATTAGAAGTAGCTATTAAAATAATATGTTATAGTATAGTAAAAGGAAAAAAACAAGGTTTTTTGGGGGGGAGTATGTTAAGAGAGGTTTTACAAAATAGTTGTTATGGACAATTTAATAAATACTCATTATGTCATTAAATAAAAAAGATGTGTCATGTTATTACTCTAGCGGCACGCTATGATGGCCGGTTTGACGTTTGTCCGCTCATGAAGTTCCGTATTAATTGATAACGACTTTGAAGGAAATAATTGTATTACTTTATTGACGATAGTGATGTGCAGAGATTCATAAATTTTATCGAATGTAGTTTTAGGTTTAGGACTCAAAATTTATTTATTAAATTGATTTTTTAAATGTATACAAGTGTAGAAAAATCAGTTTGCACCATTTAAGGGGTGAATGTACTTGTGAATATGAACAATTTTCACTATGTGGACAAACCTCTGAAATCGCAAAAAAATATCAATAAATTTTTAAAAATGGAATCTAATACGATCGTCACATAGGATCGCTGGCTAGCACAACTACTACCTCCGGCAAACTCGCGTCAATGCTCAATGCAAAACAAAGCAGTTTCGAATTGACGTTGCTTCGAAAAGTATAAACTGTCAGTGCAATGCGATTGTGATATAGTTTTGACCTGGCTTTGGATTTCAAATATTGATACTGCATTACTGTTGACCCTTGCTCGTTAATTTGGACTCTGTTCAAGCCCTTTGTTGTGGATTTCGTCGATATGACCGAACGTACGCAGAGAACTGTTCTAAATAGTCAGACACGTGAGTTCGTAATACGCCTTCGTAACTATTTCGATCGTGAAGCTCAAAATGGAGGGCCAATTTTACCTATAACGTCAGTGGTTGAACGCGTAGCTGATGCGCTTAATATTGGACAACGAACTGTTAGACGGATAACTAAAAAAAAATATGGCGAGACTGGCACAGAAGAAAATAAACTTCACACACCAAAAAAGAGAAAACGAGCAAAACCAGTCGTAGGCATCGATAGCTTTGATGCCGATGCTATCCGAAGACATGTTTACGGCTACTATTTACAGAAGGAGTATCCAACAAGAAAAAAGTTGGTGCATTCACTGAAGGAAGCTGGATTATTCTTCGGTGGGGAAAGTTCTTTAACGAAGATTTTGAAGACCATTGGATTTCGATACAAAAAATGTAACAAACGCAAAATATTGATGGAAAGATTTGATATAGCGATGGCAAGGTATACTTTTTTACGGCAAGTGAAAGAAATCAAAAATTGGCAAAATGTTGTGTTCTTGGATGAAACATGGCTTAATGCTAACCATACTGTAGGCCGTTCTTGGAACGATGACACAGCAGCATCTACTTCCAAAGTTCCTGTAGGAAAAGGATCGCGACTTATAATTTGTCACGCCGGAACCATCAACGGGTTTGTCGAAGGTTCTCTCATGGCTTTTGCGTCAAAAACCACTGGAGACTATCATGAAGACATGAATGGAGAAAAGTTTACTGAATGGTTTACCTCAATGTTGTGTAGCCTCCCTGAACCATCTATTATAATTATGGACAACGCCCCATACCACTCGATGCAAATTGACAAGCCACCTGCCCAATCCCAAAAGAAAGCTGATATCGTCGCATGGCTTCGTAAAAATGGCGTAGATGCAAACATGAATATGTTAAAAGCGGAATTAGTACGTCTTTTAAAAGAAAACAAACCAACCAAGATCCGATACGTCATTGACGAAATAGCATTAGAACATGGGCACAGAGTTATACGGTTACCGCCTTACCATTGTGAGTATAATGCGATTGAGTTGGTGTGGGCTCAAATTAAGGGATATGCTGCAAGACACAATACAGAACCCCCATTTACCACAAAAAAAATGCTAAAATTATTAGAAGAAGCTTGTGAACATGTGACTAAAGGAGACTGGGAAAAGGTTGTGAATAGAACTGTTAAATTAATAAGGGAAGATTATGAAAGAGATGTGAAAATAGATAATATTATAGAAAACGAACATATAATTATTAATGTATGTGATGATAGCAGTGACGACAGTGAAAATAGTAGTATGGACGATCTGATTAATTATGGCCTTTTGTGGCACCTTTTTTGGTATCTTTTGTATTCATATGTTTCTTGTGTGCATATAAAGTATGTATATTCATTTTCGTTCAAATATTCAGTTCGTTCAAATAAATTAAATAAACATATACATTTTTGTTTTATTAAACCTATTTAATCAGGTACAAAAACAAAACTTAATTGTTTTTTGTTCGAGAATAAATTGACATTCCACATCACTATTGTAATGTGTCAAACCGGCCATCATAGCGTGCCGCTAGTGTAGTGTCCTTTCAGAAAAGATACGAAACGTGATACCAATATTTCTTTCTATCTTTCAAGAGACTCTCCAGAATATTCTGGAATTTCTTTATTTTATGAATATTGAAGAGACTACAAGGCCCGCGAGCTGCTTGCAGCTCGCGCACCGAGCGCAACACTAGTTTTTTCTAAAACAAGTATAATATTGGTAAAAAATAAAAAATACCGACTGCGTGATAATTTTTTTTCTCTTTCACTTATGATCACAATATTTTTTAGTCAAAAAATTATATTTTCGTAATCACCCTTTCAACTCGTTTAAGAGCGTTGACGCACCAACCCGCTTCGCAAGTTTAGGCATTTACCTGAGATTCTTTGTTTACGTGAATGAACAGGCCGCAGCAGTTGCAGTGTAGTGTAACAAACCGTTTTGATCCTTTTACCGTTTTCAAATGGGCTATTATTTTTTTTCAATATTTTTAGGCACCTATGAGTTTTTATTTCGAAGATTTTTAATTTTATAAAGCAGGCATTATTAATGTATAATGCTTGAAAAAGACCTTGTAGAGTAGACCAGTACATAAAAATTATAATTGGAGAATATAGTACAGCTTCTGATATTGATTTTTTACATACCTACCTACTCGTGTAAGGGTAAGAGAGTGAAGAAAAATGCAGATTAATTCAAAATCTCGTTTATTTACTTATTACATACTAGATTTTGCCCGCGACTTTGTCCGCGTGAATTTCGGTTTTTCACAAATCCCGAGGGAATCGTGGATTTCCGGTTCCCGTTCCCGGTCTTTTTTCCAACCTTTATACTTATTTTCAAGGAAGTTTGCTATAGTAATTTACCTATAGCTATAGATTTCGGTGTTTTAAAAATCCCATAGGAACTCTGGATTTTTCCAGGATAAAAAGTAGCGTATGTGTTAAATAAAAAAAAAAAATATTATAATATTATGTTAAATTACTTAGACAGCAGTCATTTCCGCGAGAGATACAAGAGAGATCAAAAACTTTTGTCAACAAAAGTATGTTGTTAGTTACCAATTTGTAATGTAAGCCCGCCATGTTCATTTTAATGTCATTTCTCGATTTTAAATTTTAATAGTTAACAAACGATAGTTTTTGCATAGCTATTTTCTACTCTAGCGGCACGCTATGATGGCCGGTTTGACGTTTGTCCGCTCATGAAGTTCCGTATTAATTGATAACGACTTTGAAGGAAATAATTGTATTACTTTATTGACGATAGTGATGTGCAGAGATTCATAAATTTTATCGAATGTAGTTTCTCATGAAGTTCCGTATTAATTGATAACGACTTTGAAGGAAATAATTGTATTACTTTATTGACGATAGTGATGTGCAGAGATTCATAAATTTTATCGAATGTAGTTTTAGGTTTAGGACTCAAAATTTATTTATTAAATTGATTTCTTAAATGTATACAAGTGTAGAAAAATCAGTTTGCACCATTTAAGGGGTGAATGTACTTGTGAATATGAACAATTTTCACTATGTGGACAAACCTCTGAAATCGCAAAAAAATATCAATAAATTTTTAAAAATGGAATCTAATACGATCGTCACATAGGATCGCTGGCTAGCACAACTACTACCTCCGGCAAACTCGCGTCAATGCTCAATGCAAAACAAAGCAGTTTCGAATTGACGTTGCTTCGAAAAGTATAAACTGTCAGTGCAATGCGATTGTGATATAGTTTTGACCTGGCTTTGGATTTCAAATACTGTTGACCCTTGCTCGTTAATTTGGACTCTGTTCAAGCCCTTTGTTGTGGATTTCGTCGATATGACCGAACGTACGCAGAGAACTGTACTAAATAGTCAGACACGTGAGTTCGTAATACGCCTTCGTAACTATTTCGATCGTGAAGCTCAAAATGGAGGGCCAATTTTACCTATAACGTCAGTGGTTGAACGCGTAGCTGATGCGCTTAATATTGGACAACGAACTGTTAGACGGATAACTAAAAAAAAATATGGCGAGACTGGCACAGAAGAAAATAAACTTCACACACCAAAAAAGAGAAAACGAGCAAAACCAGTCGTAGGCATCGATAGCTTTGATGCCGATGCTATCCGAAGACATGTTTACGGCTACTATTTACAGAAGGAGTATCCAACAAGAAAAAAGTTGGTGCATTCACTGAAGGAAGCTGGATTATTCTTCGGTGGGGAAAGTTCTTTAACGAAGATTTTGAAGACCATTGGATTTCGATACAAAAAATGTAACAAACGCAAAATATTGATGGAAAGATTTGATATAGCGATGGCAAGGTATACTTTTTTACGGCAAGTGAAAGAAATCAAAAATTGGCAAAATGTTGTGTTCTTGGATGAAACATGGCTTAATGCTAACCATACTGTAGGCCGTTCTTGGAACGATGACACAGCAGCATCTACTTCCAAAGTTCCTGTAGGAAAAGGATCGCGACTTATAATTTGTCACGCCGGAACCATCAACGGGTTTGTCGAAGGTTCTCTCATGGCTTTTGCGTCAAAAACCACTGGAGACTATCATGAAGACATGAATGGAGAAAAGTTTACTGAATGGTTTACCTCAATGTTGTGTAGCCTCCCTGAACCATCTATTATAATTATGGACAACGCCCCATACCACTCGATGCAAATTGACAAGCCACCTGCCCAATCCCAAAAGAAAGCTGATATCGTCGCATGGCTTCGTAAAAATGGCGTAGATGCAAACATGAATATGTTAAAAGCGGAATTAGTACGTCTTTTAAAAGAAAACAAACCAACCAAGATCCGATACGTCATTGACGAAATAGCATTAGAACATGGGCACAGAGTTATACGGTTACCGCCTTACCATTGTGAGTATAATGCGATTGAGTTGGTGTGGGCTCAAATTAAGGGATATGCTGCAAGACACAATACAGAACCCCCATTTACCACAAAAAAAATGCTAAAATTATTAGAAGAAGCTTGTGAACATGTGACTAAAGGAGACTGGGAAAAGGTTGTGAATAGAACTGTTAAATTAATAAGGGAAGATTATGAAAGAGATGTGAAAATAGATAATATTATAGAAAACGAACATATAATTATTAATGTATGTGATGATAGCAGTGACGACAGTGAAAATAGTAGTATGGACGAATCTGATTAATTATGGCCTTTTGTGGCACCTTTTTTGGTATCTTTTGTATTCATATGTTTCTTGTGTGCATATAAAGTATGTATATTCATTTTCGTTCAAATATTCAGTTCGTTCAAATAAATTAAATAAACATATACATTTTTGTTTTATTAAACCTATTTAATCAGGTACAAAAACAAAACTTAATTGTTTTTTGTTCGAGAATAAATTGACATTCCACATCACTATTGTAATGTGTCAAACCGGCCATCATAGCGTGCCGCTAGTATAAGTAGACAGTTTTTCGAAATAATAAAGAATTATTGATTTCTAGTTGGAATAAAAATGTGGTTTTAATTTGCTTAATAATACTTTAGAAGATGAAAGGCAAAATGTGTACTTAGCTGTAATTCGTTAACGGGTGGTCCGATTTCATTCATTCTTTTTTTGTTAGAAAGTAGATACTTTAAAGACTACTAATCTCCGAAAGGCTGGACCGATTTTGATGGGACTTTCACTGGCGGATGTTTACATTTTGATGTACCTAAACATCCGCCAGTGAACTTTAGAGGAGAGGGGATGAAAGGCAAAATGTGTACTTAGCTGTAATTCGTTAACGGGTGGTCCGATTTCATTCATTCTTTTTTTGTTAGAAAGTAGATACTTTAAAGACTACTAATCTCCGAAAGGCTGGACCGATTTTGATGGGACTTTCACTGGCGGATGTTTACATTTTGATGTACCTAAACATCCGCCAGTGAACTTTTAACAGTTTTTAGCAAGGTTTAAGCTCAAAGGAGCATAGGAAAAACAAAATGATTCCCACGGGATTATTAAAATCAATATCCACGCGAACGAAGTCGCGGGTATCCGCTCGTAATTAATATTTGACGAATAATCGGGAATATGTTTTTCATCCGAACCGTTTGCCATGGTCCATGTTCCATGACAAGTACCTAAATAACGGATATTTATTTCGTAACTCAAGTTTTTTTCGAACGATGTTTTTAAATCGACGCACGGCGCATTTAAGACCCGCGACTTTATAACATCGTTTTCGCATTGGCAATGTTCCATGCGATAAAAATATATAACTAGGTACAATGGTAAGAAGACCTAACCTATCTTCAACTTATAGGAAATCATAGCAGATCCTCATAATTTTTTTTTTCTCAAATAAGCAAAAAAATGTAATAAGTATTATGGTACTTATTCTTTTCGGTTCGAATACTCTGCTATTGATACTTCAATTTATTTCAATGCGAGACTTGAGTCACTAATAAAAAAAAATATTTTTAGCAGATACCTATAATAATACCGAATTATCATTGATTCAAGTGATCAAAATTGGTCTGGGCGCAGTAAAATTATTCGAATTCAAAACCACGCAACTTTGCCACAAAATGTCGTTAAGCCTATTAACTAGATAGGACTACCTACTGCATAAAATATTTACGATCAATGCTCAGTTTGTTACCATATTAGTTCCATACATCGTCAGTAAATTAAAATAATTCAAAGACTTTTGGACACGATTGTACTTTTTGGTATAAGTTGAAATGTTTTGAAAAACTCTACCAATATCAATATCATTGACATGTCATAACTCATAGTATCCTTAAAGCGATAAAACTGGTTTTGATTTTATTTTTATTTCGTGATTATTTTTAAATTTTAACTACCTAACTAGGTATTATTACACGTATTTGTAAAATATGTAAAATACTTAAGAAGTATGTTACAATGTTTTAAAGGTCCTAAGATCAATGAAGAAAATTTTTTTATCAAAATATGCATAAAATACCTACTAAGTATAGGTTACTAGGGTAGGGACAACGTCGTACGATTAGGTATTTTTGTAGGTAAGTATTTATACAATAATTAATTAAATACTTAATTAAAGTTGATTGGAGTATTCGCTCGTATATTTTGTAAACGATATTATTAATGTTTAAAATCTATACATATAAGTATAAGTAATTTTTAAGCTTCTCAGTCTTTTAAAAGTCATGCTTCAAAAAATTAAAACCGCAGTAGGTATACCTAAATAGATATAGGTAAATGAACCAAATATGACGATCACGACAAACATCGGGTACGAAAAGCCTAAATCAGAAAAGAAAATGACGCAAATATCATTGCGTAAATAGCTAAAGTTGCAATATAATCAAAAATCAAAAATTTTTGGAATATACTAAAGACGGGAATGCAAAAAAATCTGAAAAAATTGCTACAAACACCTCGAATTGTAATCTAAATAACCTAAAAAACAAGATGGCGGGCGAGCAGCGGTTCACTGCGCCCAGTACCGGAATAAATTCCGCATTTACGGCGGGGGACTAGAGAGCTGCGCTCTGATACGTCAATTCTTTGCAGACGTCACTTCGACAAGCTTGCTATCGCTCGCGCTGCCTTTCACGCTCAACGAACAAGAGAGGGACAGAGTAATATAAGCAGAAATGAGGTGAAGGTGGAACATGGAACGGTGAAGTTACGTGGAACAAGAGATTAGAGTCACGAGTGTAATTTCGGAGTAACCAAAACTTGTCGCTGTAGTTGGCGATGATCTGTCAAATTGTTTGGCAAGGCTTAGCTTGGCTATCTAGATGATCCAAAATAGGCACTATCCATTTTTGACCGACAATGAGTTATGTGTGTGTGCATGTCTGTTTGTTTGCTTGTTCCTCGTAATTGCCAAACCACTCGTTAATTAGTTGGTCTCAGTGATTCGAGTGTCTTTGGCTATAAAAAGTAATGGCAAATTCAATTCAATATGGCGGTCATGAGTTAAATGACAAACAAAAATACGACAAGGTTACGGACTGTCAAAACCAAATTCAATGTAAGTCATTGCAGTTAACAGGCCGCGATTTCCGTGCGTCAGTCGCTAAAAAATGGAATGGTTGATGGAAAATGGATGGTTCAAAGAAAAAAGATGAACCCTGAACAAAAAAAAAATAGCATTTTATAGGTTTAATGCGCGAGAAATACTTTCTTGCCTTTTTCCCCCGCAGCCCACATGCTCAATTAATTATTATATGTAAGTACACTGACGGAAAAAATATGTGTTAACCTCTGACGCCCTGACGGTTCACATGTGAATCAAACAAATTTCCTTTTGTCAGGCACCGCAGGTTCACATGTGAACCTGAGGCTTGCCTGCGAAAATTTATTTTATTGTGAAGATACTACGGTCTAATTTTGTTTGCAATGTTCTGAGACTATACGACCCTTTAAATTCGCTTTCAAATGACGTATAAACCGTCCATATGGAGTGAGTGGAAGCATCGCTATGCCTCTGCGAAGTTAGTCGACTTTTTCGTTGGTGTGTGTTGGCTCGTACTGTGCGGTCAGTGACATAAAATATAATTATAAACCGGTTTTAGTGTTTGTTATTGAGTGTTTTTGTGTGGATTTCGAGAAAATCGTAAGTATTCTGTCTTATAATATCTCAATTACATGATTTTGCTTTGTCTTTGTGTTTTTATGTGATGTCTAAAATTTGAAACTGATTTTTTTTCCCCAATCAATCAAAGTGATTTTGTTGTTGATTACTCTCAAATCGAACTTGATTGAATAATATATCTTATATCAATAGTTTTTTTTATAGATTTGTCACATTTTTAGCTAAAAATGTTCATCCGGAATAAAGAAATGCGGTTTCAAAGACTGCGGTAAAATTTTCGTACTGTCGATACATTTTCAATTGAGCTAAACTTTTTTTATTTGTTTCGAAGGGACGAAACCAATTATGCACAATCGTTTTATATATGTTTATTTATAAACATGAGCCTTTATCTTCATAATATGTACAACAGTTCTTTTTTTTTAGCAATTTTTCCACTTTTGTGCCCACTTTTGTGCAACCTTACACTTTTCTACTATATTATAAGTTTATAGATGAGAATGTCCTTTTATATTTATATATATGTATATTGGAAATTTATTCCAGATTCAGAATCAAAAAACAAAATCAGAATCGGTAAACAAATAAAAGAACAGGAACGTTTTTTCTGATGTAACTCGCACGACGCGAATTCGCGCGCCGCGCGCGGGGCTTGACGGGTGTTCGCGGTCAAAAGGTCTAGGGCGTCAGAGGTTAATACAATGGAACACATAAACAGTTCACGCACACTACAATAACATCATGATCATTGATCATGAGCACGCCAGACATTTTCGTTGCCAATGGCGAATACACTCTCAGACAGAAATATTTCAGTCTATTGTAAAACCGTAGACGTACAATGTTACAAAATAAATAATTTCTCATAAAAAGTAAAAAAAATAATAAAATAACCTCTTTTTTAAAGTCGGTTAAAACAGCAAACAAAGACAAATATCACAATTTATCCGAAGAATAACTACTTATATGACAGTAAATTAACTTTTTTAATGATATTATAGGTATAAGGAACCTACCTAGGTAGTATGATTGCGCAAGAGATCCCAGAAGAAGAACAATTAAGAAGATTACAAAATCTGTCGACACAAGTGCACTCAAACGCGACTCTCGTCA
Organism: Melanargia galathea; assembly: GCA_920104075.1. Classification (NCBI taxonomy): domain Eukaryota; kingdom Metazoa; phylum Arthropoda; class Insecta; order Lepidoptera; family Nymphalidae; genus Melanargia; species Melanargia galathea. Next base: position 3,335,600 of record OV049872.1, on the reverse strand, counting down.
AACTGACTGGCAGAAAGAGAAAGAAGAAAATGGCCGCCGGCAGAGTAGCGACGCAGCTCGTGGCAAAAACGTAAACTAAAAAAACACAGAACACGCTCAGTCCAGAGAACACGACACTTATGCTCGAAAGTGTTACGAAACGAGATGCCCATAGCGTCCGATAATATACAGAAAAGAGACAGCGAACTGCCGGTTGCGTCGAGACTCTTATTCAATGCATTACTCTATGCACCATGTACTCATTAAGTGGGATTTCTACATGCTGCACACACTATGATATCGTGAACTCATTCTCTTGTATTCTACAATTGAGTAATCTCCTCCTGTTAATTATTGTAACCAGAAGTTTAATAGGACGTAATCTTGGCAGTAAACGAAAATCACTGATGTAAAATTGTAGAATTAATTAACACGTATAGGTAGGTACAGATTTGAAATAATGCGTTAATACTGCTTAATTGATACAATTTTTTTAATGGGCCATACAGAAATTACTGTAATCATAAAAGTTACTATGGACCCATGTAAATAAATTGTCTTAAAAGTTAAATAAATGAGCAAAGAAAATGATGTTTAAATTCAATTTTATTGAGATCGTGCGACGTTGCCGCCCCGCACAGAAGAGGGCATCGAGACTCGAGTGGGCCGGCTGACTCGGAGCCGAAACCAAGCGAACATTTCCGATAAGCGCCGAAGCGCCTTGTCTGGCAGGTCAGCTAACAGACGTCATCACTATAATAAGCATTTTTCTGATTGCAGACACTACTTAGTTCATCAGCAGATGTTGATTGATTCGATGTCATGGTGATGAGCTGTTGATGACCCATTTACAACATTTAAGTACTCCAAAATGTTTCTGTATAGGTACCTATTGATCGATCTAATAATTATCCAAGCTCAAAGAATGTGACCCCATCAAGTATTATTGCAACAAAACATTTTTTTTTGGGAATCATAACCTGCCTATTTTTGCATTTATTTATTAAACGGTTAACCAAGAATGTGGACCCTACGGGCCTAGTCTTCAATCGATCTGTGGAAATCGAATGGAGAAATGTACAACGCCGATAACGTTCGAATGTCTTTATCGCAACACTATCAGCGCCAGCAATGGATGCAGTGTACCGCGGTGCGATTGGTTATTCTACAGAAAAGGAATCGATAATAATTTAAAGAAGAATTATTGTTCTTACTGCTTTTGAACTTTTTGCTTTAGTTTTAAAATAATGAATAAATAGATAAATACCTCATGTGTTAAGACGTAGGTATCTTTTACATTTTTAAGTGATAATTACTTAATATAAGGTAGGTTACCTACCTACTTAGGTAAGTATCTATTTTTCATGGATAACATAAATAAGTAGTCTCAAAGATAAATTAAAGGGCCTAAGTCAAAGTAAAACAACAAAAAATTTCATCGGGCAGCGCGCGCGGAGCCTACTGCGTAGATATTGTACTTAACCAAAATGGCGGATCACGACGTAAAGGTTGAAACTTGAAACATTTACTCAATAACCCCTCAGAATCGTTTTTATTCTATTTATTATAAGCTACAGAATGAGTTTGTGGTACACCTTATAATAGGTGTATGAGATTAAAATAGTGAGGGGCAATCCCAGGAGGATAAAACATAATTAGATGGATTTCTTTGAGTATTTTTAACTCGGTTATGTAGGTAAGTAGGTACCTACGTCTGAGATATTATAGACGTGTACAGGACTTTAAATAGATAGGTACCATTCATGGTGCAGCAGCAATGTTAGGATAAGACCAATGGATTATTGAGAAAAATGACATTATGACAGACATGCAGAATGTAGAATACCCAGAATACCTAATGAGCTTAGGTTAAGGATTGGTCTCCACTTTCGGGGGGACCATAATTGTCTAAGTATCATTAGAATTATTAAGGTAAGTACTTAATATTTATTGTGTGACTTCATTATCGTAAACACAACACAATAAAATTGTGTGTGGCCGCGCAATGCTGCCAGCAACCTCGCGTTTTACTTCCACAACGATGTAAAATGCGACGTTGCCGCACTTACAATCAAGTCAGATATAGTAGCATCGATTGTTGTTAGGTTACATGGGTTGTGATACTTGCGATTATCACAACCTCCTAACTACTGACTACTGCTACTAATAATCCATAGTATCCTATATCTACGTCAAGTATTATTATGATAACAAAGCTGGTATCCTGACTATAGACGTACATAAATAAGTAGATCGCTAGGCAGGCGTACCCATGTCGTACCAAACCAATGTTTCGTGACGTGTTGGAGTTTCAGCTCTACTCAGGTCAATAAACTAGCCTTTTAAGTACTAGGTTTAAATTGCTAAATATACAATCACAAGCCTAGCTTAAATTGGAAGCAATTAGGTTATAAAATATGTTACTCTACGAGTAAGAATTCCGAGAGATCCGTAGATTCAATTAAAATTAGGTATTGTAATTTTAGTAAGTAGTAAGTATCAGACTTAAAAAATAAAAGGAGTCACAATGATAATGATACTTATCTAAATTAGATAAGGTTGAAACTGTAGTTTGTACAGATAAAAAACTACTTTGAAAAAATCTTAAAAAAATATTAATCAATATGAGGAAGTATGAGTAAGAGTCGAAGAAAGAGAATGAAACTCAAATCCAGTCGAAGCCTTATCAATTAAGTAGCACAACAGCACCAGAATCAGCACCGGAATGTCTGAAATGAAAAAAGAAAGTACAAAATAAGCACTCACCATTATTTCAGCCTTGAGAGTAGACGGTGTTGAAATTTAGCAGTAGTCTGTATCAAATTATGAGTTTCTGTTTCCGATTCACACGTTGAAGTACCTGTCTCAGAAGAGAGAAGGGGATCGAATGCACAAGCGTGCGCGATTTCGCCGCGGACGGCAACAACCGCCATTTTGTTGAGGGGCGTCACATGAGTTTGAGCGATATGGACGATATACTCGTCTCTTTCTTTCCTCGCGGCCTTGACGAATCCAGCTGTTCTGTACTACCTGTCTTCTTTACAATGTTAGGTAGGTAGTTCTGGTCTTCTTCTCTTTTTTATTTCAATTACAAGACTGGCTCATCAATCTTGATTGGTTTACCTAAATGTCATTATTGGACAAAAATCATTTTAATTCGAATTTGTCATGGTTCGATTAGGTAGGTAGGTACTTACTTGGTACTTACCTAGTGGATTAGGATTTATAGACCTATCATGTAGACCGTATAATATAATATTTTTTAAACACGGTAGGTACCTACCTACCTAACTGGAGATATAACTGAGAATGACAGGCTCTACAGCTAATGTCAAAATTCTGCGATGCGTGTTTGTTTTGTGCTTGAATTTTTGGAATTCTAAGGGTCAAACGTGGGTCAAACGATCGATTACTACTTAATCGAAGGTCAATTTAATTTTTGTGTCTATGGTAGGTACCTTTGTAGGTACCTACCTACCTAGGTTCACACACGATTTTCTCCAGAACTCCGGGGTTCATGTTCTAATTCTTCATCCTGATGCTGTACGTGTGTGTACCTAGGGCCCATCCCACGTACCTAAGTGGTGACGACTATTTAAATATAGGTAATTATTATTAAGTACTTATTTGCCGATTGCTAATAATTGATACTGTGGGTTGTTCCTAGGCATTGTACAGTACCTACCTACTTAGGTACTTACAGCTACCTACTTCGGATCGGATGCAAACTCCAAAAGCAAATTCAGCATGAATTTGTTCACATAAAATACGAGGTTGGAAGATCTGCGGCTGCCGAATAGCTAAAATAAAAAATTTATAGGTAGATTGAGTTCGATGGTTGTGGATAAAAAATTTAATCCTTGATCTTCGTCACAGAAATCAGAATAGGTAATAATTCATTCTTCGTCGACTCTTCTAAAATCACATCACATCCGTATTCCGTAATCCGTTGAAGTAATGTGGTTTTCAAGAATCATAGAATGTAATTAGAGCCATCTATGAAAAGATACGAAAATCATTGTTTTCAAAGTAACGCTGTTTAACTTTAAATAAATAGTATCCATATTATTCCACAGAGGGCATCACTACAATGGATTCTTGATATCTTTGTTGTTAACGAGAATTATTTTATGTAGGTAAATCATTAGGTAAATAGGTATTTTAAAATAAATGAAATTGAATATTAATAAAAATTCTATGAAACTTTTATTTAATTTTTGACGTCCCAGAAAGACTATTTTTAGTCTGTGCTATTTGTCATTGAATTTAAAATGACAATTGGACCAATTCTCAACAAACGTCAATGTCTTTAGAATGTAAACAAATAACAAACCATTGTTATATTTACTTATTTAATTAATTCTATGAAACAAATAAAATAAATAGCCGTCTGGCATGAATTATCCTCAGAAGAGCATCTTTTGTATTAAATAAATTTAATAAATATTAATTTAACTGTAATAATGCGTTAATCAATACAAATATTAAATATACTTTGTAAAAATGTTCAGCTTAGTGCCAAAAAAATGTTGGGTAAGATAACTCTTAATTTATTGCAAAGACAAAGAATATTCCTTTATGTTTAGGTTATACGGTGATATTATGTTAAGGAACTACATTATAATACAATAAAAATAATTATGTTTTCAGACTTCCCGCTGTATATTTTCTATGGCTAAGCGATGTTACAGTGGTGAGCTGGAGAATAAGTATTCAGATTCACAGAAGGAAAAGATATTGCAAGTTATGAATGAGGACATATCCCTTTTGTCAAGGTAGGTATGTAAATTCCTAAAAGTATCTAATAATAACAGCTTAAATATCCCCCACTGCTGGGCGAAAATCCTCATTATAAGTTACACTTAATATTAATTAATTAAATTTGTAAGTCTATAAGTTACACTTACAATCAACTTTTTTAATTTTAAATATTATAACATTTAACTTTGTCAATGTCACACCTTTCTGCATTATAAAATATTTTCGATTCTAAATTTGGTTTTATTTTTTATATTTTTTATTACTTATGACAATATGAAATTAAAAAAACAAATCATTTTTGATGCAGCTATGAGATCACAAAAGCAAGGTTAAAGAATTTCAAATCATGGGTACAAAAAAATGGACACATAAAAACATTATCTGATGTAAAAGCAATAGAAGGATTTACCGAGAAAAATGCTGAGAAACTGTTTAATAGTATAGTTAATGGACCTCCAAAAAAGGTTCAAAATCTCAGTAAAAAGATCAAGGGACAGATACTGCACCCACATTTAAGTGAGACTTTGCGACAGGTATGTTTTAAGATGTTCAAATAAAATGTTTCATGGGCTTCAACTATCAAATGGCTTGACTACTACCACAATGAAAGGGCTTGGCTACCACAAAATGGTGAATGCCGGGGGTTTTGTAAATTTTTAATTTATACTTGTAGAATTGCAAATCTGTGCTAGCAGTGTCTACTGCAGTAAACTCAGTATGTTGGACACTAATTGATAAGGAAAATTATGAGGTGCAGGAGTGGAGGTACTACGGGATTGACTACCCAGACAGTAAGAAGATGCAAATCACTAATATATTGGATATTGTAAGTTTTCTTTTCATTTTAATCTAGCAATTAGAAATGACCAGAAACATCCATGGATCCATGAACAGTTTTTTTTCCATTTTATTTTCCATTGAAATTTTCCATTCAAGCAAGCAGCAAGAGCAAGGCCTAATCAAGTATTATTTTTTTTTTATTAATTAAGGACACTCAGTGTAATGTAAGTACATTTCAATACACTATTAAAACATTCTGCGATAGTCTATTGTTTTATGGAATAATTCACACTTGGTTGATTAAACAAAAATTCTGTAAAGTCGGTTTACGGACGATAATTTTATGTGATAACGTCATAAGAAAACATTGTCTCTCTATTGTTTGTTCCGCGCTCTCGCATGCACGCGGTACGTGACAATCAGTCATGCTTTTTCGTGCGTGATGCCGGCGTTCATCGATTTATATGACGTTATCACGTGAAAAAGGTTTACCTATTTTTTTTTTTCTCTCACAAGGCATGGGACGTCACAAACAAATTGCCAACCGCGGATATGTACGTCATGAAGGCGGAGGCCACCAGCCTCCGGGCGGCTGGCAGCGACCCGAACAATCCCAAAGTTTTAGGTGTTAACTTGCAAAAGGCTCAACTTGTAGCTATGATTGTCGCACTTATTAATGCTAAAAATGGCTTCTATGGAGACAGGTGAGCAGTTCTTAAAATCTGTAACCCAAAGTCCCCCCCCCCCCCCCAACTCAATACGAAACTCGTGATGATTACATTAGGATCGGGTTCAATTGTTACCTTAATCTGTGGGTCTTGGTCACTACAATTGTTTTCCATTTGTTTCTTTCGTTTACTTCATTCTTCCACGACGCTAATTTTCCTATTTCCGTAAATTTTCTACTCCACACAATGCATCCATGTCCTTTTGGGATTATCTTTCGGTCTGTTTTGCTGTGGTACCCATTCTGTAATAACTCTAACCCTTCTACTTTCGACAACTTATGGTACTTACTTACTCATGCTAAAAATGTGTAGGTATTATAGCCAATACTAGAATATTAATTACATAGGTCAAAGCTATCTTTGATCCGATTTAACCGATTTTGATCAAATTTATCGATTCTATATTGGACGTAGCAAGTAACCCGGAGTTTCCTAAATAAGTATTATTTTTTTTTTTGTTACAGGCCAAATGAAGAAACTGGCGAAAAACTGGAGTTCGTACAGAGAGTGTATTTCCTGAGACCTACGCTTCCTTTTAGGTATGAACCGTACTATTCCAAAGTGGCGCCATCTAACAAGCTATTCGTACATCAGTGGTTACTCATTTTCTCACTAGATAGCGCTATTTCGTTTTATACCCAACTTTGAAAACATTTTAAAATTTGTTCAGATACGGTGAAACGTTTGAACAGTTAATTTTGGCTGTATATCTACCAAAATATCGAAAATAGTTTTGTATCACACTCTTCTAAATGTAGCCCCACATTTATGCCAAAGTGATGTAATTTTTTTCATTAATCAAAAATTTTAAAAGAAATTTGAACTAGGTACTAGTAACAAAGAATGTAACTTCACAGTTTTCTATCTGTGTAAAATCGAGATGTAAAATGTAGATAATTTTATCTGAATCTTATACCGCAAACTGCAACTACTCAAATTTAAAACTACCCACTTCGTTTTGTTTTACTTCCAATGTCTGAATGTGTAGTCATCTCAACTCCACAGCTAAACATAGTTCTCTCGTTTGAATTTCGACGTCGTCTATAACTATATCTCTAGGTTTCCCGTAATTTGATCTCTAGTCTAACCCTACCACTTATCTAGGTATAGTAGATTTTATACTCATCCGGTAATTTACGTGTCATATTTATTGAATATATTTTATTTGACGGCATTTTCCTATATATAAATTGTCGTTATAAGCAACGCTTACTTAGTGCAGGGAAAGTTTTTGCACAACTTTCATAAGTTGTATGTATGTAATATATACCTATGTATGTAACAAAGTTACATACATATAAAAAATACGCGTATTCTGATTTGAAAGCAAAAGTTACATACATTCTGAGCTCAGGATGGGCTTTTAGTTTATGGAATCGTGTAATGTAAACTCGGTCGGGTAGTAACTATGGATTTAGGCCAAAACACTTGAGTTTTCAAGATTTGAATTACCTCTTTCGTAGCTCTCGTTTTTCTAAGGGTTATCATTGTGATGAAACTACACGCGAAGCAAGTCCATATTTTCAGGTCATGTTATCTAATATTATTCCCATACATAATTTCATCCATTCATTGCCAGAAATGTTTTATAATGTTACCAATAAAATGTAAGTAATGTTTCCATTTGTTAGAATATGTTGTCGTCTTCTTATACTACCCTCTATTGCTAACCAGCCTTCAAGAATGGTCAAGGAGACTACTTTGAACACTCAACTTTGGATGTTTTTTTATGCCACTGGTGATGGTTTTTCAGCCAAGATGTTCTTCTTCCCTTGCCCTTTGATATTAGCTCAATTAGGTACATTTCGTCTTCAGCCCATATTTCATTACCCCGCTTAAGTCCGCCATAATTTATTACCAGGTCCATAACCTGGGAATACAAAGTATGACCCAAATTAACCCAATATATTTCAATCAGAACTTCGACTTATAATTTTCGAAACTAAGATTTTAAGTTATACTTAAATAATCTTCGCGCATTCAGTTTTTATTTTTCGTTTTAGATTATACGGCACCCTGGTTGGTAACGAAAGAGTGTCAACCGACCAAACTGTGGAAACTCTCCTGCAAGAAGTAAAGAATAGAGAGACCTATTCCCAAGTGTACGTTCCTGACAAACTGATTACAATGTTTAGAAACCAAAAGGAGCTACAGAAGGATATGTTGGGTCAGTGTTTGTTGTTGGCCCTGACTTTCATGGACGTGTGCATTTATATGAATAAGGATAGTATAAACAAGTTGTTGAAACGCGGCGAATGATTCTTGAAGTAACGGAATGTTTGCGATACTAATTACTTGTGATATCCAGAACTCAAAATGAGTTAAACATTGGGTTGTTGGCCCTGATGATCATGGTTATGTGTGTAAATATAAATAAGGATAGCATGCTGTTGAAAAGAGTCAAATTATTTTTGAACAAGTATTTAATTGAATGCATATTGATGATGAATTGATAGCGAATTTACAGAAGTTAGACTATTGAATGTTGGTTGCTGTTTGCTGTTGATTCTCGACTCTTGGCTATTAGATGAATAGGATAAGTGGCAGTAAAATTATTGTTAAAAAGCGACAATTTGTGGCTTGTTGATTATTGAAATAAAATTTTATGAAATGTACACCTTGCATTTTGTTTTGTATTCCTTTTGCCATATATTTGCTGAGTAGATTCCTTTCGGTTTCATGTTGGGTACGGTAAGATTAGACATATTTTAGCATCTTTCTAAATTGGCTCACAGATGAATTTTGGATCAAAGCTTAACCTGTGGCCTATTATAGTACCACAAATAAACCAACCTAGTACCATCAAGGCATTTAGCGGTGTGTCTGTAGAAAACAAAATATTTTCTGGAACCTAATGGGTATAGAGTCCATAAGGACTAAAAATCAACTTCCAAATCTGTTCAAGCTTAGCGTGATCGTCCATTTTTGATTTTCATCTTCCATCTTAGAGCACTTACGATCCGAAGCCGTGAAAATACGGATATGAAAAGCTCGGATCAAGTTTGGATATTGCTATTTGCATCGAATTCGTGAAAAATACTTAGGTACGAGTTGCGCGGATATGTCCGACTGGAATCCGAGGTAATGCGAAAGCGTTCATACTAACTAGTACTAAGGCTGTACGTAGATCTGATATTTCTAATTTCTTTCGAATTCGAGCCTCACGGATGACGGAGACAAATCGAATGACCGAAGTCAGATCTAGTGCATAAACTACCATACAAATAGTTCGACACGTATTTTCACGGAATCGGTTCGGATTTAGTGCGTAACCGCCCTTAGCCTTCAAGAATTGATTGAAATAAAACTGCATTATATTGCTTCAGTTGGACTAAAAAGTGTTTATTTGATAAAATACAACGAGCTTACTTTTTACAACATTTTACTTCTATTAATGACAAAAAAACAAACAAAACCCTTACAATACACATAAATACGATGGTATCAACTTCAAAATGTATAATACGTAACTAACATAAATGCAAATCTAGGCAAGATCAATACAATTTAGTTTAAAATATATCGTAAGGAAAATAAAAATATTATAAGTAATTAAAAAAAAGTAATATTGTAATAATAATAATTATTATAAAACATTACACCGAGAAGGTTCTAACAAAAACTTCCTATAGATCACACATACATTTTTGATCTAACCAAAGACAAATTTTGTATTTAATACTGATATCATTTTGGAAGAACTAGAAAAAATATTTACAATTTTTACTTTTTTTTTAAATATGCCAACGTTTAAATTTTTCGCCTGGATCTTTGTGACCATATCGCAACCAACTGTTTTCGAAGAAATCATAGTATGGATAAACGAAAATGAAAAATCTCTGCTTTGAACTGTTGTGTGTAAAAAGTTCGATCTTGTATTCTGGGATTGGCTAAAATCAATTTCATATAGTCTATTTCGGTGTCTTTGTATGTAAGAAAATATATTCTATTGTAACATGCGGGCAGGGCTGAGTGGAGACGATTTTTAGGCCATTGTAAACTTTTAATACAAAACTGATGTATTAACAATTTTTTAAGTCATCAGTTTTTATTTTGATGGTAATATTAACGTAGAACTCAAATATCTTAATAAGCATTCTTAATGTCTAATGCATAGTTATGTTTGCGATTGTATGAATTGTTAGCAACAAGGATATGCTAAGAGTATATGTTATCAAGTTAAAGATTTATCTTTCAATACTAATCTGTGAAACGTTTTTACTTCGGGCGCTCTATTTTGAACTGCATCGAAATTATTAATAGGTGATACCGTAGTCAAGCTTAAACTTAGCAAAAATATATTTCTATGTGAATGATCAATCAATTAAATTAATGTTATATTCGATCGTATTGCTAATACATGTACCTGTGTTTTTATACGTCTGCAAATAAAATCATGTGAAAATTCTCGCGCTTCTAAGTTATATTCATATTAGAAGCTATAGCGATGGAAGACAATACCTAAATACAATCATATTGTGTCTTTAAACATAAAAGCGAACAAAACGAACATCGAATCCAGCCAGCCCCGGTGGATACATCTGTAGAAACCTAACAACATTGTAAAATTACCAGTCTATTGTCATATATTACAATAAATATGTACAAGTAATAATATAACAGCACCCATTTCACTGAAACCGTACATCCGAAAACGTACGCCGCCTATTACGCTCCTTATAAAAAAAAATCTTTGTAATAAGTATATCACGGCTTTGTTGTATAAAAATCTATTGTATATCTTGTAAAATCTGTATATCTATTGTACTATATCGGTATAAGTAAACATTTATTGTTAGTAAATAAGTATTGTAGCAAAAATAAGCTGAATAGGCGACGTACATTTTAGACGCTATGAATACTACGTAATAATAAAATCTTTTACAAAAAAATCAATCCAGACTACAAGATCACTATATTCTAATATGTTTATCTTTTATAAAAAATTCAACAACTTCTTATTTTTATCGTGGAACTGTTTCAACAAGTTTCTATTGTGATAAAAATTAATTATTTAGTTATTATTTGTTTTTTTATAATATTTGTGACAGCGGTTGGCGAGTGTGGCAGTGTAAGCTTGATGCGGTCGCATCCGAGTAAAAATAATAGGCCATCCATGTTGGCTACCAATTATTTGTGAACCTACGATGAGAATCATTACAGATGCTAGTCTTTACAGAGTTATTCCCGAATAAATCGGATCTACGAAGCTGATTTTAGACTTTTGATGATGAAAAAGCCAAACACTTGAAACTTGTACCGAAATTATTCGCAAAACAACAACAATTGAAGAGAAGCCAATTATTTTCAAATAATTACCATTTTACTGAAGATAATAAAAACTTTTGTTTCAAATGATAATAAATACTTCGTACTCGAGATATTCTATGAATTTTAAGAAAAATGTAGAATTTATTCAGGTCGTTTGAGACTAAAAATATGTGGAGTAGCAATTGTAACGATTCTAGCAAAATGAATAAGTAGTATAAGCAATATAGTTATTTCAAAATATAATACACAATAAAACGCTGAAACATACATGTATTGCACTCAAACGCAGTGACTGCATTATTTAATCATTTTAAAACTATATAATGTAGTTTAAAAAACCGAAAAAACAGTGAAACAGATTATAGAACCTCACAAGATAATAAAGACTACGTCATAAATGGAAGACAATTAAATAATTCGTAGCCAACTATCAAAAAAATACGTTCCATTTTACTTAACTACGCGTGGTTGGTTTGTTTATTATACGTAGAGAAAGATTAAATTACATTTATTTAAGGATTACCGTGTAGTAAATTGTGCACGTTTCGAAAAGGTATTGCCATGTTTAAAAATTTTAAACTCGCAAAATATTATTAATCTTTTCTCTAGATATACATAAGAGTGGTTAACATAAAATATTATTTTATATACTTAACTATTAAGAGTTGTAAATGGTTGTCACTTATAACCGCATGCACAATTTCTTTATATTGTATGAACATTGAAAATTACCGATACATATGGAGGTTGATCGAAATTCTACCAAAATATTCAGACAGTTTGATGGCAATGGTATAGACTCTGTTACACAAAACTTTAGCTAAAATATAGTCGTTCTTTTCTACAGAGAAAATGTAAAATGAATAGCTGATAACTTTTAGTGTTTTAACTAAATATTTTACTTAAAGTTTTGTATACAAAATTATAAGTAAAAGTTATTTCAATCTAAACTTTCGCAAAAAAAATATTTAAATATAAAATTAACTCTACGGCTTATGAATATTTCGCGCGATAAACTTTGAATTATATTTTTGAAGTACTCATCTAAATTATAAATAAATATTTTTCATGAAATTGGCTGTACTTCAAGCATTTACAATATAAAATATTCTGCTGTCAAAAATTAATTTTTTATTAAATTCTAGAGCAATAATTTTGTTCTTAATAATCGATCAACCTCGTTTTTAATTTATAGACTGCTTTTTTATTTACAAGTGCAAAATAATCTTTATATTATGTCTGTTACCTAAACAAGACCAGTTTTTATAAGCAGTCGTATTCATCACGGATCAAAAATTAAAACCATCCCAAAAATTAAATGCTACGAAATCAGTTCAGTAACACATTCTAATTTTACAATTTTGCCAAATATTTCTTATATTATGTAGATTTTATACGCCTGAGATCACTAATAAATGCATTTTATTATAAAGGAATTTGAACTAGCCGGCTACCATATGTGACTTTTTAAATTAAATTTTGACTTTGCGAACAACAATAATTCAGACTTTTTTAAATTTATTTGAACAAGTTCGTTTCTGTTTCGACCTACTCGTAAGTTCGTCATGGTAGGCGACTAGTTAGAAAAAATATTCCGCTACAGAATGAGTTTCAAATCATCTATACTCTTAACTTAGATTAATAAGACTTAGATAAAATAATTTTCATTTTGATGGAAACCATTTATGGCCCCAACTAAATATGGACTGCCAGTCTTGAAATACATATCTTGTTAATTTCCCAAATTTTTGTTAAAATTTTTCACTGGCAATATTGTTTATGCATTTTATGTGTGTGTACAGAGTGTAAAAACAGCGCACACAAATATTGTAATTTTATCAGTATTATGAATGCGTTTTGCTTTGAAGTTGGATTTTTTCTAAGATTTATTAACCTAAGACACTTAACTAAATTATTTTTTTAAGCTTAGCACTGATTATTTTTATTTTTACTTAAACATTGTATTTGATACAATTGACGCTCTCTTGATAATATAAGTATTTAATGCAAAGTATATTTTTCACAATGCAATCTTAATCTCTCCTTTTAACTTTAAATATTGTTAACAACTTAAACAATAAGTAAGTATACATAATCGGGTAGCACTCACTATTACTAGATATAAAGAAAGATAACTTGCAGTTTTTTTCTCATTAAGCACAGTTAACACATATTGCATCGGAATTTGATTCCATTTGTTATAGAGAAGCGCAATAAAAATAGGATATAGCATAAATTATAATGGTCATATATACCAATAGCTTTAAAAGAATTATGTAGTGGAGCTATAAATAACTGTTACGTGTTTTCATGCTAGGAACATTGTACGAACCAAACTAAATGTCAGTGGTGAAGACTGCAGCAAATTATATAAGCATATTTCAAAATGAATAATGATCCAGAATTTAACAAAAAAATTAGGAAAAAAAAAACAACGGACGGCAAATGCGTAGTTCAGCATATAAATATTCCAATATCGCTTTTGAATATCAACTAAAAAAATTGCCAACTTGTTTTAAACGTCGTTTTTAAATTTTCTGCTACAGTATACATATAATAATTTATATACATATGTCACTGACGAGAATAACTCAAGCTTAACAAATAGTGTCAAAAGAAAAGCAAAACCGTGCTCTCTAATAATTACTATACAAAAATATTTAATGTTACATAAATGATAAAAGAAACTAAGACATGCTGTAGGAGGTGTAAGGTATCCCATACACGAGTAATTGAGCAAACAACGTAACGAAATAGTGAGCAATGCCAACAGAATATTTACGGAATCATGTTTTTTTAAATATATTTTTAATAATAATAAATGAAATCTCTTTAAAAAAATACGCGTATTCTGATTTTAAAGGTCGTTTAAATAAGTTTCTTTTAACAAGCAAACGACCTATTGCAATAAAATAAAAACAATACCTAATAATTACGTTTTGAGCTTGCAACACTGCCTGTTAAAATGTGATATGTATTTACAATAACCACAGTGAAAAAAATAACGTCGCTAAAATTAATGTACCCTCACTATTTTGTATGGAGACAGGAAAAGTTGAGAAAAATTGACATAGTAATGTTGATACTCAATTTTCCACCACTCGCGTCTCGCTTAACTTACAAAAACCTGTTTCCAAGATACTTAGGTACTTAGCACGTTGCAATACGAGTTATATGTTTAAGTCTATTCCACATAATATTACCTTTAATAATATTGTTTGTAATAAATGTATAAAATATCATCTTTAATCTCTGTATACTTAATCACCTTTGTTTATATTTAAAAATTAAATCCATTTGTATTCGGTATAAAAATCTAATAAGTATAAATTTGAGGTTACTTCTCGGCTATGGCACTGTATTGTATGTTTGTATTCAAACTTGCTACGGCCCCAAGCGCCGCTCCCGACGGCTGTTAACAGAAATATTTAACCGTAAACTGTATAAAAATACTTATAACTATTATTGTTAAGGCTGCTGTATTGTGGTAGGTATAATTAAAATATTACATATAGGCGAGTTTGAATTTTTTCATCTGGCCACATTCGTTATCTATTGGCGGTTACATTCGAACGAAGAACTTGTCTTTGTTTTATAGACGAGTGCGAATGAATCTCCAGTTCTGCATTCAAAACTTTCCCAGGGAAGTCGTCTACGCTACTGCATAGCAATAATTTTGTGTCATTTTGCATCTTATCCATTAATGCCACAATGGTTCACGATCTATACCGACAAAGTTCGAACGAAGACCGTAGATATAAATATTCTTACCAACTATGTTATGCTTTTACGAATTATGCAGAAGTAACAAATTACCAAATAACATGTCATTTTTTAATTCTCCGTCGAATGTTTAAACGCAGCCAGAAAAGAAAATTGGAACCCTTAAAAAATGATTCCTAGTCTATTGTTTGTGTAAACCTCGGGAGCGGTACACGGGACCTTAGGAGGATCACATTATAATGCTGTGGAAAATTTTAGTCACGGAAGATAACTGTATCAAATTTTCTTCGATAATGGTGTTTTTTTTTTCGTTTTCATTTGTAAACCTCCAAAAGTTTGATAGGAAAATCAATCAGAAACATAAACTTGACGGAATTGCCAATCAGTTTTGAAGCCATCTTTTTCGACTGTCTTCGTTAATATGTTACCGTTTTGAACTAGTAGATACTATTTTATCCGCTTATTTTAGAAAATGATATAATTAATCTCCACATATTCAAACTATTCGAAATTCCACCAGATTCAAACTGTCAAATTCGTGTTCGCCATCTTTGAACAAAATAAGCAGTTGCCAAAATTCACCAAGAGAAATCGAAGCCGAAGATATTTGTAAGACATTGAAATTTTATTTTTTCGGCTTTGGCCGAACATTGTTTGTGGTACGTAAGTTTTGAACTCCGGCTTTGATTTGACTTCGACCAAAAACTGAATTTCGAATGGACAGCTTATTTGTCTAGAACTCTAGAGTCTAGAGATTATTGTTTTAGTCGCGAGTGTTATAAAAAAGTCGGGCTTCAAAACTGGTCAGCGTATAATTTTTCATAACTGTCCAATGAGCGTAAATTTGACAAGAGTTTAATTTACAGATTCCTAAAAATAATATTGCGTGTCAACCTCGACGAGTGACAAATCATAATAACATTCATCCGAGTGTTTTGTGACTCCAATGCTCCCACTTGCACTCTCTATTACACTACTAGTTAATACGTAACATTCCTTATGCGGTAGGAAAACGAAACCATCACAATAATATCGTAAAAATAAGCTATATAAGTCGTCTATAGATGCAAATAGAGATGATAAAACGTCAAAGAGCTGGCCGGAGCGTCCCGCCGCCGGTTTAGTTTATAGTCGCAGAGACTCGAGAGTACGTTCTAACAACGACATAATAACGAAGCTGATATATTTCATATATCATTTCTCTGCTCGAAACTTATATCACTTATATTACACTGTCATTTGTAATTAAATAAATGTGGAGTTCTAAAGTCTATCTGTATCTATTGTGGACGCGAAGTGACCGAGGTCTCGTTCAGTGGCGCGACGCTCCGGCGAGCTCGCCAATTCATATATATCTTTATTCTTCCTATAATTAAAGTTTATTTCGCGATGAATGATCGAATTGCTTGGTAATTCGAGAAGACGATAGTCTAAGCTAAAATTAATCGAAACATTTCTCTGGCATATCCGTTTATTGCTCCGAGCCGGACTACATACACGTATCAAAAAGCACTTGGCGGCATCACACGCGTTTTCCATTAATTGGTAAAATTCGCTAATCTCACTCATGTTATTCATCAGTTTATCGAATCAGTCGAGACGCCACGCCGGCCACTCGCCGGGTGGCTCCAAACAAATGCAAAATTTCAATTTTATTATAATTTAGGAACAGAAAGGTTTTTTTTTCACGTTTGGCAATTTCGAGTCGACATCAACAAAAGGAAGCTAAAACGAAAACATATACATATCTCGAAACATTCACTCGACTCCAAAAGGGATTCACAATCACGTTTCGTCACATCACACGAATTTTCTATGCTAAGTGAGCGAAATAGACGCCTAATCCTACCTAGCTATCACAGTCCTTTCTCAGTCTGACCCTTTCCACGTCCTAAATGCATCTCCCGAATGTCACATTGTCGTTGAAAAAACTGGTAACAACCTAAACTAGGCCTAGCATTACACGCGGACAATATAAGTTCAAGTTAATAGATTACACTAGTTTACAAAATTTAACTTTTTGTCTGTTGCCGAGAATTTTGTGATTGATAATGCTCACTTATGACTTGTTTTTGTCAAATCTACCCTCAAAATTTTTTGAGCAGCTCGAGTTACTTTGTTTTGGATTCTTATCATTTAAGCGTATATAACACGTAACGTTAATCAATAACAGGCGTATTTTACTGTGTTAAAATTAGTATCTGAAGTTTTTGCGTCATGAGTAGTTCAAGAAGACGTTGTTTAAACAATCCAGATCATTTTTGCTATATATGCGGGGAATATGTGTTTCAACGATTGTAGAAATGTATATCAGAGTTGGTGAAAAATACCTATTTTGAGTATGTTGCTCTTGGATAAAAATGAGAAGTCTTGGGCTCCCAATTGTTTTTGTATATCGTGTGTGGAATATTTAAAATTATGGAAAAGTGGTAAAAGAAGTGCCTTTAAATTTTGAACACTGACTATTTAGTCAACAAAATGGTTACACTAAGTTTCCCTGTTTTATATGTCTTTGGGATCGTAGAACTAAACATGAGCATTGGATAAGAAGAAACTGGCCCTTGAGAGAAACTATGGAGCCTGGAAAGTAAAATATAGTCCAGAATTCATTAGTAGCTCGTGACAAAATTATCCTTCCACCACTACACATAAAGTTGGGCATCATGAAACAGTTTGTTCTTACATTTGCCAAAAATTTCCTCAGCTTTCTATGGAAAAGATTTTAAAGCTGGTATTTTTGATGGCCCCCAAATTAGACAACTTCCGAAAGATATAACTCAATTTAGAAATTCTATGTCTGAGTTAGATCTACAGTCTTAGACAGCTTTCGTCGCTGTGATGCAGAATTTTCTAGGAAATAAAAAATCTGAAAATTATATTGAACTTGTAGAAGACCTTCTGCTACAATTAAAAAATATGGGGTGCAATATGAGCATAAAACTCCACTTCCTCCATAGTCACCTGGACAGGTTTCTGGAAAATTTAAGAGATTTGAGCAAATAACAGGGAGAGCGTATGCATCAGGAATTACGCGTCATGGAAGAGCGCTACCAGGGTTTCTGGGACACGAATATGATATCTGACTATTATTGGTCTCTGATACGTCATTTTCCAAAGTCTATACATCAGAGAAGAGAGAAATCAATGATTAATTATATTTTTAGTAAAGTTTTTCTTAGTAAAATACATGTTTTTTTCTGTTTTACACCTACATAGCTGAAACTCAAAAACTAGAGCTGATAAAAATCTTCTAATTATATTTTTGGAAATAGCATATTATATGTAGACAGCAACAGCTAAAATTTCTTCGGCAACAGATGTACTGTAAACTGGTGTTATTTGGCACCTACAGTGTCACAAGACACGACGGCAATCTCTTGCATGCTCTATAGAAGTGACAGATTAGTCGTAAGTACTAATAACAAAATGGCAATAGGTAACCTACGTTTTTGGTTTACATTCTTGCTATAATTTTCTGCTGCATTTGTATATTTACTGCTTAGTTTCTTCAACACGTTCTGGGCTAAGTTTTAACGATTGACTACATTTAACTTAAGAGAAATTTTGAGCATCGTTTAGTCAATTTTCTCGCACTTCTATAACTGCCAGATTTCATAATCCTAACATTTCTAAATAAAATTAACGTAATATCTAAAAAAATATGTATATATTTATTACAAATAGGCACAACGATGTACCGAAAGCATTCATCGCGAAATACTGTTGTAATGTGGTAAAAGAGCAAATCTTATTTTTTTATATTTCAACGAAGAGTTTTAAATCTAATCTCTGGTTCGATTCGCTTAGATTTTGACGGACATTTCCACCGTATCGACTGAAGAATCGCCGAGAAACCTAACTCTTACGTGGTAACTTAATATTACGGGGCAAAAATGCTATCTATACTCGCTTTCTGAACGGTAACACTATTAATGGTGTACACAGTCTTCAACTGTACCTTCGTTAGAGTATAAAGAATATCGTTATTTACAGATCGAAGCGTGTTTTACAGCGATCCGATTAACAACTTGTCGTATACTTGTGGTTGCGCGCGCGGTCGCCTAGTTGTAGAGGCGGTCGGTGATGTAGAGTTCGTGGTGCGGCGTGTGCGGCGCGTGCGGCGGGTGCGGGTGCGGCCACCGCGGGGGCGCGGGTCACTGCGCGGGCAGGCACGCCACGGAGCCCGGCCCCACCGCCGGCTTGAAGTCCGCGGCGCCGCTCGCGGGGAACTGCTGGAAGGGCGGCGCGTAGCACTGCGGGAAGTACAGCTCCGGCTTGACCACGGCGGCCGCGGGCGGCAGCGGTCGCGGCGTCTTCGCGTCCGCGCGCCGCGCCTTCGCCGCGTGCGGGTTCATGTGGTTGTCGATGTGCTTCTTCACCTCGGGCTCGGTGGCGAACCGCCGCCGGCAGTTGGGCATCGGGCAGCAGAAGGGCCGGTCGCCCTGGTGCGTCCGGGTGTGCTGGTCCAGGATCGCCTTCTGCCTGAAGTCTTTCCCGCACTGCGTGCACTTGTACGGCTTCTCGCCGGTGTGGATTCGCAGATGCTGGTTTAGAATCGTCCGTTGCCGGAAAAATCGCGGACAGTACACGCATCCGTAAGGTTTCTCGTTGGTGTGAATGCGGAGGTGTTGCGTCAAGTGCGACTGTTGCCGGAAGCGCTTGCCGCACTCCGGACACGGGTACGGCCGCGACTCTATATGTATGCAACCGTGCTGCAGCAACGTTGACTTCTGCTTGAACTCTTTCTGACAGATCGGACAGCGGACGTACAGCGGCATCGCTCGTCCGCCGAGCACGTCGGGGAGCTTCCCACCTTTCAGATATTGAAGCGATAGGCTGGATCCGAAGACGGCGTGGTTGAGGCCCTTCGTGTCCTTGAAGTAGGCAGGGTATTGCGCCGTGTCTCCGGGCGAGAAGCACGAGCCCCGCTGGTCGCCGTTGGGGCCGTCGTCCCCGAAGGTCGACTGCACCTCTTCCTTGTTCTCGTCCGGCGGGAACGGCACGTCCTGCGGCCACAACGTCGGCGTCGTCCCGTTTTTGAAGATTAGGTGCGGTGACACGTCTGCAAAAATGGAACATTTTGGTCAGTCACTAGTCTGATTCGCCCTCGCGAGGATAATCGACGAGTGGGTTAATCGAACTGAGGACGGTTACGGGAGCGTCCGGCGATCGGTTCCGCGTCTCGCGAGCGCCCTCCGCTAAGCGGGCGACGAGGGGACCGAGAATTTGTCTGATAGGAAGGCCAATGGATGCGAGACCGAGTCGAACGGGTTCGGGGCGGCGGGGAGCGCGCGCGGCGCCGGCAGGGCGGCGGCGGGCCGCTGCGGGCGCCGCGCGCGGGGAGCGGGGCGGGGCATATATGTGTGAATAGCGCTCGCCTTGGTGTGTGCGGACGTGCTGGTTCAGGATGGCCTTCTGGCGGAAATGTTTGCCGCACTCGCCGCACGTATATGGCTTCTCACCGGAATGGATGCGCAGGTGCTGGTTGAGGATGGCGCGCTGGCGGAACGAGCGCGGGCAGTACACGCACGCGTACGGTTTCTCGTTGGCGTGGATGCGCAGGTGCTGCGTGAGGTGCGACTGCTGCCGGAACCGCTTGCCGCACTCCGGGCATCCGTACGGCCTCGAGTCCGTGTGGATCCTTTCGTGCTGCAGCAGCGTGGACTTCTGCTTAAAGTCTTTGCCGCAGGTGAGGCACTTGAACAGGCGGAGCTCAGAGTTGGGGTTGTGCTTCCTAGGCTTGGGTTGTTCCGGCTGCACGATATCCGGCAAGTGGCGCAGGTCGGGCGCCGCGTACTGGTCCAGCGGGCCCTCGAGGGATAGCACCCCACCGTTCTGCTTCAAGTAATGCAGGGGGAACCCTCCGGTGCCCAGCATGTGGCTCGTGGGTCTCGTCTCCTTGAAGTAAGGCGTGGCGTACTGCTGTTGCAAGTCCGGCTGGGGGACGAAGCACGGCGTTCTATCGAGATGGTCCTGTGACGGGGGTTGCGGCTGCGATTGGTTCTGCAGTTGCTGCTCGACCTGCATGTGGTCGGGGGACGTCTGCTGCTGCGCTTGCTGCTGCGCCTGCTGCTGCGCCTGTTGCTGCGCGAGCTGCTGCGCGGCCTCATCCGCCGCGGGGTCGGTGGGCGGCGGCGCGGGGGGGTAGGGCGACGGCGCGGGGGACGCGAGCTGCGGCTCGGGCTGCGGACTGGGGCCGCCGGGGCTCTGGTGCTGCATGGCCTGGTAGCCGCCGTCCAGCACGGCGCCGCCCCACTGCGTGCCCGGCGGAGCGCGTTCCACTCCATCCTTGTACAGAACGTAAGGCGCTGTCGTATCTGCAAACAAAAAAAGAGATATTGTACATTGACGTACATATAGGTAGGTACTATCGAAGGTTAGATAAAAATATAGGCGGTCATAAATCAGTGGAATGTGATTTTAAATCACAGAATATCGCGGGCGGGTATCGTCACAGTCGTCGCGACGTCGCGTGCCATCGCCGCTTCAACACTCGCTGCCGAATAAGAATTTAATAAAATGTCACATTCCACGCAGGGTGAGACATTTTTGATAGTTATACCGCATCTTTATGAATACCTACCTACTTGTAAAATACGAAATCGCAATAACAAGAGGACTTTATTATACTTTGACTGGGCTCTCTTTTTAACCGACTTTTGTAGTATCATATCTACCCCCTAAACATTACAAAATTTTAGTATCTACCTTCAAATTTTCAGCTGAATGCTGTTGCTAAACACATCTTCTTTGCTAATAATTTCATTATAAGTTCTGAAAAGATGTCTATTCGTTTGCTACCTATTTATGCCTCTACTTAGTAGTAGAGTCCCTAGATATTCCCGTTTCTAGCTATTATTATCTTTGTAAATAGATAGTCCTCTTCAGTCAGAGGTAGACTCTGACCTTAAACGTTTCCTGAAGAAAGACATTTATACTCTGATTTCTAATTCTGTGGAATTCTGACAGCTGTCATTGTCATTTACAGATGAGTTCTTTGTATGGAGAACAGGGTTAACATCTACGAAGTACGATTTTAGCCCATACTACTTTAATTCCCTGTCATCATAAAAAGCCATATGCCGCGTAATAATATTACTCGTTTCGCCTAAAAATAGAAAACACCAAGAGTGGAAACTAGAATGTGCACACTAACAGCAATAGAAAACAAAAGAAGCACATTGAAAAAAATTATTGAAAAATGAAAGTCGAATGTCATTATCACCATGAAGTGTCTGTCAGGCATTTGTCATATCTACATGCGGTAGTTGATTTTTATTTACTTACATAAGTTTTGAATCTTTTTTGTGGGAATTGTTTTATCTTTGGTAACATTACGAAACGTCAGAATTCCACGGAATTAGAAATCAGGGTAAGGTAAGCCCCTTCTGTACCGGGAAATTTAAGGAATCCTATCAGATTGAAAAAAAAATCCACACGACAAAACCGCGTAGGTATAGTTTATGTAAAACAAACTATTTTAATATAGTTGCAAATCGATGGTTTTATGATAAGCATTGTGAACACGTAGAACGGAAAAAAGGAAACATGAAATGATCACGATTTCTAATGATTTACTTTCTCAATAGATTGCGATTACATAAAAACGCGGGAAAAGGCGGCCATTTTCTTTTACCGCCTAAAAGAAAATGCAAATGGCGAACAGTAGGCCGACTATTATCGTTTTGACTCAACATACTCGATTAAATCTGCAATATTATGTAAATTCTTATATTTAACTGAAGGAAACAAAGAGAATAAGGTGGGTGTTTAAAAACAACGTATTTTACTGTTTTTTCTACGACTGTAGACATTTGTTTAAATACTCAGAGTTCCGTACAAAAATGGTAAAAAAACGATTCCTTATGTTGCAACTTCATCCGGCTGTCTGTCTGTACATCTGATTATTTTAGTACCTACTAACGATATCGACTTGACATTTGGAATAGTTTTAAATAATGCTTACCCAACTTTATCGCAAACTAAACAATTTAGGTTGATTTTAAACGGATTTAAAATTCTTTTTTTACTTTCATTGCAAAAGGGACCGTACACTGGCGTTCCTAGGTCAAACAGGATGACACGAAAAGGGTTTAAATTGTATATTCTAAAAAAATCTTTTTATATAAATCGCATTATTTTTGAGTTATCACGATTAACGTAGCAACTAAAAAAGCGCGCCAACTCAATCCGGGACGTTATTAAACCGTTTCATCCATTGTACTTATGGCGTGGCGTTCGTTAATAACATCTTGGATGGGCTAAGCGGGCGATAAAATCGTGCTACTATACGCCTTATCGCGGCCACGATCGACTTGTCGATATCTTGATCCGAGATGATCGTGACCCAACTCTTTGCCAGTATAAAATAACCAATTAGTTTACAAGCCTCGTTTTATCTCGTGGCCCATCGCTTGCTCGGACTTTATTCAACTTTATTATCGAGTTTTACGAGAGGAAAGCTCTACTTATTACTCGACTGCACAATTGCCTACTTATGATATTAGCCACAATTTTAACAGTCTAGCAGCCGAATACTGAAAAATGTAAAGTGCTCTAGCCTAGGGGTCTCCAAACTTTGAAGCCTTAGGGCCATAATGATTTTTTCAGTATGTTCCAAGGGCCAAAACAATTTTAATTTAGCTGTCCTTAACTATATTTCTAGACTAGTCGCAAACTGCGAGATCTAAGCAAAAATATGCTTTTTTGCATTTTAATTACTTACTATTGTGTATTGTATAATGACATTGGCTGTCGCGGGCTAAATTGATGCCCCTAGTCTTAAGCTGTCGCGGGCCGGAATGATGGCACTGGCGGGCCGGATTTGGCCCGCGGGCCGTAGTTTTGGAGACCCCTGCTCTAGCCTAAAAACGTTCGGGAGAGCATGCTATTCTTATTTGAATCACATTTACGGGCGGGACGTAATCGACATGAGAGCAAAATGCGCAATGTTTATCACACTCAACTTTTGGTGTAAGGTACGTTTAACGTAAGTAACTTAGGTACCTAATCAGAGAACGATGGAGAGAGCTATGCTCGGAGTTTCTCTATGTGATGAGATCAGAAATGAAGAACCAGAGTCACCAACGTAGCTCAACAGGTTGCGAAACTGAATTGGCAATGAGCGGGGCACATAGTTCGAATAACCTATAGACGTTGGGGTCCTGAGGTGCTTGGAAGGGCGACCTCGCACCGGATAGCGCAGTGTTGCCAGACCTCCTCCCCCCAAGTGGCCGACGATATCAGAGGAATCGTGCAGGGAGCCTTTGGATTCGGGAGACGGCGGGTAGCTATTGGGCTAGCTATCCGCCACTAACAGTCTCCTCACTGTCTGAGGGGGGGATCACGCTGTCCCGATCCTGTCTCCTCTTTAGCGCGGGAGCCCCGCCAGGTGGCCGGGGCGGCTGACAGACGCCTGGGACGTATACAACGGGTTCCCCAGGCGTCCAGCATAGTCAGCAAGAGGGAACAGCCGTGGTGGTTTTAGTTAGGGTATACCCATAGGGGGAGTCCCACATAACCCCCGTTCTCCCCAAAGAACGGGGGTAGCCATAAAACTTTCCACCACGAAAAAAAAAAAAAAAGGGAGCCTTTGGATACAGGCAGCACACGATCGCGTCATGTAGATGTCCCAACGAGACATATATCAAGCAGTTGATTATGATACGACAAAGTAAAGGATGTCGTAAAAGTCTGTAAAAGTATAAACCTCGTTGTTACCCACTTTAATTATTTGATACCTAATATCTAGTGCCAGCGTTCTCTATCCTCTCTATTTCTCTATCTCATCCATGTAACGTAGTGTACAATCAATGCAACTCACTTTCAATGCTAAAAATAAAATAAAAAATCGGCTTCGTTTAAAAGAATAGAATTAACCACAAATAAACATTACATTTATTCTGGAAGTATACATTAGCGATATTTATTTCCATAGCGAAACCTGACGCATAAAGCTCGGTGCATACTGCATACACGTACATTACCGTGCACGATACATCTTTTCATGTGCCATGAGACAAGGATTTATAGTCGAATAACATCTGTTTATAATCTCCGGATAAATAATACGGGAGGAAACGCGAGAGCGGGCCAAATGATTTCTTCACTTGACAGCGATGTTTTAATGACGTGTGTAGTGCGGCTTTAAATCTTGTATCTTTGGCCGGATGCCTCCGCATGTGTGCGGGGTGTCATTTCGAATTAAGATTTTTTGTCTTAACCCTTTTTAAATTATAGCGTTCGAATGACGTATACAGGATTGTATGGGAATGAATGCAGGCACCCCTTTCCTTCGTCTCGTATGTTACTATAACGAACTTTCCCGCGTTGAGTTTTTTTTTTTAATTAAAGATGTGACGCAAACGGTCTTACACTTTTATTATTATTTTAGTGATGCAATGAGTGACAGCGCTTCTTAATGTAACGGGAGTGGGTTACACATGGTGAGAAGTTTTCGTATAAAATCACATATTTTTATTTTAATGTAATAAGTACGATAGACATGTTTATATGTATCCTTAATGTATCATTTAGCGAAGGCAGACTTATATATTTGGCATCAGACAGTTGCTCTTCATCCTGTGAATTCAGAATCAGCCACTTCGGAGGAACTTTGTTATAGATGAAGTAGGTATTATCTTCTATTATTTTCTAGTATAGGAAATTATCTTCTATACTTATAAAATGGCTTGCCCTGACTGACTGACTGATCTATCAACGCGCAGCCTAAACCACTGAAGTTAGAAACTTGTAATTTTAACAGTAGGGTGTCATTTTAAAACGTAGGCACATACTAAGATAGGATTACCTATTTTCAAACCTCTAAGGGGGTTAAATAGGGGAGGGAAGTTTATATGAAAGTGCGACATTTTTCAAGTAGGTACTTAGTAAGTATCCATGAAAATTGGTATTTCAACTTTCGGTCAAAAATAAAGACTTAGGTACGTGTTTAACTTTTACTTAAGTGTAAGGTATTATTATGTATTCTGGTAAAGTATTATTATTGTTTATGGCAAGCACCGGATAATTTCATATGGTCGTAAGCGTAACGTATAAAAAGCGGTAGGAATGTAAGTCAGTGAGGTGCGCGAGGCGATCAAGTGCGGCCCGGCCAAACTGGTCCGAGACGAACCGCCCCTTCCTGCGTTTGATCCTGCAGCCAGTAGCGTCAGCAGAACAAATTGAAAGTGAAAAAATAAAAGTTTTCAACGACCTCACTGGCGCAGTGGTGAGCGCTGTGATGTTACGAGGAAGTTACGTTAATTTTCCTGGAAATTTTTTTCATAGTTAAGGTAGGGTGACAAATCAACATCGAGCTATGCTGCGCTGTACTGCGCTGTACTGCGCTGTGCTATGTTTGGTCAACTCGCTCGTCTAATATTTTAATGAGGATACAAACAAACTATGCTGTGCTGCGCTGTGTGAGGCTATGCTCTGTTTAACACGCAGCAGTCTCGAGCGAGGGGCGCTACCCGCCGCGCCGTGCTGAGCCGCGCTGTGTCGACTGATAAAATATCCATATCCGCTTCTTCTTCACTTTCATCTTCATCGGATTCAACTATGTCGTAATGTTTACGTTTTTTTTGAAAATAATGTCATTTTTGACGAGATAAACGACTACACGAGCTGCTGATTATTTTTATATAACTGAGCTAAGCAAAGCGCAGCGCAGCTTGATGTTGATTGTTAAAAAAACGAAGCTTAAGAAACAGCACAGCACAGCGCAGTACAGCGTAGCATAGCTTGATGTTGATTTGTCACCCTTAGGTTTATGTTTTTAAATACCGTTTGAACTCTATATGTATCTGGGAGAAAAAGTAGCATAGATCTCTCTATAACCTCTGTCTGCCTGTGAAAGCCCTGTCAAAATCGGTTCAGCCGTCCTGAAGAATGATGAATGAGCCCGGAAAAACGGATTGAAAGACGGACTAAAATTTACAAGAAACATGTTTCCATTCTACTACCATTTATATTGTAACGTGTACCTACTTACCTATCGTTTATATCGGGCCAGGAACTTTCGCGGACGTATGTAGAACAACTCACCAAAGTTTCATCGTAATCAGATGAATAGTTAAATAGCAATGCAAAGAGGACATACAGAAAAACATTGATTTTTATTTATATAGATATCTTTGTATTTTACATGTCAACTGTACTTAGAGTTCACGGATGGCCGATTCCGTCACCCGAAGAACAACGCGGCTCACTGGGATTAAGCCTCGGCAAAACAACATTTGCTATCCACAAAATTGAAAATGACACTTATCGTTTACAGCATAAAAACTACGATCAATTTTTATAATTACTATTTGTTAGTTTGCCATCGAAATCGAGAATCGAACGGGTGAAATAACATAATCTACATGGGTTTTTGTTCATTTGTGGTTTGTCCACGGGTTTTTGGACAATTTATTTTTGATTACTATCGTAGTACGGCTGGAGTGACGGATGGTATGTATGTGACGAGCTGCGGTTAACTGGGGGCTGTCTATGATAAACTTGTTCTTTTAATTCGATGACAAGTTTTGTGATCTCACTTGGTGATAAGTGATGCTGCAGTCCAAGATGGAAGCAGGCCAATATGCAAGGGGTAAGGCAGTTTTACAATTCACACCCCCTAATTAGTTTCTACGCGACATCATAGGAAGAAGGAAGTTCTAATCACTTAGTTTAAATCTTATTGTGAGATGGCGATAATACAAAAAAATAAAAACTATGTAGGTACCTAATTAATAATTATGTTAGTTACAATGTTGTCTAACATAGACGACTCAGTCGTCTAGGTCGAAAATCGGCGGTCGGTAAGTTACCTACCTACCTAATAATACATTAGTAATAATTAAAATTTAAAATAATAAAGTGTGTAAGTCAGAACAAAAAAAGAAACCTCATCTTATTTCCACCGACAAAACCAACGCCTTTTTTCTTATAAGTATAACCGTATTATTTTTAAATATTTTACCCCATACATAAGGCAAAAGTTTTGTATGTGGCAACACTTTGAACAGCACACGCGCATAAAAACCTAGGGCTCATAGCTAAGATTAAGTATCTCTCTCTTCTCAAAGTGGTTTCAGTTTAGTTTCAGTTAGACTTTGACAGTGTTCCGTATTAACTTCTTATTTAGTTTGTGGGAGTGTATTATAAGATAGTGGATGTTTAGACTTGCACAATTGGTAGGTGGTTATTTTAGCGGGTGATTCACGGATCATGGAACTTGTTCACTTGCTGCGGCCACAATGAGAACAGGATGCTGTGAGCTGACTCATGCGCAAAGTAAAGTTCGTTAGGTTCAAACACAAACTCGTGTTTTTAGTGAAGGATAATATTTTAAGTAGGGAGGCTTAATTTGTATCAAGTTTGTCCCTTGGTGATTACTACCAAAGGTTTGAATATGACATTCAAAACCAATCGAGAGAAAGTCTGCACGAATCGTTAAATTAAGTATAAGTAGATCTTATCAAAATATTTTTCTGTATTCTCTAGGATTTAAAAAATATATGTAAGTTCCTACTTTTATTTTTCGTTTAGAAACACTCCACGAATACAAACTTCGTCTATGATATAGTAGAAAGGCAGGAATCTATCTAGATTGTAATGACACAGGCTGCTTTTAAAATATCAGACTGTTCAACGCTTTGCTGAAACGCGTGCTGAAATCTTATCTCATGGTGTCACACCATAAGATCGCAGTAAAGTGCTAACTTGTCAGCGAATATACTAGAAAAGTCGCAGATGCCTAAGTATGGTTTTAGGTATGTACATAGGTATGTACGGTTACAGGTAAGAAGTATACATATATACCTAATCGAATAAATCGAACAGCAGTGACAATACCGGAGTATCCACTGGAGTGTCCTAGAGGACATTAGCATTTGCCGCAGGGGCGTCGCGCACAGAAATAGCCGGCGCGTCACCAGCGCGAGCTTAGCCCATCGCCCGTCTTCGGTTATTGCGAGCCTCTCACTTTAATTGCGTCCAAACGCCATTACGAAGATTTGTGCATTCGCGCCGCGACACATTCGCCGCGAAATATGACAAATCACCTGCCGCCTTCAAAGGCTAAATACGAATGCAGATAGTCAAGTTCAGATTGTTCATATTTCAATCTGTAGGTGCGGATCCTCTGGTCATCTATTATATTGATTGGAAAACGGTTACCAACAGTTAGATACATCTCGAAATCTCATCTCTAAAGTAGGTACCTAACTATGAAAAATAATTTTGAAAACTCTAATTTTTCAAAGCAGTTCAGTGATAACGCAAACTCCAGTGAATGTATTTTCTTTGCCAAAAATTAAGAATTGTTATAGATAACTTAGCAGCAAGTGGCGTTGTTTTGCAGATTTGGTATCAAAATGTCGTCACAAGTCTCTTGCAAGGACTGCCGCGGAATACGGAATTTTCCGGTGTAGATTCGCCATTTTCAGCACCTTGGTGCAACACCCTCTTTTATAGTTTTCTTAATTTAATTCCTTGCCAATAATTAAGAACTGGGCCATACTTACAGGTGACTAAGTTGATATATTTTTAATACAAATTGTTTTACAAGATCTAAAATAATTAAACTGAATTATGCTCTGCATTGCATTGATTTTTAAGTATTAGATGCCTACCTATTATTGGAGTAAGTATAGCATTTCGAAAACGAAATTCGCTAAAAACTGCGTACGCATATTGACCGTATTTAATTAGCATCGTGTTTAAATTGGTTTTCCGTGTCGCAGTACGATTTAGGGCTTACACCGTACAGTACTGTCCGGTGTCCGGTGTCCGGTCCATTTATTTCAGGAATAACAAAGTGCATGCATGTAACACTGGGTGTATTAAACTTTTATTGCCCCCCGGCACAGCTCCCGGTACCGCGCCGTTCTTCAGTGGACGCGAATGCGAATGCCTTGTTAATTACAGCCAAATCCATTTAAAACGATTTATTATCCACACTATGGATCCACACTCATCCATACTTACGTACGTACACTACTTACGTACCTACGTACCTAAATGCGAAACAATGAAGCCAGTTCTGTTTGTAGCTACATATTCTCTCAACGAAACTAAATTGACAGCTCTCTAAATTTACCTAATGCTATTCTTTTCTGCATGGAACTTGTGAAAGGAACAGCACTATATTTAGACCAGTTAAATTAGTTTAGAGATTGTATAGGTACAACAGCAATACCAGTCTTGAGTCTGTCAATCTTATTTCGTAGCTGGTTATGAAAAATAGTTATCTATCAACGACGTGGTCATTTAGTTATAGTGTTGTCACTTTCGGTATGTTAAATTTCACGGCGGAACACAAAAAATAACCAGATAGTGTGGCCAATTCTGTTGTACACATTCTCTAAATCTAAACTAAAATGACAGGTCTAAATCGATTGCTATCTCTTTCACAATGCTCCCTGCAGAAAAGGATAGCACTATTTTTAAACCTGTCAATTTAGTTTAGATTTAGAGAATGTGTACAACAGAATTGGCCACATTGATTTCCAAGTTGGGAGAACTAAAAAAGTGGGTTTTATAATCACCTTTTTTATTATTGGTTTGAAATCATCAATTTTTGACTTCTCTAGTAAAAAAAATTTCATAATATTTTTTTACTAGCCATGATGAAAATGGCTACATGACTAACATTCCCTTTTCCCCTCCA
This sequence comes from Melanargia galathea, assembly GCA_920104075.1. Taxonomy (NCBI): domain Eukaryota; kingdom Metazoa; phylum Arthropoda; class Insecta; order Lepidoptera; family Nymphalidae; genus Melanargia; species Melanargia galathea. The sequence goes on along the minus strand of OV049872.1, from coordinate 3,304,700 downwards.
ATTAAGTGAAAATTTGTACTAGGAGTGGGTACGACAATAGTGTAGCGGGTGCAGGGGATTGAACCGTCGACCCTAATCCGCGCCCGGCTGCCGTTGCGCTATTGAGGCTTTATTTGCTACGTAGGTATCTGGATGAAATCGACCTTCAATCTATTGGATAGGTTAAGTATTAATCTCGGCCGTTAAACCATAAACAAAACACGGGCGAGTTCAAACGGCGCGCGCGGTCCGCTTCCATGTCAACTAATTTTAATAGCCTTGATTTGTCGTTCGTTTTTTAGTGCACCGTACCGACTGCCGTGCCGTGCTGTGTTTACTCTCGTTTATTCGCCACGATCTCAGGGCTGCGTGCGGGTGCATTGCCCCGCACCGAAATAAATTGTCGCGTCGCAGTGTCGTGCGTACAACCGGTACCGATGGCGGTCGGATAACGAATTAGGGATGGGACGCGAAGGGATTTTTATGGGCTCTTATTTTTAACAATTGAACGAAATAAAGAAAAAAAAACGGTGATTGAAATCTTGTGCTACACATCACTATTTACGTACGCATAGACAAGCTACTTAATACTTTAAATAAAGAACCCAATCCCCAAAGTGGCGTGTTGGTAGTTCTGGTTATTGAAACGTTGTGCTACACGTACGAGAAGCTACGTCAGAACCCAATCCCACTGGCGTGTTGGAAGTTCGCGTCGAAACGAGCTGTCACTTCGAACCGTCAAGCTGAAAGCTTCATGCTTCAAACGCAAATTACCTGCGGCCAGCCTGCATCGCTTAAATACGAACTAATGCGTAATACCATACAAACAATGTAAAACACATTCACATTATTATTTTTACGTTCGGAAATTGACCTGAATTTACCACCACTACCACTTCTACAGCCCACTGTAACGTCCCACTGCTGGGCACAGGCCTCCTCTCTAATAGGAGAGAGAGATTTAGAGCTTAGACCCGCCACGCTGCTCCAATGCGGGTTGGCGAGCTTAACGACTATTGTCACATGATAGTGATAATAACTGGGGCCGACTGCTTAACGTGCTCTCCGAGGCACGAGGGTGAAACACCGCCAGCTTCCAACTTCGGGCTGGCACTGATAACTTCTTGACAGAAAAACCCAATACCTAACATTATTTGCCCGACCCGGGAATCGAACCCGGGACCTCGTGATTTGCGGTCAAATATGCTAACCACTGGACCAACGCGGCAGTTCATGAATTTACACCTAATTGTATTATTGTAACCCAACGCCGAAATGGCTTGTTGGCACGTTCCCGCCCTGAGTTCCCGCCGAAACGAGCTGTCACTCCGAATCGTCAAGCTGAAAGTTTTATGCTTCAAACTGCAAGTGCACTTGTACAAACTGATGCATTTTTAAAGGAAACAAAATTCATTATTGTCTTCCGGATATCGACCTCAAAAACACATTTTGTAGCGTGTTGGCACGTTCCCGCCAAAAAGAGCTGTCACTTCGAACCGTCAAGCTGAAAGTTTCAAGCTTCAAGCTGCACGTCGCTGCACTTGTACGAACTAATGCGTTTTAAATTGAAACAAATGCAGCAATGCTACCGGGCACTCTTCTTATTGCCGTGTAATTGAATGCTGTGCCACTTATGTTCCACTTTTTATGAGCTGTGTACAGCTACCTGACTTTACAAAACGTCTTCATTTAATTCAGCGAAGTTCCTGATTATCTCTTGAATGAAACTTGCGTGTTTATAATGCTAAAGACATAATGTGGCTAATTCTGTTGTACAACATCTCTAAATCTAAACTAAAATGACTAACTAAAATGGCTAAATATATTCCTATTTATTTCAGAATGCTCCCTGCAGAAAAGGATAACACTATTTTTAAACCTGTCAAATTAGTTTAAATTTAGAGAATGTGGCCAATTCTGTTGTACAAAATCTCTAAAACTAAACTAAAATGACAGGTCTAAATTTATTCCTATCTCTTTCACAGTGCTCACTGCAGAAAAGGATAGCAATAGATTTAGGCCTGTCATTTTAGTTTAGGTTTAGAGATTGTGTACAACAGAATTAGCCACATTGTGGCCGATTCTGTTGTACACAATTCTCTAAACTAAACTAAATTGACAGGTTTAAAAATAGTGCTATCCTTTTCCGCAGAGAGCATTGTGAAAGAGATAGCAATAGATTTATAGTCTGTTCGTTTTCTTACGGTCACCTTTGATCGCGCCGCCTCGGCACGCGCGGCGTCTTGTCAAAGGGACCGCCTGCGACTTCAAAAGATGCCGCGTGGGGTGTACAGGTACAAGGGGTTTTGGCGTTTTATACTTACTCATATTTTTATATTAAAATTCTCTTTCCTTTTTATATTTTTTTATATTCGTATTTTATTACAATATAACCATAAACATAAAATATAATATTATCATGAACACGGGTCTTCTCTCAAAATGAGAAGGATTTTAACCATAGTCTACCACGCTGGCCAAGTGTGGATTGGCAGACTATTCGGAGATTCTGTTAGAATAGAAAAAAAATTACAAACAGAAAAAAAGTAATAAAAATAAAAGCAGAATACTAAGAGCACCTGCGCCTGTACCGACACTAAGTTACCGAACGAACTATAGACCTGTCATTTTAGTTTAGGTTTAGAGATTGTGTACAACAGAATTAGCCACATTGTGTACTTACAACAGAATTAGCCACATTATGTATGACTAGTTATAATTAAGTAGGTAACCACCAGCTGTAGCCTCTATCTATCTCAGCAGTTCCTATAAGGTTCAGACCGCAAATTGATAGGACAAAAGGTCTTTGATAAAATAATTGTGCGTAAATACCTACTCGTACCTACGTTTTAAGTTTTTTTATAAGGTGCCACAACTGACAAGATTCAAATCTAGATAGGTACGTACTACATACCTACGTGGTACGGATAAACAAGTTCTTACCACAAGGCCACCGAGATTTAATTTAATTTCAAATAATTGATTTAATCTTACCTATTTCCGTAAAAACAGAAAGTCGAAAAACACGACTTTATAAACGACTTGTGACAGGTTCATTGAACTCTAAAATTTTTAATGCGAATTAAATAGGTGCGGTGGAATAAGACCGCAATTAATTTAAATAGGTACATATTTAAACACTTCCGGTGCGAATACCTAAAAGTAAGACATTAACTTCAAGGTCCCAAACCTATCTCTACACTAACCGTTAGTAAAAAGTATGAGTCAAGCTGGTACAAAAAGTGAAGCCTTTATATTATTACTAGCGGATCCGGCAGACGTCGTCGTGCCCGCTATTAACGCCACCTACCGGGTTCAATTTTTCTACTTATAAAGCTTCCTCTTGAATCACCCTATCTATTAAAAAAAACCGCATCAAAATCCGTTGCGTATGTTTTAAAGATTTAAGGCGCCTGTCTGTGCCAACAAGAGGTTTTCTCCGTGTAACTACTCTTTATTGAGTGAATATTAATGTACAAAAAAAATATATGTTATTTATTGGACATTTAACTTTAATCTGAACGTTTGAAATAATTCTTATAAAATTATTAATAGATGAAAAAAAATCCCAAAGTGAAGCCTTTTTTGTTTGAATTTTTGTAACTACTTCTAAACGGCATCGAATTTCAGTATTTTTCTTTCACACAAATGTTCGACAAGGTTTTTTACACAATGTGTACGATTGGTGAGTCAAAATAATGATTTATTAGGCTTAAAATAACTATTATTCGTTTTCTATATAAATTCGCAAGCGCGGGTCCCTGCGCGGGCGACGGGCGGCAGTGTAAATCAGACTGTCGGACGGAGAGGTCACGCAACTTGTTGTAATTTTATAGTATTCTGATTCAGACATATCATGATCTCGCTTTAGTGGCACTTGTTTTATTTTAGTTTTAGTGTAATGTACTTTTTGTGTAAATAATAAAATTTTCCGCGCTTGGACGCTTATTTATATTGACTAGTTGAGTAAGTTAGGTTTTACAATATTGTAAATAGTGTTGTGATTTGATATTCAAACTTGGGTAAATGCACAAACGCTCACAATATCCTTTCGTGACGCTTTCTGTCTCTACACCCTCGAATTTATCATAAAATAAACTTCATTTTTATTGAATGTCTTTTTATTATGATACTAGCTGACCCCCCTCCCCTGCTTCGCTCGGTTGATCCCGTGAGAATTTCGAGAAATCCTTCCTTAGACCATGTCTACATTATGAAGCAGCCCCGGATCTTCAATTTTTTCGAGGGGGGGCAAAAACTGAAAAATGCCGCCCCCACCAATATTTTTGGTATACACCAGTATAAACTACGCATTTTTTTAAATATTTTCTATAGTTACATTTTGAAAGTAGACTAAAATTGTTTTTTTTTTTCTAAAAAAGTGAAATTTTAAGATTGCACAATTTTCGACCGCGATGTTGGGGATATTACTCATTTTACGGGTAGAATTATAGGCAAAAATGGTGTACCAAATCTATTTAGCATTATTTTAAGGACAAAACGATGTCTCTAGGTCTTAGTTTAAAGTTTGAGGAGGGAAAAGTATACTTTTTTACATTACATTAATTTCTGGGGCGGGGGGGGGGGGAGGGCAAGTGCTCGTCTTAACGTCTATACACGTCAATGTATTTTTGGAAAAAATATAGGCTACACAGAGAAAGAGCAGTTTTAGACCGGTTATGACTTATATTGCTCGGCACTCATAATGTCCTTATAATGCATCATAAATCTTAATATCAATAATATCTAATAATAATAAATTTTTTTTTTTTATAAATAAATACCATTATAAATACTTAATAGTAGTTTAAACATACATATATTTCGTGGATGTATATGGTTTTTTCTTTCAAACTTATCTTCAAAACAAACTAAAGTGAAAAATGCAGTTTTCTTATTTTTTGAATTTTCAGGATTTGTAAATAAACTAAGTATGGCCTAAAAATGTTTAAATTAAATTTAATTAAGTATAATTACTACAACATCTTTTCATATACTTAACTTTACCTGTAAAATGAGTATTTTCCCCGATATCGGAGTTTAAAATTGACCAAATCTTAAAATGTCACTTTTTTGGAAATAATTGTCAAGTTTTGAAGGGCTGTATCTCAGTAAATATTGAATTTTCAGAGCTGGTTCTAGTCTTAAATTGTAGCAATTTTAGTTTACTTTAAAAAAGTATTGAAACATTTTTTAAAACGCATAGTTTAGGACTTATATTGAAAAATCCAAAAAAAGTGCAAAAATTTCGAACAGGTCTTTCGAAGCTGCAAAATTAGATCAATACTACTGGTAACTAACATCATATTAAAAAATCTGAACTTGCCGCTTGATTGCGATTTTAATGTAAGATTTGACTGGCGTAGTAGATTCGGCGTGATTCGTGGCCAAGATTACAGACAGACAGACAAAAATTAAAAATCACAGTTTTAGGTTCAGTATCGATTATACAGTGCCATCCAAAAGAATTTTCAAAATATTTTCAATGTAATACAAAATTGGACCTGTAACAGTTTGAAATATGTACGAGGGGTGTTCAGAAAATAACGGGAATCTTTAAATTTCGCGGGTTTGGAGAATCCGATTGTCAATTTTTTTTTAATTATTATGTTGGTATACATGCCCCTGAAGTATGAAAATATTTTCAGTCGTATACATTATTTACTTTGTCTTTGGCAGCCGCTAAGGTTAGACGTGTTTTATGAGCTCGGCGATTTTCGTTTATTAAAAGAAATGGATCAAAAATTATTTGTATCAAATTTTGCATAAAAAATTAAATGTAGTGTAACAAAATGTGTGCAATTTTAATAAAGGCCTATGATGAGTCTGCTATGAATAAATCAAGAATTTACGAGTTTACGTAAAGATGTTGAAGATGATGAACACCCTGGACGCCCCAGCACATCAACAACCGATGAAAACCTGATGAAAACGTAGAAAAAGTTAAAGAGATGGTCATGAATTCTTGCCACAAGGTCCAACGGTCAATAAGGAGTACTACCTACAAGCTCAACGCCGTTTGCGTGAAGTAATCCAAAAGAAACACCCGGATTTGAGGAAAGACATTTCATGGCATTTGCACCACGATAATGCACCTGCACACATTTCATTGCTTGTTCGCAAATTTTTGACCAAAACCAATACGAAGCTCCAGCCTCCATATTCGCCAGACATGGTTCCGTGTGACCTTTTCCTATTTTCAAAAATAAAGAGAACCTTAAAGGATCGTCGTTTTACAGGCATAGAGGACATTAAAAGCGCATCGCTGAAAGAACTAAAGGCTATCCCAAAGATCGAGTTTGAGAAGTGTTTCGAGGATTGGAAGCAGCGCTGGCACAAGTGCATAATATCTAATGGGGACTATTTTGAAGGCGACAATATTAATATAGACGAATAAATAAATATTTTTTTCAAAAAATGAATATTCCCGTTATTTTCTGAACACAGTGGTATGTACCAATACAGTGGCGGATTTCTAATCTGCCACTGTATTGCTGTCGACATCTATGTCGACAGCGCTCTAGGCAGCACCTTATCGGCGCCCCTGATTGACAGAACTAACGGCTAGTTCTGATTTTTTTATATGTTGTTAGGACCAATAAAAGTCGTGTAGATATAGGTAGGCACTAATCCAAGTTTGCAGCTTCGAAAGACCTGTGCTAACTTTGCTTACTTAATTTTGGCGCCCCTTGTAATCTAGCGCCCCTAGGCACGTGCCTAGTTTGCCTTATGGATAATCCGCCATAATTGACCTATAGATTATTTTACTATTATACTGCGCGTTCAATTATATTTTTTTCGCAAACTTTCGATAATGCTGTAGGTACTCAGCATTTTGAATTTGGCGCCCTCTGATTCTGCCGCCCGGGGCACGGGCCCCCCCCTGCCCCCCCCTAGATCCGGGCCTGTTATGAAGAGAACCTTTGTCAAAAATTTCAGCTTTCTAGGTCCTACTGGGCGATGATGAGTCAGTGATTATTTGAATGAATGAATGAGTCAGGATTTTTTTTATTCATATAGACTCCAAAAATTATATTCGGCACCACTAAAGTTCGACTTTTAATTATATGCAGTAATCCGGCCTTTTCTAGGTTGTCACTTTTTAATGAAAATATAATAGGGATGGGATGGGGTACAGGTAATTGATTTGAATCATTCAATTATTTTATTTAAATTAAAGTTTATATTTTAAGTATTTATTATATTTTTTGTACAAAGTTTACCTATATACAGTGTGTCCGGAATCTAGCGATATTTTAGGGGCATATTCTACAACTCATTACCACTCTGAAAATACCACTTAATAGGTCCTACCCCCCTCCCCCTCCCAGGGACAGCCGTAGTAGGTAGTAGGTAGCCGTAGTTGGTAGTTTTCAATATTTTTGAGAAATTTCTTTTTATTCCAAAGCATTTTTGATCGTGTTTTTTTAACATTTTACACTATTTTTTGGTATTTAGTGATGAAAAATAGTGTATCCAATCGAATAAAGTCATTTGAATACCTGTGCGGCAACAGACTTTCGAGTTTATTACATTTTTTGTGCGCACATACCCACAAAAACGCACACCAAATTGAAATGGCTGCCTCTGCGAGGGGGAGGGGGGCAGGCCCTATTATATATATATATATATAATCTGTAATATTAATTTATTTATTTATTAAAGGACAGTTTTGCCCGCGGCTTCGCCCGCGTGAATTTCTATTTTTCACAAATCCTGAGAGAATTGTGGATATCTGGTTTCCGTTTGATTTTTCCAGGATAAAAAGTAAATCAGAGCATAATCTATCTCCCTTAAAAATTTCAGCCAAATCGGTTCAGTAGTTGCGACGTTATAGAGTAACAAACATCCAAACATCCAAACATCAAAACATCTAAACATCCAAACATCCAAACATCCACACTTTCACATTTATAATATAGAATTAGTAGAATTGACGAAAAAATAAAAGAAAAATCATTTTCCCATACAAAATGTTCATGGGTTTCGTAACTGTCAAACATTTAATGTCAACAGCGTCAACAGTAGCCTGAAAAAACGTAACTTCGGTCGTCAGTGTTTAAAAGGATCGACATAAAGAACCTTTTTAAAAAGGACTGCCTGAAAAAAAGGAGTATTTTGTTTTCAGGGTTCATGTATGTTTGTATATTGTACCATAACTTCTATATGCCGGAATTGCCACGGCTAAAGCATGCCACTAGACCAGACCAGAGACCATTAAGAAAATTATTATAAAATCCCAAATTCCCGGGAACCGAACCCGGGACCTCCCACTTATAAGACCACAGCGCTCACCACTGCGCCGTGGAGGTCATCAAAATCATCTAGATAATTATAAGTAGATTCCAAAAATATGTAACACCGTTCAATATATTTTTTTCTGAATATTTAGTATTCAGAAAAAAATATCATTTATAAAAAATAAAGGGGCAACTTAGCATGTTGTATGACAGTTGTATGACAGATATCGTCATTATTTACAGCATAGTGTATTGTTTGTAAATATTTTAGTTTTTATTTTACTGCACTTTGGTCCTTGTACATTAGTTTTTCTTATATTTATTTTACTCCGAAAATAACCTAAAAAGGCCAATGTGCCAAAGTGGCCCTTAAAATATGTAATTTTTTTTTTATATTTTTACTCATCAAATTTAGTGAAAGTTATATTTATTGTGTTAGTTAACTCTCACAATAAGTTTTGGCTTAAGTATCGATTATATTGATTATATATATTAATTGGAAGTTATCTTTTAGTTATTTATGTAATAACTAAAAGATGACTTTGATGATAATAAATGTACCAATGTATGTACCAATAAGATGAGTTTGCCACAAAAAAGTCAAGATGACTAAATTGTTAATTTGGCTTTTATACGTAGGAGCCATCGATTTACTTAGTCGATAAATAAAATTATCATGATAATGAAAGAGTAACTTTGAACGAAACTTTTGTGAATGAAATTGAATGAATTGAACGTATCACATCACTATAGAAATGGAGTTGGCAATATTATTTTACGGAATGACATTATGAAACGTCAGATTACTGCATATAATTAAAAGTTGAACTATGGATACCCCCCAAAACTGAGGAATTCCGATCTTAAAATACTTAGGTGGTAAAATTTTCTCCCATCCTTCCCCGATTAATATCGATAGACAATCGATAGTATCGGTATTTTCGATACACAGCAATAATATAGATAGTATTGAACCTCAATTATTTATCAATGTAATATCGATAGCCCTATCGATATATATAGATTATTTCCGGCTCCAACTATCGATAGCCAAACTATCGATAGCTCGGTAACACACGCACACACGACGCGACTATGGCTCGGTAGCAGATTGCAATGCGCTGCGCGGCCGCCGCGCCGGCCGGCGGCCGGCTGCGCGGCGTTATATAGCGGGGGTGCGGTTGGCGCGGGGAAAACATCTCGCTCCGCCCAGAACCTCAAGGCCGTTGGCAGAGACAGGAGCCTTAAGCATACATAGGGATATAGGGACAGAGAAAGCGACTTTGTTTTATACTATAATTTTTTCTACTTTTGTGAAAATAATAATAATTGGCATTACACCGATGTAAGTCCTCCACACTTAGAGATTAGCGCGTTCAAACAAACAAACTCTTCCGCTTTATTATATTAGTATAGATTAAGTATATTGTCACGGCTTATCTGCTGAAAAGACCATGACAAAATTTTGTACAGCAGAAGTACCTACAAAACTTACTCGGACGAAGTCTCGGGCATTATCTATAGTCTTAAATAATAAATAATCAAAAGTTTTAAGTTAAAAACAAAGTTCCCCCCTGCTTCTATCTGTCTGTTCGCGATAAACTCAAAAACTACTGAACGGATTGTCATGCAGTTTTCACTAATAGACAGAGCAATTCGTGAGGAAGGTTTAGGTGTATAATTTGGTAAGTTTTTGTGTAAATTGGTTGAAATATGGCGATAATTGTTGAAAATGTCGGAAAAAGTCAAGCCATGTGGGAGCTTTCATCGTAATCATAACAAAACAATGTAGGGTGGATTAGTAGCGGGTGTGTTAAGTTGAGGCGGATCGCTAGTTAAATATAATAATGTTTTGTTTTTAATATATAAATAATGATTCAGTATTTTACGCGCGAAACGAAGGACTCAAAAGCTTGTCCAACCAGAATGCAGAATCGATATCTATCTATTAAGTATATCTTACGCGCTCGCGCTAGGACAAAGCGAGTTACATTTTAAATGACTCAGTCACGGTCAAGAGCGGACTTCTCGGAAGGATAAATCGGCTATAAAATAAGGCACAGGACTGGTTTGAGCTTCCAACGAGTGAATTAAAACATATGACCAGGCGCTTTGATGAGATTATGATCAAAATATTTTCGATTATTATAAAATTGTTGTTGCTATGTGGGTAGATATTTTATTTGTATTTATTTGGTATGTACCTAATTTTAAGTATGTTCTCGATTTGTACAGAGGAAATTCACCCACGATGTAACTGCAACTTGATATTATACTGCACACACGCTAGCAAACAAAGCTCAATTCTCTATTTCCTCACTCTCATAGTCCGATGGGACGGCAATCCAATAAGACCAGAGAGCTGTGCCAGAGAGTGATCAAACAGAACCAACGACTTTTCATGCTCTCCGCTAACTTGCCAACTGATGAGAATTTCTGGTTGGAAAAACATTTTTTAGGCCAACTCAAAGACGAAGAGCTACGAAGACGGTATAGGTACCTATATTAATACTCTCAGGAGCTCTTCGATCTTGTTCCCCCATCACCTTTCTACCACCGTACCGCAAGACATCGGATGGGTTTCCATCCCTATGTCGTCGATGTCCCAGCTACGCGAACGAAGAGATTCACGTCTTCGTTCCTTATACGCACGGCTACGGTTTGGAATACCCTTCCGAAATCTGTGTTTCCTGACACCTATAACCTGGGTATCTTTAAAAAGAGAGTGAATAGGCATCTCCTAGGCAAACGCGTACCATCATAGGCCACATCATCACTTTCCATCAGGTATGATAGTGGCCAAGCGTTATGTCTATACTGAATAAAAAAAATAAAAAAATTTGGAAAGATTCAGAGATTGACATTTTTGGGCCTTCATATTCGTAACTATGCTACATTGGAAATCTTAATAAGTATTTTCTTTATCCAATAGTATGTTTCACTCACCTACTCTTACTATGTCGATTTTATTTGGCTAGGATTTTCTATCGTTTCCTCAGCATACGTAGAGTCATAATTACAGTTTTGCTCAGCTGAGAATTGCTTTAACTTTGAAGGTTAAGTTAAGCCTTCAAAGAACAGAAGTTGGCTTTTTTGTTTTAGCAGAGTTTAAACGACAGAGTTATGAAGACGTCTACAGCAGATGATGTTTCTTTTTGGTGCATAATTAGCTGTTATGAGGTGCGAGAGGACAAGCGCGATCTAAATGCGTCGCGACGGAGAGGGACAGATCTATTTTGGGCTAATTATGAAAGGAACGCCATAGGATGGACGTGGTTTTAATTCAGTGCAGCTAAACTGTCCGCACACCTATCCCGCACAAACTATCTTCTTGACCTCTAGGGCATGAGAATCATACCGTCAGGACCTTAGCCACAGGCCAAATAAATAGGTTCTAATAATATCTACTGCTGCTGTTCTAATAGGGTAAAACCCGGATAGACGCCCCACTTTTTGAAATGGCCTCATAACTTTTAAAATATTAATTTATCACAAATAATATTTATGAATATAGCTAGTTTAATCTTTTGGGTTCCATTATGACTTGTTTTTGTTGTCCTAACGATTACAGATTTTGCAGAATTTAACTTTTCGCAGACCCTTTTTTCTGGGGATAGATGCCTACCTGTGTGGATAGATGCCCCACTATGAAAATACTAAAAAGGATAGATGCCCCATGAAAAAAAATAAGCAAAATGCATAGTTTCATAAGGTTTTATTATCTAAATATATAAAAGGAAAAGGTGACTGACTGACTGACTGCCTGACTGATCTATCAACGCACAGCTCAAACCACTGGACAGATCGGGCTGAAAGAGATAGATGCCCCGAAGTATATTAAAACTATCAGGAATTTATTGAAAAAAGAAATAATAATATAAAAGAACATTAAAAATATTAAAAAAAATACTTGATATATCTATAATATATTAGGGGATAGATGCCTCTAAGGGCACCTATACCTCGAAAAATCGAGGCAACTATCCTTTTTGATATGGATAGATGCCCTTTTATTTATTAAATAAACTAAAAACTAAAGAGCGATTATTTACACTTAAGTGTACACTTATTGAACCAGTGTATTGACATAATAAAAAATATAACAGAATCTTCTACTACTTCAAAAGTTATACAACGGCAAATACTCGCCTCTAAAACTTTGAAGGATTTGCCGCGTTCGCTGCGGAGATAATCACACGCACAAGCGAAACAAATTGTTTTAATACAAATGTATGTAGGGGCCTGAGGTTTGGGGGGCCTGCGCTTCTTATTTAAACTATCAATTTTTAGTTGCGAGTTTGGGAAGTCAGGTTTTTTGACACTGAGGCATCTATCCAACTGCGGCATCTATCCGGGTTTTACCCTAAAGCTGGTAGGTGAGCTGTAGTAAGAGGTCTACCGACGACGTCGATGAGGTTACTATGTCGAGAGATACAACCATCGTTAGGTACCTACTCGAACAAGAGAGTCCATAGTGATTAGTGACCAAGGTGTCAACGCTGTGTGCTTAGTCTAAAGCGGAGCACTCGAAAACGAACTCGAAAACTATTGATCGATTTCAGAGTAAAATAGACCTAAAATGGCTTGTATTAAGGTTTGAGTTCGCCAATACATTCAGCATTGTACGAATGCTGAATGTATTGGCGAACTCAAACCTTAATACAAGCCATTTTAGGTCTATTTTACTCTGAAATCAATCAATAGTTTTCGAGTTCGTTTTCGAGTGCTCCGCTTTAGACTAAGCACACTGGTCTTTTATCAGAGGGGCGGATTTTATTAGTTGAGTAGTTTTTAGGCGGTTTTTACTAGTAGACTTAGGACAATTATTTACTATTTTTAACCCCCGACGCAAAAACGACGGGGTGTTATAAGTTTGACGTGTCTCTGTGTGTGTGTGTGTGTGTGTGTGTGTGTGTGTGTGTGTGTGTGTGTCTGTCTGTTCCCCTGTGGCGCTCAAACGGGTGGACCGATTTGAATGCGGTTTTTTTTGTTTGAAAGGTGAATTAGTCGAGAGTGTTCTTAGCTATGTTTGATGAAAATCGGTCCAAGATGGCCGCCGCTACAAAATGGCGGATGATATATATTTTTTCACAACTCCCTTGATATGGGTATCAAATGAAAGGGCTTGACTAGTAGAATAGCACTATTGCAAATTCAAGATGGCCGCCGCCACTAAATGGCGAATGTCGGGGGTTTTTTAAATTTTCAATTTACACTTGTTACAACTAACTATAGTTGTAAAAACAGTAAATAATTGTCCTAAGTATCTAATTAATTAATTAGGAATACAGATCTAAATAGGAATTTAGACCTGAATTCCTATTGTTCTAATGATCTAATCGGTCGCGTACGTCAGTCGTATACATGTACCTAGCTGATACCTACTCTTATTCCTGCTCTATCCTGATAATTTTACACTAAAAGTGACTTCTGAACTTGAATACCTACGGTAACTTGACAGGAGGTTAGTCCCTAGTATTAGAGCTGTTCTGATTAAGTATACCTAGAATTACTTACCTCCTAATTATGTCGTCAAAGCGCAACATGAATAGCACAAAATATGTATGTGCATATTCCTTTGATTCTCGTATCTGAATATTGAATATGGAGGTAAATTGATTTATCATTTCGAGTATCATACATAAACTTCAAGTACTTTTATTATGCTATCGGAAAACTGAAACACGACTCATATCGTATTGTGGTGAAACATCGCGGTTGAGGAATTTATTTATTAAAAATCGTCTCAACAACTTTCATGCATCGACATAGGGAAAATTTTCAACAAAAAACCCGCTGCATCATTGTATTAGTTATCATGGCTGTATAATAAAGCATCATTGAGACGAAAAAAAAAGAATTGCAGCTTCGAAGCTTTCCACTTCAGCGACGATGGTTCTTATGCGCTGCAAAATAAGGTTGACAATGCACTGGAGTATACGTCAACATGTGGTACCGTAGACAACGCTCTCAACCAGAGACAAGGAGCTCTATTTTTAACAGATTATGCACGGGGCACGCTGACGAAGCGTGCTGAAGATTCGCCAGCGCTCGCTGGCCACAATGGCTGAAAGTTGTTTTTTTTTGGCGCTTGACTTATTCGACGAGAGAGGACTAATTTAGGCTGCCCTTATTAATGGCCCATGCCATGGAATTTAATTTGGAATTGTTTGAAAACACCACTCTACACGTGTGGAGTAGTGTCGGATATGATTTTTTATGTCGTATGTAGTTAAAATAAACAAGTTTAATGTTATACAGTTTTTATAAACAGAAATGGCAAATTTTTAATCTATCGTGAAGATTAATTAATGAAGAGTAATTGATTAGATATAGAGTAAGAGTAGCGGGTAATTACTAGCCGCTGGACACAAGCGGCACAAGACCGCGACGTGTGGAAATCCCTACAAGAGACCTATGTCCAGCAGTGGACATCTATTGGTTGATTACGACGACGATGAATTACTATCCATGCGAAGCTGGGGCGGATCGCTGGTAGATGCGAAAGTGTACTTATTTGTTTTTCTTAACTTGATTTGTCCTTCAATCATGCAGTAACGGAGCAATGGATCAACTTAATTTTTGCACAGATACAGGCGCTACAGCGCACTAAGTTCTAGACTTAGATAATGTAAGTTGCGGGCAAAATATTTTTAGATGCGTATAATCAATCGATGGGTATTTCATAAATATCTGATCCAACCGATGTACCTAAATATATTATTTCTAGAAACAATTTCCCTATCGCCGTTCCAAAATCAAAGTAATGTTCACGGCGAATGCATTCCCCGAATGTCAGACGAGCAGCGAGCTGCATTGCAGGGTTGGGCGTTGGGCGAAGTTCGCGGTGCCATCGCATGTCCTGCCGGCAATAAATTAAAAAGTAAAAGTAATAAATATGGCGGGATCAACGAACGAATTCGTTTGGCGCCTCGCACGCGATCCCGGCCATCGGTAAGGATACGAACGTTGATATTGAACAAACGAAGATACGCGGTTCCTGAGATATAATAATAATGTCAATTAGACGGAATTTCCGCCACGGAGGCCAATATCAGTACAGGCGTAGATTAGCCTACTAAGTAGGAGGTATTAAGTGCACAAGTGTAAACCCAGGTGCACTTTTAATTCCTTCACTCTCATAGCCCAATGCAACACGACCAGCGAGAGATCAGGCGCAAGACCGACGGCTTTAGTTGCTCTACGAGGCACGGCGGTCTATCTGAACACCATCAACTACCTAAGTCTGGGCTGCTACTGAGTATTTCTTGAAAGAAAAACCCCTTGACTTTTCTTTTTGGCCCGATCCGGGACTCGAGCCCAGGACCTAATGATCCGCAGTCGAAAAAATTAACCACTATTAGACCAATGAGACAGTTATAGTTGAAGGATGGTTGAGGGGTACAGAATAATAAATAAAGAAAGCCTGATAGCGCCTGATATTATTATTATTCCAAAATAATATATATAGAATAGTACACATAGAATAGTACATAGATTGTCAAATTGGTTAGAAACTTTTTCTGTCCAATCAAAAGCTCATAGCTTTTCAGTTTTATTCAGTTTTTCCTAGTTTTTACACGCACATCTGACATCAGTAAAAGGCTAAGGATAATTAACAATTTAACAAGTAGTTAAAATAACGTAAAGCTTACGTAACGTACAGCTAAACGTCGAGCTTACTTTGTCGACAAAATTGATCAAATTCTTATCAGTGTAAGTAGGTATAGTAAGTAGGTATTTTATAAAATGTCTCAGTAAAGTAAGTTTAGTACTCCTAAAAGTATCTCCGCTTTTCTGTACATTAGCAACGGTTTAGAACTCCATTTTTGTAAGAAATTAATTATCGAATGCTTGTGAAATAAGACATTTTAAATTTATTTGCACACGGTGTAAATCCTAGTCAAATACTAAGGTGATCATATAGCTTAGTTTTTAAGTGGGTAATATCTTTGGTTTCCATATCAATGTGTACAAGGATCAATTATGTTCATAAGAAAAGGGTGGTCTAACTTACTTGTTGGGAAGGATTTATGGCTTATAACGTTTCGAGTTAACCTTTGAACACGTGATTGGGTATCGATTTGATTCGATTTGATACCTTTTTTAAATTTCTTTATCCAAGGAATTATAAGAGAAGTAAAACATTGTGTGATGGGAGGCTTTCCCTACCGGAAAAACCGTGCCACTAAGAGATTTAGAGTTTCGGTACAATGTCGCGTAGAAACCGTTATGGGTTTAAAATTTGCCGTATTCGTCACTCCTCGTCACTCACCATCAAGTGAGATCGCAGTCAAGAGCTAACTTAACTTGTAGAAGAATTACTTAATACAAGAAAGAAAATATTTATACAGGATTTTAAACACTGACTGAGGATATTAGATATTAAACAAGCATGTTGGTAAACTGTAGCCATATCAAAATGTGCCGATTTTTGTGTCGATTCAAAGCACCCGCACCGAAGGTACCGGGAATCAAATTTAACATTTCGCGATATAAGTAATTTATCACAATATTAGTTCCGGGTACATTCACTCTAACTTTTCATAGCAATCAGCGCCAAGATGGCGGTGATCTAAAATAATGAAATTCTGAAACTGCCAGTGCAGTATTTAATAGCTAGATCGGAGATTTCAAAGCATTTTTTTCTACTAAGTAGGTATTGATTCTAAGTCCTACGAAGTCCGTAGCAACAAACTGCCTATTTCACTTCTGTGCATTACGAGTTTCGTAGCGCTCATGCTCTACGAACGGTGAAATTTTGTAGTTTGCAGTTTGCATTATTCAGCTTAAGCTGAACAGTGATTCTGTATGAAACGATAAAACTTGCTTAAAATTGGATGGTCTAGTTTCAATTAAACGTGTTTTTTTTTACTTTTTAATCGATACAACTACTTAATCGACAGAAAGTACTTTAAGTAAGTACCTCTATCTACTTACAATAATTAGTTAATTATTATTTTTATTTTCGTCTCATAAAGTGAAATACCTACCGTGTATCTTTTTATCTATTTTATTAACCCCCGACGCAAAAACGACGGGGTGTTATAAGTTTGACGTGTCTGTGTGTGTGTGTGTGTGTGTGTGTGCGCGTGCGTGTGTGTGTGTGTCTGTCTGTTCCCCTGTAGCGCTCAAATGGGTCAACTGATTTGAATGCGGTTTTTTTTGTTTGAAAGGTGAATTAGTCGAGAATATTGTTAGCTATGTTTGATGAAAATCGATCCAAGATGGCCGCCGCTACAAAATGGCGGATTACATATTTTATCACAACTCCATCAATATGGGTATCAAATGAAAGGGCTTGACTAGTAGAATAGCACTATGTAAATCCAAGATGGCTGCCACCACAAAATCACGAATGTCGTTTTTAAATTTTAATTTAACTTGTCTATATTTCCATAGCTGACTTAATAATCGAAGAAACTCGTAAGCGACTCGGAGTTTTGTTTTTGTAAATCGCGTTTCTAGGTTATTAAGCTAATAAAAAAATTCTCATTCTCTCAGAAGACCCGTGCCCTGTAGTGAGCCGGTAATGGGTTGATAATGATGATGATGACAAAGAAAAAATAAATTGTAAATCTACAACGCTTCTACACATAGGTAATATTATATTATACAGCACGTAACTCTCTACGAGCCTAATTTTTATACATAAAAAACATTTCACTTCGTCAATTGACAAGAAAAGTATTTTTTTGAATTTAGAGAAATTATACCATTATAGATAACTATTCAGTACATAATTACTTATTATGAAAGAAAAGACCCCCGCCGCGTCTGTCTGTTTGTTTGCGAAAAATACTACTAAACGCATTTTCATGCAGTTTTCACCAATAACCAGAGTGATTCAAGAGCTTCCTCTTGGGTGGTTTAGGTTTATAAATTTTTAAGGTTTTGTGAAAATTGGTTGAACATAACATTTTTGAAAATATGCCGGAAGAAGTCAAACCGAAAACGCTGCCTGAGACATATTTAAACAAGCTGATAGAAAAAACTAAATCTACGACAGAAAAAACATGTAGGCATAATATGCTCTACTACTCGTGCGAAACCGGGCCGTGTCGCTAGTAGGTACTGTAAATAAAACAAAAAAAAAACTTAAAAGAAAATAATGTTTACAATGTCCCATAATACAGTCGGTGCACATTCATTTCGCGTTAAAAAATAAAACAGACACCAATTAAAACAAAGAGTTCGAAGCAGAGCATTTTCTTTCACTTCGAATACATTCTGTATTTTCAAAAGAAATCCGTCAAAAGAAAAACCGAGGCGATTTCTTTACACATAAAACTGTGATATGGAAAAATGAGCTTTACTCTTTGCACATAAGCAATAATTGGAATGCATAACAATTTGTTTTCAGACAAACTTTCGACATAGTTGGTTTAAGTTACAATGTACTTTGTTGGTGTAAAAATAAGGCGTATTATAGGTGTCGGATTTAAGTTTGTAAGACGAGTGTCTGGTCGGGTGAATGGCCCCTGAAAGCGCGCGTTTCAGAAGTTTGAGACACGCCATCACTTCCTGAAGCCCTGAGTAGGATTTTGTTTTATACTTACTTTTAAACTTACTTTGGTTTGTAGTTAGTGTACCTAGATGTTAAGTATTTATTTTGGGGTTAATTTTGACTTCCGCATTAGCACTTAATTATTATTATTAACTCGTTAAGGTTTCCCCACAATTATCGCCATCAATTATCGCCTAAAAAGGAGCAGCCTTTTTTCAAATTTTATATTAATGCCTTACATAAGTTTTAAGTTTCATTTTAATTTTGAGGTGCTTTGCCCACCAAAAAACCAGTAATGGTGAAACATTCGTTCGTCAAAGAATCCTGACTTGTTCAACTCAAAGTAGCATAAAATTAACTTTAGCCAGTGAGCTTACATTTACGATAGTAACGTTTACTTTAAGCGTCAGATGCGCAACCACACTTGATAAAATAAATAAACAAGCTATTTTTTTGGAAAAAATTAACCGATTTCAGTCCAGCAATCTTAAGGAAATCAGTGTACTTACCTACGAATCAAAAAATATTGGTGACATATTACACTCAAAAATATTAGTCACATATAAACAGCGCGGTTTAAATTCGTACACAACAATGAATAACTAGGTGTGTTATTTATACTAAAACCTTTCTGAAAGTAAGTAGATTACGATAGTGAAAAAATCATCATCAAAAATCATACATAAGGGAGAGTCCGGCAGTACGGGCCGGCATCCAGTACCGGCCAGTTGCTATTTCTAAGATTATATAACAGCTAACGCTGACACCATTAGCTCCATTTAAGTAGTTCACTTTGACAAGCCTATGCCCAAAACGGGGGCGACCTGTCAGCTACCGACTAACTGTCAGTGCAAAGAATTGCGTTGCGCGCGGTGACATTCGTTACACAAGTATTGTACCGGGGGTGATAATTGAATATTATTGGAATATATCGACAATAGTTAATCGTGGTATGTATTTATTATTTATATAGCTACAATAATAATGTTTTAATTGATGCTTTATACGTAACATTTTATAATTGAGCGATCTCGAAATTTTATTTCGCTTCCTCCAGTACGGGCCACGAAATTGTCCGTCAGTACCGGCCACTGGTTGAGTTTATTTTAAATGGTTTAATTTCTTTATAGGTACATAAATATGTTAGATGATGACAATGGACGTGAAAGGAAGACAAAGAAGCGCACCTGGGAACCTGCCATAATGCATAGAGCCGTGGAAAAGTTTTAAGTAGGCACAGAAATGAATGCGCGTCAGGCTGAGATTCAAAGTACCAAGAATGACTTTAAATGTAGAATTAAAGCTATTGAAAATTATAAAGAGAAAAATAATAAAGCTTTAAGCCTGCTATGGGTCGTTTCCACGACACATTCTCGCCTGAACACGAAAAAGTGTTGGCAGAACATATTAAGGATTTAGACAATAGGCTAATGCCCATAAGCAAACTTTTAGTAAACTTTTCACGGTTAAAGATAAAGAAGTTAACAAAAAGGCAAGGATGTTTTGCTATCAGTCAACGATACCGACAAAAAAGACAGGAAAAAGAATGAAAACTAGCTCCTTTTTCAAAGAAAGATTTAGGAAGAAACAATATGCCCTCTGTGCCTCGAATCTCATAAAGAGGATTGGATTCAGTGTGGAAACTGCAAGATTTGGGTGCAAAAGGCTTACGCAAACATTTTGGAACTATTAAACCAATAAAATATGTGATTATTGCCTAGTATAAATGGTATTTGTTTCTGGCCCGTACTGGAGGACAATTTTTTTACTATTAATTTTTAGTGTCTTTAGATTTTATTAATAAATTTGATTCTTTCCAAATATATTGATGTTACATTATTTTTATTTATACATTATGAGTTATTTTACATAAATCAGCAAATATATAACATATTACTTTGGAGATTTTAATTTTATACCAAATAAACCTTAGGGTGGCGGTACTGCCGGACTCTCCCCTACTCACTTACATGTATACGGGTCGAATACAGAACGTCCAGAATTTTTAAAGTCGGTTAAAAATCACTTACCTAATTCAATGCTTAGGATAATGGTGTTTAGAAAAAAAACTCACTATTGTAACTTTCTCACTTTCTCATCGCGTAACTAAATCGCTCACCAAAGTGAGTAGACGCGCCAAGTAACTTCTGTTATCTACGGAGCAACCCAATCATCGGACAAACCGGTTACACATTAGATTAATTAAATGATAACGCGTTTGTGATCAATAGTGATCTGATTCGATCGAGCCTTTTTTATATTACCAATGTTTCGGATATAATAATAAGAGAAGGAATAAGTTACCTGAGGCCCTATACTCGGAATTTTAATTCAATGCAGTAAACTGACGTTTCATGGTGTCATTCCGTAAAATAATGTTGTCAACCTAATCTCAATAGTGATGTGATACGTTCATTTCATTTTGTTTAATATAATTATTATCATAAAATCGTTTGACTGTATTTCCAAAATAAGATCTTAAAGTAATTATTATATTTAGTAGGAACAATCTACCTCTAACATACATACAATATTTAACGTTTTATAGACTACAATTTCATAAAGTTACACAATTAGGAAGTTATTACAGATACCTATCTGTATATTACTATTACTACATTATGTACTAAGTATATTCTTTTAAAAATAAACTGTACTGTAGTGAATAAAAATAAAATAAAACAATTAATGTTGTGATGATATGAATCATTCGCATCATTCACCCCATTATACCACCCCACATTTTTTTCGTCGAAAAAATTAACTCATGAAACGTCAGTTTACTGGATCAAATTAAAAGTCCGATTACAGTATGTTTTTAACGAGAGTTTAGCTAACGTGATGAGGTAAATAGGGTAAAACCCGGATAGACGCCCCACTTTTTGAAATGGCCTCCTAACTTTTAAAATATTAATTTATCACAAATAATATTTATGAATATAGCTAGTTTAATCTTTTGGGTTCCATTATGACTTGTTTTTGTTGTCCTAACGATTACAAATTTTGCAGAATTTAACTTTTTGCAGACCCTTTTTTTTGAGGATAGATGCCTACCTGTGTGGATAGATGCCCCACTATGAAAATACTAAAAAGGATAGATGCCCTATGAAAAAAAATAAGCAAAATACATAGTTTTATAAGGTTTTATTATCTAAATATATAAAAGGAAAAGGTGACTCACTGACTGACTGACTGACTGATCTATTAACGCACAGCTCAAACCACTGGATAGATCGAGCTGAAAGAGATAGATGCCCCGAAGAATATTAAAACTATTAGAAATTTATTGAAAAAAGAAATAAAATTATAAAAGAACATTAAAAATATTTTAAAAAATACTTGATATATCTATAGGTATATTAGGGGATAGATGCCTCTAAGGGCACCTATACCTCCAAAAATCGAGGCAACTATCCTTTTTGATATGGATAGATGCCCTTTTATTTATTAAATAAACTAAAAACTAAAGAGCGATTATTTACACTTAGGTATACACTTAATGAACCAGTGTATTGACATAATAAAAAATATAACAGAATCTACTACTACTTCAAAAGTTATACAACGGCAAATACTCGCCTCTAAAACTTTGAAGGATTTGCCGCGTTCGCTGCGGAGATAATCACACGCACAAGCGAAACAAATTGTTTTAATACAAATGTATGTAGGGGCCTGAGGTTTGGGGGGCCTGCGCTTCTTATTTAAACTATCAATTTTTAGTCACGAGTTTGGGAAGTCAGGTTTTTTGACACTGAGGCATCTATCCAACTGCGGCATCTATCCGGGTTTTACCCTATCATTATTTCGTCCACAGCTGGGCATGGGTGTGCTAGTAGTATAATAACTGCCTCGGTGGTCAGCAACTTAACTTCAATTTAACCTTTTGTGTTATGTGGTTGAAAATCATAGGAATTGTTATTACTTAATGTGACTGTTTGAAAGAAAAATTGTAATTTGATTAAATTATAATTTAAGTTTTGATAAATTGTAATTTAAGTTTTGATAAATTGTAATTATGATTTATCTATGATACTTGAAAATATAATATGACGATGGAAATGTTCAAAATATCACTAATTTAATTTTCTGTCGACAGCCCTGAAACTAATTCAACTCTCGCTTTCAGGATGCAAACTAAAGTCGGGTCAAAGTAAAGTTGTGAAACCGTGTCGCCAACATTGGGGCATTGGCTATTTAGACCACGTGTTCGGACTGTATTAAAATAGATATACGTTAATTTAAAAATTTATATAGTTTTCAATACAAAACTAGTCGTCATCTCTACCGCTGACCGTCTATTATTATTCATAGATCTCTTCACGATAGTGTGAAGTAATAAAATAGGTTTCTTCGCGACTGTGTGAAGTAGACTTAGGTCTCTTCATAAAAGTATTAAAGTATCATAATTTGTTACACAACAAATACTTAGGCTACCTATTGTAACTTGTGTTATTTTATAAGACCAACTGCTAAAGGAGAATGCCCAAAAATCTATGGGCGTGTAACCCAGTCGTTTACAAGCGTGTTGTATGCAGCATTTATTGCAGGTTTATTCCTGATAACCAAACACACCATTTTAATACCTCTAGGACTTGTAGTTTTAAATAAATCTAAGTTTAAGTTTGAAAATGATTCTAGGTTATGTGTAGTTTATAATTGTTAAAGTAGTAAGGAAAGCCGTGTATCTTTCCTGCCGATTTGAACTATTTGTTTGGCGCGCACTATACTTAACATACCTGTCCAACGATATGCAATACAAAAACAATAAACCAAATTAATATTGGTCTCCGCTGTGCTACAATAAACATTCAAAATGTAAACAGAGTAGACGTCACTAGCGTCACACACAACTAAAACAATGACATGTCACATTGACATCTTGAAATAAGTTTCGTTACACAAAATCAAAAAGGTTGTAGTTATATTATATTCCATTGCACAAAAAGAAACGAAGTTAAAACAATATTATAAAAAAAAAAATATTAATTATTACTTATTTACTTTAAGCATATATTGTACGATTTACAACAAATAACAAATAAAATAATGTATTTAAATAATTAATATCCGTTCTATTTTAAATGAAATTATTTTTTTAAAAATAACAAACCTCTTTTTATTTGGGCATGTACCAATGCGTAGAATGTAATGGCAATGGCCGTCAGACTTAAACGGGAAGTTGAAAAGACGGTTTAATTCCTTTTTTATTACATTTTTTTATCGTGAAGTGTAGCATTAATAATTATTAATTTTCAAATTGTCATATATTCGTAAGATAATTTTTAATAAATTACATTTTGTGTAAATGTTTGGGTCAGGGGTGGTCATTCTCCTTTCTCAGTAGGATCCGCTTTACGAACCGGGTGGTAGATTATTGACTTGTAATAAGCGCCATAAGTTAGCTTAAATAAATAATTTTGAATTTCCACACTGCGCGGTTTTGTGCCACTTGTGTCCAGCGAACTATCAACAACTTGACTTTCCGGTGTAAGGTTAGATATTATTGAACCTTGCACCTTAAGACCAACGGTGATCCGAGCACAGTAGGTACATAGTAGACTATCTAAGTACAAAAATACACCTCCACACACCTCCTTTTTGGAAGTCAGTTAAAGATAGGTATAGTTATTAGTTATAGAGAAATGAATACATTGAAACATATATTTTAATAATGCAAAATAACTGTAAATCATAAAGATTTAGTGTAAATTAATCTTGTCATATTTAATGGAGCACCGGCTGTCATTTGTGACAGGTTGACGGTTGCGTCTCTTGAATTTCCTCTTCCTACTTGTAATTTAAGAAAACACGCGCAAGAAACAAAGAAATGCTAATGCTGTTGCATGGAAATGGATTACATAAGTATTTAAATACACTTACATAGGGTTTTAAATGGATCTTTTAAGTAAATAATATTAGATACATAGATTCTTAAGTAAATCTATATACATATAATAAAATCGTAGACTTGCCGTATCCGTACATTAAAGATTTTTGCAAAATAATAACTGGGGGATGTTAGGGAAAGAAGATACTTTAAAGATTACTAGGTAATCTCTGAAAGGCTGGATCGATTTTGATGGGACTTTCACTGGCGGATGTTTACATTTTGATCTACCTAAACATCCGCCAGTGAACTTTTAACAGTTGTCAGCAAGGTATGAGCTCAAAGGAACTTAGGAAAAAAAAAATGATTGCCTCGGGATTTTCAAAAACCAATATCCACGCGAATGAAGTCGCGGGTATCCGCTTGTTATACATATATTTTGATAGTAACACAGCGTTAATCTTTTTAAAAATATTATACTCCAATAATTTTGTCTCTGTTTTTAGACTTTTTCATCGGATTGACGCATAGATTGAGTGATTATTTTAGGAAAGCCTAGCAAGCGCATTCCAAACCATTCCCATTAAGTACATTCTAGACCACATCATTGTTTTCCATCAGACATAATTGTAAACATGCATAAAAATGCGCCATCCACCTATGTATTGATTGACTTTCAGACCGTTGCCAAAAAATATATTTAAAAAAAAATCCTTTCATCGCTCGCATATAATTTTTCGGATGCACCCTCCCGCGCGCGGATAAGCTATAAATGTTCCGATACATTTTCCGTTTACAAATTAAACACACCCCCCTGTACATACACGGCCGCCGCGGCGCCCTCTCGCGGCACATATGTGCCCGGCATGATTTATATACGGCACATACATTTGGCATAATTGAAAAATGGCCGAGTGC
Source organism: Melanargia galathea (assembly GCA_920104075.1). Classification (NCBI taxonomy): domain Eukaryota; kingdom Metazoa; phylum Arthropoda; class Insecta; order Lepidoptera; family Nymphalidae; genus Melanargia; species Melanargia galathea. The sequence continues at coordinate 3,279,229 of OV049872.1, read as the reverse complement.
GTTAATGGCATGGCACCGTCCGACAAAGCAAATAGCGTTTTTCGCCCGTGGCGCGGCGTGGGCGTAGGTACTGCTGTCGCATGAATATGGATGTTGCCGCTTCAATAATTTGTCGCGCCCGTTAATGATAATGTATACTTACCTACCTACTCCAATTATAAAATACGTTTACCTAACTTACACATTGGATTAATTATATCAGAAGTGAACGGATCAGCATTCGGCGTAAAAGTTTAATTTAAAATTCAAATGCTTGGATAGGATATTTATGTATCAATTTACCAATCCAATACTTTTGTACTCGGATATGTATAACATTAAAATTGTGACAATAAATCGTATAAATACTCAAAAAACTGGCCAAGTGCGAGTCAGACTTGCACAAAGTGTGTACCACCACACGATATAATTTCTTCTTGTGATGTAACAAGGCGATAAAAAATGTATTACTTGTCGTGAGTCGTAAGGCACCCTTTGTTTACAGAACCCAAGTGTGCCATGACGTATGAAAAATTATAAAAAAAATCATAATAAGTAATTATACGTTAATGATAATATGCTACCTATAAGTATTTATATTCTTTGCGGGCTTTTGCGATTTGACGCCAAACAATGATATGAAGAGATGTCAATGACAAAATTCAGACTTATTTATGAAATACTTTTGTTTATTTATTTATTTATAAAATACTTTTGTCATTGACAAGAGATGTCAATGACAAAAGTACAGTGTTCTGTGATTCAGTAGGAATCAATTGGAAATTAATATCATCTCATGAGTAACGCTTTAAATACCGAAACTAGCTGATGGCTGCAACTACATACATGCGCGTGGATTAAAAGGTTTCTACAACAAACTTTACCTCACTCCTTTTCAACAATTTAGGTATGGAATTTCAAAACCCCTCTTTGTGCATCTCTAGGATCGTCATCATCCTTAACCAACAGACGTCCACTGCTGGACATACGTCTCTTGTAGGGACTTGACGACGCCACGGTCTTGTGCCGCCTGTATTCAGCGGCTCCCTGCGATTCTTTTGATGTCAGTGTTGGCCTAGTAGGGGATCTAAAGTGCAGTGTTGGCAGACCCCCCCACTAGGTGGACATCTCTAGGATACTTAAGGAATATTTCCTTTACATTTCAAATCTTTAGGTCCACGGGTTTAGGCTGTGCGTATTCTGTCAATAAGTCGCGGTACTTCTTAAAAGTATGTACCTACAGAAGATGATGGTTTCGCCACTGCCAACACATAATTTTTTATTGTAATCTTAACATTAAATTATATTTGACATAACGAATCGGTTTAACCCAAAAAAAGGAAACAGAATACGTTGCAGCATTCGAAATTCAGTTCGTCTAGGCGGCCAGTACCATCGCCCGTTAATTCCATCGATCATTACAGCTTGCAATACGCCAATCGAAAAATAAAAACACTGGCAACCCCACCTGCATCACCCACTCTCCCCCCCACCTCCCCCCAGTGGCTCGCAATGCCCCCCCCCCACTCGGCGGGGAGATGTGATTTTTTCGAGCGTCACCCCCGGGCGCTGACTACTGTCGGTATACCTATAATAATAATGATCGGTACTTCGTACCGGTTTCTCGTATTGGTTCTAATTTGTAATGCGATATTCTCAGTGCTTAGCTTCGTCTGGAGTCTGCGCCTTGAATGTATCTACTAAGTAGTCAAATGCTTGTGTACGGCAAAGAGTCAGTTGTAGAAGCATGATGACAGCCGTGGTACAAATATGAACTCGTTTAATTACAATATCATAAGTTAATCTACTTTTTATAATACTTGTATGTCAGTGGACGAAACATCATCATCATCATCATGATCAACCCATTACCGGCTCACTACAGAGCACGGGTCTCCTCTCAGAGTGAGAAGGGTTTTGGCCATAGTCTACTACGCTGGCCAAGCGGATTGGCAGACTTCACACACCTTTGAGAACGTTATGGAGAACTCTCAGGAATGCAGGTTTTCTTACGATTTTTTCCTTCACCGTTAAAGCAAGTGATATTTAAATACTTACGCACATAACTCCGAAAAGTTAGAGGTGCGTGCCCGGGATCGAACCCACGACCTCCGATTAGAAGTCGGTCGTCCTAACCACTAGGCTATCACAGGACGAAACATATTTGGACATTAATTCAATAATATTGCATCTACACATCATCCTACACAATATTTCCTGCTAATAAATCATTTAATTTTTTCATTTCAGTTTTCATTTTTTGCAGTGCACCGGCTGCCAGCGACTTGCTTGAGATCGTCCGTCCACTCAGGTCGCCTCCCACCTCGCGCCGCAGTGTGGGAGGTCTTCCCACACTGCGGCGCGAGGTCGCCATTCAAGCACCTTGGGACCCCAACGTCCATACGTTCTTCGAGCAACGTGACCCGCCCATAGCCACTTCAGTTTCGGGACTCAATGAGCTACGTCGGTGACTCTGGTTATCCTACAGTGATCTCCTCAATTGTGATTTAATCCCGCAGGGATACTCCGAGCATAGCTCTCTCCATCGCCCGCTGAGTGACCCCGTGTTTTCTACGAGGCCCATAGAACGTTTCAAGTATGCGGGTAAACAATGCGTGTGTTACGCAGTGCTACGCTCTACGCTGCCGGTAGCGGTTCTACGCCTCTACGCTACCTCGTAATGTTAGTTTAAACTTACTATGTCCATAAAGTAATAGTTACTTTTCCATATAATCTATCTATATATTTCTTTTTTTCTTTCTTTCATATGCTTTTTCATATATTTACTATCACACGTTGTAAGATCGCATGGGTATTAATACAAAGTGTATACTAAAAACAAATATCGCTATGTTGCGAGAAGCAAGCAAGAACGCAATAGCGCAATCTTTAAGGGAGTTTCTTTTTCTTTGAATATTGAATTATTTTAGTAAGTAGTTTTAATCTTTTGGTGGAAACCATAAACTTACTCCTATTGACGATGTTAACTTATCAATGTACTTAATGACATTAAAATCTGACTACCACAAGAAGAAAAACGATTCCCACAGCCAGGTTGGTTACGTTAACTTTAGACCAAAATGTAAAATTTTGGTCTAAAGTAACCTTAACCTTAACCATATTATACCAAGGCGGTTAAGATTACGTTATTGTAAAACTGAACGTAATCTTAACCGCCTTTGTTGCCACTGAGCCTTATTGCACTTTTTTTTCTATACGGAGAGATTCGACGTAACAGTAAATACCTACCTATAATATGGATTGTGTCTTATAATTACCGTCTAAGTTAAATTGTTAATGAAAGTGAATAAATAAATTGGTTTTTCATTGTGAGTTTAATAATTATTTTTTGCGTCCAACATAGTCATTAAGTCGGCTCGACTAATCGACTTTCTTTTGGTAAGGAATCTAGCATTAGTTCGAAGGTGTAGAAAATGCCTTTACGAAATTTGTTGAGTCTTGTACGGGTACCTACCACAGATTTCTATCGTAAAGGCGTTTATTAGATAGCAAATATGCATGCATAGGCATGAACCATGGCTGAAAAAATGTTTATTTTCGTGAAAAAGAAATTATAGTTAGTTTCCGGCCTGTTTCACCACCTTCTGATAAGTGTCGGATAATTTATTCACATATTTTGTCTTTGTGACTTGACCATAAAGTAAGAAAGTGACAAATCTTACGTTTAGGCTATCCGACACTTATCAGGTGGTGAAACAGGCCCTTAATCTTTAGAAACCACCAATTTCATACGTGAACAAATAATAAACATACTATATAGAACAAACAATTCTATCCATCTAACCTAAACACCCTAAATCCACTTGAATCTGTGTGTGTGTGTATAGTTATGAGTGCACGTCTGTTGGTGTGTGCAGAATCGAGCTCGAGCTAAGCCTCATCGCGTGCAAAACGCCATGCAAAAATGTGCATTATACCTACACACCAGTATCTATGAACCCCCTTCCCTCCCTCGGCGTTCATAAAAATAGATCATTCGGAGGAACTTTTGTTTTATGTACAGGTCAAGTTATATCGGTCAATACTGAATAGGGCGTAGCACCGGTCCCCTTTTGTGTCATGTATAGTTTTAAATTTGGAATCATCTGCATGATTGTTTCGTATGCCATTTAGATTTCAAATGTAGAACGTTCTTTCTAAACTGCAGGTATATGTAAGGTATATATATTACAATATCTTAGGTTAAATCTTTGTTTTTTTTTTGTGTTTTCAAATTAGAAAAATTCTTCTGAATTCGAATAAAAATCCTGTATTTTTACTATCTTTTTTTAATCACCGTGTTAAATAATGATCCTTAATGAAACAGGACACAAAAAAAAGTTAATTCAGACTATTCAAATCTACATTTGTTTAATATACAAATACAGCTGTGTTTATGCTTTTATATTAAAAACGCGATATGGAGTTAAGAATGTCTGTACCAACAAAATATATTATGCGAACCTCAAAGTGTAGTAGTACGTTAGAGTAAAGTTCACATAGGAAGGAGCTCACTTTTATAAACCCCATTCAGTGGGCATTATACTATGTTCTGAAAGTCAATTAAGAAACGTATTTTTAAGCTCCGGTTTCAATTTTAAAACCGTCCTTTCAAAGCGCCTTTTACTTCGCTCAGCAAAGTATAGAATTTAACGAAGCCGTAATTATAATGCTCTAAAGAAATTTCTTTTTTTACAGCAATTTAATGAAATGCCGGTTTTTCTTAAGACTGGAATGTACACATTTTCTTATACTAAATCCGGTAATTGACCAAAAAGTTTTTAATGAAAGTTTGTCTGATTGTCTATGCTCGTTATTTCCCCGGTCTCGCGTCTCTACCTTTCCCCCAGACCTCTAGAAACCACAAATTCGTACTTTAAAATAAGAGGATGCCAATTTTTTCGCCGACTGAGTATTCAACAGATCCTGAATGAAACTTTTTGTATTGATGCATTTTAACATTGGACGTAGTACTAGTGTGTAGTAAATAGATTACACATTAGCTGAAACCCATGCATTTCTGTTTTCTCACAAATAAACCTGTATACGTTTATTTGTGAGAAATAAACATAAAGGTACATACAATACATACATACAATATACGCGGATTGCCACTTCGTTTTATATACTACGATTGAGACTTTGGAGGAAGTCGGGAAAAGTAGGATACACACGGCTCTGGAGAGAAACAAGAAAAAAAGAGGTAAAAAGGAGCGAAAGAGAAACTGTGTAATAAGGTAAAGGCCGTAGACTCGGCCAGGGCCACAGATGCAATAAAACCACGAGGAAATCCGACGCAGGAACTTCGAACAATTATTTCGATATAAGGGAAAGCACGGGAAGGAAAACTGAGGTATTAATCGATTGAACAAAAACTGATGATCAAGAATAAAATACGGGTAGCAAAACTAAAACTAAGTTGCGATGGTCAGAAATAGAGTCTTTTAGTGCTACTTATGACGACATGAGAGTAAAAAATCTTGTACTTAGCGGCATCAAGCTCAGCAAAATCGATTTGTAAAATACTGTTGTTCTTTTTAGTAGGGAGCATTGTGAAAGAGACAGGAATAGATTTAAACCTGACATTTTTAACCCCCGACGCAAAAACGACGGGGTGTTATAACTTTGACTTGTCTGTGTGTGTGTGTGTCTGTCTGTTTCCCCGTAGCGCTCAAACGGGTGAACCGATTTGAATGCGATTTTTTTCGATTGAAAGGTGAATTTGTCGGGAGTGTTCTTAGCTATGTTTGATGAAAATCGGTCCAAGATGGCCGCCACCACAAAATGGCTGATAACATATTTTTTCACAATCCCCTCAATATGGGTATCAAATGAAAGGGCTTGACTAGTAGGATAAGTAAGTAGCACTATGCAAATTCAAGATGGTCGCCACCACAAATGGCGAATGTCGCGGTTTTTTAAATTTTTAATTTATACTTGTAGTTTATGGTTTAGTTTACAGATTGTGTGATCTGTAAAAGATTTATTATTGTGAATTAGCTTCATTATTTACCTAATGCGTCCGAACTCCGAAACCTTATAGGATAAACTTTGAAATTTAAGTAAAATAAATAGATAATGTTGATCAATCTATGTTTTGAGGTAAAATCCAGTCGGTTGGAAGCACGATCACAATAAAACGACGCCAACATCTACGCAGGCAGTTTCATAGAGAATTATTTCTAGTGTATGAGGATAAAAAGTGGCAATGTAGGCAAGTCTGGGGATGTTATTGTTTTTCCAAGGATGAATTTCAAAGGCCTTATAATAAAATATAAAATAATATGAAAACTTACAAGCAGTTTTATGAGCTAATAAATAGGAGAGTATTTACCTACCTACTTACAATATAAAAAATTGCCTGTCGGCAAAGCAAACGAGGCGGTATAGCAAACTTTTATGAGAATAGTATATAAAAATGTTGTTGAAATAAATCATACATAATTATATAAAATTTAATAGATTTTGTACAGGTATATCCGGGCAAAGGAGCAAACCTGATGTTAAATGATAACCGCCGAACATTTGCAGTAGGTACCTACCAGAGGAACCACTAATGCGTTGCCGGCTTTTAAGGAATTTGTTGATCCGCCCCTTGAATAACCACATATCAAAGTTACTGTTAATGATTGTAAAACCATAGAATAATTATCTACTAGTAGAACAATGCACAGGACCCTGTACATTGGTAAAGGATAACAAAAAAGATGTGAAAAGAAAAGACGAGAGAAACTGTGTTATGAGGTAAGGAGTCGGGCGAGAGTACGATCGCAATAAAACGATACCGCGTCAGCTCGGAGACTGGGAACTTTTAATGGACACTTTTTCTGTATGGGGTTATTGGGGGACCACGTGGAATAAACCTCTACGTCGATTGTCTTTTTACTTTTGATCAGCGTCAAACAAACAAGTGATAATCTAAAAGAATGAAAGTTAAACCGATTTCACCACACAACATAATATCTTGAAAGCTATACTGCACCGATTTTGAACCGATGAAACTTGCACTGTTTGATTAAACTTAGAAAAATTTGAAGTAAATATAAAAATAAAATACAAACATACATAAATGTACGGGCAGTACTTATATTAGTTTGGAAGCTCTTACAATTTTACATAGCTACACTCTACATATACCTACGCCTACGTATCGAATAGATATTATATCGGTTATAAAGGAGTATTATTTGCGGGGACGGTTTTTCAATCGCCAAAAATATTCAACTGTTCTTTACTTTTCTTTTCACATCTTAATTTACAAGTATAAATTTAAAATTTAAAAAACCCCCGACATTCGCCATTTTATGGCCGTAGCCTTCTTGGATTTTCATAGTGCTATTCTACTAGTCAAGCCCTTTCATTTGATACCCATATCGAGGGAGTTGTGATAAAATATGTAATCTGTCATTTTGTAGCGGCGGCCATCTTGGATCGATTTTCATCAAACATAGCTAACAACACTCTCGACTAATTCACCTTTCAAACAAAAAAAACCGCATTCAAATCGGTCGACCCGTTTGAGCGCCACAGGGGAACAGACAGACACACACACACACATACACACACACACACACAGACACGTCAAACTTATAACACCCCGTCGTTTTTGCGTCGGGGGTTAAAAATTGAAATGTATTAAAACTATTCCTTCATTAGATACTTTTATATAGATACTACACGCGATAATTTTGTCGCAGTAATGCAACGTAGGTATGAGTTTAAAATATGGCATTAGGTACCTATGTGACACGGGAAAAATAACGCAGCGATTTTTAAATTGCAATTTGTCATGTTAATAATCGCATACCGTTAAGTACACTAAATCAGTATAAAACCCATGGCTAGCCAATTATCTGAAACAAAAAATAGAAGCATAGGAAATTCAAACGGTTAGAGCGAGAAGAAAAAGGGTAAAAATAGTTGGGAGGAAGGAAAGTATGTTACTAGGCAAGGAGCGGTCCACGCGCGATCTAGATAATAGCTCTCTGCTTTTAGCACATGTTAAACTAGTACTTAGATGGCAGATGCATATGTGTAGCGCGCGTTTTTCATATTCAATCTATCTGAAGTCTGTCCATATTTTGCAACTATGTTATTTGTCAAATATTATATTATGGAATGTTTTGCCAATAGCAACATTGCTATAAGGTCTAAATCTATAGATTAAACATCGAACTTAATAAATAGCCGGTCATCTTAAAATGACAGCAGTGATCTGAAATTCTCCATGAATATGCCCTAAAAGCCCGCCAACCCGCATTGGAGCAGCGTCGTGGATCTAAGCTCTAAATCCCTCTCTCCTACGAGAAATGAGGCCTGTGCCCAGCAGTGGGACGTTAAAAGGTTGTAGTGGTGGTGGATGCCCTAAAAAATATAGGTACAACAATATTAGTTTCAATTCCTTGTCGTGGATATTATTAGTACAATCAGTCGGCAGTTTCGATTCAGTTCTGTCTACTGCAATAGAACTGTATCCGAACTGCAATCCGTCACTCGCTCGACCGCCGCATCGCCTCGCGTTGTGTTCGCTCACGCAGGACGAGGCCTTGAAAACATACTGCAAGGCGAACGAAGGAGAAGAAAAAGAGTAAAAGAGGAAAAGGAAATCTGTGTTATGAGGTAAGGAGTCGACTCCGGCACGATCGCAATAAAACGATACTGCGTAAGGTCGGCGGCGCGGCGGCGGCGAGCGAAACTTTTTGTGGACACTTTTTTACAATGTGGGAAAAGATGCCGGGAAGAAAATCTCCTTTTAACGGTACATTCGTGTGTGTTTTAATAATTTTAATAAAATAGGAAACTTGTTTGGCGGTTGCTCTATAGTCTATACTAATAAATAAGACCCAATCCATACTATTCATACTAATTATTATGAATGCGAAAGTGTGTCTGTCTGTCTGCTAGCTTTTCACGGCTCAACAGTTTTACGTTTTTGGATGAGTACCTACAGAGATAGCTTACAACCCGGGGACGGATATAGGTAACTTTTATTCCGGAAAGTCAAATAGTTCCCACAGGACTTAAAAAACCCTAAATCCACGTGGACGAAGTCGCGGGCATAATCTAATTTTGATATTTCAGCTGCATTTTTATAAGAGGCATTTGACTTTTATCGTATAGATTTCTTCCTTTCGCGATTTTTTTATCACTCTGGTAATAATGTCGGACTTTTAATTCTAAGTACATATTAATAACTGTATGTACTTCAAATCCTTACGTATTATATTTATAGTAAACGATTCCTCCCTAACCTACCTCAACACTTGAACTGTGTCACACATTTTACTAGTTTTTTACAAACGGCGACGGAACACGCTGGAACCAGTTCCATTTTGTTACTTTGTTCATATCAAGTTGTATTGATATATGGACACATGGATTACTTTTATTTTTACTTTATCTCTGTGATTAGTACCTACATTTGAAAAACTATCTATTGAAGATGCGAATGGATTAAGTTGGAAAGATTTTTTGTAATTGTTTAGTTTATTACATAAATGTATGTGTTATACGTATTTTGTCCTATGAAAGTTGCTAGAAATCAGGCTTATTAAGGCCTCCAATAATATCTAATATCTTCAATTATTAAAATCGAACTGATTATTGTGTTTATGCAGATGCGATGCAGTTAAAAAGCTACTTTCAAAGTCATGATTATTATTTAAAAGTACTGACCTACCTAATGTTATCCAACCTATCACAATACTTGACAAGACGCGTTTCCTCTAGTCTATAACATCGACAAAGAGTAGATTTCGTCTTTTAGATTTAACGGTTATTATTAGATGTTACTTTAGTGATTATAACCGGGATCAACTCCAGGCTGCTACTAGAAATTTCTTGACAGAGAATAATTTTACTTTTTTTGATTCGGACCATGATTACTAGACCATTGAGACATTAAGGTGATACAATAGTGAGCAATCAACATTAACAGCCATTTCATCTACATATAAAACAAATATCTAGATGTGGCAAAATCAACGAGTGCACAGTTATTGCTAATGTTTGATGAGTACATTAAATAAGTACTTCTTTTTTTGTATAGCAAGTAGTAGGTACACGAATCAGTAGCGAAGTAGGTACATCGATCTTGTTACGCTCAATTTGGATTAACCAAAAAAAAAAAAAAAAAGAACTGGCCACCTGTTACTGTATGATTAACAGAGCGCTCATCGCAGACAGGTGAAAGGTGCGGAGAAAGGCGCCTTTTTCATACCATCATCATATGCACAGATTATATTTATTTAGTGTCATTTTGTTGATGCGCTTTCGGTTTTTTCTAAAGGACGCAGACTAGATTCTACATAGATTGCGTAAAGATTAACGACCATAGAGCAGCGGATCGTGTACCTACCAGTTGTACGTCAGTAAATCTGAGACCATTTTGAGGGACACTGGTGTTCAGTCTATTGCCCGATCCAAACTCTCTACGAGGCTAGACGAGGCAACGTGAGTGCGAGAGTGAGGACGATGCGCTCGTGTCCCCTCGTGTTCCCTCGCTTTTTTTTCGACGAGGTTTTTCGGGCGCAGGTCATATTACGCGAGGATTGAGAGTCTGGATGGCTAGCACTCCTGCAGCCTCCACTCGCCAAGACTCGTGCCGAGAGCCTCTAGGAGGCGCCTCGCGAGCGTCTGGATCGGGCACATGGTACACAATCTATAAACAAATCTTAAATAACAGGTCTTTAGACCTGTCATTTAAGTTTAAGAAGTTTAGGTTTACATTTATGTAAATTCCTAAACTTTTACTCAGGCAACCATTGAATTATTATGCATGCAGGCAACATCACAAAAAGAGTATTTGTAGAGCTGTCAATTTAGTTTAGAGGTTGTGTGTTTGTGTGAAATTAGTAGGTTGCAGTGATAGCAGTAGTTATCACTGCTGCTCTAGTAGTTATGACAGCTCTTCGATACTCTAACTAGACGTACTTGAATCATTAAAACTACTTAGGTCCGTTACATCTTCTTGCATAATCAAAGATGTGTTTATTTAGCATATTTTATTGCTGATTTCAAAAATTGATTAGTGCCTAGAGCTTTATACATTCGGAAGTTATGAAAGTTAAATAAACGAATAGGTTAGTATTCAACTTACCTTTGTGCAACACAGGTACCTAACATTAATGCGGTGGTGAACGTTTTTAACAATCTCTTATGCATAATTCAAGTACGAGACTGTACGAGACTCAAGCGCTCAACTGAAAACGTAATAATTTCATTGAATATTATGTAGGTACTAGAACAGACAACGCTAACGAAATCTGTGTACCGCGAGCAGCAGCCCTCCTCCCGCGCGCCCCGCTCCTTGAGACATAGATGGGACTACTACAATACAGAGGCGACACATTGAGTATATTCTACCTATTGAGAAATCGCATCTGAGAGTTTGATTTACAATGTTTATTTTATAGCACTATGTGCCCCAAACTCGCACTTAAGCAACGTTTATCCGGGACTTGGGTATTCTATTATCTATTAAACCTCGAAAAAATAATAAAACTGCCTCGTTGGTCTACCATTGATATGCTTGACTGCGAATTTTTAGGTCATGGGTTTAATACCTAAGTCAGGTCAAGCCTGGCATTGGAAGTTAGCGGTGCTTTACCCCCGTACCTCGGAGAGCACGTTTAAAGCTGTCGGTCCCTGTACTTATCACTAATTTGTGATAATAGTTGTTAAAAACATAGCTAATTCATTCCCAACTAATTCACCTTTCAAAGAAAAAAACCCGCATTCAAATCGGTTCACCCATTTGAGCGCTAAGGTGGAACAGACAGACACACACACACACATACACACACACACACACATACACACACACACACACACAAACACGTCATACTTATAACACCCCATCGTTTTTGTATCGGAGGTTAAAAATAAAGTGTCTCATCTGCGTAGTTTCTTAGTCTATGAATTTCAGCGAAACATGGCAGCAAGCGCGGTGACGTACCGTAAAACGGGGTGAATAGGGACAAATTTCAACTTCACATAATTAAATTACATGTTTTACCAATAATTCAGTGAACTTACGAGTGAAAAGTAACTCCTTGGCCTTTACTTGTATTTCTTGAGTGGTTGGCACAGTATTGCAGTACACACCCAGGCATATTTAATTGATTTTAAATAGATCTCAAACACGTCACGCTCCGACAGACGCTTCGCGCAGACTAAGTGAGCTAAGGTACGTTTACCATAACTCTTGTTACAAAAAACCAAGTCTCGGCGTCGACTCTATATAATAATTCCTCAAAGAATAATTTCCTGTTTATACAACATTTCGTTGCCCTAATAGCTATATTGACTTGTGATCGGGCAACTCTAAAACAACGATTATGACTGTGACACGCACACAGCTGCACGTACACCGCGGAACCCACCACCCCCCACCCGAATCGGCGTTTTTATATTTTTGCACATTCACAAAAAAGTCGGCCAGACAAAGATGGACCGATGACGAGCAGCGCGCCCGTGCGCCCACCAACAATGCGGTGCAAGCGGGACGGAGCCACTTCTGACGGGTCCGGTGCGAAATAAAAATGTGCAAAGCGCTTCTTTTTTAGAATGTGATGCTTTTTTACGGTAGTCTGCGTTCGCAATTAGTGATGTGCGGTCGTCGAGTATTGAGCATTAGGAATATATGCAAATGGAGTACTTTATAACTACCCGCTGCTGCGTGTACACAATTCGTCGGGGCTTAAAAAGCTTTTGTTCCGATGTTTATTCAGCGGGCTCAAAGGACTGCGGAAGCGCGTCCAAGGTCGCCGCGGTTCTTTGCCTCTTTACGGACCAATATCACTTGTAGATAATGACGTCAGATCTTTTAACGAATCTGTTCCTCATTTTACTGCAATCCTTTTACCGACGAAGCGAGAAGCTCTGCCTTGTCTGCTCTTTAAAAATAAATGCGAACAAAAGGCTCGCGATAAAATGTTTTCAAATTGTTTCATTTTGCGAAATTGGAGTAAATATGGCTATGCTTTAAACATAATGAGAGTATTGTTCCAGGCTCGGAATCACTGAGAAATAAATAAAAATTCGTCGCGACTTCTTACGTCCAACGTTAGCGTGTAATTAAGATAAAAGCATGTCCAAAACTTGCATCAAGAAATGGACTCTTCAGATTGTTGAGTCTATTTTCTATTTTTGAGTCTATTTTCATACATACGTATCTCCGAGTGCATAATAATGCACTGTCCATTTGTTGTTTTTAAAGTCTGCCGCTAGTAATTTAGTCCACATGACTTTGTTGAAACTTAAGACAAGAGTTAAAAAGAGACATGTTTATGTCCTAAACCTGTTTCAACTCAAGTCCGTGTAAAATCAGAGTACCCTCAATAGATCTCAAACTAGGACTTAGAAAACACCTGAGATACATCAGTCTCAATCTTGTTTTTAGTAACGCCTTAAACAGCACTAATAATTTCCAAAGTTATGGTTAGTATGTACCTACATACCTACATGCGCTTATTCAGATGGTTAAACTTTGTGAAACTTTGAACCGTTGCTTCTACCGTCCACTCTGCTGAAACGTGATCGATTGGAGCATAAATTCCTTCACATCACCAGTGAGAAGTACAGAAATAAAATATCGTTTCTCTCCACGGACTGCAGCCTAGGTACGAGTAGGTCTCATCAACTAGAGTATATTAGTCGACAATTGTTTCCCGCTCACGTGCTAGCTTTGAAAGCCCCGCCGACCGTCGCAGCCACTCCAGTCCCCCGAAACATGAAAATGGCTCCCGTATTGCATAGGCTTCAGGTGCATCCTAATCAAAGCCGCGTACTCGTAACGTTAGGAACCGGCGCAACAAATTTTAATGCCAAAAGAAAAAAACACCGACAGCCCAATGCAGCGTATCAGTGTGTGCGTGCACACACACACATAGGCGAGGCCGTGTCGGTGCATGCTTTACGCGCGGAAAAAAGTGCTGCGTTATTGATTTTTCTCTACAGCTCTGGTAGGGGGAGAAGGGGGGGCCCGCCCGCGGCCTGAAAAAGTGTCTGCTGAAAAAACCCGAGACGAAAAAGCACCCCACCCTTTTTAATTGGTAACGTAGTGTCAATAGGGCTAATCCCGGGGCCGTAATAGCCTGCTTTTGTCTCCCGAATGCATTTTTCAGTGTTGCCAGGCGACGGTCTCGGGTCGCGGGTTAGCTTCTTTTGGGCTTTTTAATGAAGAGTTTCAATTGTAATAGGAGCACTCTGCTCCAATCTATTGTTCCAGCTGGTTCGGTGGTGATCTTTAGTTGTTTTAAGCAATCTAACTTGTTATTACTCATAAAAATAACTACTCAAGTACTTATTTTTCAACCGAGTTCAACAAAAGGAGGAGGTTCTCAATTCGTCGGATTGTTTTTATGTAGATATGTTACTATGACGTCGTCGTCGATTAGGTACTCAAAGACGCCTGGGCCGATTTGGAAAATTCTTCTTTTGTTTGAAAGGGTTATGCTTCTCAAGTAGTCCCATGGTTATCCGGTCAGGATCTGATGATGGAATCCTGGGGAAATCGAGGGAACTCTTCAAATGTTATGGTATAGATTGAAGTCGGTTTAATTTTTCCTAAAATATAGCTTGATGGTTTTACGATATTTCCAGGGACTTTGAAAATAAACTCCAGGATAGCAGGGACAGTTGTGAAGAAACAAGACGTCGAAACACCGTGTACTTAGAACAAGTACCTACACAGAACCTCGGTATCACCTGACCCTTCGTCGATTTCGTTTTCTACGTTATCAACTGCTTATCACGTTTCTTAGAGTACCTTAGGCGTCATTAAGTTAGTATCTAACGTTAATGGCTTCATTGATCTATAGTCCTCTTAAGCTAGCTTATTTGTTGTGGGTCATGACTCAAGAATTCCCGGGTTCGATTGGGGTTTCCTGTCACGAATTTCTCAGTAGCAGCCCGGGGTTAGAAAGTTTGGAAGACACACCTCCATAGTTACACGGTATTCGATACACAAGAGGGGAAGTGTTCGATGCACTACATAGGCTATAATCTGGCAAGCTGATGTTAATCCGTTTAACCGGTTTAAACGAAAATTAGTACAGAGTTAGATTGCGTCCCGGACAACTTTTATTCCGGAAAAGCAAATAGTTTCCTCAGGATTTTAAAAACCTAAATCCACAAGTCGTGGGCATTATCTAGTTCCTTATAAAATTGGTATAGGAGAAAAGCTGTTACTGCGCATAGTTACTTTTCTTTTTTTATTTGACCCCGTCATTGTTAGTTGATGAACACAAACAATGAGCGATGCGAGTCCACTGCACGTATCGCGTAACAAGCAATGAACTTGGTCACTTACCCCGCCGTCTGTCTGTCCGTCTGCGCTTATTGATGTCAAGTAGTTGCGTAAGGCGCGGTCAATGCCGCCCCGACGCTTCGCCGACAGCTGAGAGGCACACTAGCGACTGTCGCACGGCAAAAAGTTGCACATCGCGCGTAACAAACAATAAACTTGGACTTACTAATCAATGAACTTGTTCACTTATCCCGCCGTCTGTCTGTCCGTCTATGCTTGTTGTTATCAAGTAGACTGCGAAATACGCGGTAAATGTCACCCTGACATTTTACCAACAGCTGTAACTAAAGTTGCACACCCCGCCTAGCAATCAATAAAATTGGTTACATAAACTTTTGTCAAGTTGGTGAGACCCATAGATTATATGTCATGGATTCTGTGGATCGTCAGTCTTAAATAAGTGTCAGTATAAATTCTAGACTTCTAAACAATATCTTAGACCTAGGATAACCGACAAGATATTATATATCCATTTCATATATGAAATGCTTGCTGGTCAATCTTAATTCTTTTCAACATGTCAAATCTTACGAAGTGCAGAAGTTGTAAATCAAATAGAATGAAACTATATTTTCCATGAAAAAATCCTACTCCCTTATAACTACGTCACAAGGACGCGATATAAAGTGTTAGCAGCTATTGACAGCAGAAAATAAAAATCCTCTTTGTGTCTGTCCATGTTGCAGTCGTTATGGCTTTGGCATTTTGTCGTAGCAATGTCTGCGACAAAAAATCTCTAGTGTGCTCGTAAACGTATTGTAATAAAACGCATACAATTTGCATACATATCTGCATAATACATAATACCGCGTGCGTGTTTAACAAGAACTGTGTTGAAAGTTTCGAACGAATTGACCTCGAAAAGTGAACCCAGTCAAGTGCGAGTTCAAAATATGTCGCTGAATTTGCATACCACCTTAGTAGATAAATTAGTAGGTACTTAAACTAAAGGATGATGAAATTGGGCCCATGAAACTTAAATAAATAAATATAATCTATCATAATATTCTGTATGTGTAAATATATAATATTGCCTTGTTGGTCTAGTGGTTAGCATATTAGATTGCAGGTCACGAGGTCCTGGGTCCGATTCCTGGGTCGGGCAAATAATTGGTAGGTACTGGGTTTTTCTGTCTTTTGTCTTGTTTTCAGTCAAGCCCAAATTAGACGGTTCATTTTTCGGTTGATTTTTGCTTTCACTTTCGAGGCTTCATCGAAGAGTCATCGAAAATGAACCGTCTAAACACCGACCGTTCACAGGACCTGTGCCATAGCTATCGTATCGTGCATCGTTCATCGCAAAAATGAACGATGAACGGGGCACCGTCTAATTTGGGCTTTTGGCTCATTTCATGACCAAGCAGTTAGAAGTGCGGGCGACGGTCGAACTGAATCGACAAATTGCAGCACAAAGTGCACATAAAACAATTCGCCGATCGCAAACCCTGACCTCGCTAATGGCTACAAGTGGGTGAATTGGCGCGGACGTGACGTCACGCACTTCCGCTCCTAATTACGCACAACTTGGAAACGACGAACTTGCCGCTCCCGGCCACACTGCGAGAGCTTGCAGTAATAAGGGGAAGTAATGTGTTTCACGCTGTGATAGCCTAGTGGTTAGGACGACCGACTTCTAATCGGAGGTCGTGGGTTCGATCCCGGGGCACGCACCTCTAACTTTTCGGAGTTATGTGCGTTTTAAGTATTTAAATATCACTTGCTTTAATGGTGAAGGAAAACATCGTGAGGAAACCTGCATGCCTGAGAGTTCTCCATAACGTTCTCAAAGGTGTGTGAAGTCTGCCAATCCGCTTGGCCAGCGTGGTAGACTATGGCCAAAACCCTTCTCACTCTGAGAGGAGACCCGTGCTCTGTAGTGAGCCGGTAATGGGTTGATCATGATGATGATGAATGTGTTTCAAGCTCGACACTATGCAGCCTTTATGTTTCTAACCGACTAGACTTTAAAAAACGGAAGTTATCTGGGGCAATTTCAACAAAGCCGTTTTTTCTTGAATTTCGGTGGACTTTTTTATTATTAAGTTTTTTCAACTTTGAACTATGGTTTATTGTTCTTCTTGTTATTGTTTATGCTCTTATTGAATGCCATCAACATATGTCTTATACACTCGTGAGAATACGTGTTTAAAATTTTAATGCCACCGAAATGATAAAACTAGACACCGAAATGATATAAGTAGCCACCGAAATGATAGAAACTGTCCACCGAAATTAAAATTCACTGAAAATATATTAAATATACTACTGAGCAGCCTCAACCATACACTTTAACTAAATAGATGCACTCTTAGCAAGTCTGAGTCTTGTATACTATCATGAGTGACAATGTGTTAACCTAGTTACGTATGTTCTACTTAATTTTAGATATTCCTCTGGATTTCACACAAAAAAATGCACCTACCTACAATAAAAGGAATAGAATAAAACTAAATGAAAAGACATATATTTTAATTAACGATTTTAATCTTAGCTTAGCAATAATCAGTCTTTTAATTTCTACTATTCTAATAATTTCGCACTTACTTAAACACAGTGTAAACTCTATATGAGATTTCAGAGTAGTCGTTAAATGAAGAGAAAAAAAAATCAATATTATGATGCATACAGTGACTAATAAAGTATACAGTTTGAAAGTCTGTGACCAACCAAGAATATGATAACGTATAGATAATGCAGATGCATTATTTGACTGTGTATTTGAAGTTCCATTAGATTCTAAATCATCATTGATAATTGAGTGTGCCACTAAGGTTTGTCGAGTTGTCTGAATTTTGTATTTTTTTTTTTCTTATAATAATATGCTTTCGAACTGGCTGCGTTTTTTTTGCATAGGTTTCGGAGCTTGTGAGAATTTAATGCACTCCTCGAAAAAATTAATCCTGTAGCTTTTCTTCTTGCATATCTCTCTCTATCTTTTCTAAGAAACTCTTCTCGATCGCTTTTAATTCGTTGTTTTTTTTCTGTTCGTATACTTAATCTTCTTTTTTCCTTTCTCTCATCTTTGGTCAATGTTCGTCTCGGCATTCTAAAAAAAAAGTACGTCAATGATAGTTAGTAGATTAGTAGATTACAATCAACTTTGAATTCACCTGATACTTTAAAATAAATAATGTTATGTGCGTAAGTATTTAAATATCACTTGCTTTAACGGTGAAGGAAAAAATCGTAAGGAAACCTGCATTCCTGAGAGTTCTCCATAACGTTCTCAAAGGTGTGTGAAATCTGCCAATCCGCTTGGCCAGCGTGGTAGACTATGGCCAAAACCCTTCTCACTCTGAGAGGAGACCCATGCTCTGCAGTGATCCGGTAATGGGTTGATCATGATGATTTTACAAAAAACTGATGAACAAAAAATCAAAACTTACCTATATTTTAAAATACATAGGTGCTAAGCTCGTTATCTACTAGAATTTTCCTTTTTGGTTTGGTTTTCGTTTATTTTTCAGTGTTTTTGACCACCTACCTTCTACCTACCAACAGTTCATGTATTCTTTTTGCGACCATTTCATAAACTTTCTCTATTGAGTAAAAAAAAATTAGTGTAGAACCAAATATGGGGAAAATCGGTGTACAGGTTCAATATTTTGATGATATAAGTAAGTGTACACTTATGTCAATTTGTACATATGAATTATATGAACGTAGGTATAATATAGTTACTAAAAACTCCCTAAAAGTATGTTAATTACGATAGCGAAAAAATTATCAAAATCGGTTCATTAGTCTTTGAGATAATTGCGGCCATACATACATACAAACATACATTCGTACGGGTCAAATACATAAACTCTTTTTTTGAAGTGGTTTAGTTAAAAAATTACCTGCTGGCCTGAATTTTCATCGAAACAAAAAATAATGTACAAAATAATAAAACAATCCACCGAAATGAGACAATTAAACACCGAAATGATAAAGCAATCCACCGAAATGAGATAATTAAGATTTAAAAAAACCGAAATGAGAATTTTTATCATTTCGGTGAGTTTTTTGTCATTTCGGTTGACAATTTAGCCCACCGAATCCACCGAAATGATAACACCGAAATTAGAAATACGGACAAAAATAAGCATTACAAGAAGACTATTTATTACAAGATGATATGAATATTACACAAATAAACGTATTGCCATTACGCACTCTTGAATAGTTTTTTATATGTATTAACTAATTGCAAGACAAGTTATACCTGTACACGGAAATGATAAGAAGTTTGTCACATGCCACCGAATTGAACTACTTACTTTTTTTACGGGAACACGCAGGCAAGCGGCGCATGTCCTCCCACGATAAGCACATAGACCACACTGTTACCTACATTTTAAGCGCACGAAGGGGGAGCTAGAGTTGTACTATGCAAAACTACAATCGATTAAAAAAAAACACCGAGATGAGAGAACTTTCTGGGACACAAGCATTTTTACTTACCAGTTATTAAACTAAGTAGATGTTATCATAAAAATATTTTATAACTATACTGTCACTATTCACAATTTAAATAAAAGTAGCCATATACCTAAATAAGCAATACTTTTTGATTTATGAGGGAAATTACATTGAAAAAGGTTGTGAGGACAGCTACCGAAATGATAAATTCGGGGCTTTAAAAATTTTTTATTTCCTAAACTGCAGTCCTAATCAATAAATATTTATTGTCTCGCATAGGTATCTACCTATTCTACCTAGAAAAAAATATTAGATCTTTATACTAACGTTGGACAGTACCGATTTCACCCATGCCGTGCGAATTTTGCTGTTGGGAAATCCACCCATCTATTTGACGCGTATATGTATGTGTTATTATTGGGCCTGCAATATTTACATATTATGTAATTAATAGCCCGCCAACCCGCATTGGAGCAGCGTGGCGGGTCTAAGCTCTAAATCCCTCTCTCCTATGAGAGAGGAGGCCTGTGCTCAGCAGTGGGACGTTAAAAGGCTATAGTAGTGGTGGTGGATGCATGTATGTTTGTCCGCGGATTTCTCCGAAACTGTTAATCGGATTGTGACCATTCTTTTTATTGGCTTACCCAAACCGATTTTGATGAAACTTGCACTGTTGAAGTAAATACTTCAACAGTGTAAGTTTCATCAAATTCGGTTCTGTAGTTTTCGAGATAATATGGACTGTTAAGACCGCAGGTTGATCTGTGGTTACTGGTTAGACACAGCGAAAGTCTTCAGTAGGGAAGGGAAATAAATGTATTTCAACTTTCAAGTTCGACAAGCAGCCTGTATTTTATGATATGTATAATAATTACCTACTTGTAATTCCCGGTCATGGCGCCACCAAATTATAGACTTATGTATTTAATGATTGATTGAATGACATAGAGACATCCTAAATAGTATTTTAATCAACGCATCTCAAGAGGAGGGTTAAAATATTACAAAACGAAAATATGACGAAGGCTACTTACTCGTACCTATCAAAAGTTGTAAGCGTTAATTTAGCGGCAGACTTCGAGGAAAATGTGTGGTCCAAGTACAAGCGGATAGTTCTGTGACTACTATCCTTAATATAGGAAATAGGCTTCGTATCACTTAAGCTGGAAAATTGCGAATGTAAATACAAACATAATAATTTTTACATGATTATAAGTCCGTAAAAGTTAATCCAAACAAAAACATTTCATGTGAATAATAAGGCCAACTTCCTATCAAAAAGTTTCGGCCATTAAAAGTACTGATATCAAAAATTATGACCAAGTCCTTTGCTAGGCTCGATAAATGAAACCATACAGTTTTAGAAGGTATATCTTCTTCGATCACCCTCAAGCTGTCATATCATTCCTAATGATCCTGTTAAAATATTTTTAAATAATTTATGTCTTACTAATAACACTATAATATGAAGCTCATTTGGGACTGAGAATAGTTTTATTGTTTTCAACTTGACAACATTTTTGCACTCCTTTGAATTTGTTTAATTTAAAAAATGTTGCCAAGTTGAAAACAATAAAACAATTCTCAGTCCCAAATGAGCTTCATATTATAGTGTTATTAGTAAGACATAAATTATTTAAAAATATTTTAACAGGATCATTAGGAATGATATGACAGCTTGAGGGTGATCGAAGAAGATATACCTTCTAAAACTGTATGGTTTCATTTATCGAGCCTAGCAAAGGACTTGGTCATAATTTTTGATATCAGTACTTTTAATGGCCGAAACTTTTTGATAGGAAGTTGGCCTTAATATTCACATGAAATGTTTTTGTTTGGATCTCACTCCTTTTTTTTAAGTATTTCAAAGTTAATGCAATAAGTATAATGAAGTCTTTTTTCTCTCTTACGCTTCAGTATAATTAGAAATAGAACCCTATCACATTTTACGGTCTGATTAGATGTGGTTTAATCTTCAATACATAGTATAAAACAAAGTCGCTTTCTCTGTTCTAATTGGGTGAATTTTTATTTTGTTCGTCTGTCTGTCAAAATCACAGATAACAGAAACTCCACTCCAGAGTATTTCCACTCAGTGGTCAGTTTCAGAACTTAGAACCATACGGCTTAACTAACTAAGAGAAGATTTTGAGTATTTGACTCTCATTAAGTTTAATGAATAGTATTAGATATTAGTGATACCTAGTAGCCGGAATCAACAGGACACCAAAGTCTCCTCCAAACCTCCAAAGTCGGCCACCCATCCATTTCCTGACTTGGGTCAAGGTTGCTTATCAAAATTATTAAGAAAATCGCGCTTCTGGTTTTATTGGCAAAGACGAATCTCAAACTACTGGAAGGAACGGGCTTAGGCACACAGATAGCTATTAATGTGGCGTACGACATCCGCAAAGAAAGGATTTTTGAAAATTCAACCCCTTAGGGGGTAATATAGGGGTTTGAAATTTGTGTAGTCCACGCCGACGAAGTCGCGCCCGCGACTTCGATAAAAAAATATACCTCTTGGCGTTTTATTATTTACCTACACTTTACTTTTTATTAGAACTCAAGACCAGTAAGATTGACCCCTTGCTAGAAAACTTAAAAAGTCACATCTCCCTAAATAGTGCACCGATTTCGATGAAACAAGAACCATATATAGCTTCGAATAAAGTAAAATACATTTATTAAAACAAAATGAAAATTTGTTCAGTATTTTTTGTGTGATGTGGGAACAGACAGATTTTTATATATCTTTGAATTGGTCAGTGTCTGATGCAACTTTTGGACATTTTTCGATTTTTTCCTTCATATACACACTAAGACTCATCTTCTTACCAAATTTCAACATTCCACATACACGGGAAGTGCGTCATAATTTTGATCAGTCAGTGAGTAGGTCTTGTTTTATGTGATTTTCAAACCTCTGTATCTCAGAAACGGTTCAACTTGAAAATTTGAAACTTTCAATTTATCATCACATCCACGAGTTTAACTTATATTTCAAATTTCGTAGGATTACTATCCCGCGAACCAGAGTTATGAGGGGGGTCAAAACAGCTCGAAATGGATCGTGTAAATAACACACTCATGCGACAAGGCCGGAGGAACTTGGCCTGGCGCACTTCGTGCGCCTAGATATTTTGCTTTATCCGGTTCGTTTGTTATGTGCTGTTTTTAACCCCCGACGCAAAAACGACGGGGTGTTATAAGTTTGACGTGTCTGTGTGTGTGTGTGTGTGTGTGTGTGTGTGTGTGTCTGTCTGTTCCCCTGTGGCGCTCAAACGGGTGGACCGATTTGAATGCGGTTTTTTTTGTTTGAAAGGTGAATTAGTCGAGAGTGTTCTTAGCTATGTTTGATGAAAATCGGTCCAAGATGGCCGCCGCTACAAAATGGCGGATGATATATTTTTTCACAACTCCCTTGATATGGGTATCAAATGAAAGGGCTTGACTAGTAGAATAGCACTATTGCAAATTCAAGATGGCCGCCGCCACTAAATGGCGAATGTCGGGGGTTTTTTAAATTTTCAATTTACACTTGTTACACTCTTGCACTATTTTAGAAAATGGCATTTTTTTTAGAAAATGTTGTTAGCCACGTTGGACTGCATTGACATTGGACCGCTCCATTTTTTTTGACGTGATAACGTCTTATAAATCGATTAACGCCGGCCGCACGCACAAAAAAGTATGACTCATTGTCACGTAACGCCTAGCCGAGCATGCAAGCGAGAGCGCGGAACAAGCGATAGAGAGGCTGTTTTTGTTTTTGTTTTGTTTTTGGAGAGATGTTTTCTTATGACGTTGTCGGGTAAAATTATCGTCCGTAAACCAACTTTACAGACAACCAATTTTTTTTTATAAAGAATATTAGCCACGACGAACATAATACCCCTTTCCCCTTGAACCACCTAAGCGAAATTAGATGTGAATTGTACTTTGAAGTATCTTGATACGGGAGAGAATATTTAAGTTCACAAGCCACGCTCTGAGCTTGTGTTTGTACCACACTTTAAGTAGCGTGTTCCGTGCATAGAGAAAATAATAATAAATAGAGCTGGCATAATGTCCTATAGAAATTAGTGGATCGGAAAATAGCTCAAGCTTATCAAAATTTTCATAAGTGTGAAAGAGACAACATTACATTTTTGACATAATAATAAAACAGTTTGCGGCAGACTCGTGACTTAAGATGGCCTCCCTAAAATGTATACATGAACACTCACACACGCACAACTTGAGACATCACAATGAACACGCGCCATTTTAGGTTACAGTATTGTGCATGTATGATACCTAATCTAAGCGTGTGTGAGTGTATTTTTGGCACGTTTTTAAAGTAGGTATGGCTGCTCCATTAGTCTATCTCTATGGTTCCGTGGCTTCCCATGTTCGCGCGACGTCTCCCGTATATAAACGTTCTCCTGCAAATCGAATAGACGAAGCCAAGTGAAGCTCTTATGCCCATTGCATAGAGGCTATTATTAGAATTAGTTATTGTGGCTTATACATACTCGTTGTACAAGGAGAACATTGATATCGGAAAACTGTAGAAATACATAATCTTATGATATCGATGACGTTTCGGTTGTGTATGACTATATTGATAGGTCTGCAAATAGTGCTTTTTCAAAATGTTTCTTGCTGAAAAGGATATCATAATTTTTATAACTGTTTAATCTATCTTCTATAATATAATAAAACTGTAACAGATCCAATTCTGTACATTGAATATATTTTGTAAATTTTTACTGGAGGACACTGTATAATCGATACTGAATCCAAAACTGCAATTTTTTTCATTTTTGTCTGTCTGTCTGTCTGTCTGTCTGTCTGTCTGTCTGTCTGTCTGTCTGTCTGTATCTTGGCCGCGCATCACGCCGAATCTACTGGATGGATTCGAATGAAACTTGGTACGATTTGAGTTTATACTCCGAGGTAGGACATAGGATACTTTTTATCCCGAAATTCATCACGGTTCCCTTGGGAGAGGGGAAGAAAGTTAAAACGTGTATTTAGCCGTAATTCATCAACGCGTAGTTCGATTTAACTCATTCTTTTTTTGTTAGAAAGGTAGTACTTTAAGTATTTTCCCGTAAATATTTCAAGGTCATAGGTTTTTTAGTTTAGAAATGACAGACATTACAACCCTAATTATTGGGTTCAAATAACTTGGGACCCGGATCTTTGAACGTACGGCTTATTTTAAACTGGTGTGCGTTTAAATTTGTTGTAAAAAAAATGTTTTTCGGTCTGTCTATTTGTTCCAGCTAATCTCCGAAACGGCTGGATCAATTTTAATGGAACTTTCAATGGCAGATAGGTGATGTTATATGGAGTAACTTAGGCTACATTTAGTTTAGGTACAAAAAAGGATTATGGGATCCAATCCGATCCTATATAAAAACCTATATAACCACGCGGACGAAGTCGCGGGGGTCAGCTAGTTTATTTTAATTTAGAGATTGTGTGCAACTGAATGAGCACAACTGTTTTTAAAATGAGATGCGTAATTGAGGATTATTTTATTCTGATTTACTTAATTGTGTAAAGAAATTATGACATTACCAACTCGTATTTTAGGAGATGCCTATTTAGATTCAGAATTTTTATTGTTTACAATTTTTTTTAATTGATTTCTTTCGTGCTAGTAAAAGGAACATATTAGGTATATATTATGTAAAGTAGAGAAGAAGGAGAAACTTTTAGACAATGCACTATTTCTAAGGGCATATTATATCAAAAGATTTAGCTGGAAATACGACTAGGCACACGTTTACAACTATATTTT
Source organism: Melanargia galathea (assembly GCA_920104075.1). Taxonomy (NCBI): domain Eukaryota; kingdom Metazoa; phylum Arthropoda; class Insecta; order Lepidoptera; family Nymphalidae; genus Melanargia; species Melanargia galathea. The sequence continues at coordinate 3,253,742 of OV049872.1, read as the reverse complement.
CATAATTTCAGATTCGATGTTGTTGAAAACGTTAACGTAATTATAGCTGCAAGCTTATTAACAATTCAAATTGATAAGTTAACTACCTCATTAGTTTGTACTGGCTAGAAGCCTAAGCAGCTGTGTATCTGTGTATCTTGACTTTTTATATCGATGGTGCATAGACAAAATTGTAAACGGTCGCCGGTTATGGCTTATTTATGTGTTTTTACCGCTTTATTTATACGCTGATGTGCTTGATACGGCGCGGCGCGCTGCTCAGCGATTTGTGTCGGTTTCAATCGTAATTAAATGGCATTACGAATTTTGTGTGATTCATGACTTCGACAATTTCGTAGATTTTGGATATGGATTATTTATTTATTTTTTAACCCCCGACGCAAAAACGACGGGGTGTTATAAGTTTGACGTGTCTGTGTGTGTATGTGTGTGTGTGTGTGTGTGTATGTGTCTGTCTGTTCCCCTGTAGCGTACAAACGGGTGGACCGATTTTTTCACAACTCCCTTAATATGGGTATCAAATGAAAGCGCTTGGACTAGTAGAATAGCACTATGCAAATCCAAGATGACCGCCGACACAAAATGGCGAATGTCGGGGGTTTTTAAATTTTTTAATTTATACTTGTTTATTTAGTAACTAGATGATGCCCGTGACTACATCCGCGTGGATTTAGGTTTCTTAAAATCCTGTGGGAACTATTTGCTTTTCCGAGATGAAAGTTGTGTCAATTTCCCGGACGCAAGCTACCTCTGTACCAAATGTATAATTCGGTTAAACGGATGAATCTTTAAGAATCCCGTGGGAACTTTTTAATTTTGCGGGATAAAAAATGTCCTATCCCGTCCCCGGGATGTAAACTATCTCGGTACCAAATTTCATCAAAATCGGTTAAATGGTTGTGAAAAGCTAGCTGACAGATACAATTTCGCATTAATAATATTATTAAGTACCTAGTATGGATGAGATTTCATAAAACTGTGATTCGACCCCTAAAATTAGTCAAATCTATGTTAGAATCGACTGATTTTTTAAGAGTCACTCAAAAGCTAATAAAGATTTGCGTAGACATATTGTGACATGCCATAACCAAATAAAGGGTGGTTCTATGAGGGTAGTCTATTTCAAGGGGTTGTCTATTTGCCATTGGTGCTAGGCATTGTGAACTAATGCCAGACATATGCCGGATGGGATGATAAGCTTAGGTCATGCTTTGGTGCGCTTGATTAGCCTAAGTTAATCGACTTTGAAATTGTAATTGTAATCTGACTTGAAATTGTTTCTGCGGGTTACGTTACAAAGTTAACTAGATACCTACCTAAATAAATAAAAAACAAACCTTTTTGTCCGCGGGGATTTAAGTTTTAAAAATCTCGCGGAACCTCTTTGATTTTGGAAAATTAGCCTGGAATTTCGGGTGGAAAATTAGCCTGTCTTAAGTGCCAAATTTCGTTATGATCCGTTTAACGGTAGATTTTTAAAAATTCCGCGGAAACTATTTGATTTTTTTTGAATAAAAAAGTAGCCTGTGTACTTTGAGGAATAATAATTCAATGCCTGTATACGTCTTGAGATGCAAGTTATCTCTTCGCCTTTCGTCAATATCCATTCAGCGATTAGGTGAACCGTGAAAAGTTGACAGGCAGACAGACAAACAGATTTACTTTCGCATTTATTAATATGGATTACTTATATTGTAAACCAGCATAAACATTAACACATTATTTATTTATCACCAATTGAAATACGGCAAAAAGAAAACAGAAAGCAAAGCAAGACAAGTTTCGGTAACCGGGGTAAAGTCCACCTGTGTAGACCCTGCGAAGCTATCTTTCCGCCTTTCGTCAAGATCCGTTCAGCGGGTAAGCCGAGAAAAGTTAACAGACAGACAGACAAAACAGTTATGTACCTGTGCATTTATTAGTATATACAGATTATGTAAACCAGTACATATAAATTAACACATTGTTTATTTATTACCAATTGAAATACGGCAAAAAGAAAACAGAAAGTAAACAAGACAAGTTTCGGTAACCGGGGTAAAGTCCACCTGTGTAGACCCTGCGAAGCTATCTTTCCGCCTTTCGTCAAGATCCGTTCAGCGGGTAAGCCGAGAAAAGTTAACAGACAGACAGACAAAACAGTTACGTACCTGTGCATTTATTAGTACGTATATACAGATTATGTAAACCAGTACATATAAATTAACACATTGTTTATTTATTACCAATTGAAATACGGCAAAAAGAAAACAGAAAGTAAAGCAAGACAAGTTTCGGTAACCGGGGTAAAGTCCACCTGTGTAGCTGTAGGCCCGCGAAGACCCCGCCCTTGAACTTGGCCGTGGCCTTGGCGGGTCAGTACCTACACGCGCCGCAGTGTGCCACCCCCTTTATTTACGCGTTACAAATAACAATACAATGACGAGGGTGGATCGAGCGTGCGTCGCGTTGTTAGGGGCTCGAGTCAATTTTAAATACCGACTTCGAAAAAGGACCTCGTTTTTGATCTATCTATTATGTTACAACTAGCTGATGCCCGCGACTTCGTCCGCGTGGATTTATGTTTTTTTTAAATCCCTTGGGAACTCTATGATTTTCCGGGGTAGAAAGTATTTTTGTGGCTTTTTATTACAAACCAAAGAAAATGATAAACACACGTCCGGGAATCATACAGGAAAATAGAGAATCTCTATTTCAAAGTTAGGTCAGGGTTAGCTACATACTTCAGATTATGTAATGAGACAATCACACTATCACACTAATATTATAAAGGTGAAAGTTTGTGTGTGTGTGTGTGTTTGTTATTCTTTAACGCCGCGACTACTGAACCGATTTGGCTGAAATTTTAAATGGAGATAGATTATGACTTAACACAGTCTACTTTTTATCCTGGAAAAATCCACAGTTCCCACGGGGTTTAAAAACCGAAATCTATAGCTACAGCTACGGATAGATTACTATAGTAAACTTCCTTGAAAGTAAGTATAAAGGTTGGAAAAGGGAGCGCGAACGGGAAACCGGAAATCCACGAGTCCCTCGGGACTTGTGAAAATACGGAATTCACGCGGCCGAAGCCCCGGGCAGAAGCTAGTTTTTCCTAAATTATAGTTTGTTTCTAGACAATCTCTTTTGTATTTTTCTAGACAATTTGTATACGCTACTAGACCGCGTCTCGGGCGTTCTCCTGCGGGGTAATTGGGCGGTGGAAGTGTGGTGGAAGTGTTAACAGCTGATTACCGGCGCACCGTGAAGCGGAACATCGCCGCTCTGATCTACATGCTGGCGGTAGTGTAGACTGTAGCCAACCACATACCGCTACAACTGTACACTGTACACCGACTAACAGACTCGCGAATTATTTCTATCTTAGCAAAAAATTCGGTTGAATCGATTCGGAGCGCGAAAGGAGTTTTATTTTTACCCGACTGCGCGAATCAAAGGGGTGGTAATGTGTTTATCAGTCTATGTAATTATGTATGTGTCTATATAGTATGTATGTATGTTTGTTCCTTTGTGGCACTCTAGAGACCAAACGCGTGGGCAGGTTTCTTGACAGAAAAACCCGATATCTCATAATTTTCGGCCCGATCCGGGAATCGAACCCAAGACCTCGTGAATCCAAGTGGACTGCGCCAACCGCTAGACCATCAAGGCATTTACTAGTACATTAATAACAATTTACTAGTACATCAATCGAAGATTTAACAGACTGTCTATAAGTTTTTGAAGCTACGTTTATGTTAAGATTAAACTTGAAACACGAGATTAGGAGATAAGCGACATCCGTACAAATTAATATCAATAGGATTACATGCAGCTCGATGTTTTTATCCGACAATCTAAATCTCTATCCAGTGAGTACCTAGTGGCTGGTACTAAGTGGACGGTTCCACGAAAACGCCCCTTCCGGTGGCACTCACCTCGCTGGGAAAACCTTTTGCAATGCCTTACCTTCACAATATCAATGCACATGTTACAAAATGACAATTACTTTAATGTTATAGAATGTAAATCGTAGAGGCTAGACTTATACTTTCTCTTAGCGTAGAGGCTACCTCAATACTTTTAAACGTCTCATACATATTGACCAACCGCACTCGGCATAATATGACGGTTGTGGGTTTTCGTAATGATCAACAAAATACTAACAATATTCGGTCATCGTGTTTGCACATTTTCTTTGAGCGCTGTGGTCTTATAAGTGGGAAGTCTCGGGTTCGATTCTTGACAGTGGCAATTTGGGATTTCTCTAATTTCTGAATTGCCTCTGGTCTGCTCTGATAGGTGGATTCAGCCGTATACATCGACCAGTACTCATGTTGGATTGCTGTCCCATCGGAACATGGGACTCATAGCCAGGAGTGAGGCAAAACAGAAACACATGTGGTTGCGCACACACGTGCTCAGTTGAGGTTGGACGCTTCAGCACCCCAACGTCATCCTAAGCCGAGGTCCGAGCCTCACAGGAGGCTGCCATAGGACGACGTTGCCCCCAATTTTCATCGAGCTCTTGGGCTCAAGCCCCTCTAACCTTGCCCAAACCCCCCCGGTGACGCTGTAGCGGCTATTAAGGCCTGGCCTAGTCCTGAGTGACGGCGCACCGCGTACGGCGGACTGCGGAGCGGATTGACGCGTCGTACTTGTCCTCGGTGAACGCCGAGAAGTGCACAACACAGTCAACAGTTGATGCGGCGTTTACTCCGCCTGCGCAGTGCGTCGTCACTCAGGACCAGGGCGCAGCTTACTCCATTCGAAAAAAAAAATCTGTGGCCGAAATTCCGAACATTACTGTTATTATTTATTCACGATTAGGAGTCATTAAAGGCGTTAATCAGCATCACGTGTGAGGTCGCGCTTGGCGAGTTTACAAACATCACGTGTGTAGCACAGCGGCTGTAGGCTGCTGGTTTACACAAACCTGCGCACGGGCGCGTCCGGCCGCGATAACGATGCCTTCACCACAGCATTTCAAGCTTCCTCTTCACAATCGGCGACTATAGACGACTAGCTTCTGCCCGCGGCTTCGCCGCTCGCTCATGAATCACGCATGAAAATCCGTTTAATAGTTTTTGAGTTTATCGCGAACAGACAGACGCGGTGGGGGAATTTGTTATAGAATGTAGTGATAGTGATTTCGTATTCGGGGCTGTGGGGCGGAAATATATTATTTTTTGTAATGAGAGGTTGGATCTATAAGAATAGATATACCGAATTATTTTAGTTCCCTTTATTTTAAAGTCCTTTTATTATATCAAAGGACAAAAAAAAAAACTATTTTAGTTTTTGGCTAAATCCTAATTTTCCTGGACCAATAGGTACTTACTCAAGAACGAGAATCATGATATTGAACTTTGACTAGGCGTACCTACCAGTCTAATGCACAAGCCGCAAGCATGAATAATAAGTAAGTTATTAATAATAGAAAGTCGATAATATTATTAATAATATAAAGTGTAATAATTAATAATAGTTCGCACGGCGGAGTGTCCACTTCGACCTTGACCTTTAGGGCGGGATGCACTGCATTTGCATATGCAGCCGTGGTGCGATTACCGCGGAACTGGTTATAACGACCGACGCGACTGGTTGTGACTTGTGAGATGCTCGACTGGAAAGGTGGTATTGGTTCGACGAAATATCATAATCCCTTCTATAATATTCTGACTTATATATCTATACTAATATAATAAAGCGGAAGAGTTTGTTTGTTTGTTTGAACGCGCTAATCTCAGGAAGTACTGGACCGATTTCAAAAATTCTTTCACCGTTGGATATGTACGTGATCCTTGAGTGCTATAAGCTATATATTATGTACCACGGGCGAAGCCGGGGCGGACCGCTAGTGTATAATATACCTACCTACTAATATTTCCTACTACTTACCTAATGTTTGTCTATATGTCTTCTATGCACTGCTCATCCGATTACGATGAAACTTTGGTGAATTGTTCTGCCATTCGGCATACGATCAAAGGTTTCTTCCAACGAAAAAATCTGTATAAAAATGAATGTTTGTTTGTTTGTTCTCTATGCGTTGCTAAACCATACTTTGCGTGGCATTGCAATGCATGCATGCCGGGAACAGCTATTAATACTCGTATTATAAATCTTACTTTAAATCTATGTAAAAGTTCACTTATTAACTAGTTCATAACAGAGCTTAGTGCTTATGGATCGACGCGATTTTGTTTCGTGATAGATATACCTACCTAGAATAGAATAGAATAGAACAATACTTTATTGCACAAACAAAGAAAAAGTACAGTTGAAGAGAGCTTAGGCACTACAGTTTTACACGCAAAGGCGGTCTTATCGCTTAGAGCGGTCTCTCACAGACAACCTTTGGCGAGAGGAGCAAGGTGAAAGAATGGGATGCTGCACTAAATAAACATTTATTCTACAATAGATAAATGTATAAACTACATAATATACAGACCAAAGTGGACATTAAAAATAAATAAATATGATTATGTAAATAGTTAATATCTGGAGTATCTGGAGAGTGACAAGGTATACTTATTATCCCGGGAAAATATAAACGGTTCTAATAACCGTTGTGGCACGGTTTAAAACTTTTTTAATATTTGCCACATTTTGTAAAGATCCGCAGAGCGACGACGACGAACTGAGTCACTTTCGCATTATAATAATATTATAGATTGCATAAATATGCACAAAATCTATGCACGCACCTGACCTTGAACTTTAGGATGCAGGCGGTTTTGCATACGGAATACCTACACATAGCCGACGGCGCGCCGATTAGCGCCCGACCAGTCCTCCGACGCAACTGGTTTCCGAGACGCTCGGGAGGTAAAGTGTTAACGATAAATAAAATATGTAGTCGGATTTAACAAGATGAAATTCAAAAACTAAAATCCAATTATTTTTGTACCTGTATAATTTTTAACCAACATTAAAAAAGGAAACTCTGTATTCGACCCATAAATGTAACCGACATATGTTCGCGAATATTTCAAAAACAATGAACCGATTTCGATGATTTTTACACTATTGTAATCTACGTACTTTCAGAACGGTCTTAGTATTTAATACACCTAGTTATCTTTCCTATGTACGAAGTTATACGCATAAATGACCCATATGTCACTAATATTTTTGATTGGTAGGTAGGTACACCGATTTCTCTGAGATTGCTTGTTTTGTAAAACATGTAGTTTCGGGATTTAAGTACACACTAAGACCTCTTATTGGAAAACTAGAACTCTAGAACAAGAACTAGATAGATTAGATATAGAAAGACAGATCTCAACTTAATTATTTTTTCGGCTTCCAACGGTTCATATTGACGTTTGGCAGACACATATTTTTGGAATGTAAACAATGAGAAGTTTCGATATATTATCGTCGACTTAACTGTCGTTAAGATGTCCACAGCTGGACAAAGATTTCTGGCAAAAATCGCCACAGAATATTATGATTTCGTGTCGCACTCTGTGGCGTGACACAGACACACACAAATATAACAACCAATAGTTTGTGATTTATCTGTTACTGGACCTATAAGAGAAACCACTTATAACAAAAAAAAATAACGAATAGTACGCGAAGGATAGAGAATGTCCTTCTTGTTTCATAAGTCGGTTCGCTTAAAAATGATAAAAAATGAATTAAGCTTTTGGCGATAAGATTTTTTTCTGATAGAATTAAAAAACGCATGTTGATGATTTATGGTAGAGACAGTCAAAAACCGCGGCTTTGTGGTTCTGTAGAACCAGTCCCACGACGCAATTGGTTCTCGAGACGCTCAAAGGGAAAAGTGTTATCGTTTACGAGTTACGAGTTACGACGAAGACCGTGCGGGCGTTTCTTGGTTTTGTTGTAGAAAGGACTTTTACTTCACGTTTATATTTAACTAGCTGATGCCTACTGCCACTAAGACCCGGCTAGTTAGAGCACTGGTATTCTCCATATTCCTCTACGCTTCGGAGACGTGGACCCTGCGAGAAAGTGAGAAGAAGAAAATAGACGTTCTCGAGATGTGGTGCTGGAGAAGAATGTTGAGAGTGTCCTGGAATCAATTCCGGACGAACAAGTCCATTCTGGAAGAACTCGGCATCAAGCAGCGTCTATCTTCCGTCGTACAGGCTCGAATTCTCACTTTCTTTGGTCACTTGACTAGACGTGACAATATCTCCATCGAACGTCTAGTCGTCCAAGGAAAGGTAGAAGGAACCAGACCTCGCGGCAGATCGCCTATGAGATGGACGGACCAAGTAAAGGCGGTGGACGTCCCTTTACATGTGTGCTCCCGAAAAGCAGCTGTCCGGGAAGAATGGAGACGGATCGTCAAGCGTGTAACTGGAAAGTGATGGCCACGACCGCTCTGACGAGCGTAACGACAAAGAAGAAGAAAGCTGATGCCTGCGATTTCATCCGCGTGGATTTAAGTTTTTTTCAATTCCTTGTTTTTCCGGGATAAAAAGTATCATATGTCCTTCTACAAGGTCTAGTCTATCTCTGTATCAAATTTCGTCAAAATCGGTTCAGCGGTTTAGGTGTGAAAGCATAACAAACAAACAAACCTATTTTCGCATTTATAATAATAAGGTAGGATTTATACTTACTTATAATAATATCAGTTTGAGCTTTGTTTTATATATCGGTTTTAGTGTTGCATTGAGATCCGAGAGGGAGAGAGGTTTAAGTATCTCGCCGGATGCTCATGTACAATCTGTTTTTCTAAATTGTGGTAGAATGAATAAAGTAGAAATCCTTGACTTTTCGAAATACTTATTGTACACTAGGTCCTTAGTGAAAGTTGTAAGTTAACGTTAACTGTGCGTAAATATTTTACTCTGTTAGGGTAGGGAAAAGGACGGATATTTGTGCATTCTTTAGTTAACATCATCAGTTAACGCTAACTTGAATACTTACACTCTCTCGCCCTCTGTAGGCGGTATCTACTTGGAATTAAAGCTATTTTTTTCTATTTGTTTTTAACCCCCGACGCAAAAATGACGGGGTGTTATAAGTTTGACGTGTCTCTGTGTGTGTGTGTGTTTGTGTGTGTGTGTGTGTGTCTGTCTGTTCCTCTGTAACGCTCACACGAGTGAATTGATTTGAATGCGGTTTTTTTTGTTTGAAATCAAAACTCAAAACTCCCTCAATATGGGTATCGAATGAAAGGGCTTGACAAGTAGAATATCACTATGTAAATCCAAGATGGCCGCCACCACAAAATGGCGAATGTCGGGGGTTTTTAAATTTTTAATTTATACTTTGTTATAAGTATGCTTTTTAAATCTGTTGTACTTACTAGATATTTTATTCTTTAGCAACGTTGCTATTTTCAAAAAATCCATATAGTTAATTCAACTACGACCGATTACAGATAGATTGAATATGGAAAAAAGACGTTAATAATCCAGCGTCATCTATGTAAAAATTACATATTTTCAGATATTTTTTTACGATTACAAAATCTATGAATTTTAGTTACTTAACATGTATTTAGAGGATCGAGACTATTATGATTTTCATTGCAACGAATCTAATTCTTTTTAAAATAAGTAGGAAACAATAAGTGAACGTGTTGTGGAATTAGCCTCCTGATTTATTCTACGATGTTTTCACTACATGTGTGTCTACTATGTAAATGCGAATTATATATTTTATCTTTTCAAAATTAAGATGAAGTTTCGCATAAGTATAAGCGAAGATAATTATATTTTCTACAGGTAGTATATTTTATACAAGAAATGAAAAAGATAGTATTAATAAAATATGTGTTACCTAGCAACTATGCTCTGTCCACTCATTTTGTTGATATTTGGCAGCTCACGCCTATGAATTACCGTATTTTTTTTTTGGAATAATGTACTACAGTAATGTCGAACTTTATTGACATGTGCATAACACACAACCACAGACGATAAAACAGTTCTTGAAATACGATAAATCGATCTTATGATAAAAATAATTTTACTTCATGTAAATATTGTTTCCGTAAATTTAATAAAAAAAAGGAAATAAAAATAAAATATATGACTCCAAGATTGATTATTTGCAAGGAATTAAGTCGAAATCTTGGAATTTAAGTTCATACCAAAAGTAAAAAATAATAACTCTGTTCATTCCATAGAGTTATTTGTTTCCGCTGCGCTCCGACCTAGAAGGAGCAGCGTGTACAACTAAAGTGTGGCAACAAAATGTACGCCATATTACATATTATGTGGCGTACACGGGTTAGTCTCATTGCAACCAATGAGTGACGTTGACGTGCTGTGTGTTGACTTAAATTTTGCTCAATCATTTTAAAATGCCGGTTTGCGTAGTGAAACTATGTAACAACAATACTGCAAGTAATATAAAAGATACTGGGATCACATACCATCAGTGTGCTTAGTCTAAATCGGAGCACTCGAAAACGAACTCGAAAACTATTGATCGATTTCAGAGTAAAATAGACCTAAAATGGCTTGTATTAAGGTTTGAGTTCGCCAATACATTCAGCATTCGAACAATGCTGAATGTATTGGCGAACTCAAACCTTAATACAAGCCATTTTAGGTCTATTTTACTCTGAAATCGATCAATAGTTTTCGAGTTCGTTTTCGAGTGCTCCGATTTAGACTAAGCACACTGTAATAATTACTTAAGTTATTATTATTGTTTAAGTTTTTAATTTCAACGTGAAATTACACAAATCATAAAGGAGTCACAAAATATAAGGTCTCTTGTTAACAACGTTTTTTCCATGGTACGGCGAAACGTGGAACCTTGTTAACGACATTGCGCGTCCACGGTTCCATACAAGACTGCAACCGTAAAATGTAAAACGTAGCCTTGTGAATCAAGACCAAGTGCTACGTTTTACCACATTAGTAGATATACGTACAGAGATACGTTCACCCGTTTGAGCGCTACGGTGGAACAGACAGACACACACAGACACATCAAACTTATAACACCCCGTCATTTATGCGTCGGGGGTTAAAAATAAAAATATTTAATTAAATCGATTGAAAGTTCTTTTTAAATAAAATCGATTATTATATCAAATCGAATCATTAACCTGTGAGAGCGTCACTAAATTCGTTTTTTTGACATCTGCCAAAAAGCAATTAAACTTTTGGACCAAGTATAATTCTATATTATATTTGGTGATAAAATATAAAAACACACAATATCACAACAACATAAAAAGGAAAGGTAAGTAACTGTTTAAAAAAAGGTTTTCGACTGAATTTCTCAGTAGAATCAGTAGGTATTATTTCTAAAGTATTGATGACTATATTTTAATGATTCAAAGGTATTTACTTAGTATAAAGTTAAACGATTGATTTAGTCTTATAAATGGAAGAGTCGCTAATACTTATGGTTATAATAGTAGATAGGAGTTTGAAGTTCCCGTCGCCATATCTATTACAAACTAAATAAATATTTTAAAAATGCAATAGGTAGTATAATAGAGAATAATAAAACTATAATTCAAATATTTTTAAAAGTGCTTTAAAACTAATTTAATTCTATTATAACCCAAAATATTCATAATATAAGTTACATGATGCACCGGGCACCCCATATAAATTGATCTTTGTTAAAAATTAAATGTTGTTGAGAGGAATGAATCACCTATTTTCACTTAGGTATAAGGGGATGATTAATTGTTTAATTTACATTTTATATGAATAAAGTGTTTATTATGAATATTTTGTATATTTCATTAATATTCATCTTTTATTTGACCTTCCAAAGAAATATATTATTATAGAAAAACTAGTTTGCGATTGGCACCTACTAATTTACCGCCTACACGTCAGGTAAAAAAGAAGTTAGGTCATCCCATGTTATTATTTATTTGTTATTGTTTATACTTATTATTAAGTATTATCTTTTTTCATTTATAACACCAGATAAAATTGCATCTTAAAAGTAAAATACTCTACATTACTATTTAAAATAGAATAACCGTTTAGGAACTTCTTTGTGATTAGCTTATTAGATAAATTGCAATTCTATCCAGTAAGTAGGTACCTAATTAAATTGCTGGTTATAATTCTTTGATATTTGTATAAACTGAAGCAAAATATATTTTTTTCAAGATTTTATCGTGGCAATAGTACACTATCTTTTCTACCAGAATTATAATTTTCTGAATATTTGTTACAAACTAGTCTTGCGACGAGTGTCCTTTTTTAAATGAATATTTAAGGTTTGCTAATTATTTTTGGCGGTAAAATATATAACACTTTTATTTAAAAACTAACTTAAAAAATTTGAAATGGGTATTTCTAATAGGAATTCTTATTATTATTACAACAAGGAAAACGCTATATTTTGTATATTTGCTGTTTAAACAAAATATACGTTTGAAAAATAAAAAGCGCGCTATATTTTCCAGGCAAATCTAATTAGATTTTTTTCGACTTAATAATTATTCTGAAAAGAAGAACGAAAAATGGCGGCATTTTTCGTTCTGAACGGGATACGCACCTGTATGACAATAATCTTCTAGATAGTGCCTCGCCGCCCGCTGCACGATGGAGTAGTACAGGCTCACAGAAGATGCAAGCGCCATCTCTACTTCTGCCGCCTTCTCTCTACTTCTGTCCGTCTGTCGGTGCTATAGTTTCTTGGTTGTGTGTTACAGTTTCATTTAGAAACGAAAAGAACTCATAAGAATCAACTTAAACCGTTTCAACTGCATTAGTTTGTGAAAAACTGAGGCGTAAAAAAAATCAACGAACGTAATAAAAAATGAACCTAGTTTTGAACTGCGTTTAGTTGCGGTTGACGGAAATTTTGCCGAAAAATGTTTTTTGCTGTCGAAAAAGTACCACGGTGTTCCATTTTGTTTAGGGTCCGAAATCACAATTTGGTGCACATGGCGCGAAGTTGGACCGCCGTCCGAATCTGTACGCGAAACGAAACACGTGAAGAAATGTAATAAAATTAAATAACGTGGTGATGCGGGCGGCGCGCGCCGCGTACTCAGCGAGACTGCCGGCGCGAGCTATTTTTTTTTTGCTTCCCCTGCGAGCGGGATGCTGAAACATGCACGGATAACTCGATCGCCTTTAATAACGGATAACTACTTATATTTCACATAAAAAAAAGTTATTTTTATTTGAAAAAAATCAATAGTAATTATTTGCGAATCACCCATCTATTTAATGCATTTTTCCGATCATCTCTACCCTTGCGTAAAAATGGCAAAATACTTGTAGAATGACCCTTATGTTTTACTTCTGAATTATTCAATAAAAAAAATTACTTCACTTTTCACTTTTAAACTTACTCAGTATTCAAGCAAAGGCAAATATGCACACATTAATAAGCACAAATAAGAAATATTACAAGATAAGTAATATTCTAATTAGATTCGTATTAGCAAAATAATTTGCATTATGGCGGCGAGTGGAAAAGGCGGGAAAGCAAGTTTCCCGCCGAGTCGTACCCAAACACTCGAGACATGCGTATAGAAGTCTGCGGCCACTTGGCCAAGGAAAATCGTTTTTTTTTTCACGTTACTAAGACAGTAGAGTAGAGAACTTTTTAATGGTCACTGTGCGGGACATCTTAGCGTAAAGAACATTGTTGTTGCGTTGATTTCAAATTATTATTATTATTTTTGTAGATGGTTGATTTTACTTTTTGTTTAGATTTTCATGGCGTAGCATACCGGAAAGACCTTTTATAACAGAAAATGGTAATTTCATTTTTCTTTTAGTGACTAGTAAAATGCACAAGTATGTAACTACTTACTAAGTAATTAAGTAGTTACTTACTTATGCACTTACTAAGTAATTACCTACATTATATAGAAAGATGGCTTTCGCTAGTTTTTAGTAAATGCCAATTTTTTGCGTACGGTTAAAATACGATATTAAAAAAAAATTGTGAAAATTTTCTTTTTTTTTGTCCATAATCATTAAAAAAGATTATCCAATGAGCTTAACGGAGTCTCAAGATTAACGACGGGCTTATCGGTCGTCAACATAATCGGACGCCTCGCAATTATGATGAAACCCTTTAAAAACGATTCGCGTAAAAATAAGGAAAAAAAAATGAGAAAAATGTTCATCAACGCGACACGACACCCCTGCACCCTCCGACCCTCTCCCCCGCCCCGGGCGGCGGGAGGTGCGAGCGGGAAAGCGATATACACACGTACACCTATATCCTCCGCTGCATCTCGCGTCGCAACTTTAGTACGGAAACTACCCGCGCTGCGCACCATATGCCTCAAAATCTAAAAGTTACATCTCAGGAATCTTTCAAATGAATTTGAACTTTATTTTAATGCAGCCCCGGTTTATATTTGAGTGTTTAAAATGCTGCACGTTGCGTGTTGTCCTGCTGAACTTTTGGATTCTTGCAACTGTAGGCACACCCACACGCAAGCGCTAAGTTTAGCCCTTATAGGGACGCGGTGCACTCACCCGCACACACAAAGATTCGTTGTGAAGTGTCCGCGTGTGGGTGGTTCGTCCGTGTTTGCGTACAAAAGTTCGTATAGAAGTTTTCGGTAGACCTTCTTTGTGTCGGTGATTTTTTTCGTGCATGTTTCGATGTGTGCGCGGGTCAGTCGGTATTTTTTTCAAGTTTTTCTCTACGCACACTCGCGCATCGTGTTTGTATGTGGCGTTCGCCTGTGTGGGTGGGACCGCCGTTCTTTGTGCCGGGGATTGTAAAAAATGTCGTATTGGATTCTAGCTCCGCTAATGAATGATAGATAGAAATGGTATTGGTACTTCTACACTCGAAAATCTGATGCGGAATATTCAAGTGTGGTGGTTTTTTTGTGCATACACGTACGTACGCCGACTGCTCTTTTTGAATATAGAAATTTTCAGATTGAATTTCAGCCCCGGCGCGGCGTGCATTTCTGCCAATGGATGTGATATTACTGTTTGAGTGGGGTTTTAATTCGATTAAAAATTCGAGTGCCTTTCATATTATGTCGTAGGTAACTAACATGTTTCGTTATCAATTTTTTAAATTAACCAAAATAATTAAATAAATAAACTGACCGATTCGCGCGACTTCGTTCGCGTGTTTCAGGTTTAAGTGAAAAATTCCGTGGGAACTCTTTGGTTTCCCGGGATGAAAAGTAATAAATCAAACTTCATTTGTATGGAGCCTGCTGAGGAGAAAATTCTCTTATCGTTATTGTGTTGGTTTCATAGGTATTAAGTAGGGATATTATGCTTATACAAGAAGATTTTTACAAAAAATATTTTTTTTATATTCAGCCCAACTGTACATCAAACGGTTTAGTTTGGTAGAATTTCAAAACGGATTTGAATCTGAAGGTGGTAGATTCCAATCCGTTTAAGATAGATAATTTAATCCCGCAGCGAAATCTTTATCCTGAGATTTCAGAATCCCGCGGATCTGAAAGATTTGCGGGATCGCAAACAATATTAATGAATTAATTTTTTCGATTTATTTGCTACGAGTTTTACTCGTATGTAAACCTACTTGGGTAGGTACATTTTGAAAAAAATATTTTTCGTCGCTGTCAAAGTAAAAAGATTTTTCTTACAATCATTTAGACCTATAGAATTAACAAAAAAATATCAATAACAATTTTACTTCAAAAACAAAAAATAGACAAGTCTATATTGTAAGTGCGTAAGCATCTTATTCTCGAACAAAATAAGATATGTTTAATACCTTAATTGAATGCAGACCCGATTTAGTACAGTCGGCATCACAATAATAGGGCCTACGATTTAAATGTAGTTTTAAATTAATTAAATCGAGTATCTAATAGAGTTATTTTGTTTAAATACAATTTTTAAAAACTTTTTACTCAGTTTTTTGTTTTTTTTTTTTGAGTTGACTACTCAAGTTAACAAGTATAAATTAAAAATTTAAAAAACCCCCGACATTCGCCATTTTGTGGCAGCGACCATCTTGGATTTGCAATAGTGCTATTCTACTAGTCAAGCCCTTTCATTTGATACCCATGTTAAGGGAGTAGTGAAAAAATATGTAATCGGCCATTTTGTAGCGGCGGCCATCTTGGGCCGATTTTCATCAAACATAGCTAACAACACTCTCGACTAATTCACCTTTCAAACAAAAAAAAACCGCATTCAAATCGGTCCACCCGTTTGAGCGCCACAGGGTAACAGACACACACACACACACACACACACAGACACGTCAAACTTATAACACCCCGTTGTTTTTTTTAAACGAGGGTTAAAAAATGCTTTTTAAATATTTACTACTCGTAGCTTGTGCTAGACTCTAGAGAGTTTTATGTTTTAAAAACATCGTAAAAACTCTAAATTTTCCGGGATAAGAAGTATCCTATTCCTATATCCATCTCAGGATGCATGCTATCTCTGTGCCAAACTTCTTTCGTCAAGATCTGTTCAGCGGTTTAGCCGTGACAACAGACAGACAGTCACACTTAGACATCCTATATGGAACATTCGGCTTTTTGGCTTTTTACTTGAATGCCGTTTAAATATCTAAACACGACAAAACAAAAGTCTAGACTTAATCATCACTTTCAGAATACCGCAGACGTAATGTTGACCACATCATCATCAAAAAAAAAAAAAACGAAAACGTAGCGAAGTTTTGGGTCTTTTTTGCCAACACTACATGTCCAGTTTAATTTAAATTGGATAGCAACCTTCGAATGCACTTCCTCAATTCTCTCCGCTCTCTTTGGCAAAGCTTTAGCAGTTAAGGCAGATACACACAGAACCCGCGACGAAAAGAGTTCAACGCGGCTCCTAGAACTTGTAGAACAATTAACTCTATTTTCTTCTTTTTATTTTCAACTGGTAGAGGTCCACGGCTGGGCATAGGTTTATCATAGGTATTTCCTGTGCTGCTTATATACAGGAACTGCCAGGGGCTCGCTTGAGATTAATCCATCGACTTGGTGGGGGGGTTTTCCAACGTTTTGTTTGCGGCTGCGGTGTGGCATCCGATCACCTTGGGACCCCAACGTCTGTCGGTTCTTTGGGTTATATGGCTGGCATGTTACCACTTTAGTTTTGCGACTCGATGAGCTACGTCGGTGACTCTGGTTCTCCTACATATCTCTTCATTTCAGGCACTGTATGAACGCGTTCATACTGCAGTTTGACGAATGTTCATTAGTTCTTTGTGTTCAATGCACACCTACCAAGTGGAGTCGAAACACAGTGTCTTTTTTAGTAACAACCCAAATTAAGCTTTACTTACTTTGGCAGAGTGGCGGCTACTCGGCTACAAAAACCGCCGTGTTTGTATTCATTGTAAAAAGTAAAAAATTAAATATTAAGTAGTTAAGTAGGTGCCTGGTAGTGTTGGTATCATTTATTTTCGATTCTTTGGAATTACGGGTACCTTGTCACATTTTATAAATGTATTAATTAAGTAAAATATGTTTATCTGGCTGAATATTCTTTAATTATTTTTATTCAGTGTAAGTACTTATTTAACTCAGCTTGAGTTAAGTAAAGCTGAGTTTGAATTATAAAAAAGCGCTAATGCTCTGCCATACCGTTACCGTCTGCCGTGGGCGTTAATCTCACAACAACAACGCATACGCGCGCGTTCGATTCGGTGTGTTTCAAGCTTTATTACGCGTTATGTAAACGTCACAACTCACAAGCCGCAATCTATGGCTACCACAGGCAGATTCGGGCAATCCACCACGGCTCTACACTCGACCGCACTATTTACTTTTCACTTTTATTGACCAGTGTAATTTGACACTTGGGCATGTAATAAGTTATGCTCACTTCACACGTTTGAATAGAAGCTAGCATCAACCAACGTCAACTACCAACGATATTTGGGGTTGATTTTTGTCAGTCAACCATAAAAACATAAAGGATTCTTTCTTCCTTTCATTATACATAATTAATCTATGTAGGTACCTACTTACCTAATACTTGTACATATAAAAAGAAAAGCCCTGACTCACTGACTGACTCATCAACGGCCCAGCAGCAATCTGTGGCCTTAGAACGCTTGAAATTTCACATCGAGGAGAGGTTTTATAATGTGGACAAGGAAAAAGACCGGATTTTTCGGAATTCCCACGGGAAAGGGAATTTCTAATTCCACGCGAGCGAAAACGCGGACGGTCGTTAATTTGTCATATTACTTAAGTATATCTTCGATCAATAATGAGCTAGATATGTTTTCGGTCGTCAAAATGTGTCCATGAAAATAAGTTCTCACCCACGATTGCGAACCTATTTTCAAATGTTAACTCCTGTCTCTGCCGCAGTGTACCTATATATATATATATATCTGTATTTTGTTTTTTTGTGTTTGCTTGACTTGGCGGGGGCACTACCGTGCCTCAGATAATTATGTACCTAGATTGTCATATTGTAAATCTTTTGAGCGCGTGTAACTTTGGAACTCCATATTTTTACGGAAATCTGTCAAAACACACACACAGATACTTTTTACAGCCAAATAATATTCGAACTTTGTTTAAATATGGAACGCGCTCGGTGTCGTTCGAGGGTGACTCTCGCAGGTGACTCGCTCAACTAGAAAACTAAAATTGTCTAATTGTGGATTGTGGTCGACAATTTATACGTTAGGTGTAGAAGTTCGCTGGCCTGGCGTCGACCAAGCGGTCGGAATAACCTGTTGATATGTAAATAGACAGTGTATGGAAACCCAGGCAGCGGCGCCAAGGCCAAAATGAGCGAAACCAGGAAAGCACTACTTACATTTATTAGTACCTTTTTTTTTTTTTTTTTTTTTTTGACGTGGTGGAAAGCTTTATGGCTACCCCCGTTCTTTGGGCAGAACGGAGGTTATGTGGGACTCCCCCTATGGGTATACCCTAACTAAAACCACCACGGCTGTTCCCTCTCGCTGACTGTGCTGGACGCCTGGGGAACCCGTTGTATACGTCCCAGGCGACATTTATTAGTACCTAGCAGTACCTAGGTAATTACGCTCGACTTTGTATTTTTATTAAACTTCGAGTTTAATTCGTAAGGTCGAGTCTGTCTGTTCCCCCGTAGTGCTCAAACGAGTGAACCGATTTGAATGCAGTTTTTTTTTCTTTGAAAGGTGAATTAGTCGGGAGTGTTCTTAGCTAGGTTTCAAAATCGGCCCAAGATGGCCGCTGCTACAAAATGGCGGATTACATATTTTTTCAAAACTCCCTCAATAGGGGTATCAAATGAAAGGGCTTGACTAGTAGAACAGCATTATGCAAATCTAAGATAACGACCACGACAAAATGGCGAATGTCGGGGGTTTTTAATTTTTAATTTATACTTGTTTATTTTCCATTGTACAAAACTGAGAAAAAAAATACCTGAACTGAATTTCGGCAACGGTGGCCAATCTCAACTGACAATATAGACAAGTTGGCAGGAGATATTATAGAGAACGAGTGTACGCACACAGAGGTGCGCTCTGTATTCCCTCACTCCCATAGTCGCAATCCGACACGACCGGAGAGTGTTCAAAGCTCAGGCGCAGCGTAGACCCTACGGTTTTAGCTCGCCGAGGCACGGGGGTGTATCCAACACCGTCAACTGTGTCAGTCAGTTAGTTAGTCACGTTACTGTTGTATAGGCATAGAGTTGACGATTAACAAAAATGATACAAAATATGTGGACCCAGCCTAACACATCGAGGTCTGGTGGTCTGGTGATGCTTAGTGTTGCGTTAGCATGCGACCCACGAGAAAATTATGTCTATTCCTTTTTACGTTTATATCTCTATCGTCTTCGACGACAAAATGAGTAGACATGATAATTTTTTCATGGGTCGCATGTTAGCGGAACTGACAAGGCCCCCGACACTTCGTATAATGCACCTACTATGACAAAGACAACGCTATACGTAAATCGAGCGAGACAAAGACAATTGGCGGGAGGGCATTTCCGCCAACGACAAAAAATCATGTAACAATTAGCTAGCAGCCAAAATACTCATTATCTTTGTGACTTTTAAATTTAATAATGTTATAAAATCCATTCTCTACATCGTCTGTTAGTAACAGTAGTCTATCTGTTATAGATATTAAACAACAACAAAAATTATACCTTAGTCGACGCAAATTCTAGTGTAACAAACTACGTTTTCTACATTCATTACGAATTTACAAGAAAAAGAGCAAACAAATTGACTTCATACTAACATTCCTAGAATAAACGCCTTTTACTGATATCGAACCATGTCATAACATAATGCTATATGGTGTAGGTATATATTCTTTTGGTTGTAATATATGTGTATCTCGAAAATCAGTCATTACCAAATCACACACAATATTTCAATTTTCAAGTTATTTATTCACCCGCCCCCCACTTCAGTTAGAGAGATGCGAAGCTTTCGCCATCAGCACGCTGATGAATGCTGTGAGTGGCGGATGTGTTGCATAATCCGGTCTCAGGATGCATTCTTTTGCGAAACTATAAAAAATGTCCTTACCTACATAGAGTGAAATGTACTAATAAATAAACATTTTATCCTGTTTATTATTGAATAAGATTGAATGTAATAGTACTATGAATGTCTATCCGGTGATTAGAAACTAGAAATCCTTGATTTAAGTACAAAATTATCAGAAAATGTTCAAAATGTCACTACCGGTACTGTCTTTACCGTGGTTAACCCGAAGCTACGGTAAGGACACGATAGCTACGGAAATGACTAATTGCATCACATACAAATATAAGCTGGCGTGAACAAGCAAATAATGTCGTCATCATTGTGAGTAGGTGTTTCCCCTTCACCCCGCCCACCTTCACAAAGCATCATTTCATACAAAAATACCATCCCCTCTTGGAGATGGTACAGCGCTCCATCTCCTCTTGCTCTTGCGCGTTGCTAATAATAATTAATCTGACTGTCTCGATGGGCTTTTTATTGACGAAGGGAGAAGTAGGTATTTAAAATGCAGTGTTTGTTGCACTTAGAGATTCTATTCGTATTATTAACTCGTATTATTAATTATTCTTATGATCAAAGCATCATTTAGAGACTTCAAAAACATAAATTATTTATTACGTCGATATTTACACCCAAAAATATTAAAATGTCGAACGTGAATACGGCAGCAAATAAAGAAAGAACGACGAATAAATAAAAAGAATCGATATGAATATATATGTAAATCTTGAAAAATATGCAGAATTACTGGAAAAAGAAAGAGAGCGTTAAAGAAAAAGAAAACAAGCAAAAAAAACTTAAAAGCATTGCAGACATGCCAGAAAGAGAAAGGAGGTTGATAAGAAAGAAATGGAAAATTAATAAAAACTATATATTACTTGTATTATTACTTATGCATATTATGACGATTACAACTTTTGCAACTTTTTGAATCGTTATATCTCAAAAACGGTAGCTCTTACGAAAAAAAGTATTAAGTCATTTTTTATAGATAATTATCTGATCTACAATTTTTGTTTGGACTAATTTTATGATAAAATTATAGTCCATTGAAATGTTACAATTTAAGGACCGAATATTGCATTTTATAGAGGACGCAATTTTATTTTTGGGACATGTGTCAATAGAAGCTTAACCTCAAGTTTGTAGGGTCGACCCTTGTCCCCCGGCCGCCATCTTGGAAAAAGGGGTGATAACACTTTTTTCGCGATATCTCGGAAACACAAAAAAATCGTAAAGACATAATTTGTCGCAAATTGTTTTGCCTACAAATATGTTTATATAACTTTTAGCCCTAAATTAAAAATTAAAGAAGTTATAAGCAAAATGTGAGTTTTTTTTTAATCTTTTTTGCTCTATTACTTTTTTTTATACATTTTACAAAAAAAATTACCTCAGAAAAATTATTTTTTTTTTAAATTTTATTCATTTAAAACGCTGTTACTGCACTCCAAAGTTGACCGGGTTCGTCAATGCTCATGAGAATCCGGAGCAAAAAAGATTTTGTAATAATTTTCTTACTTTTTTCCACATAACTTCTTTAATTTTTAATTTAGGGCAAAAAGTTATATAAACATATTTGTAGGCAAAACAATTTGCTACAAATTATGTCTTTACAAATTTTTTGTAAGACGCATAGTTTCCGAGATATCGCGAAAAAAGTGTTTTCACCCCTTTTTCCAAGATGGTGGCCAGGGGACAAGGGTGGCGACCCCACAAACTTGAGGTTAAGCTTTTATTAACCCCCACACATGTCCCAAAAATAAAATTGCGTCCTCTAAAAAAATGCAAAGCTCATGTAACATTTCATTTCCGTTTTGCTGAAAATCGCGAAAAACCCGTTTTTGCAACCTTTGACCCCGAGTAATTTTTTTCCAGGTGTCGGATCGATGAGGACTTTTCACATTTCATTTATAATATTAATTTTTGTAACCTTGGAAGTCTAAATTGACCGGGCTAAAAATAACACCTGGAGATCTGAAGGAAAATTTTAATTTAATTTATATTATTAGCACAATTTTAATTATTATTAACACAAATTGCTTTAAAACTTGAGATAGATTAAGATGTCAATTATCTTCTTCTATTCTATACAATATTCATACTTAATATAATAAAATCGTAGACTTGCCGTATCTGTACATTAAAGATTTTTGCAAAATAATAACTGGGGGATGTTATGGATAAGTATGTAATAGAACTTAAAAAAGCAATTTTTGAAATTTTTGTTTATCTGTTTGTCTGTATGTTTGTGCGCGCATCACGCAATAACTACTGAATGGTTTGAAATGAAACTTGGCATGATTTAAGTTCATAATACGGAGTAACATATAGGATACTTTTTATTCCGAAATTCAGCACGGTTCTCTTGGGAGAGGGGATGGAAATCAAAACGTGTACTTACTTAGCTGTAATTCTTAATGCGTGGTCCGATTTCATTCATTCTTTTTTTGTTAGACCTTTCTTTTGAGATACTTTATAGATTACCGGCTAATCTCTGAAAGGCTGGGTCGATTTTGATGGGACGTTCACTGGCGGATGTTTACATATTGATGTACCTAAACATACGCCAGTGAACTTTTAACAGTTTTTAGCAAGGTATGAGCTCAAAAGAAAAACCAAGAGTTCCCGCGGGATTTTTAAAAAACTAAATCCACGCGGACGAAATCGCGGGCATCCTCTATTTTTATAATATTTTGATTAGGTACCTACAGTAAAAATGTTGATTATATATATTATTTTGATTTTTAACCATGACATAGAGAGATTAAGTCAGATTTCAGACATCCGAGTTCCGACTGTAAAGCAGTCATTGCCGTACTTTAATGTCCTTACCGTTCCTTACGAGATTTAATTATTTATGATGGCAATAAAAAAAACCCACGATGAAAACATTTCCTTCTTCGATTTTCTATTGACTGCAGTTACTTTAATTGGATAATGTTACAGTTTTTTTTAGCGTGTCCTTACCGTGTTTTTTGTGTCCATACCATTTTTTCAACATGGAATATTTATTAAACTTCTCAAAATAATTCTTGTACACAGAAGTGAGACCTTTATAATGGTTGTGGAAATATATTAAAGCCATCCATAATCTGATATCTAAAGATTTTTTTTAATCTTTCAAATTTTGCAATTTGGCGGAAATGCCCGGGAGTGTCTATTCTTTATGCATGTAATAAGTAATTAAGCCCAAATAAGATAGTTCATTTTCGGGGATGTTTGCTTTCATTTTCGAGGCTTCATCGATGAGTCATCGAAAATGAACCGTCTAAACACCGACCGTTCATCGTTCACAGGCACTGTGCCATAGCAAATATCGTATCGTGCATCGTTCATCACAAAAACGAATGATGAACGGGGCACCGTCTAATTTGGGCTTTAGTAAGTCTTGTATTCTTTGATCCGATTGATTCTTCAGAGCTTGTTTAACTCTTATGAGGGGCCCACTCTAGCTAATGATATGCATTAGTCTTAGTATATTAATCTTCCGAATGGTATATTATTACGTCGAAACAAAACATAGAAGAAACAGGTCAATAACTAGAACGAAAGTTCGGTAGCGAGCTTCGAAACGGTCAGTGAGTGCGTTTATGCACAAGTGAACACTTAAACTAACATAATAATAATGTATTGTTCTTATTTTAGTTTTGAGTGAAGAATGTAGCTATTATTTTATTTTATTCGAATGTTAGTAAAATCACTATCACTACATAACAAAGTCCCCCGCCGCGTCAGTCTGTCTGTTTGCGATAAACACAAAAACTACTGAACGGATTTTCATGCGGTTTCCACCAATAGATAGAGTGATTCACTAAAAAGCTGGTTTAGATAAGTATATAAATTGTTAAGGTTTTGTGTAAATTGGTTGACGTATGATGATAATTGTTGCAAATGTTGGAAAAAGTCGAGCCGCCTGGGAGCTTTCATCGAAAAATGAAGTGAGGTTAAGATGAGAACAATAAATTTACACTTACAACTTAAACAACAACAGCTCAGCCGGGTATTCTTTTTTTTAACACCACCTTACAATAACACTACGTACCTACGTACAATATAATACGTACAGTGAATTTTCGGTGTTTTTCGTCTAGTCTATTTTTGGAAATAGGTACCTAAGTAGTTTAATTTAAATAGTATTAGGTATTATTAGTTTATTAAGCGAACTCGTCATCCTCACATAAACGCAAAGTTTTCTTGAGGATGACCAGAATTGTATTTAAAAAACAAACATTGTATTACTATATTGATCAATAAAAGAAAAGAAAAAGAAAGAAACGTAGAAAACTGGTGATATGCGTTGGTTCGAAAAATTCTGAAACACAAGAGATTAAGTCGTGGGAAACAACTAGTAATTTGTACTAAGCGTAAAATTCAGTAAATAACGTCTTGGATTGAAGATGAATTTATGACAGGTAAAATTACTCTTTTCTTTGCATCAAGTTGTTTAACACGGTGTTTTTTATTTTTGGCGTATTTTTTTCATGCCGGGTGCATCTACGTTTTCTCCAGACATCACCTAAGACATGCCATATCTACAATCTCAGAACGGGCGCAAACTATAGACTTTTTTTTTTTTATTGCGAAATAGGCCTACGCTTGACGACAACCATGCTTGAACAGCAATGATGAGGTCTAAGTTGGAACGCGCTTGCCTAGAAAATGCCTATTCACTCTTGCCTTGAAGGTACTTAAGTCGAACGAGGCGGGAAACACGGAAGCCGGAAGGGCGTTCCACACCCTAGCGGTTCGTATCAGAAACGTCGACCGAAAGCGCTTTGTTCGAGCCGACTGAACGTCAACCACATAGGGATGCCATCTTCTTCTCATAAAATAGATCATTTTGCCAGATGCTTTTCATCCATACAAATACAAGTAACCGACTTCAAAGCAACTGTTTGTTATCAAGCTCGTATGATACTTAGCATAACCCAAACAGATCTTTTTCAACAAATTTTATCTATCTATTTTATCTTATTGTACGACCCACTGGCCACGGTACTCCTCTCATAATGAGATGGGTTTAGCCCGTAGTCCACCACGCTAGCCAAGTGCGGATTGGTATGTTTCACACGCTGTTTCCATCAAAACCCCACCCACACCAACTCCGAGAAATTGAGGTGACTGCCGCGGATCGAACTCGAAATCCTTTTAGGTTAGGCTGTTTGTAAACTTGTCACTAAAATACAACATTTTGGGTGTGTATGTGTTCTACATCTGCCTGCCTGCCAACTGCCTCGTTGGTCTAGTGGTTAGCATATTCGACTGCAGATCACGAGGTCCCGTGTTCGATTCTCAGGTTTTGCAAATAATTGCTAGGTATTGGGTTTTTCAAAATAAAATTAAGTTTTTTTTTAATTTTTTTTTATTGGGTTTTTCTGTCAAGAAATTCTCACTGCCAGCCCGGAGTTGGTAGTTGGCGGTGCCTCCCCCCGTGCCTGTTAAGCAGTCGGTGCCGGTTATTATCACTATCATCATCACTATTGTCACATGACAATAGTCGTTAAAGCCCGCCAACCCGCATTGGAGCAGCGTGGCGGTTCTAAGCTCTAAATCCCTCTCTCCTATGAGAGAGGAGGTCTGTGCCCAGAAGTGGGACGTAAAAAAGGCTGTAGTGGTAGTGGTGGTTCTACATCTTGGATGAGACTGCAGACATCAGACAAAATATTGTCACACGTTCTTTTATGCAAATGTGCGCAGTCTCTAGTATACAGGATTTAGTACCGAAAGCGCAATTATTCTGTCTACTGTGCACGCGCGATCATTAGGCGAGTGTTTTCGTTTAGTCACTGAGCTTAGCCTGTGCTTAGTAACAGTCTTAGTCTTTAGTGCTCTAGAATCAACAGCGTGACGATATAATTCGTGTTTACTTTAATGTACGTGCTATCTTTGAAATTGGGGTTTTTGATCTGCATACATCCAGTGTTTATCTATATCACTGCCTCGTTGGTCTAGTGGTCGAGCTACTAGACTGCTGGGCGCTACCGGGTCCGACAATGTTTTTAAATCATCCAGGGACCCATTGGAATGCACACACAAAATTTCATCCAAATCGGTCCAGTCATTTAGGAGGAGTAGCGGAAGTAGTTTTGGGGTGTCTTCCAAATTCCACCTATGTGGTCAAAGTCAAACCTCACCTGCTCGCGGTGCATCCTGCCAATATGATAACGAGGCCCTGACTCTCTGTCCCAGTGGCGTAACTACAGGGTGGCATTTCGGCAAAATGCCACGGGCCCCGAGCCGAAAGGGGCCCCCGGCCCGAGAGGGCCGTGAGCACAGGAGTAACCTAACATTTAATATTATATCAATTTATCATCAATGATCTTTAATTAATTTAAGTTGCCAACGTGAAAAGTTTACAGCCTTGGCTTCAGTATTAATTATATATAGAGCCCTTTAAAAAAATTCAATATGATCTTCAATGGACAAAATTGGACAGTTTTGTTATAATATAATAACTATGTAGATTGTAGATAGATAAAAAATAAATGAAATATGAAATGAAAATATACTTTATTGTACACCAAGAACTACATACATTAAAATAAAGACAATATGATTATTAAAAAAGGTACAAATGGCGGCCTTATCGCTTAGAAGCGATCTCTTCCAGGCAACCATCATGATGAGGAGGATATAATATAATCAGTGAGAACGAACGAATTGAGGGTGTACGCAAGTTTAAGAGGAAATAAAAGAATATCAAAAACTAACAACTAAAAAATATTATAGACATTTAAAGTACATACAAGAATACATGACATATACATACATATTATTTTTTAATTTTATTTCTTGATGCTTTCCTGAAGTGTGCACATTCCACACGTCACATCACACATTCCCGCAGTCGTCCGTTAATGTTGTTTAACAAATGTTATAATTTGTTATACTTGTTGCAAAATGTTTAATAAAAATTTGTTAAAAATGTTTCATGAACATGAAAACATTTAAAACTTTTCTAACATTTGTGACAAAATGTTAACTAACAATAATGTTTACTAACATTTGTAACTGCGGTGTGGCAGCACTATTATACCTAAGACGAAAATTGCATGACATTTTTTGTTTCAGAACAAAATGTTCATAAACTAACCAAAATATTCGTCCATGCTCTTTAAATTAAAAGTTACTAGAAAAAGAACTTATTTTAATAGCGTTTTATGTACCTTCTTTACGTACTTACATGATTTATTTTAAAATAAAATGAATACTTTATCGTGATCTTATTTGAGCATACCTAGTTAACATAGTTGAGCTTATTTTCGGCCTACTCGTGCTCATATACAAAATCCCGAATGCTTTCAGCTCGAACTGCAGAACCGATTCGATTGCCTAGCAGATTGCGACTCTGTGGACGATCTAAACAACAGGCTGGTGGAAACTGTCCATACGGTTGGGTCCAAGTACTTTAAGACCCACCGTGCAATCAGAACCAAAAAATTCTCAGATCAGACTCTCAAGCTAATGGATAAGAGGCAAGAAATGAGACTGCAGTGAGCAGTCTGCAGCTGATGTGTTTGCTTACCGGCAGATTAATAGGAAAATCTCTAAGGCGCAAACGCGAGACTTGCGTAACTTTACTTTAATACAGAATGTATTAAAGATACAATCGAGCGAAACAAAGGCTCAAAAGTCTTCGCGAGAGATCTGTCTATTGGACAGAGCCATCTGACGCGAAGACCGACAACGGTAGTCTCATTTCATCAAAGCCTGAGATCTTGAGAGAGATCGAGAACTTTTACGGATAGTTCTACATCTCAACTCAGAAGCCTGTTGAAGATTTGGCTAAAGATCCCAGAGCCAAATTGACCCGATACTATACCAACTCTCAAACAACTGAAGAACAACAAGGCGCCAGGCGATGACGGAATCACAGCGGAACTCCTGAAAGCAAGTGGAAAACCAGTTCTTAAGATCTTTTAGCGATTGTTCAATTCCGTCATCGACGAGGGTATAACGCCAGAGGCATGGCACAGGAGCGTGGTGGTTCTTTTCTTCAAAAAGGGTGATAACACCTTGCTGAAGAATTATAGACCCAATCTCGCTGCTGAGCCATGTCTATAAGTTGTTCTCGAAGGTCATTACAAATCGTCTCGCTCGTAGGTTCGACGACCTCCAGCCTCCCGCACAGGCCGGGTTCCAAAAAGGCTTCAGTACCATAGACCACATCCATACGCTGCGGCAGGTTATACAGAAGACCGAAGAGTATAACCAGCCACTTTGCTTAGCATTTGTGGACTATGAGAAAGCCTTTGATTCAGTGAAAACTTGGGCTGTATTAAGACCACTACAGAGATGCCGGATCGACTATCGGTATATCCAAGCGTTGAAGTGTTTGTACGAAAAGGCCACCATGTCAGTCCGTATACAGGATCAGACTACAAGACCAATCCAATTGCAGTGAGGAGTGCATCACTCACCTGCAATTTGCCGATGATATAGTCGTGATGGCAGAGTCTCTGGAAGATCTTAATACAATGCTCAATGACCTCAGCAGGGTTTCTCAACAGGTGGGCCTAAAAATGAACATGAGTAAGACGAAAATTATGTCAAATACTCATGTCCCGCTTCACCCGATAATCGTTGAGAACTCGGCGCTCGAAATTGTAGACGAGTATACCTGGGACACGCAGTCCAGCTAGGTAGGTCCAATTTCGAGAAAGAGGTCAACCGCTGAATCCAACTCGGATGGGCAGCGTTCGGGAAGCTTCGCGATGTCTTCTCGTCCAAAATTCCTCAATGCCTGAAGACGAAAGTCTTCGAACAGTGCGTGTTGCCAGTGATGATATACAGATCCGAGACATGGTCGCTAACTATGGGCCTCATAACAAACCTCAGAGTCACTCAGAGAGCGATGGATAGAGCTATGCTCGGAGTTTCTCTACGCGATCAAATCAGAAATGAGGAGATCCGTAGAAGAACCAAAGTCACCGACATAGCTCAACGGGTTGCGAAACTGAAGTGGCAATGGGCGGGGCACATAGTTCGGAGAACCGATGGATGTTGGGGTCCCAAGGTGCTGGAGTGGCGAGCTCGCACCGGGAAGCGCAGTGTTGGTAGACCCCCCACTAGGTGGACCGACGACATCAAGCGAGTCGCAGGAAGCCGCTGGATACAAGTGGCACAAGACCGTGGCATGTGGACGTCGATCGGTTGATAACGACGACGACGAGCTACTTTATATTGAGCAGAAGGGGCCCCATCTGATTAATTTGCCACGGGCGCCCATCGGTGTAGTTACGCCACTGCTCTGTCCCCTCTACGGATCGTTCTGCCTGATACCACACAACTTAATCTGGATGGTATCACCGCTTTGTGGTAGAATTCTACCCCGAATCCGCCTCCGCTTGGCTAGCGACCACACTTCAGCTGTAATCTGCCGCAAAGCACCCGATGAGTTCCGGCAGCGAGCTGAAGAGCCAGTCCCCCTCCTCAAAAACCGGCAACGCATTAGTGGTTCCTCAGGTGCTGCAAATGTTCATGGGCGGCGGTAATCACTTAACATCAGGTGACCCGCTTGCTCGTTTGCCTGCAATTATTATAGGTATATAAAAAAAACGCATGTAGATACAGAAGAATTAATATATTATGATACCTATTCTGTAACTCGCGTTACTCGAAGCTTTATCTATCGATAGGCTGCGGGGCGTAGAAACCGAGAGTGGTCGTCCCAAGGACGCCCGGTGGCACCCCCGTGCTTCCTCACCGTGTTAACTATTCTCATGTTTGTTCTCTATGGTGTAGTTATTTGTTTGTGGAATTTATACGGCTTGTTCCAAATTAATCTAGATGAAATGATCTGGAGAATTTGATTTGACGAATAATTTCGCAGAAGGCAGCTAATGGTGCTTGTTTCTGTTTTACGCAGTCTTTAAACTAAACTAAATTGTCAGCTGTAAAGGTAATGCTTTTCCGCAAGGAATTATGAAAAGGATTGCACTACTTTTAGATCGGTCAATTCAGTTTAATTTAGAGCTAAGATAAAGAGTTAGAGGTAGTTTAGGTACCTATTAACAACTGCAGGATTACCGATTCAAGACAGACAGACAGACGGACAGACAGCCGAGTGACATTAATAGGGCTCCATTTTTACCCTTTGGGTACGAAACCCTAAAAACTACTGAACAGATTTGCATGCGGTTTTCACCAATAGACAGAGTGATAATGAGCAAGGTTTATGTGTATAGTTTGAAATATGAGGATGATTGTTGAAAATGTCGAAAAAAGTCAAGCTTCCTAGCCTGGGAGCTTTAATCGAAAATCCCTTTGAGATTATAACAAAACAATGTAGGCATGGTGGGATAGTAGCGGGTAGATAATTACTAGGACGGCTCGCTAATCTATCTTCTATCTTCTATCTATCTATAATATAATAAAACTGTAACAGATCCAATTCTGTACATTGAAGATATTTTGAAAATTTTTATTGGAGGGCACTCTATAATCGATACTGAAGCCAAAACTGCAATTTTTTTCATTTTTGTCTGTCTGTCTGTCTTTCTGTCTGTCTGTCTGTCTGTCTCTCTGTATCTTGGCCGCGCATCACGCCGAAACTACTGAATGGATTCGAATGAAACTTGGTACGATTTGAGTTTATACTCCGAGGTAGGACATAGGATACTTTTTATCCCGAAATTCAGCACGGTTCCCTTGGGAGAGGTGATGAAAGTTAAAACGTGTATTTAGCTGTAATTCATTAACGCGGTGTTCGATTTTACTCATTCTTTTTGTGTTAGAAAGGTAGTACTTTATGTATTGTTCCGTAAATATTTCAAGGTCACAGGTTTTTTAGTTTAGAAATGACAGACATTACAATCCTCAGTATTGGGTTCAAATAACTTGGGACCCGGATCTTTGAACGTACGGCTTATTTTAAACTGGTGTGGATTTAAATTTATGTTTGTCGGTCTGTCTATTTATTCCAGCTAATCTCCGAAACGTCTGGATCGATTTTAATGGAACTTTCAATGTTATAAGGAGTAACTTAGGCTACATTTAGTTTAGGTACATAAAAGAATTATGGGATCCGATCCGATCCTATATAAAAACCTATATCTACGCGAACGAAGTTGCGGGGTTCAGCTAGTAATATAATAAAACTGTAACAGATCCAATTCTGTACATTGAAGATATTTTGAAAATTTTTATTGGAGGGCACTCTATAATCGATACTGAAGCCAAAACTGCAATTTGTTTCATTTTTGTCTGTCTGTCTGTCTTTCTGTCTGTCTGTCTGTCTGTCTGTCTGTCTGTCTGTATCTTGGCCGCGCATCACGCCGAAACTACTGAACGGAATCGAATGAAACTTGGTACGATTTGAGTTTATACTCCGAGGTAGGACATAGGATACTTTTTATCCCGAAATTCAGCACGGTTCCCTTGGGAGAGGGGAAGAAAGTTAAAACGTGTATTTAGCTGTAATTCATTAACGCGTAGTTCGATTTAACTCATTCTTTTGTTGTTAGAAAGGTAGTACTTTAAGTATTATTCCGTAAATATTTCAAGGTCATAGGTTTTTCATGACAGGCATTTGTTGGATTCAAATAACTTGGGACCCGGATCTTTGAACGTACGGCTTATTTTAAACTGGTGTGCGTTTAAATTTATGTTTGTCGATCTGTTTATTTGTTCCAGCTAATTTCCGGAACGGCGGGATCGATTTTGACGGAACTTTCAATGGCAGATAGGTGATGTTATAAGGAGTAACTTTAGGCTACATTTAGTTTAAGTACAAAAAAGGATTATGAGATTCAATCCGATCCTATATCCACGCGGACGAAGTCGCGGGGATCAGCTAGTATGCAAATAAATTAATACTATGGATCCAAACAAATCTCTCCAGCTGAGCCACTCGTACAGTCGGCTAGGAGAGTCGACCGGCGCTAGGCTACGCGGCCGAAGAAACCGAGAGTGGACCTGCAAGGACGCCCGCTCCTAGCCGCGCCATGCGTGGTACAAGTCATGCATGCTTGGTAACAACATTTGTCTAAATCATATTCTATAATAATAAATAATAGATTAAAATAATCTCCTGCGGACTCTCTCTCAATCTATCCCGGAGACTAGCCAACTTCACAAGAGATATTATATTTGTTCAGGACAAAGCCTGGACTTGCGCGGATCCTATCGACCAGGTAGTCGGTGGAGAGGTGAAAATAAAAGACCACGGTGCCGTAGAGTTCCCGCCGCCCTGTCGCTGTGTAGCCCGTTTCCGCTGGATGTAGTCTGCCGAGGAGAGGTGGTCCTCGCTGTTTCACTGCCGCTACAAGAATGAATGCGTCGCCCTTGGGCCTTGTATTTATACATAAATTTAGTACGGGTGATTCAGCGAGTGGGCGGAGGCGTGTTTATTCGTATTACACAATCGTCTCTTTCGCACTTATTATAGTGACAATTAATTATATTGTTTAAACTATTTTCGTATGTCATACTCATTACTTACAATTTTTAGCCTTATTTCTAATAGGAATCAGGGACTTGACTTTTTATTCTCTTATTAGAATGCTAATAGTTACATGTATATGTACAAAATATCTTAACCTAAGCTTACTTATGTATATACCTAATTATTTTACGAGTTTAAACTAATCGTCGTGTACATTCTCCCGCCGTGAAGCTCCAGCTTCATTGTTTGTTGGTAGCACGACGAGTTTTTTGACTGGCCGCCGAAGGATGCCTCGCGTGGTTCGCACGTCCGCCGCCCTTGTGATGCCGTCTGCGCCGGGATAGATGACCTCCACAATGCCTCGTAGCCAGGTGTTGCGTGGAAGCGAAGCGTCGACGATGAGGACCAGGTCGCCGACTCGGACTGCTGCACCTCTCCCGTGCGGCTCCCGCCGGTGTTGAAGCGTGGGGAGATACTCTCGCAGCCATCGCGCCCAGAAGAGATCGGCGAGGCGCTGGCTGTTCCTCCAGGTCTTCTTTAGTGTGAGGTCGGAGTCGTCGAACGCTCCCGGCTGCGGTACTCGGGATGGCCCGCCGAGCAGGAAGTGATTCGGTGTTAGCGCCCCCTGGCGCTCGTCGTCAGGCAGATGAGTGAGCGGTCGGCTGTTGACGGTGTTTTCGACCTCAGCGAGTAGCGTCGCTAAGGTCTCTTCGTGCGGGTGTTGTTCGTGTAGTACGACTCGAAGGGCTGTCTTCACGCTCCGTACGAGTCGCTCCCAGGCTCCGCCCCAGAATGGCGCGCCCGGGACTATGAAGCGCCACTTGATGAGGAGGTTCGCTGCGGCGTCTGTCAGGCGCTGTTCGTCGAGGGCCTGACGCAGCTCTGCATCGCTTCTCCGGAGATTCGATCCGTTGTCAGACCAGAACTCGATGGGCCGGCCACGGCGAGCCATCATGCGCCGGATGGCCATGATGCAGCTGTCGGTCGTCATGTGCGCCGTCATCTCCAGGTGCACGGCGCGCGTAGTGAGGCAGGTGAAGAGCGCCACGTAGCGTTTCTGACGTTGTCGGCCCACGGTGACGGAGAGCGGCCCGAAGAAGTCCAGGCCGGTGTAGGAGAACGGCCGCTGGTGGTGCGCTAGGCGGCAGCGCGGTAGGTTCCCAGTGGGCGGTGACGACGGCTTGGCGCGGCGCAGACGGCAGGGCTGGCAGTCGCGGATTACGCCCTTGACCGTGGGGCGCAAGCGGATGACCCAGAGCCGTTGCTGGACTTCGTTAGCGACGGTCTCGATGCCGCCGTGATGCAGCTCGCGATGGACCCAGTCGATGTACAGCCGCGTGTAGGGGTGGCTGCCGTCGGCGATCGGCGGCGTGCGCAGCTCCGGCGTGGTGTCTTCGGCTTCGTCGATGCGGGACTTCACTCGCATGATGCCGTCGTCGTCAATGAAGACAGCCAGGTTGCGGATGCGGCTGTCTGGCGGGAGAGCCGTGCCGTTGGTGGCACAGGCGAGTTCGGCGGAGAAAGCTCGCTGCTGCATCGCCCGTAGCCAGATGCGCTCCGCCGCCTGCAGGGCCTCCGCTCCCAGAGGAATGAAGCGGTCAGGCGCGGCGGCAGCCGTGTGTCGCGCAGAGCGCGGCGGCGGCTGGGTCTTCGGTCGCGGGGTCCACTCGGGATCCGCCTCTGCGTTGTGTCGTGTTCGCGCGTGCGCGGCTTTAGCGCGCGTGTACCTGTGGATCAATCTAATGAACTGTATTACCCTACCCGTTGCCCTTAGCAACCTAAGCCAGGACGAGAAGCGTGCTGGATCGGGCAACGACTCGTCGATGATTATTGTTTTCCTTGTTACTAAAGTTTTCTCTTCCCCCGTGACTGTGGCGGGAAGGATTGGCTCGGTTGGCCAGGCCGCTTCGTCGTTGTATAGGAACGACGGTCCCCTGTACCACCGGTGATCGTTGCCAAACGTGACTGGGGTTTTACGTGTCGCGTCGTCTGCGACATTGTCTTTGGTAGGTACCCAACGCCATTCTAGTACTCGTGTCGATTCTTCTATTTCCGCTATTCTGTGGGCAACAAACGGTTTAAATACCCGTGGACCGGCTCGTAGCCAGGCCAGCACCGTTTTACTGTCAGTCCAAAAAACGCGACGAATCGGTTTTTCGTCGTGTTCCTGTTGTATGGTGCTAGCCAAGCGACAGCCTAGCACGGCAGCTTGAAGCTCCAACCGCGGGACAGAAACAGTTTTTAAAGGGGTTACCCGCGCCTTAGCTGCGACGAGGCTGACCGTCACCTGGCCGTCGGGTCGCTTGACCCTCCAGTAGACGGCGGCCGCGTAGGTTGTCTCACTCGCGTCCGTGAATGTGTGCAGCTCTCGTTCGTCAGCGTCGTCGTAGGCGGGGTAGCAGCGTGGTAGCGCGATGTGGCCCAGGTCTCGCAGGTCTCGCAGCCAGCTCTGCCATCTCTCGACCAGGTCTGGCGGCAGCTGGTCGTCCCAGCCGATGCCCATGCGCCAGGTGTCTTGTAGGATGTGCTTCGCCTGGATCGTGACTGGCGTGGCGAGACCTAGAGGGTCAAAAAGCGACATTGCGGTGCGTAAGAGATCTCTTTTTGTTGGTACCTTTTCTCCGTTGATGACGTTGGGCGCTACTCGCGCCATATTTAAATTGAATCCTAAAGTATCTGCCTGCGGTCGCCAGACGAGCCCGAGTATCTTCTCGCTCCCGCCGGTGTCCATGTCGCGGCTGGACTCGCTCGGCGCGGGAGTGAACTGCTCGATGGCCGCCTTTTCATTCGATGCCCATTTGCACAGCTCGAAATGGCCTTTCTTGTGCACGTAGTCCACCTCGCTGGCGATCCGCTGGGCCTCTTCGATAGAACTGAAAGATTGCAAATAATCATCCATATAGTGATTTCTTATTATAGCGTCGGCCGCATCGGGATAGTTGTCTCGGAATTCTTCCGCGTTTTTATTTTTTACGTATATGGCCGCAGTCGGCGATGACGTAGCGTCAAAAATAACCGACTTCATACGATATTCGCAGGGCTTCTTATCCCGGGCGTCGCCTCGCCATAGGAAACGTAATGCGTCGCGATCTTCCTCGCGTATTCCGATACGTAAAAACATGTCTTTGATGTCAGCCGTTACGGCTATCCTTTTTTGACGGAAGCGCATGAGTACGCCCAGTAGAGACTGCAGCAGATCTGGTCCTGTTAACAATAGGCTGTTCAAACTCACCCCCTTAGTCGTGGCCGCCGCGTCATGTACTATACGAGTCTTGCCTGGTTTCGCTGGGTTTGTTACTGCGAAATGCGGCAGGTACCACGTTCTTCCCGGGGCGGGTTTGTTGACGGCGATCTCTGCGTAGCCGTTCTCCACCATGCGCTTCATCTGTTCTTCGTATCGCGCTTTCAAGCTGGGATCCTTGTCCAGTTTCTTCTCGACTCCCTCGAGGCGGCGCAGGGCGGCTTCGTAGTTGTCGGGTATGACGGCTGCTTCATTTTTCCATAATAAGCCGACTTCGAAGCTCCCGTCCTCCCGCCGGCGAGTAGTAGCGTCGAGGATGTTCAGTGCGCGCAGTTCCGGGTCTGACTGAGGGCGGCGTGGCTCGACTCCGAGCGATTCCAGGGAGAAGTGTTCCTTGAGGAGCTGGTCCAAGTTGTCGTCGTCCACCGAGCGTACCTTCGTGACTCGGTGTACGCCCACCTGCTCCTTGCCTGCAGACGCCGCGTTCTCGTCGTTGTACAGGCCGTGGATCACCCAGCCCAGCCCGGTGAGCGAAGCGACCGGCTCCTCGTGTGTACCCGTGCGGCAGTCGCTCGTTAGCAGCAGTTCCCAGTTGTCCTGGCCGATCAGTACGGATGGTACCGCATAGTCGTACTGCAGCTGATCGGCTATGTCCTTGAGGTGGGCACACTTCCGAATAACAGCGCGCGGGATCGCCTGGCCGGAGATGCCTAAGTCCGGTATGGTGCGCGCGTCGATGAAGTGCTCTTCTGGACAATGTTTCCCTTTAATAGCGAATGTCACTAGTTGTGACGCGTTTTTGAACTTAGAGCCTGCAATACCTTCGATGTTCAACTCGTGCGAAGGCCCTTGCGCTCCGATGTCTCGTGCTATGTCCTCCTTGACCAGCGTGATCGTGGACCCGCTGTCGAGTAGCGCGAAGACTTCGGCTTTCCCTCTGGGACCGGAAATAGTTACCGGTATAATGTTAAGCAGCGCCGGTATTCCCGTCGAGGAGCAGACGGCCCGCATGGCTCTCTCGTCGCCCTCGCATGCTGCTGTTTTCTCGCCGTTCGGCGATTGATGAAGTAGTCGATGGTGGAAGTACGAGCAGTCGTCTAGCCCGCACTTCTTTCCCACGCAGCGGTGACGGTAGGACCTGGAGCCCAGGCAACGGAAGCACAGCTTCTTCTGTCGGCAGGCTTCCCAGCGCTTGTCCAGGGACAGGCCTCTGAAGGTACGACACTCCTGGACGACGTGGCCACCGCGCGCGCAGTACGCGCACCTCTTGTCGGCCCGCTTCGGAGAATATGTATCATCGTACCTTTTGTCATCGTCTTTGGTCGGTGAGCGTGCGTCGCTCGCCGCGTGGGTTCGCTGCACTCGGCGCGGCTGCTCATGCGGCCTCGGAGCCGCTGCAGTCTCGGGCCGGATGTGTCGTACTTGCAGCTTCATCTCGGTGGTCAGGAAGCGGCGTAATTTCAGCAGGCCGGGCTCGGTGTCGGGCTGCCTCGCTTCGAAGTCGAACCACCTCGTTCTGTAAAGAGCTGACATTTTTTCCTCTATAGTATGTAATGTTTGTGGACTGACGAGATAAGCTTCTTGCTTAAGAGCTACGATCGTTGACACTACAGAGTCTACTTTGCATGCGAAAACCGGAAGTTCCTTGCCTGAATCCGTGAGGCGCGGCAGCGCCTTTAACTTCTCTAGCTCCGCGTAGACAATGCAGTCGGGTCGGCCGTATACGCTCTCCAGGGCCGCGACGATCTCGGCCGACGACGCCGTGGTTTTGAGGAGACCGTCGACCAGGTCCCTCGCCGGGCCACGCAGGCTTCGTCGGAGCCGAGCCTTGTTCTCGGCGTCCTCGAAGTGCCGTGAAGTAGCGTTGAACGTGTCTCGCCAAGCGTACCATTCGTCATAAGCACCTGCGTAGGTCGGTAACTCGACCAGCGACCTCGCCGTGTTGCGCTGGCCGGGCGTCGCGACTGCCTGGGAAAGCTGCGTTAGACCTTGCAAAAACAACTGTTGTTGACGTTCGAACATACCTAACAAATCATTATTATTATTATTATTATTTACATAAGGTGGCGCGGCGGCGGCGCTCGCCGGCGGCCGCGGCGCGAGCCCTGGGTCTGCCTCCGATAGGGTAGGCTGGGCTATAGACGTAGCCTCTTTGACTAGAGGGTCGTCGGACGTTGGCCAAGCCGCGGGATACCCGATGAACCTGGGCCCCGAGACGACTTGCTGTGACATATCATTAAACACTGTGGCGGACTCTGGCATCGAAGCGGGATGTCCGCGCTCTGTGTCTCTAACCCCCGAGGTCCGCTCGAGGCAGGCATAGTCACCGGACGTAGCACTATCAAGACACAGAGCGGGTGGAGCTCGTGGAACGCTCGCACCCTGTTGACACTTATCATTAAAATATGTAAATTTACTCACGGCGGGTTGCCGTGACTTATCGTTAAACACTGTGGCGGACTCCGGCATCGAAGCGGGATGTCCGCGCTCTGTGTCTCTAACCCCCGAGGTCCGCTCGAGGCAGGCATAGTCACCGGACATAGCACTATGAAGACACAGAGCGGGTGGCGCTCGCGGCACGCTCGCACCCTGTTGACACTTATCACCAAAATATGTAAATTTACTCACGTGAGGTGGCGCGTTCATCGCCAATTGCGCGTCGTCACTTTGAACCTCACGTCTTTGAAGCCAGTTGTCGACCCGTTGGTCGAGTTTGGTAAGCTGCACGTCGAGCGCGTTGCTCTCTGCCTCCTCGATGCGCAGCTTCTGTAGCTCGATGTCCCGCCGAGTTAACTCTTGCTGGAGCTCGAGCAGTCGTATCTTGGAGGCGCGCAGTTCGTGTGCGTTGGGCTTCGGACGTGGCTCGGTGTACGACGGCGCGTTGACGGACGTGGTGGAAGGCGCCGACCCTGGCGGTACGTGAATGTGCGTGCTGACTGGCACGGTCGCGTTCGGCGCCCACGACGGTGTATCGACGTGTGCATTTGCAGGCGCGACGCGCGGTGACACTGTGGTGGCAGTAGCGACTTCACTTGCACTCGGATATGGTGGATAGGCGCCAACCGGGAACGGCGCGTGAGTGGCACTGACGTACGCGGGCGCGTTTCCGCACGTGAGGTGCGGCGCGCGGGAGATCGCGGTGTGCGGCGCGCGGGCGGCACTGGGGTGCGCGGGCGCGGGGGCGCACTCGGTGTGCGGCGCGCGGGGTTTCGCGGCGGCGGGCAGAGGCGACGAGTCGCGGCATGTTGATGTCTGCGATGCCTCTTCATGGCTGCCCGACGTTGGACCCGACGAGGGTACTGGAGACGGAGACGGACTCGGAGACTCCGGTGATTCTCGCGGCGTGATGTCGGCGACGCGCGGCGCGGGGCCCGGGGCAGTTGCTAGACTGTCCGACGCGAAGCGACCATCCAGCGGCAGCGACGTGTGATCGTTGGCGGTGCGCGGCATGATGCCAGGGGCTATGTGATCGCCCGACGCAATAGGAGACTCTTCCGGCACCACAGATCGGGATCTAGTTTTCACCATGCCCACACCTCTGATCGACGTTTGATCCGGCTCGAATTAGGACCAATGTTCAGGACAAAGCCTGGACTTGCGCGGATCCTATCGACCAGGTAGTCGGTGGAGAGGTGAAAATAAAAGACCACGGTGCCGTAGAGTTCCCGCCGCCCTGTCGCTGTGTAGCCCGTTTCCGCTGGATGTAGTCTGCCGAGGAGAGGTGGTCCTCGCTGTTTCACTGCCGCTACGAGAATGAGTGCGTCGCCCTTGGGCCTTGTATTTATACATAAATTTAGTACGGGTGATTCAGCGAGTGGGCGGAGGCGTATTCGTATTACACAATCGTCTCTTTCGCACTTATTATAGTGACAATTAATTATATTGTTTAAACTATTTTCGTATGTCATACTCATTACTTACAATTTTTAGCCTTATTTCTAATAGGAATCAGGGACTTGACTTTTTATTCTCTTATTAGAATGCTAATAGTTACATGTATATGTACAAAATATCTTAACCTAAGCTTACTTATGTATATACCTAATTATTTTACGAGTTTAAACTAATCGTCGTGTACAATATTGAGCAAGTGTGTGCGCAAAAAACTCATTTTTTTATTCAAAGTAGGTACACTGTACACTTTTTGAACGTCAATATATAAAGTACATGAGGTGGCAATATATAAAGTACATGAGGAGGTGGAGGCAAACATGGGTGCACTCTCTATTCCTTCCTTTCTATTGTCCGATTGCCCACTAGCGACATAACCGGGAGGTATCAGGCTAAGGACCGACGGCATTACGTGCTCTCCGAGGCAGAGTCGACCGGAGCTAGGCTACGCGGCCGTAGAAACCGAGAGTGGACCTGCAAGGACGCCCGCTCCTATAGCCGCGCCATGCGTGGTACAAGTCATGCATGCTTGGTAACAACATTTTTCTTAATAATTTTAATATATCTGTAGGTATACTTAGTCTCACTTTGCAGAGCTCCAAAACTTTATAGAATACTATTGATCGAATCACAACGGCTTCAGAGTAAAATGGATCTAAAATGGCTTATATTAAGGTTTGAGTTCGCCAATACATTCAGCATTGGAAAGCAGCCAGCGCCCCAAGCAGAAATGTTGTAAAATAAAATATTCGTACTATTGAATTACGACTTTAAAATAAGAGTTTTTGGGTTCATTTTGCTCTGAAGTTATTGTGTGTCGATACTTGATATTCAATCATCGTTGCTACTATGTAAAAAGGCGGCATAAGGCCTCAGGCAAAGGACAGATGGCTTTACATGCTCTCCGAGACATGTAGACCGCCGCGCCGCGGCCGTAGAATTCGAGAGTGGATCTTAACCGCGCTCCACGGCCCACGCGTGGTTCCTACAAGTACCTAGTAGGCAAAAATTGTACTTGACAAGTACCTTGCGTAGTAACAACGTTCTCCTATACAGGTAATGTATACTTATATAATTTCTTTTTTCAAATAAGTAAGTAAAAATCTCTTCGATCGACTTCGATCGATCGAGTCGAACTAGTTGACTAGATCCACATTCCACACTAGACCACACAGCCGTAGAAACTGAGAGTGGACTTACAAAGACGTCGAATTCTATACCTTAGGGCTGCGCAATTCCGTTATTTCTCCATAGGTACAAATTAGGTAGGATGATTTCGTATTAGGTAGGATGAGGAGGTATTTCATATTTTAGGCCCTAAACTAAGAATAAAATCGATTTATCGGTTTTCGGACGATAATTTTACGTGATAACGTCATAAGAAAACAAAGATAGATGCGTCACAAGCCGAACGCTTAGGCCGATCGTGCCTCTCTATCGCTTGTTCCACGCTCTCGCTTGCACACTCGGCTCAGGTGGAACGTGACAATGAGTCATGCTTTTTCGTGCGTGTACTGGCGTTCATCGATTTACAAGACGTTATCACGTTAACACACCACATTCAACTCGATTAACCCGTTTAAGAGCTACGAAGCGACAGCCAAACACACACACACACATAGCGGTCAAACTTAGAACATCCCTCTTTTTGCGTCGGGGTTAAAAATTACCTACACCTGCCTCACACAAATATTGTCACAGAGTGTATTTTGCGGTGCGTGTCAGTCTCACACCAAACAGAGACTCTCGGAGCGAGCTGCTAAACAGTAACCTTCACACTATCTCGAAGACCTCGTCCACTCTGTTTGTGCAGTTTTTGTTCACACTTCCCGGAACCCAGTGTAAACGTTTGCCCAATAAGTAAACACTTGTAAGGGAAATGTGGTGAGT
The DNA here is from genome assembly GCA_920104075.1 of Melanargia galathea. Taxonomy (NCBI): domain Eukaryota; kingdom Metazoa; phylum Arthropoda; class Insecta; order Lepidoptera; family Nymphalidae; genus Melanargia; species Melanargia galathea. The sequence continues at coordinate 3,211,974 of OV049872.1, read as the reverse complement.
TTTTACAGCGGACATTTTTTTTTTTGAACACCAGATAAGTAGACGTAAATTAAAAAGTCATTTACTAATAATATTTTTCACTAAAGTACTTATAGAGTATGTTATGAAATTATGTTTCGAGTCGATCCTTTGGTCTAATCATTAGAAAAAGAACCAAATTGGTCATAACAATCGAGTTCATGTGACAGTGACATATGTATAGAAAAACTAAAACTAATCAGAATATGTTTTACCCAGTTTTACCTGATTTTTTTAGTAATAAATACAATTGAAAACTAGTAATTATCTGGAATCGTAAATAGTATAAATGTACCTAAATTCAATTAAAGTTTATTGAAAAAAAAAAGATACTTATTTTAATTTATCTAGACTATTTAACATAGAAATTATAAATCGCAGTATTCTTGCCTCTTAGACCAAGGCACAAAGTTTGCGAGAGTGTGTCTCGCTTTCTTTCAACTTTTTGTCTCCTCAGCACGCAAACACGAGTGCACTAATGTTATTAGCCTTTTTCTCATTACCACGCATATTTCCCATTCTATTACCCCTCGTTACCAATAAAATAGTACCTACATAGATATAATAGATAGCTTATTGTTAATCGAAGAAGCTATTCTAAATTTCTCAGTTCTTGTTAATTCTTATTACTTAGTTCGTAGTTTTCTTGCTTTTTGCTTTTTCAACTGTTTGCCTCCTTCGCGCGCACAAACGAGCACACAGGCTTTTATAAGCATATTTCTCATTACCGTGCATGTTTCTCATTCTGTTAACTCTTGTTATCAATGGTACCTAGATTGCTCATTTTAATCAAAGAAGCTATCTTTGTTTATAGGAATAGGATCGCAGTAATCTTGCTTCTTGGACCAAGGCACAAAGTTTGCGAGAGTGTGTCTCGCTTTCTTTCAACTTTTTGCCTCGCACACACGAGCGCACAGGCTTTTATTAGCATATTTCTCATTAGCATGCGGCGTCTTAATCAAGTTTTGTAATTGGGTGCGATGAATTTTAATCTCCGTAATGGATGTGTTAATGTATTGTTTGAAAATGTATGGAATCTCCTAAAAATGTAACTCTTTTTTTTGGTAGACAAAAAAGTTTAAAAAGTGGTGTTTTTGAGATTATTATGCTTTGCTTACTTACTTTGTTTTTTCGTACTTTTTATACGCTCAAATTCGTTTCGTAGAGTTAGTTCTTTACTACCTTGAACCCGCTTGAATTTTTTTAATAATCGATGACAAGTAAACGTTTATCTGTAATCCCACTTGACGGTAAGTCATTACCAATCACACTTTAACAAGAAAGACTGTGCAATCTGCGTGTAGTTTTCAGTTGGCGTGCATTTCAAATGCATTCCGTCTATCGAGAGAGTTAAGGCCAATTCGCACATATCAGTGAAGCATCAATGCCGCGGCCGGTGCAGTTCCGGCACAGTGAAACATAATTCATTCTCTATGAACTGACACTGAAACACTGCGTCATCACTGATACGGACAGGTGTGAACGCGTTCATAGAGAATGTATGAAAGAATATTTTTCACTGTGCCGTAACTGTGCCGGCACTGATGCTTCACTGATATGTGTGAATCGGGCTTTAGAGATTTTCTATGAAAACAGATTTTCTGGAGTATAATAGATATACCTATCTATTCATAGCAACGATATCTTTAAATCTGTCCAGCCTCTAGTCTCGGATTTATCTTATCTAGATTCTAGGTAGGTACAGATTCGATTCTTGGGTCTAATTTCAAAGTTAATTACCCTTTATCCTTTCCCAGTCATCTCATTCAACTGCTAAGCAGAACCCATCCATCTTCGTCAGCGGCAAGACACAGCTTGCATTAGCCAGACGCTCGGAGTACTAACAAAAAAAGACATAGCCGTCTCGCTTTTATCTATGTGAAATATTGTGGTTTATACCACCCTCTCTGTCTACCACTGAAATGATTCAGCGGGTTGCAAAGAATGCAAGTTGCATTACCTCTTAATGGATTTTACGCCTTGTCGTATATAATTTTAGGTTTGAAAGTATTTTGTGTTGGTCAGTCTGAATTGAATTTCCTAAGCGTTTAAATGCTGAGTGCAACAATCTTTTTCTTATAGGATTTTTGAAATTTGTGGTAGGTACTAGGTACTCCTAAGTATGTATTTTTTTTTATAATATTAATCACATTTTTAAATCAGTGTGAAGGTTCAGTCATACTCAGAGTATCTCTGCGGGAACAAATTAGTGATCTGGAGATCCGTAGGAGAATCCAAAATCAGTATAGGAGTAGGTAATTTTGCGGCGTTAAGTACATCTCCGTGCCTCGTAGAGCACGTAAAGCGATCGATCCTACGCCTGATTTATCCCTGATCGTGTCAGATTGCTGTCCCGTCAGACTACGAGAGTGAGGGAACAGAGAGTGCACACTTATGCACTATAACGTCTCATGCGTAGCTAGGTAATCTCTGTTGAAATTGGACACTATTAAAAAAAATATATATATGTATAAGTACCTATATAATAATTTTTTGTTGCAAATCTCGCGGACTTAGAATGCAAAGTTATTGTAAGGTCATAAGGACACACATAGACGCTCATATAATAACAATATCCTTTCTAAGTGCAAGTGGTCGGTCGGGTTTCGGGGAGGGGGGGAGGCGCGTCGCCGTGACCGAGTCGAACCGCGCTCATATATTAAGGTTTCACGCGGAACAGGGATTAATGCATCATTCTAAACGCGTGTGCCGCCACCGACAGCGGAAATCCTATGGAATAAACGCTAATGATAATAATAACAGCGTCCTAGTAAGTTAAAGAGTGATCTATTATCCCGGAAAATCAACGAAACCCCACGTTTTTGAAAATGGCTATAAGACAAACGAAATTATGTGAACAAAAATAACGATCATAAGGTCGCATAGTGTAGATTCAAAGTGCATCAACCTTACCAAGTCATATAGTCGTAAATGAATGCGTAACTTAATACATATTTTAATACACATACGAGGGAAGTACTTGGGTTCTAGTTTTTGAACTATTATATTGTAGGAGGTAGTCCGAAAAAGCGTCGCTACCTCGTGCAAATCGAAGAGCATAAATACGCCGAACGCCATTGTGAAGCGCGCATTCACCGACTGAATTATGTCATAGCACCGTCTCGCTGTCAAATTGTAAATTCGTACTGATTTGTTTCAAACTGTGGTTTCAAATTAAAGTAAAACATGTGTTCATTTGATATTTTGTTAGTTAGTTAACTCAATAAACTATTATTGTGGTTATCTCAACGTTTTATTTACAAAAATATGTATAGTTTATATCTTGTATCAACAATGTAGCGGTCACATTAACGGGAGATGCCATTGAAAATAGCGATAACCGTAGGTATGGCTTCTTTAATGCAATAAATCTGCCATTGAACCTCTTTGATCTGCCAAAAACCGCCACCCGAATTAATGCCCAATGGCATTTGCCGTTAGAATATAATAACTAGAACAGAAAAGTTTTTTATTCAAATAATTGTTTACAAGTACTTTTGAATCGTCAATTGAATCTACCATCTATAATCATTTACAGTCATCATCATGTACCACCATCGTTAATGTGGCCGCTACGTAAACGTTTTGCGTTGCTGCTGGCAGTGGCACCGCGCCGCGGGTGCACTCGTCCCTCCCGGCGCGTCGCCGTGAAGTAGATGGATTACAGTCTTGAACATCGCCTCTATAACCACATTACACTTGTTCTACGTACCACCACTACGTACTTACTGATCACATTGAACACATACTTTTTAATATTTAATTTAACTTTAATCTATACCAATATAATAAAGCGGAAGAGTTTGTTTGTTTGAACGCACTAATCTCAGGAACTACAGGACCGATTTCAAAAATTCTTTCACCGTTGGATATGTACGTGATCCTTGAGTGCTATAGGCTATATATGTACCACGGGCGAAGCCGGGGCGGACCGCTAGTCACAGATAAAACTAATAAATAAAATAAAATAAAATAGCTTTTTATTATCATTCCTTACAATTAAAGTTATACAATTGACATAATTTATATAAACATTAACATTTTATACTTAAAATTACATTTTCCGTTTTTATAGGCTCGTATGTAGTTTCTATATTAACTTAATATTAATTAATTGAATGTATATACACTACTTTTACCCGGCAGGCCACACCTTAAACAGGCGTCTACCACCACTACTACTGTTTTTCTATGTTATCTAAGTTTAGCCTATAATTAAGTTTACTAAGTTTACTTAAAATAACTTATTTTTTTTGCTATTGTAAGGACCGCTTCACGCGGTAAAAGCCTCCTCCAAATCCTTCCATCTGGCCCGCTCTCTGGCTATTGTTGTCCAGGCTCGTCCTGCTATCATAACTATTGGATCGTCCCATCTTTTGAATGGTCTGCCCCGTTTTCTTTTCTTTCCGGGTGGGTACCAATTATTTACTATTTTTGTCCATCTATCGTCCTTCAGTCTTTGTAAATGGCCAGCCCATTTCCACTTGGATTTAAGAATAATATTTAAAAAAAAAAAAAATATTATTCAGATAAAACTAACACAAGTATAAATGAAAAATTAAAAAAAACCCCCGACATTCACCATTTTGTGGCGGCGGCCATCTTGGATTTGCATAGTGCTATTCTACTAGTCAAGCCATCTTGGATCGATTTTCATCAAACATAGCTAACAACACTCTCGACTAATTACTAAAACTCTGCTGTTCGTCTGTCCGTCCGTCTGTCCGTCCGTCTACTAACTATCACGGTTCATGAGTCACCAGGCTGCATCTCATGAACCGTGATAGTTAGGCAGTTGAAATTTTCACAGATGATGTATTTCTGTTGCCGCTATAACAAATATAGGTAACACTAAAAAACAGAATAAAATAAATATTTAAGAGGTCTCCCACATCCGACAAACACGATTTTTTTGCCGATTTTATAGATTATGGTACGGAACCCTTCGTGCGCGAGTCCGACACGCACTTGACCGGTTTTTTTTTGTCGAGAATTTTTCATCTAACCTTAAAAAACTGATTCGATAACGTCCAATTAGCCGATCGCGTTCCAGAAATGGTTGTAGTTCTTATCTTAAGTGATATTTTTTGTTTATCAATAAATAAGGCACCTTCACAAAGTTACGATACCTAAAATGTGCTATTGTCATTAGGTATCGAAACTTTGTAAAGGTTATTTTAAAGGTGATACCAATTTACGTTAGAACTTATTGTACCGATGTAGAAACCGATCAGGGCTATACAGCCCGTTTCCATCTTAGACTGCATCATCACTTACCATCAGATCAGATGAGATTGCAGTCAAGGGATAACTTGTAGTTGAATAATAATAAAACCTATAACTCCTCGTACACCTTTCGCGTTGTTGTTTTATCAATCGCTGTAAGTGCAATAATGGTTTCCTGACTGTATTTCCGCTCGCTCATCTGAGACTGAGACTAGCATACAATGCAGGAGTTATAACAGAGCACAATGCGCGAACACAGGCGCACTCTATTCCCTCACTCTCATAGTCCAATGGAACGGCAGTCCACCAGGACAGGAGAGAGATAAGATTCAGGGCTGACGGCTTTACGGCACGTCCGCGTCGTCGTCGTCGTCATCAACCGATACACGTCCACAGCTGGACATAGGTCTCTTGTAGGGACTTCCACACGCCGCGGTCTTGTGCCGCTTGTGTCCAGCGACTCCCTGCGACTCTTCTGATGTCGTCAGTCCACCTAGTGGGGGGTCTGCCAACACTGCGTTTTCCGGTGCAAGGTCGCCATGCTAGGGGTCCCAAGGTGCCACGGCAACAACGCCAAATTCTCAACCCCGGGTTGCGTATGTTTTCTTACATTATTTAAGTACCACTTCTTACTACTACTACTACTACTTATTCTGAACTCCGTAGCTCTGAAGCATCGGCCATATTAAATTTAATAAGTTCTCCGCAAAACCTGTAAATATGATCTATAAATATGATAACATCTTACTGTACTGTATTCACAAATAAAGAAATATGAATAAACCTGTGTTCATTTTTGCAAAGGTGACCTAATTTTTACGGACAAATACTTGAATTCCGTGCTTTACATATTTTAGGTGGAAATTAAGATATCTCTTACACTACCTTACCTTTTCAAATATACCTAAGCATATTTCCCGCGGAAAGCTGAATTTTTCAAGTTAGTAGATTTTATTTTGAACCCACTTGACATCTCTTTTTGGCTTTGAATGTAGTTAAAGCTAAGTTAAACTTGAGCTCATAATAATCGATTGCGCTGGGTAAGTAACGATGTTCAGGCCGGTAACTTGATGACCAACTTTGGAGGTCCAAATTTGGCCTTCTCGATTCATTCGTGCTTCGCAAAGTACGTTATTTATGCTTTTGAAGCATTAATCTAAATTTGCTATGAAATAAAACAATAAGTACCTACTAATTTTAAACAGTTTTCTCGATAGAAAGTTTTTCCAAACACTACTGCAAAATGTACCGGAAGGATTTTTGTCGATTGTCTCGTTGGTCTAGTCACTAGACCCACTAGACCACTAGACTCTAGTGGTTAACATATTCGACTACAGATCATGTGCTCCCGGTTTCGATTCCCGGGTCGGGCAAATAATTGTTAGGTATTGAGTTTTTCTGTCAAGAAATTTTCAATGCGAGCCCAGAGTTATTACCTAATTGGCGGTGTTTCATGCCCGTGCCTCGGAGAGCAGTCGGTGTCGGTTATTATCATTATCATGTGACAATAGTCGTTAAAGCCCACCATTCCGCATTAGAGCAGCGTGGTGGGTCTAAGCTCTAAATCCCTCGCTCCTATGAGAGAGGAGGCCTGTGCCCAGCAGTGTGACGTTAAAAAGCTGTAGTGGTGGTGCTGCCAACCCGCATTAGAGCAGCGTGGCGGGTCTAAGCTCTACATCCGTCTCTCCTATGAGAGAGGAGGCCAGTGCCCAGCAGTGGGACGTTAAAAAGCTGTAGTGGTGGTGGTCGCAGACTTTAGTGTAAACAAAGTAAAGCTGTTTTTAACCGACTTCAAAAAAAGGAGGTTCTGTATTCGACCCGTATGTATGTATGTATGCATGTATGTATGTATGTATGTATGTATGTATGTATGTATGTATGTATGTATGTAAGTATGTTCGCGATTATCTCCGCAACTAATGAACCGATTTTGATGATTGTTTCACTATCGTTATCTACATACTTTCAAGAAGGTTTTAGTATATAACACATCGAGTTATCATTCTTACGTACGAAGTTATAAGCATAAATGTACACATATGTCACTAATATGTTCTCTGAGATTGCCAGACCTATAATTGCTGAAGTAAGTCTGTTAGAGCTATTCTGCCCAAAGACTTCACTCTGCTACGCCTACGTAACATTGACCTTTTGCAAAAAGTTTTGGGCCAAAGTCAGTACAGTTGCATATAGAGTGATTCCTTGGAGTTTGTGCATGGTTACGTGTATTTCCATTCTATACAAAGCCAAACTGCAAGGGCGTGAAACTAGTCGCGTATAGATTGTAAATTACGATCTATCCAAATTATACAAGAGTTGTACGCATACAAACTAATCTTTTATAGATCAGAAGTTAGGTTAGGTTGGGTTAGAACATAATAAAACCACTCACCTATAGTATGACACATAAAATGTATATGTCACAGGATATTTAATAATAATTAATAATATATAGGTCATAATCTATTTTACATAGTTCTCGTTTATATTATTATTACCTAATATAAAGAAAACAAATCACTAAAAAGCATAAAATAATTTTTTTCAAAGAAAAATGAACCGACTTCAAACGAATCGAACTAAAAAGTTTAAAATAATTTTTTATTCATTTAGATTGACGATTAAACTACCTAACTCAAATGATATATAATTTTTTGAAGTCGGCGCCAAACCACATTCAATTCGTGTAAGTAAAATCAGAATATCCACTTTTGAATGCGAGCGCGGTGAACCTAGTCGCGGAGGGTGAGTCTGGGAGCCGGGGGGCACATTTTCGACTTGAAGTGAACTTGAAGTCATTTGGCGCCGACTTCAAAAAATTTTATATCATTTGAGTTAGGTAGTTTAATCGTCAATCTAAATGAATAAAAAATTATTTTAAACTTTTTAGTTCGATTCGTTTGAAGTCGGTTCATTTTTCTTTGAAAAAAATTATCTTTATCTATAAAAGAGGTATAGACTGTAGGTAGGCACCTATATCTGTAAACGCGTGTGCAGTGTGTTGTTTGGGAAGCGAACAACGCATAGATTTGCACCGACCTTGCCGCGTCCTGCCGACCGCTGATCTTTCGTACCCACTTGCTCCTAATGAATATGTATCGACTAGCAACTACCGAATACCTATAAGTGCAGTCTTCTCCTTTTTCTTTTCTAATAGCTGAATCTTGCGACTTCACTCGCATGGATTTTAGTTTTTTCAAAAGTCATCTCCAGAACGCAAACTACATCTGTCTTACCTCATCATGATAAATAAGACACAGAGAGAAATGCTAAGTTGGAAATATCTAGTTATTATCCTTTTACTGATTTTTTAAATACAGATTTGACTGCTCAAAGACTAGGTTCAAATATTTCGTATTCATATTTGTAAAACTGCTGGCACTCTGTGAAGACAGGGTGTAGTTGTCAAAAGGAAACAACTTGAATACCGCCATTTTGCTGCTGATATACTAACTAACTATGAGCAATGGACATCTTATGAGAACTCGGAGTCAGTCAGCGGGCGACGGAGAGAGTTACAGCCTCCGCACACTGGGTGTGCACTGGGCCACTAGTGGCGACGACTAGTGGCCGGCCAGAAGTCGCGGAAGAGATTTTTCATACATTTTATATGGTACCACCGCACACTGAGCGCTCGAGCACAGAATATATAATGAGTTAGGTACAAGAAAACGTATGAAAAGTCTCTTCCGCAACTTGTGGCGGCCACTAGTCGTCGCCACTAGTGGTCCAGTGTGCGGGAACTGTTATGCTCGTGATCGACATAGTTCGGAGTATAAATAGACTAGCTTTTGCCCGCGGCTTCGCTGACCTTGATGACGACGACCTTTCGTGTGGCGCTTTGGCAAATCGACATACTTAACCCTGGCGCCAGAAAACAACCTGCATTTGAACAAAGACTTTGAAGGACTTTGCTCACACATTTGCCAGACATGCTTTACAAATACGTTCGCTCACAGTGTCGATGCCGAATGGCAAAGTGCAAGTTGTGTTCAAACAAGTGTTCAAATAAGTGTTCAAATGATTATGCTGTGTGTGTGGTGGTAAGAATTGCAGCGCCGCGAGCGGGCGGCGGCGTGCGTCATAATTGCATTATTTGTGGCATGTCTACAGAAATGGACGAAACAAAAACCTGTTTAATGTTTGTCAACATTTCGTATTATTATCCACGATTCGCTCAAATAATAACCCATCTACAACGATAGCTTTAATTTTAACTCTAGGGCATACCTATCTACGAATTATTCGTATGGGAACAGTCGTCAATTTTACCTAGATATGCCTAGGTATCCTGTCCTGTCCTGATCGACCCATTACCGGCTCATTAAAGAGCACGGGTCTCCTCTCAGAGTGAGAAGGGTTTTAGCCATAGTCTACCACGCTGGCCAAGCGGATTGGCAGACTTCACACACCTTTGAGAACGTTATGGAGAACTCTCAGGCATGCAGGTTTCCTCACGATGTTTTCCTTCACCGTTAAAGCAAGTGATATTTAAATACTTAAAACGCACATAACTCCGAAAAGTTAGAGGTGCGTGCCCGGGATCGAACCCACGACCTCCGATTAGAAGTCGGTCGTCCTAACCACTAGGCTATCACAGCTTTTTTACCTGTGTATATCTAGGTATATATACCTAGGTATATCTAGGTAAAATTTGAAGAGATTTAAATTCGCTGAAGAGAATTTTGCCTAGGTAGGCACGCAATCGTAAGCCGTAGGGTAAGGTAAGTTTCACTCGAATGGGTACAACTATCCTGGCATGGTGATGAGCACGGCGTCCCGAGTTCGCTTCCCGACAGGGGCAATTTGGGAATTTATAATTTCTAAATTGTCTCTGCTCTGGTGGGAAGCTTTAGCCGCGGCCAGGTAGGTACCACCCTAACGGCAAAGCCGTGTCGCCAAACGATTTAGCGTTCTGGTACTACGTGTAGAAACCGATCAGGGGTATGGGTGTGATAAAAACTGCCATATATACCTCTTCCATGTTAGCCCGCTTCAACCTTAGACTGCATCGTCGCTTAGGTACTATTCTATTCTATTCTAGTCTAATCTGGTGAGATCGCAGTCAAGGGCTATCTTGTCAGTCGTCTATGACAAGTCTTTGATTTTACGTAAGTATAAGAAACGTGTCGGAGTGAGAGTAAGAAGAGTGTCGGAATGGGGTGTAAGTGGCTCAAATTCCACCTATGTGGCCAAAGTCAACCTCACCTGCGCGCGATGCACCCTGCCAATATGCTAACGAGGCCCTGAGGCTCTCAGTCCCCTCTACGGGTCGTTGTGCCTGATACCACACAACTTAATCTGGATGGTATCTCCGCTTTGTGGTAGGATTCTACCCCGAATCCGCCTGGCTAGCGACCACACTTCAGCCGTAATCTGCCGCAAAGCATCCGTGTGTTCCGGCAGCGAGCTGAAGAGCCAGTCCCCTTCCTCAAAATCCGGCAACGCATTAGTGGTTCCTCAGGTGCTGCTAATGTTCATGGGCGGCGGTAATCACGTAACATCAGGTGACCCGCTTGCTCGGTTGCCCGCTATTCCTATAAAAAAAATATCCTTTGACGCAGGTAACCAAAAAGTTTCGCGGGCTAAACCAGGTTCCAATGTAGACAGGTCGTGCTTTTAAAGCTGGGTCTCCACCGAAGAAAATTCTTCTTCTTCTTTGTGGAGAGTGAAGACCCAGCTTTACAGAAACCAACACAACACAAAAAATTTGGCAATTTTTCTTTGGTGGAAACCCAGCTCATTATAGTATGGCAAAAATTTGCAAATTGTTAACAGGTACAGCCACGACTACGAGATTGTGAAGTGGTTATGCTCTAGAGCATTTAGAGTTGAGTGGATACGTACGGGTACAATACTGCGTTGTACCGGGTATGGTACTGGGGCTATAGGAAATCGGCGGCGTGTTGATTTTGCCGATTAAGCGCAATGCGGACCTGAGCAGGGTTCCGCGGGGAAATAATTGATATTCTCTCATGAACACATTGTAGGAAAACATTTTTTATTCCTAGTTAGCCTTAAGTACCTATATGTTATGTGCCCTTATTCTATGTATCTTCAGTCGTTATAGAATTCAGATACCTTCGAGTATTACTTATACGACTTTTTTTATAAAACCTTAAGGTTTTTTAATTTAAGAATCCTAAGAAGTAAGAGCTAAGGCTTGTTGCAAAATGCTTTGTACCTATTGCTAGTACTTATGTAAACCTATACTTAAAATACTTACTTACTTCTCGTTTTGGTTATGTAGTGTAGACAGTTTGTAGGCATATTAGGTCTCGTCCAGACCACACCGACTCGACCTTTCAATTGAGCACAGTTTGAATTTAGAACTGATAGAATCTTACTAAAGTATGGGCTTTTACAACAGAACGCTGCCATTTCTACAAATCACAATTACCATGAGTGAAAAGGCAGAGGTTTGAAAACTGTACCAACAATTTATATTATGATGTAGAAAGTGATAAAATCTTTTTTTGATTAAAAATAACGACGTGTCATAGTCACTCATATTTTAAACAAGCGGAAACCCGCGACTTCGTTCGCGTGGATATTGGTTTTTAAAAATCCCGTGAGAATCGTTTTGTTTTTCCTAAGCTTCTTTGAGCTCATACCTTGCTAAAAACTGTTGAAAGTTCACTGGCGGATATTTAGGTAGATCAAAACAACAACAAAACAACAAGTAAACATCTGCCAGTGAAAGTTCCATCAAAATCGATCCAGCCTTCTAACAAAAAAAGAATGAATGAAATCGGACCACGCGTTAACGAATTACATCTAAGTACACATTTTGACTTTCATTCCCTCTCCCAAGGGAACCGTGCTGAATTTCGGGATAAAAAGTATCCTATATGTTACCCCGTAGTATGAACTTAAATCATGCCAAGTTTCATTTCAATCCTTTCAATAATTTTTGCGTGATGCGCGCACAAATATACAGACAAACAGACAAACAGACAAACAAACAAATAGACAAACAGACAAAAATTTCCAAAATAGCTTTTTTACGTTCTATTACTTATTCCTAATATGCCCTAATAGTTATTATTTTGCAAAAATCTTTAATGTACAGATACGGCAATTCTACGATTTTATTATATGTATAGATATAGATTCTCTGCGGAACCAGTTAGTGTTGGGTTCACGCTTGACGTTCGGTAATTTTTTTCGTCAATTGATTGGCTTCCGCAAACAGAGCAAATGAAGTCCGATTGAATTCGCTATGAGCTCTCACCAATTTATTTATGCCCATTCTACGGTGCTATTCTACACCTTTACTGACAGCCACGCTGTCAACGTTGCCGCAGCGATGAAATAGGTAATTTGAAGCTATATTTAAAAAAAAACCCGTTTATGTGTTAAAAAGGTGAATGAAGATCATGTGTTCTAACAAATTAACAAAGAAAAACAAGTTTATTTTGTTATTATCGTCCTAGACCTGTTCCCATTTACTTAGGGTCGGCCTTCCTTATCCTCTTCTTTCATTGAGCACAGTTCTGTGCCAGGTCTTTATTTATTTGAGCATCTTTGAGGTATTTTTCAACCGTTGTCAACCAAGTGGCGGGTTGCCTTCCACGCGAACGTTTCATCACTGGCAAGTTGATGGCAAGCTGGTCGTACCACCGCAATCTCCTGTCGCTCTCGTTTTATTTTATACGCTAAGCCAAAGTGTGCATTGTAGAGCTAATATCTCCTTAATTAAAATGCTCCGGTATAAAATATAATGTAAGTAGAGAAAAAATTCACGATGATATTTTGTAGCGTATTCACGAAAACGTAATATGTTAATTAGTGGTTAAATGCTTTTCGACGGCGAGCTCAAAGTTGAACACAATGTTTTAGAAGATAACCCATTCGCTTGCGAATTTGTGTGCCCTGTGCAATGTGATTTACTACAAATTTTACAAAGGTTGGCTGAAGTAAATAGATTTAAATTCACGGAATTTACGCGATACAGCGTATCATCCGGACAGGAATGGATACAAAAAAACAGCTTTTTATTAATTAATTTCCTTTTGAAGTCGAACTTATTTTAGCTTTTAATTTGATTGTGAAATTCGGGTGCAATGAGCGTGGCAGGTGCCAATTCTGTACACTAAATTCAATCATGTCATTCCATTGTGCACCATATATTCGTACCTATATGGATTATATTTATTAGCAAACGAGCAGGTGGTTCAACCCTTAGAAGCATGAGATGGGCCTCAAATTCTAGGAGTGCCTCCGAATCTTGAGAAATACTCTTTATTCAAAGTCCAAGGCCATCCCAATTTTGAGTTTGGGGCCTCCGTTAAAAAGTCAAAGAAGAAAAAGTTAAAAGTATCGAGTTACGTAAGAATCATTTACTTATGTAAAATTCAAGAAAATGTTTGCGCTCATTTCGCTCGCGCCCTCATACGCATTAGCGGTCAACCGCGTATGCGGCTAACCGCGCGGCTAGCCACTTGTATAGAATTTCGTCGCGGTTTAGTGCGTACAAAATGAGCGGTTGCATATAAAAATATAAAAGCGGCTAGCCGCGCGGTTAGCCGCACGCGCGGTTAGCCGCTAATGCGTATGAGGGCTTATTATTTACTTAGTCAGAAATTCAGTATTTTTTGTACGTTTTCGAGTCAATTAAGTAATCAGACAAGTTCAGTGTCTGAATTCTGATGATCTGTTCACTTTCATTCTTCCCTTCATTCCATTCAATTAAAGAAAAAAATATGCATGCATGTAAAATGTATCTGTATATGCGGTGCAAGGCGTATGGAATGGAAGTCTCTATTGTAATCGTAAGACTACGATGAAAGAAATAACGAAATTTTACAGTATGAATAAGTGAAATTTTACACAATTACCTAGTAGTTCTAAATGTAGACTATATACCCGTTTAAGGGACCTTTCAGATAGACCGGCGCGGAGAGCGACATTGAAATAAGATTTATTTTTACATTTTATCTCTTTTATAATAAGAGGATGTTCGAGGATGCTCCCAATATGCTCTGTGTGAAATATTAAGAGCAGCCGCTCGGCTGCTCGTCGAGCCGGTCGGCTGCTCCATGCTCGTGCTCTTCCGCGCTCGAGCATCCGACCGGCTCCGTTCGCGTGCTCTTTCATGCTCGCACAGCCGACCGTAGGCCGAATTGCTCTGCCGTCCGGCCCAAGAGCGTACGCTCGGCTCCGAACGCATCCGCGTGTCCGTTCACATAGACCGGCGCGGAGAGCAGAGCAAATTTGAACGGCCGGTCTGTGTGAACAAAGAAATGCTCTCCGACGCTCTCCGCGCCGGTCTATCTGAACGGTCCCTAAAAGTATCAAGCATTTTTAGTATATTTGTGAAGCAGTTTTTGCGCGCTCTCGCCAACTTGCAAGTTGCGTCATCAGTCTTCGTAGGATGCATGGGAAAAGTTTGTGATGGATCATTACACCGCCGGACGTTAATTTCGGTGCAGAAAAATATCACTTTTCGGTTCTAGTAATTGAATTAAAGAAAAATGTTATATTTATGTAAGTAGTTACGATGAAGTAATACAATTTCCAAGTAATCATTATCTTGAAATGTTAAGATAAATAACTGTAAAAAAATAATATTCATAAATTAAATAACATAGTTCAATTAAATAGTTTTTTTTTTATTTCACTTCTCTTTATTTTGCAGTTACCGTTACTTATTTTACTACAAACTAGCGGACCCGGCAGACGTCGTCCTGCCCGGTGACATACTGACATCAGTGCAACGGTCATCAAAGTACTAATATCGCAATTAAAAAATAAGGGTTGATCGTAGAAGGGTGCAAATTTAGGATTGTATGTATTTTTGTAAAAAAGATTTTCCCGCTTTTCTGTTGAAATTTTTCCTGAATTTTCTTTAAACCTCACGGAGCCCGAGACCTTTCCAACGAATGCAAAACCGTGGAAATCGGTTCATGCGTTCTGGAGTTATAGCGTCAGGAAGTAAAACCCGACTTATTTTTATATAGTAGACTAGCCGACCCCCGCGACTTCATTCGCATGGATATAGGTTTTTATATAGAATCGGATCGGACCCCATAATTCTTTTTTGTACCTAAACTAAATGTATCCTAAGTTACCCCTTAACATCACCTATCTGCCATTGAAAGTTCCATCAAAATCGATCCAGCCGTTTCGGAGATTAGCTGGAACAAATAGACAAACCGACAAACATAAATTTAAACGCACACCAGTTTAAAATAAGCCGTACGTACAAACATCCGCGTCCCAAGTTATTTGAACCCAATAAATGTCTGTCATTTCTGAACTAATAAACCTATGACCTTGAAATATTTACGGAACAATACTTAAAGTACTATCTTTCTAACAAAAAAAGAATGAGTTAAATCGAACTACGCGTTAATGAATTACAGCTAAATACATGTTTTAACTTTCTTCACCTCTCCCAAGGGAACCGTGCTGAATTTCGGGATAAAAAGTATCCTATGTCCTACCTCGGAGTATAATCTCAAAACGTACCAAATTTCATTCGAATCCGTTCAGTAGTTTCGGCGTGATGCGCGGCCAAGATACAGATAGACAGACAGACGGACAGACAGACAGAAAGACAGACAGACAGACAAAAATGAAACAAATTGCAGTTTTGGCTTCAGTATCGATTATAGAGTGCCCTCCAATAAAAATTTTCAAAATATCTTCAATGTACAGAATTGGATCTGTTACAGTTTTATTATATTACTAGCTGACCCCCGCGACTTCGTTCGCGTGTTTATAGGATTTATATAGGATCGGATCGGATGCCATAATTATTTTATGTACCTAAACTAAATGTAGCCTGTTACTCCTTATAACATTGAAAGTTCCATTAAAATCGATCCAGCCGTTTCAGAGATTAGTTGGAACAAATAGACAGAACGACAAACATAAATTTAAACGCACGCCAGTTTAAAATAAGCCGTACGTACAAAGATCAGGGTCCCAAGTTATTGGAACCCACTAAATGCCTGTCATTTCTGAACTAAAAAACCTATGACCTTGAAATATTTACGGGACAATATATAAAGTACTACCTTTCTAACAAAAAAGAATGAGTGAAATCGAACAACGCGTTAATGAATTACAGCTAAATACACGTTTTAACTTTCATTCCCTCTCCCAAGGGAACCATGCTGAATTTCGGGATAAAAAGTATCCTATAACCTACCTCGGAGTATAAACTCAAATCGTACCAAGTTTCATTCGAATCCATTCAGTAGTTTCGGCGTGATGCGCGGCCAAGATACAGACAGACAGACAGACAGACAGACAGACAGACAGTCAGACAGACAGACAGACAGACAGACAGACAGACAAAAATGAAAAAAATTGCAGTTTTGGCTTCAGTATGGATTATAGAGTGCCTTCCAAAAGAAATTTTCAAAATATCTTCAATGTACAGAATTGGATCTGTTACAGTTTTATTATATTATATTATAGACTAGCTGAACCCCGCAACTTCGTTCGCGTAGATATAGGTTTTTATATAGGATCGGATCGGATCCCATAATTCTTTTATATACCTAAACTAAATGTAGCCTGTTACTCCTTATAACATTGAAAGTTCCATTAAAATCGATCCTGCCGTTTCGGAGATAAGCTGGAAAAAATAGACAGACCGACAAACATAAACTTAAACGCGCACCAGTTTAAAATAAGCCGATCGTTCAAAGATCCGGGTCCCAAGTTATTTGAACCCAATATTGAGGGTTGTAATGTCTGTCATTTCTGAACCAAAAAACTTATAACCTTGAAATATTTACGGGACAATATATAAAGTAGTACCTTTCTAACAAAAAAAGAATGAGTGAAATCGAACAACGCGTTAATGAATTACAGCGAAATACACATTTTAACTTTCATCCCCTCTCCCAAGGGAACCGTGCTGAATTTTGGGATAAAAAGTATCCTATGTCCTACCTCGGAGTATAAACTCAAATCGTACCAAGTTTCATTTGAATCCATTCAGTAGTTTCGGCGTGATGCGCGGCCAAGATACAGACAGACAGACAGACAAAAATGAAACAAATTGCAGTTTTGGCTTCAGTATCGATTATAGAGTGCCCTCCAATAAAAATGTTCAAAATATCTTCAATGTACAGAATTGGATCTGTTACAGTTTTATTATATTATAGATAGATAGATTGATAAATGTTAAGTCAAAGTGAACTTTGAAATACCAACTTTAAGCCTTAAGGTATAATTTATCTACATTTTCATTGCTTGAACTTGAACAACTTAACGACCGTTGTGAGCGCTGCAGGACAAGTAAAAAGTTTCGGGTTCGACTTCTGGCGGGGGATATTTTGGAATTCATAATTTCAAAATTACTTAAGTCGGGCGGGAGGCTTCGGCAGGGGCTAGCTAGTACCATACCACGATGAAACCGTTAAAGGTCATGTTAGCTAGCTTCCATTTAGACTACACTTAACACCAGATGAGACTGCAGTCGAACTTGGCTAATATGTCACCAAATTAAAAAAAAACTTTTATGGACGCGCGTTTATTTTGGCCGACAGTGTACCGACGGTGTAGGTACTGACGTCCGCTAATTTATGGAAATCTCTGAAAGTCACCGCGTCTGGCTTCAGCGCTACAACGTAGGTACCTGCTTCAAGCCCTTTTTTCATATCATGGCCGAAAAACAATACAAACATACATACATACACCTATAAAATTTTTGTATATTTGTTTAGAAGCTGTAATAGATTAACATATGTGAATATACTTATTGCAGTTTCAATATATCTATGTGTAAAATTGGTAACCATCTTTTTTGAAGTCGGTTAATAAAATGCTAAGTTAAGTTACCTCTATGTTACCTTGTAAAATGTCGTGTAGTGTAATGGTCGGCCGGCGCGGCGGAGGACGTACGTCACTATCACCTTGCCCGCGACCTGCCCCAACGTGGCAGAGACAAATACACCGGCCGGCCGGCCGGTAGGTGACTCCGGCCGTTTAGCATTTCTGATTTGCATTCACACGGACGTACATAGGTATAATACCTACGCGCCAAGGCTTGTATCTCTACAATCTGTAGTTGTGTGTTTTTCTATAGCTGCCTTAAAAGGTACAAATAAATCGCAAGAAACTTTTCGGAGCAACGCGTAAGCGACGCTCTTTCACCGGCGCTTTAGACATTTTTGTGTCTGAATTTTCACTTAAATCATGGATGGTTAAGTTCGCGGTAAGAACGCGATGGGCCGAGCACAACGCGTCGCTTACGCGTTTCTGCGAGTAAAGACTTGATTATCGCGTTAAGGTTGCAAATGCGTCGCATCATTCGCTTGTACCTCACACATGATTGTGTTTGCGACGTCCGCGTCCTCAGCACGGCGACAAGATCATACATTTCTAGTGCCTTATTATTAGGATTTTTGTGGGTATACCCGTTCGCCTAGCATTACCTACCCGTAACACAAACCTATACAACAAGACGTATAAATTAAAAATTAAAAAAACCCCCGACATTCGCCATTTTGTGGTGGCGGCCATCTTGGATTCGCATAGTGCTATTCTACTAGTCAAGCCCTTTCATTTGAAACCCATATTAAGGGAGTTGTGAAAAAATATGTAATCCACCACCATTTTGTAGCGGCGGCCATCTTGGATCGATTTTCATCAGACACAGCTAACAACACTCTCGACTAATTCACCTTTCAAACAAAAAAAAAACCGCACCCAAATCGGTTCACCCGTTTGAGCGCTACGGGGGAACAGACACACACACAGACACGTCAAACTTATAACACCCCGTCGTTTTTGCGTCGGGGGTTAAAATCAGTGAGCAGAGTTAAAAGCAGTGAGTTTGTTGTGAGCACTGAGCAAGTGAGCAAGCTCAGACTGTTTATGCAAGAAACGGGTTGCGAGCGTATACTCGGCGTGCGGCACCTTCACCGAGCCGCGGGTGAACGAAATACCTTGCTATTGACCTGATGAAGGTCGCGCGAGCGGCTGCGGGCTGCGGTCACCCGCTCGCCTTCCGCACCAACCGCATTGCATAGCTTCACACTTATCGCTTAAAGCATATTACTGTCTTAACTTTTGTCACTAAGCTGACTGACACCGTTGCCCCTAGCGCCCGCGCTAAAGCATATTAACTGTCACTAAGCTGAAGCTAGCTTCTCCTGTCACTAAGCTGACTAACACCACTGGGCTCTGCCCCTAGCGCTGGTGCCCCTAGCGCTGGTGCCCCTAGCGCTGGTGCCCCTAGCGCTGGTGCCCCTAGCGCTGGTGCCCCTAGCGCTTGTGGTCGATGACATGTGATTTTCCGTTGAAAATATTGGGGTGATCTGTGAGGCTGCTAGTGTTTGACATAGCTTTCGCTGGCCGCGTGGCTTTCGCTTTGAGTTCGCTAACATATACTTACACTCAGGCCCGGATCTAGGGGGGGCCAGGCCGGGGCGGCAGATTCAGGGGGCGGCAAATTCAAACTTGGCAGATGGAACTACTAAGCAGTAAAATAAATAATCTCTACATTTATACATAATACATAGGTATAATAAAACTGTAACAGGTCCAATTCTGTAATCTGTATTAATTTTTTTTTTGAATTTTTTTTTTGATGGCACTTTATTTAATCGATATTATCGATAAGCCGAAACTGCAATTTTTTCATTTTTGTTAGTCTGTCTGTATATTGGCCGCGAATCACGCCGAATGGAAGATGTAAAATAAAGTGTGAATTTTAGACTAATTCTAGACTAAACAGAGAAAGAGCAGCGTTAGATCGGTCATTGTGACGTTCTTTGGGGGATGCCTATGTCCATTACTGGGCGTCTTATGGCTGAAATGTTGATGATAAAGGTAAAAATATTGACGAGCGAGGGCGGCATTTTTCAGTTTTTGTCCCGCCTCGAAAAAATTCAAGATCCGGGGCTGCTTACACTGTAAGGTGCTGCTAGTGTTTAACATTAATTTTCGAGCTCGAGCTCGAGGGCATTCGCGTTGAGTTCGCTCACACAGGACGGCATATGAGTTACCTCATGCTTAATTATCGTCCCACATCCTCCCCATCCGAAATTTAAATTTCGAATTGGAAAAAATATTTTATGAATATCTTAGCGGGGGTATTCGATTCTACACACGAATCATTTGGAATCGGTCGCGAACCGACCGCGGCAACCGGTCGGACGGCTTTTTGTGAGATTCCACCCTCATCCGAGGACCTGGCTCCTACTCGACGCTGTAAACAAAAACCTACTTTATGCACCAAGCTTTCATAATTCAATTTCCAATAAGTGAGTTCCGACTTGACAGCCACAACCTGCGAAGAAGGATAATGTTAGGCTGTGTTCTTGCTATTAGATTTTAAACTTTGCATGTACAAAGATATAGTTGTTTTTTGTGTGTATTTATTGGGATGAATAACTCCTTTGATTTTTATCGTTCACTTGACCCGTCATGTCGAATGTCCTGGGAATGCTCGGATGGCGATTAAATAGTTATTCAGGATCATAACTTTAACATTACTTGAGAATATGTAAATATGTATACCTTTTTAGGGCTCCGTAGTAAACAAGGAACCCTTATAGTTTCGCCATGTCCGTCCGTCTGTCCGTCTGTCCGTCCGTCCTCGGTTAATCTCAGAGACTATTAGTGCTAGAAATCCGTAATTTGGCATGAGTATAAATATTAATTACGCCAACAAAGTGGTGAAATAAAATTTTGATAAATATTTTTTTTTAGGGTAGCTCCCCTACATGTAAAGTGGGGGTGAATATTTTTTTCTCGTCTACCCCATAGTGTGGGGTATCGTTGAATAGGTCTTTTAAAAATACTGTGGGTGTGGGAACATCATTTTTCGATTTCTAGATCCGTTTGTAAAATATGATGTTTTAAAGTGCATATTTTTATTAGAGTCAAGTGTCCCCCCCTCTATCAGCCAAATGGCAGTATATAGGAACTTGAAAAAATTCACAGCAGTAGGGTATATAATCAATTTTAAAGGAAAACTATCACGGCTAAGTAGGGTTCACAGGTTAAGGAGTTATATCTGTTTTTCGAGGATTGTGACTACGGAACCCTACACTGCGCGTGGCCCGCCACGCACTTGGCCGGTTTTATTATTATATACCTACCTTTAAAATTTAAAAAAACCCCTTCATAGGGGTTATTATTATTAGGATTTTTGTGGGTATACCCGTTCGCCTAGCATTACCTACCCGTAATACTGGTTCATACCAGTGGTACAATTAATGTATACCTATGTAGGCACCTCCAGGTTATTAAATGAAAAACATATTTTAAAATGAAAAAATATAATATTTTACAAGATAAATTTTCTTTTAATATACTTAGGTACATTCCCGTGTACTTGTAAGCGCCGTAAGCATCGTTATAAAACATCTAGGTCACCCTTTTAAACCCTAAGAAAAGCGATAAGTGTTTGCGCGGCGCCGGGCAAAAACTGAGCACTAAGGGAAAATTCTAATGAGGAAACCTATATACGTACTTACCTCGTTCCTACACACCTGAAAACATCTTAGTGACAAAGAGACTGTAAGTACGGTAAACCAAAAAGTATAAAAAATATTTTTGTAGATTTTGTACTCTCAGCATTTTTAAAAGGAGAACGGGTGTGGTTGGCCAAATTTCAGTCATAGCGAAAAGTATATATAGTACTAGCTGACCCCCGCGATTTCGTTCGCGTGTTTTTCTTTGCTATAAACCTCACGGAGCCCGAGACCTTTCCAACGAATGCAAAACCGTGGAAATCGGTTCGTGCGTTCTGGAGTTATAGCGTCAGGAAGGAAAACCCGACTTATATTTATATAGTAGATAGTATCATTATAATTATTTTTTTCGCTATGATTTTACTTATGTTTTACTAGCGTAGTTGGAGCGTTAAAGAGTAACAAACATACACAGACACACACACAAAAACTTTCGCCTTTATAATATTAGTGTGTGATTACTATACCAAACAATGTACTTGTCATCGTTGTCATCAACAGAAAGATGGCGCCTGCTGGACATCCTGTATGGACTTCAACACGTTGCGGTCTTGTGTCGCTTGTATCCAACAACTCCCTGCAACTCTGATCGTTTGATGTCGTCGGTCCACCTTGTGAGAAATTACTGAAAATCGCGAGAGCAGTAAATTACTTAGTAAAAAAAATTATTGGGACAAATGTCACAAAAAACATAGTTAATAAGAGCCTGTTTCAACACATTCTGATAAGTATCGGATAGCTAAATATCTACAATTTTTGTATTTGTCACTTTACAACTTTGATTTTTCAATCGTTATTATCTAAAACCAGAAATAAACACTCAATACCCCATGCAGTGTAGCATACCCTAAACATACCTTTTCCATTTTTCATATACATACATATTTTCATAACCTAAGGAATAATTGAGTACATAACTATAGCTGCCATATTTATATTATTGCCTAATAAGTTAGTAACCCAAACATCAAAGTCATGGCAGCATTCATTCGGAGTGATTTTAATTAGTTTCTTGAACGATTATACAGTCGTTTAGCTTTGAGCGAAAACAATGCATTTTAAACCGCAGAGCCCGAGTGGTTGTGTAGTACAAGAGACAACGGCTCAAATATTACACGAACAATTCCTAACACGTATAAGACTGATCACCTGTATTGATTTTTTAAAGGATGATATTTGAGCTTTTTTAATTAACCTCAAGGGACACTGATACTAATTCTGTTGTTCACAATCTCTAAAACTAAATGGATAGGATGAAATGGATATCTAGAAATAGTGTTATCTTTTTCGCAATTTTCCATGCGGAAAAAGATAGCATGACAGTCATCATCATCATCATCATCATGATCAACCCATTACCGGCTCACTACAGAGCACGGGTCTCCTCTCAGAGTGAGAAGGGTTTTGTCCATAGTCTACCACGCTGGCCAAGCGGATTGGCAGACTTCACACCTTTGAGAACGTTATGGAGAACTCTGAGGCATGCAGGTTCCTCACGATGTTTTCCTTCACCGTTAAAGCAAGTGATATTTAAATACTTAAAACGCACATAACTCCGAAAAGTTAGAGGTGCGTGCCCGGGATCGAACTCCCGACCTCCGATTAGAAGCCGGTCGTCCTAACTACTAGGCTATCACAGCTTTTATTGACAGTATAATTAACTAATTAATAGTGTAAATATCGTAGGTATCTTACGTCTTCGTAGGG
Organism: Melanargia galathea; assembly: GCA_920104075.1. Classification (NCBI taxonomy): domain Eukaryota; kingdom Metazoa; phylum Arthropoda; class Insecta; order Lepidoptera; family Nymphalidae; genus Melanargia; species Melanargia galathea. The sequence continues at coordinate 3,188,578 of OV049872.1, read as the reverse complement.
CTAGTAGTAGTAGCAGTTTAAGTATTTTGGTTGTCAATTCGATGCTCATTAAAGTGCCTACTACTAATAAATAGTAGAAATTACTAGTTAGGTCAGTGCTTATAGATTTTTGTTAAAAATAACTGTACTTACTAGGTACTTAATTAACTTATACTTATAAAATTATACTTAGTAATTAATGGCTAGTATTTAATGGTTAGTATTTTTGTGTGACAATCGATACTCATTGAAGTAGTAAATAGTAGAAATTATTAGGAGAGAGCTTGTAGGCGTAGCTAAATTTTTTGTTTAAAATAATTAATTGTACTAAAATAAATACTAAAAAATAATTGTCATAAAATGCGCCGTCAGCTCTCAGACCGCGAAGGCGCGCTCATCCATCACCGCCATCGCATCAATCTTACCGCTCCCGATGCGCTATGCTACCCTGGTACTTGCAGTTTGTTGCACCCTATTGTTATCCTAATTTTATTGACTAAATTAATTAATTAGCGAAGTAATACGTAATTTCATATAAGTACATAAAATATTTAATTAAATTATGCGTGTTGGAAATAAAAATTAATTAAAACAGCAGATTCTTGAGTCGATTCAAAGCGCCGCACCGAAGGTACTGGGAACTAAATTTGACATTAATTACTACTACAATTATATTTAACACCCAACCCAATAAATAACTAACAATTTAGCCCGACCCGGGAATCGAACCCGGAACCTCGTGATCCTGCCTGCAGTCGAATATAAATAGCAATAGACCAATGAGGCAGTATAAAGAGGTCAGCAGTGCAGTTCAATTTCTGCCCTGCTTTAAGAGCTCATAGTAAGCCTCCAGTAATTTTTAATTAATTAAGTAGGTACCTACTGTGAATTTATTAAATCTTTCAAAATTATTCATCTTTTTCTTATTCTGCTATTTAATAAAAACATCAACAATCGCTGAACATATGGAAAAATACGATTTAATTTGAGATAGCTAAAATACGAACGCCGGAAGTTTGATTCCAATTGGAACACCGGTAACGGATATTTTTCATCCGGATGGCTGCAGATGACTATCGCTTTGTGGGTATATAAAGTTGTATCCCGTCAAATATCTAGATTTATAATTTTTTTTCAAAGAAAAAAGAACCGACTTCAATCGATTCGAACTAAAAAGTTCAACTTCAGCAACAGGTCTGGCAATCTCAGAGAACATAATATTACTGACATTATATGTACATTTATTCTTATAACTGGTTGGTATATAAGAATGACAACTCGATGTGTTATAGGCTCCTCCTTCCTGAAAGTATATAGATTACGATAGAGAAAAAATCATACATACAACATAAATAATACAAAATAAACATACATACACACATATGTACATACATACATACATACATACATACATACATACATACATACATACATACGGGTCGAATACAGAACCTCAATTTTTTGAAGTCGGCTAAAAATAGGAAAGGATCGAGACATTTACTCGTAAATTTGAAATTGCATGCCTTGTTTTTAAAGTAATATAAAGTTAAAGCCAGTTCGTTGTCAAAAATAAGCTGGGGAAAGGTTTTGACGATGTTTTTGTTTCTCCGAGATTCCGAAACCTTAAAGCCTCCAAAATCGATATACTTATTCCAAATCTCCATGTAAAAGTCCGCCCATAATTTACAATAGAGCGCTTAGTTTGCCTCGTTGGTCTAGTGGTTAGCATATTCGAATGCAGATCACGAGGTCCCGGGTTCGATTGGTCGATCCCGATTCACCGGTCGAGCAAATAATTGTCAGGTATTGGGGTTTTTCTGTCCAGAAATTCTCAGTGCCGGCCCGGAGTTGGCAGTTGATGGCGTTTCAACCCCGTGCCTCGGAGACCACGTTAAGCAGTCAGTCCCGGTTTTTAGGGTTCCGTACCCGAAGGGTAAAAACGGAGCCCTATTAATGTCACTCGGCTGTCTGTCTGTCTGTCTGTCTGTCTGTCTGTCCGTCTGTCCGCCGGTCACAGGTCTCTAGCTCGCAGACGAAATGAGTTACATACCTGAAATTTTGGTATTTAGTGTAAAACGTTAACCCAAAATCAAATATTGAATTAGAAATTGAATTAAATTATTTTTCAGGGGGGGCTCCCATACATGAAAAAGGAGCCGGAAAAAAAAATTTTTCTTTACCCTAGCTTGTGGGGTATCATTGTTTAGAGCTCATTAAGTAGAGTACAAATATATATTTTTTTAATTTTTATCTCAAAAAATAAGGGAATGGGAGGCCATCAAAGTTGTCAGTTTTAGACCATTTTTGTGACGGGGGCTATCTCAAAAACTAAACTAGTTGGGAATATGATATTTCAGTATATTATGTACTATATGCTCTATTTAAACAACAAATACTGAAAACAATGATTTATTAAATAGTTTATAAGCTGTGACCAAAATAAACGAAAATTTTTTTGGGTTTTTCTTTCACGGTTTGTTGCGATGTCTAGCTCGGAAATTAAATATTTCTTAGACCCAAAATATTATATTGTTCATAATTATGTACGGAACCCTGAAAGAGCGAGGCCCGACTCGCACTTGGCTGATTTTTTATCACTACCGTGTGACAATAATCGTTAGGTAAAGCCCGCTAACCCGCATTGGAGCAGCTTGGCGGGTCTAAGCTCTAAATCCCTCTCTCGTATGAGAGAGGAGGTGTTTGTTAAAAGGCTGTAGTGGTGGTGGTGGTGGCTTAATATCAACTCAAATTGGCTCCCAAAAAAACTTTACAAAACGCACTTTTCCGCATCGCGTATAAAACTAAACACCGAGCGGTTATTACACACTCGCGTTCCAACACAGGGCACGTCCAAAAAACGTTTATACAAAAATCAACGTTCAGCGTTGAAAAAACTTTACCCTGTCAAAAAATAGTAACAGGAATAATTATCGTGAACATTGCATTAATCAAATTCCGCGCACGGTGCCACCGGGGGTGCGGGGCGGGGGTGCGGGGGTGGTGCAGGGGTGGGGGGGACGCAGGGGGATGAGAGAAACGAGTGCTGCGGGCTCGCTGCGAAAAAAGCTGAAAATGACAGGCGCAAATGCATCATGGAGCTGGAGTGAATCCGTAGATACCCGAAAAACATATATAGTATATAAGTCAGTAAATAATAATATTATTATTTTTTATTTCGAGCAAATGTGGTCGGTTTGTTAGTAAAACACTAAAAGACTATGGTAGTAAGTATTAAATGGTAGGTAGGTACATTATTAAAATTAATTACAAAAACTCAACCTATTTTTTTTTTCATCTAAAATCTCCAAAGCACGGAAGCAAAGTGTTGTACTTAGTGTCATAGAATCATGTTTTTCCTCTACACATTCGTTGAGTAAACAAACTCCAATTTTTCCCCTCTTATTAAATCTTACGTAAGACTGTTTGCCTCCTATGAATCAATAATTCGGACCCACCTTTCACCTTTGAAATATATTTTGTTTTTTTTTAATGGAACAATAAGTTAATAAATATATCAACAATATAATAAATTGATTTTAATAAACTTTTCAGTACTTTTTAATGAGTGAGGAATACGGAAAAGGAAATAACAAGGATAATATGAACCAATTCCTTATAAAATTTCGTATAATTATATTATCGAATATTTATTTTAAAGTCTAAAATAAAAATATTGTATTAAAATTGCTTTTCCGTAAATATAGTTTGATCTGTTTAATTTTTTTTTATTCAGTTGAAAAATATTAAATTTTATTTAAAAATAAAACCTTGTTTGTTTTATTTGTTACTACTTATAGAAGGTCATTGTTACTACTAACATACTTAAAATGTGCTGATCGAAATAGGTTTATAATGGTTATAAAATATATCTTCAGACTTGTCATCTAGTGCTTCACTCAGTGTGTCGCTTGGTCCAGCGCAGGCTACCTATGGATGCAAAAAATTCCCCCCTCTGGGAGGCGCCCTTCCCTGGCGCATTCATTAATTGCTAATTTACAGATCGGGAACCGCGCACGAGACTGATCTGATGTCTTGTTTTTAGGTTAATTAATTACATGTTGATCTAGATTCTACATTTCCTGGATGTATTTTGTACCTAAAGAAGATAAATATACCACTGTAAAAATTATTAAAAATGTCTTTTTAATTATTAACCCGTGTCTTTTTGGTTTGCAGTTTCGCAATCATCATCATCATCATCATGATCAACCCATTACCGGCTCACTACAGAGCACGGGTCTCCTCTCAGAGTGAGAAGGGTTTTGGCCATAGTCTACCACGCTGGCCAAGCGGATTGGCAGACTTCACACACCTTTGAGAACGTTATGGAGAACTCTCAGGCATGCAGGTTTCCTCACGATGTTTTCCTTCACCGTTAAAGCAAGTGATATTTAAATACTTAAAACGCACATAACTCCGAAAAGTTAGAGGTGCGTGCCCCGGGATCGAACCCACGACCCCCGATTAGAAGTCGGTCGTCCTAACCACTAGGCTATCACAGCTTATCTTCAGCTATTTCAGTTTCGCAATGGAATGCGTTTATTTAGCTTCAGGATGGCTTCAGGACATTTCGTGGGTGTGAAGTACCTATAACCGCCTTCTCCTAATGTGCGGTTTTTTAATGTTATAAACATCTAAACTCAGCTTAATTTTGGGGTTACTTGCGTTTGAACTTTGAAAATAGAACAAAAGCTAAACTGCACTTCTCGTTATATCAATAACTAGCGGTCCGCCCCGGCTTCGCCGGTGGTACATAATATATAGCCTATAGCAGTCAAGGATCACGTACATATCCAACGGTGAAAGAATTTTTGAAATCGATCCAGTAGTTTCCGAGATTAGCGCGTTCAAACAAACAAACTCTTCCGCTTTATTATATTACCTACTTAATATAGATTTCAGCCGCATGTAAATGATAATAAAGCTGAATATAACCTGTTGTTATCATTGAAAGACTCTACGAAACGATAAGAAAAGGAAATGTGGCAAAATGGTGGCAAAGCAAATAATAATTGTTTTGCAGTAGGTTGTCTAGTTGTCTTATAGTACTTAATACCTATTTATCACAGCGGGGTGGTTATCCCGTTACTTGGTTAAGTAGCCTAGTCAAGGCAAACCTCGGTATTTTAATTCTTACAAGTGAACCCTCTACTGACAAGGAAAATAACACCCGTATTCACAAACGACACTATGAGGTCTCATAGTGTGCTCGAACGCACAGGGCACACAAACCTTATTCATAAACAATACTTGAGGGTCGAACGACCCTATGCGTTCGTTAAAATGAACGCACACGTAAAGTAGCTAGCGAGCTACTTTACGCGACGCATAGCAAAGAAAGACACAAGGACAATGGAACCTTTTTTGAACTACAACAAAACAACACGTGTTATTTATTATTTTTATAACTTTTACCATGAAATTAAACGGAAACATAAAAACATAACAGGCATGAACGTATAAAAAAAGGTTTTTTATACATTCAAGATAACAGGTACGTAGGTACCTATCTCATTTTCGGTGAAGAAATACTGCTTGCAGTGTTAATTTGAATTTTGTAATATAAATTATTGCAAAGACGACGACGAGACAATGATTTTTTATAAATTTTTAATACACCTAAGATAAAGAGGATATAAAAACCTTATTAACTACAAATTACGTGCGTAATGGTGGAGATTCGAGAACCGAAAATTCAATTGAGTAGGTACCTAATGGACAGGAGACTCTAGGTGGCAATTCTAGTTTTGATGTTTGTATAGACTGCCATCTGCTGGCCATCTGTCAGTCAACTCGACTCGAGTCAACTCGAGTGAAGTCGCAACAGAACGTTAACCAATCACAGCGCTCCATTGAACGCTATGCGTTACGCACAGCAAAGAGTCCTCTAAGTATTGTTTATGAAATGAATGGCTTGGCATAACGAACGCACTGCAAAACATCGTACTTATCATAGCATTGTTGCTATACTTAAGGAAGGAACGTTTATGAATACGGGGGTATGAGGTCTCATAGTGCGCTCGAACGCACAGGGCACAAAAACCTTATTCATAAACAATACTTGAGGGTCGAACGACCCTATGCGTTCGTTAAAATGAACGCACACGTAAAGTAGCTAGCGAGCTACTTTACGCGACGCATAGCAAAGAAAGACACAAGGACAATGGAACCTTTTTTGAACTACAACAAAACAACACGTGTTATTTATTATTTTTATAACTTTTACCATGAAATTAAACCGAAACATAAAAACATAACAGGCATGAACGTATAAAAAAGGTTTTTTATACATTCAAGATAAGAGGTACGTAGGTACCTATCTAATTTTCGGTGAAGAAATACTGCTTGCAGTGTTAATTTGAATTTTGTAATATAAATTATTGCAAAGACGACGACGAGACGATGATTTTTTATAAATTTTTAATACACCTAAGATAAAGAGGATATAAAAACCTTATTAACTACAAATTACGTGCGTAATGATGGAGATTCGAGAACCGAAAATTCAATTGAGTAGGTACCTAATGGACAGGAGACTCTATAGTCAAACTTTTAATTATCTGCAGTAATCTGACGTTTCCTAATGTCATTTCGTAAAATAATGTTGCCAACCCCATTTCTATAGTGATGTGATACGTTCAATTCATTCAATTTCATTCACAAAAGTTTCGTTCAAAGTTACTCTTTCATTATCATCATAATTTTATTTATCTATTAAGTAAATCGATGGCTCCTACGTATAAAAGCCAAATTAACAATTTTGTCATCTTGACATTTTGTGGCAAACGCATCCTATTGGTACAATTAATTATATGAGCTTTAATTGAAAAAAAAAGTAAGAAGTACTATTTCTATTGCAATAACAGCCTATGTGTGTTGACGATATCTGTCATAGTTAACATGCTAAGTTGCTACTGCCCTTTTATTACAAAAAAAACTGCCTATTTTATTCAGAAAAAAATATATTTAACATTATAATAACATATTTACATATTTTTGGAATCTACTTATAATTTTCTAGATGATTTTGACCTCCCTGGCGCAGTGGTTTCGGTCTTTTTTTTATTTATTTTTTTTATTTATTTTATTTACAATACATAATATTAATATTTTTACATTGATTACTTCGTGCTCGTAAGCGCTTATAAGTGGGAGGTCCCGGGTTCGATTCCTGGCAGGGGCAAGTTGGGATTTTATAATTTCTAAATTGTCTTTGGTCCTGTCTGGTGGCAGGCTTTAACCGTGGGCCGTGGCTGGTTAGCACCCGACCGGCAAAGCTGTGCCGGCCGGCCGCCAAACGATTTAGCGTTCCGGTACGATACCGTGTAAAAACCGATCAGGGGTATGCATACCTCTCTCAAGTTTGCCCGCTTCCGTCTTCGACAGCATCATCACTTACCATCAGGTGAGATTGCAGTCAAGGGCTAACTTGTAGTTGAATAAAAAAAATAGATAATGATTATGAACTTAATCTGATTTTTAATTATTATTTTTTCCCTTTAGGAAAAAGTACAGAAGAATTATATCGGTACGGGTGAGAGAGTTCCGTATCGACAGGATGAACATTCAATGTTTGACAGTTACGAAACCCATGAACATTTTGTATGGGAAAATGTTTTTTCTTTTATTTTTTCGTCAATTTTCCAATATTTTTAACAGTTATTCTGCTATTCGGGACGAAGACAAATACAACAAATCAAAATCCATGAAAATCGGTCCAGCCGTTCTCGAGTTATAAGTGTTCGAACAAACGAGACTTTGTTTTATATATTAAAGATATACGTATTTATATATATACTATATATATAAATATATATATGTAACTTTTGTACATAAAATATAATAATTACTTAAAATAAAAACTTTAATTTGAATAAAATAATTGAATGATTCAAATCAATCACCTGTACCCCATCCCTATTTTATTTTCGTTAAAAAGTGACAACCCACGAAACTTCACATTACTGCATACAATTAAAAGTCGAAGTATAGGTGGCAATTCTAGTTTTGATGTTTGTATAGACTGCCATCTGCTGGCCATCTGTCAGTCAACTCGACTCGAGTCAACTCGAGTGAAGTCGCAACAGAACGTTAACCAATCACAGCGCTCCATTGAACGCTATGCGTTACGCACAGCAAAGAGTCCTCTAAGTATTGTTTATGAAATGAATGGCTTGGCATAACGAACGCACTGCAAAACATCGTACTTATCATAGCATTGTTGCTATACTTAAGGAAGGAACGTTTATGAATACGGGGGTAAGTGTCGCTTGTTTTCGTTTTTCTTTTCTTTCTTCGTTTCTTTCGGTATGTATGACTTGTCAAGTGGTACGGCAGCCCTGGAACAAAATTTTTAGTGATTAATAACAAGCTGAATTTCCGTGAGTAGGTTCGTTTCGACGAGACGAACAACTTTTTTATCTATGAAAATTCTCGATGGAGGTAGCTACTCGTGTGGGGAGGTGTTAAAAATTTCGATTCGCTCGGGTGGGAAATCATTCCACTTTTGTAGGACTATATGGCCATTTCATTATACAAGTATTTATTAGGCTGCATACAAAAAATCAGCTGGCTATTAATAATATTCTACAGCGTCCTCCACTCCGAATATTTCCAAAAATGATTAAACTTTATTAATAACTAGCTTATATTTTTTGTATGCATCTTAATAAATACTTGTATAATGAAATGGCTAGATAGTCCTACAAAGGAGAATGACCACCCCTGACCCAAACGTTTACACAAAATGTAATTTATTAAAAATTATCTTACGAATATATGACAATTTGAAAATTAATAATTATTAATGCAAAAGCTGCCGATAAAAAAATGTAATAAAAAAGGAATTAAACCGTCTTTTCAACTTCCCGTTTAAGTCTGACGGCCATTTGCATTATATTCTACGCATAGGTACATGCCCAAATAAAAAGAGGTTTGTTATATAAAAAAAATAATTTCATTTAAAATAGAACGGATATTAATTATTTAAATACATTATTTTATTTGTTAATTGTTATTTGTTGTAAATCGTACAATATGATTAAAGTAAATAAGTAATAATTAATAATATTATTTTGTTATAATATTTTTTTAACTTCGTTGCGTTTTGTGCAATGAAATATATAACTACAACCTTCTTGATTTTGTGTACCTACCTAACGAAACTTATTTGAAGATGTCAATGTGACATGTCATTGTTTTAGTTGTGTGTGACGCTAGTGACGTCTACTCTGTTTACATTTTGAATGTTTATTGTAACGCAGCGGAGACCAATATTAAAGTTCGGCCGTTCAGAGAATGCGTTCCTGACACGTCGCGATTGAACTGACGACGTAGCTTTGTAATGGCGTTGCAGTTACGATAAAAATATTTTTGCTGGTTGTTTACCGTTTTAACAATTGATGAGCATTAAAACAACATTATTATATCAATAATCAATGAATGTTATAATTTTGTGCCAAACTGAGTGTCAAATAACTTGGTAAACAATATTTTTCTAAATCTATACTGCGCTATTACAAGGTTATGTCAGCGCTTTATATTTGTATAATAGTGCTGTGCTAAAAATAACAGGCAAGTATCGTAATCTGTTCTTATACAGTTATACTTATAATATAAAATAATACGCTTTGTTTTTCTTTTTAAGAATTTGAAAATAATGGACTATAAGATAACTTTTATGAAATATAAAAATAAAACTATGATCAAACCGAACGCGCGAAAGAAATTAGCATTTTTATATTTAGGTTGAAAATGGTAACCCCAAATGGCGTTGGGCCGCCATTTTGTGACGCTAAAACAGTCGTCTGTTGTCGTTTCGTGCGCATAGACCACGTTCTTCAAGTGTTTTCGATCTGTTTTTATTTGACAATTTTATTATATGAATATTACCTTTTTTTGGTTTCTACTTAAATAACTAAAATATAAATTTTAAATGATTCCGCCAATTTAAAACGAAAATAATCTTAAAATAATGCGCCGGTTCATTTTGGAGGAACGGTAACGAACTCAGTGTTATGTTGTGCCCATCACTAGTCGTGACTAACTGATAGGTGTCAGGAACGCATTCTCTGAACGGCCGAACTATAATTCTATGGTTTATTGTTTTTGTATTGGACATCGTTGCAACAGGTATGTTAAGTATAGTGCGCGCTAAACAAATACTTCAAATCGGCAGGAATGATACATGGCTTTCCTTACTAGTTTAACAATTATATACACATAACCAACACATCACCTAGAATCATTTTTAAACTTAAACTTAGATTTATTCAAAAACGGCAAGTCCTAGAGGTATTAAAATGGTGTGTTTAGTTATCAGGAATAAATCTGCAATAAATGCTTCATACAACATGCTTGTAAACGACTGGGTTACACGCCCATAGATTTTTGGGCATTCTCCTTTAGTGGAACGATTTCCCACCCAAGCGAATCGAAATTTTTAACACCTCCCCACTCGATTAGCTACCTCCATCGAGAATTTTCATAAATAAAAAAGTTGTTTGTCTCGTCGAAACGAACCTGCTCACGAAAATTCAGCTTGTTATTAATCACTAAAATTTTTGTTCCAGGGCTGCCGTACTAAAGTCTTCGTGAATCTGAGTCTGATTCACCGACTGAACCCAACGGTATGCCTTTCCCAGGGTTTACAACGTTTTTAAGAAACAGATATTTAATAAATAAAATCGTTCAGTCAAATAAATTATAGAAATAATGCGAAAAATCACAACTTGTTTCCGCCACACCACTAAAATTTTTTTTTGTGCCGTAGGTCTAAGATATTTTTCGGATAAAAAGCAGTCTACGTAACAAACATAGGCTGCTATGCTCCTATGCCGCTATGCTTCAGGGCGGAAGCTATTTTTCTGCCAAATATTATGATGGAGGAAAAGAGTTCAGTTATGAGAAGTTTTGCACTTAGGTAGACATTTTCGTCGTTGTTGTATGGAGTGCTTCTACGCGTCTGAATTGTCCCTCCAGCTATCCAAATTCAATTGAAACTTGTGGCCTTTATCATCAGTTGAAACTCTACCACTGGTTCGAAAAGCAGATTATGCTGAAAAGAGCCGGCAAGAAACTCAGAACTTGCACTTTTGAAAACGCAAATAGTTTCAATATTTAGGTTGCAATATTAGGGAGAATACAAATTATGATCTTCACACTATCTCGTGTAACTACATCGATGGTGTCACTTAATCTGGCATTTCTTTGCATAATCTGGCATCACTATCTTTGACCTTCGATTCAAAAGACATTTTTTGATCCGATCCGACCATGATACGACTCATTATTTTATCAATAAAGTCAATAAAACCAAGGTTACGGATTGAACTAATGCCAGATTGATTCTCCAAATGGGCGCCAGGGTTGCCACTTTAATAATCCTCAAAAATCGCAATGATACACTGATGTTCATAAAGATATGTACGTAGGTAAACACATTACTCGTGTGTCGGTGGGAATGCACAATGGTATAAAATGATAGTCGCACACCCCCTGATGGACGGCGGATCGATCGAGCCGGAGCCGCGCGCGATCGGCGGCGCGCGTGTGTGCCACCAAAATAAACGAAACATGCGGCCGGGGAAAAATCGCCACGTCAAAATGGACGCGAGTAAAGTGCTCGCAGGGTGGATTGGTCGTTTGAAATTCGAATGCCCATGTTATGCAACAATTTGCTTCTTTGTCATTTGCTGGAAATGGAATAATCTGTATGATATTGATGAATTATTAAAACATGTGACTTGCTATTTTTTGCCTTCTGCGATTTAATTAAAAAAAGTGTTTTGAATTTAGAACGCTGCTGTGAATTGGCATTTAGGTCACGAAGTGTTCAGAAATTCCGTAGGTATACTTAATATATTATTTCAAAAGCAATACTTGTAATTAATGCTATTAATGATGCTATTAAATTCATTATTTTGTGTTTTTTTAACACTTAAATCTATCTTCTATCTTCTATCTATCTTTAGTATAATAAAACTGTAACAGATCCAATTCTGTACATTGAAGATATTTTGAAAATTTTTATTGGAGGGCACTCTATAATCGATACTGAAGCCAAAACTGTAATTTTTTTCATTTTAGTCTGTCTGTCTGTCTGTCTGTCTGTCTGTCTGTATCTTGGCCGCGCATCACGCCGAAACTACTGAATGGATTCAAATGAAACTTGGTACGATTTGAGTTTATACTTCGAGATAAGACATAGGATACTTTTTATCCCGAAATTCAACACGGTTCTCTTGGGAGAGGGGAAGAAAGTTAAAACGTGTATTTAGCTGTAATTCATTAACGCGTAGTTCGATTTAACTCATTCTTTTTTTGTTCGAAAGGTAGTACTTTAAGTATTGTCCCGTAAATATTTCAAGATCATAGGTTTCTTAGTTCAGAAATGACACACATTTATTGGGTTCAAATAACTTGGGACCCGGATCTTTGAACGTACGGCTTATTTTAAACTGGTGTGCGTTTAAAATGTTTGTCGATCTGTCTATTTGTTCCAGCTAATTTCCGAAACGGCTGGATCGATTTTGACGGGACTTTCAATGGCAGATAGGTGATGTTATAAGGAGTAACTTAGGCTACATTTAGTTTAGGTACATAAAAGAATTATGGGATCCAATCCGATCCTATATAAAAGCCTATGTCCACGCGGACGAAGTCGCGGGGCTCAGATAGTCCTTAATAAATAGCAATTTTACGTGGTTTTCCCACTAGTGAGGAGAAAATTTGTTTTTACCTAACTCGAGAGCAATTTTTCTTCCTCAAATCCTTCACTTGCTTGGGTATTCATACTCAGAACTCGCAATTAAAACGAACTTTTCTCTTTGATTTAATTTATATTATTTAAATAATAATTAAACCTATCAACATCGATCGTTGCTAAATACGTAGTTACCAACGACATAATGGTTTTACACATTTGTCCTACTTGAAAAAGAAATTGTCCTTTTGCAATAAATATGTATGTTCCCTATAGGACCAATACACGCTAGCCCTATAACGTAGGTGCAACCGTCACCAAACAGTCTGATGGGGGTGCCCCCTTAAAAAAATTGCACCGGAGCAGGGGGGGTGGCTCAACTTTGACGCGGCATTTCGGCCCCCGTTGGCCCCTGTTTGGCCCCTGTTTGTCCCTAATTGGTACCGTTGCGAACGTATTAGAATTTGATTTGTGGACCTGTCGGATAAATTAGGCGTTATGCGTTATGGTATTATATGGGTCGATGCGCTTTGATAATGGTTATTATAAGGGATAGTTAGGTGTGTTTATACGATACTACCTACACAGTCGAACCATATGAGCGACAACCTAAGTAGATCAACAGTGTGAGTGGAGACTGAAACCCTGAGGCTGTAGTGTAGGTAACTTAACTCGAGTTAACGTTATCAGCTGTGCTTATATTAACTAGTATGGACATAAATTTTTATCCAGCAAACTTTGTATCCTGGAAAAAATTACAATTTCAACGGGATTTCGAAAAACCGAAATCTATAGCTACCTATAGCTATAAAATCTATAGCTACCTATAGCTATAGGTAGATTACTATAGCTTTTCTCGAAAGTATGTATAAGGGAAGGAAAAGGGAGCGGGACCGGGAACCGAAAATCCGCGATTCCCTCGGGATTTGTGAAAACCCGAAATTCACGTGTGCGAAGCCGCGGGCAGAAGCTAGTGATACATACATGCAACACTATGCTTGTCAAATAAGAAAGTAAGAAGAAGCATGAATAAAACGCGAGAGCTAGGCGCTAAGTGCGTACTGGCACCACTCCAGCCTTGGACGGATTTATGCTCTAGGATATGAGTTGCGCGACTATAAACAGATACTATTGTTGCTATTATCCAAACAGAAGAATTTATCGCACGCACAACTGAAAAAAGATCACAGGCAAATTGTTTACAAGTTGTACTTTTAACCCCCGACTCATATAAAGGGGTGTTATAAGCTTGAATGTTTTGTCTATCATTGTTTTGTCTAAATGGATAGACAAAACAGTGAAGCTTATACGGTATAACGAATAGGCCGATTTGAATGCGGATTTTTTTTATTAAAATGTATTTTTTTTAACAGGATGGTTCTTTTCTAAGTATGTTTGAAGAAAATCTGTTCAGCCGTTTTAGGATTATCAACTAGTGTGGGGATATCAGTCATACAATTGATATTCGTGTAGTTATTACTTCTGCTTGCCATAATATCGTCATGTTTGGTACAAGTAATCCTAATGAAAGTACGACAATGGTAACCTTGACCCGATACTGCAACTAGGACTACATTGGTTAGTCCTATAAGTAGTCTTACAGCAGATCTATAATCGTGTTTGGACTCATTGATTTGGTCTCGATGAGCATAGTATCAGTAGTTAGCATTTTACAGTGACCAGAGTCTGTTGATTGAACAGGAAGACAGGTATAAATTGAAAATTTAAAAAACCCAGTGATTCGCCATCTTGTGGTGGTGGCCATCTTGGATTTGCATAGTGCTATTCTACTAGTCAAGCCCTTTCATTTGATACCCATATTGAGGGAGTAGTAAAAATTGGTCCCAACAGTTTTCCGCATAAGAACTAATTAACAGATGTCTGCTTTATTTGTCAGTATTTACCCGTAATGTAAAATCGAGTAACATTTTTCTCCACGATGGAATGAATTCAGTTTAGGCGTAAGGGATTGTGTGTTTGTTTGTGCGTTTTTTCGTAACCATTTTCCTGAAAAACTTCACTTCAATTCTGAAGTAAATCCTGGCTACGCTTTTGGTCCTGTGTGACGAAATAGTACGAAAAAAGCTACTTACGTTGCTCTATCCCGTTCTAGTCTGTTAACCCAATCCCAGGAATCGTATAATTAGAGCACGGAGTAATTTCTAAGGTCCTACAAAGTGTACCTACAATGCAATAAAACAAGAATATTAAAGCTAAGAAGCGCTTAGTGTGTGCGTACCCTGGCGCCGCGCCAACCATTGACGGATTTATAGTTCTAAGCTGTGACTCCCCGTGTTATTATCAGATACGCAATTGTTCCTTATAAATCTGCGATGAGAAATTTAGAACTTTAAAGCACTAATATTACTTACTAGCTGACCCCCGCGACTTCGTTCGCGTGTTTATAGGATTTATATAGGATCGGATCGGATCCCATAATTATTTTATGTACCCAAACTAAATGTAGCCTAAGTTACTCATCATCATCTATCTGCCATTGAAAGTTCCGTCAAAATCGATCCAGCCGTTTTGGAAATTAGCTGGAACTAATAGACAGATCGACAAACATAAATTTAAATGCACACCAGTTTAAAATAAGCCGTACGTTCAAAGATCCGGGTCCCAAGTTATTTGAACCCAATAAATGTCTGTCATTTCTGAACTAAAAAACCTATGACCTTGAAATATTTACGGGTTAATGCTTAAAAGACTACCTTTCTAACAAAAAAAGAATGACTTAAATCGAACTACGCGTTAATGAATTACAGCTAAATACACGTTTTAACTTTCTTCCCCTCTCCCAAGGGAACCGTGCTGAATTTCGGGATAAAAAGTATTCTATGTCCTACCTCGGAGTATAAACTCAAATCGTACCAAGTTTCATTCGAATCCGTTTAGTAGTTTCGGCGTGATGCGCGGCCAAGATACAGACAGACAGACAGACAGACAGACAGACAGACAGACAAAAATGAAAAAAATTGCAGTTTTGGCTTCAGTATCGATTATAGAGTGCCCTCCAATAAAAATTTTCAAAATATCTTCAATGTACAGAATTGGATCTGTTACAGTTTTATTATATTACTAGCTGACCCCCGCGACTTCGTTCGCGTGTTTATAGGTTTTATATAGGATCGGATGAGATCCCATAATTCTTTTATGTACCTAAACTAAATGTAACCTAAGTTACTCCTTATAACATCATCTATCTGCCATTGAAAGTTCAGTTAAAATCGATCCAGCCGTTTCGGAGATTAGCTGGAACAAATAGACAGACCGACAAACATAAATTTAAACGCACACCAGTTTAAAATAAGCTGTACATTCAAAGATCCGGGTCCCAAGTTATTTGAACCCGATACGAAGGGTTGTAATGTCTGTCTTTTCTGAACTAAAAAACCTATGACCTTGAAATATTTACGGGACAATATAAAAAGTACTACCTTTCTAACAAAAAAAGAATGAGTGAAATCGAACAACGCGTTAATGAATTACAGCTAAATACCCGTTTTAACTTTCATCCCCTCTCCCAAGGGAACCGTGCTGAATTTCGGGATAAAAAGTATCCTATGTCCTACCTCGGAGTATAAACTCAAATCGTACCAAGTTTCATTCGAATCCATTCAGTAGTTTCGGCGTGATGCGCGGCCAAGATACAGACAGACAGACAGACAGACAGACAGACAAAAATGAAAAAAATTGCAGTTTTGGATTCAGTATCGATTATAGAGTGCCCTCCAATAAAAAATTTCAAAATATCTTCAATGTACAGAATTGGATCTGTTACAGTTTTATTATATTATAGATAGATAGATAGATAGAAGATAGATATGATTGGATAGAAATATCATCAGCTAAGTGCGAGTCGAGCCTCGGTCTTTTAGGGTTCCGTACATAATTATGAACAACATAATATTTTGGGTGTAAGAAATAGTTATTTATCGGTAGGCATCGCAAAAAACCGTGAAAGAAAAACCCAAAAAATGTGCGTTTCTTTTGGTCACAGCTTACAAACTACTTCATGAATCGTTATTTTCTGTATTTGTTGTTTAAATACAGCATATGATACATAGTAACTATACCAAAGTTTCATATTCCTAACTGGTTTAGTTTTAGAGATAGCCTCCGTCACAAAAATGGTCTAAAACTGACAACTTTGATGGCCCCCCATTTCCTTATTTTTAAGCAAAAAATTAAAAACAAAATTTTTTCGTACTCTACTCAATGAGTTCTAAACAATGATACCCCACAAGCTGGAGCAAAAAAATTTTCCGGCTCCTTTTTCATGTATTCCCGATGAAAAATAATTTGATTGAATTTTTAATTTAATATTTGATTTTTGGTCAACGTTCTAGACCAAATATCAAAATTTCAGGTTTGTAACTCATTTTGTCTACGAGCTAGAGACCTGTGACCGGCGGACTGACAAACAGACAAACAGACAGCAGAGTGACATTAATAGGGCTCCGTTATTACCCTTTGGGTACGGAACCCTAATATACAGTGTGTAACTATAGTGCTGTGATAGCCTAGTCGTTAGGACGACCGACTTCTAATCGGAGGTCGTGGGTTCGATCCCGGGCACGCACCTCTAACTTTTCGGAGTTATGTGCGTTTTAAGTATTTAAATATCACTTGCTTTAACGGTGAAGGAAAACATCGTGAGGAAACCTGCATGCCTGAGAGTTCTCCATAACGTTATCAAAGGTGTGTGAAGTCTGCCAATCCGCTTGTACAGCGTGGTAGACTATGGCCAAAACCCTTCTCACTCTGAGAGGAGACCCGTGCTCTGTAGTGAGCCGGTAATGGGTTGAGCATGATGATGATGATGATGAACTATAGTAAAACCGCGTAATACTACTTCTACGGCGAGCGGGGATGTTGAAGGATGTGAATGTTGCTTCTTTACTCAGTAATGATTAGTAGTCTTTGGAAAGTGTAGGCATTTAATTATGATTATGATTGCCATTAATAACACCCAATCCGTTGTATCAAAGTACCACTTTGTATCTAAGTAATAATAAAGCCATTTCAGCGTCGAACGAAGAACCATTCTATCGCTAATGAATTGTAACACTTCAACACCTATCCAAAAAAAAAATAGCCTCGGTACATAAACAACCAGAGAGTTGTCGTATTGCTGGAGGAGCAAATCATTCGTTAAAAAGCGCCCCCGCCTAATGATTAGGTACACTATGAGTTTGAAACTACAAAATAATATTTTTAAGTAAACTAATTACCTGATTTCTCATGTTACATCGCCACAAGAATTGCTTCATATAACAAATTCATAAGCAGTGATTAGTATCAATCTAATTAGCATAAGTATTATAATCAATTCGTCAGTGCGCTGCGCTGCGGCACCCCTTATGTGTGCGATGGTTTAAAATGTAGGAAAATGATGCAGGAAGATTTTTGTATTGTTGCGGTGTGACGTGCCCTTATTTCATTGAGCCTAATTAAATGAAATTCAAATAAGCTAATCGCACATTTGGCAACGATTATTGCATATATTAAGGTTCAGTGCAAAGGGTAAATAGTCAAAATTATTATATTTTTATTAATGTGGGGGATGTTTATTAAAAAAAATTAAGTATTTTAGTAAATTCAGGTACCTAATATTCAGATTTGACGTTGTTGTTATAGCGTGGCGATTTTGCGTGACTTTTCTTACTCTAGTTATGTGACATCTCTCTGTAAATGACCATCTAGTTACAAAAAATAACCCCAAAACTGGGCACTGTCGATCAAGACAACCGTTACTTTTAAACTGCTTTTTAGATGTTTTGTAATTTGTTCTGCTAGTATTTTTTCCACGTAAAAAGCTTGTTAAAAGCTCCCATCTACCAATTCGGGTCCAGCCAATTTGTACCGAAATGACCAATATGGAAACAAAGCTTCTTTCACTGATTATAATAAGATATCCTACTAATATTATAAATGTCAAAGTGTGGATATTTGGATGTTTAGATGTTTGGATGTTTGTTACTCAATCACGCCGCAACTACTAAACCGATTTAGCTGAAATTTTTTATCTTGGAAAAATGCACAGTTCCCACGGGATTTTGAAAACCCCGAAATCTATAGCTACAGCTATAGATAGATTACTATAGCGAACTTCCTTGATAGTAGGTATAAAGGTTGGAAAAGGGAGCGGGAACGGGATCCGGAAATCCACGATTTCCTCGGGATTTGTTTAAAACCGAAATTCACGCGGGCGAAGCCGCGGGTATTTTCTAGTTAGTTTATATGCCTTTGTGAATCATTCATAAAAGACACATAAATGTTTGCCTAGGTTATTAGCAATAGATTTAAACAAACCCGCTATACCTTCCTGCTACATTCAGAACACAGCTGAAAATCAGTTATCTATCTTGCATTGTTTGTGCATTCGGACATACTATGTTGCGGGATTTACGCCGAGTTAAACACCCTTCCTGGGTGGGTGGTTCCACAAACATATACTATACGTTACTTCTACACAGAAGTAGAAGACACCATTTCCTTTTTCGACCTTTACGACCTTTCTAGCGCAGTGGTGAGCGCTGTGGTCTTATACTTGGTAGGTCCCAGGTTCAATGGGTAATCCCGGCAGGGGTGATTCGGGAATTTATAATTTCTAAATTGGCTCCGGTCTGTCTGATCTGGTGAGAGGCCTTTTTAGCACCCTACCGACAAAGCCGTGCGGCCAAGCGATTTAGCGTTCCGGTACCAAGCCGCGCAGATGTCATTCAGGGATATGTATGGGTTTAATAAAAACTGCCATACACTCGTTGCAGGTTAGCCCACTTCCATCGACTGCATTGTCACTCACCGTCAGGTTAGATTGCAGTCATGAGCTAACTTGTCGGTAGATGAATAAAGAAAAACTATAGAGAATAAAAAAAGAAAAAGAAAAATCGGCCAAGTGCGAATCGGGCCTCGCTCTTTTAGGGTTTCGTACATTAATTATGAATAACATAATAATATTTTTGGTGTAAGAAATATTTAATTTCCGAGCTACAAACCGTGAACGAAATACCCAAAAATTGTTCGTTTATTTTAGTCACACACAAACAAACCACTTTATTAATCGTTGTTTTATCAGTATTTGTTGTTTAAATACAGTATATGGCACATAATATACCGCAATTTCATATTCCTAACTGGTTTAGTTTTTGAGATAGCCTCCGTCACAAAAATGGTCTAAAAGTAACAACTTTGATGGCCCCCATTTCCTTATTTTTAAACAAAAAATTAAGAAAAAATATATTCGTACTCCACTTAATGAGCTCTAAACAATGATACCCCGCAAGCTAGGGTAAGAAAAGAAATTTTTTTGCCGGCTCCTTTTTCATGTATGGGAGCCCCCCCTGAAAAATAACTTAATTCAATTTCTAATTCAATATTTGGTTTTGGGTCAACGTTCTACACCAAATACCAAAATTTCAGGTTTGTAACACATTTCGTCTACGAGCTAGAGACCTGTGAGCCTGTGACCGGCGGACGGACAGACAGACAGACAGCAGAGTGACATTAATAGCTCCGTTTTTACCCTTTGGGTAAGGAACCCTAAAACATAAAAACCATCTTTCTTTCTTCTTTCTTACGTACATAAATATAATGCAAAAGTTTTTATGGGATTCTCAAATTTGTTGGCTTAATCCTTTTATTGGCACGTTACCGGCCGCGGCGCCACTGGCGCGTTGGCACCCTGCCACCGCTCATGATGAATTTATGTGCGTGCACCCATCTCCGACACTGAAACAGCATGTTCGCTTTCTTACCGTTCAAATATAAAGCACAAGACTCAGCCGCAATGATTTATACGCTGATACACCACCCTTAATGCGATTGTGAACGAAAATTGTTTGTTTTCTCTTTTTTGTGATTCGGGGTAGAATGAGAGAAAGAGACGCTGCATGAATGATGAATGAACGAACTCGGTATTTGCTCTTATTAACCCCCGACGCAAAAACGACGGGGTGTTATAAGTTTGACGTGTCTGTGTGTGTGTGTCTGTCTGTTATCCTGTCGCGCTCAAACGGGTGAACCGATTTGAATGCGGTTTTTTTTTTGTTTGAAAGGTGAATTAGTCGAGAGTGTTGTTAGCTATGTTTGATGAAAATCGGTCCAAGATGGCCGCCGCTACAAAATGGCGGATTAAATATTTTTTCACAACTCCTTTAATATGGGTATCAAATGAAAGGGCTTGACTAGTAGAATAGCTCTACGCAAATCCAAGATGGCCGCCACCACAAAATGGCGAATGTCGGGGGTTTTTTAAATTTTGAATTTATACTTGTTCCATATATCCTTTCCGAATGATGGGAAACTATTATTCAGAAGTTTGACTACCTTCTCGATCATCAACTCTTTATTATTTATTAAATCAATCTTAACTGCAAATGCACTCCACGTTTATGAGTAGGAATAAGATATAAAATGATTCTACTTTCTATGGTAGGTGCAGTAGTAGGTACCTACTTACCCAAACGAAACATATGCCATGCGTTTCTAACAAATCTCAGAGTTAGTCAGCGGGCGATGGAGAGGGTTTTGCTCTGAGTTCTCTATCTGCTTAAATCAGAAATTAGAACATCCGTAGAAGAACCAGTGTCGCCGACATAGCGAAGGTTAGGTTAGGTAGGTTTGCGAAGCCGAAGGGGCAAAGTGTGGAGCAGATTGTTTAAAGAAACGATAGATGTTGGGGTCCCAAGGGGCTGAAAAGCTGACGTCAATAGACGAGTCGCAGGGTTCAAGAGGCGAGGGAGTGTGACAGACAAGAGAGCTATGTCTATGGACGTCTATCGGTCGCCGAAGACGACGATGAAAGATAATCTTAAGTCATAGTTTTCCTAGCTCGCAGTCATATTGGCCCGTCACCGGTCGCCACTCGCGCTGGCCGCGTGCCAGCGTGCGTGACGAATTTATGTGTGCGAACGAGTTGCGAACACTGAAACTGCTTGTTAGCTTTCGTTTCATTGAAATATTAAAGGATAATTCATTATTTCAGTTTCAGTATTAATACAATGTAGAGGACCGCTATCGAAAACTTAGCGCTATTATTATAGTATCTAAACACAATTCAATACCAATAAACATTTGTCTTATACTTGTAGTATTAGCGGTTTAGTATTTAGTATTTTTCAAACCGGCAATGTAACGAGTACAACTTGGGGTTAATGCCCCCTTATTCGTAGCACGCAGCACGCGCGGCGGTCGGCTCGGCGACAACTTTTGGTATCTAGGTGTCAGCTGATTGCATTATTTTTAACAAGCTATAATTTAAAAATTAAAAAAACCCGACTGCCATGCTAAAAAACGAACTAAAAACTTAATAAACTACCACCGTACCACTTACAGTGTAAGGTAAAGTCTCCTTATTCCGTGGTATTCTAAAATTTGCACCCAATTCCGAGGTATATAGAAAAACAGCGTTTTCTACCGATCACCAAGCTATTTTTTACTGCAACATATCTTAATCAATTGATAGTTTATCATTCCATAGATAAATGACGAAATTGTTGGTTTTATATGTATATGTTTTAAAATAACCGGCAAGTTTTACACTAGCAGCCGGCCCGAACGCATGTTTCATACATTTTGGACCTCGTGCACGAAATACCTACATTTTTTTAAATAGTGTTTATCCGTTAATTTTGAGCTTTATTTGTTTTTATTTAGATTTGAATATTTGAAGGACTATATTTTCAATCGAAAACAATCAACTTTTGTGAATATTTGTAAAGAAATTAAGGTGAAAATAGGTTTTGAAAATACCTCGGCGTTAGGTGCCAAATATTTTAGCCGGTTCCTAACGCCGTGGTATACCGCGGAATTGCGATTTCATAGACTTCATAACTTTTTCAATTTTTAGAGTCGTTTTATGTTAAATACTTCTTGTTTCGGTTTTTAATATTTAAATAGGCAATAAGGTTACAGAGTCCTAATTACGAGGTACACTTTGGCGTCTCAATCACTAACTATACCGTGTCAAAGTTTACCTATTTAGGCAATTTATTGATAGATTGTATGGGAAAGCTAAAGAAAATTAATTTAAAAGAAAATTAAATTTATACATATTTCAATGCAATTTTGTGAGAGTTTTGTACATATTTACGAAGATAATCTAATTAAGCTTTAAATTATTTGTTTATTATGGAAAAATCTTTTCTTTTTTAACACTCGGAATTAGGAAACGTGTTTTTTGTAACAAAACTCAATTCCGTGGTATTACCTCGGAATAAGGTTCTATGAGCCCCTAATTATGTGGTATGGATAGAAATACTACCTCGGAATAAGGTTCTATGAGCCTCTAATTACGTGGTATGTATAGAAATAAAATACAGGATGCTCACAATATTTAAGTATGGTTTCAGTTACACCAAGTATCATTCGCGTTCAGTCACGCAAACATTCATATTCTAAAACGTTTATCTTATTATTGCTCGTGCTGATTCATTTACTGACTCACTCATTGATCACCCCTCCTGTAAAATTTTGTATAAAAAAATTTTTTTCACTAATGATTCCGTATAGAAGACAAAAATTCATTCGGAACAAAAATATGGAGAGAGCTGATGATTGAGGATTTCGGAGACGGGTGAAGAGCACGCTTAAGGTATTGAAGATAGGAGGGGGGTGCTTGAGCAAATGTCATTCAAAACGTCATCCAATTGGCAGTGAGCTGAAAAAAATTCAAAATGGCGAAAAAAAGATGGCCGCCATACAAATTTCGTCGGTGTCTACCTCGGAGGGTAAAAAAATGGAAGAGTGGTTTCCTAGCAACAGATGATCAGGATCCAAAGGTCTATTCGATGAATAGAAAAAAAACCAAAATGGTGGAATTTATTTTTCCATAGAAAATGTATGGCGAATATTGAAGAGACTACAAGTTGTGAACTATGCAAGGCTTTGATGTGGTTTTTTGGAGAAATCTCAAAAAAAATATGGGAAGATAATATGATGATTGAGGGTTCGGAATATGGTTGAGGAGCCCGGGCAGGGTATTGTAGATAGGTGGGAGGTGCTCAAGCAAAAATTACTCGAAACCTCATCCAGTTGGCACTGAACTGAAAAAAACCCCAAAATGGCAGATTCAAAATGGCGGCTATACTAATTTCGTCGATGTCTCGTACTAAGTATAAAAGATGGAAGAGTATTTTCTGGGCAAAATATGATCAAGACCTAAAGATCTAAAGATCTACTAAATGGATAGAAAATAAATCAAAACCTAGATTAGTAACCAACCAACTTTTACAACAAAAATTAGTAGAAACCAAGATTAGTAGATCTTTAGATCTACTAAATGGATAGAAAATAAATCAAGATGTCAGGATTTATTTTTCCGTACAAATTGTTTTTTTCATTGATGGTTTGTATAGAAGACAAAAAATCATGCGAAGGAAAAATATTGAGACAGCTGATGATTGAGGATTTAGGAGACGGATGAGGAGCACGGCCAGTGCACCTATTGAAGATTGGTGGGTGGTGCTCAAACAAATATCACTCGAAACATCATCCGATTGGCAGCGAGCTAAAAAAACGATTGTACAAATGTAAAATTAGTTTTTTTTAAAGAAATCTCATCCTTACAAATTTTCGGAGCAAAAATACGGAGAGTGATGATGATCGAAGGTTTGAAAGATGGGTGAGGGGCACAGCCAGGGGCACATTCTAGATAGGTAGGAGTATATATTATATATATACAGTAGTACAATATTATACAGTAGTAATACAGAGTACAATATTATACTGCCAGGCGCCAGCCCTCCGGTCACCCGTGGACTCCACGAGACGGGATGACAGGCCCTTAAAAAAGGACCTAGCATCCTCGCCCTACGAACCCATGGTCTCCTCCCCAAAAGGCACAAATATGAAATTATTTTCTATATTTTCATATTTGCGCCTCTTGGCCCTTTCCGCCTTAGTGGCTGCCGCTCCGGCCGCCACGGAGGTCACCTGTATGTGAGACAGTGCCAGTGTATCCACACACGTGGCATCCCATCCAAGCTACCTCCTTTGCTTTCATGGAACAAGAGTCACACCGTCATACCTAAACCTGTCATGTTATCAAATCTAAGATTTTTGTCGAACAGCTGATTGCTAACCTAGTGAGTACAGAGGCCTTTACCGACTTTGTACATTGGGGAAACGATGATAGAAATTCGGGTATCGAAACACATTGACTAACATGACTTGAGAGTGAAATGCAACTAAACTGGCTGGTTTTAAGGTTTGAGTCCGCCAATATATTCAGCCATTCGTCTACGCCCCAAGCAGAAATTTTTAAAATAAATATTCGAAGTACCCTACTACATTATGACTTTAAAATCTTATTTGACTGTAAGAGCATTAGGGTTAATTTTGCTCTGATATTATAGTTTTTTGATATTCAAATCTGTACTAGATTTGAATATCGAAGTGTTTTCGAAGTGTGCAAGCTCGAACTAACCATACAGGTCGTTAACTTACATTCGTACGCACCGCCTTGAATTTATTGAGGCTCGCGGTACTGTCAAAGGAAGTAAAGACTTAAGTAAGGACTTCAAGGCCACTATTTGACTCCTATTAAGTTTTGATCATCTTTTGCTAAAAAAACACTCTTCCATCTTTTATACTTAGTGAGATAATCACCGACGAAATTTGTATGGCCGCCATCTTGTATCCACCATTTTGGGTTTTTCTTCAGCTCAGTGCCAATGGGATGAGGTTTTGAGTAATTTTTGTTTGAGCACCTTCCACCTATCTACAATACCCTGCCCGGGCTGCTCAACCGTCTTCCAAACCCTCAATCATCATGTCTTCCCATATTTTTCTTTGAGAGTTCTCCAAAGAACCGCATCAAAGGCCTGCATTGTTAACAACTTCTCTCTCTCAATATTCGCCATACATTTTCTATGGAAAAATAATTTCCGCCATTTTGATTTTTTTTTTCTATTTATCCAATAAAACATCAGATCCTGATCATCTTTTGCCAAGAAACCACTCTTCTATCTTTTATACCTTCCGAGATGGAGACCGACGAAATTTGTATTGCGGCCATCTTATTTTCGCCATTTTGAATTTTTTTTCAGCTCACTGCCAATTGGATGACGTTTCGACTGACATTTGCTCGAGCACCCGCCACCTATCTTTAATACCTTAATCGTGCCCATCGCTCGTCTCTGAAATCCTCAATCATCAGCTCTCTCCATATTTTTGTTCTGAATGAATTTTTATCCTCTATACGAAACCATTTGTGAAAAAAATAATTTTAATACAAAATTTTACAGGAGAGGTGATCAATGAGTGAGTCAGTGAATGAATCAGCACGAGCAATAATAAGATAAACGTTTTAGAATATGAATGTTTGCGTGACTGAACGCGAATGATACTTGGTGTAACTGAAATCATACTGAAATATTGTGAGCATCCTGTATAATAATATACATATATTAATATTTTACACACAAACATAATTAAACAATTACATACGTATCGAATTGATTTTGAAATCTATTAATAAATACAGTTCATTTTTGAACACCATGTAGAATTCATTCTACTCGTTTCCCTTTGTATTCTGTACCCTCGGAATTAGGAGCCATTTGCCTCGGAATTAGGATTTTTACCTCGGAATTGGAGCATTCGGACTTTCTTCATATTTAATTTAATTTTACATTTAAATCAAGTTGTAATTGTTGTCCTTTTAGGATATTTCAAGAGTTAAATAAATAACGCTTCTGATAAAAATAGCCAGTTCTTCAGAAAGTTGTAGTAAATGCTTAATTTTTGACGTTCTTTCGAGTTTTTATGAAAATACCACGGAATAAGGGGACTTTACCTTAGTTGTTATTTATTTTGTTTTTCATGATTTGTCACTCCAAATTGATTTAAAACATATAGATTGTATATATTTTCATACTCGCCTTTTAAAGCCCTTTATTTTGATACCCCACTCGAGGGTCTTGAAGAAAAAATTTTTTTTCAGCCCGCACATTAAAGTGCATAACATTCGCCATTTTGATTTTTTATGAATTTTATGTACCCAGTAACATTTGCGCCGTCAAGACAAATCTAATGACGTATAATTTATCAAAATAGGTTGAGCCGTTAAGTAGTTACGAACTGACATAGGAAACGGTCATTTTCTACGATTTATCACTCCAAATTGTTTCCAAATATATAAATTTATACATTTTCGTATTTGCCTTTTAAATCCCTTTATTTTGATACCCCACTCGAGGGTCTTGAAGAAAAAAAATTTTTTCAGCTCGCACATTAAAGCACATAAAGTCCGCCATTTTGATTTTTTTTTAAATTTAGGTACCCTATAACACTCGCGTCATTGAGACAAATCTAATGACCTATCATTTATCAAAATCCGTTGAGCCGTTGATTAGTTACAAGCGGACATAGGAATGGACATACATACACACAGGTGAAACACATATACCCAGTCGGGTAAATAAATAAACAAGCTATAATTTATAAATTAAAAAAACCCGACTGCCATGCTAAAAAACGAACTAAAAAATTAATAAACTACCACCGTACCACTTACAGTGTAGTTGTTATTTATTTTGTTTTTCATGATTTGTCACTCCAAATTGATTGAAAACATATAGATTGTATACATTTTCGTACTCGCCTTTTAAAGCCCTTTATTTTGATACCCCACTCGAGGGTCTTGAAGAAAAAATTTTTTTTCAGCCCGCACATTAAAGTGCATAACATTCGCCATTTTGATTTTTTATGAATTTTATGTACCCAGTAACATTCGCGCCGTCAAGACAAATCTAATGACGTATAATTTATCAAAATAGGTTGAGCCGTTAAGTAGTTACGAACTGACATAGGAAACGGTCATTTTCTACGATTTATCACTCCAAATTGTTTCCAAATATATAAATTTATACATTTTCGTATTTGCCTTTTGAATCCCTTTATTTTGATACCCCACTCGAGGGTCTTGAAGAAAAAATTTTTTTTCAGCTCGCACATTAAAGCGCATTAAGTCCGCCATTTTGATTTTTTTTTAAATTTAGGTACCCTATAACACTCGCGTCATTGAGACAAATCTAATGACGTATCATTTATCAAAATCCGTTGAGCCGTTGATTAGTTACACGCGGACATAGGAATGGACATACATACACACAGGTGAAACACATAACCCAGTCGGGTAAAAAATATAGGAACAATTTTTTTTTTTCGATCTTCTCAGTAATCATCACTAACTACTTCTTTCTTCGTTTCCAAGAGCGGTCGTCCTCTTATACCCGTTATTAATTAATGTATACTAGACAGGTTATGGCAAAATGAGCTGATTTGTGTGCCTGTTCACAGCGCCACACCGAAGGTACTGGGAACTAAATTTGACATTTCTCAATACGATGTATCACAATTCACATTAGTTCCGAATACCTTCACTCTCACTTTTCTTGGCAATCAGTGCCAAAAAGGCTTAGCAAAAAGGCAATAATCAAATTTTAAATAAGCGTCAGCGTATTCGTTCAAGATACTTATGTCGATAAATTCCGATCAAAACTGTGGATTGTATGGGCTAGCTAACTACAGGTCATCTATCGGTACCTAACCGCAAATTACTTATTCAACGTTATTAGGGAAAAAGCTTGATAATTGTAGTATATTTCCTACTTTGGTTGAGGTAAGTAGTACTTGTAGTGGATTTTTATCGGTTGATGAATATAAAGATGACAATAGATTTATAAAAATGAAGTCACTTAGGGCGTTTGTGCACTTACTCGTTTTCGATTCGTTTTCGATTCATGTTCGTTTTTTTTGATGAACATCATAAAAACGGATACGAAATTCACGAATGACATTTGTGCACTTAATCGTGATTTCACTATACGTTTTAAGCATTTCGTAGATAAAACCGTGTTCATAATGTGTGCTGCATTTAATCGTCGTCAGCTTTTCGCCCTTTTCTTATACATTCGTAGGCGCCGGAGAATGAAAAAATTGTGGATACATCCTATAAACAGAAGTATTCTAGGAGCATTTATCGATCATCACTTATTGAGACGTCATGAAAAATCTTTTTTTAATTACAATCGAATGAATGTTGCTACTTTCGATATCATATTGTGCCATATAAAAGAACAGATTACTCTGCCATACACACGTTTTAGAGAATGCATAACTGCAGAAGAAATTATATTCAATGTACTCTGTGAAGAAATACTGGCAGTAACACTAAGGTTAGTGATTATGAATATCGCACACACCTTTCCGCACGCGTCTTTATTTTAAAACGATTCGATGTGAAAAGTTCACGAATTTAAAAACACGAAAACGAATCGAAAACGAGTAAGTGCACAAACGCCCATACAGTTATAAGGAAGGCTATGTCGAATCGTGTTTTTACGAAACACGAAAACGAATCGAAAACGAATAAGTGCACAAACACCCTAAGGGCGTTTGTGCACTTACTCGTTTTCGATTCGTTTTCGATTAATGTTCGTTTTTTTTAATGAACATCATAAAAACGGATACGAAATTCACGAATGACATTTGTGCACTTAATCGTGATTTCACTATACGTTTTAAGCATTTCGTAGATAAAACCGTGTTCATAATGTGTGCTGCATTTAATCGTCGTCAGCTTTTCGCCCTTTTCTTATACATTCGTAGGCACCGGAGAATGAAAAAATTGTGGATACATCCTATAAACAGAAGTATTCTAGGAGCATTTATCGATCATCACTTATTGAGATATCATGAAAAATCTTTTTTTAATTACAATCGAATGAATGTTGCTACTTTCGACATCATATTGTGCCATATAAAAGAATAGATTACTCTGCCATACACACGTTTTAGAGAATGCATAACTGCAGAAGAAATTATGTTCAATGTATACTCTGTGAAGAAATACTGGCAGTAACACTAAGGTTAGTGATTATGAATATCGCACACACCTTTCCGCACGCGTCTTTATTTTAAAACGATTCGATGTGAAAAGTTCACGAAACAGTTTAAAAACACGAAAACGAATCGAAAACGAGTAAGTGCACAAACGCCCATACAGTTATAAGGAAGGCTATGTCGAATCGTGTTTTCACGAAACACAAAAACGAATCGAAAACGAATAAGTGCACAAACGCCCTTAGTCTGTTGTAATTTCTTTAGCTTTGTAATTGTGTCAAACGGTGTTATTTTTTTATATATATTATTCCGCTTTTTAGTGGATCATGTACTTTAGTTATATACTTATTAAAATTCCTGCCGTCAATAAAAATGTAAAATTTATGAAGTCGCCTTTTTAATTGCAGACATGAAAAACGGTTAAAAACGAATAAAAATCACGTTCCGATTTTCGTGCATTGGTTCATATAGAATTTAACTTACTTACCATCGATATAAATCGCTTTTATATTGTACTTTATAATTTAATCGTTTTTGAACATAAACATAACCAGTGGTTAACACTGCAGCCTCCATTCCGGGGACCGAGTTCGATGCCCGACAAGCACCTCTAACTTTTCGGAATTATATGCGTTTTAAGCAATTAAATAGATATCATCTGCATGCCTGAGAGTTCTCCACAATGTTATCAAAGGCGTGTAAAGTCTGCCAATCCGCACTAGGCCAGCGTGGTGGAGTACGGACTTTAGGTACCTTTCTCATTCTGATTCCTGTCAGAATGAGAAGACCGTAGTCTACCCGTGTCCTGTAGTGGGCCGGTAATATGTTGATAATGATAATGATGCTAGTGATGACAATGATGATGATGATAATGAACTTTAAATACCAATTTTGACAATTCGACTCTAGTACAATCGCAGTCGTTTTTGTCTCCCGTTTGATACGTCTGTCGATAAAATAGGTTGTAAGATTCTTGATTGGTAAGCGATTTCTCTAATCATAAAAATCTACAAATGAAATAATTAGGTAGTATGTTTAAAAATAAATATTCACAGTCATGAATACCAGATACGAGTATCTACATTTGGCATATTGCATAATTACTTGCATTACATGTACCTATATATCCTTACCTATGTATGTGCTCGTATGTAAACCTTCACTTCACACTTCCTAGTATGTATAACATGCGATTGTAGTTGCCGTTCTCCATAGTATTACACTAATTCTTACGTTCACTGGCTGCGATTGCTTACAAGTTAAGCTGGTTTGCCACGTTGACGAAAATTCCATAAAGATTATAGAGTACAGGAAGCACGACAATACATTCAAATCCTTGAAATTATGCTACACTTACCTGCTTGCCAAAAATTCGATATAGTGGCAATTAATTTCCCATCAACACAGAAGTTGAGTTATCGAGGTGCATTAACGAAAAAAGTGCCTAACGCAAGCAAATGATTTAGATCAGCTGTTTTTATTTTATTTTTGTTTAAATAAAACTCCAGTATGTGTGTATAACTAGATAATAATCCTTCTCCTAAACGTCTGCTTTTTTATACATAAAGGGTCCCCTGGATGGTTTTTAACTATACTTAGTTGGACCTGCTGGGTTATTCTGTAACTTAGTTAGCAACTGAAAATAGTTGCCAACGAATTAGTTTGATATACATTGCTGCTTTACTGTGGGAAATATAAAGTGTTTTCATAATTTCACACAGTAAAGCAGCAATGTATATCGAACTAATTCGTTGGCAACTATTTTCAGTTGCTAACTAAGTTACAGAATAACCCCCCTGGTGTCGATCGCAGTCATCATAGTACAGTATACGTCTTCAGTCTCAGTTTTCGAATGTATTGTGAACTCAACCCTTAAAATAAGCCTGTTTAGGTCAATTTTACTCTGAAATCATTGTTTCGTTCATTAGTATTTAGTAAAGTTTTCGAGCTGTGCAAAGTGAAGCATACAAAGATCTTTGAACGAAAACGCCGCGTTATAGGTCCATATAGTTAGGTCCGTGTACAGGAATAACCGACAACTATATTTTACTTTGACAGTGTCGAACGAAATTGCAGCGGAACGCCATTAATACAGCGCAAAACACTTATAAGGGCGATAAATTACACCTCTATGTGTACTGAGGTGCATTTAGAGTCGTACAATTAAGACGGGGAGGCATAAATATAGCGGGTGCTAATACCTAACCCTAATAACCAAGTGGAAGACCATCGTGCGGGGTAAGATGATTCATGACAAACATCGCGACCCTCAGCACTGAAGTTGACGATACAAAGAGAGAGAATAACCGTTTGGAGTAATTGCGAAATTAGTTTACACGCCCGTGCGAAGGCTTCCGAACATCCGTCATGTACCTACCTAAGGCCGATTTGCTTTTAATCTATTGAAATTGGCCATTTTTAACCGACTTAAAAAGACGGTTCTGTATTCGACCCGTATGTATGTATAGTAGATTTATGTTCGCGATTATTTCAAAAACCAATGAATCGATTTTGGTGATTTTTTCATTATCGTTATCTACTTTCAGAAATACTTTCAGAATGGTTTTAGTATATAAAAAAACACCTAGTTTAAATCATTCTTGTGTATTAAGTTACACGCAAAATGTACCCATATTAAGTATATGACTAATATTTTTGATTGGTAGTTACACCGATTTCACTGAGATTGCTGGGCTGAAGTTGGTTTAATTTTCCTTAAAAAAATAGCTTGTTGATAAAGATGCGCACGCATCAATTCAGCTCCAATACAGCTGTCGCTGCGTATATTTGCATGTGAACAAACTATATTATAATTAAATAACCCGCCAACCCACATTGGCGTAGCGTGGCGGGTCTGAGCTCTAATCCCACTCTCCTATGAGAGAGGAGGCCTGTGCCCAGCCGTGGGACGTTAAAAGGCTGTAGTGCTGGTGGTGGTGGGGACCTCACTATCCGAAAACGCAGTGTTGACAGACCCTCCACTAACTAGACCGAAGATATCAGAGGAGTAGCATAGAGCCGCTGGATACCAGCGGCGTAAGAGTGAGGCGTGTGGAAGTCCCTACTAGAGACCTGTGCTGTGTTCAGTAGTGGACGTCTTTCGGTTGACGATGATCTCAGTTTATGAAGAATCTACTACGTACGTATAACGTATGAAACGATCCAAATTCAATACCTAATTTTAGAACCATCAATAAACATCAATAGATTTGATAGTTAGCAAAAAGCTAGGAAAAAGTAAAAAAGTCCCAAAAAAGACGGACAAACGAAGTAACGAGCTGTAATTGCTCCTTATATCCTCATTACGTCCAAATTATCTAACAGAAATCCAAATCAGAGATGAGTTAGAAAACATAATAATATCTCAGTTCAAATAGAGAAAAGTGCTTTAGACATTAACTAGTGTTGCGCTCGGTGCGCGAGCTGCAAGCAGCTCGCGGGCCTTGTAGTCTCTTCAATATTCGTAAAATAAAGAAATAGGAGGCCATACCAAATACCAGAATATTCGGGAGAGTCTCTTGAAAGATAGAAAGAAATATTGGTATCGCGTTTTGTATCTTTTCTGAAAGGACCTAATGAGTTCTATGCATGTGTTTAGTGGGAAAAAAGATCTATACAAAAATGTTCTGGAGAGCCACTTGAAAATTAATTCACTACGTTTTGTATTTTTTGTGAAAAAAAAATCCTTAAGTTCTGTTTACTTATACGTGTATTGGGGGGAAAAAGTTTCATACAAAAATGTTTAAGAGAGCCTCTTAAAAAGAACCCAAAAATTTGTATGGAGAGAATTTTTTTTTGTTCGGCGGCCATCTTTTTTTACCTGTTCACCCAATGGCCCAAGGTCTTTAACAACATCTGTTTGGGACCATGCCTGTATGACTGGTAGTTTTCGAGGACCCATGAGGTACTCTGGTAAATTTTCCACAATCATGATGTTTCAGAATTTTCCTGAAGGAAGACCCATAAGTACGACATATATAAATAGTTGAGGGAAAAGGTTCCATACAAAATTGTTCTGAGAAGCCTCTTGAAAAGAACCCAAAAAATTTGTATGGAGAGAATTTTTTTTGTTCGGCGGCCATCTTTTTTTCACCGGTTCACCTAATGGCCCAAGGTCTTTAATAACATTTGTTTGGGACCATGTCTGTATGACTGGTAGTTTTGGAGGACCCATGAGGTACTCTGATAAATTTTCCACATTCATGACGTTTCATAATTTTCTGAAGGAAGACCCATAAGTTTTACGCACATAAATAGTGAAGGGAAAAAAGTTCCATACAAAATTGTTCTGGAGAGCCTCTTGAAAATTACCCAAAAAATTTGTATGGAGAAAATTTTTTTTTGTTCGGCGGCCATCTTTTTTTTACCGGTTCACCTAATGGCCCAAGGTCTTTAATAACATTTGTTTGGGACCATGTCTGTATGACTGGTAGTTTTGGAGGACCCATGAGGTACTCTGGTAAATTTTCCACATTCATGATGTTTCATAATTTTCTGAAGGAAGACCCATAAGTTCTACGTACATAAGTAGTGAAGGGAAAAAAGTTCCATACAAAATTGTTCTGGAGAGCCTCTTGAAAATTAGGAATTTTTTTGTATGGAGACGAAATTTTTTTTGTATGGTGGCCATATTTTTTTCACCGGTTCACCCAATTGCCCAAGGTTTTGAACATTTTTTGTTTCGGGACGGTACCTTTCCGACTGATAGTTTTCGAGATCCCTTAGGGCACCCTAGTCAGTTTTCCACGTCCAGCTCTCTCTATAATTTTGTAGACCTTAAATTTTTGAGTTTTACACACACGGAAAATATGGTGAAAAAGTCCCATACAAAATTGTTCAGGAGAGGTGATCAGTACGTAACTTCAAGTAGCTTTATATATATAATAACTAGTAGGGCGCGTGGGTGCGCGGCCCGCAAGCGGACCGCGAGGTTTCGCTTTCGGGTATTTTGGTTTGAGCAGCCTCCACCTATCTCTCCCCTATCCCTAATTCTCGATCATTATCACTCTCCATATTTTTTCTTCGAATCATTCTGCTCATCAAGTAGATCTTCAGTTCTTGATCATCTTTTGCCAAGAAACCACTCTTCCATCTTTTATACTTGGTGAGATAGACACCGATGTTTGTATGGCCGCCATCTTGAATCCGCCATTTTGGACTTTTTTTCAGCTCACTGCCAATTGGATGATGTTTCGAGTAATTTTTGTTTGAGCACCTCCTACCTATCTTCAATACCCTGCCCGGGCTCCTCAACCAACTTCCAAACCCTCAATCATCATGTCTTCCCATATTTTTCTTTGAGAGTTCTCCAAAAAACCGCATTAAAGCCTTGCATAGTTCACAACTTGTAGTCTCTTCAATATTCGCCATACATTTTCTATGGAAAAATAAAGTCCGCCATTTTGAATTTTTTTTGTATTCATCGAGTAGATCTTTGGATCCTGATCATGTTTTGCTAAGAAACAACTCTTCCATCTTTTATACCCTTCGAGATGGACACCGACGAAATTTGTATGGCGGCCATCTTTTTTTCGCCATTTTGAATTTTTTTTCGGCTCCCTGCCAATTGGATGACGTTTCGAGTGACATTTGTTCGAGCACCCCCCACCTATCTTCAATACCTTAAGCGTGCTCTTCAACCGTCTCCGAAATCCTCAATCATCAGCTCTCTCCATATTTTTCCTCTTAATGAATTTTTGTCCTCTATACGAAACCATTTGTGAAAAAAAAATTTTTCATACAAAATTTTACAGGAGAGGCGATGAATGAGTCAGTGAATCAGAACGAACAGCTATATATATATTAACTAGTAGGGCGCGTGGGTGCGCGGCCCGCAAGCGGACCGCGAGGTTTCGCTTTCGGGTATTTTGGTTTGAGCAGCCTCCACCTATCTCTCCCCTATCCCTAATTCTCGATCATTATCACTCTCCATATTTTTTCTTCGAATCATTCTGCTCATCAAGTAGATCTTCAGTTCTTGATCATCTTTTGCCAAGAAACCACTCTTCCATCTTTTATACTTGGTGAGATAGACACCGATGTTTGTATGGCCACCATCTTGAATCCGCCATTTTGGACTTTTTTTCAGCTCACTGCCAATTGGATGATGTTTCGAGTAATTTTTGTTTGAGCACCTCCTACCTATCTTCAATACCCTGCCCGGGCTCCTCAACCAACTTCCAAACCCTCAATCATCATGTCTTCCCATATTTTTCTTTGAGAGTTCTCCAAAAAACCGCATTAAAGCCTTGCATAGTTCACAACTTGTAGTCTCTTCAATATTCGCCATACATTTTCTATGGAAAAATAAAGTCCGCCATTTTGAATTTTTTTTGTATTCATCGAGTAGATCTTTGGATCCTGATCATGTTTTGCTAAGAAACAACTCTTCCATCTTTTATACCCTTCGAGATGGACACCGACGAAATTTGTATGGCGGCCATCTTTTTTTCGCCATTTTGAATTTTTTTTCGGCTCCCTGCCAATTGGATGACGTTTCGAGTGACATTTGTTCGAGCACCCCCCACCTATCTTCAATACCTTAAGCGTGCTCTTCAACCGTCTCCGAAATCCTCAATCATCAGCTCTCTCCATATTTTTCCTCTTAATGAATTTTTGTCCTCTATACGAAACCATTTGTGAAAAAAAAATTTTTCATACAAAATTTTACAGGAGAGGCGATGAATGAGTCAGTGAATCAGAACGAACAGCTATATATATATTAACTAGTACGGCGCGTGGGTGCGCGGCCCGCAAGCGGACCGCGAGGATTCGAGTAGTTTTTGTTTGAGCACGTCCCACCTATCTTCAATACCCTCGCCGTGCTCTTCATCCGTCTCCAAAGTCTTCGATCATCAGCTCTTTCCGTATTTTTCCTCCGCATGAATTTTTGTTTTCTACACGAAACCATCAAAAATTTTTTTTGTGTAGAAAAATAAATTCCGCCATCTTGTTTTTTAGTTCTTGATCATATTTTTCAAAGAAACCACTCTTCCATCTTTTATACTTGGTGAGATAGACACCGACGAAATTTGTATAGCCGCCATCTTGAATCCGCCATTTTGGTTTTTTTTTTCACCTCAGTGCCAATTGGATGAGGTTCTGAGTATTTTTTGTTTGAGCAGCCCCCATCTATCTACAAAACTCTGCCCGGGCTCATCAATCATCTTCCAAACCCTCAATCATCATGTCTTCCCATATTTTTCTTTGAGATTTCTCCAAAGAACCGCATCAATCGCCTTGCATACCTAGTTCACAACTTTATACTCTCTCTCAATATTCGCCATACATTTTCTATGGAAAAATAAAGTCCGCCATTTTGAATTTTTTTTGTATTCATCGAGTAGACCTTTGGATCCTGATCATGTTTTGCTAAGAAACAACTCTTTCATCTTTTATACCCTTCGAGATGGACACCGACGAAATTTGTATGGCGGCCATCTTTTTTTCGCCATTTTGAATTTTTTTTCGGCTCACTGCCAATTGGATGACGTTTCGAGTGACATTTGTTCGAGCACCCCCCACCTATCTTCAATACCTTAAGCGTGCTCTTCAACCGTCTCCGAAATCCTCAATCATCAGCTCTCTCCATATTTTTCCTCTTAATGAATTTTTGTCCTCTATACGAAACCATTTGTGAAAAAAAAATTTTTCATACAAAATTTTACAGGAGAGGCGATGAATGAGTCAGTGAATCAGAACGAACAGCTATATATATATTAACTAGTAGGGCGCGTGGGTGCGCGGCCCGCAAGCGGACCGCGAGGTTTTGCTTTCGGGTATTTTGGTTTGAGCAGCCTCCACCTATCTCTCCCATATTCCTAATCCTCGATCATTATTACTCTCCATATTTTTTCTTCGAATCATTCTGCTCATCAAGTAGATCTAAAGGTCTTGATCATCTTTTGTCAAGAAACCACTCTTCGATCTTTTATACGTAGT
Source organism: Melanargia galathea (assembly GCA_920104075.1). Lineage (NCBI taxonomy): Eukaryota > Metazoa > Arthropoda > Insecta > Lepidoptera > Nymphalidae > Melanargia > Melanargia galathea. The sequence continues at coordinate 3,151,101 of OV049872.1, read as the reverse complement.
CTCTTTAATATTCGCCATACATTTGCTATGGAAAAATAAATTCCGCCATTTTGAATTTTTTTCTATTAATCGAGTAGACCTTTGGATCCTGATTATGTTTTGCGAAGAAACTACTCGTCCATCTTTTATATCCTCCGAGATGGAGACCAACAAAAGTTGTATGGCGGCCATCTTTTTTTCGCCATTTTGAATTTTTTTTCAACTCACTGCCAATTGGATGACGTTTCGAGTGACATTTGCTCGAGCACCCCCCACCTATCTTCAATACCTTAAGCGTGCCATTCGCTCGTCTCTGAAATCCTCAATCATCAGCTCTCTCCATATTTTTGTTCCGAATGAATTTTTGTCTTCTATACGAAACCATTAGTGAAAAAAAAATTTTTCATACAAAATTGTTCAGGAGAGGTGATCAATGAGTCAGTGAGTGAATCAGCACGAGCAGCTATATATATATTAACTAGTATGGCGCGTGGGTGCGCGGCCCGCTAAAGCGGACCGCGAGGTTTCGCTTTCGGGTATTTTGGTGAGAGCAGCCTCCACCTATCTCTCCCATATTCCTAACCCTCGATAATTATCACTCTCCATATTTTTCTCCGAATCATTTGTCAGAATGAGAGTTTTTCAATAAAAACAAATTTTGAAAAGGAACTGGAGACACCGACGAAATTTGTATGGCCCCCGTCTTTAATCCGCCATTTTGGCCTTTTTTTCAGCTGACTCTCTCACTCACTGACAATTAGATGAGGTTTCAAGTAATTTTTGTTTGAGCACCTCCCACCTATCTTTAATACTCTGACCGTGCTCCTCATACGTCTCCAAAACCTTCAGTCATCAGCTTTTTCCATATTTTTCCTCCGCATGGAATTTTGTCTTCTATACGAAACCATCAGTGGAAAAGATTTTGTGTGAAAAAAATAAATTCCGCCTTCTTGATTTTTTCTGTTCATCAAGTAGATTTTTAGGTCTTGATCATCTTTTTCCAAGAAACGATTCTTCCATCTTTTATACTTGGTGCGATAGACACCGACGAAATTTGTATAGCCGCCATCTTGAATCCGACAATTTGGGTTTTTTTCGCTCATTGCCAATTGGATGAGGTTCTGAGTATTTTTTGTTTGAGCAGCCCCCGTCTATCTACAATACCCTGCACGGGCTCATCAACCATCTTCCAAACCCTCAACCATCGTATTGTCTTCCCATATTTTTCTTTGAGATTTCTCCAAAGAATCGCATCAAAGCCTTGTATAGTTCACAACTTGTAGTCTCTTCAATATTCGCCATACATTTTCTATGGAAAAATAAATTCCGCCATTTTGAATTTTTGTTCTATTCATCGAGTAGACCTTCCGATCCTGATCATCTTTTGTGAAGAAACCACTCTTCCATCTTTTATACCCTCCGAGATGGACACCGACGAAATTTTTATGGCCGCCATCTTGAATCCGCCATTTTGGTCCTTTTTTTTTAGATCACTGCCAATTGTATGAAGTTTCGAGTAATTTTTGATTGAGCACCTCTCACCCATCTTTAATACTCTGAGCGTGCTCCTCACCTGTGTCCAAAATCTTCAATCATCAGCTCTCTCCATATTTTTCCTCCGCATAAATTTTTGTCTTCTATACGAAACCGTCAGTGAAAAAAACTTTTTTGTGTGAAACAATAAATTCCGCCATCTTGATTTTTTTTCTGTTCATCAAGTAGATCTTTAGGTCTTGATCATCTTTTTCCCATAAACCACTTTTCCATCTTTTATGCTTGGTGAGATAGACACCGACGAAAGTATAGCCGCCATCTTGAATCCGCCATTTTGTTTTTTTTTCAGCTCAGTGCCAATTGGATGAAGTTTTGAGTAATTTTTGTTTGAGCAGCCCCCATCTATCTACAATACCCTGCCCGGGCTCCTCATCCATCTTCCAAACCCTCAATCATCATGTCTTCCCATATTTTTCTTTGAGAGTTCTCCAAAGAACCGCATCAAAGCCTTGCATAGTTTACAACTTGTTAGTCTCTTCAATATTCGCCATACATTTTCTATGGAAAAATAAATTCCGCCATTTTGAATTTTTTTTCAATTCATCAAGTAGACCTTTGGATTCTCATCATCTTTTGCGAAGAAACCACTCTTCCATCTTTTATACCCTCCGAGATGGAGAGCGACGAAATTTGTATGGCGGCCATCTTTTTTTCGCCATTTTGAATTTTTTTTCAACTCACTGCCAATTGGATGACGTTTAGAGTGACATTTGCTCGAGCACCCCCCACCTATCTTCAATACCTTAAGCGTGCCATTCGCTTGTCTCTGAAATCCTCAATCATCAGCTCTCTTCATATTTTTGTTCCGAATGAATTTTTGTCCTCTATACGATACCATTAGTGAAAAAAAAATTTTTCATACAAAATTTTACAGGAGGGGTGATCAATCAGTGAGTCAGTCAATGAATCAGCACGAGTAGCTATATATATATTAACTAGTAGGGCGCTTGGCTGCGCGGCCCGCTAAAGCGGACCGCGGGTCTTTCAGTATTATTTTTGTTTTAGCAGCCTCCACCTTCTATCAGTTTCAGCATCTTTAACCCTGGCCGTGCTCCTCATCCATCTTCCAAACCCTCGATCATCATCACTCCAAATTTTTTTCTCCGAATCATTTGCCAGAAGGAGAGTTCTTCCATAAAAACAAATTTTGAAAAGGAACCGTATCAAAGTCTTGTATAGTTTCCCAACTTAGTCTCTTCAATATTCGCCATATATTTTGTGTGAAAAAAATAAATTTTGCCATCTTGATTTTTTTCTGTTCATCAAATTGTAGATCTTCAGTTCTTGATCATCTTTTGCCAAGAAATCACTCTTCCATCTTTTATACTTGGTGAGATAGACACCGACGAAATTTGTATAGCTGCCATCTTGAATCCGCCATTTTGTTTTTTTTTCAGCTCAGTGCCAATTGGATGAGGTTTTGAGTAATTTTTGTTTGAGCACCTCCCATCTATCTGCCATACCCTGCCCGGGCTCCTCAACCATCTTCCAAACCCTCAATCATCATGTCTTCCCATATTTTTCTTTGAGAGTTCTCCAAAGAACCGCATCAAAGCCTTGCATAGTTTACAACTTGTAGTCTCTTCAATATTCGCCATACATTTTCTATGGAAAAATAAATTCCGCCATTTTGAATTTTATTTCAATTCATCAAGTAGACCTTTGGATTCTCATCATCTTTTGCGAAGAAACCACTCTTCCATCTTTTATACCCTCCGAGATGGAGACCGACGAAATTTGTATGGTGGCCATCTTTTTTTCGCCATTTTGAATTTTTTTTCAGCTCACTGCTAATTGGATGACGTTTCGAGTGACATTTGTTCGAGCACCCCCCACCTATCTTCAATACCTTAAGCGTGCCATTCGCTCGTCTCTGAAATCCTCAATCATCAGCTCTCTCCATATTTTTGTTCCGAATGAATTTTTGTCCTCTATACGATACCATTAGTGAAAAAAAAATTTTTCATACAAAATTTTACAGGAGGGGTGATCAATCAGTGAGTCAGTCAATGAATCAGCACGAGCAGCTATATATATATTAACTAGTAGGGCGCGTGGGTGCGCGGCCCGCAAGCGGACCGCGAGGTTTCGCTTTCGGGTATTTTGGTTTGAGCAGCCTCCATCTATCTCTCCCCTATTCCTAATCCTCGATCATTATCACTCTCCATATTTTTTCTTCGAATCATTCTGCTCATCAAGTAGAACTTAAGGTCTTAATCATCTTTTGGCAAAAACCACTCTTCCATCTTTTATACTTGGTGAGATAGACACCGATGTTTGTATGGCCACCATTTGGACTTTTTTTCAGCTCACTGCCAATTGGATGATGTTTCGAGTATTTTTTGTTTGAGCACCTCCTACCTATCTTCAATACCCTGCCCGGGCTCCTCAACCAACTTCCAAACCCTCAATCATCATGTCTTCCCATATTGTTCTTTGAGAGTTCTCAAAAAAACCGCATTAAAGCCTTGCATAGTTCACAACTTGTAGTCTCTTCAATATTCGCCATACATTTTCTATGGAAAAATAAATTCCGCCATTTTGAATTTTTTTTCAATTCATCAAGTAGACCTTTGGATCCTCATCATCTTTTGCTAAGAAACCACTCTTCCATCTTTTATACCCTCCGAGATAGAGACCGACGAAATTTGTATGGCGGCCATCTTTTTTTCGCCATTTTGAATTTTTTTTCAGCTGACTGCCAATTGGATGACGTTTCGAGTGACATTTGCTCGAGCACCCCCCACCTATCTTCAATACCCTAAGCGTGCCCGTCGCTCGTCTCTGAAATCCTCAATCATCAGCTCTCTCCATATTTTTCCTCTTAATGAATTTTTGTCCTCTATACGACACCATTATTGAAAAAAAAAAATTTCATACAAAATTGTTCAGGAGAGGTGATCAATGAGTCAGTGACCCAATCAGCACGAGCAGCTATATATATATTAATATTATTATTATGTCTCACTTTTGAAGATTAGATAAATATATCTTCAAGATTAATCAGAATTTACTTTCAAAAATCATAGATAATATTATTAAGAGTTTAACACTAATAGCCATTAGTCGATTTATTTATACCAAAAAAAGTTAAACCAATATTCAAATATGATTCAGATGTTACAATTACGCGTAGTCACGGATTTTAATAATGTAGAGTAAAAAATAATAATATGGATTTACGTCATTGATATACATATACCAAGATCTTGGTCGTACAAAATTGTTAAGATTTGTTCTGTTTCAGTTTCATCATAAAGTTGTATTGTTTTCTAGTATACATGAGTATAATAAACTACCTACTTACAAAAAATGTTTGAAAAAATAACTGCAAAAATAGAGGATATAATATGCAAGAATTTTACTAGTAGGTACCTACTCCAGTTTTTTTTTCGACGATGACAAAAATGACGCGCAGTTTTGTTTAAGAAAATATTTCATTAGTTACTTAGTAAGGGCAATCAATTAATTTTATCCAGATTTGTATGGAATCACCCATACAAAAAATTCAGCTTCCGTAAGTTTGTCCGTAAACCGACATTCACCATTTAGTGGCAGCGGCCATCTTGGATTTACATAGTGCTATTCTACTAGTCAAGCCCTTTCATTTGATACCCACATTGAGGGAGTTGCGAAAAATATGTAATTTTTCCATCATTTTGTGGCGGCGGCCATCGTGGACCGATTTTCATCAGACATAGCTAAGAACACTCCCGACTAATTCACCTTTCAAACAAAAAGCGCATTCAAATCAGTTCACCGGTTTTTTTAAATATTGGTCATATAAAAATTCAGTCTTCGACTGACAGGGAATTTCTAATACCGCGCGAGCGAAGCCACGGTTGGTCGCTGGTCTGTAGTGAAATGTGTATCTTCACAGTCAATATATCTTCAGTCTGTTACCATGTCGATGTTTAAAATAGGTTTTTCGAATTGATCAATCTAGAATAAGAAATCGTATTGATCTTGTGCACGATCGCGAAATTATTCGCGCTCGTGGCGCGCGGCGCGGCGCGTGCAACCGTGTAACCTAACCACATGAGTAGATATCCGAACAGAGAGGAAGCTTCATACAAGCGGCCCGCTTTAGGTACACTCACACGTGAGCTCTCCACGACATGGCGCGTCCACGGTTCCATACAAGACTGCAACCGTAAAATGTAAAACGTAGCCTTGTGAATCAAGTACAAGTGCTACGTTTTACCACATGAGTAGATATACGTACAGAGAGGAAGCTTCATACAACGGCCCGCTGTAGGTACACTCACACGTGAGCTCTCACCAACGGTTCACGGACGCCCGCGTCTGACCTCCTACCGGCTCAGTTGGATAACAAACGTGCGCTATGTGTGAGTGTACCTACAGCGGGCCGCTTGTATGAAGCTTCCTCTCTGTACCTATCTACTCGTGTGACCTAGCCTAACAGTAGTCGACGCGTCTATCGGCGGTAGGGAAACTGCAAACGATAAATTTTGAACAAGTTTTTTTGTCGTGATAACGTCTTAAAATTAGATGGTTCATTTTTCGGGATTTTTCATGTCATTTTCGAGGCTTCATCGATGAATCATCGAAAATGAACAGTCTAAACACCGACCGTTCATCGTTCACAGGCACTATGCCATAGCAAATATCGTATCGTGCATCGTTCATCGCAAAAATAAACGATGAACGGGGCACCATCTAATTTGGGTTTAATAAATCGATGAACACCGGCTACACGCAAGAAAAAGCATGACTCATTGTCACGTACCGCGTGCAAGCGAGAGCGCGGACAAGCGATAGAGAAGGCACGATAGGCCTAAGCGTTCGGTTTGTGACGCATTTATCTCTCTTTGTTTTCTTATGACGTTATCGCGTAAAATGATCGTCCGTAAACCGACATTACCGACAACCAATTTTTTTTTCTTTACGGAAAGGCGTCATTGTTTGTCCGAGCAGCGGGTGTGAAGCGCAACATGTCCGCCCTAGGGCGGCAAATTAATTCAAAAATAGAACACAATCTCTAACCTACATGGCTGATCCGCAAACACAATTTTTTTGTAATAATTAATTTTTATATACATTTTAATTTTTTTTATTGTGTGTAAGAAGCCTTCCAAAAAGTGTGCTCTTCTAACAGTACTCAGTACCTACCGCGATGTTTGACATAATCGCGAATTAATGACCGGGTTTACCAGACGCGAAAAAAAGATCACTAATGCCACTTGACTCACGTTTAGGATACACCGAGAGACCACATTTAAATATTTGTTAGTTCACGAACACAATAAACTTAGTTCTTTTTGTCTCCCGAAGCTCGAGTTTCCACACAAATAATTTTGTTTTAATTTAAAAACTACTTACTCACTTAAATAATAATAAATCGGAAAGAAAAATAGAGCGAGTTTTAAGCGAATCTCCTTTCGAACCTCGAATTATGTCATCGCGTTATAATATTTACAGAGGAAAACTACTTTTGTATGGAAAAAATCCGAGTTTATTCGAGCTTACGGCTCGGAAATTGTACTCAAAGGCTCTAGTATCACTTTACAGATTAACGTTAACTATGCGTAAATCTGTCATTTATAGCCTGAGCCTTTATAGCTCAATGGGCATGAAGTGGAATAAAATCCGAAAGGTCGACGATTCAAATCCCTCCCATTGCACTACGTTCGTGCTCACTCCTTACGTAAGTTTTACGCTTAAATGAATGGAATGGAAAGGGGGAATAGTAGTCATGTTTAATATGGCATTTTTTTTAAGTTAATTTTCTTATTAAACGACAGATTTTCTGTAAGGATACTTTTGAGATTGAGGATTTCATTGAGCGGCTGTTTAAGTTGTTTAACTTTACTAAACGTTATCTAATTTAAAAAAAATCACTACAGAATGACATTCGTCTCTTAGACTAGACGATATAGCCTGGGGCCCGCGCGTGTCTAATGCCTACCTGCTCTTGTACTATGATTGTAATTATTAGTATTGATTTTTATCGTCGTGAATGCTAATTGCTATGTTGAAAAAAAAAAAGGTTTTTCAACTGGATATAGTTTTTAGTGTTTGAACTTAGACTGAACTTGAATACGGAAATGATGAATAGGTAGGTATCTATTTTTTTTCTAGCTTTTGCCTGCTCGTCTGCATGCGGAGTCAGGTTTTCCAAAAATCATTTGTTTTCTATGCATAAAGAGTATCCTTTGTCACCTGTTTTACTGTATTCATCGTGTAAGATGATGTAGAGCTATAAGGCCACCAAATTTTAATTTGTAGTTTGTATCTATATTTGTATCTACCTGAAATGATTTGTATCTAATCTAGTAATGTTTATGTCTTAGGTCCAGCGGTGGATGTCTATTACGAGGACGATGATGATAGGTATAGGCTATACTTTCTTAACTATCGATCAATTATATTATTGTAACCTTTCATCCCTAGCGCGGAAACCTTAAAATAACTTTGAGCGAAATCTCAAACTTATAAACTTTTTGTTCTTATTTTTTTTTAATTACCTATAGGTACGTTTCTACCATGTTTACAATCGAGTTGGGGGCAATAACTCGTTTGTCTGGCCACCAAGGTTGTTATGATCGTACGACAGTAGACCTGTGTAGAATGCAACTTATAATAAAATTGGAGACAGATAATAATTATAATAATATTTTGCGTGATCACACTCCTCGTAAACTCACTCGCGGATCCAGAAATGTACTATAGTTAACTCTGATTTTTAATTCCGTGGAATTCTGACGTTTCGTAATGTTACCAGAGATAAAAGAATTCCCACAAAAAAGATAAAAAATTCAAAACTTATGTATCTAAATGAAATCAACTGTCGCATGTAGATATATGACAAATGCCTGACAGACACTTCATGGTGATAATGTCATTCGACTCCCATTTTTGAATAATTTTTTTAATGTGCTTCTTTTGTTTTCTATTGCTTTTAGTGTGCACTTTCTAGTTTCCACTCTTGGTGTTTTCTATTTTAGGGCGTAACGACTAATATTATTACGCGGCATGTGGCTTTTTATGATGACAGGGAATTAAAGTAGTTTGGGGTAAAATCGTACTTCGTAGATGTTAACCCTGTTCTCCATACAAATAACTCATCTGTAAAAGACAATGTCAGCTGTCACAATTCTACGGAATTAGAAATCAGAGTATACCTAACTTTATTCGCGTCCACCAGCTCCTAGGTCTCCTGCAAGGATTGCCACAGAACACGATCATTTGCTGCATTATCATTTTAACCCCCGACACAAGAACGACGGGTTGTTGTAAGTTTGACGTGTCTGTGCGTGTGTCTGTCTGTTCCACCATAGCGCTCAAACGGGTGAACCGATTTGAGTGCAGTTTCTTTTTGTTTAAAAGGTGAATTAGTCGGGATTGTTCTTACCTATGTTTGGTGAAAATCGGTCCAAGATGGCCGCCGCCACAAAATGGTGGATTACATATTTTTTCACAACTACCTCAATATGGGTATCAAATGTACTTGCATAGCGTTATTCTACTTGACTAGTAGAATAGCGCTATGCAATTCCAAGATGGCCGCCACCACAAAATGGCGAATGTCGGGGTTTTTTAAATTTTTAATCTATACTAATAAATAAAATTGAAGTGTCTGTCTGTAATATCGAAATAACTACCTCATATTAAGCTCATATGGTTATTTGAACGATACTATAACCGAATCACACGTTTTTAAAATTTTTGTCTGTCTGTCTGTCTGTCTGTCTGTCTGTCTGTCTGTCTGTCTGTCTGTCTGTCTGTTTGAACGGGCTAATCTTCGGAACGGCTGAACCGATTTTGACGGGACTTTCACATACAAGTAGAGAATTAATCAGGGAGTAACATAGGCAACTTTTTAACCGACTTTCAAAAAAGGAGGAGTTGTGTTTTTCTACCTATGTTCACCGATATCTCCGAGATTTCTGAACCGATTTGCGTAATTTTTTTTTTAATCGATAGAGAAACATTGCGACACTGTCCTACAAAAATTTTTTCCAACTCCTCAATCCTGATGATGTAAGGGACCTGATCCCCAAAACTAATGGGATTTAAGCACTGTCGGTTATTTAAATTGATATTGGGGATACTAATTAAAGACTATTGTTGAATGAACTCGAGTAGGTACATGTCCAACTCCTCAACCCTGATGCTGTAAGGAATTGCATTCCGAAATCGTAAGGATCCCACGGAATTTTTCCGTTTTGGGGACGGGTTACTACAGATAGACTACTTTTTGTTCTGGAAAATCAAAAGTTCCCACGGGATTTTTAAAAACCTAAATACACACGGGCGAAGCCGTGGGCACCATCTAGTTAATAATAATTGTCTATGGAGTCGTATCGTGTCGAGTCGCGTATGTCAAGGGGTGAAAGGTTAGGGTCTATAGGACAAGGGGTTAGGCGGTATTATTTAACATCGATAAAAAGTAGGTACCTCTACCTATACGACCTATGCTGGCGAATTCATGTATAAAATACAAAAATGTTAAACAAATCCTTTGTTACAGGGCGCTCCTGCTATAAATCTCCGCAGTGTGCTGCCAAGGAGGATGGCGAGCGTCGGGGGGCGGGGGGCGGGGGGCGGCTGCCAAGTGCCAGCTCGCTTCCGCGCTCGGTCGCCGGTTCGGTGCCGGGCTGCGAACACTCTCACACCCACAATTTACTGCAAAATAAAATAATAGAACCCCCTTTAAAGATGGATTTTAGTGAGATATTTTTTACCTACGCCCTAGAAAGAACTTAAATTTCAAGTTAAAAAAACAAAAACAATAATAATTAAAACTTTCCTATGCAAATTTTCATCTCCTATTTTATCACTCATCATCATCATCATCATCATGATCAACCCATTACCGGCTCACTACAGAGCACGGGTCTCCTCTCAGAGTGAGAAGGGTTTTGGCCATAGTCTACCACGCTGGCCAAGCGGATTGGCAGACTTCACACACCTTTGAGAACGTTTCAACGTTATGGAGAACTCTCAGGCATGCAGGTTTCCTCACGATGTTTGCCTTCACCGTTAAAGCAAGTGATATTTAAATATTTAAAACGCACAACTCCGAAAAGTTAGAGGTGCGTGCCCCGGGATCGAACCCACGACCTCCGATTAGAAGTCGGTCGTCCTAACCACTAGGCTATCACAGTTTTTTTTTTACTTAACACTTAGACTTACACAGGCTATATTTCAGGAAAAATTAAACCGACTTCAATATACCATAGAAGAGTTTTCTCCATTTCTCTAGGACCCCATCATCAGATCCTGACCTGATGACCATGGAACTCCCTGAGAAGTACACAGTTATACCCTTTCAAACAAAAGAAAAAATTTCCAAATCGGACAGGTCCAGTCTTCGGATAATCGGGGAACATAATTATGTACACACACAAAAGATATTTCGATTTATTTCATAAATCGTTCCAGTCTACATTTAACGTACTTACATATTATACAAGCTATACAAAAACAAAATACCTACCTATCTGTGATTTAGAAATAGCTTAAGGGTCAATGCACACTAGGAAGCATTAAATTCTTCAAAATAAAAGCGAAGTTGCAATGGCACCGATTGGATGCCCGCAGACGCGCGTTCTCGTAAAAGTTTTACTAATTTGAACCAACAGGGAACTGGAACGCAGAACCTCACATTCGAAACGCAACTTGTCAAAATATATAGAGTAGTAGATAAAGCCTTTCAAATCAATTTCACCGAACTGTTTGTACACATTACCTTCTCCAAACAACCTTTCAGGCCTTTCGACACGCTTCCTTACATACGTTTTTTTTTCCTTTTCTTTTCACTTTAAAAAAATTAATTGACTTCCGATTTGCGAAGAAGTGACCGGGGCTCATCTCTTTCGTCAAAATTATTATTGAGAACGCAACTCAAATTAAACCTTAGCACTGCAAAATTAAGTGCTTTTTTTATTGCGTCATTTGTATACTCGGGTTGCACGTAAGTGCGCTTTTAGTGGTATTGAAATATGGACTTCAACATTAATGCGCTTAGGGCTTTATTTTACATTTTGGGTTGCGTTAATGCTACAGCATGATTGTGTATAAGTTCTCACTTTTTGCTATTGAAATCTGAACTTTAATATAATAAGTTGGGAGCTGTTTTTCGAGTGTTTTAGGTTTGTTGTTAGTAGTTACAGGCTAATACGGGTGGAGAATGCTTCCGTTAATAGAATTTTAATGAAGAAATGTCAGGTCCGGCGGTGGTTGTGCATGTCATGCCCATCTTACGTGTTCTCGGCGCTTGCGTCCACTGCAGGTACCGTCCGCAATAGAAATAAGAGCAAGTAACTATCTATAAAAATAAATATAATTTACTGAAATTTTTTGTCTGTGATTTCGTAACAACTGCCTCTTATACATAAAGCTCGTAAGATTATTGGAACAATACCGCATAACTCAACATACGACTGACCCGATTTTGACGGGACTTTCAAAGACAGACATACAAGGAGTAATGCAGCTTACTTTTCACCCTGAAAAATCAAAGAATTCCTACGCGATTTTTAAACAACCTGAATCCATGTGTCCTTTAAAAGTGAGAGTCTCCTAAAAATTAAAATAATAGATATCAAAAATAATTTATTTCAGGTTGGCCAACCTGTGGCTCTTAAGATAAGTCTAACCACCAATTGAAAAGTATTTGTGCAACTACTTGTTCACTATAATATAAATAGAAATAAATATTAGGTACAGTTCACAAGTGAGTGCGGAAACACGCGCATTTGGCTAATCTTTGTTGCGATTGGCAACCGTAGCCGAAATTCAATCAAGAAGGCATTCTTGTTATTATTATGTTATATTCTGTGCCTCAGATATAGCGTTTAAACGCTCATTCGTCACTAGAACAAAATCACTTTCCATCGAGTGACACTGCATACAAGCGCTAGTTTCTTCAGCATGTGCCCAAATATTTAAAAAAAAAACTGGGATAAACTAATTTTCCATATTTTTTTGCCGACCCTACATTGGAATGTGAGTGGCCCGGCTATATTTGGCGAATCTATTCCATCAAAGAGAATATAATAATTACGACAGTACAGTTAGAGATGGTGGCGATACGTAATAAGACGAGCTCCCGAAATGGGATACATTCAAATTGACTTTCATGTATAATATGCGCCTACTGGAATTGCTACACCTTTTTTATATTGAAACAGGTTTCATTATTGTAATTTGTATACGTCGTCGTCGTCACAACATCAGTTACTACTATCTATTGAAGTAGCTACCATTCGAGAAGTAGGTAGGACAAGAACACAACATCAGCTATTAAAGCTAACACCGACAGCTACATAATTAGCTACATATATTCTACGAGATTTCGGGAATAAGAGAGTGTAACAGAACATGTATTTTTCTTAAAGAATTGTATGTAGATTAGCAGGTATCCTATATGTAAGGAGGGAGAGTGGAGGCATGGGTGGGTCTTGAGTGTAGGGGGTCTCTACAACTTAAAAAAATCACTCCAAAATATGTTCTGCAAGAGCCAGTAGATAACGGACCCACAAAAACTAAGTACGTCAAGTTAAAGTAACGACCATTAAATAATAATAAAATATCGCTCTTGCTTCGCTCTCGATTCGCTCTCGCATTATAAGTACTTATACTCATTCTATTATTTCCTGATTGCTCCCTTCGAGTCGGTAGACACCTAAGCATCGTTTGTTGGAAAATTAAAGAAGTTATTGATTTTTTTCAATTACATTAATGTTCGAACCTATTATTTAGCAATCCATGTAAATAATTTCGTTGTTCGCCACAGTAAAATAATAATATAATATGTAGGTATGTACCCACAATCTCAGATCAAATAGAAGTTAGGACAGAACATGGTCTGCGATGGCTTTAGGACTGTGCTTTAGGGCTTCAGTTGGATGGTCTTTTTTTACAGATGAAGTATGCTGCTGGCCCTACTGGCCGTTACAGCGTCACCGGTGGCTTGTGGCGAGCTGGGAACTCTGCCAGGGGGAGAAGTGAGCCCTAGGGCTATGAACATCGTCATAGGACTATGTCTTCCTAAGGGCGCCTCCTGTAAGGCTCGGACCTCGGCTTAGGATGATGTTGGTCTGTGTGGGTTGATTGGATTGCCTAGTCCGAACGCCCCCGAGACCATGATGAGTGCCCATGTGCGGGTGACGTCACAGATCGGGGACCTCGTCTTCGCCGGCGAAAACGCTGTGCTGAGGTTGTGTGTATGTTATTCCCTACCAGATAGGGCCTTATCGGATGAGATTTTATCGTCAGGTTCGTCAAGGATGTGCTTAGGGCGTCTTTTATTAGAAAGAGGTTCTTTTATATCGGTTTTAGACCATACATCTCTATTTATGGTCTAAAACCGATATAAAAGCATAGGCGCCTCTGCCTATGGCTCCCCAAGGCTCTATTCTAGGTCCATTCATGTTTCTAGTTTATATTAATGACTTACCACATTTCGTAGAAAATGCTTGCGATATTGTACTATTTGCTGATGATACGTCTTTGATTTTTAAAGTCAATAGAACCAAAGACAATTTTGACGATGTAAATAATACTTTATCTCAAGTTTCACACTGGTTTACTATAAACAATCTACTTCTAAATGCAAAAAAAACCAAGTGTGTCGAGTTTCTATTGCCCAATACAAGGGTTACTTGTAATAATTTAAAGATAAGTGGTGAGCCATTGAAAACTGAGGACACAACTGTGTTCTTGGGAATAACCCTGGATGCAAAGCTTCAATGGGGCACCCATATAGCAACGCTTGCTGGCAAGCTTAGCTCTGCTGCTTACGCTGTTAGAAAGATTCGACAGTTAACAGATGTTGAAACTGCAAAAATTGTTTACTTTGCATATTTCCATAGTACATATTATGTCGTATGGAATCTTACTATGGGGTAAAGCAGCTGATATTGAAAAAATTTTCGTTTTACAAAAAAGGGCAATTCGTGCAATTTATAATTTAAAACCGCGGGATTCCCTTCGAGAGAAATTTAAAGAAATAGGTATTCTTACAGTGGCTTCTCAATATATTTATAACAACATAATTTTTGTTAAGCAAAACATTCACAGTTACAATAAAAAGTGTGAATTACACGATAGGCAATTAAGAAATAGAAATAGACTCGTGATTCCTCGATTACGCCTCAAAAAGGTCCAAAGGTCGTTTGTGGGAATGGGCGTAATGTTCTATAACAAAATTCCACAACAAATCTTAGATTTGCCTTTACACAAGTTTAAGAATTCTATTAAAAGTGTGCTCATGAAAAAAGCATATTATACAACTAGCTGACCCCCGCGACTTCGTTCGCGTGTTTATAGGTTTTATATAGGGTCGGATCGGATCCCATAATTCTTTTATATACCTAAACTAAATGTAGCCTAAGGTACTCCTTATAACATCACCTATCTGCCATACGTTCAAAGATCCGGGTCCCAAGTTATTTGAACCCAATCCTGAGGGTTGTAATGTCTGTCATTTCGAAACTAAAAAACCTATGACCTTGAAATATTTCCGAGACAATATGTAAAGTACTACCTTTCTAACAAAAAAAGAATGAGTGAAATCAAACAATGCGTTAGTGAATTACAGCTAAATACGCGTTTTAACTTTCATCCCCTCTCCCAAGGGAACCGTGCTGAATTTCGGGATAAGAAGTATCCTATGTCCTACATCGGAGTATAAACTTAAATTGTACCAAGTTTCATTCGAATCTATTCAGTAGTTTCGACGTGATGCGCAGCCAAGATACAGACAGACAGACAGACAGACAGACAGACAGACAGACAGAAAGACAGACAGACAGACAAAAATGAAAAAAATTGCAGTTTTGGCTTCAGTATCGATTATAGAGTGCCCTCCAATAAAAATTTTCAAAATATCTTCAATGTACAGAATTGGATCTGTTACAGTTTTATTATATTACTAGCCGACCCCCGCGACTTCGTCCGCCTGGATATAGGTTTTATATAGGATCGGATTGGATCCCATAATCATTTTTTGTACCTAAACTAAATGTAGCCTAAGTTATTCCTTATAACATCACCAGAAAGTTCCATCAAAATCGATCCAGCCGTTTCGGAAATTAGCTGGAACAAATAGACAGATCGACAAACATAAATTTAAACGCACACCAGTTTGAAATAAGCCGTACGTTCAAAGATCCGGGTCCCAAGTTATTTGAACCCAATAAATGCCTGTCATTTCTGAACTAAAAAACCTATGACCTTGAAATATTTATGGAATAATATATAAAGTACTATCTTTCTAACAAAAAAAAAATGAGTAAAATCGAACAACGCGTTAATGAATTACAGCTAAATACACGTTTTAACTTTCATCCCCTCTCCCAAGGGAACCGTGCTGAATTTCGGGATAAAAAGTATCCTATAACCTACCTCGGAGTACAAACTCAAATCGTACCAAGTTTCATTCGAATCCATTCAGTAGTTTCGGCGTGATGCGCGGCCAAGATACAGACAGACAGACAGACAGACAGACAGACAGACAGACAGACAGACAGACAAAAATGAAAAAAATTGCAGTTTTGGATAAGGTATCGATTACAGAGTGCCCTCCAATAAAAATTTTCAAAATATCTTCAATGTACAGAATTGGATCTGTTACAGTTTTATTATATTACTAGCTGACCCCCGCAACTTCGTTCGCGTGTTTATAGGATTTATATAGGATCGGATCGGATCCCATAATTATTTTATGTACCCAAACTAAATGTAGCCTAAGTTACTCCTTATAACATCATCTATCTGCCATTGAAAGTTCCGTCAAAATCGATCCAGCCGTTTCGGAAATTAGCTGGAACTAATAGACAGATCGACAAACATAAATTTAAACGCACACCAGTTTAAAATAAGCCGTACGTGCAAAGATCCGGGTCTCAAGTTATTTGAACGCAATAAATGTCTGTCATTTCTGAACTAAAAAACCTATGACCTTGAAATATTTACGGGATAATACTTGAAGTACTACCTTTCGAACAAAAAAAGAATGAGTGAAATCGAACTACCCGTTAATGAATTACAGCTAAATACACGTTTTAACTTTCTTCCCCTCTCCCAAGGGAACCGTGCCGAATTTCGGGATGAAAAGTATCCTATGTCCTACCTCGGAGTATAAACTCAAATCGTACCAAGTTTCATTTGAATCCGTTCAGTAGTTTCGGCGTGATGCGCGGCCAAGATACAGACAGACAGACAGACAGACAGACAGACAGACAGACAGACAGACAGACAGACAGACAGACAGACAAAAATGAAAAAAATTGCAGTTTTGGCTTCAGTATCGATTATAGAGTGCCCTCCAATAAAAATTTTCAAAATAACTTCAATGTACAGAATTGGATCTGTTACAGTTTTATTATATTATAGAAGATAGATAGATAGATAGATTGAAGATTATATAAATGATAAAAAAGCATGGATTTAATTTATTCGCTTTATACGCTATTATAACTTGAGGAGTATTCGATTATTGGTGTTCAATTCGATGCTTTAATTGCAAATGATATATAATTTTTTGAAGTCGGCGCCAAATGACTTCAAGTTCACTTCAAGTCGAAAATGTGCCCCCCGGGTCCCAGACTTACCCTCCGCGACTAAGTTCACCACGCTCGCATTCAAAAGTGGATATTCTGATTTTACTTACACGAATTGAATGTGGTTTGGCGCCGACTTCAAAAAATTATATATCATTTGAGTTAGGTAGTTTAATCGTCAATCTAAATGAATAAAAAGTTATTTTAAACTTTTTAGTTCGATTCGTTTGAAGTCGGTTCATTTTTCTTTGAAAAAAATTATTTTATGCTTTTTAGTGATTTGTTTTCTTTATATTAGGTAATAATAATAATAATAATATAAATGAGAACTATGTAAAATAGATTATGACCTATATATTATTAATTATTATTAAATATCCTGTGACATATACATTTTATGTGTCATACTATAGGTGAGTGGTTTTATTATGTTCTAATCCAACCTAACCTAACTTCTGATCTATACAAGATTAGTTTGTATGCGTAAAACTCTTGTATAATTTGGATAGACCGTAATTTACAATCTATGCGCGACTAGTTTCACACCCTTGCGGTTTGGCTTTGTATAGAATGGAAATACACGTAACCATGCACAAACTCCAAGGAATCACTCTATATGCAACTGTACTGACTTCGGCCCAAAACTTTTTGCAAAAGGTCAATGTTACGTAGGCGTAGCAGAGTGAAGTCTTTGGACAGAATAGCTATATCAGACTTCAGCAATAGGTCTGGCAATCTCAGAGAACATATTAGTGACATATGTGTACATTTATGCTTATAACTTCGTACGTAAGAATGATAACTCGATGTGTTATATACTAAAACCTTCTTGAAAGTATGTAGATAACGATAGTGAAACAATCATCAAAATCGATTCATTAGTTGCGGAGATAATCGCGAACATACTTACATACATACATACATACATACATACATACATACATACATACGGGTCGAATACAGAACCTCCTTTTTTTGAAGTCGGTTAAAAAGCATGGATTTAATTTATTCGCTTTATACGCTATTATAACTTGAGGAGTATTCGATTATTGGTGTTCAATTCGATGCTTTAATCATGGGTAGCCTAAGTATGTCACGCTCTCTTTAAACATTTCTGTGGTGGTGTCGTGTGGTGCGGGTTGTTACGTTCCCTCAAATATGGTTGAGCGAAGCAATGGCTGGATCATGCGTCATGCTCGTGAACGGGTGCCGCCGTCGGAAATGGGGCTACTTTTGTCTGCCCTTCTTAACGTGTAGAATTGTAAGCACCATTCCGAACCCGTGGTAGATTCATTTGTCGATTCAAAAGCACTTGTAAAAGTTTATCTGAATAAAAAATATGTCTTAGACTTGCCTTTACACAAGTTTAAGAACTTTATTAAAAGTATGCTCATAAAAAAAGCTTATTATACAATTGAAGATTATATAAACGATAAAAAAGCTTGGATTTAACTCGTTCCAGCAATGCGCGAGACGGCATTTCAATCATGTACATCTATAATATAATAAGACTGTAACAGATCCAATTCTGTACATTGAAGATATTTTGAAATTTTTTATTGGAGGGCACTATATAATCGATACTGAAGCCAAAACTGCAATTTTTTTCATTTTTGTCTGTCTGTCTGTCTGTCTGTCTGTCTGTCTGTCTGTCTGTCTGTATCTTGGCCGCGCATCACGCCGAAACTACTGAATGGATTCGAATGAAACTTGGTACGATTTGAGTTTATACTCTGAGGTAGGTTATAGGATACTTTTTATCCCGAAATTCAACACGGTTCCCTTGGGAGAGGGGATGAAAGTTAAAACGTGTATTTAGCTGTAATTCATTAACGCGTTGTTCGATTTTACTCATTTTTTTTTTGTTAGAAAGGTAGTACTTTATATATTATTCCATAAATATTTCAAGGTCATAGGTCTTTTAGTTTAGAAATGACAGACATTACAACCCTCAGTATTGGGTTCAAATAACTTGGGAGCCGGATCTTTGAACGTACGGCTTATTTTAAACTGGTGTGCGTTTAAATTTATGTTTATCGGTCTGTCTATTTCTTCCAGCTAATCTCCGAAACGGCTGGATCGATTTTAATGGAACTTTCAATGTTATAAGGAGTAACTTAGGCTACATTTAGTTTAGGTACATAAAAGAATTATGGGATCCGATCCGATCCTATATAAAAACCTATATCTACGCGAACGAAGTTGCGGGGTTCAGCTATTAATAATAATAATTGTTATAATGTTATTTTTAAAAAAGAGCAACCGCCGAGTTTCTTGCAGGTTCTTTTCGGCTGGAACTGCATTCCGAACCTGTGGTAGACTCAATCGACGATTCAAAAGCACTTGTAAAAGTTTATTTGAATAAAAAACTTTTCTAATCTATTCTATTCTATGCCTCTATTTATGGTCTCAAACGCATGCAAAGGCTCTCATTCAGGAATAACAGGTTTAGTCCGCCAATGTGAAGACCAAGATTGAGTGGGTGACAAAATAACATCGAAGAATCAATGAACACAGTAAAATGGTAAGTGTAGTGAAGTGAGCAATTACCGCGGGTTTGGATGGAAGGCACTTAACATCTGTGAGCAGCTTCTGTCCGACTGTGCGTGACCAAGATAAACCACGCGACCACTACAAGCTAAAACTATGCTACTATTTCCATACTAAGCTCGTTCATCAATTACTAGCTTTTGTATGGCTTTTGCTTTCGAATTCGTCCGCGTGGAGTTAGGTTTTTCCAAAATTCCGCGGGAACCTTTTGTTTTTCCGGGTTTAAAAATTATATCTATCGCTCTCCTGCTGGGTTATTCTGTAACTTAGTTAGCAACTGAAAATAGTTGCCAACGAATTAGTTTGATATACATTGCTGCTTTACTGTGGGAAATATAAAGTGTTTTCATAATTTTACACAGTAAATCAGCAATGTATATCGAACTAATTCGTTGGCAACTATTTTCAGTTGCTAACTAAGTTACAGAATAACCCCCCTGGTCCTCTACTACATTCGTCGTCTGCTGAATGAAGGACCAACCAACTAACAAACACGCTTATTTTAACAATATTATTTTTCAGGAGTTATTGATAAAGCGGCAGGCATTTTGATAGAGTGATTATAATAATCTGCTAGCAACATTTTGTCTACTTTGTCGTTACATATTCTCGTACACTTACTTAGCCTATAGGCAAAAAGTAATAAATAACTAATAATTACTGAGTAAAAAAATCAAAAGAGCACTCACTCCATCCACCAATTTGCGCCCGCCGCGGTAGAAGTAATTATGTCTAGCAAATTTCATCATTATGATCAACCCATTACCGGCTCACTACAGAGCACGGGTCTCCTCTCAGAGCGAGAAGGGTTTTGGCCATAGTCTACCACGCTGGCCAAGCGGATTGGCAGACTTCACACACCTTTGAGAACGTAATGGAGAACTCTCAGGCATGCAGGTTTCCTCACGATGTTTTCCTTCACCGTTAAAGCAAGTGATATTTAAATACTTAAAACGCACATAACTCCGAAAAGTTAGAGGTGCGTGCCCGGGATCGAACCCACGACCTCCGATTAGAAGTCGGTCGTCCTAACTACTAGGCTATCACAGCTTTTATTATTTACAGCAAATTTATTATTTACTAAGTTCTGCCCGCGGCTTCGCCCGCGTGAGTTTCGGTTTTTCACAATTCCCGAGGGATATTGAATAGAAGCAGGCGTTACTTTGCGGAAATCCAAGCATCCTCATCTGAGGATGCGCCGGTGTCAGAGTGAAACGATCGTCGAGTTTATTTTGGTGGTGGATTTGTGTGGAGTTACAAGGTGGTGGTGCTTGGGGTCCGCTTGGTTGCTTGTTTTTTCCTGCATATTTAATAGCATGAGGGCTGACAGGGCATAGCACATGCTGCTTGTTGTACCATACAAATTTGACTGATTCCCGAGAGAATCGTAGATTCCCGGTTCCCGTTCCCGTTCTCTTTTCCAACCTTTATGCCTACTTTCAAGGAAGTTTGCTATAGTAACTATACAGTTGCTATAGTGCCTATAGCTGCTATAGATTTCAGTTTTGTCAAAATTCCGTGGGAACTCTTTGATTTTCCAGGATAAAAAATTGCCTATGTGTTAATCCAGGGTATAATATATCTACATTCCAAATTTTAGCCAAATCTATCTAGTAGTTTTTGCTTGATTGAGTAACAAACATCCAAACATCCAAACATCTAAACATCCAAACATCCAAACATACACACTTTCACATTTATAATATTAAGTAGGAAGTAGGATGTATATCGTACGATATACATATATATATTTTCCATCTCCGTATTTGGTTTGCTTGTATGCAGTGTCGAGGGTGTGCTTCGGTCGTAGCTTTACATTTTATCGCATGCAGTAGATAGCAGACCGTAGCCGAACCAGTAAAAGTACGTGATGTAAGACGTGACCGCGGCGTCAAATGCGAGCTACCAAATTTTAGTTAATCGATTCTTGACATCTAACATTCGAAACTAATAGATTGTGCTCACAAAAAAGCCCTTTGCATTTTAATTATTTAGGTTAGTGTTGAATAGAAGCTCGTTACTTTGTGAAAATCTATGATATTTGTACAATGAAAAAAAACCAGTCAAGTGCAAGTCGTTCGCGCACTGAGGATTCTGTACTCCAGAAGTATAAGTACAATCTGTTTTTCATTAGTTTGTCTTAAAAGGTAAGGTGCTAATTAAGATAGGCCTCTAAATTGTATGAGCACTCATACAACCCAGAGGTCTATCTTAATTGGCTTAGTTTTTGGAATTTTTCCTTTATTTGTGCTGTAAGACCTGGCTTTTTGCCAAATTTCGTAATTCTAGGTCAACTGGAACTACCATTTAGGTTTTCAACCCAAAACTATAGGGTACTTCCGGTTGACCTAGATTTGTCAATTTTGGTTAAAAGCAAGGTCTTACAGATAAATTCAAGGAAAATATCTTCTATTCTATACATATAATAAAATCGTAGATTTGCCGTATCTGTACATTGAAGATTTTTGCAAAATAATAACTGGGGGATGTTATGGATAAGTAATAGAACGTAAAAAAGCTATTTTTGAGATTTTTGTCTGTTTGTCTGTTTATCTGTTTGTCTGTTTATCTGTTTGTCTGTTTGTCTGTATGTTTGTGCGCCATCACGCAAAAACTACTGAATGGATTGAAACGAAACTTGGTACGATTTAAGTTCATACTATGGAGTAACATATAGGATACTTTTTATCCCGAAATTCAGCACGGTTTCCTAGGGAGAGGGGATGAAAGTCAAAATGTGTATTTAGCTGTAATTCAATAACGCGTGGTCCGATTTCATTCATTATTTTTTTGTTAGAAAGTGGATACTTTAAAGATTATAATATACTTATCTCTGAAAAGCTGGATCGATTTTGATGGGACTTTCTCTGGCGGATGTTTACATTTTGATCTACCTAAACATCCGGCAGTGAAATTTTAACAGTTTCCCATGGGATTTTTAAAAACCAATATCCACGCGAACGAAGTCGCGGGTATCCGCTTGTAATATAATAAAACTGTAACAGATCCAATTCTGCAGGGCTATTCTGTAAAGCCATTTTCGAATTATCGAGAGTGAATTCGAGATGAGTTTGCTAATTTGTACTCTGTAAAACTCGATAGTACAGGTCTTCTCACTCAAACTCACTTCACTTCGCAAGTGCGTAGCAGATGTTTACAGCAGGGCTATTCTGTAAAGCCATTTTCGAATTATAGAGAGTGAATTCGAGATGAGTTTGCTAATTTGTACTCTGTAAAACTCGATAGTACAGGTCTTCTCACTCAAACTCACTTCACTTCGCAAGTGCGTAGCAGATGTTTACAGAATATCCAACCAAGGTGAAGTGAGTTTGCTTTCGAAGCGAGTTATCTTACTTGAGTGAGCTTCGATATCGAGATGGTATTTTAGAGAATAGCCCTACAGAATATCCAACCAAGGTGAAGTGAGTTTGCTTTCGAAGCGAGTTATCTCACTTGAGTGAGCTTCGATATCGAGATTCGATATCGATGGTATTTTAGAGAATAGCCCTACTGTACATTGAAGATATTTTGAAAATTTCTTTTGGAGGGCAGTCTATAAAATCGATACTGAAGCCAAAACTGTAATTTTTTTCATTTGTGTTTGTCTGTCTGTCTGTCTGTCTGTATCTTGGCCGCGCATCACGCCGAAACTACAGAATGGATTCGAATGAAACTTGGTACGATTTGAGTTTATACTCCGAGGTAGGACATAGAATACTTTTTATCCCGAAATTCAGCACGGTTCCCTTGGGAGAGGGGAAGAAAGTTAAAACGTGTATTTAGCTGTAATTCATTAACGCGTAGTTCGATTTAACTCATTCTTTTTTAGTTAGAAAGGTAGTACCTATTGTATTGTCTCGTATATACTCGTACTTTAAGTATTGTCTCGTAAATATTCCAAGGTCATAGGTTTTTTAGTTCAGAAATGACAGACATTTATCGGGTTCAAATAACTTGGGATCTCTGAAAGTACGGTTTATTTTAAACTGGTATGCGTTTAAATTTATGTTTGTCGATCTGTCTATTTGTTCCAGCTAATTTCGGAAACGGCTGGATCGATGTTGACGGAACTTTCTATGGCAGATAGGTGATGTTGTAAGGAGTAACTTAGGCTACATTTAGTTTAGGTACAAAAAAGGATTATGGGATCCAATCCGATCCTATATAAAAGCCTATATCCACGCGGACGAAGTCGCGGGGATCAGCTAGTAGACAATATTTTTGTTTACAGTCCCTTACAATTGCATTCACAATTGATGTTAATATCGAACCACCTGTTATATTGGTATTTATTGGATGGCGGAATTTGCATTCCTCTTTCTAAACTATACTTACCTTAGATACAGGTAGGCAGGAAACTGTTATTTTTGTTTTAATATTATGTGTAGAAAGCTTGACCACAATCTAATGGAGAGCAATGATGTGGTCGAGGACAGAACGTGTCAGAGAGTTGCCTAGATATGAACAGACATCTTGGCAGACACGCATTTTACTTTGTCTATTAGAACAGAAAACTGGAGGAAACTTTTTCTAGAAAAAATTATCACACACCACAGCTACAGTTTGACGGTCGCATTCACCAGTAATGGAGTGGACGATCGCAGCAATGGAGTCGACTTTGATTTTGACTGATGTGAATACTCGTATACGTAGTTTCTACAGAATAAGAGCAGTCCATTGACAAAAAGTCGTCCAGAATCTCTTAAGATAACGGTAAACGCATTAACCACATAGCGGTGCGAAGAATTAGCAGATTATATTTTATATACATAAACACAAAACAGCCATTGCTCTTCCACTAACAATGGGTGGCTACAAAAACGAACAGCGCGAAGATTGCTCCGACAGCGCTGGGGTTAGCAGCCGGGAGGGATTTCCCGGGACTAGGTACTTTTTTGATAGGACCAAAACTGAACTACGAGTTTGTATGAAACGGATATAAATGAAACTTTTAGGGCCTGTTTCCTCACCTTCTAATAAGTGTCGGATAGCTTAAACGTAAGTTTTGTCACTTTCTTACTTTATGTCAAGTGACAAAGACAAAATATGTGAATAAGCTGTCCGACACTTATCAGAAGGTAGTGAAACAGGCTCTTAGTATTATTAGCAAATACTACCTTTCCACCACGAGTCACAGCTTTAAATATCCAATGTACCTACTTACATACATAAAGTTTGAAGAGTACTGTGATATTGTTAAATCAAAACTGGATAAAAAATTATTACAGCTAATAGGAACTATTAAAGAAGAAGAACTTAAGGCAAGAACGTGAGTAATTTATTACTCTTTTATGACCAACTTAAGGTCAGTGATACCATAAGCATTAGACAGTAAAACGCTAAGTGTTAAAGGTACAAGTTAGTAGTCGTACTACTATGGTTAAGGCACAGATAAGGAAACTTATGTGTGGGCTTTGCGAGCGTGGCTATTATCCTTAATAAGCGTATGGTGGCTAAATATTAACAGTAACCGTAACGCTACTTTAACTTAAGGTGCAACTAACCGTTAGTGCATATGCAACGTTTGCATCTACTGTGCAGATTAGAAACGACAAAAGTCCGATTGATTGTATTGTATTTTATTGACTTTGACTTGACTATTTACATCCTATCCATCATAAAAGCATCAAACCAACGTTTTTGTTGAGTGCTACAAAGCAATACTTTGTATCACTGCATAAATGTCCCAAAAGTACGCTTTCTCGCGTGGAATCTTTAGGACAAGCCGCACTCAAAAAACCGTTTGGAAAAAACGAATGATGAAGGAAAAAATCGATATCGAGTGATCGAGATCGGAGCGTGCGTGACATCGACTGGCGGTGAATCGACGAGGCGCATGGCGTCGGCCGTCGATGCAGAATCGATTATTAAAATGTCACCTGAGCGCCCGGGGCCGCTCGAGGTTTGATCTAGTATTTTTTTCGAGCACTAGCTAGTCGCGTGGCATAATTTTTAACCCCCGACGCAAAAACGACATACACGGTGTTATAAGTTTGACGTGTCTGTGTTTGTGTGTGTGTGTCTGTCTGTTCCACCGTAGCGCTCAAACGGGTGAAGCGATTTGAATGCGGTTTTTTGTTTGAAAGGTGAATTTGTCGGGGGTGTTCTTAGCTAGATTTGATGAAACTCGGTCCAAGATGGCCGCCACCACAAAAAGGTGGATAACATATTTTTTTCACAACCCCCTCAATACGGGTATCAAATGAAAGGGCTTGACTAGTAGAATAACACTATGCAAATTCAAGATGGCCGCCACCACAAAATGACGAATGTCGGGTGTTTTTTAAATTTTAAATTTATACTTGTTGCTACCCACATTTCGGACACTCATTTTTTCTAATGATTGACGATGATGCAGCTTATTTTCGGTTGTAATTATAGAGATTGCATAAGATAAAATTCAGCACGAAACTATGCAGATACAACCACATTGCTGCAATCGCAATGATTTTGATTGACTGAATGTATGGTATTCTTGCCGCAACTGTGCATTTTGGCCATTAACATCTATGGCCATTATTAGTTCGAGAGTGTCGGCCAATCTGCAGTCAGACGTACAGGGCCTTTGCACTTCAAACATTTTTTCATTGTATGAAAATTACCCCGGTTACCACTTCCCTAAAGATGGCGCTTATCTTGTATTTATAATCTGTGCCTCTTTATCTATGATGCCACTGAAGTAAGTGTTCGTTCAGAAGTTTAAGTTTTAGTCTAATTTATTTTAATGTCATTTAATTAAACAGTTCAGCTAATAATATGTAAAATATTTTTTTGAGAGTAATATGAGTTAGTAGGATAAATTTCTAAGTTAAAACTCACATAACAGAAATATTTACATAACATGTAAATATTTCTATATAAGTTGGAAGTTTAATGAAACATTTATGATTTAATTTCTAAACGTAGCGAACGGCCATTTCAGTTTGACCAACATTGACAACAATAATTAGTTTGACATTGAAGTTTTTCTAGTATGACAGTTGGATAATTATTGTGTTAATGGTGCTTCGTTAGTTTTTTCTTATTTTATTACTATTTCGCCATTCTTGGACTCCAATTATCTGTGCATTTCATCTCGTGATCGTGGACGTGATCGACTCCGATTATCTTTGCATAAATAACAGTGACCCACGCATGTAAAAAAGACTCGATTAAAAAGCAGAAAATTATCAACATGCGTTTCATTTCCTAACATCTGGAGACCACCTCTTAGAATTTTAATGTAAGTATTGTATAATAATAATTTATCTTAATTATTACAAGGTCACATCATTCTTTAGTGATCTTGTAATAATTAAGATAAATTATTTTATACGATACACAAGGACAATAGTATAGTATATATATTATAGTACCAGTAGTACCTATATATATAGTACTATAGCGTTGTAGTTATATATATTTTAGTTTAGCCACTTCCCTGTGGAGGTCGCTTTAGGTGAACAGGCGAGTGCAATCTCAATAAAGTATATATAATGTACTCTGTGCAGACGTACCTGTATGTAATTGCGTATTATGTGTACCTATGTATACAGTGCTAAAGGAACATGGTACTTATTCATACACCTCCTGCTTTTCCTTTTGTTCCTTTTGCAGCCAAGCCATGAATGCTTCCATGTCATAGAAGCATAGGCTTGATGGGCATATGATACAAAATTATTTTCCAATGTAGGTTTTAGGTGTTTTCTTTAGAGTAGCCAGTTGGCAACTAATAGACATCTACTGCTGGCCGTAGGTCTTTTGTAGAGACTTCCAGATGCTGCTTATGTATAACAGCTACGTTGTCGTCAACTACACTAGCGGCACGCTATGATGGCCGGTTTGACACATTACAATAGTGATGTGGAATGTCAATTTATTCTCGAACAAAAAACAATTAAGTTTTGTTTTTGTACCTGATTAAATAGGTTTAATAAAACAAAAATGTATATGTTTATTTAATTTATTTGAACGAACTGAATATTTGAACGAAAATGAATATACATACTTTATATGCACACAAGAAACATATGAATACAAAAGATACCAAAAAAGGTGCCACAAAAGGCCATAATTAATCAGATTCGTCCATACTACTATTTTCACTGTCGTCACTGCTATCATCACATACATTAATAATTATATGTTCGTTTTCTATAATATTATCTATTTTCACATCTCTTTCATAATCTTCCCTTATTAATTTAACAGTTCTATTCACAACCTTTTCCCAGTCTCCTTTAGTCACATGTTCACAAGCTTCTTCTAATAATTTTAGCATTTTTTTTGTGGTAAATGGGGGTTCTGTATTGTGTCTTGCAGCATATCCCTTAATTTGAGCCCACACCAACTCAATCGCATTATACTCACAATGGTAAGGC
Organism: Melanargia galathea; assembly: GCA_920104075.1. Classification (NCBI taxonomy): domain Eukaryota; kingdom Metazoa; phylum Arthropoda; class Insecta; order Lepidoptera; family Nymphalidae; genus Melanargia; species Melanargia galathea. The sequence continues at coordinate 3,123,125 of OV049872.1, read as the reverse complement.
GGTAACCGTATAACTCTGTGCCCATGTTCTAATGCTATTTCGTCAATGACGTATCGGATCTTGGTTGGTTTGTTTTCTTTTAAAAGACGTACTAATTCCGCTTTTAACATATTCATGTTTGCATCTACGCCATTTTTACGAAGCCATGCGACGATATCAGCTTTCTTTTGGGATTGGGCAGGTGGCTTGTCAATTTGCATCGAGTGGTATGGGGCGTTGTCCATAATTATAATAGATGGTTCAGGGAGGCTACACAACATTGAGGTAAACCATTCAGTAAACTTTTCTCCATTCATGTCTTCATGATAGTCTCCAGTGGTTTTTGACGCAAAAGCCATGAGAGAACCTTCGACAAACCCGTTGATGGTTCCGGCGTGACAAATTATAAGTCGCGATCCTTTTCCTACAGGAACTTTGGAAGTAGATGCTGCTGTGTCATCGTTCCAAGAACGGCCTACAGTATGGTTAGCATTAAGCCATGTTTCATCCAAGAACACAACATTTTGCCAATTTTTGATTTCTTTCACTTGCCGTAAAAAAGTATACCTTGCCATCGCTATATCAAATCTTTCCATCAATATTTTGCGTTTGTTACATTTTTTGTATCGAAATCCAATGGTCTTCAAAATCTTCGTTAAAGAACTTTCCCCACCGAAGAATAATCCAGCTTCCTTCAGTGAATGCACCAACTTTTTTCTTGTTGGATACTCCTTCTGTAAATAGTAGCCGTAAACATGTCTTCGGATAGCATCGGCATCAAAGCTATCGATGCCTACGACTGGTTTTGCTCGTTTTCTCTTTTTTGGTGTGTGAAGTTTATTTTCTTCTGTGCCAGTCTCGCCATATTTTTTTTTAGTTATCCGTCTAACAGTTCGTTGTCCAATATTAAGCGCATCAGCTACGCGTTCAACCACTGACGTTATAGGTAAAATTGGCCCTCCATTTTGAGCTTCACGATCGAAATAGTTACGAAGGCGTATTACGAACTCACGTGTCTGACTATTTAGAACAGTTCTCTGCGTACGTTCGGTCATATCGACGAAATCCACAACAAAGGGCTTGAACAGAGTCCAAATTAACGAGCAAGGGTCAACAGTAATGCAGTATCAATATTTGAAATCCAAAGCCAGGTCAAAACTATATCACAATCGCATTGCACTGACAGTTTATACTTTTCGAAGCAACGTCAATTCGAAACTGCTTTGTTTTGCATTGAGCATTGACGCGAGTTTGCCGGAGGTAGTAGTTGTGCTAGCCAGCGATCCTATGTGACGATCGTATTAGATTCCATTTTTAAAAATTTATTGATATTTTTTTGCGATTTCAGAGGTTTGTCCACATAGTGAAAATTGTTCATATTCACAAGTACATTCACCCCTTAAATGGTGCAAACTGATTTTTCTACACTTGTAGGTATACATTTAAGAAATCAATTTAATAAATAAATTTTGAGTCCTAAACCTAAAACTACATTCGATAAAATTTATGAATCTCTGCACATCACTATCGTCAATAAAGTAATACAATTATTTCCTTCAAAGTCGTTATCAATTAATACGGAACTTCATGAGCGGACAAACGTCAAACCGGCCATCATAGCGTGCCGCTAGAGTAATACACAAACGTCTATCGGTTCATCGAACTATGTGCTACTATACGCCCATTGCCACTTCAGCTACGAATTCACTTCAAATACTGAGAATAGATGACCGGATTACTCTGGTTCTAGAGAAAAGCCAAGAGGATGTAGCCACATGCGTTGTTCCGACCAGTGGGGCTATTCTCTTAAACTTAGTTACCAACTGAAAATAGTTGCCAAAGAATTAGTTCGATATACTTAGATTGCTGTTTTGATGTGTGAAATGAAATCACTGTTTATATTTCACACAGTAAAACAGGAATGTATATCGAACTAATTCGTTGGCAACTATGTTCAGTTGGTAACTAAGTTAGAGAATAGCCCCACAGGTCTGCCCATCTGTCCACGCTGTTCTCCACAGTGCCGGAGACAGAGAAAAATGGAAGAACATCGTGATTAAGATGATCCGTGACAAGGATCCGCGACCATCAGCATTGAGGATGACGTTGTACACAGAGATTCTAGTTCTTCTACGGATCCCCCCCATTTCTGATTTGATTCTTAGAAAAACTGCTATCTCTCGCTCTCCAGCACAGTTATTAGAGGTAGGTACATGCCCAGAACCCTAGTACTTTCGAGTATCCTTCAGGTCGTCATAAATTGGAGTTCCCCCTCCACAAGCCATTATTATTCTTCGCTTAGCGGGCTCAATATTTTCGCAGCGCCTAAAACAACAGGCAGGGTGGATTTTTGTGATGTTTTGCAAACGCACCATTCATCTGTCGACTGTATTATCTTTGCGAGAGCCCGGAGAGATGGAATTGTATTATTTTATAGAATTGGGGATAATAAGTACCTAAGTAGGTGTAATTTTATTGAGGTGGAATAAAACATTCGTGTATTTTTTATTTGAGTACCTAGGCCTAATCCCACACTTAAGTGTTGGAGATCTTAGGGCTTGTACAGACGATGGACAGTCCTTGACGTTCTTTTGTTGTCCCTCAAAAAAGATCACTTTAAACTGCATCGCATAAGATGGGTCATGTCATGATGAACCTAAACCTGTACCTAAATTGACGTTCAAAAAGTGTACAGTGTACCAATTTTGAATAAAGTTTATTTGATTTGATTTGAACTAATAGGACTTCTGCGCAAGTCATTAGGGTTGATGATGATTCTATATCTAGATGTGGCACTGGTTACCACGAAGGTCCAACCGTAAAAGGGTGGTCAGAAATACCTATGGAGAATTTATGCGATTCTTAAGCCGTATACTGCCGCAACTTATAATTATTTTATAAAGAAAATTATGAAGAAAATTACTTCATTCAAAAATATTAATTAAAAAATATTTTTGCATTTTGAGTCTTTAATTTTAATTTACTTAAGTAGTAAGAAATAGAAAAATAATTTGGATCAATTTTCTCGATATAAAATTTTCCTAACGCTCCAAAATCTTTTTTAGTTTTTATGTGAAATGGTTTTTAATTTTAGTGTTTTTTTTCCAATTATTATCATGTAATTAACTACAACATCGTTCAAATTCTAAAAAACGTCATGATATTTAATTAAAACGATTTATGTTTAATTTTATTCTCTACGTACTTCCGTAAGTGTATAATTACTAAATACAGTGTTAACGCCATTTGCTACATACACACGTACACTTGCAATTCACTCGTACCATTCCATCACCTATCCCTTTCTTCGGCTCAAAGAAGAAAAGAGACAACGAAGACGCCGCCATCTAATTAGCTCATTAGTCAAAATTTACCTCTCGCGCCGCGTACACGCGACGCCGCCGCACCGCTTGACTCCGCCGCTCCGCTTTTTATAGTGCAAAACCCTTGTGCTATTGTGAACTTTGAACTTTACAAAACCCGTGCTTAATCCAAGGAACTTTTCCAAGCTTTTACACGCTCTGTATATGGTGAGAACGAAAGTACCGAACCAGTGCATCGAAGGCGCTTAAAGGGCAGTTGTCACACGTAAGTGAGCCGTCCTTTCTATAATCACTTTCATCACCATATTCTTGGTCCTTCGAACCGGATCCTTGATCCTTCTCCCTCGGATAATCCTTTTTATCCCGCTATATAAGTAAATATACACCGCTAACCCGCTATTCCGCTATATTTCACGTACAAAACACGCCAACTACACACCGCCATTTTGTATTCATGTCCGTTAATACACATATCTCACAATGACTGACAAAAACGACTTCGCAATCGAAATTCGTATTTTGGAAGCCAAGCAACAAAGTTTATATAAACAAATACAAAATTTATACGATTTATCTCGCGATCTTTCGAACGATGCAGTACGAAGAAATTTCCTCATTCGAGTTAAATTCATAGATACCTTACGCCACGATTACAACTCAGTTACGGAGCAGTTAAACATAGCTAATTTAAAAGCTAATCCAAAGGCTATAATTAATTTTGAGACCTTAGTAGCATTCGATGAATTATATTGCCATATAAAATCTGCCGAATCTGATGCTTTAACAAAAATAGCTCAAAATTCATCGCAAAATTTAGATTTACTCAAAAAACTGCCTGCTTTGGAGCTGAGAAGTTTCGATGGCACGCCAAGTAAATGGACAGCGTTTTATGAGAATTTTAGCACACTTATCCATAACAATGCCAAATTATCTAACGCCGAAAAGGTGCAATACCTACTAGGGAAATTAACAGATAAAGCGCTGCTAGTTTGCTCAGGCATACAGCCTGTCGCCGCGAACTATGAAATAATATGGAATAGTTTAAAGGAAAAATACGAAGATAAAAGGACGTTAGCTTCAATGTACTTAGAACAAATTTTATCTTTCAAGGGAAATCAAACACCCACGCAAAATTCTTTAGATTTATTCATTGAACAATTTTGTTCTCCGCAAGCCGCTTTAAAACGCTTACAAATTGAAGATCTAGCCGATTTCATTTTCACCTACCTCGCATTGTCGAAGTTAGACAAGGAAACCGTAACTTTATTCGAGCAAACGCATCGTAAAGAAAAAATACCTACTTTCGATTCATTAGTTCAGTTCGTTAAAGAACAAAGTAAAATTTATATGCTACGCAGTGCCTCATTCAATACGGTAAAACCAAATCCACCGCCCGCGCTGGTTAAACGAAATGTTAACCTACCCGCTTCTTCACGCAACGCTCCGCGGTCTTTCCATGTCAACAATAATTATAATCAAACCGCATCATTCACGCCGCCCGCTAAAACTCAACAAAAATGTCAGTATTGTAAAGATATCCATCCGCTTTTTAGATGTGAAAAAATTATGGAAAAAGATGCTAATTTTAGAAATCAATTTGTTCGAAACAATAACCTGTGTATAAATTGCATGGGATTTCACGACGTAAAACATTGTAGGTCACAGATTAGATGTTTTTGTGGAAAAATGCATCACTCAAAATTACATACACGCTCGGGAATCGAACCCGCCGCGTCCGCCGCGTCCGCCGTGAGCGAAGTGTCGACCAGCACATTGCCGCCGGCGCCGAAGGCGCGTGAGTCACCCGCCGCTGTGACCGCACGCATCGATGCGCCGACCGCCTTATGCGCGAGCGACGCTAAATTTTATTGCTCGCAAGTTAATTCAAAACAAACAACGGTGATATTACCTACTGCAGTGGTTTATGTTTATAATAATTTAGGAGAACGTTTTGAAATGAGAGTGCTCCTAGACAGTGGTTCTACGTGTCATATTATAACTAAATCTTTCTGTGATCGCTTGAATTTAAAAATTAACGCCGCTCACTCTTGCATACAAGGCCTTGGTCGCACTGAAAGTCAAGTTCAAGGTCAAACTATTCTTACGCTACACTCACGCTTTGAAAATCGCTCCAGGTATACGATAAACGCTCATGTTATGGAAACCTTATCAGACAAAATTCCAAACAATTTTATAAATATGAATAATTTAAATCATATTAAGAATTTACCGCTCGCTGATGAAGGGTTTCATACGCCTACAGAAATCGATTGCTTAATCGGTAACGAATTATTCCCGTTTCTTTTAGAGAATCATAAAGTTACGTCTCCGCATTCATCCGTAGTCGGGTTGAAAACTACCCTTGGGTACATACTCATGGGGAAGGCTGATTGCCTTTCGCCTACATATATAAAGGAAAAATCCTTTCACGCTTACTCAAAAACCGCTGATTCGAATTTAGAGGAACTTACAAAACGCTTTTGGGAATTAGACTCAGTTCCTAATAAAAAACATTTAAGTTCTGAAGACGCCGCTTGTGAACGCCTTTTCTTAGATAGTTTCTCTCGCAATAAAACTGGACGATACATCGTCTCGCTTCCGTTCAAGAATGACCCTGCTGTCCTTGGTAGTTCATTCGAAATCGCTAAACGCCGCTTACTAAGTTTAGAGAAAAAATTAAACGCGATACCCGAATTACGCAAAGATTACAACGAAACCATTTCGGAATACATAGCCAAAGGTTATTTAACTTTAATTAAAAATCCATCGCCAGGTCTGTGTTACCATATTCCGCATCATGCCGTATATCGTCCAGAAAAGATCTCGTCACGCACGAGGGTCGTTTTAGACGCTAGTTGTAAAACTGTAAGCAACGGTACACTCTCATACTCGCTGAATGATATTTTATACACCGGACCTAACTTACAGACTAACATATTTGATTTGTTAATTAACTTGAGGTTATTTTCAATAGCTCTGTCAGCAGACATTGAAAAAATGTATTTTCAAATAAAACTTTCACCCGATGATCACCGCTACCAACGTATTTTATTTAGATTTGACCCGAATGATCCAATCGAAACTTACGAATTCAATTGCGTATCTTTCGGAATTTCAAGTTCGCCATACCTCGCTATGCGCGTGGTAAAACAACTCGCTGAAGATGAACGAGTACGCTACCCTAACGCCGCCTGGGCGACCGAACGTCATTTTTACATGGATGATTACGTCTCGTCCGTTCCTTCTTTAGAAGACGCAAAGGTTTTATATCACGAACTCGTTCAACTTTTCAATGCCGGTGGTTTTAAACTTACGAAATGGGTTTCTAACAGTACGCACTTACTACAAAATATACCTACCGATTTACGCTCGCCTAATATCGTACAATTTGACGAAAACTCTATTACCGCGAATGTTAAAATCATTGGACTCCAATGGGAGCCGAACGAAGACGTATTTACTTTTAAAGTAAACGTACCTAACGAGTCTAAGTGTACGAAACGCATTATTCTGTCGGTTACCGCTAGGTTATTCGATCCGCTATCGCTTTTGGGTCCTGTAACTGCTTTAATGAAATTACTCGTGCAGGAATGTTGGAAACTAAACCTAGATTGGGATGAGGACGCTCCTGCTAGTATCGAAAACCAATGGTCTCAGTTACAACGAGAGCTTCATTTATTAGAACAGTTACAGATTCCGCGCCATGTAGGTATTTTACAAACTACAAATAATATTTCGCTAATTGGATTCGCTGACGCTAGTGAACGGTGTTATGGAGCTGTTATATACTTGCGAATCAGCCGCTCTGACTCAGATAAAGGTCAAGTCACACTGCTTTGCTCAAAATCAAAAGTAGCCTCGCCTAAATGCAATGTTACTCTGCCGCGACTTGAACTTTGCGCGAGCCTTCTGCTGTCAAACTTAATCGTCGCAGTTAAGGATTCAATTAGTGAACGCGTTACAATAAATAAAATAATCGCTTTCTCTGATTCCACGATCGCGCTATCGTGGATCCGCTCATCGCCTCACAGATTTCAAACTTTTGTCGCGAATAGAATCTCCGCTATTAACGCAAATCTTCCCGCTGAAAACTGGTATCATATTTCTGGAAAAGAAAATCCCGCGGACATAATTTCCAGACCAGTCATGCCTTCTAAACTTTTAAATAATAAACTCTGGTTCCATGGCCCAACATGGATTTCGTCGCCCACCAACGAGTGGCCGATGAACGCATCTACCGCCGCTATAGACGAGCTGCCTGAAACAAAGAAGCTTGTCACTTTAACCGCTAAAATCTGTGATACTGAAACAGACGAATTATATACCGACTTATATAATTCCGCGAATCGTATGTCAAATTGGAACAAATTCCTACACGCATGGGTTTTTGTATTACGCTTTTCCAAAATTTTAAAATCTCACGGCGATATAACCGTCGCTGACTTAGAAGCAACTGAGATGTTTATTTTACGCATTATTCAGAAGAAACATTCTTTCGATACCCGCAGTCCTGCTTTACGAAAATTAAACGCATTTATCGACTCGAACAACGTCATACGTGTTGGCGGTCGATTATCGCAGTCGCAACTAGGCTATTCAAAAATGCATCCAGTTGTGCTTCCCGCTAAAGATCGGATAGTACATTTAATAGTAGATTACTTTCATAGAAAAAACGCACATACCGGTCCTTCTTTACTACTTGCAATGTTACGCGAAAACTACTGGATTATTGCCGCTCGCAATATGGTACGCAAACGCGTCCAAAGTTGCAACCGCTGTTTCAAATTAAAACCTAAAAATACTTTTCCCATTATGGGAGATTTACCCCACTACCGCGTTAGCGAAGTAAAAAGCTTCGTGTACACGGGTGTGGATTACGCAGGTCCTTTTTATGTCACGCCTTATCGCCGCCGTGGAGTTAAATCTACGAAAGCATATTTATGCTTATTTATTTGTCTGACTACAAAAGCGCTTCATTTGGAATTGGTCTCAGACTTAAGCTCCCCTCTATTTCTAGATGCATTTCGGCGTTTCATAAGTCGTAGGGGCCCCGTCTCCTTAATAGTATCTGATGGAGGCCTGGGATTTCGTGGGGCTGATAGAAAGCTGAAGGAGATTCATGACCTTTTGTCACAAGACAAATATTTGGACCAACATTTGGCAGACTTGCGTATACAATTTCAAAGAAATCCGCCTTACGCGCCGCATTTTGGCGGCATCTGGGAGAGCAATATCAAGTCTGTAAAAACGCATCTTGCAAGGGTAATAGGAACGCAAATCCTCACCTATGAGGAATTAAATACTGTCTTAGTGCAAATAGAGGGAATCATGAACAGTCGTCCCCTATGTGTGCTAAGTTCGGACCCGTCCGAACCAACCGCGCTTACACCGTCTCATTTTCTAAATGTGACGCCGCTAAAATACCTACCGGCTGAAGACTTTACCGATGTACCGCAAAGCCGACTTAACCGTTACGAATTGCTGTCAAAATTGGTACAATCTTATTGGCAGAGATGGAGTCGCGAATACTTGTCCTCGCTCCAAGGCAGACAGAAGTGGAATACTCCTTCTAATCCAATTCAAATTGGTTGCGTTGTGATAATTCGCGATGATAACTTACCGCCGCTCAGTTGGCCTTTGGGTATAGTCCAAGAGGTTTACCCCGGTAGAGACGGAATTATCCGTACCGCCAAAGTAAAAACGCGAACGGGCTCTTACGTCCGACCTGTAATTCGTCTTTGCCCGCTACCTTTACAATAAAATTTGCTATGCATACCCGCTCCGCTTAGTTTAAGTTACTTTAATTCATTTTCTTAGTTTTACTTTACTTACCGCTAGTTTTCATAAGTTTATAAAGGCTTTGTTGCTCTCAGAAGGTATCCCTTCAGCCCGGGGGATGATGTTAACGCCATTTGCTACATACACACGTACACTTGCAATTCACTCGTACAATACATATATCTTCCGCCAAAACCATTCCATCACCTATCCCTTTCTTCGGCTCAAAGAAGAAAAGAGACAACGAAGACGCCGCCATCTAATTAGCTCATTAGTCAAAATTTACCTCTCGCGCCGCGTACACGCGACGCCGCCGCACCGCTTGACTCCGCCGCTCCGCTTTTTATAGTGCAAAACCCTTGTGCTATTGTGAACTTTGAACTTTACAAAACCCGTGCTTAATCCAAGGAACTTTTCCAAGCTTTTACACGCTCTGTATATGGTGAGAACGAAAGTACCGAACCAGTGCATCGAAGGCGCTTAAAGGGCAGTTGTCACACGTAAGTGAGCCGTCCTTTCTATAATCACTTTCATCACCATACAGTATGTACTCAAAACGTACCTATTAAATGGTTCAAATTTTTGAGCAACGGAGGCGTTTCGTTTCGGTGCCGGGATGAAAATTTAAAATATAGGTAGGTACGTAGGTATACATTTGATGGAGTGTAGTTTATCTTACAACTGGGAAAACACACTGAAAAAATATCGTGTGCCAAGGAAAATATTCGTAAATGAAAAAATAGCAGCCGCCCCTACACATTTAGGGTTGAACACCGTTTAATTATTTTTTTGTCCCTTTTCTTCTTCACAATTTTTTGAGCGCTAAATTTTACTGTCGCCATATTATAATAATTTCGGTCTCTCTTTTGTGATAGAAATTTGACATTGAACAAAACGAATATTATTGTCTTTATGTTATTCACAAAAATAACTCAACGTTTCATATTAAACATTAAAAGGTTCGTGATAAGAAATTACCTACTTAAGTACATTCATAAGTTTCAATCAGAATCGGATGGCCTATTGAAAGATTCCTAGAAATTTATATCTATACATATAATAAAATCGTAGACTTGCCGTAATATCTGTATAGTAAAGATTTTTTCAAAATAATAACTGGGGAATGTTAGGGATAAGTAATAAAACGTAAAAAAGCTATTTTTGAAATTTTTGTCTGTTTGTCTGTATGTTTGTGCACGCATCGCGCAAAAACTACTGAATGCATTGAAATGAAACTTTAATGATTTTTAAAGTTTATACTATGGACTATGGAGTAACTTATAGGATACTTTTCATCCCGAAATTCAGCATGGTTTCCTTGGGAGAGAGGATGAAAGTCAAAATATGTACTTAGCTGTAATTCATTAACGCGTGGTCCGATTTCATTCATTATTTTTTTGTTAGAAATAAAATACTTTCAAGATTACTGGCTAATCTCTGAAAGGCTGGATCGATTTTGATGGGACTTTCACTGGCGGATTTTGATCTACCTAAACATCCGCCAGTAAACTTTTAACATTTTTTAGCAAGGTATGAGCTCAAAGGAGCTTAGGAAAAACAAAATGATTCCCACGGGATTGTTAAAAACCAATATCCACGCGAACGAAGTCGTGGGTATCCGCTTGTCATCTAATAATATCAAAGTGCTTTATCCGTACTTATTTATATTTAACCTCGTAGTTAGGTACCTAAGAATCTTCAGCGAATGAGGTATTTTTTTTTTATAAATAAATAAATACTCACACATACACACACGGTCGTCTGTTCCTAAAGTAGGCAACTTAATGCCTGTGTTATAGGTAATAGCTGACTGATAGACATATTTACATATAAATACATATTAAGTATATATTTTAATAAAGGTATACATACATACATATTATAAATACATCCAGACTCGGGGCGGGAATCGAACCCGCGACCCCGGAGCGGAAGGCTGCCAACCGCGCCAACGGGCCAGTCAATTCAGTCAAGGTATTACTTCGTTTGTACACAAACTCTAAAGTCTAAACATAACTAAATTGACAAGTCCAAACATAATGCTATCCTTGTCCGCAGGGAACATTTATCATTTAAATAGAATTTAGACACGTCAGTTTAGTTTAGAGATTTTGTTGTTGAAATTAAAAAAAAACCAATAGGTAATTTTTTTTCAATTTTGCGACAACCCTGGTGGCTCCGTCGCGCGTTGGCTTTGGTCTGTGCGAGACGACACACCAACGCTAAATGAGAGCGAGCAGTTTACTTTCCTTTAAATAATAAATGAATTAGGCACATTACAACCTTATTATGTGGGTAGGCTGAACAATCTTAAGATGAACCTAGGGGCATAATAGGGGGATAGGGGCCGGATCAGGCGATTAAAGTTGGTAGACTAAAAGCAGCTCCCACCTGACCAGACCCAGAGACATGATGAGTAATTATAAAATACACAAATTGCCCCTGTCTGGAATCGAACCCGAGACCGCCCGATTATAAGGCCACTGCGCCAGGGAGGTTGTCAAAAAGTTACGCCTGTTCAGACACGGCGGGAACCGCGCGATTATAGAATCGCATGGGAATCGCGCAGGTCTTATTTATATGAGTTATAAAGTAATCGTTCAGACATAACCGCGCGATTACCGCGCGATAATCGCGCGGTTCCCGCCGTGTCTGAACAAGCACTAAGAGCCAGCTAACCAATTTAATCCGTGAATAATGTTGGTGTGCGCGCGCGTCGAATGCGCCCGCGCGGCCGCTCGCCCGTGACGTCACGCCCGCCATTTTCTTTTTGTCAACCACAACGCTCCCGGCTAACGGGCTGGCGACGTTAATCACCTCTCCGACTTTACTGCGAAGTTGTTTTGTACGATTCTATTTTTTTGGTAGATATCAATAACAGTACTTACAGTCTATGGGCTTGGGCAACAATCTTGTTCACGATTCGGTCCAGCTAGGTCCAATTTTGGGGTCAACCACCGGATCCAACTCCGCAGTATTTGGCAGCTTGGAGATATCTTCTCTCCTCCAAGATCCTTTAGTGTCTGAATACGTAAAGGGCTCCGGACACGATCAATAGCGATTGTCAATGTCTATTATAGATTGATCATGTCTGGGCCCCTTTAAGTCTTATAAGTCTTCGAACTCTTTTTATCCCGGCAAATCAAGGAGTGCCGACGGAATTTTTAAAGACCTAAACCCACGCGATAGAAGTCGCGGGTTCATCTAGTTTATTATCACAGGTATAGAAGCAAGGCTGGTAACTGGGTTTATAACATTAGTACTTACGAACCGAATGAGCATGATCCATTCAGTTGACTGACACCACATAGGTACATATATTACTAAAACTTATAGATTTTCTTAAAGGTGTAAGTTCGAAATTAAACCTCATAGAACCCCTATAAGCTGAAGTAAGGAAGTGATAAGTAACGTGGATGAAATTATTGTACTGGGAGTCTTGGGGACCAAAGCGGTGTAAATAATAATAATAATATTATAATACGCTTATCCCGGCACAGATACAACAACAGCCTCCGACATTCTTTATTAACCCTCCGATCGCGTATCCAGGTGTAATGTGTAGTGGGAGTAACAGCGCTTGATACTTTGACTAGGTAGGTATCTCTATTTGACGTATTTTTCAACATACATATTTTTTGCTCGTAAAATGGATCTTACACGTGCTATTAAATTATTACCACACACTGGAGTCTGGACCATCTACAAAAGCTGTGCTCTAACAATCAGAAATCGCACGTGTACATTAAAGTAAATCTGGTTCGGTCATCACAAGGTGGGTATAGAGGACCTGTTCACGCTGCAGTCGCTCGGGTTTCTCTGTAGATCTTCGGAATCCCTTATGAAATGAAGTGTCTTCAAGAGGAAGCTTGAACTTGGACTTGTATAAATGAATAATTGTAAAGTATTAAGACGAGCCAGTCCACGGGTAACAGCGTCCGGTCATCGCAAGACGGGTAGAGCACCTGTTTGCGCTGCGGTCGTTCGGGCTCCTTCGGCGATCTTCGGAATCCCTCACCGAATGAGATGTATTCCAGAAGAAACTTGGACTTGTATGCTCAAATAGTTTGTTTATGAATAATTGTAAAGTATCAAGACGAGCCAGTCCGCGGGTAACAGCGTCCGGTCATCACAAGATGGGTAGAGCACCTGTTCGCGCTGGGAGCGCTCGGGCTCCTTCGGCGATCTTCGGAACCCCTAGCCAAATGAGATGTGTTCCAGAGGAAGCTTGGACTTATATGCTCACTTAAAGCATTAAAATGTTGCTCAGTATAGAGCATTACAATGTTGCTCACTGCAATGCTTTAAGCATTACAATGTAAAGTTGAAAACAAAACTGGCACAGTTTATTATACCAACCTAGATTACCGATCGGGTATGTTCATGAAATGATTTTTCCCGTAATGAACTAGGACGTGCTTTAACTACTAGATATTTTTACTTTTTCTACTTTGACTTCAGACTAGACCCTCAAAACAATAAAGAAGTTAAGACAGAACACTCTATTATTATCAAACTGATGCCTGTTTTTATGCGTGTGTGTTGTTCGAAATTCTAACCTAAATTATATTATAGTGTGTGAGTGCATGTCTTTACTTGATAGGTGAGCACGATTTCAGGCCGTGTTCTGTCATAGCTTCTAGGTATTTATGGGACTATACCTGCATATAACTTTCGACTTTCTTGGTATGTTGCTGCGTGTATAGGGAATTATGTAACCCATTGAAGATTCATCTATAAAACCGCTTAACCTTTACCTAAGTAGAGTTTCTCATTTATGGCATTTTTCGTAACCATTAGGCAAAACAAGAGGAAGTTAATACAGTCTTGTTTGGCTTTAATCCGCCAATGTATTATGTTAGGTAAGCATGCGCTGTGTAAGTACTACCTACCCGCCCGCTGCTAGATTGGAAAAGCAAAGCAAGCAACCAAGTAAGAATTACTAACAACCACCATGTTAAGTCCGACATCGGAGCATTCTCAAGAATGATTCTACAAACAAAAAAAGGTGTAGATATAGCTGAATTACACTATTTCCTTAGCCCTTCCCATTACTCCAAAATAAGTACAGCCTATAGCAAATCGGCAATATTTTATCGAAAAATCCCTAAATATACTATACCAAATAGTTTTTGGAAAACCAACCGAATGCCAATTAACTCTTTCTAAACGATCTATTCTTCTGTCCGTTTAATAAAATATCTGCATTCGAAAATAAATAAATAAAAAAAATGTTCCTCACGAAGAATTTTTGACCGGACCACGTTGACACCGAGAATATATATGTCACCCGATTATACAGAGTGATTATTTTTTAATCGTTATAATTATTAAGTTGAAAAAAAAAAATAACGTACAGAAGGTAAGTTTTAAGTATTAATCTAAAGTTAATATCTAGTCTTCTTCTATAATATAATAAAACTGTAACAGATCCAATTCTGTACATTGAAGATATTTTGTAAATTTTTACTGGAGGGCACTGTATAATCGATACTGAATCCAAAACTGCAATTTTTTTCATTTTTGTCTGTCTGTCTGTCTGTCTGTCTGTCTGTATCTTGGCCGCGCATCACGCCGAAACTACTGAACGGATTCGAATGAAACTTGGTACGATTTGAGTTTATACTCCGAGGTAGGACATAGAATACTTTTTATCCCGAAATTCAGCACGGTTCCCTTGGGAGAGGGGATGAAAGTTAAAACGTGTATTTAGCTGTAATTCATTAACGCGTTGTTCGATTTCACTCATTCTTTTTTTGTTAGAAAGGTAGTACTTTATATATTGTCCCGGAAATATTTCAAGGTCATAGGTTTTTTAGTTTCGAAATGACAGACATTACAACCCTCAGTATTGGGTTCAAATAACTTGGGACCCGGATCTTTGAACGTACGGCTTATTTTAAACTGGTGTGCGTTTAAATGTATGTTTTTTGGTCTGTCTATTTGTTCCAGCTTATCTCCGAAACGACTGGATCGATTTTAATGGAACTTTCAATGGCAGATAGGTGATGTTATAAGGAGTAACTTAGGCTACATTTAGTTTAGGTACATAAAATAATTATCGGATCCGATCCGACCCTATATAAAACCTATAAACACGCGAACGAAGTCGCGGGGGTCAGCTAGTTGTTTATAAAGTGGATACGCTTTATATCACACCCATAAAAACCAACTGAAACAACACTTAAAACTAAAATTCTGATAACGTGAAATGTCCTTCAAAATTTAAATCCACTTTTTGTACGAGAAGCTAAAGAAAAATAAATAAATATCATAATCCGAAGTCCACAGACCAGCTCCAAAGTCAACCGGTAGTATCCTAAAATCAGAATAAAGATAACTTAAGTTATCTTACAAATTACATTCAATAACTACTTTTCCTTTTAAGAGCGTTGATGCGTTCTGCGCCATTTTTGCTCATTTTTAAGCTATTTCGACCCTTCATATGTTGTTAATCTATGCATTTACTTAAAAACTTATTTATACTACATTGTAGAAAATTTTGTGTTCTAGGGAATTGGAAGACAACATTTTGCAATTTATTGATAGTTTTTGTCTTATTGCCAAAATACCAAAAGCCTATTTATGAATTTTGGGATTCGTGGAATCTTTGACGTTCACTACGTCAAAAGTTACTTGTTCAATTCACACACAAAGATATATTTATGAAAGGAAATGTCCTGAACTAAAGACATGGAAGAAAACATTTTTTAATTTGGCATTTTTTACATCATAAAAATCCATGCAAAGGAATTATAATTTCAGTAAATTATAGACATATAAAACCGTCATTTTAGTAGATTATTTTTCGCCATTTATAAGTAAAATTAAGTACATATAAAAGTTAACCATATTTGCAATAATATAAGTAAAAAAAAATCTAAAATTAACTACTATTTGTTTCCAAAAAATAACTTTGAAACTGACACCAAAACTCAGAAACAGGCAGTAGGAAATTGAACTAGGAAACTAGTATGAGCCGAGGCCTCTCCGCGAACGGACGTAACGCTTTTTGTCTCGGCAATTCTTATTGGATTACATGGAATATACGTAAAATTGTAGTGCGACTGTCACTATTCAATACTAGATATTTTTAATGCTTGCTATTTTTTCTTACAGATAGATGAAAACTTTTTACGTATTTTTAATAATTGTAATATATTATATTATAGTTATAGTTGAGGATTATAGTTGTAAATCAGTAATCCATACTATATAAAATTATAATTGCGAAAGTGTGTCTGTCTGTCTGCCGATTTTTATGTAATTAGGTACAGAGTTAGCTTACATCCTGGGGACGGATATAGGATACTTTTTAACCCCCGACGCAAAAACGACGGGGTGTTATAAGTTTCACGTGTCTCTGTGTGTGTGTGTGTCTGTCTGTTCCCCTTTAGCGCTCAAACGGGTAAACCGATTTGAATGCGGTTTTTTTTTTGTTTGAAAGGTGGATTAGTCGAGAGTGTTGTTAGCTATGTTTGATGAAAATCGATCCAAGATGGCCGCCGCTACAAAATGGCGGATTACATATTTTTCACAATTCCCTTAATATGGGTATCAAATGAAAGGTCTTGACTAGCAGAATAGCACTATGTAAATCCAACATGGCCGCCGCCACAAAATGGCGAATGTCAGGGGTTTTTTAAATTTTCAATTTATACTTGTTATCTCGAAAAATTAAAGAAAAGAAGAGAAAGAATTCCGTGAGAAGAATTCTTAAAGGTCCGTCCATTTAACAAATTCGTTATACAAAATTTGGTAGGTACAGAGGTAGCTTGCGTCTCGAAAATTGACATAGTTCCCACAGGATTTTTAAAACCTAAATCCACGCTGACGAACTCGCGGCCAACATACAGTACATAATATTATGTGGAAAATGAACTAGAAAATAGCTATCGTATACAAAAACTATCGTCCGGTAACAACGGTTTTCAAACCATCCAGGAACCCATTGAAATATACACACAAAATATTATACAAATCAGTCCAGCCGTTTAGGAGGAGTTAGGTGACTAACATACGTACCAAAGAATTATATAGGTACGGGTGAGAGAGTTTACCGTATCAACGCGATGGGTTGTTTGACAGTTACGAATCCCTTGAACATTTTGTATGGGAAAATGTTTTTCCTCTTATTTTATTTTTTCGTCAATTTTCCAATGTTTTTAATAGTTATTATGCTATTCTGAACGGAGACAAATCAAAAACCATGAAAATCGCTCCAGCCGTTCTCGAGTTATAAGTGTTCGAACTAACACAACTTTGTTTTATATACATAGATTTTATTAATTCTAATATTTTAAGGTACATTGCGTCATTACAATGAATGATTTCTAATTGCATTTTTGTATTAGCGGTATATTTAATGTTCAAATTAAGTATACCTACAATCTACATACAGAAAATGTATTTATTACCTGTTTTGAATTACTTTAGTAATAATTTTATTTTGTAAATATGTAAAAAGATAAATCCACGATTCCCTCAGGATTTGTAAAAAACCGAAATTCACACGGGCGAAGCCGCGGGCAAAATCTGGTATGTAATAAGTAAATTAACAAGATTTTGAATGAATCTGCATTTTTCTTCACTATTTTACCCTTACACGAGTACGGAGTAGGTATATAAAAAAATCAATATCAGAAGCTGTACTATATTCTCCAATTATAATTTTTATGAACTGGTCTACTCTATAAGGTCTTTTTCAAGCATTATACATTAATTATGCTTGCTATATAAAATTAAAAATCTACGAACTAAAAACTTAGGTATAGGTGCCTAAGAATATTGAAAAAATAAATAGCCCGTTTGAAAATGGTAAAAAGATCAAAACGGTTTGTTACACTACACTGCATTTGGAGCGGCGCGTTCATTCACGTAAACAAAGAATCCCAGGTAAATGCCTAAACTTGCGAAGCGGGTCCGTGCGTCAACGCTCTTAAGGCCACTCTCTTCACGCGCTTATCCATACAAACGTATTACGCCTATTATTCTAATATTTGTCGCAATAGGTCTAAAGTTAAGCCAGATATCAATTTATATCTCCATTATCTATGCCATAAAATAAAAAAATTAGTAAAATTATATTTATTTTAAAAGTTATGACCATTGAAAAATCACTATTTTTGGGCAAATTTTGAGGCAACTTCGTGCGTAAATAAACTATATAAGAAAGCAGAAAATTTAAAAACGACCAAAGTCTTGTCATAGGTTACTTCATAATAATTACAAATGTATTTAGTTTATGTAATAAATTGCCAAGTATTTGCTAAAATAGGCGTAATTCCAAACCTAGATTTGCATATTTTTACTTTGCCATTTTTCACTAAAAAATCATGATATCTCAAGTAAAATTTATTACAGGGGAAAGGTGCGGTTAGTGCGGTGAAAGGGGTTACAAGTTAGACACGAAGAAAAGCGAGTAGCGGCCGATTTCGCACGATCTATCATCTATGACATAATTAGTCAACTACGAAACGTAAACAACAAATATGTCACACGTTACGTATAATAATTAGCATTTTTGTTGTTTATTTTGCCTTCTTATTTTGCTAATTGTAATTTACTGCTCTTTTATTCTATTGTAGACTCGTCAGCTAGAGATTATCGATACGGATACAAATCTAGACTTTTCCCAAGCCGGGCCCCCAAAAATCCTCGACAAACACGAAGAAAAAGGAACAAACAGCATCTAATGATGCGTAAGTATCTACATATCTACTTGGTACAAGCTGACTAAAAATGAACATGAGTAAGACGAAAATCATGTCAAACACTCATGTCCCGCTTCACCCGATAATCGTTGAGAACTCGGTGCTCGAAATTGTAGACGAGTAGGTATATATGCCTAGGACACACAGTCCAGCTAGGTAGGTCCAGTTTCGAGAAAGAGGTCAACCGCCGAATCCAACTCGGATGGGCAGCGTTCGGGAAGCTCCGCGATGTCTTCTCGTCCAAAATTCCTCAATGCCTGAAGACGAAAGTCTTCGAACAGTGCGTGTTACCAATGATGACATACGGATCCGAGACATGGTCGTTAACTATGGGCCTCATAAGAAAGCTCAGAGTCGCTCAGAGAGCGATGGAGAGAGCTATGCTCGGAATTTCTCTACGCGATCAAATCAGAAATGAGGAGATCCGTAGAAGAACCAAAGTCACCGACATAGCTCAACGGGTTGCGAAACTGAAGTGGCAATGGGCGGGGCACATAGTTCGGAGAACCGATGGACGTTGGGGTCCCAAGGTGCTGGAGTGGCGACCGGGAAGCGCAGTGTTGGTAGACCCCCCACTAGGTGGACCGACATCAAACGAGTCACAGGGAGCCGCTGGATACAAGCGGCACAAGACCGTGGCATGTGGAAGTCCCTTCAAGAGACCTATGCCCAGCAGTGGACGTCAATCGGTTGATAACGACGACGACGACGACAAGCTGACTCCCCCTGCTTCATAAAAATGCTAGAAATAAAAATTTTATAAACAGTAATACTAAATATAAGTTTTACGCCCAGTCTGTGTTCCGAAACGAACGAACTAAGGTCGAGTCCAGACTAAGTAACACCTTTCAAACTATATTACATGCAATATAACCACTACCGCCACTACAGCCTTTTTAACGTCCCACTGCTGGGCACAGGCCTCCTCTTTCATAGGAGAGAGGGATTTAGAGCTTTGACCCACCACGCAGCTCCAATGCGGGTTGGCGGGCTTTTGTCACATGATAGTGAAAATAACCGGGAACAACTGCCGTGCTCTCCGAGGCAAGGGGGCAGTTGGCGGTGTTTCACACCGCCCACTACCAACTTCGGGCTGGCACTGAGAATTTCTTGACAGAAAAACCCAATACCTAAAAACTATTTGCCCGACCCGGGAATCGAACCCGTAACCTCGTCCCAGTCGAATACTCTAACCACTATATCAACGAGGCAATATAACAATAGACTTTTATAGCAAATTAGGTTTCAATACTAAGGGATAAAATATAATAAACATAAAGTATAATAGGAAAAAATTATTGCCATTTTACAAACTGGTTTTTTTATAGGTAATTTTTAATTGCACATCTAAAATACTAAACGTGCAATAAATATACTGACTTGCATACTAAATGATACCGTATTACTATTAATTTGTACAACTAATATACTGATTTGCACACTAAATTATTTCTTAGTTATGGTCCAAGAACGAGCGAAGCGAGCTCGGGACTTGCGGCACCCCAACTCAGATAGGTTAGGTTAGAAGGGACAACGAACAGGGGGATGGCGGGGTCTATAAGACTCCGCCATCACCTTCGTTGTTATTTTTTTGTTTTCTTTTCATACTGCCCAGAAAAAGGAACCCTGCGAAGCGAGGCTTCGTCAACTGCATTTGGTAACATCTATTTAACGATTTAATATTATATTGTATAACTGTCCACTATAATATTATCTCCTGCGTAGTGCCCTGCGTATGCGCACACACTTGTGCACTAGAATATCTCCTGCGTAGTTGACCCTGCTTCTGTTGAGATTGGCCGCTTTGGCCGAGATTCGGAGCGCTGTGGTCATAAAGTGGGTGGTCCCGGGTTCAATTTCCGGCAGGGGCAATTTGGGATTTTATAATTTCTAAATTGTCTCTGGTCTGGTCTGATGGGAGGCTTCAGTGGTTGGCTACCACCTTACCGGCAAAAGCCGTGCCGTCAAGCAATTAAACGTTCCGGTACGATGCTGTGTAGAAACCGATCAGGGGTATGTATACCTCTTTCAAGTTAGCCCGCTTCCATCTTAGACTGCATCATCACTTAACATCAAGTGAGATTGTATTGTATTGTATTTACAGAGGGGACGCCGCCAGGCGGGTGATCAGTCCTATGTAAGGACCATTTCACCCAATTGCCCGTATTTGGACACAGGTTACTGGTGTCCTGGCAGTTTGTTGTGCACCGGTTTAAGGGGGGCAGCCCCTCAAACCTTCCCACGACTTTCGTAAACCTAAGAATGTATACCCTATAGAGAGGTGTCTTCTTTTTAGGGTTCCATACTCAAAGGGTAAAAACGGAACCCTATTAATGTCACTCGGCTGTCTGTCCGTCCGCCGGTCACAGGTCTGTAGCTCATAGACTAAATGAGTTGAGTAGAAAAACCTAAAATTTTGGTATTTGGTGTAGAACGTTAACCCAAAACTAAATATTGAATTAGAAATTGAAGTAAATTATTTTTCAGAGGGGCATGGAATATTTTTCAGGGGGGCTTTCCCATACATGAGAAAGGAGCCGAAAAAAAAATTTTTTTTGAACCTAGCTTGTGGGGTATCATTATTTAGAACTTATTAAGTAGAGCACGAACATATATTTTTTTAATTTTTTGCTAAAAAAATAAGGAAATGGGGGGCATCAAAGTTGTTAGGTTTAGACCATTTTTGTGATGGGGGCTATCTCAAAAACTAAACCAGTTAGGAATATGAAACTTAGGTATATTATGAACCATATACTGTATTTAGACAACAAATACTAAAAATAATGATTTATAAAGTAATTTGTAAGCTGTGATCAAAACAAACGAACACTTTTTGGGTTTTTCTTTCACGGTGTGTTGCGATGTCTAGCTCGGAAATGAAATATTTCTCACGCCCAAAATATTATGTTGTTCATAATTATGTACGGAACCCGAAAAGAGCGAGGCCCGACTCGCACTTGGCCAGTTTTTTGATAATATCGTTACCTTGCAGTTCCCTTCTTACCAATAAGTACATAGGGCAATCAGCTATGAAGTGAAAGCTAGTTTCTTTTTCTCCACACTCTGGACAGGATGGGTCTTCTACGAGTCTCATTATTGCAAGATATCTATTAAGCAGATAGTGTCCAGTTGTTATATGTACCTGCTACCTAGGTAGTGTAGTAGAGTAGGCTAGGTTTGGGTCCGCAGAATTACATACATTTTATGTGTCATACTAAGTATAGGTGAATGGTTTTATAATGTTCTCCAACCTAACTTCCAATCTATACAAGATTAGTTTGTATGCGTACTACTCTTGTATAATTTGGACGATCTTGATTAAAAAGTAATTTACAATCTATACGCGACCAGTTTCACACCCTTGCGGTTTGGCTTTGTATAGAATGGAAATACATGTAACCGTGCACAAACTCCAAGGAATCACTCTACAGTATAGCTGTACTGACTTCGGCCCAAGAGTTTTTGCAAAAGGTCAATGTTACGTAGGCGTAGCAGAGTGAAGTCTTTGGACAGAATAGGTATATTAGACTTCAGCAATAGGTCTGGCAATATCAGAAAACATATTAGTGACATATGTATACATTTATGGTTATAACTTCGTACGTAAGAATGATAACTCGATGTGTTATATTATATTAAAACCTTCCTGAAAGTACGATAGTGAAACAATCATCAAAATCGGTTCATTAGTTGCGGAGATAATCGCGAACATACTTACATATATACATACATACATACTTACATACATACGGGTCGAATACAGAACCTCCTTTTTTTCAAGTCGGTTAAAAATTAGTGTGCGATTCAGTATTTTAGGCGCTACTTTCGAATATTAATAGTGGGCACATTTAGCGTGCAATTCAGTATTTTAGGTGCTACTTTCGGAACATTTTGTGTGCGAAAGAGAATCAATAGATATACGATTAAGTACCACCCTTTTTTAATTGATAATTTTTTATCGCCTATAATCTCTAAACACATTGTTTACTTTTTAGATGTTCTTGGAGCCTTTTGAATTGCGCTTAGGGCAGAAAATATCTAAACGAGCGAAGAACCATGATGATAACGAGTAAATAATATTTCAAAAACCAATGAAAATACTGTTATATAATTATTGTGTGCTTATGATTATGATAATCAAAATATATTGGGACAGGGTAGTCAAAGCGAACTAACATGTATTTTATAATATTATTATCTTACAAAGTGTACGAAACATTATCTCCACCGTAATGTAATAGACAAATTTGTACAGAAAAAAATATTTTGTTTTGCAAAAATTGCATTGTCGATTCGGTCTAACATGCTCGCGCGCAGATTTGCTAAAAGCAGTAATGAAGTGAGGGGCACCCTCCTCAGGGCTTACTGTCAATGTTTATATACCTGTCAGTTGTGGTACTGGTACAAGAGGGTGTCCTTCAGCACCATAAGGGTGCAGTATAATAACGCATACCGCATCATTATGAAATTTCCCAGATACTGCAGCGCATCGAGTATGTTTGCCGAGTCGGGGGTGCCTGATTTCTTTGCTGTTATCAGAGCACGTATAGCTTCCTTCTGGGAAAGATTGCGTAACTCTAGTAACAGCATCCTCCAAGTGGTGAGCCAGGACTTGCGCGGTCCAATGATTGCTCATTGGATCAAGATGCATCGAGATCCAAATAGGAAATAACTCTGCACACCTTCAGTGTGCAGCGTTAATTTAATAGGTATATGTAAATTTATATATATAGTATTCTATATCACCTATTCTATTGTATTTGATTTTAATTTATTTAATTAATTTTTGATATGTTTTTTGTATTTCTATATTCATACCTACTTGGGTTTTTACCTGAATAAAGAAAATTATTATTATTATTATTAAAAAAATCCATCCATCCATCCATCCATTACATGTTTCAAAGAACATTGAGCAAAATTCATGTTACGTCATTTCGCTTTGACTCTGCGCTAATATGTCTTGATATTTGATCCCTTACGTGCATAGCATACATATTATTATAAGTACTTTTATTTTATAATACGACTGTGTACGAACTATCTAGTTGTGTCCTAATATCTTTTTTCTCTTTTGTGTCATTTTGCTCATCATTCAGACCGATTACTAAAAAGTTAGTTTTAATTTTAGTACTTTTGATGTTTAAATAAATGACTTTAAATAACTTTCTTATTTTATTTCCAATATTTGGTATCCTTAGCGACCATGCAAGAGACACGGTGTGGCGCCGGCACCACTGAATTTTTCATATATTATGTAAGTATAAAAGTTGGTAAGTATCTACGAAGATCATGAATACATCAATGTAATAAGGTGGATTCACGTTATTCATAATATAATGTAGATTCAGCCGTATTTTACATAGAATATAATATATTCACATTTAAAAATGTGTGAAATATTATACCTAAATACATATAGTTCTGTTATTTTACATTTCATAATATTGTCTTGTATGATTTTCTTTTATATATGCACATTCTAAGTAGGTTTTCGAATATACATATAAACAAAGTTTTGACAGCGAAAAAATATTATGTTACTTAGTCTGGACCCACCCTTTTGTCAATTATTTTTATCGATTTGTAAAATAATTATTATCACATTATCCTACTAACTATATCTAATATTATAAATGTGAAAGTGTGGATGTTTGGATGTTTGTTACTCAATCACGCCGCAACTACAAAACCGATTCGGCTGAAATTTTGAATGGAGATAGCTTATGCCCTGACTTAAAACATAGGCTTTTTAACTTTTATCCCGGAAAAAATCACAGTTCGCACGGGATTTTGAAAAAAAAAAAACAAATCTATAGCAACAGCTGTAGGTAGATTACTATAGCAAACTTCCTTGAAAGTAGGTATAAAGGTTGGAAAAGGAAGCGGGAACGGGAACCGGAAATCCACGATTCCCTCGGGATTTGTGAGAAACCGAAATTCACGCGGGCGAAGCTGCGGGCAGAAGCTAGTTTTAAATAATTTTGGGGGATAAGTAATCAATTACATTTGTAGTATCTCTGGATTTTCAATTATTTTCTTTATTTTTTAGGATTCCATTCCTCAAAAGGAAAAACGAACCGTAAATGAAAAGGAAATAGGCATGATTGTGCATTGTACTGTCCATATGTCATTCTTTCTCGCTTTAGTTTTACGTGTAGCTATGGTAGCTGCATACTCTTCTTTACTGACGATGTCTCGCTCTCTAAATGCAGGACGAGACAGCAATATTTTAGGCTCCGCCCACCAACGACTTCTCGCTTGCATGGAGAGCGCTCTTAATATCTTGTGTCTTTGACATTAAAAGCGTAGGTTCACATGAGCACAATTCGATAAAAATAAACCCAAAGTATATTATGTTGTACTACAATCACAAGGAATAAGAGCAGAAAAAGTGCTCACGTCGGCAACGGTATACCAGTATTCTATAAATAGAGGGACAACCTCGATCATGGCCTGCGCATTCCTTGCAGCAAAACATAATATCCCCCTTGTAAAATCCTGTAATAACTGTATGTCCTTTTACTAGTTAGATGAACAAGTATAAATTAAAAATTTAAAAACCCCCGATATTCGCCATTTTTTGGCAACGGCCATCTTGGATTTGCATAGTGCTATTTTACTAGTCAAGTCCTTTCATTTGATACTCATATTGAAGAAGTTGTGAATAAATATTATGTAATTTTCATCTTCTAATTCACCTTTCAAACAAAAAAAAACGCATTCTAATCGGTTCACCCGTTTGAGCACTACGGTGGAACAGACAGACAGACATATGCTTAAGTCCACTGACAGTTCGCTTATGAGTTTTTTATAAACTAATTGAAAAACATCACAACAACAACAGCTCACATTAAATACAAAAGGAGATGATGATTTTCAGTCAGTTTATTAAGTTATAATTATTATTAGTTTAATAATTTTCATGAAATTAAAAAATCTAAGAAATAAAAACAAAAAGAACACTTACTTTCTTTCAGTACACTTAACTACAAGTTATTGTTTTTTTGTTTTTCCTGTACTAAGTATTATTAGTTTATCAATTTTAACATTGGTATTTTATAGAGAGCGCCGCTATCCAAAAAAAAAAACAAAGAAAAAAAGAATGAAAAACTTCTATTTACAAGTTTTTACTCTGAAAACAAAAAAACTATACGGAATAGTAGCCACCTGTAGCTGTCGAACCCTTTCTTCGATGTGTCCTTTTTTTTCTCTATTATTTGGTCTTTTTTCCGTATCAATCCTTTTTCTTTTTCGTGGCCATTAGGTTTTTTACCCGTTTGGCTATCTTCGTTTTTTGTGGGGATCCCAAATTAATATAATGTTTTTTTGTGGATGCTATCGGAACAGGTTTGGTGCACCGAAGTGCGGTGGGAAAGATTTAATGAAAGTTACGGCTGTTTTTTCGTCGTTCGATAGTTTTGGACGTTACTTTCGATTTTCTTTACGATCCGAATCAATGGTGCTAGAATAGGTACCATTTGGCAGCTCTATCCTGTTTAATGATCTTCGTTTTGTTGTAGAGATTTAGGTGCAAGATAAAAATGTTCGGGTGATATTAAATTATAGAATAGTATTTGTAATTTATTTTTTACCTTAAAATATTCACCTGTAAGAAGTCTTGCTTAGCTTTAGACTCTTATGAACCTGTAATAATAATACTTACAGAACTTACAAGTTCACTTTCCTCCATTGCTGTATTGTACAAATCTATACTTTTATAATAAACTAGATGATGCCCACGGCTTCGCCCGTGTGGATTTAGGTTTTTAAAAATCCCGTGGGAACTTTTGATTTTCCAGAATAAAAAGTAGCTTATTTGTTAAGTAACCCGTCCCCAAAACGGAAAAATCCCGTGGAATCCCCACGATTTCGGAATGCAATTCCTTACAGCATCAGGGTTGAGGAGTTGGATATGTACCTACTCGAGTTCATTTTACTATAAAGTCTTTAATTGGTACCCCCAATATCAATTTAAATAACCGAAAGTTTCTAAATCCCATTAGTTTTGGGGATCAGGTCCTCTACAGCATCAGGATTGAAGAGTTGGAATCCAATTTTTTTATAGAACAGGGTCGCAAAGTTTTTCTATCGATTAAAAAAAGAATTACTAAAATCGGTTCAGAAATCTCGGAGATATCGGTGTACATAGGTAGAAAAACACAACTCCTCCTTTTTTGAAAGTCGGTTAAAAAAGTAGCCTATGTTACTCCCTGGTTAATTCTCTACTTGTATGTGAAAGTCCCGTCAAAATCGGTTCAGCCGTTCTGAAGATTAGCCCGTTCAAACAGACAGACAGACAGACAGACAGACAGACAGACAAAAATTTTAAAACGTGTGATTCGGTTATGGTACAGTTCAAATAACCATATGAGCTTAATATGAGGTAGTTATTTCGAAATTACAGACAGACACTTCAATTTTATTTATTAGTATTAGTATAGATAAAATTGAAGTGTCTGTCTGTAATTTCGAAATAACTACCACATATTAAGCTCATATGGTTATTTGAATGATACCATAACCGAATCACACGTTTTTAAAATTTTTGTCTGTCTGTCTGTCTGTTTGAACGGGCTAATCTTCGGAACGGCTGAACCGATTTTGACGGGACTTTCACAGACAAGTAGAGGATTAACCAAGGAGTAACATAGGCTACTTTTTTAACCGACTTTCAAAAAAGGAGTTGTGTTGAAATCGGTAAGTACCTATGTTAAAAAACGCCCTGATAGGTATTTTCGCTGCGCGCGACGGCCGCGTACGCGGTGCGGCGGTACGCCGCCGCGCGGCGGGCGGGTGCGGTGAAGAGGGTGCATGCTCCAATCCAATTCCAATCTACATTTCGAACGAGGGAGCTAATGCGTGCGGATGTGTACTGTGTTTGTTGCGTGCGTTTTCGTAATTTTTATTTTGAATCGGAGATTTTGTTTTTATTAGGGGTTATGATGTTTTTAACCCCCGACGAAAAAACGACGGGGTGTTATAAGTTTGACGTGTCTGTGTGTGTGTGTGTGTGTGTGTGTGTGTGTGTGTGTCTGTCTGTTCCCCTGTGGCGCTCAAACGGGTGGACCGATTTGAATGCGGTTTTTTTTGTTTGAAAGGTGAATTAGTCGAGAGTGTTGTTAGCTATGTTTGAAGAAAATCGGTCCAAGATGGCCGCCGCTACAAAATGGCGGATTACATATTTGTTCACAACTCCCTTAATATGGGTATCAAATGAAAGGGCTTGACTAGTAGAATAGCACTATTGCAAATCCAAGATGGCCGCCGCCACAAAATGGCGAATGTCGGGGTTTTTTAAATTTTCAATTTATACTTGTTTATTTCTTTAGTTTGTTTTAGTCGTATGTATGTCGAAGGCAGGGTCACTGCCAACCGCGCCAACGGGCCAGTCAAAACTACTGAACAGATTTGGCTGCAATTTTGAATGGAGATAAAAAATTCCCTAAGTAAGTATAAAGGTTGGAAAAGAGAGCGGGAACGGGAACCAGAAATCTACTTATCCCTCAGGATTTGTGAAAACCCGAAATTCACGCGGGCGAAGCCGCGGGCAAAAGCTAGTATTTAATTAAAATTGTGACGTTATGATTAGCCATGGCCGAATCCTCCCACCAGACCAAACCAGAATCCCAAGTTGCCCCTGCCGGGAATCGAACAAGGCACTTCCCACCTATGAGACCATAACCTACTACGTAGGTACTCACCCCTGCACCCGGGAACCCTTCGAAAATATATTGTAGGGAAATCTATATTTGCAAATTAAGCTTCCATGCCAATATTATGCAGTAAAGGATTTATACCTACCTATTTAGTTGTGTCCGCAATACAACCGCATCCAAACAGCGGTTTTTGCAGTGGGCATGCAGGCCAAATCTGCCTGGATACTGAGTAGGTATAGATACCTATACGTACCTATACGAAAGTAAATCTCGGAACCAGGTCCGAGGCTGTGCTAACTCATTGGACCCAGCACCATTGTGGGTCCAAAATCTATGGGCAGATCTCGCGTTTTTAATCCTCTACCATTCTTTATCCGCGAATCTCGCCAAAATGCCAGACACAACGCATAAATCCTTATTTAAATATAACTGACCCTACCAAACACGTTCGGTTGTAACCACATGGATATACACAAGCAAAAATGCACCTTAAAATACTAAGTTAAAGATAAAATTTAAATTAACTATACGAAATAATTGACAGCTACGTAAGGATGTAAGATTTTTGATTGTTAATTAAAATAAAACATTTCCTCGCAGATGCTAAGGTTCGATATGGCTTGGGCGTGAGTTAAAGGGTTTTTATAGCAATAAATAAAGGAATATCGAAGTTGGCTGTGTCAACAACGCGTTGCATTCTTGTGCAGAGTGTACGACACACCCACACACGCACAGGTTCACAGTCGCGAGACGACCACGCATGTGTGCGTGAACGCAAATACTTATTGGTAAATGTTGACTTGAGAACATAGACAGCGAGAACTGTGGAGTGTCTTTACGTGGTTTTTACTATAAAGGATTTTAATTAATGGGGACCGGAGTGCCCCACACTTTTGTTACGAAACCTCCCCGTTACCTTTGCTTCCCTTCAAGTTTTAACAAGTTTGCCAACTTTAATTGCTGTTCTCGTTACTTTTCACTAAACTAAGGTTTTTTTTTAGTTTCCCATCCCGGTGGGAACTGAATGGCGGTGGTGATATTTTTTTAGCGTTTAACTCTCAGCCTCTAATTATGGAACGGAGTGCTAGGTGCTTGAGAAGCATTTGAGAAGTGTTGCATGTAAGGACGGACACACTTTTGATACCTTTAATTAATTTGATGTCAAAGACTCAAAGTGTCAAAAGTATGTGTAATTAATTTGAAACATGCACACTTAAGGCCGGGGCCGCACTGCGAAATATATTCGCGCGAATTTTATTCGCGCGGTTTATTTTCCGCATTTTAATATATTTTTTTCGCGAATTTCAAATCGCAAGTGCGGGCAGCTTCATACATTTCCATATGTCACAGAATTCTGCGAAAAAATTCGCGCGAATAAATTTCGCAGTGCGGCCTCGCTCTAAGTGTTTTTGGAAGTGTTAAAATGTATTGAATGAGACACCTTTGATGTACTAGGTAGGTACTAATGAAGTAATGACAATCAATGGAAGTTACTTTTTTAAAGGGCTTCTTAATTTTGAGTTATGATAAGTAGAATAGAGTCTCTTTAGAGTCAATTAAATATAGACAGATCACAGATCTATTCCACATTAAATGCGTCTACAAAAATGCGCTTTAATATTAAATAAATAAAGCTTGGCTGATCCTCCCGGACGTCAGACTCAGAGTAATATGGACTTAAAGTTCATTGTTTTAAAATCGTCAGTACTTACTGAATTACTTCCGATTTTTAATTTGCAAATTTTCCGCTTGGGGCGCTGGCTGTAGATGTATAGACGAACTCAAACCCTAAAACAAGCTGCAGTTTAGGACAATTTTAAACAATTTTGAAATTACTATGTTTTGATGCTCGAAATCGATCAATTTCGTTGCAATGTGCAAACTCGGCATAACCTTACAGCACCACCTTGAACAAAAAGGTCTCCCGTTTCGCCAAAATTGTTCGTAAAATAGGGAAAATTGTGAATTCGGAGCTTTTTCATTACCTACTCCTTTTATATGTATAATAATATTATATACATCTGCAAGGGTCCTCTGTCCCAGCCTCCCTGACCATGAGCTCGGCTGACCCGATGCCGCGAGTCAGCGGGCCGCGGGGAGTTCTGTAAACTACAATTCCCGGGATGCGGTCACCTGTTGGTAATGTTCATTGTGCAATCAACGCTTTTTTACCATTTGGATATAATAGATATAATAATATCATATACTTCTCCACGGGTCCTCTGTCCCAGCCTCCCTGACCTTGAGCTCGGCTGACCCGATGCCGCGAATCAGCGAGCCGCGGGGAGTTCTATAAACTACACTCCCCTGGATGCGGTCGCCTGGTGGTAATGTTCACTGTGCAATCAACGCTTTTTTACCATTTGGATATAATAATATTATGTACTTCTCCACGGGTCCTCTGTCCCAGCCTCCCTGACCTTGAGCTCGTCTGACCCGATGCCGCGAATCAGCGAGCCGCGGGGAGTTCTGTAAACTACACTCCCCTGGATGCGGTCGCCTGGTGGTAATGTTCACTGTGCAATCAACGCTTTTTTACCATTTGGATATAATAATATTATGTACTTCTCCACGGGTCCTCTGTCCCAGCCTCTCTGACCTTGAGCTCGGCTGACCCGATGCCGCGAATCAGCGGGCCGCGGGGAGTTCTGTAAACTACACTCCCTCGGATGCGGTCGCCTGGTGGTAATGTTCACTGTGCAATCAACGCTTTTTTACCATTTGGATATAATAATATTATGTACTTCTCCACGGGTCCTCTGTCCCAGCCTCCCTGACCTTGAGCTCGTCTGACCCGATGCCGCGAATCAGCGAGCCGCGGGGAGTTCTGTAAACTACACTCCCCTGGATGCGGTCGCCTGGTGGTAATGTTCACTGTGCAATCAACGCTTTTTTACCATTTGGATATAATAATATTATGTACTTCTCCACGGGTCCTCTGTCCCAGCCTCTCTGACCTTGAGCTCGGCTGACCCGATGCCGCGAATCAGCGGGCCGCGGGGAGTTCTGTAAACTACACTCCCTCGGATGCGGTCGCCTGGTGGTAATGTTCACTGTGCAATCAACGCTTTTTTACCATTTGGATATAATAATATTATGTACTTCTCCACGGGTCCTCTGTCCCAGCCTCTCTGACCTTGAGCTCGTCTGACCCGATGCCGCGAATCAGCGAGCCGCGGGGAGTTCTGTAAACTACACTCCCCTGGATGCGGTCGCCTGGTGGTAATGTTCACTGTGCAATCAACGCTTTTTTACCATCTCTACATATTATAGAACAGCGACGTCCCCCGCCACGTCTGTCTGTCAGTTTGTTCGCGATAAACTCAAAACTACTCAACTGAATGATTCATGATGAAGGTTAAGGTGCATAATTTGTTAAGGTTTTGTGTAAATTGGTTGAAATATTATGACGATAAACATTTCGGAAAAAGTCAAGCCGCCTAGGAGCTCATAACGAAAACGGTGCCTTTGAGATGTAACAAAACAATGTATGGTGGAGTAATACTTAGTGGGTAATTTCTACCCGTACTAGCCGGGGCGCAGGGCAGGATTAAATCCTATCAGGGCCCCTAGGCAATGCAATTCTCGAAGCCCCTTTCCTTTACCCTTTTCTTACTTTTAAAAATATATTTTTTCTATTACAAAAGTTGAGTCGATCAGATCGACTCCTTTGGTATACTGTAACTTCAATCTGTTCTACATCTACACTACAGCATCCCCGTGGGCCCCTAGTCGGCGTGGGGCCCCTAGGCAGTTGCCTAATCCGCCTTATGGATAATCCGGCCCTGCCGGGGCGGGGCGCAAACATAGGTGCACTCTACTGCTACACAGTCATAGTCCGATGATTCTCCAATGGGAGACAGATAAGGAGTAGAACCGACGGCTTTACGTGCTCTTATTCTTAACACCGCCAACTTCCCAGCTGAAATTTTTTTGATTTTTCCTGACCCTGCCTGGAACTTGTACCAAGGACCTCGTGGTCCGCAACCGGACAAGCTAGCTACTAAACCAATGAGGCAGTTTAGCAGAATATCGTCTACAAAATATATAGTATACCTACGTCTGATGGTGACAAATCTTCGGCCGCCCCTTGTTGTCCTTGTATGTTCCCTGTTAAAAGGAAAAGCTACGATATAACTTTTTTAAGGTAAGGTGTGGAGTCATACAGGTAAGATACCTAAGTGGCCGGATAAATCTCGGAAATACTTATGGGTTTATGTCTAAAATTGTTTACAAAAGGGACAATTTCCACAAGCAGTTAGAGGCTTATGCAAGGAGTTAGGTACTGAGGCTGTCTTGACGAAGATGTGACGAAGTGTGGCACAGCGATAGCTTGCATCCTGGAGATGGACTGTTGATCCCGGAAAATTTACAATTATTAAAGACCGAAAACCATGCGGACGAAGTCGCGAGCACGAGCTAGTCGAAACGAGAAAAATACTGAATAAACCAATATGACACTTTACCAGTGACGTAGCAACGAAAACCTTTTTCTTTGTCCAAACCATAACTCAGTGGGAATCAATACATAATCATAAACATCAAGTCTCCGCAGCATCAGCGTGGACCGCGAGCCCTTCAAAATTAACCGGTTCCAACCACCCGTCCCTTTCCCACCCACGCTTATTGATAACACCCATCCCTTTTTGCCCTTCGGACATTTTTTCATCTCACTCTCGCCAGTGGTTTAACTACCACTTTCCCTTTTCAAAGGACGAAGACACCACGCTCTCTGTCCTTGTCTCGCTCGTGGTTGATTTGTACAGCCGTCCCTTTCGCCAGGAATCAGGACTTGGCCTTGAGACTGAGATGCAGAGTCTGGTCAAAGTTATTTTTACTTTTTACTGGGAACGATGACTAAATGCGTTAAGCAGTGGCGAGCTGTTTGGTGCTCGCTGTTCGAGAATTGTTATGTGAATTTACGGGTACATAATAATAACTAAGCAGGTATATAATTATGCTTAAGTTAGGCTTAAGTAGAAGGTACGCACGATTATTGAAGTTCCACGTAGATTCGGATTTTGAACGTAACGATCGTCGAAAAAACTTAGTAACGCTTTTCCGGTAGGGTTACTTTGGGCCTGTTGCACCGCCTTCTGGTAAGTGTCGGATAGGCTAAACGTAAGTTTTGTCACTTTCTTACTTTATGTCAAGTGACAAAGACAAAAGTTGTGAATAAGCTATCTGACACATAACAGAAGCTGGTGAAACAGGCCCATGGTGTCTTAAAAAATATTATCTAAGAAACGTTAAAATTATTTATTTGTCGTCGTCTCAACTGATACTAGACGTCCACAGGTGGACAAAGGTATCTCATAGCGACGTCAACAAGCTTCGGTCTTGGGTCGCTTGTATCCAGCGGCACCCTGAGTGTCGTTTGATGTTGTCTGCCCATACAGCGGAGGTTGTGTCAATATCGCATTTCGATGCATTTTCGATGCGAAGTCTTCAGTCATCAGAAGTCAGCATTTTGGAACCCCAACACAATGTCCATCGGTTTTTCTAATTGCCCCGCCCATTACCACTTCAGCTCCGCAACTCCTTGAACAATGCTCGGTTACTCTGGTTTCTCAATGGAACTCCTCATTTCTGATATGATCACGTAGAGAAACCTCGAGCATATCCTTCTAATGACTGTGAGCTTTCTTGAGAGTTTGTGACCATGGCTCCGCGACTCTTTTGACCATGTCTTTCCGATCGGGAACTTTGGGAACTTTTTCTATGATGCACTGGAATCTGGATACCTCGCAGAGCTTTCTCGATCGTCCGTTGAATGGCTTTGAATTTTCATATGAGGGTCTACTCCTATTATATTTCAGGATGTACTTAATTGCATTTCGAACACTTTCGTCTTCTGGCACTGAAGGGTTTTTGGACGAGCAGAAGTCCTAAAAGACGAAAAACGTTCGGTATAAGCCGCAGGCAAAGCCTCCTTATAGTACCTACCTATAGTCAGATCGGGAGTAAATCAAACCGGTAATAAAACCGGGGACTTATCGTAACTTGTTTTGAGAATTCGCAGTCGCGCCGCCGCGCCGCTCACATTGGTCGATATTTTAATCCAGTTTATTTCATTTCCAGTTAAGTATTTTAAATTCCGAACCAGTAATATTACGACGACCTCCCTGACGCAGTGGTGAGTGCTGTCGCCTTATAAGTGGGAGGTCCCGGGTTCGATCCCTGGCAGGGGCAATTTGGGATTTTATAATTTCCAAATTGTCTCTGGTCTGGTCTGGTGGGAGGTTTCAGCCGTGGCTGGTTACCAACCTATCGGCAAAGGCCTACCGTCAAGCGATTTAGCGTTCCGATACGATGCCGTGTAGATACCGATCAGGGGTATGCAACACCTCTTCCAAGTTAGCCCGCTTCCATCTTAGACTGCATCATCACTTACCATCAGATGAGATTGCAGTCAAGGGCTAACTTGTACTTGAATAAAAAAAATTTAATTAATAATTATAATATGAGCTGAAGAGCCAGTCCCCTTCATCAAAAGCCGGCAACGCATTAGTGGTTCCTCAGGTGCTGCTAATGTTCATGGGCGGCGGTAATCACTTAACATCAGGTGACCCGCTTGCTCAGTTGCCCGCTATTCCTATAAAAAAAAAACACTGATATACATACGAGTACAAGCGGACTTGTGCCTTCCTGTTGAGGATACGTACCGAGATCGAACCCTGGTACGCACCTCGTAACTTTTCCGAGTTACGTTTTAAGATATTAATTATCACTCGCTTTAACGGTGAAGGAAAACATCGTGGGGAAACCTGCACGCCTGAGAGTTCTCCATAGAGTTCTCAAAGGCGTGTGAAATCTACCAAACCGCACTTGGCCAGCGTGGACTACGGCATAAACCCTTCTAATTCTGAGAGGAGACCCGTGTCCTGTAGTGGGACGATAATGGGTTGATGATAACACTGGTCAACAAAATAAAAAAAGTTGTTTGTTTCCTGTGATGTTTTTTTTGTTTCTCAGTTTGGCACATATTTTTTAAATATGGCAACAGTTTTCCTGTAACAGCTTTTGTTTTTGAGTTACAGCAAACTACCCTCATTCACCAATTTTGTTTAGATTTTTGTGTTTTGCGGAACACTAAAATATATTTTGTTGTTCTTTTTGTTATGGCTTCGTCAAGAAGATGTTATTTGCATAATCCAGATTGTTTTTGCTATATTTGTGGGGAATACATCTTTCAAAAATACCGAAAACCTATATCGGACTTCCTAAAAACGGCTTATCTTCAATACCTACTTTAAAATGAAATTGTGCAATCAAGACAAGTCATGGGTTCCTCATATTGTATGCCAGAATTGTGTTGTATGTCTGCGATTATGGGCTAGTGGAAAAAAGGATGCAATAAAATTCGTAGCACCCATGATTTGGCAAGAAGCTCGAAATCACCATAACGACTGCTACTTCTGCGTTATGAAAATAAATGGAATTAATCTTGGAAATCGAAGTAGTGGTCAGATCCTAACATATCTTCTGCTCAACAATCTCAATTAATAAATAAATAAGATAAATAGTTACTAACATAGTTCATAAGTAATTAATACCTACTAACAAAATGGATGTAATGTCTGAAAATAAAGATTATTATTATTATTATTATTATTAATTAAAATTACGAGAGGTACAATTCAGTACATCTAAATCCCCTGATGATCCAAATCTCCATGAATCAGCATAGTCCGGATCAGAGTTTTCACTTTAATGTATTATGTTCAGGAACTAAAAAAGCCCATCAGAAACTTAAATGTTTAATCAGAAGGAACTAAATGACTTAGTAAGAGATCTGAACTTAGCATGTTAGAACTCCAGAAAGCCTGGAATTCATGTTTTGGTTATGAGTAACTTGCTAAGCAACAAGAAGTCTGAAAACTATGTCGAGCTTATTGAGTGCATGCTATCAAATTTGCAGTAGCTAGGGTGCAATATGAGCATAAAAATTCACTTCCTGCACTCGCATTTAGACCGGTTCCACAAAATTTGGGCGATTTTAGTGAGGAGTAGGATGAAAGATTTTATCAGGATATAC
The DNA here is from genome assembly GCA_920104075.1 of Melanargia galathea. Classification (NCBI taxonomy): domain Eukaryota; kingdom Metazoa; phylum Arthropoda; class Insecta; order Lepidoptera; family Nymphalidae; genus Melanargia; species Melanargia galathea. The sequence goes on along the minus strand of OV049872.1, from coordinate 3,086,635 downwards.
GGAACACTTGACAAGGGTATTAAGGAAGATGGGACTTATTATATGACGGCCGACTACTGCTGGAGGTTGTAACGAGATCAATCTGAAGTCGTTCATTCAAGGAAATTGTATAAAAGGTCATTTTACAGTGTGGAATAGAAATTTTCTATATGTATATAGTAATTTTCTTGTATTTTTAGTAAAAATAGTAAAACTATATATTTCAAAAAGTAAAGCTGTTAGCAACTTTCTAGTATTTTTTTCATAATCAGAGCCATAGAAATACCTAAAAACAGTAAAAAAAATTAAGGAAACAAAAATCGTGTTGACCAGTGTAATGATGATGTTGATGTTGGTAGGTACTTACTTGTATTTTTACTAAATAATAATATTACATATCTGGTACATAGGTTTATTTTATACTTTTGAATTTATTAAGAACTAGATGATGCCCACGGCTTCGCCCGTGTGGATTTAGGTTTTTAAAAGTCCCGTGGGAATCAGAACAAAAAGTAGCCTATCTGTAGTAACCCATCCCCAAAACGGAAAAATTCCGTGGGATCCCCGCGATTTCGGAATGCAATTCCTTACAGCATTAGGGTTGAGGAGTTGGGTAAGTAATCGAGATCATTCAACGATAAAGTCTTTAATTGGTAGGTTCGTCCAATATCAATTTAAATAGGTAACCGACAGTTTCTAAATCCCATTAGTTTTAGGGGTCAGGTCCTCTTCAGCATCAGGATTGATGAGTTGGAATCCAAATTTTTTATGGGACAGTGTCGCAAAGTTTCTCTATCGATTAAAAAAAAATTACGCAGATCGGTTCAGAAATCTCGTAGAAATCGGTGTAAATAGGCAGAAAAATACAACTCCTCCTTTTTTGAAAGTCGGTTAAAAAAGTAGCCTATGTTACTCCTTGCTTAATCCTCTACTTGTACGTGAAAGTCCCGTCAAAATTCGGTTCAGCCATTCCGAAGATTAGTCTGTTCAAACAGACAGACAGACAAAAATTTAAAAAACGTGTGATTCAGTTATAGCACAGTTCAAATAACCATATGAGCTTTATATGAGGTACCTAGTTATTTCGAAATTACAGACAGACACTTCAATTTTATTTATTAGTATAGATTCATAAAATATAAGGAACTAGCGGTCCGCCCCGGCTTCGCCCGTGGTACATAATATATAGCCTATAGCACTCAAGGATCACGTACATAAGTATCCATCGGTGAAAGAATTTTTGAAATCGGTCCAGTAGTTCTTGAGATTAGCGCGTTCAAACAAACAAACTCTTCAGCTTTATAATATTAGTATAGATAAGTAAAAGAAAGATGGAAAATTACAGATAATTTAATAGGTAAGTATCAATTAAGATTTTTGTAAGATAAAAATTTTTTTTAATTAAAAAGATAAATCTCTCAATATTGTTAACAAGCAAAGGGATATTTTTGGATTTCTTCCTTCCTTCCCTAGGATTATTTTTCCTCTTTACTCTAAAGCTAAACTCTCCAGTCGTTCTTTATTTATCCACATAATAAAGTCGCGGAAGATAATTAAATAGGTAGAAACTTAAATACCTACCGTATTTAAGGTGTTACGTTTTCCATACTAACTTCATGTTACCATTCAAGAGTGAATGGATTATATATTTACACTGAAATTACATGGCACAGCCTTAATATAATTTTTAATTTGCGCGAAATTATATTTACATAAAAAAAACATTACATAGACAGTTTAATTATTATAATAGCTATCTATTAAACGCTGTTTTGCCTAGCTGACCGAGATGGCTTTACTTCACCTTTAGCTGTTTATGTAATGTTTTCTTTATGTAAATAAAATTTTCCGCAAATTAAACATTAAATTAAGGCTGTGCGATGTAATTTCAGTGTAAATATATAATCCATTCGTTCTTAAATGGTAATAATAAATTAGTATGGAAAACGTACCACCTTAAGTTTCTTAAAAATGCGAATTGACCTGATTTTCACGCGGTCGTCTCGGCTAGTCTTATTTTCTATGACAATAATAACCGAACCTTTCTACCTAGTTAACATTTGAATAGGCCTGATAAATCAAACAATTTGCTTTCCAATAAAAAATCAAGCCAAGTCATTACTATTGCGAATGAAGAACACAATACAAATCAGCTCAGCTATAGCCCAACGGTCTAAGCATAAATTAGTCTATAAGATATCCACAATAGATCGATCGTAATGCGAAACTAATTGCATTCTTTTATTACCTATTATAAAACAAAGTCTCCCGCCGCGTCTATATCTGTCTGTCTGTTCGCGATAGAATAGAATAGAATAGAATAGAATAGAAAAGTTTTTTATTCAAATAAACTTTTACAAGTACTTTTGAATCGTCGATTGAATCTATACTATGAACTATCCTTACTAATATAATAAAGCGGAAGAGTTTGTTTGTTTGAACGCGCTAATCTCAGGAACTACTGGACCGATTTCAAAAATTCTTTCACCGTTGATATGTACGTGATCCCTGAGTGCTATAGGCTATATATTATGTACCACGGGCGAAGCCGGGGCGGACCGCTAGTCTACCATAAACTCAAAAACTACTGAACGGATTTTCATGCGGTTTTCACCAATAGACAGAGTGCTTCATGAGGAAGGTTTAAGTGAATAATTTGTTTAGGTTTTGTGTAAATTTGGAAATATGACGATAATTGTTAAAAATGTCGAAAAAAGTCAAGCCATCTGGGAGCTTTCATTGAAAAAGCTGCTTATCCCTTTGAGATATATAAAAACAATGTATAGTAGAATCCATCACCACCAGTACAGCCTTTTAACATCCCACTGCTGGGCACAGGCCTCCTCTCTCGTAGGAGAGAGGGATTAGAGCTTAGACCCGCCACGCTGCTCCAATGCGGGTTGGCGGGTTTTAACGACTATTGTCACATGATACATAGTGATAATAGCCTGGACCAACTGCTTAACGTGCTCTCCGACCGCCAACTGCCAACACTAAGAATTTCTTGATAGAAAAATCCAATACCTAACAATTATTTGCCCGAGCCGGGAATCAAACCCTGGACCTCGTGAGTCATGATCTGCAGTCGAATATGCTAATCACTAGTCCAACGAGGCAGTTATCATATGCAAGGTATGGTGGAATAGTACCGAGTTATTACTCGTGCGAACCCGGAACGGGTCTCTAGTCAATAATAATTTTTTGCATGCCGTCCTACGTAAGCGACGTCAAAGCGACCAAAGCGAATGCGATGCGATGCGGGGCGGCGGTTATCAAAATATGAGAGCTTCGTTAAATCACTAGGTACATATAGTACATATAGTACTAGTATAAAACAAAGTCGCTTTCTCTGTCCCTATGTCCCTATGTCCCTATGTATGCTTAAATCTTTAAAACTACGCAACGGATTTTGATGCGGTTTGTTTTTAATAGATAGAGTGATTCAAGAGGAAGGTTTAAAAGTAGAAAAATTGGACCCGGCAGGTGGCGCTAATAGCGGGCAGGACGACGTCTGCCGGGTCCGCTAGTTATGAATATTTCTTGATTTTAAATTAATATTGATTTAATTATTTTCGTCGGTGATAAGCGGTGATGGCCTAGTGGTTAAAATTTCGGCCTGCCTTTCGTGGCAACCGAGTTCGTAACCCGGCATGCACATCAACTTTTCGGAGTTATTTGCGTTAATACTTATCACTTGCTTTAATGGGGAAGGAAAAGGCGATATTCTTTTAGAGCAACCGCCGAGTTTTTAGCCGATTCTTAGATTCACTTGATAATTCGAAAGCACTTTGTAATTATTTCTATAAAAAACTTTTCTATTCTATCTATTATGTTCAATCAATTTCCTAATGCTTTTTAGGGTTCCGTATCTGTATATAAAAAAATACAATTTTAATTGTACAATCAATTATAAATACAAATTGCATAAAATAAGGCTCCATTCTATCGATCATTAAGTCTAAACTTGCATTTGTGAAGGAAAAGTTCATTAAAAATCTCAAACGGCTGCTATTTGAATTGTCACTCTTTGCGCAACTCAAGGAGAATCATTCACTCGGTCAAAATCATTCAATTTCATTTCGTAGGAGTTGCGTAGGCTCTACCTGCAACTGACAGTCCTTTATAAGTATAGTTTGGCTAAGCCTTTACGAAAACTTTATGCAGTGGCATTTTATAGTAATTAACTACATGCTAGGTACGAGAATTAGCATTATTAAATCACTTCCAAGTTAAAGCGTTCCATCTTAGCTTATAGTATCATCACAACTTATGATTGAAAAACCGCACAAACCTGAAGATAAGAAGAAAGCGTAAGTAATTCAGACCACTGTAATTACCTCGCGATACGCATCTCGCCGCAAAACAAGCAAACACCGCGGCGACCTTGCGACGAATAACCAAAAAAAAAATCCACACCTCCTGACCTACATACGACGCACGATAAACAGAAATAAAATAACAGAAATAAATAATAAGACGAATAAGACGAAATAATAATAAAAAAGTTACCGACAACAGTCGAAAAATAATAAAAATAATAACGTTCAGATTACGGTTACGCGGTCGTAGCGGGCGCGTTTTTCATTCACGCTCCGGTAGGATAGTTCTCTTTTTAAACGAGACACGGTCCGCGCCGCGAACTTGGTCTCATTCCTTTTCTCCGGTTCGTTCTTTTTTAATCATTTCTCGAATATGGAGCGTCGTTTTTATCGTTTTCCCGGTCGTTTGGGCCCGTCCCATTCATGCGAGAGCGGGTTGATTCGAGTTTTGAAGCGTTTTTGTTGTTTTCGAACAATTACGATGTCTCGTAAGCTTCGGCGTGTGTTGTTTACGTTTTTTTAAACCATTACGCAACCCAAGTTACGGCTCGGAATGACGACCCGCACTTAGCCGCTCCTCGGTCCGGTCTCGTTTGCGTGCGACGAATTTTAAATCGACTTCAAATATTCACTGCCCAAACTTAACTAGAGCAGACTGGAGTCTTACAAGAAAACATTTATCGTAGAGAAAATAGGGGCAAAAAAATAAATCGTTTATATCCCTAGATAAATAGGTTAGAGAATAAATTATAACTAAATTTAACTAAGTTATAACCAAACAAAAACGTTTATTCCTAGTTTAAGTATTTGGTGATCAATTTTTTGATTGAACATAAAACCAAAGAATACTAACTTAATTTGTAAAGAAGAGCCCCTCCCACCCAATGATCGCCTGCCTTCGCCGTAGGAGTATGCCTAGTAGTATTAGAAACGTATAGCGTTATCCATGTCAATAACTATGCCAGTACTTAGAGTTCTAAGATGCGCTTGTATGAAGTATGGGGTCAGGTAAATTAGATTAGTCAGGTAAATCAGTAAATTAGATTCTATCTATCTTCGAATCTAATTTTGAAAACACAAAACAGTCCGATGCTTTACTAAAACCGACATAATAGACAAAATACATAGATTTTTCAGTAAGTATTTATTTAGCGGTAGAGCTGTTTTCAGTTTAGAATCTTATTAAATCCAATTTAATTCTTTCCGGGTTCCGGATGGTCGGGCAGCTAGAAAGTGCCGGTCTAGGCAATAATGGCGAACTTTTTTTATCTTTTTAGCATTCCGCATTGGAAAGTAGAAAACTGAACTGTCATGGGATCACCTCGGTGTCTGTTCGTCACAGACATTTTAATTCGGAAACTATTACCTAAAGCTGTAAATCTGAAATGCAGCACAGTTTCAGTAACTGCCTCGTTGGTCTAGTGATTAGCATATTTGACCGCAGATCACGAGGTCCCGGGATCGATTCCCGGGTCGGGCAAATAATTGTTAGTTATTGGGTTTTTCTGTCACGAAGTTCTCAGTGCCAGCCCGGAGTTGGTGTTTCACCCCCGTGCCTCGGAGAGCTCGCTAAGCAGTCGGTCCCGGTTATTATCGCTAATGTGACAATAGTCGTTAAAGCCCGCCAACCCACATTATAGCAACGTGGCGGGTCTAAGCTCTAAATTCATCTCTCTTATGAGAAAAGAGGCCTGTGCCCAGCCGTGGGATGTTAAAAAGCTGTGGTGGTTTTTAAGGGTACCAAGTACCAACCTACTCCCGAACATTTAAGTTGACAACTGAAGTTATAAGTGTTGACGTCCTCCGTGGCGTAGTGGTGAGCGCTGTGGTCTTATAAGTGAGAGGTCCCAGAGTTCGATTCTGGCAGAGGCAATTTCGGAATTTATAATTTCTAAATTGTCCTGTCACTTCAACATACCTATTACCTACATACGTGTAGTATGTATAGTGTACATGTATGTATGTATGTATAGGTACAAGCAGAAAATATTTTTATAACTTTATTGTTTTTTAACCCCCGACGCAAAAACGACGGGGTGTTATAAGTTTGACGTGTCTGTGTGTGTGTGTGTGTGTGTGTGTGTGTGTGTGTGTCTGTTCCCCTGTGGCGCTCAAACGAGTGAACTGATTTGAATGCGGTTTTTTTGTTTGAAAGGTGAATTAGTCGAGAGTGTTGCTAACTATGGTTCATGAAAATCGATCCAAGATGGCCGCCGCTACAAAATTATGGACTACATATTTTGTCACAAGTCCCTTAATAATTATGGGTATCAAATGAAAGGGCTTGACTAGTGAAATAGCACTATGCAAATCCAAGATGGCCGTCGCCACAAAATGGCGAATGTCGGGGGTTTTTTTAATTTTTAATTTATACTTGTTACTTGTTGTATTTGCGTTTGAACTTTGAAGTCGGTTTTTTGGAAAGAAATTTTATTTTAAGTATACATTGTGGCCAATTCTGTTGTACACAATCTCTCTAAACCTAAACTAAAATGACAGGCCTAAATATATTCCTATCTCTTTCACAATGCTCCCCGCGGAAAAGGATAGCACTATTTTTAAACTTGTCAATTTAGTTTAGGTTTAGACATTGTGTACAACAGAATTGGCCACACTATGTGTAATTTTATATTATCAATTCCCAATCGATATAACTGAGTTGGGATCCGGAAGTCAAAGATGGTCATGCTGCTTACTTACTACTTGGTAGTTGGTACCTACTACCTACCTACCTCCAATATGAATTCACAATCGACAGTTCCTAAGTTTTTTTTTTATTTAATAATTACCATTAATTTTGGTGTATATTTTTACTACGGAACACTGACTGTGAAAGAGCCACTTGCTCGGTATTTTTATCTTTTTTATTTCGTATCGATCGCCAGCATCTATTTCTATCTGTTCTCAAACGGATTAACACTTGTCGCGCGTGGCGGGTCACTGAAGTGGAAATCCCTTGCGAAGGCGTCACTGTTTTTTTTTTGAAGTAACTTCAAGAAGCACTAATGTTCGAATAATCCTTTTAGTGTTAACGCCGCAAAGTAACACAGAATATTTAATTAAGTTAACAAGTAGGGAGTTCAGAATATAATATACAAAGTTCAGAATCTATACTAATAAATAAAATTGAAGTGTCTGTCTGTAATTTCGAAATAACTACCACATATTAAGCTCATATGGTTATTTGAACGATCATCATCATCATCATGATCAACCCATTACCGGCTCACTACAGAGCACAGGTCTCCTCTCAGAGTGAGAAGGGTTTTGGCCATAGTCCACCACGCTGGCCAAGCGGATTGGCAGACTTCACACACCTTTGAGAACGTTATGGAGAACTCTCAGGCATGCAGGTTTCCTCACGATGTTTTCCTTCACCGTTGAAGCAAGTGATATTTAAATACTTAAAACGCACATAACTCCGAAAAGTTAGAGGTGCGTGCCCGGGATCGAACCCACGACCTCCGATTAGAAGTCGGTCGTCCTAACCACTAGGCTATCACAGCTTGTGATAGTAGTTTGAACGATACCATAACCGAATCACACGTTTTTAAAATTTTTGTCTGTGTGTCTGTCTGTTTGAACGGGCTAATCTTCGGAACGGCTGAACCGATTTTGACGGGACTTTCACATACAAGTAGAGAATTAACCAGGGAGTAACATAGGCTACTTTTTTAACCGACTTTCAAAAAGGAGGAGTTGTGTTTTTCTACCTATGATGTACACCGAATACCGATATCTCCGAGATTTCTGAACCGATTTGCGTATTTTTTTTAATCGATAGAGAAACATTGCGACCCTGTTCTATAAAAAAATTGGATTCCAACTCCTCAATTCTGATGCTGTAGGGGACCTGGTCCCCAAAAGCAATGGTATTTAGAAACTTTCGGTTATTTAAATTGATATTGGGGGTACCAATTAAAGACTTTATAGTAAAACTAGCTTTTGCCTGCGGCTTCGCCCGCGTGAATTTCGGTTTTTCACAAATCCTGAGGGACAAGTAGATTTCTGGTCCACCCGCACCCCGCCGCGCGGCGGCGTACCGCGGTACCGCGTACGACGGGCGCAGGGCGCAGGGGCGCGCGGCGCGGGGAGTTCCGTGCAGCGCGAGCGTCGCGGTCGGCCGCGCCGTCGCGCGCAGCGAAAATACCTATCAGGGCGTTTTTTACCGATTTCAACACAACTCCTTTTTTGAAAGTCGGTTAAAAAAGTAGCCTATGTTACTCCTTGGTTAATCCTCTACTTGTCTGTGAAAGTCCCGTCAAAATCGGTTCAGCCGTTTCGAAGATTAGCCCGTTCAAACAGACAGACAGACAGACAAAAATTTTAAAAACGTGTGATTCGGTTATGGTTTCGTTCAAATAACCATATGAGCTTAATATGTGGTAGTTATTTCGAAATTACAGACAGACACTTCAATTTTATTTATTAGTATAGATATAGATGAACTCGAGTAGGTACATATCCAACTCCTCAACCCTGATGCTGTAAGGAATTGCATTCCTAAATCGTGGGGATCCCGCGGGATTTTTCCGTTTTGGGGACGGGTTACTACTTACAGCTTACTACAAAATATCATCTACAAATAGGCTACTTTTTGTTCTGGAAAATCAAAGGTTCCCACGGGATTTTTGAAAACCTAAATCCACACGGGCAAAGCCGTGGGCATCTTCTAGACATAAATAAATTGTGCAAAGCCCTTTCCATTGCTCTGAACTTAAGCCTACCGACTACCGTCTACCGACAAGGTACCTACCTAGCCATAGTCGTCTTTTCAACCGATTGACGCCCACTGTAGACTCTTTCTCATTCACTCTTTTGTGCCGCTTACTGATTCGAATCCAGAGGAAGCTGAGCTTTAAAAACTTTCGCGAATATAGGACGAAACGATACTGCTAACGCCATCTATCGACAACTTTTAGAATGACTTTTTAACATTTACTTTTTTAACCCCCGACGCAAAAACGGCGGGGTGTTATAAGTTTGACGTGTATCTCTCTGTGTGTGTGTGTGTGTGTGATTTGAATGCGGGTTTTTTGTTTGAAAGGTGAATTGAATTAGTCGGGAGTGTTTTTAGTTATGTTTCATGAAAATCGGTCCAAGATGGCCACCGCCACAAAATGGCGAATGTCGAGGGTTTTTAAATTTTCAATTCATATACAAATTAGCCCTTGACTGCGATGTCACCTGATGGTAAGGGACGATGCAGTCAAAAATGGAAGCGGGCTAACATGGCAGGTTGGCCGGTTTCTACTAAGTACCTACCCGGCATCGTGATCGTATCTGAATGCTAATTGTTTAACGGCACAGCTTTGTCGGTAGGGTGGTATCTAGCCACGGCTGACGTCTTCCCACCACAAGAATATAAATTCCAAAATTGCCTCTGCCGGGAATCGAACCCAGAACTTATAAGCCACAGCATTCACCACTGCGCCACGGAGGTCGCCGAACTACTTCTTCCTACCTATTCGCTGGCACTTAACGAGACGCAATAAAAATCAATTACTATCTACTAGTTGCCTATAATTTGAGAGTACTTATTTACAATTGCCCGTCCGTCCGTCCATCTGTCTAAATGTTCTTATCGCGTGTGAAGTGCGCAAGCAACGTGTGGGCAACATGTGATTTTGGACAGGAACGTTAATTTTACATTAGGAAAGTAGTAAGTACAAAGAGGTGCCATATTTCATACATAGAGGCGGTAATAGTGGTACGTAGTACCAGCCCCGGATCTTCAATTTTTTCGAGGCGGGGCAAAAACTGAAAAATGCCGCCCCCACCAATATTTTCGGTATACACCAGTATTGGTCACCAGTATAAACTACCCATTTTACACGCTTTATTTTTTAAATATTTTCTATAGTTACATTTTGAAAGTGGACTAAAATTGTTTTTTTTTTTTTTTTAATTTAAGAATTGGACAATTTTCTACCGCGATGTTGGGGATATTGCTCATTTTACGAGTAGAAATTAGAATTATAGGCAAATTTAAATAAATTGAAATATTTTGAATTTTCAGGATTTGTAAATCTATACTAATACTAGATTCTGCCCGCGGCTTCGCCCGCGTAAATTTCGGTTTTTCACAAATCCCAAGGGAATCGTGGATTTCCGGCTCCCGTTCCCGCTCCCTTTTCCAAACTTTATACCTACTTTCAAGGAAGTTTGCTATAGTAATCTACCTATAGCTGTAGATATATATTTCGTTTTTATCAAAATCCCGTGGGAACTGTGGATTTTTCCAGGATAAAAAGTGCATACGCATACAGATGCATGCAACTATTGTAATAATGTGCTATGTGAGCGTGATTTACCTAAGAACAGTCAACGCCATCTATCGCGTTTTTGGAAGTCTATATCTATTTTAGTCCCACAGGAATACTTTTCCGGGATAAAAAGTCTATGTTTTAAGTCAGGGCATAATCTATCTCCATTCAAAATTTCAGCCAAATCGGTTCAATAGTTGCGGCGTGATTGAGTAACAAACATCCAAACATACAAACATCTAAACATCCAAACATCCAAACATCTAAACATCCAAACATCCACACTTTCACATTTATAATATTAGTAGGATAATAAAGCGGAAGAGTTTGTTTGTTTGAACGCGCTAAACTCAGGAACTACTGGACCGATTTCAAAAATTCTTTCACCGTTGGATATGTACGTGATCCTTGAGTGCTATAGGCTATATATATTATGCACCACGGGCGAAGCCGGGGCGGACCGCTAGTAATATGGCCTAAAAATGTCGTTTTATGTTTAAATGACATTTTCACAAAAAGGGGGGTAAGGGAGTGCACCTCCATCTCAGCACTCCAATTGTCAACCTCACCTGCACGTGGTGCCCCCTGCTAATCAACAGACGAGGCTCTGACGACCGACAAATGGCGGTATAACCATTTCATATCGGCTAGACTACAAAAATGACAAGGGCCGATGTCGGGCAGCAGCGACATCGGTACAATAGTCTAGCCCTGCGATCGCCAACCCGCCTGCCCAGCGTGGCGATTATGGGCATACCCTTGCAATTCATGGATTGTAAAATAAAGCCACAGCCCCTAGTCCCCGGCGGCCCCGCTATTCCTAGCTCTGGGGTTACGGTAACGGCGGGGCAGGGGGTGTCAAGAATCTCCGGAAGAGATTCCGCTGCCAACCCCGACGACTGGACCTGGCAACATATAACGCACGCACTTTGAGGACCGACGAAAAGATCATCGAGCTGGAAGAAGCAGTGAGCAAGTTGAATTGGGGTGTCATAGGGTTATCTGAAGTCCGAAGAGAGGGGGAGGACTCGATAATCCTTAAATCCGGCAACTTGTTCTACTACCGGGAGGGTGATCAACAATCCCAGGGTGGTGTTGGGTTCATCGTCCACAGGTCCCTCGTTAACAACATTGTGCAAGTCGAAAGTGTGTCGAGCAGGGTAGCGTACCTTATACTCAGAATAACCAAACGGTATTCGCTGAAGGTCATACAGGTCTACGCACCGACATCGACACATCCCGACGAGGAGGTAGAGGTCATGTATGAGGATATATCAAAAGCCATGCATGCCTCTAATACCTACTACAATGTTGTGATGGGGGATTTCAACGCAAGGCTGGGTAAGCGAAGCGGTGAAGAGTTGAAAGTGGGACAATTTGGCTATGGGCGACGGAACCGTAGGGGCCAAATGTTGGCCGACTTCATGGAGAAAGAAGGCCTCTATATGATGAACTCTTTCTTCGAGAAGCGGCCACACAGGAAGTGGACCTGGATGAGTCCCGATGGTTCTACGAGAAATGAGATTGACTTCATCATGTCTACCAAACGGCATGTATTCAATGATGTCTCTGTGATCAACAGGGTAAAAACCGGCAGCGATCACCGTATGGTAAGAGGCACATTGAATCTCAACATAAAGCTTGAAAGGGCCAGACTGATGAAGTCAACGCTCCGACCTTCTCGTGCCCATATCCAGAACCCCGAGAGCTTCCAACTCGCATTGCAAAACCGATTCGCTTGCCTGGCAGATTGCGATTCTGTGGACGAACTGAACAACAGGCTGGTGGAAACTGTCCATGCGGTTGGGTCTAGGTTCTTTAAGACCCACCGTAGAAATAGAACCAAAAAATTCTCAGACCATACTCTCAGTCTCATGGAACAGAGACATGAAATGAGACTGCAGTCTTCAGCAGATGCGTCTGCTTACCGGCAGATTAATAGGCAGATCGCCAAAGCGCAAACACGCGACTTACGTAACTTTAATACAGAATGTATTAAAGATACGATCGAGAGAAACAAAGGCTCAAAAGTCTTCGCGAGAGATCTGTCTATCGGTCATAGCCAGCTAACGCGACTGAAGACCGACAGCGGTAGTCTCATTTCGTCTAAACCTGAGATTTTGAGAGAGGTCGAGAAGTTCTACGGACAGCTGTACACGTCAACACAGAAGCCTGTTGAAGATTTGGCTAAAGATCCCAGAGCCAAATTGACCCGACACTATACCGAAGATATCCCGGACGTCAGCCTATACGAGATTAGTATGGCTCTCAAAAAACTTAAGGACAACAAGGCGCCAGGTGATGACGGAATCACAGCAGAACTCCTGAAAGCAGGTGGAAAACCGGTTCTTAAAGTCTTTCAGCGATTGTTCAATTCCGTCATCGACAAGGGCATAACGCCAGAGGCATGGCACAGAAGCGTGGTGGTTCTTTTCTTCAAAAAGGGCGATAATACCCTGCTGAAGAATTATAGACCCATCTCGCTGCTGAGCCATGTCTATAAGTTGTTCTCAAGAGTCATTACGAATCGTCTCGCTCGTAGGTTCGACGACTTCCAGCCTCCCGAACAAGCCGGGTTCCGAAAAGGCTTCAGTACCATAGACCACATTCATACGCTGCGGCAGGTTATACAGAAGACCGAAGAGTATAACCGGCCACTTTGCTTAGCGTTTGTGGACTATGAGAAAGCCTTTGATTCGGTGGAAACTTGGGCTGTATTGAGATCACTGCAGAGATGCCGGATCGACTATCGGTACATCCAAGCGCTGAAGTGTTTGTACGAAAACGCCACTATGTCAGTTCGTATACAGGACCAGACTACGAGGCCAATCCAATTGCAGCGAGGAGTGCGTCAGGGAGATGTTATCTCCCCGAAGCTATTTACCGCTGCGTTGGAAGACGTCTTTAAGCTTCTGGATTGGAGCGGACTTGGCATCAACATAAACGGCGAGTACATCACTCACCTACGGTTTGCCGATGATATAGTCGTGATGGCAGAGACTCTGGGAGACCTCAATACAATGCTCAATGATCTCAGCAGAGTTTCTCAACAGGTGGGCCTAAAAATGAACATGAGTAAGACGAAGATCATGTCTAATGCTCATGTTCCGCTCCACCCGGTAATTGTTGAGAACTCAGCACTCGAAATTGTAGACGAGTACATATACCTGGGACACACGGTCCAGCTAGGTAGGTCCAATTTTGAGAAAGAGATCGACCGCCGAATCCAACTCGGCTGGGCAGCGTTCGGGAAACTTCGAGATGTCTTTTCGTCCAATATCCCTCAGTGTCTGAAGACGAAAGTCTTCGAACAGTGCGTGTTGCCAGTGATGACTTACGGATCTGAGACATGGTCGCTAACAATGGGCCTCATAAGAAGGCTCAGGGTCACTCAGCGGGCGATGGAGAGAGCTATGCTCGGAGTATCCCTGCGGGATCAAATCAGAAATGAGGAGATCCGCAGGAGAACCAGAGTCACCGACATAGCTCATCGAGTCGCGAAGCTGAAGTGGCAATGGGCGGGGCACATTGCACGAAGAACCGATGGACGTTGGGGTCCCAAGGTGCTTGAATGGCGACCTCGCACCAGCAAACGAAGCGTAGGTAGACCCCCCACTCGATGGACAGACGATCTCAAGCGAGTCGCTGGTAGCCGCTGGAATCAGGCGGCACAAGATCGTGTGCTGTGGCGATCCTTGCAAGAGACCTATGTCCAGCAGTGGACGTCCATTGGTTGAAACGAACGAACGATGTTTAAATTAAAGTTAATTATATTTACTACAACATCTTTTCATACTTAACAACTTCACCTGTAAAATGAGTATTTTCCCCAACATCGGAGATTAAAATTGACCAAACCTTAAAATTTAACTTTTTTGGAAATAATTGTCAAGTTTTGAAGAGCTGTATCTCAGTAAATATTGAGTTTTCAGAGCTGGTTTTAGTCTTAAATTGTAGCAATTTTAGTTTACTTTAGAAAAGTATTGAAACATTTTTTTGAAAACGCATAGTTTAGGACTAATATTGAAAAATCCAAAAAAAGTGCAAAAAATTCGCGGTTTTTCGAGTGCTGCAAAGTTAGCACAGGTCTTTCGAAGCTGCAAAATTAGATTAATACTACTGGTAGTAGTCCTAACATCATATTAAAAAATCAGAACTTGCCGTTTGATTGTGATTTTAATGTAAGATTTGACTAGCGTAGTAGATTCGGCGTGATTCATGGCCAAGATTATAGACAGACAGACAAAAACGAAAAATTACAGTTTTAGGTTCAGTATCTAGACGCGCGGCAGCGCGTCCGGCAAGTTCCGCGGCCGTGACGTATGCCAGTGTGTCTATTTACACGAACTATTTCAAGCTGTTTTGACCCCCCTCATAACTCTGGTTTGCGTGATAGTAATCTTACGAATCGATTATACAATGTAATACAAAATTGGACTTGTAACAGTTTAAAATATGTACCTACCAATTACAGTGGCGGATTAGATGTCGACAGCACTCTAGGCAGCACCTCATCGGCGCCCCTGATTGACTGAACTAGCAGCTAGTTCTGATTTTTTAATATGTTGCTAGGACCAATAAAAGTCGTGTAGATATAGGTAGGTACTAATCCAAGTTTGCAGCTTCGAAAGACCTGCAGTGCTAACTTTGCAGCACCTGCTTACCTAATTTTGGCGCCCGTTGTAATCTCGCGCCCCTAGGCATGTGCCTAGCTTGCCTTATGGATAATCCGCTATAATTGACCTATTGATTATTTTACTACTATACTGCGCGTTCAATCATCGCAAAATTTCGATAATGCTGTACTCAGCATTTTGAATTTGCCGCCCTCTGATTCTGCCGCCCGGGGCACGGGCCCCGGCCTGCCCCCCCCTAGATCCGGGCCTGCGTAGTACTATTATATGTATATTCTGTGATAGTGGCTAGAAGCGGATACAAGTTAGATTAAACATTAAGTTTAACGTTACGTTAAGTTACGTTAACCAAACATTAACGTTCGCGTTACGTTACCTAAAATTAACACAAGCGTTACAGCAAAATATTAGCGTTACTAATGTTACTATACTATTAGCATTAACATTATTATGATCCTTTCTTGTAATCTCTCTAGTAAGTAGTAGGTACGGGGTACCTAGTTAATATCACTATCTTTATCTTACGATGCAACTTAAATAGTACCTATTGTAGCTAACTACCTTAAAGAAATAAATATTTATTGTTAGGTATTACTACAATTATGTACACAAGGGTAACTGATAACTTGGTAAGATTTGACATTAATTGATAGTTTTTTTACTACAAATCTATTATTTTTTTGCAATAAAACTGATTATGTTTACATAAACATACTTATTATCTAAACTATATATTAGTTCTATTACCTACGTTCGTCGTTGTGTAATTTGGTTGAGGCATCGATGTGGTTGAAGCGCTTTTTATTACGCTTGATGATCTGCATCTCTCAACGGCATGGCAGTCATGGCACCTCTATCTATCTATCTATATAATATAATAAAACTGTAACAGATCCAATTCTGTACATTGAAGATATTTTCAAAATTTTTATTGGAGGGCACTCCATAATCGATACTGAAGCCAAAACTGCAATTTTTTTCATTTTTGTCTGTCTGTCTGTCTGTCTGTCTGTCTGTCTGTCTGTCTGTCTGTCTGTCTGTATCTTGGCCGCGCATCACGCCGAAACTACTGAATGGATTCGAATGAAACTTGGTACGATTTGAGTTTATACTCCGAGGTAGGACATAGGATACTTTTTATCCCGAAATTCAGCACGGTTCCCTTGGGAGAGGGGATGAAAGTTAAAACGTGTATTTAGCTGTAATTCATTAACGCGTTGTTCGATTTCACTCATTCTTTTTTTGTTAGAAAGGTAGTACTTTAAGTATTGTCCCGTAAATATTTCAAGGTCATAGGTTTTTTAGTTTAGAAATGACAGACATTTATTGGGTTCCAATAACTTGGGACCCGGATCTTTGTACGTACGGCTTATTTTAAACTGGCGTGCGTTTAAATTTATGTTTGTCGTTCTGTCTGTTTGTTCCAGCTGATCTCCGAAACGGCTGGATCGATTTTAATGGAACTTTCAATGTTATAAGGAGTAACAGGCTGCATTTAGTTTAGGTACATAAAAGAATTATGGGATCCGATCCGATCCTATATAAAACCTATAAACACGCGAACGAAGTCGCGGGGTCAGCTAGTTAAGTATAAAACTCATTGGCATCTACCTAAGTAGATTTTTTATTGATAAGTGGGTAGTGTACCTACTACCTACCTACCCTATAGGTGTATGTGATTTCATTTTTATTCAGGCCATTTTTATATACCTACTTACCAGTTACCTTTATAACCGGTTGTCTAGATAACTGGAAGTTTAATATACCTAGTAAGACTAACTTAATTACTTTATCATAATGTAGCTTTCAATTATGTTTTTTCTTATACAAGTACCTAAGGTACTTACTTACGTTTTTCAGTTGTACCAAACACAAATTACATACGAGTATTACTAGTAAATAAAACTAAGGTCAGCCAGGGTATCTTTTTAAAGCCTACTTTACGCTTCACTTGCTTGTAAAATATATATTATTAAAAAAAAAAACATTTTATCTTTTTCGAGGAATTAAAGGCTTAGACTTAGGTAGGTCTTAGGTAGGTACCTCGGTAACCAGTAAATTCAATCTCCGATGTCCGATCAAAGACATCTTAAATATGCGCAGCTTTTATGCCTTCACAGTATTTAATAAATGGCAAAGCGCTAACAAATACCTACCTACCTGATTCTAAGAACGTCTGTAGGTCGAATATTTAGCATAATTCTCAAAAGCTCATAAAAAGCTAAAGGTCACAGCGCGAGCGTCCCTATGGTTACGTCAGATATGTGTCTGATTAAGTATACCTACCTAAATAATATTATTACCTCTATCTAATAAAATGTTACCTCTCAAGTCTCAACTAATTAGGTAGGTCCTACAAGGGGTTAATCTGTGGTCCTACCTAAGTTACCTTATAAGTAAATAAAGTACCTAGGTACCTACTTACCTATTGGCATAAGACATAGCATTTCGATTTTCGATGGGAAGGCATAGACAATAGACGTTTATTAATGAAGTATGGAAGATGACACGCAAAATCGTGAAGCGTTCCACAATTTTGGGGTATAAGTGTCCCAAATTCCACCTATATGGCCAAAGTCAACCTCACCTGCGCGCGGTGCACCCTGCCAATATGCTAACGAGGCCCTGACGCTCTCAGTCCCCTCTACGGGTCGTTGTGCCTGATACCACACAACTTAATCTAGATGGTATACCTAACCGCTTTGTGGTAGGATTCTACCTCGAATCCACCACAGTGTGGCTATAGCGACCACACTTCAGCCGTAATCTGCCGCAAAGCATACGATGTGTTCCGGCAGCGAGCTGTATAACCCCTTCCTCAAAAGCCGGAAACGCATTATGGTGGTTCCTCAGGTGCTGCAAATGTTCATTTGTGGCGGTAATCACTTAACATCAGGTGACCAAGCGGGTCACCTCGTTGCTCGTTTGTCCGAAATTATTATTAAAAACGGAAACGGTCGACGGACATAGTCTATTTTTGTCCCGGGAAATCTAAGGGGACCTAGGGGATTTAAAAAACTGAAATCCATGCGGAATAAGTCGCAACACATAGATCGATAGTTGTTGAAGAATAAATCGTAATTCAAGCTACTATTCGTACCTTTTAAAATCGCTTTACTTTTAACAGTTCTGCTATCGGCCATCATCAGACTGGCTAATATAACAATATGCTTTCTAAAAAAACCCAATTTTGGTTGCATTGTCGTGCACGGCGCCTACTTTGAGAGTTTAATTTCTTATCAATGGTGCCACCAAGTGCCGTTATCTAATTTTCTGAGCCCCGACCGTGGCCAATCGCCTTTGGTGATTGCTCTCCGAAAAGTTTTAGAGGAATAGATCGATTGAACTTTTCAAATCACCAATATTGTGTGGGACAAACGAATAGGTAAGAATTAGGTAGGTAGATAGATAATTAATATTCGCGAGCTTGATGACCACAGTCCCGACTCCCGAGGGTCAGCGGATTTGAAGTTTTGATGCAGGATTAGATTTCCTAACCTGCAAATGGGTAAGTACGTTATAACCGTCCTAACGTACGTCTTATAACTACATACCTAAATAATTTGAACTAGGTGGGTAATCCTAACATTACTTCAGTATAGGGGGGCTGCGAGACGGGCATTGCCATAACAACCACCACGTTGTTTTGCCAATTCTGTTTAATCATTTTACTCGTATTCCATTTTTAACGGAACTAGGCATAGCCGGGCGCATTCAGATATACCTTTTATATCCACCGGGTTAACGTTTAGAAACGAAACTCAATAGCGCTTTATAACTACGTTATGGTTCGTTTTTTAAAAAGAAAGCATAATATGCTTGAACGCTATTAGGCTGTATGGCCTGTGCGTTGGTTTGAGTTTGCATAAAAAATTTAAAATCCAGACTCATTATATAAATAAATCAGTATGGGTTGGTGTAGGCATGTTCTTTTTTTAAAAAGCCTACTTAACGATTGACGAGTAGGTACCTAGTATTTTTGAAGAACGCTCTTTCATAACCTAACACGACTTTGAATTTCAGACTCATGGTCCGAAATGCTAATTCCTGTTAAGTATCTGAGATGCCGCCGGCTTTGAAATAATGCCGTTGGTCTAGTTAGTATCCGATGATAAAAGTATCGCAAAAAAAAAACATTCGCAACCAAGAAGGTTAAATAGATCGCAACAATCAAATAGTAGGTATTTCTTTGCTTTTAAAAAACTGCAGGCGTTTACAAAGTATTGCAGTACCTATTTCCTATTATTTAGCGGTGATAAAATTGTAATTTCACGTCCGGTTGCAAACTAAAACTACAGACCACGAAAAATAAGACTAAAACTGCACATATAAACCAATAGTATTATAATTAAGGGCTGTGTCTTCTATGTAACAGGTAACAATTATAAACAAATAATGCCATAAAATCTCAAAAACTAATCTATACAATTTTTTTTTTATTAGTCCACAAAACTGACACATTGTTATTATGATACTTAAACTATTGTTACAAAAAATTTTTGTCAAACAATGTGGTCTTCTTGAAGTGGACATTACATGCGTAAAATATAAAATACAAGGTACCTAATAAGTGTAAAAAGATGACTTAACTAGTTATAGCTTAATAGAACAATACAAGAAAAATGAAATAAAAACGTACAATATTAAAAAGTTAGTTTATGTGTGGTAAGCTTATTTTTAATGTTTGGTATGCTGTCACAGAAGATATCTACGACATCTCTATAACAATTCGCGAGGAACTGCATTCTATACTGTGGACTGAGTTTACCGAGTTCGCTTCTGATTTGAGGTAAACTAAATGTCTTACGATTGTGTAAGCGACAACTGACACGAGGCAAGACGAAATCTAAGCGTTCAAGTAATTCAGGTGCATCAATGAAACCTTTTATCAATTTTGAAAGAAAAATGATGTCAGCAATCTTTCTGCGATCCATGAGGGATTGCATTTTAAAGTACGAGAGCCGAGAATCATACGTAAACAATGTTTTACACTTGAAATCTTTTTAAGATAGCTGATATAGAAAACGTTTTTGGATTCGTTCTATTTTATCGATATGAATCTGATATCCTGGATTCCATACCGTGCTACAATATTCAAGGATGCTACGAACAACACTGTTGAAGACAAGTATTATAGATAAACTTGGATCGTTAAATATTTTCATTTGTCTAAAAACTTAGTCCTGATAACTTTGATGCTTTAGATGTTATATGCTCGTCATGTGACAATTTCCCGTACAATAAGAACTTTTTTGCTATGAGAGTATTTTTTGCTTTTAAAAAACTGCAGGCGTTTACGAATGTCTACGCAATTTCCGAACGTTCATGAGTTAGACTGTGGCATAGACAAAGTATTCTGTGGTCGGTGGTCGTAGTGCTTACAGCTTACTGAACGAAAGTTAAAACTTCAAAAAATAAAAAAATAAAAATTCTCGAGTGCTGGTTGTTAGATGGTTGTTAGTGAATAGTGTTTCTCAATAAAATATTAATTAATTAAACAATAATCATGTTATCCAGCCTCAAGACTGGAGTTCAAGGTTTGGTACGTTTAACCTAAGAGCCACAAAATGCTTCAAGTTCAAATTGTTATTAATATGCGTTACATAATAACGAAGTGACAGATAGAAATCGACAAGAGAAGTTGATTTTGTGATTTTTTCAGTGGAGAGTGTCGTCTAGAGCTCTTCAGACCACAGCAAACCTTCAGCATGATAGCCTGTACGTGCACCGTGACACTCCAGAAGATAATCCCAGTATACCGTTTGAATTTACGGCTGAAAATCAAAAGGTAGATGTTTTTGACATTCATTTGTTTTGAATCTACTTTGGTACGTTCTCTTTTTAAAATACCAAGTTAAACCACTTTAATTATTAACGTAATAACTACTGCATATTTACGACAAATCATAATAGGTATCCTACGTAAAAATAGCAAAGAAAGTTAACCTCTAAACTGCAAGCTAGGTATTTCCAAATTCGCTTTTTGAACTAATAAAGTAATTATCAATAAAAGTGAGTTTTCAATAAAAGAGTAATTTCAAGCAAATTGACCACCAAAGTTTCTTAGCTAATTAAAATTTCGTATAAATTCCAGCGTGCAGATGCCCTCCTAAACATATACCCTGAAGGTCACAAGAGGGGGGCAATGATTCCATTGTTGGACCTGGCCCAGCGTCAGAACGGTGGCTGGCTGCCTATCTCCGCCATGCATAAAGTTGCCGATATGCTCAACCTGCCCAGGATGAGGGTGTATGAAGTGGCTACTTTTTATACCATGTTTATCAGGTAAGACTATGCCTAGGCTCACCAGCATTATTAAAAATACATACAAACTTTCAACCCCTATTAAACCCCCTTAGGGGCTGAATTTTCAAAAATACTTTCTTAGCAAATGCCTGCGTCATAATAGCTATCTGTATGCCAAATTTCAGCCCGATCCATCCATGTAGTTTGAACTGTGTATTGATAGATCAGTCAGTCAGTCACCTTTTCCTTTTATATATTATACTAGCTTCTGCCTGCAGCTTTGCCCGTGTGAATTTCGGTTTTTCACAAATCCTGAGAGAATTGTGGATTTCCGGTTCCAGTTCCCGCTCCCTTTTCCAACCTTTATACCTACTTTCAAGGAAGTTTGCTATAGTACTATAGCTGTAGCTATAGATTGCGGTTTTTTCAAAATCCCGTGGGACCTGTGGATTTTTCCAGGATAAAAAGTAGCCTATGTGTTAATCCAGGTTATAATCTATCTCCATTCCAAATTTCAGCCAAATCCATCCAGTAGATTTTGAGTGATTAACAAATATCCAAACATCCACACTTTCACATTTATAATATTATTAGTAGGATTTAGATTAGGTAGTGTCAGTTGTGCCAATTCTGTTGTACACAATCTCTAAACCTAAACTAAAATGACAGGTCTAAAGTTCCTATCTCTTTCACAGTGCTCACTGCGGAAAAGGATAGCAATAGATTTAGACCTGTCATTTTAGTTTAGTTTAGAGAATTGTGTACAACAGAATTGGTGACAACAGATTGTGTACAACAGATTGTATACAACAACAGATTGTGTACAACAGTGTGTACAACAGATTGTGTACAACAGAATTGGCCACACTGTGGCCAATTCTGTTGTACACAATCTCTAAACCTAAACTAAAATGACAGGTCTAAATTTATTCCTATCTCTTTCACAGTGCTCATTGCGGAAAAGGATAGCAATAGATTTAGACCTGTCATTTTAGTTTAGGTTTAGAGATTGTGTACAACAGAATTAGCCACAGTATCAGTATAATATTAGTGTCAGTGTCAGTATCAACAAATTAGAAACATTTGATGGATCCAACTTGATTTTTTGTTAATTTCAGACGACCAATCGGCAAATACCATCTACAAGTGTGCACCACAACACCATGCTGGTTGCGAGGTTCCGATGCAGTGCTGAAGACGATCATCGAAGCAACCGGCTGTCAAGTTGGTGGTAACAGTCCTTGTGGAAAGTTCTCCGTTTCTGAAGTAAGGATATAGTTATAGTCTAATTTTTAATTCGGTGGAATTCTGACAGTTGTTATTTAAAAATAGAATAAGTTATTTGTATGAAAAACAGGGTTACCCACCTGAAGTTCGATTTTACCCCAAACTAAAGTACCAGAAGTATATGTCAGGCATTTGTCATGTCTACTTGAATCAATTCATTTTTATTTATATGTAAGTTTTGAATTTACTATCTTTTTTGTGGGGACTGTTTTATCGCTGGTAACATTGAGAATCGTCAGAATTCCACAGAATTAAAAGTAAGGCAATGCATAAATCAATAGCGGATGTGAGTGACTGCTACCAAAAACGAAGACAGATATAATATAATAATAGTGATGATTACTGATGAGATTCAACAAAAAACAAAAATGAAAAAAATTTCAAAAAAAAGTTCGCAATGCAATGTAATTAGCTAGTGCTCGAGATCAATGAACTTTGGGTAAATATCTAAAGTTGTCACCGCATTTTGCACGGTATTCATCGCCAGTTTGAAAAATATTAAATACTAAACCACTAAGCTATATACTAATACTAAACTATATATTAAATACTAAACCAACAAGTATAATGTTACGAATGAACCTTATTACTAGCGCAATAAGGTTCATAATCGCTCGTCACCTAATAAATACCTAACAACCCATGATGTAAACAACAAACGCGGCTGTTCTGGAATAAACATCGATAGGGGTGGAACTTTCTAGAAAACGCTTAGTCACGCGGTAACGGGTATATAAAGGGACCGGCGAGCTGACGGAAGGCAGTTCAGTTCTGAGGACCGAGCGAAGTACAAGCGAAGGAAGCGATCACAAGCGAAGAGGATTGGAAGCGAACAAGCGTGAAGTGGAAGTCTACAAGAAGATCAGGAGTACCAAGTGGAATACGGAAGTGCGGAATAAAGTCTGATCAAGGGTCACCAGGTGTTTTATTCCAAATCTTCGAACCCCAGCACGTAACAATTGGTGACAGAAGTGCGATTTGGAAGCTATGCCATTGACTCCGAGAGACGACTTCGGCAGCGAGGGTGTCAAGACCAGGGCCCAGCGTGCAGCGGAATCCAGCCGAGCACCTGTGGAGGAGCACCTGGAGGAACCAGCACCTGGTGGGTCCCCCCAGCTGGCCCCGCCCACTGGCCACACCCACCAGGCCACGCCCCTTGAGACCACGCCCACCCAATCGGAGGCCCCGCCCACTGGCCACGCCCACCAGACCACGCCCCTTGAGACCACGCCCACTCAGCCAGAGGCCCCGCCCACTGGCCACACCCACCTGGCCACGCCCACTGAGCAAGCCACGCCCACCGTTGACTTGTCGAGTTTGATGCGGATAATGCAACAACAGTTTGCAGCGATACAGGAAAATCAAGATTGCAAATTTGCAGCAATACAGGAAAATCAAGATTGCAAATTTGCAGCGATACAGGAAAATCAAGATTGCAAATTTGCAGCGATACAGGAAAATCAAGATTGCAAATTTGAAGGGGTGCAGCGGACTGTTTTGTCGGCCGTTCACGAAGTCGGCGGCATGGTGGCTAAATTGCGAAAAGAGTTGGACCTCATGGACGAGCGAGTCACCTGCCTAGGAACGGACATAGATGGTGTGAAGACTGGCCTCAACGAGCTACAGAAAAAGGTGATACGTCTTGAAACGACAAGACTAACGTCAAGTGGAGCGATGGGCGCAGTTCAGGGACCTAATGTTAAGGTACCCCCATACGACGGTAGCACCTCCTGGCCCGCGTACCGGCAACAGTTTCAGACTGTTGCTACTGCCAACGGATGGACGGACGAACAGTGCTTGACTGCCCTCACTGTCGCATTGAGAGGGCAGGCTCTAACTGTTCTGGAGGCCTTTCCTACTTCAGGCTGTGGATACAAGGAACTGTTGGATGCACTCGAATCCAGGTATGGGGAGCGACATCTGGAGCATGTGTTCCGCGCCCAGCTGCGCGATAGAGTCCAGCGATCTGGAGAGGGTCTCCAGCAATGGGCGTTGGAAATAGATAAGCTTGTGCGGAAAGCTTATCCATCGGTCGACGATAAGATGGTAACCGCAAACATCGTGCAAGCTTTTGTCGATGGAATTAAAGACCTGGAGGTAAGAGCTGCCGTGAGGCTTGGTCACCATGCCTCATTAAAAGAAGCATTGGCGCATGCCTTAGAGGTCGAAGCAGTTCGACACGACATTCGTCAGACTCACAGACTACGTGAAGTTGTCGAGGAGGTGCAAGAGGTTAAGACCTCATTCAGGAAGAACTTTGGCGCTGTGTGCTATAGATGCGGTGAGAAAGGGCATTTGCAGCTGAATTGCCCACAGAAAGAGTCGCAGATGTCCCGACTAATGAAAATAGAGAAACGGTTGGAGGAGCTTGCGAAGAGAGGTGAGGATGCAAGGTCTCAAAATCAGGGAAACTAGTAACAGCCAGGACTAAGGGGCGAGTACTGGCTGGCACGGAGGGAGCCCCAGCAACGGTTATCTCACAGGTATGCGATGGGAAAAATTTAGCAATGCCAAGCATGGATAAATCAGGTTCTTGGAAGGATCCTACAGTCTATGAGCTTCTTAAAGACTGCAAAAGCAACCTGACTTATTCACAAAGCATCAAGGCAAAGAAGTTTCTATTACGCTACGCGGACATCTTTTCTAGTCAAGAAGGAAACCCAGGGAGAACATCGTTAGTACAGCATAGAATCGATACCGGAAATGAGGGACCCATCCGTCAGCGGGCGAGACGGCTACCAATCGCGAAGGAAAAAGAAGTTGAGGATATGCTGAAAGAAATGGAAAGGAACAAAATAATAGAACAATCCGCAAGTCCCTGGTGCTCACCTGTTGTGCTTGTGAAGAAGAAAGATGGAAGCACACGGTTCTGCGTGGACTATAGGCGGCTCAATGACATCACAAAGAAGGATAGTTACCCGCTACCTAGAATCGATGACACTCTGGATACTTTGAGTGGCATGAAATGGTTTTCGACTCTAGACCTAAAATCAGGTTACTGGCAAGTAGAAATCCATCCAAAAGACAAGGAGAAGACAGCGTTTTCAACGGGAAAAGGATTATGGCAGTTTAATGTTATGCCTTTTGGATTGTGCAACGCACCTGCCACCTTCGAACGACTCATGGAATGTGTGCTAGCAGGTTTAGTAGGAGATGCCTGCTTGGTGTATCTAGATGACGTCGTTATCATGGGGCGAGACTTCGAGGACCATTTGCAAAACATGGAGCGAGTCTTCGCCAAAATACATGGGGCAAACTTAAAACTTAACCCGAAGAAGTGTCAGCTATTCAGGAAAGAAGTGAATTATCTCGGCCATGTCATCACAAGTGAGGGCATCCAGACTGACCCGGCGAAAGTTGAAGTGGTTAAAAAATGGCCTACCCCTAAAGACAAGACAGAGGTAAGGGCATTTTTGGGTTTGTGCTCTTACTACAGGCGTTTCGTCAAGGGGTTTTCTGAGATCGCAAAACCGTTACATAGACTGACGGAAGAGAAAAGACCATTTTGTTGGGATGAAGCCTGTGAAGATTCCTTTTCAAAACTGAAGAAATACCTATGTGAAACACCAATTCTGGGATACCCACAACCGGAAGGCCAGTTTATCGTCGATACCGACGCGAGCAACACAGCGATTGGAGGAGTGCTATCCCAAAAGCAGGGAGATAGAGAAGTCGTTATGGGGTATTTCAGCAAATCACTGTCAAGACCGGAACGGAACTACTGCGTGACACGGAGGGAACTTTTTGCCGTGGTAAAAACGTTGCAACACTTCAGCAAGTACCTAATCGGCCGAAAGTTTTTACTACGTACGGATCATGCAGCATTGAAATGGCTACTGCAATTTAAGAATCCCGAAGGTCAAGTTGCTCGGTGGATTGAACAGCTCCAGGAATATGACTTCGAGACTCAACATCGCAGCGGGAAGTCACATGGAAATGCAGATGCACTTTCTCGGAGGCCATGCCCGGAAGAATGCAAACATTGCATCAAACAGGAGTCGACGGAGCTATCATTGAAACTTACCAGGACGAGTTCCTTAGGACCCTGGGAGGATGATGCAATGAAGATGGCTCAAGAGGGTGATGAGGATCTACGGCACATCATCGTGTGGAAGAAAAGAGGAGATGCCAGACCAACATGGAGTGAGGTTGCACCTACGAGCGTTATCACTAAGGCATACTGGGCACAGTGGAGCAGTCTTACGCTACAAAATGGAATACTCTACCGAAAATGGGAAAAGACTAACGGCAGGGAGTTCCATCTTCAGGTAGTCGTTCCGAGAGCCAAGATACCCGATGTCCTACGTGAAATGCATGACGGACTTTCGGGAGGTCATCTTGGCGTCAAGAAGACACTAACGAAAGTACGGGAGAGGTTCTATTGGCTCCATTGTCGGGAGGATGTGCAGGATTGGTGCCGTAAATGTACCATTTGCGCTGCCGTGAAGGGACCACAGACAAGGAGTAGAGGTAACCTGCAGCTGTACAATGTTGGTGCACCCTGGGAACGTATAGCTGTTGATGTAGCCGGACCATTCCCTGTGACTGAATCAGGGAACAAATACTTCATGGTTGTTATGGACTACTTCACTAAGTGGCCGGAAGTATTCGCGATACCTAACCAGGAAGCTACAACTGTTGCAACTAAGCTCGTTGAGGAGGTTATATGTCGCTTTGGTGTACCATTGGAAATCCACTCAGACCAAGGAAGGAACTTTGAATCGCAAGTGTTTCAGGAAGTATGCAGAATTTTAGGTCTGCATAAGACACGCACAACTGCATACCACCCGCAGTCTGACGGAATGGTTGAAAGATTCAATCAGACGCTTGAAAGGCATTTGGCAAAGTTGGTTGACGCCCACCAAAGAGACTGGGACAGGTACATTCCACTGTTTCTCCTCGCCTACAGGACTGCAGAGCATGAGAGCATAAAGGCGACTCCGGCGTTAGTCAATTATGGTAGGGAACTACGGTTACCAGTAGACTTATTGATGGGAGGGACACTGGATGAACCTTGCACCGTACAAGACTACGTCGCCAATCTGAGAGAGAAAATGCGAGAAATACATGCTACAGTCAGGGAAAACGGATTGCAATCAAGTGAGAACATGAAAACCAGATACGACCGGAAATCGAACACAAGCGGATTCGAGGAAGGCGCCTTAGAATAGAATAGAATAGAATAGAAAAGTTTTTTATTCAAATAAACTTTTACAAGTGCTTTTGAATCGTCGATTGAGTCTACCACAGGTTCGGAATGCAGTTCCAGCCGAGAAGAACCTGTAAGAAACTCGGCGGTTGCTCTTTTTTAAAAAATAACATTATAACAATTATTATTATTAATGTACATGATTGAAATGCCGTCTCGCGCATTGCTGGAACGAGTTAAATCCAAGCTTTTTTATCGTTTATATAATCTTCAATTGTATAATAAGCTTTTTTTATGAGCATACTTTTAATAGAGTTCTTAAACTTGTGTAAAGGCAAGTCTAAGACATATTTTTTATTCAGATAAACTTTTACAATAGTGCTTTTGAATCGACAAATGAATCTACCACTGGTTCGGAATGGTGCTTACAATTCTACACGTTAAGAAGGGCAGACAAAAGTAGCCCCATTTCCGACGGCGGCACCCGTTCACGAGCATGACGCATGATCCAGCCATTGCTTCGCTCAACCATATTTGAGGGAACGTAACAACCCGCACCACACGACACCACCACAGAAATGTTTAAGGAGAGCGTGACATACTTAGGCTACCCATGATTAAAGCATCGAATTAAACACCAATAATCGAATACTCCTCAAGTTATAATAGCGTATAAAGCGAATAAATTAAATCCATGCTTTTTTATCATTTATATAATCTTCAATTGTATAATATGCTTTTTTCATGAGCACACTTTTAATAGAATTCTTAAACTTGTGTAAAGGCAAATCTAAGATTTGTTGTGGAATTTTATTATAGAACATTACGCCCATTCCCACAAACGACTTTTGGACCTTTTTGAGGCGTAATCGAGGAATCACGAGTCTATTTCTATTTCTTAATTGCCTATCGTGTAATTCACACTTTTTATTGTAACTGTGAATGTTTTGCTTAACAAAAATTATGTTGTTATAAATATATTGAGAAGCTACTGTAAGAATACCTATTTCTTTAAATTTCTCTCGAAGGGAATCCCGCGGTTTTAAATTATAAATTGCACGAATTGCCCTTTTTTGTAAAACGAAAATTTTTTCAATATCAGCTGCTTTACCCCATAGTAAGATTCCATACGACATGATACTATGGAAATATGCAAAGTAAACAATTTTTGCAGTTTCAACATCTGTTAACTGTCGAATCTTTCTAACAGCGTAAGCAGCAGAGCTAAGCTTGCCAGCAAGCGTTGCTATATGGGTGCCCCATTGAAGCTTTGCATCCAGGGTTATTCCCAAGAACACAGTTGTGTCCTCAGTTTTCAATGGCTCACCACTTATCTTTAAATTATTACAAGTAACCCTTGTATTGGGCAATAGAAACTCGACACACTTGGTTTTTTTTGCATTTAAAAGTAGATTGTTTATAGTAAACCAGTGTGAAACTTGAGATAAAGTATTATTTACATCGTCAAAATTGTCTTTGGTTCTATTGACTTTAAAAATCAAAGACGTATCATCAGCAAATAGTACAATATCGCAAGCATTTTCTACGAAATGTGGTAAGTCATTAATATAAACTAGAAACATGAATGGACCTAGAATAGAGCCTTGAGGAACACCCATTACTGAGGCTGATCCGGACGACTTAACATCATTGATACATACTCTTTGTATGCGATCACTTAGATAAGAGGCAATAAGACTGAGTGCAGTTTCTTTAATACCGTAGTGGCTTAATTTTCGTAAAAGAGTCTCGTGCTCAACGCAATCGAATGCTTTTGACAAATCACAGAAAATACCAATGGCATTCTGTGACTTCTCCCATGCATCGAAAATATGCCGTAACAGCCTTGCGGCTGCGTCGGTTGTTGAACGACCCTTAGTAAAACCATACTGCTCAGTGTGAAGTAATTTATTTAAATTAAAGTGTAGAAGCAGTTGGTTGAGCATTATCTTTTCAAATATCTTGCTGAGGGTTGGTAGAATCGAGATCGGTCTATAGTTATTTGGGTCACTTTTGCTTCCCGATTTAAAAAGAGGTATCAATTTACTACATTTCATTAGGTCTGGAAAAGATCCCGAATCTATGGACTTGTTAAAAATAAAAGCAAGATATGGTGCAATAACATCAATAACATTATGGATTATTTTTACTGATATTCCCCATAAGTCCCCTGTCTTTTTGTGTTGTAAGGACTTGAATGTTTTGATAATATCATATGGGGTTACGTATTTAAATTGAAATAATACATTGCACTCAGAAACATTGCCCCTTAAAATATTATAGGCTTCTGTTGGCGAGGAATTTATGGAACTAGTCGTGGTAACTGGAATATTTTGGAAAAAGTTCTCAAAAGTATTAGCGATCTCTATATCAGAGTCAATAATATGATTATTAATTTTTAACTCCAGTTTATTATTATACACTTTATGTTTCCCCATTTCATCACTGATAATATCCCATGCTGCCTTTATTTTATTATCAGAATTAATGATTTTCTGTTTTATATAAAGAGATTTTGCCTGTATGCAAACATTTCGAAACAATTTGGAATAATTTCTTACGTATTCAATAAACGCGGGGGTATAATTATATTGCTTTTCTGCATACAGGTCAAACAACTTGTTTCGACTTTTATAAATGCCAGCAGTTGCCCAGTCACTAAATTTAAGATTTTTAAATAATCGTTTTTCTATAATTTTAAAGATGGAAGTAAATTGAGTGTTTATTACATCAAAAAACGTGCTATAAAGTTCATCCGGATCACCCTGCGTAAGGTCAAGTGTCGGTAATATATTTGAGATAGTATGTTTGAATTGCCTTACTTTTTTAGTGGTAACTGGCCTATATTTTATTACTTTTGTTTTAATCTGTTCACTGCTAGGAACAGATATCATTTGTCCGCAGTGATCAGATCTTAGCTTACTGATAATTGATTTTTCGATGATTTTACAATCACAGAAAATGTTGTCAATACAAGTAGCTGTGTTCGCAGTTATTCTTGTAGGTTCAACAAAAATATTCTCTAAATTAAAGCTTCTAAAAAGATTTAGCAGTCTACCCGTAAAAGGAGTGTGGAGCAAAATATCAATATTGAAATCTCCACAAATTATTATTTTTTTTGATGACCTACATATCCTCCTTAGAACCTCCTCCATGATTTCCTCAAAGAGCACAAAGTCACCTGTGGGAGGACGGTACACGCAAACTATAATATATCGCTCCAGCTCAACACAAGACAGCTCAGTAATGCGTTCAAGAGAAAGACTAACAATGTCTTTTCGTTCTTTGTAATTGATATTGTTGTGCATCATTATTAAAGATCCCCCGCGTATAGCCGTTTTTCTTGAGAACGCACTTGACAGTGAGTAATTTTGTATATGTACAATTAATTGATAATTATTGAGCCAATGCTCAGTGAGGCATAAGATACCAATATCGAATTCTTTAATGAAGAGTTCAACCTCATGTTCTTTGCCAGATAAGCCCTGTATATTTTGGTGCACAAGATGAATTTTACATTGCTTATCTGTTGTCTTATTTCTTAGTTTAAATTTGTAGTGTCAATTTCTAATTCTTTGCCGGTGAAGCTCTGTATATTTTGATGTACAATATTCATTTTATAGAGCTCCTCCGTTGTCTGTTTGACTAGTTTAAACAAGTAGTAGGTTTACTATTACTTGTGTCAATAACTAAAATATTGGTACTTGAAGTACTTGAGTCAAGGGTAGAAATATTTGTACTAGAAGTACAGTTTGTAGAATAGTCAAAAGACTTTGTTACAACACTTGTAACAGTATCATTCTTAAGATTATATGCTAATAATGAAGCTAACTGTCGTTTACATTTTCTAGGCAGATACATATTGTCTGCAGTCAATTTAAACTTATAAATAAACTTATTTAAGTCAAAAAAGAAAATAGCATCACTGCAACGGCTTGTCAAATTAAACATATGTAAATTTAATTTATTTATGTGTTGATTTTGTTCCTTACTTAGTGTGTTAGAGTAAGGAAAGGTGCATAAAGTAAATTTACATTGAGTTTTATTATGTAGGTACAATAATTTCTCAACACATTTTAAAATGTTGTGTTTTTTGATCCTTAAACTGTCCCCAAACAATATAATTACATTTGTGTTTTTATCTAAGCTTTCTTCATTCAAGCTATTAATTAAATAGTCGAAACTAGCCCCCGGTGAACATTTGTTAATCACTGAATGCTGCATATAAGACCTCATATAGGAACCAAAGTCTCTACCTAATTGGTCAGAAATAATTACAGTTTTTTTACTGACATTTATGTTTGAGGATGAAGGCACCTCTTTATTTACACTGCACTGCTCAGGACAAGAATCCAATTTGTCAGAGAGCACTGAGCTATTGTGATTTTTGCTGGCCATAGGTACATGTGTATGGCTGCATTGGCACTTACTTGTCAGTGATTCAAAGCGAGCCATATTATAGTTTCCTAGGGCCAACAATTCATCTGCTGCCAATATCTGTTCACGGATCTGATTTTGTGACTGCTCGTACTCAATAGAGACTTTTTTTAGGGAATCATTTAATTTACAAATTTCGTCATTAAGACTACGAACATCAACATCATATTTAACACTCATTTCTGTTAGAGAGGAGCAGTATGTTTCCAGTTTATGTAATAGATGTGAGCGTTCCTTCCTTAGAGCTATATTTTTAGTGTGAGCCCTTTGAATTTTAATTAAATTTTTAGTTTTTTTAATTATTTTACCAATTTTAATGTATTTTTTAATTTTCCCATGGCTATTAAGTTGTATCTTATCATGTTTTTGTAATGTGTTACTATTTTTAGTACAAGGGCTGTCACATGTCAGATCTATGAATGGCACCATTGAGGATGAAGTAAGTAATTCGTCATATAAGTTATTGCTTGCTCGCATTTCATAGCTTTTTAATTGAGACTGAAGGTCAACAATTACTCTATGAGCCCCACTCAATTCATCCTCTAGTACAGCTATCTTTCCCAGAGTCTCTTCATAAGTCTGTATGCACACATTAAACGAGCTGACCGCCTCCTGAAGTTGGTCCCGTTCCTCTAACACTAAAGTGTGAGCGCTGTTTAGGGCAGCCAGTTCAGCTTTCAACTGTGAGTTCTTGGCAATCGCAGCTTTGAATTCAACCTCGCTTTCCTCTTGCTCCTTCAGCAGTTGACCATTAAGTTGTCTCAGTGCTTTCAGTTCATTGAGGGCAGTTTTAAGTTTCTGCTGTTCCTCCATAGCTGCTGCCCGTCTGGTTTGCATTCTGAAGGTTGCAGTTGTGCAATAATACACCTGAAACACCAAATAATAATGTGTGAGTGAAGGAAGTTAGAAAAGAGGGTTACACAGAAGAGAGTCTGAGATATAGGATAGATTTTACAAAATGATTGAAAACAGAAAAAAAAGTTTAAAGTTTACTTTATTTAGTGTGTTTGTATTATTATCTAAGACAGGATTTGCAGATACAACACTTAATTTTGTATAATAAGCAGCTGTTGGTAGGTACCTACCTACCTAAATTATTTCACAATTACAATGAAATTGAAGAGATTTATGTAATCAAAAGTTGAAGGTACAGTGTACAATCTATTGAATATGCTCCTGTCGTGAATTGTCTAAGGCAATACAGGTAATTTTTCTACTTCACTTCCACTATTGTCAAGTGAAGAGAAAAAATTTTGCCTTTCAGTGTGATGAGGGAAGTGTCTCGAAACTCGTGTGTAACGTACGTGTTCAATAAACTAACAATATAATAATACAGTAGGTATTAAGTAATAACTTTTAAAAAGAAAGAAAGGAAATACTCCCCCGGTTTATCACGATGTCGTTGAGTTTTGAATCGCGCCGTCCGCCCAACAAGTGCCGTGTTCGGTTATTGGTATTTTTCGACGACAGTGGAGCTAATGTGTGAAAATTTTAAGATAATATGTCACAAAACACAACTTTAACACTTTTTTTAAGTAATATTTCATCAAGAAACTATTTTAAAATTAAAATTAAATAAATATCAGCTGATTTTTTAGTTTTTAGTCTGGCTGCATAATCCGACTCGTCGAAAAGGGAAATCTCCAAAATTGCAAACCAGATGGGAGGGTCCATACAAAGTGGTTACCCGTATTAACGACGTCACGTATAGGATTCAACGTCAACCAAGGGGAAAATTTAAGGTTGTGCACATCGACCGCTTGGCAAAACATTACGGAAGCAACAGTGATGCTCGGGACGAGCATCGCTAAGAGGGGGGCAGTGTTACGAATGAACCTTATTACTAGCGCAATAAGGTTCATAATCGCTCGTCACCTAATAAATACCTAACAACCCATGATGTAAACAACAAACGCGGCTGTTCTGGAATAAACATCGATAGGGGTGGAACTTTCTAGAAAACGCTTAGTCACGCGGTAACGGGTATATAAAGGGACCGGCGAGCTGACGGAAGGCAGTTCAGTTCTGAGGACCGAGCGAAGTACAAGCGAAGGAAGCGATCACAAGCGAAGAGGATTGGAAGCGAACAAGCGTGAAGTGGAAGTCTACAAGAAGATCAGGAGTACCAAGTGGAATACGGAAGTGCGGAATAAAGTCTGATCAAGGGTCACCAGGTGTTTTATTCCAAATCTTCGAACCCCAGCACGTAACAATAAGACAAATAGTTATTGGTATTAGATTGTGTTTTGGTAGTGTATTATAATAGTGCTAAGTTTTTGGCAGTTAGAAGTCTTCAATGTTTCTATTTTCAGGTGGAGTGTTTAGGCGCCTGTGTGAATGCTCCTATGGTCCAAGTAAATGATGACTACTATGTGAGTTGATTTTAATCAATATAATCTTTTTTAAATGGTACTAATTGTAAGAATACTGACTGCATTCCGGTGCTGAAGAGCCAGGCTGATTCTTTGCGCAAAAAATGGGCCTGACCACCTGTCACCAAGCATAAAACTTTATAATAAAGTAAACAAAGATCTAGATTCTAGACTATCCAAGTTAGAAATTAAATTGGTCCGAACCTTCATTGATTCCATCTCAACAATGCATGACTCTGTATTCTCTTTTGGATGGTCAAATTCCTTGGAATAGGTACCTGAAAGTTTTTGGATGACTTAAAACAACCTATTTTGCTTTTTTTTTAGGAAGACCTAACAATTGAAGACACAAAAGAAATTATTGAAAAATTGAAGAAAGACGAGAAACCGAAACCAGGACCAAGGTATTATTTTTTTATTTAATTTGTTATAACTGAGGAGCTGGCGAACAAAATGGCATAGTTACACTTCTGGTAAAATATCTTTTTTTTTGTTTGTTAATGTGGTGGTTTTTGGCCTGCTGAACAAGACTAACAACTTACTAATATTAAAAATGGCCTAAAACTGCGTAAATTGCATCCAAAGTTTGTTGGTTTTGAACAAGTCTTAGCGCTTGTTCAGACACGGCGGGAACCGCGCGATTATAGAATCGCATGGAAATCGCGCAGGTCTTATTTATATGAGTTATAAAGTAATCGTTCAGACATAACCGCGCGATTACCGCGCGATAATCGCGCGGTTCCCGCCGTGTCTGAACAAGCACTTAACAGCTTTGAATTTAAGTTTTTTGCTCCTCCTGTAAAATTTTATTTTATGTAATTATGCCGTTTTGTTCGCCAGCTCCTTAACTATTATAACTACATAATATACTAAGCATTTAAACTATGGCGACTGATACCCATTATAACTGCATATTGCATAATATACGGCTGGATTTGTGTAATATTCGCCGGAGTATGCCGTTTTGCTATGCCGTTATGCCGTTACTAGTTTCAAACCCATCCAGGGTATGGGTTTGATATTTGATTGTTCGATATTCGAAATCTATAGTTAGGACATTACAAACGTGCCAACCGAGTCATAAATTATTTTTCTCGGACTTCTCGCTCGCGCTTACAGGTCATATTATGGAACTGGAAACTGTTTCTCTGGTGTTGTATGTAACAGTAAAAAACCGGTCAAGTGCGAGTCAGACTCGCGCACCGAGGGTTCCGTACTCCAGAAGTATAAGTACAATCTGTTTTTCATTAGTTTGTCTTAAAAGGTAAGGTGCTAATTAAGCTAGGCCTCTAAATTGTATGAGCACTCATACAACTCAGAGGTCTATCTTAATTGGCTCAACTGTGTATGTATGGGGACACCTTTTAATTTACAACTTTTTTTAGTTTTTGGAATTTTTCCCTTTACTTATGCTGTAAGACCTGGCTTTTTGCCAAATTTCGTAATTCTAGGTCAACTGGAACTACCAGTTAGGTTTTAGGGTACTTCCGGTTGACCTAGATTTGTCAATTTTGGTCAAAAGCAAGGTCTTACAGATCAAGTAAAGGAAAAATTCCGAAAGATAAAAAAAGTTGAAGATTAAGGTAAATTTTGGTACTTACAAGTTTTCGTGAAAATCTAAATTTGCAAATATCTTTTTATTGTGTGGACTCGGAACCTTAATTTTTATACAGCCCAATAGGGACCATAGACCTTAGTATTTGGTATAAATTTCAACTTGCTAGGTCCACCCGTTCCTGAGAAAATTGGTGGTGACACACGGACAGACGGACAAGAAAGTGATCTTATAAGGGTTCCTTTTTTTTACCTTTTGAGGTACGGAACCCTAAAAAGGGGTTGACGATAGTCGATAACAGGTTATAAAGAGCGAGGGAGAGCCCTCAACCCTATTATCGTAATGTTTTATGCCTCAGTGCGCACGTTTGTAATGTCCCAACTATAGTAGCGTTATCGAGGCTCGCAAGCTGGTGTAACCCTACAGGCCTGCTGAATTATCGACTTGTATTGTTTCTGTTACCAGGAACGGCAGGTTCGCCGCTGAGCCCCTGGGCGGGCTGACATCCCTGACGGAGGAGCCAACTGGACCCGGATACGGCCTACAAGACGCGCTCAAAGCGTAGATCCGAGTCGCTTGATAATTATTATTGTAATAGGAATATTTAAATAAAATCATGTTGTATAGAATAGATTTGTTTGTATTTTTTTCATACCACAGATCTATATGTAACTTAACTACCTACTTAGTACTTTTGGTTAGGCTCACTACACACATACGTTTAAATAAAAAGTGAGTGTTGATACGACGCAATAAAAAGCACTTCCGCTGCCACACCACATCGATGACTGCCTAAACTTTATATTCACCTACAAAACACCTTTCATTACCTTTCTTTTTATCGTGTAATCTTTTATCTCATCTGACACGGTAGAAGTTAGAACAGCTGAATTTGCCCGATGTACTTACACCTTGGTGATTCCACAGCGAAGTGAGAGGCCTTGTAGATTGAGGGAAGTGTGGCCTAGTTGCGACATATCAATCGATTTCGTTGGTTAAGCAACGTTGACCAAAGTAAGATGGATTATATTAGTTAGTTATATGGACTTTGCGAGTCCATATAACTAACTAATAATTAATTTATTTATAAAAACACATAACTACTTAATAAAGTTGTAACCAAGAAGTAAATTGAATATCAAATAAATTAGAAAAGCCCATTTAGAAACCATTTGCGTAAGGTCAAATGAACAGATAAGCCATATCGCATTATGTTTAGATAACGCGAACGTGAAACACGTTTTAGGCACGATTTATTCATGAGTGTCATAATAGATGCCTACGTCTTCAGTATTGAGGTAAATTATACAATAAAATAATCAGAATAATACGTTATGTGCGCCACGACGGTCATATACATATAGATAATATATTGACTATAAGTACTTTCTATTTGTGAGTAAAATATTTTATTGTTAAGAATTAGTGTTTTATATGTGCAGTTTGCAAAATTCTTGCAAATAAAGTTATATATTTAAAGTGCCATTTGTGTGAGTGAGACGCGCGATGTGTTCAAATCGAGGTTCAAATGTTTCGTCGTAGCAGAAATGACAAGGATGGATATCCGGAATATACGAAAATTCAACTGTGGGATGATGAACCGGCTAACTGGGATGTAAGTATTTTAATTTTTAGTGAAACAAAATAAATGATGATGAAAAGTCAAAATTATTTTGCTATAATCCGCAAAACAGTCAAAGTATGGTACAACAAGCAGCATGTGCTATGCCCTGTCAGCCCTCCTGCTGTTAAATATGCAAGAAAAATAAGCAACCAAGCGGACCCCAAGTCAGGGACTGAATAACCGGAATTTAATGGTAGTTTTATTTAGCGGTAATGGGCCTACCCTTTTAATAAAAGTACCGAATTGTTTAAATACCTATAATTTCGGTACCGCTTCATTTCGGTACCTCTTTATTTCTGTACCTTTATATTTCAGTTTACCGGTACCGAAATAAAATTTCGGTACCGAAATAAAATTTCGGTACCGCTATTTATATCGATATTTTTATCTAATAAGGCTTTACTTTGATGTGCCGTTGAATGAATCCCACCACTTCGGCATTCTATATTCTTTAATATTCTTATTTTTAGATTAAAATTAGCATTTGGAATTTCTTAAAATCCTTACGTTTTAACAAACACAGGAACCGACGGGAAGCGGGGGACGCGCGGCGCGCGGCACGTGGTCAAATTCTTCACCCCCGCGCGCGCACCTTTTCGTATTTTTTCGGTACCGAAATCGCAAAGCGGTTAAATAAAGGTATCTTTTATAAAGGTTGAGATTTCGGTACCTATTTTGTACCGGTATGATAACGGTGGTATGTACCGGTATGCTCTACCGCTTTCAGTCCCTGCCCCAAGTACCACCACCAAGTAAAACCACACAAATCCACCACCAAAATAAACTTGACGATCGTTTCGCTCCGACGCCGGAGCATCCTCAACTTTGCAGTTGTGCATTGTAGAGTCTACATCTCCTGAGGATACAACAATGGTTGTACAAATTACAATGTACATACCTAATTAAAACATTGGTGCCAAGTGGTGGTGCAGGGAGCTACTTGTAATCGAGGTAGCTATATATCGACCAGAATCTCATGAAAAATAGGGAAATGAAATTCCAAGGTTAGCAACACTACGGCTGCCCTAGCGATAAACAAAGTAACTGACATTTTTTGTGAAATTGACTTTTTGCATTAACAATAGTTTTATGGCGAGTAGTTTTTTTACCACAGTTTAATATTTCAAATAACTTGAACCGTTTACTGAAATTTAAATTGCCCAAACAAAGTAACTGCACTCACTAACCCGGAATATAAA
The DNA here is from genome assembly GCA_920104075.1 of Melanargia galathea. Taxonomy (NCBI): domain Eukaryota; kingdom Metazoa; phylum Arthropoda; class Insecta; order Lepidoptera; family Nymphalidae; genus Melanargia; species Melanargia galathea. The sequence continues at coordinate 3,047,568 of OV049872.1, read as the reverse complement.
TGCAAAAACCAAGTAAACAACAAGCACAACACAAAAACAAAATAATTGGATGTTGATTACTTTGTTTTTGTATTTAAAATGCAGTTGCTTGATTTTTCGTTTCGTGAAACGATCCCAGGTAAGGTTTTCTGAATGTAATTACTTTGTTTATCACTAGGGCAGCCGAGTTAACCTAGTGTTGCTTACTACAAAATTTAATTTCCCTATTTTTCATGAGATTCTGGCCGATCTTTACCTACCTAGGTATAGTCCGTTTGCTTTATCCATAGAGAATGCTATAACCCCCGCACGTTGCTATTCTGACTAGTAGGTAAAGATCGACCAGAATCTCATGAAAAATAGGGAAATGAAATTCCAAGGTTAGCAACACTACGGCTGCCCTAGCGATAAACAAAGTAACTGACATTTTTTGTGAAATTGACTTTTGCATTAACAAAAGTTTTATGTCGAGTAGTTTTTTATCACAGTTTAATATTTCAAATAACTTGAACCGTTTACTGAAATTTAAATTGCCCAAACAAAGTAACTGAACTCACTAACCTGGAATATAAATGCAAAAACCAAGTAAACAACAGGCACAACACAAAAACAAAGTAATTGGATGTTGATTACTTTGTTTTTGTATTTAAAATGCAGTTGCATGATTTTTCGTTTCGTGAAACGATCCCAGGTAAGGTGTTCTGAATGTAATTACATACTTTGTTTATCACTAGGGCAGCCGAGTTAACCTAGTGTTGCTTACTACAAAATTTAATTTCCCTATTTTTCATGAGATTCTGGTCGATCTATACTATTATACTAAGTTTCTCGTTTATCTAAAATATCGAATCTTTCCATAATCAATGATTAATGTGTTGTAAGCAAAATAATATATGGTAGGTACCTACGTAGCTAGAATGCAATATAAATACGTATGAATGCAATATTTTCAAATGAAAAAGGCCCGTACTTTTTTAACGTTATTCTGATGAGTTAACGTTACCTATTTTTAACGGTATTTAAAACGCGTAATTTACAATTTTTATCTTGAACGCATGACTTTATAATCTGTTGATACTTGACATTTTCTATGAATCCTGAAACCATAGAGATAATAATAATAAGTAGAGTAGGCATACCTACCTTAAAAACGTGCCAAAAATACACTCACACACGCACAATCCTACAACTAAAATGGCGCGTGTTCATTGTGATGTCTCAAGTTGTGCGTGTGTGAGTGTTCATGTATACATTTTAGGGAGGCCATCTTAAGGGAAGTGCAATAAAATTTCTGCCACGATCTGTTTTATTGTTATGTTTAAAAATGTAGTGTTGTCTCTTACACACTTATGAAAATTTTGATAAGCTTAAGCTATTTTCCGATCCACTATTTTCTATAGGACATTATGCCAAGTCCTCTTCTATAGGTTCATGCCTGAAACGTCATTCATGTTTGTCAGAAGCATGAACCTATAGAAGAGGACTTGGCATAATGTCCTATAGAAAATAGTGGATCGGAAAATAGCTTAAGCTTATCAAAATTTTCATAAGTGTGTAAGAGACAACACTACATTTTTAAACATAACAATAAAACAGATCGTGGCAGAAATTTTATTGCACTTCCCTTAAGATGGCCTCCCTAAAATGTATACATGAACACTCACACACGCACAACTTGAGACATCACAATGAACACGCGCCATTTTAGTTGTAGGATTGTGCGTGTGTGAGTGTATTATTGGCACGTTTTTAAGGTAGGTATGCCTACTCTACTTATTATTATTAACTCTATGGTCAGAAGTGTCACCTATATGCTGTCATCCAGCTGTCATGTGTCATTTTTCCATTTTCAATTTAGTGAATTCGCGATTGTTCGTCGTTTGTGTTGTCTTTTTGGTGAATAAAAAAAATGTCTTTCGAGTCCTAAGCTCCAAGACATTTTCCGTGAAAGATGAAAAGTAGTCCTACACGCAAATATGAGAATTTCTCCGACCACCACGCAAGAGAGACCGACAAATATTCCTTAGACAGCCAAGACACCGCCAGTCTGGTTAGTATAGTTCAAAACAGTTGTTAAAATTATTGATTTTGTTTGTGTACCATCCAGATGTTATTGATTAATTTAATGCTTTGTGTTAGCCAGTCATTGCTAGCCGTTTGAAAGCCATGGTAATTATAAATTGTCGTTAATTCATCGTGAAATTACCGAGAGACTACTTACGTCTTGCACCTTTAATTACTCTCAATGCGGTTCAAAGTTGAAGCAAGTGATTTTAGCGATCTACTGTCTAGATTTTTCTCTAGAATCCTAGTTATAGCTTACCGCATTGTCTAGACTTATCTGCGTGAAAAAAGAACGTCGATGTAATAATTATTATGCCGCCAACAGTCAACACGACTGTATCGTTTGCAATTCTACTTTCACTGTGTGTCACTTACTTATCGGCGAAAGTGTTAAAATAAACAATTTCCTAGTTGACGAAGACACTCGTGCGCTTTAGGTGCCTTCCTCCGATTTACAAAAATATTTCCAAAATATTTTTGCCAACACTTCCAAGCCATACTTTCAAACGCTTTCACTTTCGTTTATTGCGTTCAGCATATAAATTATAACACTGGTTGCTAAATGTTAACAACCAGAACATATTTATGTATCTATTCATATTTATGTTTTATCCTTATCCACATCACAGTTTATATGTAAGTAATTGACATGATGTGTAGAAATGTCCAAACACTTGAAATAATTGATTGAATTATTGAATAAATTATTTTATTGATTTTTATGGAAGTTGTTAAAGAATGCTTTTATATTACTTAAAATCATTTTATCACCTAGGTGATAAATTTTTGTCCGTTTGTCTGAATCTACTGAATCATATTGAAACTACTGATTGGCATTTAGCATATTTTTTTTCCTGAAATATGAGTTCCTTCAGGATAGGGGAGGAAATTTAAGTCAATGTTACTCCATAACTCAGTCAAATCTTGTCACAATTTGGACACAGTTTTCACTTTCCCACTCAGTTGTGAATAACCATTTCACAGAAAGCCTATTACTAATGCGCTCAGTAGTAATGTGGCTTCTGGCCAACTAGAACAATTTAATTAGACTTAAAAATAGTTTGTCACAGGTAATATTACATATTGGTAACAATGTGACAATATAATAACTGGCTATTCTTAGACCTCATGTTAACACGCCGTGAAAACTCACGTTTTGTATCGGATAACGCCGTACGGCGCGCCGCCTAGAGTGAGTGGGTTTATAAATTTTTAAATTTATGTATTGTTGATCCAGTGATTATAAAGATAAATATAGCCTCAATAGCGCAACGGTCAGGTCGCGGACTGAAAACCGAAAGGTTGACGGTTCAAATCCCATCCGTTTGTCACACTATCTACCTACTCCTAGAACAAGCTTTACAAGCGGAAAGCTTGTAGTTTTGGAGGGGGAAGGGTAATTAAAAAAATATTCCAATTCTTTGTTAAAACCACGAAACTACATTTTTCATAGATACCTAGTATCTACTGTGTTCATAATAAATTCTTAACTAAGTAGAGTAAATCGTGCAAATATACAGGTTGCTCAAGTAAACACAATTATTTAAATAATTGTGATTACGCAAATAAGGAACAAACTAGTTACCTACAAAATTTATTAAAGGCGTTGATATCAATTTCATACACTAATTTTATTGTTAAGAGTGTACTGTGGGAAAGAGATAGACTCATAGTCAATCCCTGCATTAGAACAGGCCGTTTTGCTTCTGTTCTGGATAAGTCATGACAAGACTTCATGATAACCTAGTGGCAGGGGGTAGCAATTCCTTGAAAGGTCAATCAATGCGCTCGCTTTTGTTGCAGCATTCGACGGCGGAGGAGGGCGGGCGGCGGGGTGCGGGGGACGTGAGCGCGGGCGCCGGCGACATGTGGATCAGCGCGGTCGAGAGCTCCATCCTCAGCTGGGAGGAGGTACGTACATTATTAATTATTTATTTGTTTATTTATTCATTTATTTATAGATATTAAAATTAAACACGAGATAAAGTTCGTAAACTAAAACCCGACTACTAGTTTATTGTGCAGAAAAACGTGTGTTCAACTGCGTACTAATGTAGGATTCGAACGGAAGAAAGCGCGGGGCAAGCAGCTAGTGGCGCCATCTGTTATGTCTATCCGAAACTAACTTACCCGGGCCATAACAACGAATCAATTGACACCTCATTCATCAAAATCGGCTACGGTGGAACACATAGAATCTGATACAAAAGTTGGATACAAACGTACATATGTACATACAGAGACAGACACACGTACATACACATTATGGACAGCGCGGGCATCTGCCAGCGGCCTGCGGGGCGTGCTGGAAGTATGGATATCTAATCTATACTCAGCATCTGAATCCTTTCAGAGACGACTTTGCTAAGGCTCAATTTACACAGCGGCGGAATGGAATGGAAGCGACTTTTTGCAACGAAATTGTACATAGCTAAATGAACTTTATGTCAATTGCATAACATACAAATTAAATAGGAGCCAAAAAAGGTCGCGCGTCTTCCGGGGAATACTCGCGCATTCTCGAGAATTCCCCTATAGCTACTATTTAATATTTTGTATGTTATACAATTGCCATAAAGTTCACAATGCTTTGTACAAAAAATTCGCTTCCATTTCATTCCGCGGCGGTATAAATTGGGCCTAAGAGCAGTTTTAATGTGTGGATCAGCGCAATTGGGAGATTAGAATGTCACGACTGTGTGACATTTGTTCCATTCCCTAATTAGCTTCACGTGATTCATGGACGCCCCCTTACCACAGCTTTTATGTATGTCTAAATATGATATTAGTGAACTTAGCTAAAAAATGCCAGCGACTTAGTCCGCGTGGATCCCGATAAATCTCATACAAACTTTCATCCCTTATTAAAACCACTCGGAGGTAGTGTTTCCAAAAATCCTGAAACACGTAAGTATTTCCTTACTTTTAACCGAAAGCCTAAATATCCATTTTCATCGATATTACTTGAAAATTTACGGATTTTCATATTATAAACCTTCATCCCCAATCCATTTTAGGGGTGGAATTTGAAATAATTCTTTCTTAGTGTGCGCAAACGTCATAAAAAAGCTACTCTGAAAATACAGTCGACTCTCGATAATTTGAAACTCAAGGGACCAGAGAAAAATTTCAAATTACTACCAAGAGTTCAAAATAACAAGAGTTTAAATAGTAACCAAGAGTCCATAATTTTCGGTTGAGTGAACGTCTGCAGTCTATCGTTTTCCAATGAATTTTCGACAGTGGTGAGAGCTGAGAAGAAATCGTCACTTGTGACTCATTGATATATAGTACTTGTGACTACTTTAACGTTTGAAGGAAGACTGAAATACGAACTGCAAATGGACACATATAGCTCTAATTGACTATACTCATTATTGAATGTTGGCGGGCAAGATTCTACTTTAAATTACCGAGGGGACCAATTAGTATTGATTTTATTCAATACTAGCTGACCCCCGCGACTTCGTTCGCGTGTTTATATGTTTTATATAGAATTGGATCGGATCCCATTATTCTTTTATGTACCTAAACTAAATGTAGCCTAAGTTGCACCTTACAACATTGAAAGTTCCATTAAAATCGATCCAGCCGTTTTGGAGATTAGCTGGAACAAATAGACAGACCGACAAGCATAAATTTAAACGCACACCAATTTAAAATAAGCCGTACGTTCAAAGATCCGAGTCCCAAGTTATTTGAACCCAATAAATGTCTGTCATTTCTGAACTAAAAAACTTATGACCTTGAAATATTTACAGGACAATACAAGTATTATCTTTCTAACAAAAAAAGAATGAGTTAAATCGAACCACGCGATAATGAACAAATGACAGACAGACAGACAGACAAAAACGAAAAAAATTGCAGTTTTGGCTTCAGTATCGATTATATGTAGAGTGCCCTCCAATAAAAATTTTCAAAATATCTTTAATGTACAAAATTGGATCTGTTACAGTTTTATTATATTATAGATATCGAGTGCTTTTCAAGAGACCGGGATAAAAATTCAAATTATCGAAAGATTCAAATTAACGAGTGTCAAATTATCGAGCGTCGACTGTATTAAGTTTCTAGAGGTTTAGGCCAAGCCTAATATAAAAAATACTAGAAATGATAACTGTAAACAGATTATTTGCTCACGCCCACTATTCACTAAGTACCTAATTCCGGATCGACGCACGTCTCATCAGTGTCACAGCCATGTCACGCAGTTACCCTATTTGTCCTATTTGCGACGGTCAAAGCTTATTAGGTACTGGATCAAAACTCACATTCGGTATAATAACTGATACAATACATTGAAAGGTAAAAAAAACACTAAATGTCAATATAGGCTTCAAAAACCAATTTTTCGCTTACATTGAGTGACTGCAAATATCATATCGTACAATTAGGTTCGCTTCAGTAAGATACACTGATTGCATCAATTACATCTAGTTACGTGTATGTCAGTCCACTCCACTCCTAAACGATTGATCCAGACATAAAATACCAGGAAATTATAGGATATTAGCTTCTTCTGCCCGCGGCTTCGCCCGCGTGAATTTCGGTTTTACACAAATCCCAAGGGAATCGTGGATTTCCGGTTTCTGTTTCCGCTCCCTTTTTCAACCTTTATACCTACTTTTAAGGAAGTTTGCTATACAAGTCACGGCAAATAAGTCGAGCGGTCGACCGTCTATGCGCAGAAGTCGAAAATGAGGTATCTCGGGGCATGAGGGGGTCGCGGGGAGGGCGTGGGCATCGTTCGTAAGCACTGATTAGCTCTCGCGGATCTCTCGTAAGCGCTGATTGGCTCTCCAATCGTATTGTGTCCCGCTTACTCGTACGACGTTGCACGCACTTGAAGGTCACCGCTCGACTTACGTGCCGGGGGTTATAGTAATCTAGATACAGATTTCAGTTTTTTCATTTTTCGATTCCACATTTAGATTTTCCCGTGGGAAATGTGGGGTTTTCCAGGATAAAAAGTGCAAACACATACAGATGCATGCAACTATTGTAATAATATGCTATGTGAGCGTGATTTACCTAAGAACAGTCAGCGCCATCTATCGCGTTTTTGGAAGCCTATATCTATTTTAGTCCCACAGGAATAGTTTTCCGGGATTTTTAGTGTCATAAGAAGTAAAATGTAGGTACCAAACTCCTTACAGCTGAGGATAGGCTCCTAGCTCAGCAGCGCTTATGTAGGTAGATTGATGGAGTCATAATTTTAGAATACAAAGTGAAGATGGCATCAATTCTTTAATTAACGATAATGACGGTGAAAATTAAAAGAATCTATACTCGGACTTTTAATTTAATGCAGTAAACTGACGTTTCAAAATGTCATTCCGTAAAATAATGACCTCAATAATAACCAAATCTCAATAGTGATGTGATAGGTTCATTTCATTTTATTTATAACAAGCGGAGACCCGCGACTTCGTTCGCGTGGATATATATTGGTTTTTAAAAATCCCGTAGGAATCATTTTATTTTTCCTAAGCTCCATTGAGCTCATATCATGCTAAAAACTGTTAAAAGTTCACTGGCGGACGTTTAGGTAGATCAAAATCAAGATCAAAATTAGGTAGATCAAAATGTAAACATCCGCCAGTGAAAGTCCCATCAAAATTGATCCAGCCTTTTAGAGATTAGTCTGTAATCTTTAAAGTATCTACTTTCTAACAAAAAAAGAATGAATGAAATCGGACCACGCGTTATTGAATTACAGCTAAATACACGTTTTGACTTTCATCCCCTCTCCCTAGGGAACCGTGCTGAATTTCGGGATAAAAAGTATCCTATATGTTACTCCGTAATTTTTTTATATTTTTTTTATTTTTAAACTGATTTAAGTTCATACTATGAACTTAAATCGTACCAAGTTTCGTTTCAATCTATTCAGTAGTTTTTGCGTGATGCGCGCACAAACATACAGACAAACAGACAAAAATTTCAAACATAGCTTTTTTACGTACTATTACTTATCCCTAACATTCCCCAGTTATTATTTTGCAAATATCTTCAATGTACAGATACGGCAAGTCTACGATTTTATTATATGTATAGATATAATCATAAAATCGTTTGACTGTCACTTAATAAGATCGTAAAATAATTGTATTTAGAAAGAACAAGCTACTCAAACAGGTATACAATATTTAACCTTTTACAGACTACAATTTCATAGTTACTTTCATAAAGTTTTAAAGTAGGATATTTTTACAGGTAATTATCTACTATTTCCTTTTAAAAATAAATCTTGTACTGTAGTGAATACAGATAAAATAAAATAATTAATGTTGTGATGATTCGCATCATTCACTTTTACCTCATCACTATTTTTTTATTCGTCAAAAAAAAATGAACCCAGAACGTCAGTTTACTGCATCGAATTAAAAGTCCGACTATGAGTAAATATTTTTCTATATGTTACCAATCGCTCGATACTAAATTTAACTACAAAATCGATGAAACGGCTTCTACATTCGTCATTCATGTGTTAGGTCTATTAAAATGACCATTGCTAAAGTAGCACTTGAGTTGTGTACTGTGGGCACATTTCGATTGACACATTTCTATGAAAGTTTGTTACGCAAAAGGCAGTTTGTATAAAAATCTTAGATACTTAAACGATTTCGTAAATATACAAGTCACAAAATAAATAATTGTACTACGAGTGAGTAGGTAGGCGGCAAGTTAATTGCTTATTTGAAATAGCAATAAATATAAACTCAATTCATATTTTGACCGTACAAGTTCGAAGCAATTTAGAGGTTGAAAACCTTCGAAATTGAGGTCGTTGTCTCATTGATACATCTAAGTAGGCACTATGTGTTGTGCAAATAGTTTAGAAAATATTGAACCGTAATGATAATAATTTCTATCAGAGCAGTAAAAAGATGACAGTGGCATAAAAATAATGCTAGAAGATTGTTAAAATAAAAATAATTTAAAACAAAATAATACCTCAAGAAGAAAGCTAATGAATTAATTATCTGAGGACATTATTATGCACTCTCTAGACTCTACCTGTGCTGTGATAGCCTAGTGGTTAGGACGACCGACTTCTAATCGGAGGTCGTGGGTTCGATCCCGGGCACGCACCTCTAACTTTTCGGAGTTATGTGCGTTTTAAGTATTTAAATATCACTTGCTTTAACGGTGAAGGAAAACATCGTGAGGAAACCTGCATGCCTGAGAGTTCTCCATAACGTTCTCAAAGGTGTGTGAAGTCTGCCAATCCGCTTGGCCAGCGTGGTAGACTATGGCCAAAACCCTTCTCACTCTGAGAGGAGACCCGTGCTCTGTAGTGAGCCGGTAATGGGTTGATCATGATGATGATGAGACTCTACCTAATAAAAATGCTCACTACGGAAAAAAAATTCGCGTTGAGGTCTCCTGGAGTTTTATTTGAGAACATTATTATCTATGAGTTCTGTATTTTTGATTTCGTTAAAATTTTATTATGACCCCAATTAAAAAAAAAAAACACTTCAAAAAATACCACAATTTATAATTTTGAAGTCTGTTAATTCTTTCTCATCCGTCCGATTTCATACGTACAAGTACGTCCGACTTCAAAAAATATTTCGACGCAATTTTTGTTTTAATTTAAAATAAATAACGATAGGAAATAATTTCAATGGTCCACGTATGAAAATAATGTATGTATATGTATATATGAATACATATTATGTATATTGTATATGTATCTATGAATATACTTTATTGCATACACATAATTATAGAAAAAAAATCACAAATGACAGGTTACGAAAAGAGTAGTTAGTACGTTATTAGGTACAACAATGCGGTTCTTATCGCTAAATAGCGATCTTCACGTAAGAATATACATAATGTAATATTTACGGAAAGAACATTCTTATTTCTTGCATGCAATAATGGAAAGCGAGTCTTAAGTATCGTTTTATTAACCCCCGACGCAAAAACGACGAGGTGTTATAAGTTTGACGTGTCTGTATGTATGTGTGTGTGTGTGTGTGTGTGTGTATGTGTGTGTGTGTGTGTCTGTCTGTTCCCCTGTAGTGCTCAAACGGGTGAACCGATTTGAACGCGGTTTTTTTGTTTGAAAGGTGAATTTAGTCGAGAGTATTGTTAGCTATGTCTGATGAAAATTGATCCAAGATGGCCGCCGCTACAAAATGGCAGATAACATATTTTTCCACAACTCCCTTAATATGGGTATCAAATGAAAGGGCTTGACTAGTAGATTAGCACTATTCAAATCCAAGATGGCCGCCGCCACAAAATGGCGAATGTCGGGGGTTTTTTAAATTTTTAATTTATACTTGTGCACTGTGCAGGTATCTCTTGCGTAGGTAGGTATATATTTCGGTTCATTTTAGCACCCTGTGCAGTTAATACTTAATACCAAGCATTTTATACATATTATAATACCATGTGTAGGTATTAATACCAATCAGGTTATTTACTGAAGGTATGCTAAGTATATCTGCCGATGAACCAGTTTGGTGGCATATTATAATTATTATTTATCGTCTCAATTAGTTCCAAAATTAAGTGTAAGTATCCAATCAAAATTTTTGTGTTGTATAAATTATAATTGAATTAAGCACTATCACTTTGTAGTGAGAACAACATGTTACTTATTAATTCCCTCCAACCATGCGAGCTCATTCTAGAAGCGTATTACCTAATACTTTATACCCAGCTGGGTTAGTTTATGGGTTCTTCTCAGTTTAGGGCGCATTAAGTTGTGGTGAATAATTAATCTCCATTACCTCACTTCCATTTACTTGTAAAACTAATCGACATCATCATAAATGATGTATTCCCTACTAAACGTAAACGTAAGCCTAAACGTAAGTTTTGTCACTTTCTTACTTTATGTCAAATGACAAAGAAAAAGTATGTGAATAAGCCGTCCGACACTTATCAGAAGGTGATGAAACAGGCCCTAACAGTTCTAAAATACTTTAAAACTGCCGACTCGGAAAATATGGCTGCCTGCCCCTCCTCTTACAAAAAAAAGAAACGTGTATGACTTTGTTATACCTCTATCTCTGAGAGTTGAGCTAAGTTAGAAAACAACAGATTAATAATTAAAAATATAGAACTTATAATACAAATCACAGAGCAGACAGAGTTTTCAGACAATACGAATCAGACGAGACAATAGCTGAGTGCTGACGTTAAGCGCATCTCATTAATTCAGACTCAACATTAACAATAACCTCGCTTCTCTCAGTTTAACACATAGCAGAGTAATGTTTACGTACTGTAATGAGTTTCATATCACTCTATAGTAGGTATATCTCATTTTTGGGGTTGTGAGTTGTGACCCCTTCAAATAATCCACCACCACCACCACTACAGCCTTTTAACGTCCCACTGCTGGGCACAGGCCTCCTCTCTCATAGGAGAGAGGGATTAGAGCATAGACCACGGCACGCTGCTCCAACGCGGGTTGGCTTTAACGACTATTTCACATGATAGTGATAATAACCGGGATCGACTGCTTAACGTGCTCTCCGTGGCACGGGGGTGAAACACCGCCAACTACCAACTCCGGGCTGGCACTGAGAATTTCTTGACAGAAAAACCCAATACCTAACAAATATTTGCCCGACCCGGGAATCGAACCCGGGACCTCGTGATCTGCAGTCGAATATGCTAACCACTAGAGTTAGACCAACGAGGCAGTCTCAAATAATCACATGACACAGGATATGTGATTATTTTCTTAGGATATTAGTGCGGTAGGCTGAAAACTCCATCCGATATGGATTGGACATTGGATGTCTTTGTGCTTTTAACCAGACAAACTCTTAAATAGACTCTTAACCAGACCAGTTCAGCTGGGTTATTCTGTAACTTTGTTAGCAACTGAAAATAGTTGCCAACGAATTAGTTTGATATACATTGCTGCTTTACTGTGGGTAATATAAACTGTGTTCATAATTTCACACAGTAAAGCAGCAATGTATATCGAACTAATTCGTTGGCAACTATTTTCAGTTGCTAACTAAGTTACAGAATAACCCAGCAGTTCAGGTCAAAAGGTTATTTTACAAATTGTTTCTAATACGTTTACGAATAAATTCGGAAGAGCATTCCAACCTACAACTGAATGCCTTTCCAATCGAAAAGAATCAGCAAGAAGTTCGGTGGTTGGTCTTTAAAACTAGGTCCACCTGTTTTTGAGAAAATCTGTGGTGACACACGGTACGGAACCCTAAAAATCGATTAATGACATGTACATAATAAATGGCCGTCTCGCGTAATCTTCCAATTGTATAATATATATGCTTACTAATAATTATTTTATGAGCATATTTTAATATTGAGATTTGAGACATAATCTAAAATTTACTGTGGAATTCTATTAAGAACGTCGCGTCCCACAAACGACTTTAGGACGTTGTTGAGACGTAGTTGAGGAATCACAAGCTTACGGTAGTTCCCCTATGACCTCGGAATTTCTTATAAGACTTATCCTCCAGATAGGTAGGTACCGGTGAAATGGCGTGCCGTGATGTCATAGGCGTAAGATTAAAAAACATTTTCCGCCTTATACTTTCGAATATAAAGTACCTACTTACCCAAAGCCCGTGCCAAAATGGTGACGTAGCCACGAGGCCGGAAAATAAAATTCCTTGTCAGTTTTCGATATTCATCCAAAGTTATGGAGTCGTGAGTTTAAAAATAACTACTATAACTGCCATTTGCGTCATCAGCATTCACGCTTCACGCCATTACGATGGTTTGACTTGCACATAGATGTCTTTGTACTGTACAAATAATGTTTGTTTGGATGAGTTAAGTATGATATTTTACTTCTGAATTACACCCATTGTCCGTCTTAAGTATAATAACATCGTTGTCAATAGGTACATACTGATACCCGCGACTTCATCCGCGCGTATTTATATATTTTTTAATCCCGTGAGAAATCTTAAGAAGAGCTTAAGCCTGCCAATGGCGGACTGGTAGACTTCACACACCTTTGAGAACATTATGGAAAGCTCTCAGGCGTGCAGATTTCTTCACGATGTTTTCTTTCACCGTTAAAGCAAGTGATATTTAATTGCTTAAAACGCACATAACTCGGAAAAGTTAGACATACGCACCAGAGATCCCCCTGAAAGGCAGGACTAAGTCTTAACTCTTAAGTCTATCCCCGCATAAAAAATTAGTTTTTTTTGAGTTTTTTTAATCCAACTACAAGTTAGTCCTTGACTGCAATCGCCAATCTCACCTATCTAACCTATCTCCTAATCTGATGATAAGTGGCGATGCAATCTAAGATGGAAGTGGGCTAACTTGGAAGAAGTATACATATCCCTGATCAGTTTCTAAACGGTATTGTACCAAAACGCTAAATCGCTTGGCGGCATGGCTACTTACGGCTGAAGCCTCCCATCTGATCAGACCGAGACAGTTGAAAAATTATAAAATCCCAAGTTGCCCTTGCCGGAAATCGAACCCGGAACCTCCCCCTTATAAGACCACAGCGCTCACCGCTGCGCCAGGTAAGTCGGCATTCTGATCGTGGGCCATTCATTCATTCACAATACTAACAAAATCACAAAAAAACGCGTAATGAAAACCGTTACCTACTAACGTTTACGTACAGTTTTTTTTCTGTCGCAGGTGGCAGAGCGTCTTCAGGTGGATGTGCGTCGGGGACTATTATGGCGCGAGGCGAACGACCGGATGAACTTCGTGGGGCCCAACGAGTTCCAGGTGAAGGAGGAGGAACCGCTGTGGAAGAAGTACATCGAGCAGTTCCAGAATCCGCTCATACTCTTGTTGCTTGGTGAGTCTTGAGTTCATTTAATTGCGAGGTTGGTTGAAACTGTTCCAAATGAAGAAACAGGAACATTTTGTGGAATAAGTATATCGAGCAGTTCCAGAATCCGCTCATACTCTTGTTGCTTGGTGAGTCCTGAATTCATGTAAATTATGTTCATGTAAGTGCGAGGTTGGTTGAAACTGTTCCAAATGAAGAAACAGGAACATTTTGTGGAATAAGTATATCGAGCATTTACAGAATCCGCTCATACTCTTGTTGCTTGGTGAGTCTTGAGTTCATTTAATTGCGAGGTTGGTTGAAACTGTTCCAAATGAAGAAACAGGAACATTTTGTGGAATAAGTATATCGAGCAGTTCCAGAATCCGCTCATACTCTTGTTGCTTGGTGAGTCTTGAGTTCATTTAATTGCGAGGTTGGTTGAAACTGTTCCAAATGAAGAAACAGGAACATTTTGTGGAATAAGTATATCGAGCAGTTCCAGAATCCGCTCATACTCTTGTTGCTTGGTGAGTCCTGAATTCATGTAAATTATGTTCATGTAAGTGCGAGGTTGGTTGAAACTGTTCCAAATGAAGAAACAGGAACATTTTGTGGAATAAGTATATCGAGCATTTACAGAATCCGCTCATACTCTTGTTGCTTGGTGAGTCTTGAGTTCATTTAATTGCGAGGTTGGTTGAAACTGTTCCAAATGAAGAAACAGGAACATTTTGTGGAATAAGTATATCGAGCAGTTCCAGAATCCGCTCATACTCTTGTTGCTCGGTGAGTCTTGAGTTCATTTAATTGCGAGGTTGGTTGAAACTGTTCCAAATGAAGAAATAGGAATATTTTGTGGAATAAGTATATCGAGCAGTTCCAGAATCCGCTCATACTCTTGTTGCTTGGTGAGTCTTGAGTTCATTTAATTGCGAGGTTGGTTGAAACTGTTCCAAATGAAGAAATAGGAATATTTTGTGGAATAAGTATATCGAGCAGTTCCAGAATCCGCTCATACTCTTGTTGCTTGGTGAGTCTTGAGTTCATTTAATTGCGAGGTTGGTTGAAACTGTTCCAAATGAAGAAATAGGAATATTTTGTGGAATAAGTATATCGAGCAGTTCCAGAATCCGCTCATACTCTTGTTGCTTGGTGAGTCTTGAGTTCATTTAATTGCGAGGTTGGTTGAAACTGTTCCAAATGAAGAAATAGGAATATTTTGTGGAATAAGTATATCGAGCAGTTCCAGAATCGATTCACTCTTGTTTCTTGGTAAGTTGGGAGACTGTAAACAAATCGCAAGTTTGGTTCAGAAGTTCCAAGTGAAGAAACAGGAACCATTGTGCAAGATTTTTATCGAGCAGTTTCTAAACCTGTTCATTTTTGTGTAACTAGTTAAGTAATGTTGCGAACTACACGGATATATTATGGTGTAAGAAAAAACGAGCCATAAATTACACAATCTTAGTAGCTCTATACACTCGGATGGATTACTGCCGTTGAAAATGTTACAAATGTCTTAAATGTCGAGTAAATTATTCACGGTCCAACTAATTCGAAGTATAAAAACGAGGAAAATTTAGGACCAAATTAGGCATACTCGTATGTATTTGCATTTAGATAAGTGCAAAATTTCCACTCGTTATAGTGTTCGTAACGACCGACGTTCAAAAAGTGTACAGTGTACCAATTTTGAATAAAGTTCATTTGAATCGGAATTTGAATTTGATATTCTAGAACGAATCAATTGCACAGAGATCCGCTGGTCACAACCGGTTACATACCGTTGAATGTGGGCATCCCTGCAGGGACATTGCCCAGCGGTGGACGTGCATCGGTTAAAAGAAGGGCGACGACCTTATGCTCTTGTCTACATATATTGCATTGAGGAAAACTCAATATAATTTGGTTGTGTACTTACCAGTTCTCAACAAGTAAATTGCCAGGTTTTTAATGTTATCTTTTACCGCTGGGAACATTGAGAAAAGAATGGCAATTATCATCATTTTCAACTCATTACCGGCCCACTACAGGGCGGGTCTCGTCTCAGAATGAGCAGGGTTTAGGCCGTAGTCCACCACGCTGGCCAAGTTGAAAGGTTGGTACGAAGAGTGGCACAAGTGGATGAAGCAGTGACGTGAAGTGAAGGATTGAGCAATTAAGTAATGTTGTGAACTACATGGATATAATATTATGGTGTAAGCCAAAACGAGCCATTAATTACACAATCTTAGTAGCTCTAGACTAACCAACCAAGTGCGGATTGGTAAACTTCACACGCCTTTGAGAGCATTATGGAGAACTCTCAGGCGTGCAGGTTTTCTCACGGTGTCTTCCTTCACCGTTGAAGTTTTCTTTCATCATTAAAGCAAGTCAATTTAGAGATTATGTACAACCGAACATAACCGATTATGTTGCCTACTCAGTACCGATTTCCCGAGCGTGTAATGGAAAAGCATTAGTGATAATTACAGCTCTCGCGTTTGGTCTCCGGCGAGCTACAAACCAAGCTTAATTAAGTTGCGTTAATGGAATTAAACTTTAATGGATTTTTCCCGTTCGCGAACGTTCTTTAACACGACTTTCATTTGACTCAGTATCCAAGTAATTTTTTGTTGTTAAAAAAGTGTTTTTTGTTATGCCTACGAGTATCTTCAGAATGTATAAAATATTAAAATACATGCGAGAAATATATTATGCGGTGATATAATATTACAATAATACAATTTGCTTAGCCACTAGGCCTAGGGAGCCTATCTACATTTATATATAGAAACTCTAAGGGCTTCTTGCACCACTTTCTAATAAGTGTCGGATAGCCTAAAGTTCAGGCTATCTGAAAGAAGAACTTCTAAATGTATTACTTAATCTTTATTCGATTCGCAAAATCTACATCAAATATTATTTATTGACAGCCAGCCTATCTTTTTTTTATTGCCGTCAGTGTCATCTCCCGTTTTTTCTTCCGAATGAAACCAGCGACAACATCCGGCCGTCCTGGTCACGCATCCCTCCTGGGATAGCGTTAGTCTGGTGCAGAAGCTGAGAACACACAGACGAGAGAGAGCTTTACAATTAATTAACTGGATTGTTATTTAAGTAGGTTATCAAACAAAACAGTCGTCTGCAGCTTTCACCAGGCGATGCATGTTGCCAACCCTAGTTACGTGTCACTGCAACTGAAGCCGATTTTGTTTGGTAAACTACTAAAATTTCTTTGTTCGAAGTGTATGCACCAGACATCCACAAACTCCATTGAATTTGAAACTGTGTGCATCCTGATAGGCTATCCCATCGCCGGCCAGCTTTTCAGAAAACACACACAGTTCATTGGCAAGTTATCAGAAGCAATTTTCCACAGCTTGTAGCTTACCCTAGGCGATGCGCATAGCCAACCCTAGTTGCATGTCACTACAACTGCGGTTTCAATTTGAGCAACACTTCTGATAACTAATCATCAAAACAAACTTTACTTATGTACTCAAGTTATATAAGCACATCCTAGTGGTCTATCCCATCGCCGGCCAGACCTTAACGAAGACGTACACATACACTAATAATATGATCTCCAACGTCGAAATTACTTCTAGTAGGTTATAATGGAATAATTATCTACAGTTTGCAGCTTACCCTAGGCGATGCTTATGGCCAATCCCTAGTTGCATGTCACTACCAACTGTAGCCTAGAGATTATTTGGATACCCCACCAAAATACTCCCAACGTCGGAAAAATCAGCGAAGCTAACTTTGATCATATTATTAATGTTAGCCCATCAAAATATACCTGACAACATCCGGAAGCTTTACCATTACATCACTCATCCACGTTACTAATCTTCACCCATGGTTTCATATTCTCCACACAGGTGATTCCCTCGTAACGTTTACTTGTTCGTTCCGCACCTCTCATATCCGTAATTTTATAACGGTCATAACCCAATACCTCTGTTACTTGAAAAGGACCTTTGAATACTGGTAATAATTTAGTACTTTGGCCTTCATTGGACTGACTGGGTATTTTTATCACCACTAGATCTCCTATTTCATACACTTTTGCATCTTTTCTTTTGGAATCAAATGCTTGTTTTTGTTTTTCAGCATTCTTCTTTATATTATCATCTACTTGTTTCCGCAACAAAGTAACATCTACTACTTGTTCTTCTTCGTGAGTCACTATTTTATCAGAATCCGTTTGTAACCGATATCCGAACAGAACTTCGCTTGGTATCGCCGAAGTTGTTTTATTTATTGTACTGTTTATGCCTTGCTGTATGTTGTAAATATGTTGATCCCATTTATTATTATCCGTATTTGCACCCATACTGCGAAGAGCTTCAAGAATCGTTTGGTTATAACGCTCTACTTGACCATTCGACCGAGGCATTGCAGTAGCAATCACATGATGTCTAATGCTTTTATCGTTGCAGTAATTCTTGAAAAGTTTAGATGTAAATGCACTTCCCGCGTCGCATATAATTCTCTTTGGATTGCCAAAAACCTTGAAAATCTTGTTTAATTCATTTATTACTACCTTACTCTTGGTGTTCCGTACTGCCGCAATAAACACAAATTTTGAAAAAGCATCTACTATTACAAGTAAATGAGTATTTTTTTGAGAGCTTCTTACAAATGGACCCAAATGATCCATGTGTAGTGTATGGAATGGTCGTGCGTATTTTGGAATTGGAAACAATTTGCCAGGCTTTTTGCCATGTATAATTTTAGAATAAATGCAATTAAGACAATTCTTAATATATTTAGAAACTACCTTCTTTAATTTTGGAAACCAGTACATAGATTTAATCTTCTCTACTGTTTTGTCTACCGCAAAATGACCTATATCATCATGGTTAGCCCTTATAATTTGCCATACACAGCCCTTAGGCACTACCCATCGACGACCATATTCGGTACGACGATAAACCTTGTTACCTAAAAGCTCATAACTTTTGAAAATGTTTTTATTGAACTCGGCCTCCCCTGACAATAAAACTTCCCTAATTGCACAGATACTCGGATCCTGTAATTGAACAGAAAGCAGCCAATCCGCCTCTGTGATAGACATGACAGTATGGTTTGATTTAGAATTATTTACACATGTGATCTTGGGGTTCCTACTCAATGCATCTACGTGCTGCATTTGAGTACCAGGTCGGTGCATAATCTCAAAAGTAAACTCTTGCGTTTGTAACACCCATCTGCCTATACGCGAATTAACCTCCTGTTTATTTATCGTATATCTCACTGCATTACAGTCTGTGATAATTTTAAAGATCACACCTAATAAATAATGCCTGAATTTCTGGAGGCCTACAACTATCGCTAAAAACTCCAATTCAAATGAATGGTAAAGTTTCTCTTCAGTGGTAGTTTGCCTACTATAAAAATGAATTGGCCTTTCACCTTTATCAGTAACTTGCGTTAAAATACAGCCTAAACCATCTCGACTAGCGTCCGTATACAGGACTATCGGCAGTTTTGGGTCAAATATAGCAAGTAAAGAGTCACTGACTAGTTCAGTTTTTAAACGATTAAAAGCTTCACTTTGATCGTTCCCCCACTCCCATGTGGAATCTTTTTTTAAAAGTTTTGTGAGTGGTTTACAAAGAACAGCACAATTCTTTATGAACTTTCTGAAAAAGTTAATCAATCCCAAGAACTGCCTAACCTGATGAATATTTTGAGGAACAGGGTAGTTTTCGATGGCCAACAATTTCTTTTTGCCAGGTCGGATACCATCGCCAGATATCTCATAACCCAAGAAATTCACAGAATCTTTAAAAAAATTACATTTGTCTAAATTAATTGTCAAACCATGTTCTTCTAATATTCGTAAAATTGTTTCTAGCTGTTCTATATTTTGCTCAATTGTTTCAGTGGCTATCATCAAATCATCCATATAACATATTACTCGGTCAAACCTAAGCTTACCCAAAACTGTATCCATTAACCGTTGAAACACTGATGGTCCATTACATAGGCCAAAAGGCATCCTCAGGAACTCATAATGTCCATCTGGAGTAATGAACGCAGTTTTAGGTATTGAATTCTCATTAATTTTAATTTGGTAATACCCACTCTTTAGATCCAATGACGTAAAGCACTTACATCCTTTCAATCTATCAATTAAATCTTCAACAATAGGCATGGGGTATTTTTCCTTAACAGTCACTTTATTTAACTGCCGATAATCGATACAAAGACGCTTTTCACCAGATGGTTTATCAACTAATAGTACTGGACTCGCGTAAGGCGACTTACTCTCACGAATGATTCCATTTTTTTTTAAATCCTCCACTATTTCGCGCGTTATCGATTTTTCCGACTCCGACATCCGATACGCGCGTTGAGATACCGGTTTTGATGAAGTTACTTCAATTTCAAGTTCCACACATGTGGCTTTTCCTAGCGAAGTTAAGTCTTTAGCTACACACCGAGGAAATTTTTTTAATATATTCTCAAGCACATCCTTGTATTCAAGGTGTTTTTTATTGGCCAAACAAGCCTCTATCTGTGACACCTGTTCTATTTGTACTGGGCAAAAATATAATTTATTCCCTACTCGGCTATACATAAGAGTTTTATGTTCAGTAAAATTTCTGCCTATCAACAGATTGCAGCCTGTTAAATCATCAATAACATATAATTTAGTTACCAACTCGACATTATCGACTTTCAAATTAACTGATACAGTTTCCGTTACTGCCGTGAAAGAATTCGCCGTAAAACCTGTCAACTTAATACATTTATTTAACTTGACAGGTGTGAGACCAAGTTTTGACAATAATTCTTTGGTTATGAGTGAACAATCACTCCCCATATCTATAAATCCTGTCACAGTGTTACCATTTATAGCTACATTTTTAAAAAATTTCTCTTTTGAATTAGGTTCACTAACTAACTTAACCTCGACCTTCTTATCTTCCTTTTCTGTTTTATTTTTATTAGCTTTAAAACAAACATTTGCTGTGTGGCCAAGATAGTTACAAAAATCGCACTTAATATTCCTTGGTAAGAGACAATCAATTTTTTTGTGGTGTTCCCCACAACGGTAACAACGTATATTTGTATTTACATAATTATTTTTAGCAACTAATTCTTTTTGTGAATCACTTTTCTTGGCATCTGATGAATTAACTACTGATAAACGAGACGTGCTTGGCAAACTAGTATTTAATTTAGTTTTTTGTTCTATCACTGCATGTACTTTACTATGCAAAAATGACGCTAAATCCTCACAATGACGGAAACTACCTGCTTCCGCCGCTGTACCGATATTTTTGTCCCCAATAGACCCCACGATAATCGAAATAATATCTTGATCTGAAAATGATAAATGTAACTTATCGATTTTACTTTTTTGCTGAAAATAAAATTCATACAGCGACTGACCATCTGTTGGTTTTGTATTGATCAATTCCTTGAGCATGACATACATATTCCGTTTGATTTCAAATGTATCAAGCAGTACACTGCGCCATTGTTTCCACCGCCACGCGGTCCATCTTGTTTGATTTTTTTGTACCGAATCATACCATGTTTTGGCGGTGTTTCGTAATTTTTGCAATGCCTGATATTTTATGACACGGTCTGGCCAACCAAACGCCCTCGCATTCGCCTCTACGACGTTTATCCATGTGTATATATCATCTACCAAAGGGTCAAATTCAGGTACGACTGATGACAGTATCACATTTTGACTCACGAGCGGAGAGTGGTTCCTGCGTTTCTTTCTTTTATGGGTTTCCCTCCGCCTGGAATGTGCTCTGCTAGTGCTACTGTCACTACTTGATGACGATGACGAACTTGCACTAGAAGTTGATGGAGTTCTTCTCTTACTTCTACGCTTCTTTGTGGGCGGCATTTCGCAGAATATTCGGACTCCACTTCTGATGAAAGAAGAACTTCTAAATGTATTACTTAATCTTTATTCGATTCGCAAAATCTACATCAAATATTATTTATTGACAGCCAGCCTATCTTTTTTTTATTGCCGTCAGTGTCATCTCCCGTTTTTTCTTCCGAATGAAACCAGCGACAACATATCCGACCCTGTTTTCAAAATTTGTCTCAATTACTGCTAAAAAGGTTGGCCACCCATGGCCTAAAGGTAAATTTTTCTTTGTTTATCAAGTGACTAAGACAAAACTTGTGAATAAACTAGCCGACACTTATCAGAAGGTGGTGAAACTGGCCCTAAGTCATGTGGATTGTTCAGTGTTTTTTTAAATCGGAAACTCACTAAGACACGGTTCACAGGCATGAATAGACGCAGCCGGCCAGTCTGAATGCATCCTCACCTTTTAAGCCTGCATAATATCGTGGTTCTAGAATTAGCTCGTCCGCCACAAGTCAATAAAAGTAGTCCAAGCGTGTCTAGTCGTAAAAAAGTGACTGCGCAAAACTCGTTTTACTTTTAAGTGCACGCCGGATCGCGCACCGTAAGAATTTGCCTTGTCGTTAGGGTGTGACCACACTAGATCCTTTTGCCAACGTTCGCTCATCGATCATGATCACGTATCATCTAAATACATAATTATTATCAAGTATCTTTTAGAACTTCAGAAGCTCACTTTTGAGATACCGGACGGGTGTAGTGGGTAGTCAAATCATTTTGTACATGCGATCGTGTCATTATCAATGACACGATCGCATGTATCTGTATCTGATCATGTAACCGATCTGTGGTATCGTCGTCATTGTCTCAATCAATCAATAGATATCCACTGCTAGACATAGGTCTCTTGTAAGGATCGCCATAGTATAACACCATTTTGTACTTATCACATATGCAGCGATTATTAGCGAGTAGCTTGAGATCTGGGGGTCTTTCAACGCTGCGTTTCCTATTGCGGGGTCGCTATTAGACCACCTTGGGACCCCAACGTTTATCGGTTCTTCGAGCTATATGCCCCGACTATTGCCACCGGTATAATTTTTTCTCAACAAAGCGATTCCATACTATCCTGCCGATCATACACGCATCCGATTCGCGGTCATGATCATGTTTTAATATTGTTGGTAGACCTGGCTATCATATTCACATCGCCGTATCACAAGTTTTTCGTCCACCGATTATGATCGCGGCAAGGCTACGCAACGGCGGTCATGATCGAGGAAAAAAATCCGTGCGGTGTGGACACAGCCGTTGTTTTAATGGTGTTGCATAGGTACGTATATATTGACATTCTATAGACATATCGTTTTAAAGGTTCAACAAACTTTGTATTATATTCACAACCTAAAGTATTTTTAAATACAAGGTTCTGTGTTATTTTTTTATTATAATAAATAACTTAATTGTATTGGAATATTTTAAACTTACACAGCAAAGGTTAGGTGTACCACCTTTGGATTAGTTATGCCAATCTCGACGGAGACGGAATTGCACTGGAGATATTACAGTGCACAAGTGTGTGCGCAAACACGGCAGACGCACTCTCTATTGCTTCACTCTCATTGTACCTACGATTGAACGCCGATGCGACACAACCGGAGAGAAATTAAGACGCCGGATCAGCGGCTTGGCGTGCTCTCTGAAGGATAGGAGTGTATAAACATCGGCACGTACATCAAACGCTGAAGGAAAGTGGAGGGGGTAAGCTATTGTATTACGTGCGTGACAGTTCCCATACGCAGCTATCCCCTCCACGTTTCGTTCAGCGTTCGATGTACGTGGCGCGGGTTATATTGTATCTGTTACCGGAAATGTATGTAATCCGTCATTGTATACAAATCCTAGGAAATGTATGTAATTCCTAAAATCGCACGGAAAAGTATAAAATAAATTATATTAGACACATTTCCTACGAAATCTATACATTTCCTAAATAGCAATCGGAAATGTAAAACATTTGGAGACATCAACACAACAAGATATCAATGGGTACGCGGGGATAGCGGGGCGAGGGGAGGGTATTGCATCGTCTGATCAGGCGATTGCGCTAGTGCCGCGTAAACTGCCAGTGCGTGGAAATCATATTTTTTCAAAATTATTTCTTTTTTAGATAAGTTAGGTTAGGTTAGAACATAAATATTCATGGGCACTTAGGTTCTATTGGGTCCTAGGTAGAATGTGGACCACATTTTACCTAGGACCCAACATTCAAAAGAAAGCATTAATTTTATACATTTTCTAATACGATATAGGAATTGTATAATATAATTCCTAGGAATTGTACACATTTCCTAGGACATTTATATAATAAATAGTTTTTGAAACAATATTTTATACATTTCCTAAATTGCTTCGGAATTGTATAAATTTCCTAGGAAATGTATACAATTCCTAGATTACATACATTTCCGGTAACATAATATCTAATACCGCCAAAAGCGTATTGTATTACGTGCGTGACAGTTCCCATACGCAGTTCTCCCCTCCACGTTTCGTTCAGCGTTCGATGTACGTGGCGCGGGTTATATTGTATCAAATACCGCCAACTCCCCTACTCATTAGAATAGATATTGAGAACTTCTTGATAGAATTTTCAGTTTTTTTTTGGCCCAAATCTGGAATTCATGGTCGAAGTCGTTACCCACTAGATCAATGAGCAAATGATGAGTGAGTGAGGATTAAGTATGACTACAGTGCAATAATTAAATTCTGTAGACACTCTCTAGTAACTAATATCTGCGTATGTGATTTATCAGATTTCCTTAAAAGTATGTAGTTACAACACTATCTCAAATATTTGTCACTGACACTATGTACAATGTACATATTCATGTAGGTAGGTAGCTACCTACTAAAGATAAAATAATACAAAAATAGTAATAATTGCATTCACACCGTGACCAGTTAGCGCGAATCTTACACAACAAGATTTTCATGAAGCGTGAAGGTCGAACACTAACAA
Organism: Melanargia galathea; assembly: GCA_920104075.1. Taxonomy (NCBI): domain Eukaryota; kingdom Metazoa; phylum Arthropoda; class Insecta; order Lepidoptera; family Nymphalidae; genus Melanargia; species Melanargia galathea. Next base: position 3,022,896 of record OV049872.1, on the reverse strand, counting down.
TTATTCAAGTTCAAGAAAAATATTTATATTCACTAGTTAGTATATTAATTGCGCTGTATTTGCCAAATGTGGGATTTCCCCTAAATTCTACCTTTACTAATTAACTTAATTATCCTACGTCATCATTGGGACTATTGTATAAGAGCTTTTTGTGTTATTATATTTTGTGGAGATTGGCTGAATTTATGTTATACTTAGTTGGACATTACATTACGTGCGAACCAAGTCGTAAATCATTTTTATCGGACTTCTCGCTCGCACTTACAGGCCTTATGGAACTGAAACCTGATTTTGCGGTGTTGTGCGTAACAATATTAAATGATTGGTCGATAGTCGATAAATAGGTTATAAAGAGCGAGTTAGAGCAATCACAACACTATGATCGTAATGCTTTATGACTCAGTCGCTTGCTTGCTCACTAACTAGATGGCCCGACCAGCATACCTATATGGTGTAAATTTTACCACATTGTTAAAATGGCCACCAACAGAAGCCGGTGGAAACATATAATCCATTCGAGGGCAGTATGCCAGGACCACGATCTTGAGCAATGAAGGAACGACCTGAAAGTGAGAGAGATTCTCGCTGCAGCGATGCATTTAAACCAATAGCGGCGAATGCGTTAACTGTAACCATGCGAAATATCATCACGATCCGTGGTAAGTTGTTGCCTCGTAACGTGCAACGTGTACTCTATGGACTTTATAAAAGTATGTTTTTATTTGGCTTAGAAGTATGGCTTAACTGACTGGTGAGCTGAACAGTCTTCCCTGGTGATGGAATGGTGTACACATCGGCGTTAGGGAGCTGATATTTTATTTCAAAGAGAAAAGTCGTATTTGGAGAAAACCTAGGAATGTTATCACCTCTGTTCTGTGTTTGCAATTTGATGTAATTTGAAACGGTTCTAAGCGTTGTCGCTTGTGCCCATGTAATTTATTGTAACCATCATTGTAATCGATCAAAAGTCACCTTGAACAGTGGCATAAATTAATACGTATGTATCCATATCCATTCTTTACTGTAATTTGCTACCGCAAGTTGGATTAGAGTCGGGCAGGTTTATAGGTAGAATGCTACCAGGTTCTTCGTAATACGTGCCATTGCCTTTTTAATTTACACTCGTCTCTAAAGCTTCCCAGAGGTATCTATAATCATAAGTTCAACCAATACCAAGACGAATACCAAAGTGCCATGATCAACCCATTACGGCTCACTACAGAGCACGGGTCTCCTCTCAGAGTGAGAAGGGTTTTGGCCATAGTCTACCACGCTGGCCAAGCGGATTGGCAGACTTCACACACCTTTGAGAACGTTATGGAGAACTCTCAGGCATGCAGGTTTCCTCACGATGTTTTCCTTCACCGTTACCAAAGTGCGAATAGTCTAAATTCTTCTCCTTTCACAGTAAATTCAACTAATACCAAATTGAGCAAATATTCCAAATTCCTCTTCGTCCACAGTAAATTCAACCACTACCAAGACGAATACCAAAGTGCGAATAGTCCAAATTCTTCTTTCACAATAAATTCGACCAATACCAAATTAAGCGAATAGTCCAAATTCGTGTTCGTCCGCAGGTTCGGCGCTGGTGAGCGTGTGCATGCGTCAGTTCGACGACGCCATGTCGATCACGATCGCGATCATGATCGTGGTGACGGTCGCCTTCGTGCAGGAGTATCGCTCGGAGAAGTCGCTCGAGGAGCTCAACAAGCTGGTGCCGCCCAGCTGCAACTGGTAAGTGGTACATTCACAAAGTAACGCGTAAAAGTATCAGGAACGTCCCTCTTTAGGCCAGTGCAAGTGGCTTGCCCAGGGTTCATAAATTGGACAAGCTCGTCATATCTTCTAGGACTTCTTTCTTTCTCTTCTCTGGTGAGAGACTTCAGCCGTACCACTCGCAAGCGATTTAGCATTCCGTTACGAACCCGAGTGGAAACCGATTAGGGGTATAAGTTTAAAATTAAACTGCTATATTTCTTCCAAGTTAGCCCGTTTAGACTTAGACTGCGTCGCCACTTACCAGGGTGAGATCACCTGGTCAAGGGCTGTATCATCGTCACTTACTACCAGGTGAGATCGCAGTTAAGGGCTGATCATCGATTTGAAGAGAAAAATTCTATTCCAGCTTAAGAGAAGGCAGCGTCGAGCATTTCCTGGCGCGTAACTTGGTCCCGGGCGACATAGTCCACCTGAACGTCGGCGACCGGGTGCCCGCAGACTTGCGACTCTACGACTCGACCGACCTCGCGATCGACGAGTCCTCGTTCACCGGCGAGACTGAGCCGGCCTCGAAGAGCGTCCTGCCGAACAAAGCGGCCGCTGGGAGGGTCAACAAGGATAACATAGCCTTCCTGGGCACGCTCGTGAGGTGCGGGAATGCAAAGGTTAGTGTTTTTTTATCGAAAAAAGTACTCGTACCTAGGAATGCTGTCTGTCAAAAAAAATGTTTCTTCAAATGTATCGAGCTTACGAAAAGGTAGCGTCGAGCATTTCCTGGCGCGTAACTTGGTCCCCAGTGACATACTCCACCTGAACGTCTAATATAGCCTTCCTGGGCACGCTCGTGAGGTGCGGGAATGCAAAGGTTAGTGTTTTTATTGAAAAATGTACCTAGGAATGCTGTGTGTCAAAATGTTTCTTCAAATGTATCGAGTTTGCAAGAAGGCAGCGTCGAACATTTCCTAGCGCGAAACTTGGTCTCAGGCGACATAGTCTACCTGAACGTCGGGGTTGTCCGCAGACTTGCGACTCTACGACTCGACCGACATCGCGATCGACGAGTCCCCATAGTGTAATGTAAAATTACGGGTACATACCACGATAAAAATGTTTGTTTGTTGGTCGACATTTCGATGCAGTTGCATTGACCGTGGTCACGACGAGACTGCAGTGCTGCAAGGGGTGAAGTTTCAGCTGTCACAGTCAGTATCGAACTACCCGCTTTCTCACTCTTTTCGTCGAAACTTCACGGGCTGTCCGACAAAATTGGCAGTCTCGTCGTGACCACGCTCACCCGCTTAAGAGCTACGGGGGGGGGGATACTTTTTGCGTCAGGGTTTAATAAGAAGATGGGTGCTTAAAGTTGTTCCTTCTCTATTTCCTCTGCAGAATTTTCTGGCATTAATCTAGTAACCGCTTACTTGAAATGAATTAACCAATAAATGAAAAATTAACCTTCTGTCCTTTGCAGTTAAGGTAAAGTGAATAGTTCAGGTTACAGAATAATTCCCAGTTAGGGTGAACGTTGTTCCCATCCAGTAATGGATTCGTAATATGATTCTGGATGTACTTTGATACAATTATCTCTAACCGTCGAGAGCTCAAGCCTGTCAGTTATTATAACGTCTGGTGATAAGGAGTTAATTCCGCTTGGAAATTTTAAGATAAAATCGCCACCAGTTTTCACTTTCAGAGTTCACGATCCACGTTATCAATTAAATCTGGGACGCCTGTTTTCCTATATTATGACATGCGACAGCCAGATGGCAATGTGTTGTGTCATCGAAATTTTTGATCTGTGTTTGGGAATTCCAGACGCCCGTCTGGAATTCCCAAACATTCGACAAACAGTATGCTTAGTCTCACTTTGCACAGCTCGAAAACTTTACTAAATACTGCTGATGGAAACACAATGACTTCAGAGTAAAATGGACCTAAATTATTATTATAATAATGTAGGAAATAAAACGTTGAAGGATTATTTACATCATTTATTTAAAATAACAAACAAAAATGGCAAAAGGTATTTGTCAAAATCAAAGCTTTATCACAAAAACACAACACTTGTATTTTACATTGAGCAACAAAATCAATTTAACTTTAACTTTACAAATCAAACAAAGAAAACAAAGAATTCTCTACAGTTGGAGAATAGTCAAAAATTAAATGAGGTTACTAGGTACACAACACGTGTTTAACTACATGAGCAGAAAGTAAATGCTCAGTAACAAAAACGGGCATAGTGACGCTACAAGATTTCGAAGTGGAATGACTGCCGAAACAATGGCGCACCGCCTTTTATAACAATTGTTGCTAGGTGCAAGTAACGTCATGCCCGTTCCACGTGGTACCATGCGCCGGGCGGCGTTGCACGATGACGCATAGTACTACCCTCTTCTATTACGGCCAGCCTGATTCAGGCCGTCCTCGGGCTTCTTCCTCGATTCTTGAACAGCAGCAGTAGAGCTTGCTCTCGCAGCCGCTCACGGACCAGCAATGCCTGGCATCAATGATTAGACACAGTCTCGTAACCTGTAAGGATAACATTCTTTGAGATCTCTTACCCCAAATCACAGAAGAACCCTTAGTATTAAGTTAAAAATGGATTCCAATGTTTACTTTACGTACTTATCAACTCTTTGTTAGCTTATGTACCAAACAACACGATTATATAACCGCAAACAACGTCATATCACTAATTCTACACAAAGACTCAAAGTATGACACTGGCCATCAGGCCTAAGTCACAAGTTACGTTTCCCAAGTGTCGAACTTGGCTTTACATGATGACTAAATCACTGTCGTCAAAAACTCGCATAAAACACAAACTTTTCATAACTAAAATTGTAAAAATAAGTACGAATGTTTGGTACATAGTCTAAAAACGGTCAAAAAGGGTCAGTTTTATCATTCAAGATCGGCTCTATCGCCTCTATGGAGCTTTTTGTCTCTACAGAGCTTTCTCAGCTCTACTGTTTCTAATAGGCTCTATGGCATGTAATTCACACTTTCTGTCTACTATTATGAAACCCATCTTTAAAACAGGAATGAAAGTTATCTTAATTGCATAACCAACTAGGCATAAAACCAACAAAACTAAATTTATGAAGACAAATTTATGAAGCTGTTTTATGTCCATTCTAGTTAATTATGGATGTTCGGTCTATAGTTAATTATGGATGTTCGGTCTATTCTGACCTTAACTTTCAATTCTCTCAAACTTTCAATTTAATTTTGCCCCCAATTTCCAAAGTTCAATATTGGAAGTAAAAAAAATATGTTAGAAACAAACAATCTCGTCAGTCGGTAATAGTAGGTAAGTGTACACACAAGTACTTTAACATTTGGTAAAGTGCGAAACACTCGCTAACAAAATCCGGTAACACTCAATATCTTTCGGATACATGATCTCTTGAATCATCGCTAACTCATCAAAAGCATCAGCGTCGCTTTAATCAACGCTTGTAACTTTATTCGTGCAAAAACAAACTAATTAATTCAGGAAGACAGGAATGTACCAGTACATTTATTTGTCAACTCGTAAACGTCAACAAACCTAACAAGACAACAACAATTCCCAAAACTTTAGCAAATGAACCGATACAGATGAAGTCAGCACAAGCACTTTAACATTTTATTGAATAGCGAAACATCTGATAACACTCAATATCTTTCAGATACATACGCTAACTCGTCAAAAACATCATTTAATCTACGCTTGTAGTTTAATTCATGCAAAAACTAATATACGTTCCGTAGAAACACACGAATGTACTAGTTGGTACCAGTGCATTATTTACGTTTTGGTAGAAAATAAGTAATTGTTAACTGGTAAACGTCAAAACTCACAACCATAGATAAGGATGTAAACGAAAACTAGGTCTAACTTGATAGCGTCACAATTTTAATTTCTACTTCTTCTTCGAAGACTTCTTTAGAATGAACAAAGTTTCTGAATGAATGAAAGTGGCCGTACTGTGAGTACCACTACATTTTTATATTTTTCGCCGTCTAAATCTTTGCACAAAAATGTGCGGTAGTCACATTTTAAATATTTGGTAAATGTTTAACATCACGTATTGGACATTAAAAATTGGAAAAATCTCACCAATGAGCCCAGTGATACTTAGGCTCAGACTTCTCCCATGTGTGGTGCGATGCATTCTCTGCACTCGCGTACTCGTTGAAGTGCTGCAGCGATGCAGACGCACGCTCTCGTCACCCGCTGATCGGAACGGCAACCTCGTGAACTCGCGACTCGGTTCACCTGCATTTTCATAATGACATGACGGATTTCTCATCTGTAGAAGAAACAACATGTTAGGTCTATATCATTTCTAGACGTTGTTATCTAGGAATAAGGCTATCGTCAAGTTATCATCAAGACATCATCAAGACATCACCAAGACATCATTAAGATATCAAAGATATCATGAACAGACTCGTGTTACTCTCCTTTCACTACGACATTTCGATATTTCAATTAATTAAATTCATCTTACAATTAGAATTCATTTTTAAAGATTTATCACATCTACAGAGACGTACTACGAAAGTAATAATAAAAAATACGTAGGTTGGGTTTTACGTGAACTCCTCGGTGTCTCGCAACTGGATGCAGCCTGGGTGCGCCGCGCGACCTCCGCGCCGGCCGTCACCTGCAGCAGCAGCCTCGTCGCCGCTCTCGCCGCTCTGCACCGTAGCTTGTTGCAGGCACCTCCACACCCAACACTCGGGTCTGCCGTAGTACAAGTCCACCCCAGGACTTAGGTCAACGCACATTGTGCATCTCCCTGTCGGTGCGTAGCCCTTCGCTACCACCCACCCAGAGTGCTTCACACTCTATCCGGGTCTGCTGGACTTCATTCATCCCAATCAATTCATTACCTAGTGCAAAGTCAATCACCATCCACTAACTAACCGTATGCCTAACGGTATGCCTAACGTTATGCCTAACGATATGCCTAACGGTGAGAAGCTTCTCTAAGTAATTAAATTAAATCACGAAATAAGCCTTAAATCATTACTTCTCGAAGTAATTCCTACTCTAGCCTAGTCTTGATCCTATTCTTCAGTTAAACCTACCTACTTTTCGAATTTTTTTCTAAGAAGGATGGCAACCAACAGAACAATAGGCAAGGTTTTATGACCGAGATAAAAGAGTCAAATATTTGATGTCGATGAACGCGTTGCACGTCCTCGGACACCCGTCGCCTCGCCAAGGCGCCATGCACTGCGCTGCCACCCGCGTGGACTCGCCGCTGCTCTCCACATCAACCGGAGCTCGCAACGACCACCCGGCAGCGTGCTGACCACTCCACAGGGGCCACGCACTCTTACATCTGTACACAAAAAATGCAGCGCAAGTACATGTTCAAGTAAAATTAACTTTGTTCAAAATCAGTAGGTACACTGTACACAATGTCGAGCTGTTTCGGTTCTTTTTCTCTCACAGTTATCAGTGTTGTAAAGAACCATAAAGAAGTTATGTGATTCAAGGCTCCTTCACGTTGGACAACGAATACAGCAATGGTGTGGCAAACATATCGGCCCAATTTTCGTAAAGTTGTCCACACTTCGGTAGGTTGTTCAGTTTGCATCGGTTCAGGTTAATGTGTACAGGCAACGCCCATTCTTTCACAAACACGGTCTACCAAAGTGACAAGTGACCCTTTTTGTATGCTAGCCACATAATAATCACATCGATTGACACGCATATTAACGCCAACGTGAGCCTTTAGACAGTAAAAGTTGTAAACAAAAAGAATTTTCAAAATTCAAATTCTCAACATATCAGTACAGGCTACTTTACGAACTTCAAAATAAAAATTCAAATTCCCTGAATTTAGTGTAAATCAAAAAGATTTCAGCACTACTACCTACTAGCCCAGTGGCTATAGTACTGAATACGTTTACACCGTAATATTGTTATAACTTTTCAACACTGGTAACGTTCCAATTTGCAGTTACTTCGTTACCTTCTTCGCGCTTTTATTTAGATAGCGACAGTTCAAAAAGAATTAAACCAAAATTCTTTGCATGATGGGCATTTTGGCACTAACAAAGTCATACAGCGTTGGATAGATAATTTTTAGCTAACAAAAATACTTTGACAACAAACTTTAAATAGTTGTCAGTTAATGTTGGATTTTTGGCTTGACATGGAATGTAAAAACGATATTTCCTACTTCCTGACGCGGTGCGGCGCGGCGGCCACGGAAACTTTTATATTTTTACAACCAATTTCAGTCTCTGATGATAAGAAAAGAATAGAAAAGTTTTTTTTTTTATTCAAATAAACTTTTACAAGTACTTTTGAATCGTCAATTGAATCTACAATGCATGCATGATATTATGCAAGTGACCACGTTATCGCGTCTCATATTGTTTTACTATGCCAAAATGTACAAAGAGAAATGTTACAGAGTGAAAAATTAATAGGTGGCGAAAAAATGAATTAAGGTAAGATTCCTCCGATTGGACATCAAACTGGGACTAGCGTCATGGAAATTCTAATTCAGAAGAATACATTTCCAACGATGTATCACTCATACCGACTAATGCCAGTACCACGTTCCATCTAAATTTTGCCCATCATTCTTTTCAATGTAACCGCATGGGTTCATAACGGGTTCCTTTTATAACCGTAAAAAGTCCTTCAATTTTATCACAAAATTAAAAATCGAGCGCTACTAGGTAGGCGCTGCACAAACAACGTATCACAACAAAGGAAAATAATTCAAGCTCATACCGACCGTCGAGTTCATCGAACTTTACCGCCACCAACTTCACCACGTGATGCGCGCTATACAAGCAGCGTCGCGGCGATTGCTGCAGCCGGTAGTCACAAAGCAGGCAGCGCATGGCAAGACGCCACGGCAGGCGCTGCGCGGCCAAGAGCCTCGTACTTGGCAGCTCACGAAAACGCGCCAGGCGAGCGCTACACAAAGAAACGTAAGGCACGTTAACAAAGAGGGTATATCTGGCAAATGGTTTAAGTTCGCCGACCATAAAACAATTTTTTTGTAACACTATCCTCTTATTACTTTTATTCACTGACTATTTAAAATAAAAGTTCAAATTCAACCTGATATCCACGTAGTGGGCGCTACGCAAGCAGCGTCGCGATGCTTGCACAGACTGCAAGACGGCAGGCGTCGTAACAGATGCTAACAGGCACAGATGCACTAGACGGTGCATACACCAGCACTAGGGCGCAGCGACGTCGCAGCGGTTGCTGCAGCTGTTAGTCACGAAACAGGCGGCGCGCACATGAGTACTGAAGCGGGCGCTGCGCATGCAGCTATGCGCTCGTCAGAGCGCCGGCAAGGCCTCTGCGCTCACTCAGAGCACCGGCAAGGCCCCGCGCTCAGAACGCTGAAGCTCGTGGTGACGTGCACAGTAGCACCAGGTTGGCTGGTTCTACACCCGCAGTCGGGCACGCTCACGCTCGTCACACGTTATTGCCTCGCTCGCAGCTCGGCACGCACAAGTAACTTTTCTTCAACTACCTGCAACTTACAAACTTTTTTCGAAACTATTAGTGGGCGAGGCAGTCCCTAGAGGACTCCTCTCTCTAGATCTACTCCCTATCAAGTAGCACCGTCACTCTGCCCAACTATTCAAAACTTTTTATAAGGTTAACAACCTTAAATTTCCAAAATCAGAATTGGCAATCGAGCGCACAAAAGGCATTCAATCCCACTTCTGATGTAGGAAATAAAACGTTGAAGGATTATTTACATCATTTATTTAAAATAACAAACAAAAATGGCAAAAGGTATTTGTCAAAATCAAAGCTTTATCACAAAAACACAACACTTGTATTTTACATTGAGCAACAAAATCAATTTAACTTTAACTTTACAAATCAAACAAAGAAAACAAAGAATTCTCTACAGTTGGAGAATAGTCAAAAATTAAATGAGGTTACTAGGTACACAACACGTGTTTAACTACATGAGCAGAAAGTAAATGCTCAGTAACAAAAACGGGCATAGTGACGCTACAAGATTTCGAAGTGGAATGACTGCCGAAACAATGGCGCACCGCCTTTTATAACAATTGTTGCTAGGTGCAAGTAACGTCATGCCCGTTCCACGTGGTACCATGCGCCGGGCGGCGTTGCACGATGACGCATAGTACTACCCTCTTCTATTAATAATATAATAATTTAGGTCCATTTAGGTCCAATAATATAATAATTTTGGCGTAATAAGGCTCCGTTTTGCCCTTTGAGTACGGAATTATGAGACCTAATTCACACGTGAGATTTTTTAACGGACGTTAAAAAAGCGTCCAAATGGAACAAATGTATTCCCAAGTATATGTTCACACGTCAGCGCTTTTTTAACGCGACGCATTTTTATCGCGCAGTGTTCTATTCTCAGCGCTCGGCGTTGGGCGTTAAATGCAATAGACGGTATAATATGAAATTTCTTACTATTATTCAGACGAGCGTTAAAAAAACGCTAACGCCGGGTTTTAACGCAACGTTTTTTTACGCTCCTACGGATTAGGCGTAAAGCCTTTTAGACCTGGATAGACTATGAACGTAAAATCATTGGTGTCATATTATGTAGCTGGATGACTTATTGCACAGAAAAAAAGACCATGTTGACAATTTTGGTGATTCTTTTTTTCAGTAGGCTCTGATAAAGAACGAATCTAGGCTCCGTAGGCGAAACGCTATTGTATTATACCTACCATGTCTGACGTTTGTGTTAGACAGTGAAAATAAACATTTTTTTGCTTTTTATGTTGAAGTTATTTGTTGTACGCTTTTGTGTTAAGAGGCCGGTACCCGGATTCGTAATTTTTTACGAACTTTTGAACACCATAGTGCTTTAGATATAATGATTACTTTAAAAAAAATTATCAAATATTAAAGATCAATCCTTTTTTAATGGAATGTTGGGAATAAAATATTAATTTTATTAAAAAATATTATTCAAATCTTAATTCTTGCGGAAGACGTTTACTGATTTTACGCTTTTGAGTGAAACTTTCGTCACACATATAAGTACTAAAAATTGTAGAAAGCGACTGAAAAAAAATACTAATAGTATGAACACACTCTCAAAATTGGAATGTTGGAATTAGTTTTTCTATGTTTTATACAAAATTAGTAAATAAAAAAATAAAAACCGCACGTACGATTTATGAAAATTTAAGCATTAGATTAACCCCAATTTCTTTAATTTATCGCAATTTCACTAATAAAAAAAATATATAGCGCGAAAGTTTAGGATTCATTTAGTTATAATTGTAAAAAAAAATAATCCAGAAACTATTTATATGACCAAAAAAAATTGTCAAAGTATCCTAAAATTTACAAATAAAATGGCACAGCAGACAGTACGAATGCCATACCGAGCTTAGCGCTCTTCGAGGGAGGACGTGTTGTTGCCCGACGCAGCTCACGCACACATGCAAAGCTGTGTAATGACTTGTCGTAAAAGTTACGTAAAAGTTATAGCGCAGCCGACTCAGTTTGATGATTTGTGCATAGGTTTTATTTCATTAGTGGTCCGATCTGATCAATGCTGAGTTAATGCTATGTTTTGGTATAAGTATGTGTTGATATAATATGTATATATTGAATTGAAATATTTTTTGTATGACATAATATTAAAATCTCATACTCGAAGTTCTTTTGGGACGAAAGAGGGGTTAATAGGGATGAGAATGAGGTGAATAGGAACGACTTATGGGTGAATAGGAACAGTTTTGTAGGGTTGTCACAAAACAGGAAACTGTTACTATAACTTAAAAAAGTCGACGCCATTTTGAAATTCTTTGTTAATTGACCGATTTCATTCAAAATCGATATTTAGAGCTCCCTGGGATCACAAAACAGGAAACTGTTACTAAAACTTAAAAAGTCGACGCCATTTTGAAATTCTTTGTTAATTGACCGATTTCATTCAAAATCGATATTTAGAGCTCCCTGGGATCACAAACCAGGAAACTGTTACCAAAATTTTAAAAAGTCGGCGTCATTTTGAAATTCTTTGTGATTGTACCGATTTCGTTCAAAATCAATATCTGAGGATCCCTCGGATCACAGAATAGGAAACCGTTACCAAAATTTTAAAAAGTCGACGCCATTTTGAAATTCTTTGTGATTGTACCGATTTCGTTCAAAATCAATATCTGAGGATCCCTAGGATCACAAAACAGGAAACTGTTACCAAAACTTAAAAAAGTCGACGCCATTTTGAAATTCTTTGTTAATTGACCGATTTCATTCAAAATCGATATTTAGAGCTCCCTGGGATCACAAAACAGGAAACTGTTACCAAAACTTAAAAAAGTCGACGCCATTTTGAAATTCTTTGTTAATTGACCGATTTCATTCAAAATCGATATTTAGAGCTCCCTGGGATCACAAAACAGGAAACTGTTACCAAAATTTAAAAAAGTTGGCGCCATTTAAAAAACAGTTACCTATTTTGTGATCCCTGCGGAGCTCTAAATATCGATTTTGAATGAAATCGGTCAATTAACAAAGAATTTCAAAATGGCGTCGACTTTTTAAGTTTTGGTAACAGTTTCCTGTTTTGTGATTCGAGGGATCCTCAGATATTGATTTTGAACGAAATCGGTACAATCACAAAGAATTTCAAAATGGCGCCGACTTTTTTAAATTTTGGTAAGTTTCCTCTTTTGTGATCCCAGGGAGCCTCAGATATCGATTTTGAATGAAATCGGTTAATTAACAAAGAATTTCAAAATGGCGTCGACTTTTTTAAGTTTTGGTAACAGTTTCCTGTTTTGTGATCCCAGGGAGCTCTAAATATCGATTTTGAATGAAATCGGTCAATTAACAAAGAATTTCAAAATGGCGTCAACTTTTTTAAGTTTTGGTAACAATTTCCTGTTTTGTGATCCCAGGGAGCTCTAAATATCGATTTTGAATGAAATCGGTCAATTAACAAAGAATTTCAAAATGGCGTCGACTTTTTAAAATTTTGATAACGGTTTCCTATTTTGTGATCCGAGGGATCCTCAGATATTGATTTTGAACGAAATCAGTACAATCACAAAGAATATCAAAATGGCGCCGACTTTTTTAAATTTTGGTAACAGTTTCCTCTTTTGTGATCCCAGGGAGCTCTAAATATCGATTTTGAATGAAATCGGTCAATTAACAAAGAATTTCAAAATGGCGTCGACTTTTTAAGTTTTGGTAACAGTTTCCTGTTTTGTGATCCCAGGGAGCTCTAAATATCGCTTTTGAATAAAATCGGTCAATTAACAAAGAATTTCAAAATGGCGTCGACTTTTTTAAGTTTTGGTAACAGTTTCCTATTTTGTAATCCTAGAAATCCTCAGATATTAATTTTGAATGAAATCGCTACAAATAACAAAGAAAGTTAAAGTGGCGCAAACGTTTTTTTAATTTTGGTAACAGTTTTCTGCTTTGTGATCCCAGGGAGCCCTAAATATCGATATTGAACGAAATCGGTCAATTGACAAACGAATTTCAAAATGGCGTTGGTTTTTTACATAGACCAACAAGAAGAGGACTTGGCATAATGTCCTATAGAAAATAGTGGATCGGAAAATAGCTTAAGCTTATCAAAATTTTCATAAGTGTGTAAGAGACAACACTACATTTTTAAACATAACAATAAAACAGATCGTGGCAGAAATTTTATTGCACTTCCCTTAAGATGGCCTCCCTAAAATGTATACATGAACACTCACACACGCACAACTTGAGACATCACAATGAACACGCGCCATTTTAGGTTGGGGGATTGTGCGTGTGTGAGTGTATTTTTGGCACGTTTTTAAGGTAGGTATGCCTACTCTACTTATTATTATTATCTCTATGGTTTTTTATTACTTGAATTTTTTATAAATGATGTGCACTTTGTTTAGAGCGTTGGCTGTTGATGAACTTGAGCTTTAAAACAAGGCTATTAAGGTTCATTTTACTTTAACGATAAAGTTTGTGTCAGTCCGATTCTATCAGAGATGCAAAATCTCACCATAAGTACCATACTGAACACATTTCTCTTTCAAAAACTTTATATCTATAGCTATAGGTAGATTACTTTATCAAAGTTTCTTGAAAGTAGGTATAAAGGTTGGAAAAGGGAGCGGGGAACGGGAACCGGGAATCCACGATTCCTTCAGGATTTGTGAAAAATCGAAATTCACGCGGGCGAAGCCGCGGGCAAAAGCTAGTATATTATATAATATTGAATATTTTTTTAAATCTTGAATGTCTATTTTGATCGGACTAAATAGAGGGAGATAAGTTATCTCACAACTAAATTTAATTAAGTTAAAACAGTTAGGGACTGTTTCACCACCTTCGGATAAGTGTCAGATAGCTTATTCACAAGTTTTGTCTTTGTCACTTGACATAAAGTAAGAAAGTGACAAAACTTACGTTTAGTCTATTCGACACTTATCAGAAGGTGGTGAAACAGGCCCTTACATACCTAAATTATGTCTATATAGTAATATATATCGTAGTAATGTCTTTAATAATAAACACATAAAATAGAGTTCTATGAAAAATAAATTATTTTCCAGGATAAAAAATAGCCTTTCTCCACCTTCGGGATGTAAGCCATATGTGTACTAAATTGCATTAAAATTGGCTAACCGAACGAAATCCTGGGCGAGTCAACTAGTACAAGAAAAAAGAATATAATAAAAACATCACGGTTTGAACACGAACAAATATTAGTTTAGCACCTACTCATCAAGTCTTTGGTAATAAAATATTATAGGTACTCGGGCCATTCTTGACAATAAATAAAAATTCGGTTACAAGAAGCAAATACGAATACAACAAGTGTTCCTGCAAGAATTGAGCACGTGCAAATTTTATTTATGACCTAAGATTAGCAACTGCATAGTAGATAATTGCACACCTGAGAGAACTTCTTTATCAAAACAACCTGTATACCTGAAATAACCAGATTAATCTATTGACCAATATAATAAGCATTGATCGTATAATCTTTTGTTTCGTTGCGGCGTGATTGAAGGAGAAACCAGCAAACCAATAAACTAATAAACAAACACACTTTCGGATTATAATATGGGTAGTAATATAGCTGTATTTAATTCTTACAGGTGTTATGTGTAAGTATAAACGATTACACACCATCTTGATAATAATTAAGTATATACTTACCTAAATCGAACATTAAAAAAAAGGAAATATAAAATATACTAAGATCTAAAATTTTATTTTATTAGCGCGTTGAATTTGGAACGCAAAGTATCAATATAGGTTAGTCCGACCGCTTTTAAGTATACCGTGTCTTTGTGTGAGTGCAGCTTACGGTGCCATTGTGAGGTACACGCACACATTTAAAACTCGGGCCGAAACTGACTAGCGCGGGACGGCATACGGCCTCTTAAAATTTTCTAGTAAAAAAATGTCACAAACGTACGAGAACCGTATTGTACCTGTTCTATGAAACATTATACAATTATTGTTACGAGGAAGTTAGTTTTGCAGTTATTATTCTAATTTCGAGGAAACGAAGTAACATTAAATTGGTAACTTTATTGTTTTTTTTTAAACAAGAAATACTCGTCATAAAATTTTATTCTGTGGATCAATTAATCCTACCTATTTAAAAAAAAAATTGACTAATTAACAAAATCAACTTTTCAAATGAAAATGAATTATTTAGCATACTGACCATTCCGGCACCTTGGGAATCCAACGATTTTATCAGTTCTTCGAAGTATATGTTACTCGCTTATTGCATTTGTTTTGCTACATATCGGTTACGCCTATTATAATACGTAGTATTCTATAATTTTGTTAAATGTATCGTGCTATGATAGAAAACTATTGATTCCGTTAGGGATTTCCACCATTTATAAGTTCAATGTCAGGTCAAGGCCTCTGTTACTTGTAATCATATTGGACGTACATACATACGTATACTT
Organism: Melanargia galathea; assembly: GCA_920104075.1. NCBI lineage: Eukaryota > Metazoa > Arthropoda > Insecta > Lepidoptera > Nymphalidae > Melanargia > Melanargia galathea. The sequence continues at coordinate 3,007,242 of OV049872.1, read as the reverse complement.
TGTAAAATACCGGCTTACTTTTATTAGTTAACTAGCGGACCCGGCAGACGTCGTCCTGCCCGCTATTAGCGCCACCTACCGGATCAATTTTTCTACTTATAAACCTTCCTCTTGAATCACTCTATCTATTAAAAAAAACCGCATCAAAATCCGTTGCGTAGTTTTAAAGATTTAAGCATACATAGGGACATAGGGATATAGGGACAGAGAAAGCGACATTGTTTTATACTATGTAGTGACTAGCAGCTGTGATGCCTGTGAGTTGCCTGCGATTTTCCGGGATAAAAAGTAGCCTGGATCACTAATTGTACAATCCTCTACTTCTCTGTTTATATGTCTGTTAAAGTCCCGGCAAAATCGGTTCAGCCGTTGCGAAAATTACCCACGATAAACAAAGCCACGCTTTTTTTAGGGACATGAGTTTAATTACCCTTGAACCCTCCGTCTGTTTCCGAATTGTAAAGTCTCTAACCACCGGGTAACAAAACAGTTAGGGTAAACTCGTAATAAAAAAATCGGATTTACGTACTTGTATGAATGAATGGAATACACTTTATTGTACACCAAGAACTATTAAACTTTTAAATGGAGGCGTACCGTTTAATTTAGAGGGTTCCTGAGATAACAGCGTGGTTTAGAAGGAGTGACGTTTAGGCGTCTATAGGCGTTAAATAAGAGTTTGCGGTTGAAGTAAAATGTATGCCCTATAGCATTATAATCGATTGGTATAGGTCGACCAGAATCTCATGAAAAATAGGGAAATTAAATTTTGTAGTAAGCAACACTAGGTTAACTCGGCTGCCCTAGTGATAAACAAAGTAATTACATTCAGAATACCTTACCTGGGATCGTTTCACGAAACGAAAAATCAAGCAACTGCATTTTAAATACAAAAACAAAGTAATCAACATCCAATTACTTTGTTTTTATGTTGTGCTTGTTGTTTACTTGGAATGCATTTATATTCCGGGTTAGTGTGTGCAGTTACTTTGTTTGGGCAATTCAAATTTCAGTAAACGGTTCAAGTTATTTGAAATATTTAACTGTGTTAAAAAACTACTCGACATAAAACTTTTGTTAATGCAAAAGAGTCAATTTCACAAAAAATTTCAGTTACTTTGTTTATCGCTAGGGCAGCCGTAGTGTTGCTAACCTTGGAATTTCATTTCCCTATTTTTCATGAGATTCTGGTCGACCTTTACACTCTGTCAATATTCACAACTTGTTAGAAGGCCATACTAAAACGTCCCTTTCGGGGGAACCGAGTTCGATCCCCGGCACGTATCTCAACTTTTTAGTTATGTGCGTTTTAAGCAATTAAATATCACTTGCCAAAACGGTGAAGGAAAACATCATGAGGAAACCTGCCTAAGAAATCTTTATAATGTTCTGAAAGGCGTGTGAAATCTACCAATCCGCGCTCGGCCAGCGTGGTGGTCTACGGCCTAAACTCTTCTCACTCTGAGAGGAGACCCGTATCATGGGTTGATAATTTTGTTGAGTAACGTTAATAATCTAAACTTACTACGGCCTAAACCCTTCCCACTGCGAGAGGAGACCCGTGCCCTGTAATGTGGGCCGGTAATGAGTTGATAATGATGATGACTGATGTAAAAAATGTAAAAATGCCATATCCACAGGGTATCGTAGTGAGCACAGGCGAGCGGTCGGAGTTCGGCGACATATTCCGCATGATGCAAGCGGAGGAAGCGCCGAAGACGCCCCTCCAGAAGTCCATGGACACGCTCGGCGCCCAGCTGTCCCTGTACTCGTTCTGCATCATCGGCTTCATCATGGTGGCGGGCTGGCTGCAGGGCAAGCAGCTGCAGGAGATGTTCACCATCGGCGTCAGTCTGGCCGTCGCTGCTATTCCGGAGGGTGAGTGTCGTTTCCAACCGGTGGACCTGTCCATTTCTGGACATATTTCTCCTGTACAAATTTCCATATAACACGGTCTTGTGCTACTTGTGTCCAGCGGTTCCCTGCGGGTTTGTTTGATGTCGTCACTTAAATTGTTGTTCTCCACCAATTCGATCGGGTATATCCAATTGGCCATGATAATTGTGTAACAATTTACATTCGACCGTTTTGTCTAGAACTTGTCATCTGGTCTGGGGAAGGATTCAGCCGTGACATAGTGAATAGGTATTTTCTAGGCAAGCGCGTTCCAACTTAGACCTCATCATTGCTGTTCAGGCATGATTGTCGTCAAGCGTATGCCTATTTCGCAATAAAAAAAAAATAGACATGTTACCACCCCACCGGCAAAGACTAAGACTCTAATCTGTTCTGACCTCTAATCACTAAAGGCTTGGGTTTTAAAACAAACCACACCTCTTCCACACGTTAGTTAGCTTCCATCTTAGACTACATCGTCACTTTAGCACCCCTCAGATCGCAGTCAAAGGCTAACTTGTAGAATATAAAAAAAACTTGGTCTTGTCATCCTCATAAGTGGACAACTTGGTAACTTGTTTGTCCGCAGGCTTACCAATCGTGGTGACAGTGACCCTAGCGCTCGGAGTGATGCGAATGGCCAAGAGGAACGCCATAGTCAAGAAGCTGCCCACAGTGGAGACCCTGGGCTGCGTCAACGTCATATGCAGTGACAAGACTGGTGAGTTTTCTCAACAAATAAAACTAAAGTTATCGGTCATTTTTAAAGACTTCAAGAAAACCACACGACCCATTAAAATTTTCCTTTCTCCTTATAGTATCATCACTATGACTTTTTCGGCATTGACAGGGACGTTGACCAAGAACGAAATGACGGTGACCACGCTGTCGACGTCGGGCGGTCACATAGCGGAGGTGACGGGCGCCGGGTACAGCGCGCGCGGCGACATCCAGCTGCGGGCATACAAGGGGCGGGACCTCGACGTGGCGAGGATGGGTGTCAACAGTATGCTGGAGGTAAACGACTGTTTAGATAGCTGACCCTATAGTGCCTCGTTGGTCTACTCCTACCTCGTTGGTCTAATACAGCCTCGTTGGTCTAATACAGCCTCGTTGGTCTAATACAGCCTCGTTGGTCTAATACAGCCTCGTTGGTCTAATCCTGTGTCGTTGGTCTACTCCTGCCTCGATGGTCTAGTCTTACCTCGTTGGTCTAATACGATCTCGTTGGTCTAGTACCGCCTCGTTGGTCTAGTCCTGCCTCGTTGGTCTAGTCCTGCCTCGTTGGTCTACTCCTGCCTCGTTGGTCTAGTCTTATCTCGTTGGTCTAATGCTATCTCGTTGGTCTAGTACTGCCTCGTTGGTCTAATACTACCTCCATCGTTGGTCTAGTACTGTCTCTTTGGCCTAGTGAGCATGTTTAAATGTGGATAACGAGATACCGGGTTCGATTCCCGGATTGGATCAATATTGCTAAGTGTTTAAAATTATAAAGTATTCAGTTTTTCTGTCAAGAAATTATCAGTGCTAGCCCGGAGTTGGTGGTTGGTATAAAGCTTGTTCCTCGGAAAGCACGTTAAGCAGTCGGTCCCGGTTATTATCACTATCTTGTAACAATAGTCGTTACAGCCCGCCAACCCACACTAGAGCAGCGTGGCGGGACTATAAATCACTCGTAAATACACTAGTATGTATTTTGACCAGGTGGGCGTGCTCTGCAACAACGCCGTGATCCGCGACGACGTGCTGTACGGGCAGCCCACAGAGGGCGCCCTGCTCGCGTGCGCTATGAAGAACAACATGCACGAGATACGCGATCAGTACACCAGGCTCAATGAAATACCTTTCAGGTAAGAAAGAATAAATGAATTAATTAATTAATGAAGGAAAGAAAACACATTTATCCAATAATGGTGTACCTTTCATGTAACGAACAAAGAATGGAAAAAAGAACGAATGAATGAAAGAAAGGAAACACATCTATCCAGTAATAGTGTCACAGACAAAATAGTTATGCTAACGTAACAATGTTGATCGTCTGTGACACCATCTAGAATGGGCGTACAGCATGATATCAATATTTAAAGTTATCGTCTCTTCAGAAATGTGGGGATCTGTAGAAGAGTCAACGAAATAGCTCATCGAGTCGCGATTACTAAAGAGGCAATAGGCGAGGTTCATAGTTCGAAGAATCGATAGACGTTTGTAGATTTCAAAGGTGCTGGAACGACAACCTCGCGCCGTCACAGCGCAGCCCTTGCAGACCGCGCCTTCAAGCCGAGCTGCTGAACACAGATTGTCCAACCGTGGATATCCTTTGGATCTGTCAATCTGTCATCTAGTCTGAATAGATAAAGCATCTGTTAATAAACAACCTAAGCCCAGGCTAATGTGGAACCGGAGATTTCAAGTCTGGAGTTTGTGAACCCTACAAATACACCAAGAAGGTACACTTTTTGAAATTCCTTCGCTAAACTGGCGAAAAGTGGTGGTAAGGATTGTAAAATGAAACATTTTTTTTTAAATCCAGTTTTACGAACTTTTAAGCATCTACCTAGTCGTTTTTATTTCTCCACCAACAGCTCGGAGACCAAGATGATGGTGGTGAAATGCGCGCCCAAGTTCAACGACGGCAACCTGAAGGAGGAGGTGTTCGTGAAGGGCGCCATCGAGAAGGTCCTGCCGCTGTGCACGCAGTACATCGACAGCGCGGGCAACTACGCGCCTATCACTAAAGAGAAGCAGGCGGATTTTCTGAACGAAGCTTATAACATCGGACGGATGGGTGAGAACCTTTTTATTTCAAACTACGATCGTACTTGATGCAGTCTTAAAGCTGCTCTTCACCATCGCCGGTAAAATCCCCGGCAATCGTCAAGATCATCGTGCAAGCTTCGACAGCGCGGGAAACTACGCGCCCATCACTAAAGAGAAGCAGCCGGACTTTCTGAACGAAGCTTATAACATCGGACGGATGGGTGAGAACCTTTTTATATCTAACTACGATCGTGCTTGATGCAGTCTTCAAGCTGCTCTTCACCATCGCCGGTAAAATCCCCGGCAATCGTCAAGATCATCGTGCAAGCTTCGACAGCGCGGGCAACTACGCGCCCATCACTAAAGAGAAGCAGCCGGACTTTCTGAATGAAGCTTACAACATTGGAAGGATGGGTGAGAACCTTTTTATTTCAAACTACGATCATACTTGATGCAGTCTTAAACGCCGATAAATCGCTAGCAATCGTCACGATCGTCGTACAAGCATCCACACGAACGTCCGTGATCATTTATTGAGTGGTTATCGGCGCGAATTCTCTTTGATGTGTGCCCGAAAACCGACAAGTCGCATCGCCACGATTTCTGACGATTGTGACGATGATCGGCGACTACAGGCGATAGGCCCTCCACGCGATCGTGCATGCCTGTAATCGTCTACAGTGCAAGTGCGTGTGCGTGCGTGCATGCGTGCGTGTGATTACATAAATATTTTTTCACAACTCTCTCAATATGGATATCAAATGGCTTGACTAGTAGAATAGCACTATGCAAATCCAAGATGGCTGCCACCACAACATAGCGAATGTCGGAGGTTTTTAAATTTTTAATTTATACTTGTATCTTTTATTTCAAGGTTTACGCATAATCGCTCTATGCCGCGGCCCGAGCCTGGAGTCCCTCACGTACACGGGCGTGTGCGGGGTGTGCGACCCGCCCCGGGAGTCCGCTCGGGACGCCATCGCCGCGCTGCGGAGGGCGCAGGTCCAAGTCAAGATGGTCACCGGCGACGCGAGACCCACTGCTTTGGCTGTTGGTAAGGACACATCTGACAACTGGTAAATGAACAACATTGAACTGTGCTGTGCTCAGCTAAGTTTCGAGTTCCTCCTAGAGAAAAAAAAAAGACCCACTGCTTTGGCTGTTGGTAAGGACATGTCAGCATCTTGGGATCCCAACGTCCCGCAAGAGAGACCTCGCATCGGAAAACGCAGTGTTGGCAGACCTCCCACTCGGTGGACCGATGACAGCAAAAGAATCGCAGGGAGTTATTATCAAATATTCGCGATCACGGAGTGAAGGTAAAGGCTAAAAACCCGCAAGGTCGGTCACAGTGACTTTAGTCAATATAATTATTGCTTACCCAGTGCTATTGATTGGTGCGAGATTTCGCGACAAGGCCACCATACCACAGGCCATACAGCTTCTAGACTAGTTATTCATCATCATCGACGGTCAGTCCACTGTTGGACATAGGTCTCTTACAAGGGTCGACACATAACACAGTCCTGTATCCAGTGACTTTTTCGAGATCTGCTGCGTTTGCAGGTGTGAGGTCGTCACTCAAGCTCTCTGAGTCGCTGAGTGTCTCTCGGTTCTTTGAGCTAGGTATTATTATAAGGAAAAATTATTCCTACTAGGCTCAACTACGATTAATCCTGATGTATTCGTTCCCAACAGCACAAATGGTCGGACTCGACGTGTTACATTCCCAATCCCTGTCGGGTGAGCAGCTGGACGCGATGTCCGACGATGAATTGGACGCCGTTATCGAAAACGTGAGTATATGGAACTCCGAAGCATCGAGTTTGGTTTTTTTGAAGTGAAAACCTCTTTAGGCGCGTTATGAAAAAATTATGACAGAGAATATTTATGACGCGCGCGCACAGGGTGACAGGAAAAAAGACATGTTGAAGTTGGCAACAGTCGAGAGGTTAGCGAGCAACTTCAAGTAGTTCGGTAAAGTCGGTTCGAGTCGACTGAGGAAACGAGAAAGATAGTCAACGCGTCATTGGTGTACTCGCTCGGCGACCGTTACATGAGAGACCGTGACGCATCAGTCGCATTCTGTATCGACATAAACACGGAAAATGAAACTTTATTTCATACTAGCGGTCCGCCCCGGCTTCGCCCGTGGTACATAATATATAGCCTATAGCACTCAGGGATCACGTACATATCCAACGGTGAAATAATTTTTAAAATCGGTCCAGTAGTTCCTGAGATTAGCGCGTTCAAACAAACTCTTCAGCTTTATAATATTAGTATAGACTAGATGATGCCCACGGCTTCGCCCGTGTGTATTTAGGTTTGTAAAAATCTCGTGGGAACTTTGATTTTCCAGAACAAAAAGTAGCCTATCTGTAGTAAGTAGTAACCCGTCCACAAAACGGAAAAATTCCGTGGGATCCTTACGATTTCGGAATGCAATTCCTTACAGCATCAGGGTTGAGGAGTTGGACATGTACCTACTCGAGGTCATTCAACAATAAAGTCTTTAATTGGTATCCCCAATATCAATTTAAATAACCGACAGTGTATAAATCCCATTAGTTTTGGGAATCAGATCCCCTACAGCATCAGGATTGAGGAGTTGGAATCCAAATTTTTTGTAGGACAGTGTCGCAATGTTTCTCTATCGATTAAAAAAAAAATTACGCAAATCGGTTCAGAAATCTCGGAGATATCGGTGTACATAGGTAGAAAAACACAACTCCTCCTTTTTTGAAAGTCGGTTAAAAAAGTAGCCTATGTTACTCCCTGGTTAATTTTCTACTTGTATGTGAAAGTCCCGTCAAAATCGGTTCAGCCGTTCCAAAGATTAGCCCGTTCAAACAGACAGACAGACAGACAAAAATTTTAAAAACGTGTGATTCGGTTATAGTATCGTTCAAATAACCATATGAGCTTAATATGAGGTAGTTATTTCGATATTACAGACAGACACTTCAATTTTATTTATTAGTATAGATTTAGTATAGATTATTGTTAACCACGCCTTAATGAAGTTTTCACTTTTGTCACACTAGTTTTTTTTACGAATAGTATTATTTTTATTGATTATTTGAAAAATTTCAGGTGACAGTATTCTACCGAGTGACTCCTAAACATAAGCTGTCGATTGTTAAATCGCTTCAAAGGCTCGGCAACATCGTTGGGATGACAGGTGAAGTACCTTTTACAAAACTTCGGAGTTTCTTGTTAAAACTTCATTTTAATTTGTGAGTTTATCTAGATTTTACCCCTGCTTTTTGTATTGTTTTATATACATACTAGCGGACCCGGCAGACGTCGTCCTGCCCGCTATTAGCGCCACCTACCGGGTCCAATTTTTCTACTTACAAACCTTCCTCTTGAGTCACTCTATCTATTAAAAAAAACCGCATCAAAATCCGTTGCGTAGTTTTAAAGATTTATACATAGGGACATAAGGACATAGGGACAGAGAAAGCGACTTTGTTTTATACTATGTAGTGATATTATGTTTATTGGCAGTAGTGCAATTAATTTTTACAACTTTTATGTAGTCTGAAGATCGTCGATAATACTCGATAATTTATCGAGTGATTTTATTGATATTACACCTTTTAGAAATGGGTAGGACGGATTGTTCAAGTTCGGATCCAGATGTATATCTAGCTCTAACGATGCTCAAGCGGATTGGCAGACTTCACACACCTTTGAGAACGTTATGGAGAACTCTCAGGCGTGCAGGTTTCCTCACGATGTTTTCCTTCACCGTTAAAGCAAGTGATATTTAAATACTTAAAACGCACATAACTCCGAAAAGTTAGAGGTGCGTGCCCCGGGATCGAACCCACGACCTCCGATTAGAAGGCTATCACTCGATATTTTTTTTCTTATAGTAAACGGGTAGTAGTACATTTACTTTATAAAATCTTAGGTGATGGAGTGAACGACGGGGTGGCGTTGAAGCGCGCGGACATCGGCATCGCTATGGGACGTAACGGAACCGACGTGTGCAAGGAGGCCGCCGACATGATCCTCGTGGATGACGACTTCGCTACCATCATGTGAGTTTTTACTATAACTCCCGGCACGTAAGTCGAGCGCTGACCTTCAAGTGCGCACAGCGTCGTACGAGTGAGCGGGACACAATACGAATGGACAGCCAATCAGCGCTTACGAGGGATCCGCAAGAGCCAATCAGTGCTTACGAATGATCCTCACGCCCTCCCCGCCACGCCCTCCCCGCGATCCCCTCACCACCCGAGATACCTCATGTTTCGACTTCTGCGCATTGAAGGTCAACGCTAGACTTATTTGCCGTGACTTGTACCAGTAGGGTTATATATTTTTTTGTACTTACTACTACTTATACTGTTTAAACTTTAATCCTTGATCACTTCTATCGGCTTTATCTAACTATCTGTCTATCAATGTAACAGATCCGCGATCGAGGAGGGCAAGTGCATCTTCTACAACATCCGCAACTTCGTGCGCTTCCAGCTGTCCACGTCCATCGCGGCGCTCTCTCTGATCGCGCTTGCGACGCTCATGGGCGTGCCCAACCCGCTCAACGCCATGCAGATACTCTGGATCAACATCATTATGGACGGTGATTATTTTTCTTAAAAAAAGTTTTTGAATTCGGTTAATTTTTTTTATTAATCAATGCGTTGTTATTGTTGATGATGATGATGATGATTATGATGATGAAATAATGGTTTTTTAGTCGAATAATTTTTTTATTAGTCAATGCGTTGTTGTTGTTGTTATTGATGATGATGATAATGATGATGAAGATGATGATGAAATAATGTTTCGGTGTACAGGACCCCCCGCGCAGTCCCTCGGCGTGGAGCCGGTGGACCACGAGGTGCTGAGGCGGCGGCCGCGCGACACCAAGCGACGCATCATATCCAGATCGCTACTCCTATCCGTACTGCTGTCCGCCGCCATCATCATCGCCGGCACCCTCTGGGTGTTTAATAGAGAGGTGAGAGATTGTAATTGCACAACTCAACAGCTTGACTTACTTGGGGCCCTTAATCGTGAATTTGGGTCGTTGGTCACACTGCGGGCAGCGCGAGCCTCTGCCCGCCAGGCGCGCTGTGATTCGGGTTGAAGTCGTATAAAAACGTTTTTATGTCAGCAACAAGTATACATACTTATGTTGCTGAATTAATGACAATACATATCAATAAAAAAAAATATAATAATAGTAGTAGAATACATCACTGGGTAAATTTTATTGTTGTTCTATTAGGCCAATAACAATAATAGGTCAGTTCGTTTAATCTAAAACCTTGTTACATTTTAGGCTGTGCTGTCCTCACAGGTACGTCATTGCATGGTTGTTGGATTAAATGCAAATTGTGGTGGATTGTATTCAAATTTCTGCGGAGGCTTGTACCCACATTGTTGTGAGGGTGTGTACTGTGTAACCACATTTTGTGAGGATGTGTACCCAAATTATTGTAGCAGCTTGTATCCAAAATGTTGTGGGGGCTTGTACCCACATTATTGTGAGGGTGTGTACCCAAATTGTTGTGGGGGCTTGTACCCAAATTGTTGTGGGAGTTTGTGCCCGAATTTTGGAGGTCTTATAGCCCAGCTATTGGAGTGGCCTATAATTGAATTCATACCTGCCATATCGTTTTCAGATGTCGGACAACAGGATAACGCCGCGCGACACAACCATGACGTTCACCTGCTTCGTGCTGTACGACATGTTCAACGCGCTGTCGTGTCGCTCGCAGACCAAGTCCGTGTTCCAAATCGGACTCTTCTCTAACAAGTGAGTACAGCAGTCCGACAAGATTAGACTAATATCTCACTAAGACAAGGCTCCACTGGTCTCACCATCGTGGTGTCTTGAGCTACCAAACACCAGAATTATTAGTTTCAAAATGGACGTTGAAGAGTTAACACTACTTTTGTTATACCTACGACATAGTATATCCCTGGTAGTGTCACTGGTGGTCGAGTGAGTGAGACGCCAAGTAGCTCTATACATATTAGCAGTTACGCTCCCAGCAGGTGACTCCGACCGGCGCCACCGAATTGGTTGCGCAACCAAGCGGACACCAGGTAAGGTACCTTTCGCAGAGTTGTATACATTTGTTGGTAACGTGACTGTACACCAATTAGGAGGAGGAGGAATTATAAATTGTGGCGAGCACAATAGATCGGCGACGGTCAAAGTGCTACAGGGGCTCAAGAACCTGCAAAGCCACAACAAGAAGAAGAAGACTACACCAGTGGTGGCGCGACCACCATCTATGTCCAACTATGGTGGCGCCACCACCACTAGTATGCAAACATGGTGGCGCCGCCACCACTAGTATCCAGCCATGGTGGCACCACCACCACTAGTATCCAACCATGGTGGCGCCGCCACCACTAGTGAGATAGTGCTCTAACTGTATTCCACTTCACAGGATGTTCCTGATAGCGGTGACGTTGAGCCTGGTGGGACAGATGCTGGTCATCTACTTCCCGCCGCTGCAGCGAGTGTTCCAGACGGAGGCGCTTACTGGACACGGTATGCTACTTTATCTGTGTACAATCGTGACCTTAAGTTGAGATGTTCCTTACTGACTGACTGATTTACTGACTGATCTATCAACGCACAGTCTAAACCATTGTGGTTAGAAGCTTGAGATTTCAACATTAGATTCCTTTTATGTCAGTGAGTGCTTAACTCACTGCGAATTCAACCCTTATGAAGGTTAAATAGGAGTTGAAAGTTTGTGAGAAAGTCCGTTACTTATCAAGTATACTAGTATCCGTGAAAATTGGTGTTTGGGCTTTCGGTTCAAAAAGAAGAAATATGTACGTGTTTAAAATTTTATGGAAATACCACCCCACTTGAGTATCCTAAAGGTGGACAAATTGTGTTTGGATTATTTTATCCTTCAAATAAACATATAGACTTAAATTAAAACTTCATATTCACAGACAGACACTTCAATTGTATTATATTTGTATAGATGAAGTTAACTTTAGTTTTTAAATAATAACTCTTTTGTTTCAGATCTCATATTCCTAGTGTGTCTAACATCAAGCGTGTTCATAGTGAGCGAGATCAAGAAACTCATAGAGCGCACGCTGAAGAGACGCTCCCTTGGAAAGTTCTCGACGAAGGCCCACGACGCGTTGGACTTTGTATGACACGAGTCCGACAGGAAAACGCAATAGGTGCCGCGTCTTGTCACTGTCACGTCACACAACATGACAGTGGAGTTCACCGTGTCATCGGACAACACGGCACAAGGAAATCCGCAGTCAAAAGTTGCGTTTATGACACCGGAATTCACGAACAACACGGCACAAGGAAATCCGTAGTCAAGAGTTGCGTTTATGACACCGGAATTCACTTTGTCACTGACCAATACGACACAAAAGACAATAGAGTTAGTAACGTTTATGACAGTGGATTTCATAGTGTCATAGAGCAACATGACGCAAGCGAAAACTTCATGCACAGAAGTGAGGTTGGCGTAGTCTCATGCGAGTCAGAAATGGGTCACAGTGAGAACCAATCTGTCATATTGCAATGTAATACGAGAAAGAACTACAAAGGCAAAAATGACGTTGGCAAAGTGTGTTATGGGTCAAAAATGGGACACAGTGAAAACCGAGCTGTCATAGAACAAAAAGACACAAGAAAACACTGCGAAGCTGTGAGAGATCTTTGTGTAGCAAATTGTACAGGAAAGGGACACACTGAAAATGTGAATGGAGAAGTGAAAGTGACACAGTGTTTCTGTGACAGAATGGGACGCATTGTGTCCCATTGGGACAGTGAAAGTGAAATGATTAGTGAAAAGTGTAGATGCAGTGAAGTGTTGCAAGGTAGGACACCCTTCGCAATTTATGATGGTAAAATCGATATTCCTATTTGTTTGTAATTTCCATTCTGTACCACAGAGTAATAATAAGTAAATACACTTGGTATATTAATGCTTTTGAACTACAATGTAGAATGAATATATTATATACCATCGTAGAGACTTAATATAAAAAAATAGATATTTAAAAGAAATCTCTCTGTATCTTACAATATTACTCTGTAAAGTACAGAATACCAGTTGTGTTGTCTCAGTATTGAATGTTCTATAGTGATTTGTTTGTAATTAATTTCTATTGTAAAATTGTACATGTTAAGTAAAATATCGTGTAGTTTAATGTTTACGCTTACATATAATATGTGTTTTTGGGGGTAGTTTTTCGACAGTATTCTGTCATAAGCTGATCGCATATTACAGCGGACGCCGTACGAGTCGCAAGCGCCTAAGTCGATGCCACAGACATATTATATAGAGAGTAGATCGGCGATCATCACTGTTTAAAAAATTCACGCGTGCCAAAATAAACACTTACGTTTGATTGGAAATATCACCTTTATTTTATTATTTGTGTGTTTACAGTTCAAAATAGCGCAAATTGGCACTTTCACGGTTATTTTTGTGCACTAGAACAAATAAATTGCGTTGCGAAATCTCGGCGCGTACTGAGTGTGATTTTGGAAGTTTGTGCACCACTGTGTATAAATTTGGCACGCGTTTTCCTCCCACTTCGCCGTTCTATCCTTGATAATATTTCTATGGTCGAGGCATTTTTAAAGCCTGAATAGTTCAACCGCTTAGGCCCTTGTTTCCTAAGAAATGCGAATGACGTCCTCAGCACCGTATTATAGTATGGTAATATGCGATCACCTTTACTGCATTTTTGTGGGGTATTTATTTTTTGTAGAAAATTGTAATTTTTCTTAAAGATAGCTTAGTGTGATTACAATAATCTGCTTAACTAGTACTTTTAAAATTTGTCGCCAGCGTTTTAGTTGACAATTTAATTATTGTAGTACAGTTTTTTTTTTGTATAATATTATTTAAAATTTCAAATTTTTGTCAAGATCTTTTAATGTTTTGGTAGACCATAATTTAAAAAAAAATATTACATTAATAATATTGATTAAATATATGTAACAGATTAAATGTTCTAAATTATCAAAGGATTTTTTTTCGGCCTATAACTACAAATTAATTTTTTCTTAGTTGATTATATGAATATGGATATTCATACCGCGAAACTGCTATCAGACTTTAAGAGTGAGGGAATAGAGAGTGCAACCTGTGTTTGCGCAAACACAAGTGCACCAGCTATGGAAAAATAGATTATCTAAGTAGGTACTGTTCAATAAAAATTCACTTCTAACATCTTTTGAATGAATGGTTTGAAGTTAAATATTGTATGGGCTGTGATATTGTGTGGGGATAGCCTTAAAATTGGATTATACTATCTTAAATGAAATTATAGTTATCATTATATAATATAGAAAATCATGTAAAAATTTCATATTCAAAGTAATGGAATGGCATGATAATTCTTATTTATGTTACATAATATACCACATTTTATAAATTTACTAAGTAAATTAATTAACGTTTACTCTCTTTGTATACTACTTATATTATGTATGTGTATTAATTTGTAGATATTGTAGTTACATTTGAATAATTATATTACAATAATATAATTTATTTATAGAATTATTATTTTCATAGCGATTGCTACAATATGGTATTTTCTTTTCAATTCTGACATGTTATTTTGTGCATGCTTTGATGAAATGTATTAAAGGTTAAAAAAACAGTAATATCTATTAAAAACTTCAATATAATATATTGTGATAAACTCATATCTCTTATGTTAATATTAATATTGACATTAAAATGAAAACCCCACGACAGAAGTGAAAACTTCATCAAGTTGTGGTGAATAATTACGAAATTTATACAACTTCTTTTTTGTTTATTCATGAAGCGCAGCATACAGTAGCGACGCGTTGACTATATCTCTCTCGTTCCCTCAGTCGACTCGAGCCGACTTTACCCGAACGAGCGTTACATAGCCGAGCGTGACGGCTCAGTCTCATTCAATAACACCAAAATAAAGAGATCAGTGCGACTAAAGAAGTTTTCACTTCAAAAATTCGAAATGTAAGTATTTATAGTTCTCATGGATATTATGGGTACATGAAATGTCCAAATAAGGATTATGTTAAATGTTAATCATTAATCTCAAGCTGTTATTTTGGTAACGGTAAATTTTAAACATTTTGCGTCACACATGATATCGGTATACTACTCTAAACTAAATTAAATTGACAGGTCTAAAAGTAGATCCTAAAGGTGTTTTTCCATTTTCGTTTTTCCATTACGAGATACGGAACCCCAAAAAATAAGAACATAGATGCTCCGTTTTCGCTCATAAGAAATTATTATAGAAACATGGCAGAACGACATGCTCGCGATAACCGTTTCCAAACTGTATGCTTGTTAAACAGTGCTATTGTTGTAATATCTATGCCTAGAATTGATGTTCATCAAATCGCACACAAGTCATTATTCAACACCACAGAATTTTAAATAAGGGATTAGAAATGGTATATTATATTCACAGCGGCAATGGGCGTTTATACATAATAATTATTATAGTTATAATAAATAATCAGAGACTTTACACAGAATTTTCAATATTAGCTACATTATAATATAGTATTCAGAATCAATAATAAACTTTAATATCACTCAATAAATCTGTAATTTAACATAAATCAAATAACATTTATTATGAACAAAATAAAACAACTTTGTAACTTCATTAACTTATTTGAATATACTGTAGCTAGTTTTTTTAGTTACATTAATCTGTAAGTATGGAAGTCACATAAAATTAAAATAAAATGGCGCTAATTCGGTTGGTAGGTACACAAGGTCTTAATAATTGATAGGTACAAAAATAGCGCCGTCCCTTTTACAACGTTCGTGGACGAAAAGATTGGCACTAGTTTTAGACCTGTCAATTTAGTTTAATTAAGATTAGTTGTGTGCAACCGAATTAGCACCATTATCACTCATTAAAGCTTGAAACACACAGAGACAGGTGCAGGGGTGGTCTGAGATACCGCGACGGAATTGTGTATATACCTATAATCAATACAACGTTATTTTTTTGCAATAGAAAAGCTGAAACATGTATGAAATATTTTCACTCACGGAATCCGCGTTTTTTTAATTTTTTTTTTTTCAAAATAAAATATGACAACTGACAACGTTTTATGGTAATTTTGTCGGACAACGAATGTCCGTGAAAAGTCATGCTCACCAAGTGCCGATCTTCGTACAGTAATAGTAATAGTAGGTAAAGTATTGCATGCATCTCATAAAAATATGTACTTAACACTAGATGATGCCCGCGACTTCGTCCGCGTGGATTGAGATTTTTGGTTCCCACGGGAACTTTAATTTTCTGGGATGTAGCCTATGTGTTAATTCAGGGTATAATCTATCTCCGTTCCTTTCAGTCAAATCCATTTAGTAATTTTTGCGTGAAAGAGTAACAATCATCCATACATACAAACTTTCGCGTTTATAATATTTATACTTATATACTTATGGTTTAAAATTATTCAATCCATGGTTAAAACAGGTTACTGATTTTGAACAAATTATTTTCCTAGTACATAGGTACATTAACAGTAAGTATTATTTTATTTTATATAATATAGTATATTATGTACCTATCTATATTGGCTATTTGACAAAAATTCTTACTTTGCACAATTCCACTATCGCTTTCGCTCGTGGAATTTTGCAAAGTAAGAATGATGTAAAATTTCAGGTCCAAGGGACCGCCCCCGCACCGGCTTGTGTGTGTATAGCGCTTATAAGCGTAACGTTTGTCTCTCTATTGTTAAGATATCAAATATCTCTGATGTAGACTTATAATAATTAATTAATAAAGTTAAATATTCGTGAGTTTACACAATTCAATTGGTACTATACTCGTAGTATTTTATAATGTCTACGCGTTGTGTAATACTTTTCATTGCAAGTTTTGTGTGTACATTAATTTATTGTTATTTAGTAATAATTAACTAAATACAAAATTTCCTAGATAAAATTAATACGAACGCGAATTGAGTTGTTCTTCAATAGACTTGTGTACTAACTGTGTACTAACTGTGTACTTTGTATTAGTCCGCGTTTTGTATTTATTAAATTGCCCTACATTCAATTCACTTTTTTTTTTACAGTTATCTATCACTGAAAAAAATTGTTCTATTTTTTACCTTTTAAATACGATTCAGACTGCGGCGGCAATGCAATGAAGAAAATTGTATATTTTAGATAAGGATAATAATAACATCAACAATAGAACTTTGTTCCTTTGTGAATTTTTTTGTTCTTCGTAATTTATTCGATGTATAATTTGAATAGTCAACTAAGATCTGCATCGTACGTTAGTGAATACTTATGTGTCATAGGTACCTATTTTTTTATTCCGTGATTGTTTCCGTTTTAAATTGTAGCCTTTTAAAAAGTGATAACATTAGCATACAAAGTATTACACAATGTGTATACCTCTTTTTTAAATCTTCATAAGTCTTTATTGTACTGTTTTCATATCTGTACCTCCGTAAGATACCTAATTATAGGGAGCATCGTGTGAGAAATATACATGTTAGATATTGCATGTTTGGTTTTATTCAACCCCCTTTCGACAGTCCAAGCACATCCTACCGATATTACAAGACGTATAAATTAAAAATTTAAAAACCCCCGACATTCGCCATTTTTTTGGCGGCGGCCATCTTGGATTTGCATAGTGCTATTCTACTAGTCAAACCCTTTTATTTGATACCCTTATTAAGGGAGTTGTGAAAAAATATGTATTCCGCCATTTTGTAGCGGCGGCCATCTTGAATCGATTTTCATCAAACATAGCTAACAACACTCGACTAATTCACCTTTCAAACAAAAACAAAAACCGCATTCAAATTGGTCCATCCTTTTGAGCGCTACGGGGGAACAGACAGACACACACACACAGACACGTCAAACTTATAACACCCCGTCGTTTTTGCGTCGGGGGTTAAAAATAAAAATTCAAATTTTTATTACCTAAGTACTATTACATTTATATGTATACAACTGCCAAACATCGAGAATATCTCGCGCATAAAATCTAAGGCCTAGCCCGCACTGCAAAATTTCATCGCGCGATTTTGATTTGCGATGTACGAAGCTGCACGCACTTGCGATTTAAAATACTGAATAGCTAGGTATAAACTGCGCGAATAAATTTCGCTACGCAGTTTTGGTAGACCCCCCATTAGATGGACTAACGACATCCAAAAGAGTCGCAACTCGCAGGGAGCTGCTGGACACAAGCGGCACAAGACCGCGGCGTGTGGAATTCCTTACAAGAGATTATAATCCGCCTAATGAAATGGAGTCACAACGCTCACAATTTAGAAACTAGAAGAGGTCAGGGTTATACAAAGAAAGATTTGAGGTGTGTAGGGAAATTCCCTGTTATAGCTTTGCATGACTAAATAAAATTATATCTAATCATCGCTGAAGTTAATCAAATACTCGGAAAACTTACCATTACCGATTTTATGTTTATGTAGTTCCTTGTCTCGGGCAAGGGAACTACCCGTTTTTAGGGTTCCGTAGTAAACAAGGAACCCTTATAGTTTCGCCATGTCCGTCCGTCTGTCTGTCTGTCTGTCTGTCCTCGGTTAATCTCAGAGACTATTAGTGCTAGAAAGCTGTAATGTAGCATGGGTATAAATATTAATCACGCCGACAAAGTGGTGAAATAAAATATTGATAAATATTTTTTTTTAGGGTAGCTCCCCTACATGTAAAGTGGGGATGAATAATTTTTTTCTAGTCTACCCTATAGTCTGGGGTATCGTTGAATAGGTCTTTTAAAAATACTGTGGGTGTGGGAACATCATTTTTCGATTTATACCTAGATCCATTTGTAAAATATGATGTTTTAAAGTGCTAATTTGTATTAGAGTCAAGTGTCCCCCCCCCTCTATTAGCCGAATATAGTAGGCAGTATATAGGAACTTGAAAAAATTCACAGCAGTAGGGTATATAATCAATTTTAAAGGAAAACTATCACGGCTAAGTAGGGTTCACAGGTTAAGGAGTTATATCTGTTTTTCGAGGATTGTGACTACGGAACCCTACACTGCGCGTGGCCCGTGGCGCACTTGGCCTGTTTTTTATTTATTTTTATTTCTTAAAACGAGATGGTGGCTAGTTGATTTTGTGGTTTTCGGTTCGTTAGTCAGTTACAGTTCCTTGTTTTACTACGGAATCCTGTAAACCAGAGTTTCTTAATCTTTTATCATGGACATGGACCCCTCTCAAAATTTCAAAGAGCCCGCACACCTTTTCCGAAAAGATAATAAACGAGGTTTAGCTTTTACCAGCTTTTATTTGTTTGCTGCTGCTTATACTAGATTAGAGCGTCAAATTGTACCCACATAGTATTACTCGTAACATAATAATTATCGTACCAATACCAATGTTATCAATTTTTATATGCATTGTGTTATGTAAGCTTGTCATCGACCCCCAGCGTTAATTACTTACATGTGGGGTACTTAGGTACATGTAATTAACGCTGGGGGTCGATCAGGGGTCTATGGAACACAGGTTAAGAAACCCTGCTATAAACGAAGTGCAACCCACTGTCCACTACCAGTCAAGTCAAGTCACCAGTCGGCTGTCTGGTCAGTCGGGTCGGGTCAGTATCAATATGGCTTCACGAGAGATTGGTCGCGTCATCTGCCTATATTTAGTTAGCGTGCAATTTGTGTGTGCACAATACACCGTACCGGATGTTACTATACAGGCTTTGAAACCAAAAGGAATCAGAGTTTCCATACCAGGTGAGTAGCATTAATCGATATTTTTTTTTATATAATTGGAGGTTGGAGGTTACAATTCGACCCGTTATGTACCTTTAGATAAGTACCTAGTACCTGTTTTTATATAGGTAGGTATTTATTTATGTTGCGTCGATATCTTCGCGTACCTACTGAACTTATTATTGAACAACTGCATTGCTAATTATATCTCTCTATCTCGTTGGTTTAGTGGTAAAGTTATTTGGCTGCAGATCATGGTACCGAATTTGAGTCCCGGGCGGGTTAAAAGAGTTATTGAGTTTTTCTTACCTCTCTGAGCGTTTAAGGCCGTCTGAGCTGCGTCTGATCTGTTTGTCTGTGCGTTTGTATACCTACTATCGGATTGCCATCCCATCGGACTATGGTCTATGAGAGTGAGGAAACAAAGAGTGCACTTGAACAGTACCGGGCGAAGCCGGGGACAAACAAATTTAATTATTTTAATCTATAGAGATCAAAGGTTACACGTTATGAAAGTCTATACTAAAACTATAGATACTTATAATAAAACTGTAACGAGACAATTTAATATACTAAGTAGTACCTACATTAAATTAAGTAGGTACCTAGGTACAATTATTATATGTATTTTGAAAATTTTACTTGGAGGAAGCAAATCGATTAAGTATAGCCCTAGTTTATTTATTTTTAATTTTACTTTCTGTACGCGCACACTCTGATAAGGAATGGATTAAAATGCAATTGGGTATGACTGACTATAGCCAATAGTTCTTATTAACATTTAGGATATTTTTTGTCCCCAAAAAACAATAGGGTTCCTTCGTGATATGTAGTTCTTTCGAATAATAAGAAAAATAGCGAGGAAATACGTAAATAACGGGTTTTTCTCGGGGATTCCTTCTGAGGATTAGTTCGAAGATTTGATAAACGGTTGATCAATAATTATTGCTTTATTTATTGTTATTACTTAGAAATCCGCGAACGTTAGATTGGAATTAGGTACCTACACACAAGTGTTACCGTATTTCTTCTCGTTCCAGATTCTCCGGGCGTGAGTTTATTTGTATTCCAGGGAAACGTGAACAAGAACATAGGCGACAAAGACGTCGGCCTCATTACGGGTGAAATAACCAGCCCCGCGAACGGGCGATGGATGTTCGAGGACTCTGACGTAGAACTGAAAGTGGGCGACGTTGTGAACTATTATGTGTTCGTTGTTCACGACAGAAAGGGTTACATGAAGGATTCTATGTCTTTTACTGTGAAAGGTAGGTTTTTTTATTGCAAGACAATTTTTTTGACGTGATAACGTCTTATAAATCGATGAAGATCGGCTGTACCTACGTTCCAAAAAGTATGACTCATTGTCACGTTCCGCCTAGCCGAGCGTACAAGAGCACGAAACAAGGGATAGAGAGACGAAGTTTTCTTATGACGTTATCACGTACAATTATCGTCTGTAAACCGACTTTACAGACAACCAATTTTTTTTTAGCCATGGTCATGGTGAAAATATTATTTAATATACCTACCCCCTTCCCTTTCAATTAATTGAAAACTTGTGCTTGGAGTGGGCACGAAAAAAGTAGTGTAAAGGGTGGGGTTTGAACTGTCGATATTACGACCTTCGATCCGCGCCCGACTACCTTTGCGCTATTGAGGCTTTAATTATAATAAAATTAATCAAGGCTAATTATTAAAGCCTTGATTGCAGCCTCACCTGTGATGAGTGACAATGCAGTCTAAGATGGAAGCGGGCTAACTTGGAAGGGCTATCTATGGAAAGCTACAGCGCTTAGCGGCACGTCTTTTCCGTTATGATGATAGCTAGCCACAGCCGTAGTCTCCAACCAGAGGTAACCAGAAGAATTTAGATTTAAATTCTAAATAGATAGGCTTACAAAAAGTCTTTATTTGCTTAAATTTAAGTTATCCTTATTCCTTTCAGTGTTAGAGGAGCCCTCTTCTATACCTAATGGGAAAAGCGACTGCGGAGCCACTCGGACCCTTGTGAGAAATGGTCAAGCGTGCGCCGGCGAGATCATATTCGAAGATAATTTCGACTCCCTACGCGAAGATGTGTGGCAAATCGAACAATACATACCCGATGAACCTGTGAGTATGTTAAGGCACAGAATATATATTAGTACACACAACTTACAGAAGATTCACTCCGTAAAATCATTTAAACAACAAGTGTAAATTGAAAATTTAAAAAACCCCCGACATTCGCCATTTAGTGGCGGCGGCCATCTTGAATTTGCAATAGTGCTATTCTACTAGTCAAGCCCTTTCATTTGATACCCATATCAAGGGAGTTGTGAAAAAATATATCATCCGCCATTTTGTAGCGGCGGCCATCTTGGACCGATTTTCATCAAACATAGCTAAGAACACTCTCGACTAATTCACCTTTCAAACAAAAAAAACCGCATTCAAATCGGTCCACCCGTTTGAGCGCCACAGGGGAACAGACAGACACACACACACACACACACACACACACACACACACACACACACACACACACACACACACACACACACACACACACACACACACAGACACGTCAAACTTATAACACCCCGTCGTTTTTGCGTCGGGGGTTAAATAGCGACTCTTGTTACGACACAATAAAGTGCAATCCAGGTCGCAGTAGAGCTCACTTCCTACCGTTACATTATTTTAGAGTTTGCCTATCTTTCTATCGCGTAGCTCTTATCCCTTCCGACTAAGTAAGGGTTGTTGAATCGGCCCGATCAACCGCGGCGCGCTAGGTAGCGGCATACCTACAATGCGGAAGATATTTTTTCTCTACGACTTTTTCTACGACATTTGACCAGAACAAGAATGAAAGTTAACGAACAAGCGGTGGGGAAGCGATTGTGAACCTTTTCCCCTTGTCATAAGTTTCTCCGTAACAATACAATATCTTTTTCATGCTGTATCTTTTAGCTTCACCGTGAGTGCGACGACTGACGCTCACTTTACTGATTTCTGAACATTAAGCAAATGTTTGAAATAAAACTCATTCGGTATAAAACCACTAGAAAAATTATTGTACCTATGCTGTACCTCCCGGGCTAAAACGGATACACGAGACGTGCTTTTTGCTGCTCTGACGGCTCACTTTATCAGTCTAAACTTGTTTTTCAGGACTTCCCGTTCGTTTCCTACCAGCGTCCATTCAACGCGCCAACAGTGTCGGTTCAGGGTGGACAGCTGCGTATTGAACCCAAGCTACAACAAAATGTACCAGGGTTCAGTAACTTTTCTATAGAGACGGGAACACTGGATCTGTTTAGTGGGTAAGTACGCAGAAATAATATAGCCAAAGGTGTAATCTTCCACTATGCTTTTGTGGCATGGACGAGATAAATCTATCTTAGAGCAACATCGTATCAGCTCTAGATTCACTGTTACTAGAAGGTTTTCGGGAATTTTGCAAAAACCTTCAGATTATTGGGAATTTTCTGCAAGATAGAGGGCAAAACCACTAGCCACACTTTATCAAGCCTCTGCCCGCTACATCTTTATATCGTTAGTCCATCGTGGCTTATGCTCCAACGAACATCGCTTTTAGGGCGGAAAGCGGCTGCAAAGGAAGGCTATAAAGGCCGGGTGTGTTTACCGTTTGTTATTCCTTATTGTTCAATGGTCACGAACTCAGGTCGCTCGGCAGTAACTCTTAGTGCCATAGCATTCATCAGGCAAGGCCTATCGTCAAAAGTGGTCGTCAACAGGCTGATAAGATGATGATGATGACATTGTTGGTATCCCCGCAGCTGTACGGCTACGTCGACGAAATGCCGCGCGGAGGCGTGGGGTGCTAGTATTCTTCCGCCGATAGTGAGCGGCAGGCTGACCTCAAAGACATTCGCTTTCACGTACGGCGTGGTGGAAATACGCGCGAAACTGCCCCAAGGAGATTGGCTGTATCCAGGTATTTTTATACTTTTTTTTATTCGAAGATGAATTGGACGTAGTGAAAGTAATATATACCTAAATTATTGTTGAATTAAGATTAACTTTGCTATGACAAGTCATGTGAGTTGAATCCGTTTTGCTAAACTACGTCCAATTAGGTCTTGACTGCGATCTCACCTGGTAGTGACGATGCAGTCTATGATGGAAGCGGACTAACCTAAAAGAAGTTGTCGTCATCATCGATACACGTCTACTGCTGGACAAAGGTCTCTTGCAGGAAATTCCATACATTGCGATCTTGCACTGTTTTTTAGTGGCTCTCTGCGATTCGTCTTATGCCGTCGGTCCATCTAGTCTAGGTTGGATTTTCCGTGAAGAGATACCCATTCGAACACCTTGGTACCCCAACATCTATCGGTTCTTTTTTATATGTACCTATAGCGAGCAATCAAGCAAGAAGATCACCTCATGTTCAGTGATTACCGTCGCCCGTGAACATTTGCAGTGTAGGAGGAACCGCTACCAGTGTTACCAGCTTTTAGGAATTTTTTGATCCGCCCCTTGAATAACCATATCAAAGTTTTGCGGAAACAACGCTGAAGGGAGTTGGTTCCATAATTTTTGTGTACATGGAAGGAACAATCTAGCACAACGTTTCTTCGGGAAACATCACCAAAGTGAATTGATGTTCCAACTTCCATATCTTTTGTGTAGGAAGCAATGATCTGGCACAACAGTTCTTCGAGCAGGAGTTCATCTATAAACCTCTAAACGAGTTAGCCACAACTTCCGTGCAGTGCTTAGTTCACAGCAACATAGGGCATACAGTCGCTACTCACTTTCTAGTACATGAGCGTCTTAATTTCTATTTGTAGATGTACTGCTGGAGTCTTTCTTGAAGAAATATGGTGTTCTGAATTACGCGTCAGGGGTCGTGAGGATCGCCGGGGCGCGCGGCAACGGCCAGCTGTCCGATGGGAGCATTGATATTGGAAATAAAGTGAGATTAAGTATTTGTTAATAATGTTACACTGGCCGAATTTCTAACTTGGAGCATTGGGATCCTAAAGTGAATGGCGACCTCGCATCGAGAAACGCATTACGAAGTGTTGAGAAACTTTCTACGAGATGACGCCCGACGCGATGATGTGACCCATGACATCCGATGGGTCGCAGGGAGCTGCTGGACACATGCGGCACAAGAACATGGCGTGTGGAAGTACCTACAAGAGAACTATGTCCAGCTGTGGACGTCTATCTGTTGATGACGACGACAACCGGATTTCAGCCACGGCAGCCAACCTCATGGCGATTTGCTAACACGGAGGAAATATTATAGTGCACAACTGTGTACTTACTTCAGCACAGGTGCACTGTCTATTCCCTCACTCTCATAGTTCTATGAAACCACAGTCATACGGCCGGAGAGAGATAAGGTGGAGGATCGATGGTTTTCCGTGCTCTCTGTAGAAGAGGCATGTGTAAACTGTAAGCATCATCAACTTCCCAAATCCCAAATCCAGGCTGCTAGTGAGAATTTCTTGTCAGTTGTCACGTCCTGGCACTCGAACCCGGGACCTCGCGAGTCGTGATGTACCTACTGCTGAATAAATTAGCCTAAGTTAATTAAAATATTTATTGCTAGCATGATAACACCACAGATGCTTTATGGCGGCGTTTTGATGGATGCCAAGTGCCGCGATGTCCTACAAGGAACCCGATCTTCGAGCCGCCCGTGGGGCGACGACTTCCATGTTTACGCTGTTCGTTGGACACCAGGTACGGCCGTTATAACGACCTCCAGAGCGCAGTGGTGACAGCTTTCTTGGTCGCGGATTCCATTCCCGGCACGACAATGCAATAACTCCTTTCGCAATTGGTAAATATTGACGACCTTCCTGGCGCAGAGATGAGCGCTGTGGTCTTATAAGTGGGAGGTCTCGGGTTCGATTCCCGGCTGGGGCAATTTGGGATTTTATATTCTAAGTTAATAGGCCTGGTCTAGTGGTAAGGCTTCAGCCGTTGCTGGTTACCACCCTACAGGAAAAGCCATACCGCCAAGCGATTTAGCGTTCCGGTACGATGCCGTATAGAAACCGATCAGGGGTATGCAATATGTAGTATACCTCTTCCAAGTAAACCCGCTTCCATCTTAGACTACATCATCCACTTATCATCAGGTGAGATTGCAGTAAAGGGTTAACTTGTACTTAAATAAAAAATAAAAAATTGTTTGCACGTTCAATTGAACAAGTTATAACCACCACAAAGTCACAGGTTTTCTGTACAAATTACATACAGATCTATCTGTTTTGATGGGAGTCTAGCAACATATTAAGCTTATTACAATGTTGTCAATAAATATCAATTAAAATATTAAGCTTATTACAATGTTACAAATAAGCTGTGATAGCCTAGTGGTTAGGACGACCGACTTCTAATCGGAGGTCGTGGGTTCGATCCCGGGCACGCACCTCTAACTTTTCGGAGTTATGTGCGTTTTAAGTATTTAAATATCACTTGCTTCAACGGTGAAGGAAAACATCGTGAGGAAACCTGCATGCCTGAGAGTTCTCCACAACGTTCTCAAAGGTGTGTGAAGTCTGCCAATCCGCTTGGCCAGCGTGGTAGACTATGGCCAAAACCCTTCTCACTCTGAGAGGAGACCCGTGCTCTGTAGTGAGCCGGTAATGGGTTGATCATGATGATGATGATGATGACAATGTTGTCTTTGTTGCTCATTACGCCCACTATAGTATTCAATAATAAATATTCTTGCAGATGAAATAACGTTATCGGTGGACGGTGAGGAGTGGGCCAGGTTCACGCCAGCTGGCGAAGGTCTGAGGGATTCGTTCTCCAGCTCGTGCGAGGTGCCGCGACGCGTGCTCGCCACTGGCTCCAAGCTAGCGCCGTTCGACGATCACGTGAGTGCGAATGTAACCTAAACTTCTGGTTGAGCACCTAACTCCAGAGCAGATAAGTTTATTACGTCACTTCACTACATATTATATACAAGTATAAATTAACAATTTTAAAACCCCCGACATTCGCCATTTTGTGGTGGCGGCCATCTTGGATTTACATTGTGCTATTCTACTAGTCAAGCCCTTTATTTTGATACCCCTATTGAGGGAATTGTGAACAAATATGTAATCCGCCATTTTGTGGCGGCGGCCATCTTAGACCGATTTTCAACAAACATAGCTAAGAACACTCCCGACTAATTCACATTTCAAACAAAAAAAACCGCATTCAAATCAGTTCACCCGTTTGAGCGCTACGGGGAACAGACAGACAGACACACACACACACACACACACACAGACACGTTAAACTTAATAACACCCCGCCGTTTTTGCGTCGGGGGTTAAAAACGAACTACTTAAATGATTTTCATACGGTTTTTACCAATAGACAGTATTTCATGAGGAAGGTTTAAGTGTATAACGTTAAGTTTTTGTGTAAATTGGTTGAAATGTGATGATAATTGTTGAAAATGTCGGAAAAAGTTAAGCCTTCTGGAAGCTTTCATCTAAAACGCGAACCTGCACTTTACCAGTGAGGTAGGTAGTCTACGGCCTAAACCTTTCTCACTCTGAGAGGAGACCCATTCCCTGTAGTGGGCCGGTAATGGGTTGATAATGACGATGATATATTGAAGACTTATAGCGGTCCGCCCCGGCTTCGCCCGTGGTACATAATATACTATAGCCTATAGCACTCAAGGATCACGTACATATCCAACGGTGAAAGAATTTTTGAAATCGATCCAGTAGTTCCTGAGATTAGCGCGTTCAAACAAACAAACTCTTCAGCTCACTAATATTAGTACTAGTAAACTCTCAACTAATATTAGTATAGACTAGATGATGCCCACGGCTTCGCCCGTGTGGATTTAGGTTTTTAAAAATCCCGTGGGAACTTTTGATTTTCCAGAACAAAAAGTAGCCTATCTGTAGAAACCCGTCCCCAAAACGGAAAAATCCCGTGGGATCCCCACGATTTCGGAATACAATTCCTTACAGCATCAGGGTTGAGGAGTTGGACATGTACGGTACATGTCCAACTCCTCAACGTACCTACTCGAGGTCATTCAACGATAAAGTCTTTAATTTGGTAGGTACCCCCAATATCAATTTAAATAACCGAAAGTTTCTAAAACCCATTAGTTTTGGGGATTAGGTCCTCTACAGCATCAGGATTGAGGAGTTAGAATCCAAATTTTTTATAGAACAGGGTCGCAATGTTTCTCTATCGATTAAAAAAAAATTACGCAAATCGGTTCAGAAATCTCGGAGATATCGGTGTACATAGGTAGAAAAACACACTTCCTCCTTTTTTGAAAGTCGGTTAAAAAAGTAGCCTATGTTACTCCCTGGTTAATTCTCTACTTGTATGTGAAGGTCCCGTCAAAATCGGTTCAGCCGTTCCGAAGATTAGCCCGTTCAAACAGACAGACAGACAGACAGACAGACAGACAGACAGACAAAAATTTTAAAAACGTGTGATTCGGTTATAGTAGCGTTCAAATAACCATATGAGCTTAATATGAGGTAGTTATTTCGATATTACAGACAGACACTTCAATTTTATTTATTAGTATAGATTCATCATAAACCATTTGTTTCAGTTCGTGATAACTCTAGGTTTGGCAGCGGGCGGCATCACGGAGTTCCCTGATGACGTGACGTCGGGAGGGAAACCGAAGCCTTGGAGGAACACAAGTCGGAAGGCTAGTTATCTATTTTGGCAAGACATGGCTTCTTGGATAGAAACGTGGAGGCAGTCCGCCCTTCTCATAGAGCATGTGACCGTGCGGGCTCTGTGAACATCAGAAATTCATCTGTATGACGAATCCGTCATAGAGATGATTCCGAATACGTCAGCCATCGATTTACTATGGGTAAATTTAAAAATACCAATACCAACAAGCAACTTCCATACGTCACAAAATATTACATACAAAATTATTTTTGTTTTATAACCATGTTAATCTTGGCTATAATTATAGCCAAATGATGGACGTTCAGAATAGCCAAAAGATGGTCGTCTGCGTAATTTTCTGTTACAATATAGACATAGATCACTTACGGCAAAAACTTAGTTTTTTTTTTTTGATGAATGGTGAAGAGTCGTTGAACTAACGTTGTTCAGTAAATAATCTACTATATAAAAATAAGTCGGGTTTTCCTTCCTGACGCTATAACTCCAGAACGCACGAACCGATTTCCACGGTTTTGCATTCGTTGGAAAGGTCTCGGGCTCCGTGAGGTTTATAGCAAAGAAAAACACGCGAACGAAGTCGCGGGGGTCAGCTAGTTATGTATACAAGTTAACTGTAGGAAGTTGTTAGCAAATTGCAAATAACCTGTATAGATAAATAGGCCTCCATAGATAAGAAACGCGCTCATTAATAATTGTCGATCAAATCAGTGGTATTTTGCAAATGATTGATTTGGTCAACAATCGGCCGTACCTACGCTTGGTTGTGTTTTTCGGGTGATAGTTTTAAGGTAGGTAATTATGAGATACGTAGTTAAATTGAGAAAACGTTTAGTTAGAAACTCATAAACAAGACACAAAATTTTAAAATTTTTAATCAAAGAAACGGAATGACCTTGCACAAGAGATTTTTTTTTTTAATATTGAAAAACATTTCCGTGTACGCATCGATGACCTCAGTAAATCAAGAATTTTATTGAAATTTTATTAGAATCTTAAACTGCATTTATGTCTAGTCGTAAAATATAAATAAATATAATAAATGTTTTGTATTGTTTTTTATTTTATTTGTATCTATACCTACCTATAAAAGAACTCTTTGCTATAAAACAATATTGCGATTTGCGACTGACTGCCTGAGAGAGAACGCACAGCCCAAATGGGTAGGTCTAGACTCTAGAGATTAGAGGAAATTATATTATTTATTCCTTGAGTTATCCTATAGAAGGATTTTTCGAAATCCTATCTCAAAACTGAGTGGTATAGATCGACCAGAATCTCATGAAAAATAGGGAAATTAAATTTTGTAGTAAGCAACACCAGGTTAACTCGGCTGCCCTAGTAATAAACAAAGTAATTACATTAAGAACACCTTACCTGGGATCGTTTCACGAAACGAAAAATCAAGCAACTGCATTTTAAATACAAAAACAAAGTAATCAACATCCAATTACTTTGTTTTTGTGTTGTGCTTGTTGTTTACTTGGTTTTTGCATTTATATTCCGGGTTAGTGAGTGCAGTTACTTTGTTTGGGCAATTTAAATTTCAGTAAACGGTTCAAGTTATTTGAAATATTAAACTGTGGTAAAAAACTACTCGACATAAAACTTAAATTGTTAATGCAAAAAGTCAATTTCACAAAAAATGTCAGTTACTTTGTTTATCGCTAGAGCAGCCGTAGTGTTGCTAACCTTGGAATTTCATTTCTCTATTTTTCATGAGATTTTGGTCGATCTATACCTACTTAACACTTGAAGCAAATTTTTGTTAAAACCTAAATGCATGAATTTAGGTTTTAAGGACGTACTTAGTCGTGGGTGCCTATCAGCTAGCAGTTAGATCATAATAGGTATAATTAATTACCTACGTAGCCGTTAATTTGCTTAAGTTTATTCATAGGAAGTGGCGCGGGCAGCACCACGTCCGAGCCACGTTTGCACTCTTGCAATTTTTATGGCAATTATTTGCAACTTTTTGCATATTTCGTCTTTGAGGAGACTTGTGTCCGGGACACGTCTACGAGAAGTCTCTATCTAGTGTTTACGTTTTCTTTAATCTATGATCTATACATATAACAAAATCGTAGACTTGCCGTATCTGTACATTAAAGATTTTTGCAAAATAATAACTGGGGGATGTTAGGGATAAGTAATAGAACGTAAAAAAGCTATTTTTGAAATTTTTGTCTGTTTGTCTGTTTATCTGTTTGTCTGTATGTTTGTGCGCGCATCACGCAAAAACTACTGAATGGATTGAAATTAAACTTGGTATGATTTAAGTTCTTACTACGGAGTAACATATAGGATATTTTTTATCCCGACATTCAGCACGGTTCCCTTGGGAGAGGGGATGAAAGTTAAAATGTGTACTTAGCTGTAATTCATTAACGCGTGGTCCGATTTCATTCATTCTTTTTTTTGTTAGAAAGGAAATACTGTAAAGATTACTGGCTAATCTCTCAAAGGCTGGATCGATTTTGATGGGACTTTCACTGGCGGATGTTTACATTTTGATCTACCTAAAGATCTGCCAGTGAACTTTTAACAGTTTTTAGCAAGGTATGAGCTCAAAGGAGCTTAGGAAAGACAAAATGATTCCCACGGGACTTCGCGACTTCGTTCGCGTGGAAATTAGTTTTTAAACATAAAAACTAATTTCCACGCGAACGAAGTCGCGGATTTCCGCTTGTCTACAATAAGTCTGCACCACGCAGCAGAGAATGATATAACGTCTAACCTGATAACCTGATAATCTTTGATTCAAGGTTTTCATCAAGTCAAGTTCATTTGATAAGCATGTCTTAATATTATAAATTCAAACATTATTACACATCAATACTAATTTAATTTAATGCGAAATTAATTCATCAGAAGCACGGTGCCGTATTAAATTTTTCAGAACAAGTATAAATTAAAAATTTAAAAACCTCCGACATTCGCCATTTTGTGGCGGCGGCCATCTTGGATTTGCGTAGTGCTATTCTACTAGTCAAGCCCTTTCATTTGATACCCATATTAAGGGAGTTGTGAAATAACATCTAATCCGCCATTTTGTAGCGGCGGCCATCTTGGATCGATTTTCATCAAACATAGATAACAACACTCTCGACTAATTCACCTTTCAAACAAAAAAAAACGCATTCAAATCGGTCCACCCGTTTGAGCGCCACAGGGGAACAGACACACACACACACACACATACACACACACACACACACACACACACACACACACACACAGACACGTCAAACTTAAAACACCCCGGTTAAAAAGGTGTACAATACTTCTTTTTGACGTGATAACGTCTTATAAATCGATGAACGCCGGCTGCACACACGAAAAAGCATGACTCAGTGTCACGTTCCGCCTGAGCCGACCGTGCAAGCGAGAGCGCGGAACAAGCGATAGAGTGACATGATCGGCCTAAGCGTTCGGCTTGTGACGCATATCTACATATCTCATTGTTTTCTTATGATGTTATAAACCGACTTTACAGACAACCAATTTTTTGGATTCTATTTTATTACAGCGTATAACTAAGACGAGGTACAAATAAAACAGCAAGGAAAAGTAACTTGACTTTTTTGTAATTTTCTTTTCAAAAAACGATTTTCAGCTGGTCCGTGTCCTGAAACAAATAAACATCCATCTACATAAAAAGTATATAGGTATGCCTTAAATTAAACTTAACTTTGATGCCCTTTATTTCGTTATACTGTTTAAGAAACCTTATTTTAAAATGATTTTAAAATTCCATACCTATTCAAGGTCCCCCCACTCGGGAGGTATGCCAAAATTACTTTAGACTCATTTTCATGTTTAGAACGTAACTACTTACCTACCATAAACAGTTTTTTCGTAACTTTAATATAAGTTTATGACTTTTCTCAAAAAAATTGCTTCAGTATTCAATACTTGCATAAATTAGAGGTGAGTGACCATTATACGTATACACTATACATATTACATATATTATAGATAATCTAATAGTTTCGGAGAAATCCGTGGACAAACACACATATACAAACATACATATGAAATTTTGTATATTTGTTTGGAAGCCCTTTATATATTATCATTATGTGAATATTTTGTAGTTGCAATAATATAACATCATACTGTCCAATGACAGTGGTAATAATAATTAATCGATGCCGTGTAGAAACCGATCAGGGGTATGCATACCTCTTCCAAGTTAGCCCGCTTCCATCTTAGACTGCATCGTCACTTACCATCAGGTGAGATCGCAGTCAAGGGCTTAACTTGTGGTTAAATAAAAAAAAATTGATGACCTCCTTTTTTGAAGTCGGTACAAGTATAAATTAAAATTAAAAAAACCCCCGACATTCGCCATTTTGTGTCAGCGGCCATCTTGGATTTGTATAGTGCTATTCTACTAGTCAAGCCCTTTCATTTGATACCCATATTGAGGGGGTTGTGAAAAAATATGTATTCCGACATTTTGTAGCGGCGGCCATCTTGAATCGATTTTCATCAAACATAGCTAACAACATTCGACAAATTCACCTTTCAAACAAAAAAACCGCTTTTAAATCGGTTCACCCGTTCGAGCGCTACGGGGGAACAGACAGACACACACACACACACAGACACGTCAAACACCCCGTCGTTTTTTACGTCGGGGGTTAAAAAAAATGAAAGAAATTAATTACCTTTCAAAGCGCATACACTCTCACATAGTCCACTTGCAAGGCGCTGGTGTCCTCATACCAGGTGTTCATCCACTGGCCGCGCGCCTCCCAGAAGCTGAACATGGCGTCTGTCGCGTTGTTGGTCCAGGGTTTGTTGGGGCCGTCCGGGAACTCGTGGGCACCACCCACCGAGAGACCCAGGGAAATGTAGAACTGGGAATACAAAGATTTCTGTTGAAAAAAACTTGATTTTTTTAACGAACTGAGAAACAAGGTGTTTCTCAATTCGGCGCCCATGTTTTTTTTTCTACATGATTTTTGTTTGATTTATAGAGAAAGTTTGCGAGACGGTCCCATAAATCTGGTTATAACCCCTCAATCCTGATGCTGCAGAAGTAGTGAATCTTAAGGATTGAAAGATCGATGTTGTAGGTACCAAGTAAATGTTGTACCAAGCATAGACTATATCATTGAAATTCAGGTCCTCACACTTCAGCTCTGATGCTGCAGGGTACTTCACCCTTAAAAATGTGGAGTTAGGTCTGTTTTACTCTGATATAATAGTATTACCGTACTCGAATACCGTTAACGTTTTCGAGATGTTCAAACTCAAAGAGGGTAGATATGTATCTACTAGGCCCACCACCACCCCTACAGACTTTTAACGTTCCCCTGCTGGGCACAGGCCTCCTCTCTCATAGGAGAGAAGGATTTAGACCTTAGACCCGCCACGCTGCTCCAATGCGGGTTGGCTTTAACGACTATTGTCACATGACAGTGATAATATCCGAAACCGACTGCTTAACGTGCTCTCATGAGGCACGAGGGTGAAACTACCAACTCCGGGTTCACACTGAGAATTTCTTGACAGAAAAATCCAATTCCTGACAATTATTTACCCGACCCGGGAAGCTCTGCAGTCGAATATGCTAACCACTAGACCAACGGCAGCCCCGTTGGTCCCACTGGGCCCAGTTGTAGGCAAAGGAAATCCATGTCATACCATTTGGTGGTCTACTGGGCCCAGTTGTAGGGAAAGGAAATCCATGTCATACCATTTGATGGTCTACTGGGCCCAGTAGTAAGGAAAGGAAATCCATGTCATACCATTTGGTGGTCTACTGGGCCCAGTTGTAGGGAAAGGAAATCCATGTCATACCATTTGGTGGTCTACTGGGCCCAGTTGTAGGGAAAGGAAATCCATGTCATACCATTTGGTGGTCTACTGGGCCCAGTTGTAGGGAAAGGAAATTGTCATACCATTTGGTCGAACGGTGCCATGGCAGAGCCTTGAAGCCACCTGGTAGCGGCTTGTACATCATTCTTCTTGCCCTCCACAGAGAAACCTTCTCCGGGACTAATGTCTCCATAGTTCACTCCGTCCACATAAAGAGATATGCCGTCTGGAATCGAATTTCATTGATCAGGTTATCATTTTTGGCGCGATAAGTAACGTCTTTTATATCGATGAACGCCGGCCGCACGCACGAAAAAGCATGACTCGTTGTCACGTATCAACGACTTCTCGCTGTTCTGTGGTGAAATGGTGAAGGAGGAACTAGGTTAAAATTTCCTCCCAACCGAGTTTGGATTAAAAAAATACCTAAAAGGAAGCAAAGACTAGCTAACTACGCAGGGTATACAACGTTAGTTTTACTTTGCGCAAAAACCGAAACACGTGTCAAATATTTTTATATTAAGAATATTTATACAAAATTTCAAAAAAATATAATGAAAAGTAACGAAGTTATAAGCTTGTTATGTCTCGTCGTTGTCCTCGAAAAAAATGGTCACCGCAAGCCGTCGCCGCAGGGACTAGCGATCGACGAGAGTTGAATGACTGCCGCTGTGTGCCGACCGTCAGCTGATGCGCGGTAAATCATTGTGTCTAAGCTAGTAAGATTTCAAAATATTTTTGGACAAAAATATAACACTATATAAAAATGGTTGGATTCGATTTTGTTACTGATTCTGAAAAAACTACTTTCATGTTTTGCGTAAAGTAAAACTAACGTTGTATATAGTGTATGTGTATATAGTGCACAAACGGTGTGTACAAACAAAGGTGCCCTATTCCTTCACTCTCACAGTCACACGATCGGAGAGAGATCAGGCACGAGCCCGACGCCTTTATTACTGCTCTCCAAGACACGGGGGCGAATTTTATTGGTAAGTTACTTACCCGGTTTCCAAATTAACGTGTAGTTGTGAATAAATTTACTCCAGTGATCAAAACCAACGTGCTCTTTTATATACTGCGTCCTGAAATTGATACAAAACTATCAATATTTAACAAAAATAGTCAACACGGTTCGACTTTATTTGATCAACAATAATTACAATAGGTCTATTGTTGTTTAACAAAGTTAGAAAGGCATTAATTGTTGCTTCAATTTGATTCTGTTCAGAATATGGTTCAAATGGCATGCAATTTAGCAGTTGATCAACAAAAATGTAACCGTGTGAATTCGGTGTAAGAAGAAAATCTGTTCAATTATATCGGACTGACTAGCTTATGTTCGCGACTTCGGCCGCGTGGATTCATACAAATCTCATACAAACTTTCATGCCCTATTTGGGGGTAGAATTTCCGAAAATCCTGAAACACGTACCTAATGCTTTACTTTTAACCAAATTACTTAAATATCATCATCATCATCATGATCAACCCATTACTGGCTCACTACAGAGCACGGGTCTCCTCTCAGAGTGAGAAGGGTTTTGGCCATAGTCTACCACGCTGGCCAAGCGGATTGGCAGACTTCACACACCTTTGAGAACGTTATGGAGAACTCTCAGGCATGCAGGTTTCCTCACGATGTTTTTCCTTCACCGTTAAAGCAAGTGATATTTAAATACTTAAAACGCACGTAACTCCGAAAAGTTAGAGGTGCGTGCCCGGGATCGAACCCACGAACTCCGATTAGAAGTCGGTCGTCCTAACTACTAGGCTATCACAGCTTTTAAATTTAAATTAAATATAATATTTTTTAATATTTTAAATTCCTCTAACTAGCGCAGTTGTTTTAGAAATTACGAAACAAACCTCTTTACAAACTTTAGTATTAATGCGATCCCAAACAAAAGGGTTTTTTTGTCAGACGGTTGAATAGTTTGACCATATTATTCATATTAAGTTTCCTTAACAGAACTCTCGTTATTCATGCTTTCCCGGTATTTTTTTTTTTTTTGTAAATTGAAAAGTCATAATTCGGTGACAAGTTTTTTCCTGTGTTACCCATAACATTACAAGTATAAATTAAAAATTAAAAAAAACCCCGACATTCGCCATTTTGTGTCGACGGCCATCTTGGATTTGCAATAGTGCTATTCTACTAGTCAAGTCCTTTCATTTGATACCCATATTAAGGGAGTTGTGAAAAAATATGTAATCCGTCATTTTGTGGTGGCGAGTGAGTACCTTTAATGTATTCTTATATAAGTTACCTACCTAAAGGGTGGAGCGTCGTTTAATAAAGGTCCTCCGTACAAATGCTTGGAATCCTCCACATTTCCTTTGACCAAGGCGACTCTTAGTAGACCAGAGGCGTAGTTTTGGTCTCCGTAGATATTGTCCCGAGGTTCCAGTTGAAGTTCTGTGAAAAAAACCACAATGAGCCTCTGATTGAACTACACTACATCAACGCTATCTAAACGTTATGTATACAGGGTAGGTATAAAGGGACCGCTATCAAAAACTTAGCGCTATTATTATATTACTACTTTCCAATATTCTGCCCTGCCCAATTGTCTGCCCTTCTTCACATGTGTAGAATTGTAAGCACCATTCCGAACCTGTGGTAGATTCATTTGTCGATTCGTAAACGCTTCCGAAAGTTTATCTGAATAAAATTATGATTACTTATATAAATGATAAAAAGGCGTGGATTTGACTCGTTCCAGCAATGCGCGAGACGGCAATTCAATCATGTACTTACCATAAAATTGTTATATTGATATTGTAAATTTGGAAAAGAGCAACCGCCGAGTTTCTTGCTGGTTCTTCTCGGTTGGAACGGCATTCCGAACCAGTGGTAGATTCATCTGACTATTCAAAAGCACTTGTAAAAGTTTATTTGAATAAAAAACTTTTCTATTCTATTCTATTCCAATACCAATAACCATTTTTGTCTTTTGCTTAGTTAATAGTTTATTATTCAATATTTTTCGTACCGACGATGTAGCTACCTACCTACTGTGTGTAAACCGCAGCGACAACTTTAAGTATTTACCCAACGTTCGTTGACCTCTAGCGTCTGCTGACTGCGTTACATTGCGAATTTTTAAAAATACAGGAAATATTTGATTATTTTTTTGAATTTTTTTTATGACCACACCTTGTCTGTAATCATCACTAACTATCTACTATTACAATATGACAACGTTTTCAAACGCCGTCCCCTTTAGAACTATAGTTATCTAACATTTATAACGTTATAGCCCGCCAATCCGCATTGGAGCAGAGTGGCGGGTCTAAGTTCTAAATCCCTCTCTCCTATGAGAGAGGAGGCCTGTGCCCAGCTGGGGGACGTTAAAAGACTGTAGTGGTGGTGGTTATAACGTTAGCTAAATTCACGTTAACATGAATTAGTTACCTACATTAAAGTTTTCGAATAAGTAGTTAATTGTAACTACCTGGTACGAGCCAGTTCCCCAAAGGCATCCGCGCACCGATTTCGATCCTGCCATATTTGAAACTGAAACTCTTCTTCGTGGTCATCTTGGCGGTGATGATTGGCGGCAGGATCTCCTTCTCAGATCCTTCTCGAGAACATTCTCTAGTGCCAACCATTCCTGTACAGCTGGAAGTTATTAAGACATTTGAATACTACTTTGGGGTGGTAGACTTGCTCTGCGGTGATAACCTAGTGGTTAAGGCTGTGATTTATAAAGCATACTCTGGTCTCTGACTCTACTCAAACTCAAGTCAGAGTAAAAACGAGATCCGACTTAAAACGGGACTTACAGCCCCCGCACCGTGGGCCACTAGTGGCGGCGACTAGAGGCCTCCACAAGTCGTGGAAGAGATTTTTCATCTCTTCCGCGACTTGTGTCCGGACGTATTAGGGACATATCTATGTTCCGTTTTAACTCTTTCTTGAGTCTAAGTAGAGTCAAAGTATGCTCTATAGATCTCTGCAGCCTAACACTTCGGCCTCCCTGTCGGGGGACCGAGTTTGGTCTCCGGCACGCACCTCTAACTTTTCGGAGTTACTTATGTGCATTTTAAAACAATTAAATATCGCTTGCTTTAACAGTGAAGGAAAACATCGCAAAGAAACCTGCGCGCAGTTCTCCATATTCTCTCAAAAGCTTTTGATGCCTAGGTAGGTACCAATCCGCACTTGCCAGCATACGAGTAGTAAATCTACAGAGAGGAAGCTTCCACAAGCGGCCCGCTGTAGGTATACTCACACAAACACACTCACCAACGGTTCACGGACGCGCGCTCGTTCCACAACCGGTACAGTTGGTGACAAACTGTGCGCATAAATGTGTGAGTGTACCTACAGCGGGCCGCTTGTAGAAGCTTCCCCTCTGTAGGTACTCTGTGCTTGCCAGTGTGTATTTTTGTTTTTTAAAGAAATTGGTAGGGGTGTGATTTTGTGGGTTTTCTGAGTTGTTGATTACGAAACTGATATTTATTTTATTCATTTAAAAGTTAGCTCTTAACTGTGATAGTGTAAGAACGTTATGGTACTTGATAGTATGCGACCTAAGATGTCAATTTTAAAATAATGGCCATCTTATCTTTTTTTTTGTTACGAAGTTGTGGGGAGTTTGTTTATTACAAGAAATTGATATGGGTGGGTCATTTGCTAGGCCATTTTCAAATTGGATTTGGCGGACTCACATTTGAAAAATCTGGCATTTGAAATTCGGCCTATTGTATTGTTTATTTTTAAATTTATTATTTGTATGTTACCGAAACTCTACTCCTTTTTTTTATTTTTGACTGTCTCTTTGTCTATTAATTGTTTTAGCTAATTTTCGAAACGGCTGAATCGATTTTGCTGAAACAATAACAAGCAGGCATTGATGTTGTGGCGGGAAGTGACTCAAACTACCAGTGCTATAAAGAATCCAGTTTAACTGCTCGGAAGAAATTGCGTGTACCTACATATCTGCTAGATATTGATAAAATTATGTACAAAAACGTAGCAGGTAATAATAGATACATGTGTGCTTAGTCTAAATCGGAGCACTCGAAAACGAACTCGAAAACTATTGATTGATTTCAGAGTAAAATAGACCTAAAATGGCTTGTATTAAGGTTTGAGTTCGCCAATACATTCAGCATTGTTCGAATGCTGAATGTATTGGCGAACTCAAACCTTAATACAAGCCATTTTAGGTCTATTTTACTCTGAAATCGATCAATAGTTTTCGAGTTCGTTTTCGAGTGCTCCGATTTAGACTAAGCACACTGTGCATATCTAGGTACAATAAACAATAAACCACATTTTTCCTTACCCACAGAATAGTACTTTAAAAAACGACTCTACCGCAGATTTCGTGATGAATTTTAATGAAGTTGTTGGAAAAAAGTTTCGATTTTGGTCATGGGTAATTCCATATCAATCACAAATTGATTATTACCGATGTAAAAAATGTACTTACTAATACTACGTTAGTATAAAAATCTTCCTTTAACGGTTTACGCAAAAAACGATTGATGATACATACATACGTATGTATTATAAGTAGGTCTAATTTTCAATCTAGTACCTTGACACCTAGCCTTTGTTAAGCCAAAGTTTTGGAGAAGGATGGTTACGAGGTTGGAATGAAATAGCGTAACGTTTTCCGGACTGGTACCGGTGGTACCACGGGTACAAAGTGAGGCGCAAGCAGTATCGTATTTTATGGACACATCCGTAGCTTGAGTCTAGGTCGAATAGAAACTGAATCAAGGGATGACGAATGCATCTTCTGGCTTAGTCCATTTAAAACGTGACACCCTTAAACTGCTATCAAATGATAATAAATTGGATAAAGATAGTTCTTCCTACATAACTATAGTTTGACCGCGAATACCTTGTTTATCTTCCTACATCACTATCATCATCATCATCATGATCAACCCATTACCGGCTCACTACAGAGCACGGGTCTCCTCTCAGAGTGAGAAGGGTTTTGGCCATAGTCTACCACGCTGGCCAAGCGGATTGGCAGACTTCACACACCGCGTGAGAACGTTATGGAGAACTCTCAGGCATGCAGGTTTCCTCACGATGTTTTCCTTCACCGTTAAAGCAAGTGATATTTAATACTTAAAACGCACATAACTCCGAAAAGTTAGAGGTGCGTGCCCGGGATCGAACCCACGACCTCCGATTAGAAGTCGGTCGTCTTAACCACTAGGCTATCACAGCTTGAGCTAACATACTGCAACTGATTAGGTATGGCTGGAAAAGCTAAGGGTAGATCAGAAAAAAAATTGCTCCATGATATTGTAAGAAGTAAATTATATATAAATAAGCTGTGATAGCCTAGTGGTTAGGACGACCGACTTCTAATCGGAGGTCGTGGGTTCGATCCCGGGCACGCACCTCTAACTTTTCGGAGTTATGTGAGTTTTAAGTATTAAATATCACTTGCTTTAACGGTGAAGGAAAACATCGTGAGGAAACCTGCATGCCTGAGAGTTCTTCATAACGTTCTCAAAGGTGTGTGAAGTCTGCCAATCCGCTTGGCCAGCGTGGTAGACTATGGCCAAAACCCTTCTCACTCTGAGAGGAGACCTGTGCTCTGTAGTGAGCCGGTAATGGGTTGATCATGATGATGATGATGATGAAATTATATATATTTCAAATTTCGTAAGATTGCTATCACGCAAACCAGAGTTATGAGGGGGGTCAAAACAGCTTGAAATGGTTCGTGTAAATAGACACACTGGCATACGTCACGGCCGCGGAACTTGCCGGACGCGCTGCCGCGCGTCTAGATCTGTCCATAGATATCGCATTGTCTTCGAAATTTCAAACGCTAACAAATATACCTAAATACTTACCTCTCAGTTAGATCTAAGGATTCATGTACGAATTCGTCACCGAACTTCGACTCCAGGGTAATAGGTTTGATGATTAGTTTTCCATCGTCCACTCGTACGTTTTTGCCGAACAAATACACGTTAAAGGGGTATTCCTAAAAAGAATAATAATAATTTTAGTACAGCTTCAGTATCACTACATAGTATAAAACAAAGACGCTTTCTCTGTCCCTATTTCCCTATGTATGCTTAAATCTTTAAAACTACGCAACGGATTTTGATGCGTTTTTTTTTAATAGATAGAGTGATTCAAGAGGAAGGTTTATAAGTAGAAAAATTGGACCCGGTAGGTGGCGCTAATAGCGGGCAGGACGACGTCTGCCGGGTCCGCTAGTATATGTATAAATGTAGGTAGGTACCTATGTATAACTTCATGCTCTGTTTTACTTCTTTTTATCTTCTTTTGGGCACACTACGATATGTCGCACTTCTAAAGATAGACTAGCAGTTCGAGCACTGTCCTTAAAAGTTTCTTTACATTTATTTTACTAAATATTATAAAGCTATTTATTGATATAGATGTGGTATGTTGTGAACAATGATGATAATAATTCAAAGAGATAGAGAGTTTTTTTTTGTTTTAAAACACATGCCTCGTTATAAATCCTGAATATTTCTGGTAGAAAGACAATCTTAGGAAAAAGTTATTACTCACTGGTGCACCGGGAAACTTGGTTTCAGGCGTCCATATGTCTCCCTTTTTGATGCCTGTATTAAAATTGTCTTCAAACATAAGTTGCCCTTTGCAGACATACCCAGGTACGGATGTTTGAGACACTGATAGTTCACACGGATACGTGTAGTTTTCCTCTTTCGGTGTAACCGGTTGTGCTGGTTCGGGGCCAAGTGCTGGGGGATTCGGGGTAATCTCTGAAGCTGGGGTACTTGTGGTAATCCCGGTAATCCCTGGGGCTGGGTAATTTTGGGTGTTCCCGGAGCATGGAACACACCCGGATGTTTCAGGAGTCGGGGTAGGTGAGGCTTCTATTGTGCTACCATCAGGCCCAACTGGATTGCCTGCTTCGTCGACGTAACCTAGAAAGTTTAGCATGGTTATTGTTAAGAATATACTTTTTTATTATTATTTTTGTTCGATGACTAGTTGGTCCTTTCCACTGCAGAAAGCTTGACTAGTTCATCTAGGGTTTTGATGCTAATGAAAACTAAGTAAAAGCTTATCGACGTTGCCCGCAACAGAAAGGCGTTCACATAGAACTTCTACACGTCGCAGTATTGCGCCACTTGTATCCAGCAGTTCCTTGCAATGCAAAATTAAAAAATCAGATGACCGTCGAATCCACCCGGACAGCATTCGGAAAGCATCGAAATGTCTTCTCGTCCAAAATCTCACAGTGCTGAAGATCAACGTCTTAGAACAGTGCGAGTTGCTACTGATGACAAACCTACGGCTTTGAGAGTTAGTCGTTAACTGTGGGCCTCATAAGAAAGCTCAGAGTAAGTCAGCGGTCGATGTACCTATGATCAAAGCAGAAATGAGGCGATCCATAGGACAACCATAGTCACCAATAGTAGACCAACATAACTCAATAGGTTGCGGAAGACATAAATAAATAACCTAGGCTGTAAGTGGCCCAAATTCCACCGATGTGGCCGAAGTCAACCTCATCTGTGCGCAGTGCACCATGCCAATATGCTAACGAGGCCAGCTGACGCTCTCAGTCCCCTCTACGGGTCGTTGTGCCTGATATCACACACCTTAATCTAGATGGTATCACCGCCTTGTGGTAGGATTCTACCCTGAATCCGACTGGCTAGCGACCACACTTCAGCCGTAATCTGCCGTAAAGCATCCAATGCGTTCCGGCTGCGAGCTGAAGAGCCCCTTCCTCAAAAGCTGGCAACGCATTAGTGGTTGCTCAGGTGCTGCTAATGTTCGTGGGCGGCGGTAATCACTTAACATCAGGCGACCCGCTTGCTCGTTTGCCCGCTATTATTATAAAAAAAAATTAAAAAAAAAACCTGTGACAGTCCATTCCCCATTATCCTGTCGGTATCCACGGTCATCTCGGATTACGTAAGTCCAGAAGTAAACTTTATCGCCGATGAGGAACCGCGCGTCGGGATCTCTGAAGTACCAGCGTCCGTTTTTGGGCTTGGTTATATCCCGCGACCAGTGGCCTGCTTCTAGGCCTTCCATCTCTTCGTTCAATTTGCCGTGGAAGGCGAACAGAGAGTATCCGTCATCTGTAAACGTAAGACTTAGGTTGAGATCTATGGAGCATCCTCGAACACTCCTCAGACTTGAGACAATGTTAAAACGGGACATAAATATGTCCTTGACGTAAATCTGTCTCGTTTTAACTCTGTTTCAACTCTGAGCGGAGTCAGAGTACACTCTATAGATCTCAGCTAAGGAGTATACTACTTATATACTCTCTACCGAGAGATCTCGTCTTTACTTAGTCAGTTATAGGTATAAAACTGACTGTAAAGCTGAGATCGATAGGCGGTTACGGTTATGGTTATTTGAGCATCAAAAAAGAAAAGTGGATTGCAGAAGTTGATAATCTTACTAGTTATGTAATGTTTATATGGTATGTTTGGTACATTGTTGGTCAGAAGTCAACGCAATTTGACTTTGCTTTTTTTGGTATTCAAACTTTACCGTAAAGTAACTTTAACCACCTGTGCTGCAAATGACCCTTAGAATAACCTTAACCTAAATCTTATACGGATCTTGGTATCTATTTGGTAATTGTACTTAGTTATACCTATCCCAACAAGTTCAGATTTTATAAAACGCAAACTTAAGTATTTATTTCAAATCCTATTATAGTTCGTTCGGTAACTTAGTGTCGGTACAGGCGCAGGTGCTCTTAGTATTCTGCTTTTATTTTTATTACTTTTTTCTGTTCTAACAGAATCTCCGCATAGTCTGCCCATCCGCACTTGGCCAGCGTGGTAGACTATGGATAAAATCCTTCTCATTTTGAGAGATCATGAGAATATTATATTTTATGTTTATGGTTAACTATATTGTAATAAAATACGAATATAAAAAAATATAAAAAGGAAAGAGAATTTTAATGAAAAAATATGAGTAGGTATAAAACGCCAAAACCCCTTGTGCCTGTACACCCCGCGCGGAATGCTTTGAAGTCACGGCGGTGTCTTTGGCAAAACACCGCGCGGCGGCAGGACACAAAAGGCGACCTTAAGAAAACGAACAGACTATACCTAAAAGTAATAGGAGGGCAAAATATTACTGTAATGATAAGGAACCTTGGGAATATTTTGGTCTAATATCCAATAAGTAGTTATAATACTCACTCGTAGTGTTAGTTAATTGTGAGATTATAAAATTTTTGTGAGCATTTTCAAACGGGAGTGTTTGCAACTCTCGTAGTAACCTTTAGTTTTAAATTGTCTTATATAACGATCACGATTACCACATACCTAATTAAATGAGATAAAGAAATTAAAGCTGTCTTAGGTTTTTTAAAAATCCCATTGGAACAAAATTCTTTGATTTTCCGAGGCAAGAATAGCTTAACCCTTTACCGCATAGGAATCCAAA
The DNA here is from genome assembly GCA_920104075.1 of Melanargia galathea. NCBI lineage: Eukaryota > Metazoa > Arthropoda > Insecta > Lepidoptera > Nymphalidae > Melanargia > Melanargia galathea. Next base: position 2,962,969 of record OV049872.1, on the reverse strand, counting down.
TATGGATTCAAAATTTTTAAATTAGTTTTTTAGTTTACAGAAATATTATTTTTTAATAACCAAATATAAAATCTTATTAAGCAAGGCTTCCTGTAACGATTCGCATTTTTTGCTGCTTATGGTAAGAGTCAACTGTCAATCTATTTGATGTTATGTGGAGACTGTTTGACGCGTGTGGTGTGATTAAACTTTGTACAAATTTCATCGCTTGAAAAAATGTTTAAAACGGTAAGTGAAAAATCTGATATTTTTTATATTTGCTCTCTGAATATCTAAGAATGTGGGTTTGTTGCGTTTGTTGTGATTTTTCTTGATTTTCTTTATTTTTGAGCCTATTTTTTTATTTGCCATATTTGGCTTCGTATGCATTCCCGTCAAAGTACTGTCGATCAAATATGGCTTCGTATGCATTCACGCTTGCTTTCTTTTGTTTGCAGAAATGGATCCTGCTCGCTTTTATGGTGCTATTGGGCTTTTTTTACTACGTTCCTGTTTGAATATTCCATTTGACTATGGCTAGAAAACGTGGTCGTCCAGCTAGTATTCTCGGAAGTCGAGCCGGTACACCATCAAGCCAATTAAATACTCCACCAGATGTTACTGCCAGAAAACGTGGCCGTCCACGTACCATTATGGGACCACCAACCTCAAGCTGAATTGACACTCCATTCAGCTTACCTGATTCACCACGAAAAAGGCACGAAAAGCGCCAACTAGGCATCAAGATTTGCCTTTAGATACTGTTCGTTGTGATAACTTGGCTTATTTTCCTAAGTGGGCAAAAATCGCCAAATATACCAGAATTTTACAAAATTTCGTTCATTCAGAAAGTGTGAAAAATTTCAAGTTTATTTATGCTACAATGACAAAAGAAACTGCTTCACAGATTTTCATAATGCATAATTTTGTTTTTCACTAAACGCATACGAAGCCAAATATGGATCTTATAAGATTTTACTAGAATGCATATGAAGCCATATATGGCTTCGTATAGCAAATTCTACAATAAAGAACTTTTTTTTATTTTGCTGATTAAAACTGCTTAGTAAGGCCAAATAAAAGATGTTTTCACTATTAAAAAAATTTTATTTCATCCCCTTCATAATTCATGCAATAGAGGGTTAAGTATGTCCGTCTTCGATACGCAAGGCTTATTAATTTCGCCAAAATCGGTTCGGCAGTTAAGCCGTGAAAAGTTATCAGAATAGATAAACACAATTACTTTCACATTTACATACATATACTTGGATATAGTTTTTAAAGCAAATCGTATGTTTGTCATTCCTATAATGGGAACGTATTTTTCTTGCTCTTTACGTTTGCATGCATACTTCTAAGCTAAATATTGGCTCATGGTAAATAATTATCAAACCTGGAACGGAAACTCTTAATCCTTTTGGGTATATAGCTTCCAGTTTGGCTGCTGGCACTTCGTAGCATTGCACTGTTACAGAACATCCTAACAGAAACAATAGATATCCTAGTTTAGACGTCATAGCAACACACACTTTATTTTTTGTTAATATAAATGCAAAATGAAATATTATTATCGAGGTAGTTTATATTACAGGTCCGGTGTTTAACATTATTTATGATGGACTGGCAAAATGCGGTCTCTTCGCGGTCTTATGTACATTTACACCAAGAGCCGACCGTCTAAAATACGTACACAACTTTACCTGTAAAACGGTTCTCTGGCTTCCATTACACATAGGCGTTGTTTTAAACGACAGTCACTGCAGTGACTTAAAAATAACTGAGTTTAATAGTCGATTTATTTAAAAACTTTAACAGTTACTGAGTTGAAATTTGACAGTTATACAAACCTACTACCTACTCGTAAATTGCCCGAGAATCGAACCCGGGACCTCTCATTTATAAGAGCACATCGCTGTCACTGCGGTTTTACCACAGTTACTGCGGTGATTGAAAAATAACTTACCGTTTAATGTGATGACATACCTACATTAGTTTGCAAGGAAAAAACGTGGGTTTACCGTCTAAAAATGACAGCTACCTACAATGTGACGATCGCATTTTCTCTCTGATTAGCCAAAACTCTCTCGCCATTGCGGTTAAAATGCATTGTTTCAGCAAGAATACTCTATATTCAGCCAATGACGAGAATTGCAAGTGTAGCAATGAAGCAGCTTTTAGACAGATTATGCCGAGCTGGGATCTTTTTTCGGGTTGTGCCACACATGACAGGTGTTATCCCAGCGCCTCTATCACTCGGGTCTATATTTGTTCAATTGCACGAGTGTTGGAGGCATCGGGGGAGATTTGTACTTTATCACTTCACTACATAGTATAAAACAAAGTCGCTTTCTCCGTCCCTATATCCCTATGTCCCTATGTCCCTATGTATGCTTAAATCTTTAAAACTACGCAACGGATTTTGATGCGGTTTTTTTAATAGATAGAGTAATTCAAGAGGAAGGTTTATAAGTAGAAAAATTGGACCCGGTAGGTGGCGCTAATAGCGGGCAGGATGACGTCTGCCGGGTCCGCTAGTAAGTAATATTGTTATGTTTGGCACAGCACATTAATAAATGTTTTTTCTTAAATTCTTTCTTTCTTACAGACAACCAGCTTCATAATTCTCTACTCTCTTCTCATCTTCGGAATTGGCTGGAATAAATAGTAACCTACCGTTCTTATCACGGCAAGTAAAAATTTGTATTCGGTAGATTGTAGACTTATAATTGACTTGACTTACTAACGACTGTCTCTTGTACTATATGTAGTTATCGCTATTTTCTGAGAAACAAGGTACATTTTGAAGATCAGATCGAATCTGTAATAATAACATAATAATTAAGGTAAAGTGCCCTTATTCCGTGGTATTTTCATAAAAACTCGAAAGAACGTCAAAAATTAAGCATTTACTACACCTTTCTGAAGAACTGGCTATTTTTATCAGAAGCGTTATTTATTTAACTCTTGAAATATCCTAAAAGGACAACAATTACAACTTGATTTAAATGTAAAATTAAATTAAATATGAAGAAAGTCCGAATGCTCCAATTCCGAGGTAAAAATCCTAATTCCGAGGCAAATGGCTCCTAATTCCGAGGGTACAAAATTCAAAGGGAAACGAGTAGAATGAATTCTACATGGTGTTCAAAAATGAACTGTATTTATTAATAGATTTCAAAATCAATTCGATACGTATGTAATTGTTTAATTATGTTTGTGTGTAAAATATTAATATATGTATATTATTAATATATACAGTGTGTCCGGGATCGAACTAGCGATATTTTAGGGACATATTCTACAACTCATTACCTCTCTGAAAATACCACTTATTAGGGCCTGCCCCCCTCCCCCTCCCAGGGACAGCCATTTCAATTTGGTGTGCGTTTTTGTGGGTATGTGCGCACAAAAAATGTAATAACTCAAAAGTCTGCTGATGCACAGGTCTTCAAATGACCTTATTCGATTGGATACAATATTCTCCATCACTAAATACCAAACAATAGAATAAAATGTTAAAATAACTCGATCAAAAATGCTTCGGAAAAAAAATATTTTTTCTAAAATATTGAAAACTACAAGTTTTTGCTGCATTTTGCAAAAACGAGGTCGTTAAGACCACATTATTAAGTATTAAATCGACAGCTTTTGAGATAAGCAACAAAACGACATAAATAATTTGACTGTAAGTTACTTACTTCTGGAGATATTGGTAATTGTAAGTACTTCGTCCCCAAGCATGAATTACGAGTATTGAACCCAAATTTAAGATTCATCATTTTTTTAATACAAAGAGGTAAAAAAAATCTTAACTTTATAATTTAATTTTTGTTAGTTAAACTCCATAACTCTGATTTGTGTATGTGACACAAATCAGATATCCTAAAAACTAAGTTATTTCCGCCACAAACCGAAATTACCACCTTCTGTTCTGTTAGCTAGTTGCTTCATGTTGGGAGGATCGTTGGATCATGTCCAAATACAATCTTATTTTATCTGGAACGGACAGGATCGTCTCCAATAATTCTTTTCTGGTATTTGGTACCATATAAAAGACCTTCTGCTTCATAGGTCCTCATAAAAAGAAGTCCAAAGGTGTAAGGTCTGGAGAATGAGGTGGCCATTCCATTGAATTACTGCCACGCCCGATCCAAGGCGAATAGTTGACATCTAAATGCTCTCTTATGGCTATAATAATACCGAGTAGGCATGTCTTTAAACTTAGCAAACTTCACAAACCTGAATCATAAACAAAAATGAGTAATAACTTAAGTAGTGATCATAACGCCTCCTCGCCAGGAACAACAAAATAAAATTTCAGATATTTAAATTTTTTATAAGAATTTTAATCAGTTGAAGTAGGGGTCCGATCCTTAGTTTTAACCTCATTCACTGACTAATCAAAAACAATATTATTATTACTTGATCGCCCAAGGTATGCGATGGAAACCCACATTCGAATAACATAAGAACTTACGTGCTCGCGGTTAAGTTATGTTTAAACAATAATATCTCCAAAAGTAAATAACTTACAGTCAAAATTTTTATGTCGTTTTGTTGTTTATCTCAAAAACTGTCGATTTAATACTTAACAATGTAATCTTAACGACCTCGTTTTTGCAAAATGCAGCAAAAACTTGTAGTTTTCAATATTTTTCAAAAATATTTTTTTTCCGAAGCATTTTTGATCGAGTTATTTTAACATTTTATTCTATTGTTTGGTATTTAGTGATGGAGAATATTGTATCCAATCGAATAAGGTCATTTGAAGACCTGTGCATCAGCAGACTTTCGAGTTATTACATTTTTTGTGCGCACATACCCACAAAAACGCACACCAAATTGAAATGGCTGTCCCTGGGAGGGAGAGGGGGGCAGGCCCTAATAAGTGGTATTTTCAGAGAGGTAATGAGTTGTAGAATATGTCCCTAAAATATCGCTAATTCGATCCCGGACACACTGTATATAGCTGCTCGTGCTGATTCATTCGCTCACTGACTGACTGACTGATTGATCACCTCTCCTGTAAAATTTTGTATGAAAATTATTTTTTTCACAAATGGTTTCGTATAGATGATAAAAATTCATTCAGAACAAAAATATGGAGAGAGCTGATGATTGAGGATTTCAGAGACGAGCGATGGGCACGCTTAAGGTATTGAAGATAGGTGGGTGCTCGAGCAAATGTCACTCGAAACGTCATCCAATTGGCAGTGAGCTGAAAAAAAAGTCAAAATGGCGAAAATAAGATGGCCGCCATACAAATTTCGTCGGTCTCCATCTCGGAAGGTATAAAAGATAGAAGAGTGGTTTCTTGGGAAAAGATGATTAGGATCCGATGGTTTATTCGATAAATAGAAAAAAAAAATCAAAGTGGCGGAATTTATTTTTCCATAGAAAATGTATGGCGAATATTGAGAGAGAGAAGTTGTGAACAATGCAGTTCTTTTTGATGCGGTTGTTGCAGTTGATGCGGTTCTTTGGAGAACTCTCAAAGAAAAATATGGGAAGACATGATGATTGAGGGTTTGGAAGACGGTTGAGCAGCCCGGGCAGGGTATTGTAGAAAGGTGGGAGGTGCTCAAACAAAAATTACTCAAAACCTCATCCCATTGGCACTGAGCTGAAGAAAAACCCAAAATGGTGGATACAAGATGGCGGCCATACAAATTTCGTCGGTGATTATCTCACTAAGTATAAAAGATGGAAGAGTAGTTTTTTTAGCAAAAGATGATCAAAACTTAATAGGAGTCAAATAGTGGTCTTGAAGTCGCGTGGCCTTTACTTCCTTTGACAGTACCGCGAGCCTCAATAAATTCAAGGCGGTGCGTACGAATGTAAGTTAACGACCTGTATGGTTAGTTCGAGCTTGCACACTTCGAAAACGGTACTAGATTTGAATATCGAAAAACTATAATATCAGAGCAAAATTGCTCTACTACTAACTACTAACTAACTAATGCTCTTACAATCAAAATAAGATTATAAAGTCATAATGTAGTAGGGTACTTCGAATATTTATTTTAAAAATTTCTGCTTGGAGCGTAGACGAATGGCTGAATATATTGGCGGACTCAAACCTTAAAACCAGCCAGTTTAGTTGCATTTCACTCTCAAGTCATGTTAGTCAATGTGTCTCGATACTCGAATTTCTATCATCGTTTCCCCAATGTACAAAGTCGGCATAAGGCCTCTGTACTCACTAGGTTAGCAATCAGCTGTTCGACAAAAATCTTAGATTTGATAACATGACAGGTTTAGGTATGACGGTGTGACTCTTGTTCCATGGAAGCAAAGGAGGTAGCTTGGATGGGATGCCACGTGTGTGGATACACTGGCACTGTCTCACATACAGGTGACCTCCGTGGCGGCCGGAGCGGCAGCGGAAAGGGGCAAGAGGCGCAAATATGAAAATATAGAAAATAATTTCATATTTGTGCCTTTTGGGGAGGAGACCATGGGTTCGTAGGGCGAGGATGCTAGGTCCTTTTTTAAGGGCCTGTCATCCCGTCTCGTGGAGTCCACGGGTGACCGGAGGGCAGGCAGTATAATATTGTACTCTGTATTACTACTGTATAATATTGTACTCTGTATTACTACTGTATAATATTGTACTACTGTATATATATATTATATACTCCTACCTATCTAGAATGTGCCCCTGGCTGTGCCCCTCACCCATCTTTCAAACCTTCGATCATCATCACTCTCCGTATTTTTGCTCCGAATAATTTGTAAGGATGAGATTTCTTAAAAAAAAAACTAATTTTACATTTGTACAATCGTTTTTTTTAGCTCACTGCCAATCGGATGATGTTTCGAGTGATATTTGTTTGAGCACCACCCACCAATCTTCAATAGGTGCACTGGCCGTGCTCCTCATCCATTTCCTAAATCCTCAATCATCAGCTGTCTCAATATTTTTCCTTCGCATGATTTTTTGTCTTCTATACGAAACCATCAATGAAAAAAACAATTTGTACGGAAAAATAAATTCTGACATCTTGATTTATTTCCTATCCATTTAGTAGATCTTTAGGTCTTGATCATATTTTGCCCAGAAAATACTCTTCCACCTTTTATACTTAGTGAGACATCGACGAAATTAGTATAGCCGCCATTTTGAATCTGCCATTTTGGGGTTTTTTTCAGTTCAGTGCCAACTGGATGAGGTTTCGAGTAATTTTAGTGAAAAAAAATTTTTTATACAAAATTTTACAGGAGGGGTGATCAATGAGTGAGTCAGTGAATGAATCAGCACGAGCAATAATAAGATAAACGTTTTGAATATGAATGTTTGCGTGACTGAACGCGAATGATACTTGGTGTAACTGAAACCATACTGAAATATTGTGAGCATCCTGTATTTTATTTCTATACATACCACGTAATTAGAGGCTCATAGAACCTTATTCCGAGGTAGTATTTCTATCCATACCACATAATTAGGGGCTCATAGAACCTTATTCCGAGGTAATACCACGGAATTGAGTTTTGTAACAAAAAACACGTTTCCTAATTCCGAGTGTTAAAAAAGAAAAGATTTTTCCATAATAAACAAATAATTTAAAGCTTAATTAGATTATCTTCGTAAATATGTACAATACTCTCTCAAAATTGCATCGAAATATGTATAAATTTAATTTTCTTTAAAATTAATTTTCTTTAGCTTTCCCATACAATCTATCAATAAATTACCTAAATAGGTAAACTTTGACACGGTATAGTTAGTGATTGAGACGCCAAAGTGTACCTCGTAATTAGGACTCTGTAACCTTATTGCCTATTTAAATATTCAAAACCGAAACAAGAAGTATTTAACATAAAACGACTCTAAAAATTGAAAAAGTTATGAAGTCTATGAAATCGCAATTCCGCGGTATACCACGGCGTTAGGAACCGGCTAAAATATTTGGCACCTAACGCCGAGGTATTTTCAAAACCTATTTTCACCTTAATTTCTTTACAAATATTCACAAAAGTTGATTGTTTTCGATTGAAAATATAGTCCTTCAAATATTCAAATCTAAATAAAAACAAATAAAGCTCAAAATTAACGGATAAACACTATTTAAAAAAATGTAGGTATTTCGTGCACGAGGTCCAAAATGTATGAAACATGCGTTCGGGCCGGCTGCTAGTGTAAAACTTGCCGGTTATTTTAAAACATATACATATAAAACTAACAATTTCGTCATTTATCTATGGAATGATAAACTATCAATTGATTAAGACATGTTGCAGTAAAAAATAGCTTGGGGATCGGTTGAAAACGCTGTTTTTCTATATACCTCGGAATTGGGTGCCAATTTTAGAATACCACGGAATAAGGAGACTTTACCTTAATATGCTCAGATTATAGCTCTATAGTAATAACATTATATGCAATGATATCAGTCTTGAGGAAAACAGTTTTATCGCTGCTAAGTATATTATTAAGTATTTTTTTAAGGTTCCGTAGAAAAGAGAGAACCCTTAAATAGTTTCGTCTACTCCGTCTGTGCGTCATAATCGATTTATTTACAAACTATTACTTAATAGGTACAGAATTGGACACAGTTATAGAGACTTAGTACCTACTCCTAAATTGCCCGGGAATCGAACCCGAGACCTCCCCAAAGACCACATTGCTCACAACTACGCTTCCCTGGCGCAATGGTGGTCGTCAGAAATTATTTTTCTACTAAGCATTACTACGGAACACTATTAGCGAGTTCCGACACGCACTTGGCCAGTTATTCAAATCAGATGAAGTTTATAATAATTTAATGTACTTAATGTCAAGTATGTGTAGTAAGTTACGACTCTTAACTACTAATTATTTTATAAATTAGTGATGTTCAATAAATTGATTCTTGCTTAAGGTGGATTCCCGATACACCAGACCCGGGTCCGGCCCGTGCCCGGAGTTGGCAGCGAAGAACCATGCGTCACTGACTTACAGCCCAAAAGCCCACGACGGCCAGACCTTTGTTATTTAATAAAAGCTGAAAGTTTCTCTGTGTATTGTCACCAACATAGGGAGGAACGATCAGCGACTATGAAGTTGAGATCATGGTTACTTTAGGAGATAACAGGCAATAATAGGTGTAAAAAATCTTACGTCAAAGTATAAAGTCTAATTTTTTTATATTTGCTTCGGAGTAGTATTAGAAATCGCGTCATACGAATGCCAGACATTTAGTGTCGTGGCAACCCCCTGCCAGACGCCCTTAAAGTTTAAAAGTTCCGGGAACGGAAAAAGGTCGGGAAACACGAAACCCTATAGGTCAAACTGAACATCGACATCATTGGAGCTGTTATTTTATTAAAAACTAGCCGACCCCCGCGACTTCGTCCGCCTGGATATAGGTTTTATATAGGATCGGATTGGATCCCATAATCCTTTTTTGTACCTAAACTAAATGTAGCCTATGTTATTCCTTATAACATCACCAGAAAGTTCCATCAAAATCGATCCAGCCATTTCGGAAATTAGCTGGAACAAATAGACAGATCGACAAACATAAATTTAAACGCACACCAGTTTAAAATAAGCCGTACGTTCAAAGATCCGGGTCCCAAGTTATTTGAACCCAATAAATGCCTGTCAATTCTGAACTAAAAAACCTATGACCTTGAAATATTTATGGAACAATATATAAAGTACTATCTTTCTAACAAAAAAAGAATGAGTAAAATCGAACAACGCGTTAATGAATTACAGCTAAATACACGTTTCAACTTTCATCCCCTCTCCCAAGGGAACCGTGCTGAATTTCGGGATAAAAAGTATCCTATAACCTACCTCGGAGTATAAACTCAAATCGTACCAAGTTTCATTCGAATCCATTCAGTAGTTTCGGCGTGATGCGCGGCCAAGATACAGACAGACAGACAGACAGACAGACAGACAGACAGACAGACAGACAGACAGACAAAAATGAAAAAAATTGCAGTTTTGGATTCAGTATCGATTATAGAGTGCCCTCCGATAAAAATTTTCAAAATATCTTCAATGTACAGAATTGGATCTGTTACAGTTTTATTATATTATAGATATTTAAGTACCCACTTAGATAGATTTTTTATTAAAACCAATCAGGCATAATTATGCCAAAAATAATAACATAATATAAGTAAAAAATAGCAAACATAAATATTGTTTGCTATTTTTTTTACTTATTTATATTATATGTAATTATATACTTACGATTGTTATATAATCATTGCGAGTATTTTTTTACATCCAAGCTCGAATAGCTCTGCCTTACCATTAAACTGTTGACACACGAGCGGATTTTGTCCGGCGGACCGACCGCTGATCCACTTTGCTTATGCGCCAGACGATCGGACCGGACTTAATTCACAGATATCTTTTACCTTTTCGAATCAACTTTTTTAATACTCACTACAGCTTTTTTACATCCCACTGCTGGGCACAGGCCTCCTCTCTCATAGGAGAGAGGGGGTTTTAGGGAGGGAGCTTAGACCGACCACGCTGCTTCAATGCGGCGGGCTTTAACGACTATTGTCACATGACAGTGATAATAACCGGGACCGACTGTTTAACGTGCTCTCCGAGGCACGGGGGTGAAACACTGCCAACTACCAACTCCGGGCTGGCACTGAGAATTTCTTGTCAGAAAAACCCAATACCTAACAATTATTTGCCCGACCCGGGAATCGAAGCCGGGACCTCGTTATCTGCAGTCGAATATGCTAACCACTAGACCAACGAGGCAGTTCAATACTCATGTACAGTTAATTAATATTATTGTTACGGCTATATGGTCATGGGCCCGCATGATTTACCACTTGTTCCGTTTATCCAAAATTGAAACACGATAAAAGAGAATAAAATATTATCTACAAATAATTAACTCCAGAAATTAGGACATTTTGTCCGGTCACTCGGCGCAATCGTCCAATCGACAAAACATGTCCACACGGATTATACCCGATAGCAGACTAAATTCTCTGTCCGGGCGGACAGAATCACGCCGTCTTTTAGTGCGACTGCTATAAGGTCAACATGTCGAGATGATTGGAGCTGTATTTTTATCAAAGTTTTTCAACTTAGATAACTCGGCTCAGTACCGCAGACCGCATCAAAACCGGTTGTATATGTATAATGAAGCAAGCAATGTTTGCATACTATGTTATATTTGCTGATCGCACATACCTACGCGGCCGCGGCGTACCGCACTGCGTACGGACCGCACGTTTGGACTTTGGACGCTATGCATTCTTCAAGCAGTATTGAAAATGCGAATGACGTCGCGTTCGCATCGCGCTTAAGAAATGCATATTAACTACCTTCGTCTTTATTTATCGCGTGTTGCTCTTGCAGAAGTACTAAAGAGGAATTTTCAGTAGTGATTCTTGTAATAAATATTGTAATTATTGTCGATTTACTTAGTAAGTACTGCAACAAATAAATCGTAAGACCCAATGAAAATTTGGATAACCATTCAGCTGTTGAGGCTCTAAACGAGTTGCTTAAGAGTTGACGAGTTAACTCTGAATATCACCCGGTGATATACAATGCAGTATATAAGATGGAAGCCAATGGATGGTATGGCAATTTTCATTAAACGATTTCGATGTAGGTAACAAATCGCTTGACGGCATTTCTTTGTTTGCGGTGCGATTAGTGTGGGTGTAATGTGCGATCTGTATTATATAGCGCCGGGCTATTATAGTTCCTCGTGTGAAATTAAATGAGTGACCTTGAAATCGAATCAATAGACAAAGCAAAGAGCATTACCTCAGAACGTCATATCCGCGTGATACCAACCATAGAGCAAACTAGAAATGACAATGTTCTCATCAGCATCGTACAAACCGATAGACTGCTGGACGTAAGTATCTTGCAAGGTTCTCCACAGACCACGATCTTGTGACGCTTGTATCCAGCGGTTGGTAGGGATTTTCTTAAAATCGTTTGTCCACTAAGTGGGATGTCTTGCAGCGCTGTGTTTGATGCACAATTTCCAACACCTTGGGACCCCAACGTCTATCACTTCGACCTACGCTACCATTCAGTGTGCTTAGTCTAAAGCGGAGCACTCGAAAACGAACTCGAATTCGAACAATGCTGAATGTATTGGCGAACTCAAACCTTAATACAAGACATTTTAGGTCTATTTTACTCTGAAATCGATCAATAGTTTTCGAGTTCGTTTTCGAGTGCTCCGCTTTAGACTAAGCACAAGTTTCGCAGCCCGATGAGCACATACGAGTATAGCTCATAGGTCAAAGTATAAGTAGTTCTCTTACGGATCTCCTCAATCCTGGAGTCCTCATTCCTGATTTGGGATACTTTGAGCATAGCTCTCCATCGCCTTCTGAGTGACCCTGAGTGACCTACTCACGAGGCCCATAGTTAGCGGCCAATTAATTTTCTATTTCCGTAATGTGTTAATAAACGTTCACACACACACAATTCGAGATATAATATTGAACTTGCGTCATTTTGTGTGCTCGGAATGTGCGTGTGTGAGAGTATTTATTGACACACTAGATGATGCCCACGGCTTCGCCCGTGTGGATTTAGGTTTTTAAAAATCCCGTGGGAACTTTTGATTTTCCAGAATAAAAAGTATCTTCCGTTTTGGGGACGGGTACTACAGATGTAGTAACCCGCCCCCAAAACGAAAAAATCCTGCGGGATCCCCACGATTTCGGAATGTAGGGTAAAACCCGGATAGATGCCGCAGTTGGATAGATGCCTCAGTGTCAAAAAACCTGACTTCCCAAACTCGCGACTAAAAATTGATAGTTTAAATAAGAAGCGCAGGCCCCCCAAACCTCAGGCCCCTACATACATTTGTATTAAAACAATTTGTTTCGCTTGTGCGTGTGATTATCTCCGCAGCGAACGCGGCAAATCCTTCAAAGTTTTAGAGGCGAGTATTTGCCGTTGTATAACTTTTGAAGTAGTAGAAGATTCTGTTATATTTTTTATTATGTCAATACACTGGTTCAATAAGTGTACACCTAAGTGTAAATAATCGCTCTTTAGTTTTTAGTTCATTTAATAAATAAAAGGGCATCTATCCATATCAAAAAGGATAGTTGCCTCGATTTTTCGAGGTATAGGTGCCCTTAGAGGCATCTATCCCCTTATATACCTATAGATATATCAAGTATTTTTTTAATATTTTTAATGTTCTTTTATATTTTTATTTCTTTTTTCAATAAATTCCTGATAGTTTTAATATACTTCGGGGCATCTATCTCTTTCAGCCCGATCTGTCCAGTGGTTTGAGCTGTGCGTTGATAGATCAGTCAGGCAGTCAGTCAGTCAGTCACCTTTTCCTTTTATATATTTAGATAATAAAACCTTATGAAACTATGTATTTTGCTTATTTTTTTTCATAGGGCATCTATCCTTTTTAGTATTTTCATAGTGGGGCATCTATCCACACAGGTAGGCATCTATCCCCAAAAAAAAGGGTCTGCCAAAAGTTAAATTCTGCAAAATCTGTAATCGTTAGGACAACAAAAACAAGTCATAATGGAACCCAAAAGATTAAACTAGCTGGGCATTTCCGCCAACGACAAAAAATCATGTAACAATTAGCTAGCAGCCAAAATACTCATTATCTTTGTGACTTTTAAATTTAATAATGTTATAAAATCCATTCTCTACATCGTCTGTTAGTATCAGTAGTCTATCTGTTATAGATATTAAACAACAACAAAAATTATACATTAGTCGACGCAAATTCTAGTGTAACAAACTACGTTTTCTACATTCATTACGAATTTACAAGAAAAAGAGCAAACAAATTGACTTCATACTAACATTCCTAGAATAAACGCCTTTTACTGATATCGAACCATGTCATAACATAATGCTATATGGTGTAGGTATATATTCTTTTGGTTGTAATATATGTGTATCTCGAAAATCGGTCATTACCAAATCACACACAATATTTCAATTTTCAAGTTATTTATTCACCCGCCCCCCACTTCAGTTAGAGAGATGCGAAGCTTTCGCCATCAGCACGCTGATGAATGCTGTGAGTGGCGGATGTGTTGCATAATCCGGTCTCAGGATGCATTCTTTTGCGAAACTATAAAAAATGTCCTTACCTACATAGAGTGAAATGTACTAATAAATAAACATTTTATCCTGTTTATTATTGAATAAGATTGAATGTAATAGTACTATGAATGTCTATCCGGTGATTAGAAACTAGAAATCCTTGATTTAAGTACAAAATTATCAGAAAATGTTCAAAATGTCACTACCGGTACTGTCTTTACCGTGGTTAACCAGAAGCTACGGTAAGGACACGATAGCTACGGAAATGACCAATTGCATCACATACAAAGAGAAGCTGGCGTGAACAAGCAAATGATGTCGTCATCATTGTGAGTAGGTGTCTCCCCTTCACCCCGCCCACCTTCACAAAGCATCATTTCATGCAAAAATACCATCCCCTCTTGGAGATGGTACAGCACTCCATCTCCTCTTGCTCTGTTGCTAATAATAATTAATCTGACTGGCTCGATGGGCTTTTTATTGACGAAGGGAGAAGTAGGTATTTAAAATGCAGTGTTTGTTGCACTTAGAGATTCTATTCTAACTCGTATTATTAATTATTCTTATGATCAAAGCATCATTTAGAGACTTCAAAAACATAAATTATTTATTACGTCGATATTTACACCCAAAAATATTAAAATGTCGAACGTGAATACGGCAGCAAATAAAGAAAGAACGACGAATAAATAAAAATAATCGATATGAATATATAAATCTTGAAAAATATGCAGAATTACTGGAAAAAGAAAGAGAGCGTTAAAGAAAAAGAAAACAAGCAAAAAAAAAACTTAAAAGCATTGCAGACATGCCAGAAAGAGAAAGGAGGTTGATAAGAAAGAAATGGAAAATTAATAAAAACTATATATTACTTGTATTATTACTTATGCATATTATGACGATTACAACTTTTGCAACTTTTTGAATGGTTATATCTCAAAAACGGTAGCTCTTACGAAAAAAAGTATAAAGTCATTTTTTATAGATAATTATCTAATCTACAATTTTTGTTTGGACTAATTTTATGATAAAATTATAGTCCATTGAAATGTTACAATTTAAGGACCGAATATTGCATT
Organism: Melanargia galathea; assembly: GCA_920104075.1. NCBI lineage: Eukaryota > Metazoa > Arthropoda > Insecta > Lepidoptera > Nymphalidae > Melanargia > Melanargia galathea. The sequence continues at coordinate 2,947,873 of OV049872.1, read as the reverse complement.
TTATAGAGGACTCAATTTTATTTTTGGGACATGTGTCAATAGAAGCTTAACCTCAAGTTTGTAGGGTCGCCACCCTTGTCCCCCGGCCGCCATCTTGGAAAAAGGGGTGATAACACTGTTTTCGCGATATCTCGGAAACACAAAAAAATCGTAAAGACATAATTTGTAGCAAATTGTTTTGCTTACAAATATGTTTATATAACTTTTTGCCCTAAATTAAAAATTAAAGAAGTTATAAGCAAAACGTGAGATATTTTTTTTAAATCTTTTTTGCTCTATTACTTTTTTTTATACATTTTACAAAAAAAATTACCTCAGAAAAATCATTTTTTTTTAATTTTATTCATTTAAAACGCTGTTACTGTACTCCAAAGTTGACCGGGTTTGTCAATGCTCATGAGAATCCGGAGCAAAAAAGATTTTATAATAATTTTCTTACTTTTTTCCACATAACTTCTTTAATTTTTAATTTAGGGCAAAAAGTTATATAAATATATTTGTAGGCAAAACAATTTGCTACAAATTATGTCTTTACAAATTTTTTGTAAGACGCATAGTTTCCGAGATATCGTGAAAAAAGTGTTTTCACCCCTTTTTCCAAGATGGTGGCCAGGGGACAAGGGTGGCGACCCCACAAACTTGAGGTTAAGCTTTTATTAACCCCCACACATGTCCCAAAAATAAAATTGCGTCCTCTAAAAAAAATGCAAAGCTCATGTAACATTTCATTTCCGTTTTGCTGAAAATCGCGAAAAACCCGTTTTTGCAACCTTTGACCCCAAGTAATTTTTTTCCAGGTGTCGGATCGATGAGGACTTTTCACATTTCATTTATAATAGTGTTTTGAACAATCTTACCAATTTTCAGCCAAATGTGAATTTTTGTAACCTTGGAAGTCTAAACTGACCGGGCTAAAAATAACACCTGGAGATCTGAAGGAAAATTTTAATTTAATTTATAATATATTATTAGCACAATTTTAATTATTATTAACATAAATTGCTTTAAAACTTGAGATAGATTAAGATGTCAATTATCTTCTTCTATTCTATACAATATACATACTTAATAATATAATAAAATCGTAGACTTGCCGTATCTGTACATTAAAGATTTTTGCAAAATAATAACTGGGGGATGTTAGGGATAAGTAATAGAACTTAAAAAAGCAATTTTTGAAATTTTTGTTTATCTGTTTGTCTGTATGTTTGTGCGCGCATCACGCAATAACTACTGAATGGTTTGAAATGAAACTTGGCATGATTTAAGTTCATAATACGGAGTAACATATAGGATACTTTTTATTCCGAAATTCAGCACGGTTCTCTTGGGAGAGGGGATGGAAGTCAAAACGTGTACTTACTTAGCTGTAATTCTTAATGCGTGGTCCGATTTCATTAATTCTTTTTTTGTTAGACCTTTCTTTTGAGATACTTTATAGATTACCGGCTAATCTCTGAAAGGCTGGGTCGATTTTGATGGGACGTTCACTGGCGGATGTTTACATATTGATGTACCTAAACATACGCCAGTGAACTTTTAACAGTTTTTAGCAAGGTATGAGCTCAGAAGAAAAACCAAGAGTTCCCGCGGGATTTTTAAAAACCTAAATCCACGCGGACGAAATCGCGGGCATCCTCTATTTTTATAATATTTTGATTAGGTACCTACAGTAAAAATGTTGATTATATATATTATTTTGATTTTTAACCATGACATAGAGAGATTAAGTCAGATTTCAGACATCCGAGTTCCGACTGTAAAGCAGTCATTGCCGTACTTTAATGTCCTTACCGTTCCTTACGAGTTTTAATTATTTATGATGGCAATAAAAAAAACCCACGATGAAAACATTTCCTACTTCGATTTTCTATTGACTGCAGTTACTTTAATTGGATAATGTTACAGTTTTTTTTTAGCGTGTCCTTACCGTGTTTTTTGTGTCCATACCATTTTTTCAACATGGAATATTTATTAAACTTCTCAAAATAATTCTTGTACACAGAAGTGAGACCTTTATAATGGTTGTGGAAATATATTAAAGCCATCCATAATCTGATATCTAAAGATTTTTTTTAATCTTTCAAATTTTGCAATTTGGCGGAAATGCCCAGCTATATTCATAAATATTATTTGTGATAAATTAATATTTTAAAAGTTATGAGGCCATTTCAAAAAGTGGGGCGTCTATCCGGGTTTTACCCTAATTCCTTAGAGCATCAGGGTTGAGGAGTTGGATATGTACCTACTCGAGTTCATTCAACGATAAAGTCTTCCATTGGTACGCCCAATGTCAATTTAAATAACCAAAATTTTCTAAATCCCATTAGTTTTGGGGATCAGGTCCCCTACAGCATCAGGATTGAGGAGTTGGAATCCAAATTTTTTATAGAACAGAGTCGCAATTTTTCTCTATCGATTTAAAAAAAATTACGTAAATCTCAGAGATATCGGTGTACATAGGTAGAAAAACACAACTCCTCCTTTTTTGAAAGTCGGTTAAAAAGTAGCCTATGTTACTCCCTGGTTAATTCTCTACTTGTATGTGAAAGTCCCGTCAAAATCGGTTCAGCCGTTCCGAAGATTAGCCCGTTCAAACAGACAGACGGACAGACAGACAGACAGACAGACAGACAGACAGACAGACAGACAGACAAAAATTTAAAAAACGTGTGATTCGGTTATATTACAGTTCAAATAACCGTATGAGCTTAATATGAGGTAGTTATTTCGAAATTACAGACAGACACTTCAATTTCAATTCAAAAAAAAAAAAAAATCCCGGGCACGCACCTCTAACTTTTCGGAGTTATGTGCGTTTTAAGTATTTAAATATTACTTGCTTTAACGGTGAAGGAAAACATCGTGAGGAAACCTGCACGCCTGAGAGTTCTCCATAACGTTCTCAAAGGTGTGTGAAGTCTGCCAACCCGCTTGGCCAGCGTGGTAGACTATGGCCAAAACCCTTCTCACTCCGAGAGGAGACCCGTGCTCTGTAGTGAGCCGGTAATGGGTTGATCATGATGATGATGATGATGATGATGACTTCAATTTTATTTATTAACTAGATGATGCCCACGGCTTCGCCCGTGTGGATTTAGGTTTTTAAAAATCCCATGGGAACTTTTGATTTTCCAGTACAAAAAGTAGCCTATCTGTAGTAACCCGTCACCAAAACAGAAAAATTCCGTGGGATCCCCACGATTTCGGAATGCAATTCCTTACAGCATCAGGGTTGAGGAGTTGAATATGTACCAACTCGAGTTCATTCAACGATAAAGTCTTTAATTTTTACCCCCAATATCAATTTAAATAACCGACAGTTCCTAAATCCCATTAGTTTTGGGGGTCAGTTCCCCTACAGCATCAGGATTGAAGAGTTGGAATCCAAGTTTTTTGTAGGACAGTGTTGCAATGTTTTTCTATCGATTAAAAAAAAAATTACGCAAATCGGTTCAGAAATCTCAGAGATATCGGTGTATATAGGTAGAAAAACACAACTCCTCCTTTTTTGAAAGTCGGTTAAAAAAGTAGCCTATGTTACTCCCTGGTTAATTCTCTACTTGTATGTGAAAGTCCCGTCAAAATCGGTTCAGCCGTTCCGAAGATTAGCCCGTTCAAACAGACAGACAGACAGACAGACAGACAGACAAAAATTTTAAAAACGTGTGATTCGGTTATGGTACCGTTCAAATAACCATATGAACTTAATATGAGGTAGTTATTTCGATATTACAGACAGACACTTCAATTTTATTTATTAGTATAGAAGTATAGATAAAAAATAAAAAATTAGTATATAGAGTATAGATTTATAATGTTTTAAAAATGACTACACCGCGTCATAACGAAAGGAAGTAGCACAATTAGTACAGAATACAGAACATCCTTTTTTGAAGTTGGTTAAAATATCTTCCGATACAAAAGAAGTTTAAAAAAAACAGTTGTCAGTTTTTAATAAATTTTACTTTTAAACATTACCAGCTAAGACCAAAAGAAACTTATAAGGCGTAAACTTTGACCGAGTCGACGATCAGCTCCGGCGAGGTCCAGGTCCGGAACCAGGAGTCCTGGTGCTGGTAGAACCTGTACACCTAACACCGCTTTACTGGCGCCGTTCGTCCACGGCTTGTCCAGGTTGTCAGCAAAATCGTTGTTGCCGACCACCCAACACCACTATACAAATCATGCCTGCGTGGAATGGTGCAGAGAATACTACATTTCCGCATTGAGCTAAAACAGCCAGGCTAATTCTTTGCGCAAAAAAATTACACAAAAAAAAGTTGGGAAAAAAAAACAGATGTTACTTTTGTAAACTTTACTTTAAAAAATTACAGCCGGGACGAGGAGAAACTTATAAGGCGTAAACTTTGACCGAGTCAACGATCAGCTCCGGCGAGGTCCAGGTCCGGAACCAGGAGTCCTGGTGCTGGTAGAACCTGTACACCGCTTTGCTGGCGCCGTTCGTCCACGGCTTGTCCGGGTTGTCTGCGAAATCATTGATGCCGCCCGCGCGCACTCCCAGAGAGATGTAGAACTGGAGGATAGAAAGAGAAAGGAAATCAAAATTAGAGTGTAGAGAAATGTAGAACTGCGGGACAGCGAGAGAAAGGAAATCAAAATTAGAGTGTAGAGAAATGTAGAACTGCGGGACAGAGAGAGAAAGGAAATCAAAATTAGAGTATAGAGAGATGTAGAACAGGGGGACAAAGAGAGAAAGGAAATCAAAATTAGAGTGAAGAAAGATGTAGAACTGGGGACAAAGAGAGGTAAGGAAATCAAAATTAGAGTGAAGAGAGATGTAGAACTGGGGAAAAAGAGAGGTAAGGAAATCAAAATTAGAGTGAAAAGAGATGTAGAACTGGGGGACAAAGAGAGAAAAGAAATCAAAATTAGAGTGAAGAGAAATGTAGAACTGGGGGACAAAGAGAGAAAGGAAATCAAAATTAGAGTGAAGAGAGACGTAGAACTGGGGACAAAGAGAGGTAAGGAAATCAAAATTAGAGTGAAGACAGATGTAGAACTGGGGGACAAAAAGAGAAAAGAAATCAAAATTAGAGTGAAGAGAGATGTAGAACTGGGGGACAGAGAGAGAAAGGAAATCAAAATTAGAGTGAAGAGAGATGTAGAACTGGGGGACGAAGAGAGAAAAGAAATCAAAATTAGAGTGAAGAGAGATGTAGTACTGGGGACAAAGAGAAGTAAGGAAATCAAAACTAGAGTGAAGAGAGATGTAGAACTGGGGGACAAAGAGAGAAAGGAAATCACAATTAGAGTGAAGAGAGATGTAGAACTGGGGGACAGAGAGAAAAAGGAAATCAAAATTAGATTGTAGAGAGATGTAGAACTGGGGGACCGAGAGAGAAAGGAAATCAAAATTAGAGTGTAAAGAGATGTACAAATCTTTATATCGTCTGCTCACTTTTTTGAGTCTAAGGTTTAATATGAACAACTTAAATTGCCGTGGCCGAAAATCGGTCAGGCGAGATCATCACAGCTGTCGAAGCTCACCATTTGATCAAGTGGCGCCATAATAGATCCCTTCAGCCACATGGAGGCGTGCGGCACCGCGTGCTGCTTGGCCGTGTAGTAGAAACCCTCACCGGGGTTCACGTCTCCGTAGTGCACTCCGTCCACGAACAGCTGGATGCCGTCTGGAAATATAATAATTAGCTTTTTTAGAGCCTTTTTAACCCCCGACGCAAAAACGACGGGGTGTTATAAGTTTGACATGTATCTGTGTGTGTGTGTCTGTCTGTTCCGCTGTAGCGCTCAAACGTGTGAACCGATTTCAATGCGGTTTTTTTTTGTTTGAAAGGTGAATTAGTTGAGAGTGTTCTTAGCTATGTTTGATGAAAATTGGTCCAAGATGGCCGCCGCTACAAAATGGTGGATTACATATTTTTTCACAACTCCCTTAATATGTGTATCAAACGAAAGTGCTTGACTAGTAGAATAGCACTATGCAAATCCAAGATGGCTGCCGCCACAAAATCGCGAATATCGGGGGTTATTAATTTATAGGTACTTGTTTATTATACATTTACTAGCTTCTGCCTGCGGCTTCGCCCGCGTGAATTTCAGTTTTTCACAAATCCCGAGGGAATCGTGGAGTTCCGGTTCCCGTACCCGCTCCCTTTTCCAACCTTTATACATACTTTCAAGGAAGTTTGCTATAGTAATCTACCTATAGCTGTAGCTATAGATTTCGGTTTTTTCAAAATACCGTAGGAACTGTGAATTTTTCCAGGATGAAAAGCTTATGTGTTAAAATAGGGCATAATCTATCTCCATTCAAAACAGCCAAATCGGTTCAGAAGTTGCGGCGTTAAAGAGTCTTGTAGTTGAATAAATAAATTAAAAAAAATAGCAGTGCTGATTCGTACCTGATAGCTCTACACAAACATTGAATGGTTATAAATAAAACTAAGCGTGACTTACTTGGCTTCCAAATCATACTGTAGTTGTGGAAGTCCTTGTTCCAGTTATCGATCCCGAGGTGCTCCTTCAGGAGGAAGGTCCTGTAGGGCTCCGCGTCCGTGAGCACGGGCCCTCCGTACAGCCGCTTGGCGAAGGGTGGGTTCCCTCGCACGAACGCCACTCGCATGATGCCCGACTCGTAGCGTTGTTTACCGTAGACGTTGTCGCGGGGTTCCAGGTTGATTTCTGGAATTTAATCAAACATGTAAATTGGCAAATCTATTTCGGCAACTTTAAAAAAAAAAGCGTAGTGGTTAGGACGACCGACTTCTAATCGGAGGTCGTGGGTTCGATCCCGGGCACGCACCTCTAACTTTTCGGGGTTATGTGCGTTTTAAGTATTTAAATATCACTTGCTTTAACGGTGAAGGAAAACATCGTGAGGAAACCTGCATGCCTGAGAGTTCTCCATAACGTTCTCAAAGGTGTGTGAAGTCTGCCAATCCGCTTGGCCAGCGTGGTAGACTATGGCCAAAACCCTTCTCACTCTGAGAGGAGACCCGTGCTCTGTAGTGAGCCGATACTTAATGGGTTGATCATGATGATGATGAACTTTAAAAATCCGCCAAAATCTACCAGAACTAACCTAAAAGTGTCCCTATTCGTAACGACGCGTAGTATCACTTGTTTAACGGTGAAACTTCATCATCCTAAGGAAACTCGCATGCCTGAGAGTTTTCCATAATTTTCTCAAATGCGTGTAAAGTTAAGCAATCCGCACTTGGCATGGTGGATTACGGTTTAAAACCTTCTCATTCTAAGAGGAGACAAGTGCCCCGTAGAGGGCTGGTAATGGGTTGATAAACTTTTAATGACGTTCAAAAGAACCTCTTCCGATTTTACCTGGTATAAGCCAGTTTCCGGCGGGCAGTTTAGCCCTCACGTCGATCCGTCCGTACTTGAAGTTGAAGCGGTTGCGCGTGGTGATCTTGCCGCTGGTGACCGGCGGCAGGATGTTGGCGCCCGACGCCTTGAAGCAGCACTCCTGTGTGCCCACCTGGCCTGTGCACCTGGATCATGACAGAAATGGGTCTGGATCATGACAGAAATGAGTCTGGATCATGATGGAAATGGGTCTGGATCATGACAGAAATGAGTCTGGATCATGATGGAAATGGGTCTTATAAGACCATCAGTTTTATAAAAGTTAGTATAGTTCCTGAGGTAGAGGCGCGATGCGGGAGAGGTTACAGTTAAGTGCGGGAGGGTTGAAGGTTGGGTTGGTTGACATAAAAATTGAGTCCGTAATCTTTACCGTAGTACCGTATCTCAGGAACCATCTCAGTTTAATGGTAAGCCATTAATAAATTATATTACATATTATTCGATAAGAACAAAACACAGGATTTTTTTAATCTTTAAAAATGGTCAAGGTAATGAAGAACAAAGTATACACTCAAAGTTTTTACAGAAAAATTGATTGTACTATTTGATTTTATATTCTCAGCTGATGTGATATGAGAAGCTCGTTGGCCTTGGTGGACAATAGTTTGTTGCCTTTTCATCATTGAGCATTCCTTCCTTTAACTCAGCTTTCAAGAAGATATTAATTACATAATTAGAAGAAGATATTAAATACAATAATTTTCACAACTGATTACACGCACTGTCCACTTTGCTACGACATGAGCTCTTGCCTCTTGGCGACAAAAACTAAAGCATCTTGGCTGGGAAATCAAGTGGACAGACTGGAATACTGTACTTCTAACTACTACTGCTTGGAAACTATTGTTAGAATTGGAAACAATCATGGAATATTGGAAACAATCCCTAATTTCTCTTGTCGTGTCAACAACAATCAATCGTGCAATATGGACGTCAAAGAAATAGCAAAAAAGGCCAAGTGCGAGTCGGACTCGCGCACGAAGGGTTCCATAACATTAACTACTAGCGGTCCGCCCCGGCTTCGCCCGTGGTACATATGTATATAGCCTATAGCACCAAGGGCGTCGCCAGCCGCTGGCCAAGGGGGTGGGGCAAGCTGATGAAATTATAGTATGCAATTATAGTATGTAGAAAAAAACAAAAGAGTGAAAAAATTTCGTGGTTTTTCTAGTGCTGCAAAGTTAGCAGATATGTCTTTCGAAACTGCAAAACTGGAGACTACTGGTAGTGGTCCTAACAACATATTAAAAAAAATCAGAATTTTCCTTTCAAACTATAGCATATATTTATATTTTTCAAATCTCTAGGGGGGGGCAGCTGCCCCCCCCTGCCCCTACCTGGCGACGCCCTTGTATAGCACTCAAGGATCACGTACATATCCAACGGTGAAAGAATTTTTGAAATCGGTCCAGTAGTTCTTGTGATTAGCGCGTTCAAACAAACAAACTTTATAATATTAGTATAGTATAGATAAAAACGGCAAATCACGTTTCTTGTATGGGAAGCCCCCTTAAATATTTGTTTTATTTAAATTTCATTATTTAGTTTTAAAGTGAATATATGATTAAATATTCTGTGCATATTTCAGGCATCTAACTGTTGCCGTTATCAATATTGAGCAAAAACGAGCAAAAAATCACGTTTGTTGTATGGGAGTCCCCTTAAATATTTATTTTATTCTATTTTTTAGTATTTATTCTTCATCTGTGAAAATTTTAATTATCTAACTATCACGGTTCATAAGATACAGCCTGGTGACAGACGGACAAACGGCGGAGTCTTAGTAATAGGGTCGCGTTTTACCCTTTGAAACCTAATAATAAATAATTGCTCATTTAAAAGAGAAAAAATAAAGCAAAACAAACGATTGGATGCATTATTTTTAACAAGAACGTTTAGAATGGAATGTTCAATATATTTTATGATGTTTTTTTTTTCTCATCGTATTAGCTAGAAATAAAACATATAATTTTTATATACATACTTACATAATACTTATATTTAAGAAACCTGTTATGTTTATCTTTTAGGGTTTTTTTTTACAAAGCCGTCGTATTTAATATTCATAAGGTTATTATAATTGCAAACCAGTGAATCGGCGAGGGCAGACATTAATGACATTTATTTATAGTGGCCATTTATTAACCAGTTTCTTAATATAGTTTCATAACATAAAAACGGAATGGGTTCACATCATAGAATTCTAAGTACGGTAATAATAAGAATGGTATTTGCCTTTTATCAACGCGAGCATAACACTGATTTTTATTTAGCTCACTCACTCATCAAGCAAAATAAATTAAACTGTAAAGCTATGCATATTCGTCTGTTTTTACGATAACTGATGTTTTACTAGACTTCTAAACTTGTGCTGAATTCTGTTTTTCATTAATTTGAAACATCATTACCATATTTTTATCATTAAAATAAACATAAAAAATATATAAAAAACGATATTGTTGTTTTTAACGTGATTTTTATTATTTAAACATCATTATCATTTTTTTTCATTTGTATCATTAGTTACTGCACTAATCTTAATAATAAGCATTGCATGGTGGAGGCTAATAGATACGGATCTTAAGAACCACGCAAAAATAGAGCATAAATGATACACATTTATCAGAATATGTGTGGTGGTGGTGGTAATAGTGATATCTATTTATGTCAATAGATACGTCTAACAATCGGCTCTCGAGTTTCTCTACGTGATCAAATCAGAAACAAGGAGATCCGTGGAACACCCTAAGTCACTGACATAGGGCGGAGCACATATCTACGTAGTCCGAAGAACCGTTGAGAAATAAGAAACGAAGAAAAGAACAAACGTTGGGGTCCCATGGTATTGGAATGGAGATGTCGTATCAAAAAGCGCAGTGTTCCCAGACCCCCCCCCCCCTCACTAGGTGGCCAGACGTTGGGGTGCTAGCCAGGTAACCTCCAAGTGTGCCTGGGTGCTGCTGGTCCTCTTGGATACGTCCGAGGGGAAGAGCAGTGTTCGGGCCGGTGCGCCCCGGTAACATGGTTAATAATTTTCCTACGGGGATATTGTTAGCCATGGCCAATGACCTGGCGGAGGGAGGTTTCTCCGCGTGTCCCTCTGATTAGCAGAGGGCACTGCTGATGAAACTGGGGGTGAGACACCCCGGGGCGGGGGGCAGCGATGCCCATCGCGGGAGGAAGAAAACCTCGTTAAAAAATTACGGGAGGGCGCGAGCCTCTGGAGGGACAGCCCAGAGGCGAGCGGGAGCCCCAGCTGGGAAGGCTGCCGGACACCTGGGATGCATACTTTGGGTTCCCCAGGCGTCCAGCACAGACAGCATGAGGGTCATGCCGTGGTGGTTTTAGTGGGTATACCTGGTTGGAGTTCCACATAACCTTCGTTCTGCCGCATTCGGCTGCAGAACGGGGGTACCTATAAAAGGTTTCCATCACGTCAAAAAAAAAAAAAAGGTGGACAGACGTTACCAGACCAATCACCCAGGCAGGGAGCCACTGGATACAACCGGTGCAAGACTATATAAGAGACCTATGTCCAGCAGTGGATGTCTATATATTGACGATGATAACGTCGGATACAAGTCACGGCAAATAAGTCGAGCGGTGACCTTCAATGCGCAGAAGTAAAAAATGAGGTATCTTGGGTGGTGAGGGGGTCGCGGGGAGGGCGTGGGGATCGTTCGTAAGCACTGATTAGCTCTCGCGGATCCCTCGTAAGCGCTGATAGGCTCTCCAATCGTAGTGTCCCGCTCACTCGTACGACGCACTTGAAGGTCACCGCTCGACTTACGTGCCGGGAGTTATACTTACGAGCTGGTCAAATCCCATTCACCGTCGATGTAATTATCACCGAATCGCGTCTCGGTTAGCACGGGTTTGATCTTAAGTTCACCGTTGTCTATTGTGACCGCGTCCTTTACATACGCGTTGAACGGGTAATCCTGCAAAACGAGCAATATACACAATCATTGACATACTGCAGATTCTAGAAGATTTTTCTAGAATCTCCAGAATCTGCATTCTAGAATCTAGAATACCACGAAAAAGATTATTTCCAAGATTGTCTGGTAGAGACCACAGAACGCGACGGTAAGATCATCTTTGCACACTAAAATGTCTAGATTAATTTTATTTTCTGTGTTTATTGTATTATATTTGTGTGTGATATATAAAGAATACTATGAACCATTAATGAATCATCATCAACATCATCTATACAAATATAATAAAGCGGAAGAGTTTGTTTGTTTGAACAGCGCTAATCTCAGGAACTACTGGACCGATTTCAAAAATTATTTCACCGTAATTGGATATGTACGTGATCCCTGAGTGCTATAGGCTATAGTATATTATGTACCACGGGCGAAGACGGGGCGGACCGCTAGTAATGAATAAATCAATGAATCATTCATAAATCCAACTTTTAGAATTTGCGTTAATACCTATCCAGTAGATAGCGTTTGCACATCTCGAAATTTTATTGGTTTTTGCAGATTGAATGATAATAATTGACCTAGAACAGCTCATCAGCGAATCAAATAGTTCCCACGGGATTCTAAATCCGTGCGAAGGCGCGGGTGTTTAATAAATATGTATTATGCAAGATATTATGCTATCATGATGTGTACACATAGTAAAGGGTTGTTACTTGGATCTGATCTGTTATTTATTTACTCCAACCATTGTATAGTTGCAACCTGTTTTGTGTGCCATTTGAATAAATAAATAAATAAATCAAAAAGTACCTACATGTACAGCGTTACAATTTTGTAAAATACTTAAAGGAACCTAAAATGTACAGAAATTAAGGTTTGCAAGAACGTACCGGCCCTCGAGGAAGCATAACCTCGGCATCCCATTGGTTCAACTTGTCCAAATTCGGTTTGTTGAAGTCCTCAGTGAAGATAAGGGCGCCCTGGCACACGGATTTGAGTCCTTGGACCTCAGTTTGTGACTTCTGACAGACTGGAGGGGGATTGAATGGTGTAGGGTCCGGTCCGGGGGCAGTTGTCGGTTGGGGTTCTGGTAGGTTGTCCGGATCCACTGGTGTTCCATCTTCGTTGACGAACTCTGCAAAAGTTAAATGTTATGCTTTAGCTAGCATTCGTCCTCTGAGTTAAACAAAATCATGTTTTTTTTATTCACCTTCAAGTTAGCACTTGACTGCGATTTCACCTGATGATAAGTGACGATGCAGGACCGACGATTACAAGCGAGTCGCTGGCACTCGCTACTCACTCTTCTAGCAAGTACCTACGAGACCTAATAGTTATCGGTTGAGACGAAGTCTTTCCACCAGGCATAATTTTCGTCGACTCAAGCCATAAAAAAACATTTCCCTTTTAATTCAATCATTTCATTAAATGATATATTAATTTGAAATTAAGTGGGCGTTAATTGCCTAGGATACCATAATTTGAAGAACCAGGTTTTATAAAGCATGTACCACTTTATAAAATTTTCCATATTTCATTATTTATCTACAAGCAAACCCACTGCGATCTCACCTGATGGTAAATGACACTGCAGTGTAAGGTGGACACGAGCTAACTTGTAAGAGGTAAGGCAGTTTTTATTAAACCCATACCCCTGTTCGGTATCTACGCGACATCGTACCGGAACTTTATATCGCTTGGCGGCACGACTTTGCGAGTAGGGTGGTAACTAGCCTCGGCTCAAGCCTCCCGCCAGCCAAGATCATCAGATCAGATATCAGAGGCCATAGGTGCAAGTATAAATTAAAAATTTAAAAAATCCCCCGACATTCGCCATTTGTGGTGGCGGCCATCTTGGATTTGCATAGTGCTATTTCACTAGTCAAGCTCTTCCATTTGATACCCATATTGAGGGAGTTGTGAAAAAATATGTAATCCGCCATTTTGCGGCAGCGACCGTCTTGGACCGATTTTCATAAAACACAGCTAAGAACACTCCCGACTTTCAAACAAATAAAAACCGTAATCAAATCGGTTCAACCGTTTGAACGCTACGGGGTAACAGACAGACAGACAGACATACACACACACACACACACGTACACACACACACGTACACACACACACACACAGACACTTCAAACTTATAAGTTATAACACCCCGTCGTTTTTGCGTCGGGGGTTAAAAACCGCTCGAAGAAGAGAAGAAGTAAATGCATTACCAGTGACAGTCCATTCTCCATTGTCCTGCCTGTATCCCAGGCCGTTCTTGATGACGTAGGTCCAGAAGTATATTTTGTCTCCAATTTTCAACTCGGCGTTTCTGTCCCTGAAGACCCATTCCCCATTCTTGGGCTTGGTGATGTCTCGAGCCCATTGCCCCGCCTCAAGACCCTCCATCTCCTGGTTGAGGTTGCCGTGGAAGGCGAACAGTGAGAAGCCATCGTCTGTGAAATGAGTACGGAAACCGTTGAGTTTTCAGTGAAATCATCGGACTTCAAAAACCACCTACCTTTTTTAAAAAAAGGCAAAGGTTAAAAATTTAAAGGCAAAACTTTGTAGGACTAATTTGACAGCTTTCTTATAATACCATATAAGTATATATGAATTACACACGAATTGTTCGAGGAAATCCGGAGGAATCAGGAACAGAAAATAATGCGTTGGATTTAGAAACGTTTTACGCGATGGTAAAATTGAATGTTAGCTTTTCAGACGTGTTTTACAGTGTTCTAGTACTTCTAGTACAGTATATTATGGTGGAATAGTAGGTATCTACCAATATTATACACTCATTTGCAAAAAAACGGGTGGTTTCGATTTTCTTCCTGGCTGAAAAAAATTAAATACCAAAAAGGTTTTAATCATTTGAACATGTTACTGGCCAGTTATAAAAGTGCCATAATTTGGCCATAATGTTTATAAGAGTACATTCCAAATTCAAATTTTTGAATGAGCCTGATTTTTAAAGAAAACAACTTTTAACTACACTTTGTGGCGCGAATTCCCTATAGTTAATATCGACTCTAATTAACTTTTTATCAATTTTTATTAAATTATCTGATGTCCTTGACATTTAAAAGTGTTGCTGCTTAGCAATCTCGAATATGGTAGATAAAGTGATAAAAGCGAGCAAAATTATTGCGCTGCTTGAAGAAGGTTTCAGTTAATGCTTCGTGGCTCAGAGGCTAAATGTGAGTCGGTCGACAGTTCAAAGGACCTGGCAGCGCTATCAAGAGACCGGTTCGGTCAATAGAAGGCCTGGTTCTGGCAGAAAGACATGTACCGAACAACGGGATGATCGTTTTCTAGTTAGTCAAGCGTTGAGAAATCGCAAATCTTCTTATATGGACCTCAAGAACAGCCTCGAAGAAGTAAGAAATGTGCAAATTAGTCTATGGACGGTCAGGAGGAGGCTTCTCGCTGCTAATATACACTATCATCGCCCGGCACGCGGCCCTAAATTACTCCGTGGACATCGAGTTGCCAGGCTTAGCTTCGCTCGAAATTGTGTGTCATGGACTCATGACGACTGGGATAGGATATTGTTCTCCGATGAAGCCAGGATATCTCTGCATGGTGAAAACCAACGTCGGCGAGTGCTACGTAGATGAAGAGAACGCTTTGCAGTGGCATGTTTTTAAGAAATCACACCTTTTGGAGGGGGTTCTGTTATGTTTTGGGCAGGAATAAATTCTATGGATCGTACGGAGTTAGTCTTCATCGAAAACGGTACACTGAATGAACACCGATACATAACGGAAGTTCTAATTCCTTATGCACAACCCGCTTTAACCGCTCTTGGCGAAAACTCAATTTTTATGGACGACAACGCTCGCGCCCACCGGTCTGGCGATGTGGACGCGTATATGTTAGAAGTCGGAATTCGTCGTTTGGACTGGCCAGCTAGAAGTTCGGACCTCAATCCCATAGAGCATGTCTGGGACGTTCTGAAACGACGAGTGAGATCAGTGCAGCCGGCTCCGCAGACCATCAGAGAGCTAAAGAATGTGATTACCGCGGATTGGGAACGTATTCCCCAAGAAACCATAAAAAATATACTCGCTAGCATGCCCAGACGAATGCAAGCTATGATTTCAGCAAGAGGGGGTCACACTCAATACTAAACTTTTATCTGCTTTTAATGTATTCAAGAAAAACAAAGAAATTAACGCATCATTTTTTCACGCAATCATTTTTATTTAGCGAGCAGGTACAATAATAGTATTTTGAGCTTAAACATTATTTCTCAAAAATTTAATCAAAATGTTACGATAAAACTGATGAAAACTATTCCTTCCTAATTAATTTATAAAATTCTGAGGATAACAATACCTAAAATTGTCAAACAAACTAATAGTACTTAACTATAAAATAGTTCTTTGCTTAAGTGCCCGTTTTTTTTTGCAAAAGAGTTTATATATTTTTTAAATAAAATGTACAGATCTGGTTTTCTTGTCGCGTCGCTATTGTTTTCTACTTTGTGTATTTTATTTTATTTTTTTATGAATTATACATAAATATTATAGCCGGTAATATGTTTTTTCTCTCAAAATTAGAGTATTACCATAAAGTCCTTGGAAATAAAACAAAAATATAAGGTCACTATTCATTAATAAAATAAAGATTACCATTTACTTACTGATAGTAGCAAAAATATGACGAAGTTAAGGACAAAATTAATATATCTAAGACTCAATAAATAATAATTTTATAACACAATTAAATAGATAATTAATTAATGTAATTAATAAACAACACGAGATGGAGCAAAATCAATAATAATAATATTATATTTATAATTTTTTGTGATAAAACCTGTTTGATTTATTATTATTGCATTTGTGATGTTACTAACAAACTTTAACGCGATCAATAGAGTTCAATGTACTTTGCATTATAAGCGAATGTCGATAACCTGTCTTAAAGCTTCGACATAAATGAAGTGCGTATATTATATTAAAATGATGCTTCGCTGTACAACTTGTATTACAACTTCTAGGAGCAACCGCGTTGGATATGATTCCTTTGCACGTTTTGTATGTTAAGTTGGACGTACGAATAGATTTGCTAATAAGCTAAGGACATCAACATACGGGCAATTTGGTGCCCGCAACAGCTTCTCTAATATTAGTTACCTATCACGTAAAATCACGTAAAATTATCGTCCGTAAATCAACTTTACAGACAACCAATTTTTTAGCAATTTTTTTTCCATTAACCTTAATTATTATAGAGGTACTAATACAGCCCCCTGATTGTGTAACTTTTGACGATGAAATGGTATTCATTTGATGGCCTAAGGCATCAAAGTAAAATAAACCATACTGACATTAAAATATAGCTCAATTTCGTGTATCCATTCTTATACGATTAGGTATGTACGTACGATCCATAACGCTGCATGTTGAAATCAGTTGTACTGAATTTGTGACTTTAAGTCAATACTATCAAGGTATATTTTACTTTAATGGCCTTAGGCCATCAAATGAATACCATTTCATCGTCAAAAGTTACACAATCAGGGGGCTGATCTATGCAGCCCACTTTGCAGGTTTTTTGTGGGCAAATTAGTGGGCAAGTTTAACATTAACGGTACCTTAACCGCCTGATGTGCAACTAACAATAGGACTACTGACTAGGTACCTATCAGGCATCTGCTTATGCTTATGCTTACTTAGATTAGCTTATTACCTACATTACAAAATTTTAATTGATGTAATAAATCTTAGTATTATCTTTTCATTAGTAAAACGATACTTATGAATTATAATTATTTTCCTGGTAATTTCCATGTTATTATAGTTATTAATATAATGTGGACAATTAATTATGCACAGTGGGTTTTTATATAAGGAAAATTGGTCGAATACTATTTTATAGATGATAATATTATTATGTTTAAATGCTAGCATTATGTTAATATGTTAAGTAGCATTGTTTTATAAAATAAAGTGGGAATATTTTTGAGTTTATTTTGTATGTACGACCAACTTCAGGCTTATGTAGGTCTAGCCTTATAATACTTTACCTATTAATTCAGTGCATAAAGTCGTTCGTTTACATTATTTTGTTTGTCTGTTTTTCTTTCCCGCTAACTATAATATTTTCTCTATATGTTTTATATGTATAGTAAGTAGCTGATGCCAGCGACTTTGTCTGGGAATCTGGGACTTTAATTGATGAAAGCGTGAAACAATGTATACTTAGCGAAAGAACTAACGGTTGCAAACACTCCAATATTATGCAGGTAGATCTACATTATATTTTTCAATACAGTTGTTTAACATGGCGTACTTTCAGAGGCTATAGTTATGATTCGAAAATTAAATCTTTTGCACAGGCATGTTTTGTTTTACGCGGTCGTGACTTTTGTTTTACGAGCTCGATCATTTTGTTTTGCAGTTTATTTTTAAATTTATAAGTCAATTTAAAAAGTTTAGTAGCAAGGAGTTTTCATACCTAGAATAAAATCGGATAGATTTTATACGAGAAAAAATTAATAAATGCGTACGTCTTAGCATTGAATTCTCAAAATTCTTTTAAATGTTTGTTTATTATAATTAATTATATATTTAATTACCATTTTTAATTTAATTATTTTCACATTGACATATCTCAAAAATCGAATAGGCTGTATACGCGTAGACCGTTGCCTAGTTTCGTTTTAAAATGTCCAGTTGCTAAAACGCGCCATTTTCTGAAATTCGCGTCATTTTTTGTGTGATAAATTGATTATTTTTTATTTTTTGTAAATATGAGTTCAAATACAAGTGATATTATGGAATTAACTCCACCTGATATTTCTGGGGCAAAAATTACGCAAGATGGAATTTTGCCCCCAAGATTCCGACAAAGATATAGGTACGTACGTATGTATGTTGAAATAAACATTTGATTTTTCGATTTGTTTTTGTTACTATTTCGCACAACTGTATTGAAAAACGTCGTGTGATACACGGGTGTATCGGTTATTGCAAACTCGTGACATTAAAAACCCTCACCTACGGTTCGGGCTTGTTAATGACAGCTCGTTTGCAATAACCAACATTCCACCCTTGTATCACAATGTACTATTTCAGTTAGCAAAAAGAAATACTTGAGCGTTTTGCTTTAAGCACTTTCTGATTAAAACAGGACGAAAACAAAAATTTTTCCGACTAAGACAATAACAATATTAAATGGGTAGTATAACCTTGAACTGTTTTATAAAAATAACTAAATGAAAAAGAAAAATCATACCTTTCACGGTGACTCGCAGTCCCTTGGGATAGATCGCCTCAAGTTTCGCCGGCGGGACCTTGTATGCAGCACTGGCGTTTAAAACGCATACACTGCACAGTGTAGCGCATAATAAAAGTATTTTTTCCAACATGACGTCTGCCTGGCCTGGACGTTCGTCGCAGACTGAGGTTGTGTAACACTAACATGTCAGATCAGTTGAAGACTCCAAGTTGGAGGTCTCGAGACGTGTTTATCACCGCGCATCTGGGAAAATGTAGCGTAAGTTAATCACAGAACTGGCAGCTGAAAATTCAAAGTTTTGCAGAATTAGTAAACTAAAAATTGTTTCAAAATACGATTTTATTTTGCAGGTAGGTACCTACCTCTGTTGAAACGCTAATTGTGTGCAACAATTTTTCTCAAAATAAAGTTAAGTATCTGTTAAAGTGTAGATACCTACGTACTTAAGAAAATTTAATTTAAAATTACTTAGAGTAGGTATTGGGCTATAATAGGCACATAAATTTTTGAACACCATAGAAATTAATACCTAACTAATAATTATTATAGTCTGTGGTAGGTATGATACATAGTTATCGGTACATTAAATAAGTAGTGACATAACTAAATGATGTAACTGATGTACTTAACATACTCATAATTTCAAGTCACATCGTTTAATTATTTTGGGTATTTCATACTAGTTACCAAATACATTATGTATTAAAAAACCAACAAACATAGTGCAAGAACGTATTGGGAATTCCATTGGTTATTTTACTATTTACACTTTTAAGAATTTTGTGAATTCTGTTTAATAATAATTTATTTGCGCAATTCATTTATAAATTTTGTTTAAGTACCTATATTTTAAGAATTGTAGGAAATCCGTTTCTTCTTAATATAAGTATTTCCGAGGATAAGTAGGTACTAAGTAAATCTTTCTAAAATAATCTACAATCTTGTATCGAATGTATATTCTGATTTAAAATATCAAAATTTGTAATATTTTCACTTATGTCGTTCACACGTATGTCATCCACAATTTTACATAAGTTATTTCATCTAATCTATAATATAATAATACACATAATAATACCTTATAATATGTACACGAGTATGAATCTATACTATCTATACTAATATAATAAAGCGGAAGAGTTTGTTTGTTTGAACGCGCTAATCTCGGGAACTACTGAGCCGATTTCAAAAATTCTTTCACCGTTGGATATGTTTGTGATCCTTGAGTGCTATAGGCTATATTATATTATGTACCACGGGCGAAGTCGGGGCGGACCGCTAGTGAATAATATAGCAAAACTGAGATTTTTAAAAGAACTTTTGCTAACATCGAATTATTTTTAACACAAACTTTTGTAGATATTCCTCACGTGTCTAAAAGTATTAAGGTCTATGGGGAAATCGAGTAGCGATGACCGCTGGAACACACGAGTAGTAAATCTACAGAGGGGAAGCTTCCACAAGCGGCCCGCTGTAGGTATACTCACACAAACACACTCACCAACGGTTCACGGACGAGCGCTCGTTCCACTAACCGGTACAGCTGTTGGTGACAAACAAGCGCATATGTGTGAGTGTACCTACAGCGGGCCGCTTACTAGAAGCTTCCCCTCTGTAGGTACTCTGTGGCTGGAATGACCGGTTGTCGCTAAACATAATTACCTATTTCATTATTGTTGATATGGATGGTGAACAAATAACAGCAATTTTCCTCAAGATCAGCTTAAAGCGACTACAAAAATAGCCGAGCAGAGCAAAAAATCATTTGATCACCTACCTAGATTTCGGGTTTCGAAAATGGGCTCTAATCTAACAACTATTTAAAACTAATGGACCCGGCAGACTTCGTCCTGTCCGGTGACAAACACACGCACAGAAGATATTATATTACGTACTTGTATGAGGAACTTGCAGACATATTTTTAACCCCCGACGCAAAACGACGGGGTGTTATAAGTTTGACGTGTCTGTGTGTGTCTCTCTCTCTCTCTCTCTCTCTGTGTGTGTGTGTGTGTGTCTGTCTGTTCCCGCTGAAACGGTTGAACCGATTTGAATGCAGTTTTTTTTTGTTTGAAAGGTGAATTAGTTGGGAGTGTTCTTAGCTATGTTTGATGAAAATTGGTCCAAGATGGCCGCCGCTACAAAATGGATGATTACATATTTTTTCACAACTCCCGAAATATGGATATCAAATGAAAGGGTTTGACTAGTAGAATAGTACTATGCAAATCCAAGATGGCCGCCACCACAAAATGGCGAATTTCGGGGGTTTTATAATTTTTTAATTTATACTTGTATCGATAATCCACAACCAACAGTTCCTAAATCCCCAAGAATTAGGAGTGCGGTACCCTCTGCAGCATCAGGATTGAGGAGCTGAGACCCGGAGTTCAATGACTTAGTCTATAATTGACAGCTAAAATACGAGATCACAATCGATAGTTTCTATATCTCCAAGACTTAGGAGTGCAGTACCCTGCAGCATCAGATTTAGAGGATCAAAAATTAAAATGTTGATCGCGTCTTACTGTGCATTGGAAAAGCCATGACATTACCTCGCAGTAGTAGGTATACTTAGCCAAATGCTTGTCTCCAGAATACAAATTATCTCCAGAATACAAATTATCTCTGTGATCGGAGCAGTGCGGTAAGTACCTATATGTAAATACTAAAGTTTTGAAAAAATGTACATCATGTTTGACATCAAAAACGTTTATAAATCCATGTGTCAAAAAAAAACAAATGTTCAAAAACTTATAAGCAACTAATTAAGTAGCAAGCCAAATAAATTATTATTGGTGATATGTATACGTTGGCAGTAAGTAATTCATAAACTGATTCTGTTTATTTATGGCTGCGCTGAGCTGAATGAAGGCAATTTATATGGGTTACGTAAACCGAGTTAAGGACTGAAGTTCGGTCAGGACTCAGGAGGACATTACTAGTTTTCCTCAGGAGGACATTACAGTCTTATACATGGTACGTTTTTGGTTTTTATATTAAACTAGCTGATATCAGCGACTTCGTTCGCTTGGATTCTTATAAATCTCATCCCCTATTTAACCCGCTTGGGGGTAAAATTACCAAAATTCCAGAAACACGTAATTCTTTATTTTTAAGCGACAATCCAAATATCGATTTTCATTGATATAACTTTAAATATAACGGACTTTCACACAAACTTTCACCCCCCATTTAACCCACTTGGGGGTAGATTTTACAAAATTCCTTAAACACGTAATTCTTTATTTTTAACCAAAAACCTAAATACCAATTTTCATGTATATAACTTGAAAAATGACGGACTTTCATACAACCTTCCATCCCTTATTTAATCCCCTTAGGGGTGGAATTCGCATTAATCCTTTCTTAGTGTGCGCTTAAGTCATAAAAGGATGCTACTGTGAAAATTTCAAGTTTCTAGCTTCAGTGGTTTACGCTGTGCGTTGATGATCAGTCAGTCAGTCAGGACAAGCTTCTTTATATTTTTCACTAGGTCCGCCCCGGCTTCGCCCGTGGTATATATATATAACCTATAGCACTCAAGAATCACTTACACATCCAACGGTGAAAGAATTTTTGAAATCGGTCCAGTAGTTCCTGAGATTAGCGACTTCAAACAAACAAACTCTTCCGCTTATTATATTAGTATAGATAATAATCAGGATATAAGAACATCTGGCGTGTCTGCTTCTGGTACCAAACTGAGGTAGGCTGCTGTAAGATAGTTTGGTCCAATTTTACATAATTATAAAAATAAGTAGGGTGGACGCTCCTTAGGCCGGCACCCCCCCTTAAGTCGGCACTTCGTTATATTTCTGTCGATATTATCGTTTTGGTGTCATTTAATCGCAATGGGTATTTTTTTTATTTAGTACTTATTGCTCCAATGGGGAAATAGTTCTAAAATAAGGCAGAACTTTTTTGCACCCCTTTCCCTCAATTTTCGCTTAGAACGCGAAAATTGAGGGAAAGGCGCGAGTCCGTAAATCGCTGAATTTCTTACAAAATTGCTACTTTCCGAGCGTCGTTTGGTAAGAAATAAATTACGTATTATAATATTTAAGACTTGTTGTTGCGATTTAATTTGTTTTGCGTAATATTTGACATCGTGTTATAGTGATTTAACTCAATTATTTTGCGTAGTTACAGAAAAAACAGGGGTGCCGGGCTAAGGAAAACCAGTAGTATGAGGTGCCTGAGATCGGCAGGGGGTGCCGACTTAAGAATTTGGGTTATTCCTAAGGTCGGCCCTATTGAATAAACTTAATATTATCTATATAAAAATTGTCTTATTGTTTGTCAAGGTTGTTAAAAAAAATTATATATCTATTTCTTCAAAAATTCTATTAATTTCGAAAAAGTGTATTTTTTTTGGCGGGAAAATGAAATAAAATGAAAACGAGGAAAGAGTTACTATAAATATTAAAAAAAACATAAATTGTAGCGGACAATATCGGGGGTAAAAGCTAATTTTCTAATAAAAAAATGAGGGCCGACTTTGAGAACACAAATGCCGGAGAGAGGGACAAAGGTGCCGAGCTTACGCAAATCAGTACTTTTTTTTTAAATAAATTAAAAAAAATACTTCTTTATGCAAAAAGCGGGTATTAAAAATTTATTCTAAAAGTCAAAAGCATGAAGTATTAGAAGAAAAAAACATTGTACTGAAATTGCTTCGTTTGACACGTCTACGAATTTTTAAACATGACACGACGCTTAAAGTGCCGACTTATAGAACATTCACCCTAGGTACCGAATTTAAAACAGCTCCTTCTATTTTTATTCGGTTAAAATTTAGGTGTAGGATACCTACTGAGCAACTTACGAAATGGACAGAAAATTTAACCATAAAAATTATTGAACTTTGCTTCGTACCTTTTTTAAATACATTAGGGTTCATTAGCAACCTAAATACGAAAGTATGGAAGTTCAAAGTAGCCAGACTAACTGTAGTATTCATAGACGAGTATAAAAATATTACATTATGTGAGTATGTAATCCGTGCACTCCTTTTTCATTTAATTAAAAAGCATCCGTGATAATATTTCTATCATCGTCAATATTTCAGAGAGTGTCATGTAAATAATTCATATTTTTTTAAATTAATTTACCTACTGTCTAGTTGTGGGTAATACATGTTTCACTTCCTTGTTATTTTTTTTTGATATGACAAAGAAGAGGTTATTTTTCTTTCTAATAAATTTAAACATATTTTTTTCAAGAAACGATTTATTTAGTTTTTATGAATAAAACAGAAGTGCTAAAATATTTATAGTTGTTGTTATGAGTTACGACTTATGACTGTTGTGAGAACTGAAAATAAGATGTAAACTTCATGTTAATAATATTAATAATATTATTCATTACTGTAGAAATAGGTATTAATAGGACGTAGAAGAGGCAAGTCTATCCCAGCACTCCAAAAGTCATCCACACCTGCCCGCGGTACCTTTTGCTGGTTTAAAAACGATGGCTGAGTTGACCGCCAAATGACGGTATATTGTTCATTCAAATTGGCTAGGCTATTAGTTAGCCTATGCATAGGATGGTATCGGGCAAGAGCGACACCGGTGCAAAAGTCCAGCCCTGAGATCACCCACCTGGCCGTTCAGCGTGGGCTTTTAACTGAGCCATTAGTCGCCGGCGATACTTGGCTTTTTGGCTCTAGCAACAACTACGGTAGTGACCAACAGGCAGGCAAGACCAATGGCTTAAAGTTCTCTTCTATACGGGAGGATTTTGTCGGTAGGGTTGACTACCATGGCTCAAATTGTCGCTGGTCTGGTGAGTTTTAATGTGTGAAATGAAATCACTGTTTATGTTTCACACAGTAAAGCAGCAATGTATATATCGAACTAATTCGTTGGCAACTATTTTCAGTTGGTAACTAAGTTACAGAATAACCCGACTGGTCAGGTGGGAGGCCCACCTGACCAGACCAGAGACAATTTACAAATTATAAATTCCCAAACTGCTCCTGCCGGGAATGGTACCCGCCATGGAAATTGACCTTAAATTTATAACGCATGAGCGCTCACCACTGTGCCAGGCAGGTCGTCATATTTTATTAATTACTTAGTTCAATACCAACTTGTCATACTTTATTTTAGTTCTAGTGAAACAAAAGTACAATATATTGTTTCAGGAGTTAAAGTTGAGGAAATCCTTCGTTCTTCACTCTTATTAATCACGGACGGAAACTTTGTACATTAAAGCCGGTTCAGACAACGGTAGATATTACAAGAACTTATAATTAACCCGAGAAGAAAAAGAGGGGTTTTGTAAGTTTGTCCGTTTTGTCTGTGTGTGTCGTCGTAGTGCTAAAACTGAAGAAACGATTTGAATGCGGCTTTGCTATGTTTGATGGAAATCTGTTCAGCCGTTTAAGGATTTTCAGCTCTTTTTTCAACCATTTTTAGTCATGACAAAATATTTGGGACTGCTGTTTTAATTCAATGTAAAATTGCATAATATGTGACGTCACACTAGGGAGGGGGGGGGTCTCACAAATGTGACCAGCTGTGACAAGGATCATGAAATTTGTGTGACGTAATTTATGGATGGGCCCCTAATATGGTAACACTGCCTTGATACCGCAACCAGGACAGCACATGTTATGGGCTTATTGATCTAGTAAAGTACTTTTCGGAAATCCAAGATATAAAATTTTGCTGTAATCCGCTAAATCAGACTAATCTGTATGGTGCAACATGCAGCATGCGCTATGCACCGCCCGCCCTCTCGCTGCTTAACATGCAGCAAAAACAAGCAAAAAAGCAAACAACACGCACCACCACTACGCAACACACAACCCCTCCAACACGCACGTTTCACTCGGACATCGGATCATCAACCTCAGGATGTAACGTTTAATTCTACTTTTCAAAGCATTACAATTTTTTTATTTTATTCACATAATTTGCTTATGTTACAAACTCATTTTGACGTGACTTTGCGTAGGTTAACATGTGCAGACAGATCGATTTAATGTGAACAAACGGGACCAGCATAAATATCATTCATAAATACAAAGTTTTCCATTAACTTCTCCACTTCTTCAAGTACGTATACTCTTATAATAGTTTGCTAAATGCTTAAAGTTTGTGATGCTTGAAGTTTGTCATTTTACTGTCATTTTTTTAGTAGGTATTCGATAAAAATAATAATACTTATATTAATACTTAACTATTTATTTAAATATTAGATATTTGATAAAGGTTATTTTATATTAGTTTATATTAGTTTTCTATTTATATAATATTTATATAATAATGCGAGTCGTTATAGTTATATTTTATCGATTAAATTAATCTTGTATCTAATCACCTTAGCTTTTTATTTCTAACTAGCTTCTGCTCGCGACTTCACTCGCTTGAATTTCAGTTTTTCACACATCCCGAGGGAATCGTGGATTTCCGGTTCTCGTTCCCGCTCCCTTTTCCAATCTTTATACCTACTTTCAAGAAACTTTGCTATAGTAATCTATACCTAGCTGTAGCTATAGATTTCGGTTTTTTCAAAATCTCGTGGGCTATATGTTTGTGTAAGTGTAGTAATTAAAAAATCTTTCATAAAACATCTCGATACCAATAAGTAAGTAGGTTATTCATCATTCGCTCGTTAGCGTCACCTCGCCTCGTCTATCACAATCTTTATTATCCGGAAAGTTCAATGGAAGTTCGTTGTCTGGAACCAGGTATATTTATCAGCACTCTCAACTTTACGACAGCGTATTAATTACCGTATTTCCGCTTAAACACGTTACGAAAGTTTTGATTTGTTATCACATTCTACCTAGGTACTTATACCTATTGTACAGTAGGTATACTATACTAGGTATAGGTTTATATTGTAGTTCATTCTTTGATCCTCCACATCTAGATACTACAATGCGTAAACAAAAGCGCAGAACCATTGACCGCGCCGAATTACGCTCAACGGCCGCCCGCCCAAACAAAAGCTCACGCGAATTAGTGACATTTGAAAACTCTAATATAAGCCGATGCAACAAGTACCGCCCAAGCGGGGGCGGGCGGGCGGCCGGCTCGCACTACAGTCAGTACCGACGCGACCATGGCTACGGACGGACGTACGAAGCGTTCGCAGTCTATATGCGCGCCCTCCTCCGCGAGTATGGAGGCCCTCGCTGCGCCCATGGAGACCACCCCGGCGCCGAGACGCAGGCCCGCGACCAGGTCCCAGTCCGCGCGGATCACGGGCGGCCGGTCAGTGCGGCAGAGAAGACAGCAGCAGCAGCAACAGTTGGACAGAGAGACCAGAGCGCGCTATAGTTCCGAGCCGCGCTTGGCTGATGCCGAAACCCCCCCACAAGTCAGAAGGCAAGCTTCCGCACGCCGGCGACCGCCTGCAGGACAACACAGCCAGCCTAGACGTTCCAACGCGTTCTTGGACGTTCCAAAGACAGCCCACCAACCAGAGGAAGAGCCAGACGAGGACTCCTACAGGCTACGCACCTTCAATATCACGCAGAAAGGAGGTCAGTGCTACACCGTTCATTCACCTCTTCGACTAAATTTAAATGCGGAGTTTTTCGATTCGAAAAGTTGGCAGGCGTTCTGCACTGTTTTACCGTTACGGTTGTATAGTATTAAATACGGTGTTCCTTCCTCTATTCTTTGTGAAAGAGATATCCGGTTCAACGGATATTGGATGTAAACTTTTTAATTTTCCATTTGTGCTAAAAATCCCGGTCGTTAAATCTTATGCGCCGCCGTGAATCATTCCGTAACACCGTTTACGAGGCCAGCATAAATCAAGCGGTACGAGAACATACGTGTTTACTTTTGAGTGTAAAAATAAACCGGGGTTTTCACTTTTCAGTGCGTCAATGTGAGAGTAGCCCTTTGGTTGCGGTATATGGAACGCACACGTCATATTTCTTCCGCTAAGGGGAACTTACTGTCATATTCTGTGGTAGAAGATTTGTGACAACACTTTATCATTGTCAATGTGTGAGTATCCTTTGGTGGCGGTATATGGGACACACGCGTCATATTGCTACTGTCATATTCTCTGGTAGAAGATATACTACGGGAGGTCAAGGTTCAATTGAAAAAGTCATTTTATACCAACTGGAAATTTTAACAACAATAGTTTAGACCTAACCCATCACAGCTCCGAACTTCAGCTGCCGCACCAGTGGTGGAGTTAAGAGTGAGAGCATGTGAAAGTGCTTGAAAATCAAAGCGCTCCGAGTGATTTTATCCCGGACCAAAATAGTCTTAAATCATTGTTTCAATCATTTTTGATACAGAAACAATATTCAGCTGCAGCGCCGAGGGTGGGTTATACTTCCGCTACGCGCCTGAAGTGCATTAAAATTTTGAAAAAAAAAGTTATTTTATACCTTATGAAATTTATGCAGCAGAATTTTCATACTTTTAAAATAATAAAGAAAATCTTCAGCTGCACTGAAGGTGGGGGAAAGACCTTCAGTCAGCGTGATAAACATTTTGCGCGCTCAGTGCATTTAGCCTAGTAAATCTAGGAAAAACATCCTATAGTTTTAAAAATTGGCCAAATGTATTCTTTGGGCCTTCCTCTTGAATATATCCGAAAACCCCATATGGGGGGTGCGTAACCAGCCGCCATTTTTAATTTTGTCCCTTTTTTCGGTTTTTTTCTCATATCTCGAAAATCTCTACAAACAGCACTATAATTACTTCTGACAAAAGTTTAAGCATAAAATTTTCTACAAATTTGGTCTTCTTTATTTTACGCTAAGCTTTTTACTTTAGGAGCTACAGAGTGTTAAATTTAACAGGGAGATAAAATAGTATAGATTAAACCCCGGACATTCGCCATTTTGTGGCGGCGGCTATTTTGGACCGATTTTCATCAAACATAGCTAAGAACACTTCCGAATAATTCACCTTTTTAACAAAAAAAAAACCGCAATGCGGTTTTTTTGTTTGAAATGCATAAAAATGAACAGGACCAAATTTGTAGAAAATTTCATATTCAAACTTTTGTCCGAAGTAATTATAATGCTATATGTAGAGATTTTCGAGATATGAGCAAAAAACTGAAAAAGGGACCTCAAATATTAACTTAAACACCCTATAACTCCTAAAGTAGTAAGCTTAGCGTAAAAATGACCATGACCAAATTTGTACAAAATTTTATGTTAAAACTTTTTTTAGAAGTAATTATAATGCTATTCATAGAGATTTTCGAGATATGAGGAAAAACCCAAAAAAGGGCCTCAAATATTAACTTCAACACCCTATATCTCTTAAAGTAATAAAGTTAGAGTAAAACTGCATGGAACCAAATTTGTAGAAAATTTTATACAAAAGCTTTCGTCAGAAGTAATTATAATGCTATTCGTAGAGATTTTCGATATATGAGCAAAAAAAAACGAAAAAAGGACTTAAAATACCCTTAAACCCCCAATATCTCCTAAAGTAATAAACTTAGAGTAAACATGCAAGAGACCAAATTTGTGGCAAATTGTATATTAAAACTTTTGTCAGAAGTAATTATAATGCTATTTGTAGAGATTTTCGTGATATGAGAAAAAAACCGAAAAAAGGGACAAAATTAAAAATGGCGGCTGGTTACGCACCCCCCATATGGGGTTTTCGGATATATTCAAGACTCAAGAGGAAGGCCCAAAGAATACATTTGGACAATTTTTAAAACTATAGGATGTTTTTCCTAGATTTACTAGGCTAAATGCACTGAGCGCGCAAAATGTTTATCACGCTGACTGAAGGTCTTTCCCCCACCTTCAGTGAAGCTGAAGATTTTCTTTATTATTTTAAAAGTGTGAAAATTCTGCTGCATAAATTTCATAAGGTATAAAATAACTTTTTTTTTCAAAATTTTAATGCACTTCAGGCGCGTAGCTGAAGTATAACCCACCCTCGGCGCTGCAGCTGAATATTGTTTCTGTATCAAAAATGATTGAAACAATGATTTAAGACTATTTTGGTCCGGGATAAAATCACTCGGAGCGCTTTGATTTTCAAGCACTTTCACATGCTCTCACTCTTAACTCCACCACTGGTGCGGCAGCTGAAGTTCGGAGCTGTGATGGGTTAGGTCTAAACTATTGTTGTTAAAATTTCCAGTCGGTATAAAATGACTTTTTCAATTGAACTCCGACCTCCCGTAGTAATAGTAACACTTTATCTTTGTGGACGTTGGTACGAACATTACGTCTTGTAAAGATGATACGAATGTAAAGAGACGAAAAGAAGAAGATGCATGGATATTAAACAATACGGCACAACTCATTATTAAATTAACTTACCTGAAAGCGAAGTTGTATATATTCTCTATCTATCTTCTTCTTAAATCATAATCACTACATAGTATAAAACAAAGTCGCTTTCTCTGTCCCTATATCCCTATGTCCCTATGTATGCTTAAATCTTTAAAACTACGCAACGGATTTTAATGCGGTTTTTTTAATAGATAGAGTGATTCAAGAGGAAGGTTTATAAGTAGAAAAATTGGACCCGGTAGGTGGCGCTAATAGCGGGCAGGACGACGTCTGCCGGGTTCGCTAGTAAATATATAAAAGGAAAAGGTGACCGACTGACTAACTGATCTATCACAGCACAGCTCAAACCACTGGACAGATTGGGCTGTTTGCATGTAGATAGCGATTATATTGAATAGAAGCAGGCGTTACTTTGCGGAAATCCATAATATATGATGAAAAGTCAAAAATGTTTTGCTATGATCCGCAAAACAGTCAAATTTGTATGGTACAACAAGCAGCATGTGCTATGCCCTGTCAGCCTTCCTGCTGTTAAATAAGCAGGAAAAATAAGGAACCAAGCGGACCCCAAGCACCACCACCAAGTAACACCACACAAATCCACCACCGAAATAAACTCGACGATCGTTTCGCTCCGACACCGGAGCATCCTCAGGATGTGTGGTGTTACTTGGTGGTGGAGCTTGGGGTCCGCTTGGTTCCTTATTTTTCCTGCTTATTTAACAGCAGGAAGGCTGACAGGGCATAGCACATGCTGCTTGTTGTACCATACAAATTTGATTGTTTTGCGGATCATAGCAAAATATTTTTGACTTTTCATCATAGATAGCGATTATGACGTAGACGTCCGCTAAGAAATGATTTTTGAAAATTCAACCCCTAAGGGGTTTAATTAGGGGTTGAAAATTTGTATGAAGCATCATACTAAGACCGATTAAATGGAGCGTGGAAAGCGATTCTAGGGTATAGATTGAATTGAAATATCACGACCCTTCAAAGCTAGCGCGCTTACACCAGACTGCATCGTCACTTACCATAAAATGAAATTTAATCAAAAAAAAAAAAGCTAAGTTATCATCGAGTAAAGCGTGACATCCTTGACGCAAGAACTCTAGTATCAATAACTGTAAATTTTCAATATTTTAATAACCCCCCGACCTGTGAGAAAACCTTACATCCCACCTGCTCAAATCCTTGATCACCATGACGGGTCTACCAAGTACTCGTCGAGACAAATCTAACTATAAAAACAGTCAAATCAGTCAAACTTATAACACCCCTTCGTTTGCGTCGGGGGTTAAAAAAAAAGTTAAAAAAAAAACAAAAGTTTTAATTGTAAAATTCGTAGTATTAGGTATATCAAACAGATAGTACCTTTTTGAAAGCCTGGATGGAAGATGGTATATATCTACGTATAATATACTCAATTACTCACGGACGGTATTATTTAAATTGTAACAATATTTTTGTTTATCAAATAAGCACAAATTGGCCAATCTTTGACGATTCAAAGGAAAATACCCCTTTAATGAAGCACATTCGAATACAATTTTCAAAGACAATCAGATTACCCGTCCAACAATAAATTAATAAAGTAATAAAGTCCCAAACGGGAAGAAAGGTGGATTTACTTAATAAATAATTTACGTAAAATAAATAAATTTCAAAAGATACACGAAACCGGCACGAGTAAATTAGAACTTTCAATACAAAGGAACTTTCAATGCAAATTTTTTGGGTTAATTTACTTTAGCGTGTTTCTTTAGCCGCTTTTCAATTGGAATCGGAAACTTCTTTATTCAAATAAGCTTTTACAGACACGTTGAATTGTACATAAATTACATTTTACCTATATCATTGTAGTGAGGTGATTGTAGTAAATAGATACCTACCTAGATTAAAATATCTATCAACTATAAGTATTCAAAATTCGAAAATGTGTTTGTTGGTTTGTCCTTTAATCACGCCGCAAGTGAGCTACAAATCGACGTAATTTTATTCATGTGTATAGTTGTGGACCCAGAATACTAACATAAGCTACAAGATTTCCCGCGGGTTTTTAAAGACCTAACTCATGCAGAATAATCGCTAAGGGTGAAAGCTAGTATAATATCTGTCGCTAAGTCGAGCAAAAACAAAAAAACAAAGGCACAGCCGTACTATCTTTTCTCGAAACATTTCAGGCCATTTTCGACCCCCTGTAACTTTGTTGTGGATAAAGCTAGAAGCCTGAATTTTCAGTGACCAAGTGAACTAAACATAATTAATATAATGTTATGTCCACTTAAAATTCAAAGATAAAATGGCTCAGGGGTAAAGATAAAAACGTGCCTGGCAATATTGATAAGATAAGACAAATGGTACCTCTGATGCTGCAGATGTTCTCGGAATGGGGTAATCAACTACTCAGCATCATTCAGGTGACACACCCCGTTCACTCGCTATTCATAAAAATATAAAATCAAAGCCTTATCTCCCAACCAACCTCGATGTGCGACGGTGCAAGAAATAAAACAGGTTAAGCGCGAGAGAGACTCGCGCGTCGTGGGTTCCGCAGCTTAGATTGACATCTATAGAGCTTACTCTGACTCTTTACTCAGACTTGTGACAAGTTAAAACAAGACATAAATAAATGCTTGATTTATGTCAGGGATATATTTATGTCTTGTTCGTTGTCAGAGTCTATAGAGTCTAGAGTCTGTAGAGACTGACTCTAAATACTCAGACTTGTGACAGAGTTAGAACGAGACATAAATAAATCTCTGACATAAACCTGTCTTATTTTAACTCTATCTCAAGTCGGTGTAGTCTCTATAGATCTCAGCCTCAGAAATAAGCGTCGTCTCAATACGCTTCCATCGCTGGTCAAAAGTCTCTTGAAAAAATCGCTGCAAGAGCTTGTGCCGCAGCAATTAAAACTACACGCTTGCTGGGTCAGCGAGGCTTCTCTTTGCGATGTTGTCTTGGCCTGTTCCTGCAAGCAACCCAGATTTATTCTTCAGATAGGTCTCTTTGACACCACCCTGGTGATACTTGTAAAGTAGAGTAGGGGTCCTATCGACGGGAGTAACCAGGACCCTCCTTTGGAAGTAAAAGTACGTATATTAATAAATAGTTGAATCATTCGACCCGTCTCAAAAACATATCCCATTTTCGTTTGTTTGGTTTTAAGATATGAGTTTGTTTGTAAAGGATTATTGCTGATTTCTAAAAAAAACTTCGCCGGTTAGAGACATCGTTATATTTTTTCTGTAATATTTACTTAAACCCCTATCAACTGTGATAGTTTGAGATCTTTCGCTGTGTGAATATCGACGATAAGAGAAGGTGGGGCGGGGGGTATTTTTTCGACATTTTTCCTGATAATTTAAAAACTATGTGGATAAATAGGAAAGAAATACTAATTTAGAAGTATTTTGCTTGAACAAGAAACTATTTTATTCGTAATATTTCAACCTCCTATTTCGGCTCCATTTGCAATGAAAATTCTGTTTTCTATCTATTCTATTCATCAAATGAAACAAATAGTATTTAACGTCTATAGTTGCTACAAATGAAGGTTCCTTTTTTATTATTTTCTCATGGAACCCTGAAAACGCTAGTCTAGTAGTGCAATGAAACAATATCTACTTAGTAATAGAAGTGTATGTAACTCATAAATTGATAAATACTAGGCTTGTAAATAATTTCTGTTTATTCGTAGGAATAAGACAATGCCCGCGGTTAACAGTAGCCTACTAAAAGGGCACTTCTCCCAAATTCTGGCAAAAGCATGTCACAAGCTGGAGAACGTAGGTTAATAAATACCCAGGGTTATGTAATTTTTTTTGTAGATACTAGACAGTGTCCTCTATACCTGCCATCCAGAAAAAGAAGATAAATGGGATGGGATCTGTGTTAAAAAAAATTTTGAACCTCTAATTTCTCACTACCATGACTGTCACATTGCTTGGGTCGTCGGATACAAACCCATTTAATTCGAAATTGAGTGGTTAAAAAATTCTTTAAAAAATATGGTCAATTAATGGATAATTACCCCTTAGAATAAAATAATCAGTCTGAAAATATAACCAAAAATAAATAAATTACAAGGTAGTGAAGTCTGTCACACGACTTTTTCATAATTGCCATGACCTGACACAAACACTATCACAATAA
The DNA here is from genome assembly GCA_920104075.1 of Melanargia galathea. Classification (NCBI taxonomy): domain Eukaryota; kingdom Metazoa; phylum Arthropoda; class Insecta; order Lepidoptera; family Nymphalidae; genus Melanargia; species Melanargia galathea. Next base: position 2,913,916 of record OV049872.1, on the reverse strand, counting down.
TGATACTATATGTAGTACAACGATCATGATAAGATCAATTAACAGAGCATTGGTCATTCTAGCAATATGTTTTAAAAGAAAAAGCGTACTTCATAACGTTGAGAAGATAAAGGGAAATAATGTAGTAAAAATGCACTTTGTCATTTAGTCCTCCTCATTCATAGATATTTTGCCAGGCCTAAAGTACGCGTTATATTTTGTTGTTATTTATTCTTGTCATGTCAAATGTGTTTCTTTTTCACACGAGTAGCCTACAAAAATTTTACTGTGTTTCTAAATTTTTTAATAAATTAATAATTAGCAAATTTTCATTACCATGGTCCTAATTACCATAATTACCATGATTTTTTTAATTAATTTTGATAGTAAATGGGGGGTATCTCTCTCATTTATCATAATTTATGAATGGTTTTGATAATAATGACGTTATATAATTATTTTTAGAATTTTCAGATGTTTATACAATTTAAACTATAGAAATTTGAAAAAAAAGTCAAAAATGACAAAAATACTGAAAACAAAAGAGTTTATAAGAAGATTAAGCATAATACAAGTGTGATATTTAAAATAATAGAAAAACTACCTAACTTGCTATGAAAATATATGAAATAAATATATATTTGGACTGAAATGACGACATGACAACAAAAAATACAATGTAATGACCGTAAAAAATGGAAAATTAATAATTAAAAAAAAAATAGAGACTTATATCAGTATAAAAATACTAAGAAACTTGCTCTGATGTAATACCTACATAATGCCACAAATTGCATCCAAATCGGTTTGGTAGTTTCCGAAAAAATTGGGCTCACAATTTTACAGAAAAACATTTCCTGCTATGCTTCTAGTAGTCTATACTAGAATCATAAAATATGTCTAAAAATATGCTTTGAGGTAATTTATAATCTACGTAGCGAATAATGAACTGCATTTGAATCTGCCCAGCACCATTTGAGGAAAATGAAAACATATAAACACATAAAAATAACATATACAATTTCTCTCCCCAAACGTATATAGCGTTTCCTTTCTGTTGTGGATACAAATGCTTTTTATTATAAGAAAAAAAAATTATAATATGCACTCTTGATTTAAACTCCTTCTTGAAACTGATGCTAGGCACAACTAACTAACTTGTCATCTTATTAGCCACAAGTTCATTCGGAGACCTACATGTTCGGAGGACACATAAAAGTTATAGAGCATTTGCTGAAGCTATTAAAAGTCTAAGAAAATGTTAGTCTTTGTTAAAGTTTATGTTCTGTCCCTTCTAATAATCAAGCATCTTGAAGTATTCTTCCAGCGCATTTTGAGCAAAGAGAGTCTTTGGTGGATTGCATTAACTTGTTTCAGATTGCAATAAAGCGAATACACAGGCATGTTCACCGTAGTTCCTACTATGAAAAGTATATCCGTTATCGATTCTAATGAGATCTTGGATATGAAAATCGTATCCAATATCAAATTTGCAAAGGTTTTCTGCCTCTCGCACTTTTAACAGACATGCCATTTGAACTACCATGGAGCACCGTAACCAGCTATGTGATGACTCTGCCGAATACCAGACCGATTCAATAAACCTGGTACATTTTTGTGTTTGAAGAGTCATTGGCTCAATCACTAATACAGGCAAAATTACTTTGTTTATGGCACTGACTCAAAGTTGCTTGTATCGGTCTTCTATCGGATAAAATTTGAAATGTGCTCTCAGGAACTTTACAAAATTGTTTCTTCTCCACCATTCTACTACGGAACAGAGAGAAGCAATTTGTAGAAATTTTCTTGGAAAGTCCAACTCCACCTAGATTTCACCATTTTGTCTAACTGTCTGCATTCAAACAGATATTGAAGCTTTCTTGAATTGTACATCTTAACACTTCGATTTCAAGCTAATCTACTTGCGATCGTTGCATAGCCTAAGTTTCAATTATTTTAAAGCCTTTCTCATAGTGTGTAAAAGCGAGAGAAACGATACTAGTCATATTTGTAAGATGTCTGTACAATCTGCTATCAACGAATTTTTTGTTGTTATCAGTACCCTTTTCGAAATCAATAACATCGTGGAGTCTTCGTGGTATATGGTTCTTAATCGGGAATGTGTTCTGTCCACTTTTTTAAATATAAAAAAATTATGCTCCTGTTCACTCTCAATTATGCTCACACCACGCCTTTTTGGGTCTAAAATTATCTGTTTAGGTCTTCAAAGCTCATACTCATTGAGTCCAGCAGCTCAGAGTCTTTTTCAGAGGATTTCAACATGAAACTCGTCCACACAAACATCCGGAACAGGTTTACTCTGGAATTTACACCTCAGTTGTTATGCTACGTAAAGTGGCTTTCAAGGTTCTTTGGCTGAATACTAATGGTTGTAACGCTCGAGGTCCTAAGTTTTATTGGTCAGCGATTTCCTAGACTTTAAGCAAACACCTTTTTCGGATACTTTTCTATGGCTTTCTAGAGTTTCTCATCACCATGATTAATAACAAATTACCATAGGCATATTCTAATCGCCATATACCAGAGATAATTACCATATCGCAATTTATCATTACCATGACCATCATAATTACCGAATTCGTTATATCTCCTAGGAAAACAGGGTACGATAAAGGCCTTCTTCATCACCGATATCAATTTAGGTACCCCTTTGAGGAGGTATCCTTAAATAATCAAAAATTAAAAAAAAAATTTTTTTTCAACCTCGTCTCTTTCTGCCAGAATTTCGGAGAAGTGCCCAAAACGTTGTAACTTTTCTGCTTCAGAAAATTTCCTAACAATTTTAGTCGTTTTAAACATAAGCGTGCGCTAATAATGTTCGGTAATGTTCGGGTAATGTTTAAATGTGGTGTTTTTAACCCCCGACGCAAAAACGACGGGGTGTTATAAGTTTGACGTGTCTGTGTGTGTGTGTGTGTGTGTGTGTGTCTGTCTGTTCCCCTGTGGCGCTCAAACGGGTGGACCGATTTGAATGCGGTTTTTTTTGTTTGAAAGGTGAATTAGTCGAGAGTGTTGTTAGCTATGTTTGATGAAAATCGGTCCAAGATGGCCGCCGCTACAAAATGGCGGATTACATATTTTTTCACAACTCACTTAATATGGGTATCAAATGAAAGGGCTTGACTAGTAGAATAGCACTATTGCAAATTTAAGATGGCCGCTGCAACAAAATGGCGAATGTCGGGGGTTTTTTAATTTTTAATTTATACTTGTAGATAATAACGTGTAAATAACCATAACAATTGAAATGAGATGAAGCACGTAATTGGACTCATTACAGATAGATATTTCAATTTTATTTATTTGCATAAAGCTAAATAAAGGCTATCGATGTGCCAACCTACGTAGGTACATCCATGGTTGGACATATTATGTTTATTGTAGAGATTTCTCTTTCTGTGTCGCTTGTGTGGTGCGTTTGCGTTTAGATTTTGAATAAAAAAAATTGACGAAATATGCTGTTGTCATGTGTTGCAGTCTACCACCGTCCTACAATTAACATTGCACAGCTTGGGATAGGGCTCCTCTCTTATAGGAGAGAGGAATATAGAGCTTAGACCCGCCATGCTACTACAAAGCGGGTTGACGAGATTTAACGTCTATTGTCACACGATAGTGATAATAACGGCGACCGACAGCATAACGTGTTCTCCGAGGCACGGGAGCGAAACACCACCAATCACCAACTCCGGGCTCGCACTGAGAATTTCTTGTCAGAAAATCCCGATACCAAACAATTATTGACCCGACACGGGAATCGAACACGGACCTCGTGATCCGCAGTTGAACATGCTCACTACTAGACCAATGAGGCAGTTGAGAGGGGTGTAGCGTGGTGTAGCCAACGAAAAAAGTCTATGGGTGTAGCGATCACGTACCTACCTCATAATGTTAGGTCACGTCGCGTCGCGTCTGTCGTTCACCTAGGAAGCTAGGACAAAGGGTTAAAGTAAAAAACGCATTAAACTGATAAACAATGTTAAGATACAGCTAACATTGCAACAGTTCTCATCGCGACAAAAAGCTTATCTTTTATTGCGTCTAGACTGTTGACTGTTAGTGTTTAATACAAGAATTTATTCGCTTTCCTAGTACTTTTCCAGCATCCCACTATCTAATATCATCTCAATGTAATACAAAGTAATTTTCTTATATTGCTTTCTTTTGTATAAATTGCAAACGCAGCGTGAGTACACCCCCCACTAGGTGGTCGGACGATCTCAAGCGGATCTCTGGCAGCCTCTGGATTCTGTTCAGACAAGATGGTGTTCTGTGGCGATCCTTGTAAGAGACCTATGCCCAGCTGTGGACGTGTATCGGTTGAGACGAAGACGAAGAACGTACGACTTTGAAAGAAGGCTCTTTAAGTACATTTTACTATGACTGATATTTGTTTCGTCATCGAGACGTTACTTGTAACTCGTTTTCAGAGGCCTTATGCCGACTTAGGTACTTATGGCAACGATGATCGAAATTCGAGTATCGACACACAATGACTTCAGAGCAAAATGAACCCAAAGACTCTTATTTTAAAGTCGTAATTCAATAGTTCGAATATTTATTTTACAACATTTTTGCTTGGGGCGCTGGCTGTTTTCGAATAATGAATGTATTGGCGAACTCAAACCTTAATATAAGCCATTTTAGGTCCATTTTACTCTGAAGTCATTGTGATTCGATCAATAGTATACTATAAAGTTTTAGATCACTGCAAAGTGCGACTAAGCATGCAGGTTTAAAAATAGTGCTATCTTTTTCCGCAGGGAACATTGTGAAAGAGATAGGAACAGATTTAGATATGTCATTTTAGTTTAGTATAGAGATCGTGTAAAACAGAATTGCTAATGTGATCTGTACCTAATTATAAAACCGTTACCGATTAAACTTGAAGCTTCTTTTTGTCTTAATTGTTTTTTTTTCTGTAATTTTCTATGTTAAGTGCTTTGTGGCATAATGACTATAGAGTAATACTAGAGTCTCGAGGAAGGATAGATGAAAGGGGATGTAATGAGAGACACGAAACTGCCGGGATTCTAATTTGTCGTCTAATTCCCTCGGGGAATATCTAAACCTCGGAATAGATACTAACTATTAGAGCGTACTACCAACTATATTAATATAAATTTTACACTTTGATTAATTTTGAGCAAATTAGATATAATATCGACATGATTTCTGATGAAAAGGAAGTAAATACCCTACATCTTGTCTTAAAATCGGCTCCGAGTAGGTACACATTTTTTTTATTCAACTACAATTTAGCCCTTGACTGCAATCTCATCTGATGATGCAGTCTAAGATGAAAGCGGGCTAACTTGGCAGAGGTATGCATACCCCTGATAGGTTTCTACATGGCATCGTACCGGAACGCTAAATCGCTTGGCGGCACGGCTTCACGGCTTTGCCGGTAGGGTGGTAACCAGCCACGGCTAAAGCCTCCCACCAGACCAGACCAGAAACAATTTAGAAATTATACAATCCCAAATTGCCGCTGCCGGGAATCGAACCCGGGACCTCCCACTTGTAAGACCACAGCGCTCACCACTGTGCCAGGGAACCTCCCTCAAAGACACATGTTTCTATGAAAATGGTACTTTTTACCAAAAATGTTTAGTGAGAAAACTGAACAGAATTAAAACACTTTTCGTACTAAGCCAGATTTTTAAAAGTAGGTAGGTACATTGGGGTACATAATAGCGGTAAACAGGGATTACCATCGTCAAGAGTTTGCAACAAACACCCGTGAATCGCACGATATTTTTTCAATGGATTTGTGAGAAAACGGAAAAATAAACTCTTTACAAGTATACCATTCATTTTGCCATTTTGTGGCAGCGGCCATCTTGGATTTGCAATAGTGCTATTCTACTAGTCAAGCCCTTTCATTTGATACCCGTATTAAGGGAGTTGTGAAAAATATGTAATCCGCCATTTTGTAGCGGCGGCCATCTTGGATCGATTTTCATCAAATATAGCTAACAACACTCTCGACTAATTTGTCACCTTTCAAACAAAAAAAACCGCATTCAAATCGGTCCACCCGTTTGAGCGCTACAGGGGAACAGACAGACAGACACACACACGTCACACACACACACACACACACACACACACACACACACACACACACACACACACACACACACACACACACACACACACACACACACACACACACACACACACACACACACACACACACACACACACACACACACACAGAGACACGTCAAACTTATAACACCCCGTCGTTTTTGCGTCGGGGGTTAAAAAGAAAACCCGCCTTAGGCCACCTAGGTATCTGAGTCGAGAATTTGACGGTAAATTAACTTTCAAGCCATGTTGCCTACCATTGCAAGTGCAGCTTTGAAGCAAAGTGTACTGAAAAAGAAACAACTTTATTTTTGCAGCTCTATAGCAGTAACATTATCCATTATTTGTTTTTGACGTGATAACGTCTTATAAATCGATGAACGCCGGCTACACTCACGAAAAAGCATGACTCATTGTCACGTACCGCTATGGTAGAGAGTACTCAGCAGGATGCAAGATGCCTCCATTATGTTAATCTGACGCGCTCGAGTCGATCCTAAAATCCCCTCTTGGGCTCCCCTACTATAGTGATTTGTCAATACTCAAAATTCTAACACCGTCCGCTTTCATTCGAACTAGGTTCACTGAAATTCTCGTTCGGGATCCCGAAAGACATTTCCACACGAATATTAACTTCAATTTTACTCGAATATTGACTTTACTGAAGTTATTCCCAAGTTTCTTGTCTTTAATTAAGCCTACTTACATACTTCCCAACATGTTCCTGGAATTTAACCTACATACGTCTGTGTGCTTAGTCTAAATCGGAGCACTCGAAAACGAACTCGAAAACTATTGATCGATTTCAGAGTAAAATAGACCTAAAATGGCTTGTATTATGGTTTGAGTTCGCCAATACATTCAGCATTGTTCGAATGCTGAATGTATTGGCGAACTCAAACCTTAATACAAGCCATTTTAGGTCTATTTTACTCTGAAATCGATCAATAGTTTTCGAGTTCGTTTTCGAGTGCTCCGATTTAGACTAAGCACACAGTTTATAATTGTTAAATCTATTCAATTTGACTGTTAAAAATGGTTAAAAATTAACTATCACCCTTACTCACTTCTATACATATAATGATATACGTGTACCAGGTGCCTGTCTACTTGTGAAATTGATTGAAATTTAAAAAATGTACCTGCAGCGTAGCTACCAATTTTGAAATAAATAATTTTTAATTTCTACTGATATCACATAACGCAAGGATACAAAGCTTCTATTTCTATCGCGTCTTAATTATGGCCGCAGTGTATACTTACTATCATATGAATGCCAATATAAAACACAAAGTTTTAAAAACAGATACATACAGTGTGCTTAGTCTAAAGCGGAGCACTCGAAAACGAACTCGAAAACTATTGATCGATTTCAGGGTAAAATAGACCTAAAATGGCTTGTATTAAGGTTTGAGTTCGCCAATACATTCAGCATTCGAACAATGCTGAATGTATTGGCGAACTCAAACCAATAAGCGAAATCGATCAATAGTTTTCGAGTTCGTTTTCGAGTGCTCCGCTTTAGACTAAGCACACATATCTCAATAATAATGCGCACGAAAAATATCGACAGTATTAAATCCACCTATGTGGTGCAGCCTATAAAGCTGAAACACACAGACTTTTTTGTCGCGTTAATGTTGCTTTGGCCTCAAGACAGATGCCATAGCAGCAAACAAGACGCACATGTTAGCATAAATGGGAAGTCCTTGCTACACGGGAAACCGGTAGTGGTGATGGGCCGGTCTAAACCGTCACCAATCTATATGCAGTCGCTATCCGACTTGTATGAGTATTATCCAATAAATACCTAACTAACTATTCTGCACTGTCTGACGACTATGGAATCGTAATTTAAGTATATTGTTTGTTACTTTACTGTGGCATAATAATATGTGCTATAATTTGACCAAATTTTAATAAACGTGCACATATTCTTAAGATAGAGCTGAAAACTTTAAAAAAAAAAACTTTAAAACAGTGCAATTTTTTCGAAGTTTTTTGTATGGGGACACTAAAGTTTTCAAATGTTTTCCGTGAAAGAGGCTACACTAACACGTATTCTGTGATTTCAACTGACCGCCTATTACGGCTGACACTGTAGACCACTGTAACAAACAGACGGACGGACGTTTGGCCACGGATCCCAAAAAAGATTATAAAACTGTCAATGAACCAATAATTGTTTACATACAATATATCCCAAAAGTAAGATCAAAAGAATGTATTGATAAACTGAACTTTTCTTACGACCAATAAATAAGTTTGATGATTCACATAAATGAAAACGTTTTATACGCAATATTGGGAACACTAAATATGGTTTGGTGAAATCGTTCAGCTTTCCGAATCCAATTGTGGAGATTGATAGGAAATGAATTCTGTTAAAGATCCATAATAGGGTGAGAGACGACAGACGAAAAAGTTGTGTCGAAAGAAAATGAAGAAAAGTTGGCTACTAATGGATTTACTAATGGGTATTATCGAACGGTCACTCAAATGATATTTTGATGTAATTTTCTATTCGGGTCAATTGAATAAAAATTATAACAGTAACTGCTTCGTTGGTCTAGTGGTAAGCATATTCTACTGCTACACGATTCCCGGGTTGGGCAAATAATTGTTAGGTATTGGGTTTTTCTGTCAAGAAATTCTCAGTGCCAGCCCGGAGTTGGTGGTTGGCGGTGGCTCACACCCGTGCCTCGGAGAGCACGTTAAGCAGTCGGTCCCGGTTATACTCATGTGACAATAGTCGTTAAAGCCCGCCAACCCGCATCGGAGCAGCGTGGCGGGTCTAAGCTCTAAATCCCTCTCTCTTACGAGAGAGGAGGCTTGTGCCCAGTAGTGGGACGTAAAAAAGACTGTAGTGGTGGTGGTAGTATAACAGTAAAGCTTAACGCATATCATTGGAGCCGAGGCGCAGCATCTTTCCATTTCGTTAACGGGCGTTGCGCCTAAGTTATACTTTAATGCTATTAATTCAAAATTAGATTTTAGTGAAAATCGATACCGATTGTATACGAAAGTAAGTGTGATCGTCTGATTCGGATCTCCAATAATGTGTGTGACCAGTACAATCGCTTGATATGCTGCTTCTCCACTCTGAAGAGATTTACCACACTTTAAAATAATAATATATACTCAATCATAAAATATTTTGAAGGTTGACTCTTACACTATACGAATTGATGTGACAGAAACAGGGTTGATGTAATTTAATTTTTCTATAAAATATTTTACCATTAAAGTGTAAATAAAGGTTCTTTGAATTCGGGTATTTCTCATTAAACGTTTCTCTTAGAAATTATTGCTATAGATTTTTCAGTTATTGACTCGAGGCATCCTCTAGTAGAAAATATTTTACAAACACGTATATTAAATATACATTTTATATTTAATGTATCTACGTCGAATACCGCGGTTTGTTTAAAAATCCCGCTCTTTGTTTTTCTTAAGCTCCTTTGAGCTCAAACTGTTAAAATTCGGCCATTAAAATGGAACTACAGTAATGAGTATCAATTTTTTAATAGCTCTTTCCCATCACTAAAGTTCTCCCAATGAAAGTCCCATCAAAATCGGTCCGGCATTTCGGAGAAACACAATTTTTAATGCACCCCAGATGATAATCCGGAGGTTCAAAGGTTCCTGTACGCATCTATCCTTTGTTTTCTTATGTCGTTATCACGTAAAATTTTATCGTTTATATTAAATACTAGCGGACCCGGCAGAAGTCGTCCTACCCGCTATTAGCGCCACCAACCCGGGTCCAATTTTTCTACTTAAGAACCTTTCTCTTGAATCACTCTATCTATTAAAAAAAACCGCATCAAAATCCGTTGCGTATAAGTTTTAAAGATTTAAGCATACATAGGGACATAGGGACAGAGAAAGCGACTTTGTTTTATACTATGTAGTGATTAATCGATCATTAAATATATAATATTAATCGTCCATGAAACGACTTACAGACAACCAATATTTTTTTTAAATGTTTATATTTCGCGATGATTTAGGATGAGAAAATAACTTCTATCATTAGATATTTCTGCCGAAAGGCCTCTGAGAGGCGTAAATAGCTATTAACCCTACGTTAAATACATCCGCTCACAACACGAGAGTAGGTATATCGAACATGACAAATTAATTAGAGTGTAACCGAAGTCCAAGGGTTAAATACCGTTAACCGATACCGCAGCATTAAACTGTAATTCTCTAAAGGCTTCTTTGAGTGTCCACACGATAGTCCACAGTTATTTGATTCAGCTCTACCATGAAAACGGTAATCACACGAATATTATAAAGCCGAAAGTTTGTGTGTGTGTGTGTGTGTGTGTTACTCTTTAACGCCACAACTACTGAACCGATTTAGCTGAAAATTGAGAAAGATTATTCCCTGACTTAACACATAGGCTACTTTTTATCCTGGAAAAATCCACAGCTCCCACGGGATTTTGAAAATACCGAAATGTATAGCTACAGCTATAGATACATTACTATAGCAAACTTCCTTGAAAGTAGGTATAAATTTTGGAAAAGGGAGCGGGAACGGGAACCGGAAATCCACGATTCCCTCGGGATTTGTGAAAAACTGAAATTCACGCGGGCGAAACCGCGGTCAGAAGCTAGTACATAATAAATTCTGTAATCAGATTGTAGTAGACAATCTGCATACTCCAATGGTACAACAACAGATTATATATTAGGGATCCGTACGAAGAGCGTGCCAAATTGTTAGTCAGACCGCACTAACATTTTAGCGCCTTCTTTTTCGTCATCTCGGTGTAGGTTCAATATCTATGTATCTTGTTATTCACTAGACGAATTTATGTGTGGTGGTACGGAACCCAATCTGCGCGACTCCGATTCACACTTGGCCGGGTTTTTGAAATCACTCGTAGCAAATCTCGTGTCTCACTCAGCCTGTTAGGACAATAATATGACGTCATAACAAATCCAACATGGCGGACGTTAGATAGTTTTCTATGCAGATACCATGCAGCGCTTATTGAAATGGTTCCTATAAAGCCATCGAGAAAGTTGGTCACACGCCAATATCAAAACTGGGTTAACCTATTGCAGATGAAGCACCAGAAGGTATTAACTATTCAAATATCTACTACGAGCATGATTGAAATAAGCACTGGCTAAAAGAAAACAAAATTTTGAAACCCGACTCTACTGCCTACTTTTTAAAATTATGTCATCGTCGTCCTCTCAACCAATAGACGTTTACAGCTGGACATAAGTCTTCAAACAAGTATAAATTAAAAATTTAAGAAACCCCCGACATTCGCCATTTTGTGGCGGCGGCCATCTTGGATTTGCATAGTGCTATTCTACTAGTCAAGCCCTTTCATTTGATACCCATATTAAGGAAGTTGTGAAAAAATATGTAATCCGCCATTTTGTAACGGCGGCCATCTTGGATCGATTTTCATCAAACATAGCTAACAACACTCTCGACTAATTCACCTTTCAAACAAATAAAATCGCATTCAAATCGGTTCACCCATTTGAGCGCTACAGGGGAACAGACAGACACACACACAGACACGTCAAACTTATAACACCCAGTCGTTTTTGCGTCGGGGGTTAAAAAAAAAAACGCGACTTTTGTTGCGGACTGGTACCTCACTTAGTGGTGCATCTTCGTCGGTGGGGTGATAACTAACCATAGTCGAATCCTTCCACTAGACCAGAGACAATTTAGAAATCATAAATTCCCAAATTAACCCTGTCGGGAATCTAAACTTTGCTTGCACTTTTTAAACAACACCGCTCACTACTGCGCCATTAAAATTAGATTGTTTCTACATTTATGGCATGATCAACCCATTTCCGGCTCACTACAGAGCACGGGTCTCCTCTCAGAGTGAGAAGGGTTTTGGCCACGGTATTCATTTTATCTATGGTTTTGGCCATAGTCTACCACGCTGGCCAAGCGGATTGGCAGACTTCACACACCTTTGAGAACGTTATGGAGAACTCTCAGGCATGCAGGTTTCCTCACGATGTTTTCCTTCACCGTTAAAGCAAGTGATATTTAAATACTTAAAACGCACATACTTAACTCCGAAAAGTTAGAGGTGCGTGCCCGGGATCGAACCCACGACCTCCGATTAGAAGTCTGTCGCCCTAACCACTAGGCTATCACAGCTTCCTATCACAGCTTCAACATTTATAGTATTGTTTAATCTGTATCATTTATTTCTCATAACGATTTCCAATTTGTATTCGAAAGCGTGTCCCAATTCATTTTTGTCTGTGGACGACATGTCTCTGAATTATTCAGAGACATGCGACGAAAATTTTTTGTTCATTTCCATATTTAGAGTTCCCGCAGACTACACAAAACTTTGATTAGATATAGTTTGTAGTTAGAAGACTACTCTGGTATATTAATAAGTATTATAACATTGTGTTGTGTTGTGGCCCCAGAATACTTAGTAAGATTTTTTTTATTGTATGTTGTGCTTATGCTTGACGATAATCATGCCTGATGGAAAGCAATTATGAGGTCTAATAAAGTACAGTACGCGTTTGCCTAGAAAATGCCACTCTTGCCTTAAAGATAGGTACGTATACTTAATACTCAACAAATCGTGACGGAAAGCTTTAGTTGAAGCCTCCAACCGCTCTGTCACTCTGCAATATAACGGTTCCTTTACCATTTTTGTACGGAACCCTAAAAAGTGGACCTAAATTAGATTTTGATTGATTGCAAAATTACATAGGATCTCAAAAATAGGAAAGCACCATTCACAATTTGCGAAAATTTTAAAGTAACTATAATGGTAATGGTTCACAGGGAACCTTATTCTCATCAAAGAGTATAGTTCGACCAGAATCTCATGAAAAATACGAAAATGAAATTCCAAAGTTAGCAACACTACCTACGGCTGCCCTAGCGATAAACAAAGTAACTGTCATTTTTTGTGAAATTGACTTTTTTGCATTAACAAAAGTTTTATGTCGAGTAGTTTTTTTACCACAGTTTAACACTAGGGCAGCCGAGTTAACCTAGTGTTGCTTGCTACAAAATTTAATTTTCCTATTTTCCATGAGATTCTGGTCTACCTAACATTTGATCCAATAATAAAACATGCGTATTGCGGGCGCAAACAATTGAACGTTACATGTCCTAAGGCACTCGTTACGAGGCCTGTAACTTCTCGACGGACGTGTTACGAATAGTATACACCGAAAATTGGGAACCCTTTGTTTGAATACCCAAGTCTTTTGCAAAAAATTTTTTTGTCGGAGTCTGCAAAATTATATTACTGAGCTTCGCGAGAGAAGAATTCGGTTGGTTGTTGGTTTCTGGCGCGCAAAATTACCGGATTTGAATTAAACCGAAGTTCTTATGGGAGATATATTTTTTACTAGATTCCCGCGGCTTCGCCCGCTTGTATTTCGGTTTTTCACAAATCCCGAGGGAATCGTGGATTTCCGGTTCCCGTCTCGCTTCCTTTTCCAACCCTTATACCTACTTTCAAGGAAGTTTGCTATAATTACTACTTATAGCATGTAGTTATCATCATCATAGCATGTCCGAAATCGATAGCTGTAGCTATTTATAGCATGGGATTTTGAAAAAAAACGAAATCTATAGCTACAACTATACTTAGATTTTTCAAAATCCCGTGGGATATAGGTAGTATAAGCCCTTTTGGTCATTCGAAATTCAGGTTTCTAGTTTTATCCACTATGAAGGCGAAAGTTTATGTGTGTGTGTATGTGTGCGCGTGAGTGCGTGTGCGCGTGCGTGCCTGCGCGTCTATCTGTCTGTCTGTCTGTTCCACCGTAGTCCGTAACGCTCAATCGGGAGAACCGATTTCAATGCGATTTTCTTGTTTGAAAGGTGAATTAGTCGGGAATGTTCTTAGCTATGTTTGATGAAAATCAGTCCAAGATGGCCTCCGCCACAAAATGGCGGATTACATATTTTTCACAACTCCCTCAATATGGGTATTAAATGAAAGGGCTTGAATAGTAGAATAGCACTATGCCACCAAGATGGCTGCCACCACAAAATGGCGAATGTCGGGAATTTTTAAATTTTTTAATTTATACTTGTTCTATCACCATCTCACGATGCAAGCTATTTTTTTTTGCAAAATCAAGCAGAAAAACTCAATATCGTCAATTGGTAATTGTTTAAAACGACAGCTAATAGGTCAGGGAAGCACGGCGCTATAATTAATGGCGCCTGTTTTCATTAAGGCTTGTTAGGAAGCTGTTAAAATATAATTACCGACGGCACTATTAACGGCGAGACAGATTTATAGCAGAACTTGACGTTATAAGTTGAATATTGTGAGATGGTGATAATAATAAAAAAATAACCCGGCTGAGTTTGTTGTGGGCTCTTCTCAGACCAGGGCGCGTTTGGAACCCTCGTAGTTTTAGTTTTAAGTTTTCAATTATTATCACTTTCATGTACTTTATATATTGACGTTCAAAAAGTGTAGGTACAGTGTACCTACTTTGAAAAACCGGCCAAGTGCGTGGCGGGCCACGCGCAGTGTAGGGTTCCGTAGTCACTACAAAAAAACAGATATAACTCCTTAACCTGTGAACCCTACTTAGCCATGATAGTTTTCCTTTAAAAATGATGTTCCCACACCCATAGTATTTTTAAAAGACCTATTCAACAGTACGCCACACTATGGGGTAGACGAGAAAAAAAATATTCATCCCCACTTTACATGTAGGGGAGCTACCCTAAAAAAAATATTTATCAAAATTTTATTTCACTACTTTGTCGGCGTGATTAATATTTATATCCATGCCAAATTACAGATTTCTAGCACTAATAGTCTCTGAGATTAAGCGAGGACGTAATTTAATGTATGTAGTTCTTGGTGGTGTATAGTATATTTTCATTTCATTTCAACGTACAAGTAACAATATTGGGCACCTACAACTAGCCATCAACGCAATCTTTTTTGTAGCTTTTTGCTACGCAAGGCTACGCAATAAGAGTGTGTAAGAGTGTAATAAGAGTCGGAGGTAGCTCTTAAAAGCCCTTGCACGTACACTAACTGTTGCTGGCGGCCAATATAACGCTTTTATGAGATTCCTCGCAAATATAGTGTTAAGGCTTTTAACAAATTGGTTTTCTGCTTTCATGGTATTTCGTGTAGGTAGATGTGCTAAATTAAAAATGCTCCTAATTTTTAGGTTTCCGTACCCAAAGGGTAAAACGGGACCCTATTACTAAGACTCCGCTGTCCGTCCGTCCGTCCGTCACCAGGCTGTATCTCATGAACCGTGATAGTTAGACAGTTGAAATTTTCACAGATGATGTATTTCTGATGTCGCTATAACATTAAAACTAAAAAATAAAATAAAATATTTAAGGGGCTCCCATACAACAAACATGTTTTTTTTTGTGCTTTTTTATAGATAATGGTACGGAACCCATCGTGCGCGAGTCCGACTCGCGCTTGGCAGATTTTTTCATAGGCATGTTAGGGTAGGGGCTTCAGTCACCCTCGACTAGTATTCCCAAGCGTGCCCCATACAAAGGAATTAATTCTTATTTTAGTACTTAGGTACTACCTATATGGCTACTTTTCTTTCTTGACTAGTGTAAATGGTCTGAGTGCTGTTAAATAATTAAAAATAAATAGATAACGCCTGCGTATACGTGGAGTAAGGTTTTTTTAAAAATCCAACAAAAACAAACTCGATGAAATATATCTAGACACGCTCTAAAATTTCTCCCTTTTGAAAGGAAACTCCTTTGGAAGAAGGAACGCCAAGAAAATTCCCTCAGTGAAATGATTTCTTGAGAAAGCCTTTCATCGAAATCGAAGTCAGTCATGCACGAGTTACTGGCTGAGTCAGCGAAATATTAAAAAGTCTTTACCTATATGAAAAGGTCAGTGACGTGCAGTTCTCGGGGCAGTGAGGTGTAATAAATAAAGAGTAGAAGCGTCTTATAAACTGTTTTCAGAAAAACGTAACCACTTTTGAGTTTCAAAGACGTAGCTTTGAAACTGACAAATACGCCAAGTAAACTTTGAGTAAACTATATTTGTCTCGTTTCTTCTGCCCTCAAACTAATTACGTTAGAAAAGGACAAGACATTGCAATTAGACAAACGATTAGAGTTACCAGTATCAGGAATAATTTCCCACAAAAGAACGATTTCCCCCAAAAAATTATTTGAGTTTATGAGATTTAATAATTATATTAGATTTAATAAAATTTTCAATATAAACCATATAGAACTAAATAATATAGAACTAAATAAGGATTATTAATAGGAAAAAAATATTTAAATGCGTGAACGTAAATAACTTTATTTAAATCTTTCATCTATCTATCTATACTATACTTAATAAATAAAATTGAAGTGTCTGTCTGTAATTTCGAAATAACTACCTCATATTAAGCTCATATGGTTATTTGAACGGTATCATAACCGAATCATACGTTTTTAAAATTTTTGTCTGTCTGTCTGTCTGTTTGAACGGGCTAATCTTCGGAACGGCTGAACCGATTTTGACGGGACTTTCACATACAAGTAGAGAATTAACCAGGGAGTAACATAGGCTTTTTAACCGACTTTCAGAAAAGGAGGAGTTGTGTTTTTCTACTTATGTACACCGATATCTCCGAGATTTCTGAACCGATTTGCGTATTTTTTTTTTAATCGATAGAAAAACATTGCGACACTGTTCTAAAAAAAATTTGGATTCCAACTCTTCAATCCTGATGCTGTAGAGGACCTGATCCCCAAAACTAATGGGGTTTAGGAACTGTCGGTTATTTAAATTGATATTGGTGATACCAATTAAAGACTTTATCGTTGAATGAACTCGAGTAGGTATATATACAACTCCTCAACCCGGATGCTGTAAGGAATTGCATTCCGAAATCGTAGGGATCCCACGGAATTTTTCCGTTTTGGGGACGGGTTACTGCAGATAGGCTACTTTTTGTTCTGGAAAATCAAAAGTTCCCACGGGATTTTCAAAAACCTAAATCCACACAGGTGAAGCCATGGGCATTATCTAGTTAATAATAAAACTGTAACAGGTCCAATTCTGAAATTTTGAAGATATTTTGAAATTTATTGAACCAATCAAAAATATTAGTTACATATGGGTACGTTTATGTTAGTAACTTCATACATAAGAATGATCACTAGGTATGTATATGTATACTAATATCTTTCTGAAAGTTTGTAAATTACGATAGTGAAAAAATTATCAAAATCAGTTCATTGGTTTTTGAAAAAATCGCGAACATACGGGTCGAATATGTAACCTTCTTTTGTGAACTCGCTTAGTAAGAAATCATTATACCTACTTCTAACTATTTTATAATGACTCAGTATGATCACATAAATTACTGATTTACTTACGTTTGCCTTATAGGTACATACATACGTTCATCATTCGCTTTTTCATTCACTAATTTCCCAACAATGTAGGGAAAATCAAAATAGTTTTTACTGGCAACACTTATAGTAAAAATAATGCGCGGTAAATTTATGTTTTTATTACGTGTTGTTTTGGATAATCGGAATTAAATAAAACAAACTTACTTGTGAAAAGTAACACCAGTTGCTTTATTATCTTTTTCTGACCGTGACAAACAAATTGTAACAACACATTTCACCATTTTGACAAATTGTGTGGCAAGTAACAGTTACGTTCGTGATCACTCGGACGTCGGGCTGGCAACTGAAGTCGTAGATGTCATCGGACATCAGTGAAGTAGCAATGAGTCGGTGCTTTAGAATGCTGATCTTGTTAAGGTAATACATCAGTGTCTCGGGGCCTCTCCTCGGGACCACGGCCACGGCTTCATCACACGCGATGATACAACCATTAGACGCGCGGGAACGCACCGGTAATCCTTCCTGAGACCCTTTTTCACGTAATTTGTTGCGACCCTATCCGGGCCTTCTAAAGATGACAGTAGGGTTGCCAATCCACACCTTAAAGTACATTTATAATGGAAAAGATCGCTATTTTCTTTATAGATTTAAACAAAATATATACCTAAGCTAAAAGAAATACATAAGTGAAATAAATAATAAATTATCTCTTTAAATAAAAGAGTTACTGTGTTCTATGACGTCAGCAGGGTTTCTCAACAGGTGGGCCTATAAAAATGAACACGAATAATGTGATAATCATATCTATTGCTCATATCGTGCTCCACTCAGTAATCGTTGGGAACTCGGCGCTCTAAATCATGATAGTGTATATATATACATATTATACTTACCAGCTAGGTAGATTAAATTTCGAGTTAGCTCCGATATGTTTTCTCGTCTAAAGACTATTATAGTCTTCAAATGGTAAGTGTTTCCAGTAAGACTTAAGGCTCCGAGACATGGTCAAATCAAATCAAATCAAATCAAATCAAATCAAATCAAATCAAATCAAATCAAATCAAATCAAATCAAATCAAATCAAATCAAATCAAATCAAATCAAATCAAATCAAATCAAATCAAATCAAATCAAATCAAATCAAATCAAATCTAATCTAATCAAATCAAATCAAATCAAATCAAATCAAATTAAATCAAATCAAATCAAATCAAATCAAATAAACTTTATTCAAAATTGGTACACTGTACACTTTTTGAACGTCAATTTAGGAACAGGCAATGGTGATAATTACTTACGGAAACTTAAAACTAAAACTACGAGGGTTCCAAACGCGCCCTGGTCTGAGAAGAGCCCACAACAAACTCAGTCGGTCGATAACTAGGTATGGGCCTCACAAGAAATCTCGGAGACACTAGGCATGCAGAGAGTTGTGCTCGGAGTTTCTTTACGTCATCAAATCATAAATGAGTAGATCCGTAGAAGAACCAGAGCCACCAACTTAACCCAACGCTATTGAGTTGCGAAGCTGTGACAATGGACGGGATACATGATAGCTCGAAGGACTTTGGGGTCCCAAAGTGCTGGAATGGTGACTTCGCACTGAAAAGGGCACTTTTGGCAGACCATTAAGTGGACACGAGTCGCAGGGAGCTGTACAAGCGGCCCAAGACCGTAGCGTGTGGAATCCTCTACAAGATATCCATGACCGACAATGGATGTCTATCGGTTGACGATGATGACAACGAAATAAAAAAGGTAGACCTTGGAAATATTAAAGTTTATTTAAACAAAAATATCACAGTTGGTACCGCAGTGCGACGCTCGCGCTACTGGAATTCAGTCACGTAACTGAATTCCAATAATAAGATAATATAAGGTAATAATAAGCTAACGATCATCTACGATACTATCAACATAAAAAATTAAAAAATTATAAATTAAAAATTTCAAAAACCCCCGTTATTCGGCATTTTGTGGTAGCGGCCATCTTACATTTACATAATGCTATTCTACTAGTCAAGCGCTTTCATTTGATACCCATATTGAGGGAGTTGTGAAAAAATATTTAATCCGCCATTTTGTGGCGGCGGTCATCTTGGACCTTGGTCTTTGGACCGATTTTCATCAAACATATAGCTAAGAACACTTCCGACTAATTCACCTTTCCAATAAAAAAAACCGCATTCAAATCGATTCACCCGTTTGAGTGCTAGGGGGGAACAGACAGACAGACACACACACACACACATACATACACACACAGACACGTCAAACTTATAACACTCCGTCGTTTTTGCGTCGGGGGCTAAAAAAATCGCGCCTAACAACAAATCATTAACATGATCAAACAAACCCTTGTATTGACAACCCTGCGTCGCGAGAGTCATCTCCATGCATTAAGTCACGTCAACGTCAGCTTGACCCGGATCACAAGTAAGTGGATGTCGAATCGATTCCTTTATGCGGGCACCCGGAAGAATCGCTCCCTTTTGCAATTTACATTTTTCCCTCGATATGAAATCCACGATCACTTACGTTGAATATTTTTTCAGCAGCCCTCTAATATTTTTCGCAATGATATTGTTTCTAAAGACCGACTGGGAAACACAGGGTTCCTGCTCTAGAGAATTGATTGTGGACAATATAATATTAATTATTAGCGGCAATGTGTACATAGGTATAGGTTAATACATTTTCACGGCCTTCAGTGTAACCGCTGAATCGCTCTTAACGAAAGGCACACTGACACTAACTTGACTCTTTCCACATCATCAACAATTATTATGGCCATATTTCAACCAATTAACACAAAACCTCAACAAATTATTATAGATACACCTAAATCTTCCTTATGAATCACTTTGTCTGAACCGGTGAACCACATGAAAATCCGTTCAGTAGTTTTTGAATTTATCGCGAACACACAGACAGACAGACAGCCGCGGGCGGGGGACTTTATTTTTATAATGTGTAATTGTGTAGTGATTCTTTTGAGCATAAAAATGTTATTTTCTTTCGCTCAATTCGTGGGACTGTTTTTAAAGAAGAAAAGATAATAACTGAAAATATTCAAATTTCGCCTCGTGGATTTTATCCGCTTGCTCTCTTTGTGCTTCGCGTTTTATTATGAGAGAGGATCGTGGAACTTTAAATGGCTTTTAAATATGATTTTCTGTAAAAGATTCCATTCGATTGCTTTGATATATTATTATTTTCTTTTTACTTATTTGGAAACAAATTTTATACCTGTGAAATCTATACAGATACTTACTTAAATAAAATAGAATTGTATGACGTGTTATTCACAGACAAATAGAGAGAACAGCACGAGGTGTGATCTAAGCTATTTCTATCCCCGTAAACATTTGGGGCTCATGGGTGGAAAAATAAAAACTGTTGATATTTAAGGACAATTATAATACAGGTTAATTAATACATTTTCACGGCCTGATAGCTGAATCGATCTTGACTAAAGGCACTGAGATAGCTTGCATCACGGAGACATACACAGGCTACTTTTTATCCTGGAAAATCGAAAAGTTCCCACGTCATTAATGGCAGACGACAACCTCAATCCAAGCAGACGAGGTATATTTAGTAATTACATACATACCTAATATTATACACAATATATATGTGTACCTAATACCTATGTAAATTTTTTTAAAAATAATAATAGTGGGTAAACGAACAAGCGGGCCAGGTGATGTTAAGTGATTACCGTCGCCCATGAACATTAGCAGCGCCTGAGGAACCACTAATGCGTTGCCGGCTTTTGGGGAAGGTGACTGGCTATTCATATTCAGCATTTGGTTTTCCTTAGCTGTCTTAAAACGCAATTAATTGTCCATTCTCGCACAAACGTGTAAGCGACGCACTGTTCACGTCGGATAGGACGGTCTTACCGCGAACTAATAATGAATCCATGATTTAAGTGAAAATTCAAATACAAGAACGTCTAAAGCGCCGGGGAAAGAGAATCGCTAAACGCGTTTTTCGATAAGTTTTAGGAAAAAAAGATTGTATGTACAGGTATATTGTACCTATAATTTTATTATTAAAAAAATACGCACCGAATTGAGAACCTCCTCCTGTTTGGAAGTCGGTTAATCACACTAATATTATAAAGGCGAAAATTTGTATGTGTATGTGTATGTTTGTTACTCTTTAACGCCGCAACTACTGAACCGATTTGGCTGAACTTTTGAATGGAGATAAATTACGCCCTGACTCACATAGGCTACTGGATATTTGTTTTTATCCTGGCAAAATCAACAGTTCCCACGGGATTTTCAAAAACCGAAATCTATAGCTACAGCTGTAGGTAGATTACTACAGCAAACATCCTTGAGAGTGGGTATAAAGGTTGGAAAAGGGAGCGGGAACGGAAACCGGAAATCCACGATTCCCTTGGGACTTGTGAAAAACCGAAATTCACGCGGACGAAACCGCGGGCAAAAGCTAGTTATAGATAAATTATAATTTAAAAAAAAATACGCTCCGAATTGAGAACCTCCTTTTCTTTTTTGGAAGTCGGTTAATTATAAATAAATACATACATACGAGTATACAGTACTACGATGAACTTCACTCGTTCACTCACACCCAAAAGCCGATAGCCCTGAAATAAATAATATTGCGGCTCAACATTTTGACGCGATTTGGCTTCAAACCAAGCGTGCGAACATCAGAAATATACCTCTATTTATACACGGACACGCCTTCGGACCGATTATTATTATTATTGGCGATCGAAATAAAAAATCGGTCAAGTCTGTATGTACAGTGTACAAAGCATGCAAGCCGTTTTTTTCCTGTTTTGTATGGTTTAGTTCAGTTTAGTTAGATGATAAAATATAAACACTAACTTCCAATGAAAAACAATATTATTTTGCTATCCGCTAAAACAGTCTTTGTATACTTATTGTTAGTACATTACTAATGAATCCACCAGCAAAACAAACTCGACAATCGTTTCACTCCGACACCGGAGCATCCTCAGGAGATCACTTCACAATGCATGATTGCAAAGTGCAAGAGAAATTCCGCAAAGTAAGCTTGCTTCTATTCAAAAAATCAGCCAAGTGCGAGTCGGGCCTCGCTCTTTCAGGGTTCCGTACATAATTATGAACAATATAATATTTTGGGTCTAAGAAATATTTAATTTCCGAGCTAGACATCGCAACAAACCGTGAAAGAAAAACCCAAAAAAATGTTCGTTTATTTTGGTCACAGCTTATAAACTATTTAATAAATCGTTGTTTTCAGTATTTGTTGTTTAAATAGAGCATATAGTACATAATATACTGAAATATCATATTCCCAACTAGTTTAGTTTTTGAGATAGCCCCCGTCACAAAAATGGTCTAAAACTGACAACTTTGATGGCCTCCCATTCCCTTATTTTTTGAGATAAAAATTAAAAAAATATATATTTGTACTCTACTTAATGAGCTCTAAACAATGATACCCCACAAGCTAGGGTAAGGAAAATTTTTTTTTTCCGGCTCCTTTTTCATGTATGGGAGCCCCCCTGAAAAATAATTTAATTCAATTTCTAATTGAATATTTGATTTTGGGTTAACGTTTTACACTAAATACCAAAATTTCAGGTTTTTAACTCATTTCGTCTGCGAGCTAGAGACCTGTGACCGGCGGACAGACGGACAGACAGACAGACAGACAGACAGACAGCCGAGTGACATTAATAGGGCTCCGTTTTTACCCTTCGGGTACGGAACCCTAAAAAACTAACTCATAAATTCTACATCTAAATACATCATCACTAAACTAAATTCATCATCAAAGAATCCATTAATTAGTTTTTAACCCCCGACGCAAAAACGACGGGGTGTTATAAACTGTTTGACGTGTTTGTGTGTGTGTGTGTGTGTGTGTGTGTGTGTGTGTGCATATTTTATCACAACACCTTCAATATGGGTATCAAATGAAAGGACTTGACTAGTACAATAGCACTATGCAAATCCAAGATAGCCGCCACCACAAAATGGCGAATGTCGGGGGTTTTTAAATTTTTAATTTATAAGTACTTGTTAATAGAGTATTGCGCAAAAAAAACCATGAATGTTATTATAGGTTTTTAAAAATGGAACGAGAACTCTTTTTTTCGGGATAATAACTACATATATTCTTATTATTTTATTACTTTTGAGTTTTGAGGTCCTTTATCTACCAATAAAAAAGCTGTGATAGCCTAGTGGTTAGGACGACCGACTTCTAATCGGAGGTCGTGGGTTCGATCCCGGGCACGCAACTCTAACTTTTCGGAGTTATGTGCGTTTTAAGTATTTAAATATCACTTGCTTTAACGGTGAAGGAAAACATCGTGAGGAAACCTGCATGCCTGAGAGTTCTCCATAATGTTCCCAAAGGTGTGTGAAGTCTGCCAATCCGCTTGGCCAGTGTGGGAGACTATGGCCAAAACCCTTCTCACTCTGAGAGGAGACCCGTGCTCTGTAGTGAGCCGGTAATGGGTTGATCATGATGACCTACCAATAAACAAACAAACACACTTTCACTTTTATAATATGAATGAATAACTGATACTTTTATTGTACGACATAACACCAAATATATCTATAGAAAACATTAATAGTACAAGACAGGTAGAAACATTAATAGGCAATTTGGAGGCCTTACGCTGCATGGCGATCTCTTCAAATATAATATCCAATAGATACATAATATATTTAACTACATACACACAATATCATCATCATCATTATCAACCCATTACCGGCCCATTGCAGCGTACAGGGCTCGAGTCACCTCAGAATTAGGGTTTAGGCCGTAGTCCACTAAGCGTAGTGCATCCGGCGGATTGGTAGACTTCACACGCATTTGGAACTCTCAGGCGTGCAGGTTTGCTCACAATGTTTTCCTTCACTGTTAAAGTAAGTGAAATTTAATTGCTTAAAACGCACATATGTAAATCCGAAAATACATATTAACATATATATGTAAATCCGAAAATACATATATATGTAAGTCCTAACCACTAGGCTGTCACCGCTTACTACGCCACTATACGGTTAACCAAGTTTATAAGTATAAAGCGATGTAATTAATTTAAAATAAAATTTTATTTTGCACCGGATTTAGCAGAGTTCGTCACACGCCTTCGGCTACCTAAACGTAAGAAACGTGGAACCCTAAAGAAAAGAAAACAAACAAAAACGTTAGGTATTTTCGTCTGGCAATAGTATCATTTCTCCAGCCAATGTCGCTCTCACGCGATTAATCACGTCATTTTATCACCTTCACCTGTGGGCTGTGGGCTAAATCTATACAATATAATAATTATATTGTATAGATCTCAACTGTATAGTTAAGTATAATTATTATTCTTAACTAAACAGTTGAGATAAGTAGGTACCTACATCATAATATTATGTTGATTATAATAGATATACCTACTCAAATGCCATCATCAAAACTTTCGTGCTAAGAGGCCAAACAGCGTGTCCTTATGTCAGGAAGACAACTTACTTACTTAAATATCAAAAACATGGTAGGTATGATAAAATATGTTTTTCCTAACTGATATTAATATGCTGACTCTCATACATACTCTACTGCCGGGAATTAAACCCGATTCCCGCCAGTAGCAATTTGGGATTTTATAATTTCTAAATTGTCTCTGGTCTGGTCTGGTGGGAGGCTTCAGTCGTGGCCACTCTACCGGCAAAGCCGTGCCGCCAAGCGATTTAGCGTTCCGGTACGATTCGCGTAGACCGATCAAGGGTATGGGTTTAATCAAAACCTGCCCTACTTCTTCCAAGTTAACCCTGTTCCAACTTAGACTGCATCGTCACTTATCAGATGAAATCGCAGTCAAGGGCTAACTTGTAGATATGAATATTAAAAAAACGCTTCGCTTATCAATGTATCCTCTATGTGAAAGCATCGATTGTCATCGATATCACAATACTGTTTTTGTCATATATTATTCATCAATGTGTATTGTACACGTATCGTTATTATAACTGATGTTCAAATAAAAGCCATGCTGTATTATCTGAACATAGGTACTCGTACTCTTAAAATTGTATTTACTCTCTTTTTAACCCCCGACGCAAAAACGACGGGGTGTTATAAGTTTGACGTGTAAGGACGTGTGTGTGTGTGTGTGTTTCTGTCTGTTCCCCTGTGGCGCTCAAACGCGTGGACCGATTTGAATGCGGTTTTTTTGTTTGAAAGGTGAATTAGTCTAAGATGGCCGGCGCTACAAAATGGCGAATTACATATTTTTTCACAACTCCCTTAATATGGGTATCAAATGAAAGGGCTTGACTAGTAGAATGACATTATTGCAAATCCAAGATGGCCGCTGCCACAATATGGCGAATGTCGGGGGTTTTTTTTAATTCTTAATTTATACTTGTGGTATAAGCGAAAAGGAAATATTTTATGAAATAAAATTAATTGTGTGGAAAAGAGAACATAGTTCCTTTAGAATTATTTTAAGATTTTTTTTCTGTTATTTTATTCTATGAGCATCTTCCTGAAGCTCTGATTTACTTAACGTGCGGGGTTAAGTAGTGCGGGTAGATTCTCTATGGGATCAAGAAATGAGGAGATACGTAGGAAAACGAGAATTAACTGACATAGCTCAAAGAAGCTGGAGAGGCAATGGGAGGGGAACATGGTTCGAATGAAAACATAGACGTTGGGATTAGGAGGAATGGCGATCTCGATTCTCGCACCGAAAGCGCAGTGTTGGCAGACCCCTGACTAGATGGACAGACAGCATCAGACGAGTCATAGGGACATGGTACAAGAGACTTACATATGTCCAATTGTGGTCCATCGATCGGTTGACGAAGAAAAGAAGAGGAAGATGTGTTTTACTCGTATTCACCAAGCATCATAGCTTTAACACTGGTATTAATTTTGTAAACATATAGAACGAGTTCAAGAAATTATTTAGTAAGTAATCAAAGATCATCTCAGTTTGAGCAGGTTAAGGTATGAAGTAAAGGTATAAGGTATGAAATAGAGGTAGAAGGTATGAAGTAAAATTCTTATCGATTTGCCGGTAACGGGCGAATACCTCTGTGCATCGGGGCCATTGACTCTACTCAGATATTTAATAAGGCAGAGTCATATCGAGCGAGTTCATTGTCACCACCTTCCCGCTACCACAGAATACATATTAGTACCCACAAGGCTCAGAAGATTCACTCCGTAAAATCATTTAAATAAATAGCAACTCTTGTGTCAGATTATTGTTGAAAATAAATTCGAATTTTTAGAAATGGTTTACAGATTATTAATTTCATAATTGAAATAGGTTAGAATGAACTGACATTTGAATCATTCACTGGAACCCTACTGGAACCGAACCGCCATCTTGAATTATTGGTATGTATAAATACGGGTCGGTATACGGTATAGATCGAAGCTACGAATTCAGTCTCCTACAGAGACTCAACCGACTATTGGATGCTTTAGCGTCTAGGTCGTGATACCTATTTGATTGAGGGTTGCGATAGCAATCACACTCTAATCGAATAAGTGCTGCCATTTTGGGCTTAGCTGTGTGTAATTAATTAATTAACTAGTATAAAATAGATTTGAAAAGATATCTCAGTCAAACTAATCTCTGATTCGATATTAATTGAGTTTGTGCGGGTGATAAACGCAGATATTTATATAATTGTTTTCGTTTAGTTTTAATATTAAATGATATACTGCTTCTGGAGTGATGTGTTTACTGTTTACACTTGTTACAACACAATAAAGTGCAATTCAGGTCGCAGTAGCGCTAACTACCTACCGGTATATTAACCAAGACTTTGCCTCTCTTTCTGTCGTGTAGCCCTTATCCCTTCCGACTACGTAAGGGTTATTGAATGGGCTCGACCACACTTAGCGCGCTAGGTACTTGTAGCATACCTACAATGCGGAGTGCGCCTGGCGTGCCGCTACTAAAATATTTAAAATATTTATAGCGTGTTTTATTCGGTTTTTAAATCTCTAGTGTAGACAGAATCATATTTATATCACATGAGTAATATCCTTACAGAGAGGAAGTTTCATACAAGCGGCCCGCTTTAGTATACTCACACATGACGCACGTTTGCCATACAACTGAGCCGGTGGCGTCAGGTACGCGGAGTGCGCGGAGCGTCCGTGAACCGTTGGTGGGGGCTCATGTGTAAGTGTACCTACAGCGGGCCGCTTGTATGTAGCTTCCTGTCTGTAGGGATATCTACTCATGTGCTTATAGTTAGCTGATTTAGGTTTTTAATAATTCCGTAGGAACTCTCTAATTTTTACGGGATAAAAAGTATAAACTCTGTCTGTCTGTCTTTCACGCCAAAACTACTGAACCGATTTAAATGGATACACAGATCCTCTAGAGCCTGATAAAGGACATAGGCTACTTTTTATCCCGAAAAAATAACATGTTCCCACGGGAAGACGGAAAATTTATATCTAATGCGTAATCCGTCAGATTTGGATGAAATTCGGTACAGATACAGCTTACATCCCAGGGAAGGACATAGGCTACTTTTTATCCCGGGAAAGCAAATAGTTCCCATAGGATTTCAAGAAACCTAAATCCACGCGGACGAAGTCGCGGGCATCATCTGGTTATAAATATTACTTAAAATAGTATGAAGTACCTAGACATATCGAAATAAAATGCTTCTAAGTGGATTATAAGTTGGAAGGTTTAATGGGATTCCCAACGCGCACAACTGGCACTTACAGAGAGGACTTTGGGCTTCAGCTGTAATAACAATTTAACTTTAAAATGAGGTTTTGCGTTGTACTAACTGCCAGTCACTGGTCAAATATAAACCTTGTGGGATTTGGTCATAGAGATAAATCTTCTACACTTTCCTTATAGACGTCCATTGCTGGACTTAGATATTTCACAAGATACGCCACATACTAAGATCTTGTGCCGCATGTAACCAGCATTGTCAGCGACTCGCTTGAGAGCGTCCGGTCACCTAAGGATCTTTCAAAGCTGCGTTTGCTCCTTTTGAAGTTAATAAGTTCGTTTAAAGTAAATGAAAGTGGTAAGTAAATGAGGTAATATTCAGGACTCTATTTTTATCTGTAATGTACGTACTGAAAGCTAAATATAGGGCTCAGGTGTTCATGTCCTCATCTCGCACTTTATTACCCATTTTAGTTCACGTCCCTCTAAAAACCTAATTGTTTACAGGAATTCCCTACAAAAATAGACTCTGCACACCCATAAATAAGTTTCAAATCCCTTTAGCATTACCAACTAATTCACTGTAAGAAAATCTAGTTAGTGCGTATTCGAAAGCAAACTTTAACATAATATAAATAAGAGTTATAATTACTTTTGGAATATAAACACTCAGTTTTCCCATTAGCAGAACGAGCCTTATTGTACAATAGATCCACAAAAGCCTATTCTGCGTGGACATAAAAAGTTTTCTCTCTAGTACCTGCGCGAAGAAAATTTAGATGAAAAATTCTTTGTGGGTCGACGTTTCAACCGAAAGATCTCTACCGGAGATAAATCTCTTGTAAGGATCGCGACAGATATCTTGCTCCTCTTAAATAGGGGATTTACCTTACATTTTTTTTCTTGAATTGAAAAAAAAAAAGGTAAATACCCTGCTAAACCTGCTCGAAAAAATATGATGACATTTTACTGAGTGATACAGATTATTTATCTTACTATCATCATGCGACGACCTCCCTGGCGCAGTGGTAAGCGCTGTGGTCTTATAAGTGGGAGGTCTCGGGTTCGATTCCCGGCAGGGGCAATTCGGAATTTTATAATTTCTAAATTGTCTCTGGTCTGGTCTGGTGGGAGGCTTCAGCCGTAGCTGGTAACTGCCACCGTGTCGCCAAGCGATTTAGCGTTCCGGTACGATGCCGTGTAGAAACCGATCAGGGGTATGCAATATGCTATACCTTTTCCAAGATAAGGTCATAGCACACTTAAACGACTCTGCTCCAACACCGCTCCTACCCAACACCGCCCTAAACTAAGACGACTGCTCGCAGTCTACGCGGCGACAGCTAGCAGGTACCTAGCAGTCGACGCGGCGACAGCTAGCAGACGGCCAGCTGTCCACCCGCCGACTTGGTAGATACTGACCGACACTGAGCGGCGCGGGCGACGGCGGGCGCGGCGACTGCTAGCAGCAAGCTAGCAGAGAGCGCGCGGCAGGCCCCTGACACTCGCCTACGATTGGTTGTACCCGTTAAATATTCAAGATGGCGGATTAACCCAACAAGAAATTTTCCATAGACAACGGAAAACAACAGATCAAGCATTGAAAAACAACATAATTTAAATATCTTTGACAATAATTGTTTATTACTTTATGTCCTGTGGTCTGGTCTACCTCTTGTTTGTCTATCATTTCGTCTGTGGTTTCGTTTTGGATTATCATTTATCACGCAATTCTTTAATTTCTAAATTTCTGCTTATTTTCAATGGAAATTAATTTTTGTGAAAGTTTGTACCTAGTATAAATACGTTACAAAACTTATTTGGTTTCGACTTGCCGAGCTACTTCGAGGCAAGGCGAATGATTTTTCCGTATACCAATTACCAACCATGTACCGGGAACTCTTTGCATGTACCTACCAAGGAATGAAAATTTTCGTGAGATTCGGAAAATCGCTTGTCTCCCCTCAACTAACAGACATAAAGCCAGGTTATTTTTGTAGAAGCACTTCGAGAAGAAATATTACAGTCCCCGCTCAAGTATTGCAGTTTAAAGGTATGTACCAGGTCTATTTTACCAAATTATTGTTTAAGTTTTCCATTACTGCCATAATATAACATAATTATTTCAACTTAATAATATGCAACATATTGTTTTTGAAAAATGTTCATGTAATCTTGCACTTTTTTGTAATGTGAGGTCAAGTTTATTTTATCCATTGGAGGTTAAAAGTTGTCTCAAAAAGACTACATAGGTACTTCTTTTACATATGATAAATAACTTACTGACCATGCTTATGTATCTGTGTAATAATATTTTGAATTTTTGTATCAGTTTTGTATAATGTAAGTAGTAAGTATAAGTATATTATGTCGCAGGCAAATTGTTCGATTCCGCCGTTTACATACGGCATCGTCAGTTTATAAACGCTCGCTGTCAAGTAAAATGCCGAAGGCTTTGCTGGCAAATTTGCTGGGTCTTGGACCCTAAGCACTGTATAATAGGACGCGCGCGTCCACGTTACAAAATATACCTGAATAAGTACGCAAAATTCGTGTGTTACATTTTTCCTTCGGTATTTTACTTAACAGAGGGCGCTTATAAACTGACGACGCCGTTTGTAAACGGTGGATTCGAACAATATGCCTGCAACAAAATACACGTACAAATCTGATATGAATTTTGTACATATTTAATATATAATTTTTTTCAACTCTTCAG
The DNA here is from genome assembly GCA_920104075.1 of Melanargia galathea. Lineage (NCBI taxonomy): Eukaryota > Metazoa > Arthropoda > Insecta > Lepidoptera > Nymphalidae > Melanargia > Melanargia galathea. Next base: position 2,883,049 of record OV049872.1, on the reverse strand, counting down.
TATCATCAGACACCCTCAAACCTGACAATACTGTGGAAAGTATACTAGCAATGCTTAAAAGACACTTAAGAAAGCATAGATGGTTTCTTCAACTTCAAAATTAAGTCCACGTTGAAAAGCACTACAAGAAATCTAAAGATGTGCCTAATCATAATAAAAAAAAGAAACAAATGAAGAAGAAAATTGATTAATTGTGTAAAATCTGAAAAATCAGAGTAACCAGCTTATAGATGCTCTGAAAGATTTTTGTTACAAGAATCTTCATTGAGATGAAATTATTGAGACTACAAGGTCTTCATTGAGACTACAAGGACCTTAGTAGCAGGGGTTCAGCGAAAGTGTTTATAAAGTCATAATTTGGCAGTGGAAATGTGGTAAACATATTTTTTATTCATTTGCCAGTCATTTATTATGCATAGAAAACATTGTTAAATATCTATCTATCTATAATATAATAAAACTGTAACAGATCCAGTTCTGTACATTGAAGATATTTTGAAAAATTTTATTGGAGGGCACTCTATAATCGATACTGAAGCCAAATCTGCAATTTGTTTCATTTTTGTCTGTCTGTCTGTCTGTCTGTCTGTCTGTATCTTGGCCGCGCATCACGCCGAAACTACTGGATGAATTCGAATGAAACTTGGTACGTTTTGAGTTTGTACTCCGAGGTAGGACATAGGATACTTTTTATCCCGAAATTCAGCACGGTTCCCTTGGGAGAGGGGATAAAAGTTAAAACGTGTATTTAGCTGTAATTCATTAACGCGTTGTTCGATTCCACTCATTCTTTTTTTGTTAGAAAGGTAGTACTTTATATATTGTCCCGTAAATATTTCAAGGTCATAGGTTTTTTAGTTCAGAAATGACAGACATTTATTTGGTTCAAATAACTTGGGACCTGGATCTTTGTACGTACGGCTTATTTTAAACTGGTGTGCGTTTAAATTTATGTTTGTCGGTCTGTCTCTTTGTTCCAGCTAATATCCGAAACGGCTGGATCGATTTTAATGGATCTTTCAATGTTATAAGGAGTAACTTAGGCTATATTTAGTTTAGGTAGATAAAAGAACTATGGGATCCGATCCTATCCTATATAAAAACCTATATCTACGCGAACGAAGTTGCGGGGATCAGCTAGTATGTTTATAAACTTTGATTCTAAGTAGCATACTTTTTGAGAAATATACATTCCCATGTTTTTTGACATTTACTCAAAAGTACATATTTGGAGTTAACTGCTTTTTACCTAAAGGAGTGCTGATAGTAAGCATGCAGGCAACCTAGAAGAGCTATGGCAGTTTTTTTTACTTGATGACACAGTTTAATCGTGTGGTAATTGTGTGTGTGGTTAATTAAAGGTGGTAATGAGCCACAGCCGAAGCGACCCACTACACCAAATATAGAGACAATTTTGAAATAATAAATTCCCAAATTGCCTCTGCCAGGAATCAAGCCTTGGACCTCCCACTTATAAGATCACAATGCTTGCCACTGCACCAGAGAGATAGTCAAATGAGTTACACTATATATTTTCAAAATATTCATCTTCATTCATAAAGTTATGAGGATTATAACACCCTGTTGTACACATTTGCCATTGTCTTTTTTCAGAAAAAAGAGATACTATGGAGAAGTAGATGATTCGAAGAAAAACACAGCTGAAGTTATTTTGTTTTTTGAGGAAATATTTGATAGTGTTGTTTTAAAAGGACTGCCACTGCTGGAAAAATGAGAGTGCCCATATTACTAATAAATTGTATCAAACAAAATTTTGCAAAACTGCTGTACAAAAACTTAAGAAATTTCATTTATTTAATGATAATAATAATTGTAGTGCTAAAGCTAAAAATTCAAATTGTACAGTTGGGCTAATTATCTTTTCCACAATCTCTACACTCTAAAATGACAGGTCTAAATGTATGCGTGTCTCTTTGGTAATGCTCCATGCGCAAAAGGATAACACTATATTTTTTAACTGACTTAAAAAAAGAAGCTTATCAATTCAACACGTATTATGTATGTAATATTATTAGAACTGCAATATATTCACATATGGGAATCTATTACGGCTTCCAAACAAATATGTATAAAATTGTATGCTGTATGCAGCTGTATTATTTTCGAATTATTCTGATTTTTAGACAAGCCAATCAACAAAAATAATTATTTTGTTATTTTCATATTCATTATTCATTTCCAATTTCAAAATACTGTCCACAGATCAGCAGGGCGATTCAGAACACTTCGATAGCGTAATTATCGATTTATTCGGTAAGTTATCGTACGATAAGATGTATTTTCAATGCAGAATAACCGTATGGACCGGGTAGTTGTCGAAACCGAAACCGAATTGAACCGTAATCGAAGTGTTCTGAATAACCCTGCAGGTCTGGCAATCTCAAAGACCATATTAGTGGCATATGTGTACATTTACGCTTATAACGTACATAAGAATGATAACTCGATGTTATACATTAAAACCTTCCTGAAAGTATGTAGATTACGATAGTGAAAAAAACCAGTCAAGTGCAAGTCAGGCTCGCGCACCGAAGGTTCCGTACTCCAGAAGTATAAGTACAATCTGTTTTTCATTAGTTTGTCTTAAAAGGTAAGGTGCTAATTAAGCTAGGCCTCTAAATTGTATGAGCGCTCATACAACTCAGAGGTCTATCTTAATTGGCTCCACTATGTATGTATGGGGACACCCTTTAATTTCCAACTTTTTTTAATAATAATAATAATAATAATAAATTTCTTTATTGAGGTGAAAACCCAAGTATAAAAATACAAATATATATATATATATACATTCTCAAAAAATTAAATTAAAACCAAATACAATATGTGATATAAATACTATAATTATAAATAAATATAAATATGTATTAAGTTAACGCTGCTCACTGAAGGTGTGCAGAGTTATTTCCTATTTGGATCTCGATGGGTCGAGATCCAATGAGCCATCATTGGACTACACAAGTCCTGCCCCACTACCTGTAGGATGCTGTTACCAGAGTTACGCAATCTTTCCCAGAAGGAAGCTATACGTGCCCTGATAACAGCAAAAAAGTCGGGCACCCCCGATTCGGCAAACATGCCCGACGCGCTGCAGTATTTAGGAAACTTCATAAGGATGCGGTATGCATTATTATACTGCACCCTTATGGTGCTGAAGGACACCCTCTTGTACCGGTACCACAACTGACAGGTATATAAACACTGACAGTAGGCCCTGAAGAGGGTGCCCCTCACTTCATCACTGCTTTTAGCAAATCTGCGCGCGAGCATGTTAGACCGGATCGACAATGCCCGCCTTTCCCGCTCCATGTCCAAGTCGTCTTTACTGTCGTCAGTGACGATGTGGCCAAGGTATCTGAACTGCCTAACAACCCGAACTGCAGTTCCGTTCAGACACACTTCGGGCACCCTCTCCGGACCCTTTCCTGCCTTAAAAATGAGCATCTCAGTTTTCAAAACATTATACTTCAGCCCGTGAGAGTTGGCATAACTCTCACAGACTGACAGTAATTTTCTAAGACCCTTGACAGATGGACTGAGGAGCACCATATCGTCCGCATAACTTAAATTGTTAAAACAAACACCATCAATATGGCATCCGACTCCGGTGCTTCTCAGCCCACCAATCAGATCGTTGACATAGACATTGAAAAGGTCCGGAGAGGTTAGCCCGCCCTGGCGAACCCCGCACTCTGACCTATAGGCGTCAGAGACCGTGTCACCCCACCTTACGTGATTCGTCTGTCCACCGTACCAGTATCTCAACAACTCTATCACTGATTCAGATGCTCCTGAGCCGCGCAGTTTGCTCCAGAGGATTTCATAATTCACTAGATCAAAAGCGCGGCTCAGATCTAAGAAGCATGCATAGACAGATGTATCACGGCTGACATAATAGTCAACCGCGTACTTAAGGCTGACAATGGCCGAGTCTGTTGAGACACCGGGACGGAAGCCAAACTGCGCTTCATCAATGCACACCTTCTTCAACAGTTCGGGCTGCAGCAGCTGCTCAAACACCTTGCCCACAACAGTGCCCAGAGAAATAGGCCTATAGTTACTAGAAGAGCTCAAGTCCCCGGTTTTGCACTTGACGATGGGCACAACTACTGTTTTCATGAGAGCATCAGGAAGGTATGTGTGCTTTACACATAGATTGTAAAGCACACATAGCTTAGACCATAGGACCTCACCCGCAAACAGTATGTGCTCTATACTGAGATCGTCGTGGCCAGGAGACTTTCCCCGCTTCATTCCCCGCACTGCCTTACCTACATCGTCAACAGTAAACTGCACAACAGGTTGTGCAGGAACAACAAGGCTGGCCCTCTCGGGACTTTGAGCGGGCATCGGGTCTATTTTAAACTTGGAGGCGAAAAGTTCAGCTATTTCTCTCGGCTTCTGCAAGCCGTCCACAGATATAGGCAGACTTTGTTTTGGTTGCAACTTTTTTGTGGCATTCCAAAATTTAGGAAAGTTTTTCTCCCTTCTGTGCAATGCTAACATATCCATCTTGATCATGTCTTCATTACGAACACACCATTTCACTTTATTTTTAAAAACTTTTCTGCTGCCTACCATTTTGTCATGTATGTCACCCGTGGACGGCTTGCCCGCCACCAACCAACATTCATAATCAAGACGAGCGGCTTGATGGCTCTCCTTAACATGGAGATTCCATCCGGTCACAGGCTTTTTCTTTCTAAAGGGGCTCACTTTTGAACTTCTGATGGCACTTACTTGTAAAACATTAATTATCCTATCATAATATTCGTCAATAGTTTTAAAACAGTCGTCGTTATCTTTATCTATACAACTACAACAGCCATTCATACAACTTATACATTTATTCATAGACACATTCTCAAGTGCACGCTTACAATATTCGTAATATATATCTATTTGACTAGCATCTCTACTACCCCAACGTATCTTATCATTACTGAGCAACGGCTGGCTCTCGGTGGTGATTGAACCTGCACTTACTATAATGTTAATCTTACACTCTATGCACAATGGCAGGTGGTCAGAAGTGTACACACCGTACATAACACTGACCGACACAATAGTGTCGCGCGCCGCCTGAGTCGTCACGCAGTGATCCAACCACCTACGAGAGCCGTGTACGTCACTGACGAACGTATGTGTGTCGGAGCTTATACCTAAAACGTCAATATCCGCACATAATAACTCTTGCTCTTCGCAAAAAGTCATTAATTGTTTACCAAAGTTGGCACTGGGGTGAGCATTATAATCGCCTAAAATGTACACAAGTGGAGTGTCATTTTCTTCAATGATGGCACTCACACGGGCAAGACAGTCTGTAAACTCAGCAACATTCTCTTGCTTATCGGTTGGTAGGTATACACTAAACACCATGAATGACTGAGCACCATTAGCGACTCGTATAGCTATTATCCTGTCACTAGAGCAGTTCACCACAGACACGTTAGGGAACTTGGATTTCCTCCAGAGCAGCGCAAGTCCACCGTACGGACGGCCCCTTAGGACGCCCGTAGATAGGTCCATCGAGGACCTGGCCACGCAGCTGAAATCTTTATCTATGGTGTCTAACAGACCTAGGTCTTGCGGTAAAATCCAGGTCTCCTGGAGACTAACTAGATCTGCTACACTACATAAATCTCGCACTTGTTGCATTGACGTTTTTATATTTTTACAATTAAACGTAATAATTTTTATCTTATTGGGTGTACTATCCATTATTGTTTTTATTCACTGGAGTAAAACGCTCTCTAAACCTTCTGAAAACCAGGTCTGTAGGCCAGAACTCCGTACTCAAAAAGGTGTCCAGATTTTGTTTCGCCACGATGATCTTAAAGGACCTAAAATCCAATTCTTTCCTCTGAGGTAACATCTGAACGTCAATAGCTTGTGCGCCCCTGGATTCTATGTGCTCCTTGACATGCTCCACGGTACACGTAGTCTCCAGTCTCGACAAGTAAATAGCTTCAGGTAACTGCGCTACTTTTAATCTACTCGGATCGGTCGCAGTGCCACATTTATTACTATTACGTAGCGGCCGCTTTTTTCTATTATTCACTACTAGTGTGAATCCGTCGTCATTTTCAGCTCTGTCGCCTATATGCGTAGAGTCGATATTCGAACGTTGCTTCACCGGGCACCTTGCAATCGCGCGATAAGACGGCGGCGAAACAATAGTGTCCAGCGAGTCCGAGCGCTTGCGCATCGGCTGCGGTGAGGTAGGTACCTCACGGTTCTTATCAGCGGTCGACCGCTTCGTCCCTTGTACGGCATTCTCGATTTTATTGCGCGTATGTACGGATTCTTTTCGTATGCTGGAAGATGGTCCGATGCGAGCACATACCTCCGAAATAATACTCGTCTTCATATTTTCAATCTCTGGCTTGGAAATTGAGTCATCGCGTAGTTGTCGTAGCTCTGTCTTTAAAATAAGAATATCCTTCAATAGGCGTGTCACATCCACATGGTCAAAAGACACAGGTGGGAGTCGGTTTAGGTCTTTTGCGACAAAGGTAGGCTGCAGCTCCGGCTTGATCTCGTGAAAAACCTTGAGGACGTCACGGATGTTCTTTTTCCGCTTATCTTCCCCCTTCCGTTGAATAAGCTTCACTCCTTCACCAGCGAGAGCATTAAAAAGATTCGCCTTCCCCTTTTCCACTTCCTCGTCCGTAAAGTTAGACGCACATATTTGTACTATACTCAGCTCGTCCATAATATCTATTTTGTTTTGGCAAAATGCCAAGAACTCGTTAATAATCACTTGGTCAGACATAGTTAACGCGATTAACGGTAGTTACTCATTGCTGCGATACGGTTTTTATGAAAGCCGCGCATGTGCACTCGCTTTGGCTCGCGAACGACGACTGTTTTAGTTTTTGGAATTTTTCCTTTATTTGTGCTGTAAGACCTGGCTTTTTGCCAAATTTCGTAATTCTAGGTCCACTAGAACTACCATTTAGGTTTTTGACCCAAAACCTATAGGGTACTTCCGGTTGACCTAGATTTGTCAATTTTGGTTAAAAGCAAGGTCTTACAGATCAAGTAAAGAAAAAATTCCGAAAAATAAAAAAAGTTGAAAATTAAGGTAAATTTTGGTACTTACAAGTTTTCGTGAAAATTTAAATTTACCCATATCTTTTTATTGTGTGGACTCAGGACCTTAATTTTTATACACCTAATAGGGACTATAAACCTTAGTATCTGGTGTAAATTTAAACTTGCTAGGTCTACTCGTTCCTGAGAAAATCGGTGGTGACACACGGACAGACGAACAGACGGACAAGAAAGTGATCTTATAAGGGTCCTTTTTTTACCTTTTGAGGTACGGAACCCTAAAAATCATCAAAATCGGTTCATTAGTTGCGGAGATCATTACGAACATACATACATACATACGGGTCAAATACAGAACCTCCCTTTTTTAAGTCGGTTAAAAACAACAATTATTGTAAATAATGCTATAGAACTTACATGGACTCTATGAAAAAACAGATTCATGGTTGGAATATGTCAATGTTTAGATTATGGAGACTGTTTTATTGAAAAGAAAACGCTTAACTTATCGGTCACCAAACTTTGTATTGTTGTTTATTATGACAAGCTTGTTATAACTTTTACGGCCCGCCACATGATAAGTTACGGATAGCCTAAACGTAAGTTTTGTCACTTTCTTACTTTATGTCAAGTGACAAAGACAAAAGTTATAGATAGCTATGCGATACTTATCAGAAGGCGGTGAAACAGGCCCTTAAACTATTGTGAGTTATATCCATTATAATTACACATCTATACTTAATATTTAATATAATAAAGCGGAAGAGATCTAAAACATTCTTTCACCGTTGGATATGTACGTGATCCTTGAGTGCTATCACTACATAGTATAAAACAAAGTCGTTTTCTCTGTCCCTATATCCCTTTGTACGCTTAAATCTTTAAAACTACGCAACGGATTTTGATGCGGTTTTTTTTAATAGATAGAGTGATTCAAGAGGAAGGTTTATATGTATAATAACATCCATTAAATTGTGGAGAAATACTGTTATTTTTGAGGTTTCTAATGTGATGTCGTAAATAATTACATTTTTTCCGCTTACATTGCAAACGCAGGCTGAACCCTACGAGATTTATCAAAATAATGTACTAAGTATTGTACACATTGAAAAGGTCTACAGAAAAGTCCGCGATGGTATATGTCTATCTCTTATGGATATCCCACAATAACATTTTTTTGTCATTTACTTTTTACGACAAATAATGGCTAATTTTCGAAGCGATTTCAACCAATACAGCATTAATCCTTATCTAATTAAATACCTTAAATGCATTGTTGATTTTATATAAATCCATATGGTCCTTTACAGCATATGATTTAAATGAATACTTTCGAAGATATTACAGATTTAAAAATTGCGGCGGCGCGGGAGCGTGCCTATAAGCGCGTCGGCGGCCGCGGTTCTCCCTATAGCCCATTGTCGATAATTTTTGAAACCAAAAAAAAAATCACAGTACGTAGGATGAAACCCATTGGAAAAGGAGGAGAATATTATAAAATACAAGGAAAAATAATTTACGGGCGATCTGAGCTCGGGAAAAAAGGGGGGGAGTTTTAAGGGTAAAAAACGGTTTATCTCGATTTCCGGCAAAACTAGAAGTCCTATGGAAAAAAATTAAATGGCAAAGTTGTAGGTAATAAAAAGATCTACAACTTTTATATTTACACTTTTTTCACATAACCTCAAAATTTATGTGAAAAGTTCAAAAAACCAAGTTTTTGGTTCTTTATTTTTATCTTTTAAAATAATTTTTTTTTTCACGGAATCTGGTGAAAACTTACTTTCTTATGTCCCAAATACACTAATTTATTTGATTTGAAATATTTAGTTTTTCTCCTTATTTTTGACTTAATATCGACTTAATTCTGACAGCTGTCATTTTCATTTACAGATGAGTTATTTATATGGAGAACAGGGTTAACATCTACGAAGTACGATTTTACCCCAAACTACTTTAATTCCCTGTCAACATATAAAGCTCTAAGCCGCTTAATAATATTAATTGTTTCGCCCTAAAATAGAAATTGCTAAGAATGGAAACTAGAAAGTCATATCTACATGCAGCAGTTGATTTGTATTTGCATAAGTTTTGAATTTTTCATCTTTTTTGTGGGAATTGTTTTATCTCTGGTAACATTATGAAACGTCAGAATTCCACGGAATTAGTAATTCGGGTATAAGGTGAGATATAGTAAGTTCATTGTGGAAAATATCGTAAAAAGTCGTAAAAGCCGCCTGGGAGCTTTCATCGAAAACGCTGCCTAATCCCTGAGCGGGTAGTACCTACGCATAAAATGCTCTACTACCCGTGCGAAGCCGGGGCGGGTCGCTAGTAGGCTATATATTATTATGTGTATGTGTATATGAATATCTAATCTTTATATTATTTTAATAATTGTTTGTAAAGTAATAGGCACATCAATACTCTGATAATAATCTTAAGAAAAATTTGTTACGATATTTTATTTGTGGGAATCTCACGTGACGTTAATCTAAATTTGTCTAGGTACCCTAAAATAGAGAAAACTAACCTACAATGGTCCGTGGTCGTATGAATAGGCAGACTGATCAGAACAAACTCCTTATTTTTCTACAGAACTAAAGATGTTCCAATCTGCAGACTAATTTAAAGAATAGAATAGAAAAGTTTTTTATTCAAATAAACTTTTACAAGTACTTTTGAATCGTCAATTGAATCTACCACTGGTTCGGAATGCTGTTACAACCGAGAAGAACCAGTAAAAAACTCGTTGGTTTTTTTTTTTAAATAACAATATGACAATTTATGTAAGTACATGATTGAAATGCCGTCTCGTGCATTACTGGAACAAGTTAAATCCATGCTTTTTTATCATCAAAGACAGACTGATATGAGTAAATCTTAAAATATAAAAACATCAAAAAAAAAAGATGTACCTACCTACAAACTTACAATGAACGGTCATAATAATTAGTCATACTAACATGGCTAAACGATTCAAATTCTTATATTAAGTTAAAGAATTAAAGAATAATTTTACGTCATTTGGGAAGTCCACTATTATTTCCTACATTATAATTGTTACTTTTAATTATAAATGTATCATGTTTTTAACAATAAATTATATAACAGCTAATTTTGTTTTTATTCATTATTTTGAATTAAAATAATTAAATAAATATTAATATCGATAACAATGCAATAAATAGCACATCACTAGTTATCGATATATTCAGAAATATGCTAGCGCAACACTAGCTGTCAAACGTTAGCTCCTACCCACAGAACATAATACTCTCTAACGAGAGCTCCTACCACAGGCTCCTACATACTATTCAATAATCTGTGAGAACTGAGAAGTTGTCAGCCTCCACGGGTGTATGAAGCTTTATACGGGTACACGCCCTTGTTCCTGTGTGTCCTATCTGTATCGTAGATACTAATCATTAATCTGTGGCGCGCGGGCACCACGCCGACCGCTCGTCTACAACGTGCGGCCAGCGAGGCGTCAACTACCGAGCAGTCTGACGGCGGTAAGCTCGCTGACAGCGAGCTGTTTGCTAATATATGATGCCAATGTAAAATATATCTAAAGAGCAATATTTAAAGCCCATATTTGATAGTGTGCTATGACCTTTAACCCGCTTCCATCTTAGATGTAGTCACGTCAAGTGAAATTGTAGTCAAGTGATAACTTGTAGTTGAATTAAACAAAAATCATGATCAACCCATTACCGAGCCACTATAACACGGGTCTCCTCTCAGAGTGAGAACGGTTTAGGCCGTAGTCCACCACGCTGGTCGAGTGTGGATTGGTGCACTTCACACACCTTCGAGAACATATCTGCCGTCCTAACGAAGAGTGCAATAAGTCGAGTTTTTGGTCAAATTGACTTAAGACCATATCCGTAATCAGGAAAATGAGCTCTATATTTTCGTCTTAGACGTCTTTTTTGTATCTTTAATAGTTTCGGTTCTGTTGGTTACCATAACTGCAATATCTAATATAACGATGTGTAAGGAGCTAATCATAACCGAAATATCTTGAGTTATGACTTGGATAGCTTTGATATTTTGTAATATTACATAAAATAATCGCAATAAGTCCAGTTATTGCACTTATGACTATAGTACGTTTTATAAATTTTTGGCACATTTACTAGTCATAAGCGCAAGAAGTAAGAGTTATTGCAGTTATCATAAGGAAACTTATTACTTAAAATGTCTAGCTTACTAAATGTATTATACTAAAGTAAAGTTAAAATAAACAAAAAGTTTTTGATTTTGACGATTTTGTGGATGTTGTAAAATTGTCAAATTCGTAGATTTTTACTGTTACAAGCACAAAATTAGAAACACAACCACTTAAAGAAAATTTTGGAAGTCAAAAGTCATTGGCTGAAAGGGGAAAATTTTCATTGAAAGTCAAAGAAAAACATGCAGCTGATTGGAGAGAATTAGAATTAGACAAATGAAAATTATCAAAAATAAAAAATAAACTAGATATCTATACTAATATAATAAAGCGGAAGAGTTTGTCTGTTTGAACGCGCTAATCTCTGGAAGTACCAGTCGGATTTGAAAAATTATTTTTGCATTTGGTAGTACAGTTTTCCGGAAAGGTTATAGGCTATTTAACATTCCTAAAATCTTCCTCTAAGGGGGTAAAATGGGGGTAGAAAGTTTGTATGAAAGTCCTATGTTTTTAAAGTTACAGACCTGAAATCGGCATTTAGATTATTAGTTTTAAATAATATAAACCTGTATATTTTATTCTGAAAAATATTCCCTTAAGGGTGGTAAAATAGGGGTTGAAAGTTTTTATGTTAAGTTTTAATTATTGTTATTATCAACTTGTAATTTGGAAGGTAGGTTTATTCTAAGGCTTAGATATCAGCCTAGAAAAGATTTCACGAAAATCCTCCCCTAAGGGGGTAAAATGGGGGTAGGAAGGTTATATGAAAGTTCTATGTTTTTGAAGTTACAGATATGAAAATAGTCATTTAGATTATGAATTTTAAATAATAAAAACTTGTATAAGTTGTTCTGGAAAATCTCCCATTAAGGGTGGTAAAAAAGGGGATGAAAGTTTTTGTGAAGTTTTAATTATTGTTATTATTATCTTGAAATTTGGACGGTAGGTTCTTTCTAGGGCGTAGATATCAGCCTAGAAAATATTATAGGAAATTTCTCCCCTATGTAAAATATATAAGGGGGTAAAATGGGGGTAGGACGGTTATATGAAAGTTCTATGTTTTTGAATTCAGTTACAGATACGAAAATCGTCATGTAAGTTATTAGTTTTAAATAATAAAAACCTATTTAAATTATTTTGGTAAATCTCTTTTATTCTTATTATGTTCTTGCAATCACCTTATATCTAATTAAAATAATTCACTAAGGAAAACCGTACATATGGTTGGAAGAAACTATAGGGCATCATATTATAGTTTGTGCTACACAAATAAGTAGTATGTAGGTTTACTAACAAAAACTGCAATAAGTAGTGTAGTTATTGCAATTATGATTAGGAATGCTATATCAAAACAATTCATAAGTCCTAATGATAAAAACATTATTGCGTTTTTAGTGTGTATATAAACTTATGTACAAATATAATATACTACATAAAATTAAGCATTATTTTATCTGTCGTTCAGTAAAAGTTTCAAACCAATAGCTTTTATAGTTACGAAGATACACACAAAACAAAAATTAAATCTTTAACTGCAAATATCTCGAAAGTAGTCAAAACCTAGTTATTGCACTCTTCGTTAGGACGGCAGATATTATTTCCCTTCACCGTTAAAGCTCTAAAGGATCTCCCTTGATGAAATAGCATTTTTTCAACGTTATTTGTTTCAGCAATATCTTAAAAACGGTAATCGATGTATACTGATCTATACTATCTATTCTACCCTAACTAATCTATCTATATAATATAATAAAACTGTAACAGATCCAATTCTGTACATTGAAGATATTTTGAAAATTTTTGTTGGAGGGCACTCTATAGTCGATACTAAAGCCTAGATAGAAATATTAAGGTAATTCATTAACGCGTTGTTCGATTTCACTCATTCTTTTTTTGTTAGAAAGGTAGTACTTTATTTATTATCCTGTAAATATTTCAAGGTTAGGTGTTTTAGTTCAGAAATGACAGACATTACAACCCTCAGTATTGGGTTCAAATAACTTGGGACCCGGATCTTTGAACGTACGGCTTATTTTAAACTGGTGTGCGTTTAAATTTGTTTGTCGGTCTGTCTATTTGTTCCAACTAATCTCCGAAACAGCTGGATCGATTTTAATGGAACTTTCAATGGCAGATAGGTGATGTTATAGGGAGTAACTTAGGCTACATTTAGTTAAGGTACATAAAAGAATTATGGGATCCGATCCGATCCTATATAAAACCTATAAACACGCGAACGAAGTCGCGGGGGTCAGCTAGTAGGTATTATAAATGTGAAAGTGTTTTTTGTTGCTTTCACGCCTAAACCGCTGAACTGATTTTGACGAAACGAGAAGGACATAGGCTACTTTTTATCCCGGAAAATTATACAGTTCTCAAGGGATTCTTAATAAAAGAATTTATAAGTGGTGGTAGGGATATTGTTACTAAAATAATTTAGTGTGGTGTGTGTGGTGGTCCGTGGTACGGAATCTTTTGCACGCGAGTCCGACTCGCACTTAGGTGCTTTTTTATGAAACCTTTGTTCTTTGACATGTAAATAACTGGCTTTCTTACTTTATATTAAGAGTTGTTGACTAGAGTGTACCTACTCTTACAATTAAGCTAATTAAATAAGTGATGCCTATCGGCAAAATCCTTCTTTGATGTTCGTTTACATTTTTATGATAAACAAACACAAAACGTTTTATCCGACAATTCGTAAGCAACAATTCGAAGAACTCTCTATTTAAAAACTACATTTAAAATAGCTAAGGCAGAGTTTGTTTAAATTATTTAACGTTTTCATAATTTTTCATTTTCAAATTGCACTATGTACCTAGGTACTTACCTAAGTTTTGAATTTAATCACTTTTACTACAGAAAGCCAGTTGTATGTGTGCCGGTTAAAGTAAAGAATAATTTAACAAGTATAAATTAAAAATTTAAAAACCCCCGACATTCGCCATTTTGTGGCGGCGGCCATCTTGGATTTGAATAGTGCTATTCTACTAGTCAAGCCCTTTCATTTGATACCCATATCGAGGGAGTTGTGATAAAATATGTAATCTGCCATTTTGTAGCGACGGCCATCTTGGATCGATTTTCATCAAACATAGCTAACAACACTCTCGACTAATTCACCTTTCAAACAAAAAAAACCGCATTCAAATCGGTCCACCCGTTTGAACGCCACAGGGGAACAGACAGACAGACAGACAGACAGACAGACAGACAGACAGACACACAGACACACAGACACACAGACACACACACACACGCACACGCACACGCACACGCACACGCACACGCGCACGCACACGCGCACGCGCACGCGCACGCACACGCGCACGCGCACGCGCACGCGCACGCGCACGCGCACACGCACACGCACACGCACACGCGCACGCGCACGCACACGCACACGCACACGCACACGCACACGCACACGCACACGCACACGCACACACACACACACACACACACGTCAAACTTATAACACCCCGTCGTTTTTTCGTCGGGGGTTAAAAATAACCCTATGTAAGGTGCACACGTAGGTACTGTACTCCATAGTTAAGGTTAAAAGCCTAAAGAATATTTTTTGGTGGTCAAATACATATATCTATCTATCTATCTATAATAATATAAAGAAGCTTGTCCTGACTGACTCACTGACTGACTGACTGACTGATCATCAAAGCGCAGACTAAACCACTGAAGCTAGAAACTTGAAATTTTCACAGTAGCTTCCTTTTCTGACGTACTTAGGCGCACACTAAGAAAGGATTATTGCGAATTCCACCCTTAAGTTTTAAGGGTTAAATGGGAGTTGAAAGTTTAAAGTCCGTCATTTTTAAAGTTATAGTAATGAAAATCAGTATTTGTATTGTCGGTTAAAAATAGAGAATTACGTATTTCAGGAGTTTCAGAAATTCTACCCCCAAATGGGTTAAATAGGGGATGAGATATACATATAAGAATTCAAGTAGACGAAGTCGCGAACATATCAGCTAGTCAGATATAACTTTATCCGTAAACTAACTTAACTTTAAGTGCCTGATATGTAACCCACCCGGCGGCTGCTTTACCTCCCGTGACAAGAGCTGCATCATCACTACATAGTATAAAACAAAGTCGCTTTCTCTGTCCCTATATCCCTATGTCCCTATGTATGCTTATAGTAGTTTATGAAACGGTTGCATAATAGAGGTTATTAAAACACGAGCCGCAGGCGAGGTTATTAAAACACGAGCCGCAGGCGAGTTTTTTAATAGTATTACACGAGTGTTTTAATAACTAATTATGTAGAGTTTCATACACTACTTTATCTAAACTCATATCTTAAAATCCAAACCATAAAATCTTGGTAATATTTGTCGTAAGTTTTCTTTGATTTTGCTGGCAAAAGATTGTTGGTCGGTGGTCAGGTGGAGTTAAATTCTCTTCAGTATCACTGCTAGACATTTTTCCGCACAATAAAAACCATGTCTTGTAAAGTTTTGAGTAACAAATAAAAAATTTAAATATTATAACTAGCGTATGGCGCCAAAATTCAGTTGTTACCATAGAGATTCTTCTTCTTTTTCGGTTTGTCCCTTTCGGGACAGGCCAAGATCGTTGACCATACAGCCTGGGTTACCATAGAGAAATTAATAGTAGTAGAGGAGTCCTAATGTCCTATAGAAATTAGTGGATCGGAAAATAGCTCAAGCTTATCAAAAATTTAATTTTTAATAGTTATTAATTTTTAGTAGTTATTTTTAGTAGTTACTTAATTTTAAGTAAACTTAATTTTTAGTAGTTACTCTTCTGCAATTTAACACAATTCACAATGTTTAACGCGTTTGTACAGTTACACACATCTACTGTAAGGAGGTCGCACGAATTTCCCGCCATGGCTCAAAAATACCAGAACCCAGTTCGCCTGTACTATAATGTAGAAAAAATTATTTTATAACATTACTTTGCAATAATTTCCTAACAAAGTAGTGTTATAATGAATTTTTTTAATTTTTTTTTTAAATATTATAGATGTATGTGAATAAAGTAGTCCAATATATGACACATTTTGATTTCATATTCGGGATTTTAAGATATGAGAGTAGATAAAATCTTTAAAACTACGCAACGGATTTTGATGCGGTTTTTTAATAGATAGAGTAATTCAAGAGGAAGGTTTATAAGTAGAAAACTTGGACCCGGCAGGTGGCGCCAATAGCGGACAGGACGACGTCTGCCGGGTCCGCTAGTAAGTTATATTATGAATTCAATCAAATTGTCATTATTGCACTAGAGAAACATAAACAGCACATTAACATAACGTTATTACGAGTATAATATCAGGCAGGAGCAAAATATAATGGTCAAATTAGGCCCAGATTAACCTTAATGACTTATTGCTGCTTCCGTGAGCTCATTACTTATTTTCATGCCGAAATAAAAACGGGGAATTTTTATTGTATTCCTTGAGGAATAATTTAGCGGACGTGAACAGCCTTCCTGTCTTGCTTAATGGACAGGTTTATTATTATGGATGGAAGAATCACCGCTCAGTGGTTTCAGATAGATAGATAATATTATATCTACTAAGTATATAAAATAAGTTGGGTTTTCCTTCCTGACGCTATAACTCCAGAACGCACGAACCGATTTACACGGTTTTGCATTCGTTGGAAAGGTCTCGGGCTCCGTGAGGTTTATAGCAAAAAAAAAAACACGCGAATGAAGTCGCGGGGGTCAGCTAGTTAAGTCATAAAAAATGTCACACAACTGAACATAATATAAATTGTGCAAAGGCAGCATTATCAAGCGATAAGGCGATCCCCCCAGACGTTTAGTGACGTTTTTCAAAATAACAAGTATTAATTACTAGCTTTTTCCCGCGGCTTCGCGAGCGTGAATTTCGACTTTTCACAAATCCTGAGGGAATCGTGGATTTCCGGTTCCCGTTCCCGCTCCCTTTTCCAACCTTTATACCTACTTTCAAGGAAGTTTGCTATATAGTAATCTACCTATAGCTGTAGATATATATTTCGTTTTTCAAAATCCCGCGGAAACTGTGGATTTTTCCAGGATAAAAAGTAGCCTATGTTTTAAGTCAGGTTTTAAGTCTATCTCATTTCAAAATTTCAGCCAAATCGGTTCAGTAGTTGCGGCGTGATTGAGTAACAAACATCAAACATCCATACATCCAAACATCTAAACATCCGAACATCCAAACATCCACACTTTCACATTTATAATATTAAGTAGTAGGATATATCAAATCTATTTGTCTGTATATTGTTATACCTGATAGTAAAAATAGTATAGAATAATTTACTGCAACGTCCTCCACTCCGAATATTTCCAAATAATGGGGTCATAACAATTATTAAAAATTATTAATAACCAGCTGATTTTTGTATGGAGCTTAGTAATTAATATTTGTATAAAGAAATAGCCACATAGTCCTACAAATTTAGTGGTACCTTTTCCCACCCCAGCGAATCGAAATGTTTAATACCTGAGCACTAGAGTAGCTACCTCCAATGAGAATTTTCACAAAGGAAAAACTTATAGTCGTCTCGTCGAAACGAACCTACTCATGAAAATTCAGCCCGTTAACGCAGCAATGGAGCAATGAGTCGATTCATTTTATATTGTATTGTTTATGTATCATATTGGATTTAGTTAATTCGTTAAAGACCTAGAAATTGAATAGGATACTTTTTATCCGTAGAAAACAAAAGGTTTTACGGGGTTTTTGACAAACATAACTCCACGGCCAAAAGCTTAGTTTGGCATATGAATTTGCTATTTAGTACATAAAATCCATTTCACGATAAGTTCATTACGTAAGCACAAGCTAACAACGAGCCTGAAAGGCTCATAATTAAATGCATTAGCGTTCATAATTGAATTCATTAATCTAAATAGCTACAGTGCGTTAACACGGCATTAACTAAATAGCGTCGGGCAGAGCGATGAATTGAATTAAATCGTGTTACCATCATTGGAGAGTTGAAATGAGACAATCCCATCATGATACCATCACTACTACAGTTTTTTAACGTCCCACTGCTGGGCACAGGCCTCCTCTCATAGGAGAGGGGGATAAGATGATAGGAGAGAGGGAGAATCAACGTGATACGTGATATTAAAAAAAATGCGAGGCAGTCTTTGGGGACTGCCAATAGCCATGAAAACTGGATTAAATTTAAAGCTGATAGAAGTGATCAAGAATTAAAGTTTAAACAGTATACATAGCTCATGGGAAGCGTGCGGTGACGATGACACGAGTTTCACGCTTTTTGTTCACCCAAAAAGTGCTCAACGCACCTAAAGAAGTTTTCAATACAAAAAATTACAATCCAGTTCTGGCTCTATATGCCAGTTATGGTCAATAACGATGGACTCAGGGTCACTCAGTGGGCGATGGAGAAAGCTGTACTCTAAATATACCTGCGGCATTAAATTAGGAATGAGGAGATCCGTAGGAGAAGAGTTGTATGTAGCTCATCGAGTCGAGCAATTGAAGTGGCAATGGAAGAGGCAAATAGCTCAAAGAACCAATTAGATACACCTTGGGATTCCAAGGTGTTTGAATAGCAACATCGCACCAGAAAACGCAGCATAAGAAGAAGTGACTGCCTCGTTGGTTCGATTCCCGGGTCAGGAAAATAATTGCTAGGTATTGGGTTTTCTGTCGAGAAATTGTCAGTGCCAGCTCGGAGTTGGTAGGTGGCGGTGTTTTACCCCCGAGCCTCAGTCGGTCCCGGTTATTATCACTATCATGTGACAATAGTTTCGTTAAAGCCTGCCAACCCGAATTGGAGTAGCGTGGCGGGTCTAAGCTCTAAAATCTCTCTCTCCTATGAGAGAGGAGGCCTGTTCCCAGCAGTGGGACGTTAAAAAGGCTGTAGTGATGGTGGTGGAAGTCCCCCCCACTAGGTGGACGAGCGATCTCAAATGAGTCGCGGGCAATCAATGGAAGCGGCCAAGACCGTGTTCTATGGCAATCCTCCATAGTAAGCCTCCAAAACTCCAACATACTCCAAAATATTTCCACATAAAATAAATGGGAACATGTCCATATGATACGTGGTCACCCTGTACCTCACATGATAATATTATAACAATATTGTGCTCGACACTATAACGTGTCCAATGACATTAAAGCCTTCTAAAGGTTATTTATTCCGTGTTCGTAGCGCTACGTGGGTGCTACGTTGTAGCTGTCTGGCTACGTTTATCGTAGGAAATAACTTTGTAAGTGACGTCACATGGAGAGGCTGACGTTATTGTGAAAGTTGCTTTTATCTTCTACCGTGTTCCGTAACTTTGGTACGAGTTCAAACAACTCGATAACATTGACAGATTTTGAATATCGAACAACTATCACACTAATATTATAAAGGCGAAAGGTTGTCTGTATGTATGTGTGTAAGTGTGTATGTTTGTTAATGTTTAACGCCGCAACTACAGAACCGATTTGGCTGAAATTTTGAATGCAGATAGATTATGCCCTGATAAAAGTAGCCTATGTGTTAACACATAGGCTACTTTTATCCTGGAAAAATCCATGGTTATAGCTACAGCTATAGATTACTATAGCAAACTTCCTTGAAAGTAGGTATAAAGATTGGAAAAGGGAGCGGGAACAGGAACAGGCCTTTGTAATATTAGTTACATTTAATATTTCGTCAATTTCTGTCGTCGATATTAATTTAGAAGTGAAGTTCATTCACAGTGATTCTGTCGACATACTAGTTTCAATTAACTAATTACTTTTTTAAATTAAACTTAAAACCAATGTTTTACATTTAAAAAATTATAAGGTGATGACTAAATCAAACTCACATTAATACAAGTATAAATTAAAAATTTTAAAAACCCCCGACATTCGCGATTTTGTGGCGGCGGCCATCTTGGATTTGCATAGTGCTATTTTACTAGTCAAGCCCTTTCATTTGATACCCATATTGAGAGAGTTGTGAAAAAATAATATGCGATCCGCCATTTTGTAGCGGCGGCCAACTTGGATCGCTTTCCATTTCCGTCAAACATAGCTAACAACACTCTCGACTAATTCACATTTCAAACAAAAAAAAAACCGCATTCAAATCGGTTCACCCGTTTGAGCACCACAGAGGAACAGACAGACACGCACACACATACACACACACACAGACACGTCAAACTTATAACACCCCGTCGTTTTTGCGTTGGGGGTTAAAAATAAGACATCGTACAAGAACGACATTTCCATTTGGTTGGTAACTGACTAACTGTAGCCGCGATCGAAACCAACCGTCCAAAGAAAGTCCAGAGTATTCGATAAATGTAATTTACCAAAGTAATCCAAACGGGAATCAAATCCGGAACTTACTCATAAGGCCCGCTAATAGGTTTCTACGCAACGTCGTCCCGGGGGCTTTGTCCGATAATCATATAACAGAGTAATATGATTCTCTTCCCTAAAGTTCAAGTACAAAGTGTACTTGCTATCTTGAACAAAAGTAATTTCGTTATTTTCTACATAGCTAAGTATATATACATACTTACATATATTTTATACTAGATCATAGATGATGCCCGCGACTTCGTCCACGTGGATTTAGATTTTTAAAATCTTGTGGGAACTATTTGCTTTTCCGGGATAAATTGCACTAAACGTATAAATCGCTTAAACGGATGGACCTTTAAGAATCCCGTGGGAACTCTAATTTTCCGGGATAAAAAGTAGCATATGTCCGTCCTCAGGATGTAAGCTACCTCTGTACCGAATTTCATCAAAATCGGTTATACTGTTGGGCCGTGAAAAGCTAGCAGACAGACAGACACACTTTCGCATTTATAATATTAGTATGCAAAGCCTGCCCAGCGCACTTCTATTAATATAGAGGTTTTTAGCGATTATTATAATATGTATTCTCAAAAATATACATATATAAGTATGTAGAATAGATATAAATATTTCGTCGTTTTACTAGCACCGAAACAAAGTCTTGAGTAACAAACCAAGTTTATCCGGAAAGTTTCTGAGTAAGTAAATAAAACTTTAAATGTTTGGCGCGTTTAGAAAATCCAATAAATTCATTAATTTAGAGTATAAATGTCACGGATTAAAAGCTTAAGAGATCCTTAAGCTTATTATATAAAAGCTTCGTGGATTTTAAGGCGACCCCGGCTTGTAGAATGATATAAATTAACAGGTAACTAAATTCTTTTTCATTTTTCATAGAGGATTACGATGTTCAAGTTAATGCTTTAAAATAATTTTTAAATATATCGTATATATTTATTTTATTTTGATGAAAGAGTTCTCTTTATATACATTCTCACTTAATTATGAGCGTGGAAATACGCGAGCTCGCAATATTTTTAATATAATTAATATCTGTAATTTAGAGCTCGAATTTGAAGTTGACGTGTACTTTTTACGATATAGGAATAAAATTCCTAAACTTTACGTAAAAGAGGCGCTCAGCCCATTACATATAAAGGCTTTTACTTTTTTTTAAGAGGCTTTTACTGCCTCACTCTAAGTAGTTTAATGTTTACTTAATGAGCTTCTTAGTATGTACAAATTAAAGAATAGAATAGAATAGAATAGAAAAGTTTTTTATTCAAATAAACTTTTACAAGTGCTTTTGAATCGTCGATTGAGTCTACCACAGGTTCGGAATGCAGTTCCAGCCGAGAAGAACCTGC
This sequence comes from Melanargia galathea, assembly GCA_920104075.1. Lineage (NCBI taxonomy): Eukaryota > Metazoa > Arthropoda > Insecta > Lepidoptera > Nymphalidae > Melanargia > Melanargia galathea. The sequence continues at coordinate 2,861,121 of OV049872.1, read as the reverse complement.
AAGAAACTCGGAAAAAAAAGAAAAAATTGCTCTCAGAGTGAGTGTCAAGTAATTTGGTTAAGGTTTTGTGTAAATTGGTGGCAACATCATTATAAATGCTGAAATAATAATATAATCATAGGACCCGGAGTCAGCTAAGTAGTTATTACCCTCAGAACCTTTCACTACCATTTAGTTTATAATAATTGATCTATCCCCAATGAATAAATTCAAATATTCCGCCAACTGATAAACAATTTGTCCATCAAGAGCACAATATTATTATTTGTGTAGTAGCCCGCAATTCGGCTTCGCTTCGGTGTCACACCGCATAATTGTTATTCCGTTAGATCGACCGCGAAACTTGAGGTCTCGCCTCTGGGTCCGCGCTTTATCACTAACTTGTAATTAAATACTTACGCGATTCACTGGCTCCTTCCTAACAGAAATTGTGGGTATTTCAATTAGTTTCCTAAACGATACTTTGTTTGAATTGTGGCTAGGTGTGGTAGGGGGGGGGGGTAGCCCGTGATGCTAAAATAAATGTGGATTTACTCGAGCGTCGCGTCGTCGGGACCTATTAGATTTTGTAGATTAGTTGATAGGAAGAATAAAAGATTCGGTATATAATGTTTCCCCTTTCAGTGGTTGGGAAAGCGTCTAGGTGCACGCTCTCATTTTCATAGACGATTTTTATTACTTCGGCTTGTGGAAATCGGCTGATTGTATTTTTTTGTTATTTTTGCATCATTTCCTTAAAACTAGAAAAAAATCAACCGCCTTCGAGATTCGAAAATGTCAAGATAACTTTTTTTTGCAGCTTTGTAACGCTCCCACTCTCGTACCTAAGTTACGTTCAAATAGTCTGATTTTCTAAATATACTTTTTTTTTGCTCATAATTAACCCACCGTACCTTAATCTGACGTTTTTGAGTACTTCTGACCATCTTTTTTTTTACGCGTGGCTGTATATAAAGGGCTTATATTATATGGTAGAGAGTACTCAGCAGGATGCAAGATGCCTCCGTTATGTTAATCTGATGCGCTCGAGTAAATCCAAAAATCCTCTCTTGGGTTCCCCTGTATGGAGAACACCAAATACGTGTTAAAATATACAGAGTATCGAAAACTTAGCGCTATTATTATATTACCTAAACACAATCCAAAACCAATAACTCTTTTATATTATACTCTTTCACACACTCCATCCATTATTTCTTTGGTCTTCCTCTACTCTTTTTTCCCTCCACATGCATATATCTAACATTCTTCTAGTAATATGGTTCTCTTCCTTCCGCATTAGATACATGACTATACCGTGTCATCCTGTTACTCCTTATTTTTCCTGTTGTATTATACTATACACATATAATATAGTAGTATTTGAAGGAAGCGATGAAATGGAAAAGGACAGATGTCAGGAGCCATTAAGGCGGATGATAATTAAGAGAGACATCGGTTCTGAACGGAAACCATTCATATTTGATGACACAAAGTAGTAAGTTGTTGTACTTACTACGTGGCGTGGGGAATATAGCTGCAATATAAGGCCAGAGATAAACCTATACATTTAGGGGTTAGAGTTCAGGTAAGGTGTCGCTTAGTGTGTGTGTCTGTCTGTTCCACCGTAGCGCTTAAATGGGTGAACCGATTTGAATGCGGTTTTTTTGTTTGAAAGGTGAATTAGTCGGGAGTTCTTAGCTATGTTTGATGAAAATTGGTCGCAAATGGCCGCCGCCACAAAATGGCGGATTACATATTATATTTCACAACTCCCTTAATATGGGTATCAAATGAAAGGGCTTGACTAGTAGAATATCTATGCAAAACCAAGATGGCCGCCGCCACAAAATGGCGCATGTCGGGGGTTTTAAATTTTTTAATTTATACTTGTAAATAGATAAACCTCGATAATCTTGTTAAGTAAAATCATAATATTTTTTCTTGAAAAGTGTTATCAAAATGATTCCCGCACACTACGTATAGGTACGTACGTCTACTATACTTCGTATAGGTACGTCTAGGTAGGTAGAGCAGCTTTAGCTTTCCGCAATACGCTTCCTAGATTATTAACCTGATATTGGCAGCGCATTAGACGACCCTCGAGATAGACAGGCGGCGATTAGTGCACGATAACATGCTGCTGGTTAAATGTTAGCCTATTAATTAACTAAGGGCCAGTTGCGTGACAGGCGCAACAGTCAGATAACGGTTAAGGTTAAATTTTAAGAAATTATTTCCCCATTTCTTAGTGGATTTTAAAAACGTATGATTCCGTGTGGACGAAGTCGCGGGCATCTTTTATTTAGATATTTTTAAAGCTTTTTAAAGCTTTCATCCCCAAAGGGGATTCCCTTCAAGGGGAATTTTCATCCCCATCAAAAATACATGCGGATGAAGTCTCGGGGATCACCAAGTTCTAAATAAGGTAACAGAAATCGTATTTACTGCTCCTTAATAACTTAATAATGGGACAGAATTTTTGCGATTTCTAGCTTCTCATCCATAATATTCACGCCTTCACGTATTATCGTTATCGAGCATCCGAAGCGACGTAAATTGAACCGTAACGCTATGCGAATATGTCTGTCCCTACAATAATGAGAATGTTTCCACGGGTTTATTTCATCGGGTCTGTTATCTGCAACCCATCTTCCCTTTTTGTTCCTTTCGGATGACGCGGGCTAATGGAATCGTCTGTTGTACCGGGCGCGATTATTTCCCTTTTATACTCACTGTTTCACATCGTTGTTATTTTGATCCGTTTTAAATGATACTGTGATGAGGGAAAATGGATTTGGTGTTCAATTTACGAACCTGAATTCAAAAAGACTTAAATGTTTTTAGCTGGTAAGCTTTCACGCCAAAGTTTGATGGTTCCAATAAAGGTAACTAATTATACCACGTACCCTTTTACGACCCTTTAATATAGGATTTCTTAACCTGTGTTCCATAGACCCCTGATGGGTCTGTGTAAGTAACGCTGGGGGTCCAATGGCGAGCCTGCCTAACATAATGCATATCTATACTAATATAATAAAGCGGAAGAGTTTGTTTGTTTGAACGCGCTAATCTCAGGAACTACTGGACCGATTTCAAAAATTCTTTCACCGTTGGATATGTAAGTGATCCCTGAGTGCTATAAGGCTATGTATTATGTAGGTACCACGGGCGAAGCTGGGGCGGACCGCTAGTTTAATATAAAAGTTGGTATGTTGTGAGTAAGTAAATACTTTTTACAATTCGAGTTCTAATCCAGCATAGATACCTAAGCAGCAGCAACTGTCGCTCTAACTATTCACATGTAAAGTTGAATTGGAAACAATAAAAGCTGGTAAAATCTAAACCTTATTTTTTTTAAATTTTCGGATAGGGATAGAGCCCCTGCGGCTCTTTGAAATTTTGAGAGTGGTCCATGACTAGAAAAAAGTTAAGAAACCCTGCTTTAATATAGGTATAACATTTTATTCTGCTACAATTACAAGAAATAATTAAATTGAGACACGCTAAGTAGCAGATAGTAACAAGTATAAATTGAAAATTAAAAAACCCCCGACATTCGCCATTTTGTGGCGGCGGCCATCTTGGATTTGCAATAGTCCTATTCTACTAGTCAAGCCCTTTCATTTGATACCCATATTAAGGGAGTTGTGAAAAAATATGTAATCCGCCATTTTGTAGCGGCGGCCATCTTGGACCGATTTTCATCAAAAATAGCTAACAACACTCTCGACTTATTCACCTTTCAAACAAAAAAAACCGCATTCAAATCGGTCCACCCGTTTGAGCGCCACAGGGGAACAGACAGACACACACACACACACAGACACGTTAAACTTATAACATCACGCCGTTTTTGCGTCGCGGGTTAAAAAACAAATAACCTACATTTCATTCAGTCAGTGTCCTCAAAGTTGGGAACTGTGTCGCGCGCCCATCGAGGCGTTCACCGCGACTCAGACTCACTCACACTCGATTTGATACATTCAGTGAGCCGGCGAACTGAAAACATGAAACTTGCCAACGTTTCACTGAAACCATATGCATGTTTACATCAATCAAATGACGTGTCCGTGTTAGTTTTTTTTCTATTAATAAAATACTCACAACTCGTATATTAATATAATTGTTACTTATATTTCTAAGAAATCTTAGATACGGTTTAATGAATTCTTAGAAAACAAAGTGAGTGAAAAAGAATATTCGGAAAAGCCGGCCAAGTGCAAGTCGGACTCGCGCACGAAGAGTTCCGTATCATTATCTATAAAAACGGCAAAAAAATCACGTTTGTTGCATAGGAGCCCCCTTAAATATTCATTTAATTCTGCTTTTTAGTATTTTTTGTTGTAGCGGCAACAGAAATACATCATCTGTGAAAATTTCAACAGACTAACTATCACGGTTCATGAGATACAACCTGGTGAAAAACGGACAGACAGACGGACAGAGGAGTCTTAGTAATAGGGTCCAGCTGTTTTACCCTTTGGATACAGAACCCTAAAAAAACCTTATTGACAGGATGGAGCCTTTGAAGTGTAATTTTTGAGATTTTTCGACGTCAACTTTAAATGATATTTTAAAACGCTAGGTACCTACTATTGATTTTATTTCATTTACTTACATGTAATTAGCATGTAAGTAATACATTTAATAATAATTTACCTAAAGGTGTCATAATGTATAAATAAATGATTATTAATTTCATACAAGATAACATACTGTACTGAACATTTGTTTCACATCAAAAGCAAAGTGTTTTCCAATTTTAAACAAACGAACCCGAACTGGACGTGTTCCGTAAATAGCCGAAGTAACCCGAAAACTTCCGAAAATAAACGAACGCACGCTCGCACGACCGACGTAATTCTTGACCCTATTTCAAAAATGTCTTAAGTTCTTTAAATAGAATACGGTGACCATGCATGTTATTAACTGCGGTTAGCTTTGTTCTAACCAAAAATAATAGGAGTTTCTTGCAAGTAATTTAAATATGTCCACGAGTGGATTATAACAGAATACTGTCTTGTGCCATAGTCCGTGTTAAAGCGAATTGTATGAAATCGTTCGTTCACTTAGTAAGAGGTCTCACAATTCAGATTTCAGATGGAGGGTGGGCATTCAAGCATCTTTTTAACCCCTGACGCGAAAACGACGGTGTATTATAATTTTGACGTATCTGTGTCTGTCTGTTCCACCGTAGCGCTCAAACGGTCAGATTTGAATGCGTTTTTTTTTTTTGTTAGAAAGGTGAATTAGTTGGGAGTGTTCTTAACTATGTTTGATGAAAATCGGTCCAAGATGGCTGCCGCCACAAAATGGCGGATTATATATTTTTGCACAACTCCCGCAATATGGGTATCAAATGAAAGGGCTTGACTAATGGAATAGCACTATGCAAATTCAAGATGTCTGCTACCACAAAATGGCGAATGTTGGGGGTTTTTTAAATTTATCCTTTTGAGCACAACGTGTATTGGTTTTTTCCACTATGTGTCCTGCCCATTGACACTTTGTCACATTGCGACTTTTCGAGCTATGTCAGCTAGGTACTCTCGTTCTACAAATTCCTTATTTCTGTTTATAAAGTAATCCCTAAATAGTCGTAGTAACTAGAGCGGGATGTTCAAATTATTGAACTTTATTTAGTTTAGAGATTGTGTATAGTCCGTTCGGTAACATAGTGTTGGTACAGGCGCAGGCGCTCTTAGTATTCTGCTTTTATTTTTATTTATTTTTTCTGTTTATAATTTTTTTTTTCTATTTTAACGGCATCTCAGAATAGTCTGCCGATCCGCATTTGGCCAGCGTGGTAGACTATGGTTAAAATCCTTCTCATTTTGAGAGAAGTCCCGTCATAATATTATATTTTATGTTTATGGTTATATTGTAATAAAATACGAATATAAAAAAATATAAAAAGGAAAGAGAATTTTAGGAAAAAATATGAGTAGGTATAAAACGCCAAAACCCCTTGTGCCTGTACACCCCGCGCGGCATTTTTTGATGTCACCGGCGTTGTCTTTGGCAAAACGCCGCGCGGCGTATTCGGCGACACACAAAGGTGACCGTAAGAAAACGAACAGACTTTACAACAGAATTAGCCACCTTGACCTTACTTGTTTAAGTTAGCCAAATTGTTATTTTATATGGGTAATTAAATATTGGAATTATTACGTGTCGAAAAGCTTATTAGTAGCAAAAGCTCTGGAGCAACTTCAACAATATTTATCAATACTATAGACACCAACACCTGCAATCCTTTCTGTAATTTCGATCGGCAAATCTAGGTAAGCTAGGTCTAAAATATTGTATAGAATTTAAACTATCAATTATGCCTGAAATTGGCTTACAGTTATGTAGGTAATAGGTATTGCATCAGTAATGGCGTTAACTTTTTAATCTAAATTATTTTTGAAGCGAAGTTTGTTCATGAATGTTGGGACCGGGACTGAAATGAATAAATTGATAATGAGCAAAAGGAATGAACGAACATGGCGATGAAATGTTGTTGCTTCACTTTTTCCATGTATTTTTATGAGAGACTTTTCGTGGATTGAACCATTTAAAAATGTATTAATAATTTAAATGACTTAATACATAATAAGTATGATGTTATTGCTAAAATAGCGTTTATTCTCAGGAAGTAGCGGGACCGATTTAAAAAATATTATATCAATATTTTAATATTTTCTCGGTTGAAACTGTATTGGTAGATTTATTTGACGATTCTAAAGCACTTGTGTAAAATTTATTTGAATAAAAATCTTTTTCGTCCAATATCTAAAATTTGAGCAAAAAAAAAAAGCCGAAAAAAAAAACAATTTAAACTCGTACTGTATAGAGTATAAGGTATTTTTGTTTTCCGAGTTTAATTACTTTTTTAATGTCGCCGTATTACATCGACGGGAAAATGCAAATGCCTAATTGTAATTTCTCGTCGTATCCTGTCTGTTCGTGACTCCCGCAGTTCGCATAAAGCCTCACTTCGGTGCTGGCTTAAATTTTCTCATCAATATTAATGAATTGCCATTGCATGTACCAAAAAGCAACTACCTCTCCTCGATATAGAAGCTATAGATCGACCAGAATCTCATGAAGAATAGGGAAATGAAATTCCAAGGTTAGCAACACTACGGCTGCCCTAGCGATAAACAAAGTAACTGACATTTTTTGTGAAATTGACTTTTTGCATTAACAAAAGTTTTATGTCAAGTAGTTTTTTACCACAGTTTTTAATTAATAACTTGAACCGTTTACTGAAATTTAAATTGCCCAAACAAAGTATCTGCACTCACTAACCCGGAATATAAATGCAAAAACCAAGTAAACAACAAGCACAACACAAAAACAAAGTAATTGGATGTTGATTACTTTGTTTTTGTATTTAAAATGCAGTTGCTTGATTTTTCGTTTCGTGAAACGATCTCAGGTAAGGTGTTCTGAATGTAATTACTTTGTTTATCACTAGGGCAGCCGAGTTAACCTAGTGTTGCTTACTACAAAATTTAATTTCTCTATTTTTCATGAGATTCTGGTCGATCTATACGAACAACGGTCCTATTTGTCAAAATGTCAGACCACATTCGGTCTTAAAATACTGAGGTGTCATTTTATGAAGGTATCCGCTTTTTCATGCAAAATGATGCTGATACATTTACCCATCGTCCTAATTGATTTATGATCGTACGGTCAAACCATACAATTTCTTCGTGCGATCAAAACAAACATATGAGAATCCCTTAAGAATGTCCTGTGGAAGATCGCAAGTCATCGCGCGTTCGCTGAACTAATTTTCATCGTACGACGAAATCTCATCGTGTGGTCGTACGATGGTTAGCCAGTCAGTCAGTCAGACATCTACTAAATATTAAAGTTTTCAAAAAAAAGAGAAAAACTATTTTGGGAAGCAAAATCGCACGAAATTGATGAAAATGGAATGTCTGAAAAAGAAACTGTCAACAGCAAATGTAGAAAATTGCATCTCTGCGATTGGATATCGTGGCCGAAGTTCAGTCAGGAGACAATTATTAAAATTACTTACCTTCCCAAAAATATTAAATATTTATAGAGTCAAAAATATAGAATAGATTAGAATAGAATAGAAAAGTTTTTATTCAAATAAACTTTTACAAGTACTTTTGAATCGTCAATTGAATCTACCACAGGTTCGGAATGCAGTTCCAGCCGAGAAGAACCTGCAAGAAACTCGGCGGTTGCTCTTTTTAAAAATAACATTCATTTATTATTATTAATGTACATGATTGAAATGCCGTCTCGCGCATTGCTGGAACGAGTTAAATCCAAGCTTTTTTATCGTTTATATAATCTTCAATTGTATAATAAGCTTTTTTTACGACCATACTTTTAATAGAGTTCTTAAACTTGTGTTTAAAGGCAAGTCTAAGACATATTTTTTATTCAGATAAACTTTTACAAGTGCTTTTGAATCGACAAATGAATCTACCACTGGTTCGGAATGGTGCTTACAATTCTACACATGTTAAGAAGGGCAGACAAAAGTAGCTCCATTTTCGACGGCGGCACCCGTTCACGAGCATGACGCATGATCCAGCCATTGCTTCGCTCAACCATATTTGAGGGAACGTAACAACCCGCACCACACGAGACCACCACAGAAATGTTTAAAGAGAGCGTGACATACTTAGGCTACCCATGATTAAAGCATCGAATTGAACACCAATAATCAAATACTCATTTTAAGACATGACTTAAATTTTCTTAGATTGTTTCCAAGCTATAGAATATATTATAGAGCTTTTATCATTTCTTGTTGCGAAAATGTATTCAATGTTTTGGCAGAGTATGTGTTTGTATCTGTGGTGTTGCATCGAGGCCTGTCTTCTGCTAGTCGTGTTGCTTGTTGGTACGGGAAGGTATAGGGCACGCGTTATGTACACAGCAAAAACATTTTTTTATAAAAGCTAATTATACTAGCGGCACGCTATGATGGCCGGTTTGACACATTACAATAGTGATGTGGAATGTCAATTTATTCTCGAACAAAAAACAATTAAGTTTTGTTTTTGTACCTGATTAAATAGGTTTAATAAAATAAAAATGTATATGTTTATTTAATTTATTTGAACGAACTGAATATTTGAACGAAAATGAATATACATACTTTATATGCACACAAGAAACATATGAATACAAAAGATACCAAAAAAGGTGCCACAAAAGGCCATAATTAATCAGATTCGTCCATACTACTATTTTCACTGTCGTCACTGCTATCATCACATACATTAATAATTATATGTTCGTTTTCTATAATATTATCTATTTTCACATCTCTTTCATAATCTTCCCTTATTAATTTAACAGTTCTATTCACAACCTTTTCCCAGTCTCCTTTAGTCACATGTTCACAAGCTTCTTCTAATAATTTTAGCATTTTTTTTGTGGTAAATGGGGGTTCTGTATTGTGTCTTGCAGCATATCCCTTAATTTGAGCCCACACCAACTCAATCGCATTATACTCACAATGGTAAGGCGGTAACCGTATAACTCTGTGCCCATGTTCTAATGCTATTTCGTCAATGACGTATCGGATCTTGGTTGGTTTGTTTTCTTTTAAAAGACGTACTAATTCCGCTTTTAACATATTCATGTTTGCATCTACGCCATTTTTACGAAGCCATGCGACGATATCAGCTTTCTTTTGGGATTGGGCAGGTGGCTTGTCAATTTGCATCGAGTGGTATGGGGCGTTGTCCATAATTATAATAGATGGTTCAGGGAGGCTACACAACATTGAGGTAAACCATTCAGTAAACTTTTCTCCATTCATGTCTTCATGATAGTCTCCAGTGGTTTTTGACGCAAAAGCCATGAGAGAACCTTCGACAAACCCGTTGATGGTTCAGGCGTGACAAATTATAAGTCGCGATCCTTTTCCTACAGGAACTTTGGAAGTAGATGCTGCTGTGTCATCGTTCCAAGAACGGCCTACAGTATGGTTAGCATTAAGCCATGTTTCATCCAAGAACACAACATTTTGCCAATTTTTGATTTCTTTCACTTGCCGTAAAAAAGTATACCTTGCCATCGCTATATCAAATCTTTCCATCAATATTTTGCGTTTGTTACATTTTTTGTATCGAAATCCAATGGTCTTCAAAATCTTCGTTAAAGAACTTTCCCCACCGAAGAATAATCCAGCTTCCTTCAGTGAATGCACCAACTTTTTTCTTGTTGGATACTCCTTCTGTAAATAGTAGCCGTAAACATGTCTTCGGATAGCATCGGCATCAAAGCTATCGATGCCTACGACTGGTTTTGCTCGTTTTCTCTTTTTTGGTGTGTGAAGTTTATTTTCTTCTGTGCCAGTCTCGCCATATTTTTTTTTAGTTATCCGTCTAACAGTTCGTTGTCCAATATTAAGCGCATCAGCTACGCGTTCAACCACTGACGTTATAGGTAAAATTGGCCCTCCATTTTGAGCTTCACGATCGAAATAGTTACGAAGGCGTATTACGAACTCACGTGTCTGACTATTTAGAACAGTTCTCTGCGTACGTTCGGTCATATCGACGAAATCCACAACAAAGGGCTTGAACAGAGTCCAAATTAACGAGCAAGGGTCAACAGTAATGCAGTATCAATATTTGAAATCCAAAGCCAGGTCAAAACTATATCACAATCGCATTGCACTGACAGTTTATACTTTTCGAAGCAACGTCAATTCGAAACTGCTTTGTTTTGCATTGAGCATTGACGCGAGTTTGCCGGAGGTAGTAGTTGTGCTAGCCAGCGATCCTATGTGACGATCGTATTAGATTCCATTTTTAAAAATTTATTGATATTTTTTTGCGATTTCAGAGGTTTGTCCACATAGTGAAAATTGTTCATATTCACAAGTACATTCACCCCTTAAATGGTGCAAACTGATTTTTCTACACTTGTATACATTTAAGAAATCAATTTAATAAATAAATTTTGAGTCCTAAACCTAAAACTACATTCGATAAAATTTATGAATCTCTGCACATCACTATCGTCAATAAAGTAATACAATTATTTCCTTCAAAGTCGTTATCAATTAATACGGAACTTCATGAGCGGACAAACGTCAAACCGGCCATCATAGCGTGCCGCTAGAGTAATTATTACAAAACGAAAATTGAAAGACCAGTTTAATTACAATATTTTTTTTTTTAATTTTTCAACGGAAATGAATGCCTGTGTACAGTGTACCGTAATCAGAATCTAAGTTAATCTGCGTAATTTATAAAAACAGTCAAGTGCGAGTGGAGCCTCGCTCTATTAGGGTTCCGTAGAGGAAATGCGGTTGGTTATTTCTCCATACAAACGCTCTCGCGTGTTTTCTCCCTGGTTTATGATCCTAAAGCAATGACTTTTTACAGTAAAATAAATATCAACCTCTTCTATGTCCCTATGTTTTCTTTTTTGAAGATACATTCTTTTTATAAGCACTAGAACCGTTACAAAATGCTCAAAATTGCCTATTTTAGATCGCTTTCAACATAGACCTAATGTACAAAGACAACTAATAATGAAAAAAGCAAAACATAGGGACACAGTATATATCCTTTATATTCAGTTTACGAAATATCTTTTAAATTGGTCCAATATTGGAGGAGGAAATCCTGGAGAGCCAAACCTCGAATTATGACTTTTTAATTACGGCTATTGAATCGGACCTGCAGTTGTCCTTATTGCACGAATTTGAGACGCGGGACGGTCGAATGCGACAACGATAGTTTTTTCAAATACCTAATTTTCAAAAGTCTCTCCGACCGCATTTCCTCTTAAACTAGATAGACGTCGTAAGTAGAATTTTCTATTCCATCACCTGGCACCCCAACGTCTTGCGGTTGTTCGAACTATTTTCCCCGCCCATTGCCACTCTAGCATCTTCTCATTTCTGATTTCATCACACAAAAATACTTTTGATTATAAAATATCTAGTACACTTTAGGGTATTGTTGGCGTTTATTTATAACATTTACATAATATTTTATAAAAAATCTCTATACAAGGGAAGTAGTTAATGTTTGTCAAGTTTTTATTTCTTATCCGACAAGGCTGTCATAATATCCGAATGGATAAAAGACTCCAATAAAAAATAAAGAGAAAGTTTTTGTTTTGATTTAAATATTTCAGTTTTTTATAATTAATTAATTTTAATTTAGATTGAATGTACATTTTAACTTAGAATGTTTCATTAAAATATTATATATTGTTAATTTTTATAAAAATTACTTATAAAAATAAATCCTTGCCACCCTACACTACTGGTAATTCAGTAACGTATTAAAGCGCGTGTGCGCGCAACGGAACCAAACGAAATACATATTTCAATGCGGTTTTATGTAATTCTATAAACAGATCGCCTTCCCGAAATACATCCAGCCAGTTTACCTTTACAATAAAAAAATGGAAAAGAAGCATTTATTTATGGAGGATTTTTCACTTGCCAAATAGATACCTACCTGACAATCTTTAATTGACCAGCGGAAAATTCGGCAGTTGTTCTTTTCACAAATTTTTGTTACTTTACTTTAGTTACATATCACTACATAGTATAAAACAAAGTCGCTTTCTCTGTCTCAATGAATGCATAAATCTTTAAAACTACGCAACGGATTTTGATGCGGTTTTTAGGGTTCCGTACCCGAAGGGTAAAAACGGAGCCCTATTAATGTCACTCGGCTGTCTGTCTGTCTGTCTGTCTGTCTGTCTGTCTGTCTGTCTGTCTGTCTGTCTGTCTGTCTGTCCGTCTGTCCGCCGGTCACAGGTCTCTAGCTCGCAGACGAAATGAGTTACAAACCTGAAATTTTGGTATTTAGTGTAAAACGTTAACCCAAAATCAAATATTGAATTGGAAATTGAATTAAATTATTTTTCAGGGGGGCTCCCATACATGAAAAAGGAGCCGGAAAAAAAATTTTTTTTCTTCACCCTAGCTTGTGGGGTATCATTATTTAGAGCTCATTAAGTAGAGTACAAATATATATTTTTTAATTTTTATCTCAAAAAATAAGGGAATGGGAGGCCATCAAAGTTGTCAGTTTTAGACCATTTTTGTGACGGGGGCTATCTCAAAAACTAAACTAGTTGGGAATATGATATTTCAGTATATTATGTACTATATGCTCTATTTAAACAACAAATACTGAAAACAACGATTTATTAAATAGTTTATAAGCTGTGACCAAAATAAACGATCATTTTTTTGGGTTTTTCTTTCACGGTTTGTTGCGATGTCTAGCTCGGAAATTAAATATTTCTTAGACCCAAAATATTATATTGTTCATAATTATGTACGGAACCCTGAAAGAGCGAGGCCCAAATCGCACTTGGCTGATTTTTTTTAATAGATAGAGTGATTCAAGAGGAAGGTTTGTAAGTAGAAAAATTGGACCCGGTAGGTAGCGCTAATATCGGTATGCAAGCGGGCAGGACGACGTCTGCCGGGTCCGCTAGTACTTATATTATAAGAATACATTGGTACGTAATAGCATACCTTTAGGTACTAGTTATTATTCTGTGGTAATAGAGAGGAAGATTCTCTTGATCGCGCCCTATACAAACGAACACAGACACATACCTACATTAGATCTGTCTGTGGTTTGTCAGGTTTTCGTAAAAAAAACTAGTTTAAAAATAATCGTTGTACAATTATTACTCGGGAGCGCTCGAGAAATGAAATTAGGATATATGATTTATTTGAAATACGAGTGAAGCTTCGACTTGTGTGTCCTTCGATATCCTATAACCTAGTTAGAACATGGTCGGAACGTTGAAATAACACTACTCTAGCGGCACGCTATGATGGCCGGTTTGACGTTTGTCCGCTCATGAAGTTCCGTATTAATTGATAACGACTTTGAAGGAAATAATTGTATTACTTTATTGACGATAGTGATGTGCAGAGATTCATAAATTTTATCGAATGTAGTTTTAGGTTTAGGACTCAAAATTTATTTATTAAATTGATTTCTTAAATGTATACAAGTGTAGAAAAATCAGTTTGCACCATTTAAGGGGTGAATGTACTTGTGAATATGAACAATTTTCACTATGTGGACAAACCTCTGAAATCGCAAAAAAATATCAATAAATTTTTAAAAATGGAATCTAATACGATCGTCACATAGGATCGCTGGCTAGCACAACTACTACCTCCGGCAAACTCGCGTCAATGCTCAATGCAAAACAAAGCAGTTTCGAATTGACGTTGCTTCGAAAAGTATAAACTGTCAGTGCAATGCGATTGTGATATAGTTTTGACCTGGCTTTGGATTTCAAATATTGATACTGCATTACTGTTGACCCTTGCTCGTTAATTTGGACTCTGTTCAAGCCCTTTGTTGTGGATTTCGTCGATATGACCGAACGTACGCAGAGAACTGTTCTAAATAGTCAGACACGTGAGTTCGTAATACGCCTTCGTAACTATTTCGATCGTGAAGCTCAAAATGGAGGGCCAATTTTACCTATAACGTCAGTGGTTGAACGCGTAGCTGATGCGCTTAATATTGGACAACGAACTGTTAGACGGATAACTAAAAAAAAATATGGCGAGACTGGCACAGAAGAAAATAAACTTCACACACCAAAAAAGAGAAAACGAGCAAAACCAGTCGTAGGCATCGATAGCTTTGATGCCGATGCTATCCGAAGACATGTTTACGGCTACTATTTACAGAAGGAGTATCCAACAAGAAAAAAGTTGGTGCATTCACTGAAGGAAGCTGGATTATTCTTCGGTGGGGAAAGTTCTTTAACGAAGATTTTGAAGACCATTGGATTTCGATACAAAAAATGTAACAAACGCAAAATATTGATGGAAAGATTTGATATAGCGATGGCAAGGTATACTTTTTTACGGCAAGTGAAAGAAATCAAAAATTGGCAAAATGTTGTGTTCTTGGATGAAACATGGCTTAATGCTAACCATACTGTAGGCCGTTCTTGGAACGATGACACAGCAGCATCTACTTCCAAAGTTCCTGTAGGAAAAGGATCGCGACTTATAATTTGTCACGCCGGAACCATCAACGGGTTTGTCGAAGGTTCTCTCATGGCTTTTGCGTCAAAAACCACTGGAGACTATCATGAAGACATGAATGGAGAAAAGTTTACTGAATGGTTTACCTCAATGTTGTGTAGCCTCCCTGAACCATCTATTATAATTATGGACAACGCCCCATACCACTCGATGCAAATTGACAAGCCACCTGCCCAATCCCAAAAGAAAGCTGATATCGTCGCATGGCTTCGTAAAAATGGCGTAGATGCAAACATGAATATGTTAAAAGCGGAATTAGTACGTCTTTTAAAAGAAAACAAACCAACCAAGATCCGATACGTCATTGACGAAATAGCATTAGAACATGGGCACAGAGTTATACGGTTACCGCCTTACCATTGTGAGTATAATGCGATTGAGTTGGTGTGGGCTCAAATTAAGGGATATGCTGCAAGACACAATACAGAACCCCCATTTACCACAAAAAAAATGCTAAAATTATTAGAAGAAGCTTGTGAACATGTGACTAAAGGAGACTGGGAAAAGGTTGTGAATAGAACTGTTAAATTAATAAGGGAAGATTATGAAAGAGATGTGAAAATAGATAATATTATAGAAAACGAACATATAATTATTAATGTATGTGATGATAGCAGTGACGACAGTGAAAATAGTAGTATGGACGAATCTGATTAATTATGGCCTTTTGTGGCACCTTTTTTGGTATCTTTTGTATTCATATGTTTCTTGTGTGCATATAAAGTATGTATATTCATTTTCGTTCAAATATTCAGTTCGTTCAAATAAATTAAATAAACATATACATTTTTGTTTTATTAAACCTATTTAATCAGGTACAAAAACAAAACTTAATTGTTTTTTGTTCGAGAATAAATTGACATTCCACATCACTATTGTAATGTGTCAAACCGGCCATCATAGCGTGCCGCTAGTGTAGGTATAAATGTATGTACCACAAATCTGCTCCGTAAGCTAAATCGAAGTAAATTCCGTAACGTGGCAACCTCGAGCCGTAATCCGGAAAATATTTGATGTGTTCGGAACTCCGGAGTCCGGACTGCGCCAGCGAGAGGTTTTCCTGAGCAAACGCTTTTATCGAGCAAATACATGAACACGACAGCGCGTCGACTTTTATAAGAGGGTTGGAAAACGATTCTACGTCGAGTGGTTACAAAAAGACTGTCAATTTTATTTCAAACATGCGCTGATAACGCGCTTAGTACTTATAAAATAAAAAATTAAAAAACCTCTGACATTCGCCATTTTGTGGTGGCGGCCATTATGGATTTGCACAGTGCTGTTCTACTAGTCAAGCCCTTTCATGATATCCATATTCAGGGAGTTGAAAAAATTTGTAATCCGTCATTTTGTGGCGGCGGCCATCTTGGACCGATTTTCATCAAACATAGCTAAGAACACTCCCGACTAATTGACCTTTCAAACAAAAAAACTGAATTCACATCGATTCACCCGTTTGAGCGCTATGGTGGAACAGACACACACACACACATACACGTCAAACTTATGACACCCCATCGTTTTTGCGTCCGGGGTTAAAAAGAAAGAGTGTAAATTTTTTCCAAATTGCTGATGTTTGATTTTAGATTTAAAAAAAAATTCTGGGATAAAAAGTAGCCTATATAGCCGTTGCCGGGATGCACGCTGTCTCTGGGCCAGATTTCATCAAATTCAGTTCATCGGCTAGCTCGTAATTTTCATTATTACCTTACCTTTTTGTAGACCACATATTATTATTCATCCTAAGGCGAACGTAACGTAAAGTGAAAGGTATTTTTTAAATTACGTAAAGAATCCTTAATAATCCCGGCATAATGTAGCCTAGTTCACTCGTTCTATAGTCCTCTACTAGACTATTAAAGTTCCGTTAAAATCAGTTCAGTCGTTCCAAAAATTAGCATACATAATATAAGTATATACAGGGAAACAAAAAAACGTATGTTTGAGTTACGCTATCGTTAAAATAATAATCATAAGATCCAAAATAAGATCTTAACTATTATTATAATACTTAGGTATACTTAAACATTACTGAACTTAGCCGCCGAGTTTCTTACAGGTTCTTCTCGGTTGGAACAGCATTCCGAACCTGTGGTAGATTCAACTGACGATTCAAAAGTAAGTAGGTACTTGTAAAAGTTTATTTGAAAAAACTTTTTTATTCTATTGTATTAAAAACAATAAGAGGCAGAGTCATTAGAAATCACAATACAGACATTTTATTTATTTCTACAGTTTTTGCCCACGCATTTTCCCGCGTGAAGTTTCTTACAACTTTAGCTTGCGGTTTCGGTGATCTGGTCGAAGAACTTCCGAAGAAATCTACACAGATCGGCCATTTTCCTTTCAATTTCATCTCAGAGACAGCGATACAATAGAATAAATGAAAAATATGTTCTTTTTACAACAATGCCCGGAGCGTTTTCTCTACTTACCTACTTAATACATTATTCCGGGCAAGTCGCGGCCTTTTTCCGTCGCAAAAGGTTATTTCCCGTCACTTTATAACCATTTCCCTTATATTTATTGGGTGGAATAGATATACTTACCCTGTAACAAAAGCTATGTAATTTAAAACATAAACTTCATCATCATCATGATCAACCCATTACCGGCTCACTACAGAGCGCGGGTCTCCTCTCAGAGTGAGAAGGGTTTTGGCCATAGTCTACCACGCTGGCCAAGTGCGGATTGGCAGACTTCACACACTTTTGAGAACGTTATGGAGAACTCTCAGGCATGCAGGTTTCCTCACGATGTTTTCCTTCACCGTTAAAGCAAGTGATATTTAAATACTTAAAACGCACATAACTCCGAAAAGTTAGAGGTGCGTGCCCGGGATCGAACCCACGACCTCCGAATAGAAGTCGGTCGTCCTAACCACTAGGCTATCACAGCTTTTTTGAACATAAACTTACTTATGCTAAACTTACTTATGCTAAACTTATGCTAAACTCTTCTCTGAGTTTCTTGCTGGTTCTTCTTGGTTGAAATTCATTCATTCCGAATCCGAATTCCGGATTTGCACAAAGACTTTGAAGGACTTTATTCACACATTCGAACACATGGTTTGCTTACCGGCCATACATACCTACTGCACATACGCACAGACACGCACAATACGCACAACCTAACATATTTTTTTGGTTGTGCGTATTGTGCGTATAAAATACGTTACGATATTGTAATGACCTCTGCCACTTAATGTGTTCAAACAAGTGTTCAATTAATGTTTATGCTATTGTGCGCGCCGGGGTAACAATAAATGGGCTTTGATACATGTAAGTATAATATGTAGGTACGCTTTTTATAAGCTCCTCATATTGATAGCGCTTGAGTTATATCACGTTATATACCAATTGGTCGGCTTATATTTTATCCGACGGCTTTTATTTTGAGTGCGTTATTTACGTACCCATTCATTGCTAATACCTAATCGATCTATGAGCCTCTTAAATTTTTATTTTGTTTCAAATAGATCGATTTAATTTTATGAAGTAATTGCAATGTTTATTGCGGGTTCTCTCTTCTTGCGTAGTGTGTTCTTCATTTTTATGGTTCCGTACCCAAAGGGTAAAAACCTTAGCTTACAAACCTTTCGGCTTAAGTGTCACGCGTTTAAAATTCTCTCCATTTTTATACAGAACGGTGTGCAAGTGTCGCGGTCGTGGTTGCGTGTCGCGATCGCTTGTCTCGGTCGGGTTTCGCGGTCTCGGTCGCGTCTCGCGGTTTCGTCCCTCATATTCCACATCAAACGTACCCCAAAGCGCTAACCCTGATCTATCGTATAGCTATAAAATTAACCGAAAATTCATAAAACGTCACGCAAACTACAAAATTACCTTCCAACATATCAACACAGCGACCGCGTAATCGTTACACGTTCTCTTTTGTTATTACATTTTATGTAAACAATACTATGCAGGCCGGTGGCGTCGGATTTAGAAAACACTTGCAATTTCTCGGGAAAATTGTAACAATTGGCGCGCGGCCAGCGCCGTGAGTTGACGCGCTGAAAGCACTAGCTAATATCAATAATATTCGCGATTAAACGACTTCTGAAATAACCGGGAACCTTGCGACATTGACGTAACAATTGTAACGTAGAGCTGCACGTATGTCTCGCCTCATCGGTAGCGAATGGGGCACGGTTGGAACCAGTATAAATTAAAAATTTAAAAAACCCCCGACGTCCGCCATTTTGTGGCGGCAGCCATCTTGGATTTGCATAGTGCTATTCTAATAATCCAGCCCTTTCATTTGATACCCATATTAAGGGAGTTGTGAAAAAATATGTAATCCGCCATTTTGTAGCGGCGGCCATCTTGGATCGCTTTTCATCAAACATGCTAACAACACTCCCGACTAATTCACCTTTCAAACAAAAAAAAACCGCATTCAAGTCGGTCCACCCGTTTGAGTGCTACAGGGGAACACACACACACACACACACACACACAAACACATACACACACACACACACACTCACGCACGCACACACGCACGCACACACGTACGTACACACACACACACACACACACACACACACACACACAGAGAGAGAGAGAGAGAGAGAGACACGTCAAACTTATAACACCCCGTCGTTTTTTTTTTTCTGAATTGTCAACCTCAGTGCTGAGGGTCGCGATCTGTGTCATGAATCATCTTAAGATGGTCTTCCACTTGGATCTGTCTTCGGCATTGTGGAGAGCAGCGTGGACAGATGTACCGAGTGCGGTGATGACCAGAGTGCTTAGTCTCAGTTTGGAGCGCTCCAAAACTTTATAGTATACTATAAGTATACTATTGATCGAATCACTGACTTCATAGTAAAATGGACCTAAAATAAAAGTCTTTGGGTTCATTTTGCTCTGAAGTAATTTGTGATTCGATCAATAGTATACTTATAGTATACTTTTAGTGTTGGAGCGCTTCAAACTGAGACTAAGCACACTGGTCGGACCAACGCATGGGGCTACGTCCTCTTGGTATCTTCCCTTCAACCTTGCCCGTGACTAAGAGTTTTTCTAAATTTCCAGGGCTGAAAATTGGTAAACAATTAAATATCAAAAATTGAATTAATGCGACCTCATATCTATGTACCTACCTACCTCCTACTTACCTACATCCTACCTGCCTGTCGCTGCATAGGAAAAATTTTGTACGATTTTTAAATTTTAACATTCACAGGAAAAAGTTACATTTTATTGTCCTGTTAATATTTTCGGAATACGTTCTACTTACCTACATCGTACCTGCCTGTCGCTGCATACGAAAAATTTTGTACGATTTTAACATTCACAGGAAAAAGTTAACATTGTCCTGTTAACATTTTCGGAATATGCGTATTTTAGACCCTTAGGCCTCTTGTTCAGAGAACGGTTTCTTAACCGTACGCTACGGGCTACGGCGTGCTTGCCGCGCCGCCTTATTTGGCTGGCTTTAACTATAAAGTCACATATTAGTGATAGGTCATAGGACCGACGGCTTAACGTGCTCTCCAAGACACGGGGGTGAAACATCGCCAGCTACCAACTTCGGGCTGGTACTAAGGATCTCTTAGAAAAACTCAGTACCTGACAATTTTTGAAATAGACCCAGGACCTCGCGATACACAGTCGTATAAACAGCGGCACGAAAATCGAGCGCTGACCTTCAAGTGCGCGCAGCGTCGTACGAGTGAGCGGGACACAATACGATTGGAGAGCCAATCTGCGCTTACCAGGGATCCGCGAGAGCTAATCACTAATCAGTGCTTACGAGCGATCCCTACGCCCTCCCCGCGACCCCCTCACCAACCGAGATACGTCATTTTCGACTTCTGCGCATTGAAGGTCAGCGCTCGAGTTTCGTGCCGCTGGCTATATACGCTAACTACTAGACCGACGAGGCTATTAAATATTTACGCAGCAGTGGCCCGTGTGATAAATGTGCAAACTTAATAACAACGGGCGTTGAGTTGGTAGCTGGAATTACGTTGACGGCACAATAAAACAAGATATACCTATTTCACTCCTGTTACGGTTCGGATTAAGTTGAGCTCCATTGTACCAAATCTTACTTCTTACTTCTTACTAACATTATAAATGTGAAAGTGTGGATGGATGTTTGTTACTCAATCACGCCGCAATTACTGAACCGATTTGGCCGAAATTTTTAATGGAGGTAGAATATGCCCTGACTTAAAACATAGGCGACTTTTTATCCTGAAAAAATGCACAGTTTCCACGGGATTTTAAAAAACCCGAAATCTATAGCTACAGCTATAGGTAGATTACTATAGCGAACTTCCTTGATAGTAGGTACTAGAGAATACCCGCGGCTTCGCCCGCGAGAATTTTGGTTTTTCACAAATCCCGAGGGAGTCGTGGATTTCCGGTTCCCATTCCCGCTCCCTTTTCTAACCTTTACACCTACTTTCAAGGAAGTTTGCTATAGTAATCTACCTATAGTTGTAGCTAGAGATTTCGGTTTTTTTCAAAATCCCGTGGGAACTGTAGATTTTTCCGGGATAAAAAGTAGCCTATGTTTTAAGTCAGGGTATAATCTATCTCCTTTCAAAATTTCAGCCAAATCGGTTTAGTAATTGCGGCGTAATTGAGTAACAAACATCCAAACATCCAAACATCCAAACATCTAAACATCCAAACATCCACACTTTCACATTTATGATATTAGTAGGATAGTAGGAGGATTAGTAGGATAGTAGGATAGTAGGATTAGTAGGATTGGTATTGTGATTATGTGTGATAGCTTCTGCCCGCAGCTTCGCTCGCGTAAATTTCGGTTTTGAACAAATCCCGAGGGAATCGTTGATTCCCGGTTCCCGTTCCCGATCCCTTTTCCAACCTTTATACTTTCTATCAAGGAAGTTCGCTATAATAATCTACCTATAGTTGTAGATATAGACTTCGGGTTTTTCAAAATCCCATGGGAACTGTGCATTTTTTCCAGGATAAAAAGTAGCCTATGTGTTGCCAATGCATGCAACACAGCAAACTATTGCAATAATGTGTTATGTGAACGTGATTTACCTAAGAACAGTCAGCGCCCTCTATGGCGTTTTTGGAAGATTATATCTATTTTAGTCCCACAGGAATACTTTTCCGGGATAAAAAGTAGCCTATGTTTTAAGTCAGGGCATAAGCTATCTCCATTCAAAATTTCAGCCAAATCGGTTCAGTAGTTGCGGCGTGATTGAGTAACAAACATCCAAACATCCAAACATACAAACATACAAACATCTAAACATCCAAACATCCACACTTTCACATTTATAATATTAGTAGGATTTCCGGGATAAAAAGTAGCCTATGTTTTAAGTCAGGGCATAAGCTATCTCCATTCAAAATTTCAGCCAAATCGGTTCAGTAGTTGCGGCGTGATTGAGTAACAAACATCCAAACATCCAAACATACAAACATACAAACATCTAAACATCCAAACATCCACACTTTCACATTTATAATATTAGTAGGATAAAGGTTGGAAAAGGGAGCGGGAACGGGAACCGAAAATCCACGATTCCCTCGGGATTTGTGCAAAACCGAAATTCACGCGGGCGAATCCGCGGGCATTCTCTAGTAGAGTTATATATTCCTAGAGTTAATATTCTTTGTTCAAAGCTTGCGTAAATCAAATAAAATGAAATCGTAATTATTTTACTTTAGCTGATGCCCACGATTGCATCCGCGTGGATTCTTGCAAATTGCATACAAAAAAGCTCCCAGGCGGCTTGAGTTTTTCCGACATTTTCGACAGTAAAATTATCGTCATATTTCAATTTTCAACCAATTTACCTACAGGAAACTTTAACAAATTATATTTTTTTCATATTTCATATTCCTAACTGGTTTAGTTTTTGAGATAGTCCGCATCACAAAAACGCTCTAAAACTGACAACTTTGATGGCCCCCCAATTATGTTTTAAGCAAAAAATTAAAAAAAAAATATTCATACTCTACTTAATGAGCTCTAAACAATGATACCCCACAAGCCTTCACAAGGGTAAGAACTTTTTTTCCGGCTCCTTTTTCATGTATGGGAGCCCCCCTGAAAAATAATATTTGGTTTTGGGTTAACGTTCTAAATGAAATACCAAAATTTCAGGTTTGTAACTCATTTCCTCTACGAGCTAGAGACTTGTGACCAGCGGACAGGCAGACAGACGGACAGCAGAGTGACATTAATAGGGCTCCGTTTTTACCCTTTGGGTACGGAACCCTAAAAACGGGTATGTTTACAGTGAAGTGGTTCCAAATCAAATACACAGCAAATGGAGTGTATCGTCCCTGTCACCCGCTATCTGATATCTGACACTTGTATGAAAACCTTTACAACTAAGTAGGTACGAGCACATAGTTACGTAAACAAATAGACTGATAGTATCAATTGCAAATGCGTAATATTACACAGTTTGTGTTGAGCGTTGTTACACTCCGCCAACTAACTGCCAGTCAAGTTTTACGACAGAAGAATGTGTCTGTCTGAAAATTAATTGTTGAAAAAATTTTTTTTTTTTGATTTTGCCCGTTCAAATAGACAAGATAAAAAATGAAACTCTCGTAATGGTTATGTTCAAACAATCTTATTGATTGAGGGAGTTATTTCGAAATCTGAGACAATCACAGGACTGGCCCGTTGGCGCGGTTGGCAGTGATGCTGCCTTCCGCTCCGGGGTCGCGGGTTCGATTCCCGCCCCGAGTCTGGGTGTATTTATAGAATAGAATAGAATAGAATAGAAAAGTTTTTTATTCAAATAAACTTTTACAAGTGCTTTTGAATAGTCAGATGAATCTACCACTGGTTCGGAATGCCATTCCAACCGAGAAGAACCAGCAAGAAACTCGGCGGTTGCTCTTTTCCAAATTTACAATATCAATATAACAATTTTATGTTAAGTACATGATTGAATTGCCGTCTCGCGCATTGCTGGAACGAGTCAAATCCACGCCTTTTTATCATTTATATAAGTAATCATAATTTTATTCAGATAAACTTTCACAAGCGTTTACGAATCGACAAATGAATCTACCACAGGTTCGGAATGGTGCTTACAATTCTACACATGTGAAGAAGGGCAGACAAAAGTAGCCCCATTTCCGACGGTGGCACCCGTTCACGAGCATGACGCATGATCCAGCCATTGCTTCGCTCAACCATATTCGAGGGAACGTAACAACCCGCACCACACGACACCACCACAGAAATGTTTAAAGAGAGCGTGACATACTTAGGCTACCCATGATCAAAGCATCGAATTGAACACCAATAATCAAATACTCATTTTAAGACATGAGTTAAATTTTCTTAGATTGTTTCCAAGCAACCTGTCATTGAGAAATTGCTCCATGCTTTTTTATCATTTATATAATCTTCAATTGTATAATATGCTTTTTTTATGAGCATATTTTTAATAGAGTTCTTGAACTTGTGTAAAGGCAAGTCTAAGATTGCTTGTGGAATTTTATTATAGAACATTACGCCCATTCCCACAAATATATAATATAATGTTAGTAGGATTTCCGGGATAAAAAGTAGCCTATGTTTTAAGTCAGGGCATAAGCTATCTCCATTCAAAATTTCAGCCAAATCGGTTCAGTAGTTGCGGCGTGATTGAGTAACAAACATCCAAACATCCAAACATCCAAACATCTAAACATCCAAACATCCACACTTTCACATTTATGATATTAGTAGGATAGTAGGAGGATTAGTAGGATAGTAGGATAGTAGGATTAGTAGGATTGGTATTGTGATTATGTGTGATAGCTTCTGCCCGCAGCTTCGCTCGCGTAAATTTCGGTTTTGAACAAATCCCGAGGGAATCGTTGATTCCCGGTTCCCGTTCCCGATCCCTTTTCCAACCTTTATACTTTCTATCAAGGAAGTTCGCTATAATAATCTACCTATAGTTGTAGATATAGACTTCGGGTTTTTCAAAATCCCATGGGAACTGTGCATTTTTTCCAGGATAAAAAGTAGCCTATGTGTTGCCAATGCATGCAACACAGCAAACTATTGCAATAATGTGTTATGTGAACGTGATTTACCTAAGAACAGTCAGCGCCCTCTATGGCGTTTTTGGAAGATTATATCTATTTTAGTCCCACAGGAATACTTTTCCGGGATAAAAAGTAGCCTATGTTTTAAGTCAGGGCATAAGCTATCTCCATTCAAAATTTCAGCCAAATCGGTTCAGTAGTTGCGGCGTGATTGAGTAACAAACATCCAAACATCCAAACATACAAACATACAAACATCTAAACATCCAAACATCCACACTTTCACATTTATAATATTAGTAGGATTTCCGGGATAAAAAGTAGCCTATGTTTTAAGTCAGGGCATAAGCTATCTCCATTCAAAATTTCAGCCAAATCGGTTCAGTAGTTGCGGCGTGATTGAGTAACAAACATCCAAACATCCAAACATACAAACATCTAAACATCCAAACATCCACACTTTCACATTTATAATATTAGTAGGATAAAGGTTGGAAAAGGGAGCGGGAACGGGAACCGAAAATCCACGATTCCCTCGGGATTTGTGCAAAACCGAAATTCACGCGGGCGAATCCGCGGGCATTCTCTAGTAGAGTTATATATTCCTAGAGTTAATATTCTTTGTTCAAAGCTTGCGTAAATCAAATAAAATGAAATCGTAATTATTTTACTTTAGCTGATGCCCACGATTGCATCCGCGTGGATTCTTGCAAATTGCATACAAAAAAGCTCCCAGGCGGCTTGAGTTTTTCCGACATTTTCGACAGTAAAATTATCGTCATATTTCAATTTTCAACCAATTTACCTACAGGAAACTTTAACAAATTATATTTTTTTCATATTTCATATTCCTAACTGGTTTAGTTTTTGAGATAGTCCGCATCACAAAAACGCTCTAAAACTGACAACTTTGATGGCCCCCCAATTATGTTTTAAGCAAAAAATTAAAAAAAAAATATTCATACTCTACTTAATGAGCTCTAAACAATGATACCCCACAAGCCTTCACAAGGGTAAGAACTTTTTTTCCGGCTCCTTTTTCATGTATGGGAGCCCCCCTGAAAAATAATATTTGGTTTTGGGTTAACGTTCTAAATGAAATACCAAAATTTCAGGTTTGTAACTCATTTCCTCTACGAGCTAGAGACTTGTGACCAGCGGACAGGCAGACAGACGGACAGCAGAGTGACATTAATAGGGCTCCGTTTTTACCCTTTGGGTACGGAACCCTAAAAACGGGTATGTTTACAGTGAAGTGGTTCCAAATCAAATACACAGCAAATGGAGTGTATCGTCCCTGTCACCCGCTATCTGATATCTGACACTTGTATGAAAACCTTTACAACTAAGTAGGTACGAGCACATAGTTACGTAAACAAATAGACTGATAGTATCAATTGCAAATGCGTAATATTACACAGTTTGTGTTGAGCGTTGTTACACTCCGCCAACTAACTGCCAGTCAAGTTTTACGACAGAAGAATGTGTCTGTCTGAAAATTAATTGTTGAAAAAATTTTTTTTTTTTGATTTTGCCCGTTCAAATAGACAAGATAAAAAATGAAACTCTCGTAATGGTTATGTTCAAACAATCTTATTGATTGAGGGAGTTATTTCGAAATCTGAGACAATCACAGGACTGGCCCGTTGGCGCGGTTGGCAGTGATGCTGCCTTCCGCTCCGGGGTCGCGGGTTCGATTCCCGCCCCGAGTCTGGGTGTATTTATAGAATAGAATAGAATAGAATAGAAAAGTTTTTTATTCAAATAAACTTTTACAAGTGCTTTTGAATAGTCAGATGAATCTACCACTGGTTCGGAATGCCATTCCAACCGAGAAGAACCAGCAAGAAACTCGGCGGTTGCTCTTTTCCAAATTTACAATATCAATATAACAATTTTATGTTAAGTACATGATTGAATTGCCGTCTCGCGCATTGCTGGAACGAGTCAAATCCACGCCTTTTTATCATTTATATAAGTAATCATAATTTTATTCAGATAAACTTTCACAAGCGTTTACGAATCGACAAATGAATCTACCACAGGTTCGGAATGGTGCTTACAATTCTACACATGTGAAGAAGGGCAGACAAAAGTAGCCCCATTTCCGACGGTGGCACCCGTTCACGAGCATGACGCATGATCCAGCCATTGCTTCGCTCAACCATATTCGAGGGAACGTAACAACCCGCACCACACGACACCACCACAGAAATGTTTAAAGAGAGCGTGACATACTTAGGCTACCCATGATCAAAGCATCGAATTGAACACCAATAATCAAATACTCATTTTAAGACATGAGTTAAATTTTCTTAGATTGTTTCCAAGCAACCTGTCATTGAGAAATTGCTCCATGCTTTTTTATCATTTATATAATCTTCAATTTTATAATATGCTTTTTTTATGAGCATATTTTTAATAGAGTTCTTGAACTTGTGTAAAGGCAAGTCTAAGATTGCTTGTGGAATTTTATTATAGAACATTACGCCCATTCCCACAAATGACTTTTGGACCCTCTTGAGGCGTAACTGAGGAATCACGAGCCTATTTCTATTTCTTAATTGCCTGTCGTGTAATTCGCACTTTTTAATGTAACTGTGAATGTTTTGCCTAACAAAAATTATATTGTTATAGATATATTGAGAAGCTACCGTAAGAATACACTATTTCTTTAAATTTCTCTCGAAGGGAATCCCGCGGTTTTAAATTATAAATTGCGCGAATTGCCCTTTTTTGTAAAGTATAATATGTATGTATGTATACCTTTATTAAAATATATATGTATTTATATGTAAATATGTCTATCAGTCGGCTGTTACCTATAACACAGGCATTAAGTTGCCTACTTCAGGAACAAACGACCGTGTGTGTATGTGTGAGTATTAAAAAAAAAAAAAGACACAGATTTGCCACAACGCGTTGAGGTCGAACAGCATGTCAGCCACGACAGTGGTATTGCTGTGATGGCTACAACGCGTCCTGTGCGTTTTCATTAGAGCCATAACACGAATTTCGCCATGTGGATGTTTTACTGTGACCACAACGCGTTGTGAGCTATTTTTTCGCTCAAGCGTTTTCGTTCTTTGAGCGTAACATATAATATATGTAATAGCAGTTCAGTATGCTTAGTCTCAGTTTGAACACCTCCAAAATTTTACCGAAAAACTGTAATATGAAATGAATCCAAAGACTCTATTAAAGTTATTTTACTTCGAATATTTATTTTTCAACATTTCTGCTTCTGGCTGTAGACGAATGCTGAATGTATTGGCAAACTCAAACCTTAACACTAGAAAGACGGACGGCGGTCTTTTGACCGTTTTTGGTATTCAGGGTTAGATAATTCCAAAACTATTAGTTTTTGAGTCATATCCTCTCGTGACTTTTATTAAAATGGCTCAAATTTACATTTAAAAATGTTTACATTGTTATATGATCATTATATCATAAATAAATCATACATCTACCTACAAAGACGGCGCGGTCATTTGACGCATGTGACTTTTGTTAGAATAAATATATCCAATAGCGGATCGTCGTCGTCGTCGTTGTCTCAAGCAATAGACGTCCACTGCTGGACATAGGTCTCTTGCAAACATTGCCACAGAATACGACCTTGGGCCGCTTGTGTCCAGCGGCTGACAGCGAGTCGCTTGAGATCGTCCGTCCATCTAGTAAAGGGTCTTTCTACGCTTCGTTTACCGGTGCGAGGTCGCCACTCAAGCACCTTGGGACCCCACCGTCCAACGGTGGTTCTACGAGCAATGTGCCTCGCCCGTTGCCACTTCAGTTTTGCGACTCGATGCGCTATGTCGGTAACTCTGGTTCTCCTGCGGATCTCTTCATTTCTGATTTTCGGGATCAAATCAGAAATGAGGAGATCCGCAGGAGGGATACTTTGAGCATAGCTTTCTCCATCGCCCGCTGAGTGACCCTGAGCCTTCTATGAGGCCCATTATTAGCGACCATGTCTCAGATTCATAAGACATAGCAAGTAGACCATAATAATTTTTATTAGATGAAGTATGTAAAATATAATGAACATGATTGTATTTTATTTATTCTCTTGCTTTCGTCAAGTAAACAGTGTTATTCTGATAGTCAAATATTATCATCATTACAATTTTTGCCTGAAGATCAATCAGATGGTAAGAGTGAAGAGGTAGATAGATATCAAAATGATCCCGAAGAAGAGAGGCATACACCCGAATCAAGCTTTTCGAGTAATGAAGATTCAGATGATAGTATACCAATAGGTTCAAATTACCTACTCCATTCTTGGATTTTATATCAAGAATGCACAAACAAGACAGTGTGGCCAATTCTGTTGTACACAATCTCTAAACCTAAACTAAAATGACAGGTCTAAATTTATTCCTATCTCTTTCATAGTGCTCACTGCAGAAAAGGATAGCAATAGATTTAGGGCTGTCATTTTAGTTTAGGTTTAGAGATTGTGTACAACAGAATTAGCCACAGCGCGTACCTAGAAGGAACTTTATACTTTAGCTCAGAACTCAGTGACATTTTTGATGAATCTGTTATCTGATGCCTCGGCTGTATTGGTGCCATACAGCCACCAATACCGACGGAGTCATCTACTGTCGGTACGAGGAAAAGGCACCACTGCTCCTCTTCTGTTTGCAAAAACAAATCAAACAAGGTTTGCGACATAATAAGTAGAAAATCATTGCGTGGCCAATGCAATCAGTCAAAAACTTTTATTTGTCATATTTGTAAGTAAAAGTGTAAGTTGGAGTTAGTAAAAATACAATTAATGTAAGTAAAATTAAAGCTGAATGTTTTTTTCGCTTATTTGTTATAAGTTTTTGGGACATTTATTATATAAAAAATATTTATAAAGCAAGGGGTCAAATGACCGCTCGCCGTCTTTCTTGGTAAGTCGATTTTTCCGTCTTTCTAGTGTTAAATAGGCCAGTTTATGTCCACTCTGAAGTCATTGTGTTTCGATCAGTAGTATTTAGTAAAGTTTTCGAGCAATGCAAACTGAGACTAAGCATAAAGATTGCAAAAATAAAAGAAGCCTTACAAACTATACTGCCTTACAAACTATACTGCCGACTATATATAGTGCAGACTAGTTTTGAGATAAATTGAAAAAACTTTGTACGTTGCTTTGATTTTTTTATAGAAAAATCAAAAATTATATAAAAACCTATGTCCAAAAGTCATATGGTTAAAATATTTGAAATATATCGGAAATAAATATATCGAAATATATTATATAGGTATATCGAAAGTAAATAAAACAATTGAACCAATATGCATTTTTTTTTCAATTTATCTCAATAAGCAGTTGTCTGCACTTATACTTTTTTTCTCTTAAGGAGGGCAGTACCGCATTCCGAACCTGTGGTAGATTCATATTGACGATTCAAAAGTACTTGTAAAAGTTTATTTGAATAAAAAAACTTTTCTATTCTATTCTATATTACGACGTACCCTTCTTTACCTTGGAACTTCATGTTCAAAGCCTTCAGATAACGTCGTGCATCTTATCATTGCTGCGGGAGTTGACAGCATCCGATTAAGCTCAGCTTATCGCCTGCATAATAAAGTGTCTGTTAAGCGGAAACATCCGACAACTTTGTTAACTGTACATATTTAACAGTTGTAGGTAAAAGACTTAGGGCTTGTCTCACCACCTTCTGCTAAAGTGTCGGATAGCTTATTCACAACTTTTGTCTTTATCACTCGACATAAAGTAAGAAAGTGAATAAACTTACGTTTAGGCTATCTGACACTTATCAGAAGATTGTGAAACAGGCCCTTATTAATTTTATTTAATTCATTTGCATTGCATTGCAGTTAGCCTTTGACTGACTGCGATCATTTTTAATTTAAAAGGTATACCGTCAGACTGGTCCGATTTAAATTTGATTTCTAACTTTTGCAACCCATTTTGCTTGTATTTTGGGGGTCAAGTATAACTTTAACGTAACTTAACCTTATCCTAACTTTACCCACCTGATATTTGCCAAAGTCAATCGCAATTAACTTGTAATGCTCAGTTCTCCCTATGGGATTATAATCTGAGGAAGCTTTCTGCATCATCACTCATGTATTAGCTAAGTGTCTCACATGTAAGCGGTTAGTCCCCGTTTCGGGTAATTTGTAGCCGGGTATTCCCGGGTTTCTAATTAAACAGATTCAAGTAACTTCCACATAGTTTTAATATGGTAATTTAAGGTAATTAAAGGGGCGGATCGAAAAATTCCTTAAAGGCCGGCAAGGCATTAGTGATTCTTCTGGAGCTGCAAATATATCACGGGCAACGGTAATCGCTTAACATCAAGTGACCCGCTTTACAAGCGGCGCAAGACTACGGCGTCTGGAAGTCCTGTGTGCTTAGTCTAAAGCGGAGCACTCGAAAACGAACTCGAAAACTATTGATCGATTTCAGAGTAAAATAGACCTAAAATGGATTGTATTAAGGTTTGAGTTCGCCAATACATTCAGCATTCGAACAATGCTGAATGTATTGGCGAACTCAAACCTTAATACAAGACATTTTAGGTCTATTTTACTCTGAAATCGATCAATAGTTTTCGAGTTCGTTTTCGAGTGCTCCGCTTTAGACTAAGCACACTGTTTATTTAGATGACGATGAGAGCGATTCACTCTCATGGGGTATAGTCTGTTCGTTTTCTTACGGTCGCCTTTTGTGCCTAGCCGCCTCGGCCGCGCGGTGTTTTGCCAAAGACACCGCCGTGACTTCAAAGCATGCCGCGAGGGGTGTACAGGCACAAGGGGTTTTGGCGTTTTATACCTACTCATATTTTTTCATTAAAATTCTCTTTCCTTTTTATATTTTTTTATATTCGTATTTTATTACAATATAACCATAAACATAAAATATAATATTCTCATGAACACGGGTCTTCTCTCAAAATGAGAAGGATTTTAACCATAGTCTACCACGTTGGCCAAGTGCGGATTGGCAGACTATTCGGAGATTCTGTTAGAATAGAAAAAAAATTACAAACAGATAAAAAGTAATAAAAATAAAAGCAGAATACTAAGAGCACCTGCGCCTGTACCGACACTAAGTTACCGAACGAACTATACATTACCTACTTCCTGTTGCTAAGAAAGTGCTGTAGCAACAACTCAAAATAAAATCGCAAAGTTTCTGGCTACGTGACGCCCCACGCATATCAGTTGGGTAATGGATTAACCGATTTACCCGTAGGTAGTGCGCAGATCAAAGCAATCCGAAATGTATCCGACATCTGACGTAACACTTTCAAAATATGAGAGAACGAGATTCGGATTCGTAAATAACGGAATGGAAATTAATCCGCGCAGAAAATAAATCGAAACATTTGTTTTTTTCTCTGAGCGGTGATAGGCCTATAGGTATAATTGCCTCGTTGGTCTAGTAGTTAGCATATTCGACCGGGGATCACGAGGGTTCAATTCCCGGGTCGGGCAAATAATTGTTAGGTAATGAGTTTTTCTATCAAGAAATTCTCTGTGCAAGTTTTTAAAAAAGCTCCGAAACGCGTCGGAAGCGCACGCAGGTACTAGGGACGGACGGTGTATCCCGGTTAGCGGAACACGAGAAAATTGGGAAAATTGGGAAAACTCCCGAAAACTCGCCAAAATTCGCCGAAAAGTGAGGCGACCGGTCAATTTTATAAGAGAAAATCGATGCCAGCCTGGAGTTGGAAGCTAGCCGTTCACCCCCGTGCCTCGGAGAGCACGTTAAGCAGTCGATCCCGGTTATTAGGCACTATCATGTGACAATAGTCGTTAAAGTCCGGCGACCTGCATGGGAGCCGCGTGGCGGGTCTAAGCTCTTTTTTTTTTTCTTCGGGGGAGGAAAAAAATCCCTCCGGACTTCTGCCTGTTGGCAGGGGATGTCCGACTTGCACGGACTAAAACAACCTCCCCTTGTCGTCTGGATCAGCACGGAACCGCACTTGCATTACTTCGTGCTGACTTTTTTTTATCTATTACATAACTCATCCTTCTTCTTTTCTTCCCTTTCCCTCTCCTCCTTCCGCATGATGATTGTCCTTATCATCTGAGCGTACTTATGCCACTCCTCCTCGCTTTGTAGCATGCGCGTCACTAGGTTTCGTGCCTCCAACCCTTCGCTTGCTCCCTGCGCCACCGATCTTAATCCTTCTCCTAGGGTCTAAGATCTAAATCCCTCTCTCCTATGAGAGAGGAGGCCTGTGCCCAGCAGTGGGACGTTAAAAGGCTGTAGTGGTGGTGGTAGTGGTGGTGGTGGATAGTGATTAAGACTTCGGCCTCGGTTTGGGTGCGGAACCCTAAAAATGAATACTTTTACAAGATGAAACGCTTATGGAACGAAATAGCTTCATAAAGCTTTTCCTCCTCGTGAAGGAAGTGTTTTAAATAACATCCTGACATGCCTTCCATCACTTTTCCTAGAGTATAGAGCTGAAATCTAGCGGAAGCTATAAATTATTATGATCCACTAGCTTCTGCCCGCGGCTTCGCCCGCTTGAAGTTCAGTTTTCCACACATATCCCGAGGGAATCATGGATTTCCGTTCCCGCTCCCTTTTCCAAACTTTACACCTACTTTCAAGGAAGTTTGTTATAGTAATCTACCTATAGCTGTAGCTATAGATTTTCAAAATCCCGTGGGAACTGTGGATTTTTTCAGGATAAAAAGTAGCCTATGTTTTAAGTCTGGGCATAATCTATATCCACTCAAAATTTCAGCCAAATCGGTTCAGTAGCTGCAGCGTTAAAGAGTAACAAGCATACACACATAATAAACGCTCTCACTAGCTAGCAAGCTCGCTAGAGCTAGCTCTAGCTAATTCCTAAAAAGTAACAAATGATAGCCCACTGGCTTTAATAGCTAGGCTAAGTAAGGCTACACTTTACTCGGGATGCAAGATGATTAATTGTAAGGATTCTAACGATATCCCATCCAAATCTATTCAGGCATTTAGAAGTTATGGTGGAATTAAGAAACTCACATATACCTACCTATACAAGGACCCTTAAAACGTGATGTTTTAAGGTTACCAAAAGGGTAAGGATAGGGGTTAAAGGGTAACAAAATAGGTTTTGGGCAGTCGTGTAAAAACCCGTTAATGTCTAATGTGCTTTACCTAGTTAGAAACTTTCCAGTGAGTTACTACTTACAAATGCTGCTTTTGTCGTTTTTAGGGTTCCATACCCAAAGGGTAAAAATGGAGCCCTATTAATTATGTCTTTTATGTCGTGTGGAATTTATTTGCTTAGTACCTTTCGGAATTTAGTTGCATAAGGTTTTTGCACTTTACTAATAAATCAAATCAAATCAAATCAAATAAACTTTATTCAAAATTGGTACACTGTACACTTTTTGAACGTCAATTTAGGTACAGGCAATGGTGATAATTATTTACGGATACTTAAAACTAAAACTACGAGGGTTCCAAACGCGCCCTGGTCTGAGAAGAGCCCACAACAAACTCAGCCGGGTTTATTTTTTTTTATTATCACCATCTTACAATATGGTATAATAGCCATAAAAATTATTTGAACTGTTGGCTTTTAGAGCAATCTATGTCCATGGATTTTTGTCATTAAAAAAATCTTTTAAGCTATAGTAAGACTTTTCAATTAATTTGCGTTTAATAAAACCTTTGAACTTATTGAGAGACATCCAAAATGGTCTCTGGCAACATATTATAAAAAAGTACAGAATTACCAACATAATATTGTACTCTGTGACTTTACTCAGAGATTGCCCCATAGCCCCCATGCTTCCTCTCCTAATTCTTTGGATTAGACAAATATTTGCATGTTATCTCTAATACACAGTGCTAACATCTCGTATGGGCGGACCGTGGACCCAATTGTTTCCCCGCATGTTTACATAGAACAAACAAACATGAAAAACAAAACAGTTTTGGGCTAGTGTATACAGTTGTTGTGTTTCACGTTTGAAAATGGAATTGAGGGCAGGCTAAAACAATATGGGAAAAAAATCACAGTTACGACATCTGTAATTTTTTTCTCTCAGAACTGGACAAAATTCGATCTCTTTGTTTTAAAAGAATGTGGTATAAATTTAAATCTTTGAGCCCGTGTAACTTTTTAAGTAGGTATATGTATACTAATAGGAAAATCTGACAAAGCACAGACACAGATAAGTAGGTACTTAAGTACTTAAATAGTTTCTAGAGTGTCTCTACCATTGAATTTTATTAAACCTTCCTCTCGAATCACTCTATCTATTAAAAAAAAACCGCATCAAAATCCGTTGCGTAGTTTTAAAGATTTAAGCATACATAGGGAAATAGGGACAGAGAAAGCGACTTTGTTTTATACTATGTAATGATTATTCAAATTAAAAGCTGTATTGGGCGCACTCGAGATGAACTCCTCATAAGTTGCTTCTCCGCTATCATAAAACACATAAAATAGATTGAGTACCTACCTATAGCAGCAATCAGTACCAGAACGATCGCAATCATCGATCGAGATATAATAGGTATAGGATCGGTCGAACATGATCCGGGTCACTCGATTAAGTGGTGGAAAATAAAATAGAATAGAAGACTTTTTATTCAAATAAACTTTTACGGGTGCCTTCGAATCGTCAGTCGAATCTACCACTGGTTCGTAATGCCATTCGTACTGAGAAGAACCAGCAAGAAACTCTGCGGTTGCTCTTTTTTATGAGTATACTTTTAATAGAGTTCTTAAACTTGTGTAAAGGCAAGTCTAAGATTGCTTGTGGAATTTTATTATAGAACATGTTACGCCCATTCCCACAAACAACTTTCGGACCTTCTTGAGGCTTAATTGAGGAATCACGAGTCTATTTCTATTTCTTAATTAGATCTCCATTATTGCTTTCCATTAGGCATGACTGTCGTCAAGCGTAAAAAGAAGAAAAAAGTTACATAGGTGCTTAAAAGACGCGTTATCATGCGATAATATATAAAGGCCTTTGCTCTTTTTTGAATGAAAAAAAAAACAACAAATAAGAAGTATCTACATAATAATATGTATGTATTTCAGAATTTTTAAGCTGTGATAGCCTAGTGGTTAGGACGACCGACTTCTAATCGGAGGTCGTGGGTTCGATCCCGGGCACGCACCTCTAACTTTTCGGAGTTATGTGCGTTTTAAGAATTTAAATATCACTTGCTTTAACGGTGAAGGAAAACATCGTGAGGAAACCTGCATGCCTGAGAGTTCTCCATAACGTTCTCAAAGGTGTGTGAAGTCTGCCAATCCGCTTGGCCAGCGTGGTGGACTATGGCCAAGGCCCTCTCACTCTGAGAGGAGACCCGTGCTCTGTAGTGAGCCGGTAATGGGTTGATCATGATGATTTCAGAATTGACCATTAAACGTTGCCCTTTGACTCCACTCTCGTGTATTGGGACTAGCAATAATTTCAAAGTGCTAAAGCCATTTTAACGTGTAGGTGCGTAACTGCGTACGTGTTCAACAGAAAGTTTACATCTCGCTACAGACTGTTTGTCTTGATGGCTGCAGATTTAGCTCGGGCGCAAGACTAAAACGGGGAGTAAACACCACGGATTGACGTCATAGTTTTAAGTGTATACACGAGTGATTCATGTGTGGGCTGAGAGGTGTGTCTGATGCGTCGGTGCATGGCCTAAATGATGTTGAACAAGTTAATGCTAAATTAAAAATTAAAAAACCCCCGATATTCGCCATTTTATGGTGACCGCCATCTTGGATTTGCATAGTGCTATTGTACTAGTCAAGCGTACGCACGCACGCACGCATGCACGCACGCACGCACGCACACACACACACACGTCAAACTTCTAACACCCCGTCGTTTTTGCGTCGGGGGTTAATAACGGGTGTAAGGGGACTGCTCCCGGATACGAAGATGGGTAATAGTACCTAGTGATGATTACTGACAAGATACCACACACAAAAAAAACCTGTATTTTTAAAAGTTCGCAATGTAATGCAATCAGCTGACGCTAGAGGTCTGCGAACGTTGGGTAAATACCTAAAGTTGTCACCGCGATTTGCACGCTGTACATTACGGGTTTAAAAATACAAAATCACTAAATGCTACAAGTATAAGACTGGGAGAATGGTTATTGGTATTGGATTGTGTTTAGGTAGTATAATATTAGCGCTAAGTTTTCGATAGCGGTTCCCTATGTAGAGTTTTCTTAGTTAACATGAGTACGAGGCAGAAGGAGAGAGAACACAACCTTATAATTAATTGGAGACAAAATGGGGCTATCAATTGTGTACCAGTATATACCTATCATTAAAATTATGCAGTCACCTGTTAAAAAAATTTGGTGCGTACATTTCTTTGTAAGTCATCCTTCGGTAAATATACATACGTTAAATTGGCAAAAAAAGACTTGACTTTTACACTCAGTGAAGCACATCTGCTAGTTATTTGATCGCAGTTAATAAAACTCTGGCTATATAGATAGGGTCGCCACTTATCACAAACAAATACGTAATTTTCTCTTCGTATATGCAAATATTTATTGTATTAACCCCGACGCAAAAACGACGGCGTGTTATAAGTTTGACGTGTCTGTGTGTGTGTCCGTCTGTGGAATCGTAGAACAGATGAGCCGATTTTGATGTTATTTTTACTTAAGGTGAATTAGTCGAGAGTGTTCTTAGCTATGTTTGATGAAAATTGGTCCAAGATGGACGCCGCTACAAAATGGCGGATTACATATTTTTTCACAATTCCCTCAATATGGGTATCAAATGAAAGGGCTTAACTTGTAGAATAGCACTATGCAAATCCAAGATGGCAGCCACCA
The DNA here is from genome assembly GCA_920104075.1 of Melanargia galathea. Lineage (NCBI taxonomy): Eukaryota > Metazoa > Arthropoda > Insecta > Lepidoptera > Nymphalidae > Melanargia > Melanargia galathea. The sequence continues at coordinate 2,823,293 of OV049872.1, read as the reverse complement.
CAAAATGGTGAAAGTCGGGGGGTTTTTAATTTTTAATTTAACTATACGTCTTGTATAAATATGCATGCAGCAAAAGTCTAGACCGAATTTCGTACCCCATGTTACACGAACATGAACATAATACATTTATGGTATAACATCACTGGGATGCAACAGAATAGAATAGAATAGAAAAGTTTTTTATTCAAATAAACTTTTACAAGTGCTTTTGAATAGTCAGATGAATCTACCACTGGTTCGGAATGCCGTTCCAACCGAGAAGAACCAGCAAGAAACTCGGCGGTTGCTCTTTTCCAAATTTACAATATCAATATAACAATTTTATGTTAAGTACATGATTGAATTGCCGTCTCGCGCATTGCTGGAACGAGTCAAATCCACGCCTTTTTATCATTTATATAAGTAATCATAATTTTATTCAGATAAACTTTCGGAAGCGTTTACGAATCGACAAATGAATCTACCACAGGTTCGGAATGGTGCTTACAATTCTACACATGTGAAGAAGGACAGATGTGAACACTTGCGGCTTTCGGTTTCTCCAAATCCGGGACGTCCCGAGAAAATCCGAGACGATTGCCATCCCTAGGAACTGAAGCCCACTAAACCTCGTTTCCATCTTACGTCAATGGGCTCCCGTTGTAGCTTGTCTGTTTCTAAGAATAGATCGCGAGTGGGGAGAGATCTTGATGAGCTCACCGCTGCCACCGGCGGGATTGAAGTGCTCCAGGTTCGACTTCTGGTTGAGGCACTTTCTTCTGTGATTCATTTATTCATAAAGCCGGCAACGCATTAGTGGTTCGTCTGGTGCTGCAAATGTTCATGGGCGGCGGTAATCACTTAACATCAGGTGACAATATAAAAAAAAATTGGCTACCTAATGTACAGACTGATGAAAGGTAACACGTAGGGTTTACGGAACCGGTCCTGATTTTGAGAACCGGGAATTTCGGTTCTTTTACCCAAAGGAACCGGGAATTCCCGGTTCTTTCGGGATTTTCGGTTCTTTGTAGTTTTTTTCTTTATACAACAAGTTTTACACTTTAAAAGTAAAGCACAATGAAATATTTAAGTAATTTTTATTGGAACTAATATTGTGTGAGTTTAAAAATCAGTCTTTTCATATTTTGCTTCTATTTTCTATAGTCCAGTAACTTTAACTTCTGAATGTATGGGGTACCTCGCCTAAAATCTGGTAGTTCTGATGTTGGCCCAATGAATAATCCAAGTTTGTGAACTCGAGCGCCGAACGCAACTTTGTCCAAAATCGAAAAGACCGCGTAAATTTTGGATTTTTTCAAGGCGTTTTAAAAGTAAAATGGGTAAAATTGCTACAATTTAAGACCAGAATCAGCTCTGCAGTCTGTACATTACTTACTGAGATGCTCGCGACTTCGCCCGCGTGGATTCTTAATCTTAAACTTCCATTTCCTATTTAACCAACTTGGGGGTAGGTTTTCCAAAATTCCTTAAACACGTATCGGTTGCTAAAGCATAAAATCTAATACTACAACTCTTTATTTTTAACCAAAAATCTAAATACCAACTTTCATAGATTTAATTTGATAGATGACGTGAAAAATGACGCACTGTCATTTAAACTTTCATCCCCTATTTAACCCACTTGGGGATAGAATTTCCAAAAATCCCGAAATTCATATATTTTTATTTTTTATCGAAAGCTTAAATACCAATTTTCATGATTATCACTTGAAAAATGACCGACTTTCATGCAAACTTTCATCCCCTATTTAGCCCCCTTAGGGTTGGAAGTTCTAATAATCCTATCTTAGTGTGCGCTCACGTTGAAAAAGCTTGCAAATTCAATGTAACATTCATTATGTGTTTCGTCGACTAGAGTAAGGCCTTTGACTGTGTGAACTGGACAGTTCTCCAGGAAATGGGAGTCCCAAATCATCTGGTCGTAGTGATTCAAACCCTATACTTAGATAGTCAGGGGGTAGTAAGCATCGACAAGACGACATCAACACCTTTCTCGTTAGGCGAAGAAATTTGTCAAGGATGCATCGTATCCCCTATTCTGTTTAACATCTAAGGAGAGAGCATCACTGACTGACTGGGATGGTGGAATTACCATCAATGGCACTAAAATTCAAAACATTCGCTACGCCGATGACACCATCCTTTTCACAGCTAGTGAAATTGAAATGTTCCAACTCCTGAACAAAATGGAGCAACATAGGCCATAAATTGATCTAAAACCAAGATCATGGTGGTGGATCGTGCTTCTAAGCTATAACTTAATAGAACACTCAATTTAAAACCCATTGATCACTTAATTTACTTGAGTTCTAGCAGCAACAATAACAGGTCTTGTGAAGCTGAAGTTTACAGGAGAAACGGAATGGCCAAGGCTGCAATATCTCAGCTCGATAGGATATGGAAGGATCGTAACATCAGTAATAAGACAAAAATTACACTCGTCAACACTTTAGTCTTCTTCATTTTCCTATACAGGGCGGAGACATGAATATTAAAAGCTGGAGATCGTCAGATGTGGTGCTGGAAGAAAATGCTCAGAATCCCTTGGACTGCATTCAGGACCAACCAATCGATCCGCGAAGAACTCAAAATTGACAAAAAGCCGAGGCTCTCCAACTTATGTCTGAGCAGGATCTTTGAGTTCTTCGGCCATATCGCCCGTAAACCCGGCGATAACCTACAAAAACTTATAGTTACCGAGAAAATGAACGGCAGGAGTCCAATTCGCTGGACTGACCAGATGCGCACCACTCTTGAATGTTGCCGAAGCGGTTCACGTCGTTGAAAGCAGGAACAGATGGCGCAACATCGTCAGAAACTTTTTCAGTTGCTTCCTTTGATGATGTATGGGGTAAATAGGGGAAGTTTGTATGAAAGTCTGTCATTTTTCAAGTTATATCCATGAACATTGGTATTTGAGCTTTCAATAAAAAATAAAAAATAATAATTTCAGCATTTTTAAAAATTATATCCCCAAGTGGGCTAAATAGGGGATGAAAGTTTAAATGACAGTGCGTCATTTTTCACGTCATCTATCAAATTAAATCTATGATAGTTGGTATTTAGATTTTTGGTTAAAAATAAAGAGTTGTAGTATTAGATTTTATGCTTTAGCAACCGATACGTGTTTAAGGAATTTTGGAAAAACTATTCCCATGTGGGTTAAATTTGCGCGCACTGCAATCCGAAAACTGAGTTTACATCGATGGAGTAAAGCGAGCGATAGCACACAACAGCGAGCGAGGTAGACTTGTAAGTTACCACGCGCCATTTATTTTAGCGCTGAATTCACGTTAGTTTTGAACTTTTGAACAGTAGAAAGTATAAAAAAGTAAAGTTAGTGTTGTAAAGATTATGTATGTAAGTGAATCATGTCATTAAAATAAAATTCCCGAAAGTACCGAAAGAACCGGGAATCAAATTTGATTTCCCGGTTCTTTTTACTGACAAAAGAACTTTCGAGACCGGGATTTCCCGGTTCTGAACCCTAGTAACACGCAATGTAACGTGAAAGGAACATTAATTCATGAAATGCTCGTAGCGACGGCAAATTCTTTCATTTCATGTTACATTGCATGTTACCTTTCATCAGACTGTACATAGCATAACGGACGCTAGGCCTTACGGCTCAATTTTTGGCAATTAACACTAGAAACATGTCCATAATGATGCCGCGATATGTCACACCGCGTACGGAAATGACAGTCATTACAGAGTGACTACTGACTGACTTAATTTATTTACCGTGGTTCTTCTACGAAAATTATTGTCACATGTCTAATACTTTTCTAATGTACCTATTCAGTTATCTTAGTATAATATTCCGTAGCTTGATAGGATAGAATAGAATAGAAAAGAAAAGTTTTTTTATTCAAATAAACTTTTACAAGCAGTAGGTAGGTACTTTTGAATAATTTTTGAATCGTCAATTGAATATAATAAAAAAAATCAGTAGGTAGATATAATAATAATATATAGGTATCTAGCTTTCAATTATTACATTTACTTCACCCCATTGGACGATAGATAATGCGTGTCTATCTCATCAATCATAATGTAAATGAATTAATATTATGATGATGAAACTGCACTGATGAAAAATCTTACGTTCTTGTTCTAATCGAATGTCGTAGAAAACATCACGAACAAGCTGTGGGGAAGCGATTATGAATCTTATTCCCTTGCCATAAGGTTCTCTGTAATAATACAATATATTTTTCATGCTGTATCTTTTAGTTCCACCACTATCGAAGCAGCTGACGTTCGGATCTGTTATCTGTAGGTACCTACTAGGCGTACCTATACCTCCTGAACTAGGCGTACTAACGTCAACGCAACCGTAAACCATTTCACAACTCAACAAACCTGACATTACGTGTCGAAACTATACTCTATAGGTAGGTACCCTTCTAAATGCTGACGGATGGCTCGACAAAGTGCGCTGATTCATCTCAGCGTATTTGGCGATTGCCAAAAACTTGGAAGTTTTATCGATGAGCAAAAACTTGTCATCCAATTGGCAACAATAACACTAATTCTGTAGTAGGTTGTCTCTAAATTAAACTAAATTGATGGCTCTAAAAACAGTATCTTACCTTAATATTCCCTGAGGAAGAGAATAGCGTTACATTTCGACTTGTCAATTTAGATGTCAACAGAATCAGCGTCACGGCATTCCAAAAAGTCGGCCACTTTACGCAGTATTAGGGCCTGTTTCACCACCTTCTGATAAGTGACTGATAGCCTAAACGTAAGTTGTGTCACTTTCTTACTTTAATGAGCAACAAAGACAAAAGGTGGTAAAACAGACCCTTAGAGTATTATTTTACATAGATTTATGTGTGATTATAATATTTCATCACAATTTCCACGTTCATTTCTGGACCATATAATATTTTAGCCTGGAAAATAATTAAATATTAATTAGCTCTTATAATCTTGCAACGCGACTCTCACCACATATACCTACCTACACTTTCAGTTAAACTAACATTTTAATTATTCATACAACTCTGCGATGTAACCTTTGCAATTAGGTACATGCAGCTTCACCGTGTAGCGTTCCGTAAAGTGTGGATTAACGTGTTAGTTTAACCGTATCGTAAAGCGTAGTTGGAAATGGTCGGAAATAAGTGTTTTCATAAGTTAAGTCTTGAACAGAGACAACGAGTGAGCGACGATATTATCTTGCCGCACAGCGGTTTAATGCACAGTGGTGTAGTACTAATATTTTAAACAAAAAATAGTCATTTACCTATATATATATATATGTCACCGATTTTTCACAAAAACAACTGGAGGTGAGGGGAATTTCCACTCTAAAACCAGTGTGTAAACCAGACAGTGAACCTGTTATGCAGTAAAAGGATTCATCATCATGATCATCATCATGATCAACCCATTACCTGGGTCTGGGTCTGCCTCTCAGAGTGAGAAGGGTTTTGGCCATAGTCTACCACGCTGGCCAAGCGGATTGGCAGACTTCACACACCTTTGAGAACGTTATGGAGAACTCTCAGGCATGCAGGTTTCCTCACGATGTTTTCCTTCACCGTTAAAGCAAGTGATATTTAAATACTTAAAGCGCACATAAAACGTAAAAGGATTAAAAAGTGAAAAACGAAACTTTTGTTTGCATACAAAAATATCGCCAGCGAGAGGCAAAATTTTAAAATTTCTCTTAAATATTAAACTTCATCGGTTCTATTATTATTATTAGTACCTAACTACTCTACTTATTCTAAAAATGCTACTAATGTACAATTTTTCGTTACGCATTTTGTTCGATTCAGGCTTTAATTTCATAGTGAAGTAAACACGAATAGTACGTTATTCAGTCTCGCTGAAACCTACACTTTGAGCATGAAACGTTAACGCAGTGAAACCACTTTTGATTCGCTCAAAAAGGATTTCCAAGGGATTCGTGTTGCGAAACATACCTACCTACTTACTTGCATAACAAATTAAAAGGTCGAGGGGAAGTTGGAAATGTCAACACACTGCTGGATGGAAAATTTTCAAGGACTTTTTTTTAAGCGAGAAGAAACATTTTGCTGTAGGTACCATTAAATTACTCTGATACAATAAGTAAATAGCTGTGCCTCGCTTTTGTAATTTTTCTTTTCTAAGTACTTACTTATTAAAAAATTGGTTGTCTGTAAATTCGATTTACGGGCAATAATTTTACGTGATAACGTCATAAGAAAACAAAGAGATGCGTCAAAAGCCGACCGCTTACTTCCGCGCTACGTGCTACGTTCCACGATACGTGCTACGTGCTACGCGCTACGTGCTACGTTCCGCGGTACGTGACAATGAGTCATGCTTTTTCGTGCATGTAACCGGCGTTCATCGATTTATAAGACGTTATCACGTCAAAAAAAAGGGATTAGGTACATTAAGGCTCCTGTATGTGTCAACAAGAGGTTTTCTCCGTGTAACTACTCTTTATTGAGTGAATATTAATGTACAAAAAAAATATATGTTATTTATTGGACATTTAACTTTAATCTGAACGTTTGAAATAATTCTTATAAAATTATTAATAGATGAAAAAAAATCCCAAAGTGAAGCCTTTTTTGTTTGAATTTTTGTAACTACTTCTAAACGGCATCGAATTTCAGTATTTTTCTTTCACACAAATATTTGACAAGGTTTTTTGCACAATGTGTACGATTGGTGAGTCAAAATAATGATTTATTAGGCTTAAAATAACTATTATTCGTTTTCTATATAAATTCGCACGCCCGGGTCCCTGCGCGGGCGACGGGCGGCAGTGTAAATCGGGCTCTCGGACGGAGAGGTCACGCAACTTGTTGTAATTTTTTATTATTCTGGTTCGGACATAATATCATGATCTCGCTCTAGTGACACTTGTCTTATTTTAGTTTTAGTGTAATGTACTTTTTGTGTAAATAATAAAATTTTCCGCCTTTGGACGCTTATTTATGTTGACTAGTTGAGTAAGTTAGGTTTTACATTATTGTAAATAGTGTCGTGATTTTATATTCAAACTTGGGTAAATGCACAAACGCTCACAATATCCTTTCGTGACGCTTCCTGTCTCTGCACCCTCGAATTTATCATAAAATAAACTTCATTTTTATTGAATGGCTTTTTATTATGCTATTAGCTGACCCCCCTCCCCTGCTTCGCTCGGTTGATCCCGTGAGAATTTCGAGAAATCCTTCCTTATACCATGTCTACATTATGAAAAGAATCTTTGTCAAAAATTTCAGCTTTCTATGTCCTACTGGGCGATGATGAGTCAGTGGTTATTTGAATGAATGAATGAGTCAGGAATTTTTATTCATATAGATAGACTCCAAAAATTACATTCGGCACCACTATAGTTCGACTTTTAATTATATGCAGTAATCTGACATTTCCTGGGTTGTCACTTTTTAATGAAAATATAATAGGGATGGGGTACAGGTGATTGATTTGAATCATTCAATTATTTTATTTAAATTAAAGTTTATATTTTAAGTAATTATTATATTTTTGTACAAAGTTTACCTATATACAGTGTGTCCGGAATCGAACTATCGATATTTTAGGGGCATATTCTACAACTCATTATCACTCTGAAAATACCACTTAATAGGTCCTACCCCCCTCCCCCTACCAGGGACAGCCATTTCGATATGGTGTGCGTTTCTGTGGGTATGTGCGCACAAAAAATGTAATAACTCGAAAGTCTGTTGCCGCATAGGTCTTCAAATGACTTTATTCGATTGGATACACTATTTTCCATCACTAAATACCAAAAAATAGTGTAAAATGTTAAAATAACATGATCAAAATGCTTTGGAATAAAAAGAAATTTCTCAAAAATATTGAAAACTACAAGTTTTTGCTGCATTTTGTTAAAACAAGGTCATTAAGACCACGTTGTTAATTATTAAATCGACAGCTTTTGAGATAAGCAACAATACGACATAAAAATTTCGACTTTGACTGTTATGCTTGAGGAAGACGTACTTACAATTACCAATATCTCTAAAAGTAAGTAACTTACAGTCAAAATTTTTATGTAATTTTGTTGCTTATCTCAAAAACTATCGATTTAGTACTTAACAATGTGGTCCTAATGACTTCGTTTTTGCAAAATGCTGCAAAAACTTGTAGTTTTCCATATTTTTAAGATTTTTTTTTATTCCGAAGCATTTTTTTCGAGTTTTTTTTTAAATTTTTTACTATTATTAGGTTTTAAGTAATAGAAAATATTGTATCCAATCGAATAAGACTATTTAAAGACCTGTTAAGCTACAGACTTTCGAGTTATTACAATTTTTGTGCGCATATACCCACAAAAATGGACACCAAATTGAAAGAATCTCTGAGACTCACAAATCCTGAGAGAATCTTGGATATCTGGTTTCCGTTTTAACTCCCTTTTCCTACCTTTATACCTACTTTCAAGGAAGTTTGCTGTAGTAATCTACCTATAGCTTTAGATATAGATTCCGGGATTTTTAAAATCCCGCGGGAATTGTAGATTTTTCCAGGATAAAAAGTATCTTATGTTTTAAGTCTAGGCATAATCTATCTCCCTTCAAAATTTCAGATCAATCGGTTCAGTAGTTGCGACGTTATAGAGTAACAAACATCCAAACATCCAAACATCTAAACATACAAACATCCAAACATCCACACTTTCACATTTATAATATGAGTAGGAAGTAGGATTGACGAAAAAATAAAATAAAAAACATTTTCCCATAAAAAATGTTCATGGGTTTCGTAACTGTCAAACATTTAATGTCAACAGCATCAACAGCAGCCTGAAAAAGCGTAACTTCGGTCGTCAGTGTTTAAAAGGATCGATATAAAGAACCTTTTTAAAAAGGACTGACTGAAAAAAGGAGTATTTTGTTTTCAGGGTTCATGTATGTTTGTATATTGTACCACTAGATTCTGCCCGCGGCTTCGCCCGCGTGAATTTCGGTTTTTCACAAATCCGCAGGGAATCGTGGATTTCCGGCTCCCGTTCTCGCTCCCTTTTCCAAACTTTATACCTACTTTCAAGGAAGTTTGCTATAGTAATCTACCTATAGCTGTAGATATAGACTTCGGGTTTTTCAAAATTCCATGGGAAATGTGCATTTTTTCCAGGACAAAAAGTAGCCTATGTGTTGCCAATGCATGCAACACAGCAAACTATTGCAATAATGTGTTATGTGAACGTGATTTACCTAAGAACAGTCAGCGCCCTCTATGGCGTTTTTGGAAGATTATATCTATTTTAGTCCCACAGGAATACTTTTCTGGGATAAAAAGTAGCCTATGTTTTAAGCCAGGGCATAAGCTATCTCCATTCAAAATTTCAGCCAAATCGGTTCAGTAGTTGCGGCGTGATTGAGTAACAAATATCCAAACATATAAACATCTAAACATCCAAACATCCAAACATCCACACTTTCACATTTATAATATTAGTAGGATAATTTCTATATGCCGGAACCGATTTTGATGAATCGTACGAAGGTATCGTTAGAATCCTTAGCTTATTCTGCGTAAAAAAGGTCAGTAAAATTTTTAAAAAACGATGGGGTGACCATGGTCCCCCATAAAAACTAAAATAAAAAAAAAACAAAAATCAGATAAAGTTCATAATTACCATATCTATTTTTGTTTATTCAACTACAAGTTAGCCCTTGACTGCAATCTCACCTGATGGTAAGTGATGATGCAGTCTAAGATGGAAGCTGGCTAACTTGAAAGAGATATGCATACCCCTGATGGGTTTCTACACGGCATCGTACCGGAACACTAAATTGTTTGGCGGCACGGCTTTGCCGGTAGAGTGCTAACCAGCTACGGCTAAAGCGTGCCACCAGACCAGACCAGAGACAATTTAGAAATTATAAAATCCCAAATTCCCGGAAATCGAACCCGGCACCTCCCACTTATAAGACCACAGCGCTCACCACTGCGCCGTGGAGGTCGTCAAAATCATCTAGAAAATTATAAGTAGATTCCAAAAATATGTAACACTGTTCAATATATTTTTTCTGAATATCTAGTATTCAGAAAAAAAATAAAGGGGCAGCAGCAACTTAGCATGTTAACTATGACAGATATTGTCCTTATTTACAACATAGTGTATTAGTTGTAAATATTTTGGTTTTTATCTTACTGCACTTTGGTCCTTGTATATTAGTTTTTCTTATATTTATTTTACTCCGAAAATAACCTAAATAGCCCAATGTGCCAAAGTGGCTCTTAAAGTGTTTTTTTTTTAAATATATTTTTACTCATCAAATTTAGTGAAAGTTATATTTATTGTGTGAGTTAACTCACACAATAAGTTTTGGCTTAAGTATCGATTACATCGATTATAAATATTAATTGGAAGTCATCTTTTAGTTGTTTATGTAATAACTAAAAGATGACTTTGATGATAATAAACGTAACAACACGATAACAAAATTATGCAGATTGGCCGAAAGCATAAACAAGTGTATGTCCAAAATTACCATTTGGCCTTTTTACGTTTATTTTTACGACACATAGGCTGTTATGCTGCAATAGAAAATAGTACTTCTTACTTTTTTTTTCAATTAAAGCTCATATTATTAATTGTACCAATAAGATGCATTTGCCACAAAAAAGTCAAGATGACAAAATTGTTAATTTGGCTTTTATACGTAGGAGCCATCGATTTACTTAGTAGATAAATAAATTATGATGATAATGAAAGAGTAACTATGAACGAAACTTTTGTGAATGAAATTGAATGAATTGAACGTATCACATCACTATAGAAATGGAGTTGGCAATATTATTTTACGGAATAATATTATGAAACGTCAGATTACTGCATATAATTAAAAGTCGAACTATAGATACCCCCCCAAATCTGAGGATATCCGATCTTAAAATACTTAGGTGGTAAAATTTTCAATTGTTCCCAATCAAAAAAAATAAAATATCATTAATCATAAATACTTTCTCCCAAATGGGGGAAACTGAGAATATTTCATGGCATCTTCCCTCAAACTTTGGACTAAGATAGGAGGAAAAGTTTTATTTGTCCTAGTATATAGATATAATCAGAAATTTGTTTATAGTGAAAAATTTAAGTTTATTTTTAATTTATTTTAATATCGATAGACTATCGATAGTATCGGTGTTTTTGATACACAGCAATAATACTATAGATAGTATTGAACCTCAATTATCAATGTAATATCGATAGCCCTATCGATATAATATTGATGATTTCCGGCTCCAACTACTTATCGATAGCCAAACTATCGATCGCTCGGTAACACTAGCACGCACGCACGACGCGACTATGGCACGGTAGCAGATTGCAATGCGCTGCGCGTGATTATATCGCGGGGGTGCGGTTAGCGCGGGGAAAACATCTCGCTCCGCCCAGAACCTCAAGGCCGTTGGCAGAGACAGGCGCCTTAATTGTGTGGTTTCATTTAGTCACGATGTTTGCCCGTCCATAACAAACATGACATTGTACGTAATAATGTACGTACAATGTCATGTTTGTTATTTTAAAAAGCGTTTGAACGCACAAGATTTTATTCTAAAAATCCTAATTGATTTTCAACAATAATCTGACACTAGGTAGGTACTTGTCTACCTACTTAACATCAGCTGTTTTATACTAATATAGGTAGGTAGGTAACCTACTTTCTAGTTGCCAAATGCAAAGTAGGTAGGTAGATATGTGTTGTCATTTTATTTGGTTTATATAATTATTACCTATGAGTTTAAATATTAAGCAGGTAGGTAGGTACCTTGTACCAGTCAAAGCAACTTTCGTGCGGTCCTTTAGGTATATAAAATCAGGGTTCACTGCGTTTTTGTTCAAAGACCCTGCCCTGCATACTCTGGCTTCAAACCCTGTGCACGCCACTGTTAACACAAATAAGTACATCTATCATAAATCTATACCTTTAAACTAATTCCTCGTTTCTTCTCACCAGGCATAGTGAACAGAGGCGACTCGTTCCGTCGCCGGCGGTCCCGCTCCGGAAGCCTAGCCCCCGCGTCGCCCGCGCAGGCCGCCCCCGAGACACAAGAGCGCAAGCCCGTGGCGTGCCACAGGGTGGCCATGGTCGGCGCGCAGGGCGTCGGCAAGACCGCGCTCATCAGCCAGTTCCAGACCAGCGAGTGTATCAACGCTTACGACAGACAGAGTGAGTCAACGGTTTACTGATTGCTTTTAGGCCGCCGTGAAAAATTGCGGTTAATTCGCCGTAAAAAAACACGGTTGTTAGTGTTATATGGAGCAAAATGGAAGCTTGTTAACAGGCTCGGTTTATACGGCGCGGCGCCGCCGCCGTAGTTCCGCACGGCGATGCGGCGTGTTAACAAGCTCCCATTGTGCTACAGAATGGCTCCAGACAACACTGGCGACCGTGTTTTTTTACGGCTAATTAACCGTAATTTTTCACGGCGTGTAAACAAGAGGCCTTAGAAATACAGGAAATTTTTATAATTGTTTTTATTTTGTGGTATTTTTAGTTGTAATCATCACTCCTATTACCTGTCTACGTTTTCGATAGTGGTCCCGCTAAATAATAGTAAGTAAATGTTGTTAAACCATCCTTACAATGTCTTACGAAACTTTTACGTGTCACAGCCCTCGCACACTGGGCCACTAGTCGCGACGACTAGTGGCCGCCACAAGTCGCGGAAGAGATTTTGCATACATTTTCTTGTGGCCCAAAAGCGGCCACTCGAGCGCTCAGTGTGCGGTGGTACCATATAAAATGTATGAAAAATCTCTTCCGCGATTTATGGCCGGCCACTAGTCGTCGCCACAAGTGGCCCAGTGTGCAGGGGCTGTAAAACTTGCCTTCACGCTAGGTACTTTATTCAGTGTCTTCACCCTCTAATTATCCAATTTCTGTTATATCGAACAAACTTTGTCTCTTGATAGTAATTATGTTTTGTAAATGAGAGAGCTCTACATAAAGGGAGTATAATGTACAATACTGCTCGAAAATTTTTCACGTTAAGAGTTGACAAAGTTACTCCGAGCGAGTAACGCTCGGGGTAGTTAACTTTGTCTAACCTTTTTCATTAATAACTCCATTTTTCCCGTGCGATATTTTAAAACTTGCCAAGCGAGGTGGCAGCACCTTGCTGTTTCAATTAAAAAATTGGGCAAATGAAAGTCGATATTAAGTGTTCCGTAAAAATTAAAAACTCCTTTCCGTGAACCAAAAATTATAATAATTATTAAAAATATTATTTATGTTTACTTAGTTGGGTTCGTTATTTTTAAAATTTTACAAATCAGATGTAGAAATATGAGTGCCTCTACGTTTCATCTAATATTTATAGCTATAAACATAATTATTATTAAACAACATGCTTGGGAAAATCTCCGAAAAATCGGAACACATATAGTGGGGACATTACAAACGTGCTAACTGAATCATAAACCATTACAGTCATAGGGTTGTCAGGGCTCTCCCTCGCTCTTTATAACTTGTTATCGACTATCGACAAATCCTTTATTACTGTTACATACAACATCACAGAATCAGGTACCAGTTCTATAAGGGGTGTAAGTGCGAGCGAGAAGTCCGATAAAAATGATTTATAACTTACTTCGCACGTTTGTAATCTCCCAGCTATAGTAATACTCAATTCTCACGAACACGAGCATCCCCGGAACTGCTAAAGCAATACTGCTCGTTCAGATCTCACTGATAGTTAGTTTCGGAATAAACATAGCAAATATTCAGAAATTAATTAAACTAACTACTTAGACTAACTGGACGAATTTAAAAGGGTACCTCGTTTTACTACGGATCCCTAAAAAGAGCACACAATAAATTGCAGAACACCACTCTTCCAGCTCAATCGCGTTAATGTTGTTTTGGTAGAAACTTGCGCGAGCGTAAAAAAGATTCTTTGTGTTTTCACAGAGCGGGAATAATTAACTAACCCCTTTGCGCTTTGCGTAATTACTGCAATTCATGGTTGGTTAGGTGCTCTATAAAGTTTAGTTTTTTAGTTACTTACTTTTTGATTAATGTACGAAGGGCTAGATATTATTATTTATGATGAAGTTGCGAAATATTTACTTTTCGTAAATATTCGCTCTCGTGACTCGTGACTAATTTCTCGTCGGTCAACTTAGATCACGCGAATTGTAGCTATCTTTATTTTTTTTTTACCCGACTGGGTATATGTGTTTCACCTGTGTGTATGTATGTCCATTCCTATGTCCGCTATTGTAACTAATCAACGGCTCAACGGATTTTGATAAATGATACGTCATTAGATTTGTCTCAATGACGCGAGTGTTATAGGGTAAATTAACCTAAATTAAAAAAAAATCAAAATGGCGGACTTTATGCGCCTTAATGTGCGAGCTGAAAAAATTTTTTTTCTTCAAGACCCTCGAGTGGGGTATCAAAATAAAGGGATTCAAAAGGCAAATACGAAAATGTATAAATTTATATATTTGGAAACAATTTGCAGTGATAAATCGTAGAAAAAGACCGTTTCCTATGTCAGTTCGTAACTACTTAACGGCTATTTTGATAAATTATATGTCATTAGATTTGTCTTGACGGCGCAAATGTTACTGGGTACATAAAATTCATAAAAAATCAAAATGGCGAATGTTATGCTCTTTAATGTGCGGGCTGAAAAAATTTTTTTTGTTCAAGAAACTCGAGTGGGGTATTAAAATAAAGGGCAATAAAAGGCGAGTACGAAAATGTATACAATCTATATGTTTTAAATCAATTTGGAGTGACAAATCATGAAAAACAAAATAAATAACAACTACACTGTAAGTGGTACGGTGGTAGTTTATTAATTTTTAGTTCGTTTTTTAGCATGGCAGTCGGGTTTTTTTAATTTTTAAATTATAGCTTGTTCCATTTGTTACCAGTTTTTTATGCTAGCCAGCTATGTTGCGCTATATAATGCTTGCTATAGAATATGCTATATATTTTAACGTATAGTCAGTCTGAACTGCCTAGGATCGTTTCTGTAAAACCAATTTAAAAAAATCGCACTCGTTTCGCTCGTACCTACCTACTTAGATATACCTATTACGTCCAATGAAATTATAATATTATAGGGCCTAAGAAAATCATGATCCACCTTTGAGCAGCCGTAAAAAGGTAACAAGACAGGAAGATAGACAAAGAACACACTTTCAAAATCATTTTATTTGTATCAATGAAATTATGGGTTATCATTATGGGTAAATATGAATGAAAATCACCTCTGTATTAATTATTCCGGGATCGGATCTCAAGCTATAAAACAGCAGAATTCCCGCGTGATCCCCACATGTAACATTTCAATTGAATAGACGTTTATTGGGACAGCAATTTATGCGAGGTTTGCGATACCATCTTTATTGCTCTTGGAGATTGATTCGGGCAAGGCGAATCGTTTACCTACATAATACGTTTGTTTCATGTTAGGAAATAAAAGTATAAATTAAAAATTTAAAAAAAACCCGACATTCACCATTTTGTGGTGGCGGCCATCTTGGATTTACATAGTGCTAGTCTACTAGTCAAGCCCTTTCATTTGGTACCCATATTGAGGGAGTTGTGAAAAATATGTAATCCGCCATTTTGTAGCGGCGGCCATCTTGGACCGATTTTCATGAAACAGAGCTAAGAACACTCCCGACTAATTCTTTCAAACAAAAAACCGCACTAAAATCGGTTCACCTGTTTGAGCGCTACGGGGGAACAGACAGACACACACACAGACAAACACGTCAAACTTATAGCACCCCGTCGTGGGTTAAAAACACTAGGTTAACATTAACATCCTCTTAACTGTTTAAAGGCCACAACGCGGCAGCCAATCTCTCTAGACACTGGCCAACTATGCAAAAGATATTATAGTACAAAAGTGAGTGCGCAAACACCGATTAACCATATGTTCCCTCACTCTCGTAGTCCGATGGGAGGGCTCAACTAGGGTGAGATCAGATGCAGGACCGTTTGTGTGTCGTTATCCCGCGTCTCGGTGCCACTGTCTGTTCCCTCATTCTCGTATTCATATTGAGGCTCGATCACAATGAGATCAGGCGCAGGATCGACTGCGTGTGTCGCTATCGCGCGTCTCGGTCGCGTTGTGCAAAGTTTACCTTAGCCATAGATAGCTCAGTCGATGGCGCGACATTGGGCGTCGAATGTCGGGGTCGCGCACTTCAAAGTACTACCACACGAGTAGATAGGTACAGAGAGCACGCTTCATACAAACGGCCCGCTGTAGGTACACTCACACAAAGACACTCACCAACGGTTCACGGACGCGCGCTCAGTCTACCAACCGGTACAGTTGGGTGACAAACGTGCGCATATGTGTGAGTGTACCTACAGCGCAGCGGGCCGTTTGCAGAAGCTTTCCCTCTGTACTTATCTAAGTACTACCTTAGGTTCAATTCTTTAGCTATTGAAAATTTACTGCAATATAAGGTTGGTTAGATAGGTACCTACTCTGTAAAGTTTTGCAAAGTATTTAATTTTTAGTTAGGTATACCTACTTCTTGCGTAAAAAGTTTAAATAAGTTACTAAAAATTAAACCATTTAAACTTTTTACCTATAAAATATTATAAGTTTGGCCTTGCGTGTTTGACTTTATCAACTAAGTACAGATCTCTTGCCGAGATTTATGTTCACCAACTTGTAAAATGAACCGTGAAATAGGGTGGTCGGATTTATTTTGTGGCTTGCTTACAACCTATGAATAAATAATTATTCATACGAGCAAGTCACGAGCACGGCTACCTTTATGAATAATCGTGCTAAAAATAATGAAAAAAGTTAAAATCAAAGAGCTTTAAGAGTACCTACTTCCCAGGAAAAATTAATAGTAAAAAACATTTCTAAAAACAAACTTTTATTTCAATGCTCTATATGTACTAAAAAAAAGAAAATAAATTTAAAATTTAAACGCAAACCCCTCGATTTATTCAATTAGAAACCTACTAATATTATAAATGTGAAAGTGTGGATGTTTGGGTGTTTGTTACTCTATAACGTTGCAACTTCTGAACCGATTTGGCTGAAATTTTGAATGGAGATAGATTATGCCCTGACTTAACACATACACTTTTTATCCTGGAAAAATCCACAGTTCCTGCGGGATTAAAAAAAACCGAAATCTACAACTTCAACTATAGGTAGATTACTATAGCAAACTTCTTTGAAAGTAGGTATAAAGGTTGGAAAAGGGAGCGGGAACGGGAACCAGAAATCCACGATTCCCTCAGGATTTGTGAAAAACCGAAAATCACACGGGCGAAGCCGCGGGCAAAAGCTAGTTTGTTATAAAAGCTTTGTGTTTGTCAAGATTTACCTGTGTAGTATCCATAAGTGGTACTTAATGCACTTTGAAGTTGAACAGACTTAGAGCCACCACTACTGCTTTTTACGTCCCACTGCTGGGCACAGGCCTCCTCTCTCATAGGAGAGAGGGATATAGAGCATAAACCCGTCACGCTGCACCAATGGGTTGGGCTTTGACTATTGTCACATGATAGAACGTGGGTGAAAAACCGCCAACTATCTACTCCGGGCTGGAATTCAGAATTTCTTGATAGAAAAACTGAACACCTAACAATTATTTGCCCGACCCGGGAATCTAACCCAGGACCTCGTGATCTGCAGTCGAATATGCTAGCCACTAGACCAACGAGACAGTTTTAGAGTGCCTTTCTGAAAATTAACCAAAAATCCCTATAAATCATCCTGTTGACTGTAAACCGTATAATAAATTAGATAGCCCAAGTCAAGAAGAAGTCAAACTTGAAAAGTGAACCATGAAGGTTCACTTTTCAAGTTTTCGGCGCACGTAAACTTTCTTACGACGACAGGAAATAAATTGTGTTGATGAAATTCAACACGCGAGCACATGAGTAGATATCCTTACAGAGAGGAAGCTTCATACAAGCGGCCCGCTGTAGGTACACTCACACAGCACAGCTTACGCACATAATATGAGCTCTCACCAACGGTTCACGGACGCTCCGCTGGGGCTCAGATGGGAGGTAAACGACAAATGTGGGTAGTGCGCATTAAATTAATACTGAGAAATAAAGTGTTTGGCGAGTTTAAGAGATTGTGTAAAATAGTGTAAATTATATAAAAAATTAGACTTAAGTGTTGTGTTTAGACAAAAATGCCCAACCATTGTACAGTTAACAGTATGTTTATGTTCACATGCAACAGGTGACAGCACTATGAGAATAGGTATAAAGCGCGTTGTTAAGAAGCTTCCCCTCTGTAGGAATATCTACTCATGTGACGCGAGCTCAGACAATGTAATACGTATACAGGAAGAGAGCACGATCTGCTTCCGGGCATTATTGTTTTTTAACCGACGAAAAAAGGAGAAAGACCTCAAGACGACGTGTAATTAGGTCTTTTCTTTTTAAAGCGTGATCACATCGTATACCGATTGTTCATCACAATTCTTTAAATTTGACAAAAAAAGCACCCCTAAGGGAAAAAAGAGAATATATGTTTTGATTGGTTTTGAACCACCCATTGAATTTATATATCACCCATTGAATTTATATAACAAAAAGTGAGTACGGTAGTTAAGTGAGTATTTTAAAAGTACTAAGTGCCTAATCAAAATATCCTGATCTTACCACAAAATATTTAAAAAGAAAAGCTCTAAAAAAATTAAACCAAGGAAAACTGAGCTGAAAAACGATTTGCGGGGATGAACTGAGGTTCTATAATAAAGTTCCACGGTTAATCTATACATCTTCTATATCTATACATATACATCTTCTATATCTATACATCTTCTATATCTACACATATAATAAAATCGTAGACTTGCCGTATCTGTACATTGAAGATTTTTGCAAAATAATAACTGGGGGATGTTAGGGATAAACAATAGAACGTAAAAAAGCTATTTTTGAAATTTTTGTCTGTTTGTCTGTTTGTCTGTATGTTTGTGCGCGCATCACGCAAAAACTACTGAATGGATTGAAATGAAACTTGGTATGATTTAAGTTCATACTACGGAGTAACATATAGAATACTTTTTATCCCGAAATCCAGCACGGTTCCCTTGGGAGAGGGGATGAAAGTCAAAATGTGTACTTAGCTGTAATTCATTAACGCGTGGTCCGATTTAATTCATTTTTTTTTGTTAGAAAGGAAATACTTTAAAGATTACTGGCTAATCTCTCAAAGGCTGGATCGATTTTGATGGGACTTTCACTGGCGGATGTTTACATTTTGATCAACCTAAACATCCGCCAGTGAACTTTTAACAGTTTTTAGCATGATATGAGCTCAAAAGAGCTTTGGAAAAACAAAATGATTCCTACGTGATTTTTAAAAACCAATATAATATATCCACGCGAACGAAGTCGCGGGTGTCCGCTTGTATTAGAATATACCTAATAAAATATGTAAACGATAGGTCGTAGAACGCACCTACATAATGTCAGAGAGGCTTTATAGCCGGTAGTCTCCGTTTCAAGTAAGCCGGAGTGTAACTGCCCGTAAGCCACACTCAAGCTTGTACAATGGAACTTTGGTGTACTTTAATCCAAGCTCAGCCGAGTAGTTACTAGCTCGCTAGTTAGCTAATACGCGAGCTTATGGGTTTAACAACTTAAACTTAGTGCAAACTTAACGAAGTAATGAACCTAGTCTACGGAAGATTATGAAGATTGCGGAAAAAAGATAAACACTTTTAAAAATTTAACATAAAAATTGCAGACATGAAAATTTAAATAAAATAAAATAGACTGATAAAAAATTTAAAAGTTTATTATAAACCAAAGTACTTACTTACTTATGAAAATATTACTTATTAAATTAAATAAAGAAAAAGAAAAAGACACGAAAAACATAAATATTGATCTTGAAAAAAAGGGAAATTAATTAATACCTATAACTAAATTATATGCAAAATAAAAAAAATTATAATATCCCTTAAAATGGATCACTTAAAACCTATCGCATTTACTTACGCGGAATATTAATTGAACGATAAATTATTATTAGTTATTGCCCGCGACTTCATTAGCGCGGATTTAGGATTTTTAAAATCTCTTGAGAACTCTATGATTTTCTGGGATCAAAAAGTAGCCTATGTCCATCTCGAAGATCTAGTCTATAACTGTACCAAACTTCGTCAAAATCGGTTCAGCTGTTTAGACGTGAAAGCATAACATACAGATTACCTACTACAGACAGACAGATAGACAGAGCTACTTTCACATTTATATCTATACTAATAAATAAAATTGAAGTGTCTGTCTGTAATATCGAAATAACTACCTCATATTAAGCTCATATGGTTATTTGAACGCTACCATAACCGAATCACACGTTTTTAAAATTTTTGTCTGTCTGTCTGTCTGTCTGTCTGTCTGTCTGTTTGAACGGGCTAATCTTCGGAACGGCTGAACCGATTTTGACGGGACCTTCACATACAAGTAGAGAATTAACCAGGGAGTAACATTGGCTACTTTTTTAACCGACTTTCAAAAAAGGAGGAGTTGTGTACACCGATATCTCCGAGATTTCTGAACCGATTTGCGTAATTTTTTTTTTAATCGATAGAGAAACATTGCGACCCTGTTCTATAAAAAATTTGGATTCCAACTCCTCAATCATGATGCTGTAGGGGTCCTAATCCCCAAAACTAATGGGTTTTAGAAACTTTCGGTTATTTAAATTGATATTGGGGGTACCAATTAGACTTTATCGTTGAATGAACTCGAGTAGGTACATATCCAACTCCTCAACCCTGATGCTGTAAGGAATTGTATTCCGAAATCGTGGGGATCCCACGGGATTTTTCTGTTTTGGGGACGGGTTTCTACAGATAAGCTACTTTTTGTTCTGGAAAATTAAAAGTTCCCACGGGATTTTTAACACGGGCGAAGCCGTGGGCATCATCTAGTCTAGTCTAGTCTAGTTTATAATATTAATAAGTATGGAAAGTATGAATTGTCTTCCACGGACAATATGCGCAGCCTCTAAGCCGTCAAAAACATGAAAATATCTTTTGGTCTAATTAATAATCCCTAGTCCCCACCGCTGCCTGTCCCGTGGGAATTGTGCCATATTGCAAGCGGATTGTCTCCAGAAACATCTCAAAAAATAGATTAATGTTCCGGCACATTTGTTATACTGTCCTCGTGGAAAAGAAAATTATTTAAGGTAAAGTCCCCTTATTCCGTGGTATTTTTAACCCCCGACGCAAAAACGACGGGGTGTTATAAGTTTGACGTGTCTCTGTGTGTGTGTGTGTGTGTGTGTGTGTGTGTGTGTGTGTCTGTCTGTTCCCCTGTGGCGCTCAAACGGGTGGACCGATTTGAATGCGGTTTTTTTTGTTTGAAAGGTGAATTAGTCGAGAGTGTTCTTAGCTATGTTTGATGAAAATCGGTCCAAGATGGCCGCCGCTACAAAATGGCGGATGATATATTTTTTCACAACTCCCTTGATATGGGTATCAAATGAAAGGGCTTGACTAGTAGAATAGCACTATTGCAAATTCAAGATGGCCGCCGCCACTAAATGGCGAATGTCGGGGGTTTTTTAAATTTTCAATTTACACTTGTCATAAAAACTCGAAAGAACGTCAAAAATTAAGCATTTACTACACCTTTCTGAAGAACTGGCTATTTTTATCAGAAGCGTTATTTATTTAACTCTTGAAATATCCTAAAAGGACAACAATTACAACTTGATTTAAATGTAAAATTAAATTAAATATGAAGAAAGTCCGAATGCTCCAATTCCGAGGTAAAAATCCTAATTCCGAGGCAAATGGCTCCTAATTCCGAGGGTACAGAATACAAAGGGAAACGAGTAGAATGAATTCTACATGGTGTTCAAAAATGAACTGTATTTATTAATAGATTTCAAAATCAATTCGATACGTATGTAATTGTTTAATTATGTTTGTGTGTAAAATATTAATATATGTATATTATTATACAGGATGCTCACAATATTTCAGTATGGTTTCAGTTACACCAAGTATCATTCGCGTTCAGTCACGCAAACATTCATATTCTAAAACGTTTATCTTATTATTGTTCGTGCTGATTCATTCACTGACTCACTCATTGATCACCTCTCCTGTAAAATTTTGTATGAAAATTATTTTTTTTCACAAATGGTCTCGTATAGAGGATAAAAATTCATTCAGAACAAAAATATGGAGAGAGCTGATGATTGAGGATTTCAGAGACGAGCGATGGGCACGCTTAAGGTATTGAAGATAGGTGGCGGGTGCTCGAGCAAATGTCAGTCGAAACGTCATCCAATTGGCAGTGAGCTGAAAAAAAAATTCAAAATGGCGAAAATAAGATGGCCGCCATACAAATTTCGTTGGTCTCCATCTCGGAAGGTATAAAAGATAGAAGAGTGGTTTCTTGGCAAAAGATGATCAGGATCCGATAGTTTATTGGATAAATAGAAAAAAAAATCAAAATGGCGGAATTTATTTTTCCATAGAAAATGTATGGCGAATATTGAGAGAGAGAAGTTGTGAACAATGCAGGCCTTTGATGCGGTTCTTTGGAGAACTCTCAAAGAAAAATATCGGAAGACAAGATGATTGAGGGTTCGGAAGACGGTTGAGCAGCCCGGGCAGGGTATTGTAGATAGGTGGGAGGTGCTCAAACAAAAATTACTCAAACACTCTTCCCATTGGCACTGAGCTGAAGAAAAACCCAAAATGGTGGATACAAGATGGCGGCCATACAAATTTCGTCGGTGATTATCTCACTAAGTATAAAAGATGGAAGAGTGGTTTTTTTAGCAAAAGATGATCAAAACTTAATAGGAGTCAAATAGTGGCCTTGAAGTCGCGTGGCCTTTACTTCCTTTGACAGTACCGCGAGCCTCAATAAATTCAAGGCGGTGCGTACGAATGTAAGTTAACGACCTGTATGGTTAGTTCGAGCTTGCACACTTCGAAAACGGTACTAGATTTGAATATCGAAAAACTATAATATCAGAGCAAAATTAACCCTAATGCTCTTACAGTCAAATAAGATTTTAAAGTCATAATGTAGTAGGGTACTTCGAATATTTATTTTAAAAATTTCTGCTTGGGGCGTAGACGAATGGCTGAATATATTGGCGGACTCAAACCTTAAAACCAGCCAGTTTAGTTGCATTTCACTCTCAAGTCATGTTAGTCAATGTGTTTCGATACTCGAATTTCTATCATCGTTTCCCCAATGTACAAAGTCGGCATAAGGCCTCTGTACTCACTAGGTTAGCAATCAGCTGTTCGACAAAAATCTTAGATTTGATAACATGACAGGTTTAGGTATGACGGTGTGTCTCTCAAGCTGTGATAGCCTAGTGGTTAGGACGACCGACTTCTAATCGGAGGTCGTGGGTTCGATCCCGGGGCACGCTCCTCTAACTTTTCGGAGTTATGTGCGTTTTAAGTATTTAAATATCACTTGCTTTAACGGTGAAGGAAAACATCGTGAGGAAACCTGCACGCCTGAGAGTTCTCCATAACGTTCTCAAAGGTGTGTGAAGTCTCCCAATCCGCTTGGCCAGCGTGGTAGACTATGGCCAAAACCCTTCTCACTCTGAGAGGAGACCCGTGCTCTGTAGTGAGCCGGTAATGGGTTGATCAGGCAGGCAGGCAGGTGTGACTCTTGTTCCATGGAAGCAAAGGAGGTAGCTTGGATGGGATGCCACGTGTGTGGATACACTGGCACTGTCTCACATACAGGTGACCTCCGTGGCGGCCGGAGCGGCAGCCACTAAGGCGGAAAGGGCCAAGAGGCGCAAATATGAAAATATAGAAAATAATTTAATATTTGTGCCTTTTGGGGAGGAGACCATGGCTTCGTAGGGCGAGGATGCTAGGTCCTTTTTTAAGGGCCTGTCATCCCGTCTCGTGGAGTCCACGGGTGACCGGAGGGCTGGCGCCTGGCAGTATAATATTGTACTCTGTATTACTACTGTATAATATTGTACTACAGTATATATTATATAATAAATACTCCTACCTATCTAGAATGTGCCCCTGGCTATGCCCCTCGCCCATCTTTCAAACCTTTGATCATCATCACTCTCCGTATTTTTGCTCCGAATAATTTGTAAGGATGAGATTTCTTAAAAAAAAAACTAATTTTACATTTGTACAATCGTTTTTTTTAGCACGCTGCCAATCGGATGATGTTTCGAGTGATATTTGTTTGAGCACCACCCACCAATCTTCAATAGGTGCACTGGCCGTTCTCCTCATCCGTCTCCTAAATCCTCAATCATCAGCTGTCTCAATATTTTTCCTTCGCATGATTTTTTGTCTTCTATACGAAACCATCAATGAAAAAAACAATTTGTACGGAAAAATAAATCCTGACATCTTGATTTATTTTCTATCCATTTAGTAGATCTAAAGATCTACTAAATGGATAGAAAATAAATCAAACCTAAAAGGTCTTGATCATATTTTGCCCAGAAAATACTCTTCCATCTTTTATACTTAGTACGAGACATCGACGAAATTAGTATAGCCGCCATTTTGAATCTGCCATTTTGGGGTTTTTTTCAGTTCAGTGCCAACTGGATGAGGTTTCGAGGAATTTTTGCTTGAGCACCTCCCAACTATCTACAATACCCTGCTCGGGCTCCTCAACCATCTTCCGAACCCTCAATCATCATATCTTCCCATATTTTTTTTGAGATTTCTCCAAAAAACCACATCAAAGCCTTGCATAGTTTACAACTTGTAGTCTCTTCATTATTTGCCATACATTTTCTATGGAAAAATAAATTCCACCATTTTGGTTTTTTTTCTATTCATCGAATAGACCTTTGGATCCTGATCATCTGTTGCTAGGAATCCACTCTTCCATTTTTTTTACCCTCCGAGGTAGACACCGACGAAATTTGTATGGCGGCCATCTTTTTTTCGCCATTTTGATTTTTTTTCAGCTCATTGCCAATTGGATGACGTTTTGAATGACATTTGCTCAAGCACCCCCCTCCTATCTTCAATACCTTAAGCGTGCTCTTCACCCGTCTCCGAAATCCTCAATCATCAGCTCTCTCCATATTTTTGTTCCGAATGAATTTTTGTCTTCTATACGGAATCATTAGTAAAAAAATTTTTTTGTACAAAATTTTACAGGAGGGGTGATCAATGAGTGAGTCAGTGAATGAATCAGCACGAGCAATAATAAGATAAACGTTTTAGAATATGAATGTTTGCGTGACTGAACGCGAATGATACTTGGTGTAACTGAAACCATACTTAAATATTGTGAGCATCCTGTATTTTATTTCTATACATACCACATAATTAGAGGCTCATAGAACCTTATTCCGAGGTAGTATTTCTATCCATACCACATAATTAGGGGCTCATAGAACCTTATTCCGAGGTAATACCACGGAATTGAGTTTTGTAACAAAAAACACGTTTCCTAATTCCGAGTGTTAAAAAGAAAAGATTTTTCCATAATAAACAAATAATTTAAAGCTTAATTAGATAATCTTCGTAAATATGTACAAAACTCTCACAAAATTGGATTGAAATATGTATAAATTTAATTTTCTTTTAAATTAATTTTCTTTAGCTTTCCCATACAATCTATCAATAAATTACCTAAATAGGTAAACTTTGACACGGTATAGTTAGTGATTGAGACGCCAAAGTGTACCTCGTAATTAGGACTCTGTAACCTTATTGCCTATTTAAATATTCAAAACCGAAACAAGAAGTATTTAACATAAAACGACTCTAAAAATTGAAAAAGTTATGAAGTCTATGAAATCGCAATTCCGCGGTATACCACGGCGTTAAGAACCGGCTAAAATATTTGGCACCTAACGCCGAGGTATTTTCAAAACCTATTTTCACCTTAATTTCTTTACAAATATTCACAAAAGTTGATTGTTTTCGATTGAAAATATAGTCCTTCAAATATTCAAATCTAAATGAAAACAAATAAAGCTCAAAATTAACGGATAAACACTATTTAAAAAAATGTAGGTATTTCGTGCACGAGGTCCAAAATGTATGAAACATGCGTTCGGGGCGGCTGCTAGTGTAAAACTTGCCGGTTATTTTAAAACATATACATATAAAACCAACAATTTCGTCATTTATCTATGGAATGATAAACTATCAATTGATTAAGATATGTTGCAGTAAAAAATAGCTTGGTGATCGGTAGAAAACGCTGTTTTTCTATATACCTCGGAATTGGGTGCCAATTTTAGAATACCACGGAATAAGGAGACTTTACCTTAAATGTTCCTTTTGAAAAAGTGTTCAATTTTGTTCAAAATGCGGAAATCTACGGATAATTTTGTCCCCTTTTTCATGGTACAATCAACATTCTAAATCAGTGTTTTCTATCGTAAAGTCAGGCGATTCAGCGTTCCGATACGTTGCCACTATATTATGTTCGTGACTGGTGAGCCTTGACAAATTGTAATTCCTCATACATAATATGCACAATGCGTGTTGTCAGTAGTGACTGATGACATAGGGCCATCATTACAGCCCTTTAAAGTCCCAATGCCGGGCAAAAAGTTCTTCTCACGTATAGAAGAGTACCTCTCTTCTTTAGAGCATAATATGGCCTAATATATGGCTACTGAGACATAATAGCCATCTATGCGCCTCATAAGAAATCTCAGTCTCTCAGCGATGAAAAGAGCTCTATACGTACCAAGTTTCTCTACGTGACCAAATCAGAAATGAAGAGATCAGTAGAAAGGTCGTCACTCACTTACTAACCCAGCACCCGACCAGCACCGCCTCGCCTCGTGCGGTTGAGATTTTTTATATAGACTTCCATATATTACATGCACTTACTTATGAACTCCGTAGCCTCACCGGGATAGCCTCGCTAACATACGTGGATGGGGAGTGAAAAACGCGGTGACCACCCTCTTATAGCAGCTTGCCGTGCGTTGACTACGCGTTGCCAAAGCGCTGGTCCCGAGTGGACCGCGAGCCGCACGCGAGTGCTTCGTTATTCTTCGTCAAGTGTAATAGCTATGAGAGCCAATTCACGGATTATAAAATCAGACATTACCAAACACATGAATAAAACTGGTGAACTCGCCAATTTGCTAACGCACGAGGTCGGCAAAGAATGATCGCCCAAATAACAACGCCATAAAACAAAGTCCCATGCCGCATCTGTCTGTTCGCGATAGACTCAAAAACTACTGAACGGATTTTTATGCAGTTTTCACCAATATGATTCATGAGTAAGGTTTAGGTTTACAATTTGCGAAGTTTTTGTGTAAATTGGTTAAATAATATGACAATAATTGTTGAAAATGTCGAAAAAAAGTCAAGCCGCCGCGCCGGGGAACTTTCATCGAAAACGCTGCCTATTTGAGATATAACAAAATTGCCTATTGAGATATAAAAATGTATGGTGGGATAGTAGCGGGTAATTATTACTCGTGCGAAGCCGAAGCGCGTCGCTAGTATACTATAAAGAAGTTCATATAAGAAATCTCAACCGCACGAGGCGAGGCGGTTTATAGTCGGATGCCGGTCTGACAAATGAGCGGCGACCTCAAGAACAGCCTAAATCTTAAGAAATGCGTAGGAGCTGTCATCGCGTCCCTTAACGCTGTTATAAATACTTGGGGAAATTCGATCAGCCCTCCCTGAGCCCGCCGACATTTTCCCCGATAGATACAATCTAAATCTCCAGGGCTCACAACTAGGACGCGGGCTAATCGAGTTCATTATATACGTGTATCAGACCCTACACGTATATTGGCACAACGTAAGGTTCGAGATTATTTTTATTTACTTTACACAGGGCGTAAGGAACCCTTACGGTAGAATTCGAAGTATGCGATCGCGTCATATGACGCGAGTCCATCTGATTGAGCGATAAAAAGATGCCACAGATAGACATACAGACAAAGCTGTCTTATAACACTCCTCTGAATAGAATTGAATAGAATAGAAAAGGTTTTCATTTAAATAAACTTTTACAAGTACTTTTGAATGGTCAATTGAATCTACCTCTCGTAGATATGGGGTTAAATAGTTTGATACATTGTTTGAATGCTTGATGCTTTTCTTCATAGAAGCTACTTCTAGTAATTCCAGTGTATCGCCAATTACTTCTGTATAAGTTGGTATGAGACACGCACCGACCTACGTCCTACACGCCGTCCTATGTGAGCGAACATGACGCGTATGCTAAGCGGCGGTGTTGCGGCAGAAAATATCAAACATTAGCAGCCCTTGAAGTGATTGCATGCGAATTTCGGTGCAACGTGGATTAGGACAAAACTTGACTAAGCAATCGCGATCAGTTGGTTTAACATTTTAGAGCGGTTAAGACGCGATTTTTGTATTGTTTGTGGTTATTTTATAACTAGCTGACCCCCGCGACTTCGTCCACGTGGTTATATAGGTTTTTATATAGGATCGGATTGGATCCCATAATCCTTTTGTGTACCTAAACTAAATGTAGCCTAAGTTATTCCATATAATATCACCTATCTGCCATTGAAAGTTCCATCAAAATCGATCCAGCCGTTTCGGAAATTAGCTGGAACAAATAAACAGATCGACAAACATAACTCTAAACGTACACCAGTTTAAAATAAGCCGTACGTTCAAAGATCCGGGTCCCAAGTTATTTGAACCCAATAAATGTGTGTCATTTCTGAACTAAAAAACCTATGACCTTGAAATATTTACGGGACAATATATAAAGTACTACCTTTCTAACAAAAAAAGAATGAGTGAAATCGAACAACGCGTTAATGAATTACAGCTAAATACACGTTTTAACTTTCATCCCCTCTCCCAAGGATAAAAAGTATCCTATAACCTACCTCGGAGTATAAACTCAAATCGTACCAAGTTTCATTCGAATCCGTTCAGTAGTTTCGGCGTGATGCGCGGCCAAGATACAGACAGACAGACAGACAGACAGACAGACAGACAGACAGACAGACAAAAATGAAAAAAATTACAGTTTTGGCTTCAGTATCGATTATAGAATGCCCTCCAAAAGAAATTTTCAAAATATCTTCAATGTACAGAATTGGATCTGTTACAGTTTTATTATATTATAGAAGAAGATATCTGAAATTTGGATAACCACTAGGTAGTCAAAAACCCCCGAGTTTGTGTGACAAAAGAAATAGAAAAAGTTGACTAAATAATTAGTGCTTTGAGTGAGTACGATACATTTAAATAAATCATTTTTCGTAATTTCTCCATGAATATGCCTTGTTAAATAGCTATACTGTATTAGTTTCACTTCTTCCATGTCTTCTGTCCATGACGGACATATTTTGTGTAGGTACTCAGTGGGCATTACTGCGTCGATAGTTCAATATGTCAACTGCAATATAACGGCATTCGAATTGCAATTTTGCAATGGTCATACAGTCCAAATGCACTCCACTATCGCTATCTTCCAGCCCATTGAAATTAGCATCGTATTCGCGTTGAGTTCGCTCACGTAGGGCGACGCCTTTGGTGTAACGAAATCAGCGCTGTTTGAGTATGTATTCCCGTCATGCGCCGAGGATGATCCGGCGTAGGCACTGGGGAGTCGGGGCGGCACGTGCGTTTCGTGTAACGAAATCAGCGCTGTTTGAGTATGTATTCCCGTCATGTGCCGAGGATGATCCGGCGTAGGTACTGAGGAGTCGGGGCGGCACGTGCGTAGACTGCGCGTTTGAGTTTCTATAAATATTTTTTAAAATTAAAATTAGCATCGTATTCGCGTTGAGTTCGCTCACGTAGGGCGACGCCTTTCGTGTAACGAAATCAGCGCTGTTTGAGTATGTATTCCCGTCATGCGCCGAGGATGATCCGGCGTAGGCACTGAGCAGTCGGGGCGGCACGTGCGTAGACTGCACGTTTGAGTTTCTATAAATATTTTTTTTAATTAAAATTAGCATCGTATTCGCGTTGAGTTCGCTCACGTAGAGCGACGCCTTTCGAGTAACGAAATCAGCGCTGTTTGAGTATGTATTCCCGTCATGCGCCGAGGATGATCCGGCGTAGGCACTGGGGAGTCGGGCCGGCACGTGCGTAGACTGCACGTTTGAGAGAAACTTCGTGTGACGCGGGATGCTGTATTAAAGTACGCTTATTTGGTTTCTATAAAATAAAATTTGGCCATTACTTAAACGGTTAGCAGAACACCTGCATGTTCTGACTTCTAGTAAGCTCTACAAAGTTTTCTGTAGTCTAAATAATGTTTGTAAGGGGACCGCTTCCAGATACAGAGACCGATAATAGTACCTAGTGATGATGTGTGTGTGTGTGTGTGTGTGTGTGTGTGTGTGTCTGTCTGTCTGTTCCCCTGTAGTGCTCAAATGGGTGGACAGATTTGAATGCAGTTTTTTTTTTGTTTGAAAGATGATTTAGTCGAGAGTGTTGTTAGCTATGTTTGATGAAAATCGATCCAAGGTGGCCGCCGCTACAAAATGGCGGATTACATATTTTTTCACAACTCCCTTAATATGGGTATCAAATGAAAGGGCTTGACTAGTAGAATAGCACTATTGCAAATCCAAGATGGCCACCGCCAAAAAATAGCGAATGTCGGGGGTTTTTTAAATTTTTAATTTACAAGTCTTGTTCATAAATTCTGTTATTGAAATATTGAAAAACTGGCGAATATAGTATAGGTACATACATACATACGGGTCGAATATAGAAACTCCTTTTTTGAAGTAGATTATAAATACAATTTACTCAAATATTCTAAAGGACAAAAAAAACCTGATAGGTACTCATAGAGCGAATATAGAGAAAAAGAAGGTACCTTACCTACTATAAAACTATTCGAACGGAGTTATTTTGACTCCCGCGGGATATGTTTTGTGTAAATAGTATATACGAGTAAGTACTAGTATAAATTGAATCAAGCGGCGTGGCGGACGCTTTTCCCCACATCCATCTAACAAAGTCCCGAGGGATCAACTTTTGATGGAACTAGCCTATTGGGGTTCACATGTTATACAATGTTTGCTGTAAAATCTCTATTAACAGCGCTGACTTTCATATAAAGTTACAACAGTAAGGGCCCTTTTCACCACCTTTTGATAAGTGTCGGATAGCTTATCGACAACTTTTGCCTTTGTTACATGACATAAAGTAACAAAGTGCCAAAACTTATGTTTAGGCTTTCCAACACGTCTTATCAAAAGGTGGTGAAACAGGCCCTAACTTATTATCCATGCGCTCATAGAATTCTCAAAGTGAATTGAAAATTACACTTCTAGTGCAAAATACGAATAAAATTACCTAGGTACTTATTTATTTATTTGTACGATCACTCAAATTATTTACTCGACGGGATAACGAAAATACACGTAATGTAATTTTTCAAAGTTACCTGTACAGTATGGGAGGTAGCGATACATTTGAGCAAGTCATTTTGTACCGACTGAAAATCATAACAATAATAATTTTCTCTTAACAGACAACAGAACTGAATGTCAGCTGCTTTGATAGTGGTAGAACTAAAAGATACAGAATCTATCTATAATATAATAAAACTGTAACAGATCCAATTCTGTACATTGAAGATATTTTGAAATTTTTTATTGGAGGGCACTCTATAATCGATACTGAAGCCAAAACTGCAATTTGTTTCATTTTTGTCTGTCTGTCTGTCTGTCTGTCTGTCTGTCTGTTTGTCTGTATCTTGGCCGCGCATCACGCCGAAACTACTGAATGGATTCGAATGAAACTTGGTACGATTTGAGTTTATACTTCGAGGTAGGACATAGGATACTTTTTATCCCGAAATTCAGCACGGTTCCCTTGGGAGAGGGGATGAAAGTTAAAACGTGTATTTAGCTGTAATTCATTAACGCGTTGTTCGATTTCACTCATTCTTTTTTTGTTAGAAAGGTAATACTTTATGTATTGTCCCGTAAATATTTCAAGGTCATAGGTTTTTTAGTTTAGAAATGACAGACATTACAATCCTCAGTATTGGGTTAAAATAACTTGGGACCCGGATCTTTGAACGTACGGCTTATTTTAAACTGGTGTGCTTTTAAATTTATGTTCGTCAGTCTGTCTATTTATTCCAGCTAATCTCCGAAACGGCTGGATCGATTTTAATGGAACTTTCAATGTTATAAGGAGTAACTTAGGCTACATTTAGTTTAGGTACATAAAAGAATTATGGGATCCGATCCGATCCTATATAAAAACCTATATCTACGCAAACGAAGTTGCGGGGTTCAGCTAGTAATATAATAAAACTGTAACAGATCCAATTCTGTACATTGAAGATATTTTGAAAATTTTTATTGGAGGGTACTCCATAATCGATACTGAAGCCAAAACTGTATTTTTTTTCATTTTTGTCTGTCTGTCTGTCTGTCTGTCTGTCTGTCTGTCTGTCTGTCTGTCTGTCTGTCTGTCTGTATCTTGGCCGCGCATCACGCCGAAACTACTGAATGGATTCGAATGAAACTTGGTATAATTTGAGTTTATACTCCGAGGTAGGTTATAGGATACTTTTTATCCCGAAATTCAGCATGGTTCCCTTGGGAGAGGGGATGAAAGTTA
Source organism: Melanargia galathea (assembly GCA_920104075.1). Taxonomy (NCBI): domain Eukaryota; kingdom Metazoa; phylum Arthropoda; class Insecta; order Lepidoptera; family Nymphalidae; genus Melanargia; species Melanargia galathea. Next base: position 2,790,760 of record OV049872.1, on the reverse strand, counting down.
AAACGTGTATTTAGCTGTAATTCATTAACGCGTTGTTCGATTCCACTCATTCTATTTTTGTTAGAAAGGTGGTGCTTTATATATTTCTCCGTAAATATTTCAAGGTCATAGGTTTTTTAGTTCAGAAATGACAGACATTACAGCCCTCAACATTGGGTTCATATAACTTGGGACCCGAATCTTTGAACGTACGGCTTATTTTAAACTGGTATGCGTTTAAATTTATGTTTGTCGGTCTGTCTATTTGTTTCAGCTAATCTCCGAAACGGCTGGATCGATTTTAATGGAACTTTCAATGTTATAAGGAGTAACATTTAGTTTATTAGATCCTTTATAAAAACCTATATCTACGCGAACGAAGTTGCGGGGATCAGCTAGTGAAAAATAATTGTATTGTTACGGAGAAACTTATGACAAGGGAATAAGGTTCATAATCGCTTCCTCGCCGCTTGTTCATGGTCTTTTCTATGACATTCGATCAGAACAAGAAATGTGACTATAGTCTGATTTTAATTCCGTGGAATTCTGACATTTCTTAATGTTACCAGAGATAAAAAGTTCCCACAAAAAAGATAAAAAATTCAAAACTTAGCTACTTTTATAAATAAAAATCAATTGCATGTAGATATGAAAATTCCTGACAGATACTTCAGGTACTTTAGGGGTAAAATCGCATTTCAGTTGGTAACCCTGTTTTTCATACAAATAACTCATTCTATTTTTAAATGACAACTGTACCACCGAATTAAAAATCAGACTATAATATTTTTAGTTCCACCGCGGGTGCAACGACTGACGCTCACTGACTTCTGAACATTAAACAAATGTTTGAAATAAAATTCATTCGGTATAAAATCACTAGAAAAATTATACCTGTATCTCTCGGGCTAATATCCATAAAAAATTGCGCTTTCAGGAAAAATAAAGGAGAATGTTTTTTAGGATTTTTAGAAATTCTATCCCACGGGCGTTTAAATACGCGAAGAAAGGTTACATAAAACGTGATTATTTTAACCATACTATATCCGGAGCAGATCTTTTTCTGTTCATCTGTCTGTCTGTTTGTCCGGGCCGCTTTTTGCAGCAGCTGTACCGGTTTTACCGCAGGCAGGTAGAGTATCTACCAGAAAGTGATTTAGTCTACTTTTATCCCGGAAATATTTAAGTTTCCAGTGTAAAATAATTGATATTAGGGACAATATAATATAATAGATTAATACATTTTCCACAGGATTTTTAAAATCTTTAATCCACATGGACGAAGTCGCGGGCATTATCTAGTTTCCAATAAAACGCATCTGTTGCCATCAATATATTTTCGCTGGATGGTCCCGAGTGGGAACTATATTATAATAGATGGGAATAAAAGACATTTACTGAGATAAAGCTACGGAATTCTAAGTAAGGTTCATATGTGGTTCATATAAATTCGTATCCATAGTACCTACTACCTATCTAATGTTGATCGAATTTCCTCAAGTATCAATTGTAAAGATTAATGCTGATAAGTATATTTGTAGAGCGTACTTTGACTTTGCTTTTGTGTAAATATATTTCAGCTTCTTAATCTGTCGTGCGTGAGAGCATGCTATTTCAATTCGCATTTAGCACACCTCTATTACCTACGAAACCATACCAGCGAAATAGCTAATGTGTCCGTTATATACAACGTTAGTTTTACTTAAAGCAAAACCTGAAAGTAGTTTGCTCAAAATCACTAACAGATCGAATCCAACTACATATTTTTATATTGTGTTATAATTTTGTCCAAAAATATTTTAAAATCCTGCACGCTTAGGCACAGTGGTTGAAATGCGCATCAGCTGACGATCGGCATACAGCGTGCGGTCATTCAACTCGCGAGTCGAGGTGACGATGGCTTGCGAGTTGGGGTGACCATTTTTTTTTGAGGACAATGACGCAACGCAAGAAGCTTATAACTTCGTAAGTTTACATTATATGTTTTCGAAATTTAGTATAACTATTCCAAATGTAAAAAATATTTGACATGTATGTCGGTTTATGCGCAAAGTAAAAGCTCCCCCACACAGGCGCGTTATTATAGGTCGATAATATATGCGTTATTGCGATATCTGTTTCCAGTACATTTTGTATTAGGATGGTCATGTAGTTACAGACTGCTGCGATAATAACGCCGCAATGGAAGTAGGACGTTGCGTCTCCGTCCTGCGATACTATCGTCGTCCGATCTATCGACCTATAATACCGCGCCTGTGTGGGGGAGCCTTTAAACTAACGTTGTATGACAACTGTAGCCCAACAGCCTGTTTCTAGCGCAGAGATTAGACTATGAATCTATAAGTACTCTTTTAACTCTTTAAAAATAACTTAAAAAATCAGCCAAGTGCGAGTCGGGCCTCGCTCTTTCAGGGTTCCGTACATAATTATGAACAATATAATATTTTGGGTCTAAGAAATATTTAATTTCCGAGCTAGACATCGCAACAAACCGTGAAAGAAAAACCCAAAAAAATGTTCGTTTATTTTGGTCACAGCTTATAAACTATTTAATAAATCGTTGTTTTCAGTATTTGTTGTTTAAATAGAGCATATAGTACATAATATACTGAAATATCATATTCCCAACTAGTTTAGTTTTTGAGATAGCCCCCGTCACAAAAATGGTCTAAAACTGACAACTTTGATGGCCTCCCATTCCCTTATTTTTTGACATAAAAATTAAAAAAATATATATTTGTACTCTACTTAATGAGCTCTAAACAATGATACCCCACAAGCTAGGGTAAAGAAATTTTTTTTTTTCCGGCTCCTTTTTCATGTATGGGACCCCCTGAAAAATAATTTAATTCAATTTCTAATTCAATATTTGATTTTGGATGTTGAATGGAAGCAGGCGTTACTTTGCGGAATTCCATGATATACAATGAATATAAAATTATTTTGCTATAATCCGCTAACAGTGACAAATTTGTAGGCACAACACCACACAATCTTGTAGGCACAACACCACACAATCTTGTAGGCACAACACCACACAAATTCACCACAAAACAAACTCGACGATCGTTTCGCTCCGACACCGGAGCATCTTCAGGAGATGTCGACTTCACAACTTTGCAATCGTCCGTTGTGAAGTCGACATCTCCTGAAGATGCTCCGGTGTCGGAGCGAAACGATCGTCGAGTTTGTTTTGTGGTGAATTTGTGTGGTGTTGTGCCTACAAGATTGTGTGGTGTTGTGCCTACAAGATTGTGTGGTGTTGTGCCTACAAATTTGTCACTGTTAGCGGATTATAGCAAAATAATTTTATATTCATTGTATATTTGATTTTGGGTTAACGTTTTACACTAAATACCAAAATTTCAGGTTTGTAACTCATTTCGTCTGCGAGCTAGAGACCTGTGACCGGCGGACAGACGGACAGACAGACAGACAGACAGACAGCCGAGTGACATTAATAGGGCTCCGTTTTTATCCTTCGGGTACGGAACCCTAAAAACTAAAAATTCATGCTTCTAGCTTTATCCACAACGAAGTTACAGGGGGTCGAAAATGGCCTGAATTGCTCCGGGAAAAGATAGTACGGCTGTGCCTTTGTTTTTTTTTTTTTTGTTTTTGCTCGACTTGGCGGGAGTAGTGCCGTGCTCCCTGATAAAAGGAGTCAATACAAATTGTTTGCCGAATCGGCGCGAACAAATATCTTCGCAACCCGCGTGGAATTCGCCTCAGTTTGAATGAAGCTTTTAAGCTTGAGTTTCAACCTTCCAAATTCTTAATTAGGATAAATATATTACACGCATACCCACCTACGGCTTCAAAGGTGAGAATTAATGTAAATATTCAAGGGTTGAGAGTTGAATTAGTCCAATCAGAAGTGCTCAGGGAAATTACATGCGCGTGCTGATTATGAGACATTCACAGATTTTATGAGTGCCCCAAGCCGTGCTCGCGTAATCAAGAGCAAAGATCACCCTTTTCTCACAAGAGGGGGAAGATTTGAATTAAATGAAATAATTACCTACCTACTTTTATTGTACACCACATAAATAACAAGTATAAATTAAAAATTTAAAAACCCCCTACATTCGCCATTTTGTGACGGCGGCCATCTTGGATTTGCATAGTGCTTTCATTTGATATCCATATTATATATATATGTATATATATATATATTCTAGTCTGTAATGTGTTAATAGGACTATATGTCTGATAATTAAGTATTTTTTTCAAGTAAATCAGATGACTTTTAAGGACAGATATAGAGCTTCAAAGTTGAGTCTGTTATTGTTTTCATTAAAACGAGATGTGCGAAATTGATCATTACAAAATAAATAAAATAGTTTTTGTAAATATGGTCTGTAAAATGTCAATATGAAGGATTAGTTTATTTAAGGCATGTATTCAATGTATGTGAAAGTCTCTCCTACGATGCTAAATTTAGAGCCTGAAATCTTAGATTTTTCGATGGCAACGGTAAGACTGCTCTTAATCGAGACCGCACGATAAGAAGTTTTCCGTCACTAACCTTTTTAAAGTGTGAGCTCATCAAAAATTCCCGTCTTGGCATCATCTTGGGGCCAACTTTTCCCTTCGTAAGGAATTTCAATGAGGGTGAAAAATTATCAGTACGAACTCTCCCGGGGTAATTATAACGAGACAAAGGAGCATAAAGGTCAGTTATTTTTAATTTCGCTTAAGTATTTTGTTTCACTTTTTTTTTACTTTTCAAAGCCCGTCAAATCTTTGCAATTGTGATTTTCCGGGGTGAAAAGATGATTGCGTCCGTTTCAGGGATGGAAGTAGCGGTTGAGTCGTATAAAAGGTTTTACTTGACTTGCGATTTCACCTGATGGTAAGTGACGATGCAGTCTAAGGTGAAAGCGGGCTAACTTGGAAGAGATATTGCAGTTTTTAATAAACCCACACCCCTGATCGGTTTCTACGCTATTTTGTACTGGAACGCTAAATCGCTTGGCGCCTGGCGGTACAGCTTTGTTGGTAGGGTGGTAACCAGCCACGGCTGAAGCCTCCCACCAGACCAGACCAGAGACAATTTAGAAATTATGAAATCCCAAATTGCCACTGTCGGAAATCGAATCCGAGACTTCTCACTTATAAGACCACAGCGCCTACTACTGTGCCAGGGAGGTCGTCAAATATGGATATTTCAGTGATCACGGCCCCGCCACGTCCCTAGTACCGCACACACTGTTTAACCCTAACATATTGTTTTTCCAGTAATCGTCATTTTGCAGTCGTAATTTTTACGAATGTTTAGTAACTCGTAGGATTGTATTAGTAATCTAGGGTTAAATAGTCCTACAGGGTTGTCGCGTGTGTTTTGAACCAGACACATTAATACCGTATAATGTCCATTGTTCATGTGCTAGAGTGTTCGTTTCGAGCATTTATGCCTATTAATGGGTTTTACCCAGTTCTCCCCTATTAGTTATTCCACCCGCGATAAATCAAAAGTAATGGCACACCTGCCGCAATTAATCAAAAGGAACGGTTATTAGCATCCACAGACGAGCCAATTTTCAACTCCAACATCATGACGGACGTTCTCCTGATCGAACTTCGGACACGGTCGCCAATCTTGCTTTGTGGTAGGATTTTATCCGAAATCCGCCTGGCTAGCGACCACAGTTCAGCCGTAATCTGCCGCAAAGCATCCGTGTGTTCCGGCAGCGAGCTGAATAGCCAGTCCCCTTCCTCAAAAGCCGGCAACGCATTAGTGGTTCCTCAGGTGCTGCTAATGTTCGTGGGCGACGGTAATCACTTAACATCAGGTGACCCGCTTGCTCGTTTGCCCGCTATTATTATAAAAAAAAACTCCACGGTGACTAGCCAATTACGCAAAAAGTATTATGTTCACTAGAAGACAAAATAAAGCCTCATAAGTCCCGCTACATACATCGAACATTGTTGTCAGACTTCGTACTACATGGCTAGATCCGTCGCTTGGCTTGATTGTCAAGTCAATGATAGGAACGATAAGTACTAACTATGAACGTAAACTGTCGCTTGCCAAAGTCGCTTAGTGAATAAATTCATGGATTTGTAATACAAAAGCGTGGGCCCAAACACGGTGCACTCTAATCCCTCACTCTCATACTCTGATGGGGCTGCAATCCGACACAACCGATGATATGTCAGTAGCAGGTTTGACGGTTTTACGTGCACATCGAGACACAGTAGTGTACTACCACCAGCTACCCAACTCCGGGTTGCTACAGAGAATTTATTTATTATTTTTGACGTGATAACGTCTCGTAAATCGATGAACGCCGGTCGCACCTACGAAAAAGCATAATAAATAAATAAATACTCACACATACAGACTGATTGTAACGTACCGCGTAGCCGAACGTGCAAGCGAGAGCGCGGAACAAGCGATAGAGAGGCAATGTTTTCTTATGATGTTATGACATAAAATTATCCTTCGTAAACCAACTTTACAGACAACCAATTTTTTATTTTATTTATCAAAATACATATTTTATAAATGAACAAATAGGTAACAAACACACATTGAAAACAACAAACTTGACGACTAACTCGGAACCTCAGCGACTGTCAGTACCATTAGTTCCCTGCGGCCATAAGTGCCAAACTAGGAGCCGACTTGTTGGCGCGTCTGCGGAGGCTTTATAAACAGCGATGAACGCAATGAATTCATATCAAAATACCTCATCAATAATAAACCAATTAGTTATTAATTGACGCCATTCATGCCAAAATTTTGGAAATTTAGATTAATGTATGCGATTATGATAGGTACCTAACTATAAATCTGTAATTTCAATTGAATATTACTTGATTAAAACGCGGTAAAACCGTGGTTAGCGTTCAAAACCACAGGATAAAATTAGTACCTACCAGTTTATCTCAAATGTGAATTTTGTAATGAGATGCGTTTAAACCCTCCACAGGTAGGTAGGTACTCTAGCGGCAACGTTACCAGAGACAATTTAGAAATTATAAAAATCCCAAATTGCCACTGCCAGAAATCGATCCCGAGACCTCCCACTTATAAGATCACAGCGCTCATCACTGCGCCAGTGGTCGTCAAATATTGACTGATCACGGCTCCTCCGAGTCCCTACTACCGCACAAACCTCTCCAATGACAGATCCTGTCATGAAGAGGTTTGTGCCTAGTAAAGGAAGGGAAGGGCGCAAAATATAGAATTCAGAAATAGAAGTGGTAAAAATTCTATGGTCCGAAGCTTGTCGGTCATATATTCATACACCATCAAAAAAGCGTATGAGCTAAATACCTACTTAGTCATTTGCAAGGTTCCGTACCCGAAGGGTAAAAACGGAGCCCTGTTAATGTCACTCTGCTGTCTGTCTGTCCGTCTGTCCACCGGTCACAGGTCTCTAGCTCGTAGACGAAATAAGTTACAAACCTGAAATTTTGGTGTTTGGTGTAGAACGTTGACCCAAAACCAAATATTGAATTAGGAATTGAATTAAATTATTTTTCAGGGGGGCTCCCATACATGAGAAAGGAGCCGGAAAAAAAATCTTACTCTAACCTACCTAGAGTACGAATATATATTTACTTACCTAAAGTACAAATATATATATTATTTTTTGTTTTTTTCCTTAAAAAATAAGGAAATGGGGGGCCATCAAAGTTGTCAGATTTAGACTATTTTTGTCGGGGGCTATCTCAAAAAGTAAACCAGTTAGGAACATGAAATATCGGTATATTATGTACCATATACTGTATTTAAACAACAAACACTGAAAATAACGATTCATAAAGTAGTTTGTAAGCTGTGACCAAAACAAACGAACATTTTTTGGGTTTTTTTTTCACGGCTTGTTGCGATGTCTAGCCCGGAAATTAAATAGTTCTTACACCCAAAATATTATGTTGTTCATAATTATGTACGGAACCCTAAAACAGCGAGGCCCGACTCACACTTGGCCGGTTTTTTTATAATCACGGAAAGTTCTTTCCAAGCTTCAACCTACCGTAGTCTCTGTGCGTTAATTTCTGACAATGTTATTGAAGTATTATAGACTGCTATCAGAATCATTCGCATATCCCTAATTCAAGTTAACGAAGCTCCTTCCAAGAGCAACTCTCAAAGGCAAATCTTAAGTTATTAAGTTACCTAGTCGGGCCGGACGAACTTCACCGCCGGAAGCGGTTAGGTATGCTCATCTGCCAAAAACACAAGTATATTTAGGCTCAGGGCAAACCGACCAACTGGAAGGACGCTAAGGCACTGGTCTTTTACTGCCGGGAATCGAACCAGGGAACTCCCATTTATAAGAAAAAAGCACTCACTTGTGCGCCGGGGAGGTAGTCAAAATTATGTGCGATACGCTCCGATTATTTATTTGGTGATTATCGAGTACCTATTGAAAAATTGCGTGCACATTATAATGTGATTATTATCAGCATTCCAAGAAATGTTAACGTAGTTAAAAAAATTAAGATAAGTCCAGAATATTAGAATATTAAAAAAAATCCTTATAGAGAGAATACATCATCCTAAGTGGCTCAAATAAGACGTATAGCTCGAGATAACAAAACAAACGACTGTCTTATTCGATTTTTAAATAGGAATTTCTAAGGCGCAACTTCCATCACAATTAATCTGAGTCACAATTATCTCTTGTCATCACACGTGTATTGAAAAAAAAAACAAAAAACAAAAACTAGTTAAATTCGACTCTTCTAGCATATGCCATCAAGAAGTTTCAATAACCAGCTCCAAACTAACGTGATGGCGCCAGTTATGGACAGGGTTAAGCGCCGAGTCAAAAATGAGGAGCTATAACTTTTTTATTATTGAATCTTGAGTGTTATAATTTTACAATGATATACTCAGATTTATAGAGCTTCTCACTAACTACTAAAATCTAGAAATAGTCTAATGAGTTTTGAAATATGGAAACCTAAAAACGATCAACTGAAATATGTAAAAATGCTTATGATGGACAGTCTAAATCCAGTTATGGACACCCAGTGATGGACAGTTCGTTTTTACCCAACTACGGTAAAGCCAAAAGGAAGTGTTATGATTTTAGTAGTCTATGTATGTATGTTTGTATCCAATTTTTTGTTCTACCGAAGCTCCTAAACTACTGGGCTAATTCTGATGAATGAGGTGTTAATTGATTCGTTGTTATAGTTCGGGAGTCACATAGGCTACATTTTATATGCGAAAAAATTGAGAAGTGACGCACGCGCAGCTAAACTGGAATATTAAGTTAGTTTTAGATAAACATAGCAGATGGCGCCACTAGGCGCTTGCCCCGCCCTTTCTTCCATTAGTACACAATTTAATACACGTTTTTCTAAATTATTATTTTTAACCCCCGACGCAAAACGACGGGGTGTTATAAGTTTGAGTGTCTGTGTGTGTGTGTTTGTATGTGTGTCTGTCTGTTCCCCTGTAGCGCTCAAATGGGTGAACCGATTTGAGTGCAGTTTTTTTCGTTTGAAAAGTGAATTACTCGACAGTGTTGTTAACTATGTTTGATGAAAATCGAACCAACATGGCCACCGCTACAAAATGGCGGATTACATATTTTATCACAACTGCCTTAATATGGGTATCAAATGAAAAGACTTGACTAGTAAAATAGCACTATGTAAATTCAAGATGGCCACCGCCACAAAATGGCGAATGTCGGGGGTTTTTTAAATATTTAATTTATACTTGTATACTACTATGAGTAGTCGGGTTTTAGTTTACGAACTTTATCTCTTCTTTTATTTTATATGGATTGTGGGCAAACGAGCAAGCGGGTCACCTGAGGTTAAGTGATTACCGTGAACATTTGCAGTACGAAAGGAACCACTAATACACTGCCAGCTTTTAAAGAATTTGTTGATTCTCCTGTTGATTATTTCGAATAATATATGTACAAATATCAAAGTTACGTAGAAACAACGAATGTTCGTCACATTTCAATTTGACACTTGTCTATTTGAGGACGTTTACAAAATGGTTCCATAATTATTTTTTTTGCTTCAACTTCTTAATCCTGATGCTGCAGGGTACTACCCACCTAAACTAAAGGGATTTGGGAACTGTCCACTATGAATTCATATTTTTGGTACCAAGCTTAGATTGAATCACGGATCTCTGAGTCCCAGCTTCTTAATCCTGATGCAGCACCATACTGCTCACATAAGTAGCGCGGAATTTTCGCCTGTTTTTTGAAAAGAATATTTATTGAAAGATGAATAGGTTTTTTTCCAGGCCTGTTACCTGTAAAAGGTTTACTTTCTTCTTGCGTAATAATTACTTGGACACTGTCCAAGACAAGAGGTAATCCTTAGGCGTTGTCCTAATACAACGCGAATGCGCGATCATCGCGCGAATTGACGATGCGAGCAGCCGCGGGTTCCTGCTTCGTTCCGCAGTTTGCGCGTGCCATTGGCGCTAAGTATGAACGTCAGTCAGTCAGTTACTGTCAGTCAGTCACTGTCAGTCAGTCAGTCACTGTCAGTCACTATCAGTCAGTCACTGTCAGTCAGTCAGTCACTGTCAGTCAGTCAGTCCGTATAGTGCACAAGTGTGCACTATAGGAGATATTATAATGCGCAAGTGTGCACAAGTGTAACTTTGCTAGATGGGTGGTGACCAGTCACGGCTGCAGCCTCCCACTAGACCAGATACAATTTAGAAATTATAAAATCCCAAATTGCTTCCTTTTGGATATCGAACCTGGGACCTGCCACTTATAAGACCAAAGCGCTCACTACTGCGCCAGAGAGGTCGTCGAAACTATAACTAGAAGTCATTTGTTTTTTTTTTCAATTCAATTTTCTGAAAAAATTTAAGATGCAATCCTACTCCTACTATATTATATACAGGGTGTAAATGACATCTTTATCAAAATTTTGAGGTAAGGTTGCATTTAATGTGTTATGTGAAAATACTGAAATCATTTATGTCGAAAATGATTGGTTTCAAATATTGCCATTTTTAAGCGCGCAATGTATTGTATACAAGGCGATCACAACGCAACGCTCCGCGCAAAATTTACACTAAACTTTTATAATTAGTAGGCGGTGCGGCCCACGCTACATGCCGCGCCGCCTAGTAGGTACCGACGTAAGTACCTATGTAGGTACGGAGTCAGCGCGGCATTTCTTTTGACAATGCCGCGGCCGCGGCCCGCGAACCTCATTATCTATACTAATAAATAAAATTGAAGTGTCTGTCTGTAATATCGAAATAACTACCTCATATTAAGCTCATATGGTTATTTGAACGATACTATAACCGAATCACACGTTTTTAAAATTTTTGTCTGTCTGTCTGTCTGTCTGTCTGTTTGAACGGGCTAATCTTTGGAACGGCTGAACCGATTTTGACGGGACTTTCACATACAAGTAGAGAATTAACCAGGGAGTAACATAGGCTACTTTTTTAACCGACTTTCAAAAAAGGAGGAGTTGTGTTTTTCTACCTATGTACACCGATATCTCCGAGATTTCTGAACCGATTTGCGTAATTTTTTTTTAATCGATAGAGAAACATTGCGACACTGTCCTACAAAAAATTTGGATTCCAACTCCTCAATCCTGATGCTGTAGGGGATCTGATCCCCAACACTAATGGGATTTAGGCACTGTCGGTTATTTAAATTGATATTGGGGATACCAATTAAAGAGTTTATTGTTGAACTAGATGATGCCCACGGCTTCGCCCGTGTGGATTTAAGTTTTTAAAAATCCCGTGGGAACTTTTGATTTTCCAGAACAAAAAGTAGCCTATCTGTAGTAACCCGTCACCAAAATGGAAAAATTCCGTGGGATCCCCACGATTTCGGAATGCAATTCCTTACAGCATCAGGGTTGAGGAGTTGAATATGTACCTACTCGAGTTCATTCAACGATAAAGTCTTTAATTGGTACCCCCAATATCTATTTAAATAGCCGACAGTTCCTAAATCCCATTAGTTTTGGGGATCAGTTCCCCTACAGCATCAGGATTGAGGAGTTGGAATCCAAGTTTTTGTCGGACAGTGTCGCAATATTTCTCTATCGATTAAAAAAAATTACGCAAATCGGTTCAGAAATCTCGGAGATATCGGTGTACATAGGTAGAAAAACACAACTCCTCCTTTTTTGAAAGTCGGTTAAAAAAGTAGCCTATGTTACTTCTCTACTTGTATGTGAAAGTCCCGTCAAAATCGGTTCAGCCGTTCCGAAGATTAGCCCGTTCAAACAGACAGACAGACAGACAAAAATTTTAAAAACGTGTGATTCGGTTATGGTACCGTTCAAATAACCATATGAGCTTAATATGAGGTAGTTATTTCGATATTACAGACAGACACTTCAATTTTATTTATTAGTATAGATGACCTCGAGTAGGTACATGTCCAACTCCTCAACCCTGATGCTGTAAGGAATTGCATTCCGAAATCGTAAGGATCCCACGGAATTTTTCCGTTTTGTGGACGGGTTACTACTTACTACAGATAGGCTACTTTTTGTTCTGGAAAATCAAAGTTCCCACGAGATTTTTACAAACCACACGGGCGAAGCCGTGGGCCTCATCTAGTAAATTCTATGCGCGTACCGACTGCCGTATGTATTACCTACTATCATTGTAGGTTAGCGACCTGTACCTACTCACTAGGTTAACAGTCAGCTGATCTACATAAATCTTAAATTTGATTACATTTCTGTTTTAGGTGAAAATAATGAAATAATTACTTTTTCATTTAAAATTGCGTTGAGACAGATAGTAATAATGATTTTATACAGTATTCAGTTAAAAAAGAGGTAAAAAATATCGGAAATTTCATGGAAAATTCGACGAAAAATTTCACCATTGGGAAACCTAGAATCATGTACTGAATCCGTGAGACGCGTTTTGAACAACATGTCTGAATACACCCTTTATATTAATATTATTTATTACAAGCGGATACCCGCGACTTCGTTCGCGTGCATATTGATTTTAATAATTCCGTGGGAATCATTTTGTTTTTCCTAAGCTCCTTTGAGCTTATACTTTGCTAAAAACTGTTAAAAGTTCACTGGCGGATGTTTAGGTACATAGATCAAAATGTAAACATCTGCCAGTGAAAGTCCCATCATAATCGGTCCAGCCTTTCAGAGGTTAGCCAGTAGTCTTTAAAGTATCTACTTTCTAACAAAAAAAGAATGAATGAAATCGGACCACCCGATAACGAATTACAGCTAAGTACACATTTTGCCTTTCATCCCCTCTCCCAAGGGAACCGTGCTGAATTTCGGGATAAAAAGTATCCTATATGTTACTCCGTAGTATGAACTTAAATCGTACCGAGTTTTGTTTCAATCCATTCAGTAGTTTTTGCGTGATGCGCGCACAAACATACAGACAAACAGACAAACAGATAAACAGACAAACAGACAAAAATTTCAAAAATAGCTTTTATACGTTCTATTACTTATCCCTAACATCCTCCAGTTATTATTTTGCAAAAATCTTCAATGTACAGATACGGCAAGTCTACGATTTTATTATATGTGTATAGATAGATAGAAGATATTATTATAATGTTATAAATGTGAAAGTGTGGATGTTTGGATGTTTGTTACTCAATCACGCCGCAACTACTGCACCGATTTGAAATTTTGAATGGAGATAGATTATGCCCTGACTTAACACATAGGCTACTTTTTATCCTGAAAAAATCCACAGTTTCCCACGGGATTTGGAAAAAACAGAAATCTATAGCTACAGTTATAGGTAGATTACTATAGCAAACCTCCTTGAAAGTAGCTATAAAAGTTGCATAAGGGAGCGGGAACGGGAACCGGAAATCCACGATTCCCTCGGGATTTGTGAAAAACCGGAATTCACGCGAGAAAAGCCGCGGGCAGACGCTAGTTAATCTATAAAAATTTAATTTTGACTTGTAATTGTGTTTAAATGATAAGAATCGACAGGTGTCTATGATTGGATATTTGATGATTTTCCGATCCCGTAATGGACACCCCCTCTAAAACTTGAAAACAATTTTATGTCGCATTTACTCCTTCATAAGCATGTTTTAAATTTTGTAACTAAGTGATTTAATCATTGAAAATTTATATTTTAATCAAAAACGAGAATTCATCGATCAAAATATTTTTCTTACCTTCTTAGCGATTTGCTTAAGAAAACTACTGAAATCGAAAGATATTGCACACGAAATTTTGTTCACCTTGCCATTTTAAAACAAAATGGCCGTTACATATGATATTTGTCAATATGACAAACAGATACCTATTCTACATGGTTTAAGTGTTGCCAGCGGTAAAACTCTAATCTAGCTCTTATTTTTGTTAAAAACGGTGAAGGTGGTCAGCTACTGGTGCCTGGTCCATACCTGGCGACACCACGTTATACTGTGTGTAACTGTAAATCTGTGCATCTGTAAATTTTCAAATCGATAGGAGACTTTAAAACGCTCAATAATCAGTTACCAATTCCAACGATACACAACATACGATCGTAAATACACAAGTATAAATTGAAAATTTAAAAAACCCCCGACAATCGCCATTTTGTGGTGGCGGCCATCTTGAATTTGCAATAGTGCTATTCTACTAGTCAAGCCCTTTCATTTGATACCCATATTAAGTAAGTTCTGAAAAAATATGTAATCCGCCATTTTGTAGCGGCGGCCATCTTGAACCGATTTTCATCAAACATAGCTAACAACACTCTCGACTAATTCACCTTTCAAACAAAAAAAACCGCATTCAAATCGGTCCACCCGTTTGAGCGCCACAGGGGAACGGACAGACACACACACACACACACACACACACACGCACGCACGCACGCACGCACGCACGCACGCACGCACGCACGCACGCACGCACGCACGCACGCACGCACGCACGCACGCACGCACGCACGCACGCACGCACGCACGCACGCACGCACGCACGCACGCACGCACGCACGCACGCACGCACGCACGCACGCACGCACGCACGCACGCACGCACGCACGCACGCACGCACGCACGCACGCACGCACGCACGCACGCACGCACGCACGCACGCACGCACGCACGCACGCACGCACGCACGCACGCACGCACGCACGCACGCACGCACGCACGCACGCACGCACGCACGCACGCACGCACGCACGCACGCACGCACGCACGCACGCACGCACGCACGCACGCACGCACGCACGCACGCACGCACGCACGCACGCACGCACGCACGCACGCACGCACGCACGCACGCACGCACGCACGCACGCACGCACGCACGCACGCACGCACGCACGCACGCACGCACGCACGCACGCACGCACGCACGCACGCACGCACGCACGCACGCACGCACGCACGCACGCACGCACGCACGCACGCACGCACGCACGCACGCACGCACGCACGCACGCACGCACGCACGCACGCACGCACGCACGCACGCACGCACGCACGCACGCACGCACGCACGCACGCACGCACGCACGCACGCACGCACGCACGCACGCACGCACGCACGCACGCACGCACGCACGCACGCACGCACGCACGCACGCACGCACGCACGCACGCACGCACGCACGCACGCACGCACGCACGCACGCACGCACGCACGCACGCACGCACGCACGCACGCACGCACGCACGCACGCACGCACGCACGCACGCACGCACGCACGCACGCACGCACGCACGCACGCACGCACGCACGCACGCACGCACGCACGCACGCACGCACGCACGCACGCACGCACGCACGCACGCACGCACGCACGCACGCACGCACGCACGCACGCACGCACGCACGCACGCACGCACGCACGCACGCACGCACGCACGCACGCACGCACGCACGCACGCACGCACGCACGCACGCACGCACGCACGCACGCACGCACGCACGCACGCACGCACGCACGCACGCACGCACGCACGCACGCACGCACGCACGCACGCACGCACGCACGCACGCACGCACGCACGCACGCACGCACGCACGCACGCACGCACGCACGCACGCACGCACGCACGCACGCACGCACGCACGCACGCACGCACGCACGCACGCACGCACGCACGCACGCACGCACGCACGCACGCACGCACGCACGCACGCACGCACGCACACACACACACACACACACACACACACACACACACACACACACACACACACACACACACACACACACACACACACACACACACACACACACACACACACACACACACACACACACACACACACACACACACACACACACACACACACACACACACACACACACACACACACACACACACACACACACACACAGACACCTCAAACTTATAACACCCCGTCGTTTTTGCTTCGGGGGTTAATAAAAGAAGGAAAGACGCGAACAAAATTCTCTGTAATGAGTATTTTGCTTGAGAAATAAAACACCTGCCACAAAAATTCAGTCACCTCGTCGCCTCGTCGAAGTATTTACACGTTGTTTAGCTTTTTCTCATAAATTTTATATTAGCGCTGACAACCTCATTATAACATCACTGCAAGGATAAGAAAGTAATCTTATATCTTATATACACGGTGTTTTTTCCATCGTCGATCAAGAGCGGCCCCAGTTAGGTATCCGATGTAAGAAATCTTTAGGTAATATTCAAAATTAGTTCCGGACAATACACATATTAGTGATAAAAAATTATTAAAATTTAAAGCATTTATGAAACAGCCTGTTTAATGTTTTAGAAACTAGGTCAAGCCATTGAACTTGGATACAAGTTCAAGGAAAGATTTATCATACAAGTGAAATTATAGCCAACCAATAGCGAAGCGTATTTTGTAAAAGTCCACGTGGACCGTCAACCAATGTCGACGCTCGCGCTTTTCTTTGATGGAAACCGACAGCCAACGATGCGCACGCGGTGTTCTTTGTTATGTAATATGCCCCGCCCCGTCTAGCCGGCCGCTTTATGCCGCTTATAAGTTATAGTGATGTCCTAAAGGACCTAATAATTGATATCGATATCGGTATGTGATCGATGAAATGGCAGCATAATATGGTCATATCGTGCTTAGGATTCCTCCATATCACTGACAATACAACGCCATAGAACTTATATGGGCACAAGTAAAAAGGCATGCTGCAAGAAACAATACAAGCCCCCGGTTCACAGCGAATAAAATGTTGCAATTAGGTACTCAAAAATGCTTGTGACGTGACGTGACGGCTGAGAACTGGGCAAGTGTGGTGGAGAGAACTAAAAGAGTCATAAAGTTTGATTTGAACCGTGATATTGCATTTGATAATTTATGCACACAAGAGCTAATCATTAATTACTGAAGACTCCTCATCGGACGAATCTAGTATAGGTAAATGACGATTCTGACGACTCGTGTGATAAAAAAATTTAAGCTATTTTACTTAGTTATTTTATTTGTATGCCTTATACTAAGAAGAAAAACTTTAATAAAACTGTAGTAAGTATGTTATCTAGTCAAGAAGACTTTTTGCTGTCTTCCTGATTAAATAACATATTATTACAGCTTACTTACATCTTAGCATTTACTTATTTCTACCAATTATTTGTAATCTGTGGCACAACCGTAGTAATCTTTATGTGTGGCACATCACTAAGGGGGCGGTACCCGTCCATGAAGTACAATATTATTTGTATGAAATTTTAACTTAAACAATACGAAACTTTATGGGCGTGAGCTGTTAAAAACTAATAATAAAATAGACAGTCTATAGGTAGGTATACTTGATGTGAATGACCTCAAATATCGGAGTCGCCGCGCCGCGGTCTGTAGTTATTATGTTCGCCATAGGGTGTTTTTAAATGAAACGTTTTCGTTTATTTTTTTTGAATATTAGTCATTCGAATGTTATTTATTTTTTATTATTATTATACTAATAGATAGTAGGCACTGGATACATTAACTGGTTTGCTTGTGGAAGACGATAAAAATTGCACCGTGTATAATATAAAATTCTCGTGTCACAATTTTCGTTCCCATGCTCCTCCGAAACGACTTGACCGATTCTCATGAAATTTTGTGAGCATATTGAGTAAGTCTGAGAATCGGTCAACATCTATTTTTCATCCCCCTAAATGTTAAGGGTAGTCCACCCCTAAATTTTATTTTTTTATTTTTTAGACAAAATTTTTAGTTTTTATTTTTTTTATGATACAACATACAAAAATACATACAATCCTAAATTTTCACCCTTTTACGATCAACCCTTATTTTTTAATTGCGATATTAGTACTTTGATGACCGGGTAGGTTGCACTGATATCAGTATGTCACCGGGCAGGACGACGTCTGCCGGGTCCGCTAGTAATATCTAGTACCTAATATTATCTACAGTGTTTACTGAAATAACATTTTTATTCTGAATCGTTCATACGGGATTAATTCAAAACACGTACATACACACTTCATAAATTATTAAACGTAAAAATATGTTTAAAGAAAAGTTTTTATTTCATTCTAACTGATGCCCGCGACTTTTTCCTCTTGGATTTAAGTTCTTAAAACCTCTTACATTCCCGATAAAAAGCTCCGGGATGATAGCTATATTTTATCCCGTTCTATAATATGTTAGGTTAGTATTTTTTTAAGCAGGAACCCTACGTAACAGAAAGTATACTACATTACTACGTCCTTGTATGATCCTCTACCTGCTTGTTAAAATTCCGTCAAAATCGGTTCAACCGTGCCGAAGAATATGCTGTACAAGCAGAGAGATAAAAATTTTAAAAACCTGTGTTAAGGTTGTGTCAAAAAATTTCGATGTACCTATGCCAGTGGCGGAGTATCCTTTAGGCAAACTAGGCACATGCCTAGGGGCGCGAGATTACAAAGGGGCGCCAGAGGAAGGAACACCCAAAGGTTCTAAGGAATAAAGAACTTAAAACAATAATTTAACCAAACATAGACTATTGCTGATGAGTTGCTGCCTAGAGCGCTGTTGACATCTAATCCGCCTCTGACCTATGGGTTATAGCTATCATTCAAATAATCATAATAATATTAGGTACCTATCCTTAATAAGAAACAGTAATTTCGGAATCTCAGACAAACACTAAATAATATTCTCGGATAATAAATATTGTAATAATCATCTCTGATATCAGTCCGCTTTAGAGAGATGAACTAGGCTATATATATTAATTAACTCTTACTTATTAATTACCCAATCAACTCTACTTCTTTAATTAGACGAGTGAAATATTAATTAACTTTTCATAATTAACAATTCTACTTCTATTGGGTTCAGGTAAATGTTTCAACCATCTTGCGAGAATTTCTCGGCGATACGTATTTCTAGGTCTTCAAAAAGTTGTACTTTTTTTAAATACGAGTTTTCATAAAAAGTTGTACTTTTTTAGGGTTCCGTAGTAAACAAGGAACCCTTATAGTTTCGCCACGTCCGTCCGTCTGTCTGTCTGTCTGTCCGTCCGTCCGTCCGTCCTCGGTTAATCTCAGAGACTATTAGTGCTAGAAGTCTGTAATTTAGCATGGGTATAAATATTAATTTCGCCGACAAAGTGGTGAAATAAAATTTTGATAAATATTTTTTTTAGGGTAGCTCCCTACATGTAAAGTGGGGATGAATATTTTTTTTCTCGTCTACCCCATAGTGTGGGGTATCGTTGAATAGGTCTTTTAAAAATACTGTGGGTGTGGGAACGTCATTTTTCGATTTCTAGATCCGTTTGTAAAATATGATGTTTTAAAGTGCAAATTTTTATTAGAGTCAAGTGTCCCCCCATCATCAGCCAAATGGCAGTATATAGATACTTATAGATAATAAATAAAAATAAATAAGATAGAACTTGAAAAAATTCACAGCAGTAGGGTATATAATCAATTTTAAAGGAAAACTATCACGGCTAAGTAGGGTTCACAGGTTAAGGAGTTATATCTGTTTTTCGAGGATTGTGACTACGGAACCCTACACTGCGCGTGGCCCGCCACGCACTTGGCCGGTTTTTTTAATAAATAGCAGTACCTCGCACTCAACCCAGTATTCGATATAAACTTTATAATCGAAATTGTAGATTTTACTTAGTTTAATTATATGCCTAGGACATTCAATAATACCTACGGTCTATGGTGGGTCTACCGTCTATGGTTCCAGCCCAGTAAGTCCACTTTCGGGAAGGTGACGACGATATAATCAAACACAGCAATACAATACTTTTGCAGACTTTTCTTCAACAAATCTTCTAAGGAATAGGTATTACAATCCACCACCAACACCACTACCTTGTTACGTCCCAATGCTGGGCATAGACCTTCTCTTTCATAGGAGAGAAGGATTTAGAGCTTAGACCCGTCACGCTGCTCCAATGCGGGTTGACGGGCTTTAACTACCTTTTCTACTCGTGTGCTTTAACGACTATTGTCACATAATAGTGATAATAACGGGGACCGACTGCTTAACGTGCTCTCCGAGGCACGTGGGTGAAACACCGCCAACTTTCAACTCCGGGCAGGCACTGAGAATTTCTTGACAGAAAAACCCAGTACCTAACAATTATTTGCCCGACCCGGGAATCGAACCCGGGACCTCGTGATCTGCGGTCGAATATACTAACCACTAGACCAACGAGGCATTACAATCCATACACATAATAATAGGTTGGGGAAAAAGAAATCCATTATTTTTTCGGTAGATGGCTGTAGTGATCGATATCTCGTAAATTATCGATCAAACAATTTCAAATTTATGCTCGTTGTCAAGGTAACAGTTCGCACTAAAAGAATTCGTTTGCAGTTTTTTGTTTTGTCCATTCAGTTCTGAGTTACACGGCGTTAAAGATGGAAGTCAACAAAGAGAAAATTCGGTACATTTTACAGTTTTTCTTTGATAAGGGCGAAAATGCAAGTCAGGCGGCTGAAAATGTGAATAGTGTTTATGGTCCCGATACTGTAACAGCTAATTACGCGCAATTTTGGTTTCGTCGATTCCGTTCGGGTATTTTTGACGTTAAGGATGCCCCTCGCACAGGCAGGCCCGTCGTCGAAAATGTCGACAAAGTCACTGAAATCATCGAAGTGGACCGGCATGTTAGTAGTCGTAGCATCGCCCAGGAGTTAAAGATCGACCACAAAACAGTTTTAAACCATTTGCACAAAGCTGGGTTTAAAAAAAAGCTTGATGTTTGGGTGCCACACCAATTAACACCAAAAAACATGATGGATCGAATTTCCATCTGCGAAGCCTTGGCCAAACGTAATGAAATCGACCCATTTCTTAAACGGATGGTGACTGGGGATGAGAAATGGGTCACATACGACAACATTATGCGAAAGCGATCGTGGTCAAAGCGCGGTGAAGCAGCTCAGACGTAAAATAATGGATAATGGATAAAAATAATGGATTTCTTTTTCCCCAACCTATTATTATAATTGCGAAAGTGTGTCTGTCTGTCTGCTAGCTTTTCCCAATAAATTAACCGATTTTGATGAAATTCGATACAGAGCTTACATCCCGGAGATGGACATATAGGCTCCTTTTTATCCCGGAAAATTAAAGACGTCCCGCAGGGGTCTTAAAGGTCCATCCGTTTAACCGATTTATATGAAAGGTACAGAGATAGCTTGCGTCCTGGAAATTGACATAGGCAACTTTTGTCCCGGAAAAGCACAGTTCCCAGAGGATTTTAAAAAACCTAAATCCACACGGATGAAGTCGCGCGCATGATCTGGTATCATAATAATTGTTAATCTAGTATTTCCATTTCGTATTTCTCCCTATTTGATATTTTCACCAATAACCGAAGTGTTCCTTTGACAACAAAGAATTAATTACATTTATTTATTTGCAGATGTCGACAGTTCAGAACAAAAGGTGTCCATAATGCTGAATGGCGAGGAATCAGAATTATATTTCGTTAACTGTACAAGCACAAAGGTATTTTTCACATAATTTAATTTACTTAATTATGAATTTAACATCTTACATATTTTGTTCCATACCTCCCTGACTAGAGATGATGCCCGCGACTTCGTCCGCGTGGGTTTAGACTTTCCTGTGGGAAATATTTGCTTTTCCCGGATAAAAGTTTGCTATGTCAATTTCCGGGACGCAAGCTACCCATATAAACAGATGGACCTTTAAGAATCCCGTGGGAATCCTTTAATTTTCCGGGATAACAAGTAGGCTGTGTCCCGTCCCCGGCATGTAGGTAGGTAATCTAACTTTGTACAAAATTTCATCAAAATCGGTTAAACTGTTGGGTAGTGAAAAACTAGCAAACAGATAGACACGTTTTCCACATTTATAATAAGTATGTGCGGAAAGTTGAAAACACAGTCGAGGCGAAATTTTTAATTCCCTTGTTCTTTATGTTGTGAACATTGTGACTGATTCCGTCGTACACAATCTCTAAACTAAATTGCCAGGTTAAAAATAGTGCTATCCTTTTTCGCAGGGAGCATTGCGAAAGAAATAGGAATAGATTTAGACCTGTCATTTTAGTTGTTTAGAGATGATGTAAAACAGAATTAACCCAGGTTATTTAAATTTTTGTGAGAGGCGCTGAACCGCGCACTCTAAAGGCCAAATTAGACGATGCCTCGTTCATCGTTCATTTGTGCGATGAACGATGTGTGCAGTGTCGCATTCACCGATGAAGCCTCGAAAATGAAAGCAAAAATCTCGAAAAATGAACCGTCTAATTTGTAATAGGTAATAAAAAAACACTTGTGAAATGAGCTTTAGCGGCTTTTGTACGTGGCCGACTGTTTGGCAGTATTATCTTACGTGTGGAGAAGGTGTCGTCTTAATTGGTCAACGATCGCACGATCGAATGAAATATATGAACTCCCCTAAAGCCCAAATTAGACGGTTCATTTTTTGGGACTTTTGCTTTCATTTTTGAGGCTTCATCGATGAGTAATCGAACAGTCTAAGCACCGACCGTTCATCGTTCACAGGCACTGTGCAAATTTTGTTTCGTGCATCGTTCATCGCGAAAATGAACAATGAACGGGGCACCGTCTAATTTGGACTTTGTGTGTCCTAATTGAAGCTCGCAAGTATTACGACGCCTTAAGGTCTACTTTTGACTGTGATGTAATAAGATCCATTTTGCGAGCAAAATAATGTATTGAAACGAATATTTAAAGGCAAACCAATGCAGGTACTCCAATTATATTAAATATACATATACTATGCTGTAGTGTACCTATCAGTGTTTATCCAGCTCGTTATTAGTTTTCCGTTGGCCACTCGTATGCACTGATTGAATATTGAATAAACCTTTGTTACCCATTGGAAAATGTAGAGAGTATTTTTCCGCAGTTTTGAATTGCAACATTTTCTATTAGGAATACTGAATTATGCAAACGGCATTGTGTATACTGCTGAATAGGAAATGCGAGGGAAAATAAGAACCTGATCATTCGGAAAATGGTATTCATAAACCTAAGTATTCATATCCTTTGACTATGGGTTTGAGTGATAAAAATCGAAGAGTAATATTATATTATCAGAGTGAATTCAGAACACAATACGAAAATAAATAAGTAGCAGAGAGAAATCAAAAGCACGCAAGGTAGCCTTGATAAATATAAGGGTTTCTTTGTGATACAAAGAAAGTAAGAAATAGATATGAAACGTACAACGCAATATCTCGAATTTCGCTTCTGAGATGCAGGTTTTATCAGAAAGTTTTCATGTGTGTAAGTAGGTATAAATTATAAACGGATTTTAGTGATAATAATCAGGGCCAAAATCACTTTCACCTTCGCCTTCATATACGTGTTGAGGATACACCCAAAAAAAGTTATTAGTTTTTGCTGTCCCGAAATTCTCCATAGCAAGCAAATTAGGAATTAGGTAACACTGCCGTATCTCCAAGAGCACGTAAAGCCGTCGGTCCTGCGTCTGACTGATCTCTTCGGTCGTATTATCGTTTTTTTTTATAGGAATAGCGGGCAACTGAGCAACCTGATGTTAAGTGATTACCGCCGCCCATGAGCATTAGCAGCACCTGAGGGACCACTTATGCGTTGCCGGCTTTTGAGGAAGGGGACTGGCTCTTCAGCTCGCTGCCGGAACACACGGACGCTTTGCGGCAGATTACGGCTGAAGTGTGGTCGCTAGCCACACTGTGGCGGATTCGGGGTAAAATCCTACCACAAAGCGGTGATACCATCCAGATTAAGTTGTGTGGTATCAGGCACAACGACCTGTAGAGGAGACTGAGAGCGTCAGGGCCTCGTTAGCATATTGGCAGGGTGCACCGCGCGCAGGTGAGGTTGACTTTGGCCACATAGGTGGAATTTGGGCCACTTACACCTCATCGTCCAATAGAACCACGAGAAAACTAGGAGATCCGTAGAATAACAGTCAACGACATAGCTCAACGGGTTGAGTGGAAATTAGCGGAGCATACAGTGAGTCGCCAGTGATGAGATATTGTCCGAGATATTGTAGCCTAACGTCGCTCCGAAATATGGGCTTCATAACCACTACAGCTTTTTAACGTCCCACTGCTGGGCACAGGCATCCTCTCTCATAGGAGACAGGGATTTAGAGCTTAGACCCACCAAGCTGCTCCAATGTGGGTTGGCAGGCTTTAACGACCGACTGCTTAACGTGCTCTCCGAGGCACGGGGGTAAAACACCGCCAACTACCAACTCTGGGCTGACACTGAGAATTTCTTGACAGAAAAACGCAATACCTAACAATTATTTGCCCGACCCGGGAATCGAACCCGGGACCTCGTGATCTGCAGTCGAATACGCTAACCACTATATATACCAACGAGGCAGTTAGGGCTTCATATGTCATAAAAAACTCAAGAATCACTCAGCGTGCGACAGAGACAGTTATGCTCGGAGTTTTTCAACATGATCAGATTAGTAATGAGGAGATCTGTAGAAGAACCAGAGTCACCGGCATAGTTCAACGGGCTGCGAAGCTTGCAATGCAATGCAAAGCAATGGGCAGGGCGCATAGTTCAAAGAACCTATAGACGTTGGGGTCCCAAGGTGCTGGAACGGCGACCTCGCACCGGAAAGCGCAGTGTCGGCAGACCCCCCACTACGGTGGACCGGTTATGACGACCTCGCTTCGGATACCGAAATGTTGGCAGAGCTCCATTAGGTGAATAGGCGTCATCGCACGAGTTGCAAAGAGCCACAAGCATACAAACGGCACAAGACCGCGATGTATAGAAGGCAAGAAGTGGAAGGACATGAGACCTATGTCCAGCAGTGGTTTATGACGACGACGAATATTAAATTTTGACGACCTCCCCGGCGCAGTGGTGAGCGCTGTGGTCTTGTAAGTGGGAGGTCCCGGGTTCGATTCCCGGCAGGGGCAATTTGGGATTTTATAATTTCTAAATTGTCTCTGGTCTGGTCTGGTGGGAGGCTTAAGCCGTGGCTGGTTACCACCCTACCGGCAAAGCCGTGCCGCCAAGCGATTCAGCATTCCGGTACGATGCCGTGTAGAAACCGATCAGGATGCATACCTCTTCCAAGTTAGCCCGCTTCCATCTTAGACTGCATCATCACCATCAGGTGAGATTGCAGTCAAGAACTAACTTGTAGTTGAATTTAAAAAAAAATTATTTCTGTGCTCGCAGGAAGAAATCGACCGCGTGGAGCCTCCGGATGCCTTCGTAGTGATCTACTCGGTGGTGGACAAGGCGTCCTTCCAGAAAGCTGAGCAGGAGCTCGCCAGGCTGCTGGACTGCGACATGCTGAGGGCGAGACCCGCTGTACTGGTGGGCAATAAGATCGACCTGGCGAGGAGCAGGGCAGTCTCTACACAAGGTAATGTGAGCGAGGCTTTTCAACATTTTGTTAATTTATAACCGCCGACGCAAAAAACGACGGGGTGTTATAAGTTTGACGTGTCTGTGTGTGCGTGTGTGTGTATGTGTGTGTGTGTGTGTGTGTGTCTGTCTGTCTGTTCCCCCGTAACGCTCAAACGGGTGAACCGATGCGTTTTTTTTTTGTTTGAAAGGTGAATTAGTCGGGAGTGTTCTTAGCTATGTTTGATGAGAATCAGTCCAAGATGGCCGCCCCTACAAAATGGCGGATTCCATATTTTTTCACAACTCCCTCAATATAGGTATCAAAATATGAAAGGGCTTGACTAGTAGAATAGGTAGCAATAATATGTAAATCCAAGATGGCCGTCACCACAAAATGGCGAACATCGGGTTATTTAAATTTTTAATTTATATGTACTTGTTTTATAATAATTGCGAGCAAACGAGCACCTGATGTTCAGTGATTACCGCCGCCCATGAACATTTGCAGCACCTGAGGAACCACTAATGCGTTGCCGGCTTTTGAGGAGGGGGACTGGCTCTACAGCTCGCTGCCGGAACGCATCGGATGCTTTGCGGCAGATTACGGCTGAAGTGTGGCTGCTAGCCACTCTGTGGCAGATTCGGTGTAGAATTCCACCACAAAGCGGTGATACCATGTAGATTAAGTTGTGTGGTATCAGGCACAACGACCCGTAGAGGGGACTGAGAGCGTCAGGGCCTCGTTAGCATATTATTGGCCGAGTACACCGCGCGTAGGTGAGGTTACCTTTGGCCACATACGTGGAATTTGGGCCCTTACACCCCGCATATATACTACTTGCTTCAGACCTTTATAGCCTCAATAGCGTCGTCGGGCGCGAATGAAAAACCATAGGACAACTTTGTAATTAAGAATTAATTCACTAATGGTGTAATAACCTGGACATAATAAATTACACATTGCTTAAAAATAAAAATGTGAAATATTTATATCAGATGTAAATTGATAAAAAGGTTAATCAAACGTTATTTTTAGATGAAAAGGTATGCAAAATATTTGCTTAAATTACAAGAGGCGAAAATATTTGAAATTCTCAGGTGAATATTTTCATGATTTTAACTTTAGGCTAAAATATCAAAATTTCAATTTATTTTAATAATTAATGAAGTTATTGTGCTGATGACATTTTTTAAATAGGTTGAACCGTTGAAATCACATGCCTAAACGATTTTTCGTCTGGAGCGACCTTTGAAGCATAATTTATGAAACCGTAAATTAGGCCGTCAGTTGCAGGAATATAGGCTGAATGGGAGAATTTTCGAACCAAATTTCGCAACTCGCAACATAAATAAATTATTCATGAAAAATGGCCTCCTTTTATAAGTGTTTGGATTTATGTCAGCATCAGTCTATTCTACGGCACTATGAGCGTGAATTTTTAATTAAGATTTTAAGCACGCTAAGTTGAACAATTTTTAATTAATAAACATTTTTGACGACCTCCCTGGCGCAGTGGTGAGCGCTGTGGTATTATAAGCGGTGAGCGCTGTGGAGGTCCTGGGTTCGATTCCCGGCAGGGGCAATTTGAGATTTTATAATTTCTAAATTGTCTCTGGTCTGGTCTGGAGGCTTAAGCCGTGGCTGCTTACCACCCTACCGGCAAAGCCGTGCCGCCAAGCGATTTAGCGTTCCAGTACGATGCCGTGTAGAAACCGATCAGGGGTATGCATACCTCTTCCAAGTTAGCCCGCTTCCATCTTAGACTGCATCATCCTTTACCATCAGGTGAGATTGCAGTCAAGGGCTAATTTGTAGTTGAAAAAAAATGTGGTGTTTAGTATCGCATAAAGTTTATTTGTTTGTTTCAAAATCCGGTGGGAACTCTGGATTTTCCAGGATAAAAAGTAGCCGATGTGTTAATGACTTAAACGGCATAATCTATCTCCATTCAAAATTTCAGCCAAATCGGTTCAATAGTTGCCGCGTTACAGACTAACAAACATACACACACGCACGCACACACACAAACTTACTCCTTTATAATATTAGTGTGATGATGTTGATTATGATGACTTTGCCTTTATTGAAAAACTAGATGATGCCCACGGCTTCGCCCGTGTGTATTTAGGTTTGTAAAAATCTCGTGGGAACTTTGATTTTCCAGAACAAAAAGTAGCCTATCTGTAGTAAGTAGTAACCCGTCCACAAAACGGAAAAATTCCGTGGGATCCTTACGATTTCGGAATGCAATTCCTTACAGCATCAGGGTTGAGGAGTTGGATATGTACCTACCTACTCGAGGTCATTCAACAATAAAGTCTTTAATTGGTATCCCCAATATCAATTTAAATAACCGACAGTTCCTAAATCCCATTAGTTTTGGGGATCAGATCCCCTACAGCATCAGGATTGAGGAGTTGGAATCCAAATTTTTTATAGAACAGGGTCGCAATGTTTCGCTATCGATTAAAAAAAAATTACGCAAATCGGTTCAGAAATCTCGGAGATATCGGTGTACATAGGTAGAAAAACACCACTCCTCCTTTTTTGAAAGTCGGTTAAAAAAGTAGCCTATGTTACTCCCTGGTTAATTCTCTACTTGTATGTGAAAGTCCCGTCAAAATCGGTTCAGCCGTTCCAAAGATTAGCCCGTTCAAACAGACAGACAGACAGACAGACAGACAGACAGACAGACAGACAGACAAAAATTTTAAAAACGTGTGATTCGGTTATAGTATCGTTCAAATAACCATATGAGCTTAATATGAGGCAGTTATTTCGATATTACAGACAGACACTTCAATTTTATTTATTAGTATAGATATAGATTAAAACTAGTGTTGCGCTCGGTGCGCGAGCTGCAAGCAGCTCGCGTGCCTTGTAGTGTCTTCAATATTCGTAAAATAAAGAAATGGGAGGCCATACCAAATACCAGAATATTCTGGAGAGTCTCTTGAAAGATAGAAAAGAAATATTGGTATCACGTTTCGTATCTTTTCTGAAGGGACACTAATCAGTTCTGTGCATGCGTTTAGTGGAAAAAAGGATCTATACAAAAATGTTCTGGAGAGCCACTTGAAAATTAAAAAGAAATTTTGTATGGACACGAATTTTTTTGTTCCGTAGCTATCTTTTTTTTACTGGCTCACCAAAAGGCCTAATGTCTTGAACATTTTTAGTTTCAGGACCATGCCTCTATGATTGATAGTTTTTGAGGGCCGTTAGGGTACTCTGGTAATTTTTCCACATTCACTACGTTTTGTGATTTTTGTGAAAAAAAATCTTTAAGTTCTATTTGTAAGTGTAGTAGGGGGAAAATTTTTCGTACAAAAATGTCTAAGAGAGCCTCTTGAAAAGAACCCAAAAAATTTGTATGGAGAGAATTTTTTTTTGTTCGGCGGCCATCTTTTTTTTACCGGTTCACCCAATGGCCCAAGGTTTTTAATAACATTTGTTTGGGACCATGTCTGTATGACTGGTAGTTTTGGAGGACCCATGAGGTACTCTGGTAAATTTTCCACATTCATGACGTTTCATAATTTTCCTGAAGGAAGACCCATAAGTTCTACACACATAAATAGTGAAGGGAAAAAATTCCATACAAAATTGTTCTGGAGAGCCTCTTGAAAAGAACCCAAAAAATTAGTATGGAGAAAATTTTTTTTTGTTCGGCGGCCATCTTTTTTTACCGGTTCACCCAATGGCCCAAGGTCTTTAATAACATTTGTTTGGGACCATGTCTGTATGATTGGTAGTTTTGGAGGACCCATGAGGTACCCTGGTAAATATTCCACATTCATAACGTTTCGTATTTTTCCTAAAAGGACACTTATGAGCTCTATGCATGCGCTTAGTGAGGTAAAAAAAGTTCTGTACAAAAATGTTCTGGAGAGCCTCTTGAAAATTAAAAAAAAAATTTGTATGGACGCGAAAATTTTTTTTGTTCGGTGCCTATCTTTTTTTTACTGGCTCACCAAAGGGCCCAAGGTTTTGAACATTTTCAGTTTCAGGACCATGTCTCTATGACTGATAGTTTTTGAGAGCCTTTGGAGTACTCTGGTAAATTTTCCACATTCATGACGTTTCATATTTTTCCTGAAGGAAGACCCATAAGTTCTTCGCATATAAATAGTGGGGCGAAAAAAGTTCCATACAAAATTGTTCTGGAGAGCCTCTTGAAAATTAGCAAAATTTTTGTATGGAGACGAAATTTTTTTTTGTTTGGTGGCCATATTTTTTTCACCGGTTCACCCAATGGCCCAAGGTTTTGAACATTTTTTGTTTCGGGACGGTACCTTTCCGACTGATAGTTTTCGAGATCCCTTAGGGCACCCTAGTCAGTTTTCCACGTTCAGCTCTCTCTATAATTTTGTAGACCTTATATTTTTGAATTTTACACACATGAAAATTATGGTGAAAAAGTCCCATACAAAATTGTTCAGGAGAGGTGATCAGTACCTGACTTCAAGTAGCTTTATATATATAATGTCCGCTTTGTTCACAGACGGCAAGTGTCTCGCGTGCACGTACAAAGCCAAGTTCATCGAGGTATCCGTCGGCATCAACCACAACGTAGACGAGCTACTCGTCGGCATCCTCAACCAAATACGCCTGAAGAAGCAGCAGTACTCCGCGGAAGGTGGCCGGGAGTCCTCGCCCGCCCATTGGTACAAGTCGCGAGGCGTCGTCCGAGCCAGTATGAAGGCCAGACAAATGCTGACCTGGATCTTCGGCAAGGAGGATACGAAATTCAAAAACTGTGAGAACCTAAACGTCCTGTGAGTGGAAAGTGACGGCCCCGTGTTCGTATAGACATTGGACTGTGACGCGGGTGTTTTTTTTTTAATATTAAGTACCTAAGGCAAGGACCGACGCCATGTTGGTTTTAAAAATAATATAATGAAATGAAATGAATGAAATGAAAATAGGTCTATACTTTATTGTACACCAAAGAACTACATACATTAAATGAGAGAAACATAAATATATAAAAAATGGGTACAAATGGCGCGGGCGGCCTTATTGCTCTCGATATTATACTCGAGTGCGGCAGATTAACATAAGGGAGGATATTTTGCATCCTGCTGAGTAATCTCTACCATATTATTATATGGTAGAAATATGGTAGAGATAAGTACCATATTTGGTATGGCAGGATGCAAAATATCCTCCCTTATTTTAATCTGCCGCACTCGAGTAAATCCCAAAATCCCCTCTTGGGCTCCCCTACTAATGGAGTGATTTGTCACTCGAAAAATAGCTGCCATAAACTCATTGCGAAAGGTTGAGGAAAGGAAATGGTGGCTCTATATAAAAAACGCGTACCTATTATGCGTAAACGTTTTTTAATGAACGTATAATATTCGCTGATAATGATGATGATGTGGGAGGAATCATAGACGATTTATTATATACCTACGTATCGATTATATTTTCGAAGTAGCATCGATACAAAATCTAAATATTTTATTTCATGGTTGATTATTCGATGATTGCTTCTCATCATCGAATTTTGTGAGTTTGAGAGAGAGAGTGTGTCACCGGGCAGGCCGAGGTCTGCCGGGTCCGCTACTATCTAGAGATACTAATATAATAAAGCGGAAGAGTTTGTTTGTTTGAACGTGCTAATCTCAGGAACTACTGGACCGATTTCAAAAATTCTTTCACCGTTGGATATGTAAGTGATCCTTGAGTGCTATAGGATATATATGTACCACGGGCGAAGCCAGGGCGGACCGCTAGTTTTTTGATAAAAATCAACATGACGTCGCGCGTCGGTTCGATATATAATTAATTAATGTATTTTTAATGCCAAAGAATACTCTGTAATTTGGTTTTAGATGTAATGTGCCAATTTTTTGGAGAATATTTAATCATATTCGTTTAGATTAAACTTATTTTTAAGTGATAAACGCAGTATTTTCCCCCATCTATCATTTAATATAATTAACAACAACATAATCAGCAATATTATAATTAGTAAGTATATTAAATTATAATAAGTCATCAAACAATGTTTAAGTATAGATTATTATTATAAATATTTAAATAATAAATGTCGAATAATAATAAATACAATGTTACTGGACCATTTGATGTGTTATTACCATTTATAATCACTATACAAATTAATGTTTATTAAGTCTATAAATTTAAAATTAAAAGGTATATTTGTAAGTAGGTATAATATTTAATAATCCAAAAATTATTTCAAAACTATAATTAAATTCTCTTAAAACTATTTTTTTTTTTTCAATTTACTGTGAAATTACCTATATAATTCTTAGCTCAGAATTATTTTTTAATTTCTTCATAAATTTTGTCAAAAATTATCAAAAATCCTTATTAACCATTTCTAGGACAGTTTAGAAGAATGTTGATTCAGCCAATCCTTGAAAATACTCTATAGGTACCTTAAAATATGTAGACCTTTTAATATCAAAAATATTTTTATTATTTTTATTTGTATTATATTTTAATATTATGAATTAATTACTACTAATACTAGGTGTACATATTGTAACAATTGCGAATGCACTTCAGGATTTGATGTTGTATATAATAATAATAATTATAAGATTTATTAAAATATTACCTAAGTATGTAATTCGATGTTTTATTATCTTTGATTGTTCATTTGTATCCAAATACATATTATATTTACTACTATCGTGAAATGTGTTTTTCCGACTGTAATAATTTAAATAAATTGGTTTCTAGTGATATATACATTATACATAATACCAAGAGTTATACACAAATAACTTTGGTCTTGCTAAAATTATAGACACAAGCAATAGGTATAGGTACGAGTACTTAATATAAAAAAGTTGACGCTGTATTGAAATAAGTCAAAAAATTATGTCTGCATGTTGTTTATTCTCTCTATGTACCTACTTACTTACCTAATAAGATTTACTCAAAACACTATGGTCCATAATATAAAATTGAAATTTTATTATCTCTATATTTGAAACAGTGCCTTTTATTATTAGGTAATGTATGTTATTTCCGGACAAACCTATGTACCTACCTATCTTTATACGCTGCGATTTCATTAAATAATAATCATAATATTCAATAGTTGTCATTGATGTATTTTTGTTAGTCACCATAATTATTAATTTTATGTAAGTATTTTTATAAAATATAATTATATGAGTAATATAATTCTGTACACGTATCCGAATTATATAAATGTATGTAAGTTGATGTATCTTGGTGTAATATTATATGTTAATTAATTCATGATCAACCCATTACCGGCTCACTACAGAGCACGGGTCTCCTCTCAGAGTGAGAAGGGTTTTGGCCATAGTCTACCACGCTGGCCAAGCGGATTGGCAGACTTCACACACCTTTGAGAACGTTATGGAGAACTCTCAGGCATGCAGGTTTCCTCACGATGCTTTCCTTCACCGTTTAAGCAAGTGATATTTAAATACTTAAAACGCACATAACTCCGAAAAGTTAGAGGTGCGTGCCCCGGGATCGAACCCACGATCTCCGATTAGAAGTCGGTTGTCCTAACCACTAGGCTATCACAGCTTTATTTACAGCATAATTATGTACGGAACCCTAAAAGAGCGAGGCCCGACTCGCACTTGGCCAGTTTTTTTACACTCGTGTGTTGATGTACATACAATAATCTTTTCTTATTTCAGTCAGTTAATTAATTATTAACTATATGATTAATATTTTTCTGGTTGAAATATTCCACCTACTCTTTTCCGGGCGTTTTCAGAATGGGACGGAGTTGTCAAAGTGAATGAACTACATTCATACTGCCCTCCTCAAGCTATAACGTCGTTAACCAACATTTGGCCAAATTCGATATTTTAACGCTATCTTACTTAGAATTTTTTTCTCTATCGATCAACCTAACCCTTATTTTCCTAGCTGCTGTAGTTTTTGATATAGCAATATGAAGAACGTCGTTACATAACTACCTACTTGTATGTTAACAATACTTAAACGTATTTAACTAACATTGCCAGTCTAAAATGTCTCAAAGCGGTGTTAATTTTCATTTCTATGAGTTTTTTTTCTTCAATTCCTTAACTAAAATGTCGTTTGTGGATTTTTCTTAGCTTTAACGTCTTTAAAGTCACTTTGTTCATTTTTTAATTTAGCTTTTCTCCAAAATTACGGTGCACTATTCCATAACTAAAATGTCTTTTAACGAAAATGCTATACTAAAATGTCTTTAATGACACATAAACGCGTTACAGTTTAGTGATATTTTGCAAAAAAAATATTGTTTCCTAAACTGAAATGACTCTATCCCGCAATACATTACTTAAATGTCTCTAACTATTCCCGCATCTCGCGAGGATATGGCTAATAAATGCTCAATGATTACTGCGAAGAATATTCCGAAAAGAAAGTGTCGTACAAACTATAAGGGCAACACTTAAAAACTGTAAATTTTATAAATTTTTTTATATTATTTTATAAGTTTTACCCGTCTCGGTAATGGGGAATGCGAGATAATATGGGAAACTTGAAACCTGCATAAGAAACAAAAATCACATGACGCCAAACAGCAGATTGTTGCTGAGTTGCGTACTGATTGTGTAGAATGGGCCCTTCATCATCAAAAATATACTTAATCCCACTAGAAACATTTTCATGTAAAATGTTGCCAAGACGAGATCATATGTCTCGCACTGTCCAAAAGTTATATCTCACGTAGAGCCAAGCTTCTAACTCTGAACGCCCTAACTCCTAACTTCACAAACTCTACACCTTAGTCAAAATAATATGTGGCTTGGCATAGGTAGATACATTAATAGTATTTTACGTAGTTTTAGGTGTAGAGTTTGTGAAGTTAGGAGTTAGGGCGTGTAGAGCTAGAAGCTTGTCTCTACATGAGGTCTAATAACTTTAAGACAGTGCGAGCCATATGGTCTCGTCTTGGCAACATTTTACATGAAAATGTTTTGGTGGGATTTCATTTATTTTTGTAAGTTGTTTAAAATAAGTATAACAATATTTTTTTCATTTAGTTAATTTTTTCTTTTTTTTTTGGGGTGTACTTCTTGCATATCAGAGGTTCCTTTTTTCATAGCCCATTCTCTATTTTTGCCATTTTTCTTTGTTGGTTTACTGTTTATAATAAGCGATAGATCAGGACGATACTTAGCTTTTAGACGATTATATTCGACTATAGCTGACTTTTGTACTTTAACACTACTAAAGTCAATATTTATAAGGTGAATACCTTGCAAATTAGTCTCTCTAGAGATTGCTACATAAGCCTGCCCACAAGAGAACGTGCTTAATTCCATCCCCTAATTTAAATATGGGATGGGTAGTGATTTACTAAAAATCCTGAAATAAGTATGTATTTTATTATTTATAAAAGGAGTCCCTGTATCAGTTTTTAAACCTCTAGCATCAAAATTTGTGGAAGTGTCATACAAACTTCCAACTCCTAGTTTAAGGGGTCGGAGGGTAAAAGTTTACATACGAAATTTTAGCTTTCTAGGACTTCAAGAAGTACCTTAAAAATTTGATGATCATCAGTGACAAAATCGG
Source organism: Melanargia galathea (assembly GCA_920104075.1). NCBI lineage: Eukaryota > Metazoa > Arthropoda > Insecta > Lepidoptera > Nymphalidae > Melanargia > Melanargia galathea. The sequence goes on along the minus strand of OV049872.1, from coordinate 2,755,486 downwards.
AGTTTTTAGATATCAATAAAATCTTAAGAGCTATTCAATTGAAACTTAAATCTATAATATAATAAAACTGTAACAGATCCAATTCTGTACATTGAAGATATTTTGCAAATTTCTTTTGGAGGGCACTCTATAATCGATACTGAAGCCAAAACTGTATTTTTTCATTTTTGTCTGTCTGTCTGTCTGTCTGTATATTGGCCGCGCATCACGCCGAAACTACTGAATGGATTCAAATGAAACTTGGTACGAGTTGAGTTTATACTCCGAGGTAGGACATAGGATACTTTTTATCCCGAAATTCAGCACGGTTCCCTTGGGAGAGGGGAAGAAAGTTAAAACGTGTATTTAGCTGTAATTCGTTAACGCGTTGTTCGATTTTGCTCATTCTTTTTTTGTTAGAAAGGTAGTACTTTAATTATTAACCCGTAAATATTTCAAGGTCATAGGTTTTTTAGTTCAGAAATGACAGACATTTATTGGGTTCAAATAACTTGAGACCCGGATCTTTGAACGTACGGCTTATTTTAAACCGGTGTGCGCTTAAATTTATGTTTGTCGCTCTGTCTATTTGTTCCAACTAATCTCCGAAACGGCTGGATCGATTTTAACGGAACTTCCAATGGCAGATAGGTGATGTTTTAAGGAGTAGGTAACTTAGGCTACATTTAGTTTTAAAAGAATTATGGGATCCGATCCGATCCTATATAAAACCTATAAACACGTGAACGAAGTCGCGGGGGTCAGCTAGTGTTTAATAAGTCCACTATTGACATCATATGCCGAGAATTTTGTTTATCTGGTATAATTCAAACCCAAGTTATGAGGATCCAAAAATAGATGACAGCTTTTTATCATTTCCTCCTGCGCCCTAGGGATGCTACGCATATTCACCTATGGCTGGATAACTTCAGCTCTCACAATAAAAATTGGCTGCTCTATTCGTTATTCATATGTAACATGATAAACAGCGATTTGATTTGTGCAGAAACATTGACGCCCTACTACTTTGAACGTTAATTCATGAGCTGTGATCAAGTTCTTGCTATGACGAAAAAAGGAAAATTGTATGATTTTATAGATTTTGTAGATGCTGTAGAATCTATCAATCAAGCCAAAGGCAATGTAAAAAAAAGACTACTTTCAGACTGCAGTTGCTCATACAATTGTTTTAGTTACCGACACTTTCATTGGAAAACCTCAAATGTATAATAAACTATGCTAAACTAAAACGTCGGTATGGTTGAATCATCTGCAATAAGCCACATTATAGTTTAGCAATACTCCCCAAAAAACGCTACGGTAAACAAATAATTTCTATATTTCTAGACTAAAATGTGTTTAAATGACAAGAGCCGCATTTAAGTGTAACGTTATTGAGAATTTTAAATATCATAACCTAACCTATAATGTCGTTAAAGTCTTTAGAGTCGTTTTAGTTTAGAAATTATATAAATTTTTCAAGTTTCGTAAAAAGTTAAAAAAATTAAACGCAATCCAAGCCATAAACGTCTCAAAGGGTAACCTAACGACATTTAAGTTATGTAAATACAAGCCGTTATTAGAAAAAATGCTAGACTATAAAGCCAAAACTCTCCTGCTTTAATTATTATTTACTCTAGGAACTTAAAAATACAAATATTCGAAAGTGCTCTATTAGATCTACATTTTCATAGTTTCAAGTTTTGTGTACGTTTATTAATTATCAAATGGCATCATTTCTTAATAAATTCCCGCTTTTTCGATCATATCTCGAAACTTGGTTTTGGTAGTTAACGACACTTTAGCTTTAGGACGGCAGCATAGCTGTTATTAAAAAAGTTCTTATTATTAATATTTATTAGTACGGTTACTCGTATTCTCTTAGGGGTTACGAAAGTAGACAAAAAAATTTTTTTTATAAATAGTTATCATACTTAATAGTACCTATTATAATAGTTATTAGGTACTTATAGATAAGATTTGCATTTCCATTCTTATTTACCTACTCCCCATAATTGTAAAAATTTACTATTAATTCGATTCAGTATTGCCCCCACAATGATATAAATATAAAGTAGAATAGAAAAAAATAATAAAACTAAGCACGAACAACAGTCCATACTACCTACAGCAAGTATCGTCTCGCGAATTTTGCCCGGCTGTCGGGCGGACGGTATGCTTAGTCTCACTTTGTAGAGCTCGAAAACTTTACTAAATACTATTGATCGAATCACAATGACTTCAGAGTAAAATGGACCTAAAATGGCGTCTATTAAGGTTTGAGTTCGCCAATACATTCAGCATTCGAAAACAGCCAGCGCCCCAAGCAGAAATGTTGTAAAATAAGTATTCGAACTATTGAATTACGACTTTAAAATAAGACTTTTGGGTTCATTTTGCTCTGAAGTCATTGTGTGTCGATACTTGAATTTCGATCATCGTTGCCACTATGTATAAAGCCGGATAAGACCTCAGCAAATGCCGCAGTTTAAAAAGTTTCACAACTCACGTTCCGTTCTGAGCGCGCGCGGATTATAGCCAACATTATTAATGACGAACAAAACGGCATAATTACACTTCTGGTCAAAACACTTTTTTTTAATCCGGTGCTTTTTGTTTTGCTGAACAAGAAAGAACTTATTTGTATTGAAAACAGCCTAAAAGTGCATTAAAATTGCATCCAAAGTTCGTTGGTTTCGAACAAGTCTTATGGTCTAGGATCCCACCTTAGAAATTTCTACCCTCATCTGTTATTTAAACGAATTATATGTCAAATGAAAGATTATTTTATTCTTAATCGAACCGTATTTGGTTGCCTGGTCAAAAGTGGTGCTAAATCATGGTTGCCTGGATTTTAAGATATAAAATGTTCGGTGCGAGTGTTGAAAGTGACAGAAAAGTGTTGCGCGCGCAATTTCATTTGACAGACAAAGATGCAGTGAGGCAGGCGTGCACTCGGCAGGTGCTTAGTCTATACATAGATTAAAACCATAGACTTTCTGTGCCTGTCCATTAAAGATATTTACAAAAAAATAAGTGAGTGACGTAAGGGATAAGTAATAAAACGTAAAAAAGCTGTTTTTGAAAATTTTGTCTGTTTGTCTGTATGTTTGTGCATGTATTACGCAAAAACTACTGAATGGATTGAAATGAAACTTGGCATGATTTAAGTTCATACTACATAATAGCATATAGGATACCTTTTATCCCGAAATTCAGCAGAGTTCCCTTGGGAGAGAGGATGAAAGTCAAAATACACATTTTGACTTTCATCCCCTCTTCCAAGGGAACCGTGCTGAATTTCGGGATAAAGAGTATCCTATATGTTACTCCGTAGTATGAACTTAAATCATACCAAGCTTCATTTCAATCCATTCAGTAGTTTTTGCGTAATACATGCATAAACATACAAACAAACAGACAAAATTTTCAAAAACAGCTTTTTTACGTTTTATTACTTATCCCTTACGTCACTCACTTATTTTTTTGTAAATATCTTTAATGGACAGGCACAGAAAGTCTATGGTTTTAATCTATGTATAGACTAAGCACCTGCCGAGTGCACGCCTGCCTCACTGCATCTTTGTCTGTCAAATGAAATTGCGCGCGCAACACTTTTCTGTCACTTTCAACACTCGCACCGAACATTTTATATCTTAAAATCCAGGCAACCATGATTTAGCACCACTTTTGACCAGGCAACCAAATACGGTTCGATTAAGAATAAAATAATCTTTCATTTGACATATAATTCGTTTAAATAACAGATGAGGGTAGAAATTTCTAAGGTGGGATCTCCTACTATTAGCAGCTTTAAATACCTACGTTTTTTGCTCCTCCTGTAAAATTTTATTTTACGTAATTATGCCGTTTTCTTCGCCAGCTCTTCATTTGGCTAATGATTTCATATATTTTTAACAATAAAATAAAGTAAGGTATACTAAAAGTGTTGTACATTAATTTTACTAAGGATCTGTTAAGGTAGAGTTCCTAACACAGCTTCTTCTAAAGGCATACGCTGAGAAATAATGGCAGTTCATAAGTTTTCCAATCTACTTAGGGCCTGTTTCACCATCTTCTGACAAGTATCGGATAGCTTAATAAGTCAAGTTAAGTTAAGTTAAGTTTTGTCACTTTCTTACTTTATATTAAGTAACAAAGACAAAAGTTGTGAATAAGCTATCCGACATTTATAAAAAGGTGGTGAAACAGGCCCTTAATATTTACCTCCACCATCGACGTTTTGTCGCAACTCTACCTTAAATACTTTTGTATACAATAGAAATTACGTCATACATTTATCATAGTAGAATTGTAGATAAAATGATAAAATGAAATGTATAATAAACAAGCGTAGGTACATACCTAGGCTAAGTTTATGTATGCGAGTTTGATGTGTAAAAATGTCCAGATCAGCAGGGCTATTCTGTAAAGCCATTTTAGAATTATAGAGAGTGAATTCGAGATGAGTTTGCTAATTTGTACTCTGTAAAACTCGATAGTACAGGTCTTCTCACTCAAACTCACTTCACTTCGCAAGTGCGTAGCAGATGTTTACAGAATATCAAACCAAGGTGAAGTGAGTTTGCTTTCGAAGCGAGTTATCTCACTTGAGTGAGCTTCGATACCGAGATGGTATTTTAGAGAATAGCCCTACTGTATGCTTAGTCTCTGTTTACACATTTCCAAAATTTTACTAAATACTACGAATTGAAACACAGTGACTCCAGAGTAAAATGGACCTAAACTAGCTTATTTTAAGGTTTGAGTTCGCCAATACATTTAGCATTCGTCTACAGCCAGCGCCCAGATAATTATTCCAAGTATTGAATTACGATTTTAAGATAAAGAGTCTCTGGGTTCATTTTGCATTACTTTACAGTTTTTTGATACGTAGTATTTGGTAAAGTTTGGGAGGTGTGCAAACTGAGACTAAGCGTACTGAAATTCTTGCGGTTGGGGAAGACCAATAAAATAAAATATAGTATCTACTATGTACAGAAAACTCCAAAATTCAAACGTAACCTAACTGAGAAGCGTGTTAACTTTTAGACCAAGGTTACTGTGCTTACTCATTTAAGAATTGTTCCGGATGTACCTAAGTAATTTCTAGAGAGGAAAAGCTACTCTGTAATGAATGTTTAAAGATCATCCCAAAACAAAGACCAAAGGCAAAGATTAAAGAGATTTAATAATATTAAAGCGAATTTCATGCCTCTCTACTTCCAATTGGTGAAATTTTCAACTCAAGCTACGTTCACACGCTGCGCTAAAATAACTTCGCGAAAACTGATTACAATAAAGCCATAACACTATAATTTCACGTCGCTACACATTTCCGATTCGTGAATTTACTTACCTATATGAAATTAAATTAAATTCGTATATTTTGTGAATAAATATTTCGCAATTTAGTTTAAATTTTCCTTCTAAGCTATGTTTACACCTTCGAAATTAAATTACGTCAGCTGTGTACATATCAAATTCGAATTATGCTTTAAATCAGAACTTGAAAGTTATTAACTGGACGTGCATTCGGCAAACTATACAGGAGATATTATAGTGTACACATGTGTGCGCAAACACAAGTAGGTACAGTCTTTATTCTTCCTAGACAAAGATAATTTTGGGTCGACAATGCGACACAACCGGAGAGAAATTAGGCTCAAGACCGACGGCTTTAGCTGCTCTCCAAGGCACGAAGGTGTATCTAACACTGATAACTTCTGAACTAAATGACTGCTAGTAAAAATACCTTGAAAGAGAAACACAGTAACTTTTCCTTATTTGGCCCAATCCGGGACCCGAACCGGCATCCGAATCAGCTAGTCACTGGACCAATAAGGCACTGGAAAATGTAATAATATGTATCTATGAGTTGTGTAAATGCATCAAATTATAGTTATAGTATGTTATACATACAAGATAATATACAGCGATAAAAAATTTGTTTTCTAAAACCGCACGGAGTATTATCTCTCAAGGTAAGTCTTTGAGAGAAAATACGTGTGAAACCTATCTGAAAGCTTACTTCTCGCAATTTGCATAAACTCCACGGACAAATTGACGAATAAGTTAACGACACGAACAATAACAATACTTTCAGCATTTCAGTGTACGCGTCAGTCGATGCACTACAGTTGCTTAATCTTACAAGTTTCATTTAAACGCAGCCTAAGCCACAATTTGTAATTAAATTCGTGGTCGTAATTGACTACAAATTTAACCATAAATTCTGTGAGAATAATGATTAATGCAGCTATATTTATACTGTCAAAACTTTTACGCGTCTGTCGCAGGATAATCGCGTTGCTGTGAACGCAACCTAAGCTTGAAATTTTGTTCATGTTCGCAATATTGTCGTCTTCCCAACCAGCGAGCAATTCGAATAATAATTAATTATTATTAATTTTATCATTATTTGATATTGTAAAATGTAGCTAGTGTTTATTGTAAATAAACAGATTGACAATAAATTTGAATACTGAATGTGATTATATTTTTTTATTTAAGTACCTACCTTACAAATCAAATTCAGTAGCAATATCTAGGTACTACTTAGCCCTGTAGTCTTATCTCAGATACTTACTTGGAATGGGACAATATAGTCCAAGATGGAAACGTTTTGTTATAGTGGTATGACAGTTTTTCATAGAACCCATACCCCTAATTGATTTCAACTTTGGCACCATGCTGGAACGCTAAATCACTTCGTCGCTATGCTTTAAACTGTGAAACTAGGTCACGGCCGAAGTCCAAAGCCAAATTAAAAATGAATTCCTAAATTACTTGCATAAGGCCCTAGTGAAATATTCTACTATAATAAAAAAAACCGGCCAAGTGCGAGTCAGAGACGCGCACCGAGGATTCCGTGCTCCAAGTAAAAGTACTTTTAACGTAATGAATTTAAGATGCTAGAGATATTGGTATTTATTAGTTCTTTGTACCCAATCTCTAAACGTAAACTAAATTGACTGTTCTAAATAATATTATGACGTCATCATTTTCACAATGTTCCCTGAGGATAGTGCTCTCAATTTAGTTTTGTTTAGAGATAGTGTGAGAGATAGTGTACCTATTGATCCTATTTCAATAGTTAAACAAGCTATAATTTAAAAATTAAAAAACCCGACTGCCATGCTATAAAACGAACTAAAAAATTAATAAACTATCACCGTACCACTTAGGGTAAAACCCGGATAGACGCCCCACTTTTTGAAATGGTCTCATAACTTTTAAAATATTAATTTATCACAAATAATATTTATGAATATAGCTAGTTTAATCTTTTGGGTTCCATTATGACTTGTTTTTGTTGTCCTAACGATTACAGATTTTGCAGAATTTAACTTTTCGCAGACCCTTTTTTTTGGGGATAGATGCCTACCTGTGTGGATAGATGCCCCACTATGAAAATACTAAAAAGGATAGATGCCCCATGAAAAAAAATAAGCAAAATGCATAGTTTCATAAGGTTTTATTATCTAAATATATAAAAGGAAAAGGTGACTGACTGACTGACTGCCTGACTGATCTATCAACGCACAGCTCAAACCACTGGACAGATCGGGCTGAAAGAGATAGATGCCCCGAAGTATATTAAAACTATCAGGAATTTATTGAAAAAAGAAATAATAATATAAAAGAACATTAAAAATATTAAAAAAATACTTGATATATCTATAGGTATATTAGGGGATAGATGCCTCTAAGGGCACCTATACCTCGAAAAATCGAGGCAACTATCCTTTTTGATATGGATAGATGCCCTTTTATTTATTAAATAAACTAAAAACTACAGAGCGATTATTTACACTTAAGTGTACACTTATTGAACCAGTGTATTGACATAATAAAAAATATAACAGAATCTTCTACTACTTCAAAAGTTATACAACGGCAAATACTCGCCTCTAAAACTTTGAAGGATTTGCCGCGTTCGCTGCGGAGATAATCACACGCACAAGCGAAACAAATTGTTTTAATACAAATGTATGTAGGGGCCTGAGGTTTGGGGGGCCTGCGCTTCTTATTTAAACTATCAATTTTTAGTCGTGAGTTTGGGAAGTCAGGTTTTTTGACACTGAGGCATCTATCCAACTGCGGCATCTATCCGGGTTTTACCCTACAGTGTAGTTGTTATTTATTTTGTTTTTCATGATTTGTCACTCCAAACTGATTTAAAACATGTAGATTGTATACATTTTCGTACTGGCCTTTTAAAGCCCTTTATTTTGATACCCCACTCGAGGGTCTTGAGGGAAAAAAATGTTTTCAGCTCGCACATTAAAGTGCATAAAATCCGCCATTTTGAATTTTTATTAATTTTATGTACCCAGTAACATTTGCGCTGTTAAGACAAATCTAATGACGTATCATTTATCAAAATAGGTTGAGTCGTTGAGTAGTTACGAACTGACATAGGAAACGGTCATTTTCTGTGATTTATCACTCCAACTTATTTTCAAATATATAATTGTATACATTTTTGTATTTGCCTTTTAAATCCCTTCATTTTGATACCCCACTCGAGGGTCTTGAAAAAAAAATTTTTTTTCAGCTCGCACATTAAAGCGCATAAAGTCCGCCATTTTAATTTTTTTTTAAATTTAGGTACCCTATAACACTCGCGTCATTGAGACAAATCTAATGACGTATCATTTATCAAAATCCGTTGAGCCGTTGATTAGTTACACGCGGACATAGGAATGGACATACATACACACAGGTGAAACACATAACCCAGTCGGGTAATAAAAAAAAATATTCTAATGAAATCTTAACAAGACAGTGTTAAAGGCGTAATTCTTTAAACATTAATAAAAATAATTACTTAGTAACTAAATCTACCTATTTACTTATACTTAAGTAGTTAAATCGGCGATACACCTGCCCCTGTGTTATATAAAACTTATTAGGTATACAGCAGAATACCTATACCATTTCTATTTGTTTCTGTTATCTTATTTAGAATTCTGTGTGTATTGTTAAGAATAATATTATTATGATTCATAATGTTATATCGGTTCGTAGCTACGTCTGACGGTAGATAATAATATAATATCACAGAGGGTGCTATACATACAACGTTTTACCGGAATGCTATTATTCTCCGTGGGTATTGTTCTCAAAATGTCGTCTCTCCGTCAACCGAGAGACGTTTGCTATTCAGGTTTCATGCGATCCTTGGGAATTAATACTAATAAGTAGATGTTATACCTATTAACTTAATCAAAATTGAAACATGACCACCCAGACTCCACGCAGTCTTGTCTACCCTATCCTTCGACTGTCTTTGTAAAGTGCGAAGCCTACGAGGAGTTTCTGAATGAAATGGACGGGAAGCGAAGTGAGCCGCCGTCATTCATAGCTAAATGTACCTATAGGTACCTTAGTGGTGATTTTTATGGTTCCGTACCTCAAAAGGTAAAAAAGAAACATTATAAGATCACTCTTTTGTCCGTCTGTCTGTCCGTGAGTCACCACCGATTTTCTCAGGAAGGGTAGACCTAGCAAGATAAAGAAAAATAAAATCAACGTCCTAACTATCATAGTTTTTTTAATATTAATAATAAACCTCTACAAACAAAGTTAGTTTTGCGGTTCATTAAGGACGTCCACTGCTGGACATACTGCGGTGTCTTGCAAGGATCACCACAGAACACGATCCGGCTTGCATCTAGCGACTGCCAGCGACTCGCTTGACGTCGTCCGTCCACCCTTGAGGGGTCGTCCAATGCTGCATTTGCCGGTACGGGGTTGCCATTAGTCCAGCTTGGGACCCCCAACGTGTATATAGCCAAGAGTCCATTCGTCGAGCTACATAATTATGTACCTATAATCTATGTATATACCACTTCAGTTTTAGATCCCAGATTAACAAAATTAAAATACATATTCGCCTTGGTTGAAATTACGTCACGCATAATATTTGAATGAGCAAAACATTTGATGCTCTTTGCCCTTTCATTCAAGCCGCAAGAGGCTTGTTCCAATTAAAAAGGGTTAAAATGCCCTCATCGACATAATGAAGAGTTGGGCAACAGCCGGCTTTGTACAGGCTTTATCTCTTGTACTATATTTTGTGTGTATTATGTTCCATTGTTTATGTAACAAAGGATTTAGATTTTAGATTTATGTAAGTATTTATATTTTTTAACCCCCGACCCCCCGACGCTAAAACGACGGGTTGTTATAAGTTTGACGTGTCTGTGTGTGTGTGTATATGTGTGTGTGTGTCTGTCAGTTCCCCTGTAGGGCTGTAGCGCTCAAACAGCTGAACCGATTTGAATGCGGTTTTTTTTTGTTTGAAAGGTGAATTAATCGAGTGTTGTTAGCTATGTTTGATGAAAATCGATCTAAGATAGCCGCCGCTACATAATAAATAGCGGATGGCATATTTTTCCACAACTCCCGTAATATGGGTATCAAATGAAAGCACTTGACTAGTAGAATAGCATTATGCAAATCCAAGATGGCCGCCGCCACAAAATGGTGAATGTCGGGGGTTTTAAAATTTTTAATTTATACTTGTAACCCCAGACGACGGGAAAAACGACGCGCGGGGTATTTGACGTATTTGTGTGTGTGTGTGTGTGTGCGTGTGCGTGTGCGTGTGCGTGTGCGTGTGCGTGTGCGTGTGCGTGTGCGTGTGCGTGTGCGTGTGCGTGTGCGTGTGCGTGTGCGTGTGCGTGTGCGTGTGCGTGTGCGTGTACGTGTGCGTGTACGTGTATAGTAAGTAAGTAAGTAAGTATAGCTCTTGCTATGTGAAGTGTTTGATAATAGTTATTAAAACTGTTAATAAGATAGAGCAAAAATAATTATACGTAATTAATGTTGAAAATAAATTATTTCTAGGTTTGTGTGGAAACCTCTCGAGATTTAGAACTAAAACGGAAATGTTTTAGCTATTATTTGAAAGAAATAAAAACTGAATTAATAACAAGCTAATTTAATTTTTCGTAGGAAAACTTTCGCCTTGTCGGTTTTAGTGTTCTTAATTTCTTTTTATTATTTATCTATTCAGTAATTAGTAGAGTACAAGAATAATAAAATTTCTTGACAGAAAACACCATTATTTTTTGACCGAACTTTGTTCGACCCGGTACCTGAACCCAGGATCCTATGATCCGTAATCGCGCAATCTATCCATTGAGGTCATTAAAAGGAGTAAAGTTGGCCATTAAAGGAGTAACCGGGTGGTAACTGGTAACAAGTAACCCGTTCTCACCGGTAACGAGGAGGCCCTAACGAGCGCGTTAATGACTCTTTCACAAGAATATTGTTTACACTGCAAACTTTACTTTGTTCGCCTTTTGCGATGAACTTAGCTAAACCGTTAGTTGTCAGTACTTAACGTGCAGTGTACGGAAGATGATAAGGAGTCTTTCCACTCAACCAGTGCAAGGGACGTGGTAGTTTTATAATACACACAGAGGCGTCTCCAGTACATGTGGCGCCCGTGTGCAATTATTACCCTAAAGCGTACGTCAGTACAATGTAATTCAATGCCTAAAGCCTGATTTACACGTCAAGTAGTTAATTAAATTTTAACTTAATTTTAAGAGACTTAATTTTAAGTAAGCGTTTTCACAAATCCAGACAAGTAATTTAGTACCTAAAGCTCTCAAGTCCATACCGAGATATACCTATGTATAATAATAAACTCTGTAATTTTATATGTGCTTAGTGAAGTCACAGAAGAAATTAACAATAAAATTTTCAATGAAAAACAACTTTCCCGTGCGAAATAGCAACTAGAGCTTCACTTGTACCTGTCCAAACGTGCTCTAGTCACCAGCGGGTGTTGCGCGGGGTGCGGAGCGTGCGGCTACTTAACCGAAAAATAGACAAAATTCTATTCTACTTGTTTACTTGCACACTAAATTTTAACTTGCAACTTATTACTAAATTCAATGTTTACACGCATTATATCACTTAAAATTAAGTTAAAATTTAGTTAACTACTTGACAACTTAATGCGTGTAAATCAAGCTTAACGCCCGCTAATAAGCGCTCGGTTATAATAGAATAGGTACAAATGTGAACGTGCGGAGGCCGGAGCTCCCTAATGTGCAAGGGACGTGTGCAAGGCCCAAGGGACGTGGGATTTTTAACCCCCGACGCAAAAACGACAGGGTGTTATAAGTTTGACGTGTGTGTGTGCGTGCGTGCGTTCGTGCGTGCGTGAGTGCATGTGTGTGTCTGTGTCTGTTCCCCTGTAGCGCTTAAACGGGTGAACCGATTTTAACGCGGTTTGTTTGAAAGGTGAATTAACTATGTTTGATGAAAATCAATTCAAGATGGCCGCCGCCACAAAATGACAGATTAAGTATTTTTTTTTTCACAACTCCCTTATTAAGAGCTTGTCTAATAGAATAGCACTATGCAAACCCAAGATGGCTGTCACCACAAAATGGCGAATGTCGGGGGTTTTTTAATTTTTAATTTATACTTGTTAAAATACACATCTTTACAGCACCAACGTAGTATTAACCCATTGGTTTTCTATAGAATATATTTCGCAGAGTGATCAGGAACTTCAAGGTTGACAAGGTTGTTCCTCCTTCACCGTTCTACCACAAAACTGAAAGAAGACGTGAGCTTTGGCATCCCTATTTAAGTATACCTATCAATAATAATTACTTAAATACTATCAAACGCAAGTCGTAGCGCAATTTTATTTCATTCAAACTTTAAATTAAGTAGTATTAAATTTTGAAAAATTTATACTCACGTTAATTTTAACGTATGGCATTTCTACAACTAATCTACAGCATTTCTGCTAAAATTATCATAACTAATGGACCGTAGGTACGAGGTTTAATTAACCCCTAATATTGACATCCATTCACAAACAAACCAAAGCCACCGAAACGTGGTCATCTATACATTACACCGTAATGTACTCGAGTTATTAATTACACCCGCCTCATTCACCCCACACATTATGTCTGCGACAATAAGGGGTATGGGTATCAACTATCAGGGTTGCCAAAAATATGGTTTTAGTTCAAGTACATTTCGATGATCATTTAATTAAAGAGGTATTTTTGTTTGATGATTTCTCATTTATTTGAGTCAAGTAGAACTTATATATTCATAACAATAACAGTCAAATAGAACTTATATAGTATATTCATAATTCATAGCGCTATAAGTGATTAGTATAGTTTTATTATGATGTATCACAAATCCAACAAGGCGGATTATTTTCATGACGTTACAACATCAAAGCGACAACAACAAAATGGCTGCCTGATTAACAATCACAGTACCTACTACCAATCTGACCAGAGAAACTGTTCATAAAATAGAGCAGAAATAATTATACGTACTTACTTAATGTCGAATAGGTACCTATATTAAATTCTTTCAAGGTCTGTATGCAAACCTCTCGAAGTTTAGAACTTTTTTTTTAATTTTTGTTATTTGCCGTATGTCTGTATTTACCGTGATAGAGGTCATAGTAACACAAACCAATTTTTGAAAATTTCAACTGGCTATCTGTTGCTGCTGAAGACCTTTATGACAGAAGGACAGACGGACAGCGAAAACTTTTGTTTAATAAATATAAAATGTGATGATGATGTGTGTCAAGGTATCAAACGAAGATTTCTCTTATTAAACGTACTCATTTCATTGTAAGAGTGTGTATGTAATACACCTACTATAGTAAGCGTAGAACGAGCTAATAAAAAGTTTGTCCGCGTACGAGTGTGTACATACATACGTATCTAATTGAGTTAGTGTAGAGCAAGCTAATAAAAATCTTGTTCGCATCCCTTAAGACTTTAATTAAAAAAACACAATGTTATCGCTCAACCCTATCATCAGTGGGCAGGCTGGGGAGACGCGGTTGGCCCAATTTCGGAAATCAATTGGTCTCATCGGGGCTTCTCACTTGTTTGCGAGCTGGCTGACTCCGATGGATAATTTCCATGAGGCTGATCGCACAGATATGCGAGACTCATCCGCACGAGCCGTACGCAGATAACATACTACGAGCCGTAGGTATTAGGAGCCGTACCTCAATGACATGAGTCGTACGCACGACCGCGGTAAGCAAAAAACATTAATAACCTTAATTTGGAAAACTTTTCTAAGATATACGCTGAACCATTTTACGTGTTACTTATACTTAATCAAAGATAGAGCAATTTTCTATATCTATTTATCTCAGGAAACATCTGCTTATTTGGAATTGTAAAATTTTCAGTGCAAAAAAATCTAAGTTGCACGAAATAGATTAAAAGAAGGGTACTTAGATAACCAAAAAAAACCCGAGTTACTACTCTACCGAGACCTACTCTTGCTTCCATTACTTCGATGTCTACAACAATAATATAATGCAAAAAGTAAAAAAGCAAAATATCTATAATTATTATCATTGCGATTAGCCACGCGATTATTTTTATAGACTTGACAACGAGCTGTTATGATCAGCCAAACAATAATGTCCTATCCGTGCGGTACGTGCGTCGGAGATGTGCGATTAGTTTAACTCGGGAAAAACATTTTACTTTTATTTTGTACTAGAGAATGACCGCGGCTTCGCCCGCGTGAATTTCGGTTTTAAACAAATCCCGAAGGAATCGTGGATTTCCGGTTCCCGCTCCCGCTCCCTTTTCCAACCTTTATACCTACTATCAAGGAAGTTCGCTATAGTAATCTACCTATAGCTGTAGCTATAGATTTCGGGTTTTCGAGTTTTTCAAAATCCCGTGGGAACTGTGCATTTTTCCAGGATAAAAGTCTATGTTTTAAGTCAGGGCATAATCTATCTCCATTCAAAATTTCAGACAAATCGGTTCAGTAGTTGCGGCGTGATTGAGTAACAAACATCCAAACATTTAAACATCCAAACATCCACACTTTCACATTTATAATATTAAGTAGGAATAGGATGACATAATGCTGTGAAGGTAACTAAAATAAACTAACCTCGCAGTTTCAATATCAGTTAGTAGGCGACTCTTTTTAACCGCATATGCAGCAGAACTAAGTCTGTTCGATAAATTATTATCTACTAGCTTTTGCCCGCGGCTTCGCCTGCGTGAATTTCGATTTTTCACAAATCCTGAGGGATAAGTAGATTTCTGGTCCACCCGCCCCCGCCGCGCGGCGGCGTACCGCGGTACCGCGTACGGCGGGCGCAGGGCGCAGGGGCGCGCGGCGCGGCGCGGGGAGCGCGAGCGTCGGCCGTCGCGATCGCGCGCAGCGAAAATATCTATCAGGGCGTTTTTAACATCTGTATTTACCGATTTCAACACAACTCCTTTTTTGAAAGTCGGTTAAAAAAGTAGCCTATGTTACTCCTTGGTTAATCCTCTACTTGTCTGTGAAAGTCCCGTCAAAATCGGTTCAGCCGTTCCGAAGATTAGCCCGTTCAAACAGACAGACAGACAGACAAAAATTTTAAAAACGTGTGATTCGGTTATGGTATCGTTCAAATAACCATATGAGCTTAATATGTGGTAGTTATTTCGAAATTACAGACAGACACTTCAATTTTATTTATTAAGTATAGATTTCTCTATTCTTTATAGAACATCGAGTTGTTTATTTTATAGTGAGACAAAATTAAGCTTTTTCTCTTGGGCAAAACTATTAAAAATGCAGTGCTTGTTTAAAATATTGTAACTTTTATTTATATTTATTTAAATAAAAAAATACTATTGAGGCAATTGATGCTGCCTTTTATATTATACCTATTAGATTTTGCTCGCAACTTCTACCGCGTTAATTTAGGATTTATAAGTCCTAGGTAGATGAGTTTAGGATTTATAAATCCAGTGAGAACTCTATCTTTTTCCTGGGTAAAAGGTATCCTATTTCCGTTTCCAGAATGCAAGCTATCTGCCCCGAATTTCGTCACGACCGGTTTAGCAGTTGATCTGTATACATATAACAAGTACTAGATTTTGCCCGCGGCTTCGCCCGCGTGAATTTCGGTTTTTCACAAATCGAATCGTGGATTTCCGGCTCCCGTTCCCGCTCCCTTTTCCAAACTTTATACCTACTTTCAAGGAAGTTTGCTATAGTAATCTACCTATAGCTGTAGATATATATTTCGTTTTTATCAAAATCCCGTGCGAACTGTAGATTTTTCTAGGATAAAAAGTGCATACGCATACAGATGCATGCAACTATTGTAATAATGTGCTATGTGAGCGTGATTTACCTAAGAACAGTCAACGCCATCTATCGCGTTTTTGGAAGTCTAGATTGAGTAACAAACCTCCAAACATCTAAACATCCAAACATCCACACTTTCACATTTATAATATTATATAGTAGGATTAGTAGGATTGGTATTGTGATTATGTGTGATAGCTTCTGCCCGCAGCTTCGCTCGCGTGAATTTCGGTTTTGAACAAATCCCGAGGGAATCGTTGATTCCCGGTTCCCGTTCCCGCTCCCTTTTCCAACCTTTATACTTTCTATCAAGGAAGTTCGCTATAATAATCTACCTATAGCTGTAGATATAGACTTCGGGGTTTTCAAAATCCCATGGGAACTGTGCATTTTTTCCAGGATAAAAAGTAGCCTATGTGTTGCCAATGCATGCAACACAGCAAACTATTGCAATAATGTGTTATGTGAACGTGATTTACCTAAGAACAGTCAGCGCCCTCTATGGCGTTTTTGGAAGATTATATCTATTTTAGTCCCACAGGAATACTTTTCCGGGATAAAAAGTAGCCTATGTTTTAAGTCAGGGCATAAGTTATCTCCATTCAAAATTTCAGCCAAATCGGTTCAGTAGTTGCGGCGTGATTGAGTAACAAACATCCAAACATACAAACATCTAAACATCCAAACATCCACACTTTCACATTTATAATATTAGTAGGATAAATTAAAGATTTAAAAAACCCCCCGACATGCGCCATTTTGTGGCGGCAGTCATCTTGGATTTGCATAATGCTCTTTACTATAGTCAAGCCCTTTCATTTAATACCCATATTAAGGAAGTTGTGAAAAAATATGTAATCCGTCATTTTGTAGCGGCGGCCATCATGGATCGATTTTCATCAAACATACTTATAGCTAACAACACTCTCGACTAATTCACCTTTCAAATAAAAAACCGCATTCAAAGCGGTTCACCCGTTTGAGCGCTACAGGGGAACAGACAGACAGACACACACGCACACACACACACACAGACACACACACACACACGCGCGCTCGCGTCGGGGGTTAATAAAAAGGTAACAGACAGCTGATAGATGGCCTCCCACCAGAACATAAGTGACTAATTTAGAAATTATTCAAATTACCCACTGGTAGAGAAGGATCCTTCTTTCTCCACAATCGTATTAAAATATTATAAAGTGATATAAGTTGAACAAAATTTATGCCAAAAAATGCATGCATGGGATACCCGAGAGGCAGTAAAATTTGGCACACATGACAATGAGGCTCATTAAAGTATGCCTGTGTGCCGCCTTCTTGCCGCTGCCAACTGCCGTTTCCACTTCCGTTCCAATTTTAAAATCTTAGATTTGTATGAATCTCCGCCATGCAACAAAGCCTTCATTAGTGAGAGTCAAGCGTAGGTGTCAAAAAGAGTTGTATAGATCGACCAGAATCTCATGAAAAATAGGGAAATGAAATTCCAAGGTTAGCAACACTACGGTTGCCCTAGCGATAAACAAAGTAACTGTAATTTTTTGTGAAATTGACTTTTTGCATTAACAAAAGTTTTATGTCGAGTAGTTTTTACCACAGTTTAATATTTCAAACAACTTGAACCGTTTACTGAAATTTAAATTGCCCAAACAAAGTAACTGCACTCACTAACCCGGAATATAAATGCAAAAACCAAGTAAACAACAAGCACAACAAAAAAACAAAGTAATTGGATGTTGATTACTTTGTTTTTGTATTTAAAATGCAGTTGCTTGATTTTTCGTTTCGTGAAACGATCCCAGGTAAGGTGTTCTGAATGTAATTACTTTGTTTATCACTAGGGCAGCCGAGTTAACCTAGTGTTGCTTACTACAAAATTTAATTTCCCTATTTTTCATGAGATTCTGGTCGATCTATACCTACCTACCTAAAATGTGTAAGAAACAATACGTTTTTACAATTGCTACTTTTTTATATACTTACTTAGATAGTTTACGATTGTCATTCTATCTATTAAGGGAATAAAGATGTCTAAGATTGATATGGTCACTAAGTATTATAATGTGTTAAGTTACGGTATAATATGACAAAGTGTTTGAATAGATGCTACCATAATATACAACGTTAGTTTTACTTAAAGCAAAACCTGAAAGTAATTTACTCAGAATCAATAACAAAATCGACTTCAACTATTTGTGGTTGTGTAATAATTTTGTCCAAAAATATTTTACAATCCTGCAAGCTTTAAGAACAGTGGTTAAAACGCGCATCAGCTGACGATCGGCATACAGCGCGCGGTCATTCAACTCGCGAGTCGAGGTGACGATGGCTTGCGAGTTGGGGTGACCATTTTTTTGAGGACAATGACGCAACACAAGAAGCTTATAACTTCGTAAGTTTACATTATATGTTTTCGAAATTTTGTATAACTATTTCAAATGTAAAAATATTTGACACGTGTTTCGGTTTTTTTGCAAAGTAAAACTAACGTTGTATAGACTTGGTTTTACGTTACATCTCACAACTATTTGCGGTAGAATAACTGCGTTGCGAGACTTGCAATTTTAACTTGAATTTTTGAATTAAGAATTAAAATATTTAGAAAAATTACCTACCTAGTACCTACCTACTAACTAATTCCAATAAATCTATAGGTACATATAATAAAATCTTAGAATTGCCGTATCTGTACATTGAAGATTTTTGCAAAATAATAACTGGGGGATGTTAGAGATAAGTAATAGAACGTAAAAAAGCTATTTTTGAAATTTTTGTCTGTTTGTCTGTTTATCTGTTTGTCTGTATGTTTGTGCGCGCATCACGTAAAAACTCGGCATCTTCGGCAGCATGGTTCGGCATGTTTTAAGTTCATACTATGGAGTAACATATAGGGTACTTTTTATCCCGAAATTCAGCACGGTTCCCTTGGGAGAGGGGATGAAAGTCAAAATGTGTACTTAGCTGTAATTCGTTAACGGTTGGTCCGATTTCATTCATTCTTTTTTTGTTAGAAAGGAAATACTTTAAAGATTACAGGCTAATCTCTGAAAGGCTGGACCGATTTTGATGGGACTTTCACTGGCGGATGTTTACATTTTGAGCTACCTAAACATCCGCCAGTGAACTTTTAACAGTTTTTAGCAAGGTATGAGCTCAAAGGAGCTTAGGAAAAACAAAATGATTCCCACGGGACTTTTAAAAACCAATATCCACGCGAACGAAGTCGCGGCCGTCCGCTTGTAGGTAATAATTCTGATCTATATTTACATAATATGAAAAATATTTAACTATTATGAAGTTACTATATAGTTACTTACCTATTAAAAATCATCATCATCATCTATACTAATCTATACTAATATAATAAAGCGGAAGAGTTTGTTTGTTTGTTTGTTTGTTTGAACTTTGAACGCGCTAATCTCTGGAAGTACCTATCGGATTTGAAAAATTCTTCTTGCATTTGGTAGTCCAACTTTTGGGGCAGGCTATAGGCTATTTAATATCCCTAAAATCCTCCCCTAAAGGGGTAAATTGGGGGTACAAAGTTTGTATGAAAGTCCTATGTTTTTATAGTTACAGACCTGAAAATCGGCATTTAGATTATTAGCTTTAAATAATTAAACTCTGTATATTTTATTTTGAAAAATCTTCCCTAAAGGGTGGTAAAATAGGGGATGAAAAATTTAATGGGAAGTTTTAATTATAACTAGATGATGCCCACGGCTTCGCCCATGTAGATTTAGGTGTTTAAAAATCCCGTGGGAACTTTTGATTTTCCAGAACAAAAAGTAGCGTAGGTATCTGTAGTAACCCGTCCCCAAATCGGAAAAATCCCGTGGGATCCCCTTTTCGGAATGCAATTCCTTACAGCATCAAGGTTGAGGAGTTGGATATGTACCTACTCGAGTTCATTCAACGATAGTCTTTAATTGGTACCCCCAATATCAATTTAAATAACCGACAGTTCCTAAATCCCATTAGTTTCGGGGATCAGGTCCCCTACAGCATCAGGATTGAGGAGTTGGAATCCAAATTTTTTGTAGGACAGTGTTGCAATATTTCTCTATCGATTAAAAAAAAATTACGCAAATCGGTTCAGAAATCTCGGAGATATCGGTGTACATAGGTAGAAAAACACAACTCTTCCTTTTTTGAAAGTCGGTTAAAGAAGTAGCCTATGTTAATAAAATAAATAAATAAATAATAAATAAAAAAGCCTTTTATTTCTAATACGTATCGAATTAAGTTATTTACATTTTACAAACCTATATCATCATTATTATAATTTTATTAATATTACAATGTACCTATGTCAATTGTCAAATATATAGAGAAATTAAATGTTATTTACAATTTTTGTCAGTTTGTAATCGTACAGTTTTATTGAATCTACGTAAAAGTCGCCTCTACGGCGTAGGCCTCCCCCAAATCTTTCCAAATCTTTCTTTCCCGTGCCTGTCGCATCCACTCTGGTCCACATTTCTGTAAAAAAATATCTTTCCATCTTTTTCTCTGGCGACCTCTTTTTCTTTTCCTATCTCTTGGAATCCACTCAGTTGCTTTTTTTGTCCGTCTAGTGTTGTCCAATCTGCATACATGTCCTGCCCACATCCATTTTAATGTCCTAATTCTCTTCCTTATATCTTCTAGTTTGGTTTTCTTCCTAATCGTTTTATTGCTAATTCTATCTTTTAACCTTAAACCCAACATACTTCTTTCCATCTTCCTTTGGCAAGTAGCTAATTTTTCTTCCTCTTCCTTTCTTAATGACCATGTTTGACATCCATATGTCAAACATGTTAGTATTGCGACTTCGAACAATTTCTTTTTAATTTTCATATCGATTTCCTTGCTCTTCAATACTTCCTTGAAACTCCAAAATTTTTTCCATGCTAAGGAAATTCTCCTGTGTATTTCTTTTTCGGTACAATTTTGAAAAGAGACTGACTGACCCAAGTACACATAATCTTCCACGTACTCTATATTTTCGCACCCTATTCTTATGTCCCGTTTTTCAGAGTTTGTTAAGATTTTGGTTTTAGAGATGTTCATAAATAAGCCAGCTTTCTCACTTTCCCGGGCTAATTCCTCTAACATGTTGCCAAGATCTGTAGCATTTTCTGCAAATACTACGATATCATCCGCGAAGCGTAAATGGCTTAGGTATTCCCCGTCAATCTTAAGACCCTTATTTTCCCACTCTAGTTTTTTAAAAATAGTTTCAAGGACTGCCGTAAAGATTTTAGGTGAGGTTGGGTCACCTTGTCTTACGCCTCTTCTTATGGGAAATTCGGGACCAACCTTTTCTAATTTTACTTTTGCTTGGCATTTGGAGTAAACGCTTTCGATGAGATTGACATATTTCTTATGGACTCCTTGTTCCAACAGTGATGGCCATATTACACTATGGTGTATAGAATCAAACGCTTTCGTATAGTCTATAAAACCCATGTATAGTTTTATGCCATATTCGTTTGCTTTCTCTATTAATTGTGTAACGACATGGATGTGGTCAATCGTAGAGAATTTTTTCCTAAACCCAGCCTGCTCGCGTGGTTGATGCTCATCCAAAGTCTTTGACATTCTGTTTAATAGTATTTTTCCAAAAACTTTATATATATTTGACATGAGGCTGATTGGTCTGTAATTGCCCAGCTCACCTCTGTCACCTTTTTTATGTAAAAGTGTTATAATCGATTTAGACCACTGCTCTGGGGTCAACTCTGTTTCCAAGATCCGGTTGAATAAAGTATGTAGAGGCTCCCGCAGTGCATTAACAAACGATTTCAACACTTCGTTGGCGATATGATCGTCCCCAGGAGTTTTTCCATTTTTTTGTGATTTAATAGCATGCTCTATTTCGGAATAAGTTATAGGTGGTACATGAAAGTCTTCAGACTCGTTGTCCACTGAGTATACACTAGTGGATACATTCTGGCTCGCTGAATATAATTTTTTATAAAATGTTGAAGCTTCATTTATTATATCTGGCCGCCTTGACAGTATATTTCCAGCCTTATTTTTTAGATTCGCAGCCCACTCTAATTTGTTACTAAGTTCCTTATATGCTTTCCGTACAGCTCCTGTTTTAGATATATTTTCCAATATTTCCTGTCTTTGCCTTTTTCTTTCTTGTAAGATATTTCTGTTAATTTGTTTGCTTATTTGGGTTATTTTAGATTTTATTTCCTTTGTTCTTTTTTTTTATATAGTAGTTTTCGTTCTTGAAAGAGGTTCATGATTTCCTGATTTACATATCTATTTTTTCTTATATTCTCCTTTGGTAATTC
The DNA here is from genome assembly GCA_920104075.1 of Melanargia galathea. Classification (NCBI taxonomy): domain Eukaryota; kingdom Metazoa; phylum Arthropoda; class Insecta; order Lepidoptera; family Nymphalidae; genus Melanargia; species Melanargia galathea. The sequence goes on along the minus strand of OV049872.1, from coordinate 2,733,080 downwards.
TTCTAATAGTATCTTCATTTCACGCATAATATTATTATACTGCTCTTGCACATTCACTGATTCTTTAAGTGACTCTATGAGTCTACTTTCCCAGTATTTTTCGCATTCTTCTGATATTTTGGGTATGCTAGTTACATATTTTCTGGACTTTATGAATCTCCTATTCTTCTTTAATTTTATTGCTATTTTGCATCTTATCATACGGTGATCAGTATTGAAATTTAGATTGTTCACAATATCGAAATTTAGAACTTGATCATCTCGATTTGTAAGCATGTAATCAATTTCATTAAAGTGCCTTCCATCCGGGGACCGCCAAGTCCATTTTTTTTGTGCTTTCCGTTGGAATGTGCTATTTAAAATTTTTAAATTATGTTCTAATGCAAACTCTACCAGCTTTTGCCCGCGAGCACTTCTTTTTCCACATGAATATCTTCCAAATACTCTCTCTTCGCCTTTCTGCATTCGTCCTATTTGTGCGTTGAAATCCCCTAATATTATTAGATTTTTTGATTTTACAAAGTCTAGAGCGGACTCTACCGATGCATAAAAACCTTCGATTTCTTCCTTATCACAATTTTCAGTGGGAGCATAAACTTGGATGATAGACCAGACTTGATTTTCCGTGGTTTGGATCTCTAGCAAAGCGACTCTGTCAGAAAATGCTTTAAAACTCGTAATGTAATTTTTTAGAGTTCGCTTTATCCAAAATCCAACGCCATTTCTTCCCTTACAAGCCGATGTGTGATACAGGATGAATTCTGAGTACTCTTCTATGGCCTCTTTTCCTCTTCTTGTTTCACTTAGGCCTATAATATCCCAGTTAAGTTTTTTTAGCCTATGTTACTCCCTGGTTAATTCTCTACTTGTATGTGAAAGTCTCGTCAAAATCGGTTCAGCCGTTCCGAAGATTAGCCCGTTCAAACAGACAGACAGACAGACAAAAATTTTAAAAACGTGTGATTCGGTTATGGTACCGTTCAAATAACCATATGAGCTTAATATGAGGTAGTTATTTCGAAATTACAGACAGACACTTCAATTTTATTTATTAGTATAGATTTTGCTATTATCAAATTTGGAAGGTAGGTTAATTCTAGGGCTTAGATATCAGCCTAGAAAATATTTCACGAAAATCCTCCCCTAAGGGGGTAAAATGGGGGTAGGAAGGTTATGTTTTTGAAGTTACAGATATGAAAATAGGCATTTAGATTAAAATTTTTAAATGATAAAAGCCTGTATGAGTTATTCTGGAAAATCTCCCCTTATGGGTGGTAAAATAGGAGATGAAAGTTTTTATGAAAGTCCTATGTTTTTAAAGTTACAGACCTGAAAATCGGCATTTAGATTATGAGTTTTTTAATTAATAAAACTGTATATTTTATTTTGAAAAATCTTCTTTTAAGGGTGGTAAAATAGGGGATGAAAGTTTTAATGGGAACTAAAAACGATCGCAGTGCCCTCTGGCGGCCTAACTTGAAGCGATCACAGAGCCCTCTGGCGGAAAAAACCGGAAACTTAAAACGATCGCAGCGCCCTCTGGCGGCCTAACTTGAAGCAATCACAGCTCCCTCTGGCGGCCAAAACTGGAAACTAAAAACCCAATGGCGGCCAAAACTGGAAACTAAAATACAATTGCAGCGCCCTATTGCGACTAAAACTGGAAACTAAAAACGATCACAGCGCCCTCTTGCGGCCAAAACTGGAAACTAAAAAATGATCGCAGCGCCCTCTGGCGGCCAAAACTGGAAACTAAAAAACAATTGCAGCGCCCTATTGCGGCTAAAACTGGAAACTAAAAACGATCACAGCGCCCACTTGCGGCCAAAACTGGATACTAAAAACGATCTCACCGCCCTCTGGCGGCCAAAACTGGAAACTAAAAAACACAATTGCAGCGCCCTCTGGCGGCCAAAACTGGAAACTTAAAAAACAATTGCAGCGCCCTATTGCGGCTAAAACTGGAAACTAAAAACGATCACACCGCCCTCTTGCGGCCAAAACTGGAAACTAAAAACGATCGCAACGCCCTCTGGCGGCCTAACTTGAAGCGATCACAGCGCCCTCTGGCGGCCTAAGCCGGAAACTTGAAGCAATAGCAGCGCCCTCTAGCAGCCAAAACTGGAAATTAAAAAAAGACGATTGCAGCGCCCTCTTGCGTCCAAAACTGGAAACTAAAAACCCGATTGCAGCGCCATCTAGCGACCAAAACTGGAAACTAAAAACGATCGCAGCGCCCTCTGGTGGCCTAACTTGAAGTGATCACAGCGCCCTCTGGCGGCCAAAACTGCAAACTAAGTACCGATCGCATCGCTCTCTAGCAGCCATCATTCACAATTTGAAAAAAACGATCGCAGCGCCCTCTAGCAGCCTAAGTCAAAAACTTGAAGCGATTGCAGCGCCCTCTAGCTATAGAGTTATAGAGTAACAAACATCCAAACATCTGGATGTTTGTTACTTTATAACGTCGCAACTTCTCAACAGATTTGGCTGAAATTTTGAATGGAGATAGATAATGCCCTGAATTAAAACATAAGCTTAAAAAACATAAACTTTTTATCCTGGAAAAATCCACAGTTCCCACGGGATTTTGAAAAAACCTAAATCTACAGCTATAGGTAGATCACTATAGCAAACTACCTTGAAAGTAAGTATAAATGTTGGAAAAGGGAGCGGGAACGGGAACCAGAAATCCACGATTCCCTCAGGATTTGTGAAATACCGAAATTCACGCGGGCGAAGCCGTGGGGAAAAGCTAGTAAGATTATATAACTGAAAACTGTCGAGATTTTCCTCCATAAAAATCAGCTTCAATAAGAATGTTGATTTTTTGTTAACAAGTACACAAAAGATATTTAAGTAAATAGGTACATCCAATTCAAATGCGAAAACAAATATTTGCGGATATTTGGCACAGCAATTTGGCGCGAAATTCACAAAAATTGGACGTCGTTGACCCACGAATAGGCAGGTCTGCGGTTAACATTACTATTTCACCATCCAATATACCTTAACGTCTTAAATCATATGTGGTACCAATTCAAATGCAACCCTATCTTGAACTCCATAGAGTTTTAGTTTCACTTATGATTTGTGTGTGTTCCTACATTTTTATTTTATTAAAGTTTTGCAATATTAGGTACTAACATAGTATCCTGTGTGCTTAGTCTAAAGCGGAGCACTCGAAAACGAACTCGAAAACTAAGCATTGTTCGAATGCTGAATGTATTGGCGAACTCAAACCTTAATACAAGACATTTTAGGTCTATTTTACTCTGAAATCGATCAATAGTTTTCGAGTGCTCCGCTTTAGACTAAGCACACTGATACCAAAAATGTGGGTATTATTGTATTTTTCGAGTCAATATTACTTGGTATACCAACATAGATTAAGAGATTTTCAGGATGCTCTCGTTTTCATGGAATAGCTTTTCATGGCTTAATAAAAAAGTAGTTGATAATAATTATGGAGGATGGGAAAAGTATGAATTTTAAGTTCAGTCGAGAGGTTAGGAAGCTATATTAATTTTATAAGTCAAGTGACTGAATTTAGGACTTCGGTTGCATTTGGCTATATTTTTTCACCTATTATTTATTCACCTATACAATATTTTTTTCACCTATTTATAATGCCCTCCCCTACTTCCCCTTGGCGGCGCCCTTGCCTAATAATCCTAATGCCTAAGATTCCTTAATAGAATAAAATTATTATTGTAGTGTCTAATACCTGTACATAACATAAATTATACACTTATACGAAAAGTTATGGAAGTTTTATCATCCAGGCGAGCATAAAAGTACTGTAAGTGATTTATTTTGGAAACTTTTATGATATTTTACGTGATTTTACAAGTATTTTATAACCTTCCTTACCTATAAATAGAAAACGTTGCCGCGATATGACTATTTTAACGACTATTCTTAAGGTCAAGTTAGACGGTGCCCTGTGCATCGTTCATTTTTGCGGTGAACGATGCACGATACTATGGCAAAGTGCCTGTGAACGATGAACGGTCGGTGTTTAGACGGTTCATTTTCGATGATTCACCGATGAAGCCTCGAAAATGAAAGCAAAAATCTCGAAAAATGAACCGTCTAATTTGGCCTTTAGGAATTTTCAGATAAAATAACAATATACTTAGAGACCTGGTATTGCCTATTGGATATTTTTAGATACCAATAAAATACATATACATATAAAAATATCCAATAGGCAATATTTACCTAAAAAAGCAACATTTTTTTATAAATTATCCTTAGAAAAAGATTTGTGGCGCGCCATCTGACTGTGAGAGTGAGGGAATAGAGAGTGCACCTGTGTTTGTACACACTTGTGCACTATAATATCTCCTACGTAGTTGGTTCGTCTCCATTGAGATTGGACGCCGCGGCCGAAATTCTGCCGGGAATAAATTATTGTTATAGTCCACATTGCAGATTATATTGATATATGATTCCAATTTCAGCCAAATTGCAGGGGCATTAAAGAAATAAAGTATGCTTCGTCGATTCCATACTGCCATACTTCCGTAAGTGTTGTCTGTAGGGTTGCCAATCTGAAAAATATTTTAAAAGACGTCAAACGATCGATTTTTTTATCCGGATTCAAGTTGATTGCGACCTCATCCTCATCCGACTAAATATTTTCTTGTTCAGTAGCATTTGTCTGAGGGTTCTATAACGCAAATTTTTAAGCTAGGTAGGTACATTAATTCTCTACATAATGTAGTAAGTATTGTTGCTTCAAGAATGAAGGTTAGTTGGCTGAATTCCAGTGGCGTAGCGTACCTTGGCGGGGCCCCGTATACCGATTTGTTTGGGGGCCCTTATGAAGGGTAAAGATTTCTCACAAAAGAAAAAAAAATATTTGCATTAAATTAAAAGCAATATTTATTCATCATAATTATTTATCTGTCACTTTTTCTAAAATTTTTACAATTATTCAAATTAAATAATATGTATATACTCTCCTTGCCTCTCTTTTTTTTTGGCAAACTGATTTATTAAATCATTTATAGCTGATGATGACTTTAGTTTTTCTAAAGATTCTGCCTCTATGGACAATAATGACAGGTCTGATTTTTGCTTACGCACGTCGGGGGCACTCGGGGGCCCCCGTGACTTGGGGGCCCCGTATAATTGATACGGCAGATACGGCGGTAACTATGCCCCTGCTGAATTCAGCCACTGAGATTGTTACCAATGATTGGTATATATAACCAAGAAGGTTGTAAGTATATTATATTCTATACATATACCACTGGAGCTTGCGCCTTAAATATTGTAGTGAAGACAAGGTCATTCGCCTGGGCTATTTTCTGTCTAGATTTTCTGTACATCACACACTATATTTAAGTAGGTGAGAACGAGACAAAGCAACTCCAGGCTTGTTCAATGCCTTTCTTTGCTTCAACGCTTTGTTTGGAGCGCAAATTCCATAGGTTATATCTTTCTAGGGTATATTACCGTATATAGCAATGATTGAGCAACTCTTAGATAGTCGGGGGGCAGGATTACCACATTATTAAATCGCTATTGATATGATTGATTGAATTTATGGTAATCCTTTAACAACTGTACATTTGAGCCAATAGTGAGAGAGTGTCATCCAATCAGACTAGAGGTGATTAGGTACAATTGTCACAATGTAGCTGTCAAATTACTTCGGTATTCCTTCAAAATTCCCGAATTTCAAGATTGAAAATTAATTTAAACTAATTAAATTAAACTTAAATTAATTAAACTGCAACTTTACTGCAACCGACAAACCTGTACCGAGTCGGCTGCCATCCAACCATTAAGGTTGTCTACGAAACGTGGTATTCACCAATTTAATACAAATTTAGTTTCCACGACCTACCGAATTTTGCACTCTAATCCAAACTCAACTCTAACTAAATGAACATAAAACTCAATTTCATTAAATATTTAGAACTGCAGTTTAACTGAGAGAAATTATCCCTTGTTTAACCTGCAAAGGATATTAGAGTTTGTTTTTACCGAGATACGGTGGTTTTTTGTGTGTCAGTTTCGTATATTGCACGCCAAAAGCAGGGTAACATGTTCCGGTGGGCTCTCCAATTTGACATGTTAATGGACGTTTAACAAAGCAATGCTTAATATTCAATTACAACCACTGAAATAAGAAAATATTATTGTATGTACATCAACACACGAGTGTAAAAAAACTGGCTAAGTGCGAGTCGGGCCTCGCTCTTTTAGGGTTCCGTACATAATTATGCTGTAATTAAAGCTGTGATAGCCTAGTGGTTAGGACGACCAACTTCTAATCGGAGGTCGTGGGTTCGATCCCGGACACGCACCTCTAACTTTTCGGAGTTATGCGCGTTTTAAGTATTTAAATATCACTTGCTTTAACGGTGAAGGAAAACATCGTGAGGAAACCTGCATGCCTGAGAGTTCTCCATAACGTTCTCAAAGGTGTGTGAAGTCTGCCAATCCGCTTGGCCAGCGTGGTAGACTATGGCCAAAACCCTTCTCACTCTGAGAGGGGTTTTGGCCATGGCGTGCTCTGTAGTGAGCCGGTAAGGGTTGATCATGATTCATGATGATCATGATGATGATGACATAATTATGAACAACATATTATTTTGGGTGTAAGAAATATTTCATTTCCGAGCTAGACATCGGAACAAACCGTGAAAGAAAACCCCAAAAAACTCCACCCAAACCCAAAAAAGTCTACGAGCTAGAGACCTGTGACCGGTGGACAGACAGACGGACAGACAGACAGACAGCAGATTGACATTAATAGGGCTCCGTTTTTACCCTTTCGGTACGGAACCCTAAAAAAATTTGGCGTTTCTGCGAGACTGCCTCGTTGGTCTAGTGGTTAGCTTATTCGATTTCAGATCACGAGGTCCCGGGTTCGATTCCCGGGTCGAGCAAATAATTGCTAGGTGGCATACGTCCCCCAGAACCTCCAACCAGGTACATATTTTTTCACAACTCCCTCAATATGGGTATCAAATTTAAGGGCTTGACTAACAGAATAGCACTATGCAAATCCAAAATGGCCGCCACCACAAAATGGCGAATGTCGGGGGATTTTTAAATTTTTAATTTATAAGTACCTACTTGTATTACAGTGCTAATCTATAACAGCTATACATAAGGTAAATCTGCAAAAATACCTACCTTCATTGTCTCTTATACTTTACCTTCATTAACATACAATAGCTGAGGGATAACTCTCAAAACGTTCAAAGTTAATGAGAGCCGGCCCGCGTTTGATCCTCCAAAGTCCCAGTTTCCAATGTATTATACCTACTTACGTATAATAAGTACTCTTCAGGTTTACGACTCGAGCCCGGACGTCAGAGGTTTTCATTTATTATCTTGAGGCCAAGTTTTATCATAAAGGTTTTAGGGGTTAGGGTAAGTATATCAATTGGGCTCAACTTTTGTTTCTCCACAACTCTCGTGTTAGGCACGACACATTTTTAGGGTTCCGTACCCGTAGAAACGGAGCCCTATTAATGTCACTCTGCTGTCTGTCTGTCGGTCACAGGACATCGATGGTCACAGGTCTCTAGTTCGTACCTAGACGAAATGAGTTACAAACATTGAGAGTATTTGATGTAAATGATGTAATGTATTATGTACCTATGTATGATTGATAAACCATTCTGTCAAAATCTGTTCAGCCGTTCCGAAGATTAGCTCGTTCAAATAGACAAACACAAAAATTTCTACGTACGTATTCTTGACTTAAGTATACTAACGGTCAAATTATAAGAGGCAGTTAATACGAAATCACAAGTGCCAAAGGTATGTGCTTCTATTGTTTATTCAGCACTAGTAGTTCACTTAAGTGGTCCTGCATCAGAGATAGTTGCTTAGTTACCCGCAATCGCACAAAATCCAAGCCCTGATTAAATTCCGCTATCCGCTCTCCATTAGCCACGGACAGTCGGCTTTGGCTCACTGTGTGGTACAAGTGACAAGAGGCAAGCAAGACAAGAATATAATAAAACCACGGGACTGCTGTGTACCACTTCAAACTATACAGAACGCATGTCGCCGCGTTACTAGGGACAAACATAGTTCTACGAAATCACGCAAGCACATTTACGTTAATTTTTTTTTTTTTTTTTATAGGAATAGCGGGCAACCGAGCAAGCGGGTTACCTGATGTTAAGTGATTACCGCCGCCCATGAACATTAGCAGCACCTGAGGAACCACTAATGCGTTGCTGGCTTTTGAGGAAGGGGACTGGCTCTTCGGCTCGCTGCCGGGACACATCGGATGCTTTGCGGCAGATTACGGCTGAAGTGAGGTCGCTAGCCAGACAAAATTAAGCCTTAGGATTAGCACTTTAAGGTTTCAAATGAGTCGCATCGTTCGATTACCTCACACATCGTTGCACTGTTGATATCCTCGCCCACAGCGCGGCGATAGGTTTTCTTGGGATAATAATGCGGTGGGTTTTCAAATCCTACCGCCCTACCCATCTATCCTACCTATCCATGACTCGATTTTGAAAAAGTAGATTTCGAATATTAGGTTTTAACAATATTGTTGTTATCATTTATTGGTGGTGCTAGTAACCGGGACTGACGGCTTCACGTGCTCTCCGAGACACGAAGGCATCGAGAAGTCAAGTACGAACCTCCAGAATAGGTCACCCAATTCATGGTTATTGCATCCAGTTTGTCAACGTTGTTTAACCAGCGTGATCGTTTGATATGCGCTATGAGATATCACAACTGGGCCACACTTCACTAGGTTACTTTTATAACAGCTCTCATAACTTGCACCACTCGCAAACAATGGAGTGAGCATACCCATTCCGGTGTAGCTAGCAGTAGCTCCTGCAGTTTATATTACTTCACTCAGTTACTGTATTGTATGGAGGTGGATACAGAAGCAACTTTCTATATAAAGGCAGTTTCAGAGTTATAACCCCCGGCACGTAAGTCGAGCGGTGACCTTCAAGTGCGCGCAGCGTCGTACGAGTGAGCGGGACACAATACTATTGGAGAGCCAATCAGCGCTTACGAGGGATCCGCGAGAGCTAATCAATGCTTACGAACGGTCCCCACGCCCTCCCCGCGACTCCCTCAACACGCGAGATACCTTATTTTCGACTTCTGCCGACTTCGACTTCATTGAAGGTCACCGGTCGACTTATTTGCCGTGACTTGTACTGTATTGTATGGAGGTGGATACAGAAGCAACTTTCTATGTAAAGGCGGTTTCGGAATTACGCGTAGGTATTTCATCTCGCAACGCGACTTTCAGCCCCCGCACACTGGGCCACTAGTGGCGACTAGTGGCCCCCACAAGGTGCGGAAGAGAATTTTCATATATTTTATATGGTACCACCACACACTGAGCGCTCGTGTGGCCGCGTTCGAGCTACAAGAAAATGTATGAAAAATCTCTTCCGCGACTTGTGGCGGCCACTAGTCGTCGCCACTAGTGACCCAGTGTGCGGGGGCTGTTAGCCTTTGCTACACTCTTCACATTGTATTAAACACGAGCGGATACCCGCGACTTCGTTCGCGTGGATATTGATTTTAATAATCCCGTGGGAATCATTTTGTTTTTCCTATGCTCCTTTGAGCTTAAACCTTGCTAAAAACTGTTAAAAGTTCACTGGCGGATGTTTAGGTACATCAAAATGTAAACATCCGCCAGTGAAAGTCCCATCAAAATCGGTCCAGCCTTTCGGAGGTTAGCCAGTAATCTTTGAAGTATCTTCTTTCTAACAAAAAAAGAATGAATGAAATCGGACCACCCGTTAACGAATTACAGCTATGTACACATTTTGACTTTCATCCCCTCTCCCAAGGGAACCGTGCTGAATTTCGGGATAAAAAGTATCCTATATGTTACTCCGTAGTATGAACTTAAATCATACCAAGTTTCATTTCAATCCATTCAGTAGTTTTTACGTGATGCGCGCACAAACATACAGACAAACAGACAAACAGATAAACAGACAAACAGACAAACAGACAAACAGACAAACCGACAAACAGACAAACAGACAAACCGACAAAAATTTCAAAAATAGCTTTTTTACGTTCTATTACTTATCCCTAACATCCCCCAGTTATTATTTTGCAAAAATCTTCAATGTACAGATATGGTAATTCTACGATTTTATTATATGTATAGATTTCAGTAATATAATTTACTATAGTCCCGCCTTCGCACGGGTAGTACTTAATTACCTGCTTCAATCCCACCATACACTGTATTCACAGACCAAGGCTAATTGGTTTGTGACTGTTTTTAACCCCCGACGCAAAAACGACGGGGTGTTGTAAGTTTGACGTGTCTGTGTGTGTGTGACGTGTGTGTGTGTGTGTGTGTGTATGTGTCGGTCTGTTCCCCTGTAGTGCTCAAACGGGTGAACCGATTTAAATGCGGTTTTTTTGTCTGAAAGGTGAATTAGTCGACAGTATTGTTAGCTATGTTTGATGAAAATCGATCCAAGATGGCCACCGCTATAAAATGGCGGATTACGTATTTTTTCACAACTCCCTTAATATGGGTATCTAATGAAAGGGCTTGACTAGTAAAATAGCACTATGCAAATCAATACACTTAAACCTTACTCATCACTCTGCCTATTGGTGAAAACTGCATGAAAATCCGTTCAGTAGTTTGAGTTTATAAGGCGATCAGACAGACAGATAGACTGACGCGTTAGGGGACTTTATTTTTAACCCCCGACGCAAAAATAACGGATTAAATATTTTTTTACAACTCCCTTAATATGGGTATCAAATGAAAGGGCTTGACTAGTAGAATAGCACTATGTAAATCCAAGATGGCCGCCACCACAAAATGGCGAATGTCGGGGGTTATTAAATTTGTAATTTATATTTATACTTGTATAATAATGTAGTAGGTACCTAATAGTGATTGACAAAAAACCATTAACTTTTTGGCCGAGGAGTCAAACTTGGGACCTCGTGATCAACAGCAGAACTTGTTAGCCACTAGACCAACGTGGCAGTTCCTGTTCCCATTACTCAATACAAATGTCTTCCACAGAGGGACGCAAAATACACAGATACCCTGATTTCGTATTCATACTTTATTAGCTTGCTCGGAAACCTGGGTCGGAAACACAGTTATAATTGATATCAAATATTCCGCACAGGCGTTGACATACAATATCCAAGATATATACCATCAAGGGCGTCGCCAGCCGATGGCCAAGGGGGGGGCAAGTTTATGTATAGTATAGGAAAAGTAAAAAGTATTGTTGGTACAGTCGACAGCTTTTGAAACTGATTGTAGATTTTTTTATAGATACTTTTTTAATAAGTTGGTACGAAAATAGTGCAACGGGTGAGGTTTAAACCTTAACGGAGGAAAAAAAAATTGAAAAAACCAAAAATGTGCGAAAATTTTGCGGTTTTTTGAGTGCTGCAAAGTTAGCACAGGTCTTTCGAAGCTGCAAACTTGGATTTATACCAACTAGTGGTAGTAATCCTAACAACATATTAAAAAAACCACAATTTTCCAGTGACACTGCAAGCAATGTCTATATTTTTTCAAATCTCTAGGGGGGGGCAGCTGCCCCCCCCTGCCCCTACCTGGCGACGCCCTTGTATACCATCACGAATAATAATGCCTGAATGCCTGAAAAAATGATTGCCGCCTCTCACTCGAGCGACGTCATCATTAGTATCTTTTCATTGTTTTACTTGTTTTTACTAATTTCTCCGAGATTTCCGAGCTGATTTCCATGATTTTTTTTATCAACAGCTTTTATTTGCGAATTGGTCCTACAGATTTTTTCGAAATAAAAGATTTAAAAAATCGCAAAAAATCTATGGGACCAATTTACAAACATCCTCAGCTGTCGATTAAAAAAATCACGCAAATCTGTAATCTCGGAGAAATTGATAAAACAAGTAAATTTACATTAAAAAAATACTTCGAACTGGACGCGATGACGTCACAAGCTGGTGCGCCGCGTGAAACGAAATTATTGGCGAACTTTAAAGTTTCATAACTTTTTCAGTTTTTGAGATCATTTAAGATTCTTTCAGATTTTTGTTTTATTTTACATACTAGCTGATCCCCGCAACTTCGTTCGCGTAGATAGGTATAGGTTTTTAAAGGATCTAATAAACTAAACGTTACTCCTTATAACATTAAAAGTTCCATTAAAATCGATCCAGCCGTTTCGGAGATTAGCTGGAACAAATAGACAGACCAACAAACATAAATTTAAACACACACCAGTTTAAAATAAGCCGTTCGTTCAAAGATCCGGGTCCCAAGTTATATGAACCCAATGTTGAGGGTTGTAATGTCTGTCATTTCTGAACTAAAAACCTATGACCTTGAAATATTTACGGAGCAATATATAAAGTACCACCTTTCTAACAAAAAAAGAATGAGTGAAATCGAACAACGCGTTAATGAATTACAGCTAAATACACGTTTTAATTTTCATCCCCTCTCCCAAGGGAACCGTGCTGAATTTCGAGATAAAAAGTATCCTCTGTCCTACCTCGGAGTATAAACTCAAATCGTACCAAGTTTCATTCGAGTCCATTCAGTAGTTTCGGCGTGATGCGCGGCCAAGATACAGACAGACAGACAGACAGACAGACAGACAGACAGACAAAAATGAAAAAAATTGCATTTTTGGCTTCAGTATCGATTAAAGAGTGCCCGGGCATTTCCGCCAACGACAAAAAATCATGTAACAATTAGCTAGCAGCCAAAATACTCATTATCTTTGTGACTTTTAAATTTAATAATGTTATAAAATCCATTCTCTACATCGTCTGTTAGTATCAGTAGTCTATCTGTTATAGATATTAAACAAAAACAAAAATTATACCTTAGTCGACGCAAATTCTAGTGTAACAAACTACGTTTTCTACATTCATTACGAATTTACAAGAAAAAGAGCAAACAAATTGACTTCATACTAACATTCCTAGAATAAACGCCTTTTACTGATATCGAACCATGTCATAACATAATGCTATATGGTGTAGGTATATATTCTTTTGGTTGTAATATATGTGTATCTCGAAAATCGGTCATTACCAAATCACACACAATATTTCAATTTTCAAGTTATTTATTCACCCGCCCCCCACTTAAGTTAGAGAGATGCGAAGCTTTCGCCATCAGCACGCTGATGAATGCTGTGAGTGGCGGATGTGTTGCATAATCCGGTCTCAGGATGCATTCTTTTGCGAAACTATAAAAAATGTCCTTACCTACATGGAGTGAAATGTACTAATAAATAAACATTTTATCCTGTTTATTATTGAATAAGATTGAATGTATTAGTACTATGAATGTCTATCCGGTGATTAGAAACTAGAAATCCTTGATTTAAGTACAAAATTATCAGAAAATGTTCAAAATGTCACTACCGGTACTGTCTTTACCGTGGTTAACCAGAAGCTACGGTAAGGACACAATAGCTACGGAAATGACCAATTGCATCACATACAAAGAGAAGCTGGCGTGAACAAGCAAATGATGTCGTCATCATTGTGAGTAGGTGTCTCCCCTTCACCCCGCCCACCTTCACAAAGCATCATTTCATACAAAAATACCATCCCCTCTTGGAGATGGTACAGCGCTCCATCTCCTCTTGCTCTGTTGCTAATAATAATTAATCTGACTGTCTCGATGGGCTTTTTATTGACGAAGGAAGAAGTAGGTATTTAAAATGCAGTGTTTGTTGCACTTAGAGATTCTATTCTAACTCGTATTATTAATTATTCTTATGATCAAAGCATCATTTAGAGACTTCAAAAACATAAATTATTTATTACGTCGATATATACACCCAAAAATATTAAAATGTCGAACGTGAATACGGCAGCAAATAAAGAAAGAACGACGAATAAATAAAAAGAATCGATATGAATATATAAATCTTGAAAAATATGCAGAATTACTGGAAAAAGAAAGAGAGCGTTAAAGAAAAAGAAAACAAGCAAAAAAAAACTTAAAAGCATTGCAGACATGCCAGAAAGAGAAAGGAGGTTGATAAGAAAGAAATGGAAAATTAATAAAAACTATATATTACTTGTATTATTACTTATGCATATTATGACGATTACAACTTTTGCAACTTTTTGAATCGTTATATCTCAAAAACAGTAGCTCTTACGAAAAAAAGTATTAAGTCATTTTTTATAGATAATTATCTGATCTACAATTTTTGTTTGGACTAATTTTATGATAAAATTATAGTCCATTGAAATGTTACAATTTAAGGACCGAATATTGCATTTTATAGAGGACGCAATTTTATTTTTGGGACATGTGTCAATAGAATAACCTCAAGTTTGTAGGATCGTCACCCTTGTCCTCCGGCCGCCATCTTGGAAAAAGGCGTGATAACACTTTTTTCGCGATATCTCGGAAACACAAAAAAATCGCAAAGACATAATTTGTAGCAAATTGTTTTGCCTACAAATATGTTTATATAACTTTTTGCCCTAAATTAAAAATTAAAGAAGTTATAAGCAAAACGTGAGATTTTTTTTAATCTTTTTTGCTCTATTACTTTTTTTCAGAAAAATCATTTTTTTTTAAATTTTATTCATTTAAAACGCTGTTACTGCACTCCAAAGTTGACCGGGTTCGTCAATGCTCATGAGAATCCAGAGCAAAAAAGATTTTATAATAATTTTCTTACTTTTTTCCACATAACTTCTTTAATTTTTAATTTAGGGCAAAAAGTTATATAAACATATTTGTAAGCAAAATAATTTGCTACAAATTATGTCTTCATAAATTTTTTGTAAGACGCATAGTTTCCGAGATATCGCGAAAAAAAGTGTTTTCACCCCTTTTTCCAAGATGGTGGCCAGGGGACAAGGGTGGCGACCCCACAAACTTGAGGTTAAGCTTTTACTAACCCCCACACATGTCCCAAAAATAAAATTGCGTCCTCTAAAAAAATGCAAAGCTCATGTAACATTTCATTTCCGTTTTGCTGAAAATCGCGAAAATCCCGTTTTTGCAACCTTTGACCCCGAGTATTTTTTTTCCAGGTGTCGGATCGATGAGGACTTTTCACATTTCATTTATAATACTGTTTTGAACAATCTTACCAATTTTCAGCCAAATGTGAATTTTTGTAACCTTGGAAGTCTAAATTGACCGGGCTAAAAATAACACCTGGAGATCTGAAGGAAAATTTTAATTTAATTTATATTATTAGCACAATTTTAATTATTATTAACACAAATTAACCAACGAACGCTTTAAAACTTGAGATAGATTAAGATGTCAATTATCTTCTTCTATTCTATACAATATACATACTTAATATAATAAAATCGTAGACTCGCCGTATCTGTACATTAAAGATTTTTGCAAAATAATAACTGGGGGATGTTAGGGATAAGTAATAGAACTTAAAAAAGCAATTTTTGAAATTTTTGTTTATCAGTTTGTCTGTATGTTTGTGCGCGCATCACGCAATAACTACTGAATGGTTTGAAATGAAACTTGGCATGATTTAAGTTCATAATACGGAGTAACATATTATAGGATACTTTTTATTCCGAAATTCAGCACGGTTCTCTTGGGAGAGGGGATGGAAGTCAAAATGTGTACTTACTTAGCTGTAATTCTTAATGCGTGGTCCGATTTCATTCTTTTTTTGTTAGACCTTTCTTTTGAGATACTTTATAGATTACCGGCTAATCTCTGAAAGGCTGGGTCGATTTTGATGGGACGTTCACTGGCGGATGTTTACATATTGATGTACCTAAACATACGCCAGTGAACTTTTAACAGTTTTTAGCAAGGTATGAGCTCAAAAGAAAAACCAACACGCGGACGAAATCGCGAGCATCCTCTATTTTTATAATATTTTGATTAGGTAGGTACCTACACTAAAAATGTTGATTATATATATTATTTTGATTTTTAACCATGACATAGAGAGATTAAGTCAGATTTCAGACATCCGAGTTCCGACTGTAAAGCAGTCATTGCCGTACTTTAATGTCCTTACCGTTCCTTACGAGTTTTAATTATTTATGATGGCAATAAAAAAAACCCACGATGAAAACATTTCCTTCTTCGATTTTCTATTGACTGCAGTTACTTTAATTGGATAATGTTACAGTTTTTTTTTAGCGTGTCCTTACCGTGTTTTTTGTGTCCATACCATTTTTTCAACATGGAATATTTATTAAACTTCTCAAAATAATTCTTGTACACAGAAGTGAGACCTTTATAATGGTTGTGGAAATATATTAAAGCCATCCATAATCTGATATCTAAAGATTTTTTTTAATCTTTCAAATTTTGCAATTTGGCGGAAATGCCCGCCCTACAATAAAAATTTTCAAAATATCTTCAATGTACAGAATTGGATCTGTTACAGTTTTATTATATTATAGAAGATATTTTTATAATTAGGTAATTAGAAAAAATTTGAAACTTGTCCATTCTACGGTTGACCAATAGGTATTTCTTAGTAGTTTCTGATACGAACCGCTATAGGGTGTGGAACGCCCTTCCGGCGTCCGTGTTTCCCACCTCGTTCAACTTGAGTGCCTTCAAAACAAGAGTAATAGGCATTTTCTAGGCAAGCGCGTTCCAACTTAGACCTCATCACTGCTCTCCAGGCATGATTGTCGTCAAGCGTAAGTCTATCATACAATAAAAAAAAGCCAATAGGAGGCCGCCAGGCCAGTACCTACACCTCCGCCCTCGGAGAATAATCTCTGCCACTGAATGTGTTTATCTATAAGTTCTGTATGTCTGTTACATTTTCACGGCTCGACCGCTGAACCGTGCACTCTCCTCGTGTCGTACGTGTTAATTAACGCCATTCCCGACCCACTTTGATTGGATCATCCGACCATATCGAAACGGGAACGATGTGACAGACAGTTAGACACAAGTACCTATAAATTAAAAATTAAAAAAACCCCCGACATTCGCCATTTTGTGGCAGCGGCCATCTTGGATTTGCAATAGTGCTATTCTACTAGTCAAGCCCTTTCATTTGATACCCATATTAAGGGAGTTGCGAAAAAATATGTAATCCCCCATTTTGTAGCGGCCGACTGACTCAGAATGTTTTTAACCCCCGACGCGGTGTTATAAGTTTGACGTGTCTGTGTGTATGTGTGTGTGTGTGTGTCTGTCTGTTCCCCTGTGGCACTCTAAACGGGTGGACCGATTTGAATGCGGTTTTTTTTGTTTGAAAGATGAATTTGTCGGGAGTGTTGTTAGCTATGTTTGATGAAAATCGGAGTATAGGTAGGTACCAATTTTTATATTAATGCATTATGTGGCTGAGCTAGAGACTGGATTATTTATTTATATTTATACTATATTGAAAATCCTAAAGACAATCAAAATTAATAATCTAATCTGATTTAGTATCTAATCTGATTGTTGTACTTGTAAACATAAATTAAAAGTTAAATAGTACCTAATTAAAATTACTTAGTTAAAGATTAGGACGTACTTATAACTAAGTACTGATCTCATCAATATGTCTATCAATAAATACATGTATGTCACGCGCCTCTTTAGCTCAGTGGCAGAGCACTGGTCTTGTAAACCAGGGGTCGTGAGTTCAATCCTCACAGGAGGCATTTAATTATTTATTAGTCATCTACGTTTTTTTAATAGGGACCTTTTTGGCTATTGACAGTTTGTAACGTTGACAGAGAAGAGTCATTTGTTTCTGAAAGTCCAAATTCCTCAGGTTCCTATTATAAGGATGGAAACTGTATTTTAATTTATAACTTTTTTTTTCTAAATTAACTTTAACCGTAACCTGACTAAAACCTCCTTAAACGCAACTGACCCTTAGTCTCCCCTAGTCTCATGACTATAGAAACAAAAATTCAATGGCATGACAACACTTTTTTTATACATATAATAAAATCGTAGACTTGCCGTATCTGTACATTGAAGATTTTTGCAAAATAATAACTGGGGGATATTAGGGATAAGTAATAGAACGTAAAAAAGCTATTTTTGAAATTTTTGTCTGTTTATCTGTTTGTCTGTATGTTTGTGCGCGCATCACGCAAAAACTACTGAATGGATTGAAACGAAACTTGGTACGATTTAAGTTCATACTACGGAGTAGCATATAGGATACTTTTTATCCCGAAATTCAGCACGGTTCCCTAGGGAGAGGGGATGAAAATTAAAACGTGTATTTAGCTGTAAATTCAAGGGCGTCGCCAGGTAGGGGCAGGGGGGAGGCAGCTGCCCCCCCCTAGAGATTTGAGAAAATATAAATATGCTATAGTTTGAAAAGAAAATTCTGATTTTTTAATATGTTGTTAGGACCACTACCAGTAGTCTCCAATTTTACAGTTTCGGAACACATCATGAGCTAACTTTGCAGCAATTGAAAAATATGACTGTCCTATTTACACTTTTCGCATACTATAATATCAACTTGCCCCCCCCTTGGCCAGCGGCTGGCGACGCCCTTGGCTGTAATTCAATAACGCGTGGTCCGATTTCATAATTCATTCATTCTTTTTTTGTTAGAAAGTAGATATTTTAAAGATTACCGACTAATCTCTAAAAGGCTGGATCGATTTTTATGGGACTTTCACTGGCGGATGTTTACATTTTGATCTACCTAAACATCCGCCGGTGAACTTTTAACAGTTTTTAGCATGATATGAGCTCAAAGGAGTTTAGGAAAAACAAAATGATTCCTACGGGATTTTTAAAAACCAATCCACGCGAACGAAGTCGCAGGTGTCCGCTTGTTTTAAATACATCCCTTCACCGCAGAAAGGCCTCCTACTAGTAGGATGGGCGATCTGAAGCGAGTCGCTGGATACAAGCGGCACAAGATCATGTTAGCAGTAGGTGTCTGTCGGTTGAGAAGAAGAAGAGAAGTTTCTGCAGCCACAACAATAGCCTCTTTAGCTCAGTGGTAGAGCACTGGTCTCGTAAACCAGGGGTCGTGAGTTCAAACCTCACAGGAGGCACTTTAAGTCGAAACTTTATTTCTTTTTGATGTTGATAAAATTCGATTTTCTTAATGCACTTGTGCATTATTTAGGTGGGTAGGCACTTATTTCAATAAAACAAAGGGCGAGCAGTCGGATTTGCTTATATTATAGTATTTTATGACATGAAGGGTATGGTATTTAGTTTACTAATGACGTAACTAGTTTTCGCTATGGTTTTTTTTTTCTTAGAATCTGGTAGGTAGTTACCTTTTTTTTTTTTTTTGACGTGGTGGAAACCTTTTATAGGTACCCCCGTTCTGCGCCCTCCCTCCGCCAGGTCATTGGCCATGGCTAACAATATCCCCGAAATTATTAACCATGTTACCGGGGTGCACCGGCCCGAATACTGCTCTTCCCCTCGGACGTATCCAAGAGGACCAGCAGCACCCAGGCACACTTGGAGGTTACCTGGCTGGCACCCCATCTGGTAGGTACCTATCACGTCTTTGAACACTTTAGGTTCGCCCTGAAAATCGCTATTGCTAATACACTATATTATATCGACATGTTGGGAGCGGATTTTCGCTACGTCATGTTGGCAGTGGATTTCAACCCGCGATTTTCCCAGATCTAAGACAGCATCATCATTTACTTGAAATCATGCCGAAAGTATACCTACTCTAATTGGAAGCGTTCGTAGATTCCGTTTCTTTTTCATACAAAAACGTGCAAACATACTGATGTCATTTCGTATGAAAAGAGGAACCTGTTTCTATTTCTATTTATTCTCTCCCAAAGTTTAGTTTAGTATCTTCGGCGGTCAAACGAATACCTGCCAACGTGTAAAAAGTTGCGTATGTGAATTTTCCCCGACCTTTTCCCTGAAAGCCTCAACAATAGCGGCGTCCGCCACGCTTCGCCGGTCTTCATGCTTCATTAGCAGTGAACGGGGAAGCGACGACGCGCGGTCTATTTTAGACACAATGAAATTGCTATATTAAAATCATTTAGACCAGTAGTTCCCAAAGTGGTCCAGGTGGACCCCCTAGGGTCTACGGGAGACTCGACGGGGGTCTACGTTGGCTTGACAAAAAAAATAGGGTTCCCAAGTCGTAAACGGGGGTCCACGAAAATATATCTGCTTTCGATAGAAAAGACCTAAAATGTTAGCTTGACTTCACCTAACAATGTAGGCAGATAATATTTTAAGAAGCTCAGCGTCTGTTACTTCTTATACTACTTACTTATGTAAAACTTGCACATTCCATTTTCAGTACTTAACTTTACAGAACTTTACTTTATTCACATCCACTCACAGCACAATCAATTAACCAATTAATTCTCACTTTTTTTCGAAAACTATGAATTCGTGGTTGGAACTCAGCCGCAACGCAAATCTCCATAGTAAGATCTAGTCTTCACATTTTTGTCAATTTTTGGGAATATGGGAGAAATGTAGCTGCATGGAACTACCACAGGAACTAGCTTTTTGAAAGTGGTCTAGGAGAAAAAAAAGTTTGGGAACCTCTGATTTAGACCGTTCTATTGTATGCAATTTGGGGTGTAATATACTGATAACGTCCATATTGTGTAACGTTACCATAAAGCGGACATTATTATATTTTGACTGCACAATACACGCCGTGGTTAGGTGGACTGTAAATTGTAATCTACACAGTGCAGGGATCTATGCGGACTAGGGTGATGCCTGAGCGATACATACTTGATACTTTTGTAACATTTTGTGTTACTGTAGGCCCTGTTTTACTTTCCGTAATGGGATGTATTTTCAAAAAATATTACAAACGTAAAGTTTACGTCAGACTGAATAGTCCAGATTTTGCTAACAATTAAAAAAAAAATAATACCTACAACTTATAATATTGTAAGTGCTAACATAGTCGTTTTTAGGATTGTATACTAACATACAGGGTTATTGGTAATATGTCGGCAATCCGTTAAGGGGGTGTGCATTCAGCATGATTCTAAAGAAATTCATTATTTTTACGGGATCACGGAGACAATCCGATTCTGGGACACGCGTGTATGCTCCAAGCGACGATGAACAAATTCTTGGTTGTTTTGAAGAAAAACCCAGAACGTCAAAAAATATTGTGGCAAACTATCTAGGATTATCTTAGTGGATAGTGTGATTTAGGTACTGTAAGTACACTGCAGGATC
The DNA here is from genome assembly GCA_920104075.1 of Melanargia galathea. Taxonomy (NCBI): domain Eukaryota; kingdom Metazoa; phylum Arthropoda; class Insecta; order Lepidoptera; family Nymphalidae; genus Melanargia; species Melanargia galathea. The sequence continues at coordinate 2,711,968 of OV049872.1, read as the reverse complement.
GTATTCATACCACTACATGCCTGTGCATCTAATTTACGAAGGTGATCCCGTAAGAAGAACGAATTTCTGATGGTTCAAGCTGAATGCAGACCTAAAAGATCCTATGTTTCTTAGAAAAAATTTATGGACAGATGAGTCCAAGTTTGACCAAGGCGGGATCACGAATTACCACAATGCACACTTCTGGGCCTCTAAGGTAGATCAAAACCTTAAGAAAAGGAGAAAAAAGGGCTCACAACGACGTTTTTCTTTAAACGTGTATTAACTAAAAATTGTACATGTATTAACAATAGTCCGCCGATAAAGTACCATAGTGGTTTTTTTTACAAATTGATCATTTTAGTTCGACCACCTGCTCAAAATTATGAAAATTTTAACTGTTTGTAGCTCTGATTTAAAAACTATTGAAGGTAATGGCAATTTTATGGTTGATTATGATGTATTGAAGTGTTAACTAGCAGATAATAATAATAAAATTAAATTTCATGCATTGAGTTTTTTCTTATAAATTTTCAAAGTTGCGTACCGCAAATTTTTCTAAAAAACACAAAAAGTCAAATTACTCGAAAATGGTTGAGATTTGCCTAGGGGTCATTAGGGGTCATTTGGTTGCAAATGACCCCTTCTACACCCCCTTAACGGATTGCCGACATATTACCAATAACCCTGTATATAGGCTGTACTGATCAGTGACCTGTACATAAAATCTATTTATTTATATATTTATAACGGTTATTCCTTAAACCTTAGACTGCTATCAGGCCTTTTTGCAAATTAGTTACAGAAATTAAAAGAAGTTGCTTGTAATCACGTCTTTAATCTATTTTTAACTAATTTACACTTATGACTTTTGCTTAAAAATAAAATTAATGCTAATTAAATTACTTTTTCTGCAACAGTGCATTCCCTTTGGGTTTTAACCGGTTGTTTAAGATGTTCTGTCTCTCTTGCTCCTTGGCTTGGACCATATCTTGGTGTCTCTTTTTAGCGAAGGCCAGTTCCGAATTCAGTGTGACAATTTGATTCGCAAATTCTTGCTGTTTGAGCATCCTCTTCTTTTGCTTTTGCTGTAATAAAATAAAAGCAAGTTTAACTATTTTTTTCCAGTATTAGGCTGAAATCATATTAATTGTCAGCATAAATTTGAATGCAATATGTTGAAATTGTCTATTTTGCATGATTAATAAAATAATTCTGCTTTCAACATCAATACAGCATTCGCATTTTTGTAGGTATTAAAAATTTTTGTAAACGAAAAGTACCTACAGAGGTAGCTTGCGTCCCGGAAATTGACATAGGCAACTTTTACCCTGGAAAAGCAAATCGTTCCCACAGGATTTTAAAAACCTAAATAAACGCAGACGAAGTCGCGGGCGCCGGGCATCATCTAGTATTTTATATTTTACATAGAAGTTCTTAAAATTAACCCATATTGTGGCCGATTCTGTTGTACACAATTTGTTAACTAAAATGACAGGTCTAAATACATAATATATTCCTGTCTCTTTCACAATCCTCCCTGCTGAAGAGGATAGCAATATTTTTAACCCTGTCAATTTAGTTAAGTTTAGAGATTATGTAGCCACATTGTTATTATAATATTTATATCAATCTAGCTTATCCCAGCATGTGTTGCAATGCCACATAAAGTATGATTTGGGAACGCATAGAGGACAAACATGCAAACATCAGTTTTCCATAAATCTTAGGAGACAGGAATACACAGAAAAACTCACAAAAGTTTCACCACAATCGGTTCAATAGTTTAGCAGCATATAGAGGACAAACATTGATTTTTATTTATATAGAAAACATAGAATAAACATACAAGTAAAGGAGTAGGTCTTCCATCTAAAAAGGTGTAGTCAGGGCCATCTGTCAGTATGCCGTCAGCATTGCGGTTAGCTGACAGACCTTTGGAGATTCTCCACTTCTTCATGTGCAACACCGGAGTGCAGGTGAACGAGCGACTTAACACTGAAATGTGAAAAATATTCATATCAATAGGATGTTTGACTATTTTTATTAAAATTCAATGCTAAAACTGCTCATGAAAATATACACAATAAAAACAGAATTAAAATATCTGTAAAAATTATGAAGTTTCAAAATTGTTCACTAGACTAGACTACAGCAGTATTTTATTAATAAGTATCTGGGAGCATGGCAGTGCTCCTCAAGCAAAAACAAAGGCACATCCATACTATCTTTTCTTGATTTTATATTTTCAGCAATGGAGATATCCTATGTTCCCACTTTCCCCCCTCACTCTTCCTCATAATGTTTATTTATTTGTCTCCACAGAAAGGTATTATTTGTCGTTGCGATTGTAATATAATGATCAAAATTTAACTTAATATATCCACAATTTTATGGTTTTGTATAGACTTGCGTTTGACCACAATCATTTACATTTGAACCACTGATATAGGTACGCTACGTACGCACTGATGAGGTAGTTTGCATCTTGAAGACGAAGAAACATCTAACCAGAAAATTAAAATTGCCCACGGGATTTAAAAATATCTGAATCCGTTGCACTATATGTCTGCCCGAAAGATTTTAACTAGCTGCTGTGAAAACCTCTAAAATCTCTGGAAGACTTCGGCAACTTTTAATAAAAATTGGGATAGATTTTAACTAGCTGCTGTGAAAACCTCTAAAATCTCTGGAAGACTTCGGCAACTTTTAATAAAAATTGGGATCATTTAGAAATAACAAACAATAAACATTTCAATTTTAACTTACCCGTATATCTAGAAGAAGTAACATTCACAAACCTACTCATTTTAAAAACAAAAATAACAAATAAGAATAGTGTAATTCAATTCTTTTATTTTCTACTAAATTTTTAGCTGTTTTATTTTGATTTAAATGACTTTTTTTATTTACTTTATTTTTACTTTTGAAGTTTTGAGCATGTTTGTGGCATGCAGGGTCATCAATCTTAGAACAAATAGTCAAGTACCATAATCCGACAAAATTGACAAGTATCCAAAACGCCTATAAATACCATACTTGGAACGTATTTTGTATTTGGTAGTATTTTAATTTTCATTTAGTACTGTTAGAGAATAACAGATGGCGATACTTTACTTATCCGGACGTGTTATTTAAGCGTTATAATCTGTTGCCAAGGTAGCCCATGCGGTGTTGCCAGACCAGATTTTGAAAATGACGTAGACTAGATTAGTACGTAGATTTAGTAAAAATTGCATGTGAAAAGTTCGTAGATCTACGTACTTTTTTGTTTGACAAAAACTGTCAAATTTGTTGGACACAATCCTGAAAAATTATTTTATTTTTTATTCCTGAATTAGTAATTCGGGTATAGTTCAGTGTTCATTAAAATCTTCAAGTATAAAATTTTAAGTGTAACAAAATACATACAACAATTTAAAATATATTTTTTTCTAATAAAGTACCCTGAAAATTCATTATATACTTCAAAATAAATTAACATCTACGAAGTACGATTTTACCCCAAACTACTTACTTTAATTCCCTGTCATCATAAAAAGCTATATGCCTCGTAATAATATTAGTCGTTTTGCCCTAAAATAGAAAACACCAAGAGTGGAAACTATAGACTTTCGGGGTACCTACTAAATCAATTGTATAGCTTTTTGTACTAAGATTGATGACCCTGGTAAAACGACTGGCAGCACAACGGTTATTTTTCGGATTATGTGGTGTGCTCGAGTTATTTGATCAATTTCTACCATTTACTACTAAAACCCATAGAGATAGACTAATGGAGCAGCCATACCTACTTTAAAAACGTGCCAAAAATACACTCACACACGCTTAGATTAGGTATCATACATGCACAATCCGAGCACATAAAATGGCGCCTGTTCATTGTGATGTCTGAAGTTGTGCGTGTGTGAGTGTTCATGTATACATTTTAGGGAGGCCATCTTTAGTGCTCAGTCTGCCTCAAACTGTTTTATTATTATGTCAAAAATGTAATGTTGTCTCTTACACACTTATGAAAATTTTGATAAGCTTGAGCTATTTTCCGATCCACTATTTTCTATAGGACATTATGCCAACTCCATTTTATTATTATTATCTCTATGCTAAAACCATAAAAATAAAGTTCTTAATATAAATAAAACTAAATAAAGTCCTTAATATAAATAAATTTTTTCAATGTGCTTCTTTTGTTTTCTATTGCTGTTAGTGTGCACTTTCTAGTTTCCACTCTTGGTGTTTTCTATTTTAGGGCGAAACGACTAATATTATTACGCGGCTTTTGGCTTTTTAAGATGACAGGCAATTAAAGCAGTTTGGGGTAAAATCGTACTTCGTAGATGTTAACCCTGTTCTCCATACAAATAACTCATCTGTAAATGACAATGACAGCTGTCAGAATTCCACGAAATTAGTAAATCGAGTATAGTTTAGTTTTTAATGTTCAGTTATACAGGGACTATAATTCTAAAAAAATATTCTTAGCATTAATTACTTACTATCAATATTTTATTTGATTCTATCTTTGATAAGTAGGTATCATTAGTTTAATAAACATTCTTCTTCAAAATAAAATTGAATCGGACTTTATTTTCTGCTTCTGTGGTAGAAATTGGGCAAACAAGTAACAACTATAAAAATGTGACAACACCGGAAAACATCGCTGCCAACATAACGCCATACTCTCTAGTCTCTGCTTAGGTTAATTTGTCAAAATGGCGGTCTTGTTATTAATTGAGTTTGTTGTTTCTAAATACTTTTTGTGATTTTTTGGTACTTTTTACGCTACGTTTAATACTCTAAAGTCCAAACCAGTGAAGGTGAACCCACGCTGAGTGAGAGATTCTAGTGTTTTGAGACAGACTCCAGTGTAATAGTTCATTATAAGTTTGTAAAAACTTCCCGACCCGAGTGCTCAGGGAACCTTATTAACTGTGTTTAACTGTGTTAACTGAGTGATTAGAATAAATTTTATGTGAAAATAAATCATAGAAGTCAAAAATTTCTTTTATTATATGTGTTCAGATTAATTTTCTTTTTTAACATTTACTTAAGGTTGCTATCTTAAATTGTAAGAGAATCAAATAGATTACATTCTATTGGATAAAGGATTGTGTTCAGATTAATTATTACCTATTTCTGTTTGACAAATAGATATAGGTAATAATTAATCTGAACACAATCCTTTATCCAATAGTACCTACGTATCTATCTATAGATAGGTACGTATGAATATAGCTATGAAGTATAAACCTATAGGTAGGTACCTATACCTAAGCAGCTGTAGACTATACATATATAGGTATAGGTAGGTATGTGCATATTTGCATTAGTTCCGTTCGGCACATGCAGTTGGCGCCACATATGCAGTGCCACCTATTGCTCGCGAGTTAGACCTCTATGTCAGTTTAGAGTACTCTGTGGTGGCATGTTTTGAGGTTATAGATTATTCAATAGAGTTGTTTTTACTTTTTTTACGATTGACAAATGACAATTGACATCTGTCACAGGTCCCTGTTTTTTTTTTTACAGTCGATGTGGGTAGCTTTAGAAATGTATCAAACATTGCTAGACGATTACTCACAACGCATTTTTGATATGCAGGACGATTCAGAACACTTTGAATTTCGATTACGATTCGATTCAGTTTCAGTTTTGATAACTATAGATCGACCAGAATCTCATGAAAAATAGGGAAATTAAATTTTGTAGTAAGCAACACCAGGTTAACTCGGCTGCCCTAGTGATAACCAAAGTAATTACATTCAGAACACCTTAAGCTTTGGTCTGGTGATCATGACGCACAACGCTGCGGTATGCGGTCTGCGTTGTCGGACACTCAATCATATGAAAAACGTCGAGAATGGTCTCATGTTCCGTAGCAGTATGCGTCAGCGGCGAGGGGCAAGCGCGGTGAAGTGGGGAGGTGTACTGCCGCACACCGCGGCGTCATTCTCGGTTCAACGCTGCGGTGTGCGGTGTGCGTCACGACACGATTTCTGGTTCTAGGCTGTGTGTCACTAATATCATCTTTTATGGCCATTAAAATCTTGGTATAGATCTCCCTTGAAACCCGAAAGTAACCCATGAATTTTTCTTCACAATCAATTAAATGCTTTTTTATTAAGGTTTCGTAACAACCTTCACTCCTCCGTTGTAAAAACATGTTCCTCGGAGATTTTCTTTGTCTATTCAGAAGCAGTAAAAATTCTTCTTCTTCCTCCTCTTCAAGCAAAGCACAAATTACAGAAAAATTGTTCATGTTCACGTCTACCTTGGTAGCTGCGGCAAAATCAACTGACCACCTCTCCGCAGGGACGCTAAATGCTGCGTAGTGACGCTGCGTTGCGTCGCATACCGCAGCGTTGTGCGTCATGATCACCAGACCCCGGCTTTACCTGGGATCGTTTCACGAAACGAAAATTCAAGCTACTGCATTTTAAATACAAAAACAAAGTAATCAACATCCAATTACTTTGTGTTGTGCTTGTTGTTTACTTGGTTTTTGCATTTATATTCCGGGTTAGTGAGTGCAGTTACTTTGTTTAGGCAATTTAAGTTTCAGTGAACAGTTCAAGTTATTTGAAATATTAAACTGTGGTAAAAAACTACTCGACATAAAACTTTTGTTAACCCTCTATTGCATGAATTATGAAGGAGATGAAATAAAAAAAAATTAATAGTGAAAACATCTTTTATTTGGCCTTACTAAGCAATCTTAATCAGCAAAATAAAAAAGTTATTTATTTTAGAAATTGCTATACGAAGCCATATATGGCTTCATATGCATTCTAGTAAAATCATATAAGATCCATATTTGGCTTCGTATGCATTTAGTGAAAAACAAAATTATGTATTATAAAAATCTGTGAAGCAGTTTCTTTTGTCATTGTAGCATAAATAAACTTGACATTTTTCACACTTTCTGAATGAACAGAATTTCGTACAATCCTGGTATATTTGACGATTTTTTGCCTTAGGAAAATGAGCCAAGTTATCACAACGAACAGTATCTAAAGGCAGATCTTGATGCCTAGTTGGCGCTTTTCTTGCTTTTTTACAAGGTATTGGTGAATCAGGTAAGCTGGATGGAGTGTCAATTCAGCTTGAGGTTGGTGTTCCCATAATGCTACGTGGACGGCCACGTTTTCTAACAGTAACTTCTGGTGGAGTATTGGATTGGCTTGATAGTGTATCGGCTCGACTTGCGGACGGTGTTCCGAGAATACTAGCAGGACGACCATGTTTTCTAGCCATAGTCAAATGGAATATTCAAACCCTACATAGTAAAAAAAAGCCCAATAGCACCATAAAAGCAAGCAGGATCCATTTCTGCAAATAAAAGAAAGCAAGCGTGAATGCATACGAAGCCATATTTGATCGAAAGTAATTTGACGGGAATGCATACGAAGCCAAATATGGCAAATATAAAAATAGGCTCAAAAATGAAGAAAAGTAAGAAAAATCACCACAAACGCAACAAACCCACATTTTTAGATATTCAGAGAGCAAATATAAAAAATATCAGATTTTTCACTTACCATTTTAAATATTTTTTCAACTGATAAAATTTATGCAAAGTTTAATCACACCACACGCGTCAAACAGTCTCCACATAACATCAAATTGATAGACAGTTGACTCTTACCATATACAGCAAAAATGCGAATCGTTACAGGAAGCCTTGCTTAATAAGATTTTATATTTGGTTATTAAAAAATAATATTTTTCTAAACTAAAAATCTAATTTAAAAATTTGGAATCCATATTTGGATTCCTATGCGGTAAAGGGTTAATGCAAAAAGTTAATTTCACAAAAAATATCAGTTACTTTGTTTATCGCTAGGACAGCCGTAGTGTTGCTAATCTTGGAATTTCATTTCCCTATTTTTCATGAGATTCTGGTCAATATATACCTACCTACCGTGCCCTGTAATAAATTTGATTAAAATTAAAAAACTAGAAGCAAGTACCTATACTCTCATAGATCTAAAACATGATATAAATTCATTTAATTTTAAGTAAAACATAATTATGACTAAACATCATTAAACAATAATCCAATTCCATTTTACCAACGACTCACAATGTTTGACATATGTATCTCTAAAGTTACCCACATCCACTGTAACCATAGATCAAATATTATTTATTATCTGGTATCTGAGCTACTGTCTATGACTACGTCTGTTTGTTTGGTGCTGCCTTTGGTGTTGCCATCCCTTGATATTTTACCAATATACAGGCATTATTATCCAGGGAAAATATATTGGAATCTTTTCAACAAATAGGGTATTAATCTATGATGTTTGAAAAAGTACTTCAAAATGTTGATTTCCTTAGTAAAAAGCCACAAAAAAAAACATTTCGGCAAAATAAACACGCGCTCTTGCCATAAAATTAAATTAAATTTTATATATTTTTTATTCCCACGACAACGCTGTCAGCCATTTTGGTGACGTAATATTGGTACTGTACATGAAGGTTATAAGTTATGTTCTACATACATATATACCACTGCAGCTTGCACCTTAAATATTGTAGTGAAGACAAGGTCATTCACTTGGGTTACATTTTCTCTCTAGTTTTTCATACCTCACACTCTATTTAAGTAGGTGAGGACGAGACAAAGCAACTCCAGACCTGTTCAAGGCCAAATTTCTTTGCTTCAATGTTTTGTTTGGAGCTCAGACTTCATACTAGGTTCTATGATTCTTAGTTTTTGCCTTTAAGACCACAGATTAATGATTAGTATCTACTATACATATGGCGTCACAAAAGGTGGCTCGTGTTTTAGGTCACCTCCATAGCACCTCCAAAAACTCAAATGACTATTCAATCAAAGTAATTATCAAAATATTTATTTTTTATTTTGGGGCACTTCGTACATTACACTAAATTCCCGACGTGGAATTGGATAATTTAAATTTGAACTTTTAGAGCTGACAACACTGACCTGTTGTGTGAAAAAACCCGAGTAAAGTTCATTTCATACGTGTTTAGAAAACTAGTGGATTAATTGCTGAAAATAACAGTGCTTGAAAGTGTTTTGCAAGTTTTCCTGTGATTTCTTCGATTAGGCATAAAGAGTAAGTAAAAATCTACGCTTATAGCTTCTTCACTACGAAAACAGATCGATGAGATGTTGCGCCATTTCGGAAGTCTGGCACTTTCTAGACGGAGAGAATGTTGATGGTTTTTTAAGTATTGTTATAATTTTTTAATATTCTGACCGTTCGGAGAGTGTTTTCGTGTAAGGATTTATTACAATTTATTGTAAGCAATAAGTTTGATATTGCATCATTGCATCAGATTAAAATTAAGGCAAATCGATTGATACTTACCCTCTGGTGGGTGTTTCACATGCAATATGCATCCTAATTCCTAGTAGTTATTATATATCGTCGCGAACGGCGTAGAACTTTCTAAGGGTATTTCCCGTGACAGATTTCGTGCAGTGTGCATGACTCAGAGTATTTTACAACAGGAAAAATTATTATCAAAGTTATCAAAGTTCATTTTGTAGGTACTTACATCATGTTGATGCCAAGGATTTCACCCGCGTGTATTGACGTTTAAAAAAAAATGTTGGCTTAACTTTTGATGACAAAATAATGTACGCATCTCATTATTCGATTTTATACTTTTAAATCATACAAATTATGTGGCCAGCTCCACCATTTTTGCTCTAAATGCTTTGCCTTTTACATCACAAATTTTTAGTTTTACTCCAATGGTGACTAACTCTGCCTGTCTCTCCACTTGATAATATGAATATTATTCTGTCTATCTACTATATAAAAATAAGTCGGGTTTTCCTTTCTGACGCTATAACTCCAGAACGCACCAACCGATTTCCACGGTTTTGCATTAGTTGGAAAGGTCTCGGGCTCCGTGAGGTTTATAGCAAAGAAAAACACGCGAACGAAGTCGCGGGGGTCAGCTAGTTTGGTATATTTTTTTTTGTCAGAGCCTAGTTTGACATCTAGTAAATCATGATGGTGTGCAAGTCTCGTGTAATTATCTCTCAGCTGCCATCCCAATATCCCTGTTTTTCATTGTCCTAATCAGGGTTCGAAAATATCTGATATTTATTATAAATATCAAAATATCGGATATTTATGATATATATTGGATATATATCAAGTTTGATATATATTAATTTTGTATGAAAGCCGTATTATTATTTATGAATACTATCTGCTATGTTACATTATCATACGTTATACTTAACGTATGATAATGCTAAAATTATCTAGCAATTACTTTCTTTGTAAAAAATAATAGAATAATCAAGAAAAACGTATTGCAATATATTATTTTTAAAAAACATTTGATATATATATCGGATATATATCTTGATATATATCCATTGATATATATTATCCTCGAACCCTGGTCCTAATACTGACTTTGTTGGGTGATACAACTCTTTCTGTATTTTGGCATCCTCTACAATTTTCCTTCATGTGGTTCTGTCTTTAACTTCCTTATTCTGTGATGCTAACTTGCCAGTTTCCATCCACATTTCTTTGTGTCCTCTTTGCTGTGTTACCCATTTTGTAGTAACTCTTAACTCCTCTACTTTTCAACTTTCTCTTAATGCATTAAGCAATTTCTTAATACATTAAATATCTTTTTCATTACAAAGCCTGAGTAGACCAAAAAATTTTCAAAAATCTACTCGATTATTTATTTTTCTCAATATGAAAAGTGCCTTGATGATCTTTATGTAAATCATTCAGCATTGGTTCCTCTGTTGTGCTGTGAAACTTGATAACCGACACACTTTCGCATTTAAAATATTAGCTTGGCCTTATATTTAAGGCCATATCTTGAGTGAATCAGAGCAAATCAGCTAGTAGTTAAATAAAACTTATTCATATAACTTTCTCTTTCAGCTAATCCCTCACACTGTAAGTGAAATTTCGTCAAAACGGCTTCCGAAAAGCTAAATCCGTCGGAGAAAAAGAACTACGACACAATGTGTATGTATGCTTTACTTTACTACTTTTTTACTATTCAGTTTTTTCTCTTTTTCCAGCCTGTGACTTTGGACAATGTGGCAGAACCCTGGAGTTTATCCTGGAGGTTTAATATTTTGCATTGTTATTTAAATGTTGTGCACCCTGTGTCATCATTGTCCAAAAGTTTTTCTTTTTTTTTTTTCAATGTTGCCACATAATATTATGCTACTTCCTTTATGTGCTAGAATCTTGAGATCCAGTTAGTGGCATGTGATTTTTATATCAATCTGGGGTATGACAATTAATTTTTATTTGTTGTCTACATTTATATGTTACAAAAAATACTAAAAGCAAACTAAAGGCTGACCAGAGAAACCTGCACTAGAGGTGCCACATTCGTTTTTTTTTTCATTGCAATACTAAAATATTATCCTTTTCTTCAAAGATCTATCTTCAATTAACTTCAAGGCAGACGTAAAAAAGAGCACTACATTACCTAAAGGCCAAATTAGATGGTGCCCCGTTCATCGTTCATTTTTGCGGTGAATGATGCAGATACGATATTTAATATGGCAAAATGCCCGTGAACAATGAACGGTCGGCGTTTAGATGGTTCATTTTCGATGATTCACCGATGAAGCCTCGAAAATGAAAGCAAAAATCTCGAAAAATTTACCGTCTAATTTGGCTTTAACTGCTTATGCGACGCTTATCGCATGTGGTAATGAAAAATGGACGTCTTTGTCAAAGGAATAAAGGTGTTAATAGTTTGGCTAGTGCATGCGAATGTAGCTAAACTATTAGACCTGTCAATTTACATATTTTTGTACAACCAAATAATCACTACTGCTAAAAAATATCAACACAACAGAAGTTGTAAAACATGTTATTTCAGGCATACATTCTTTCAATAGATAATCAAAAAAACACTCATCTTAACACTTTTCTGTTGACCAGTCTATACACAATTTTTTCATTATTCACTGAACAAGCACACTCGGTAAATGAATGCATGCATAAATACTATAATATTTAGTTCTTAAGAGACTCTTAAATATCAAGTAATTGTTTTTTACAGTTGCTGATGAAAAGCCTAAAATATTTTCAATAGACTATTTAAAAATTTAAATTCTGCTACTATGTATAACAAACGTAAGAATCCAACCTTAGCAAGCTTGTATGTCAATTTAACACTCTTTAGTCTTTACACAGAGCAAGCAATGGTGTCAAAAAAATGATGCTGTTGAGATTATTGGAATAATCTATTAAAATATAATTTTTACTATTTTGGCAACAAATATTTAAATGTAAGAATTAAGTAAGAGACCAAAAATTTTATTGTTGGAATTGGAAATAATGCTATTAAATCTGTTGTACATAAAACTAAATTGACAGACCTAAATTATTATAATTCTATCCTTTCTATCCTTAGTATCCTTTAGAGAATATTCTGAAAAGGATATCACTATTTTTAGATATCTGTCAGTTTAGTTTCGATATTGTGCACAACAGAATTAGTACCAGTTCATAACAAAATTTCGAGGTGTTTGGTAGATTGAGTTGTGTTGTGTCATGTTATTATAATACAAGTGTAAATTGAAAATTTAAAAAACCCCCGACATTCGCCATTTAGTGGCGGCGGCCATCTTGAATTTGCAATAGTGCTATTCTACTAGTCAAGCCCTTTCATTTGATACCCATATCAAGGGAGTTGTGAAAAAATATATAATCCGCCATTTTGTAGCGGCGGCCATCTTGGACCGATTTTCATCAAACATAGCTAAGAACACTCTCGACTAATTCACCTTTCAAACAAAAAAAACCGCATTCAAATCGGTCCACCCGTTTGAGCGCCACAGGGGAACAGACAGACACACACACACACACACACACACACACACAGACACGTCAAACTTATAACACCCCGTCGTTTTTGCGTCGGGGGTTAATTAATCATCAGTACCTATAGTGGTTATTAAACTGTATACTTTATTTGATTCTAGTATAATCCTGTGATAAGATTATTTATACTTACCTATGTAGTGTCTACACATGTACTATTAAAAACAATACAAAGATTCAACTAGGGTTGTCACTTGTCTAACCTAACAATTTTTTTTTTTAGTATTTTAGCCATGATGAACACGACTAATATTCCCCTTTCCCCTCCAAATAAGCGAAAGCTTGTGTTAGGAGTGGGTATAACAGTTGATACCCACTCCTAACACAAGCTTTCGCTTATAGTAATAGTGTAACGGGTGGGATTTGAACCGTCGACTTTCGGTTTTCGAACCACGCCCGACGACCGTTGCGCTATTGAGGCTATTATCATCAATCATGAAATAGCTGCATATCTCGTCAGACTAATATTCCCTTCTCCCCTCCAACTAATCCCACTCGCTATGTTTGCTATGTGCTATTGAGACTTGTGTCACCGTATTTTTTCCTTGACAACCCTAATGAACTAGCAATTATTTCTATCTACTTGCTCATCAATTTTGAACTTTATCGCGAAGACAACAAAGTGCACTACTAACACCTACATACAAGTTCCGTTCAAACCGCTCTAATGCCATCCACCTACTCTAATTAAATTGACCCTGGAAAATGAGTTTTATAATCTCGTTACGCAAAAATTACCCTCAATGAGCAAATATGTAATCTCGTAACATAATCTATACTAATAAATAAAATTGAAGTGTCTGTCTGTAATATCGAAATAACTACCTCATATTAAGCTCATATGGTTATTTGAACGATACTATAACCGAATCACACGTTTTTAAAATTTTTGTCTGTCTGTCTGTCTGTCTGTCTGTCTGTTTGAACGGGCTAATCTTTAGAACGGCTGAACCGATTTTGACGGGACTTTCACATACAAGTAGAGAATTAACCAGGGAGTGACATAGGCTACTTTTTTAACCGACTTTCAAAAAAGGAGGAGTTGTGTTTTTCTACCTATGTACACCGATATCTCCGAGATTTCTGAACCGATTTGCGTAATTTTTTTTTTAATCGATAGAGAAACATTGCAATCCTGATGCTGTAGGGGATCTGATCCCCAAAACTAATGGGATTTAGGCACTGTCGGTTATTTAAATTGATATTGGGGATACCAATTAAATACTTTATTGTTGAATGACCTCGAGTAGGTACATGTCCAACTCCTCAACCCTGATGCTGTAAGGAATTGCATTCCGAAATCGTAAGGATCCCACGGAATTTTTCCGTTTTGTGGACGGGTTACTACTTACCTACTACAGATAGGCTACTTTTTGTTCTGGAAAATCAAAGTTCCCACGAGATTTTTACAAACCTAAATACACACGGGCGAAGCCGTGGGCATCATCTAGTGTATAATAAACTGTCTTTACAACAAGCAAAATCTTTGTCTGGTGGGAGGCTTTAGCCGTAGTTACCACCCTACCGGCAAAGCCGTGCCGCCAAGCGTTTAGCGTTCCGGTACGATTTCGCCTAGAAACCAATCAGGGGTATGGGTTTATAATAAAAACTGCCATACCTCTTAGTTAGCCACCTTAGACTGCATCGTCACTTGCCATCAGGTGAGATCACAGTCAAGGGTTAACTTGTAGATGAATAAAAAAAATACTAAAAATACTACAGTTAAATATGATATTTTCAACATCAGGAAACTTCCTCATTCACATCTGGGTATACCTATATGAATCTTAATAATATGTTGTGAAACCTCATTAAAAGGACGTGATAAAGAACTCATTAGTGATACATTAATGCGATATTAATTATTCTTTTAACTTAATAATAATTCTACCGCAGATAGTGTCACTCACTATCGTAAGTTTAAAATTAACTGAAATATTCTGAAGACATGATTCACAACATTAACAATTTAACTCGTTCATTTAGATTTTGATGCCATTTCATCCCGTCCGCGTCCTTTTCCAAAGGAAACCTTATTTAGGGCTATTATTATTATTAGTCTTGTCAATTTACTTGGCCTGTTTCATCACCTTTTGATAAGTGTCGGATATCCTAAACGTAAATTTTGTCACTTTCTTTATGTCAAGTGACAAAGACAAAAAAAAAGAAAAAAGGTATCCGACACATTTTTATAAAAATCAGCCAAGTGCGAGTCGGGCCTCGCTCTTTCAGGGTTCCGTACATAATTATGAACAATATAATATTTGGGTCTAAGAAATATTTATTTTCCGAGTTAGACATCACAAGAAACCGTGAAAGAAAAACGCAAAATAAGTTCGTTTGTTTTGGTCACAGCTTATAAACTATTTTATGAATCGTTGTTTTCAGTATTTGTTGTACAAATAGAGCATATAGTACATAATATACCAAAATATCATATTCCTAACTAGTTTAGTTTTTTAGATAGCCCCCGTCACAAAAAATGGTCTAAAACTGACAATTTTGATAACCCCCCATTTCCTTACTTTTTAAGCAAAAAATCAAAAAAATATATATTCATACTCTACTCAATGAGCTTTAAACAATGATACCCCACAAGCTATGGTAAGAAAAAAATTTTTTTTTCCGGCTCCTTTCTCATGTATGGGAGCCCCCCTGAAAAATAATTTAATTCAATTTTTAATTCAATATTTGATTTTGGGTCAACGTTTTACACAAAATACCAAAATTTCAGGTTTGTAACTCATTTCGTCTGCGAGCTAGAGACCTGTGACCGGCGGACAGACGGACAGACAGACAGACAGACAGCCGAGTGACATTAATAGGGCTCCGTTTTTACCCTTTGGGTACGGAACCCTAAAAACTGTATTTTTTCACTTTTAGCATATATTTCAATGAATAGTTTTTTGTGTCATGTCACATCATATCGCATTCTATTTTTAGATTAATGAAACAAATATTGATCCATCCAACTGAAATACAACACAAGCTGAGTGACTCACCTGTTTGTGACATTGCACCGCGGTACAAGATAAATGTTACAGTAACAAGTATAAATTGAAAATTTGAAAAACCCCCGACATTAGCCATTTTGTGGCGGTGGCCATCTTGGATTTGCATAGTGCTATTCTACTAGTCAAGCCCTTTCATTTGATACCCATATTAAGGGAGTTGTGACAAAATATGTAATCCGCCATTTTGTAGCGGCGGCCATCTTGGATCGATTTTCATCAAACATAGCTAACAACACTCTCGACTAATTCACCTTTCGAACAAAAAAACCGCATTCAAATCGGTCCACCCGTTTGAGCGCCACAGAGGAACAGACACACACACACACACACACACACACAGACACGTCAAACTTATAACACCCCGTCGTTTTTGCGTCGGGGGTTAAAAATAATGCACTACTAATTACCCGACTACGGCAAAGGAAGGGTTATGATTTTAGCAGTCTATGTATGTATGTATGCATGTATGTATGTGACCGATTTTAGTATGAGATTCTGTGTGTACCACCGTAGCGCCTAAACTACTGGGCCGATTTTGATGAATGAGGTGTCAATTAATTCTTTGTTATTGGTCCAAGATCCCAGGGCCGCCAGACGTCACGTATTTTCTGACGGATGAAATGTGGACGATTGAGTAGTGTTGGTATGTACTATGATCGTATGCCTACCTGCTAGCTTGGTCAAACGGCCAATTTCCAGGTATCAGGTAATCAAGGTACATAAAAACATTACTTACTTCACGTAAATTCTCATGGCTGATTTTTATATATGTTTTCGAGTGTATAGTTAAAAATAAATTGTCAATACTCCCAGACACTTTCCGTCGGCCATATTGCTTGACAGACGCTTTAAGGGTCTCAAAATAATTAGTCAACTTCACGTAAATTCTTTACTTTACTTTACTGAGTTTCCCAGACACCCTGTATAGTATAATGACTAAGTATACAATTTGTTTGACATATTATTATTATTATTTAAAAACAATCATCAAATTCCAAGCGAGATTTAACCTATTTTGAGTTTTGGCACAAATACGCGCCAATTTCCGTACTGCAACCCATGGCGAACGGAAATTGCTATTTATTTACACAAGGCGTTTTCAACAACCCGTGACGTCATGGACTGCCTATTAGGGTGGTCCTTATTCCTAAGAAAAAAATTTTTTTTCTTATATTCACGGGGCACTACATAATTTGATTCTATACCTTATGAAAGTATTTCAGTATTTTTTTCAATTTTTTTGCCAGTTTTGTTATTTTTTCTTTAATGCTATTGAACGTTTTTCCTTGTTTTCTTAAATTTTTTAGATTCAAAAAATTCACTCAGTCTCATGCGCGTAGATAATGCTCTCGCGCTCCCACTCACAGAGATATTAAAATTTAGTTTAGGGGATGATTGGCCCCTTGGATCGGTCTGTCTTCTTGTCAAAGCTTTTAAAATAGTTGTCGGATGAACATATATAAAAATGGAGCGTCAGAATTTACGTGAAGTTGACTAATTATTTTGAGACCCTTAAAGCGTCTGTCAAGCAATATGGCCGACGGAAAGTGTCTGGGAGTATTGACAATTTATTTTTAACTATACACTCGAAAACATATATAAAAATCAGCCATGAGAATTTACGTGAAGTAAGTAATGTTTTTATGTACCTTGATTACCTGATACCTGGAAATTGGCCGTTTGACCAAGCTAGCAGGTAGGCATACGATCTTATTACATACTAACACTACTCAATCGTCCACATTTCATCCGTCAGAAAATACGTGATGTCTGGCGGCCCTGGGATCTTGCTCTATATGGTCCGGGTGACATTTTATATTTACGAACTTTATACTTGTTTTATTTTAAGTTTTGCTGTACAAGACATGCTTTTCTACAAATAAAGCTTTTCTATTATATTCTATTAAAAACTAGATGATGCCCACGGCTTCGCCCGTGTGGATTTAGGTTTTTAAAAATCCCGTGGGAACTTTTGATTTTCCAGAACAAAAAGTAGCTTATCTGTAGAAACCCGTCCCCAAAACGGAAAAATCCCGTGGGATCCCCACGATTTCGGAATACAATTCCTTACAGCATCAGGGTTGAGGAGTTGGATATGTACCTACTCGAGTTCATTCAACGATAAAGTCTTTAATTGGTACCCCCAATATCAATTTAAATAACCGAAAGTTTCTAAAACCCATTAGTTTTGGGGATTAGGTCCCCTGCAGCATCAGGATTGAGGAGTTGGAATCCAAATTTTTTATAGAACAGGGTCGCAATGTTTCTCTATCGATTAAAAAAAAATTACGCAAATCGGTTCAGAAATCTCGGAGATATCGGTGTACATAGGTAGAAAAACACAACTCCTCCTTTTTTGAAAGTCGGTTAAAAAAGTAGCCTATGTTACTCCCTGGTTGGTTCTCTACTTGTATGTGAAGGTCCCGTCAAAATCGGTTCAGCCGTTCCGAAGATTAGCCCGTTCAAACAGACAGACAGACAGACAGACAAAAAATTTAAGAACGTGTGATTCGGTTATGGTAACGTTCAAATAACCATATGAGCTTAATATGAGGTAGTTATTTCGATATTACAGACAGACACTTCAATTTTATTTATTAGTATAGATAATAGTATTTTTGGGTATACATAGATCTTGAAATACGGAACACTATACGGTTGGGAAAACAGTAGAACTACCAAAGTTGGCCAATGAAATGACATCGCTGAATCCTATTCCGTCAGTCAGATAGTAGGTAGATAGTAGATAAGTAAAAATCTCTGAATCATAAAAAGTAATTTCTCTTTTAGACAAACATCGGCTGTTAACTGAACATTTTACGAGTATGAATCAGCTTCCATCTCTAAGGACTTTTAGCGCTCGTACGCATTAGCGGTTGCGGTAGCGGCGCGGCTAGCCGCTTTTGTATTTTTATATGCAACCGCTCATTTTTAACCCCCGACGCAAAAACGACGGGGTGTTATAAGTTTGACGTGTCTGTGTGTGTGTGTGTGTGTGTGTGTGTGTGTGTGTGTGTGTGTGTGTGTGTGTGTCTGTCTGTTCCCCTGTGGCGCTCAAACGGGTGGACCGATTTGAATGCGGTTTTTTTTGTTTGAAAGGTGAATTAGTCGAGAGTGTTCTTAGCTATGTTTGATGAAAATCGGTCCAAGATGGCCGCCGCTACAAAATGGCGGATGATATATTTTTTCACAACTCCCTTGATATGGGTATCAAATGAAAGGGCTTGACTAGTAGAATAGCACTATTGCAAATTCAAGATGGCCGCCGCCACTAAATGGCGAATGTCGGGGGTTTTTTAAATTTTCAATTTACACTTGTGTACGCACTAAACCGCGACGAAATTCCAACCGCGGCGGTTGAATGGGAGGCAGCGGCCCGCTTCGCGGCTGGCCGCCATGTTGCCTATACGCACTAGGCGGTTCAGTTCGCGGCGTGCCGCAGGTGTGTTGTCAACAAAGAAAATAAGCAATATGGAATTGTGAAGCAGCAGATTATAAAAACAGAGACCTAAAATGAAAACAATGGAAAGAATTAGAAGATATTTTTGGAAAATATCTACTAATTCTTCGTTTATGATAGACTGAACGCTGTTGTCAGACCAGGGACTGAATAACCGGAATTTAATGGTAGTTTTATTTAGCGGTAATGGGCCTACCCTTTTAATAAAAGTACCGAATTGTTTAAATACCTATAATTTCGGTACCGCTTCATTTCGGTACCTCTTTATTTCTGTACCTTTATATTTCAGTTTACCGGTACCGAAATAAAATTTCGGTACCGAAATAAAATTTCGGTACCGCTATTTATATCGATATTTTTATCTAATAAGGCTTTACTTTGATGTGCCGTTGAATGAATCCCACCACTTCGGCATTCTATATTCTTTAATATTCTTATTTTTAGATTAAAATTAGCATTTGGAATTTCTTAAAATCCTTACGTTTTAACAAACACAGGAACCGACGGGAAGCGGGGGACGCGCGGCGCGCGGCACGTGGTCAAATTCTTCACCCCCGCGCGCGCACCTTTTCGTATTTTTTCGGTACCGAAATCGCAAAGCGGTTAAATAAAGGTATCTTTTATAAAGGTTGAGATTTCGGTACCTATTTTGTACCGGTATGATAACGGTGGTATGTACCGGTATGCTCTACCGCTTTCAGTCCCTGTGTCAGACTTCAAGCGGTCCAACCGCCTGACGCGGTTCAACAGCGGCTCGCCGCCGGTGGCGGTGAACCGCTGTTTCAACCGCGTCAGGCGGCAAGAACCGCCTGGGCGGCTGACCGCTAATGCGATCTTTAGCACATCGCCGCGAAATCATAGCGTCATCGTCGTCGTCGTCCTCAACCGATAAACGTCCACTGCTGGACATAGGTCTCTTGTAGAGACTTCCACACGGCGCGGTCTCTGTCAGGCATTTGTCATATCTACATGAGGCAATTGATTTTTATTTATATGTAAGCTTTGAATTCATTATCTTTTTTTTGTGGGAACTGTTTAATCTCTGGTAACATTAAGAAACGTCAGCACGGAATTAAAAATCAGAGTATAGAAACAAAACGGTTAGGTTACTAGTCAAATGTCTGCGTTTAGAACATTCAACGCTATGTTTCGCTTCTATCAAGATTCAAGACAAAGCGTTGTGTATCTTTAAAAACAGGTGGTCAATCAAAACATCAAAACAAAGCTATGGAAGCGATAGCGAAGGAATGCTCGAAGTATCCTTGTTTGATCAAATCCTACTAATATTATAAACTAGATGATGCCCACGGCTTCGCCCGTGTGGTTTTAAGTTTTTAAAAATCCCGTGGGAACTTTTGATTTTCCAGAACAAAAAGTAGCTTATCTCTAGAAACCCGTCCCCAAAACGGAAAAATCCCGTGGGATCCCCACGATTTCGGAATACAATTCCTTACAGCATCAGGGTCGAGGAGTTGGATATGTACCTACTTGAGTTCATTCAACGATAAAGTCTTTAATTGGTACCCCCAATATCAATTTAAATAACCGAAAGTTTCTAAAACCCATTAGTTTTGGGGATTAGGTCCCCTACAGCATCAGGATTGAGGAGTTGGAATCCAAATTTTTTATAGAACAGGGTCGCAATGTTTCTCTATCGATTAAAAAAAAAAATTACGCAAATTGGTTCAGAAATCTCGGAGATATCGGTATACATAGGTAGAAAAACACAACTCCTCCTTTTTTGAAAGTCGGTTAAAAAAGTAGCCTATGTTACTCCCTGGTTAATTCTCTACTTGTATGTGAAGGTCCCGTCAAAATCGGTTCAGCCGTTCCGAAGATTAGCCCGTTCAAACAGACAGACAGACAGACAGACAGACAAAAATTTTAAAAACATGTGATTCGGTTATGGTAGCGTTCAAATAACCATATGAGCTTAATATGAGGTAGTTATTTCGATATTACAGACAGACACTTCAATTTTATTTATTAGTATAGATGTGAAAGCGTGGATGTTTAGATGTTTGGATGTTTGGATGTTTAGATGTTTGGATGTTTAAATGTTTGGATGTTTGTTACTCAATCACGCATAAACTACTGGATGGATTTGGCTGAAATTTGGAATGGAGATAGATTATACCCTGGATTAACAATTTAACACATAGGCTACTTTTTATCCTGGAAAAATGCACAGTTCCCACGGGATTTTGAATAACCCGAAATCTACAGCTATAGGTAGATTACTATAGCGAACTTCCTTGAAAGTAGGTAGGTATAAAGGTTGGAAAAGGGAGCGGGAACGGGAACCGGAAATCCATGATTGCCTCGGGATTTGTTAAAAACCGAAATTCACGCGGGCGAAACCGCGGGCAGATGCTAGTCAGAAATAAGGAGCATAGTTCATCGAGTCCGCTGCATAGGCGGGGTAATATTGCTCGAAAAATCGATAGACGTTGGGGTCCCACATTGCTTAAATGGCAACCCCCGCGGCCCGCACCGGGAAACAGCGTTGGAAGACCCCCGCTAGGCGGACGGACGTGTTCTGTGACGATCTTTGCAAGAGACCTATGTCCAATTGTGGACGTTTATCGGTTGAAACTATGAACTTTACAAAATCACTACTTACTATAAAACAAAGCCCCCCGACGCGTCTGTCTGTCTGTTCGCGATAAACTCAAAACTGCTGAACGGATTTTCATGCGGTTCTCACCAATAGACAGACTGATTCATGAGGAAGGTTTAGGTGTATAATATACTAGATGATGCCCACGGCTTCGCTCGTGTGGATTTAGGTTTTTAAAAATCCCGTGGGAACTTTTGATTTTCCAGAACAAAAAGTAGCTTATCTGTAGAAACCCGTCCCCAAAACGGAAAAATCCCGTGGGCTCCCCACGATTTCGGAATACAATTCCTTACAGCATCAGGGTTTGAGGAGTTGGATATGTACCTATTTGAGTTCATTCAACGATAAAGTCTTTAATTGGTACCCCCAATATCAATTTAAATAACCGAAAGTTTCTAAACCCCATTAGTTTTGGGGATTAGGTCCCCTGCAGCATCAGGATTGAGGAGTTGGAATCCAATTTTTTTATAGAATAGGGTCGCAATGTTTCTCTATCGATTAAAAAAAAAATTACGCAAATCGGTTCAGAAATCTCGGAGATATCGGTGTACATAGGTAGAAAAACACAACTCCTCCTTTTTTGAAAGTCGGTTAAAAAAGTAGCCTATGTTACTCCCTGGTTGATTCTCTACTTGTATGTGAAGGTCCCGTCAAAATCGGTTCAGCCGTTCCGAAGATTAGCCCGTTCAAACAGACAGACAGACAAAAATTTTAAAAACGTGTGATTTGGTTATGGTAGCGTTCAAATAACCATATGAGCTTAATATGAGGTCGTTACTTCGATATTACAGACAGACACTTCAATTTTATTTATTAGTATAGATTAAGGTTTTGTGTAAATTGGTTGAAATATGACGATAATATTATTGTTGAAAATGTTGGAAAGTCGGTCAAGCCGCCTGGATAATCTCCCATCAAAAACGCTGCCTAACCCTTTTGAGACATAATAATAATATGTACATGACTAGCGGTCCGCCCCGGCTCCGCCCGTGGTACATAATATTATATAGCCTATAGCACTCAGGGATCACGTACATACGGTGAAAGAATTTTAGAAATCGGTCCAGTAGTTCCTGAGATTAGCGCGTTCAAACAAACAAACTCTTCCGCTTTATTATATTAGTACAGATCAGGGGCGTAGCTACCGCCGTATCTGCCGTATCAATTATACGGGGCCCCCAAGCCACGGGGGCCCCCGACGTGCGTAAGCAAAAATTAACAAAAAATTCCCAAATTTTTGTTTATTTCAGAAATGACAAAAGTCAAAAAATGTTGTCCAAAAAGTTGACCATAGAGGCAAAATCTTTAGAAAAACTAAAGTCATCATCCTACTAATATTATAAATGTGAAAGTGTGTGTGTGTGAGTGTGACTAATATTATAGATGTTTGGATGTTTAGATGTTTGGATGTTTGGATGTTTGTTACTCAATCACGCCGCAACTACTGAACCGATTTGGCTGAAATTTTGAATGGAGATAGCTTATGCCCTGACTTAAAACATAGGCTCCTTTTTATCCCGGAGAAGTATTCCTATGGGACTAAAATAGATATAGACTTCCAAAAACGCGATAGATGGCGTTGACTGTTCTTAGGTAAATCACGCTCACATAGCACATTATTACAATAGTTGCATGCATCTGTATGCGTATGCACTTTTTATCCTGGAAAAATCCACAGTTCCCACGGGATTTTGATAAAACCGAAATATATATCTACAGCTATAGGTAGAATACTATAGCAAACTTCCTTGAAAGTAGGTATAAAGTTTGGAAAAGGGAGCGGGAACGGGAGCCGGAAATCCACGATTCCCTTGGGATTTGTGAAAAACCGAAATTCACGCGGGCGAAGCCGCGGGCAGAATCTAGTCAGCTATAAATGATTTAATAAATCAGTTTGCCGAAAAAAAAGGCAATATATTTACTTTGAATTGTTTGTAAAAATTTTAGAAAATTTGCTTTTAATTTTATGCAAACATTTTTTTTGTGAGAAATCTTTACCCTTCATAAGGGCCCCCAAACAAATTTTTATATGGGGCCCCGCCAAGGTACGCTACGCCACTGGTACAGATAACAAAACAGTGTAGTAGCGGGTAATTACTACCCGTGCGAAGCCTGGGGCGTGTCACCAGTATTACACAGATATAACGTTTATTAGTAAAGCGTTAATATACGTCACGATCCAGGAATTCATTCGATCGTTATTGAGCGTGTGTATGCCTCTTTAAATTTTATCTCGTATTGCCAACAGATCCATTTTCAGTGCTTCTAGAAGCTCATGTTTCCTTGGATATTATAGTCAATTTTATTCCTCATATTATACGCGACAGACTGGGGTATTCACCTTTTATGGCTTCGCAAAACTCGGTCATTTGACTCTTATTCAGTTATAATCCTAATAAACGACATTAAGTTCACTTTCAGTGTACACAGACGATCCAACTTGAAGGTACTGTCTTCTAGACAAACGATGACAAGTCGGTACTGTCTTGATACTCTCTAAGTCTCTAGACAAACGATGACCAAGACAAAGTCGGTCCAATTTGCATCAACCACCCTGCCAACAAGCCAACAAAATCGACATTAAGTTCACTTTCAGTGTACACAGACGATCCAACTTGAAGGTACTGTCTTCTAGACAAACGATGACAAGTCGGTACTGTCTTGATACTCTCTAAGTCTCTAGACAAACGATGACCAAGACAAAGTCGGTCCAATTTGCATCAACCACCCTGCCAACAAGCCAACAAAATCAGTCCAACCATGTTGGTTTGTGTGCTACTACCGTAAGAACAGACTCAAGTTCCCAGTACGCATGTGTGGCATAAACATTCCCGCTTCTGCTCCGCGAATTTATCTCTTAAGGCTAAACACATTAATGCTATAATTACGAACAATCCTATACTCCTCTATACAATTTTATGTGCATTCTTCATCTTTCATCTTCATGTTCTCAGTTCTCACTGTTTCATTCAGTTTGGTTTGCTGTTTGCGTTGGCACAACGCGTCCGTGGGTTGGGATCGATTGTTTTTTTTTTTTTTATAAGAGTGCAGTGCTAATTTGATACCTAGCCGTCTATAGTTCACACATTAGTGCTGTTTCTAGGTCACATACGGGTATAATTCGTTGCGGAAAAACAAACATTATATATCACTTTGGTGCTGCTATATTGTTTTTCATGAAAATATTGATTTTAACGGAATTATTAATAGATACCGGCTTTAGCAAAGCGTCCGCTAGGAGAAAAACTCTCGGAAAACAGCTGTTGTATTGTGTAAACACAGCAACGGCGCAGTAATTTTAGGGCGTGTTTTTGATAACTTTCGGATAGCTTATTTACAAGTTTTATTTTTCTCACTTGACATTAAGTAAAAGAGTGACAAAACTTACGTTTAGGCTATCCGACACTTATCAGAAGGTGATGAAACAGACCCTTAGCCGATAGCCTTGGTTCTGTGTAAATTGCTTGAAATACTGCAATAATTGCTGAAAATGTCGAAAAAAGTCAAGCCGCCTGGGAGCTTTCATCGATATCATCATCATCATCATCATCATCAGCATCAGCCTATTTCCGTCCACTGCTGGACGTAGGCCTCTCCCAGGGTGCGCCACACCGGCCGGTTCTCTGCCTTTCGCATCCAATCCCGGCCAGCGACCCTTTTAAGGTCGTCGGACCACCGAGCCGGGGGTCTTCCTACGCTGCGCTTGCCGGTTCGCGGTCTCCACTCGAGGACACGTCTGCTCCAGCGGCCATCGGTCCTCCGACAGATGTGACCTGCCCATCGCCACTTCAACGTGCTGATCCTGCGAGCTATGTCGGTTACTTTAGTTCTTTTCCGAATAATCTCATTTCTGAATTTATCCTTCAAAGAGACTCCAAGCATAGTTGGCTTCATCGATAACGCTTGCCTAATCCCTTTGAGATATAACAAAACAATGTACCTTAAGATAGAAGCGGGTAATTACCTACCCGCTTATTCGGGTAATCCTTAAACTTAACTCTAAATACAGGGTGACTGGTAACAGGATACATTCCTTGCAGGGGCTTAAAGTAGAGCTCATTTGCAGTAAATTTTTTCATATAATGTCCTATCCGAAACTTAGTCGTTTCCGAGTTATTGAAGATTTAAGGTTTTTAGCAAAAAATTCCAGTTTTAAAGTTAAAATTAGTTGCTGAAGAAAATCATACCCGGTTTTGTTAGTTTTTTTGTTGTTTTCTGATAGAAAAACGTTCAGAAACTCAATCAAAATCAAAATAAGCTAGAAAATACCGTTAACTTTTCAGTTAAGGCCTAAAAACCACGTATTATTTTTAAGAAAAAAATCGAATTTGATGAAAAGCAATAGTATTTCTAAAAAAAAATGTATGGAACGTTACGTACAAATTACTGAAATAACTTCCTTGATTCATTAGCTATCCAAAAAGGTACAGATGTCTACAACTTTTTTCAAAACCTCGATTTTATTAACAAAATTCTGAGAACTGACGAGTCTCAATTTGACCGGGATGGAATCACAAAGTATCATAATTTACATTATTGGGCGGCAAAATGAGAAAACCTAAAAAAGAAAAAGAAAGGGCACATCAACGGAGGTATTCTGTAAAAGTATGGATAGGATTAATCAATTAAACATCTAATTGGCCCGCATTTTTCCCTCAGAATTTAAAAAAAACGAATTAGGTGAAAAGAATATTAATTCAAAAAAAAATGTATGGAACGTTACGTAAAAATTACTGAATTACCTTCTTTGATTCATTATCTATCTAAAGAGGTAAAGATGTCTACAAAAAACTGCAATAACGATAGGTGAACCTATTCCTTGTCCAGATTTAACGCCTTGAAACTTTTATCTTTGGGGCCACATGAATGATTTGATGTACGCTTACCCCATTATCACAGATGAGCTTCGCGAGTACTCTTCGTGCAGCTCATGAAATACGTAAGAATTAGCCAACAAGAGTCACTAAAACGGAAATACGAAAAAGGTTTTGGGCTTGTATCAGACAAAGAGGTTCACAGTTAGAGCAAGTTTAAAATTAGATTTAGATTAAGATTAAGATTAACACTAAGATTTAGAATAAAATAAAGATTAAAATTTAGATTAAAATCATAACTAGTTTTTCTTTTGCGAACCTAAAATATGTAATTACTAATAATTATTAGTTAGTTTATTGTTATTCCTTAAATTAATCAATTAGTCATTAAACTACTACAAGTTTCAAATTGAATTAAAAATCGTTCTTGCAGTTTTTTGTAAATATCTTCACCTCGTTGGATAGCTAATGAATCAAAGAAGTTAATTTAGTAATTTTTACGTAACATTCCATACATTTTTTTTTTAGAAATAATATTATTTTCACCTAATTCGTATTTTTTAAATTCTGAGGGAAAAATGCGGGCCAATTAGATGTCTAATTGATTAATCCTATCCATACTTTTACAGAATACCTCCGTTGATGTGCCCTTTCTTTTTCTTTTTTAGGTTTTCTCATTTTGCCGCCCAATAATGTAAATTATGATACTTTGTGATTCCATCCCGGTCAAATTGAGACTCGTCAGTCCTCAGAATTTTGTTAATAAAATCGAGGTTTTGAAAAAAGTTGTAGACATCTGTACCTTTTTGGATAGCTAATGAATCAAGGAAGTTATTTCAGTAATTTGTACGTAATGTTCCATACATTTTTTTTTAGAAATACTATTGCTTTTCATCAAATTCGATTTTTTTCTTAAAAATAATACGTGGTTTTTAGGCCTTAACTGAAAAGTTAACGGTATTTTCTAGCTTATTTTGATTTTGATTGAGTTTCTGAACGTTTTTCTATCAGAAAACAATAAAAAAAACAACAAAACCGGGTATGATTTTCTTTAGCAACTAATTTTAACTTTAAAACTGGAATTTTTTGCTAAAAACCTTAAATCTTCAATAACTCGGAAACGACTAAGTTTCGGATAGGACATTATATGAAAGAATTTGTTGCAAATGAGCTCTACTTTAAGCCCCTGCAAGGAATGTATCCTGTTACCAGTCACCCTGTATAATGTATCCTTTTCACAATGTCCCTATGAAAAAATAAAGCATTATATATTTAGATTTTAGATCAATTTAATTTAGTTTAGAGATTGTGTACATCAGAATTGGCATCTTTGATTTCTGAAGAGCAACCTCTCCTGAGCCTTGAGCCTGAGAAGGCTCAGGGTCACTCAGCGGGCGATGGAGAGAGCTATGCTCGGAGTATCCCTGCGGGATCAAATCAGAAATGAGGAGATCCGCAGGAGAACCAGAGTCACCGACATAGCTCATCGAGTCGCGAAGCTGAAGTGGCAATGGGCGGGGCACATTGCACGAAGAACCGATGGACGTTGGGGTCCCAAGGTGCTTGAATGGCGACCTCGCACCAGCAAACGAAGCGTAGGTAGACCCCCCACTCGATGGACAGACGATCTCAAGCGAGTCGCTGGTAGCCGCTGGAATCAGGCGGCACAAGATCGTGTGCTGTGGCGATCCTTGCAAGAGACCTATGTCCAGCAGTGGACGTCCATTGGTTGAAACGAACGAACGAACGAACCTCTCCTGTCTGTGAGATTCCTATCAAAATCGGATCAGCTGTTCCAAAGATTAACTCGGGCAGACACACAGTATTTCTGAATTATGCTGTAAGTCAAAAAATCATATAGGCTTAATTAGAGATGCTTATTTCAGACGGGCACTTCATTTCTGTCTATTTACATGATATAAGAAAATTCCTCCATCTTACACCTTTTCTAAGTAATTAACATACTTAGCTGTTTGTCAATAATTGTCGTACCTACCTATATTTTAAAAAAAAACTGATCACAACAACACTATTCTGTGAACTTTAATTATTCTAATTTGAAGTTAATTTAATTGACCCTTGTACTGTTTTTATCAAATCGTGAAAATTTTATAGACATGTTGAACCTAATGTGATAAATTAATATTTATAATACTGAGGCCTTGGCCGTATCTACATCCTCTGACATTCTACGATGGCCGAGAACAAAGGTATAATAAAGTTTTTTTAAGGTGGTACGTTTTCCATACTAATTTATTATTACCATTTAAGAACGAATGGATTATATATTTACACTGAAATTACATCGCACAGCCTTAATTTAATGTTTAATTTGCGGAAAATTTTATTTACATAAAGAAAATATTACATAAACAGCTAAAGGTGAAGTAAAGCCATCTCGGTCAGCTAGGCAAAACAGCGTTTAATAGATGGCTATTAGAATAATTAAGCTGTCTATGTAATGTTTTCTTTATGTAAATATAATTTCGCGCAAATTAAAAATTATATTAAGGCTGTGCGATGTAATTTCAGTGTAAATATATAATCCATTCGCTCTTGAATGGTAACATGAAGTTAGTATGGAAAACGTAACACCTTAACTACCTCAAGTTCTATTGTATTCCCACACACACATGTACATACATACACACGTACAGATGCACACACACGCACACAGAGACATTTACATTTTTGTAAGTGGCTAAAGACTGCAGACTTTTTCTAGTATTTAGGGGTATTGGACTATCTAAAATCTAAATAAAAGAAATTGAGGCATGGAACTTACAAATGGGCAAGTCCCAAATAATTTGCATTTTGACTCATTTCTATTAAAAATTCGTTTTGGCACTTAGCCCATTTGTGAATTTATTTTCTTATTCCGTTTGTCCGTGGTAATTCGCATTCTGAATTTACAAAGTAATATTTGTAATATTACAATCTCACAAAAATTTTAGTGACTTACTGCAGAAACGTCGCTTGATGATAACAACTTGGCTACATCCCCGTATTATAAAACTAATTCTATATAACTAAATAATAACTAAATTCACCTAAAAATATTTAGGAATGTTTCTTTACTTTTATTGTATGACCAATGACGGTATAAGTGCCAATAAAAACTGCCATACTTCTTCCAAGTTAGCACGCACCTTAGACTGCATCGTCACTTACCATCAGATGAGATCGCAGTCAAGAGCTAACTTGTAGATGAATGAATTATTCGTATTGTAGCTGTCAAAACTAAATCCTAATATTTTCAACCATTGCAGATCAAGCGCAGGGCGGCGGCTATCCTCAAGCCGGTTACCCCCAGGCCGGCTACCCCCAAGGAGGTTATCCTCCCCCAGGCGGCTACCCCCAAGGAGGTTATCCTCCCCCAGGCGGCTACCCTCAGGCGGGATATCCCCCGCCACCGCAACCTGGATTCCAGCCTAGTGGTGCATATGGAGAGGGCTATGGGGTAAGTTGTCATGTCTAACATTCTTACTTAATCATGTATATAATAAGCTGAAATCTATAGCACAGTTGACTCGATTTAATTTAAAAAAAATCTTTTTTTAAATTCTTCTTTAAGTTACTCAATATCTACAAATTTATAAATCTGCATAAAAGTGAAATAAATAAATGTGGTGATGGATTGGGTTTACTTGTCAAATGACAATGTTTAGTGTAAACACTTTAATAAAAATATAATATTGGAAATCCTAGCCTGTATGGTCTCTACTTTAAACTGTCAACTTTTAAATCTAGTTGGCTTTGTTATGGCATTTATGTTTAGTCAGTTTTACAAACCTTCCTTTGAATATGCATCCATTAGAATTTGTGGATCGGGATGAATATGAGTAATGTAAGTTATTGGATGAAGTTAAAGACTTCTAGAAACTTATACATGGAATTGTACTATGCGGTGTGGGCATAGAAGTCTTTATTTCAGACCTAAAGTTTATATGAAACAATCTATCTTAATAAGCTGTGATAGCCTAGTGGTTAGGACGACCGACTTCTAATCGGAGGTCGTGGGTTCGATCCCGGGCACGCACCTCTAACTTTTCGGAGTTATGTGCGTTTTAAGTATTTAAATATCACTTGCTTTAACGGTGAAGGAAAACATCGTTAGGAAACCTGCACGCCTGAGAGTTCTCCATAACGTTCTCAAAGGTGTGTGAAGTCTGCCAATCCGCTTGGCCAGCGTGGTAGACTATGGCCAAAACCCTTCTCACTCTGAGAGGAGACCCGTGCTCTGTAGTGAGCCGGTAATGGGTTGATCATGTATGTATGTAATCTATCTTAGAACCTGTGGCCTAAATACACACAATGAAACCCTCTAATGCCTATTTGGCACTATTCTAGCACCTCCAGAGAGGGCATATTTGACATCTGATGCCTCATCCAGACTCTACACGAGGCTACACGAGGCAACGCGAGTGTGAGAGTGAGGACGGTGCGCTCGTGTCCCCTCCTTTTCCCTCGCCTCGTCTCGCTGTCGCTCCATTTTGTATCGAGCGTCAGCGAGGCGAGGCGAGGTTTCTCGAGTCTGGATGGCTAGCACTCCTACAGCCAACACTCGCCAAGACTCGTGCCAGTAGCCTCTAGGAGGTGCTTCGGGAGAGTCTGGATCGGGCAGGAGAGTTGCTCTATCCTGTGAACCCAGAATCAGCCATTTTGATGATCGTTATGAGTAATGACCTCTTAGAATAAATTCAAATTCATTTATTTCACGTAGGCCAACGTGTGGCTCTTATGACATGTCAAGAATCTACCACCGGTTCGGAATGCTGATTCTGCTGAGAAGAGCCGGCAAGAAACTCAGCAGTTGCTCTTTTCAAAACAAATGTTACAATAAGTGGCTTAACTGTCTTGTGAGCAGCTGAAGCAAAGCCGAATAGAATAGACATATTTTTTATTCAGATAAACTTTTACAAGTGCTTACGAATCGACAAATGAATCTATATTTAATCAAATAGATTGCTTTACATGCTCTCGGAGGCACGCCACCAACATCTTCCCAACTCCGGGCAGCTACTGAGAATTTCTTGACAGGAGAACCCAATAACTTGGACACAAGCAGATTAGATTAGATTAGACTATCAAAGGCAGTGTAGCTTAGAACTAAGTTCAAACATTTATTTATTTACCATCACACACTATATTTACAGGTTACCCCAATTCAATAGTGTACTTATGTTAAATATTTAACAATTAATAACTATAAATTAAATTAGCTACCTATAGCTAAATAAAACATAATTATCTGTTTACAGCAACCAGGATATGCAGGTCCTGCCAGTGGCTTCGGGGAGGATGCTGACGTCAAGGGCTTTGATTTCAACGACAAGAGCATCCGGAGGTCTTTTATTAGAAAGGTGAGACAAGAACTCACTTCATCTTCCTTCCAGAATTAAGGATTTAATATTTATTTACTGTCTCTGATTCAACCGGTCTATTGTCTAACAGCTGTTTCGATCATTTCTAAAGTATCAATTATGGTGGTTGGCTGACATCAATTATGGTAGTTTTACTCTATGTGATCAAATCGAAAATGAGCAAATCCTTACAAGAACCAGAGTCACCGGCATATCTCAACGACTCGCAATGCTGAAGCTGGCAAATTATGATATTTCACACCATCTTGTTGTGGGCATCTGAATACAAAGTCGTTAGCCGATTGCTTCTATTTTTTTTTTCATATAGAATTTTCGCCATAATATTTCCCATCCAAATAAGCCAATAGAATAGAATAGAAAAGTTTTTTATTCAAATAAACTTTTACAAGTACTTTTGAATCGTCGATTGAGTCTACCACAGGTTCGGAATGCAGTTCCAGCCGAGAACCTGCAAGAAACTCGGCGGTTGCTCTTTTTAGGGTTCCGTACCCGAAGGGTAAAAAACGGAGCCCTATTAATGTCACTCGGCTGTCTGTCCGTCTGTCCGCCGGTCACAGGTCTCTAGCTCGCAGACGAAATGAGTTACAAACCTGAAATTTTGGTATTTAGTGTAAAACGTTAACCCAAAATCAAATATTGAATTAGAAATTGAATTAAATTATTTTTCAGGGAGGCTCCCATACATGAAAAAGGAGCCGGAAAAAAAAAATTTTTCTTTACCCTAGCTTGTGGGGTATCATTGTTTAGAGCTCATTAAGTAGAGTACAAATATATATTTTTTTAATTTTTATCTCAAAAAATAAGGGAATGGGAGGCCATCAAAGTTGTCAGTTTTAGACCATTTTTGTGACGGGGGCTATCTCAAAAACTAAACTAGTTGGGAATATGATATTTCAGTATATTATGTACTATATGCTCTATTTAAACAACAAATACTGAAAACAACGATTTATTAAATAGTTTATAAGCTGTGACCAAAATAAACGAACATTTTTTTGGGTTTTTCTTTCACGGTTTGTTGCGATGTCTAGCTCGGAAATTAAATATTTCTCAGACCCAAAATATTATATTGTTCATAATTATGTACGGAACCCTGAAAGAGCGAGGCCCGACTCGCACTTGGCTGATTTTATTTAAAAAAATAACATTATTACAATTATTATTATTAATGTACATGATTGAAATGCCGTCTCGCGCATTGCTGGAACGAGTTAAATCCAAGCTTTTTTATCGTTTATATAATCTTCAATTGTATAATAAGCTTTTTTTATGAGCATACTTTTAATAGAATTCTTAAACTTGTGTAAAGGCAAGTCTAAGACATATTTTTTATTCAGATAAACTTTTACAATAGTGCTTTTGAATCGACAAATGAATCTACCACTGGTTCGGAATGGTGCTTACAATTCTACACGTTAAGAAGGGCAGACAAAAGTAGCCCCATTTCCGACGGCGGCACCCGTTCACGAGCATGACGCATGATCCAGCCATTGCTTCGCTCAACCATATTTGAGGGAACGTAAGTACAACAAGTACAATACAAGTAAGAACGTAACAATGCTTGTGTTATGTATGTAGGACAATAGTGTAACGGGTGAGGGTTTGAACCGTCGACGTTTCGGTTTTCGATCCACGCTGCACTACCGTTGCGCTATTGAGGCTGTAAACTTTGCAATTGTAAATATATGTGATGTGTTGTCGCAGGTGTACTCCATCCTGATGTGTCAGCTGATGGTGACCCTGGCGTTCATCACCGTGTTCGTGTACCACACGCCCACCAAGTTGTGGGTGCAACGCAACACCTACTTGTTGTGAGTATTTACACTGTGTCATCATCCACTTAGTGAAACTTCACTGATAAAAGAGTACGAGATAGAGAGGTGTTTTGTAGGTTTTAAAGTTCTATGCGCCCGAAACTGCACTTTATTCATCGAGCCCTAGAGCTCACTTCTCCACCAGGCAGAACTCCCAACTCGTCACGTACCACTGGTGACGCTGTATAACAGCAGCATATTCCTTCAGAAAAAATCCACACGCACCTATGTCATCCTAAGCCAAGGTCCGAGCCTCAGAAGGCGCCCATAGGGAGACGTTGACCCCCCGATGCTCATCGAGCCCTAGGGCTCACTTCTCCCCCTGGCAGAGTTCCCAGCTCGCCACAAACCACCAGTGACGCTGTATCGGCCAGTAGGGCCAGCAGCATACTCCTTTCCCGGGAAAAAATAACGTTGCTCCCCCCCCCCCCCCCCCCGATATTCATCGAGCCACTTCTCCTCTTGGCAGAACTCCCAGCTCGTCACATACCACCGGTGACGCTGTATCGGCCAGTAGGGCCAGCAGCATACTCCTTCCGGAAAAATCCACACGCCCCAACGTCATGCTAGCCGAGGTCCGAGTCTCACAGGAGGCGCCCTTAGGAAGACGCCTCCCGATGTTCATCGAGCCCTAGGGCTCACTTCTCCCCCTGGCAGAGCTCCTAGCTTGCCACAAACCTACGGTGACGCTGTAACGGCCAATAAGACCTGCAGCATGTCATCCTAAGCCGAGGTCCGAGCCTCAGGAGACGCCCTTAAGGAGACATTGCTCCCCCGATGTTCATCGAGTCCTAGGGCTCACTTCTCCCCCTGACAGAGCTGCCAGCTCGCCACAAACCACCGATGACGCTGTAACGGCCAGCAGCATACTTCTTCCGAAAAAATCCACACGCCCCAACGTCATCCTAAGCCGAAGTCCGAGCCTCAGAAGGCGCCCATAGGGAGACGTTGACCCCCCGATGTTCATCGAGCCCTAGGGCTCACTTCTCCCCCTGGCAGAGTTCCCAGCTCGCCACAAACCACCAGTGACGCTGTATCGGCCAGTAGGGCCAGCAGCATACTCCTTCCGGGAAAAAAAAATGCAAAAATATGTGTTGTTGTTCCATTGGCCAGCTGGATCGCGTTCGTGATAGTGCTGGTGTGCCTGATCGCGATGGCGTGCTGCGAGAGCGTGCGGCGGCAGGCGCCCACCAACTTCATCTTCCTCGGCATATTCACCGCCGCCGAGAGCTTCATGCTCGGCGTCACCAGCAGCATGTACGACAGCGACGCGGTGAGTGCAACACTACAACTATTTCAAACATAATGTGTGGAACTTTTTTTTTTTTGAAGTGAAACTTCTTTAGTATCGTTGTGCATTTGATAAAGTCGATGACACGAAAAAGCGACACTTTTAGCCTGCAAAGTCAAAGTTAAAGTAAAAGTCAAAGTCAAACCAATGTCAAAGTCAAAGCTAAAGTCTAAACCTAAAGTGATGGTGGTGGTGTTTGTAAACTAGAGTTGTTGTATGAACGGGTGATGATGGCGGTGTTTGTAAACTAGAGTTTTTGTATGAACGGGTGATGACGGCGGTGTTTGTAAACTAGAGTTGTTGTATGAACGGGTGATGATGGCGGTGTTTGTAAACTAGAGTTGTTGTATGAACGGGTGATGATGGCGGTGTTTGTAAACTAGAGTTGTTGTATGAACGGGTGATGATGGCGGTGTTTGTAAACTAGATTTGTTGTATGAACGGGTGTTGATGGCGGTGTTTGTAAACTAGAGTTGTTGTATGAACGGGTGATGATGGCGGTGTTTACAAACTGGGTTGTATGAACTATAAACTTGAGTTGTTGTATGACCAAGTGATGATGGCAGTGTTTGTAAACAGTTGTTGTATGAACAGGTGATGATGGCGGTGTTTGTAAACTAGAGTTGTTGTATGAACGGGTGATGATGGCGGTGTTTGTAAACTAGAGTTGTTGTATGAACGGGTGTTGATGGCGGTGTTTGTAAACTAGAGTTGTTGTATGAACGGGTGATGATGGCGGTGTTTACAAACTGGGTTGTATGAACTATAAACTTGAGTTGTTGTATGACCAAGTGATGATGGCAGTGTTTGTAAACAGTTGTTGTATGAACAGGTGATGATGGCGGTGTTTGTAAACTAGTGTTGTTGTATGAACGGGTGATGATGGCGGTGTTTGTAAACTAGAGTTGTTGTATGAACGGGTGATGATGGCGGTGTTTGTAAACTAGAGTTGTTGTATGAACGGGTGATGATGGCGGTGTTTGTAAACTAGAGTTGTTGTATGAACGGGTGATGATGGCGGTGTTTGTAAACTAGAGTTGTTGTATGAACGGGTGATGACGGCGGTGTTTGTAAACTAGAGTTGTTGTATGAACGGGTGATGATGGCGGTGTTTGTAAACTAGAGTTGTTGTATGAACGGGTGATGATGGCGGTGTTTGTAAACTAGAGTTGTTGTATGAACGGGTGATGATGGCGGTGTTTGTAAACTAGAGTTGTTGTATGAACGGGTGATGATGGCGGTGTTTACAAACTGGGTTGTATGAACTATAAACTTGAGTTGTTGTATGACCAAGTGATGATGGCAGTGTTTGTAAACAGTTGTTGTATGAACAGGTGATGATGGCGGTGTTTGTAAACTAGAGTTGTTGTATGAACGGGTGATGATGGCGGTGTTTGTAAACTAGAGTTGTTGTATGAACGTGTGTTGATGGCGGTGTTTGTAAACTAGAGTTGTTGTATGAACGGGTGATGATGGCGGTGTTTACAAACTGGGTTGTATGAACTATAAACTTGAGTTGTTGTATGACCAAGTGATGATGGCAGTGTTTGTAAACAGTTGTTGTATGAACAGGTGATGATGGCGGTGTTTGTAAACTAGAGTTGTTGTATGAACGGGTGATGATGGCGGTGTTTGTAAACTAGAGTTGTTGTATGAACGGGTGATGATGGCGGTGTTTGTAAACTAGAGTTGTTGTATGAACGGGTGATGATGGCGGTGTTTGTAAACTAGAGTTGTTGTATGAACGGGTGATGATGGCGGTGTTTGTAAACTAGATTTGTTGTATGAACGGGTGTTGATGGCGGTGTTTGTAAACTAGAGTTGTTGTATGAACGGGTGATGATGGCGGTGTTTGTAAACTAGAGTTGTTGTATGAACGGGTGATGATGGCGGTGTTTACAAACTGGGTTGTATGAACTATAAACTTGAGTTGTTGTATGACCAAGTGATGATGGCAGTGTTTGTAAACAGTTGTTGTATGAACAGGTGATGATGGCGGTGTTTGTAAACTAGTGTTGTTGTATGAACGGGTGATGATGGCGGTGTTTGTAAACTAGAGTTGTTGTATGAACGGGTGATGATGGCGGTGTTTGTAAACTAGAGTTGTTGTATGAACGGGTGATGATGGCGGTGTTTGTAAACTAGAGTTGTTGTATGAACGGGTGATGATGGCGGTGTTTGTAAACTAGAGTTGTTGTATGAACGGGTGATGACGGCGGTGTTTGTAAACTAGAGTTGTTGTATGAACGGGTGATGATGGCGGTGTTTGTAAACTAGAGTTGTTGTATGAACGGGTGATGATGGCGGTGTTTGTAAACTAGAGTTGTTGTATGAACGGGTGATGATGGCGGTGTTTGTAAACTAGAGTTGTTGTATGAACGGGTGATGATGGCGGTGTTTGTAAACTAGAGTTGTTGTATGAACGGGTGATGACGGCGGTGTTTGTAAACTAGAGTTGTTGTATGAACGGGTGATGATGGCGGTGTTTGTAAACTAGAGTTGTTGTATGAACGGGTGATGATGGCGGTGTTTGTAAACTAGAGTTGTTGTATGAACGGGTGATGATGGCGGTGTTTGTAAACTAGAGTTGTTGTATGAACGGGTGATGACGGCGGTGTTTGTAAACTAGAGTTGTTGTATGAACGGGTGATGATGGCGGTGTTTGTAAACTAGAGTTGTTGTATGAACGGGTGATGATGGCGGTGTTTGTAAACTAGAGTTGTTGTATGAACGTGTGTTGATGGCGGTGTTTGTAAACTAGAGTTGTTGTATGAACGGGTGATGATGGCGGTGTTTACAAACTGGGTTGTATGAACTATAAACTTGAGTTGTTGTATGACCAAGTGATGATGGCAGTGTTTGTAAACAGTTGTTGTATGAACAGGTGATGATGGCGGTGTTTGTAAACTAGAGTTGTTGTATGAACGGGTGATGATGGCGGTGTTTGTAAACTAGAGTTGTTGTATGAACGGGTGATGATGGCGGTGTTTGTAAACTAGAGTTGTTGTATGAACGGGTGATGATGGCGGTGTTTGTAAACTAGAGTTGTTGTATGAACGGGTGATGACGGCGGTGTTTGTAAACTAGAGTTGTTGTATGAACGGGTGATGATGGCGGTGTTTGTAAACTAGAGTTGTTGTATGAACGGGTGATGATGGCGGTGTTTGTAAACTAGAGTTGTTGTATGAACGTGTGTTGATGGCGGTGTTTGTAAACTAGAGTTGTTGTATGAACGGGTGATGATGGCGGTGTTTACAAACTGGGTTGTATGAACTATAAACTTGAGTTGTTGTATGACCAAGTGATGATGGCAGTGTTTGTAAACAGTTGTTGTATGAACAGGTGATGATGGCGGTGTTTGTAAACTAGAGTTGTTGTATGAACGGGTGATGATGGCGGTGTTTGTAAACTAGAGTTGTTGTATGAACGTGTGTTGATGGCGGTGTTTGTAAACTAGAGTTGTTGTATGAACGGGTGATGATGGCGGTGTTTACAAACTGGGTTGTATGAACTATAAACTAGAGTTGTTGTATGACCAAGTGATGATGGCAGTGTTTGTAAACAGTTGTTGTATGAACAGGTGATGATGGCGGTGTTTGTAAACTAGAGTTGTTGTATGAACGGGTGATGATGGCGGTGTTTGTAAACTAGAGTTGTTGTATGAACGGGTGATGATGGCGGTGTTTGTAAACTAGAGTTGTTGTATGAACGGGTGATGATGGCGGTGTTTGTAAACTAGAGTTGTTGTATGAACGGGTGATGATGGCGGTGTTTGTAAACTAGATTTGTTGTATGAACGGGTGTTGATGGCGGTGTTTGTAAACTAGAGTTGTTGTATGAACGGGTGATGATGGCGGTGTTTACAAACTGGGTTGTATGAACTATAAACTTGAGTTGTTGTATGACCAAGTGATGATGGCAGTGTTTGTAAACAGTTGTTGTATGAACAGGTGATGATGGCGGTGTTTGTAAACTAGAGTTGTTGTATGAACGGGTGATGATGGCGGTGTTTGTAAACTAGAGTTGTTGTATGAACGGGTGTTGATGGCGGTGTTTGTAAACTAGAGTTGTTGTATGAACGGGTGATGATGGCGGTGTTTACAAACTGGGTTGTATGAACTATAAACTTGAGTTGTTGTATGACCAAGTGATGATGGCAGTGTTTGTAAACAGTTGTTGTATGAACAGGTGATGATGGCGGTGTTTGTAAACTAGTGTTGTTGTATGAACGGGTGATGATGGCGGTGTTTGTAAACTAGAGTTGTTGTATGAACGGGTGATGATGGCGGTGTTTGTAAACTAGAGTTGTTGTATGAACGGGTGATGATGGCGGTGTTTGTAAACTAGAGTTGTTGTATGAACGGGTGATGATGGCGGTGTTTGTAAACTAGAGTTGTTGTATGAACGGGTGATGACGGCGGTGTTTGTAAACTAGAGTTGTTGTATGAACGGGTGATGATGGCGGTGTTTGTAAACTAGAGTTGTTGTATGAACGGGTGATGATGGCGGTGTTTGTAAACTAGAGTTGTTGTATGAACGTGTGTTGATGGCGGTGTTTGTAAACTAGAGTTGTTGTATGAACGGGTGATGATGGCGGTGTTTACAAACTGGGTTGTATGAACTATAAACTTGAGTTGTTGTATGACCAAGTGATGATGGCAGTGTTTGTAAACAGTTGTTGTATGAACAGGTGATGATGGCGGTGTTTGTAAACTAGAGTTGTTGTATGAACGGGTGATGATGGCGGTGTTTGTAAACTAGAGTTGTTGTATGAACGTGTGTTGATGGCGGTGTTTGTAAACTAGAGTTGTTGTATGAACGGGTGATGATGGCGGTGTTTACAAACTGGGTTGTATGAACTATAAACTTGAGTTGTTGTATGACCAAGTGATGATGGCAGTGTTTGTAAACAGTTGTTGTATGAACAGGTGATGATGGCGGTGTTTGTAAACTAGAGTTGTTGTATGAACGGGTGATGATGGCGGTGTTTGTAAACTAGAGTTGTTGTATGAACGGGTGATGATGGCGTTGTTTGTAAACTAGAGTTGTTGTATGAACGGGTGATGATGGCGGTGTTTGTAAACTAGAGTTGTTGTATGAACGGGTGATGATGGCGGTGTTTGTAAACTAGAGTTGTTGTATGAACGGGTGATGACGGCGGTGTTTGTAAACTAGAGTTGTTGTATGAACGGGTGATGATGGCGGTGTTTGTAAACTAGAGTTGTTGTATGAACGGGTGATGATGGCGGTGTTTGTAAACTAGAGTTGTTGTATGAACGTGTGTTGATGGCGGTGTTTGTAAACTAGAGTTGTTGTATGAACGGGTGATGATGGCGGTGTTTACAAACTGGGTTGTATGAACTATAAACTTGAGTTGTTGTATGACCAAGTGATGATGGCAGTGTTTGTAAACAGTTGTTGTATGAACAGGTGATGATGGCGGTGGGTATAACGGCGGCCGTGTGCCTTGCGCTGACGCTGTTCGCGATGCAGTCTAAGTGGGATTTCACGGCCATGGGCGGCGTGCTGCTCTGCGCCACCGTCGTGCTGCTGCTGTTCGGTGAGTACACATATATGAGTTATAATTAAAAAAAAGAATATTAGGCATGACGTTCATGGCATGACCCTTTCCCCTCCAAATAAGGAAAAAAGTGTGTACGACAATAGTGTAACGGGTGGAACCATTGAACTTTCGGTTTCCTATCCACGCACGACGACCGTTGCGCTA
The DNA here is from genome assembly GCA_920104075.1 of Melanargia galathea. Taxonomy (NCBI): domain Eukaryota; kingdom Metazoa; phylum Arthropoda; class Insecta; order Lepidoptera; family Nymphalidae; genus Melanargia; species Melanargia galathea. The sequence continues at coordinate 2,670,998 of OV049872.1, read as the reverse complement.
TTGGCGCTATAAAAATGAGGAAAAGGTGATGATGAACCGTCCACGTTTCGAATTTTCTAAATTTGAATGTCTTATAAATCGATGAACGCTGGCCACACACACGAAAAAGCATGACTCATTGTCACGAACCGCGTGCAAGCGAGAGCGTGAAACAAGCGATAGAGAAGGCACGATCGGCCTAAGCGTTCGGCTTGTGACGCATCTATTTTCTTATGGCGTTATCTCGTAAAATTATTATCGTTCGTAAACCGACTTTACAGACAACCATTTTTTTTTAAGCTATTGCATAGATTTTATCGCGGGCCTTGAGTGTGGAGACCGAATTCAGAAGTTTCGTAACGAAAAACCTAACGATTTTGTAACACAAATTGAGATAGGATATTTTGGCACATCGCCAATGCATGTTGGTGGCGCAGCGGGCAACCAAATGTATTATGATAACGTATAAGCCGGTAATGGGTTGATCATGATGATGATGATGATGATAAGGTACGGCGTCGCAGGTTCGAATCTCACTCGCGTTTTGGTTGTACTTTGCTTTTTCGAATTTGTTTGTTAAAATTTTTTTCATCATCATCATCATCATGATCAACCCATTACCGGCTCACTACAGAGCACGGGTCTCCTCAGAGTGAGAAGGGTTTTGGCCATAGTCTACCACGCTGGCCAAGCGGATTGGCAGACTTCACATACCTTTGAGAACGTTATGGAGAACTCTCAGGCATGCAGGTTTCCTCACGATGTTTTCCTTCACCGTTAAAGCAAGTGATATTTAAATACTTAAAACGCACATAACTCCGAAAAGTTAGAGGTGCGTGCCCCGGGATCGAACCCACGACCTCCGATTAGAAGTCGGTCGTCCTAACCACTAGGCTATCACAGCTTCTTCAATACTTCAGCTTCAATTTTTTTTATATAACTTATATATAGTATATGTTGGTTTTGTCGTCGTCTTCAGGCATAATCGCGATAATCGTCCGCGGCAAGACAATGACCCTGCTGTACGCTTCGATCGGCGCGCTGCTCTTCTCGCTGTACCTGGTGTACGACACGCAGCTGATGCTTGGCGGGAAGCACAAGTACAGCATCTCGCCCGAGGAGTACATCTTCGCCGCTCTCAACCTGTACCTGGACGTGATCAACATCTTCATGTACATCCTGACCATCATCGGCGCGTCCCGAGATTAGACGGAACCGTCGATTGGGGCTTATGAGTAAGCGATACTTATATTAATTGTGGCGATTCTGATTTTTGTTTTTTCTTTTAAACTAAATTTACGAGTATCTGCATCTTTTACTTATGAATACTAAGACGGAAAATGGATATTAAATTAATGACTTAAAATTTGAGCGCTGCCATACAAATTTAAACCTACAGTTGCTTGATTTTAACGTTGTGATCAGACTGGCACTTAAAGCAAATTCAAATTCAAAATTCATTTATTCAAAGTAGGTACACTGTACACTTTTTGAACGTCATTTTAGGAACAGGCAATGGTGATAATTACTTACGGAAACTTAAAACTAAAGCTACGAGGGTTCCAAACGTGCCCTGGTCTGAGAAGAGCCCACAACAAACTCAGCCGGGTTTTTTTTTTTATTATCACCACCTTACAATATGGTATAGCCATAAAGCCGCAAGGTTTGACAGTTCTATTACACAATTAGTTTTCCTGTCCTTTTCATATTAGATTAATGAGAAAAAGATGCGAATATTCTAAATTTAGTAGCTACCAGAATCGGCACCAATATGCACTTTAACAAATACTTTAAAATGTAATCTAACGCGCTGCTTATGCTGACGACTGATGCGACCAACTCGCCGCCGCTTTCTTTGATGCAGTCAATCGTGCGGTTTTCTTCGGCGCGTCCGATGCGGCCGCCTCGTGCGGTTTCTTCGCACCTCCGTTCTTCGATTCGTCTGTCGCCATCCGTATTTCTACATTGCAACATATGCGGCTGATTCGTGCTGTTTTCTTCGGCGCGTCCGATGCGTTTTTCTAAATCGCGGCCGCGTTCCACGCGTTCTTTACATTCTATTAATTGTTATGTATGATACTTATTTCTTCATAGTGATTCAACTTTTGTATACAGAAAAAAGTGTGTTAAATGTATTGCTGATTGTAAGCCTTACCTTTAGTTTCGGTTAAATAATAAATACCCACTTGACGTGTTGTTTTGGAATGATAGTTTTTGTTTCTTGTGTGTTTTAGTGCATTATATTTAATAACCTGCAAATACTTAATGCATCTTAAAAATAAGATAAGGTCTCTTTAAATTTTAATTGTAATATTTAATAAGTAGTATTATTGGCATGTTTGTGAAAAAATTCACAATTTTTTTTTTTTCATATTATATGTGGTTTCAGGCATCGTTAGAATATAATGCTATGGGATAGTGTAAGTATTATTATTATTGTTGATCATAGCCTTGAAAGTTAAAATAGAAATTTTTCCAAATTTTTTGCTTACATTCCATAAAAATCAATACTTTTCACTATTTCATACAAAAAGTGATAGGATGATATTATTCATTGACTGATTAGAATAAAACACGTCAAGTGCGAGCGCTATTTAACCGTGCCACAGACAATAAAGTGTCATTTCTGAAACATTAACCTCCTTTGAGGTTAAACAGTTATGTTCGGGTAACTTTGACAGCTGTCAGCAAAAATTGCTGAAATTAATATATTTTTTTTCTTAAGCTCAATTTTATTCAAATTTATATAATATGTATAATCTTTTAATTAACTATCAATATAGACAAAGTATGCATTAGGTTCAGCGAAAGGCTTTTACACTAATAATTCACCATATTAGCTTAATTTATCTCATATATAAACTATTATTATATTATTATATAGGTAAGGACTGAATAATTCAGTGAAAGTCTTAAAAAATAGTCAGTACTAGCGCATCATTGCAACAAACGCAAAAAGGCCTTTAAAAATGCTTTTTTATGCACAGCTGTCAAAGAGTCACTTGACAAAGCTATGATCCTAGTTACCAGTCTTGACCTCAACTGATATTATATTACTTTCGAATAGTTACTTATCTACACTATATCTACTTAATACCTGAAAAATATTATATGTCGATTTTTTGTAAAAAAAAAAACTAAAATATGTCAAAAAATAGTGGTGTCCTTTTCACCAATTGCTCTAATAGCTACTTTATTTTAGCCCTGTGGATTTAAAGAAAGAAAAACAAAAAATATCCATATTGCAGACTAATAAAATTTAATACCTACAACTTAATACCAATGGTAATTCAGATGGGCATGACCACACTTAGTCGTTGTCACCTCAACTGATATACATCCACTGCTGGACATAAATCTGTTGCTGGGATCCTCACAACACAATCTTGTACTGTTTGTATCCAGCGGCATAACTGTCTCGCATGGAATTGTCCAGTCACCAGTGGAGGGTGTTCCAAAGCTACGTTTACGGGTGGGAGGTCGCCAATCGACCACCTAAGGACCCCCTTCGAGTTATGTTCCCCTCGCCTTGCCATGTGAGCTTCGCGACTCAATGAGCTACACGGTCACTGGTTCTTGGATCTCATCATTTCGGCCAACTATGGGCCTCATGAGAAGGTTTTAAGCCTTAGTAGCCCCATAGTTGGCTACCATGTTTATGATGCACTTTACTCAGTGCTGTCATAAAAAAAAGCAAATGTGGCGGCCCAGAGCTGTTTTTTTTTCTGGTCGGACTTTCTTTAACTATCATTGTCAGTATGTATTAGCATTTTGTCTATTTTGTAAAATAGCCATTTTCAATATAATGCGAATCGATGCTGAAAGATGTGACTCTACCCAGTACTCACGAGCAAAAGTGAAAAGCACATTCTATATATCCATTTTTACTTTAAAGTTTTTGTCTGCAATATATTTCGTTAATTTTTATTTTCAAATAGAAATATTTGTCTGTATGTTTTGGGAGAGCCATAACGTGTAGTATTTTTTTAAAATTTGATGTAATATAAGCGATAGAAAATATAAAGGGTGTAAGGCACATGTTACCTAAAACGCATCCCACGAATTCAGCACATGATTCTAGCGTCCCTAGCGGTAAAATTTTTCATCGGATTTTTCATGAAATTTACGTTTTTTTCAATCGATTTTTTAACTCAACACTGTATAAAATCATTATTACTATCTGTTTCAATGCAATTATAAGTGAAAAAGTAATTATTTCATTATTTTCACATAAAACAGCAATGTACATTAAAAATATCTACAATGTACATAGTAGAAGGCGCGCAGTACGGGCCGCGGCGGCGCCTTCATTTTGCGCGGAGCGTTGTCATCGCGTTGTATACAATACATTGCGTGCTCAAAAATTGCAATATCTTAAACCAATCATTTGTGAGATAAACGATTACAGTAATTTTACATAACACATAAAATGCAACTTTATCTCGAAAGTTTTTGTTAAGATGTCACTTACACCCTGTACATGAATCGAATAGTTATGAATCTGTATTTTAATCTCGATACTTATAATAATACCTATGTTTGAAACTTAGATGAAGAAATATAATCGAATATATTGTAATGGCTGCTAAAAATAACTATAATATATACGCCGTTTATTCATAAAATATAAAACGTTTTATGGAACTTAAAGTTAGAACGTGTTTTGTCTATAATAATAATTATTCTGACGTCATTCACATGAGCAAGAGATAGACGAAACACATTTTTAGGGTTCCGTAGTAAACAAGGAACCCTTATAGTTTCGCCATGTCCGTCCGTCTGTCCGTCTGTCCGTCTGTCCGTCTGTCCGTCTGTCCGTCTGTCCGTCCGTCCTCGGTTAATCTCAAAGACTATTAGTGCTAGAAATCCGTAATTTGGCATGAGTATAAATATTAATCACGCCGACAAAGTGGTGAAATAAAATTTTGATAAATATTTTTTTTAGGGTAGCTCCCCTACATGTAAAGTGGGGATGAATATTTTTTTTCTCGTCTACCCCATAGTGTGGGGTATCGTTGAATAGGTCTTTTAAAAATACTGTGGGTGTGGGAACATCATTTTTCGATTTCTAGATCCGTTTGTAAAATATAATGTTTTAAAGTGCAAATTTTTATTAGAGTCAAGTGTCCCCCCCCTCTATCAGCCAAATGGCAGTATATAGGAACTTGAAAAAATTCACAGCAGTAGGGTATATAATCAATTTTAAAGGAAAACTATCACGGCTAAGTAGGGTTCACAGGTTAAGGAGTTATACCTGTTTTCCGAGGATTGTGACTACGGAACCCTACACTGCGCGTGGCCCGCCACGCACTTGGCCGGTTATTTATGAATAAGGTAACTATTTGTAACTCGATTTTTGAATATAAAAAATAAGCTTTTGGATTAATTAAAAAAATACGACAAGACAGTTGTTTTTTTTTTAAATTTTGATAATATGTCAATGTTTTTTCGCAGACGTACCTATGTACTTTTTTGACCGTGTGCGTTTTATCGACATTTACACGAGAGATTACACGAGCATATTTCGCACATGTTTCAAATGTTGTCAAAGCAACTTGAGACTTGGCGGTAGGTAATAGAGAACAATTTGCATTTACGCGTCTTGTGTACATAAGTGATAATTCGGTCTTACGCTATAAAAAAACAAAATTAAGATGAGTTAAAATAATACTGTTTTTTGTTGCTATCTACATTGTGAAAAAGACAGCGTTACTTTAATTTTACTAGTTTAGTATAAAACCGAATTAGCACAATAAATAATAATTATAGCGGCTTCTAATATTTGTATTGTACTATTGTTACTTAATAATAAGCTCTAATTCAATGATATAGACTTTATTATTGCAAAAATATATTAACTGTCAAATGTGTGATTTTCTACGTTAAATTTTTTATCAGTGTTACTCAAAAACTTTTGGAATCAAAGCTCTGAAAGTCTACTGACTCAGTGTAAGAGGACTAAATTATTGCTATCCTTTACGCATTGTTCCATGATGAAGAAGACAACTATTGTTTTGGTTTGATATAAACTTTTTAAGCAATATCATCATTGTAATTTTAAGTGTTTCTACTAGATGACGCTTGTTAAATGAAACGGCCCATATTATGTAACGATCACAGATTAGCAAATCTACAATAAGCTTTCCCGGAAGAGCTCCGCTGTACGTTTGTCCGTTTCTGAACTGTATGATGTGATTGCTAAACTGTGGTAAGAAGTATTGAGCTGTTTTGTTGAAAAACTAATGTAATATTAATCGTACATTTATGTGGATTTTGAGTTTATAATATGTGTAATAAATGTCTGTTAATTTTTTCTCTCCAATATGTACCGAAATAATAAACACGATAAGTATACTTATTACTTACTAGTTATTAATACTTTGGAAGTTTAAAATTAATTTCTTTAGAAATGTTTTTTTTACGTGATAACGTCTTATAAATCGATGAACGCCAGCTACACGCACGAAAAAGCATGACTCATTGTCACATACCGCGTGCAAGCGAGAGCGCGGAACAAGCTATAGAGAAGGCACGATCGGCTTAAGCGTTCGGCTTGTGATTCATCTATCTCTTTGTTTTCTTATCACGTTATCACTTAAAATTATCGTCCGTAAACCGACTTTACAGACAACCAATTTTTTAAATAAAACTAGGTTTAAAAAAAGAAATATTTTTCCTGCATACTTATTCCTCAGCATCTAGATTCTAGAACCTAAATCGTGTTTATTTATTTCTTTATATAAGACGTATATTAATTAACATGACATGCTTTGAAAGTTAAAAGTTTTTTTTTTTAGAAAAATATGCCAGTTTAGAGTAAAATTAGTTTAAGTTTTTTTTTCATACATAATTTTTTTTTTATATTTCGTATCACCTAGTATGTCATGTTATTTACTAGACACCCTGTATTAATACATGAGCCTATTATGTACCTAACTAAAAAAAAGTTCAAATATTAGTTTTTTTGTTTCCTAAATAAAGCAAGCTGTATATAAGCTAAGGCACATTGATTCTCAACTGAAGAATCTTTAGTATTTATATTGTGTAAGGGTTTTGTTATGTTCAAACTTTTGATTTATTATTAAATTACCGTAACCGTAAAAATATTTTTGTGTTATTATTTTATCACACCTTAATACCTTATACCTAAGTCTATTCTACCATATACTTACCGATATTGATGGAACTTTCACAGCCAGATATGAGGTAGAGGATTATACCGTCCACACAAGGAGTTTATCCAGAATTTCAAACGTAGGTAGGTACCTACCTACCTGCGAAATCAGGGTTGCCACGGGATTTTTAAAAACCTATTAAGTATATACATACATTAATAAACAAGTAACAAAAAATATATTGTAGATGTATCTACATACCATATTACAGAAAAATTAATGAAATTCCTGAATGTCCGAATGTCCTGATCGCCACCAAAAAACTAGGTCTTTAAATATGTATATTCCTGAAGTCAGCTACAATAGATAATATAAATAAAAGACAATACCGATAATCGAACCCAAAACCTCGATGCGATCGACCATTGATAACATTGCATCATCTGTGAAAAAACCGTATTTCTCGAAATGTAGCTGACAATTCATAAGAACATAAAAAACTGGCCAAGTTCGACCCAGTCTCCCGTTCAAAGTGGTTCTGTATCACCACATAATTTTTTCTACTAAGTAACGAGATAGAATATTAGGTAGGTATGTAGATAGCACATCAAGGCGTACGCAATAGTACCTAACGTAGCGTCTATACGGGGAAACCCCTAGATTTTTTTTAATAGTAGTTTATGAAACGGTTGCATAATAGAGGTTATTAAAACACGAGTGTTAGTTTAAAAAACGAGCCGCAGGCGAGTTTTTTAATAGTATTACACGAGTGTTTTAATAACTAATTATGTAGAGTTTCATACACTACTTTATCTAAACTCATATCTTAAAATCCAAACCATAAAATCTTGGTAATATTTGTCGTGAGTTTTCTTTGATTTTGCTGTCAAAAGATTGTTGGTCGGTAGTCAGGTGGAGTTAAATTCTCTTCAGTATCACTGCTAGACATTTTTCCGCACAATAAAAACCATGTCTTGTAAAGTTTTGAGTAACAAATAAAAAATTTAAATATTATAACTAGCGTATGGCGCCAAAATTCAGTTGTTACCATAGACATTCTCCTTCTTTTTCGGTTTGTCCCTTTCGGGACAGGCCAAGATCGTTGACCATACAGTCTGGGTTACCATAGAGAAATTAATAGTAGTAGAGGAGTCCTAATGTCCTATAGAAATTAGTGGATCGGAAAATAGCTCAAGCTTATCAAAAATTTAATTTTTAATAGTTATTAATTTTTAGTAGTTACTTAATTTTAAGTAAACTTAATTTTTAGTAGTTACTCTTCTGCAATTTAACACAATTCACAATGTTTAACGCGTTTGTACAGTTACACACATCTACTGTAAGGAGGTCGCACGAATTTCCCGCCATGGCTCAAAAATACCAGAACCCAGTTCGCCTGTACTATAATGTAGAAAAAAATTTTTTATAACATTACTTTGCAATAATTTCCTAACAAAGTAGTGTTATAATGAACTTTTTTTTTTTTTTTTAAATATTATAGATGTAAGTATGTGAATAAAGTAGTCCAATATATGACACATTTTGATTTCATATTCGGGATTTTAAGATATGAGAGTAGATAAAAACTATTATAACACGTACATATTCTGTAAAAGCTGTTCAAACAAACAGCGGAGGTTTTAGGTTGATATGTATAATTATAGCGTACCTAACTTGACTTTGTTCGGACTGAAAACAGAGATAAACTATACAGACTAGTTAATTATGTCTCGTTTTAACTCTGTATAGAGTCTGAGTAGGTACGTTCTGTACAGATCTTGGCTTAGAGTCCCGTTTGTCACTATTTGGGTACGGAACCCTAAAAAATAGCCTTTTTTATACAGATCAAAGTCTTGATGCAATCGACACTATAGTCACAATGCTTCTTAGACTGACAGTTTTTCAACTATTGATTAATAATAATAATAGTCATTTATTTCAGGCTATTTCTACCCATTTCAGTACAAAAATAAAACTTGAGAGGTGTCAAGGGACACCCGGATGGAACGAAGTTCCACCTACCCACCTGGCACCTACCGACCTACCGACCTACCCCTACCCCTATCCCTACCTACCTACCTAAACGAAAATAACTGGCTTGTTTTCTATAAGAGAAAGAAAGAGAGACAGACAGAGAAACACGCGCACGCAATATATTATAGTCCGTTTCAATAGAGTTGAGCTAAAATGTAAACTAACACACCTTTTTGCTAAAAAACTACAGAATGGATTGAAATGAAACTTAGCACGATTAAAATGCCCGAGATCTAATAACCGCGAAATAATCGGGCATCCTGGCGTCGGCGAAAATGCTCGACGCACTGCAGTATTTAGGCAGTTTCATCAGAATGCGGTATGCATTATTATACTGCACTCTGATGCTACTACGTGCACTTTTGGTGCAGTTGAGCCAAAGCTGACACGTGTAGAAGCATTGACAATATGCTCTAAACTGTGTCAGCCTCGCCTCAGGACTGCACCGCGTAAAACGGCGTGCGAGCATGTTACACCGAACAGCCAGAGCCCTCCGTTCTCGTTCGATGTCGAGGTTATCGCGCATATTGTCGGTCAGGATACGTCCCAACTAGGTACCTGAACTGATTCACCCTTTCAATAGGTACACCATCTAGACATACCAACGGAACCCTCTCCGGGCCTCTGCCCGAACGAAACACCAGCATCTTCATCTTTGTAACGTTACATTTTAGGCCATGGTCCCTTGCATACTATTGCTCGCAGACAGCCAGTAACTTTCTGAGTCCTCTGATTGTAATTCAGTCGCCAACCATAGCGACCAATCGCAATGCGTCATAGTTTTCGTAATTCTAGGTGGTACATTCTACAGGTGTGTTTATCATTATCAATCTACTGTTCTACATAGTTTTATCAGTGTGTCTCGTATCAGTGACTGTGGTGTACGATAAAACATCGACCGGACATAGCATGGCACAGGTGAGTCCAGTTTTATGGATATTTTCAATTGAAAGCGATTCACTTAACGTTTAGTTCACCTTTAATGTAAGTCTAAGTTCTTATAACAAATAACGGCAGATGTCCTAAGATCCCTTAGAGGATGCATTGCATTGCACACCACACAGTTAAAGTTACGGTTAAAGTTAGGTATAGACCACCAGAAAAAAGAGGCACTTTTCGAGATGCGGGGGTGCGAGGGAGACACTGAGATTTTCCCAAAATTACCTAGTTAGGTGTTTTAACAAAATTACAGACTGCCTCATTTTACAACGAATTTTGATTGTGTTTTTCACAGATTGGAATGCTTTAGTTTATATTTTGTTCTTACGTGCAGAGTAATTTCTGTTTGTACTATGGTAATAAGTACGTAGGTAGGTACCTAATTAAATAGATTTTTCTCAAATAAAACAGGATGTTATTTTAATTTTAGCAAACTTACTATGGGCCTGGCAACTATGGCGAAGATCATGTTGAAACCTTCGATTTCAACGAGCAAAGCATACGGAGGGGTTTCATCAGAAAGGTAAGAGGTTGTTACCCTCAAAACTGGCTTGCACTTCCAAAAATTGGTTATTTTTTTGTTGGTGTTGTCGCCTAGTTGCGATAGCGTCGATCCAAGTCAAGGTAGATGGGTAAACGATTTTGGAAATATCCGAATCAACCTATGTAGAAAATATTCAGCCAATAGCAACAATGTTAGGTTCTTATTGCGAAGCCAATGGGACATACGAGTACCTACTACGGCCGAAGACTCCAGCCAGACGAGATGATTTAATTTAGAATCGAACTCAGGACCTCCAAATCATAAGAATTCTTACTGTAGCGCCCTCTCCTACCGGAGGTTGGCATGGCAACTTGATTTCGGTATTCAATCAGAGCCGTTGACCGTTGCGTTATTGGCGGAGTAACTTGAATTGTACCTAACGTTTTTAGGTGTACGCGATCCTGATGTGCCAACTCCTCATCACTATGGGCTTCATATCGCTGTTCCTGTTCCACAAACCGACGCAAAAATTCGTGATACAAAATCCTTACCTCTTGTAAGTTTACAACTCATTATCATAACATTAACTACATATATGTATTACCAGTAGATCCAGACTCATGTCTTGTTTGCAGCACCAGGACTAAGAGCGTCGTCAGCTGATGGGCAATAGGGGGGCAATAGGATAGAAAAAGTCACAATTTTAGGTACAGTCGAGAGGTTATAATGAATCTATAAAACAAGTGTTACGAGCTCTTGACTTGACTTTACTGAAAACTTGTAGATACATATACTTAGTTATTCATTATTCTAAGTCAAGTGAGTGAATTTAGTACTTTGGTTGCATTTGGCTATATTTTTCAAATCCCTTCGGGGCCCTACCTGCACCCCTTTGGCGACACCACGGGCGACACCCTAGATCAAGACAAGGTTATCATGTACCTACCTAATTTTAGTTTAATCAGGTTGCGAACAGTGCGTGTTGCCAGTAATGACATGCGGCTCCGAGACAAAGTCACAAACTATGGGCCATCACTCAGCGGCCTCTGGACACAGCTATGTTCCCATATTGTTCTCAAAGGCCTGATATTTTACCAATCTGCACTTGACTAACTTAGTGGACTACTGCCTAAACCCTTCTCGTTCTGAGAGGAGACCCCTGCCCGTCTTAGTGGGCTGGTAATTGATTGATAATGATGACTGTTCACAGCTGAATAGCGCTAGTATGGTGCTGATCGTGTACCTGATCTCGATGTGTACCTTACACTTAATCCTATAATATCTTTGTCCACAGCTGGATAGCGCTGGTGGTGCTGATCGTGTGCCTGATCTCCATGGCGTGCTGCACGGAGGTGCGCCGCACCGCACCCATGAACTTCATCTTCCTCGCCGTGTTCACGCTGGCGCAGAGCTTCCTGCTGGGCGTGGTCACCAGCGCTTATGAAGTTGATGCGGTGAGCCAAAGCTCTAGGGGCCATCCATAAATTACGTCACATGTTACGTCACAAAAATGTGACCAGGCTGTGACAAGGACGGGGGAGGAGTCAAGGAAGGCTGAGCTCTATAGAGCGTATTCGTACTCTACTCAGACTTGAGACAGAGTTAAAACGGGACATGAGTATGTCCCTGACATAAATCTGTCTCATTCAAGTCTGAGTAGAGTCAGAGTACGCTCTATAGATTTCGGCCTTAGCCATTAGCTCTACAAACGTCTACTACTTACCTACGTGCTTAGGTACTGTATAACAAACTTAGGAGATAAGGGAAAACCCTGGACCTCATGATACGACTGTAGTTACCGACTAGGTACCGTATCGTAACTTGAAAAGTTACACTAGAGTCTCAGAATACATTGAACATACCTACACTTTACAACTCACAACTTAGGGCAAAGATTAACTGGAATTTAATAAATCACCGAGGTACGAGTATCAACACATGATCCTGATCTGAAATACCTACCTACCTATCAATATTAAACTCATATTTTATCTTGATAACACTCGTTATCAGAAAGTTGGTAACCAAATGGTTGACTAAAATTACTTCACTTATCGGCAGACAAAAATAACAGTTTTGTCATAAGCATATTGATTTTATCATGGATGAAGGAGGGGCACGGTCGCTTCTCATATTCAGATTTCAGCTTACCTAGCAGGCGCGAACGTTTAAAAAAAAATACAATGATTAATAAAATTTAATTAGCTTTACGTACATAAGGCAATCCTATGTCGAAGTCAAAAAGTTCACGAAGATGAAGCCATCATCTTGTTTGAAATAAAAAATGTATTTTAAGATTTATGGGAGAACCTGCTGCTCAAGGTTTAATATTGGAGCGGGAATTTTGTGGAATGGAACTCTTCACCATCGCCGATGCCATCGCCGATAAAATCGCCAGCAATCGTCACGATCATCGTGCAAGCATCCACACGATCGTCCGTGATTGTTTATTGAGCGGCTAGCGCGAGCGGCGCGAATTCCCTTTGATGTGTGCCCGAAAACCGACAAGTCGCCGATTGCTGACGATTGTGACGGCGATGATCGGCGACTACAGACCACAAGCCCTCCACACGATAGTGCACGCGTCGTGCACTATCGTCTACAGTCGCCAATTGTGAAGAGGAGGCTTTAGGTTTATCAAACCTAGCTAGACCCAATACATTCCACATGTGGGGGGTGTAGGGGGTGCAGTTAACTGCACCTTGTTATAAGTCTCTTCTCTCTTTTCTCTCCATTCCATTTATTGTATTTAACTTTGTATCACTATCACTACATAGTATAAAACAAAGTCGCTTTCTCTGTCCCTATGTCCCTATGTACCTATGCTTAAATCTTTAAAACTACGCAACGGGTTTTGATGCGGTTTTTTTAATAGATAGAGTGATTCAAGAGGAAGGTTTGTAAGTAGAAAAATTGGATCCGGTAGGTGGCGCTAATAGCGGGCAGGACGACATCTGCCGGGTCCGCTAGTTTAATATATTTAATTACTTTTAATTTGTATTTATCTATAGGTAGTGTTACTGGATATTTATCTGTTCTAATTAAATAAATAAATTAAATTTTCAATGTACACTTGCAGGTGATGATGGCAGTGGGTATAACGGCAGCGGTGTGTCTGGGACTCACGCTGTTTGCCTTCCAAACCAAGTGGGACTTTACCATGATGGGCGGCGCGTTGGTCGCCGCGTCTATAGTCCTCCTTGTCTTTGGTAAGTATTTTTTTAATCAAATCTCAAAAAAAAATCTCAGTAAAGGACTGTTGCACTAAGAAGGGCACTACATTAAGCGGATAACATTAAAACAGCGTTCAAATATCTTAAATCGATTCACGCTAGATAGAGACGGCAGTATGAAATTGTAGAGCCACAAGCTACCAATTTCATATCCATTTTACGTTTTCATTATTTCAACCATTGAATTCTGCTTACTTAAACATTTTATAAAATGACTAGCGGTCCGCCCCGGCTTCGACCGTGGTACATATGTAGCCTATAGCACTCAAGGATCACGTACATATTATCCAACGGTGAAAGAATTTTTGAAATTGGTCCACGTAGTTCCTACAAACAAACTCAAAATAGCGCGTTCAAACAAACAAACAAACTCTTCCGCTTTTAGCCCACTCAATGAAGCAAAATCAGGGGAAATAATTCGTGTAAAAGCCATTTTTGGCATAGTTGTAGGGAATGGTGTCTGAAGCAACATACTCAAAGTACTGATGGGTGGGGGTGGAGCTAACGGGTAGGGGGGGGTGAAAAGGTCCCTTTTTAAAGTTTTTTGCTCATATCTCGAAAATCTCTACGACTAGTATTATGATTACTTCTGACAAAAGTTTTTAAATAAAATTTGCTACAAATTTGGTCCCATTCATTTTTACTCTAAGATTATTACTTTAGGAGCTACGGGTGTTTAAGTTAACAGAGAGACAAAAAATGGCAATTACGAATACCGCGTCTTTTACAAATTATATTCATTATGTATCGGTCATATTTTTAGTTTACAATAAGGAAGCTCATAGTCATCTACCGACCCAACATGAAAACTGGCCAAGTGCGAGTCGGACTAACACACGAAGGGTTCCGTAACATAGAGAAAAACGAAAAGTTTATTGTATGGAGATCGTCTTTCAATTTTAAATTTATTTTATTTTCATTATTTTGTAGTTGTAGAGACTAAAATGATACTCACTCTCTGAAAGTTTCAAATATCTACCTATTACGGTTCAAGAGATACAGCGATTGTCAAGGTCGAGCAAAAAACGCCGAAAAAATCAAGTTTCTTGTATGGGAGCCCCCTTTAATTTTAATTTAATTTTTATTAATTATTATTATAGCGGCAATAAAAATATATACTCTGTGAAAATTTCAACAGTCTATCTTTTACGGTTCATGAAATATGGCCCGTGCACCTAAAATATAGTATCGAAAAAATCACGTAAATAATCATCACAGGCTATAATTTCATAAACCGTAATAGATATATAGTTGAAATTTTTACAGAGTATATACTTTTGTTGCCGCTATAATAATAAATAATAAAAATTAAATTAAAATTAAAATTAAAGGGGGCCCCCATACAAGAAACTTGATTTTTTTCGGCGTTTTTTGCTTGACCTTGACAATCGCTGTATCTCTTGAACCGTAATAGGTAGATATTTGAAATTTTCAGAGAGTGAGTATCATTATAGTCTCTATAACTACAAAATAATGAAAATAAAATAAATTTAAAATTTGAAGGCGATCTCCATACAATAAACTTTTCGTTTTGCTCTATGGTACGGAACCCTTCGTGTGTTAGTCCGACTCGCACTTGGCCAGTTTTCATGTTGGGTCGGTAGATGACTATGAGCTTCCTTATTGTAAACTAAAAATATGAGCGATAATGAATATAATTTTTTGTAAAAGACGCGGTATTCATAATTGCCATTTTTTGTCTCTCTGTTAACTTGAAACACCCGTAGCTCCTAAAGTAATAATCTTAGAGTAAAAATGAATGGTACCAAATTTGTAGAAATTTTTATTTAAAAACTTTTGTCAGAAGTAATCATAATGCTAGTTTTAGAGATTTTCGAGATATGAGCAAAAAATCGAAAAAAGGGACCTTTCAACCCCCCCCTACCCGTTAGCTCTACCCCCATCCATCAGTACTTTGAATATGTTGCTTCAGACATCATTCCCTACAACTATGCCAAAAATCGCTTTTACACGAATTATTTCCCCTAATGGGCAGTTTTTGGTCTTCATTGAGTGGGCTATTTATTATATTAGTAAGTAAGTAAGTATATAATTATGTGGCACCGTTCCACGCGGGCATGCTTTGTGTAGTTTAATAATTAAGAAAATTTATTGCAACTTTTTAATTAAAACAGTTACGTTAAATATTCGTCCATTATCTATGGTCACCAACCTTATTCCTGGCGCGGTCATATTAAGTTGGTACCCATCTATATTATAATACCTACTCGCTTCTAGCTACAGCTAGCCACTAAGACAGCTTATCTGCGAGACTTTTGTTTTTTTTTTTTTCAGGTATCCTAGCATTAATCATCAGGAGCAACATCCTGACCATAGTGTACGCGGCGGCGGGTGCGCTCATCTTCTCCATGTACCTGGTGTACGACACGCAGCTGATGATGGGCGGCAAGCACAAATACAGCATTTCTCCCGAGGAGTACATCTTCGCGGCTCTCAATCTGTACCTGGACATTGTCAACATTTTCCTGTTCATACTGACCATTATTGGCGCGACCAAATGAGGTTACTTTCCTTTAGATATAACTGTTATAGTACCTTTAGGATTAGATCTATAGAGCGTAGACTCTACTCAGCCTTGAGAAAGAGTTGAAACACGACAGATTTATCATTTAGGTATGTCAGGAACATATTTATATACATAAGTATGTCCCGTTTTAACTCTGACTTGAGTCTGAGTAGAGTCAAGAGTACGCCCATGTCAGGAACATATTTATATACTTGTGTCCCGTTTTAACTCTGACTTGAGTCTGAGTAGAGTCAGAGTACGCTCTATAATAGATCTCAGCCTTAGTAAAAGTTTGCATATTTCGACAACGTTATATCGAAAAACTATAATGTCAGAGTAAAATGGATATAAAGCATTTTGTTATAATATAAAAAAGCTTGGATTTAACTCGTTCCAGCAATGCGCGAGACGGCATTTCAATCATGTACATTAATAATAATAATTGTTATAATGTTATTTTTTTAAAAAAGAGCAACCGCCGAGTTTCTTGCAGGTTCTTCTCGGCTGGAACTGCATTCCGAACCTGTGGTAGACTCAATCGACGATTCAAAAGCACTTGTAAAAGTTTATTTGAATAAAAAACTTTTCTATTCTATTCTATTCTATTCTATTCTATTCTATTCTATTCTATTCTATAGTCGTCTTTCGATTTTTATTTAGCAAAGTTTTATTTTGACACTGGTTGTAGATTTAAACTTCAACCTGCCTGTTTAGGTCTATTTTACTTTTACAGTTATTTTGTTTCGATAGTCGAAATCGATCAACGTTAAACTGCCAATGGGCGGGGCACATAGTTTGAAGAACCCATAGACTTCGTGGTCCTATGTCGCTGCAATGGTGACCTCGCACCGGAAAGCTCAGTGTTGGCAGAGCCCTCAATAGGTAGACGGACGATGTTTCCAAAATATAGAAATCTCTTCAAATAAAATCCGTTCAACAGTTGCAGCAGACAAGGTAGTAAAGTAATTCCAATAGACTATGATGTAAATACTAGTGAATAATGTATTTATAATAATTTAACCTCAAATATAAGTGTAATGAAAATAAAGAATAATTGTTTATTTTAGTAATTGTTTATTTCATTGATAACTTGATTTTAAGGGGACCACTATCGGAAACGAAGACAAGTGTAGGTAGATTTTATTGACAAATTACCATAAAAAAACACAAAAAAAATATTTCCTGTATTTTTTAAAAGTTCGCAGTGTATCTACGTATTGCAATCAGCTGACGCCTATATACCTAAAGTTATCGCCACCCGCCACTCGCGGGCATTGACCCCGAGTTGTGCTCGCTTTATATTGCTGGTTTGAAAATACTAAACCACTAATACAACAAGTAAGTAGGTATAAGACAAATAGTTATTGGTATTGGATTGTGTTTAGGTAGTATAATAATAGCGCTAAGTTTTCAATAGCGGTGCTCTTATACCCTGTATGATATTCATACACCTAAATCTGTGACCTAAATAGAATAGATAATCTAAATAACCATAATGAATGCTAATTCGGGGCTAGGAACAAGTAGCTATGGAAACGAGATATTTTAGACGAAATCAAACATCTCTTTGACTCACTCACTTGTACCGATTTTAAGCATAAGAAAGAAAGAGCAGTCTGCTACTATCAGTTGTCCTACTTTAAACAAAAAATAACCAGTTTGATGTAGTTCAACTGTTATACTTATACCTATATATACTTAGGCCGAGGCCGCATGGTAAGGCGCAACATCGCGACTCGCGCCTCAAAGACGGCGGCGATGAACAATGGGATCGGGAACATTCACTTAACTTGTGTCAGTTTGTGTTGCGAATAGTAGAAAATGTACCCTACGTGGGCTACGTGTACTTAAGGATTTGTTCAACCCCTATAACATATTTCTCTTTGAGATTTCGTTTCTTATATTATTTAAAAGAAAGTAGGTTTATGAAATAAATCAAGATGTTAGATTTAAAGTTGGATATCTAAACAGACTATCTAGCTTGAACAAGGTACATAGGTAAATACCTTCACATTTTCAATAGACACTAAAAAGGAACTTGGGCATTAAAATGGAACTACATACAGTAATACTAATGAGTGTTAATTTTTTAATATCTCTTTCCCATCACTATGGTTTTCCCAATGAAAGTTCTATCAAATTCGGTCCAGCATTTCGGAGACAGACAAACACAAATTTTAATGCAACACATGATAATCCGGATGTTCAAAGGTACAAGTGCAAGCCAGTTTCCAAGTAATATGGAATACTGAGGGTTGTGATGGCTGTAATTTCTGAACTACAAAACCGATGACCTTGAAATATTTACGGAACAATTTTTAAAGTATTTCCTTTTAACAAAAAAATAATGAATGTAATTGCACCACGCGTTAATGAATTACAGCTAAGTATACATTTTCCAATCTATTCAGCAGTTTTTGCGTGATGCGCACACAAACATACAGACAAACAGATAAACAGACAAAAATTTCAAAAATAGCTTTTTTACGTCCCGTTACTTAGGTACCCCCCAGTTATTATTTTGCAAATTTCTTTAACGTACAGACACGGCAAGTCTACGATTTTATTATATGTATAGACAAGCGGAAACCCGCGACTTCGTTCGCGTGGTTCGGATGGTTTTTGAAAATCCAGTGGGAATCATTTTGTTTTTCCTAAGCTCCTTTGAGCTCATACCTTGCTAAAAACTGTTAAAATTTCACTGGCGGATGTTTAGGTAGATCAAAATGTAAACATCCGCCAGAGAAAGTCCCATCAAAAAAAGAATGAATGATATCGGACCGATTGAGTTCGCCAATACATTCAGCATTGTTCGAATGCTGAATGTATTGGCGAACTCAAACCTTAATACAAGCCATTTTAGGTCTATTTTACTCTGAAATCGATCAATAGTTTTCGAGTTCGTTTTCGAGTGCTCCGCTTTAGACTAAGCACACTGACTACTCGCGAATGCAATTTTTTTGTGTTAATTGAAAGATCACCATACTATAACAGAACATCAGCGGCACTAACTGAGACGCCGGATACGCAGGAGGATAAATCGTTGCTGTACACGTTTGAACACGTCGTGAAGTAGCGATTCCATTACCAGAGAACGTAATGACCGTTTTCGATTGACAAAATTAAAAGTTGGATTATTTCAGGGTTAGAATGGCTTTATAAATTACAAAGGGTAAACAGTCTAATCTTATATCATTGTTTAATTTGAAAAACAAATTAACTAATTCATTTGATGCACACGAATTGAGTAAAAAAATATGTAATTCAATAGATGGGCATTTGCACATGGAGATAAATGACTTTTTCACAGGTTTTTCCTAATTTTCTTTTTACCCTGAGCATTCAGCCCTTTTGTAATAGGATGCCTTCTTGCATCGTTTGTGTCTTAACAAGATAATCAAAACCATTTTTTCCATAATAGATAAAACATAGCGATTTTAGCCTTTGCAAGGTGTTTCGAACGAAAATCGATAACCACCCACAAACGTCTACTACTTACCTACGTGCTTAGGTACTGTATAACAAACTTAGGAGATAAGGGAAAACCCTGGACCTCATGATACGACTGTAGTTACCGACTAGGTACCGTATCGTAACTTGAAAAGTTACACTAGAGTCTCAGAATACATTGAACATACCTACACTTTACAACTCACAACTTAGGGCAAAGATTAACTGGAATTTAATAAATCACCGAGGTACGAGTATCAACACATGATCCTGATCTGAAATACCTACCTACCTATCAATATTAAACTCATATTTTATCTTGATAACACTCGTTATCAGAAAGTTGGTAACCAAATGGTTGACTAAAATTACTTCACTTATCGGCAGACAAAAATAACAGTTTTGTCATAAGCATATTGATTTTATCATGGATGAAGGAGGGGCACGGTCGCTTCTCATATTCAGATTTCAGCTTACCTAGCAGGCGCGAACGTTTAAAAAAAAATACAATGATTAATAAAATTTAATTAGCTTTACGTAAGGCAATCCTATGTCGAAGTCAAAAAGTTCACGAAGATGAAGCCATCATCTTGTTTGAAATAAAAAATGTATTTTAAGATTTATGGGAGAACCTGCTGCTCAAGGTTTAATATTGGAGCGGGAATTTTGTGGAATGGAACTCTTCACCATCGCCGATGCCATCGCCGATAAAATCGCCAGCAATCGTCACGATCATCGTGCAAGCATCCACACGATCGTCCGTGATTGTTTATTGAGCGGCTAGCGCGAGCGGCGCGAATTCCCTTTGATGTGTGCCCGAAAACCGACAAGTCGCCGATTGCTGACGATTGTGACGGCGATGATCGGCGACTACAGACCACAAGCCCTCCACACGATAGTGCACGCGTCGTGCACTATCGTCTACAGTCGCCAATTGTGAAGAGGAGGCTTTAGGTTTATCAAACCTAGCTAGACCCAATACATTCCACATGTGGGGGGTGTAGGGGGTGCAGTTAACTGCACCTTGTTATAAGTCTCTTCTCTCTTTTCTCTCCATTCCATTTATTGTATTTAACTTTGTATCACTATCACTACATAGTATAAAACAAAGTCGCTTTCTCTGTCCCTATGTCCCTATGTACCTATGCTTAAATCTTTAAAACTACGCAACGGGTTTTGATGCGGTTTTTTTAATAGATAGAGTGATTCAAGAGGAAGGTTTGTAAGTAGAAAAATTGGATCCGGTAGGTGGCGCTAATAGCGGGCAGGACGACATCTGCCGGGTCCGCTAGTTTAATATATTTAATTACTTTTAATTTGTATTTATCTATAGGTAGTGTTACTGGATATTTATCTGTTCTAATTAAATAAATAAATTAAATTTTCAATGTACACTTGCAGGTGATGATGGCAGTGGGTATAACGGCAGCGGTGTGTCTGGGACTCACGCTGTTTGCCTTCCAAACCAAGTGGGACTTTACCATGATGGGCGGCGCGTTGGTCGCCGCGTCTATAGTCCTCCTTGTCTTTGGTAAGTATTTTTTTAATCAAATCTCAAAAAAAAATCTCAGTAAAGGACTGTTGCACTAAGAAGGGCACTACATTAAGCGGATAACATTAAAACAGCGTTCAAATATCTTAAATCGATTCACGCTAGATAGAGACGGCAGTATGAAATTGTAGAGCCACAAGCTACCAATTTCATATCCATTTTACGTTTTCATTATTTCAACCATTGAATTCTGCTTACTTAAACATTTTATAAAATGACTAGCGGTCCGCCCCGGCTTCGACCGTGGTACATATGTAGCCTATAGCACTCAAGGATCACGTACATATTATCCAACGGTGAAAGAATTTTTGAAATTGGTCCACGTAGTTCCTACAAACAAACTCAAAATAGCGCGTTCAAACAAACAAACAAACTCTTCCGCTTTTAGCCCACTCAATGAAGCAAAATCAGGGGAAATAATTCGTGTAAAAGCCATTTTTGGCATAGTTGTAGGGAATGGTGTCTGAAGCAACATACTCAAAGTACTGATGGGTGGGGGTGGAGCTAACGGGTAGGGGGGGGTGAAAAGGTCCCTTTTTAAAGTTTTTTGCTCATATCTCGAAAATCTCTACGACTAGTATTATGATTACTTCTGACAAAAGTTTTTAAATAAAATTTGCTACAAATTTGGTCCCATTCATTTTTACTCTAAGATTATTACTTTAGGAGCTACGGGTGTTTAAGTTAACAGAGAGACAAAAAATGGCAATTACGAATACCGCGTCTTTTACAAATTATATTCATTATGTATCGGTCATATTTTTAGTTTACAATAAGGAAGCTCATAGTCATCTACCGACCCAACATGAAAACTGGCCAAGTGCGAGTCGGACTAACACACGAAGGGTTCCGTAACATAGAGAAAAACGAAAAGTTTATTGTATGGAGATCGTCTTTCAATTTTAAATTTATTTTATTTTCATTATTTTGTAGTTGTAGAGACTAAAATGATACTCACTCTCTGAAAGTTTCAAATATCTACCTATTACGGTTCAAGAGATACAGCGATTGTCAAGGTCGAGCAAAAAACGCCGAAAAAATCAAGTTTCTTGTATGGGAGCCCCCTTTAATTTTAATTTAATTTTTATTAATTATTATTATAGCGGCAATAAAAATATATACTCTGTGAAAATTTCAACAGTCTATCTTTTACGGTTCATGAAATATGGCCCGTGCACCTAAAATATAGTATCGAAAAAATCACGTAAATAATCATCACAGGCTATAATTTCATAAACCGTAATAGATATATAGTTGAAATTTTTACAGAGTATATACTTTTGTTGCCGCTATAATAATAAATAATAAAAATTAAATTAAAATTAAAATTAAAGGGGGCCCCCATACAAGAAACTTGATTTTTTTCGGCGTTTTTTGCTTGACCTTGACAATCGCTGTATCTCTTGAACCGTAATAGGTAGATATTTGAAATTTTCAGAGAGTGAGTATCATTATAGTCTCTATAACTACAAAATAATGAAAATAAAATAAATTTAAAATTTGAAGGCGATCTCCATACAATAAACTTTTCGTTTTGCTCTATGGTACGGAACCCTTCGTGTGTTAGTCCGACTCGCACTTGGCCAGTTTTCATGTTGGGTCGGTAGATGACTATGAGCTTCCTTATTGTAAACTAAAAATATGAGCGATAATGAATATAATTTTTTGTAAAAGACGCGGTATTCATAATTGCCATTTTTTGTCTCTCTGTTAACTTGAAACACCCGTAGCTCCTAAAGTAATAATCTTAGAGTAAAAATGAATGGTACCAAATTTGTAGAAATTTTTATTTAAAAACTTTTGTCAGAAGTAATCATAATGCTAGTTTTAGAGATTTTCGAGATATGAGCAAAAAATCGAAAAAAGGGACCTTTCAACCCCCCCCTACCCGTTAGCTCTACCCCCATCCATCAGTACTTTGAATATGTTGCTTCAGACATCATTCCCTACAACTATGCCAAAAATCGCTTTTACACGAATTATTTCCCCTAATGGGCAGTTTTTGGTCTTCATTGAGTGGGCTATTTATTATATTAGTAAGTAAGTAAGTATATAATTATGTGGCACCGTTCCACGCGGGCATGCTTTGTGTAGTTTAATAATTAAGAAAATTTATTGCAACTTTTTAATTAAAACAGTTACGTTAAATATTCGTCCATTATCTATGGTCACCAACCTTATTCCTGGCGCGGTCATATTAAGTTGGTACCCATCTATATTATAATACCTACTCGCTTCTAGCTACAGCTAGCCACTAAGACAGCTTATCTGCGAGACTTTTGTTTTTTTTTTTTTCAGGTATCCTAGCATTAATCATCAGGAGCAACATCCTGACCATAGTGTACGCGGCGGCGGGTGCGCTCATCTTCTCCATGTACCTGGTGTACGACACGCAGCTGATGATGGGCGGCAAGCACAAATACAGCATTTCTCCCGAGGAGTACATCTTCGCGGCTCTCAATCTGTACCTGGACATTGTCAACATTTTCCTGTTCATACTGACCATTATTGGCGCGACCAAATGAGGTTACTTTCCTTTAGATATAACTGTTATAGTACCTTTAGGATTAGATCTATAGAGCGTAGACTCTACTCAGCCTTGAGAAAGAGTTGAAACACGACAGATTTATCATTTAGGTATGTCAGGAACATATTTATATACATAAGTATGTCCCGTTTTAACTCTGACTTGAGTCTGAGTAGAGTCAAGAGTACGCCCATGTCAGGAACATATTTATATACTTGTGTCCCGTTTTAACTCTGACTTGAGTCTGAGTAGAGTCAGAGTACGCTCTATAATAGATCTCAGCCTTAGTAAAAGTTTGCATATTTCGACAACGTTATATCGAAAAACTATAATGTCAGAGTAAAATGGATATAAAGCATTTTGTTATAATATAAAAAAGCTTGGATTTAACTCGTTCCAGCAATGCGCGAGACGGCATTTCAATCATGTACATTAATAATAATAATTGTTATAATGTTATTTTTTTAAAAAAGAGCAACCGCCGAGTTTCTTGCAGGTTCTTCTCGGCTGGAACTGCATTCCGAACCTGTGGTAGACTCAATCGACGATTCAAAAGCACTTGTAAAAGTTTATTTGAATAAAAAACTTTTCTATTCTATTCTATTCTATTCTATTCTATTCTATTCTATTCTATTCTATAGTCGTCTTTCGATTTTTATTTAGCAAAGTTTTATTTTGACACTGGTTGTAGATTTAAACTTCAACCTGCCTGTTTAGGTCTATTTTACTTTTACAGTTATTTTGTTTCGATAGTCGAAATCGATCAACGTTAAACTGCCAATGGGCGGGGCACATAGTTTGAAGAACCCATAGACTTCGTGGTCCTATGTCGCTGCAATGGTGACCTCGCACCGGAAAGCTCAGTGTTGGCAGAGCCCTCAATAGGTAGACGGACGATGTTTCCAAAATATAGAAATCTCTTCAAATAAAATCCGTTCAACAGTTGCAGCAGACAAGGTAGTAAAGTAATTCCAATAGACTATGATGTAAATACTAGTGAATAATGTATTTATAATAATTTAACCTCAAATATAAGTGTAATGAAAATAAAGAATAATTGTTTATTTTAGTAATTGTTTATTTCATTGATAACTTGATTTTAAGGGGACCACTATCGGAAACGAAGACAAGTGTAGGTAGATTTTATTGACAAATTACCATAAAAAAACACAAAAAAAATATTTCCTGTATTTTTTAAAAGTTCGCAGTGTATCTACGTATTGCAATCAGCTGACGCCTATATACCTAAAGTTATCGCCACCCGCCACTCGCGGGCATTGACCCCGAGTTGTGCTCGCTTTATATTGCTGGTTTGAAAATACTAAACCACTAATACAACAAGTAAGTAGGTATAAGACAAATAGTTATTGGTATTGGATTGTGTTTAGGTAGTATAATAATAGCGCTAAGTTTTCAATAGCGGTGCTCTTATACCCTGTATGATATTCATACACCTAAATCTGTGACCTAAATAGAATAGATAATCTAAATAACCATAATGAATGCTAATTCGGGGCTAGGAACAAGTAGCTATGGAAACGAGATATTTTAGACGAAATCAAACATCTCTTTGACTCACTCACTTGTACCGATTTTAAGCATAAGAAAGAAAGAGCAGTCTGCTACTATCAGTTGTCCTACTTTAAACAAAAAATAACCAGTTTGATGTAGTTCAACTGTTATACTTATACCTATATATACTTAGGCCGAGGCCGCATGGTAAGGCGCAACATCGCGACTCGCGCCTCAAAGACGGCGGCGATGAACAATGGGATCGGGAACATTCACTTAACTTGTGTCAGTTTGTGTTGCGAATAGTAGAAAATGTACCCTACGTGGGCTACGTGTACTTAAGGATTTGTTCAACCCCTATAACATATTTCTCTTTGAGATTTCGTTTCTTATATTATTTAAAAGAAAGTAGGTTTATGAAATAAATCAAGATGTTAGATTTAAAGTTGGATATCTAAACAGACTATCTAGCTTGAACAAGGTACATAGGTAAATACCTTCACATTTTCAATAGACACTAAAAAGGAACTTGGGCATTAAAATGGAACTACATACAGTAATACTAATGAGTGTTAATTTTTTAATATCTCTTTCCCATCACTATGGTTTTCCCAATGAAAGTTCTATCAAATTCGGTCCAGCATTTCGGAGACAGACAAACACAAATTTTAATGCAACACATGATAATCCGGATGTTCAAAGGTACAAGTGCAAGCCAGTTTCCAAGTAATATGGAATACTGAGGGTTGTGATGGCTGTAATTTCTGAACTACAAAACCGATGACCTTGAAATATTTACGGAACAATTTTTAAAGTATTTCCTTTTAACAAAAAAATAATGAATGTAATTGCACCACGCGTTAATGAATTACAGCTAAGTATACATTTTCCAATCTATTCAGCAGTTTTTGCGTGATGCGCACACAAACATACAGACAAACAGATAAACAGACAAAAATTTCAAAAATAGCTTTTTTACGTCCCGTTACTTAGGTACCCCCCAGTTATTATTTTGCAAATTTCTTTAACGTACAGACACGGCAAGTCTACGATTTTATTATATGTATAGACAAGCGGAAACCCGCGACTTCGTTCGCGTGGTTCGGATGGTTTTTGAAAATCCAGTGGGAATCATTTTGTTTTTCCTAAGCTCCTTTGAGCTCATACCTTGCTAAAAACTGTTAAAATTTCACTGGCGGATGTTTAGGTAGATCAAAATGTAAACATCCGCCAGAGAAAGTCCCATCAAAAAAAGAATGAATGATATCGGACCGATTGAGTTCGCCAATACATTCAGCATTGTTCGAATGCTGAATGTATTGGCGAACTCAAACCTTAATACAAGCCATTTTAGGTCTATTTTACTCTGAAATCGATCAATAGTTTTCGAGTTCGTTTTCGAGTGCTCCGCTTTAGACTAAGCACACTGACTACTCGCGAATGCAATTTTTTTGTGTTAATTGAAAGATCACCATACTATAACAGAACATCAGCGGCACTAACTGAGACGCCGGATACGCAGGAGGATAAATCGTTGCTGTACACGTTTGAACACGTCGTGAAGTAGCGATTCCATTACCAGAGAACGTAATGACCGTTTTCGATTGACAAAATTAAAAGTTGGATTATTTCAGGGTTAGAATGGCTTTATAAATTACAAAGGGTAAACAGTCTAATCTTATATCATTGTTTAATTTGAAAAACAAATTAACTAATTCATTTGATGCACACGAATTGAGTAAAAAAATATGTAATTCAATAGATGGGCATTTGCACATGGAGATAAATGACTTTTTCACAGGTTTTTCCTAATTTTCTTTTTACCCTGAGCATTCAGCCCTTTTGTAATAGGATGCCTTCTTGCATCGTTTGTGTCTTAACAAGATAATCAAAACCATTTTTTCCATAATAGATAAAACATAGCGATTTTAGCCTTTGCAAGGTGTTTCGAACGAAAATCGATAACCACCCACAAACGTCTACTACTTACCTACGTGCTTAGGTACTGTATAACAAACTTAGGAGATAAGGGAAAACCCTGGACCTCATGATACGACTGTAGTTACCGACTAGGTACCGTATCGTAACTTGAAAAGTTACACTAGAGTCTCAGAATACATTGAACATACCTACACTTTACAACTCACAACTTAGGGCAAAGATTAACTGGAATTTAATAAATCACCGAGGTACGAGTATCAACACATGATCCTGATCTGAAATACCTACCTACCTATCAATATTAAACTCATATTTTATCTTGATAACACTCGTTATCAGAAAGTTGGTAACCAAATGGTTGACTAAAATTACTTCACTTATCGGCAGACAAAAATAACAGTTTTGTCATAAGCATATTGATTTTATCATGGATGAAGGAGGGGCACGGTCGCTTCTCATATTCAGATTTCAGCTTACCTAGCAGGCGCGAACGTTTAAAAAAAAATACAATGATTAATAAAATTTAATTAGCTTTACGTAAGGCAATCCTATGTCGAAGTCAAAAAGTTCACGAAGATGAAGCCATCATCTTGTTTGAAATAAAAAATGTATTTTAAGATTTATGGGAGAACCTGCTGCTCAAGGTTTAATATTGGAGCGGGAATTTTGTGGAATGGAACTCTTCACCATCGCCGATGCCATCGCCGATAAAATCGCCAGCAATCGTCACGATCATCGTGCAAGCATCCACACGATCGTCCGTGATTGTTTATTGAGCGGCTAGCGCGAGCGGCGCGAATTCCCTTTGATGTGTGCCCGAAAACCGACAAGTCGCCGATTGCTGACGATTGTGACGGCGATGATCGGCGACTACAGACCACAAGCCCTCCACACGATAGTGCACGCGTCGTGCACTATCGTCTACAGTCGCCAATTGTGAAGAGGAGGCTTTAGGTTTATCAAACCTAGCTAGACCCAATACATTCCACATGTGGGGGGTGTAGGGGGTGCAGTTAACTGCACCTTGTTATAAGTCTCTTCTCTCTTTTCTCTCCATTCCATTTATTGTATTTAACTTTGTATCACTATCACTACATAGTATAAAACAAAGTCGCTTTCTCTGTCCCTATGTCCCTATGTACCTATGCTTAAATCTTTAAAACTACGCAACGGGTTTTGATGCGGTTTTTTTAATAGATAGAGTGATTCAAGAGGAAGGTTTGTAAGTAGAAAAATTGGATCCGGTAGGTGGCGCTAATAGCGGGCAGGACGACATCTGCCGGGTCCGCTAGTTTAATATATTTAATTACTTTTAATTTGTATTTACCTATAGGTAGTGTTACTGGATATTTATCTGTTCTAATTAAATAAATAAATTAAATTTTCAATGTACACTTGCAGGTGATGATGGCAGTGGGTATAACGGCAGCGGTGTGTCTGGGACTCACGCTGTTTGCCTTCCAAACCAAGTGGGACTTTACCATGATGGGCGGCGCGTTGGTCGCCGCGTCTATAGTCCTCCTTGTCTTTGGTAAGTATTTTTTTAATCATATCTCAAAAAAAAAATCTCAGTAAAGGACTGTTGCACTAAGAAGGGCACTACATTAAGCGGATAACATTAAAACAGCGTTCAAATATCTTAAATAATCGATTCACGCAAGATAGAGACGGCAGTATGAAATTGTAGAGCCACAAGCTACCAATTTCATATCCATTTTACGTTTTCATTATTTCAACCATTGAATTCTGCTTACTTAAACATTTTATAAAATGACTAGCGGTCCGCCCCGGCTTCGCCCGTGGTACATATGTAGTCTATAGCACTCAAGGATCACGTACATATTATCCAACGGTGAAAGAATTTTTGAAATTGGTCCACGTAGTTCCTACAAACAAACTCAAAGTAGCGCGCTCAAACAAACAAACTCTTCCGCTTTATTATATTAGCACAGATAATTATTAGTAAGTAAGTAAGTATATAATTATGTGGCACCGTTCCACGCGGGCATGCTTTGGTGTAGTTTAATAATTATTAAGAAAATTTATTGCAACTTTTTAATTAAAACAGTTACGTTAAATCTGTGCGTTAAATATTCGTCCATTATCTATGGTCACC
Source organism: Melanargia galathea (assembly GCA_920104075.1). NCBI lineage: Eukaryota > Metazoa > Arthropoda > Insecta > Lepidoptera > Nymphalidae > Melanargia > Melanargia galathea. The sequence continues at coordinate 2,641,589 of OV049872.1, read as the reverse complement.
AACCTTATTCCTGGCGCGGTCATATTATATTGGTACCCATCTATATTATAATACCTACTCGCTTCTAGCTACAGCTAGCCACTAAGACAGCTTATCTGCGAGACTTTTGTTTTTTTTTTCAGGTATCCTAGCATTAATCATCAGGAGCAACATCCTGACCATAGTGTACGCGGCGGCGGGTGCGCTCATCTTCTCCATGTACCTGGTGTATGACACGCAGCTGATGATGGGCGGCAAGCACAAATACAGCATTTCTCCCGAGGAGTACATCTTCGCGGCTCTCAATCTGTACCTGGACATTGTCAACATTTTCCTGTTCATACTGACCATTATTGGCGCGACCAAATGAGGTTACTTTCCTTTAAATAGCTGTTATACCCTTAGGATTACATCTAGAGACAGAGTTGAAACACGACAGATATTTATCATTTATGTCAGGTAACATATTTATATACTTACCTATGTTCCGTTTTAACTCTGACTTGAGTCTGAGTAGAGTCAGAGTACGCTCATGTCAGGAACATATTTATATTATACTTATGTCCCGTTTTAACTCTGACTTGAGTCTGACTAGAGTCAGAGTACGCTCATGTCAGGAACATAAATTTATATATTTATGTCCCGTTTTAACTCTGACTTAAGTCTGAGTAGAGTCAGAGTACGCTCATGTCAGGAACATATTTATATACTTATGTCCCGTTTTAACTCTGACTTAAGTCTGAGTAGAGTCAGAGTACGCTCATGTCAGGAACATATTTATATACTTATGTCCCGTTTTAACTCTGACTTGAGTCTGAGTAGAGTCAGAGTACCCTCTATAATAGATCTCAGCCTTGTAAAAGTTTGCATACCTTCCTAGATTTCGAATATCGAAAAACTATAATGTCAGAGTATTAGATGGATATAATATAAAGCATTTTGTTATAAATAGTCGTCTTTCGATTTTTATTTAGCAAAGTTTTCGTTTGGGGCACTGGCTGTAGATTTATATACGAACTCCAACCTGGCTTTTTACAGTTATTTTGTTTCGATACTCGAAATCGATCAACGTTAAACTGTCAATGGGCGGGGCACATAGTTTGAAGAACCCATAGACTTTGTGGTCCCATGTTGCTGCAATGGTGACCTCGCACTGTAAAGCTCAGTGTTGGCAGAGCCCTCAATAGGTAGACGGACGATGTTTCCAAATCTCTTCAAATAAAATCCGTTCAACAGCAGACAAGGATAGTAAGGTAATTCCAATAGACTATAATGTAAATACTAGTGAATAATGTATTTATAATAATTTAACCTCAAATAAGTGTAATGAAAATAAAGAATAATTGTTTATTTTAGTACTTAATTGTTTATTTCATTAATAACTTAGTTTTTAACGGGTGTAAGGGGACCGCTATCAGAAACGAAGACAAGTCTAGGTAGATTATTGACACGATACCATAAAAAAACGTAAAAAAAAAAATTTCCTGTATTTTTTAAAAGTTCGCGACTTTATGCAATCAGCTGACGCCTAAATAGTTATCGCCGCCCGCCACTCGCGGGCATTGACCCCGAGTTGTGCACGCTTTACATTGCTGGTTTGAAAATACTAAACCACTAATACAACAAGTAAGTATAAGACAAATAGTTATTGGTATTGGATTGTGTTTAGGTAGTATAATAATAGCGCTAAGTTTTCAATAGCGGTGCTCTTATACCCTGTATGATATACATACACCTAAATCTGTGACCTAAATAGAATAGATAATCTAAATAACCATAATGAATGCAAACTCGGGGTCATAGACTTGACATTAAATCAATCAATCATCAATCAATCCTCGTGATCAATCATTTGTCGATGGTCAGCCATCTTGCTGGGTTATGAATGGTAATTTTGTCGATCACAGTCTGCGCGAATCCTTTGTGCTTCATTCTCGGAAGGACGTTGGTGTTTATATGACTGTAGCCGTGCCCTCCGAATTTCGTCTGGAATTATGGTAAATAAAATATTCTCAGATGGGTGATAGATATCGATGGAATTATAAGTAGGTACCTATAGTATCGATTGAAAATGCCAATCAAGATTTAATAGATATAATCGATAGGGCAGGTTCTTACTTACCAATCTGTGTTTAGTGTGTACATCGTGAGACATCAGTATCCTATCCTCCTTGCCCTCTGTGACCAGGCGAGCGATCATGGCGATCCTCTGCGCGTCGGACGGCATGTCCGTGTCAACGTTCAGCTGGTAGTACGATACCTCTACGCCGAATAGATCGAACTGACAGTAGGTGCCCAGCTCCGAAAACTCCAGTAGTTTCACTGGGTCTAGTAATGTTCCTGAAAGATGGAAATCATATCGAAATGTAAATAAGTCTCAATGTCACTCGACGCTACGCTAAGCTATGCTAGGCATCGCTCTGATTAACTGGACCTAAGGACTGGACCTAAGAACTGGACTGTATCTAAGAATATAGGTGCATATTATAAACATAGCTTTAAGGGTAGACTGCAATCAAAAATATGCCGATTGTTGTGGCATCACACTCTGGATTACTGCTGTAAAAATCTATACTCTGATTTTTAATTCCGTGGAATTCTGACAGCTGTCATTGTCATTTACAGCCTGTCATCATAAAAAGCCACATGCCGCGTAATAATATTAGTCGTTTCTCCCTAAAATAGAAAACACCAAGAGTGGAAACTAGAAAGTGCACACTAACAGCAATAGAAAACAAAGGAAGCACATTGAAAAAAAATATTCTAAAATGGAAGTTGAATGACATTATTACCATGAAGTGTCTGTCAGGCATTTGTCATATCTACATGCGGCAGTTGATTTTTATTATTTACAAAGTTTTTAATTTTTTATCTTTTAACGTCAGAATTCCACGGAATTAAAAATCAGAGTACACATCTTAATTAGGTAACACTTCTGAACAATTTACGCGGCCTCCAGGCATGTGCGAAAGCTTTTATGGCATTTTATCATTAGATATTCCTCGACTATAAAAGATTATGTGAGTATCTCACGGTCCAAATGCGACATGACAGCCTTGTCGAGTTTCCCACCAGCCTCCGCGTACAGACGCATGATCTCGAAGGGCGCTTCGGGGTCGCGATGCGGGTGGAAGCTCACTCCGCACCCGACCTGCGCTTGGACTTTACCAGCTGCCGATATTGCTCTGCGCTCGAAATCTGGAAAAGGAAGAATACTTCTACCAATACTATTTTATAGGGTATGGAGACACGACAAAGATACAGATCAACAAGTATAAATTAAAAATTTATAAAACCCCCGACATTCGCCGTTTTGTGGTGGCGGCCATGTTGGATTTGCATTGTGCTATTCTACTAGTCAAGCCCTTTCATTTGATACCCATATTGAGGGTATTGTGATCAAAATATGTAATCTGTCATTTTGTAGCGGCGGCCATCTTGGACCGATTTTCATCAAACATAGCTAAGAACACTCTCAACTAATTCCCCTTTCAAACGAAAAAAACCGCATTCAAATCGGTTCACCCGTTTGAGCACTACAGGGGAACAGACAGACACACACACACACACACACAGACAGGTCAAACTTATAACACCCCGTCGTTTTAGCGTCGGGGGTTAAAATAGGTGGTCGTCGATCTTTACACTGCTTGCTGTTTCGATATGATATCGATAATCGAATAGGTCAACCGTTTTCAACTGAGACGGTTCCTGAGGTAGTGGTGTAGTGAGAGAGGAGTGTGAGGGAGGAGTGAGAGTAGACGTAAAAGACCGTCACACCTCTACCTCAGCTCAGATCGCGCAGATACCTCAGGAACTGTCTGATGTACGCTAAACGATGGGCCTACACCACGTTCACAGTTTTTCATACAATACTTCCGTAGTTACTACAATCCCTAAGCACAGTAAATTGCTGAGTGACCTAGGTGTAGTTCGCAACAAGGCCATGGCCCATGAGGCAAGTGAGGCAGCCGCCGCAATTATTTTATTACAGTCGTTATTTAAAACGTTACTTAAACGTAACGTTATTTAAAACGTTTCCATCTTAGAAAGCATTGTCACCGTCACTTAGTTGCAGATAACTTTATACCTACTTACCTACTAAAACAGAATCAAGTCCGAGACTTTGTCAAGTAGTAAGTACTTTAATACTAACCTCTCAAAGGCCATACGCTAGCGATCTCCCCCATAAACCCCGCTTTAACTGAGGGAAAGTCCACACATCCCTCAGTCAATTCTCCCAGCATGTGGTTATACAGATCCTCCTTGGTGCTTTTAAGAGTGCTTTCATCTTGCAAGTCAGCTATATAATACCCTGTGCCAGCAATTATGTGCACGTCTGTTGATTCCGATACTTGCTTGTAAAAGCCAATGTCTCTCTCAAGACCTAGTGTCGAGTTTTCCACTATGGTACCTGGGGAGCAAATATTGTCTATTAATAAAATCAAAAAACAAACTTCGAGGTTTTTTTTATTCATCTACTAATTTAATGACAAAAATCCATGGACATAGATTGCTCTAAAAGCCAACAGTTCAAATCATTTTTATGGCTATTACCATATTGTAAGATGGTGATAATAAGAAAAAAAAAACCGGCTGAGTTTGTTGTGGGCTCTTCTCAGACCAGGGCGCGTTTGAAACCCTCGTAGATTTAGTTTTAAGTTTCCGTAAGTAATTATATCACCATTGCCTGTTCCTAAATTGACGTTCAAAAAGTGTACAGTGTACCAATTTTGAATAAAGTTTATTTGATTTGATTTGATTTGATTAGCCCTTGACTGCGATCTCATCTGATGGCAAGTGACGATGCAATCTAAGGTGGAAGTGGGCTAACCTGGAAGAGGTATGGCAGTTTTTATGAAACCCATACCCGGTCGAAAACCGGAACGCTAAATGGCTTGGTAGCACGGTTTTGCCGATAGGGAGTTAACTAGCCACGACTGAAGCCTCCCACCAGACCAGACCAAAGACAATTTAGAAAATATAAAACACCAAATTGCTACTGCCCCGGGAATTGAACCCGTGCACTCCCACTTATTAGACCACAGCACTCACCACTGCATCAGGGAGGTCTTTAAAGGTCATTCCTAGGTGATTTTATTTTGTGCTGATTTTGATTTTTGTGCCAGATATAGTTTGCGACAAGGCAAGAGTGGAGGCAAAGTATGAGCAGAAGTTTTACATCACCATCATCATCATTATCAACTCATTATCGGCCCATTTATACAGGGCACAGGTCTCTCAGGGCACGGCTCAGAATGAAAAGGATTTAGGCCGTAGTCCAGCACGTCTGACCAAGTGCAGATTGGTAGACTTCACACGCCTTTGAGAACATTATTATGGAGAACTCTCAGGTGTGCAGGTTTCCTCACGATGTTTTCCATAAAACACACATACTTACTTAACTCCGAAAAGTTAAAGGTGAAATCTTTACGGTCAAGATTGGTCAAGACTTGACCACTGGCTATCACCGCTTTTACGTACCTCCGCCCAATGATTTATAAAGTTGAACATCGTTCAAAACAGCGTTTCTCGCGTCCAAATCATTTAACAGCAGATTGTAGTGGAAACTGTATGGATACTGGCGTATGTATCCTAGCCGTTCACACGTAAAACCGTTTTGGAAGTTACTCTCTATTTCCTTCGGAGGTTGCCGGTAAAAGTTGCTGAATTTCATACACAAGTGCTCGTGGGTTAGCGTCCTCCCCAGGGCTTGGGGTGAAACGTCCCCTCTGACTGAAAAATTATAATAACATCTTTGAGTTCAAGTTCGATTAGGTACTTAAATTAATAAATTAACTAGGTATCAAAATTTTATAACCCCTAGACCCTATGATAAGACATTGAACCCAAGGCCCAAGCAACACGAAAGTTCCATAGGAGCTCTTAGGGTGAGATCTAGAGGACGTATACTTATTAAGTCTCCACTCAGACTCAAGATAGAGTTAAAACGAGATTACGAGACAGGTTTATGTTAGGGACATATATTTATTTATGACCCGTTTTAACTCTGTCTTAAGTCAGAGTGGAGTCAGAGAGCCAGAGTGGAGTCAGAGAGTCAGAGTACGCTCTAAATAGATCTCAGCATCCTCACCCTAAGAGTAGGTAGGTAGTATTAGAGGAATATTAGAATCATAATTAAGCAATGTAAAGATTTACAGCCCTTATGCAATTCTAATAGTTATTATACGTAGAACTTTCGTTACTTGGGACTGCCTCAAAAGACCAATAAGAAATCAAAACAAGTAGGCACCTAATTCTTATAAACTCAATTTGATTAAAAAAACTCACCTGTCTGAATTTTTTCAATACGCATTGCTATAATACCTAAGTAGGTAAGTGCCTTGCAGGATAAATGGAATAACTACAAAAGGCTAGGTAATAATTAAATAGTCTTCAAGGTACACAAAACACATCAATGTGTTAACTTCTTTCACAGACATATTATGGATAAACACTAATTAGGTACCTACTTAACTACTCTAGCGGCACGCTATGATGGCCGGTTTGACGTTTGTCCGCTCATGAAGTTCCGTATTAATTGATAACGACTTTGAAGTAGTGATGTGCGGAATCGATTATCAATAATCGATTAATCGATTATTAAAATGATCGATTGCAATCGATTATGATTTTGCATAATCGATCATGATCGATTATAAAGATACTAGCTGTTGCCCGCGGCTTCGCCCGCGTGAATTTCGGTTTTTCCCAAATCCTGAGGGAATCGTGGATTTCTGGTTCCCGTTCCCACTCCCTTTTCCAACCTTTATACTTACTTTCAAGGTAGTTTGCTATATTGATCTACCTATAGCTGTAGATTTGGGTTTTTTCAAAATCCCGTGGGAATTGTGGATTTTCCAGAATAAAAAGTTGCCTATGTTTTAAGTCAGGGCATTATCTATCTCCATTCAAAATTTCAGCCAAATCTGTGATTGATTTTTAGTTTCTAGTTTTGGCCACCAGAGGGCGCTGTGATTGCTTCAAGTTAGCCCGCCAGAGGGCGCTGCGATCGTTTTTAGTTTCCAGTTTTGGCCGCTAGAGGGTGCTGCAATCGTTTTTTTTAGTTTCCAGTTTTGGCTGCTAGAGGGCGCTGCTATTGCCTCAAGTTTCCAGCTTAGGACGCCAGAGGGCGCTGTGATCGTTTTTTAGTTTCCAGTTTTGGCCACCAGAGGGCGCTGTGATCTCTTCAAGTTAGCCCGCCAGAGGGCGCTGCGATCGTTTTTAATTTCCAGTTTTGGCCGCTAGAGGGCGCTGCAATCGTTTTTTTTTTAGTTTCCAGTTTTGGCTGCTAGAGGGTGCTGCTATTGCTTTAAGTTTCCGGCTTAGGCCGCCAGAGGGCGCTGTGATCGTTTTTTAGTTTCCAGTTTTGGCCACCAAAGGGCGCTGTGATCGCTTCAAGTTAGGTCGCAAGAGGACGCTGCGATCGTTTTTAGTTCCCATTAAAACTGTCATCCCTTATTTTCAACCCCTATTTTACCACCCTTAAAAGAAGATTTTTCAAAATAAAATATACAGAGTTTTATTATTTAAAACTCATAATCTAAATGCCGATTTTCAGGTCTGTAACATTGAAAACATAGGACTTTCATAAAAACTTTCATCCCCTATTTTACCACCCTTAAGGAGAGATTTTCCAGAATAACTTATACAGGTTTTTATCATTTAAAAATTATAATCTAAATGCCTATTTTCATATTTGTAACTTCAAAAACATAACCTTCCTACCCCCATTTTACCCCCTTAGGGGAGGATTTTCGTGAAATATTTTCTAGGCTGATATCTGAGCCCTAGAATTAACCTACCTTCCAAGTTTCAAGTTGATAATAGCAAAATTATAATTAAAACTTCCCACTAAAACTTTCATCCCCTATTTTACCACCCTTAAGGGAAGATTTTTCAAAATATAATATACAGATTTTTATTATTTAAAACTAATAATCTAAATGCCGATTTTCAGGTCTGTAACTTTAAAAACATAGGACTTTCATACAAACTTTCTACCCCCATTTCACCCCCTTAGGGGAAGATTTTAGGGATATTATCAACTTTCCGAACACACCGAACCAACGATACGCCTTTACCAACTGTAGTGAAATTACCCCCGCTATGAGTATCTATATAATATGTACAAGCTGTGCCCCGCGATGTTACCCGTGATTAATAAGTTTGTACACATAAAAAATATTTGAACAAAATCATCTAAGAGTAACTTAGCAACGAGAACGACAGCAAATTCATGCAAAAGCATACAAATGCATGCAACGACAGCAAACTATTGCAATAATTTGTTATGTGAGCGTGATGTACCTAAGAACAATCAGCGTTTAACAGCACCTATCTCGTTTTTGGAAGTCTATATCTATTTAAGTCCCTCAGGAACACTTTTCCGGGATAAAAAGTAGCCTATGTGTTATTCCAGGACATAACCTATCTCCAATCCAAATGTCAGCCAAATCGGTCCAGTAGTTGCGGCGTTAAAAAGTAATAAACATACACACATACATACACACACACAAACTTTCGCCTTAGTGTGATAAATAGGTACCTAATAGGTATGTATATTTAATTTTGATCAATTACATTATTTTTTAATTAATCTATTTAACTTTCAATTTCAATTTCAAAAAATTTAAAAAAATAGTGTTTGTTTTTCTTTTTTCAGAACAGTCTAAAAGGTTATAATATAGATGTTGCTACTAAATGCAAGGGTTCAGAATTTTTTTTTTCAGTTCTTTCTAAGAATTATTTCATAATCGATCAATAATCGATTAATAATCGATTATTATTTTATAATCGATTAATATAATCGATTAATCGATTATCAAAATAATCGAATCGGCACATCACTACTTTGAAGGAAATAATTGTATTACTTTATTGACGATAGTGATGTGCAGAGATTCATAAATTTTATCGAATGTAGTTTTAGGTTTAGGACTCAAAATTTATTTATTAAATTGATTTCTTAAATGTATACAAGTGTAGAAAAATCAGTTTGCACCATTTAAGGGGTGAATGTACTTGTGAATATGAACAATTTTCACTATGTGGACAAACCTCTGAAATCGCAAAAAAATATCAATAAATTTCGTTCAAATATTCAGTTCGTTCAAATAAATTAAATAAACATATACATTTTTGTTTTATTAAACCTATTTAATCAGGTACAAAAACAAAACTTAATTGTTTTTTGTTCGAGACTAAATTGACATTCCACATCACTATTGTAATGTGTCAAACCGGCCTTCATAGCGTACCGCTAGTGTAGGTCGATTTATATGCTTCACAGTCAATTATCATCAGGCACCGAGATTAAATAACGTAGGTAAATATTTACATGGACGTTTTATCACTGAACTAAGTAATACAAATAAAACAGATGTAGCTGCAACTGGCAAACACACTTTATTATTTTGCCACGCTAAAAATATAGCGTTCTCCATGAAATCTACTACGCAACTGTGTCTGGAAGGCGCAATGAGGCGCATCGTGTGATAATATTATTACTTATATCCGTGAATCGTGAACTAGTTACGAGTAGTGAGATATATTCGAAGACCTTTCAAGCGCAGCGGTGAGAATTCTCACCCCACATTCGAGGTTCAAGGTTCGATTTCCGATATGGTGACCAATAAGTAGGCGACCTATCACCTATTGACCTGTTATCTTCACAAAGCTGCAATCTCGCAAGCGAATTCCCGGGACCGATGCGTTCTCGGGTGCAACTGCTATCATCACTTACCATCAGACGAAATTGTAGTCAACCCTAGTCAACCTCAAAACATGCCGTCAATAAAAAAAGTTCGAAATTGTCATAGTAACGAATAAATAAGGGTCATAATAAGGGTATTGTCATGGTGACCAAAGTGACAGAATTATACTAAGAAATAATCTAAGAAAATCGAAAATATAAATTCTAAGAAATAGAGGTGATAAATTCCTATTTTACTGGAATTTCCTATTACTGAAAACCGAAAATGCCGATTTTAGTGAGAGACTATACTTGGGTACAAAGTTCTGCCACCATCCATATAAGAATACCGCTAAATCAAGTTTATAAGGAAAATGTAGATATTTTTACTGCGGATAGATATATCAAAGCACATTTTAGTCCTTTTCTCTTTGAAATATTTCTGTTACACGATGTTGATATAAAAAAAAGTAAATGCATAGTAAAAGACGATGTCATTCTACTAGATTTAGTAAAAAAAGATGATACTGAATGGGAATCTTTAGAAAAAACTTTAACAAAAAAAGATAAGGCGAGAATCAGGCAGGAAATACTTGAAGAGTGCCAAAAAAAGGCCAAGCAAGAAGTTGAAGATAAAGCAATCAAGAAAAGCAATTTAGATAGATTCACGGTCCAAAGAGCAATGGATATAGATAATAAGCAACATGATCTCATGGATTCGAGAAGGGATGAAAAACGTAAAAAAGCAATGGAAGATTTAGAAAAATGGAGAGTCACTACAGTTGAAGATAATCAACATTTTAATGAAACAAAAAGCTCTGCTGGTAAAATAGTTGAATTACCTTCTTCATATGACATTGAAAAAGATACAAAAATATCTGAATTTCAGAATAATAAACAAAACTTTATCGAAACCGAAAGCTCGGGCGTAAAAATAATAGAATTACCATCGTCAGAAGACGAAGGTGTTTCACAAAATACAAAAATTCACAAAAATATCAAAAAGCAAACTTCAGAGGATCTTTCTAAAATTAGCAAAGCACAGAGCCAAATCCAAAAGCAAGTCGTACGGAAACCAGTGCAGAAAGTAGTGAAATCGGAATATATAGAAAAGAAAAAAGAAGAAATGGCTAAAAGAGTCTTGCCAAAATTAAGGCAAATGGCTGAATTGGAAATAACACACACACCTCGAACTTTTCCAACCCCCAGTAGGGAGTCTACTGCTCAAGAAGAAGAGGCGTGGTTAAAAAACATCACAATGGCCAGAAGAGCAACTGGTAAGAAATAAAAATAACTTCTATGAATTGTGCTGATAAGGTTCACAAAACGAAAAAATTCATGTCCTCACTCCTCACTCAAACTCGTTTTAAAGATCAAGTTAATTTTTCCCAAACGCTTAACGTTTGAGTATTCAGTCTAAAAAAAAGCTGTGATAGCCTAGTGGTTAGAACGACCGACTTCTAATTGGAGGTCGTGGGTTCGATCCCGAGCACGCACCTCTAACTTTTCGTAGTTATGTGCGTTTTAAGTATTTAAATATCACTTGCTTTAACGGTGAAGGAAAACATCGTGAGGAAACCTGCATGCCTGAGAGTTCTCCATAACGTTCTCAAAGGTGTGTGAAGTCTGCCAATCCGCTTGGCCAGCGTGGTAGACTATGGCCAAAACCCTTCTCACTCTGAGAGGAGACCCGTGCTCTGTAGTGAGCCGGTAATGGGTTGATCATGATTCAGTCTTTTAAATCTTTCAGGTTTTGTATCCGAAGATTTACGTCCAGAAGAGCAGGACCCTCAATGGTGCAAAGAGAAAGGCGACGAGTTCTTTCGGAGCGGCAACTTCCTGGGCGCTATCAGTGCCTACACGCACGGCATCACGTTATCCGATAAACTGCCAACGCTTTATGCCAACAGAGCTGCCACTCATTTCGCATTGGGGAATTTTAATAAATGTGTAAGATTTCAAAACAAACCAAAGCTTATGTCTAAAATTGACGCAAATATTCTGGGCTCTGGTGAGTCACGAGAGAATCCTGCGCTTAAACTTAGTTCTAGGACTCATGGATGAGTGCGCTGTACTGCGTAGGATTGCCAGGCGAGTCAACGGAGACCAAGAAGATTTGCAACGTTTTTACCATAGTGATCTCCGGAAACCGAGTGTTAAATCACCCCCCACTAGATGGATGGACGGTCTCAAGCGAATCGCTAGCAGCCACTGAATATAATTATGTAGGCGGAACAAGGTCTTGTTCCGCAGCTCTCCTCGCAAGAGACCTATTATTTTTATTATTATTTATCTACAAGTTAGCCCTAGACTGCAATCCCACCTGATGGTAAGTGACGATGTAATGTAAGATGGAAGCGGGTTAATCTAGAAAAGATGACAGTTTTTATTAAACCCATTCCTCTGATCGGTTTCTACGCGACATCATACCGGAAACCTTAATAGCTTTGCGGCACGACTTTGCTGGTAAGGTGGTACCTTACCTAACCACGACTAAAGCATCCCACTAGACAAAAATGTCCGGTTGGATTGATGGTCCAATGGATGTCTATAGGTTGAGACGACGAAATTGCAAAAACCAATTTTCTTTTCAGGCGACAGATTGTTCCACAGCCCTGGATCTCCTGAAACCGCCGTGCGAGGGGAATCGCCGAAGCAGAGCAAAATGCATCGCGCGTAGAGCAGCCGCGCTCGCTCGGCTGGGGTATTTGAACAAAGCCATCGACGAAATGAAGGCAGCGGCCAAGTTGCTGCCGGAAGACGAAACTATCAAGAAGGATATTTATGATATGGAAAGAGCTTGGGAACAGAACCCGGATTCTGATTAGGAGCAACTTTATAAAAATGGGTTTCCGAAAAATGAGGCAGTAATTAATATTTTTATTCGAGGCATGAGGAAGAGTGGGATTGTAATGGGAACATCTCTCTATCACCACATCACCCCATCACCCTTGCACGTCCACAGTCCACAACTACACTATTTTGTAATTTGAAAAATCCCTCTTACTAACAGATTTAAAACACTTCCAACTTATATTTTAAATAAAATATTGTTGGTTATATACATAACATTTAGCTAGTTTTAATTGATTGCTTGAACTCAAACTTGATTATCCCAAGTTTTTTTCTATGGCAATAAATGAATATCTGAATATGGCGTATTTTTTATTTCTCACACAGACACCTTATATCGAGAAATCATTTCTGTTTCTGTTGTAGTCTTTGATCATTGAATACTAAGTATCGTCAAATTGAACGACATGACAGTCATTGGAATTTACCTGTATACTGTACCTACAATGGGCTGAGTGTAAAAAAGATGAATGATAGAGTTATTTTAACATAAACACTATAATAGTAGGAGCAAAATTATAATACACAATATTTTGAATTCACTATGTTGTTCTATTCCTCTACAACCTTATTTGTAAGCCCAAGGTTATTCAATAACGCATGAGGTGACGGATCTCTGCCGCGGAACCTTCTAAATACCTCGCCGGGGTGACAGCTACCGCCGGTAGCCAAGAAAGTGTCTCTATATCTTTTGCTGACTGTTAAAATATCCTGGTTCCTCTCTCTGGCTTCATCGAAAGCACTGTAGATATCTGCGGCAATCATTTTCGACCACAAATGGCAGTAATACGCTGCACCCCATTCCTCAGAGAATATTTTCGTGAATGAAAGAAGGTGCGAGTCGTATTTATCAAACGGCAACGCATTATATTTCGGCCATAATTCCGTCACAATGTCTCTCCAGAATGTCTTCTTGGAGTATATTTCCAGGTCCAATCGCGAGAGGTACAATTCTTTGCATAATTCGTAACCTGCCATATGTCTTCTGATGTTTTGCAGGTTTGTGACTATCTCCTCAGGTAAGGGTTCACCTGTTTTGTAGTGACCGCTGATCGATTGGACAGTGTGCTGGTCGTAAAGCCAATGCGTCATCACTTGCCCGCAAACCTCCGCCGCGTCCCATTCCACGTTAGACAAACCAGCCACCTCCGAATAGTTTGCAGTTGTGAGCAAATTCCGAAGAGCATGTCCAAATCTTTGGAACAACGCGCTCACTTCTTTAAAAGTGAGCAGTGACTGCCTCCCTTCGATCGGTGGTTGGAAGTTAAAAATCAGAGCAGAAAGAGGTTGTGTGGATGCGACGAAATTTTTTTGACGAATCGACACGTGCCATCCCGCGTCATCGTATACGCGAATTTTTTCATCCTCCCGAGCGTAAGGATCTAAATAGAATCCAGCTATCGGTTTGTTACACGTTTCGTCGTAAATATCGTAATATTTAACATCCTTGTGCCAAGTGTGAGTATCTGACCTTTCAACGATTTGTATTCTGAAGAGGTTGCAACACAAATTGAAGAGACTGTTAATCACTTTTGGCAGTGGAAAATACTCTCGTATTTTGTTCTCGTCGAAATTGTAGAGGGACCATTTTTGTTTTCTTTGCCAATAAGGGATATCCCAATGCTCTAGTTTTGTATCGAATCCTCTTTCGCTGGCAAAACTTTGTAATGCATCAAGTTCAACATCCTGCATCGGTCTCGCTGTTGTGAGAAGATTATCAAGTACATTAATAACATTTTCTAATGATCCTGCCATTTTGGTTTCCATACTCATATCAACGAATGAATCGTAGCCCAATATCTTAGCTTGCTCTGATCTATAACTCCTTAATTTTTCGATATTAGTACTGGTTTCCAAATCTTTGTTGAGATATCCAGAACAACGTTGTACAAGTGCCTGCCATGCATTCCACCTCAGATTTCTATCAGGACAGTACTGCATGAATGGTTCATAAACGTGCGGTTGTAATGTCAGTTTCCACGGACCCTTGTCAGCTTCATTATTAACTGACATAGCCTTAGCGAGACTTTCGGGAAACTCTTTGGCAACAGACTCATTATTTATAATGCTACTGAACGCTTTAGTGGAAACGGAGACTTTTTGTCTTATAATATTTCTTTCCTTCTGTAAATCATTTAAGATATTGCTGAGTCTATCACGTTTAAATCCTTTGATGTCCAAGCCATTGAGTTTACCCTCTAAGATGTATTTGTCTAAAAGCCTCTGTTCCTCATCCGTTAGTTTTTTCAGCCGGTTTTTCTCATCAACTGCAGCGTTGTATATTGGTATACTATTGAACTTGGATGACCTAGCTTTGTGAGCTCTCTCATGTATTTGTACATATGATTTGGTTGGCATTAATGAGCTGTTACCCAAGTACAAGGTCTTTGCCATACCCCATGTGAGTTCTAACTGGCTATCTAGTTTCTCAAGGGGCTGGAAAATCTCCACAAATGCATTTTTGCAGTTCATACACGACTGTTCAATTTGTCTGACTCCAGTTTCGTATTCCAAGCTTTGTTTGCTGATTGTGGCGATGCATTTCTCTATTGTAAAGTCGTTGAATTCGGGTAAACCATTCTCTGATAAAAGTGTGCTTCTATCTGCGTCTTCGCCTATCTCTGGAATTCTGAAAATAAAATACTCCACATTTTATAATTATTTAACAATTCTTGAGGACTTCAAATGCCACTATGAACTCACAAAAGTTGAAGCTGGAGGACTGTTTACATCTATCTTTTTTTATGCAGCCGACTTCATCATACATATAGGTCTGTACAAATATCTCAGAGAAATCAGAACACAGAATACATGCTAAATTGAGAACCGTGTTTTATGGAAATCAGCTACTAATGAGTAATTGTTATTTATTTTGATTAATTACAATTAATGTAACTGACACCAGTTTTAAAATGTTGTGCAATATATCAAAAAAATATTTTGCTAATAAACTTCTGTCATACACTGCAACCGTTAACAGCACCTTAGGACAAATGTTATAAAAAATAATCGCTCATTTGGAACACTCTAAGTTTTAAGATTTATGTTTCAGTATCCAGCTGTTTGTTGTACAGTAAAAAATAGTTGTGAAGCAACCAAAGAATAGTTCACAAAGGCTTTACTAATATTTAAAATACTACCCTTGCAGTTATGGTGTAAATCTTAAAGGATTAAGTTTTCAGAGTAACTTGAAGCAGACTAAAAAATTGATTTAAAATTATTTCTTTCATATTTTGCTACTTACTCACAATAAACGCGCAGATATATCACATTCATCTAATAATTTTGACTTTATTGTTGTTATTCTAGCCTTAGATTTAGAATTTTTGAATAAAAATAACAAGAAAGAGTACTCACAGAACAACATATCCAGAGTTGCGTTTGTTTTGGTAAAATGGTCGTTTCAAATGTCGCGTTATTATATTAGGGCGCAAGAAAGACGAAGCCATATTAAAATTAACAATTCCTAATCACGTTTTTTTATATAATTTAATTCCCTTTGAATTACAATCAAAGCCGCAACAATGCGCAACAAAACATATGATTTTGACAGCAAATAGCAATTGACACTTGACAGCTGCTTGACCATAGAGACTTCTTCTTCTTTTTCGGTTCGTCCCTTTCGGGACAGGCCAAGATCGTTGACCATACAGCCTGGTAAGTCGTAATTAATATTTCCTGTGTTGTAAATTAAAGGCATAGCCTATTCTATCGTAACATTTTTTAAATGTTTTTCTTTATTTTAATCATTGTTATGATTCATCTGAATTAAATATATCTATATTTTTATAGCTTAAAAGTTTTCTTTCTTATATATCCCTTAGAGTCAAGTCCACGTCTTCAAACTTTAACTAGTTCACTAACTATGTAGTCACATCCAATTTTAAATCTCATTTATAGTATTTATCACATAATTATACAGACATTTATAATTTTCAGGGTTCTTCAATAAATGTTTCATCGAGCGCGGTACATTTTCCATTTTTTTGTAAGTTTTCAGTAATTCATCCATCAGCACTAGGCGCTGAATGCCGAAGGACGAACAAGAGAAGAATATGTGTTCCAATGTTTGCGGTTCGGTTTGGCAGAAATTACATATTTCAGATTCTTGCATATTCATTCTAAATAGATGCGTGTTAATTCGACAATGACCAAAGCGTAAGCGGAAAATAGTGGTGTAAAATCTTCTGTCTTTGAACACTTTTGGTTTCGAAAACCAAGGTTTAGTAACGATATCATCTTGTATGCCTGCATACCACAGTCCCTTCTTTTCAATGCTAATGCAAGACTTCCAGAATTTTTTCCAATCGTTGTAACTGGCATCCCTTAACTTTTTGACTACATCAGTGTAAGGAATGGCAACTTTATTTATATTATCTGTTTCTTTATTTACACTTGAATAATTTGCTATTGTTCTAGCCAAAAAGTCAGCATTTTCATTACCATTCACCCCAATATGTGCAGGAGTCCAAACAAAATATATAATAAAACCTTCATTAGTAAGCTGCAGCCATTTCTGTCTAATTTCATATATTAAATAATTATTTTTCGAAACTATCTTGCAGTTACTCAATGCTGTGAGAACACTCATACTGTCACTTGCCACCACCCATTTAGTTTCATTGTTTTTATTTCTAGTACTAATATGATGCAGAGCGGACATGATGGCCAATGCTTCAGCCGTAAAAATACTTGCATTTGCATTGATTTTTTCACCTACACCAGATTTAGATGAGCTGTCATAAATGGCGATAGAGGTACTGTCACCGTTTTTGGAACCATCGGTAAATATAAATTTACAATTTTCCCAAGTAGAGAACATTTCATAAACTTCCTCTTTGGTTTTTAATTTTGAATTTATAACTATTTCTATGTGTACATATTTACTCTCGTATGTACCTTTGAAGCATGGCCAAGAACTTTCTGTTCTATGAATGTTTAGTGCTTTCAAATATTCAGAAAATTGAGTGAAATTGTTCAATAAATATAGAGATTTACGATTGGTACAAGACTCATTCTGATTAGTTAAAAGAATATTGAAAAGGTAGTTGTTTTTAACTGAATATAATTTAAGGAGAAATTTATTTTTAAGAAAATCAAATCTTATTTTTAGAGGCGGAATGTTGCATTCTACTTGCATTGAAATAATAGGAGTGGTTTTAAATGCACCAGTAATGGTACGCATACAAGAATTTTGTATTAATTCCAGTTTTTTAACAAGTTGGTTGTTAGAAGCATAACATAAGAACCCATATTCAAAATGACTGCGAATCAATGATTTATATAGCAACAATAGAATCTTTGGGTCTGCACCCCAATAAGTTTTACATAAAGATTTCATAATATTTAATGCCCTTGAACCCTTAAGTACTAATTCATCGACATATTTTGCCCACAATAAATTACTAGTAAAAGTTACTCCTAAAAATTTTATTTCATTGGCTAATGGCAAACTCATGCCATTATATAGAACTTGTATAGGAGATATGTACTTTTTGCCAAAGATAACAACTTTGGATTTATTGACATTAATATTTAAATTTAAATAACTAAAATACTCACTTAAGCTTACTAAAGACTTATTAATTATATTTACAGTTTCAGAAACGCATTTACCTGACAAATAAATAACTAAATCATCTGCATATTGTAGATTACTAACATGTGATCCCAGGTATAAGTTTAATTTATGTATATAAAGTAAATACATAAGAGGGCTCAGGATGCCCCCCTGGCAAACTCCCAAATAAGAGTATCTGGGACCAATAAATTTCCCATATTTAACATATATTTTCCTTTCATATAAGAAGTTGAAAATCCAATTTACTAATTTATCTGGTAATCCAATTTGAACTAACTCTTTATATAAAATTTCTAAGTTTACATTATTGTATGCACCTTCTATATCAAAGAAAACACATATAAGATTATTTTTCTGCTGAATTGCTTTTTGAATATTAATTTGTAACAGACTTATACTCTCTTGTGCAGATTTACCTTTTCGGAAGCCAAATTGGTTCTGTGGTAGGATATTATTTTGTTCTATAAAGTATTCTAGCCGTTGTTTTATGAGTTGTTCAAAAATTTTACCAACACAAGATGTTAAAGTTATGGGGCGGTACGAGTTTGCATGAAACTTAGGTTTATCAGGCTTTATTATTGGTACTAAACAATCAGTTTTCCAATCATCAGGGATTATGTTTTCCTTCCATAAGCTATTAATAATGTTATAAAAGATATCTAGTACCTTGCTGTTCATTTTTTTAAATAACTTGTAAGATATACCATCTAAACCTGCTGTTGAGTCTTTTCTACTATATATTGCTGAATTAAATTCTGATTTCGAAAATGGTTTTAATAGATATTGATTTCTATCACTAATATTAAATTTAGAATGTAAGATATTGTCAACTTTTACATAGTCTGGTGTATATTTTTCTAAAAAGTCCAAAATCCATGTGTTGTTATCGCTGATGATTTTAACATCTTTTGTATAAGTGTTATTAAACTTTTTCATATATTTCCATATTAATGAGATAGGAGTACTGCGATTAAATGAAGTACAGAGCTCTACCCAGCTATTCTGTTTTTCTTTCTTTAGTATTAGTTTTTTTAATGCCTGTAGTTTTTTAAAGTTTAAATAGTTTGTTTCGTTTGGATTGTTTTTAAATTCTAAATATGCCTTTTTACTATTTTGTACTGCGAGTGTACACTTACTATTCCACCAGGGGTGGCATATTTTTTTCTTATTATTATTAGGAATAACAGTACTTCTCTTAAGATTTGGTAAACATTTTTGAACAACCTCATGTAATGTTGTTATAAATTTTGAATATGAATTCAATGGAGATGTTAAATCATATACAAAATTTGAAAATAATTTGGTTATTACTTCATCATATATATCCCAATTTAAACACTTAATATTAGGATATTTAGTAATGTTGTCACCAGTTATTGAATAAGTATTGGTAGTATCTTTACTAATTAAAATTTTCATTATTACAGGTAAATGGTAGCTGCCAAGAGGGTCATCATGAACCCACCAGTCACAACAAAGTGAAATAGAAGGAGACACTATTGATAAATCTAGAACATTTGGACGCCAAGTGAGGGAACCAACCGTCGTAGGTTGCCCATCATTTAACAGAATCAGATTATTATTATTAATAAAATCAAAAATATATTTACCACGTGTGTTTGTATTAATGCTACCCCAAGCAGTGTGGTTAGCATTAAAATCTCCTGCTAGAATTAAAGGCTCTGGGACACTTTTAAGTAATGTATCTAAGTGTTCTTTATTAAAGGATGCATTTGGGGGACTATAAAAGCTAATGATACTTATTTCTTGATTATTAATATTAATTCTGATGCAGATATTTTGAAATGTGTTATCACAATAAGTATCAACTAATTTATAAGGTATACTGTTATGAATAATAATTGCAACACCATTATGTTTATTACCTAAATCTTTACGTTCTATTTTATATCCCTTAATATTAAAATTTTTTCTGAACTTAACCAAGTTTCACTAATTAAGGCAATATGTATATTATACTCATATAAAAATTGAACTAAAACATGTCGATTACATAAGATACTTTGCGC
The DNA here is from genome assembly GCA_920104075.1 of Melanargia galathea. Lineage (NCBI taxonomy): Eukaryota > Metazoa > Arthropoda > Insecta > Lepidoptera > Nymphalidae > Melanargia > Melanargia galathea. The sequence goes on along the minus strand of OV049872.1, from coordinate 2,621,452 downwards.
ATTCCATTGTGCTATATTTAAATCTAAATTTTTACGCTCCATTATTTATTTGAATTTGGGTCGTTTTTTCTGAATGTGTCTATAAGGATATTTTTAATGTTAATCGAACTAATAGGAGTATCATCAGATTTAGTTGAGATAATCTTTACTAGAGATTCAATTAATAAATTCATGAATAAATCTGACTTTAATATAAATTGTATTTGTTTGTATGGGTCCTTCGTTGGTAATGGGGGAAATGCTTTTTCACCTAGTAAATCTGAATATTTCACTGCTCTGGCTTTTATTTTGTTCTCTTCAATTTTTTGTTTCTTAATTGGGCATTCTGCAGATACAGCAATATGATTGCCATTGCAATTGCAACATTTGACATCTTGTTTCTCTATGTTACAATTTTTATAAGAATGGCCTGAAAGGCCGCATTTTGAACATCTAGCGCTATTTTTGCAAAATTTTGCAATATGGTTATACCTCATACATTGCAAGCACTGCTTTACTGGTGGAATGTATGTCCTTACCTCATGACGCCATGAATCCAGATAAACATAATCTGGCAGTTGAGTTGCTGCAAATGTAACAGCTACCGTTGGTGTAGGCACAAGGGAAAATCCATCTTCAGTGTTACGACGTGACATTAATCTTCTCACTTGGACGATATTTCGAGAGCTGCCAAGTAAATTGAAAATTTCGCTATTACCTAAATCTATAGATACTCCTGACAGGACTCCAGTGATTTCAGTAGCTGCAGCAGGTATGCTAGTTTTGACATTAATTTGTTTTTGTAGTTTAGTGTTTTGTAGAAATACATTAGCATTGTTGGGGATATCAAATATAATCCCCACCTTGTATTTATTCAATGTTTGCAGGTGTTTCACACCGCTCACGCAATGTTGCCGCAATGAAGTTGATATCAAAATCTTGTCTGTATCTGAAAATGGACTGTTGTCGGATTTGTTCAAAAATACAACGAATTCATTGGATGTGCTGTTTTCGGGATATTTACGACTGTAATCTGGTATTTTAAATGGGATATACTTATTCTCTTCATTCAAGGATCCGTTGGAGATGCTGGATATACTTTCACCGCTAGGAGATAAATCTTTTTTCCTCTTCCTTTTTTCTCTGGAACTCCCCATCTTGGGGAACTCCAAAAATTATTTTAATAACACTTATAAAGCTCTTTTATTACAATTAAAGCAGAAAAACAGGATAATTTAACAAATTCGCGCCTATTCACTACAACAGTTCCCGCGCTTTTTTCTTGACCATAGAGATAATAGTGCTTGACAGTACCGGATGTCAACGATGTCAAGTCAAGATTTCAATTTTCAAAGTAGGTAGGTATAGATCGACCAGAATCTCATGAAAAATAGGGAAATTAAAGGAGAATGCCCAAAAATCTATGGGCGTGTAACCCAGTCGTTTACAAGCATGTTGTATGCAGCATTTATTGCAGGTTTATTCCTGATAACCAAACACACCATTTTAATACCTCTAGGACTTGTAGTTTTAAATAAATCTAAGTTTAAGTTTGAAAATGATTCTAGGTTATGTGTAGTTTATAATTTTTAAAGTAGTAAGGAAAGTCGTGTATCTTTCCTGCCAATTTGAACTATTTGTTTGGCGCGCACTAACATACCTGTCCAACGATATCCAATACAAAAACAATAAACCAAATTAATATTGGTCTCCGCTGTGCTACAATAAACATTCAAAATGTAAACAGAGTAGACGTCTCACGTCACTAGCATCACACACAACTAAAACAATGACATGTCACATTGACATCTTGAAATAAGTTTCGTTACACAAAATCAAAAAGGTTGTAGTTATATTATATTCCATTGCACAAAACGCAACGAAGTTAAAACAATATTATAAAAAAAATATATTAATTATTACTTATTTACTTTAAGCATATATTGTACGATTTACAACAAATAAAATAATGTATTTAAATAATTAATATCCGTTCTATTTTAAATAAAATTATTTTTTTAAAAATAACAAACCTCTTTTTATTTGGGCATGTACCTATGCGTAGAATGTAATGCAAATGGCCGTCAGAATTAAATGGGAAGTTGAAAAGACGGTTTAGTTCCTTTTTTATTACATTTTTTTATCGTGAAGTGTAGCATTAATAATTATTAATTTTCAAATTGTCATATATTCGTAAGATAATTTTTAATAAATTACATTTTGTGTAAATGTTTGAGTCAGGGGTGGTCATTCTCCTTTTGTAGTAAGCAACACTAGGTTATCTCGGCTGCCCTAGTGATAAACAAAGTAATTACATTCAGAACACCTTACCTGGGATCGTTTCACGAAACGAAAAATCAAGCAACTGCATTTTAAATATAAAAACAAAGTAATCAACATCCAAATACTTTGTTTTTGTGTTGTGCTTGTTGTTTACTTGGTTTTTGCATTTATATTCCGGGTTAGTGAGTGCAGTTACTTTGTTTGAGCAATTTAACTTTCAGTAAACGGTTCAAGTTATTTGAAATATTAAACTGTGGTAAAAAAAACTACTCAACATAAAACTTTTGTTAATGCAAAAAGTCAATTTCACAAAAAATGTCAGTTACTTTGTTTATCGCTAGGGCAGCCGTAGTGTTGCTAACCTTGGAATTTCATATCCCTATTTTTCATGAGATTCTGGTCGATCTATACCTAGGTAGATTCATGGAATTAAAGAAGGTATAGATCGACCAGAATAGGCGACAATTTCTCTTAGCTGCGACAGTACCATGACAGTACATTTTAGCCAATAGCGAGATTGACGATCCCATGAACCGGCGAGCTTAAATTATATTATTATTCAGGTGAAACTTTAAAAAAATATCATATAATAATACAATATGTACTTAGTCTGGTTTAAAATTATTTATTTTATTACCATAAATTCAATTTTTTCACTATTCTTTTCGATAACAGCAGCATCTACGTCTTCATTCAACTTTACATTCACCATTTGACACGAGCACAAAGCGTTGCAATCTTTACAATTTGCCTGTTTTGTTTCCTCCTCATCTTTGGTTTCTTTGACCGGTGGACTGCAACAGAACTCTGTGTCTAGGCCCATTCTCTCGCCATCTTCTAGGGACTGTGGTAGATGTTGATTGAGGGTTTCCGGGAGGAGCAAGCTCGCGATGCCACCGGCTACGAGTAACGCTCCCATTATAATCAGTGGTAGAACCATGATGTCGGAGCCCTGAAACAAGTGATGGATGGGATAAGAAAACAAGTAGGAAAAATATAGAAAACAATCTCTTATTTAAATTAAAAATTAAAAAACTTCTGACATTCGCCATCTTGTGGTGGCAGCCATATAAAGGCGTAAATAGAAAGAAACACGGTCTAGGTGGTAACATTGTTACTTTTGACGATCAATTCGAACAGTAGAGATCGACCAGAATCTCATGAAAAATAGGGAAATGAAATTCCAAGGCTAGCAACACTACGGCTGCCCTAGCGATAAACAAAGTAACTGAATTTTTTTGTGAAATTGACTTTTTGCATTAACAAAAGTTTTATGTCGAGTAGTTTTTTACCACAGTTTAATATTTCAAATAACTTGAACCGTTTACTGAAATTTAAATTGCCCAAAGTAACTGCACTCACTAACCCGGAATATAAATGCAAAAACCTAGTAAACAACAAGCACAACACAAAACCAAAGTGATTGGATGCTGATTACTCTGTTTTTGTATTTAAAATGCAGTTGCTTGATTTTCCGTTTCGTGAAACGATCCCAGGTAAGGTGTTCTGAATGTAGGTAGGTAGGTACCTAATTACTTTGTTTATCACTAGGGCAGCCGAGTTAACCTAGTGTTGCTTACTACAAAATTTAATTTCCCTATTTTTCATGAGATTCTGGTCGATCATACTACCCACATTGATTATGAAGAAAACCACGGGGAAAGCATTGATAAATAATAATTCCAGACAAACGCAAAAAAGTAACTAACTACGACACACCAGTACACGCTAAACATTGATTTTGATTGGTTAACAATAAAATAAAAATCAAATTTCGTCCGTATGGGGTGCGACTGGAAACGCTCGAGAGAGATTTCTCATAAGTTGTTAAAATCATAAAAAGACTAAAAAATATTTTTTTAATTAATCGTGCCTATATAGGTGAAAATTTGTGTAGGACGTAGATACTATATCAAACTACCCTCAACCTTACCAAATAATTAACTAACGGGATGAAAATAGGTCCCAGCATCCCGAGCACTGAGCTCAGGCTCATGCCCAGGCCGCGCACCACCGTGGGGTACAGCTCCGAAGCCATCAGCGGCAGCACCACGAACGCGGACGATATGCCCATCTTACCCACGCAGTACAGGGCCAGGGTTACGTTGGTTTCTGGAAAGCAATATTGCATTAAATAACACGAAGGAGTTAGCTGATTATTATAATAGGTCTCGCCAAACAAATATTCGTCTCTAAGCTTCGTGTGAGAACGAACTCGCACAGGTTAGCGCTAGCTCCGTCCCTTTCTGTCCGCCCACTTATAGGTACTTTACTTAACTATTATACTTATTTACGTAAGTACCTACCTGTATAGCTACGTGTATCAATACAGTTCAGAAATAAGTAGTTAGGTATGTCTACATTTTAGTTTTAGACTGATGAACAAACAATTTTGCAACGCGCGTCAAATAAATAAGTAATTTATGTAAAGGCAAAAGGTTTTTCGTATCATGTTTCTTACATTCGAGTGTTATTAGTAATTTTAATCATAGATAAATTATTAAGAACCTAATTTTTAAACGCTTCGCCCAGACTAGTAGCTACTTGTTCAATCTGATTTATAGCATTATGCATTCGATCATTATTTGGACATTGAATGAAAAGCTACTCCTTCGGATTGGTCTTAAATATCTCATAGAACTTACCATGTTGTACCAGAAACGTGGTCAAACAAGCAACACCACCGACCACCATGCTCATGCACAAAGTCCACCTTCTTCCCAACCGTTCCATGGATGGCCACAGAAACATATACGTGGGTAGTTCCACGATACCGGCTAAAAAGAAATTCAAGAATTCATCCCCTCCCAAAACTGGAGCGTAGTACGACAGTCCCACGTACACGCTGGTGTTCGTGAACCATATAAAGGTTATGATGATAGTCTTCTTCCGTAAGTTGGGCGTTCTGAAGAGGTCCATTATTCCGTATTTGCGCGACTTCTCCTTTTCTAAGTCTTGTTTCAATTTGTCGGACTCGTATTTGCGGCGCAAGTGCACCATGTAGTTCGCTGGTAAGGACTTGCCATTGATTCTGGGAAGAATTTGGGAAATGTTTATTTTTAGGCTGAGCACATAACCTATATTACTTAGTTAGAAACTAGGGATTCAAAGAACAATATTACTTACGTACCTAATATTGTTCTTTGAGGTCCCGAGATAGACCGTGTGCGATCGCCCACCTTGCTTTAAAATAGGCACTAATTGCAGAAACATTTCACCAATGGAAGAGCAAGTGCTTTGAATCCTACTAATATTATAAATGTGAAAGTGTGGATGTTTGGATGTTTAGATGTTTGGATGTTTGGATGTTTAGATGTTTGTATGTTTGGATGTTTGTTACTCAATCACGCCGCAACTACTGAACCGATTTGGCTGAAATTTTGAATGGAGATAGCTTATGCCCTGACTTAAAACATAGGCTACTTTTTATCCCGGAAAAGTATTCCTGTGGGACTAAAATAGATATAATCTTCCAAAAACGCCATAGAGGGCGCTGACTGTTCTTAGGTAAATCACGTTCGCATAACACATTATTGCAATAGTTTGCTGTGTTGCATGCATTGGCAACACATAGGCTACTTTTTATCCTGGAAAAAATGCACAGTTCCCATGGGATCTTGAAAAACCCGAAGTCTATATCTATAGCTATATGTAGATTATTATAGCGAACTTCCTTGATAGAAAGTATAAAGGTTAGAAAAGGGAGCGGGAACGGGAACCGGGAATCAACGATTCCCTCGGGATTTGTTCAAAACCGAAATTCACGCGAGCGAAGCTGCGGGCAGAAGCTATCACACATAATCACAATACCAATCCTACTAATCCTACTATAATATTATAAATGTGAAAGTGTGGATGTTTGGATGTTTAGATGTTTGGACGTTTGGATGTTTGTTACTCAATCACGCCGCAACTACTGAACCGATTTGGCTGAAATTTTGAATGGAGATAGCCTATGCCCTGACTTATAACATAGGGTACTTTTTATCCCGGAAAATAATTCCTGTGGGACTAAAATAGATATAGACTTCCAAAAACACGATAGATGGCGTTGACTGTTCTTAGGTAAATCACGCTCACATAGCACATTATTACAATAGTTGCATGCATCTGTATGCGTATGCACTTTTTATCCTGGAAAAATCTACAGTTCCCACGGGATTTTGATAAAAACGAAATATATATCTACAGCTATAGGTAGATTACTATAGCAAACTTCCTTGAAAGTAGGTATAAAGTTTGGAAAAGGGAGCGGGAACGGGAGCCGGAAATCCACGATTCCCTTGGGATTTGTGAAAAACCGAAATTCACGCGGGCGAAGCCGCGGGCAGAATCTAGTATTGATATAATATGATTCTTGATGATATAGGTACCTTCCTGCTTCAGTTATGAATCTTGTAGCCTTATACTTAAGTGAGAGGCAAGTCCTGGGTTTAAATCCCCGTAGAGGCAATTGTCGAGACTTTAACTATGCTACCTAGTTACAACCCTACCGGCAAAACGATTTGCACGTGTTTGGTTTTTGCTCATGCCAATATTCTACATGGAGACAGACCAGTCGCCAACGCTCGTAGAGAAAAACTTTGGTTCACCGTAAACACCGTAACCCACCGTAAACCGTAAAATTAACGCCAAAAAAAAAACGGGTTTGCACTCAACAATTTTTTCTCGAGGCTGCAGTATAATATTCTTCAAAGTACCTGGCCATATTCTTCAAAATCACTTCAGCCTTCTCAAACTGTCCCCTCGCCAACAACCATCGCGGGCTCTCAGGCATTGGCCAGATGTAAAGGAAGAAGCAGACAAACGGCAATGTCGTGGCTAAGGCCAGATGTCGCCAGTCTCTGACCAAGTAGACGACACCCGCTAACAGGATGAGGCCCAAGGAGTATGCGATGTTTGAGAGGATAGTGCACAGCGTTCTGCATTTTGGACCCACGAGCTCTATTGCTGAAATAAAATAAAAAATTAAACCTGAAGATCTAGATCCAACAACATGATAAATACAACTTCTTTTTGGAATATTTTGACAGGAAATACTTAAGCCGATTGTTAGCGATTATGCTCATACGTCAAGGCCGTACGTAGAGTTTAGTCCTTAAGCAGTTGAAACTGCTGGACAAGGATGGCAATTACGGATGATTTGAATAGCTGACATGTTATTTTCGACGAAGTTTAATATTTTTACGGAAAAATTTTAGAAAATCCAAGGACCACCACCACCACCACCACTACAACCATTGAAAGTCCCACTGCTGGGCACAGGCCTCCTCTCTCATAGGAGAAGGGGATTTAGAGCTTAGACCCGCTACGCTGCTCCAATGCGTGTTGGCGGGCTTTAACGACTATTGTCACATGATAGTGATAGTAACCGGGACCGACTGCATAACGTGGTCTCCGAGGCACGGGGGTAAAACACCGCCAGCTTCCAACTCCGGGCTGGCACTGAGAATTTCTCGACAGAAAACCCAACACCTAACAATTATTTGCCCGACCCGGGAATCGAACCCGGGACCATCCATCCAGAACATCCAAGGACACTCAAAAATAATTTCGCTTTCTTGTAGGTATGGAATATTTGAACGTCCATTGTTCGGGTCACTGCGTGTAACCGAACACCGCGTACTCAGCAGTTTACGCCACTGCCTCCTGCTCGCGAGTCGCGAGTGCGGTCGGTAAATTACAGTAGTTACAATTCGGACCATCCGCGCGGACAGTACTGCTATCGATATCAATATATTCTCTTTATATATCTTCTTTAATTATATATCTCTCTGGCCACGCCCCCTAAATATCAGAGAGAAAGTGAAAGGAGGGTAGATGACTAAGCGGGGATAGAATATAAGACCGCTCATTTGACACGTTTGTCACTTTGGAATCGTCCGTTGTGAAGTCGACATCCCCTGAAGATGCTCCGGTGTCGGAGCGAAACGATCGTCGAGTTAAATTTGTGGTGAATTTGTGTGGTGTTGTGCCTACTGTCACTGTTAGCGGATTATAGCAAAGTAATTTTGTGTTCATTGTATAATATCATGGAATTCCGCAAAGTAACGCCTGCTTCTATTCAACATTTATAATCAAATTTATCATTTATCAACACACCACAAAGACCTGCACCCCACATCTTTTGGTCCTTCGAGCCCTCCTTGACTACTGCCACTCTACTGCTAGATATGATTTTACAGCTATACTTCTGAACTAAGTACTTAGTAGCCAATTTTTTTGTCTAATCAACTAGTGCTTACCCAAAACATACGGTGTGGCCATAATAGCTGGAACAGTGAATCCAACACCGAACCGATAAATAACCCACACCAGATAATTCTGGGCGAATGCGGTCGCCACCCCGAACACGCACTCGATGGCGAGGTAGATGAAGAAGGAGGGCTTCCGGCCCAGCGTGTCCTGGAGATAGCCGAAGATGTAGTTGCCTATGATGCCGCCCACAGCCAGCAGCACCAGCCCGAGGGTCGGGTAGAAGTCCTTGTTGCATACCAGATCCCACTGTGAAATAATGTATCATACGACAAGTGTTTAGGGTGGGATCACATTGGGGCTCACCAGATTTAGGATTAGGTGGGTCAATCCTAAATGAAAGTGTTTGCGTACTAAGTATAATTAAGTATGTATATTTTTTTGGTATACGTAAATAACCCGATGTCCTGCGTCCCACGCATCCCGCGTGTCCCGTGGTTAGCTACGTTGTTGGGTCAGAAAATTAACAAAAAATATTCACACAAACTTTAGCATCCCGTTTCATCTTTTTAGGGATGGAACTTCCCTCCTATGCTCAATAAACTTACTGAAGGAATATACTTATTATTTAGGTCTGTTATCCAACTAGGTCTAGATTTCTAGTCTAAACGACTGTGCATGGCTTCAATCAGTCACGGTGCTATTTTATAGACCGTTTGAAGATAAAATTAATCTTCTTTTACTCGCTTACTTACCTCAGTAACAACGGTATTTTTGTAAATGCTCGTTTCGTAAACCCAACCATCAGTGCAGGGTATGGTCTCCGACTGCTGGTCCCGACTGTCTTCTATGTCGGTGTAGTTGCTCACGATCTCGGTGTAGTTCAGATTGTACATGGTACATTGGGAATACTCCAGCTGTTCGTTTCTTAGCTCTAATGGTATGCTGGAAAAAAATGTTTTGATTTTTGATTTTGTTAGTATAATTTAATTAATTTTATACAATAATAATACTTACGAAATAGTAAGTACCTAAGGAAACGTGGGACGAATTGAGGACATCTTCCTTTCTTGCTGTGTAAAGCAGAAAAATATAGGTAGGTATGTGACTGAACAAGGCGCGAGCACCTAAATATTATAAATGAAACCTGCAGCCTATCTTATGTTCCTAGCCTAGCTCTACATCGTCAAGCATCTCCAGCACCCTGCACCAATGTTGGACACCAGCCGCTATGAACAGCTGCGCGTACGCGTGTAAGCCGCAAGGAACCACCGCGGACAGCAGCACCAAATACCTAGATCACCAGCTTCTCGTCCACGTTCAAAGTTCAAACAAGGAGCGCGTAGTTAATATATTTTGAAACCTGCATCCTACCTTATGTTCCTAGCTAGCTCTACATCGTCAAGCGTCTCCAGCGCCGGCACCCTGCACCAGTGTTTGACATCGGCCGCCATGAACAGCTGCGCGTACGCGTGGAAGCCGCACGGGACCACCGCGGGCAGCAGCACCAAGTAGATCACCAGCTTCTGGTAGCGCCCGAACTCACCCACGTCCTCGAGGATCGCGTCGAAATCCATCGCGAGACCTGAAGAGTTCAGTGTGATCACACCGAGTTCCATCAGAGAATCGAACTCGAGAGATCTCGATCACCTTGGTTCAGGCAAATACATATCTATACTAATAAATAAAATTGAAGTGTCTGTCTGTAATATCGAAATAACTACCTCATTTTAAGCTCATATGGTTATTTGAACGCTATCATAACCGAATCACACGTTTTTTAAATTTTTGTCTGTCTGTCTGTCTGTCTGTTTGAACGGGCTAATCTTCGGAACGGCTGAACCGATTTTGACGGGACCTTCACATACAAGTAGAGAATTAACCAGGGAGTAACATAGGCTACTTTTTTAACCGACTTTCAAAAAAGGAGGAGTTGTGTTTTTCTACCGATATCTCCGAGATTTATGAACCGATTTGCGTAATTTTTTTTTAATTAATCGATAGAGAAGCATTGCGACCCTGTTCTAAAAAAATTTGGATTCCAACTCCTCAATCCTGATGCTGTAGGGGACCTGATCCCCAAAACTAAGTAATGGGTTTTAGAAACTTTCGGTTATTTAAATTGATATTGGGGGTACCAATTAAAGACTTTATCGTTGAATGAACTCGAGTAGGTACATATCCAACTCCTCAACCCTGATGCTGTAAGGAATTGTTTTCCGAAATCGTGGGGATCCCACGAGATTTTTCCGTTTTGGGGACGGGTTTCTACTTTCTAAAGATAAGCTACTTTTTGTTCTGGAAAATCAAAAGTTCCCACGGGATTTTTAAAAACCTAAATCCACACGGGCGAAGCCGTGGGCATCATCTAGTTTGAAAATAAAGTAAGTAAAGAAAAAGCGTTTATTAAAAGTTGGATCGCACATCGCTATACCTACCTTCAGGTAGCTCTTGTTGGATACCAAAATCAGCATTGATTCACATATTTTATAATGAACTAGGTAATTTGTATTTTCAGTATCAAAGATGCTACATCATTTATTGTTCTTTCACTTTCAGCATCAATTCACATTTTTAAATATTCAACATTTCAACTATTTTTTTTTTATTCAACTAAGTACAAGTTAGCCCTTGACTGCAATCTCACCTGATGGTAAGTAATGATGCAGTCTAAGATGGAAGCAAGCTAACTTGGAAGAAGTATGCATATACCTACCCCTGATCGGTTTCTACACGGCATCGTACCGGAACGCTAAATCGCTTGGCGGCACGGCTTTGCCGGTAGGGTGGTAACCAGCCACGGCTAAAGCCAGACCAGACCAGACCAGAGACAATTTAGAAATTATAAAATCACAAATTGCCCCTGCCGGGAATCGAACCCGGGAACTCCCACTTGTAACCACAGCGCTCACCACTGCGCCAGGGAGGTCGTCAACAGGTACTTAACTAAGTATATACATATAAAATGCACACTAAGTTGTGACTCTCGATTTTACTCGTTGAAGTGCCTACTGCCTAAGCATACCTACCTACCTAGCACGCCAACGTAAGGAAAAGCATGCCTTACGAATTTACGATGCGCATTTAAATGCGTTTAAAACCACTCAGCCAAATGTGAATCGATACTGTCAAATGTGATTTCTTTTCAGTCATAACGCGCGCATATAATTTATTAAATTAATAAATCAATCCTTACCAAGGAGCTGGGATGTAGTGCCGCGTTTTATCTGTGACCCTACTGGGCGAGACAGTCAAGTGTGCCTACTGGGCACAGTCCACGCGGGGCGGACAGGCGAACTGGCGAGTGTACCAATAAGCAGCTTGCCTATACTTGGGACCCTAAACGCTACCGGTTCTATGTACAGTGGGCTTTTTTTTTATTCATCTACAAGCCCTTGACTGCAATCTCACTTGGTACGTGACGATGCAGTCTGGTGGATGCGGACTATGTGGACGAGGTATGGCAGTCTTTGTTAAAGCCCTGACCCATTTTCTACACGACATCGTACCGGAACGCTAAATCGCTTGTCGGGACGACTTTGCCGGTAAGGTGGTAACTAACCACGGTTGAAGCCTCCAACCAGACGGCTTCTCGTTTTTAAAAATTCGTTGAATCCATAGATACTATAATAAGTGTTATGGTTAAATGCGAAAGTGTGTCTGTCTCTCAGTTAACTTTCACTGCTCAATCCTAAACGGACCGTTTGGTACAGAGGGTAGCTCTTGTGTGATGGATGTAGGATAGTTTTTATCCCGGAAAATCAGGGAGATCCCATGGGATAAATTTGAACTTGCCATTTTTTTGTAACTCGATCCATCCATTAGGCTGTATGCATCCACGTCTTAAAAGCTACGAACACTGAAGTCTTGATGAGCACGCGTCATCAAAAAGAGTTTTTCGTCTTCCTCAGACAGCTTCTTCCCACCACCCTTAGTGTAGGTATGTGGTCCTAACTCCTAGGAGGTTTTACTCCGAGATAAGCCCAACTGGCGTCGTATAAAATAAGGTTTATCGGTACGTTCGGAAATCCTGGATGGTCCTAATTAGTTGAGGCGATTTTGTGGATAGAAGCTTCACACAAATCGATCTCTTCCCCAGGCGATCGGGTCCATTTATTATGTGCTCCCGTTGAAGAAGTCCTTGGTTCGAACCCTGAACCTACTGCTATCTACTGAGGCAAAGGAGGCAGGAGGTGTTCAGCATACAAATTAGATTAGTGACAATTTTATCACACCCTCTCTCAACAGAGAGGATTACGTACTTACCCTATAGTATAGCACCAAAATATGACCCTGTAGGATAAATTCGTCAAATGAACTCCATTGTTATTAAGAATTAAAATGGCCCATCAGGAAAAGGAAATCAATTCAGTTAAGTAGGTAGGTACACCTTTTTTTAAATTTCACAGGATTAAAGCTAAAGAAATAAAAACTTCACCCAATATACATGATGGGATGCTCTGGTACAATTATCTCATTCGTAGAGCGCAGTCAATTCGATTAGCGGTATAATTGGAGCGGCGAAAGGACGGCTGCTGACCGACAAATCAAGGTCGGAGTTGATCAACTAATAGACAACGTCCATTGACGATTCGTTGGGTAACATGGCGTGGGAAAAAGAGATGGAATGGGGCAGTGGAATGCGTACAACGCTGGGACAGTAATAGAGCGATGGGTAAACGCTGCCAAGGCTCTGTCATGGTCAGTTGGGGAATTGTATGGATAAATAATTCTTCAGACCGAACCTCAGCCGTGGCAGCAAGTCTCAACTGAGAACCAGGTAATACAGAGATATTATAGTGCTCTAGGAGATGCGCAAAATCCTCAAAAGCCTTATTCCCCCACTCACTCTATAATCAGATGGGAAGGCAACCGAAACCTAACAAGAGGGAAATCAGGAGCAGAACCAACGACTTTAAGTGCTTTCCGAGGTACGTATAGATAGTTTAATTATGATCTGTAATAACTGGTGAACGGGTGGTGAAATACCAAACATCACTTATGGCGGCGTTGATTCCATTTAAGTGAGGGAAGAAGCGAGGCAATGGAATTGCCTGTATTGATCTGTTCTTCATTTAAGCGATCGTGTATCTTTTATCCGATTTAGCTGAAAAGCATAGCTGATATCTTGAATCTGAAGATGGTTTGTGGATACTTTTCATCCCGGAAAATAAAATTCGAGGGGGATCATCTATTAATAATAAACCACAATAAATAATAAATTATCATACAAAATAAGCTGATTCTTGCGCCAATTCAAAGTGTGCCGCACCGAAGGTATATAGGAGTTGAAGGAAATAAGTATTAACCCTCTATTGCATGAATTATGAAGGAGATGAAATAAAATTTTTTTAATAGTGAAAACATCTTTCATATGGCCTTACTAAGCAGTCTTAATTAGCAAAATAAAAAAAAGTTATTTATTTTAGAAATTGCTATACGAAGCCATATATGGCTTCATATGCATTCTAGTAAAATCATATAAGATCCATATTTGGCTTCGTATGCATTTAGTGAAAAACAAAATTATGCATTATGAAAATCTGTGAAGCAGTTTCTTTTGTCATTGTAGCATAAATAAACTTGACATTTTTCACACTTTCTGAATTAACGAAATTTCGTACAATTCTGGTATATTTGACGATTTTTTGCCCACTTAGGAAAATGAGCCAAGTTATAACAACGAACAGTAGGTATCTAAAGGCAGATCTTGATGCCTAGTTGGCACTTTTCGTGCCTTTTTACAAGGTATCGGTGAATCAGGTAAGCTGGATGGAGTGTCAATTCAGCTTGAGGTTGATGTTCCCATAATGCTACGTGGACGGCCACGTTTTCTGGCAGTAACATCTGGTGGAGTATTGAATTGCCATGATGGTGTATCGGCTTGACTTGTGGACGGTGTTCTGAGAATACTAGCTGGACGACCACGTTTTCTAGCCATAGTCAAATGGAATATTCAAATAGGAACATAGTAAAAAAAGCCCAGTAGTACCATAAAAGCGAGCAGGATCCATTTCTGCAAACAAAAGAAAGCAAGCGTGAATGCATACGAAGCCATATTTGATCGATAGTACTTTGACGGGAATGCATACGAAGCCAAATATGGTAAATAAATAAATAGGCTAAAAAATAAAGAAAATCAAGAAAAATCACAATAAACGCAACAAACCCACATTCTTAGATATTCAGAGAGCAAATATAAAAAATATCAGATTTTTCACTTACCGTTTTAAATATTTTTTCAAGCGATGAAATTTGTACAAAGTTTAATCACACCACACGCGTCAAACAGTCTCCACATAACATCAAATAGATTGACAGTTGACTCATACCATAGGCAGCAAAAAATGCGAATCGTTACAGGAAGCCTTGCTTAATAAGATTTTAAGTTTGGTTATTAAAAAATAATATTTCTGTAAACTAAAAAACTAATTTAAAATTTTTGAATCCATATTTGGATTCCTATGCGGTAAAGGGTTAAAGGTCAGTAGGAACTGAACTTGATATTTCCCAATATACCGTACCTCCACTCTCACTTTTTTTAGCTGTCAGCGCCAAAATGGCGGTAATTAAATTGCCAAAATGCCAAATTGCCAGTCACTAGCCATTAGCCAGTCTAACGTACCAGCCAATGATTATTAGTTTTTGATGTAATTATTCTCGATTTCGATCACTAACAAATTGGCCAAAGTTTGAGACAAAGAACTTGATAGAAATGGACGCTGCAGTAATCTAAGGAGAGAAGTATTAGTTCACTATCGGGCCGCGGGCGACCAAAACCTTTGACAAAGCTATAAAGGAAGATAAGGGACAAAGGGATCATCATCATCATCATGATCAACCCATTACCGGCTCACTACAGAGCACCGGTCTCCTCTCAGAGTGAGAAGGGTTTTGGCCATAGTCTACCACGCTGGCCAAGCGGATTGGCAGACTTCACACACCTTTGAGAACGTTATGGAGAACTCTCAGGCATGCAGATTTCCTCACGATGTTTTCCTTCACCGTTAAAGCAAGTGACATTTAAATACTTAAAACGCACATAACTCCGAAAAGTTAGAGGTCCGGGATCGAACCCACGACCTCCGATTAGAAGTCGGTTGTCCTAACCACTAGGCTATCACAGCTATTCAATATCAGACAAAGGGATAATAAATTGAAAATCATGAAATTTTTGTAAATTATTATTGTAAAAATACAAAATTATTACAAGGGTACCTAAACAAGAACCATGAAAGTATTACTAAGTAGGTACAATACTGAGTCTCTACTGATAACTGAATATCTAGGTAGAATTGTCTTAACACAGAAGAAAACCGAGTATCATAAGCCTATGGCATTTACTATGTAGGTACCAAAACCAAGGTAGTTTTACACATCATGATACTAAGTAGAGATCGACCAGAATCTCATGAAAAATAGGGAAATGAAATTCCAAGGCTAGCAACACTACGGCTGCCTTAGCGATAAACAAAGTAACTGAAATTTTTTGTGAAATTGACTTTTTGCATTAACAAAAGTTTTATGTCGAGTAGTTTTTTACCACAGTTTAATATTTCAAATAACTTGAACCGTTTACTGAAATTTAAATTGCCCAAAGTAACTGCACTCACTAACCCGGAATATAAATGCAAAAACCTAGTAAACTACAAGCACAACACAAAAACAAAGTAATTGGATGTTGATTACTGTGTTTTTGTATTTAAAATGCAGTTGCTTGATTTTTCGTTTCGTGAAACGATCCCAGGTATAGTCTGTTCGTTTTCTTAAGGTCGCCTTTTGTGTCTTGCCGCCTCCGCCGCGCGGTGTTTTGCCAAAGCCACCGCCGTGACTTCAAAGCATGCCGCGCGGCGTGTACAGGCACAAGGGGGTTTGGCGTTTTATTCCTACTCATATTTTTTCATTAAAATTCTCTTTCCTTTTTATATTTTTTTAAATTCGTATTTTATTACAATATAACCATAAACATAAAATATAATATTCTCATGAACACGGGTCTTCTCTCAAAATGAGAAGGATTTTAACCATAGTCTACCACGCTGGCCAAGTGCGGATTGGCAGACTATTCGGAGATTCTGTTAGAATAGAAAAAAAATTACAAACAGAAAAAAAGTTATAAAAATAAAAGCAGAATACTAAGCCCTCATTCGCATTAGCGGTTGCGGTAGCGGTGCGGCTAGCTGCTTTTATATTTTTATATGCAACCGCTACCGCAACCGCTAATGCGTACGAGCGCTTAGTGCGTACAAAATGAGCGGTTGCATATAAAAATATAAAAAGCGGCTAGCCGCACCTCTACCGCAACCGCTAATGCGTATGAGGGCTAAGAGCACCTGCGCCTGTACCGACACTAAGTTACCGAACAAACTATAAGGTGTTCTGAATGTAATTACTTTGTCTATCACTAAGGCAGCTGAGTTAACCTAGTGTTGCTTACTACAAAATTTAATTTCCCTATTTTTCATGAGATTCTGGTCGATCTATATACTCCTATATCATAAACAGAAGATTTTCAGAATCTGGGTTCAAATATTACAGTCTTCTACAAAAGTAGTTAGGCGATCATGTCACACAACTAAAAATAAAAAATAAAAAGTCAATAGGTACAATTTATTAAGAACAAACAAAAACACAGTCAAGACAAGTCATTGCCAAAAAGGCCGCCATGTTGTTGCGCTTATAATTTGCAACATCATTTCGCATTCTACCTCGTAAAAAGGACCTTTTCATGAGAAATAAAGAAAATATATTTACTATTCCTTGAACATTTAAAAATACTGTACAAATACCTGGCCCAGGCTCTATATTTTGAAACAACCCCTTTATATACATTACAATAATAATATTATAATTATGTAAACCCTTAAACTAACAAAAATTAAATAATGAGTGTGTTGTATACTCTAATGAACTTTGCGGTACCCGGTGCGTGACACAATATACCGGTGTGTGACACAATATACCGGTGTTTGACACAATTTACCGGTGTGTGACGCAATATACCGGTGTGTGACACAATATACCGGTGTGTGACACAATATACCGGTGTGTGACACAATATACCGGTGTGTGACACAATATACCGGTGTGTGATACAATATACCAGAGTGACAGAATATACCGGTGTGTAACACAATATACCGGTGTATGACACAATTTACCGGTGTGTGACACAATATACCGGTGTGTGATACAATATACCGGTGTTTGATACAATATACCAGAGTGACAGAATATACCGGTGTGTAACACAATATACCGGTGTATGGCACAATATACCGGTGACGCAATATACCGGTGTGTGACACAATGTACCGGTGCGTTCTACGTCTCCTTGTCGTCGCGGGTCCTGTGGCACATGGTGCGGAACCAGTCCGGGTCGTTCCGCGCCGCGCTCTCGGGCCGGCCGTCGCGGCGCCGGTAGTGGAACTCGGAGACGCCGCGGCCGCGCACGCCGTTCACGCGGAACGCGCAGAACCGCTCCACCATGCGCGCCTCCCACTCCGCCGACACGTAGTGCACGGACTCGTGCTCCACCAGCACCTGGACACGGTCACGAGTTAGCCCCTGACTGCGATCGCACCTGATCGTACATAAGTGACGATGCAGTTTAAGATGAAAACGACCTAATCTAAAGGTGTGCCAGAGCCCATCATACCCCTGGTCGGGGTCAGGGAGGTCGTCGTGATGCAATTCAAAGGTGTCACGTTCGATCTAGGACGTAGCGAAGGTGGGACAAGGGGAGAGCGCTTGCCCCACTCTAATGTAGTAATGAACACTCAAAATTACCATACCTAATTTTAAATTTCCGTTTTGTCTCTGCACCATAATTGACCAAACCTATGATCCACCCGTGTTCCTCTTTCCCTCCAACCAACCACACCCGCCTCCATACTGTAACGTTGTACGTTAACTTTTGCTAATTATTTGTAAAAGGCGCACGAAGCGGCTCTTTAGTAGTACCTAAGTACCTAGAACTCGTTTCGCGGCGGGCGTCGCGGCGCGGGGCGTCGGGACGCGGGGGCGCCGCGACGCGATGTCGTCACTCACTGACATTGAGACGATCGCTTGAGCCGAACACATACGAACGGTCTCGCTAGTAAAATTTAAAATCGAATTCAAACGGACACCTTGTCTCATACGTACATATTGGCAAATTGTAACTTAAAATTGGCGAATCTTAAAACTAGTGCTTCAATCTAAATCGGATACAAAACCCGCTGGGGTTCTGAGGATAGCTTCTGAGGATAGCTTCTGAGGACAGTTTTCAAGATCGTTTCTGAAGATCGGTTTTCAAGATCGTTCTGTGGAAGACCTACTCTTAAAAGCCGCCTACGGCTGGGTCCGCCGCCTGAAAGCAGCTGGACGAGACGCTGGGTCAGAGCACCGCCGGTACCGCCGACTTCCTCGCGGCGACCGCTGGGTCGTGCAGGATTCTCACCTGGGCTGGAGACCGTAGCCCTACAGCCAGCAGCGTCCATTCTCAGGCCGGTGACCATTTCTCCTTCCTATTGTAAACGGTGTGGAGCGGTGGAGAAGACATTAAAGGCTTCGATCCACGACCCTAGCCTTTCATTTCACTACCTACTACCCTACCTGTGAGCTCACCAGCTCACAATACTGCACAATACTATCTCAGTGACCCTCACCTGAACGGTGTACACCACATCGCCGGCCTGCAGCCTGAAGGCGTAGTCCCTGGGAGCACTGCCGCCCTCCCCGTGCTGGTACAGCTGCAGGTCCACCCACTGCACTGCCAGCACCTCGCCGCTCGGCAGACCAACCACACCCGCCTCCATACTGCACAATACGTCCGATCTCAGTGACCCTCACCTGAACGGTGTACACCACATCGCCGGCCTGCAGCCTGAAGGCGTAGTCCCTGGGAGCACTGCCGCCCTCCCCGTGCTGGTACAGCTGCAGGTCCACCCACTGCACTGCCAGCACCTCGCCGCTCGGCAGACCAACCACACCCGCCTCCATACTGCACAATACGTCCGATCTCAGTGACCCTCACCTGAACGGTGTACACCACATCGCCGGCCTGCAGCCTGAAGGCGTAGTCCCTGGGAGCACTGCCGCCCTCCCCGTGCTGGTACAGCTGCAGGTCCACCCACTGCACTGCCAGCACCTCGCCGCTCGGCAGACCCACCACACCCGCCTCCATACTGCACAATACGTCCGATCTCAGTGACCCTCACCTGAACGGTGTACACCACATCGCCGGCCTGCAGCCTGAAGGCGTAGTCCCTGGGAGCACTGCCGCCCTCCCCGTGCTGGTACAGCTGCAGGTCCACCCACTGCACTGCCAGCACCTCGCCGCTCGGCAGACCCACCACACCCGCCTCCATACTGCACAATACGTCCGATCTCAGTGACCCTCACCTGAACGGTGTACACCACATCGCCGGCCTGCAGCCTGAAGGCGTAGTCCCTGGGAGCACTGCCGCCCTCCCCGTGCTGGTACAGCTGCAGGTCCACCCACTGCACTGCCAGCACCTCGCCGCTCGGCAGACCCACCACACCCGCCTCCATACTGCACAATACGTCCGATCTCAGTGACCCTCACCTGAACGGTGTACACCACATCGCCGGCCTGCAGCCTGAAGGCGTAGTCCCTGGGAGCACTGCCGCCCTCCCCGTGCTGGTACAGCTGCAGGTCCACCCACTGCACTGCCAGCACCTCGCCGCTCGGCAGACCCACCACACCCGCCTCCATACTGCACAATACGTCCGATCTCAGTGACCCTCACCTGAACGGTGTACACCACATCGCCGGCCTGCAGCCTGAAGGCGTAGTCCCTGGGAGCACTGCCGCCCTCCCCGTGCTGGTACAGCTGCAGGTCCACCCACTGCACTGCCAGCACCTCGCCGCTCGGCAGACCCACCACACCCGCCTCCATACTGCACAATACGTCCGATCTCAGTGACCCTCACCTGAACGGTGTACACCACATCGCCGGCCTACAGCCTGAAGGCGTAGTCCCTGGGAGCACTGCCGCCCTCCCCGTGCTGGTACAGCTGCAGGTCCACCCACTGCACTGCCAGCACCTCGCCGCTCGGCAGACCCACCACACCCGCCTCCATACTGCACAATACGTCCGATCTCAGTGACCCTCACCTGAACGGTGTACACCACATCGCCGGCCTACAGCCTGAAGGCGTAGTCCCTGGGAGCACTGCCGCCCTCCCCGTGCTGGTACAGCTGCAGGTCCACCCACTACACTGCCAGCACCTCGCCGCTCGGCAGACCCACCACACCCGCCTCCATACTGCACAATACGTCCGATCTCAGTGACCCTCACCTGAACGGTGTACACCACATCGCCGGCCTACAGCCTGAAGGCGTAGTCCCTGGGAGCACTGCCGCCCTCCCCGTGCTGGTACAGCTGCAGGTCCACCCACTGCACTGCCAGCACCTCGCCGCTCGGCAGACCCACCACACCCGCCTCCATACTGCACAATACGTCCGATCTCAGTGACCCTCACCTGAACGGTGTACACCACATCGCCGGCCTACAGCCTGAAGGCGTAGTCCCTGGGAGCACTGCCGCCCTCCCCGTGCTGGTACAGCTGCAGGTCCACCCACTGCACTGCCAGCACCTCGCCGCTCGGCAGACCCACCACACCCGCCTCCATACTGCACAATACGTCCGATCTCAGTGACCCTCACCTGAACGGTGTACACCACATCGCCGGCCTGCAGCCTGAAGGCGTAGTCCCTGGGAGCACTGCCGCCCTCCCCGTGCTGGTACAGCTGCAGGTCCACCCACTGCACTGCCAGCACCTCGCCGCTCGGCAGACCCACCACACCCGCCTCCATACTGCACAATACGTCCGATCTCAGTGACCCTCACCTGAACGGTGTACACCACATCGCCGGCCTGCAGCCTGAAGGCGTAGTCCCTGGGAGCACTGCCGCCCTCCCCGTGCTGGTACAGCTGCAGGTCCACCCACTGCACTGCCAGCACCTCGCCGCTCGGCAGACCCACCACACCCGCCTCCATACTGCACAATACGTCCGATCTCAGTGACCCTCACCTGAACGGTGTACACCACATCGCCGGCCTGCAGCCTGAAGGCGTAGTCCCTGGGAGCACTGCCGCCCTCCCCGTGCTGGTACAGCTGCAGGTCCACCCACTGCACTGCCAGCACCTCGCCGCTCGGCAGACCCACCACACCCGCCTCCATACTGCACAATACGTCCGATCTCAGTGACCCTCACCTGAACGGTGTACACCACATCGCCGGCCTGCAGCCTGAAGGCGTAGTCCCTGGGAGCACTGCCGCCCTCCCCGTGCTGGTACAGCTGCAGGTCCACCCACTACACTGCCAGCACCTCGCCGCTCGGCAGACCCACCACACCCGCCTCCATACTGCACAATACGTCCGATCTCAGTGACCCTCACCTGAACGGTGTACACCACATCGCCGGCCTGCAGCCTGAAGGCGTAGTCCCTGGGAGCACTGCCGCCCTCCCCGTGCTGGTACAGCTGCAGGTCCACCCACTGCACTGCCAGCACCTCGCCGCTCGGCAGACCCACCACACCCGCCTCCATACTGCACAATACGTCCGATCTCAGTGACCCTCACCTGAACGGTGTACACCACATCGCCGGCCTGCAGCCTGAAGGCGTAGTCCCTGGGAGCACTGCCGCCCTCCCCGTGCTGGTACAGCTGCAGGTCCACCCACTGCACTGCCAGCACCTCGCCGCTCGGCAGACCCACCACACCCGCCTCCATACTGCACAATACGTCCGATCTCAGTGACCCTCACCTGAACGGTGTACACCACATCGCCGGCCTGCAGCCTGAAGGCGTAGTCCCTGGGAGCACTGCCGCCCTCCCCGTGCTGGTACAGCTGCAGGTCCACCCACTGCACTGCCAGCACCTCGCCGCTCGGCAGACCCACCACACCCGCCTCCATACTGCACAATACGTCCGATCTCAGTGACCCTCACCTGAACGGTGTACACCACATCGCCGGCCTGCAGCCTGAAGGCGTAGTCCCTGGGAGCACTGCCGCCCTCCCCGTGCTGGTACAGCTGCAGGTCCACCCACTACACTGCCAGCACCTCGCCGCTCGGCAGACCCACCACACCCGCCTCCATACTGCACAATACGTCCGATCTCAGTGACCCTCACCTGAACGGTGTACACCACATCGCCGGCCTGCAGCCTGAAGGCGTAGTCCCTGGGAGCACTGCCGCCCTCCCCGTGCTGGTACAGCTGCAGGTCCACCCACTGCACTGCCAGCACCTCGCCGCTCGGCAGACCCACCACACCCGCCTCCATACTGCACAATACGTCCGATCTCAGTGACCCTCACCTGAACGGTGTACACCACATCGCCGGCCTGCAGCCTGAAGGCGTAGTCCCTGGGAGCACTGCCGCCCTCCCCGTGCTGGTACAGCTGCAGGTCCACCCACTGCACTGCCAGCACCTCGCCGCTCGGCAGACCCACCACACCCGCCTCCATACTGCACAATACGTCCGATCTCAGTGACCCTCACCTGAACGGTGTACACCACATCGCCGGCCTGCAGCCTGAAGGCGTAGTCCCTGGGAGCACTGCCGCCCTCCCCGTGCTGGTACAGCTGCAGGTCCACCCACTACACTGCCAGCACCTCGCCGCTCGGCAGACCCACCACACCCGCCTCCATACTGCACAATACGTCCGATCTCAGTGACCCTCACCTGAACGGTGTACACCACATCGCCGGCCTGCAGCCTGAAGGCGTAGTCCCTGGGAGCACTGCCGCCCTCCCCGTGCTGGTACAGCTGCAGGTCCACCCACTACACTGCCAGCACCTCGCCGCTCGGCAGACCCACCACACCCGCCTCCATACTGCACAATACGTCCGATCTCAGTGACCCTCACCTGAACGGTGTACACCACATCGCCGGCCTGCAGCCTGAAGGCGTAGTCCCTGGAAGCACTGCCGCCCTCCCCGTGCTGGTACAGCTGCAGGTCCACCCACTACACTGCCAGCACCTCGCCGCTCGGCAGACCCACCACACCCGCCTCCATACTGCACAATACGTCCGATCTCAGTGACCCTCACCTGAACGGTGTACACCACATCGCCGGCCTGCAGCCTGAAGGCGTAGTCCCTGGGAGCACTGCCGCCCTCCCCGTGCTGGTACAGCTGCAGGTCCACCCACTGCACTGCCAGCACCTCGCCGCTCGGCAGACCCACCACACCCGCCTCCATACTGCACAATACGTCCGATCTCAGTGACCCTCACCTGAACGGTGTACACCACATCGCCGGCCTGCAGCCTGAAGGCGTAGTCCCTGGGAGCACTGCCGCCCTCCCCGTGCTGGTACAGCTGCAGGTCCACCCACTGCACTGCCAGCACCTCGCCGCTCGGCAGACCCACCACACCCGCCTCCATACTGCACAATACGTCCGATCTCAGTGACCCTCACCTGAACGGTGTACACCACATCGCCGGCCTGCAGCCTGAAGGCGTAGTCCCTGGGAGCACTGCCGCCCTCCCCGTGCTGGTACAGCTGCAGGTCCACCCACTGCACTGCCAGCACCTCGCCGCTCGGCAGACCCACCACACCCGCCTCCATACTGCACAATACGTCCGATCTCAGTGACCCTCACCTGAACGGTGTACACCACATCGCCGGCCTGCAGCCTGAAGGCGTAGTCCCTGGGAGCACTGCCGCCCTCCCCGTGCTGGTACAGCTGCAGGTCCACCCACTGCACTGCCAGCACCTCGCCGCTCGGCAGACCCACCACACCCGCCTCCATACTGCACAATACGTCCGATCTCAGTGACCCTCACCTGAACGGTGTACACCACATCGCCGGCCTGCAGCCTGAAGGCGTAGTCCCTGGGAGCACTGCCGCCCTCCCCGTGCTGGTACAGCTGCAGGTCCACCCACTGCACTGCCAGCACCTCGCCGCTCGGCAGACCCACCACACCCGCCTCCATACTGCACAATATGCATAGAATTCAGATCATCTATCCAGTTACCGAATTGGAACACTAACTCAACTGGGACCTAGTCTGGACCTTTATCTGTTTTACCATCTATCTCCAAAAAATTATCTGGATTTCCATTGAAATTATCAACTTAACTACAGATAGGTCCTCTGGACCTTTATCTGTTTTACCATCTATTTCCAAAGAAAATCTGGATTTTCACTGAAATTATCACATAAAAATTAGGTGAAATCGTGGAAATATCAATAGTAACGAGCAAGTAACCTGGTGGCGGTGGAAGGTTGGCAGATCACCCCGACGCTGAGGCTGGTGCCGTCTTCCAGGAATATGTGATGGAACGCGTACCGGTGCATCAGACTCCAATCCCGGATTTGACCTGGAAACAACATGTCCGATAAACTCGACGCATCTTTCACAAAAGCCAAGAAAATTCACAAAACATAGTGTAGGTACCAAGAAGGACGTATGCAAGGTCTACAACAGTTTAACCATAGAACATTCAGACAAAAATTGATTGTGTTATTGGAAATCTGGGCAATTGTAGTAGGCAAAGATTAAAGTAGACATGCGTTTAACGCTTGTCAAATTGTTTTGTGGTATCTAATACCGTAAGGGTCCATGCAGATTACAGATCAAAGATATTAAACTATTGTATGATTTGTATGGATGCAAACCGACTTCGAAACTGCATTTTGGATGTGGTCTTAGTGCAATTAAACTCACCAAAGCTGTGATCCCTAAAGGAAGGCAGTATATATTCGTAGGATTCGTCCCCAATCTTGAACTTGCAGTTTAAAGCTCCGAACTGTTCGTAATGAGATTGGTGGGCTCTGAAAAACATTTATACATACATACTTACAACGTTGTGCATTGTTCGAAAATAATTTGTCCAAAACGAAAACCTAATTCAGCAAAATTTTTAAACCATGTTAGATAATATTATTATGCCAAAAATGTAATACATAATGGGATACGAAAAAAATTACGCCCTAGGTTAAAAATTAGCTTTCCTCGGGCACTTATGATTACAGTCCCTAAAATTATCAACTCCACTCCTGGCAACGATGGGCCAAATGATGGCGGGCAGCTATAGATCGCAGTCGGAGTCAAAGTGTATCTGATAGAAGTGGTCAGAGGAGACCGCATCGATGACAGTTCAGCGATAGTCCTACTGAAGGAAGCTGGAAGATATATAGATACTCACGTCTTCAATGTCACACCTTCAAAGTACTGGCGACTCCACTTTTCCCGCGCGATGGAGCTTTGATCACATAAGACATATTATGTAATCAAAGTTTAAAACCTAGTAAAGTGGTTAGAAGGTAGAGATCTTCAGTATAGGTAAAGGCCTGCGGCCTGTGGGTCTCTAACCCGCAGGCCGCACATTGATAACCAGTTCAGCAATAGTTCTACTGAAGGTACTACTCCTCAAAGTACTAGCGACTCCCTTCACTTCTCGCGGGTGATGGAGCGGATGATAGCGGGCAGTTATAGATCGCAGTCCGAAGTCAAAGTTTACCAAATAAAAGTAGTCAGAGAGACCATACTGATGGAAGCTGGAAGGTACTCACGTCTTCGGCCCTTCAAAGTACTAGCGACTCCACTTCTCGCGGGCGATTGAGCCGATGATGGCGGGCAGTTATAGATCGCAGTCAAAAGTCAAAGTTTACCAAATAAAAGTAGTCAGAGAGACCATACTGATGGAAGCTGGAAGGTACTCACGTCTTCAGCCCTTCAAAGTACTGGCGGCTCCACTTCTCCCTGGCGATGGAGCGGATGACGGCAGGCGGGTGCAGGTCGCAGTCGTAATCAAAATACTTGCTGGTCGCGTTCCACTCGCCGTTGAACTCCACGTCTACCACCTTGCTTGGATCGTTTTGATACCTGAACATTATTAAAATGGACACTTTCTATAAAGAACGGCGCTGTTGGCACTTTAATTCCCTCATCATCATTTAAAATTTCTTCCCAGGTTATATAGGTTTTCCTTCGCCAAACAGAGTGTGATTTTATAGAAAAATCAGGGGTATCTGATCAGGATTACAACCCCTCAACTGGTAAGGAATTGAAGATCACAACGTACTTGAAACCTCAAATGCCATGGCTTTTTTTACGATAAAAAAGTCTCCTTCAAGATGCCCAATATCCTGAAGGAAAGATTTGAGATTTCTAAATATTAGCAGGCTGGTTAATTTAAATATTATCTGCTAGATACCTACACACCGACATCCTACTTTAATAACTGATGGGTCAGATGGGTGGTATGGGCTTAGAACAATAAACAGACTCCATTAAATATCAAGAACAATCTTAATCTCAAGAATAGGAAGAAGTTAACATTTCTCGTACCACATCTGTCCCCTGTAGGAGATGGTCCATTTCTTCATGGGCTCGACGGGGGTCATCTTAATGCCCTCAGCCCCGAATTCACCGATGGGAGCTCCAAACAACACTGTGTCTGGAATCTTCTTACTGCACAGGAGGCCTTTGTCTGGTAACTGGAAAAAAAGATTTTAATTATCGAGCTTTCTACTCGAACTTAGTGGATGATAGAGCTATCTCGCAGCTCTGAATGACTAATATAATTCAATTAGAAATGAGGATATCTAATTCTATGGATCTCATTAGAAATTAGGAGATCTACTTCTATGGATCTCATTAGAAGAATGAGGAGATTTATAGTCCTACAAACTATCAGATAGTTTGTAGGACCCGGTGGAATGAATGACGCTACTGTGAAATTGATAACATAATATGCGGTGAGTGACGCTGTCACCGGGTCAGATATGTTTGTAGGACTAAGACAAAGTAGGTATCTCTCTTCTTCCTAAAACAAAGTATCTCTCTTCTTCTTCTTCCGAGATACTTAATCTTAGTTGTAGAACTATATCTCTATGGATCTCGACATTTCTGAACCAGAGTCACCGACTTATATCAACGAGCTGCGAAAGAGAAACTGACGTGGCAATGGGCGGGGCACTAAGTTCTATTAACCGATAGACATGGAGTCTCAAGGTGGGGGGTCTGCCAACTTCGCCTACCGGTGCAAAATGTTGGCCGCTGTGTTCCCTCGAAACTACACAATATCGGACACATCAAGAGGAGGGCAAGTAAATTCCTCCCTAATAAATTAGAAGTGGCAACCGCAGGTACCTATTTCATTTTCTGGTGAGGCATTACATATATTTACCCGACTACGGCAAAACCAAAAGGAAGGGTTATGATGATTTTAGCAGTCAATGTATGTGTGTGGTGTGGCCGATTATTGTATGAGATTCTGTGTTACACCGTAGCGCCTAAATTACCGATTTTGATGAATGAGGTGTCAATTGATTCTGTTATAGGGTGGACGCTCCTTAGGCCGGCACCCCCCTTAAGTCGGCACTTCGTTATATTTCTGTCGATATTATCGTTTTGGTGTCATTTAATCGCAATGGGTATTTTTTTTATTTAGTATTGTTCCAATGGGGAAATAGTTCTAAAATAAGGCAGAACTTTTTTGCACCCCTTTCCCTCAATTTTCGCTTAGAACGAGCGCGAGTGCGTAAATCGCTGAATTTCTTACAAAATTGCTACTTTCCGAGCGTCGTTTGGTAAGAAATAAATTACGTATTATAATATTTAAGACTTGTTGTTGCGATTTAATTTGTTTTGCGTAATATTTGACATCGTGTTATAGTGATTTAACTCAATTATTTTGCGTAGTTACAGAAAAAACAGGGGTGCCGGGCTAAGGAAAACCAGTAGTATGAGGTGCCTGAGATCGGCAGGGGGTGCCGACTTAAGAATTTGGGTTATTCCTAAGGTCGGCCCTATTGAATAAACTTAATATTATATATATAAAAATTGTCTGATTGTTTGTCAAGGTTGTTAAAAAAAATTATATATCTATTTCTTCAAAAATTTATTAATTTCGAAAAAGTGTATTTTTTTTTTTGGCGGGAAAATGAAATAAAATGAAAACGAGGAAAGAGTTACTATAAATATTAAAAAAAACATAAATTGTAGCGGACAATATCGGGGGTAAAAGCTAATTTTCTAATAAAAAAATGAGGGCCGACTTTGAGAACACAAATGCCGGAGAGAGGGACAAAGGTGCCGAGCTTACGCAAATCAGTACTTTTTTTTAAAATAAATTAAAAAAAATACTTCTTTATGCAAAAAGCGGGTATTAAAAATTTATTCTAAAAGTCAAAAGCATGAAGTATTAGAAGAAAAAAACATTGTACTGAAATTGCTTCGTTTGACACGTCTACGAATTTTTAAACATGACACGACGCTTAAAGTGCCGACTTATAGAACATTCACCCTAGTCCCGGGTTACATACGCTACATTTTACATACGAAAATAATCTAGAAGCGACGTCCGAGGGGTGAAAGTAAAATATTATTTAGTTTCGGATAGACATAATAGATGGCGCCACTTGCTACTTGCCTCGCGCTTTCTGTACACTAAATTATTATTAAATTAAATTACTAAGCGTAGTCGCGTTTTAGTTTACGAACTTTATGTTTTGTTCTTTTTGAAACTATTTTTTTAACGTCCGACAGCATATCTAATACAGTATTGGTCCAAGTGTTACCATCTAAAAGTAACATAATTACCCCTATATAGAAGAGGCCATTGCACATGCCCATGGGGCGTCGCTCGCAGCCCGCTATCACGTACACCCCCTTGTTCTTATCAGCTGCCTCCTTCGCCGATATGAAGAACACCGCGTCGAATGCCTTGAAAAATACAAAGCTATACAAATAAATATATAATAATTGTCTATACAAATAAATAAATTATAATAGTGTGTCTGTCATTTCAAAATAACTGCCTTTTGTCATTATCATATGATTAAGTATTTGAACGACAGCATGATTCAACGTTTTTCAAATTATTGTCCATCTGTCCGCCTTATAACCCCCGGCACGTAAGTCGAGCGGTGACCTTCAAGTGCACGCAGTCGTACGAGTGAGCCGGACACAATACGATTGGAGAGCCAATCAGCGCTTACGAGGGATCCGCGAGAGCTAATCAGTGCTTACGAACGATTCCCACGCCCTCCCCGCGACCCCCTCACACCGCGAGGCGAGATACCTCATTTTCGACTTCTTGAAGGTCACCGGTCGACTTATTTGCCGTGACTTGTATCTTATTTAGTCTGGGGCTTATCTTTGGAATGGCAGAACCGATTTTGACGAGACTTTCACAGGCAAATAGAGGACTAAACAAATAGTGATCTAGACTTATTCTTATCCCGGAAATATTAGGGGAACCTGCGTAATTAAATAAAAACTGTTGATATTAGCGTTAACATATTTTTACCTAGGTAGGTACACGGGCTAACCGCGTAACGATTTTGATAAAATTTAGCACAGAGTATGTTGGAGTTGGAGATGGACATAGGTTTATTATTAAGCTAACATAAGACTACAGCTGGTAGGTACTTAACTAATATTATTAATTAATCTTCCAGCTTTATAAATTATTTAATTAATCTTTCATCATGATCAACCCATTACCGGCTCACTACAGAGCACGGGTCTCCTCTCAGAGTGAGAAGGGTTTTGGCCATAGTCTACCACGCTGGCCAAGCGGATTGCCAGACTTCACACACCTTTGAGAACGTTATGGAGAACTCTCAGGCATGCAGGTTTCCTCACGATGTTTTCCTTCACCGTTAAAGCAAGTGATATTTAAATACTTTAAAACGCACATAACTCATATTACTCTTCTCTATGACATAACTCCGAAAAGTTAGAGGTGCGTGCCCCGGGATCGAACCCACGACCTCCGATTAAAAGTCGGTCGTCCTAACCACTAGGCTATCACAGCTTTTTTCAAATTAATCTTTATTAATTCATTAATTAATAATAATTAATAAAGAAGGTGGAACACTAACTTTTAGGTTTTAGGTAACTCCTGAAAATCTACGAGTAGGTAGGTACCTATTTCAATATGAAATCTGAATCTGAAAACTCGTAGGTTTTCGTTCAATGAAAAATTACCTTGGCATGGTAGCTGAGTGGTTGAGCTTTGTCCATTTCCGCGGGGTCGGCTAGTGCTTTGACCCCCTGCCCCGCGCACCCCTCCTTGCCAGCTGCATGGTTTTTGCTCGAGTACTGAACAATTTACACTATAATTTAAAATCATGAAAAACAAGCTATATTTTAGGAAAAATTATACAGACTTCGGTCCAGCAATCTCAGAGAAATCGGTAAGTACACCAATCTATACATATAATAAAATCGTAGAATTGCCGTATCTGTACATTGAAGATTTTTGCAAAATAATAACTGGGGGATGATAGGGATAAGTAATAGAACTTAAAAAAGCTATTTTTAAAATTTTTGTCTGTTTGTCTGTATGTTTGTGCGCGCATTACGTAAAAACTACTGAATGGATTGAAATGAAACTCGGCATGATTTAAGTTCGTACTACGGAGTAAGATATAGGATACTTTTTATCCCGAAATTCAGGACGATTCCCTTGGGAGAGGGGATGAAAGTCAAAATGTGTACTTAGCTGTAATTCGTTAACGGATGGTCCGATTTTATTCATTCTTTTTTTGTTAGAAAGGAAATACTTTAAAGATTACTGGCTAATCTCTGAAAGGCTGGACCGATTTTGATGGGACTTTCACTGGCGGATGTTTACATTTTGATATACCTAAACATCGGCCAGTGAACTTTTAACAGTTTTTGCAAGGTATGAGCTCAAAGGAGCTTAGGAAAAACAAAATGATTCTCACGGGATTTTTAAAAACCAATATCCACGCGAACGAAGTCGCGGGTGTCCGCTTGTAAAAAATATTAGTGACATTTATCTATCTACGCGTATATCTTCGTACATAAGAATATTAGTATAGTGTGTTATAATATAACATTAAAATATATCACTAGGTACATAGTATAAAACAAAGTCGCTTTCTCCGTCCCTATATCCCTATGTCCCTATGTCCCTATGTCCCTTTGTACGCTTAAATCTTTAAAACTACGCAACGGATTTTGATGCGGTTTTTTTTAATAGATAGAGTGATTCAAGAGGAAGGTTTATATGTATAATAACATCCATTAAATAGTGGAGAAATACTGTTATTTTTGAGGTTTCTAATGTGATGTCGTAAATAATTACATTTTTTCTGCTTACATTGCAAACGCAGGCTGAACCCTACGAGATTTATCAAAATAATGTACTAAGTATTGTACACATTGAAAAGGTCTACAGAAAAGTCCGCGATGGTATATGTCTATCTCTTATGGATATCCCACAATAACATTTTTTTGTCATTTACTTTTTACGACAAATAATGGCTAATTTTCGAAGCGATTTCAACCAATACAGCATTAATCCTTATCTAATTAAATACCTTAAATACATTGTTGATTTGATATAAATCCATATGGCCCTTTACAGCATATGATTTAAATGAATACTTTCGAAGATATTACAGATTTAAAAATTGCGGCGGCGGGAGCGGGAGCGTGCCTATAAGCGCGTCGGTGGCCGCGGTTCTCCCTATTATATAGTCCAGTGTCGATAATTTTTGAAACCAAAAAAAAATCACAGTACGTAGGATGAAACCCATTGGAAAAGGAGGAGAATATTATAAAAATACAAGGAAAAATAATTTACGGGCGATCTGAGCTCGGGGAAAAAGGGGGGGAGTTTTATGGGTAAAAAACGGTTTATCTCGATTTCCGGCAAAACTAGACGTCTTATGGAAAAAAATCAAATAGCAAAGTTGTAGGTAATAAAAAGATCTACAACTTTTGTGTTTACACTTTTTTCACATAACCTCAAAATTTATGTGAAAAGTTCAAAAAACCAAGTTTTTGGTTTTTTATTTTTATCTTTTAAAATAAATATTTTTTTTTTCACGGAATCTGATGAAAACTTACCTTTTTATGTCCCAAATACACTGTAATTTATTTGATTTGAAATATTTAGTTTTTCTCCTTATTTTTGACTTAATATCGACTTAATTCTGACAGCTGTCATTGTCATTTACAGGTGAGTTATTTATATGGAAAACAGGGTTAACATCTACGAAGTACGATTTTACCCCAAACTACTTTAATTCCCTGTCAACATATAAAGCTCTAAGCCGCTTAATAATATTAATTGTTTTGCCCTAAAATAGAAATTCCTAAGAATGGAAACTAGAAAGTGCACACTAACAGCAATAGAAAACAAAAGAAGCACATGGAAAAAATTTATTCAAAAATGGAAGTAGAATGACATTATCACCATGAAGTGTCTGTCAGGCATTTGTCATATCTACATGCAGCAGTTGATTTGTATTTGCATAAGTTTTGAATTTTTATCTTTTTTGTGGGAATTGTTTTATCTCTGGTAACATTATGAAACGTCAGAATTCCACGGAATTAGTAATTCGGGTATAAGGTGAGATATAGTAAGTTCATTGTGGAAAATATCGTAAAAAGTCAAGCCGCCTGGGAGCTTTCATCGAAAACGCTGCCTAATCCCTGAGCGGGTAGTACCTACGCATAATATGCTCTACTACCCGTGCGAAGCCGGGGCGGGTCGCTAGTTATATAATAAAACCTTCCTGAAAGTATGTACCTAGATTACGATACTAAAAAAAATCATCAAAATCGGTTCATTGGTTTCTGAAATAATCTCGAAAATACATACATAACTACATATACGGGTCGAATACAGAATCATCTTTTTTTGAAGTCAAATTATAAGTCGTTTACGCCACTTACGTTCGTGCCACATCCAGAGAAATTCAATTTCATTTTAATTATATTTAGCCATTTGTGTAACAATCTTTTGATAAATTACTTATGTTATTATTATCTGAAACGGTGTTATCTTAGCTAGATATTCAGTGAGGTAACTAATTAGGTACAATAATTATTTACCTACTTGCGTGGTAACCAAATAAATGCGGTTGCATAATCTCAAAAATTAACAAGGTACCTACTTAAACTAAAGTTTTTCATAAAATCTGAATCACTTGTTTTATGAAAAGCTTGAATGTGCTGAATGTGATTCAAAGCCGCAACCCTTTGCTGGAATCCTGATTCTAACCACTTGGTCGTCACGATTTTTGGTTAAGTCTACAACAAAGTCTGCATTACAAAATTAAGTACCTAAGTATAAATACATTAATTTTAATATTACCTAGTCAAGTTTGGGAGCTTTCGTGAATTTTGGTTTTAAAGAATTGAACCTTTGTTGAAAATTATATTTAATTAATTAATTAGTTACTAGTTACATAATATGTCTTACGTCTATCGAGTCGAGTTAGGGACTGTCGCCAGGCGCGTAGCGCTCCCACGGGTCGCGATGGCCTCGCACAATCTGCCAACGAAGCAATTTCACCGTGTGAACACTATGCGCGGCTGTTGTTGCTGGGCGCTTGAGTCGGCAGACATAACTCTTCCCTCCCTAAGTTCAAAGTCGGCAGAGGGTTGACTTACACTCTGCTGAGTTTGACAAAAAAGATGTAAAGGTACAAACTTAAGTATATATGTTAACAGAATGCAAATGCTTAAGGCTAATATTACATATAAAATTAACGTTCCGACGCTAACACTTTTTACATTGATAACTCTTTCACCTCGATCAAGAACCACTTCACTTTCACTTTCCTTTAAACGGTATGTCAATTGTTGCAGATGCTGAAGGTTAACGCCGTCTAGATTTATAGGCTTCTTTTCAGTTATTAGACCAGAGGTACGTACCTCGGGGAAGTGGATGGTTGGTGTCCTTGAATAGTCTATAGTTCCACCTATCGTTTGATGTATTCGTAACGTTAGCCCCTTTATTTTAAAACTGCAAGTGTCGTCTATGGTAAGTATGTAGGTCCCTTGTATGCGTTCTCGAGTTTCTTCTGTGTTACATGTTTTCTGGAGGAGTGTTTCAAATTTGCTGTATATAATCCATTGGTTACATTGAATAGGCTCTACTTTTATTCCAGATGTCTCTACCAAAACTGGGTTACAAGCGCTAGTATTTTGAGATAATAGCATGAGCGCTTCTAGGCAGCTGTCTTTCGTTGATAATTCCAGTTCTATTTTTTGGCATAAAAATACAAATTTATCCATTCCTTTGCAGGGTTTGGCGAGCGGTATGGTTTTCGAACCTTTCACTAATAGGTAAGGCTTTTTAGGAATTATAAGGGATGTTTGATTAAATACATTTGTGACAGGAAGGGGTATCATGTGAAAGTAGTTAAATATATCAGTTTTAACAAGAGGAATGTCCAAAATAAAAGTTATCTGATTTTTCTTCGAGTAAGCTTTTAGTTCAATAGATTGCTCTATTTTCAGAAGATTTTCTTAATCTACATTTTTCAAGTGTAATGTTCAGAAGATGATCTGTTTGCGTCTTAACATTAGTTATAACGCTAAAGTGCGTTTTATTATTTAAGTATCTTAATAGATTTACATTTAAGTGCTCGTACATTCTAATATTATAATCTAAATCCTTTTTCAGGTAACTTAAATCTAAAACTTTAATATAAGACCAATTATCGTATGCGATAAACGCTTGACCTTCTTTTACAGGCAGGATACCTGGATTATGCTCCACCTCCTGCACTAGGGCCTGGGTCGTGAGGATTTGAATAAGCAGAAGGACGTACCTGTGGAGGACGTTTAATATATTTAATTGGTACTTTAGTGTCACGTTTTTGGGTTCTTACAGGTACAGTATTCCTGAAGATATTTCCTGTTACTTTTGCCTTTTGGTACCGGGGTTTTTGATAAATGCTTTCGTCAAAAATATGGTTGAATTTACCATCCATGTTCAGGGCACTGTCAGATGGAGAATGAATGGGGTATGGTATATTTGAAACGTTAATGTCGGAATTCCGTATTATACTGTCATGTTCGTCTTTGTCGTCGGTACTAAGAAGAGATGCTGTATCAAAGTTTACTTGGAGGGAACGATCGTCCTCTAAGAAGTTCAGTTTTGTCTGTGGAAATACGTCTGTCTTACTATTCCATGAACCATTTCCTAGAGTAGTTGGTATTTTCGCATGAGTTTCAGTTCGTGGTTGTAAGGTCGACTCAGACGGGGGGCTATATATAATTGGTATGTCGGCGTCGCGTGTGTGTAAAATTTGATTTTTCATGTCGATTGTAGCATCAAGTTGCTTTAATAGATCTGACCCTATTAGACCGTCGTAGCGTTTGTCTACGTCGTATACATAAAATTTATGGCTTGATGTACTTTTAAAGATTTTTAATAGAGGTATGTGTATCGCCTCATTATGTTTACTGCGGGCATGAGTACTGATTACTTGAAAGGGTTCTGCATATTTAAATTTAGGAAAGTATTGATTTGCCTTTTCAGGACTTATGAAAGAGCGTGAGCTACCGGTGTCTATTATAAACTTGGCCTGAATTTCAGGAAGTTCTATATGTGGTAGGTTTAACACACTATCGCAATTTAGATGTATTATTTCTGATCCGGGTACTTCGCTCGTATGCTCGTCCTTGACTAGTATGGAAGAATTTTCATCGGGATTTAAACCTTGGTTTTCACCAGGAGGTTCGGATTTGAAACCATTATTTTCCGTAGGGTAATAATAATTATTTTCGTTAATTTCAAAGTTGTCGTCGTAAAATGGGGTTTCTAGTATTTCTGTCATGTGTTGTCGGATCGGTATTTCTGTCATATGCTGTTGAATCGGTAGGGCCGTACGCATTGAAACGTCAGTCGGGGTATACTTGGTTTGTTGCGGCATGCCGAATTTAAATTGATCCTGATTTCCAGAATGTCCAGGATTAACTTCTCGGTTAGAATTTGGATCAAATTTGAAGTTATTAGGTTGCACAGGAATTCCAAATTTAAAATTATTGGGATGTACAGGCATTCCGAATTTAAAATTATTAGGTTGTAAAGGCATTCCAAATTTAAAGTCATTGTTCGACCTTGGTTGAGTCTGAAAATTATTCTGAGGTCCAAAACCTTGATTGAACTGGTTCGACATATTAAATCGGTTTTGAAACGGGTTCGGTGCCGTTCTATAAAAATTTTGCGGAACACTAAATTTATTATTATTGTGGAATTGAGTTGGAGCCGACTGATTTTGATGAAATTTAGAATTTTGTTTATTCTTATTTTTGGCATCGTACTGAAATTGAAAATTAACTTCCTCGGTTACATAAGCTAAAGCGGTTTCCAAAGTTTTCGGATTTTTCAGTCTCACTATTCTGATTAAATCTTCCGGTAAGTTATACAAAAATACATTCAGAGACAAATTATTATAAATTATAATTTTTGACTCTCTAAGGGACGTGTCGTCTATTCTATTTACTTTGGATATCAGAATACTACGCATGTTCTGAATACGTTTGCAAAAATCTATGTACGATTCACCGGTTTTAATTTTTAATGACTCGAGCTCTATCGCAACACAATCCTCCGAGCGAGGGTCACCGAAATGCAAGATCAACATTTCTTTCAACTCTTCCCACGTAACGATGTCTTCCCTTTCGCTTACGAGAAACGCCGCTTGACCAGTCAACCTACTCGTAACTACATGAAATAAGTATAACTCCTGCGCTGCGCTACAACCAGGTGGTCTAAAACTATGTATAACATATTCACATTTTTTCAAGAATATATTTAATAGATTAGACTCTCCATCAAATTTCGGAATTAATCCTGCAATCTCACGCGGCACAATCGATACTTGTTCCATTTCGAAATTCAAAAAATTAATTATCACACAACAGAATAATAATCAGTAGTACAATACGCACACTTATATTAAAACACTTATAATATAATTATACATTAGTAGAGCATAAAAAAATTATATATTATTAATTCATTATTCTCTTTAAAACAAATTATTTTTCTTTTATTTTATTTCGATATTGTATTCCTCTTTAAATAATTCTTTCACAATAATTCTTCTTAAAACTAGTACCTAAATAATGCCGATTTAGTGCATTACAGGAAAATCAGATAATCAGTGATTTTGGACTGAACTATCCAATTAGTTCAATCTTTTAATTTATGGAGAAAATGCAGACCAACAGGTATAGGATGGGACACACAGGATAGCGAAAAGTTCTACTCACTGTCCGAACGCCTTCATCCTCCCGCTAGAGGTAGCCTTTTCTTCCAGGAACACTCACTCACTTATTTGACTTATTTGTTTGGTTCGTAGGATTTCGCGAGCAGCGTACACGGTCGATTTGGGGACCTTGAAACGCAGCTTTCTTCCCGCGAAATCCTACCGGCTGCGCCAGTCAAGTTTGGGAGCTTTCGTGAATTTTGGTTTTAAAGAATTGAACCTTTGTTGAAAATTATATTTAATTAATTAATTAGTTACTAGTTACATAATATGTCTTACGTCTATCGAGTCGAGTTAGGGACTGTCGCCAGGCGCGTAGCGCTCCCACGGGTCGCGATGGCCTCGCACAATCTGCCAACGAAGCAATTTCACCGTGTGAACACTATGCGCGGCTGTTGTTGCTGGGCGCTTGAGTCGGCAGACATAACTACCTACCAACTAAATAAACAATTCAACTTATCGATAAGTCATTGGACTGCCGACTTTATAAGTACCTACCTATAAATACCTAGCCGTGGCTGGTTACCACCCTACCGGCAAAGCCGTGCCGCCAAGCGATTTAGCGTTCCGGTACGATGCCGTGTAGAAACCGATCAAGAGGTATAAATACCTCTTCCAAGTTAGCCCGCTTCCATCTTTGCATCATCACTTACCATCAGGTGCGATTCGCCTGTCTACGCCTGTGTCTACCGTTCGCATACTGGTGACCAGGAGACGACTCAACTTTTCAAATATCTCAGTGAAACGGCTGACACCATCCAACATAGATATCCATCCGCGCAGCTGATCTTTCTGGGGGACTTTAATGCCCACCACCAGGAGTGGCTGTTCCCATACCAGAAAACTGATCATGCTGGGAGGGAGGCGCGCAAATTTGCATTATCGCTAGATCTCTCAGCTAGTTCAGGAAGCCACCCGGGTACCGGATGTCGATGGACATACACCTAATTGTTTGGACCTTCTACTGACAACCGATCCAGACAGGTTTTTGGTGTCTGTTTCTGCCCCCTTGGGCACCTCAGACCACTGTCTGGTGAAATCTGTATCCAACTTTTACCCTCCAGCCTCTGAATCCTCTGTTAAGAGGCGAGTGTGGCGATACAGGTCAGCAGATTGGGACGAGATGCGACACTTTTTTGCGTCTTATCCATGGCAGCGAATTTGTTTCTCTTCCAACGATCCGTCGAGCTGTGAGAGTGCTATATCGGATGTGATACGCCGGGCAATGGAATACTTTATACCATTTTCCGACGTATCTCCTGATAGAAAAATACCCCCTTTGTACAATGCTGATTGTGCTGTTGCAGAAGCCCGTAAGCAATCAGCGTTTGTAACTTGGGCGGATGCACGCTCTCTCAAGGCACCGGATGTAAAAATCAAAAAAAGAAAATTCAATATTGCCGCCAAGTCCTACAAAAGGGTTTTGGAAAGAGCTCGTTTCGACCGAACTAATCGCATCGGACGTAAGCTACTAACTACGACTAATTTCTGTCGTTCTTCACTGCCGCCTCTGCAGAAACCTGATGGATCACTGGCCATAAGTGCAACAGACAAAGCCAATCTACTTGCTTCTCTGTTTGCTGAAAACTCACGGCTGAATGCTGGAAGCAATCTCCCACCCACCCTTCCACCATGCGACTCCAGTATGCCGGAGATACGCATACACCAGCAAGAGCTCCTTAAAACCCTTCGGAACCTCGACGTGAGTAAGGCCAGTGGCCCTGATGGTATACCTGCAATAGTCCTGCGGAATTGCGCCCCTGAGTTGTCTCCTGTGCTAACACGCTTAATGTTTCGTCTCTCCCTGGAAACTGCTCAAGTCCCCAAATCGTGGAAAGTTGCAAACGTGCAACCAGTACCGAAAAAGGGGAGTCGTGCTGACCCGGCAAATTACAGACCAATTGCGATCACGTCCATCCTCTGTAAGAGTATGGAACGTGTTCTCAATAATAAACTCCTCGCATACCTAGAAGCTAACGATCTCCTGTCAGACCACCAGTACGGATTTCGGAAAAATCGATCTACGGGAGATCTTCTAGTGTATGCCACACATATCTGGGGTGAAGCCATTGAGAAATACGGAGAGGCGCTAGCCGTTTCTCTCGACATCTCAAAGGCTTTTGACCGGGTCTGGCACGGCAGTCTTCTCAGTAAGCTTCCAGCATATGGAATACCCACTGGCTTTTGTAGCTGGATATCAGATTTCCTGAGTGACAGGTCTTTTCGGGTAGTCGTCGACGGCTACTCGTCTGACCTAATGGCTATCAATGCCGGTGTCCCTCAGGGATCTGTTCTATCCGCAACCCTTTTTCTGCTGCACATCAATGATCTTCTAAAACCCGGTATCTTTGGGTACGCTGATGACAGCACAGTTACGGATAGATACATGTCCAGTTCTCGAGCCAGTGCTACTGAGATCCTTGAGCAAAGAGAGGCAATGGTGAATCGCATTAACTCAACTCTCAAGGAGGTGTCTGATTGGGGTGACGCCAATTTAGTTAAGTTTAATGCCACCAAAACGCAAGCATGTTTATTCACTGCAAAAAAGAGCCCTTTCACCTTGGCTCCTACTTTCCAAAGTGTATCCGTTCCAATTGGTGACCATATTGAACTTCTGGGTATTGACATCTCACCCAAACTCAATTTCGGGAAATGCATCGAGTTGAAGGCCAAAACAGCTGCCAAAAAACTTGGTATCCTGAACAAGGTGAAACGGTACTTCACACCTGCACAGCGCCTCACTCTCTATCAGGCTCAAATCCGGTCAGGCATGGAGTACTGCTGCCACCTTTGGGACGGCTCTGCCAAATACCAACTCAACGCATTAGACTCGGTTGATCGCCGCGCCCGTAGAATTATAGGCGATCGGTCACTAACCCAGGCGAAACTGCTAAGTTTACAGCACCGGCGCAATGTCGCCTGTCTATCGGTCTTTTATCGGATATACTTTGGAGAGTGTGCTCAGGAACTATTTAACCTGGTTCCTCCTTCACCATTTCACCACAGAACAGCGAGAAGTCGTGAACGTTGGCATCCCTATGTGGTTGACGTACAGTCTGCCCGCACG
The DNA here is from genome assembly GCA_920104075.1 of Melanargia galathea. Taxonomy (NCBI): domain Eukaryota; kingdom Metazoa; phylum Arthropoda; class Insecta; order Lepidoptera; family Nymphalidae; genus Melanargia; species Melanargia galathea. Next base: position 2,580,910 of record OV049872.1, on the reverse strand, counting down.
AAGCGCTTTCGATCAACGTTTCAACGTTTCTGATACGAACCGCTAGGGTGTGGAACGCCCTTCCGGCGTCCGTGTTTCCCGCCTCGTTCAACTTAAGTGCCTTCAAAACAAGAGTGAATAGGCATTTTCTAGGCAAGCGCGTTCCAACTTAGACCTCATCATTGCTCTCCAGGCATGATTGTCGTCAAGCGTAAGCCTATCATACAATAAAAAAAAAAAAAAAAAAGATTGCAGTCAAGGGCTAACTTGTAGTTGAATAAAAAGAAAGTTACGTACCTATAGGAGTAGGGACCTATAAAGTTAATAATAATAGGTATGTATGTAAAATCACTAAATCCACCACCACCACTACAACTGCATTTAACGCCCAACTGTTGGACACAGGCCTCCTCTCATAGTAGACCCGCCACGCTGCTCCAATGCGGGTTGGCGGGCAAAGTCTAAATACCTAGGTACAGCTGTAAGTAACAAAGTTTAAAGTAACGTCAACGTCTGTCTGTATTAATCCAGGGAAATCTTTAAGATTTCCCACGGGACGGGATTTTAACATAAAAACCCAAATCCACTCGAATGAAGTCGCGGGTATCAGGTATTTTGTTTTTGAAATGTTACTTATTAACAAAAGGTTGTCATTTTTAAATTAAAAAAATATCAAAAGCCCGCCAACCTGCATTGGAGCAGCGTGGTGGGTCCAATTGTAAATCTCTTTCTCTTATAATTCCCCACAGGACGGTCGTGATGGTAGTAGATAATAATGATGGCGGTAAATGTGTGATGTAAATATTTAAGAAAAAGTAAACAGTAAAGCGTACCTTTCTATAGTAATAAAGGCAAGCAAACACCACATATTTCAAGTAATACCACTTCCCCGGTACGGAATATATTCCAAAGATTGGTTCCGGATCCTTTCTCCTGAGGAAAAACACCAAAAACACAATAAAAACACCAAATAACAGAAGCCACGTCATTTTGTCGCGACTAGATAATATCGAATGCAGTGTTATAATAATTATTGTACATATTGACCATTGATATATAAATGAACCAAAGATATACACAATACTTACCTTGAGCTAAACTTATTCTAAGCCTTTACTTTGAGCTAAAATTATTCTGACACCTGCCTGGAACCCTGGAAGTAGGTACCTACTTATTTGGAACGGATGTGAAATTTCTATAGTAATTGTTTTCGAAAATATCACTTTATAATAGTTGCCAGTATCTTCAGTGCGGCACTTTGAATCGGCACAAGAATCAGCTCTCAGTCAGTTTTTATGTGTATTTCAGCAGATACATTAATCACTTATAAGAGCACTTTGGGGATTTTTCAATAAGAGGAGTTACTTAGCAGAAAGAAGACCTCTTTTTGAGAAATCCCCAAAGTGCTCCTAAAGGATTAATCATAAACCAGCTTTTACAAACAGTTTCAGACTGTGCAAACAATTTCACTATCCAAATACTTTTTACTATCTCAAAAAGCGCGCGCTTAAGTCCAAAGTAAATTTTGCGCACTCAGTGAAAAAAGTGTCTTGAATTTAGAACGCTGCGAATTTGATTTTCTAAATTCATAATTTCATGGGCTTATGAAACGTTCAGAAACTCTGTATGCTCTACTATTTTATTTCACACAAGACTGCTATTCAGTTGTCGTTCTTAAGTTTAGTATATCAATGGTACTGTAAGAGTACATACTGATAAGGCGTGACGTAATGTCCAGTGATAATGGACTTATTAATTTGTTGCTGTACACCTAGAATCTAGATTAATAATCACTCAGATAAATCAATATTTTACTAGTTGCTCATAATTATGACTAATAAAGTTTCTTTTGTTTGATAGGTCTACTCAACATTAAACTTTTTTAATCATTTTACAAACCATAATTATTTTCATACAAACAACTCACTACAAATTAATGAACATGAATATGAATATGAATATAAGTACATGAATACTTATTTCTGCTGGTTTTTAATACATTTCTCATTTTAGTTCCATTATAATAAAATAGGTAAATTCATTCCAATGTAGAGATTTAAAATAAAACACGTGCAAAAATATAAATAAAATTGATTTTTATTCCATCGATATCACAATCGACTTCTTTGATATTATTTTTAACCGTCGTTTTATGTGACTTAATTCTGTTGTAGACAATCTCTTAACCTAAAATAAAATGACAGGACTAAATATATTCCTATCTCTTTCACAATACTCTTGCAGAAAAGGATAGCACTATTTTTAAACTCGTCAATGTGGCTAATTCTGTTGTACACAATTCTCTAAACTAAACTAAAATGACAGGTCTAAATCTATTGCTATCTCTTTCATAATGCTCCCTGCGAGAAAGGATAACACTATTTTTAAACCTGTCAATTTAGTTTAGTTTAGAGATTTTGTACAACAGAATTAGCCACAATTTACTTTAAGTTTAGAGATTGTGTACAAGAGAATTAGCCACATTGTTAACAATGTGTTTGGCCTCTCTAAACCATCAGTAGGGTTCTTGTGCACTGGTCCGATCCGAATCGCGAAAATATCGTTTATTTAGGCTTCATAAAAATAAGGAGGTACTCAATCATAGAGAATATCTTTTTCCATAGACAAGTAGCGGCCATAGGAAAATATCTTCACAACTTATTTATAGTCCGTTCGGTAACATAGTGTCGGTACAGGCGCAGGTGCTCTTAGTATTCTGCTTTTATTTTTACTATTTTTTTTGTTTGTAATTTTTTTTTTCTATTCTAACAGAATCTCCGAATAGTCTGCCAATCTGCACTTGGTCATCGTGGTAGACTATGGTTAAAATCCTTCTCATTTTGAGAGAAGACCGGTGTTCATGATAATATTATATTTTATGTTTATGGTTATATTGTAATAAAATACGAATATAAAAAAATATAAAAAGGAAAGAGAATTTTAATAAAAAAATATGAGTAGGTATAAAACGCCAAAACCCCTTGTGCTTGTACACTCCGCGCGGCATCTTTTGACAAAGGCGACCGTAAGAAAACGAACAGACTTTACAAAGTATCCTAGAAATCTTAAGAATCAAGTCAAACCAGAGACGGGTAATAAGTTCAAGTCGTAACAGTTTAATGTATCAAAAACTAAATATCGAATATAAGTATCAGAAAAACTTACTGTGGCCACAAATATTAACTTTTCTTCTACAACTAGCTGTATTCTAAATTCGGATCAGACTGTCATTATTGAATAGGGTAAATGCACTGACTTCTATGATATTCGTACTGAAATGGTAGTCGTATAAAATTACCGCATCGCAACAAAGCTCCTGGAAACTATAGTTGAGACATTACAAACGAGCGAACTGAGTCATAAATCATTTTATCGGACTTTCGCTCGCACTTACAGGCTTTATGGAACTGGAACCTGACTCTCTGGTGTTGTGTGTAACAGTAAAATAAGGATTTGTCGACAGTCGATAACAGGTTATAAAGAACGATGGAGAGCCCTCACAACCTTTCTAATATAATTTGTCGCATCAATACTAGTGTGTACGTTTATTTATCTACCGTAGAACTTTACTGACAATCAGCTTCTACTAGCAAGAACTTTATTGACAACTAGTATCTGCCCGCGGCTTCGCCCGCGTGAATTTCGGTTTTAAACCAATCCCGAGGGAATCGTGAATATTCGGTTCCCGTTCCCGCTCCCTTTGCCAACCTTTGTACCTACTGTCAAGGAAGTTCGCTATAGTAATCTACCTACAGCTGTAGCTATACATTTTGGGTTTTTCAAAATCCCGTGAGAACTGTGCATTTTTACAGGATAAAAAGTAGCCTATGTTTCAAGTCAGGGCATAGTCTATCTGCATTCAAAATTTCAGCCAAATCGGTTCAGTAGTTGCGGCGTGATTGAGTAACAAACATCCAAACATCCACATTTTCACATTTATAATATTAGTAGGATCAGCGCCAAAATGACAATATTCAAGTTACAATTTGAATATCGACAAAATGACGATATTCAATTCGTTGTGTTTTCGCCATTCCAGCGCGAGCATACCAGTATCACAGAGATCACTGGGTATAAACATGTATTTTTTATATTTTTAATTCAATATTTACATCACGATAACATAAGAAAAAATTATCACTCATGCAAATTTTGCATATTCCTTGCATTCATTGCGTAAAACAATTTAAAACCGCAATCAGATTGGGACGATGTGCGCCAAAATGCCTGTGTTTAACACAGTTATTTTATAATAGTTTAGCATACGGGTAAGAACAGATGGTAACGTATGATTTCTTGTCGATAGAAGTTACGCAAGAAATATTTGACCCAATTTGAACAGTATTCCCTATTCAGTACAAACTTTTCTCGATGCAATATCCCTCAATTTCAGATCGCTTTAGTGCACAACCCTTTCTCTCTCGAATTATAACAATTTAATCTTTTTTCTATTAGGTCCTACATCTAATCTTCCAAATCAAGGTTCTGTAACTCCTCGTCCAGGTCTTCATCGAGGAATAGGTTTTCGTTGATAGGAACAGCTGCATTCTGAGACGCTTCTCCGCTCTCCTCATCTTGACCTTTGTCTCCATTTTCCAGGACCTGGTTGACATGGTGGAGTCTGTCTTCTGTTGCTTTGGTGCCTGAATCGTCCACCTGGGAAACAATGTACAATGTACAAAATTGTCTTCACAGTATGCACCATGGTAGTTGTATGCGAACAGACACATAATGATAATATTATCTGTAACCTTCTACCTTCTGTAAGGTTCTAGTACTTTAAAAAGAAAATTCCTAGGTGCAATGTAAAATTGTAAATTGACAACACTGTACTCTGCCATTTTGTTCTATCATTTTTGCCTTGATCCGCGTTCCACCTGTACTTAAACCAAAATTTATAAATATTGTAAAATGTGTATTGTTGGCCAAAATAAATAGCTCAGCCTATAACTGAGATTCTTGTAGAATTCCCAACAGTAGTTAAAAAGGAGTTTAAAAAAGAAAACTTGTAATAAAAACAGGTGAGACGCAAATTGGGTTCCCTAGTCGGTTACGATTTGTTGTGGGCTACCAATGTACGACCAACCAGACAGATAAACTATTCACCTTGAATGCCTATAGTAAAAAAATACATAAAGACTTTTTTCCGCTCTTTAACTTCCGACGTAAATGAGGTTCTGTTCAATAGTCCCATACTCTGTAATATCCTGTTTTTCGTTCCCTACTATAACTAGACCCCTAATCGTAGCTACTACAAATATATTAACAGGATATTCTAGTTCTTACCTCAGATGCCTCCATTCCGATGAGGTCCAGCTCAATGTTCCTATACTCCGTGATGTCCTGGTCCTCGTCCTCCTGGTCGTAGTTGCGAAGGTCGAAGGCCTCGTCGTCATCGTCATCGTCCTCAGCCAGCGCCGGGTCGAAGGAGAACATCTCTCGTCCGGACAGACCGACCGCTCGACCCGCTTTGAAGTCGTTGCGTTTCTGTTCCTCCGCTTGGGTGAGGGCCTCCTATAAATTTGAGTTAGGTAATTAGAATTACGGTTTTTTTATTCAACTACAAGTTATCTCTTGACTGTAATCTCGCCTGATTGGTGATGATGTAAGTGATTCCAGTCTAAGTTGTAAGCAAGCTAAATTAAGCTAAGTTTGAAGAGGTATGCATACTTCTCATTAGTTTCTACACGACATTGTACCGGAACGCTTAACCGCTTGGCGGCACGGCTTTGCCGGTAGGGTGATAACCAGTCAGGAATTACGTCACAAAAGATTTGTATTAAAATATGTAAAGATTTGTCAATTATTGTGCTGATTGCAATGTTTATGTCTGCATGAAGGACTAAATTTTGAAGTGCAAAAACACCTCTTGAAACACCTTTGAAGTGAAAATTAATTCAAAAGTTTACTGAGGCACATCTAAAAGGTCAAGCTTATTTGCAATATAAATTAAGAAATTTGAAAGAAGAACTAAAGATTTATGGATGGTTTTATTTTAGTGCTATCAAATTAACCCAATGTCACACATACCTGTTTCTCTTTGATCTTCTTCTTCTTCCATGCTAGGAAGGTTTCCAGCGTGATCTTCGTCTGGTTGGCTCCCAGAGCCGCCCTCTCCCTCTCGATGAGGTCCACGAGGGATATCTCATTCTTTTTCTCCTCCATCTTCTTTTTGTCGCGTTTGAGTACGAAGCCGGGCGGGAGAGCGTGCCTGTAGATACACTTGCCACCCGACGGGCATTCCCAAAACCAACCATATTTGGACTTCTCGACGGCTTCCAAAAAGTGTTTGCATATCTGCAAAAAACAAATTTGTTGTCTGTAAAGTTGGTATACGGGCGATAATTTTACGTGACAACGTCATAAGAGCACATTGCCTCTATCGCTTGTCCCGCGCTCTCGCTTGCACGCTCAGGTAGGCGTTACGTGACAATGAGTCATGCTCCCGCATCGCAGTCGCATTGCAGTCCGCTCGAATCCAACGGCTGTCTGCGACTCTTGATGTGTCAGCCCACCTAGTTGCCAACACTGGGGTTTCCGTTTCAAAGTCACCATTCTATAATCTTAGGACCCCAACGTCTATTGGTTCATCAAACTATGTTGCCTGAAACGAGGGTAAATACTCACAATGTCAGTAGGAGGTCTCTGCTTGTTCCCTTCCCCATGTTTCTTCTCCACCACTTCTTTGAGCTTATCTTCGTCCCAGTTGTCCATAGTGTCATCATCGTCTCTCATGTCCACATACAGAGATCTCTTTTCAGCCTGTCGAGTAAAAAAATATCTATATTGTTTTGTTTAATGAAAGATTTTATCTTTGATGGTAATAAACAACAGGCATTTAACTCGAAAAATATTGTATTTTACATTTTATTGTTTTTTTAAATGTTGTTTTGCCTAAAATGGACAATATTATTTATATATGTTATTTGTTCAACTAACCTTTCTTTCAATAGTCAAGTCATGAGAGAATTTACACTTGTCACCTTTCGTACATTGCCCCTGTTTGAAGAAAGCGCACACTACTGACTTGGGATCAATACCTGTTAACAAAATTACAAAAAACATTTTTTATATATTTACAACTTCAGGTTAAATTTTCATTTTATAATTATTTCAGGTCCTAACTCCTACATCCTCTTTTTTTACTAGTCCTACATACATTGATTAAATAGGGTGGATATTTCTTGTTAGTGGTATGTGATAATGGTGCATATTTCACTGGTACTCAATTGACACAAACAAAAATCATAATACCGACCCCTCCTACGTAAACTATCGTAAGCCACAAAAGTAGGTATTTGCTTTTTTTCCATAAAACACCTTATTTTAATGTATATTATCCTCAGAAGTAAAAATATTGATGAATTTATGCATATTTACACGAATTAGCAAGCGTATTCTATGGTATGTAAAAAACTAATACGACGTAAACTATTTCATAAGCCTTTACGATACTTTACAGCGGACGGTACGCGCCTCCCGCGTATCGTATCTATCAGTTGCCACAGTCTACGTTGCAAACGCGTTTCAGAACGACGTATGCATGTATGCGAAAATTATTACAGACGAAAACTGTTTTGAGTAATTATTTTTCTTTGGTAAGCATAATAAATAGACGCATAAGTACAAGAGTCAAAAATAGAGCCCAAATTATTTGTGATTTAGCTAGAAATAAATACAAAAACAACGAGTCTATCCAAAAATCAAGCGAAATCCAAATAACTAACATTAGTTATACGAATAAGAGGGATTGCCTTGAACCTAATTCTCGAATCATACAAGGTATTTTAAGCAATTTATAATTTGTAGCTTTTTGATTAATTTCCCTTCATAACGACCTAAAATGTCGTATAAATTACATACGATAGATTAAGCCGTTAATACTACATCGTATGTAATACATACAATATTTTACGTGGGTAATGAAGTCACAAATCAGTGTCGTATGTTTACTTACTATAATATACGTTGCCTCATATCCGATAAATTTATTGTATGTATCACATAAGATTATACACATCGACATGGCAGTAGACATACGACAAATAATCATTTTAATTTCCTTTTTAAGAGTCTCCTTTACCAACCAATTTCAATGAAAGTGAGATAAGTGACTTATTGGAGATATATATAATAGGAAATTAAATAGCATCTACTGATAATACAAGTAAAAATGAGATTTAATTTTAAAATAAAAATTCTATAACCAGATTAAATGTATGACTAAACCAAGAAATATAATAAGGCTACTCTATACCTGTCGTAATAAATATTTTAATAAAATAAGCAGTGAATAAAGTATGCAGATATTCAAAAGTTTTTGGGACCTTGATAATAGGAATAAACAGTAAACTTATGTGAGTAATTTAGTCACGATGATGTATCATCGAGATGTCAATATATACTTCAATACAAGTTACCAGTTTTTGAGGACAAAAAGAGGAATTACAATAATATTAGGTCCTTACATATGAAATTAGCATTGCATCGAACTGGCCACTTTGATTTCAAAAATCTGGCGTTTGGTTAGGAATTCCAAATTTTGTATTTCAAAAGGCTTATGTGTTTGTATTTTGAATTAAATGATTCAATTGTTTTCGCTCCATTTGATTTTTCTTTGACATCGTTCTGTTCACAATATGGAAAATTTTAAATATTGCGTTATTCACGAATACGAGTTCTACCGTGACATCAGCGCTGCAGAAACAACTTGAAGGATTAATGATGTGTATGAGGAAACTACTGTAAAAGTAAGCAAGGCACGTTCTTGTTTCAAATGTTTTTGTTCTGGAAATTTTGACGTACAGAACAAATCCCGTGGCTGGAAGAATGGCCACGGGCAAACGGCCGGATACCCTAGTTGAAAATAAAGAATTAAAGGTGATGATCCATCGCAAATCACGTCAGAGCTAGCGGCAGGCTTCAGTGTGAGTGATAAAACAATTTTAATTCACTTAAAACAAATTGAAAAAGTGGAAAGCTCTAGAAATTTGCGCCGAATGAATTGAGTGAAGCACACCAATAAACACGCATGGAGTGCTGCATTACATTATTCAACTATCACAATAATGAGAGAATTTTGAATTGTATCGTTACATGTGATAAAAATGGATCTAATATGACATTCGGAAATGCTCATCACAGTAGTTTAACCCAATGAAACCAGCCAAATTCTTTCCCAAGCGAAAATGAACTCAGAAAAAGCTACTGGTGAGTGTTTGATGGACTAGTGCTAGAATCATACATTACAGCTTTCTAAGATCTGGCTAGACGATAACGGCAGATCTATATTGTCAACAATTGCAAACCATGACGGAAAAGCTAGTTAAATAACCAAGAATGGTCAATTACTCTAGCCTACGGCTAATTCAGGACAACGCTAGATCCCATACTTCACGACAGATAATCGTTAAATTAAAGGAGCTACGAATGGAATGATTCCAACACCCAACATAATCCTGGGAGCTTGCTTCAACAGATTTTGACCACTTTTTTTGGAATTAAGATATTTTCTTGCAAAGGAAAAATTTTTATCAAAAAGTGCTACAAAATAGATACAATATCAAATAAAAATCTATCTAGACAGTTTAAATTATTTGATAAAACTTCAGCTTTCAGCTTAACCACTCTTTGTACATTTCAATTTAATTTAATTACCCATAAAGCAAAATACCAAACACTGTTGATTGTACTGTTTGTTATATTTTTTTGTTGTTAATTATTATTTTCATGAATAAAAATTAGATAATTATAATTTAATAAGAAGCAATAAATTTATTTTAGTTCAATATTCTAGTTACATTGAATATTCAAATTTATGTACAGCACATACGATATAAAAAAATATGAAATTTCTCAAAGTATAATATTGTATATAGTAAATAAGATAAAGTGAAAGATATCTTTTTCAAAGTAAAGTATTGTATGTAGCATATACAACAGTAAACACTGTTACGTATCCCCAGTAAACTATCGTAAGAACAATATCTCAATACCTATACATATTTAGAACTATTTTTTTACTACATATTATGAAACCTAAAAAATAATACTTACATACCAAATTTTATTAAAATACGTCAAGAAACGCAGGTGTTATGCACATTTTAGTCCTTTCAAAACTTTAAAACGCTCCCCTGTAAAGTTGGCAATTTGGACTTACGATACTTTACGTAGGAGGGGTCGATACTGCTTTTTTCAGTAGGAACATTCTGAAAATGATAGCCCTACTTTCAGTTATGTTAAAGTATTTATTTAATTCAAATTCAAAGTTACTTTATTCATAATTAATACACATACAGTTTTTGATCATCAATTTTTTTGAAATACACAGAAGTGAAATAATGGTAATAATGAATTTTTATTTATTTATTTATTAAGCCTCTATCAGATTAAACATTGTTATGCATTGTACAATTTATTTCTAATTTTTCCCCCTAATCTGCGTGCCTTTTGGCAAAGGCCTCCTCCAACCTCTTCCATTCTTCTCTATCTGCTGCCCTTCTGGTCCATGTTTTTCCCCCCACAGCAGCTATTTCATCTACCCATCTTTTAGTCTGTCGACCTTTCTTCCTCTTTCCTTCCCTGGGGTACCACAAACTAATGGTTTTGCTCCACTTATCCTCACCCCGAATGATGTGGCCAGCCCATCGCCATTTAAGGAGCTTTATTTTGTGTATCACCTCTTGTGTTCGTGTGGCTTTTCTGATTTTGGAATGAGGTATTTTATCTATTTTCCGCTTGCCCAACATGCTTCTTTCCATGCTACGCTGGCAGGTTCTGAGTTTGGATAAATGAGCCTTAGTGAGCGCCCATGTTTGGCACCCGTATGTCAATATAGGAAGAATGCAGGAGTTAAATAGTTTACCCTTTACTATAGTGCTCATTTTCGGATCCTTCATTACTTCCCTAAATGACCAATATTGTTTCCAAGCATTCCCTATTCGTGTCTCTACTTCTTTGCTCGATATGTTCTTTGTTGTGATTAGTTGGCCAAGGTACATATATTCTTTTACATATTCTATATTGTTATTGTTTAGTGTAATTGTTTCTTCCTCTCTATTTGTCATAGCTTTAGTTTTAAGAATGTTCATGGTCAAGCCAACCTGCTTGCTACGAGCGTCCAGGTCTGAGAGCATTTCTTGCAATTCCTGTGGAGATTTAGCGAAGAGAATTATGTCGTCTGCGAACCTTAAGTTAGTAAGATATTCTCCGTTGATTTTTAAGCCATGTTGCTTCCACTCAATTTGTCTGAATACTTCTTCTAGCACTGCTGTAAAGAGTTTTGGCGACAACGGGTCTCCCTGGCGTACACCTCTCTCTATGTTTATCTTTTCCCCTTCTCTATCTAATCTCACTGTTGCTGTACTGCCGGTATAAATATTCTTTATTATTCGTATATATTTTCCTTCTACTCCTTGCTTGTTCAGTGCGTTCCATATTTTGTCATGTTCCAAGGAGTCGAAGGCCTTGTAAAAGTCAATAAAGCAACAGTAAAATGGCAGGCCATATTCTCCGTATTTTTCCAGCACCTGCTTGACAACGTGGACATGGTCAACTACTGAGTATTTGCTTCTAAATCCTGCTTGTTCTCTGGGCTGGTTTTCATCCAAGACTTTGGTTATGCGATTCAGAAGGACTTTAGCAAATATTTTATACAAATTAGACATCAGGCTTATGGGTCGGTAGTTTCCCACTTCGCTTCTATCTCCTTTCTTGTGTATTAATATTATAGTCGACATTTTCCATTGAGTGGGGACGGTTTCAGTTGTCAGCACATCATTGAATATTGTGGTGAGTGTCGGTATGAGAGCACTTTGTACTCCAATCAGAAACTCATTTGTGATGTTGTCTGAACCTGGGGCTTTATCTCGTTTTAGTGTTTTTATTGCCTTCTCTACCTCTATTTCAAGTATTGGTGCAACTTCAGTTTTGTCCTCAATCATCATGCTGTTTGATTTTGCTTGTCTTGAATACAGTACCTTATAAAAATTGGTAGCGGCTTTAATGATATCTGGTCTTTTGCTAATTAGAGCTCCAGTTTTACTTTTGATCTTTGGGATCCAGTCTTTTTTTCCCACTAAGCTTTGTATGGCTTTCTTAATACCTCCAGTTCTGATAATGTTTTCCTCAAATAATTTCTGTCGGCGAGTTATTCGCTCCTTCCTCAGCTGAGTTCTTATCTCCTTAGACAGATTTGCAATTTTCTGCCTGATGTCCTTGGTTTTACTAGGAATTTTTATAAGTTGTCCTCTTTCTTCTTGTAACATTAAAGTGTGGTCTGACATTTTGCTCTTCTTTTCAACTTTAACTCTGTTTCCAGCCAGTACTCTATTTAGTATGTTTTGTAAATAATCATACTTCTCTTGGAGCCCGAGCTCTTCAGTTTCAGTGTTGTAGTTGTTAAGTTGCTTTTTTAGATTTGTGTTAACTCTTGGTAGAATTCCTCCTTTTAGACATTGATTGGTTTTTATAATATGTTTTCTTGAGTTTCTATGCTGGTTTACTTTAAGTTTAGCTCTTACCATCCGGTGGTTAGTATTGAAGTTTAAATTGCATACTACGCCACAATCATGAAAGGCTTTGCGACCGTTTGAGAGAATAAAATCTATTTGGTTTTTGTATTTACTGTCGGGAGAGATCCATGTCCATATTGTGTTTTTCCTCTTTTTGAACATACTGTTCAGAATTGTTAGGTTATTTTCAAGACAGAGGTTTACTAGCTTATCACCGTTTCTGTTTCTTTTGCCTATTGTGTATGGACCTATGATGTTGCTTTCACTTTCGAGACAGCTGCCAACTTGAGCATTAAAATCTCCCATTATTATTAAGTTTTTGGACCCATATTCATTTATTGTCTTAGTTATTTGATGGTAGAAGTGTTCTATTTCATTCTTATTTGCTTGGGCCGTTGGTGAGTAAACCTGGATGATGGTCCATTTATCTTTATAGGATGGTAAGTTTATGTTTAGAACTGCAATCCTTTCAGAAATTCCGACTATTTCCTCTATACAGCTCTTTAAGTGTTTCTTTATGATAAAGCCCACTCCAAATTTACCTTTTGTTTCCCCTTTGTAGTACAGAAGGAATTCTTCATACTCTTCTATTCTGTCTCCTAATCTTCTCACCTCACTGAGACCGATTATATCCCATTTTACGTTCTTTAAAGCCATTAATAACTCTTGTAGACTATCTTCAGTTCTCAATGTAAGTGTGTTTAATGCGTTTATGTATAGATATTCTGATTTAGTTCTGTTTGTCTGTTTGGAATTTTTGGATGTGGTTGGAGGGTGGTGGTCGAATTGTTCCTCCTCGGTGACCGGCCGGTATGGAGGAATACTTGGGTTAAATTTGTTTTTAGTTGTTTTTTCTGAATTTATTTTCCGATAACCGAGGTTTCTAATTAGTTTTTTGGCGTATCTTCAGCTGTTGACTGTGATCTGTGTCTGGACAGGAAATTAGCCATACTTGTTCTGCTCACTCTCTTTGCTTCTCTTTTTCTGAAATCTTCCTCAGTGTTAGGCGACTTAGGAGGGTCTGAGATTTCCCGCTTTCTTTTTTCGCTTATTTTAGGATTTTTCACTATGAGCTTATCATATTTCAAGTATGCAATATTTCCTTTTTTCCTTTCTTCCTCTAGTTTTGGCTGTAGCTGTCTTCTAATCTCCAGTACTTCTTTAGGTAGGTCTTCTTTAATATTTACTCCTGTGGGGAGATTTCGTTTGTTTTTTAATATGAGAAGTTTTTTCCATCTAGTCGTAAGGCACACTACTATAGGACGCATTTTGCCTGATTTCGCTCCAATCCTGTACGCTTTGCTTATTTCATGATCTTCTGTGTTTACTCCTGTCTCTTCAATTATTTCCTTAGCTTGAGCAACTAGTTCGCATTCATTTTTTTCTTTTTCTTCAACTCCAAATATTATTATATTATTTTTCCTCTTCTCTTTTTCCATGAAATTTACTCTTTCTTCAAGTTTTTCAACCTTTAGTTTTAGGTTTTTGTTTTCTTCCATTAAGTATTTCATCTTTTCATCAAGAGCTTCCATTACATTTTTGGTCACAGCATTGGTTATTATAGTTGTTTGCTTATTCATTTTTTCATCAATTTTTTCCAACAATGTGTCCAAGTCCATTTTTGGGGAAAAGTTTTTTATATGGCAACACTCTTGGTCGAAAATGCAAGTGTCCAAGGCGAATAATTGTCTATGGTTATACAGTCTGAAGTAAGCGTTAAGTTCGTTAGGTTGGCACTTCAACTCTTATTTTGACATTTGGCACTTCAGCTCTTATTTTGAATTTGACCTTTAACTTTGTTTTAACGTATCTATTTACACACTTTGAATTTCGATTTTCGACACTTATTCCTCTTCAAATACTGTCTTCCTTCACAAAACGCACTGTTCGGATGGAATCCTTTGTTTTCGTCAACACTGCAGTGTATTCCGACAAGTATTTACCACTATTTTCGAATAAAAATCACGAGAGTCACAATCGTACGTATTCACCGTTCTCTCACCGGAACCGGAATAATGAATTACGAGGACTTAAAACTAAAATTACGAGGGTTCCAAATGCACCCTGGTCTGAGAAGAGCCCACAACGAACTTAGCTGGGGTTATTTTTTTTTAATATCACCACCCTACATTTGATTTCTTACCTTTCTCAACCTTCTGAGTCTGGACAGGTTTGAAGAGCAATGACAGTTCTTTCATCTTCTGTTCTTTTTCCTTCTTCTTGTCTTCCATGGGCTTGGCGGGGTGGATGCCACCGCTCTTCACCTGCTTCTCCACTTGCTGAATGAACTTCTGCTGTTTTGCACCTTTTTTGTTCTTCAAGCCGAATGTCTTGTCCTGGTAGTGATAAAGAAGTAGTAGAGATCATTTTTTAATTATACAGTTAATTAACAAGTTAAAAAACTGAATACTACTTGATTTTGACTGTAATATGAAAGAAATTATTAAGATCTAGTAGTTCATACTAACATTGCATAATAATTAAAAACTAGGAAATAAAATATGTACATTGCACAAGAAATTACTATTATTAGACTAGGGGGAACCCTCTTATACCCTAAGCGCCCTCCTCTCTCCTCAACTTAACTACAAATAACTAAAAATGAATCTGGATAAAGACAAGCTCAAAAGTATCAACATTTTTTTTTAAAGATTATTCAAAATCTTGGAGTATCATCTGCATGGGGGTTCACCACACCCTCCCTTAGCCTTACAACATCCTCTTCCTCCTAGTAGCCAACTGCCATACTAGAGAACAAATGTATAATTTAACGAGTAATAAAATTAAATGTAACTTTAAAGATTTGTCAATTTGTAAAATCAAGTATACAGCTGCACATTTTACGTTTTCAACCAGTACAACATTTTGAAGTAGTCTCAATCTACAAGCAACATTCTTATTAAAAAAAAATCTTCATCTCCAAAGTTCCATAGAACAAAAAAGTATACAGACTTGTTTTGTTCATGTGAAGGGCAAAAAGGTCTTAATAAGAAATAATGGATGAAATGATTCGATTTACCTCAATAACTTTCTCTTTCTTCTTCGCCTCGGTCTTTTTGCTGGCTGCAGCAGCGGCTGGCTTCTTTGGTGGCATGGTTACTTAGTCCTTGTGCGCCTTTTATCACCAGAAATTAGGTTTGCTTTATCTAACTTAATAAATAAGTGACTTTTCGTCTCCCAGGAGTTCCTGTGATTGTGAAGAACGTATACATTACATTCGTTGATTTATTAACAAATCATTTTCACTCGAAAAATCGTATCGTGGCTTCACGACAGACGGCTGTTAATGACAATTGACATTGACGTTGACGTTTGATTTTTGAATTGAAAGTAATGTTACCAGTTATATCTCAACAATTTCCCCCAAATATCCGCCTAAAACCTTATAATTTAATTTCTTGTTTAAGCTAATTTTTTTTTTGAAAGTAGTTCTAACATGTTATTTTTCTTAATAGTTTTTATTTCTTACCATTTTTAGACATAAGCCAAGATTGTATCCAGTATACAATTAACTTAACTGAGTAGAAGTCAAAAAATAAATACCAAAAAATATTTAACCTTTTGGAGCAATCTGTCATATTTACTGAACATAAATGGATATAATACAGTTTGAGATAACATAAAATGTTTTCTTTTCCTAAATGAACATTAAAATTCCCCAAAATAATGGAAAATTGTTCAATCTACATTATCTGTGAACATGATTTATGTTAATATGTAGTCTGTGGCCACGATGTCAGGTGTCAGAGGAATTTTTTGCTAAGGATGGAAATATGTATTCGAAAAACGATTAATCGATTTATTCTACATCGATTAAATAATTTGTTGATGTTAGGTCGCCAAACTTACCAAGATGATGCACTTAGCTTCCTTTAGTACTATTTGCTAAAATTTCAATTGTTGTGATTCTCGGGCCAAAAATAGGAAAAGTTATTAGTATGTACTTAGTAGTAGTACACTTTATTGCAATAAAACACAGCAACATAAAAATAACATAAAAACAGATTGGGTTTTCTGTCAAAAAATTCTCAGTAAATATTCCGGAATAATTCACGTCAGTCCTACACTTGAACTTTCCTCCGTCTTGTCGCATTGACTATGACTCTGACGGAAACCTGTCACCTGTGTTTGCACACACACTTGTGCACTATAATATCTCCTGGCTATTTGGCTAGACTAAGCCTCCATTGAGAGTAGTCATAGTGGCAGAAATGTTGTCGGAAGAACTTATTTTAAGCCACAGAAGTTAGTGATATTAAATAAGATTCCTGATTATTGTACAATCGATTTAATTTTTAGACTTCACTAAGAATCGATATCGTAAACTCATAGATCGTAGAACATCACTAATCTTTATTATTTTAATTCTTATTTCTTATTGGTCCGCGCGACTCGCGAGAGTTGGTGCCCGCCGTACACGGTCAATGTTGAATTTTTATCCCGTGTCGAAATAAACAGTAGCTAAAAGTAGGCCATGGCGAATGATAGTCTAATTTATAGGCTATCATCTGGTGCACCCGCGAATAAGTCGTGTTTGTTTCACCAATAACTCGGAACAATGGAAATCGTGGACATAGAAGACGGCCAGCCCGACGCGGCGGCGACGAGAAAGAAGACTTTGTGGTCTAAAATAAACAACAGGACGACCTACAGTTATTTGGTTAATATTGTTATATCGACGTTACTCCTGACGTGTTTAGTTCTAGTGCTTTATTTCTTCAAGGAATACTTGAAGACTATATTATATTGGGTGGACGCACAGGACCCCAAGATAATATTTTTATTGTTCATGGGACTGTTTTTAATAGTGAGTTTTCCGGTGACAATCGGTTATTTAGTGTTGATAATAACCAGTGGATATTTGTTTGGGATCCTTAAGGGGTTGGGTACTGTTGTTGTGAGTGCGAATTTCGGGGTAGCGGTGGCTCATTTCACGTTGAAAATGCTAAGAGGCTACCTGCCACTCGACCGCCTTCTCAAGAACGATACGGCAAGAGCTCTCCTCAAAGTGATATCGGGGCCTCAAGCATTCAAGATAGTATTCTTTGCGAGACTCACTCCAATACCTTTTGGACTTCAGAACACGATATTTGCCGTAAGTTTTTTTTACACTTGGTTCTTTTTTTAGAATAATTAACCATTTAACTTTTTAATCACTGAGATCTATATAGTGCAAATTTTCTTAGTTCGAATAATTTTTGTAATGTCCACAAATTGTCACCACAAGCTTTTACTAACATTCCTTATTTTAGTGCTACCAACATATATAATATATATTTTTTTAATTATTATCATTGTTGGTAATTTAAATTAATTTAGTAAATAAGTACTCAATATTTTTCTGTAAAACTATTGTACAAGCAGATAGGACAAGTTAATTATATTATTAATTTAGTCCTGATATATTTTACTAGCGGTCCGCCCCGGCTTCGCCCGTGGTACATAATATATAGCCTATAGCACTTAAGGATCACATACATATCCAACGGTGAAAGAATTTTTGAAATCGGTCCAGTAGTTCCTGAGATTAGCGTGTTCAAACAAACAAACTCTTCAGCTTTGTAATATTAGTATAGATAAAAAGTAAGTAAGTACTAATAATTAATGATTAGGTGTTGTTTTTGCTAAACAGTTATTTTTGAAATATCATATTTTCCAGTTACAATATAATTCATTTGGTGGAAACTATTAACTTCAAGGTTGCATGAAAACCCCATGTCTTTATTATTCAACATGGTTTCCCAAGGCGAGCTCATGCTTAGCATTAAATTAATTATTATTATTCACCCGAAAATCTCCTATCTCCAATTTTGGAGCTGAAGATTTCAGATTTATTTTATGACTTAACATCATAGAGTAGATTTAGTTTAATAACAAAATAAAAAAATTTAGAAGAAACCTTTCTATGAAAACAATCAAAATTGATTTTTAAATGAAGCTTTAATTAATATTTTAAATCATCAAAATAGTCAGATTCTGCCCATGATAGCTTTTACTTGATGTCTCCCATCATACATATATATTATAATGACCCTAAAGGCCAAATTAGACGGTTCATTTTTCGAGATTTTTGCTTTAATTTTCGAGGCTTCATCATAAATCATCAAAAATTAACCTCTAAACACGGACCGTTTGTTCACAGGCATTTTGCCATAGTAAATATCGTATATCTGCATCTTCACCGCAAAAATGAAGATGTGGCACTGTCTTTTTTGGCCTTTAGAATGTAGTTACTTTGTACATATTAATTAAATAAATGTGTTCTTTTGTTGATTTTATTTTTTTTCAGTGGTCAATAGTATGTGGTAAAAATACAAGTAGTAAAGTGGTAAAACGTTACAGTGTTCATATTTCTTCCTGGATTCATTCTAAAATTGTTTCCTTTTCGCAAACTAGATACAGTCATTAGATCATCATATCTAATTAGACTCAATTAACTTTAACAATCTTACTAGTCATTACGCAATGAAGCATGTATAACCTTTCAAATTGCTCCTATGTCTTATATTTATATATCTAGGGTGGATGCTCCATAAATGGGCACTTTAACGTTTGTGTCACGTTTAAAAATTCGTAGACGTGTCAAACGACGCAATTTCAGTACAATGTTTTCATCCTTCTTGATGGTTTTGATGATTTTTAACCCCTGACGCAAAAACGACGGGGTGTTATAAGTTTGACTTGTCTGTGAGTGTGTGTGCGTGCGTGCGCGCGTGCGTGCGTGGGTGCGTGGTTGCGTGCGTGTGTCTCTGTTTCCCCCTAGCGCTCAAACGGGTGAACCGATTTGAATGCGGATTTTTTTGTCGGCACCCTCTGCCGACCTCAGGTACATCATACTAGTGATTTTCCTTAGTCTGGCACCCCTGTTTTTTCTTTAAAAATACTTACGCAAAATAATCGAGTTAAATCACTATAACACGATGTCAAATATAACGCAAAATTATATTGCAACAACAATTCTTAAATATTATAATACGTAATTTATTTCTTACCAAACGACGCTCGGAAAGTATCTACCTAGCAATTTACTTAAATCAGCGACTTACTTTCGCGCTCGTTCTAAGTGACTATTGAGGGATAGGTGTGATGACAAATGTTGCCTTATTTTAAAACTATTTTTGGACTTCCATTGGAGCAAGCTATTAAAAAAAATACCCATCGTGCCTAAGCGGCACCAAAACACTAATATCGACAGAAATAGAACAGAGTGCCGACTTTAAGGGGGGGCCGGCCTTAGAAGCATCCACCTACTTACCTACTTACTACTTACTCTTTTAACCAAAGGTGCGTCCAAACTTGAACATTTCTCCGAACCGAACTGCGTAACCGTGTCAACACCGCGTAACAGTTACGGTAGTGTGGACGGCATTTGTTACGCGAACAATGTTGTTACGCTGATCTGTAACGCGGTAACCCATCTCAAGCGCTCCAAGCGCGCCGTCTACATTGAGCGTAACAAGTTCGCGGTAATGTTACGCAATTCGGTTCTTTGAAATGTTCAAGTTTGGACGCACCTTAAGGTTATTCATGCCTATCTAGAATCCTTTTCTCCACTGGGTTGGTTATTCTAGCTCACTCAATGAATAATTACATTATGGATTGACGTATTCCTTAGGTTAATATTGATAGTCAACACAACTGAAGATTATTATCAATGAAAAAGTAATTCCGAAGAAGATTGCGTCGTTTTAATAAATTACATTTTTCATTGCTTATGAATTATTTATTAGTGCATTATTTAGCTCTTTATATTCACACGTCTTGTTATTGTGTTTGTTTTTCTGTCCTGCTGGATCGATATTGATGAATGAATGATTCTAGACTAGAACAGTCTAGAATCATTCATTGACACAGCAGACATTCAAGACACTATATTATTCAAATTATATCGACTGGCCCGTTGGCGCGGTTGGCAGTGACCCTGCCTTCCGCTCCGGGGTCGCGGGTTCGATTCCCGCTCCGAGTCTGGGTGTATTTATAATATGTATGTATGTATACCTTTATTAAAATATATATGTATTTATATGTAAATATGTCTATCAGTCGGCTGTTACCTATAACACAGGCATTAAGTTGCCTACTTTAGGAACAGACGACCGTGTGTGTATGAGTATTAAAAAAAAAAAAAAAATTGAAGTCATAATCTTAAAAGTATTAGTATGAATTACTTTTCTGAGAAGTATTATTATCGACCACGGAAGAATTCCACGGAATTAAAAATTAAAACTTTAGGTACCTAGTCTAAATACGAGAATAAGCATGTCGATAAAAAAAACCTATCGAGATAAGATATTATTGAGTACATTATAAAGACAATGGATATTGGCAATGTATTACTTGTTGGTAATATGTACCTACATTTAACTATCCGTACAATACGTCTTATTGTTACTAAAACATTACAACACTTGGGGTGTAAGTGGCCCAAATTCCACCTACGTGGCCAAAGTCAACCTCACCTGCGCGCGGTGCACCCTGCCAATATGCTAACGAGACCCTGACGCTCTCAGTCCCCTCTACGGGTCGTTGTGCCTGATACCACACAACTTAATTTAGATTGTATCACCGCTTTGTGGTAGGATTTTATCCCAAATCCGCCTGACTAGCGACCACATTTCAGCCGTAATCTGCCGCAAAGCATCCACGATGTGTTCCGGCAGCGAGCTGAAGAGCCAGTCCCCCTCCTCAAAAGTCGGCAACGCATTAGTGGTTCCTCAGGTGCTGCTAATGTTCATGGGCGGCGGTAATCACTTAACATCGGGTGACCTGCTTGTTCGTGTGCCCGCTATTATTATTAAAAAAAACATACGCATGCCAATCCAAGGATCTATATAAGTTAATCCAGGCAGCGTTCCGAAGCCAGCTACCCTCGGGAGACGGCGGGTAGCTATTGGGCTAGCTATCCGCCACTAACAGTCTCCTCACTGTCTGAGGGGGGGATCACGCTGTTCCGATCCCCTCCTCTTTAGCGCGGGAGCCCCGGCAGGTGGCCTGGGCGGCTGACAGACGCCTGGGACGTATACAACGGGTTCCCCAGGCGTCCAGCATAGTCAGCAAGAGGGAACAGCCGTGGTGGTTTTAGTTAGGGTATATCCATAGGGGGAGTCCCACATAACCCCCGTTCTGCCCAAAGAACGGGGGTAGCCATAAAGATTTCCACCACGAAAAAAAAAAAAGGCAGCGTTCCGAACCCCTAGGCTAGGCCTCAATAGGTACGGCTTTATAGTTTTATAGAATGGATTTCATAGAGCTACTAGCTTTTACCCGCGTCTACGCCCGCGTGAATTTTGGTTTTTCACAAATCCCGAGGAAATCGTGGATTATCGGTTCCCGTTTCCGCTCCCTTTTCCAACTTGTATACCTACTTTCAAGGAAGTTTGTTAAATGTATAGCTATAGATATCAGTTTTTTCAAAATCCCGTGCGAACTGTGGATTTTTCTAGGGTAGAAAGTAGTCTATGTGTCAGAGCGTAATCTATCTCCATTGAAAATTTCAGCCAAATCGGTTCAGTAGATGCGGCGTTAAAGAGTAACAAACATACACACATATACACACGGACACCAAACTTTCGCCTTTATAATATTAGTGTGATGATCGTACCTTGTTGCTCCAATAGACGAGTGCAGTCTTAAAACAATCTGAAGGAGCCCTTAGTAGTAAATAGTAAGTAGTAGTAAATAAGTAGTAAGTAAGTAGTAGGTAAGTATATGATGCCATTTATCGAGGCGACCTAGTCGCACTGGGACTCATCACGTCCTAGGCATCCTGCCGGCGCGGCGCCGAGAACAATGAGATCGTAAACTATATTTATGGCGCATTTCTATTTGCGCACTTTATTGAGATAATCTGTCCAACTATGTAACTATATACACGCCTAGGAGGAGACATAGCGCTCTCGGCCATACGTAATGGCACAGAATATATATATTAGTACAAGTAGAGGTCTTAACATACGGAGAAAACTTGTAATATCCCCTGAAAGATTAAATACCTATTGTTGTTAGTTCGCTAGCTGAGAAAGACTGAAACGTCTCGATGCCGCAGTATGCTTTTAAAAGTGTAGAAATACAAACACAAATGCATAAGGTTTACAGTTTGAAGGAAAATGTATATTTGCTTATTTCTCATATACCTACCTAACTAAGTGAAAATTGGCGCAAGGTCTCCATTAGAGCTCTTTGGTACCGTCTGTCGGTTCTGCCACATGCCCCATCACTTTAATTTCTCGTCTCGATGAGCAATTCTGATTCTCCTAGGGACCTCCGAGCATAACTTTCTCCATAGCCCGCTGAGTGACCCTGAGCCTACTAAAACATCTCTTTATCATCTGACCCCGCGCTCCAATTATTTGGCACAAGAGACCATGGCATTTAACTTCTCCCCCACAAGAAGAAAGGCCGCTTCGCTCTTTGAGATAATCAGCTCACTTGGCAAGAACAAAGCAAACATTAGCATGACATTAACCTTTTTCCGTCCTTGGATTTTATTGCTATAGGGGATTTCACTCGTTCCTTCGTCTTTAATAATTCTTTTTTTTTTTTTGCGGCTAAAGCTGGGTCTTTAAGAAAAGCGCATTCGGTACAATCACGAGCTATACGAACTTTTTGAAGAACCGAACGTTGTCAAAACCATTAAACTATCACAGTACAAGACAGTACAAGAGCCCCGAAAAAGTTACTGGACAGTAAACCGGATGGTCGTAGAGGCCGAGGAAGACCTAGAGGTCGGTGGATTGACGGAGTGGAAAGGGATATGAGGGTTTTGGGGGTTCGGAGCTGGAAAGAAGCTTCTTCTGACCGCCTCTGCTCGAGAAGCTTGCTGGACCAAGCCAAGGCCCACCCAGGGCTGTAGAGCTTTGTTTATTATTATAAAGCTGGGTCTCCAGTCTCCACCAAAACTTGAACTTGACCCAGCTTTTACAGAAACTTTTGTCACCAACACGTGTTGACAACACAAAAGTTGCTAATGTTTTTTAGTGAAGACGGAAGACCCAGCTTTTACAGAAAGTTTTGTCACCAACACGTGTTCATAGCACAAAAGTCGGCAATTTTTCTTTAGTGAAGACCCAGCTTTTACAGAAACTTTTGACACCAACACGGGTTGACAACACAAAAGTGGGCAACTTTTAAAACTGCAACTTTGCCACGAATCTATGTGTGTCACGGTGTTTAGGTAGGTACAGTTAGTAAACATTATAATAAAGTAGCAGGACAATTTCATAAGAGGCGAAGATCGATAAAATCTACAAATAGATCTACGGTAGGTAGTAGACGTGTCTTGTTTTTATTGCACGTTTACAGCACGCTATAAATATCTGGCGTGCTGTGTGATAAATAGATAAGGAATGTACTCGTATCAACAAATGAACCTCGTGAATATTATCTGCCGCAATTGTATGAGATGAATTCGCTGAAGGGGAATACCTAGCGCAGTTTTAACTCTTGACCCTGTGACAAAAAAAATATGTTATATTCAGCTCTGGGTTTCCCCTTCTAACTAAAGTACCTACACGTATTGTACGTAAATTCCATGAAGTAAGGTTTAAGATGATTTATAAAATCGTTACCCGCGGCTTCGCCCGCATGAATTTCAGTTTTTCACAAATCCCGTGGGAATCGTGAATTTCTGGTTCCCGTTCCCGCACTCTTTTCCAACCTTTATACCTACTTTCAAGAAAGTTTATTATAGTAATCTACCTATTGCTGTGGATATAGATTTAGTTGCGGATTGGCAGACTTCACACGCCTTTGAGAACATTTAGCTTTTGTCCAGTTTCTCCCAATTAAGTAAAGTAAAAACAGTAACACCCCAAAAATACTGCTTCATTCCTTTCATTCCAAGGACGCGTCGTCTGGCCACACTGGCGCGTGTACCTACACACAATATACATAATATTATTTCATATTCCAAGGCAATGTTTGTATTATAATGTCCCGCAAACTTTTCAAATAATAAAGCGTTGTCATATTTGAAGGACGCACCGGAAATTCCATACGAGCGATTTAACTATCTAACAATTTACTACTGACTAAGATAGCGCTATGCGTAAATCGAGCGGGACAGAGACAACACTATTCGTATGTACTAATAATGTTAGACGTAGATATTTCTATACATTGCTGGCGATAATAAATTGCCGAGGGGAGTGAGTGTCGTATCTTATAGTATTCTGTATGCTTACACCCATATTCTAAGTCGTAACTCGAAAAGCCCCTCGACTCCAACTCACTCGAGGAGGCCTCAAGGAATGACTTGAAAGAACCTCAAGATCGGTATTCATAGTTGTCAGGTTGAGGAATTCTCGAGGTTCCTCGAATGAGTGGAGTCAAGGTAAAACTCAAGGAATTACGTCATCGTTTGGCGGAATGTTTCGTTTGTTATGACGTTAGCTATCCTTAATAATGAATTTTTTTTTTTATGTGCGAGTGCGAGTGCGAGTGTTAGTGCGAGTTCGAGTGCTAGTGCAAGTGCGAGTGCGAGTGCGAATACGAGTGCGAGTGCGAGTTCGAGTGCGAGTGCGAGTTCGAGTGCGAGTGCTAGTGCGAGTGCGAGTGCGAGTGCGAGTTCGAGTGCGAGTGATAGTGCGAGTGCGAGTTCGAGTGCTAGTGCGAGTGCGAGTGCGAGTGCAAGTTCGAGTGCGAGTCCGAGTGCGAGTGCTAGTGCGAGTGCGACTGCGAGTGCGAGTTCAAGTGCGAGTGCAAGTGCGAGTGCGAGTGCGAGTGCGAGTGCGAGTTCGAGTGCGAGTGCTAGTGCGAGTGCGAGTGCGAGTGCGAGTGATAGTGCGATTGCGAGTTCGAGTGCTAGTGCGAGTGCGAGTGTGAGTGCGAGTCCAAGTGCGAGTTCGAGTGCGAGTCCGAGTGCGAGTGCGAGTACGAGTTCGAGTGCGAGTGTTGGTGCGAGTGCGAGTGCGAGTTCGAGTGCTAGTGCGAGTGCGAGTGCGAGTGCGAGTGCGAGTTCGAGTGCGAGTGCGTGTGCGAGTGCGAGTGCGAGTGCGAGTTCGAGTGCGAGTGCGAGTGCGAGTGCGAGTTCGAGTGCGAGTGCGTGTGCGAGTGCGAGTGCTAGTGCGAGTGCGAGTGCGAGTGCGAGTGCGAGTGCGTGTGCGAGTGCGAGTGCGAGTGCGAGTGCGTGTGTTTGAGTGTGAGTGTGTGTATGTGTGTGCGGTGCGTGAGCTGCGTGCGGTGTGTCCGGTGCGTGCGGTGCGTGCGGTGCGTGCACTGCGTGTCTCCGTGCGCTGCGTGCGGTGCGTGTCTGCGTGCGGTGCGTGTCTGCGTGCGGTGCGTGTCTGCGTGCGGTGCGTGTCTGCGTGCGGTGCGTGCGCTGCGTGCGGTGGGTGCGCGACTGCGTGCGGTGCGTGCGCTGCGTGCGGTGCGTGCGCTGCGTGTCTCCGTGCGCTGCGTGCGGTGCGTGCGCTGCGTGCGGTGCGTGTCTGCGTGCGGTGCGTGCGCTGCGTGCGGTGTGTGCGCTGCGTGCGGTGCGTGTCTGCGTGCGGTGCGTGTCTGCGTGCGGTGCATGAACTGCGTGCGGTGCGTGCGCTGCGTGCGGTGCGTGTCTGCGTGCGGTGCGTGCGTTGCGTGCGGTGCGTGCGCTGCGTGCGATGCGTGTCTGCGTGTGGTGCGTGCGCTGAGTGCGCTGCATGCGGTGCGTGTCTGCGTGCGCTGCGTGCGGTGCGTGCGCTGCGTGCGGTGCGTGTCTGCGTGCGGTGCGTGTCTGCGTGCGGTGCGTGCGCTGTGTGCGGTGCGTGCGCTGCGTCCGGTGCGTGCGCTGCATGCGCTGCGTGCGCTGCGTGCGGTGCGTGCGCAAACGATAGTCTATCGTACATATATTCAATAAAACTATCAAAAGACATTATAAAAAATGTCTGCGTGCGGTGCGTGCGCTGCGTGCGGTGCGTGCGCTGCGTGCGCAAACGATAGTCTATCGTACATATATTCAATAAAACTATCAAAAGACATTAGAAAAAATTTATGAAATACTTCTTTTTTAGCTAACAATCACATAAAAAACTTCCTCAAGGTAGATGCCGATCAACCTTACATTTGACTCGACTCAACTCACCTCGAGTGAGGAAAGTGTTTGAGGTAAGGAGAAAAATTACAACTATGAATATCAAAACACCTCTGTGAGGTTGAGTCGAGTCGAGTAAATCATGAGTTTACAACTAAGAATACGGGTGTAAGTCTCACTTTGCAGAGCTCGAAAACTTTAGTAAATACTATTGATCGAATCACAATGGCTTCAGAGTGAAATGGACCTAAAATGGCTTATATTAAGGTTCACTAATACATTCAGCATTCGAAAACAGCCAGCGCCCCAAGCAGAAATGTTGTAAAATAAATATTCGAACTATTGAATTACGACTTTAAAATAAGAGTCTTTAGGTTCATTTTGCTCTGAAGTCATTGTGTCGATACTCGAATTTCGATCATCGTTGCCACTATGTACAAAGTCAGCATAAGGCCTGTGTGCCTGTGGGATTCAAAAAATCATTTTTTGGTTCATCTCTAGAGAAGATAACTAGATACTCAAGGAATATGACCGCCAAACAAATAACTAGTTTCACCAGTTAAAGCTGTGCGTTGTCAGTCACCTGTCAGTCATGGTACTGTTTTCTAAAGAAGAGAGAGAATACAACATTTTTGGTTAGGTGTGTAAGTCGTCAAAACCATGCTTAATTGTCAGATTTTACAGTCCATCTATTATATTAATGTCTACTACGGAAGAACATACCTAGTTTGAAGAAGTAAGCCAGCCTTGTAGTTACATATCGTATTAACGCCGTTAAAAATTCACGACAATGGTGCTGATTCTGTTGTACACAATCTGTAAACTAAACTAAATTGACAGGCTTGAAAATGTTACGTGCTGAAAAGGACAGCCATTTTCGTCGTCGTCATCGTCTCGACCAATAGACGTCCACTGCTGCACATAGGTCTCTTGCAAGGATCAGCCTTCAAGCATCCTGCCACTTTATTTTAGTTACAGTACAGTAAGTTCATAAACTAAAACCCGACTGGCTCTGTACGGAAAATAGTAAAAAAAATGTTTTTTGGAGACCCCCAGTTTTTTGATGTACTTAACATCTGTTGGGTCGGTTTTTTTCGTATAAAATGTAGTCTATGTCACCCGGACCACACGAGTAGATAAGTACAGAGGGGAAGCTTCTATAAGCGGCGCGCTGTAGGTACACTCACACAAACGCACTCACCAACGGTTCACGGACGCCCGCTCGGTCCCCCAACCGGTTCAGTTGGGTGACAAACGTGCGCATATGTGTGAGTGTACCTACAGTGGGCCGCTTGTAAAAGCTTCCCCTCTGTACTTGTCTACTCGTGTGCCCGGACCATAACAACGAATCAATTGACACCTCATTCATCAAAATCGGCCCAGTAGCTTAGGCACTACGCGCTACGGTGGAACACAGAATCTGATACGTAAACATACGTAGTCGGGTAAAAAGATTGTCCACAACAGAATCGGCATCAATGTTTACACGTACAGTTTCTCGCTAACTCCCACGGCCGGGGCCGGCGCCGTATAAAAATATCGCGAGAGCAAAAATTTGATCAACAGAATTTAATTTCGTTTGCAATCATCCGTCGCGCTGCGTGTTGGAAGAATTTGATCTCGCGGAAACAAAAACACGGTCAGAAACCAAGCGGTTTTTACATAGTGGCAATGATGACCGAAATTCGAGTATCGACACACAATGACTTCAGAGCAAAATAAACCCAAAGACTCTTATTTTAAAGTCGTAATTCAATAGTTCGAATATTTATTTTACATTATTTCTGCTTGGGGCGCTGGCTGTTTTCGAATGCTGAATGTATTGGCGAACTTAAATCTTAATGGAAGCCATTTTAGGTCCATTTTACTCTGAAGTCATTGTGATTCGATCAATAGTATACTATAAAGTTTTGGAGCGCTGCAAAGTGGGACTAAGCATACAGAAGTCAAGCGGCGTCTTTTCCTTGATTTGTTGATATGGCCTCGTCTATTAAATACAATTACCTTCGCCTTCACTATAGGGTCTAGACACACGGACTGCAGAATTGCAGTTTGGATGCAGTTGAAAGTAACTAAATTGGGTAAATTAAAAAGATAACTTTAAGATAAGAAATCTTGGAAATGGCTTATACCTATAAGCCAAGTAGTTCTTATACTATGTGATATTGTGAGATTGTGATAAAAAGAATACCTGGCTGAGTTATATATGGGCTCTTCTCAGACTAGGGCGATTTGGAACCCTTGTACCTAGCTTTAGGTTAGGTTGTGATTTGTGAATAATTTCTATTACTCTTACTACTCTTACATCACTTCGAGTAAAATTGATTGACATTCTTAAAGTGTACAGTGACCAATTTTGAATAATAAAAAGAAATAATTTGCATTTGCATGTAAAATATAGCTAACTGTCGACCAACTACGCAGTACGTTGTATAAGAACTGCAAGCCAATTGCACACAGACGTGAATACAGTTATGTCAACTTCAATAGAACTGCATTGGAACTGCAGTCTGCATCGGCTTGGAGTCCGTCTTCTTGGAAGTGCAATCCGTCTGTCTAGACCCTTATAATAATAAAATAAATAATAAGTAGGTATGTAGAATAGAATAGAATAGAATAGAAAAGTTTTTTATTCAAATAAACTTTTACAAGTGCTTTTGAATCGTCGATTGAGTCTACCACAGGTTCGGAATGCAGTTCCAGCCGAGAAGAACCTGCAAGAAACTCGGCGGTTGCTCTTTTTTAAAAATAACATTATAACAATTATTATTATTAATGTACATGATTGAAATGCCGTCTCGCGCATTGCTGGAACGAGTTAAATCCAAGCTTTTTTATCGTTTATATAATCTTCAATTGTATAATAAGCTTTTTTTATGAGCATACTTTTAATAAAGTTCTTAAACTTGTGTAAAGGCAAGTCTAAGACATATTTTTTATTCAGATAAACTTTTACAAGTGCTTTTGAATCGACAAATGAATCTACCACTGGTTCCGAATGGTGCTTACAATTCTACACGTTAATGTTATGTATTGTTATCATCATTGCACATCGACATGGCGACTGTGTTATCATTTCTTGCGAAAAAAAAAATGTTGCGTTGCGAAATCTATTACGGAAGTTTACAAGCTTACTAAGCACTAAGCTAGTTATCATCTACTTATAAGGTTTTTTTCTTTGAAATTCGAAGACAACTGAATAGGTAGGTATCTACTATCTCCATTATCATGTTGCTGAGGTGATCGGGTGATAGGAGTTCAGTGACAAGATCATTACATCACAAGTAGGTAGTAAAATACCTAATCTACCATTAATAGGAACCAGTAGGAATATTCCTACTATTTTCGGCCTTGGGAGCGAGAAACCAAGAGGACATAGCGATCTTGTGAGTTGTGACATGTCTTAAATCTACTGGCTTTTTTTAATACAGAAAAAAATGTGAATCGAGGAGGGGTTTGGTTTTATTTGTAAGTAAGTAACTGTATTTTTTTTATTTATTTAGTACATACCAAAACTTATAACTAAAACACGAACATAACAAGTATAAATTGAAAATTTAAAAAACCCCCGATATTCGCCATTTTGTGGCGGCGGCCATCTTGGATTTGTAATAGTGCTATTCTATTAGTCAAGGCCTTTCATTTGATACCCATATTGAGGGTGTTGTGATAAAATATGTAATGCGCCATCTTGTAGCGGCGGCCATCTTAGATCGATTTTCATCAAACATAGCTAACAACACTCTCGACTAATTCACCTTTCAAACAAAAAAAACCGCATTCAAATCGGTCCACGCATTTGAGCGCCACAGGGGAACAGACACACACACACACACACACACACACACACACACACAGACACGTCAAACTTATAACACCCCGTCGTTTTTGCGTCGGGGGTTAAAAAGGATGTGTACAAGGACAACTTATCTCTAAGAGAGAGATTTCTTCCAGAAGCCCTCAAATGTGGTAACACTGTACTTATTTGTTACATAATATGTATGTAATATGTATAGAATTCTGCGCAGTTCAGATTTTAAATGGAGTACCTAACATCGGTATGTACCTACCTGCTTATCGTAAAGGCAACGATAAAATGATAATTGATAAAATACAACAATCGTCTAACAGCTATTGTGTTTTTAATACGTCCTATCAATATATACCTATTTGTGAACGTTTAATATCAACTGAAATGAGGTTTCGCAATTATACATGACGCCCTACTAAATAATAACGTAGAGGTACCATTCACAACTCGGACATGCTCCGAGACATGGTCGCTATATGCCTCAGTCATAAGAAAACTCAGTGTCACTCAGTGGGTGATAGAGAAAGCTTTAAGCTCGGAGTTTCACTACGTGATCAAACAAGTACTTATATAAATTAAAAATTTAAAAAACCCCCGACATTCGCCATTTTGTGGCGGTGGCCATCTTGGATTTGCAATAATGCTATTCTACTAGTCAAGCCCTTTCATTTGATACCCATATTAAGGAAGTTGTGAAAAAATATGTAATCCGCCATTTTGTAGCGGCGGCCATCTTGGACCGATTTTCATCAAACATAGCTAACAACACTCGACTAATTCACCTTTCAAACAAAAAAAACCGCATTCAAATCGGTCCACTCGTTTGAGCGCCACAGGGGAACAGACAGACACACACACACACAGACACGTCAAACTTATAACACCCCGTCGTTTTTGCGTCGGGGGTTAATCAGACATGAGGAGATCTGTACAAGAACCAGAGTCACAGACTATACCTCCACAGAGCGAAGCTGAGGTGGCCATGGGCGGTGTAAACATCGGCAAGTAGATCGAACGCTGAACGAAACGTGGAGGGGATAGCTGCGTATGGGAACTGTCACGCACGTAATACAATAGCTTACCCCCTCCACTTTCTTTCAGTGTTCGATCTACGTGCCGATGTTTATAACACAGTTCGAAGAACCGATAGATGTTGAGGCTGCAAGGCGCTGAAATGGTGGCCTCGCACTGAAAAGCGCAGTTTAAAGACTCACTGGAATTAAACGGCGCAAGACCATGACGTGTGGAAGTTCAAACAAGAGACTCATGTCCAGTAGTGAACGTATGATGTCAGTTGAATATGACGACGACGATTTTTATGTTTTATTTTTAACCCCCGACGTAAAAACGACGGGGTGTTATAAGTTTGAAGTGTCTGTGTGTGTGTGTGTATGTGTGTGTGTGTATGTCTGTCTGTTCCCCTGTAGCGCTCAAACGGGTGAACCGATTTGAATGCTGTTTTTTTTTGAATGTTGAATGGAAGCAGGCGTTACTTTGCGGAATTCCATGATATACAATGAATATAAAATTATTTTGCTATAATCCGCTAACAGTGACAAATTTGTAGGCACAACACCACACAATCTTGTAGGCACAACACCACACAATCTTGTAGGCACAACACCACACAATCTTGTAGGCACAACACCACACAAATTCACCACAAAACAAACTCGACGATCGTTTCGCTCCGACACCGGAGCATCTTCAGGAGATGTCGACTTCACAACGGATCTTTGCAATCGTCCGTTGTGAAGTCGACATCTCCTGAAGATGCTCCGGTGTCGGAGCGAAACGATCGTCGAGTTTGTTTTGTGGTGAATTTGTGTGGTGTTGTGCCTACAAGATTGTGTGGTGTTGTGCCTACAAGATTGTGTGGTGTTGTGCCTACAAATTTGTCACTGTTAGCGGATTATAGCAAAATAATTTTATATTCATTGTATGTTTTTTTTTTGTTTGAAAGGTAAATTAGTCGAGAGTGTTGTTAGCTATGTTTGATGAAAATCGATCCAAGATGGCCGCCATATATTTTTCACAACTCCCTTAATATGGGTATCAAACGAAAGGCCTTGACTAGTAGAATAGCACTATGCAAATCCAAGATGGCCGCCGCCACAAAATGGCGAATGTCGAAGGTTTTTTAAATTTTTAATTTATACTTGTTTAGGTATTAAGACTATTAAAACTCAATAATAAAGTAGTACTTAGTAACAAAGTACGAGTATGTCGATAGCTGCTAACTACTAGGTCGAAGAAATGTAAACACATTACATTCCTGGCGCATGACGGCTATGTTAATTTTTCAACAAGATTTTTTCAGCTGCGAGACGTAAGCTAGACGTGGGTATGGCGTGACACGGTAAATATTTTCAGCCCGTTTCAGTTTACTGTATAACTTTACGATTGACGTAGGGTTGGCAGTTGCCTTATATGAATTTTTAACAACCACTTTAGGCGACTCCGTGTAACTACTCGTATCTGTAAGTTTGTACACGTTGATAGGTTTAGATATCAGACAGGTGATTGTACTGATGGTTACTGATAAGATAAAAATTGCATTTTTTATGCAATACAGGGGTTAAACAGAACTGTAATTGCAAAAAAAATATGTATTTTTTAAAGTTCGTAACGTAATTCAAATAAAATCGACTGATTCTGGAGGTCAATAACCATTGCGTTACCTTGACCTCCAGCGTGCGATAGATACGTATCGTGGCGCGCGATACCTACGCTATAAGGTAAATGGTTGTTGGTATTGGATTGTGTTTAGATACCTAGTATAATAAAAGCGCAAAGTTTTCGGAAGCGGTCTCCTTATACCCTGTTACCAAGTTCTTAGTTAAAAGTTAAAATAAAATTAGCTGGTAGATACATCCTTTTCACAATTTTCTTCAACGCCTTGATTATAATTCGGTCTATTTTAGGTACAATAAGATTTTGTCATTAAAAATGGCGTGGCATCCCTATTTTTCTATCAAACAAACGGTCTATTTTTCGTGCTATAGAGTTTGTACCGTTGTCATTAAAAACTGCGTGGAGGCATCCCTATTTTTATATCAAACATGAAACAATGTTTACGCCTCTGCGCGACGATTTAGAAAATATCCGTGGCATAATGCGAGGCTGTCGTTTGTTATTTGCTAACACGGCTATTTGTATATTTTATTGCAAAATGTCGCTCCCATCCACCAATAATCGTGCTACGAAGAAGTACGTATAGCGTTGTCCTTGTCCCGCGCGATTTACGTATTGCGTTCGCTTGTATGAAGTGTTTTTAGTACCAGTTGTTCATTTCATTCATAGTTCAACTCATTTGTGCTTAGTGCTTGTGAGCTTGTCAATATGTGGCTTGGATTTGTGTAAAAATAGCATTTTTTGCACTCTATTGACTTTTGAACTAACAAGAGATAAAGTTCGTAAACTAAAACCCGACTACGCTTAATAATTTAATTTAATCCTACTATACTAATATTATAAATGTGAAAGTGTGGATGTTTGGATGTTTAGATGTTTGGATGTTTGTTACTCTATAACGTTGCAATTACTGAACCGATTTGGCTGAAATTTTGAATGGAGATAGATTATGCTCTGACTTAAAACATAGGCTACTTTTTATCCTGGAAAAATCCACAGTTCCCGCGGGATTTTGAAAAACTCGAAATCTATATCTACAGCTATAGGTCGATTACTATAGCGAACTTCCTTGATAGTAGGTATAAAGGTTGGAAAAGGGAGTGGGAACGGGAACCGGAAATGCACGATTCCCTCGGGATTTGTTTAAAACCGAAATTCACGCGGGCAGATGCTAGTATAAAATAATAATTTAGTGTGCAGAAAGCGCAGGGCAAGCAGATAGTGGCTCCATCTGTTTTATCTGTCCGAAACTAATTTCACATGCAACAACCCTACGAGAATAGGTACATATAAATGTACGTAGTTAAAAAGCCGGTCCTCTGCAGGGATATCTACTCACATGTGCTATAACTAGGTACTAAGCCTTGTAAATACTGGCATTTTACTAGATGGCGTGCGGTGTGGTATCGCACAATTTACTCGCCTTTAGTAGAAACAAAGTAATTACTTCCACTTTTCCATGCGAGATTATTGTAATGTTTACGAGCTACCCGAGTTTGCGAACTGCCGTGCGCTATGTACAAGTAAATGGAGTCGTTTAATAAAATTAAAGTGTCTGTCTGTAATTACGAAATAACTACTTAGGCTCATATTATGATCGCAACGCACGTTTTTAAAATTATGGTCTATCTGTTTATACAGGGCTAATTTTCGGAAAGGCTGAACCGATTTTGACAGGACTTTCGCATGCAGGTAGAGGGTTATACAAGTGATCTAGGCTAATTTTTATTCCTACATTTGAATATTTAGAGTTCCTCCGTAAAAAAATCATTGGTGTTGATATTTGCTATAGTAGGTAGTAGATACAGTTTGGGTTAATACATTTTTATTTTTTATTCTCACAGCCTATCCGCTGAACCGATCTTGACTAAGTTTGGCGCGGAGATAGCTTGCGTCCCGGAAATGGACATGGCTACTTTAATAGAAAACAAAATCCGCATAGACGAAGTCACAGGCATCAGCTAGTTCTCGTTAATTATGCATGATAAACTAACTCTTTGCGTGTCTGGTATAACGTGTTACGTGACGGTTATATTAACTGCGTACATATATTATTAAAAAAAAACTTTTTCATCGTAAGAAAAATGATATTGGGTAGAATATGTAAATGGCATAACGTATTACGCCAAGTGACTTGTAGACAAATTAATTAATTTGTAATTAATTTGTATCCTTTCCAAATATCAACAGTTTTGTTTTTTCACGAAGGAACCCCTCAATATTTCCCGAATAAAAGTAGTCTAGACTCTAGATCATTCCTTGTGTTGAAAATACATACAATGCAGGATGTAGGTACAGCACAGGCATGATGGAGGAGGATGGCACGTCTTTGATAAGAAGTCACATCTTATGACCGATAGACATTGGGGAGTCTCAAGGTGCTAGAATGGCGACCTCGCACCGAAAAGCGCAATGTTAGCAGTCAGCCCACTAGGTGACAAGACGATAAGAAATGAGACACAGTGAGCTCGGAAGAAACGATAGAGTGAGCTGGGAAGTGAGGGTAGTCCTTACAAGAGGTCTTTTCGGTTGATGAAAAAGAAAAATCTTATGATCTTTGGTGGAAGAACGACAAGAGACAAGAGTGAACTGGGAAGTGAAGGTGTAGAAGTCCCTACAAGAAATCTACGTCAAGAACTACGTCTATCGGTTGACGAAGAAGAAGAAAAATCTTATGATATTTGGTGGAAGAACGAGAGACAAGAGTTAGCTAGGAAGTATGGGTGTAGAAGTCAAGAGATCTGCACAAGCAAGACGTTTATCGGTTGACGAAGAAGTATCTTATGGGTCTTATCTCAATGTTTGGCTCGTTCTTCGCAGACCAATGGCGTTCGAGGCTACAGATACCATCAGCAATGTACGTCTAAATAGGTTGACGATGCGGAATCATAATATTATAGTATTTGACTCGTTCTTTGCAGACAAGTGACGTCTAAGGCTACAGATACCATTAGCAATGTACGTCTAGATAGGTTGACGAAACGGAATAATGGTCTTTGGCTTGTTCTTTGCAGACAAGTGACGTTCGAGGCTACAGATACCATCAGCAATGTACGTCTAAATAGGTTGACGATGTGGAATCATAATATTATAGTATTTGACTCGTTCTTTGCAGACAAGTGACGTCTAAGGCTACAGATACCATTAGCAATGTACGTCTAGATAGGTTGACGAAACGGAATAATGGTCTTTGGCTTGTTCTTTGCAGACAAGTGACGTTCGAGGCTACAGATACCATTAGCAATGTACGTCTAGATAGGTTGACGAAGCGAATCATATAGTCATTGACTCGTACTTGGCAGATAAGTGACGTCCGAGGAGGACCATCAGCAGACAGCAGTGGATGTCTTTTTTTTTTTGACGTGGTGGAAAAGCTTTTATAGCTACCCCCGTTCTGCGGCAGAATGCGGCAGAACGAAGGTTATGTGGGACTCCCCCAGGGTAGAATGGGGGTATACCCACTAAAAACCACCACGGCATGACCCGCATGCTGACTGTGCTGGACGCCTGGGGAACCCATTGTATGCATCCCAGGCGTCCGGCAGCCGCCCCAGCCGGGGCTCCTACTCGTTTCTGGGCTGTTCCTCCAGACGCGCGCGCCCTTCCGTAATTTTTTAACGAGGTTTTCTTCCTCCCGCGATTATAGAAAAATTATTAACCATGTTACCGGGGCGCACCGGCCCAAATACTGCTCTTCCCCTCGAACGTATCCAAGAGGACCAGCAGCACCCGGGCACACTGGGAGGTTACCTGGCTGGCACCCCAGCAGTGGATGTCTATTAGCTTAACGAATAAGAAGAAAAAGAAGAAGAATGTCATAGTATTTCTAATCTAACGTTCGGTTGGCCTTTGCAGGTGAGTGACGTGCGCGGCTGCGGTTACCACCTGGCCACGCTGTTGGGGCTGCTGCCCGCGCAGGTCATCAACGTGTACCTGGGCTCCACGCTGCGCTCCATGCACGACGTGCTGCACGAGTCGCACGTCACCGGCTACATTGTGTTCGCTTTTCAGGTGACTCCCATGATTTCATATACTTACAGTAGGTTACATTTTTTTTTTTAAAAGAATATTAGCAATGATAAACATGACTAATATTCCCCTTTCCCTTCCAAATAAGCGTAAAGCTAGGAGTGGGTATGACAATATTGTTACGGGCGAGGTTTGAACTGTCGACCTTTCGGTTTCGATCCTCGCCCGACTGTGACGCCCGACTGTGACGCCCGACGACCGTTGCGCTATTGAGACTATCCCACCATCACCCCCACTACAGCCTTTTAACGTCCCACTGCTGGGCACAGGCCTCCTCATAGAAGAGAGGGATTTAGAGCTTAGAAACGCCATGCTGCTCCAATGCGGGTAAGCGGGCTACTTACAGTAGGTTACATTGTGTTCGCTTTTCAGGTGAGTCCCATGATTTCATATACTTACAGTAGGTTACATTTTTTTTTTAAAGAATATTATCAATGATAAACATGACTAATATTCCCCTTTTCCTACCAAAT
The DNA here is from genome assembly GCA_920104075.1 of Melanargia galathea. NCBI lineage: Eukaryota > Metazoa > Arthropoda > Insecta > Lepidoptera > Nymphalidae > Melanargia > Melanargia galathea. The sequence goes on along the minus strand of OV049872.1, from coordinate 2,543,464 downwards.
AAGCGTATAGCTTATGAGTGGGTACGACAATAGTGTTACGGGCGAGGTTTGAACTGTCGACCTTTCGGTTTCGATCCTCGCCCGACTGTGACGCCCGACGACCGTTGCGCTATTGAGACTATCCCACCATCACCCCCACTACAGCCTTTTAAGGCTGCTCTCCTCACGCGCTTCTCCATACAAACGTATTACGCCTATTATTCTAATATTTGTAGCAATAGATCTAAAGTTAAGCCAGATATCAATTTATATCTCCATTATCTATGCCATAAAATAAAATAAAAATGTAAAATTATATTTATTTTGAAAGTTATGACGCTTGAAAAATCACTATTTTTGGACAAATTTTGAGGCAACTTAGTGCGTAAATAAACTATATCAGAAACTAGAAAATTGAAAAACGACCGAAGTCTTATCATACGTTACTTCATAATAATTTCAAATGTCTTTAGTTCATGTAAAAAATTGCCAAATATTTGCTAAAATAGGCGTAACTCCAAACCTAGATTTGCATCTTTTTACTTTGCAGTTTTTCACTAAAAATCATGATATCTCAAGCAAAATTCATTTATTTAATTTATTTATTATTTATTTATGTATATATTTTTAGTACTCTTCTTTACTGAAGACGTCTCGCTCTCTAAATGCAGAAATCACTGTTTTAGACTCCACTCACAAACGATTCGTCGCTCCCATGGAGAGGGCTCTTAACGTCCCACTGCTGGGCAGAGGCCTCCTCTCTCATAGGAGAGAGGGATTTAGAGCTTAGAAACGCCATGCTGCTCAAATGCGGGTAAGCGGGCTACTTACTGTAGGTTACATTGTGTTCGCTTTTCAGGTGAGCCTCTTGATTATACTGTACTATGTCCCGAAAGAAACGTTGGCACACGGCCCACGCGGTGTCGTTTGCCTTGGTGAATATCGGCGCTAATTCAGTTGTACGCAATCTCTAAACTAAACTAAATATAAGTAGTGTTATCCTTTTTAACCCCCGACGCAAAAACGACGGGGTGTTACAAGTTTGACATGTCTATGTGTGCGTATGTGTGTGTGTGTGTGTCTGTTACCCTGTGGCGCTCAAACGGGTGGACCGATTTGAATGCGATTTTTTTTGTTTGAAAGGTGAATTAGTCGAGAGTATTGCTACCTATGTTTGATGAAAATCGATTCAAGATGGCCACCGCTACAAAATGGCGGATTACATATTGTTTCACAACCCCCTTAATATGGGTATCAAATGAAAGGGCTTGACTAGTAGAATAGCACTATTGCAAATTTAAGATGGCCGCCGACACAAAATGGCGAATGTCGGGGGTTTTCTAAATTTTTAATTTATTCTTGTTTATAATGTTCTCTGCGGAACAGGATAGCGTTACATTTAGAACTGTCAATTTAGTTTAGAGATTGTGTACAACAGAATAATTGGCAACCAATGAGGGCCGAGGATATTTAGTAATCCAAGGGGGTGGTATTTTCAATTTTCAAATTTGATCAGATTGTAGTAAACGCTCCATAGTAGAACAACAAATAAAAGTTTAGTAAGAACCATTTATCCTAAAAAACCTTCACAGCTAAATTCTTGACACCCCAAATAATTTAACTTTTAAAAACTTTTATAATGTCGGATGTTTTCTTGTAGGTACATTCCAGGTAACATTCCTTTATACTCTGATAGTATGTATTTAAAATTAAAAACAAAACATCTCCACTCTTTCCATGAAAAGACTGTAAGTAAGTACCTAGCGCGCTATTTCTATCTCAACAACCTTTTATGCGAGTTCTAAGGCTGCACTTCCGTTGGGCAGCGGTGAGCGGGGGCGGATTGAAATACGCTAGCCGATTTTTAGTGGGCAGCGTTATAATAATAATCCGAAACTGAATGACCGATGCACAAATTTTAGATGTATTTCTGTAATTTTCAATCAAAACATTTCATATAAGTAACTGTAAATTTCCAAATTTTTAATAACCCCCAAACGTCAGAACCTTGATCACTATGACGTGTCTACCACGTACTCGTCGAAACAAATCTAAATATAAAAAAAAACCGCATTCAAATCGGTTCACCCGTTTATGAGCTACAGACGCACACGTAGCGGTCAAACTATTCCTTCTTTATGCGTCGGGAGTTAAAAAAACCGCATTCAAATCCCATTATGCGTCTAAGATCCCTCCCGCAGCTAACAAAAGATCTGATAACTTTTAATCGACTGAACCGATTTTAATAAAACATAATCTAAGAACCATCCCTAGAAAACCTGTTTTCAAATAAAAGAAACTGCATTCAAATCGGTTCACCCGTAAGCGCTACGGTGCCACAGACATACATAGCGGTCAAACTGATAACACCCCTCTGTTATAAAGTGGATGAGCGTATCGCTAGGTTTCACAGACGCTCCGCTGCCCACAGAAAACGCAGCCATAAAGAAAGCGTTTGACTTAGTCACGTTTTAATGAACGCCCACTTTACCCCGCAAATGCTTAAAAGACCTTCAACTTGGTTCTATTGAAAATACGAATATAGAAAACGTACACAAAGCTGTAATTTATTCTATGCTTATGGTAATTAGTTGGATTACTTTTTGCGTATTTTCTGTGTAAATATGTAAAACGAACGTTTTACTATTACGTGCATTGAAAGACGAAACACGAAAACATGTCCTTGTCGAATCTGTTTACAGTAATAAGTAGAGCCTGGACAAAATGCCGTAATCATTTTTTTATATTTCTGTACCTTAGAAGTTAATTTTTCCAACTATTCAGGGGAGCCAAACAGCTTTTTTCATATGATTATTTACGAAAGGAAGCCAATTGGCCTAATATGGATTGGAATACCTCTTTGATTGTATGAGATATTATGACTGTGTTATAGCTGTAGTCTGTAGACTCTTATGCACCTAAGAAATAATTACCTGTAACGTTATAATTATTATCAACGATAACGTATAATAATAATTATAACGTTATAGGTTCGGTTCGTATTTATTTATAGACTCTCACATAAGACTCTCTTTCTTGAGAATGGGATATGTTTTTGCGGTGGTATAACTTCTGCATACTGACTAATGACAATGATGAATTAGCACGGTAAAGCCCTAATTAGACGGTTCATTTTTCGAGATTTTCACTTTCATTTTCGAGGCTTCATCGGTGAATCAAAATGAACCGTCTAAACACCGACCGTTCATCGTTCACAGGCACTTTGCCATAATAAATATCGTATCGTGCATCGTTCACCGCAAAAATGAACGATGCACGGGGCACAGTCTAATTTGGCCTTTAAGCTCAAATTAGACGGTTCATTTTCTAATTTAGGCTTTAGTTATATAGGTAAGTACATGATTTTTAATCAATCAATTAGTTCATCTTTGAAGAGATGTAGAGATGATACTTCTATTACAATTTGCATATAATTATATGCAATCTTGCTCAATTAGGTCCCGGTTAACGCCTGCAATAAAAATATAGAGGACATTTTGTACCTGTCTTTATAAAACCATCCTTCAGTGCCGGCAGGAGATTGTGCAGCCCGGTTTATAGCGGGAAGCCAATTGACATTTCAATTTACAAATTGACGACGTTATTGAGCCAATTTGCGGTGTACTGGGTTTCTCGTGCCTACTACTTTAGTATATTGCAGGGAAAGCGCAAAAATGTATAAAATTTATCTTTTGAATAATGCATCGACTGAGAACAAGTCGATCGAGATCGATTGAGACTTAGGGCCTGTTTCACCACCTTCTGATAAGTATCGGATAGCTGATAGCTATCTGCAACTTTTGTCTTTGTCACTTGACATAAAGTAAAAGTGACAAAACTTACGTTTAGGCTATCAGACACTTATGAGAAAGTGGTGAAACACCGTACCGTACCAGACGAGTAGATATATATATATATGTTACAGCCAAAGTAATAAATAAGGATATTATGTATACTATCCAGCCATTATAAATATTATCAACTCAATTTGGATAAAGTAATAATTGACACAGAATTATTAAAATTAACTAGCTATTATAAATAATATTCAGCTATTTTATATAATATCTTGGAAGACTTGGATAAAGTAACAAAACAAGGACTTATGTTTAACTGATCACCAGATATTGCAAAATATAACGTCAAATAAACAGTTTATACCACCCAAAAACATAGTTACTTCTGCAACAGCTTCGGCGCTGGGGGAAGTGCAGCCCCATCGCCCAGGTTGCGTAGCAAAGCCCAGGCACCCACGCTCACCACCGCAGCTTCGGCTTGCTGGTCGCCTTCGGCGACCTGCCTCATCCGCTACGGCTCGCGCGGGTGCCTGCGATTTTTTACGGCGGGCGGGGGCGCGTATTTACATAATATACATAGCCAGAATGCACCCATAGGATTCTGCTTATGTATACATTGTAATGCAGTTTTCAAATTTTGTACTACAAAGTATACACGAATTTTGCGTACTACTAGTATATATGTATTTTGTAACGTGGACGCGCGCGTGCATCGTTCCAATATATACAAGGCCAAAACGCAACCATAGGATTTTTTTTTTCAAAATAAATTAGGTAACTATTTGAACTTAACCGACTTATTGCTTTGGGTTGGGGTGCTCAGATTTCGTTTTGGACCACATTCTAGGATCCAACAGAACCTAAGTGCCCGGCCTACGGCCGGGCACCTCAATATTTATGTTCTAACCTAACCTAACCTAGCTTCTGTAAGTGGCACGCATCCACTAGTTCATTAATAATACTATTTTCGTGAGGTACTTATCTTCTGAGGTGTCTCCGGAGAAATTACAACAGCTATGCATATAATGTTTCTATCATCAGCTTTGGCACGGTCTACATCAGGAATTTTAGGTTAGGTTAGGTTAGGATAGGGTAGTTTAGATTACGAGATCGTGATGATCACACCACACCACAAAGGAATGAGATGCGGGAGGGGAAGCAAGGCGGGCCGTATTTATCATTTTGACCAACGTTCATCTGCTATTATGAATAATGTCTGGTTTGACATGATATTATGAATAATATCTGGACAATTTAGATATTATTTATAATTGCCAGTCATTATGAATAAATGCTAATTAATTACTTTGGCTGTAACATATATATATATATCTGACTTGAGAAGCAGCAGTCAATACATCATCTTGTCACCATCATCATTATCAATCCATTACCGGCCCACTACAGGGCACAGGTCTCCTCTCAGGATGAGAATGGTTTAGGACAGGTCGTAGCCCTGGCCTGGCCGTAGTCGCAGCCCTGGCCTGGCCTGGCCAAGTGCGGATTGGTAAACTTCACACGCCTTTAATATTTGAGAACATTATGTACAACTCTCAAGCATGCAGGTTTCCTCACAATGTTTTCCTTCGCCGTTTTCAACCCCCGACGCAAAAACGACGGGGTGTTAAAAGTTTGACGTGTCTGTGTGTGTGTGTGACTGTCTGTTCCCCCGTAGCGCTCAAACGGATGAACCGATTTGAATGCGGTTTTTTTTAATTTGTCGGGAGTGTTGTTAGCTATGTTTGATGAAAATCGGTCCAAGATGGCCGCCACCACTAAATGGCGGATAACATAATTTTTCACAACCCCCTCAATATGGGTATCAAATGAAAGGGCTTCACTAGTAGAATAGTGTTACGTGCTGGGGTTCGAAGATTTGGAATAAAACACCTGGTGACCCTTGATCAGACTTTATTCCGCACTTCCGTATTCCACTTGGTACTCCTGATCTTCTTGTAGACTTCCTCTTCACGCTTGTTCGCTTCCAATCCTCTTCACTTCCGATCGCTTCCTTCGCTAGTATTTCGCTCGGCTCTCAGAACTGAACTGCCCTCCGTCAGCTCGCCGGTCCCTTTATATACCCGTTACCGCGTGACTAAGCGTTTTCTAGAAAGTTCCACCCCTATCGATGTTTATTCCAGAACCCGCGTTTTTGTTTGTTTACATCATGGGTTGTTTACATCGATGGGTGATTAGGTATTTATTAGGTGACGAGCAATTATGAACCTTAATGCTCTAGAAATAAGGTTCATTCGTAACACTGCCCCCCTCTTAGCGATGCTCGTCCCGAGCATCACTGTTGCTTCCGTAATGTTTTGCCAAGCGGTCGATGTGCACAACCTTAAATTTTCCCCTTGGTTGACGTTGAATCCTATACGTGACGTCGTTAATACGGGTAACCACTTTGTATGGACCCTCCCATCTGGTTTGCAATTTTGGAGATTTCCCTTTTCGACGAGTCGGATTATGCAGCCAGACTAAGGCACCTTCCTCGAATCCGCTCGTGTTCGATTTCCGGTCGTATCTGGTTTTCATGTTCTCACTCGATTGCAATCCGTTTTCTCGAACTGTAGCATGTATTTCCCGCATTTTCTCTCTCAGATTGGCGACGTAGTCTTGTACGGTACAAGGTTCATCCGGTGACCCTCCCATCAATAAGTCTACTGGTAACCGTAGTTCCCTGCCATAATTGACTAACGCCGGAGTTGCCTTTGTGCTCTCATGCTCTGCAGTCCTGTAGGCGAGGAGAAACAGTGGAATGTACCTGTCCCAGTCTCTTTGGTGGGCGTCAACCAACTTTGCCAAATGCCTTTCAAGCGTCTGATTGAATCTTTCAACCATTCCGTCAGACTGCGTAACGGTTTTGCGATCTCAGAAAACCCCTTGACGAAACGCCTGTAGTAAGAGCACAAACCCAAAAATGCCCTTACCTCTGTCTTGTCTTTAGGGGTAGGCCATTTTTTAACCACTTCAATTTTCGCCGGGTCAGTCTGGATGCCCTCACTTGTGATAACATGGCCGAGATAATTCACTTCTTTCCTAAATAGCTGACACTTCTTCGGGTTAAGTTTTAAGTTTGCCCCATGTATTTTGGCGAAGACTCGCTCCATGTTTTGCAAATGGTCCTCGAAGTCTCGACCCATGATAACGACGTCATCTAGATAAACCAAGCAGGCATCTCCTACTAATCCTGCTAGCACACATTCCATGAGTCGTTCGAAGGTGGCAGGTGCGTTGCACAATCCAAAAGGCATAACATTAAACTGCCATAATCCTTTTCCCGTTGAAAACGCTGTCTTCTCCTTGTCTTTTGGATGGATTTCTACCTGCCAGTAACCTGATTTTAGGTCTAGAGTCGAAAACCATTTCATGCCACTCAAAGTATCCAGAGTGTCATCGATTCTAGGTAGCGGGTAACTATCCTTCTTTGTGATGTCATTGAGCCGCCTATAGTCCACGCAGAACCGTGTGCTTCCATCTTTCTTCTTCACAAGCACAACCGGTGAGCACCAGGGACTTGCGGATTGTTCTATTGTTTTGTTCCTTTCCATTTCTTTCAGCATATCCTCGACTTCTTTTTCCTTCGCGATTGGTAGCCGTCTCGCTCGCTGACGGATGGGTCCCTCATTTCCGGTATCGATTCTATGCTGCACTAACGATGTTCTCCCTGGGTTTCTTTCTTGACTAGAAAAGATGTCCGCGTAGCGTAATAGAAACTTCTTTGCCTTGATGCTTTGTGAATAAGTCAGGTTGCTTTTGCAGTCTTTAAGAAGCTCATAGACTGTAGGATCCTTCCAAGAACCTGATTTATCCATGCTTGGCATTGCTAAATTGTTCCCATCGCATACCTGTGAGATAACCGTTGCTGGGGCTCCCTCCGTGCCAGCCAGTACTCGCCCCTTAGTCCTGGCTGTTACTAGTTTCCCTGATTTTGAGACCTTGCATCCTCACCTCTCTTCGCAAGCTCCTCCAACCGTTTCTCTATTTTCATTAGTCGGGACATCTGCGACTCTTTCTGTGGGCAATTCAGCTGCAAATGCCCTTTCTCACCGCATCTATAGCACACAGCGCCAAAGTTCTTCCTGAATGAGGTCTTAACCTCTTTCACCTCCTCGACAACTTCACGTAGTCTGTGAGTCTGCCGAATGTCGTGTCGAACTGCTTCGACCTCTAAGGCATGCGCCAATGCTTCTTTTAATGAGGCATGGTGACGAAGCCTCACGGCAGCTCTTACCTCCAGGTCTTTAATTCCGTCGACAAAAGCTTGCACGGTGTTTGCAGTTACCATTTTATCGTCGACCGATGGATAAGCTTTCCGCACAAGCTTATCTATTTCCAACGCCCATTGCTGGAGACCCTCTCCAGATCTCTGGACTCTATCGCGCAGCTGGGCGCGGAACACATGCTCCAGATGTCGCTCCCCATACCTGGATTCGAGTGCATCCAACAGTTCCTTGTATCCACAGCCTGAAGTAGGAAAGGCCTCCAGAACAGTTAGAGCCTGCCCTCTCAATGCGACAGTGAGGGCAGTCAAGCACTGTTCGTCCGTCCATCCGTTGGCAGTAGCAACAGTCTGAAACTGTTGCCGGTACGCAGGCCAGGAGGTGCTTCCGTCGTATGGGGGTACCTTAACATTAGGTCCCTGAACTGCGCCCATCGCTCCACTTGACGTTAGCCTTGTCGTTTCAAGACGTATCACCTTTTTCTGTAGCTCGGTGAGGTCAGTTTTCACACCATCTATGTCCGTTCCTAGGCAGGTGACTCGCTCGTCCATGAGGTCCAACTCTTTTCGCAATTTAGCCACCATGCCGCCAACTTCGTGAACGGCCGACAAAACATTTCGCTGCACCCCTTCTTGATTTTCCTGTATCGCTGCAAACTGTTGTTGCATTATCCGCATCAAACTCGACAAGTCAACGGTGGGCGTGGCTTGCTCAGTGGGCGTGGCCAGGTGGGTGTGGCCAGTGGGCGGGGCCTCCGGCTGAGTGGGCGTGGTCTCAAGGGGCGTGGTCTGGTGGGCGTGGCCAGTGGGCGGGGCCTCCGACTGGATGGGCGTGGTCTCAGGAGGCGTGGCCTGGTGGGTGGGGCCAGTGGGCGGGGCCAGCTGGGAGGTCCCACCAGGTGCTGGTTCCTCCAGGTGCTCCTCCACAGGTGCTCGGCTGGATTCCGCTGCACGCTGGGCCCTGGTCTTGACACCCTCGCTGCCGAAGTCGTCTCTCGGAGTCAATGGCATAGCTTCCAAATCGCACTTCTGACACCAATTGTTACGTGCTGGGGTTCGAAGATTTGGAATAAAACACCTGGTGACCCTTGATCAGACTTTATTCCGCACTTCCGTATTCCACTTGGTACTCCTGATCTTCTTGTAGACTTCCTCTTCACGCTTGTTCGCTTCCAATAGTGATGTGCGGAATCGATTATCAATAATCGATTAATCGATTATTAAAATGATCGATTGCAATCGATTATGATTTTGCATAATCGATCATGATCGATTATAAAGATATAGGTTAATTACCAAACTTTACTACCAGCTTTCTGTTATTAATTAGCTTGCTAAAATATAATATGGTTTGGAAACCCTATCATTGCAAAAAGGGTATTCCCTCAAAGTTAGTTTTAGGGCGTTTGTGCACTTATTCGTTTTCGATTCGTTTTCGTGTTTCGTGAAAACACGATTCGACATAGCCTTCCTTATAACTGTATGGGCGTTTGTGCACTTACTCGTTTTCGATTCGTTTTCGTGTTTATATATTCGTGAATTCTTCACATCGAATCGTTTTAAAATAAGGACGCGAGTGGAATGGTGTGTGGAAAGAGGGCAGAGATGAGTCCTGATGTTGTGAGGTAAGTATTTGGAAAACATAGGTATTTGCATTTCTTGAATTCCAACAAAACATGATTCAACGCAGTTGATTATTATTAAAAATTAATACCTACTTAGTTTGGCATTAAAATAAATCGTTTGTTTCATTCAAATTAGTTTTACTTCGAGTAAAATACCTAAATATTGTAGTATAATCAAAATTTCCATACCTGTGGTTGGTAGTCAAAAACTATCAGCAAAATATGAACATTTCATAAAAAATATCATTTCTGATACTTAGTTGTTACTGTTTTCTTACAAGAGCGTAATGTCCACTTGGGATGTTCACAAAATATATGACGTATGCTTAGATAATTTTGATACTAACCGTACCGTGTGAAATATTCATAATCACTTACCTTAGTGTTACTGCCAGCATTTTTTCTGGAGTTATGCATTCTCTAAAACGTGTGTCTTGCCGAGGAATCTTTTTTTATATGACACAATATGAAATCGAAAGTAGCAACATTCTTTCGATAGTAATTAAAAAAAGTTTTTTCATGATGTCATGTCATGTCATTAAGTGATGATCGCCTACGAATGTATAAGAGAAGTGCGAAAAGCTGACGACGATTAAATGCAGCACACATTATGAACACGGTTTTATCTACGAAATGCTTAAAACGTATAGTGAAATCACGATTAAGTGCACAAATGTCATTCGTGAATTTCGTATACGTTTTTATGATGTTCATTAAAAAAACGAACACGAATCGAAAACGAGTAAGTGCACAAACGCCTTTAGGCTTTGTTCGTACACCAAACGGATAGTCAGCCGCCGACTGTGAGCGAGCGTTATGCAGCTTACAGCTTTTTCATACATACTCAACTTTTCGAACACACCGAACCGACGATACGCCTTTACCAACTGTAGTGAAATTACCCCCGCTATGAGGATCTATATCTATATATGATGATGGATCTGTACAAGCTGTGCCCCGCGATGTTACCCGTGATTAATAAGTTTGTACACAAAAAATATTTTCATCCCATCTATTCGAAAAGGACGTCTTGGTTCGCCTTTAAGTGCACCCAAAGGTGGTGTTTGCGGCGTACTTATTTATAAGTGCGCGTAAAAGATAATTGCGGCGCACTTATAAATAAGTGCGCCGCAATTATCTTTGCCGCGCACTTTTGAAGATGAAGGGCCCGTGGTCCCACCGGGCTAGGCGCGAATGATATCAATTGTTGTTATTGTTGTTACAAGTTTGACGTCTGTGTATGTATGTGTGTCTGTATCTGTCTGTTCCCCCGTAGCGCTCAAATGGTTGAACCGATTTGAATGCGGTTTTTTTTGTTTGAAAGGTGAATAAGTCGGGAGTATTTTTAGCTATGTTTGATGAAAATTGGTTCAAGATGGCCGCCGCCACAAAATGGCGGATTATATATTTTTTCACAACTCCCTCAATATCGGTATTAAATGAAAGGTCTTGTTGTCACGACCTTTCATTTTGACGTCTGTGTGTGTATGTGTGTGTGTCTGTCTGTTCCCCCGTAGCGCTCAAAGGGTTGAACCGATTTGAATGCAGTTTTTTTGTTTGAAAGGTGAATTAGTCGGGAGTGTTCTTAGTTGTGTTCGATGAAAATCGGTCCAAGATGGCCGCTGCCACAAAATGGCGGATTACATATTTTTTCACAACTCCTTCAATATGGGTATCAAATGAAAGGTCTTGACTAGTAGAATAACACTATGCAAATCCAAGATGGCCGCCATCACAAAATGGCGAAATTCGTGGGTTTCTTAAATTTTTAATTTATACTTTTATTATTAATCCGCCATTTTGTGGCGGCGGCCATCTTGGACCGATTTTCATCAAACATAGCTAAAACACTTCCGAACTAATTCACCCTTCAAACAAAAAAACCGCATTCAAATCGGTCTATCCGTTCGAGAGCTATGGGGGAACAGACAGACATACACATACACACACACAGACATGTCAAACTTATAACACCCCGTCGTTTTTGCGTCGAGGGTTAAAAATATGAGGCGCCTTTTATTTCCTCATAGAGGGTGATGAAAAGTAGAGTGTATCACTCGGGCGCAATATATTTTTGGCTCGGGCGACGTACTTTGAATCCCTCGCTACGTTCAGGATTGTATTAAAGAATCCCTCGCTACGCTCGGGATTCTACTATACAATCCCTCACTTCGCTCTGGATTCAAAAAAGCGCCCTCGCCGTAAAAATATTATTTTGCTCCCTTATGATACAATCTACTATTGAACAAAATCATCTAAGAGTAACTTAGCAACGAGAACGACAGCAAATTCATGCAAAAGCATACAAATGCATGCAACGACAGCAAACTATATTGCAATAATTTGTTATGTGAGCGTGATGTACCTAAGAACAATCAGCGTTTAACAGCACCTATCTCGTTTTTGGAAGTCTATATCTATTTAAGTCCCTCAGGAACACTTTTCCGGGATAAAAAGTAGCCTATGTGTTATTCCAGGACATAACCTATCTCCAATCCAAATGTCAGCCAAATCGGTCCAGTAGTTGCGGCGTTAAAAAGTAATAAACATACACACATACATACACACACACACAAACTTTCGCCTTAGTGTGATAAATAGGTACCTAATAGGTATGTATATTTAATTTTGATCAATTACATTATTTTTTAATTAATCTATTTAATTTTCTAATTTCAATTTCAAAAAATTTAAAAAATAGTGTTTGTTTTAAAGTAGAATTGTTTTTTCAGTTCTTTCTAAGAATTATTTCATAATCGATCAATAATCGATTAATAATCGATTATTATTTTATAATCGATTAATATAATCGATTAATCGATTATCAAAATAATCGAATCGGCACATCTATAGCTTCCAATCCTCTTCACTTCCGATCGCTTCCTTCGCTAGTATTTCGCTCGGCTCTCAGAACTGAACTGCCCTCCGTCAGCTCGCCGGTCCCTTTATATACCCGTTACCGCGTGACTAAGCGTTTTCTAGAAAGTTCCACCCCTATCGATGTTTATTCCAGAACCCGCGTTTTTGTTTGTTTACATCATGGGTTGTTTACATCGATGGGTGATTAGGTATTTATTAGGTGACGAGCAATTATGAACCTTAATGCTCTAGAAATAAGGTTCATTCGTAACAATAGTATGCAAATCCAAGATGTCCGCCGCTACAAAATGGCGAATGTCGGGGGTTTTTTAATTTATACTTGTAGCAAGTGATATTTAATTGCTTTAAACGCACATAACTCCGAAAAGTTGAGGTGCGTGCCGGGAATTGAACTTGGTCCTCACGAAAAGGAGGCTGAAGTCTTAACCACTAGGGCCTAGGCTATAACCGCTATGAACATCCGATGGACATGATATTGTATTGATTTCTTCTATATATAACCTGCGTACATACGGATGAGAAACCCTTCTAGCTAGACTAGCTAGCTAGCTTCAACCTTGATTCAATAACTCCTAGCCTCTACTCAAATGCCAGAGAAGCATATTGAACTCGTAAAATTCAATAGTTAAATTTTATATAGGTATATGTATTTTGTAACGTCCACGTAAATATAATTAATACATAATAATTTTGGCCACGGCGGCGGCCAATCTCAACTAAAGCGGAGACTAGCCAAATATGCAGAAGATATTATAGTGCACAAGAGTGTGCGCAAGTACCTACCTGTGCGCACTCTGTTACTTTAAACTCATATTCCGATAGGACGCAACGATTGAGACGCAAAAATAAATCCACGCAGACACAAGTATAAATTAAAAATTTAAAAAACCCCCGACATTCGTCATTTTGTTGCGGCGGCCATCTTGAATTTGCAATAGTGCTATTCTACTAGTCAAGCCCTTTCATTTGATACCCATATTAAGGCAGTTGTGAGAAAATATATTGTAATCCGCCATTTTGTAGCGGCGGTCATCTTGAACCGATTTTTATCAAACATAGCTCTCGACTCTCGACTAATTCACCTTTCAAAAGCTTATGCTAGGAGTGGGTATGACAATAGTGTGGGGTTTGAACCGTCGACCTTACGGTTTTTGATCCGCGCCCGACGACCGTTGGGCTATTGAGGCTTTAATTTTATGACGGCATATCGAGGAAAACGGGTTGTATATAATTAGCAGATAAAAAGCATTTTAGCAGTGGGTAGGTATTTCAATTGGGAGTGCAGTATAAAGGCCGATTCGCACATATCAGTGAAGCATCAGTGCCGGCACAGCAGTATAAAGGCTGATTCGCACATATCAGTGAAGCATCAGTGCCGGCACAGTACCGACAGTGAAAAATATTCTTTCACTAGCTTCTGCTCGCGGCTTCGCACACGAGAATTTCAGTTTTTTACAAGTCCTGAGGGTATCGTGAATTTCCGGTTCCCGTTCCCGCTCCCTTTTCCAACCTTTATACCTACTTTCAAGGAAGTTTGCTATAGTAGTCTACCAAATCAAATCAAGTAAACTTTATTCAAAATTGGTACACTGTACACTTTTTGAACGTCAATTTAGGAACAGGCAATGGTGATAATTACTTACGGAAACTTAAAACTAAAACTACGGGGGTTCCAAACGTGCCCTGGTCTGAGAAGAGCTTACAATAAACTCAGCCGGGTTTATTTTTTTTATTATCACCATCTTAGAATATGGTATAATAGCCATAAAAATGATTTGAACTGTTGGCTTTTAGAGTAATCTATGTCCATGGATTTTTGTCATTAAAAAAATATTTTAAGCTATAGTAAGACTTTTCAATTAATTTGCGTTTAATAAAACCTTTGACTTATTGAGAGACATATCCAAAATGTTCTCTGGCAACATAATATAAAAAAGTGTTCATAGAGAATAACATATTTTTAACTGTGCCGGACCTGTGCCAGCCGCGGCACTGATGCTTTACTGATATGTGCGAATGGGCCTTAAATCATTTATTTTATCAATTGTCATGGAATTTATTTTTTCGAGGAAAACGGCTTACAAGCATTAGCAGTGGGCAGGTATTTCAATTGGAAGTGCAGTTTGTATCACTTTTATTATACGTGCAAATTAATTAATTGATTAATTATTTATGATAGATATATAAGTAGCAGATAACCCAATATCTTAAAAATATTAATCTTATCTGGTGTAGGGGAGGCAGAGGAGGTTTGTGACACAAGGAAGTCGTTACAACTTTGGCAACATTTTTGGTAACTATAATTAAACTTAGAGAATGCCCGCGGCTTCGCCCGCGTGAATTTCAGTTTTAAACAAATCCCGAGGGAATCGTGGATTTCTGGTTTCCGTTGCCGCTCCCTTTTCCAACCTTTATACCTACTATCAAGGAAGTTCGCTATAGTAATCTACCTATAGCTGTAGCTATAGATTTCGGGTTTTTCAAAATCCCGTGGGAACTGTGCATTTTTCCAGTATAAAAATTAGCCTATGTTTTAAGTCAGGGCATAATCTATCCATTCAAAGTTTCAGCCAAATCGGTTCAGTAGTTGCGGCGTGATTGAGTAACAAACTTCCAAACATCTAAACATCCAAACATCCAAACATCCAAACATCCAAATATCCAAACATCCAAACATCCAAACATCCAAACATCCACACTTTCACATTTATAATATTAGTAGGATTGTACCCAATGATGACCATGTGAGTCTTACTACAAAAAAAAATAAACCCAAGTCCGATTGATGGTTAAATGTGATGTTCTGACAGTTTTTGTATGAGCAATCTGTCAAATTTTTATAAGAGCCGCAAGTAACTCAGCAGGTGCTTTTGTCAAAATTCTATGTGTTTTAACCGACTTCAAAAATGTAATAGGAGCTCAATTCGTCGGAATCTTTTTTATGTGTATACGTACCCCGATTACTCAAAGTTGCCTGGACCAATTTGCAAAATTCTTCTTTTGTTTGAAAGGGTTTACTTCCCATGTGGTCCCATGGTTCCTGGAAAAATGAAGGGAACTCTACAAATTTTTTTTCATATTTCATATGGTTTAATTTTCCTAGAATATATTTTAGGAAAATTAAACCCGAAAAACCCAGAAAATTAAATTAAAAAAAGATGTATAGCTATGGTTGAATAGGTATGGTAAATTAGAGCAAGCTATAGCTTGCTCTAATATACAATGCATCTTCGTATTCCATAGCACCGAGATTGCTTTTAAGGGACCGCCCCTGTCTCCCCTACCTTGAAAATGTAAGTGCTCGTTGCTACAAATAACCTACATTTTGTTTCAATTAAGCTCTTATCACAAGATTATTAGCCGTCGATAATTAGGTACAGACTAATATCTCAAGATAAAATAGATAAAAATACACACATCAACACTGTCTAGGGATATTCTGATTTTCTCAATTTATTCAAAACTAGCTTCTGCCCGCGGCTTCGCCCGCGTGAATTTCGGTTTTGAACAAATCCCGAGGGAATCGTGGAGTTCCGATTCCCGTTCCCGCCCTCTGTGGCGTTTTGGAGGTCTATCTCTATTTTAGTCCTACAGGAATACTTTTCTGGGATAAAAAGTTACTTTATGTGTTAAGTCAGGGCATAAGCTATCTCCATTTAAAATTTCAGCCAAATCGGTTCAGTAGTTGCGGCGGAGAAGAGGAACAAACATACACACAAACTTAATAACTTAATAACGCCTTTATAATATTAGTGTGATTGTTATTTTCCTCGCTAGAAAGCTCCGATACTCGATAGCATACGCGTCCGATCGCTGCTAAATTCAAAATGCTATAGGAGAACTTTACGCATCGCCGCCCCGGCCGGCTGGAACCGCGCGCCGCGCGCAAAGTCTATGTCCCGCAATTTTTAAATCTGTAATATCTTCGAAAATATTCATTTAAATCATATGCTGTAAAGGGCCATATAGATCTATAATAAATCAACAATGTACTTAAGGTATTTAATTAGATAAGGATTTATGCTGTATTGGTTAAAATCGCTTCTAAAATTAGCCATTATTTGTCGTAAAAAAGTAAATGACAAAAAATGTTATTGTGGGATATCCATAAGAGATAGACATATACCATCGCGGAGTTTTCTATAGACCTTTTCAATGTGTACAATACTTAGTACATTATATTGATAAATCTCGTAGGGTTCAGCCTGCGTTTGCAATGTAAGCGGAAAAAATGTAATTATTTACGACATCACATTAGAAACCTCAAAAATAACAGTATTTCTCCACTATTTAATGGATGTTATCATACATATAAACCTTTCTCTTGAATCACTCTATCTATTAAAAAAAACCGCATCAAAATCCGTTGCGTAGTTTTAAAGATTTAAGCGTACAAAGGGATATAGGGACATAGGGACAGAGAAAACGACTTTGTTTTATACTATGTAGTGATTGGTTATAACTAACATACAATATGTATATATTTTTGTAAAGCCTATTTATCAGACTATCTTTTAGAATAAAACAGAATTAGTTTTTTTGTGTAAATAATTTTTTATTGAAATAAAGACAAAAAGTGAAATGATGGTAAACTTAAGGATAGATGTCTTTTTAAGAAAAAATATAATTTTAGCAAAATTATCAGGTTTTTTGCAGTTACGTGAAAAATTATTTAAAATTAGTAGTCAGTAAACCACCCATGGACGTTAACCACGGTCCTACAACGGCTTTTCATGCTTTGAATCAAGTTATCAAAGTCTTGCTGTGGGATATTGTCCCAGGTCCTGCTAAGATGCAAAAAAAGTTGCTTTGCAGTCGCAATGTTCGGAGGAAAACTCCTCAAAGCCCTTCTTTGGAGCATGTCCCATGCGTGCTCTATGGGGTTTAGGTCTGGTGATTCAGCGGGCCAGTCTAAGATCGACACATCGTGCTCTTGTAGCCAGCTGGTCACCACTCGCGCAGTGTGCGAACGGGCTTTGTCGTGCATGAGCGTGAAAACTTGGTCCATTTGCAGTCGATGGGGATAGATTATTGGTGCTAGCACCTGATTACGGTATTTTTCAGAAGCCATGGTGTTTCTGATCCAAACGAGATCTGTTCTTCCATCGATACGAATTCCCGCCCAAACCATAATTGTTTTGCCGTGGTATGGCTGGACTTCCTGACGGTGTCGCAGACGGTTGTCACGACCAGGAGCTCGCCATACACGTACTCTTCGTAAATCAGGATGAAATCCGAATCGGGACTCATCGGTAAACAGCACTACAGACCACTAGTTATCTTCCTAGAGCAAATGTTCGCGAGCCCACTGTAATCTTCGTCCACGATTTCCTCTGCGTAGTGCTGGAGTACGAAGCGGCCTGCGAGCATGAAGGTTAGCCTCGTGCAGTCTTCTCCTCACAGTTTCGTCACTGACAAGCAAATGGTGGTCTGACTGGAGCCTTTAAACCAACTGCATGGCTGTAGCATTTGGTTATCTTCTCGCGGTCATTTGCGAAAATCGGTCCTGTCTTCGGGCGGTTATGCGCTTCTCGCCTGGGTGCCGTTCAGCCACTTCACCAGTGGTGCAATAACGTGACCACAACCTTGATATCACGTTTTTTCTTGTTTCAATCGCCTCGGCAATACTTCGTTGAGGAGCCCCAGTTTGGAGCGTACCTACTGCCCTTAACATTTCGTCTCTTGTTAAATGGCGCCTCTGCATGATGCATACAGTTGCATAAATTAGAAATTAACCAATAATTTTCATTGAAACTTTCATTTGATACAAAAATATACCAAAAACTGGGTTAGGTCAATTGAAACTTTCGAACTTCGCTACAATTATGCCGCACAAATCATTTGTTTTCAATTTATTTTTTCAAATTCAAATTTAGAATCATTTAATATGGTCTACAAAATAAGCTTTCATTAAAATAATTTAAAACCGATTAATATTTTTCGAGTTTCAGAACTTTATACAAAATATCCCTAGACATTGTTGATGTGCATATTTAAAAAATAACAAGATAATAGCTTAGATATTGTGGCTAATTCTGTTGTACACAATCTCTAAACCTAAACTAAATTGACAGGTTTAAAAATAGTGCTATCCCCTTCAGCAGGAAGGATTGTGAAAGAGACAGGAATATATTTAGACCTGTCATTTTAGTTTAGATTTAGAGATTGTGTACAAGAGAATCGGCCACATTGACTAGATAATTAATTAAAACAGTTATGAGTAGATTTAGATACTGTACCTAAATTTTTTGAATCATTGTAATGTGCTTTGTGCTAAAATCTATCTGTATCTTGGCCGCGCATCACGCCGAAACTACTGAATGGATTCGAATGAAACTTGGTACGATTTGAGTTTATACTTCGAGGTAGGACATAGGATACTTTTTATCCCAAAATTCAGCACGGTTCCCTTGGGAGAGGGGAAGAAAGTTAAAACCTGTATTTAGCTGTAATTCATTAACGAGTAGTGCGATTTAACTCATTCTTTTTTGTTAGAAAGGTAGTTCTTTAAGTATTGTCCCGTAAATATTTCAATGTCATAGGTTTTTTAGTTCAGAAATGACAGACATTTATTGGGTTCAAATAACTTGGGACCCGGATCTTTGAACGTACGGCTTATTAAAAACTGGTGTGCGTTTAAATTTATGTTTGTTGGTCTGTCTATTTGTTCCAGCTAATCTCCGAAACGGCTGGATCGATTTTAATGGAACTATCAATGTTATAAGGAGTAACTTAGGCTACATTTACTTTAGGTACATAAAATAATTATGGGATCCGATCCGATCCTATATAAAAACCTATATCTACGCGAACGAAGTTGTGGGGATCAGCTAGTATAGAATAAAAGTTTACTTAAATCACTACATAGTATAAAACAAAGTCGCTTTCTCTGTCCCTATATCCCTATATTCCCTATGTCCCTATGTATGCTTAAATCTTTAAAACTACGCAACGGATTTTAATGCGGGTTTTTTAATAGATAGAGTGATTCAAGAGGAAGGTTTATAAGTAGAAAAATTTGACCCGGTAGATGGCGCTAATAGCGGGCAGGACGACGTCTGCCGGGTCCGCTAGTGTACTATAAATGTCTTCATAAAAAAAACTTTTCTGGTCAGGCTATATTTGATTTGATTGTTACAGAATTTGATTGATACTTTGTATCGATTAACGTGTATCATTCTCATTTTCCAGATACTCATCGGCGTAACGCTGATGGTGTGGGTGGTGCAGAAGGCGCGCAAGGAGCTCACGATAGCGATAATGGCGGCGGAGTTGGGCCGCGACACACTGTCCACCTCTAGCTCGTCCAGCTAGCACAGCGCCCCCACGTCCGACGCGGACAGCGCCAGCGACAGCTAGGGGCCGGCCACCGGGTGCTGCGCCCGGCAACGTGAGACTTTCGTGTAGCTACAGGTCCTAGTAGACTGGTTTCAACGGTCCCACTTCTGGTGTGACAGTGAGACACTTTTGTACAGCTCTTGGTCTAGTTGGTCCGCCAATGTGACGCTTGGTCTAGTCAATCCGGATCGACAAAACAGCGTACGGAGTTCCGTGACTAGGTGATAATGTGATATTAGAAGACGAAGAGTTAGGCCGCGACACGCGCTCGACCAGCAGCTCGTCCAGATAGCACACCGTCGGGCGCGGATAGCGCGAGTGACAGCTACGGGCTGGCCAACGGGTGCTGCGCCCGGCAACGTGAGACTTTCGTATAGCTACAGATGCTAGTGGACTGGTTTCAACGGTCCCACTTCTGGTGTGACAGTGAGACACTATTGTACAGCTCTTGATCTAGTTGGTCCATGCTAGTAGTGACACTTGGTCTAGTCAATCCGCATCGACAAGCCAGCGTAAGAAGTTCCAGGACTAGGTGATAATGTGATATTAGAAGATGAAGAGCTGGAGCGTTACAGGTCCTAGTAGACTGGTTTCAACTTTCAACGGTCCCACTTCTGGTGTGCCAGTGAGACACTTTTGTAGAGCATTGAGCAAGTGTGACACTTGGTCTAGTCAGTCCGGATCGACTAACGTGAGAAGTTCCTGGACTAGGTGATGATGTAATATTAGAAGACGAACCAAAACAGCGATCCCACTTCCGGTGTGCAAGTGAGACACTTTTATATAGCTCTTAGTCTGGTTGGTCCGTGCCAGTGTGACATGGACTAGTCAATCCGGATCGACAAGCTGGCGTATGAAGTTTCTAAGTTATAATGTGATATTAAAAGACGCACCGAAACAGCGATGCCACTTCCGGAGTGCAAATGAGACACTTTTGTAGACCTATTTGTGCCAGTGTGACACTTGGTCTAGTCAATCCGGATCGACAAATCATACGAAGTAACAGGACTAAGTTATAATGTGATATTAGAAGACGAACCAAAACACAGCGATGCCACTTCTGATATACCAGTGAGACATTTGTATTGCGACTCTAAATTAATAACAGATATGTTTACAAGTTTTCAGTCAAGTGAAGAGCTTGTAACACTTGCTTTACAGCTTCATAACCTCTTGACTGTGCCTAAAATTCATACTTTTCCAATCTTTCATTGTATCAACTTAGGGGGGAGAGTTGCCCATCAGCTGGCGACGCTCGTAGTCATCCTACTTCTGATGAGAACAACGAAAGCTACTGACTGCCACTGAGTGTTGCTCCCTGCAAGGTCTTTATTTTTATTCAAGTACAAGTTAGCCCTTGACTGCAATCTCACCTGATGGTAACTGATGATGCAGTCTAAGATGGAAGCGGGCTAACTTGGAAGAGGTATGCATACCCCTGATCGGTTTCTACACGGCATCGTACCGGAACGCTAAATAGCTTGGCGGCACGGCTTTGCCGGTAGGGTGGTAACCAGCCACGGCTGAAGCCTCCCACCAGACCAGACCATTAAGAAATTATAAAATCACAAATTGCCGCTGCTGGGAATCGAATCGACCTCCCATTTATAAGACCACTGCGCCAGGGAGGTCGTCAAACTTGCTAGGCGGCTCAAGGTCAAATTAGACTGGTTTCCACTTTCCAAGTTCGATAAAATTCAACGCACGACGTTTTAGGACTAGGTGAAAGTCCTTACTGCATTATTTGAAGATCCAAAAGTCTTCTCAATTGGGCCGAGAATAACTACATTAATTAGCAATCCCACCGTAATCTGCCCCAAAGAGGAGATAACCAAAATAAAACCGGTTGAGTGCGAGTCATACTTTGGCACTGAGGGTTCCGTACATCACGAGGAAAGCGTATTTCAGCGTATTTATTTGCTTCTTCAACAATCATAGTGTTCTGTAACAACGATAGTGTTATGCGGTCATAAGCGAAGACGCTTATGACCGCATAACACTATCGTTCAATCAAGGGTTATTAATTATTATTGATTTCTAATTTTATTCTCTTAAGGGGATAAAGACGATGATGGTAACTTTTTTATACATTTTTCACGATAAGTCAAAAAGTTTGCGGCTTTATTTTAGAGTTGGATACGTACATTTGATCTAGTAAAACTACTTTAAAACATCGATTCCCCCATTTAAGCCCTTTTAGCAATTAAACCAAAAATATAATTAAAATTGTTTGATTTGCAATCTAGTTGGGTAAGCATTATTATTTAGGGTACCTTACTTAAAAGGAGTAAGTAAAAGTGATGAATAAACCCGTATTTTGAAATTGTTAAGTTAAATATAACCTAACGTCGCGCCGCGTCGTCGCATGAAAATTTTAAAGCAAAAATATTTTCAAAATATTAGCCATATATATTTACACAGCATAGGACCAAGCGTTTTGAATGACCGATTCATTTGGCTGCTGACGTGTTGCGAGGATAAAATTATAATGGTATTTTCCGTGATTAAAATTAGCACTAAGGGAAAATCGCTTTTTGTATACTTGCGTATTCTTCTTAAAGTGTCATCTTCTTTCGATGGTCGGCGATCATTAACGCAACTTGTATCTTCGATACCGCGGCTCTGAATAATGAACGGGTGCTATTTCCAAACCATTGGCGTAGGGTTTTCAGCCATGATGTTCTTCTTCTCCCCACACTTCGTTTTCCTTGGATCTTGCCCTGTATAAGTTGTAGCAGTTCATATTTTCGGTGCCTCATTATGTGGCCGAGATATTCAAGCTTTCTTTTCTTTACTAGATATAAAATTTCTGCTTTTTTCTTCACGCGACTGATACCGTGATAGGTTACGTTTTTTATTTTTTCTCTCCAGGATATCCTTAACATTCTCCTGTATGCCCACATACCTACTTGCGTATGTGTAATGTTAAAATGGTTTTTCATTAGTTTCTATGAAATATCTAATTCTCGACGTAGAAGTCTGCTGCCAAGATGTGGCCAAGTTTACAATTTAGGCCACACCCGAGACCTTTTTTTTTATTCATCTGCAACTACCCTTGACTGGGATCTCACCTGATGGTAAGTGACGATGCAGTCTTAGGTGGACGTGGGCTAACTTGTAAGAGGTATGGCAGTTTTACCCATACCTCTCATCGGTTTCTACGCGATATCGTACCGGAACGCTAAATCGCTTCGCGGCACGGCTTTGTCGGTGTCACCAAACTAGACTAGATACAATTTAGAAATTGCCACCGCCGGGAATTGAACTGAAACTGGAACCTCCCACGTGTAAGCGCTCAGGAAGAGTGGTCAAGAAAGTGGGCAGCAATGTTCAAAGCGTCAAGGCTATGAACTAGTGGTTCATGTTTTTAGTCGAATATCTCGAAGGCAAAATGGCAGCCCGTCACGCATTTACCTTGTCAGAGAGCGTATTGTTATCAACGGCGAAAATCTTTCATGAATAATTTCGTATATTGCTCTGTGACCTTTTAAAATCTTGATAATACAAGCCTACCTACCTGCCGTAGCAGAGTATATTATATTGCTAAGTCATTTGGTTTGCGAAACATGAGGTCCCTGTCTATCAAAGGGTTGGCCCAAAATAACAGTTACTTGTGAAACAAGAGCGCAAAGTTCGTTTTTGCGAATGCTGAGTTCGAATCCCGACTCCCGAGCGAGCGGAAGGATACTATAATAATTGAATCATGATTGTAGCGTGTGATTCTAAGCAAGGCTGCCAGACATAGAGTGAGGAATTTAAGGCACAAGAAACTAATCATTTTGCTCTCGTGTGACACGTTCAAATTTTACAACGAGATAAATACGTCCTAAAAACGTAACTTAATAAAATAATTACATAACCTAAATACATTTTTACAAGAAATTTCGTGCGCAAAGCTATTCGTAGGTTATAGCAAACAAAATACGCAAAATAACGTGACGGCATACTTTACTCAATAATAAATGTGTTTAATTTGTTTAAAAATATGAAATCGTTTCGTATAAATTAATCGAACGTCGAAATGCGTTGTCGAGACGTCGTGCATCTCGCTCTTGAGCATAGATTAAAGAAATGAGTACGTTCTTATAAGATTTTATCTTATTGGAACTTGGCTTGACACACGGCCGTGTGTCTTGATCTGTGACCCGTAATAGCATGCTCCCATTCACGACTTGGGGCCAGTAAAGAGAACTGTCTTATTTTTTTATATCAAAACCAATTTGGTTACTTGAATCCCTATTTGCGAACACCGATTTTATCAATGCTCCATCATCCGTGAAGGTTACAATTGGCCGTGTGTTCAAGCGAGCGGAATCGAACGCGTAGCGACAGCGGGGCACGGGGCGGAGGGGGGGGGGGGGGGAGGCGCTTGCCCTTTGCCCCACCCTACACGCAGTAATGAACCGAACACTTTCAAAATTACCGCGCTTAATTTTTTTTTAATTTGAAATAACCGTTTCGGTGCTTCCTTCCTCCCGCGTCCATCTTTCCCTCACAATTAATCAACACAAAACACGTAATCATACTCACACAATTATTATTATAGTTGGGACATTACAAACGTGCGAACTGAGTCATAAATGTTTTTTATCGGACTTCTCGCTCGCACTTACAAGCTTTATGGAACTCGAACCTGTCTCTCTGGTGTTGTGTGTAACAGTAGAAAAGGATTTGTCGATAGTCGATAACAGGTTATAAAGAGCGAGGGAGAGCCCTCACAGTAAGCCTATGATCGTTGTTTTATGGCTCAGTTCGCACGTTTGTAATGTCCCAACTATAGTCAATACATCTTATTCCATTCTACCCTCCCCCCCCTTATTTCCGAAGTTAGTAAAGCGAATGCAAAATTGCAAATGCGGAATGATAAGAAAACGACGCCCTTGAACAGAATCCAAGTTCGCCGTTTAGCCGAAACGCACGCGCTATCAGCCCGCGTAGATTATTACTAGATAAATGATAATGCAACATAGCAACGAAGGTCACGACTCATGCGAGAGCCTCCTTTACTGAGCTTCTGATAAAGGATGGTACAGACATTGTTAAGTGTTAAGTAATCGATTGCGTCACCGTAAAGTGTGTTTAATTAACTCTTATGTTTGCTTTTCATGAGTGAGAAATTAATTCGTCACGAACATTTTTTCAATCAGAGTTCGTACGGAATCTAGTAGTTAGTTAGGTACCTACATTATCTGTCGTGGGTTTCGTTTTTGACTTGATAACGTCTTATAAATCGATGAACGCCGGCTGCATGCACGGAAAAGTGTCACGTTCCGCCCAAGCCGAGCATGCAAGCGAGAGCGCGGAACAAGCGATAGAGAGGCACGATCGGCCTATATATGTTCTGTAATGTTTTCTTATGATGTTATCACGTAAAATTATCGTCCGTAAACCGACTTTACGGACAATCAATTTTTTTATTGTACCAAAATGATAAAAATGAACCCTCATGGTGCGACTTCTGTAGATATCTATCTGTATGTCACAGTTGATCATTTCAGTAACTACCTACTAACGCTATCCACTAGGTAACAGTTTTATATAATGCTTGCCCAACTTTTGTCCATTATAAATACTTGCCTATAGTTGTTGGGACTTGGGACATTACAAACGTGCGAACTGAGTCATAAATACTTAATTTTTATCGGACTTCTCACTCGCACTTACAGGCCTTATGGAAATGGAACCTGTTTCTCTGGTGTTGTGTGTAACAGTAAAAAAGGATTTGTCAATAGTCGATAACAGGTTATAAAGAGCGAGGGAGAGCCCTCACAACCCTGTGATCGTAATGTTTTGTGGCTATTTTTCTATGGCTCAGTTCGCTCGTTTGTAATGTCCCAACTATAGTTTGTTGCAGAAGGCAAAATGTAGCGCCCCACGTTAGAATGTACAAAATGATTTATTGTACATAAGTAAGTAAGTACTTGGAAATTTACAAGTGAAGCAAGGTATTTCGTATCCAGTTTGTGTACCCATCTATAAGATGTAATTGAGTGATACGCAAAAATATTTTTCAACAATTTATCCATAGATTATTTAAATAAATTTTCGGATTTTATATTATGTAGGTAGACTATTTGTAAAGTATTAAAATAATTAATGCCAAATTACTAATTCCTGTAGTTGTGGTCAAAAGATCGAACTTACGGACTGTCAAAATGTAGCTTTTTTTTTTTAAATATTTTTGTACTTAGTATAACTTCCTTTGACTGCCATAAAAATATTAATTGGATGTCACCAAAAGCGAACATCGTTAAAAAGTGTCCACAATTTGTGAAAGTCTTAGCTCGGTTTTACTTCACGTGTATTTAACACCAAATATTTTTACATAAATGTATATTGATGTTAGTTGTAGGTATACAGTCTCCAAAATAATTTACAGATCTAAAAGTAATACTATCGCTTTTCCTCAGGGAAGATTGTGAAGAGGATAGCACTATTTTTAGACCTGCCGATTTAAGTTATGTAATTTAGAGATTGTATACAAGGAAAATAGTCTTATTTAGTCTGTTGAAAGGGACCATAAATATTTGATATTGTAGTAAATTTTAAAAATAAATCGAACCAAGCTCCGTTTTTTTTCCATAGAAATTATTGATGCAAACTACTTATTTCAAAAAGATTTTTAACGAATATACAAGTTATTATTTTTGGATTGGATAAGAAATTCAGGATGATATACAATTTGATGTTCAATACAATTTGATGTTCAAAACCAATCTAGTCATACTTGTAAGACTCTTAAAAATCTGTTTGAAATCTAAGAGATGTTTGAAAATCATGTAAAAACGTACTTACCCTGTTTTGATTTATTTCCCGACATGATATTAATTAGAAGTAGCTATTTACTGTCATAAAAATGTGTAAAAGTGTGCACCCATGGTTTTTTTGTGTGAAATGTAAAAATATTAAGTATTTTATCTGTACTAAATTTTTTCCTGAGTTCAATTATAATCTTGTCATTCGTTATATTTTACAGGCAGTTGTATCGTTAAATTAAATTATTATTGTTATATTATGTTAAATCTTTTGACCATAACTGTAGGAAAAGCCAATTCTGTAAGTGTTTAAAAATTAACGTTTTTTTTTTTGGCATTTATTCTTAATATTTGGGAGACTTTATTTATTACAATGTTACTCTTTAAACTGGTAGGTAGGTATTTAGTTACAGGCTAGTCTTAAACCTATTACAATTTTACGTATAGTATTTAATTATTATAATTATACAACGTTAGTTTTACTTTGCGCAAAAACCGAAACACGTGTCAAATATTTTTACATTAAGAATATTTATACAAAATTTCAAAAAAATATAATGAAAAGTAACGAAGTTATAAGCTTGTTATGTTGCGTCGTTGTCCTCGAAAAAAATGGTCACCGCAAGCCGTCGCCGCAGCGGCTAGCGATCGACGCGAGTTGAATGACCGCCGCTGTGTGCCGACCGTCAGCTGATGCGCGGTAAATCATTGTGTCTAAGCTTGTGAGATTTCAAAATATTTTTGGACAAAAATATAACACTATATAAAAATGGTTGGATTCGATTTTGTTACTGATTCTGAACAAACTACTTTCAGGTTTTGCGTAAAGTAAAACTAACGTTGTATATCTTATAGTTCTTCCTAAACGTGTGAACACATCACTGTGTTAAGGGGAGTCGTTAGGTGACAAAAGGCAATCGGTGCCATACAGTGTCTGGCGCTCTACGATTGGTCGATCTACAACACACCACAACACAAATGCGTTAGCACATTGATGTGCTTACAATACATCACAACACAAGTGTGTTTGCGCTATAACCAACGATCTCTAATAATACAATTACTATGGACAGGCCATAAGAAATGAGATTCTTGTGCCGATTTAAAGCGCCGTACTTGACATTTTCCAATACAACTTATCACAATCCACATTAGTTCCGTGTACTTTCACTCTCACTTTTCTTAGCGATCAGCGCTAAAATGGCGGTACTCAAATCGCCTAAGTCGAAAGCCAGTATTTGCATTAATAGGGATCAGTAGCTTTAACACAAATCACAATCCACTTTTCATAAGTCCGATAACACAACTCCGCCGCTGTTACTAGTTGCCATACTTTTTATAAGTTCTAACTAAAACCAGCGGAACGAAAGATATCTATGTTTAAAAATAAAAAAACTTGAGAGGTGTCAAGGGACACCCGGATGGAACGAAGTTCCACACTGTTCAATGCGAAATAGAAAGACGAAACGAAAACAACTGGCTTGCTTTCTATAAGAGAGAGAGAGAGAGAGACAGACAGAGAAACACGCGCACGCCGCACGGCTTACAACTATAGCAAAAAGTGTCGTTACAACTTTTGGTCTTAATTTTTTCCGTTTAGCCCCTTTTCGCAACGCGTGATAAGGAACTTCGTTCCAACAATAAAAATTAAAAAATAACAGTCAGTCTCGCTTTGGTTTGACATACCTATTAATATGTCGAAACTGCCTGTTCTGATGCAAACATTTCGCTGCGATGTGCTATCACCATAAATCAACATTAGGACATTTTAATCTTATCGTAAGTATTTTCTGCAATTTTATGATCGGTCATTTTGTTTCATTATTAAGTATACATTACGCGTATACTACTGTTGTGCTGGATAGACACATAACCTGTTTATATATATTTCAAAATCATTTACGTTTTATTATGTTGATAAACTTGCATAGCAAGTATTCGTGACATGATTAACTACTCCTGGTTTCCTTTGTAACTATTAGGTACTCGTAGGAATATGTTTGAATATCGAGAAAAAGTTAAAACCTCGGGTCTAGCCAGAGGCGTCTCTAGCCCATGTAACGCCCGTGTGCAATCATTACCCTAGCGCCCTCTAGTAAGCGTGCGGTCAAAATGGAATAGGTACAAATGTGAAAGAGCCGAAGCCGGCGCCCCCTTAACACCGCTACGCCCGTGTGCAACGCACACCCTGCACCATAGGTAAAACCGCCTCTGGGTCTAGCTAAGTCTATATAGTGGGTCTAGGGACAAAAGCGACTTTAATGGCGGCACTGAATTGGTCCAAATATAGAAAATACTACTTCATAGAAAATGTAATTATAATTATTATAGTGTTGGCTTAAATGAGCTGTATATTTATCATTTTAAGTAGCCGTGCGCCATTGAAAGTTTTTGTGACTTGTGTGGTTTCTGGTAATGTACCTATACAGTTATATTTATATCCGGTAAATAACAGGTTGAAAAAGTTGTTTTTGTTCTTGTTGTTGTTATTTAGATAAATTAAAAATTAATTTATGAAATATAATTTAAAACAGCTTAATTTATAGTTTACCGCTATTGATAATAGTGAAAATCAAAGTTTTTTTAAACCTTTTCGTTTGTTCGTGGCATAAAACTTTTTTCAACTTGTTTTCTAAGCAATGGGTAACAGTTTATTCGTTTCTGATTAAAAAAAATTGGTTATTTGTGATGTTGATTTACGGACGATGATAATTGATGATAATTTTACGTGAAAACGTCATTCGCGAGCAAGCGAGAGCGCGGAACACGCTACGCGCACGGTACGTGACAGATGAGTCATGTTTTTCCGTGCGTGTAGTAACGTTATCATGTAAAAAACAGAATTAGTTAGTTATTACAGTCATAGTTTTATTAACAGCTAATTAAAATTACCTATAATATATGACAACGAATGATTATCACAGTTATCACAGTACAGTCCGCGAAGCGTGAGTCGCAGCTTGCATTTGTATGAGTGTAGAGCAGGGTTGTTACGGATGCAAAAATTTAGACATCCGCGGATGCAGATGCGGATGCGGATTATTAGAAGTTCACATCCGCGGATGCGGATTTGATGCGGATGCGGATTTTGGGATTAAAAAAATACAACTATTTAAATTTTAAGTGCATAAATAAATGGAAATCAATTTAAAATTAACTTTTTATTTATGTAATCATATTTCTAGAATAAAATCACACAAGTTTGTTTTACTTATGCCACAACAAAATTTAAAGCTTCAAGTTTCATAATAAAAAATCTTTGTTGATGTGAATCTGCATCCGTAAAAACTCCGCATTGATTGATGCGGACGTGGATGCGGATGCAGATGTCTGAATTAATGCGAATATTCCGCATTTGCGGATGCGGATGCGAATATTCGTAACAACCCTAGTGTAGAGTAACCGATTTTTACTGATTTTTGCGTTCAACCACACAAATACAAAGCT
This sequence comes from Melanargia galathea, assembly GCA_920104075.1. Taxonomy (NCBI): domain Eukaryota; kingdom Metazoa; phylum Arthropoda; class Insecta; order Lepidoptera; family Nymphalidae; genus Melanargia; species Melanargia galathea. Next base: position 2,513,421 of record OV049872.1, on the reverse strand, counting down.
GAGTTGATGCCTCGCGGACTGTACGTACATATTATGTAACTGTGTGCAATAATTTGATGAGATGTTTGATCTCAAAATTGTTTCCTTTTTCGATTTAAATGTTATTTTTAATGTACCCAACCTAACTAATTTGTTCTTCCTTTAGGTACTTGAAGACTGATTTTTTTGTAGCACTCTATTTTATTGTTATTTGCCTATATGACCTAAATTTTTGAAAAATATGATACATTATAAATGTATCGTTCTTGTACATCACAAGTCATTTTTATGTTAATAATTATTATTGTTATCACAAAATAAATCTTTAAAGCAATCCGACGTTATCGATGTAGCGACGTAACGACGTAGCCGGTAGGTTATCACATTTGTGGAAAAATGTCAACAATGTTCAATAAATATCAAAGAAAAGCGCAGACTAAGGCGCAAAATTTGCATAGAAAGCCAATAGGTACCAGGTTTAGAGTGCAGCTAATTTTGATGTACTTACACAAATTACAATCACTGAACTAAATTGACATGATTAAAAAAAGGATATAGTGCTATCCTTTTCTGCAAGAAGCATTGTGAAAGAGATAAGAATAGATTTAGACCTGTATTTTTAATTTAGTTTAGAGATTGTGTAAAATGAAATTCGCCCCAATAATGTGCGAATGTGGTATTTATAGCTTAACATGTTTAAAAAGCCTCTTTCAAATCAGTGCCAAATTATTTTAAAACACTTTCTTCATATTTAATAAATATTGTATCTAACACCAAATTAAGATTTTGTGATTATCTTCAAATTGTAAGTGTTTAAATAATCTTATACTTATTATTTATGCTTTTTGTTATAATGTAAGTCTAATCTATTGGATTTGATGTATGTTTTGGAATATCCAGTCCTTTTTTTACAATATTCATAAAATAGTAATGTATTATGATTAATAACAACCTACGAAGTGGTCATGAAAAGATGAAATACGGCTTGTGCTGTATGTAAGTAGTTAAGGAATTTTAAATTTTTCTTGATAAAATTACGACTTTTTAATATTTAACTAAACCGATAAGGACATGGTGTAAGTTAATTAAGAAAAAAACAAAATAAAATATACCGTGTAGAAAGTACAAGTAAATATAATATAAAAAATAGACGGTATATTTTATTTCTATACCGATCGTGATATAATACAAAAAAATTGTTTATATACCTACTAATATATATAACTTATGGAATATTTATTCAATGTGTGATGCTTTAAAAAGCTAAAAAGTATGCTCAGTCAGACCTACCTATTTTTATATTAAGAAAACTAATTGTAGTGTTTATGATGATAACGCATTTATTATAAACGAATTTATTTTGTGTTGTTTTAAATACATAATAATATATCCAATTGTTATTTAAATGACCTCACATTCTGGCGGTTATGAACAATAAACAAGCCTTATGAATACACATGAATATTTCGTTTTATTTTTGTTTAATAACCCCTTTCTCTATACTGTATTTAATTTTAATAGGTTAAAAAAAATCATAACCTGCAGATATGACCGATACACAGTACCGATAAATTGACCATGGGGGTTATTCTGTAACTTAGTTAGCAACTGAAAATAGTTGCCAACGAATTTGTTCGATATACATTGCTGCTTTACTGTGTAAAATTATGAAAACACTTTATATTTCCCACAGTACAGCAGCAATGTATAGCAAACTAATTCCTTGGCAACTATTTTCAGTTGCTAACTAAGTTACAGAATAACCCAGCAGGTCATAAAAAGCCTGGTGATTATATTTAAATAATAAACAATTCGTTTGGATCAGCGCATAAAGAATATTTTGACACAAATTAATAAGTACCTAATAAGAATAAATAAGTCTATACAACCAGTCAATCATATTATTATGCATAAGTAGTTACTATAATTAAATAACTAATCTAATATGCTAGCTGATTATTCATCGTTCATCCGCTTATCTGATAAAATTAATATTTTATTTCCAAGACTCCATTATGGAAGGATTTACTTAATCTGTAATATTTTACATTTTTTTTGTTAAAATCGTTAGGTAACTATATTTATTTATTTATTTATTAGGACTACCAAAAATTGTTACATCAATGAAAATCTTAAAAAAAAATTATACAAATATACATAATTAGATGTACAACTTATTATAGGTGTCACCACATTTACCAAAAAAAATTAAAATTAAAAATTAAAATTAGAATTAAAAATTAAATTTAAAAAGTTTGAGAATGTAAAATAATTGTTTTACGTACTTATCTAATAAATGACTTAAAATGACAATAATATATAATTAAAATGACAATAATAAACAACAATAATTATCAACACTAGTAATTAAGAATTAACTTAGAATTAACTTAGCATCTCAACAATCTTAATGTTTGTTTTTTAAACTTCGGTAATGTGTCGTTAAATATATCCACCTCCTTGCAGATTGAATTATATGATTTAGAAAGTCTGGATATTGCGGAAAATTGTTTAAGGTTGGTTCTAGGGGTTGGTTGGTGTAGTAGACCGGTTATTTGTCTCGGTGTTCTGCTTGGAACTCTTAAGTTGATTGTTTGTAGAAGAGGTGGACAGTCGATTTCATTTCTAAGAATTTTGAATAAGAATATTAAATCTTGGACCTTTCTGCGGGTGATTAAGCTATCCATATTGAAATGTTTAAGTTTGTCGCTATAAGTGGGAAGTTGTTTGTGTAATTTGCATGAATATGCTAGATGTCTCAGAAACCTTTTTTGAACGCGTTCTATCCGAAGTTGATGAGTATTGTAATGAGGCGACCATACTACGCTACAGTACTCAAGAATACTTCTGACGTAGGTGTTATATATTTTTATTTTTGTACTTGGTTGAAAACCTTTGCTATTTCGAATTAGAAATCCTAACATTTTTGAGGCTTTGGTGACTGCATTCTCCATTTGCGGGATAAAGGTGAGTTTGCTATCAAAAAGAATACCAAGATCTCTTAGTTCTGTTGAATTATTAAGTACTGTGCCATCTATATGATACTGAGATTGAATTATTTTATGACTGCGGGTAAGTACTATAAAATTACATTTTTTTGCATTTAAAGACATGTTATTAATAGTGCACCAGTTTGTAACAGCGTTAAGATCATCTTGGAGTAATGCACTGTCTGTATTGCTTTTAATGGTTTTAGCTAATTTTAGATCATCTGCAAATAAGTAGGCATTACTATGATTAATGGAAGTTACGATGTCATTAATAAATAAATTGAATAACCAGGGTCCAAGATGTGATCCCTGAGGAACTCCAGAAGTTGCTGTGTAATTATCAGAATTAAATCCTTTTACCACTACATATTGAGTTCGGTTGCGTAGATATGACCTAAACCATTCCAGAATGGAGCCGCAAATTCCATACAGTTCTAGTTTCTTGAGAAGTACCTCGTGACAAACTTTGTCGAATGCTTTAGCAAAGTCCATATAAACAACATCAACTTGATTACCAGCATCTACAGCATTGACAAGTTTATTATGATATGTGACTAAATTAGTATTAGTGGAGCGAAAGTTAATAAAGCCGTGTTGTTCTTTAATAAAAATATGTTTCGTGTGATATTTTAAAATTGGATAAATTAAAGCCTCGAAAATTTTTGCAAAAGTCGACAGAATAGAAATCGGCCTATAGTTGTTTATATCCTCAATGTTACCACTTTTATATATAGGTATTATTTTAGCGGTCTTCCAAACCGTAGGAAAGGTTCCACTTGATAAAGATTTGTTAATTATAAGAAACAACGGTAAACTTAGCGATGATGAACATTTAGAAATAAAATATGGTGGTATTCCATCAGGTCCCGGACCTTTATTAACATCAAGCTTTTTTAGATGTTTATAAACAGTGTTCTGTGAAATGTGAATATTATGTAATGTATTTGTGTACTCTACGTCAGATGTATGAAAGTTAGTAGATGCGGAATTAGTGAAGGTAGAAGAGAAAAAAGATGCGAATAAATTACATATACTTGATCCATCAGAGGCTTTTCTGCCATTTAAGGACATTACTTGAGGAAACTGAACTGTTTTTGAACGTTTGTTTTTGAGATAGGCCCAAAAATATTTGGGGTTGTTGCTGATATTTATTTCAATTTTCCTAGCATAGTTATTGTAACAGTTGTTAGTTAATGTTTTGCACCTTTTACTAAGAATTCGTAGAGATATTTCATCTAAAGGATTTTTGAAAACTCTATATTTATGAAGGATTTTATTTTTTTCCTTTATCAATTTAATTAAGGATCTGGAAAACCATGGAGGATATTTTCCTTTATTCACTCTTATTTTAGGAACATGTGTATTTATAACATCATTCAATATATTGGAGAAAATATTAACCATCTCATTTATATTTTTACATTTATTAAATTCACAAATCCAATTTATCTTTTTTAATTCGGCAGTGATAACATTATAATCTGCTTTATAAAAATTATGTTTCACTGCATCATCATTAGTTTTTAGGGACTTTTTGTTAGTAAAAGTTAACAATATATCTATAGGTAAGTGTGAGGGATCAATATTTACGAACTCATTTATGGCAGCTTTTACACTAGTATTTGTTATATTAGTTAAGACTAAATCTAAGACTTTGTTTCTATTGTTAGATACATTATTATATTGATTAAGATTGTTAAGAGCGATAAAATCAATAAGTAGTTGACCAAAAAGAGAGTTGTTGTAAATTGTAGGTGAGCAGTAATCAAAGTTAATATTAGACCATTCAATACAACTCATATTAAAGTCACCTATAAGGCAAACACTATCCATACCATCAGAAACCCTGTTAAAATTATCAAAAAAATGTTCTAAGATATTTCGTTTATGTGGAGGGGGCAGATAAACAGCACAGAAAGTAACGTAAATACTTTTAGAGATTTCTACTTTAACATAAATATCTTCACAAAGACTTTCAAAGGCAGTTAAACGAAATGAGTTTAATTTGTTTAAAACTGCTATAAGTACCCCTCCTCCTTCTTTATTTGCATGGAAACCTGAACTTTCGCGATCTCTTCTATACACAGTATATCGATCATCAAAAAGTTCTGCATCATTGATGTTTTTATTTAACCAGGTTTCAGTTAGTATAATAATGTCATAATCAGAACTTATTACACTACATAGAAAATCGTGAGTTTTCGTCCTAAGACCTCTTACATTCTGATAATATATATTTAATCCGTTGAATTTTGAATCTGTAAATCCAAAAAAATACACTATAATATAAAAAGTATAAAAAAGGTAATTAACTACAACTATTGAAGTTTTTGCAAAGTATTTAAATTCTTTACGTATATATAATCTGTGTTTTCTGCTTTCCTCATAAACACTCTTCCCTGTTTAATCCAAACAAACTTGTATCCTTTTTCTTTAGAAGCTAAACGGGCAGCCGCATGCAACTTTTTATTGGTAGGGGACAAATGCTCGGCGATATAAATTGGTGTCTTGTTACCTCCCATTCCTATATGGCTAGTATTAATTTTGTCATTTGGATTATTTTTGTTGAATTTGATAGTGTTAGCCAGAAATGTATCTCGTAGTCTAGGTGATGCAAGTTTAACTATTATGGTACGCGGTCTTTTATCGTCTCTATTTGTTTTTGCCACACGCGTGCAATGATGTATATCGTTCTGTTTTAGGTCACATGATACAACTTTTGCCAGCTGAGTTACTATCGAGATCAAGTTCTCATTCTTGTGTTCAGGTACACATTGAATCTCTAGGTTGCTAGATCTGTTATGTTGCTCCATGACATGTAACCTTGTTGTTAAATCCTGAACAGTATTAATCAAGTACGTATTATCTTTTTGAAGTTCGTTTAGTGAATCTTGGTACATGGCAGTTTTAATTTTAGTAGTTTCATAATTCTCGTTCAAAAATGTAACACTTCTTTCCAAGGAACTTATCTCGTTTTTCACTAATTGTAATTCGGCATTGACCATTTGTTTCAGAGTCTGCTGAAGTTCTGCAATTAGTGTAGATCTCATGAAGTTAAATTCCTCTCTAAAAATTGCTCTTACATCATCCTTAGTAAGTGAGGCAGAGATGCTTAGATTTAGCTGTTCATCAGCGCTAGAAAATATAGTTTTTTTCCGATGGGTTATGTTGTCAATCTTAGAGGGTGAATCTAATTTAATGTTATAACTTGGAGATTCGATAACTTTTTCGGGTGATTCATTCGAACGTTGTGGCATTTTTTTGGTATTAGTTTTGGATTGTTTTCCTTGACAAGTTAGGCACTTCCAATTATTTTTATTTTCAATGTTAAACTGATGAAAGCGTTTTTCAGATACGTTTGCGCAATTAATGTCATAACGTAGTTTGCAGGCAGCGCAGTTCAGGTAATTTTTATTAGTAATTTTGTTCCGACACCCAGCACAAACACCAAATTCATTCGACATCATGCAATATTACTCATGCATAAACGAAAAATCAGAAAAAATATTTATAAAATACTTATTTTATTAACGTGAAATAATTCCTCTGCCGGTTGATAAAGCGTGGTAAAGCGATGCAAGCGCTGAATAGTTATGAAGCGTACGCGCGCTGTCCTTGAGTGCGTCGCGATCGAAAATCGAAATTCCTGTAGGTTGCGCAGGTCAGGGACGCGGTAGTAACAATTATTATAAACATAATATTGTCAATTTTAGTAGTTAAACGATTAAAAACAGTATATTTATTATAGCACACACTTTCACATAATATTGTTATACACAATTATCCATTTTGAACACTGAATATTAATAATAAAGCACAATAACACAATTATTTTATACGGAGCAAATTTTTTACATGTTTACGCGGCGGCCGCCATTTCGATATCCGAAGCACTACTGCGGTCTTCGATAGTTCCTAAATCGAGAATCAAGGATACGGCCTCTTAAGGGCCCGTAGGCCTTTAAGGTAAAGGTTATTCCTTTACGGCGCCTCTACACGTTGGCCAACATGATGGCGGATATGATGGAAGGTATTGGGCAATGGGCGAGGAGTTTGTGTTCGCGTCCACACGTTGGAAGGTCGTTCAGTATGCTCCAGTTAGGGCCAATGTGCGGACGTATTTACTAAATCGAATATTGAGACGTTAACAGCTGCTGCGGTTTAATTATTCACAGCATACCGCAACTACGTGAATGTGTGTACGAAAAATTGTATTTTTTTTTCTGATTTTATTTCTTGGGTTCCACAAACAATTTTCGGCTTAGTAGGGCTCTATAAAGCAAAAATTTTCTTCATTGGTCATTGTCACTGCCATTTTGTGGACATTATACTAGTTACGACGTGTGGATTGGCGGCCAAACTCTGTCCCAAACCCTTTGATGCACCGACACGAAATGGATCACAAATGGATCTCGCGCCAACTTGCGAGCTATCATTCCAATACCTACTAAAATAGCACAAACTCCCGCTCTACATGTTGGCCAACGTATTGGACCATAAGTGGCCATAAGATGGGCCACCATGTTCGCCAACGTGTAGATGAGCAGTAATGGTGATTGGTGGCCAGGCGCAGTACCAATTTGCGGGTGTTATCCTAATATTTATTATGATTGATATGCACTCTAAGAATTATTTATCAATTTTTTGTTTTTATTTTAGTTGCCATGTTAAAATACTGTTTGGGTTTCGGACGAACACATTCTCAGTGCACATCTAGCGAGGTTTTTGAACGCATTATACAACTGTCATTTTCATTTATCATGGCGGAAGATGAAGACGGTGTTTCGGATAAAAAATCACCACAAAATTCGAATAATGCGGAATCCTTCCAAGAAAATCAACAAAACCCAGCTAAACCCGACCTAGGCATAGAAGAAGCCAAGTATGACGCGAAAGAGAACGGGGACAGCGGCACCGCGGAGCCAACAAGCTCGTCATCCAGTATGTGTTTTGCGGAGTTGTTTTTTGTTGCTTAAAATATAAAGGAGCCCTCGTTCAGTTGAAACGTTCTTTTTGCAGAATCATCTGGCGCAATGCGCAAGGAGGAGAATCCGTTTTCGTTCCGGCACTTTCTGAAGCGAGATTTGTCGCTGCCCGGGAACTCTACGTACGAGAACACCGGAGCGCGACCCAAAGTTTACGCTAACACAGTGCAGCACTCTCCGACGAAAATAGATATTCACAGCGAGCCGCGGCGCGAGAGCCGCTCCAGCGACATCCAAAGTGCCAGAATATGTAACCGCAACAGCGACGAAGCCTCATCCAGTAGTTCAGTGGAGATACCTTTTAGTGTAGTGGATAATTCGGACTCTAAGCATAATCTGTACACGGATAATTCGGATGTGCCGTTCTTCCACAGGCCGAATTTGGCCGCCGAGCCCCTCGGCATGCCTTCTTTGCCTGACTTTGTTCAAGACCATATATTAGTGGAGCAGGCTTATTTGAATTCGAATGGTCCCTTGTCGGTCGATCTTGATAATTTACCTGATTTTACGTTCAATACTAACTTCAATGTGGGTTCTTCTTCATCGCTCGGAAGGAGGAATAAAAGTGGCTATGGGGGTAATGGAGGGTATGACTATGAGACGTACATGGGTGCAGCGTCAACGTCAGAGGCTGGGCCGTCCGGTCGGAGCATTCCTCTGGACCTGCCGCCAGGTGGGGAGGCAGCCGGGCCCGTGCCTCTGGACCTTCCCGTGCACTTAAATCTGGACCTGACTGAGTCGGTGAATCCAGCAGATAGACGGAACGTGTCACCTAGGAATAGCTTTCCTTTGGATCTACCACCTAATGCAGGTTAGTTACTAAATCTTTACAAATGATAATTATTATTGAAGTTTCTCCCTCATTTTTTGTTCTGGGGCAACAGAGGGTTACAAACATGGAATTTAAAAAATCTTAGCTGATGAAGTTATACAGTCACAGGCAGAATCTAGTATTTGATAAATATATTTTTTTAAAATTGCTCTTGTAAGCAATGCAACAGTAGTTAGTAAAAATGTAATTTTTTTTTAAAGACACATACTTTTATTCTAGTAGTTAAATTCTTTCAATATTTATGAGAATAGCATTAATAAGTAAGTGAATATTTTAATTTGCATACATTTAAAGTTTACCAAATTTTTTTTCAAGTCATCAAGAATTAAATTAAGTTCTGTGTTCACAATGTCAAACAAGAATTTTTGGACCCATTCAATGAGTTGCAGATTGGTTCGGATGAGGCTCTGATATGGCTCTTGTCTGCTACAGTCTGATGTGAAGTCTTATTTAATTCCAATCTGTGATGCGTCTGCACATTTAAAATGCCTCAGACAAGGCATTGTTCAGACATGTATGGTCTAATATGAATTTAGTTTTATTGTCGTCGTCGCCTCAACCAATAAATATGCACAGCTGGACATAGGTCTCTTGCAAGGATCACCACAGAACACGGGATTGCCACACAACACGATCTTGCGCCCCTTTTTTCCAGCGGCTGCCAATGATTCACTTTAGTAATCATGTAGAAAATAAATGGGATATATTTTCTTCAGTTCAGTTCTAGACCTTTGCATATTTTACCACTTCTATTATTACTATTTGTTAGTATGTTTTCAAATGAATATAACCTTATCGCTCATAACAATAAGTATCAAAATGCTCATGTATATCAATCAATATTCTTAGAAAGAATGGCACTCATGGAGCATATTAATAAACAATAAGGCGGGCCACACACAGCAATAGCGTGAGCAGCTAGTTATCATAATGGCTGTTCATTTATTATGTAAGACAATTTGGTGGGGAAGGGATGTTCTTACATGGAGGGATAGAAGAAGGTTATATAATTTATAATATATAATATAATATAATATTTATTTATTTGCTCCAAACATGGGTACATTAGTTGGTAGGTGGATTACTTACATCCCAAACATGTTTTGCCACACTGGCGTGCAAATTTTACATAATTACATTTAGGTATTACATTACATTTATTATATTAAATTTATTACATACATACATACATAAGACCATAAGGGACCTTTCAGACAGACCGGCGCGGAGAGCGTCGGAGAGCATTTTTTTTTTCACACAGACCGGCCGTTCAAATTTGCTCTGCTCTCCGCGCCGGTCTGTGTGAACGGACACGCGGATGCGCTCGGAGCCGAGCGTACGCTCTTGGGCCGGACGGCAGAGCATATTCGGCCTACGGTCGGCTGTGCGAGCATGAAAGAGCACGCGAACGGAGCCGGTCGGATGCTCGAGCGCGAAAGGGCACGGGCATGGAGCAGCCGACCGGCTCGACGAGTAGCCGACCGGCTGCTCTCATATATTTCACACAGAGCGTATTGGGAGCATGCTCGAGCATCCTCTTATCATAAAAGAGTTAACATGTAAAAATAAAGCCTATTTCAATGTCTTAAGATTCTATTTTAAATGCGATTAAAATTTGCTCTGCTCTCCGCGCCGGTCTGTCTGAAAGGTCCCTTAGTTGTACTAAGAGTATTTCTATAATACAATCACATTTTTATATTTTTCCCAATATTTCTTTGTACCATAATAATATGGTACTTTATAAACTGGTAGTTAATATAATTACTGTATTTAAACAAAATATACTGTAAACGATTGTTAATGTATGTATTTGTGACTAAAATATTATGTGCCTGGCCCATTGTCACTTCGGCTTGTCAACTGCTCGCCATTTGAGCAACAGTACTAAATGATCATCTATATTCTATTCAAATGAAAAGTTTGCAGTTGGTCACTTCAGAAATCTATGTTAATAATTAGCTTGTTATAGTGGCCAGTGTACGATCAACCTAAAGAAATTCTATGACATAACCATTTATGGTACCTATTATAGCTGTTGAATACTGTTATAATGGTGATATGACTGGACTCACTAATTTAGACACAATATATCACTTTTTTTATTGGTTGCAATGTGAATCATTTATCTAACTAAGACTGTAACTGACTTGTAAGAATTGGATATATCCATGATATATCTTATTGATGACAAGTTTATGTCCATATCTTTGGATGGATAATTCTAGATTGGATTGATGTATTTCAATATCTAGAATGTATGAACCTGCACTTTGTTTTGCCAAACTAAAGATAAGCCCAGCTGTTGGTGACTGATATTTCTACATATTTGCTCATTAACGGCTTTGAATATTTTGTCCTAACTACTAGTCTGCCATTTTCGTTTTTTTTTTGGCGATGCATAAAACCTGCATAAATCAATAGCTGGTGTGAGTACAAACAACTTCACAAAATCAAACAACAACTGTAGACAAAATCTTTCAATGTGTAACATCTTCGAGATATAAGCTATCAAAGTTGTACTGGTGGCGTCATCTGTTAACTAAAATTAAACGATACAACGAAAGTACAACTTTAATTAGCTATCCTTAGCGTTCGTTTTCCAATTCCTTAAACCAATCCGCTTGGTATTTTGGTTTACTCCATCTATCCATCGTTGCTTTGGCCGGCCAATGTTTCTGCATCCATCTGGAAGTGACACAATTACTTTTTTTTTATAAAGCATCATGTATACAATAATTTGCAGGCGCAGAGTCCATGAGGCTGCCGGACTTCCTGCCGGTGCACCCGGGGCGCACGTCGCCGGAGCCCGAGCACCAGGACGAGCAGCTGCAGCAGATCATCTCCGAGCTGGAGCGCACCAGGTCTGTTGCAGCACACCACAATGCTCTTTATTCACCTTTAGGCCTCTTGTTAGAACACGTTTTATTGCCGTGAAAAATTACGGTTTGTTCGCCTTGTGGTAGACATGGTCGTCAGTATCGTATGACTACAATGAAAGCTTGTCGACACGGCAAACACGCTGTACAATTAAGAAACCGTGCCGTGAACAAGAAGAGGCCTTAACAAGAAGGTGAAACTACACCCCCAGGGCGGAGTTGTTCGCGGAGCGCAGCCGGCGCTCGCGCGCGGAGGCCGAGGCGGCGGCGGAGCGCGAGGCGGCGGCGCGACTGCGCGGCGAGGCGGCGGCGGCGCGCGCGGCCGAGGCGGCGCTGCGTGCGCGCCTGCACGACGCGCGCCTCGCCGACCGCTCGTACGCGGGCCAGCTGGAGGCCGCCGCGCACCGCGTCGAGGACAACCTCATGGACACCGCCGTGAGTCTCACACTCCCTATTAGCGCGAGGCGGCGCGGGGGAATCGAACCCGCAACCCCAGAACGGAAGACAGGGTCACTGCCAACCGCGCCAACGAGACAGTCAAATACATGCTCCTAAAGTAATACTATTGCTGTGCAGACAGAACTAAGCCGTAGGATTAGCGCGTTAAGGTTGCAAATGCATCGCATCGTTCGCTTACCGCACACATCTTTGCGCATGCGACGTCCGCGTCCTCAGCAAGATGACAAGGTCACGCGTACACAGCATTTCTACAGCCCATACCAAATCCCAATGCAGTATTCGTAAACAGAAATGGCGTCAGATCACGTGATTGTATTTGTCATTGTACTCATAGTGATGGGAAGCAGGCAGATTGTGAATGGACGATTGAATGAATACATTTTTAAATCGATTACAGTGATTTTAAAAATTACCTTGTAACGTTGGAAACGATGTTCTGGTTTGGACTGTAGTGCCTTATTATTAAAATTTCTGTGGCGCAGACTGTGATGTAATGGCATAATATATTTACAAATTAACTCTAAGCTTATGATACACTACAGCGGGGGACTTTGTTTTATAAATTGTATTATTTTACAGGCGAGGGCGACAGAAGCCGAGACAAATGTATCAAAACTAAAGAATGAAATCAAAAAATTGAAGGTGAGCGTTTATTATATCCTACAGTTGCTGGTGATTGAAATGACTAATCCCGTGTGCCTGCGAGATTCTGGAATAAAGAAAACTTTTAATTTGCTTGAAAAGTGTAAGGCCGGGGCCGCACTGCGAAATATATTCGCGCGAATTTTATTCGCGCGGTTTATTTTCCGCATTTTAATACATTTTTTTCACGAATTTTAAATCGCAAGTGCGGGCAGCTTCATACATTTCCATATGTCACAGAATTCTGCGAAAAAATTCGCGCGAATAAATTTCGCAGTGCGGCCTCGCTCTAAAGCAATGTCTGTGAAAGTCACGACAAACAACTTGATGCACTTGTTAAAAATTTCCATGAAGGATGATGCGAAACGAAGAGATACACAGAAGAACTCGTTTCGACTATCTTTAGAAAAACCTACTTAGATTTAAATGCTTTATTCAAAACTAGATGATGCTCGCGGCTTCGCCTGCGTGGATTCATACAAATCTCATCCCCTATTTTATCCACTTGGTGGTGGAATTTCCAAGTCCTGAAACATGCAATTCTTTATTTTTAACCAACAGTAAAAATACCGATTTTCATTGATATAACTTTAAAAATGACGGACTTTCATACAAACTTTCATCCCCCATTTAACCCACTTGGGGGTATTTTTTCCAAAATTTCTTAAACGCGTTACTCTTTATTTTTAACCAAAAACCTAAATACCAATTTTCTTAGATATAACTTAAAAAATGACAGACTTTCATACAAACTTTTATCCCCTATTTAACCCCCTTAGGGGTGGAATTTCCCATAATCCTTTCTTAGTGTGCGCCTACGTTATAAAACGAAGCTGCTGTGAAAATTTCAAGTTTCTAGCTTCAGTGGTTTAGGCTGTGCGTTGATAATCAGTCAGGACAAGCTACTTTTTGAATATCAATCAAGTATATTGTGACGATTAATGTAATATATACGATTAAACGTCATATTAAGTAAAGACGAACCGCATTCTCAACAAAATATGATGTGAATCATTCGCGGCATTCACTTTTTTACCCCATCTCTATTTTTTTACATCAAAAAGCAGCAACCCCTGAAACGTTAGTTTACTGCATCGAATTAAAAGTCCGACTATAGTAGTGATTACATCTGAATGTTTGGTGGTGCAGGAGGAGTTGGCAGCGTCGCAGGACGAGGTGCGCTCGCTGCGCAACGTGCAGAACAACGCCGCGACCGACCTGCGACACGCCGCGACTGTCGCGGAGACGTCGCTCAGGTATGTCCATTGAAGGGCTGCACAGACCACAGACAATCTTTTTTTTTAACTGGCTTCACGGGTCTGGATTCTAGCCTTTTTGAGCCTTTAGACAATCCGTGTCGCACTTGGAATTATGCACTATCACACATGGCGCGCTGAAAGTTTGACACTCAAAATCTGTAGTCCTATGACAGGTCCAACGACGTCGCATCACAAAAATCGACCATTCCATCATAAAAATCGACCATTCCATCATAAAAATCGACCAACCCATCACAAAAATCGACAATCCCATCACACAAATCGACCATTCCATCATAGAAAATCGACCGACCCGTCATAAAAAATCGACCAAACCGTCACACTTACTTACTTTGATTGATTGTGTTTGTAATGTAAAGTACGATTGTTTCCGATGTTTATTATTTAATCTGAAGTACTGTATATTCAACTAGTTTATTCAGTTTACTTTAAAATGTGCGACGACAGTGGATCGATATCAATGGGATACAACGATTGATTTTGGCGATGGGATGGTCAATTTTTGTGATAGGATGGTCGATTTTTAAAATGGAATGGTCGATTTTTTTTTAATGGGATGTTCAACTTTTGTGATGAGATGGTCGATTTTTGTGATAGGATGGTCAATTTTAAGGTGGGATGATCGATTTTTGTGATAGGATGGTCAATTTTATGATGGGATGGTCGATTTTTGTGATGGGATGTTCAATTTTTGTGATGAAATATTCAATTTTTGTGATAGGATGGTTGATTTTTAAGACGGGATGATCGATTTTTGTGATGGGATGTTCAATTTTTGTGATGAAATATTCAATTTTTGTGATAGGATGGTCGATTTTTAAGACGGGATGATCGATTTTTGTAATGGGATGTTTAGTTTTTGTGATGAGACGATCGATTCTTGTGATGGGATATAAGTTGCGATACATAAAGTGTACGTTTGTGTGTTGTGTGTTGCAGGGAGCTGCTGTCCGGGCTGGAGAGGTTACGGTCGCTCAGCTCCACGCTCGACCCCACCTGATGGCGTCACACTAACAACTAACACTAAACCTTACTTTTGTATCGATGTTTCTCCGAACAGCGCTCGCTATTTATAAGATAATTTATTAAATATCATTATTTACCACCAAATTTGTGCGTTCACTTTTTTTTCTTCTTCATTCTCATTTCTCGTAGCAACGGTGCAAACGGTTGATGTCGCACCATGCATAGAACTCTGAGTTAGTAAGAGTTTAGACAAGAGAGCGACAAATTCGATCGATTTCGTGTATCGAAATACAATAACTTCAAAGTAAAATGGACCTAAACTGGCTCTTATTAAAGTTTGAGTTTCTTCGTACATCTACAGCCAGCCAAGTGGAAAATTTTCGAAATAAAAATCGGAAGCACTGAATACTGAATGTACGACTGTAATGTATACTGGAGCCCGAACACAATGTACAGTGTTAATTTATTTTTAAATGTGAGAATGTGGTTTGGATCTTATACTTATTATAATTAATTTGGAAATAAGTCTGTTCTAATTTAAGTTCACAACTATGTTCTAGGCACGGGGCGTAGACAAAATATTAGGGAATTATTTATAAAAAAAAAAAAACTCTTGAAAGGTAACAATTAATGTTTATCTCTATCATATCCATATCACATTTGGTGTGAAAGGATTTAAAACTTTTAGCTTGAAAAGATATTAAAAAAATATTTTTGCATTTTAGAAAAATCTTTCTAGAATTTAGTGAATTTAATAATACGAAATAAAACCGATAGTATATTGACTATGTGTACAAGTAGCGGCACGTAAGTCGAGCGGTGACCTTCGAGTGCGCGCAGCGTCGTACGAGTGAGCGGGACACAATACGATTGGAGAGCCAATCAGCGCTTACGAAGGATCCGCGAGAGCTAATCAGTGCTTACGAACGATCCCCACGCCCTCCCCGCGACCCCCTCACCACCCGAGATACCTCATTTTTGACTTCTGCGCATTGAAGGTCACCGGTTGACTTTCGTGCCGCTACTTATATGAAATAATTATTCCCGTAATACCAATCTAGGTAAGATACCTAGATACTATAAAATAAAATTAAAGTGTTTGTCTGTGATTTTGAAATGACTGCCTCTTGTGGAACTGATATGATCATTTGAAAGATAGCATAACAAACGTTTTAAAATTTCATCTGCCTGTCTGTTTAAATGGACAAATCTTTAGAACGGCTGAACCCATTTCGACGAGATTTCTCAGGCAGGTTTAGAATAAACAAGGAGTACTAATTTTTTTTGTTCTGAAATAATTAGGGAGAAAATAAATACACAAATATTCAAAAAAGAATATTTATTTATATATGTATATAAATAACTTATTTACAGTTATCATCACAAAAATTTAATTTCATTTAAGTTCACCATGTAAGTACTTGTATAACTTTTATTGTTTTATGTTAGATAATGGAACGTGCATAATATTATGGAAATAATTAGGTAGGAATTTATGTGACCCTGGATGAAAATAAAAAATCAATTTTGAAAATGTGTTATTATTTTTATTATTATATTTATTATTTTCTATAATAGAGAGTTTTAACTACCAATAAAACTTACCTATTATTTTTTCCATCAATATCCGGAATCCATCTTGAGTCAAGCCCTTGTCTTTCTGCCGGAAGTCAGCTGTTTCTGTTCCCTCTCCGATAGTAGCGCCCCCTTGTGCAACCTATGGAACTTGCTTAAGCACCGGGTGACCGCTCGTCATTATAGAACTCATGATGCACCAGGTAGACCTTACCTGGATTCCGGATATTGATGGAAAAAATAATAGGTAAGTTTTATTGGTAGTTAAAACTCTCTATTATTTGTTTCGTTTCAATATCCGGAATCCATCTTGAGTGATGTGTTTGTTATCACCTGGTGCTGCAAAGTGACGCTATAATGTGTGTTGAAATGAATTAAGCAGATCAAGATATTATATATAAATAAAGATTCCTATTTTAATATCAAATAAAGGTGTATGAAGAATTTTGTATTAAATACTTGAATTCAAACAGTTAAGTACAATTATATGAAATTAACATAAATTCCTCTTTGTGATCTGATTAAGAAAATTTATTATTAAAATATGTTAATCAACAGGCTCGAACTACTTTGATAATGAAACTGGTTCAGTATTATTTTGTAAAATTCAATTAATTCTCTATGATAATACTTTTGGAAAGTATAAATCTTCTTCCAATTTCCCGTTGCTAGAATTTGATCAATAGGAATTTTAAGTGAAGCTACTGCTGAGCGAAATGAACCTGGAGTACGTAGCTGCAATTCCTGCATCTTTTAAGAGAGATTTAATCCGACCACCTATTATAGTTCTGGAAGCAGGTTTAATTCCATTTCTAGCAGTGATAAACAAATTGGTTAAATTTTTTCTACGATTTTGATTGTTGATTTTGATTAACTGTCTTATCCAAAAACTATATTTAAATTCTTGTCTTGTGGTGTGTTCTAAGCCATGGAGGATTAGAAAATACCCCGACAAGAACTCAGATTGTCTCCGATTGACACTTAGTTTTAGAACCAAATGCCGGCCATAGAACTATACTAGTATCTTCATCGATCAAACTATGACTGTCTACATACAATGTAAAAACATGAACTCTGCGACCTGAGGCTGATAGAAAAAGCGTAGCTGTATAGAAACCTGGTAAAGGTTGTTTTCGTCAGGATTATATGAATTCATATATTGTAATAAAAGTTTAGGATTCTTGCTGCCACGGAAATAGCTTTCAGCATACGTTTTATAAAAGAATTTGATGAAAGATCAGTTGCTTGTCAAATGAGTAAATGCTGAGATTACTGATTTATATAAGCACTACTTAGGATAGTTCTATAGGCGAGGCCGATATCTCTGGGAAGATGAGATAGGTAGCGGCCAACTTGGACAGTATTGGAGTGCTTATAATCGATAGAATTGCAATCACACCACTTCTTTCACCTATTCCACCCTGGCCTGTATGTATTAATTGTAGAACCACGCCAGCTTGACATTAAAAACTCCTGTTCCTGATCAGTCTAATCAAACCCAAAATCAGCCATTCCAGCCATAGCCAGCTTCTATTTGCAAGTCTTGAATCTCTGGCGGGTGAGTGCTTGTGGGGTGCAGTTCTTTGTGGTGTATTGGTAAATGATAGATTTGATTATTGATGATAGTGGACTTGTATTGTAATGATATGATTTTGATATGATAGGAGTACTTTCCGCGTGGCTGGTCCGAATTGTACTGTCTTTGCCGACCGCTCTCGCGAGCAGGAGGCAATGGCGTAAATTGCTGAGTATGCGGTGTTCGGTTACATGCAGTGACCCGAACAGTGCTTTTTCTCGTGTCTAACAGAGTGTGCGCCAGATTTGGAATTGCATGTGCGGCTGCTCTGTTTTGAACATCCGCCTGCCAAAACATTTAGTTCCATTTCGAAGCAATATTAAGTATTTCCCGCTGGATTTGCTCAGACTGAGAACTCTGGGAATTAGATTTGGTGGAGGTGACAAAATGCGTTGTCATGTTGAGCCATCTCGTCCTGCACATCCAATGAGACGTACATAGGTACCTCGGTACTACGTGAGCTGTTTCGACGCAAAGAGGTTTATCTCTGGTGTGCCCCACATCTGAAATATGACCGCTGTTGTTGCTGTTTTCAGA
This sequence comes from Melanargia galathea, assembly GCA_920104075.1. Classification (NCBI taxonomy): domain Eukaryota; kingdom Metazoa; phylum Arthropoda; class Insecta; order Lepidoptera; family Nymphalidae; genus Melanargia; species Melanargia galathea. Next base: position 2,494,724 of record OV049872.1, on the reverse strand, counting down.
TACCACTCAGGGCATACTTTTTGACGAGACATAGCATCCACATCCACAATCCACGAAAGTAAAAATTGATAGAAGCTAACGTGTTTGGTGGAGAATTTTTTACCGACTTCATACCGCCTTCTTTGTCTATGTAAGCGACCACTGTTCGATTGTCGGATTGGAGGAGTACCTGTGCATTCTATAGCTGATGTTGTTGATGCACTATAGCTGTATACACCGCGAACATTTCTTTTAGGTTTTCGTGCCAGGCTAGCTGTCGGTTCGTCCAAGACCCAGTGATTTTTATGTCGTCTCCTCAACCGATGTCGGATGCTTCCGTGGTCAATAAGTGGGTCAAAGGGCCCGTGAGATTTGGCATGTACCCTCCTATAGCTTTGATCCACCACTTCATTTCTGAGCACGCTGGCAGAGAAATGACCACTTTGCGATAGGGGTGATTCTTCGACAACTGTCGTCTGTAATATTGCAGTGTACGACTGTGAAGCCGACCCCTTCGAGTAGCGAATGTCGCAAAGTTCAGTCTCCCCATTAAGGATTGATATTGTTGGAGAGACCACTTGCGATTTCGAAGCTGTGTCTGAAGCGCACTGCGTAGCGTTATGCACTTCGGCTCCGACAGGGACTTTGCGTTGCGTTTTGTGTCCCACGTTATGCCGAGAAACTCGAGGCATTGTGTCGGAGCCAGCACAGACTTGTCAAAGTTGTTGTCCAGCCCAATAACTGCAGAATCCTTATGTGAATGCTAAGTCGTCTCGTAGCTGTTCCTCCGAGTTGTTCGCTAGGAGAAAATTGACCAAATACACTACGCACCTGATGCCGTGAGTTCGAGGAACTGCGCTACCCAATTTGTTATGGACGCAAATGTTTTGGGTGCTGATGGCAAACTGGTCATCTGAAGCAATTGGTGTTTGTGCGAATTTCGATGGTAGTTGACTCTAAAGACTATGCGATGCAGCTGAGCTATGGGCACGTGGAAAGAGGCTTGGCTCAGATCCAACTTCACCATCCAGTCTTGGTCCTGAAGGAAATCTGGGATTCTGAAGTGATTGAAAAGTCGAAACGGTTTTGCCGCTACAAACTCATTTAGTTGTTTTACGTTTAAGATAGGTCGGAATGTCTGGTCCGGTTTGGGAACCAAAAAGAACGTGGAAAGGTAGCTGGCTAGCTGGGGCTGTGTTTCGTCTGTTCTAGTATCCCTGCTTTTAACATACTGTCGATTTGTGAAGTCATATCGTTAGTAGTTTTTGTTCTGTAACATCGGATAATTGTCGTATTTGGAAATATTAACGGCGGATTTAGGATAGAAGAAATATGTACCCCATTCAACAGTTACATTATTTTCTCTGGTGCCTAAAGGTTGCTCCAAACACTCTGAAATTGCTTTAGAGCGCCGCCCTGAAATGTCCGAGAGTCATTCGCGATGCCTATACCTGCGGTAGACTGCGAATGAGATTTATTTCCCTTTTGTTTACCACGATTGATGTTTCGCCTTGCTCGTGTGTGATTTGAGAGTTTTCCGTTTTGGATGAGGTATCTCGCCGAAAAAATTTAGTATAATGAAAAAATTTAGTATAATGACGGTTTACTAGTTGAAGGTTTTGAATTAAGGTAAAAGTCGTTTTGTTGTATGTTTCGGAAATTAGTCGTAATGATGAAGTTAGTTTATCCACCCCCCCCCCCATTTTTCGAAGATAGCTTTGAACTAACTCGTCATTAAATAATATTGTGAACTGGGGGGAATTTTATGTAAAACGCCTCTATGAAGATCCTCGATAATCTGACTTAATAATACTTTTCGGCATAAGCTAAAAACAGCTGTCTTGCCGCATACTAATTGTAATAAATCGTTGGTTACTTTACTATACTCGGAATCTTTTGAAAATAATATTTGAATCTTGTCAAACAAAGAATTTGGAGTCAATGACTCTTTGGAATCACTCGACCAATCCACTAATGTTTGTAAAGTTTTTTGTAATTCGTCTTTTTGACAAAGGAAAGTATTGGATAAAACAGCAAATAAACTTTCTAACAAGTACGAACGGGAATCTTTCAACGATGCAACTTCAAATCTTTTTAATTCATCGTTAACTTTAAGTTTCACAAATCCGGGGGTAGCTAAATATTTCTTTTGAACATCAAAAATCTAATAGCTTACCAAACGTCACAATTAAAATGTTGAAGTTACTTCAATTTGCTTTAACGTAACTTGGATCTTTAACGGTATTACCCACTTCGAATAAAATATTAAGTTGATTAGGAATTATTTATTTCATCCTCAGGGCGCCGTAAATTAAGATCATTTGAATCTACCGTTGAAAATTGCTTTATTTGAGTTCGAATTTGCTATGTCACTCTTTTGTTATAAGATTCGTTATAAATGCAACTTGTTGGGACAAGAACCAAAATGTGCATTACTCACGGTTTTGTTCTGCTTCTCCTCTTCGGCCTCCTACTCACCTCCGACGTAGAATCACCTTCACCACTTTCACTACTGGAACTCGGTGATGGAGAACGCGCACGTTTTTGGAAATGCAATTCACCAGAAACACTTTTGTTCTCCATTTTCGGAGAGGTTTAAATATAATGAAAATTATTTTAAAATTTTAAAAATTATAATTATAATTTTATATCAAATTTTTAAGGTAGGTAAAATATTTTTTCGCGTAAGTACTAAGTAGTAAGTACTAACAACTGACTTGTGAACGGCGCGAAAAACAACGCTATAATGACGAGCGGTCACCCGGTGCTTAAGCAAGTTCCATAGGTTGCACAAGGGGGCGCTACTATCGGAGAGGGAACAGAAACAGCTGACTTCCGGCAGAAAGACAAGGGCTTGACTCAAGATGGATTCCGGATATTGAAACGAAACAAATAATAAATAGTGATCACTAGTAAATAAAGTACATATACATAATTTATAAATGATTATAGTTTTACCTATTTTTTTTGGAATGCGATTAATAATGTTTAATATTAAAGTGTATATATATATTTACACTTTTGAATAAATTCTTTTCCATTTATTCAAATATATTTACAAGAACTTTGAGTATTTAACACATTTTCAGCGAAACACGAAATAATACGTACCCTCAAGCATGTTGTACAGTAAATATAATTATTATAAAACTTAACATTAAAAATTAACAATAAATAATACTTTTTTCAACAGTCTAAAGCATAGTGAAGATTGCGTTAATTCGAATAATAAAATCTAAGACTAATAAAATATAATCTATACATATAAAATAATATGTAAAATGATTTTTAATAAACCATAATTAATTAGCAATAATCCTTTACAGACGAACTTAGTTATGCGATCCCAAACAAAAGGGCGGTTTTTGAGGCGATCGAATAAATACATGAATTATTTCTAAGTTTTTTTCCAATGTACGGAACCTCCGTGCACGAGTGTGAGTCGTACTTGGCTCGTTATATTTCGAGTGCGCTTTGGCCTAAACTGACATAATTGTTGAACTCATTTAAAACAAGTATAAATTAAAAAGTAAGTAAACAAGAACACCCGACATTCGCCATTTTGTGGTGGCGGCCATCTTGAATTTGCATAGTGTTGCTATTGTTGTTGTAGTGCTATTCTACTAGTCAAGCCCTTTCATTTGATACCCATATTGAGTGAGTTGTGTTACAAAAAATATGTAATCCGCCATTTTGTGGCGGCGGCCATGTTGGACCAATTTTCATCACATAGCTAACATCACTCTCGACTAATTAACCTTTCAAACAAAAAAAAAACCGCATTCAAATCGGTCCACCCGTTTGAGCGCTACGAGGGAACAGACACACACACGTCAAACTTATAACACCCCGTCGTTTTTACGTTAAAAAATCACCAGGCAAGTCAATCCCCCCGGGGGTTGGGGCCACGCGTGGGGCCCCAACCCCGGCGCTACTGGGCGAGCGCTACTGGGCGAGCATCTCCGTGTAGAGATGGTCCCAGTGCTCGGGGCAGTGCAGGAAGTACTTGCGGCACGCGGTGCAGAACCGGCGCCGGTACTGCTCCGGCGACACCACGGTCGGCTGCCCCGACCCCAGGTTCTTCTTCACCAGGTGCTCCAGCTTCTTGTCCCACGTGAACGTGCGGATGTAATCTGCAACGGGGAAGTTTCATAGTGTAACACCGAGAACTAGATGGCGCCACCGGTACATTAGCTCACGCTGCGAAACTCTTAATGAATTGTATGTATCGGCCCATTTCTTATCGCAAATATGGTCAATTTGCAGTGCGAATTGGTGGCATAATAATATGTAGCTTTCAAATTACTAATAACAAACTGCATCAACAGGTCTTACAAGTCACGGCAAATAAGTCTAGGCGTTGAGCTTCAATGCGCAGAAGTCGAAAATGAGGTATCTCGGGGTGTGAGGGTCGCGGGGAGGGCGTGGGGATCGTTCGTAAGCACTGATTAGCTCTCGCGGATCCCTCGTAAGCGCTGCTTGGCTCTCCAATCGTATTGTGTCCCGCTCACTCGTACGACGATGCGACGACGCGCACTTGAAGGTCAGCGTTCGACTTACGTGCCGGGGGTTATAACACAATATAACATAACCCTAGGGCCCCTTCTGTTCGGAGTATATAATTGAAAATATTAAGAATTGTTTAAAAAAAGTATAGTACGAATTTTTCGTTGATAGTGTAACGTACATAAAGCAGTGATAGCCTAGTGGTTAGAATAGAATAGAATAGAATAGAAAAGTTTTTTATTCAAATAAACTTTTACAAGTACTTTTGAATCGTCAATTGAATCTACCACAGGTTCGGAATGCAGTTCCAGCCGAGAAGAACCTGCAAGAAACTCGGCGGTTGCTCTTTTTAAAAATAACATTATAACAATTATTATTATTAATGTACATGATTAAAATGCTGGAACGAGTTAAATCCAAGCTTTTTTATTATGTTAGATTATATATGTTAGATTCTAGAAGAGTGGAAGACTTGGGCTTCCCTTTTGGGAGGACCGAATTCGATCACCGGCATCTCGAACTTTTCGGAGTTATGTGCGTTTTAAGCAATTGAATATCACTCACTCAAACGGTAAAGGAAATCATCGTGAGGAAACCTGCACGCCTGAGTTCTCCATAACGTTCTCAAAGGTGTGTGAAGTCTACCAGTCAGCACATAACCAGCCTGGTGGACTACTGCCTAAACCTTGACTCTTGCCCTGTAATGGATCGGTAATGGGTTGATGATGATAATGATGATGATGATGATGATGAATAGCAGTGTCACTGACCGATGATGCCGAGCACGAGCGTGCGGCCGCGGATGCCCAGCAGCAGCGAGTAGTCCATGACGGCGTTGTCGGCCAGGAACCGCGTGTCGCGCTCCACGCCCGCCCACAGTGCGCGCGCGCCCTGGCCGCCTACGTGCAGCTGCTGCTCCCAACGCACTGCGGATTATACAACGTTAGTTTTACTTTGCGCAAAAACCGAAACACGTCAAATATTTTTACATTAAGAATATTTATACAAAATTTCAAAAAAATATAATGAAAAGTAACGAAGTTCCAGGCTTGTTATGTTGCGTCGTTGTCCTCGAAAAAAATGGTCACCGCAAGCCGTCGCCAGGGACTAGCGATCGACGCGAGTTGAATGACCGCCGCTGTGTGCCGACCGTCAGCTGATGCGCGGTAAATCATTGTGTCTAAGCTTGTAAGATTTCAAAATATTTTTGGACAAAAATATAACACTATATAAAAATGGTTGGATTCGATTTTGTTACTGATTCTGAACAAACTACTTTCAGGTTTTGCGTAAAGTAAAACTAACGTTGTATACTCGGAGGAGAATGCCCATTATTGTATGGAGCATAGGCCCACTTACATTTCATTCCATTTATTAAAATCATTAAAATCATATACCAGATACCTAGTAGGAATAGTAACTGTTTATCTCTTAACAATATTCAAGGTTTTAACAATGTTACAGATCACTACATAGTATAAAACAAAGTCGCTTTCTCTGTCCCTATATCCCTATGTCCCTATTGTCAGATTATTGTTGAAATTCAATTAGAATTTTTAGAAATGGTTTACAGATTATAATATTAATTTCATAATTGAAATATGTTAGAATAAACTGACATTTGATTCATTTATTGGCGCGAACCGCCATCTTGAATTATTGGTATAAATACGGGCACTTCGAAGCCATGAATCCAGTCTCCTCCAGAGACTCAACCGACTATTAGATGCTTCAGCATCTAGGTCGTGATATTTGATTGAGGGTTGCGATAGCAATCACACCCTAATCGAATAAAGTGCTGCCATTTTGGACTTGGCTGAGTGTAATTAAATTAATTAGTATAAAATAGATTTTGAAAAGAGATCTCAGTTAAACTAATCTGTGATTCGATATTAATTAAGTTTGTGCGGGTGATAAATAAAGATATTTTAATAATAGTTTGATTTAGTTTTAATATTAAGCCTTATCCTGCTTCTGTAATGATGATGTTTACAAATTCAGAAGTGGGATTCGAATCACGTTGCCTTGATTTTGCTTTGCCATCTACACAGTTGTGTTTGATTTATTTTGAGAAAGTGATTAATTTGAAGTAAAGTTGTAGAAATACCCGCAGAATAGTGAAATACGCGCACTTGAGATGAATGATTCGTTTGAAATTAGAAATAATTTATGATTAGTTATTTTGAAAGGTTAGACGCCGCCGAGTTTCTTACTGGTTCTTCTCGCTAGGTTGCGGCATTCCGAACCAGTGGTAGATTTGCTTTGTTTTGTAAATGAAAGTAAAAGTAATTTCGACAGTGAACATTTTCAAAATAATGTGTTTATGATAATGAGAAGTTGATAGTTAATGAATAAGATTTTAAAGTAGAAATCGAATCAAATAGAAGTTTTGATTAATGGAGTTACGAGTTAAATTAATCTGAGAGTTCGGTTATGAATTATTTTGAGTTATGCAGTTTAAAAAGACATTGACAGACTTGACTGAGGGCATGACCGCCCGCAATTTACTGAGGGCAGACAGCCCATGACCTAAGTGAGGGTAAAATCACCCGTGATCTTAGAAACGACGGCAAAACGCCTGTGACATTGACAATGGGCAAGACCGCCCGCGACATGAATAAAGTAACTTTTACTGTGATTGATGAGAAACACGGGGACGTGTTAAATATAGGACGGCCGAACTGTCAGATTATTGTTGAAATTCAATTAGAATTTTTAGAAATGGTTTACAGATTATAATATTAATTTCATAATTGAAATACATATGTCAGAATAAACTGACATTTGATTCATTTATTGGCGCGAACCACCATCTTGAATTATTGGTATAAATACGGGCACTTCGAAGCCATGAATCCAGTCTCCTCCAGAGACTCAACCGACTATTAGATGCTTCAGCATCTAGGTCGTGATATTTGATTGAGGGTTGCGATAGCAATCACACCCTAATCGAATAAAGTGCTGCCATTTTGGACTTGGCTGAGTGTAATTAAATTAATTAGTATAAAATAGATTTTGAAAAGAGATCTCAGTTAAACTAATCTGTGATTCGATATTAATTAAGTTTGTGCGGGTGATAAATAAAGATATTTTAATAATAGTTTGATTTAGTTTTAATATTAAGCCTTATCCTGCTTCTGTAATGATGATGTTTACACTATGTATGCTTAAATCTTTAAAACTACGCAACGGATTTTAATGCGGTTTTTTTTAATAGATAGAGTGATTCAAGAGGAAGGTTTATAAGTAGAAAAATTGGACCCGGTAGGTGGCGCTAATAGCGGGCAGGACGACGTCTGCCGGGTCCGCTAGTTACAAATAAAAAATACTCACGTCGCAGCAAGTTCTCGTCGACGAGCACGGCGGTGGTGGGCGAGGCGGCGGCCGCGCCGGCCGCCAGGCGCTGCCGACTCGCGCCCTTCAGGTCGAAGCGCTGCTCCACCGCCGCGCCGCCCGACCCGTACCTGCACCGCACCACCGGCATATGACTCCCGGCACGTAACTCGAGCGCTGACCTTCGAGTGCGCGCAGCGTCGTACGAGTGAGCGGGACACAATACGATTGGAGAGCCAATCAGCGCTTACGAGGGCTCCGCGAGAGCTAATCAGTGCTTACGAACGATCCCCACGCCCTCCCCGCGACCCTCTCACCACCCGAGATACCTCTTTTTCGACTTCTGCGCATTGAAGGTCAACGCTAGACTTATTAGCCGTGACTTGTATTTTGATTTTTATTTTTTAATTCCGTGGAATTCTGACGTTTCTTAATGATACCAGAGATAAAACAGTTCCCGCAAAAAAGATAATAAACTCAAAACTTACACAATATAAATAAAAATCAATTGCTTCATGTAGATTTGACAAATGCCTGACAGATACTTCTGGTACTTTAGTTTGGGGTAAAATCGAACTTCAGGTGGTAGCCCTTGTTTTTCATACAAACAACTCATTCTATTTTTAAATGACAACTGTCAGAATGCCACCGAATTAAAAATCAGACAATAGTTTAAGTACCTAAGTAGATTTTTAGACCCGCCACGCTACTCCAATGTGGGTTAGCGGGCTTTAACATCCTATTGTCACCTGATAGTAATAAAAACCGGGACCGACTGTATAACGTGCTCTCCGAGACACGGGGGTGAAACACCGCCAACTACTAACTCCGGGCTGGCACTGAGAATTTCTTTGACAGAAAACCGAATACCTAACAATGATTTGCCCGACCCGGGAATCGAACAAGACTCGTGATCTGCATCAGTCGAATATGCTAACCACTAATGACTGGACCGACGAGGAAATAATTTAAATGACACAATGATGATAAAATAATAATCTATATATATAAAAGAAAGTCGTGTTAGTTACACTATTTATAACTCAAGAACGGCTTTACCGATTTGGACGAAATTTGGTGTAAAGGTAGACAAGGCCTTGGAAAAGGACATAGGGTACTTTTTATCCCGGAAAATTAAAGAGTTCCCAAGGGATTTTTAAAAAATATTTTCCCATACAAAATGTTCACGGTTTTCGTAACTGTCAAACATCCCGTCGCGTACGGACGGATACGGTAACTTACTTACGGACTCTTACCCGTACCTACATATATATTATTATTCTTTTGTACGTGTGTTTGTCACCTAACTCCTCCTAAACGGCTGGATCAATTTGGATGAAATTTTGTGTGTATATTTCAATGGGTTCCTGGATGGTTCGAAAACACAATTACCGGGTATAGGTACAGGTAACCTACCGGGTCTCGGTAGGTGATGCTGATGTCGGTATGTCACCACCGGGCAGGACGAAGTCTGCCGGATCCACTAGTGAAAGATAAATTAATGAAATGACAGTGAAATGCACACTCACCAAACATTCTCCATGACCAGAACACCGCACGCCGCGCCGCCCACGCTGAACACGCCCAGGATCCGCGCTGGGAACACACAAACATACATACACCTCAGTTCCGTGCTCACCGGTATACTTCAATTGCTATTTCTAGAGACTTGAGTCTCCAGAAAATCACTACTAATATTATAAATGCGAAAGTAATTCTGTCTGTTACGTTTTCACGCCTAAACCGCTTGAGTTTTATGAAAGGTACAGAGATAATGTAGACCTTGGAGGTCTAATCTGCCAAATTGAAACATAGGCTACCTATTCTTATCCTCTCTCCTCGGATCGTTGTTTCAGTATAGACGTGTTTTTTGTGTCAATAAATTAAAATTTAAAAGAATATTTGCTACATAAAATCATCAAAAATATTAGGAGTGCATGAAGTGCTGCAAGTAAAAGTGTCATTTCGCATATTGAGACTCTTCTGGCTATGCAAATCTGCACCCTATTGATATGTGAGTAAGAAACAATATCGCTGATCTTGAAGCATCAATTGAACTACGACTAATGGCTAACTAGGAAACTCATACGTAATACTAATACCGCAAGAGTAAATTTACGTTGTAATCCATTTTATCGTCGACGTCTTTATAATTTCTGTTGCCCTGGTATTTTCGACGAGTATGTCAAGCCGAGCGTCATCACCGTCCCCCGCCGTCGCCTCCGTCACTCGCACACAGCTGCATCACTGTGACTCTGAGCCGGCGTTATACTCGCCTACCGACAATAACGCAAACACTAGAACCCGCACGCATCTAAAGCGTAAGTTTGAGGGTAAGGAAGAAGAGTCATCTATTTTAGCGGAGATGCGCATGATGTTCTTGTCGTTCACAATAGAACAAGATAAAAAATTGTCCAATATACAGGATTCCTTAAATGATATTAGAACGCAAAATGCGGAAATTTTCAAAAATATTGAGTATTTGTCACAGGAATATGATGGTATTAAAAATAGATTGGACAAGTTTGAAGCTGAGCGAAAGGAGCATTTGACATATATTTCTACTCTTGAAAATAAAATCGAAAACCTAGAAAGAAGGTCCTTGTATTCTTGTGTTGAGCTTCGAAATATTTCAAAATCTAAGCAAAACGAGACAAAGGACGACCTAAAGGACATCCTTTCAAACTTGGGCTCTAAACTTTCTTTGAATATACAACCCTCGGACATCAAGGATATTTATCGATCATACTCGAAATCGGAGACTCAAAAGCCGATTGTTGTAGAATTTACAAGTGTTCTAATGAAGGAAAACCTCATTTCAAATTATAAAAAGTTCAATAAAATGAACTCCGGCCGGAGATTCAGTACATCGAATATGAATATACCGGGCCCCGCACGACCAGTATACCTATCTGAGCTGTTAACTGGAAAGAGTAAACGGATTTTTTTCCTGGCACGCGATTTTGCAAAAACACATGAGTATTCCTTCTGTTGGACATCTCGCGGGCACATATACCTACGCAAAAAAGAGGGTGCCCCGCAATTTCGTGTAAACTCGGAGGAAGACTTAACTAAATTAAAGACTGGCTCTGTATGACTACTAAATGGAGACTTTTTGAAGTGTCGTAATACATCCGTGCTATACAAATATTGTTCTTACGACTATTGCACCTTTTTTAACTTGATGTTATTTTTAATGTATATCTCAAATCTACCAAATCCATTTTCTTATTCTATTAGAGTAATTTTGTTATACACACACACATATACACTTAACATACAGATACACTTTTATACAAACTATTATAATAATAAATACACATTTTTAAATAAACTACTTCCTTTTTACAGCAAGATTATGACGATGTTAATTTATTTAAAATGTCATACTTATTACTTTTATAGGACTATCGTAGTGACGTACACATATACTCTCGCTAAAAAAGATATAATTTCGAGATTTAAAAATAAACTAATTTGTTTGTTTTACTTTAATATACATATTTTTGAGTCAGGCTTTTATAGCTGGTCATTCACTATTTGCTCAACTAGAAAATTTAGTTTTAGTCCTGGACTTTGACTGGAAAGCTATAAATACTGATCTCACAAAACTAAGTAATATGACCTCATATCAGTGTGAAGCCGAATTATGTAGTAATTATATTTCAAACAACAAAAAATCCTTAAAAATCTTTCAAATGAATATTCGTAGTGTAAACTCAAATTTTGACGGCCTCCAAGTTTTATTAAAACGAATAAATTTACAAATAGATATTATTGTTTTAACAGAGTGTTGGCTAAAGAACGTTAGTCAGATACCTACTTTAACTGGTTATACACTGCACTATACAAGAGAAGTCGTAAATCGAAGCGACGGAGTCATAATATATGTAAAGAATGAACTTAAATGTACCCTAACTTACCCTAATTTGGCAGATGCGAGCTCGATAATGTGTAATATAAATGATAAATTATGTCTCATTGCTATTTACCGATCTCCCTCTTTTAAGCAATTAGATAATTTTCTAAACAGTTTAAATACGGTTCTTGCAAATTTGAGACATTATAAGTCTCTTATTGTTGTGGGGGATATAAATATCAATATTTCTCAATCTAGCTGTGATAATCGCTCCCATGAATATTTGAATTTTATCAGTAGTCATGGTCTCCTGCCATCTCATTTATACCCAACTCATGACAAAAGCTGCATTGACCATGTTCTGCTAAAAACACAATTTAAAAATACTACTTTAGTACTAGATCCATCGGTTACTGATCACTCGCCAACAATTATGTGTCTTGACATGAAAATTCCTAGGCAATATGTCCCAAAAAATCGACAAGTCATTGATTATACAAGTGTTAAAAAGTGTATTGATGAACAGAATTTTAATGCAATAGCTGACTCACAAGATCCGAACTATGCTGCAAATTTATTAGTTGATATTTTGAGTGGCATTATCAAGTCAAACACAAAAATAGTTCGTACATCACGGAATAAAGCCATAATAAAACCGTGGATCACACCTGGGCTTTTAAAATGCATTAGACATCGGGACCGTCTACACAAAAAACACAAGACTTCACCTGATAATGAAATCTTAAAAATAACGTATCATCGATACAAAAATTTTTGTAACAATCTTTTAAAGCGATTAAAACGTAACTATGAGAAACTAGAATTTGAAAAAACTAAAAACAATACAAAAGGTACTTGGCAAGTTATAAAGAAAGTTACAAATATTGCTCCTACACTCTCTCCTCCAACTGAATTGTTACAACTTCAAACTGACCCTAAAACTTCTCTTAACCTAGTAAACAGATATTTTGTAGATGTGGGAAATAGATTGGCGACACAGATTCTCTCACAGCCGAACTATTTCCATAATAGAAATATGGATGATTGTTTTTCGCCTGTAAACTCTTTTGGAATAATACCAGTAGACCAAAAAGAAATAGAATCTATAATATTGAGCCTAAAATCAAATAGCGCAGTTGGATGGGATGGTATTCCAGCTAATATTTTAAAATTAAGTTGTACTACCTTGGCTCCTATTATTTCTAAAATTTGCAATATCTCTCTGTCGAAAGGTATCTTTCCAAATTGTTTTAAGAAGGCTTTAGTCATACCAGTATATAAAAATGGCGACAGAAGCAGTGTCAACAATTATAGACCAATATCAATGCTAACAGCGCTTTCAAAAATATTTGAGAAAGTTTTAAATAATAGATTAGTTAACTTTTTAGAAACCAATAATCTCTTATCTCCAAATCAGTATGGTTTTAGGAAAAGGAAATCTACAGAAGACGCCGCTCTCGATTTAACTGAAAGTATCACCAGGTCGTTAGATCAGAGATTAAAATGCGTTGGTATTTTCTTGGACCTATCTAAAGCCTTTGACACTGTTTCTGTCCCCATACTACTAGACAAGCTGGATAAAATAGGAATTAGGGGTACAGCACTGGATATTTTCAAAGATTATTTGTCAAACCGTTCGCAACAAATCAAAGTGAATGAATACCTAAGTGAAGATATGCCTCTTACCTATGGTGTTCCTCAGGGTAGCATTCTGGGCCCTACGCTATTCCTTATATATATAAACAATCTGTGTCGCCTCTCCATTCCGAACTGCAAAATTATAGCCTATGCGGATGACACAGTCCTACTTATTACAGGGAATACTTGGGAAAATGCATTTAAATACTCTGAATTTGCTCTAAAAAAGGTATCAGACTGGTTGACCTCAAATTTGCTTAGCCTAAATGTTAGTAAAACTAAATTCCTTACCTTTTCACCTTCCGCTATCTCTCAACCTTCTATTGATAAATGCATAGTAAAAGCGCATATCTGTAATTTCTCCGATAACAACTCAAATTGTGCTTGCCCTGTTGTAGAATATGCTACTTATATAAAATATCTTGGACTACTTATAGATAACAATTTGTCTTGGAAACTGCACATATCTAATTTAACATCAAAAATAAGAAAATTAATTTATATATTTAAAAATCTTAGGTCTTCAGCTAATAATTGTACTATTTCTATGGTATATTCAGCAATTGTCCAATCATTACTCATGTATTGTATATCGGTTTGGGGGGGTAGCAATAAGACGTTGCTGCTACAGCTAGAAAGAGCACAAAGGTGTATTTTAAAAGTTATGACTAACAAACCTTTTAGATTCCCCACACAAGAACTATATAAACAATGTAAGGTTCTATCGGTCCGTCAACTTTATTTACTACAAATTATAATGCGTAAACATAATTCCAAATACTATAATATAAATCTAGCTAAGAGACGACTGGATGAAATTTTTCGAACAGAAAGTCATAAAACTAAACTTGCTGGGAGACAGTACTATATCATTAGTTCTAGAATATACAATAAAATAAATAAAGTTATAAAAATATATCCTCTAAATAAAATTGAATGTAAAAAACTGTAAAGGACTGGCTGCTCACACAAACATATGCTGAGACTGAAAAGTTGATGGTGGTTTTAGCTTAAAAAATGTGTATACTTAACATGTACATATAGCACAAACAACTTTAACACCCACACACTAACACACACACACACACACGCACACACACTCACACACACACACATACACACACATACTTATTTTTAAAATCTTTTTTTGAAACATGTTAACCCATCTTACCTGCAGATTCCCTTTTTTTGTTTAAAATGAGCCATAAATTTAAGGAGAGAACTGTTGCCTACAACACAGGTTTATATACCTTTCGTAGGGACAGTTGGTTTCTGTATATGTACCTACTTTTTAATAATATTTTGAATTTTAGTTTTACCTACATACCTATTATGCAGATTTATGTACACCAAATGTTTTTTGTGCAAATAAAGAATTTATTTATTTATTTATTTATTTATATTGTCGTAAAAAAGGATATTTATTCACTCTCACACTCACTCACTTTCATGTTCAAAAGGTACACTTTTGAACATGAAAGTGAGGTTGGTGATAATTACTTACAAGAACTTAAAATTACAAGTATAAATTAAAAAATTTAAAAACCCCAGACATTCGACATTTTGTGGCGGCGGCCATCTTGGATTGGCATAGTGCTATTTTACTAGTCAAGCCCTTTATTTGATACCCATATTAAGGAAGTTGTCAAAAAATATGTAATCCGTCATTTTGTGGCGGCGGCCATCTTGGACTGATTTTCATCAAACATAGCTAAGAACACTTCCGACTAATTCACCTTTCTAACAAAAAATCGCATTCGAATCGGTTCACCCGTTTGAGCGCTACGGTGCAACAGACACACACACAGACACGTCAAACTTATAACACCCCGTCGTTTTTGCGTCGGGGTTAATAAATGAAGGTTGCTATACCAAGTAAACTGGGCAATCTTCTCTGTCGACAATTCGTGACGTAGTTGAAGTAATGCGGCGCGAACTCCAGGAACTGTTGCCACTCCGGCTTCGTCATCTCCTTCAGTACGTATCGGTCGTCTGTAAAAAAATCATAAGAAAACATTGCCTCTCTATCGCTTGTTCCGCGCTCTCGCTTGCACGCTGTGCGTGACAATGAGTCATGCTTTTTCGTGCGTACGGCCGGCGTTCATCGATTTACAAGACGTTATCACGTCAAAAAAATAACATAATTTTAACTTCTCTAGGTTTCCTTGTGATGCCAAAGATGATACCAAACCTGATACCTGAATTAGTCAATCTCTCATATAATATTATGTTTTTTTAATTTCTCGTTGATGAATGTTTAAAACAACATATTTTTTTTTCTCGTATTGTTGGACCATTTAAAAAGTATTCTGATCCAACTTGTTAGACGACGGTTCTGCATCAGCCAATTATGACTGATGGAGGACCATATTTACCAGGTTTTTGTAATGCAAACATCACGTCATCATCCATCACATTACACCTTCGGTTATCCGCCAATGTATCACAATCACAATCCACATTAGTTCCGAGTACCTTTACTCACACTTTTCATAGCAATCAGCGCCAAACTGGCGATGATCAAATTGCTTCAGGCAGTAATCAGCGCCAAAGTGGCGATGATCAAATTGCTTCAGGCAGTAATCAGCGCCAAACTGGCGATGATCAAATTGCTTCAGGCAGTAATCAGCGCCAAAATGGCGATGATCAAATTGCTTCAGGCAGTAATCAGCGCCAAAATGGCGATGATCAAATTGCTTCAGGCGGTAATCAGCGCCAAACTGGCGATGATCAAATTGCTTCAGGCAGTAATCAGCGCCAAAATGGCGATGATCAAATTGCTTAAGCCAATAGCCTGTTTATCCCTGTCCAGGTCAGCGTACTTCTTTGATACAGGTCAGTGAGTAAAACTAATATCAAGATCTATTTTGTATTGGATGTACCTTAGGGATATTTACCGTTAGTTTTGCAGAAAGTGGAGCCGGATTTTCCGCCTCTAGCGGCCCACGGCACGCAGTGTGCTAGCGACCTTATGAATCCCTCTTCGATCTCGCACAGCCCTTTATCTGGAAGAGATGAAAACAATCAAACTTTTATTTAAGTAAGGCGCAGATAATTAGCAAAGCTCAAATGCGCGTTACTGTAAAAACAAACGTATTCGTAAAACGTTACAGTTTAATTTACATAGCTTTGGTTAATAGAGATATGTATTTTCATGTATGTGTGAAAATCGTAGACTTGCTGTTTCAGATAACATTTCTATTACCTATTTAGAATTTTGTAGAGTATACACTACATAAACAATGGGGCTTATTCTATTTTACACAATCGCAACCAAACTAAAATGACAGATCTAAATAAATCTCTTTCACAATGGTCCCTGCCAATTCGTAATCCAGCAGTACACCAAAAAAATACATAAATACATACATAAAGTTTGTAAACTACTCTAGTTTACGAACTGGCACGCGTAGTACACGCGACAAAACAAACCACTCAGTACCTTTGTCATCGTCACAGCACTTGGCGTCCTGCCAGAACTGCTTGTTGTCGTTGTCGTGGTCCAGCGGCGCCAGCAGCATGTGACGCAGCTTGTGGAACTGGCACGCGTAGTACACGCGACAAAACAAACCACTCAGTACCTTTGTCATCGTCACAGCACTTGGCGTCCTGCCAGAACTGCTTGTTGTCGTTGTCGTGGTCCAGCGGCGCCAGCAGCATGTGACGCAGCTTGTGGAACTGGCACGCGTAGTACACGCGACAAAACAAACCACTCAGTACCTTTGTCATCGTCACAGCACTTGGCGTCCTGCCAGAACTGCTTGTTGTCGTTGTCGTGGTCCAGCGGCGCCAGCAGCATGTGACGCAGCTTGTGGAACTGGCACGCGTAGTACACGCGACAAAACAAACCACTCAGTACCTTTGTCATCGTCACAGCACTTGGCGTCCTGCCAGAACTGCTTGTTGTCGTCGTCGTGGTCCAGCGGCGCCAGCAGCATGTGACGCAGCTTGTGGAACTGGCACGCGTAGTACACGCGACACAGTAAACCGTCCTAAAATTTAACAAAGTACGCTGCTTGGAGCTTCTACTATTGGACAAAGTGTATCTATGGAGCTTTAATAATAAGTATTGTAAAGCCTACCAATCTTATGAGGTATTATTATAGATATTTTCGAATAACAGTTAAGGAAACATCGTAATGATTTCGAAAACCCTTATTCGACTAGGCCCCGCGCAAGAGGGTGCGTAAGATTTTCACCATTAAATATTTGTATTTCGGTGAGTGGCGTCCGCCATATTGTTAATTTTGTGACGTCACCCACACAGTATCAATCCCCTAATGTAATAACACCTCATCAAAATCTATGAAACGGTTTACACTCCCAGAGGTATGGTCCGTTTCAATAGAGTTGAGTTAAAATGTAAACCAACACACCTTTTTGCTAAAAAACTACAGAATGAATTGAAATGAAACTTGGCACGATTTAAGTTTATACTACAAACTTAAATCGTGCCAAGTTTCATTTCAATCCATTCTGTAGTTTTTTAGCAAAAAGCTGTGTTGGTTTACATTTTAGCTCAACTCTATTGAAACGGACTATAGATGCATAAATACATACATTTTCGTTACTATAATTACTAGTAACAAGGTTTACTGCATTTGTCAGCCGCTGATAGCCAAGACTTTGGCCTCCCTTTCGGGGGACCGAGTTTGATCTGCGGAATTCCCCTCAACTTTTCGGATTATGTGCGTTTTAAGCAATTAAATATCACTTGCTTTAAAGACAGTTCTCCATAATGTTCTCTAATGCGTGTAAAGTCTACCAATCCGCACTTGGTCAGCGTGGTGGACTACGGCCTGAATCCTTCTTACACTGAATGACCCGTGCCCTGTAGTGGGCCGGTAATGGGTAGATGATGATGAATATCCATACTAATATCATAAATGCGAAAGTTTGTCTGTCGTTTGCCTACTAGCTTTTTACGGCCCACCAGTTTAACCGATTTTCATGAAAGGTACAGAGTTAGCTTACATCCTGGGGACGGACATAGGCTACTTTTTATCTCGGAAAATCAAAGAGTTCCCACAGAGGGATTCTTAAGTCCATAAGCTTAACCAATTTATATGAAAGGTACGGAGGTAGCTTGCGTCCCGAAAATTTACATAGGCAAGTTTTATTCTGGAAAAGCAACAAGTTCCCATAGGATTTAAAAAACCTAAATTAACGCGGAGGACGTCGCGGTCATCATCTAGTACTAAATATTTTGTCAATCTACCTACCTTCAGTAACACTTCGATGTGTTCATTGGTCTTCGCTTTGGCTTTGTCAGTCTCGCTTTTCTCCTTAACGGAACTCGTGTTCTCTCCATCTTCGAATTCGGTCTGACTTCTGGAAAATCCACTAAATTCAAATTGGCAAGTTGATATATGGAGGATAGGAAAAGTATGGATTTTAGGTTCAGTCGAGAGGTTATGAAGCTATAAACCAAGTCTAGTTCTTGATAGGACATGATGTCATTAATTTTATAAGTCAAGTGAGTGAATTTAGCTAGGACTTTGGTTGCATTTGGCTATATTTTTAACCCCTGACGCAAAAACGACGGGGTGTTATAAGTTTGACGTGTCTGTTTGTGTGTAGGTGTCTGTCTGTTCCCCTGTAGCGCTCAAATGGGTGGACTGAATGCGGTTTTTTTGTTTGAAAGGTGAATTAGTCGAGAGTGTTGTTAGATATGTGTGATGAAAATTGATCCAAGATGGCCGCCGCTACAAAATGGCGGATTACATATTTTTTCACAACTCCCTTAATATGGGTATCAAATGAAAGGGATTGACTAGTAAAATAGCACTATGCAAATCCAAGATGGCCGCCGCCACAAAATGGCGAATTTTGAGGGTTTTTAAAATTTTTTATTTATACCTGTTTCAAACCTCTAGTGGGAGCTGCAACCCTCTGCACCCACTTGACGACGCCTTTGCCTCTCTCCTATGAGAGGCGGCCTGTGCCCAGTAGTGGGACGTTAAAAGGCTGTAGTGGTGGAGTGTTTGTGTATACGTTTCAATTGATGTCATGACAATATGGCGGTCGGCCGCAACATGGCCGCCACATTTTCACATAATGCCATCTCTACTGACTGTTACTCTACGCTATGTACGTACGTGTGTCGCTGTTGCTGCAGTGTTTTCTGGTACGTGACGGAGGCGAGCGTGGCCGCTATGACGGAGCCTATCTCGCCAGCCTTCACCACCACGGGGACCAGCCCGCTCGATATTATCATGCCACCCTACAATCAGAATAAAGGGTGTAAGGGGACCGCTATCGAAAATTTAACGTTATTATTATTAGGATCATTATAACTTAGCGCTATATTTAACGTTTAAATGTTATGTATTAAAATTGTTAATATTTTTTTGGTATTTACTGTGTAATGTAAATACTATGTAACGTATTAAATGCCATGGTTATAATATTATTATTTCGTTCCCGCTCCCTTTTCCAACCTTTATACATACTTTCAAGGAAGTTAAGTAAAGATTACTATAGCATAGTAATATATACTATACCTATAGCTGTAGATATAGCTTTCGGTTTTTCAAAATCCAGTGGGAACTGTGGATTTTTTAAGAAAAAAAAAGTAGCATGTGTACCTATGTATGTGTTAAGTCAGAGCATAATCTATCTCCATTCAAAATTTCAGCCAAATCGGTTCAGTAGTTGCGGCGTTAAAGAGTAACAAACATACACACACACACACACACACAAACTTTCGCCTTTATAATATTATAGTGTGAAGTGTGATATTAGTGTGATAGTGTGATTATTAGAAGAAGCGAAATATTGTCACCTGATTCGAAGGTTGATTGTTGGACAGAAGCTGTGAAAGTATTTGTTTGACCGTCTTTTTGTCGCCTTTTTCCTCGTCCTCTTCGGTTCCTACAATATTAAGTTTATTTGTTACGTGACAGCCATAGATAATTTTAGTTATAGATTTGTCTCTTTTATCAGGTAAAAAATTATTTTACATACCTGTGTGATCTTTTTCATTGTCTTTCATTAGATTTTCTGTGGAATAAAACCAATGAATAATTATTTCTATATATTGGATATCTTAAAATTTTTTTAGGTTAACACGAAATTAAATTAATTCCGGACTAACCTGCAGTGTCGTTGGTTGCTGTGTCTGTCGTTTCTTCTAAGTCCGTTTTATCGTCCGCTTTAATAAAAGACAAATGTGTTACTTCTATATTTTTACAAAATTTTTAATGTATAAAATATCACAATTTAAACTAGTAGCGTAGACGTCACAAAATTTAGGACTCCTCCCACCCCCTTGTCACACAATGTCGCAACGTCGACGCCCCTCCCCTCTTGACGTGTGACGTAATCTATGGATGGAAAGAACGAAGGAGAGCCCTCACAACCCTTTTTTTTTTGTCGTGGTGGAAAAGCTTTATGGCTACCCCCGTTCCTTGGGCGAAACGGGGGTTATGTGGGACTCCCCTCCGAGTGGGGGTATACCGCACTAAAGACCACCACGGCTGTTCCCTCTTGCTGACTATGCTGGACGCCTGGGGAACCCGTTGTATACGTCCCAGGCGTCTGTCAGCCGCCCCGGCCTCCTGCCGGGGCTCCCGCACTAAAGAGGAGGGGATCGGGACAGCTTGATCCCCCCTAGCCCTCACAACCCTATGATCCTAATGATTGATTAATATGATTTACTAGCTTTTGCCCGCGGCTTCGCCCGCGTGAATTTCGATTTTTCCCAAATCCTGAGGGAATCGTGGATTTCTGGTTTCCGTTTCCGCTCCGTTTTCCAACCTTTATACCTACTTTCAAGGAAGTTCGCTATAGTAATCTACCTATAGCTGTAGATATAGATTTCAAGGTTTTCAAAATCCCGCGGGAACTGTGGAACTTTTTCCAGGATAAAAAGTAACCTATGTTTTAAGTCAGGGCATAATCTATCTTCATTTAAAATTTCAGCCAAATCGGTTCAGTAGTTGCGACGTTATAGAGTAACAAACATCCAAACATCCACACTTTCACATTTATAATATTAGTAGGATGACATAGTTCGCACGTTTATATATGTATATGTTACTGTAAAAGCCCGTTTGTTGGTTAATCTTAGGTTTTACCGGTAAGTCTTAGGATTTACCGACACGAGTTGGTAAATATAAGGATTTTACAAAAAAGAGACAATGGAGAATGACCACCCCTGACCCAAACGTTTACACAAAATGTAATTTATTAAAAATTATCTTACGAATATATGACAATTTGAAAATTAATAATTATTAATGCAAAAGCTGCCGATGAAAAAATGTAATAAAAAAGAAATTAAACCGTCTTTTCAACTTCCCGTTTAAGTCTGACGGCCATTTGCATTACATTCTACGCATAGGTACATGCCCAAATAAAAAGAGGTTTGTTATATAAAAAAAATCATTTCATTAAAATAGAACGGATATTAATTATTTAAATACATTATTTTATTTGTTAATTGTTATTTGTTGTAAATCGTACAATATGATTAAAGTAAATAAGTAATAATTAATAATATTATTTTGTTATAATATTTTTTTAACTTCGTTGCGTTTTGTGCAATGAAATATATAACTACAACCTTCTTGATTTTGTGTACCTACCTAACGAAACTTATTTGAAGATGTCAATGTGACATGTCATTGTTTTAGTTGTGTGTGACGCTAGTGACGTCTACTCTGTTTACATTTTGAATGTTTATTGTAACGCAGCGGAGACCAATATTAATTCTATGGTTTATTGTTTTTGTATTGGACATCGTTGCAACAGGTATGTTAAGTATAGTGCGCGCTAAACAAATACTTCAAATCGGCAGGAATGATACACGGCTTTCCTTACTAGTTTAACAATTATATACACATAACCAACACATAACCTAGAATCATTTTTAAACTTAAACTTAGATTTATTCAAAAACGGCAAGTCCTGGAGGTATTAAAATGGTGTGTTTGGTTATCAGGAATAAATCTGCAATAAATGCTTCATACAACATGCTTGTAAACGACTGGGTTACACGCCCATAGATTTTTGGGCATTCTCCTTTTTCGGTCTATTACCATCAGAGTTTAGCACAGGTTGCTAGGTTTTACCAGGTACGGCTGGTAAATGTTGGTTTTCGAAATAAAACAATGAATAATTAATTATTAATCATTTCTTTCAATTTTTGCTCAGAAACAAAAGCTAGGTTAGGTTAGGTTTTTTTTTTTTTTTTTTTTTTATATGAGAAGACAGAGTCCCTCTAACATAATTAGAGTAATTTTTAACGGAAGTTATGGCTGCTATATTTTAGTATTTTTCTTTTAAAAATCCTCATGGGATATTTTGTTAATCTTTTATATTATCTTTAGGTTCTGATTAATCTTGTGTATGTTACTGTTTACTGTTTATTTGGCGCTTTAAAAAGGAGTAAAACATTGGAATTTTTATACAGGTAAATCTTTATATTCAATAATATAAATTATACTATGTATCTACATTACTTGTTTTATTCCTTTTTATCGCGGCTCTTGCTATTTTACAACAATATTTAAGGAATACCTCTCTGCTTTCGGTATCTTCCAGAATTTCGGGAACGGTGCGCCTACACAGATTCAATTGCAGCTCTTGTTGAAGGTCTTCGCGTGCTAACTCGTGCTGTGGACAATCCATCAGCAAATGGACTATCGTTTCGCTAACGTTGCTATCGCAGACACAGCCCGAGTTATCTCTGCATTTGAACTTGTGGAGGTACTCCGCAAACCCGCCGTGCCCAGTTAGGACCTGAGTCAGCTCCGCAGTCACGTTGATCTTTTTAACAATTTTGTGGGCGAACCTCACATCGGGCAGGAAGAGTTTTGTTGTGCCTGCTGTCTCCTCGGACGTGTACCTCCGATTCCATTCGTCAAGCGACTCCTCGCGTAGTGTTCGCTTCACGAATGAAATCGGGCACCGGTCATAGTCCGGTTTCTTTTTCAGAGTAAGGGCTGCCTCCTTCGCCAACGCATCGGCTCGTTCATTGCCCTCCAATCCAGCATGTGCTTTAACCCAAAACAGTTGTATTTCTTTGTTTTGGTCGCGACAAGTCTTTAGGTTGTCCCTAATATTGACCACTAGTGGATGGAGGGAAACGTTGCCAGCTACTGACTCAAGTGATGATCTTGAGTCAGAGTAGATGCCAAAGCTGGTTTCTTTGCTTTTTACTGCGAAGGAGACCGCCCTACTCAGGGCCAGCAACTCCGCCTGGTACACCGTGCAGTGCGAGGCCAGCTTCAGCTTGAGGGTTTTGGTTTCGGCTTCGCCGTTCCATATGGACAACGCTGCCCCCACCTTGCCCTCAAGCCTACTGCCGTCTGTGTATACACACACTGCTTGGTTTTTGTACCGGTCTACTTGCTCCTGGTCCTCCAGGTTTGTGAAGTGCAGGGCCACTTGTTCTGCCGGATGAGGTTGTGCGGTATACAGTTCCCTGGCCTCTATCTCCCTGTCCCCCAGTACCCGCTGGAGTGACCCCCTTTTTGCTTCGTATAAGGCGGCTGCTTCTTGGATCCTGAGGTCCAAGGGGAGCACTCCAGCCAGCACTAATGCCGAGTTTAGGGAGACAGTTCGGTACGATCTGGTCATTCTTTGGGCGAAGCCTCTCTGTGTAGCACTTAGCCTCTTACGTACAGCTATCTTTTTGGTGGCCGGTGCCCAAGCGCTAGCAGCGTATAAAACGACGGGTTCCACTACTGCCGTATATATGATTCTGATGACCTGGGGGTGGAGGCCCCAGCTTACTTTGGCGGCTCTTGATAGTTGCTTATATATGTCTTGTGCCTTTTTGCATATATTGCTGACATGTGAATTAAAAGTAAGTTTCGCGTCAATCGTGAGCCCCAAAATTTTGATCTCGCTAGACATTTCAACGTCGATCCCGCCCATGGTCAGGATCGGGGAGTCATATTTAAGCCTGTTCGTTATCACCATTGCTTTGGTCTTTTGTGGTGCGAACTTAAGCTTATTACGTACTCCCCAATCCCGGACATGGGCCAGAGCGGCGTTGGCCTGTCTTGAGACCTCCAGCCCCGTGTCACCGTCCAGGACGAGGACGACGTCGTCGGCAAAAGCCTGACAGTAGTCGCCTCGTTTCTCCAGACTTTTCAGCAGTGGATCCAGCAGGAGATTCCACAGGACCGGGCCCCCAATGGATCCTTGTACGCACCCTTTGCTGGTGCTTTTCGCGTATTCCACTCCCGCATACCTTACCCTGACTTTGCGGTCCTGGAGATAGCTGTCTATAATTCTTCGGATGTTAACTGGACATCTTTCCTCAGCCAGTCGGACTCTGATAGCCGGCCACCAAGCACTATCGAAGGCTCCCTCTATGTCCAGCGATATAATTGTGATAATCTTCTTCTGTTTTAACTTACAATTTATATATCGCATTAGGTCATAGAGAGAGTCTTCGGTGCTTTTCTGTGGCATGAATCCGTACTGGCGAGTACTGAGTCCGGGTAGGACGTGCCATTTTATCCGCCTTACGACCATCTTTTCCAGGATTTTGCCCAGAACGGGTAACAGTCCAATCGGTCGGTAGGCCTTGGGATTGGTGTAGTCCTCTTTTGCTGGTTTTCGGAGGACTATCACAGTGGCCTCCTTCCAGACCGTCGGAAAGTGACCCAGTTCTAAGCATTTATTCGCCAGGCTGAGGTATGTGTCAGGGCGCTGGGATATAACGCGCTGACATATATCAGCCGTAAAGCCATCTGACCCAGGAGCCTTCTTGGAATTAAAGCTTAAGGCAGCGTTTTTTAATTCCGCAGAGGTAAACGGTGGATCTAAAACTTCATTTTGCGACCAGCCGTTTACTTGTTCAGCTGCATGCCTTATACGCAGGTGTTCGGCATTATCGCTCTCTTCCCGGTCCTCCGGATAGAAGATGTCAGCCAGCATTTGAGCTGATTGGCTAGGATCATAAGTTTCCCCGTCTTTTATCAGTGGGACATCCTCTTGTCTTTTTCTCGTTCTTCCTATGACCCTATAAATCCCATCCCATAATCCTTCTTTATCCTGCCTTTCACAGAACGCTTTCCAACTGGCTATCTGGGCCTTCTTTACTCGAGATTCATAATTTTCCTTTTCTTGCAGGTATTTCTTCACGACTTTCTCTCTGCGAATCGCGGCGGCACACCTGATACGGCGCTTTTTCGTGGCGACTTCGTGTTTCAACGTGGCGAGCTCCTCATTCCACCAAGGTAAGTTGAACTTTTCTGTATTTTTCTTAATAGGTATGTTTTCCTTGCATGCTATTGTTATTATACTAATATATTTTTCTATTATTTTATCTAATTCTATTTTATTGTTTATTTTATCTATTTCTAACTTATTTATATTATTTTCTACTATTAATTGGGAGAATTTCTTATGAAATTCTTCCCAATTAGCTTTTTTGGTATTATACAATCTTGTTGTTCTACTAATAGTAATACCTTTAGTTTTTTGCAGATTAATTTTAAATTTGATGGTGTTATGGTCAGAGCTCGTCACACTATCATCTACTGTCCAGTCATCTATCAATGGCAGAACATCCACAGAGCATGCCGTAATATCGATACAGCTGGTGAACGTTTTATTCCCTCTAACTGTATCGAATGTCGGAGTGTAGCCTTGATTGAGCACCTGCAAGTCTAGCTCTCCCAAGGTTCCAAAGACCGCCTCTCCCCTGATATCCGTTTTCTTACTGCCCCACCAGGTGTCCTTCGCGTTTGCGTCTCCGCCCACTACGACATATCGTGTCCCTATCCCCTCAACTATTTTCTTCAATTGATCCAGGTATGGCTCAATAGGGTTGTTAGGTTCAAAGTAAAAAGAAACTACACCAATCTCCCAGGCGCTGGTTTTTATTTTGACTACAGCCATGTTGCAGGTAGTAAGTTTGGTGTCCGGAACGACGACTATGTCTTTGTCAAAAATTGCAATTGCTGCCTTGACTATACCGTCGCCACCAGCAGCATACTGGAAAATACGTACTCCCGTGTAGTCTCTCATTTTTCTCACACCCCCAACATAGGGCTCCTGGATCAATGCAATAGCTACTTTTTTATTATTTGCCTCAATCATGAGTTCTTGGGTAGCGAGCTCTTTACGCTGGAGATTTGCTTGGAAAACCTGGTAGGGTTTTGTGTCAGTTTGTTTAGTTGCTGTTCTGATATTGCCCAGGACAACTTTAGCAATAAGCTATTGTTGCCCTGGCCAGAGCTTCCCATTTGCTTCGCACAGCACACTCAGAACTGAATGCGTTGTGATTCACCATATCCAGTTTAGCATGTGTGCAGTTGCAGCACGTGGGTGAGGCTCCAGCCAACCAATTGGCACAATCTGTTTTCATGTGGGGTCCCCCACAATGGCTGCATTTTTCAACGGTTTCTTTGCAGAATCTCTTTCCATGTCCGTAACCAAGACACGTCGAACACTGGATAAGAGGCGATTGATCTGCAACTCTGATTCTCTGCAAATCAATATGCACTACTCCAACGGTTGTCATATTCTGCCAAATTCTAGGGGACACTCTCAAAACGATGTGGCTAGTATGAGGATTCCTTGTTTTTTTCCTGAACTTTATTTCGACTCTGTCCTCTCCGTCTCTCAAATCTTCAAATATGCTTCGATTTTGATTTCTTAAAGCACTGAGGACGTCTTCATCTTTGTTGTATTGTAGGACGTCCTTCAGTATCACCAGAGGGTCTTTATTCTTAATCTCTTCAAATGTAAAGTGATCTCCAGCTTTTCTCAATCTGTCTATCACTTTTTCTCTTTCTTCTTTTGTTCCACAACCCACTATAACCTTCCTATCTTTGGCCTTTCTAACTTTATCCACCTTTACTCCACCATCTTTTGCATTAATTGCAAGCCTAATCTTGCTTAGAACTTCCTCTCCTGTCTCTTCCTTATCTTTGGATGTGACTATGACAGAGTGCAGTGCGGCTTGCTCAATTGAGCACCTTTTATTTTCGCCAGCAGCTACACTCGCATACGTCACTGCTCCTTCCTGTAGCCTTTCCATTTTCTTTTGCAGCTTTATTACTTCCTCAGTGTTCTCCTTCATTAGTTGAGCGTGCTCTTCAAGTCTCTTTTTCAGATCGTCATTCTTTTCGTTTTCTTCCTTTTCAGATTGTTTCCAATCCTTCTCCTTTGTTTTCCTTTCAGCCAGCTGTATTGTTTTCCCCCCCTCAACAGTTGTGGAAGGGATCGGGATTTTTGCCGCCTCCGCTTCCTTCACCAACTGGTACAACCTCTCTATAGCTTGAATGACGTCTGTTTTTATCTCGGTCTTTAAATTCCGGGAGTTATTCATCTGTAATTTTGCTTTAACAAGGCAGGCTTTGGCCTCTGCAACCCTCCCTTTGGGTTTCACGAGATCAACTCCCGGAGAGCTAGTCTTCCCTAACTGCACCCCACCTTTTCGAGCTGCTACGCTACCGCCTTGTGGCAGCACTGCCTTTGCTTTCGACTTGGAGGGGCAGGTCTGGGCGTCACTTGGCGGAGAACCTGCAGATACTGGATCCAGTTCCGGTCGTTCCTCTTCCTGCGTCTCCGACTGTGTGGTGACAGTTTTATTCATTATCGTCTCCCTAGGGGACGACGTCGTGTTACTATCCTCTGGTTGTTTGGTGGGCGTCCGATAACCACAACCAAACATAACGTTGAGAGCCAACTATTAATTATACACAAACCTAACCTAAATTAAAATTTTGTTGGGTGGTGTAAAGAGCCACCCAAGTCAATAATAATTAATAATTAATTTAAAATGAATTTAAAAAGAGCTTAACCTAATCTTTGGGAGGTGTAAAGCCTCCCAAGTCAATAATATACTTTGTCTAAATTGGGCAGTGTATAAGCTGCCCAATGTCAGCACCGATTTGGGGGTGTAAAAGCCCCCAAAGTCAAAATCAAAACAATAAACTTAACCTAGAGTTTGGGAGCTGTAAAGACTCCCAAATGTCATTTGTCATTAATAAATAAGTAATTTGTAATATTACTAAACTATGTAAGAATTTTGTCACAATCAATTATGTTTGATTTTTGGGGGTATAGGGGTCCCCAGAAGTCAAGCCGTGCACCCACGCGGCTGTGTGGAGGGTGTATAAAGCCCTCCAGACAGTTACGGAGGCGCCCACGGTCACCGTTTACCGGAAAAATGCCTTTAAAAATTTTCGGCTCTCTCTACGGTATAGCCGCTGCCCACTTCAGTGCAGACTAGTGGGTGGGTGGGCGGGCGGGCGAAAAATCGCAAATTTTTGCAACGCGCTGCTCCCGCGCGCACTACAGGGCACGCAGGGGTGCAAACGCGAGCCTTTGGGGACTTGAAAATTTGGAAAAACTGCGAAAATTCGATGAAAATTGATGAAAATCGATGAAAAATTTTGAAAATTCTAATGTTTTAATTTTTTCTTTCTGTTTCAGGGCGACGACGCAGGCCGGACTCGACACCCCGGGACCACGAATTTAATTTCAGCAAGAAATTTCGTATACTTTGTGAGTGTTTAGACAGATTCTATCTAATTTTGTATGGGAGCGAGCACCTATAAGGTAAACTCGGTATCGAACAAACGGTGTGTAGGCGAGCAAAAATCGCGAATTTTTGCAACGCGCTGCTCCCGCGCGCACTACAGGGCACGCAGGGGTGCAAACGCGAGCCTTTGGGGACTTGAAAATTTGGAAAAACTGCGAAAATTCGATAAAAATTGATGAAAATCGATGAAAAATTTTGAAAATTCTAATGTTTTAATTTTTTCTTTCTGTTTCAGGGCGACGACGCAGGCCGGACTCGACACCCCGGGACCACGAATTTAATTTCAGCAAGAAATTTCGTATACTTTGTGAGTGTTTAGACAGATTCTATCTAATTTTGTATGGGAGCGGGTTAGGTTAGGTTAGAACATAAATAGTCAGGGCACTTAGGTTCTATTGGGTCCTAGATCAAATGTAGTCTTAAACGAACTTTTACCATTAAGGGTTAGTAAATCTTAGGTTTTACCGGAAAATTTTAGGATTTACCGTGGTTCGGGCTATTACAGTAACATATATACGATATAGTGAGAGTACTGTAGTATGACTCACACGTGCAGTCCGCCTGCGGGCGCGGCTTGTGCGCGCGCGCGTCGTGCGCGTCGCGCAGCATCTTCTCTCCCGAGATGATGTTGTCGTACACGCTCCACAGCTTCCGGACACGCTCTGTTCAGTTGTTTTTACGTTTTACTTTTAAAAATTTAAAAAACTCCGAAATTCGCCATTTTGTGCTGTCGGCCATCTTCGATTTGCATAGTGCTATTCTACTAATCAAGCCCTTTCATTCGGATACCCATATTGAGAGTGTTGTGAAAAAATATGTAATCCGCAATTTTGTGGCGGCGGCCATCTTGGACCGATTTTCATCAAACATAACTAAGAACACTCCCGACTAATTCACCTTTCAATCAAAAAACCACATTCAAATCGGTTCTTGAGCGCTACGGTGGAACAGACAGACAGACAAACACACGCACAAGCACACGCAAACTCGCACTCACACTCACTCACACTCACTCAGACACAGACACACACACATACATACACATGCACGCACGCACGCACTTACGCCCACTCACACGCACGCACGCACACGCACACACACACAGACACGTCAAACTTATAACACCCCGTCGTTTTTGCGTCGGGGGTTAAAAACTATTCAACGTCCGTACCAGCCAGCGAGGCCTGCTCGTGCGTGGAGGTGAGCGCCAGGTGGATGAGCTCCATGTGCTGCTTGAACGCCGCGTACTCCTTCTCCAGGTCCACCTCCGTCGCGTTGCTGAACGTCTCGTGGCCTGGTCAACGTGAACACGCACTTTATGCGAGCTAACTGTATTGCCGTAGCGTCTAACTAAGGGGCCATTCATAAATTACGTCTGTCAGATTATTGCTGAAAATCAATTAGAATTTTTAGAAATGGTTTACGTATTATTAGTTTCATAATTGAAATAGGTTAGAATGAACTGACATTTGATTCTTTTCAGTGGCGCCAAACCGCCATCTTGAATTATTGGTATAAATACGGGCACTTCGAAGCCATGAATTCAGTCTCCTCCAGAGACTCAACCGACTATTAGATGCTTCAGCATCTAGGTCGTGATATTTGATTGAGGGTTGCGATAGCAATCACACCATAATCGAATAAAGTGCTGCCATTTTGGACTTGGAATTGGCTGAGTGTAATTAAATTAATTAGTATAAAATAGATTTTGAAAAGAGATCTCAGTTAAACTAATCTGTGATTCGATATTAATTAAGATTGTGCGGGTGATAAATAAAGATATTTTAATAATAGTTTGATTTAAGTAGTTTTAATATTAAACCTTATCCTGCTTCTGTAATGATGATGTTTACACGTCACACTTTCATGATTTTTGGTGAAGGGCCCGTGGTCCCACCGATTTGTCCTACCGGTGGGACCACGGTACACCACTATTTACCCGTGGTCTCACCCGGCTAGGCGCGAATAATAGCTGGCATGAATACAAACAACTATTGTTATGAGAGAGAATCTTCCAAAGTGTCACGTTTTCGAGATACAAGCTAGTTAACGTTTGGTCGTGTTAAAAACTACACGCTTAAAACATACATACTCATAGTATTTAAAGCTAGTAAACAAAAAGATTTCATAAACAAATCTTGGACACTCAGCACCTATTGATAGGATGTTTGTATAATAGCATTAGCAAGGTCCTTGATATTGACATAATAGGTGACAGTTTTCCTAAATTTAAATAAAAAACAACAACATTTAACTTTTTTTTTTGTATATTTATATTGTGTGTTTACTCATGTTTTGTTATGTAACCTGTTGATTGTCCTTTTCAAATAAATAAATAAAAAATCTATCAAAGTTGTACTGGTGGCGTCATCGGTTAACTAACATTAAACGATACAACGAATTTATGCAGGTTTTATGCGTGGCCGTTATTTTGAAAAAAAAAAATGAAAATAGCGAACTTGTAGGTAAGCCGAAATATTCAAAGCCCTTTCACTAAGAAGTTTTTTAAGTAACCACAAGTATAAATTAAAAATTCAAAAAACCCCCGACATTCGCCATATTGTAGCAGCGGCCATCTTCGATTTGCAATAGTGTCATTCTACTAGTCAAGCCCTTTCATTTGATACCCATATTAAGGGAGTTGTGAAAAAATATGTAATCCGCCATTTTGTAGCGGCGGCCATCTTGGACCGATGTTCATCAAACATAGCTAACAACACTCTCAACTAATTGAACTTTCAAACAAAAAAACCGCATTCAAATCGGTCCGCGCGTTTGAGCGCCACAGGGGAACAGACAGACACACACACACACAGACACGTCAAACTTATAACACCCCGTCGTTTTTGCGTCGGGGGTTAATAAACGAGTCCGAGTATGCAATTAGCTTATTATACCTTTGAGCATGAGGTCGTTGAGGTGCGCGATGAGCGCGTCGCGCATCTGCTTGGTATCATAGTTGATGGCGATGACGTCCGGCGGAAGCTGGATCTCGTACATCGGGATCTTGTTGTACCTGAATCACCAGTGACAGATTATTGTTGAAAATTACTTAGAATGTTTGCGAAATGGTCCCATACATTTTTTCAAAAAAGAAAAATTTTTTTTTTTTTTTTTTTCGAAAAATCTATGTGACCATTTTGCAAACATCCTCAGCTGTCGATTTAAAATAAATCACGCAAATCGGTTCAGTAGTCTTGGAGAAATTGGTAATACAAGTAAATTTACAAAGAAAGAAATACATCGGACTCGACGCGATGACGTCACACGCTAGAGTGCCGCGTGAAACGAAATTATTCGCGAAAGCGTTTCAGTTTTTGAAATAATTTAAAGATTCTTTCAGATTTTTGTTTTATTTTACTTAAATTTTTATAATTAATTTAAAAAAAATTTGGAAATTATGATCCATTGTTTGATTTAGTTATAATATTCAATAATATCCTGCTTCTGGAATGATGTGGTTCACACCAGTGACAACTTCAATAACGCGCGCACAGGGTGACACCATTGAGAAATTAATAATGCAGAGGTGCCTTAATGTCTTATAGAAAGTAGTGGATCGGAAAATAGCTCAAGCTTATCAACATTTTCATAAGTGTGTAAGAGACATTTTTAACATAACAATAAAATAGTTTGCGGGAGACTCAAGGCAAAAGATGGCCTCCCTAAAATGTATACATAAACACTCATACACGCACAACTTGAGACATCACAATGAACACGCGCCATTTTGTGTTTTCGGGTTGTGCGTGTATGATACCTAATCTAAGCGTGTATGAGTGTATTTTTGACACGTTTTTAATGTAATTGTACTTATACTTCTGGAATCTGGAGTACGGAACCCTCGGTGCGCGAGTCTGACTCGCACTTGACCGGTTTTATTTACTTATTTTATACCTGAAACAGGCGGTGGTGAGACGGCTGACGAAGGCGTGCGAGTGCGCGTTGAGCGCGTGCGCGCACTGGTCGCGCGCGTACCGCGGCGCGGACAGGCGCGCGCGCACGTACTGCGCCAGCGACAGCGACAGCGCCGCGCGCGACAGCCGCGACCCGCGCGACACCGCGCCGCACTGCTCGCAGCGCGACCAGAACATCACCTGCCCACAATACGGCCTGTAAGTGCCATAACCCACTGGCGCGACACGTCGCACGCGGCTAGCCGCGGGTTGTCGCGCGCGGTTTTATTTTCCATATAAACTCTATGCAAACGCTTGGCACATAACCCACTAGCGCGGCACGGTCGCGCTGTCGCGCGCGGCGCGGTCTTTGAATGAAAAACCGCGCGCGACATCCGGCAGCGCGCTACACGTTTTTACATGTAGGACGTTCTAAAAATAGAGGATGTACCCAGTATCTATGTTTTGCTTTTTTGCGACGGTGGTTGTAATAAAACAATAGTGCTGCGATCTCTTGGACCTAAATTTTGAGACTGAGTGTTTTTCGCCGCGCCCTGTCGCGCTTGCTGCCGCGCCTCGAAGGAAACGCGCGCGGCAAGACGCACGCGACGTGTCGCGCCAGTGGGTTATGGCACTAAGAGACACGGTACCGAAAACTTCGGGACTGTATCACCACCTGATAAGTGTCAGATAACTATCTACAACTTTTGTCTTTGTCACTTGACATAAAGTAAGAAAGTGACAAAACTTACGTTTAGGCTATCCGACACTTATCAGAAGGTGGTGAAACAGGCCGTTTTTAACTCCCCAAAGCTCTTATATGTCGAGCAGTGTGTATTTG
Organism: Melanargia galathea; assembly: GCA_920104075.1. Classification (NCBI taxonomy): domain Eukaryota; kingdom Metazoa; phylum Arthropoda; class Insecta; order Lepidoptera; family Nymphalidae; genus Melanargia; species Melanargia galathea. The sequence goes on along the minus strand of OV049872.1, from coordinate 2,461,158 downwards.
TGAGACAAAACAAACATACCTGCTTGTACTGGTCCTCCTTGGCCTTGTCGAGGTTGCTGTGGCCGATGGTGTTGCAGGTTATCGTGACGCACACGTCGTCATGCACGAACCTATTTACATGAACCAAATCAAATCAAATTAAATCAAAATTCATTTATTCAAAGTAGGTACAAGTGACGGCAAATAAGTCTAGCGTTGATCTTCAATGCGCAGAAGTCGAAAGTGAGGTATCTCGGGGTGTGACGGGGTCGAGGGGAGGGCGTGGGGATCGTTCGTAAGCACTGATTAGCTCTCGCGGATCCCTCGTAAGCGCTGATTGGCTCTCTAATCGTATTGTGTCCCGCTCACTCATACGACTTGAAGGTCACCGCTCGACTTACGTGCCGGGGGTTATACACTGTACACTTTTTGTCAGTATAAGAAGTACATGAAAGTGAGGTAATGGTGATAATTACTACGAAAACTTTAAACTAAAACTACGAGGGTTCCAAACGCGCCCTGGTCTGAGAAGGGCCCACAACAAACTCAGCCGGTTACGGTATGAACTAGGGTTAGTCGTGTAAGAGTTACGGCCTTTAATTTAATCTTATTGGTTACGGCCCAGGAAGTATAAAAATTCAAGTAAACTGTCACTTTGGCATTCGCTATTTCGTAAACGGTAGTTTTTTTTCGAAAATCTATTTTAAAAAACCTCAAAAAACTCATAATGATTTTAAAAAAAGCTATGCAACGATGCCCCATTCAAGGGGGTTCAAATTTTTTTTCAACCTCAATTTTTTACAAATTCTGTTTTTTTTTTTTTTTAAATTGTAGCACACTCCTCTGACAAATAACAAGTTTCTATAACTGTGCCTTATTTCAACTTTATATCATTAATGGACATCATTAATTGCTTTTGAAATTACTTTTAGGCATAATTACGATAGAAATACTATAAGATCTAATAGAGCCTGTTTCACTACCTTCTGATGAGCGTCGGATAGTCTAAACGTAAGTTTTGTCACTTTCTTACTTTATGTCAAGTGACAAAGACAAAAGTTGTGAATGATCTATCCGACACTTATCAGGTGGTGAAACAGACCCTTACGGCCTGTTTCACCACCTTCTAATAAGTGTCAGATAGCCTAAACGTAAGTTTTGTCACTTTCTTACTTTATGTCAAGTGACAAAGACAAAAGTTGTGAATGATCTATCCGACACTTATCAGGTGGTGAAACAGACCCTTACGGCCTGTTTCTCACCACCTTCTAATAAGTGTCAGATAGCCTAAACGTAAGTTTTGTCACTTTCTTACTTTATGTCAAGTGACAAAGACAAAAGTTGTGAATGATCTATCCGACACTTATCAGGTGGTGAAACAGACCCTTACGGCCTGTTTCACCACCTTTTAATAAGTGTCAGATAGCCTAAACGTAAGTTTTGTCACTTTCTTACTTTATGTCAAGTGACAAAGACAAAAGTTGTGAATGATCTATCCGACACTTATCAGGTGGTGAAACAGACCCTTACGGCCTGTTTCACCACCTTCTAATAAGTGTCAGATAGCCTAAACGTAAGTTTTGTCACTTTCTTACTTTATGTCAAGTGACAAAGACAAAAGTTGTGAATGATCTATCCGACACTTATCAGGTGGTGAAACAGACCCTTACGGCCTGTTTCACCACCTTCTAATAAGTGTCAGATAGCCTAAACGTAAGTTTTGTCACTTTCTTACTTTATGTCAAGTGACAAAGACAAAAGTTGTAGATATAGCTATCTAACCTTCTGATAAGTATCAGATAGCTCTGATACTTATCAGAAGGTGGTGAAACAGGCCCTAAGAGTTATTATTATGCAGAAACATCACTAACTTTCTGATATGCTGGTTCATGGGTATGTGGCAGTTGGAAGCGGGACACTTCTGCTCCCTATTGAAGCAGTACTTCTCCAGAAAAGCTCCCAGTGAAATGTCGTGCCGTCCGTACATTTCCATTGTCACTATCCTGGAATCAGGTATAATTTGTCTAATGTAAAAATTACGGGTACATACCACGACAAAATGTTTGTTTTTGTCGATATTTCCATCCAGTTACATGGACCGTGGTCACGACGAGACTAAACGAGAGAGAAATATCGACAAAAACAAATATTTTATCGTGGTATGTACCCGTTATTTTTACATTAGACTATGTCCATAAACCACGAAATAAGCCTTAAATCACTAGTTATAATTTGGTTTACGAAGTTGCGTCGTACTAACAGTGAGTCTAAAAGTGACTGAATGTAATATAAGTTTTATATATTAAAAAAAATACAGTATTGAGAATAAAAACAAAATAGGATCCAAAATCCATCCCTGTACGACACCCTCAAAGGAATACGCAATAGGTACGTGTAACCTGAACTTTGGCAATATCCAATGCAGTATGTACGTAGCCCATACTTTTCCTTTAGACAGTAAATCAATAGCAAAGTTTATTGTTAATCACAATCAAATGCCTCGCACAAATCTCAAATATGCTTATAGGGTTCTAAGGTCATCCACTGCATTCCTCAAAAATCTATTTGAACGCTCTGAACATAGGCGCTGGGTTTATGCGCGTTTCGATGCGCATAAACCCAGCTACCAGCAACACTAACATGCGCAAATTGGAGCCTGTTTATCGTTCAATGGATCTCTCCGCGTGGTTCAGACTGTTCAAAACAATTATGACCTAAAGGTCATAATTGTTGACCCCAGATGAAATAATTTTACCTTCATTCAACCTTCCTTCGTCGTCTTATTAATTATTATTATTGATTGCAATTTTTAAATACGGACATGTCACAAACACTTATTCGTTAAAATTTTCTTATTTCACATTATTTTAAGAATTACTTAAGGTAAAATCCAGAAAGTAAACGAAGATAAACGATTCAATACATATGGCATTTACCACGGATTAACACAGAAGTCCGGTACATTAGGAGATTTATTGCAGTAACTGTACAGCAAGAGACTCAGCCGTTGGTGATTCTCCGGAGACAGGACATCCACGGGTTCCGTTTCCGGATGCTTGTTTGATTCCGCTTCGGTTTCCGCAGATTTGACTACCGATACTTTGTAATGGGGACATTCAGCTGAAAAATGATGAAAATACTGATTTAATTTCTTATTTAACCGACTTTAAAAAAAGTAGGTTATCAATTCGACATTGATGTGTATATTGTTATTGGAACCGCAATATATAATATTTAAACTGCTTTACAGTTTGAAATAGAAATAACATTTCATATGGATAAAAAATATATTATGTCAAATAAGCTCAGTGGTTTTCATTTTTTAATAGCCACTGAGTTAGAGATTAGAGAGTTGAAGACTGGTTGAAGGTTCGTATGAGGCCTTTCCGTTTCCTCCGTGCCTCGGAAAGCACGTTAAGCCATTGCTCCCGGCTACTATCACTAATATCTGATGGTAATCATTAAAGCTAAGAGTCGAAATCCCGTCCTTTTAATTAATTCATATGCGGAAAGATCTGGAATACCAATGCATTACTCGTATTATCCCAAAAAAACTACTACCAATATGTGATAAAACGATACATACGTTTGTGTTTATTAGTAGGTAGCTGGCAGCCGACCGCGCGGAAGTTGGCCAAGGATGCTCTCAAGGCGGGGTCATCCACCGGCGCTGTTATCGGATAACGGACGAAAGGATGATTTTCGTGTACCGTCACACTCTTAGACGGCGTCTTAGCGGACTCTTTGCGCAAAGCCCTGGGCGTGTGAGGAGTTTGCGGCTGTCTTAAGGGCAACAGGTTTAGAGAAGGTGCCGGTATTACTATGTTAGGAGACATAGATAGTACCACATCGTCTGTGCACCATCTGTAATATTTTATTGCAGTGTTAATCCGTGCCATAATATGTATGTCTGTAATATTGCTCGCTTGTTTGCAAATACTGCTAAGATAGCACAGTAGATCATTAATATAAACTAAAAACAAAATAGGATCCAAATGTCATCCTTGTAGCACACCCACATGAGATACGCGTAATATCGTCAATAAGATAAAGAGATAATATGTAATGCATAATTTAAACGCTCGTGTGGTTTAGATTACGCAACAAATCAATAGCAAAGGTTATGGTTAAACACAGACAAATGCCTCACACAGGGCATAAAAATGGTATTATAAGGCTGAGATCTATGTATAGAGCGCGTACTCTGGCTTTACTAAAGACAAAGTAAAAACGGGACATAATATTATGTCCCTGACATAAGTCTCGTTTAACTCTGTCTTGAGACAGAGTAACGTCATCTCGTACCTCGGAGAACACGTTAAGCCGTCGATCCCGGCTATTATCACTTTCATGTAACAATAGATAGAATAGAATAGAATAGAAAAGTTTTTTATTCAAATAAACTTTTACAAGTGCTTTTGAATCGTCGATTGAGTCTACCACAGGTTCGGAATGCAGTTCCAGCCGAGAAGAACCTGTAAGAAACTCGGCGGTTGCTCTTTTTAAAAATAACATTATAACAATTATTATTATTAATGTACATGATTGAAATGCCGTCTCGCGCATTGCTGGAACGAGTTAAATCCAAGCTTTTTTATCGTTTATATAATCTTCAGTTGTATAATAAGCTTTTTTTATGAGCATACTTTTAAGAAAGTTCTTAAACTTGTGTAAAGGCAAGTCTAAGACATATTTTTTATTCGGATAAACTTTTACAAGTGCTTTTGAATCGACAAATGAATCTACCACTGGTTCAGAATGGTGCTTACAATTCCACACGTTAAGAAGGGCAGACAAAAGTAGCCCCATTTCCGACGGCGGCACCCGTTCACGAGCATGACGCATGATCCAGCCATTGCTTCGCTCAACCATATTTGAGGGAACGTAACAACCCGCACCACACGACACCACCACAGAAATGTTTAAAGAGAGCGTGACATACTTAGGCTACCCATGATTAAAGCATCGAATTGAACACCAATAATCGAATACTCCTCAAGTTATAATAGCGTATAAAGCGAATAAATTAAATCCATGCTTTTTTATCATTTATATAATCTTCAATTGTATAATATGCTTTTTTCATGAGCACACTTTTAATAGAATTCTTAAACTTGTGTAAAGGCAAATCTAAGATTTGTTGTGGAATTTTGTTATAGAACATTACGCCCATTCCCACAAACGACCTTTGGACCTTTTTGAGGCGTAATCGAGGAATCACTAGTCCATCTCTATTTCTTAACCGCCTATCGTGTAATTCACACTTTTTATTGTAACTGTGAATGTTTTGCTTAACAAAAATTATGTTGTTATAAATATATTGAGAAGCTACTGTAAGAATACCTATTTCTTTAAATTTCTCTCGAAGGGAATCCCGCGGTTTTAAATTATAAATTGCGCGAATTGCCCTTTTTTGTAAAACGAAAATTTTTCCAATATCAGCTGCTTTACCCCATAGTAAGATTCCATACGACATAATACTATGGAAATATGCAAAATAAACTACTTTTGCAGTTTCTACGTCTGTTAACTGTCGAATCTTCCTAACAGCGTAAGCAGCAGAGCTAAGCTTGCCAGCAAGTGTTGCTATATGGGTGCCCCATTGAAGCTTTGCATCTAGGGTTATTCCCAAGAACACAGTTGTGTTCTCAGTTTTCAATGGCTGACCACTTATCTTTAAATTGTTGCTAGTAATCCTTGTATTGGGCAATAAAAACTCGACACACTTGGTTTTTTTAGCATTTAAAAGTAGATTATTTATAGTAAACCAGTGTGAAACTTGAGATAAAGTATTATTTACATCGTCAAAATTGTCTTTAGTTCTATCGACTTTAAAAATTAAAGACGTATCATCAGCAAATAGTACAATATCGCAAGCATTTTTGACGAAATGTGGTAAGTCATTAATATAAACCAGAAACATGAATGGACCTAGAATAGAGCCTTGGGGGACACCCATCACTGAGGCTGATCCGGATGACTTAACATCATTGATGCATACCCTTTGTATACGATCACCGAGATAAGACGCAATGAGACTGAGTGCAGATTCTTTAATACCATAGTGGCCTAATTTTCGTAAAAGAGTCTCGTGCTCAACGCAATCAAATGCTTTTGACAAATCACAGAAGATACCAATGGCATTCTGTGACTTTTCCCAAGCATCGAAAATGTGCCGTAACAGCCTTGCGGCCGCATCGGTTGTTGAACGACCCTTAGTAAAACCATACTGCTCAGAGTGAAGTAATTTATTTAAATTAAAGTGCAGGAGCAGTTGGTTGAGCATTATTTTTTCAAATATCTTGCTGAGAGTTGGTAGAATTGAAATCGGCCTATAGTTATTTGGATCAGTTTTACTTCCCGACTTAAACAGAGGTATCAATTTACTACATTTCATGAGGTCGGGAAATGATCCCGAATCTATGGACTTGTTAAAAATTACAGCAAGATATGGCGCAATAACATCAATAATATTGTGAATTATTTTTACTGATATTCCCCATAAATCTCCTGTTTTTTTGTGTTGCAAAGATTTAAATGTTTTGATAATATCATATGGGGTTACGTATTTAAATCGAAATAATACATTGCACTCAGAAACATTGCCCCTCAGGATATTATAGGCTTCTGTTGGCGAGAAGCCTATAATATCCATAATATATATAATAATTAGTCGTTAAAGCCCCGCAAATCCACATTGGAGCAGAATGGCGAGTCTAAGCTCCAAATCCCTGTCTCTTAGAAGAGAGGTCTGTGCCCAGCAATGGGACAGAACTTTTGAATATTTCTATAAACTTATTGCATAATTAACTTAACTCACCTTTCACTATGATTATCCGCTTTCAACTTAGCTTCTTTTTGTGGTAAAAATACATCATCATCAACAGAAAGTCTAGATTGCAAAGGATCACTAAAATCTTTAATAGGGACACCACAGCTTGGATTTTTATCACTGTCAGTTTTACGAGAAAACTGTTTTGACTTCTGTAACGGATCATCGATTTCAATTGATTTATTCATTTCATTTTGTTCTTCTAATATTTCTTGTTTCGATTCATTTACATTTGACTTATCACTAAAATTTATTTCATCATTATCGTTCAATTTGCTTTCAGATTCATTATTACGAGATTCACCAATACTACTATTCGAACTTTTTGCTGTATTTTCATTCTGTTGTTTAGGATCAACGAGCGCATTACTCGTATTACCAAATATTTTATCACTTCCCTCGGAAATGTCATTATTACTATCATCATTGTCATCTTGACTGTTGAATCGACTTCTTATGTCACTTTCATTGGCAATCTTCTCGTTTTGGTCATCCTCGTCATCATCAAACGTGCCAGGTTCGGGTAGTACCGCTTCTATGTCGCCTAGGAATGCCTTCTCTAGTTTCCAATTGTAACAGGCTAGGAGCATAAATTTGACTATTTTCTTTACACGGACGAGTTCCTGTAGGGATCCTCCGCGGAGTAAAATACAACAGCCTAGGTGCGGTTCCGCACAACCTTCTAACACCATGAGAGTTTTGCTAGAAACTGGCAAAAATATGGAATTTAATTTAATTACAATTGGGTTTTGCACAATTAGTATTATTACCGTTTAAATAGAACTATTTTTGCTGTATGTGTGGAATAGATACAATATGTATATCATTGTAAGTAGTAAGACATATTCTTCTCACTCTCGTAGAAGTGAAAGAGTAGTATCGAGCTATTACTGCCGACTTATTAGAAGCGAATTTTTTACCTAAATAGCGTTTTTTATCGCAAACGATATTTTAATCTATAACAGACAAGGGCATGTCGACATTTCCCGCCAAAATATTATATTTTATATTATTTTAAAATATTATTTAGATTATAAAACATCCAAGAAACATCTACAGAAAACTTGCTTTCAAATAAAAACAACCACATTCAAATCGGTTCGCCGATTTCAAAAATTCTTTCCCCGTTGGATATGTACGTGATCCCTGAGGGATATAGGCTATATATTGTGTACCACGGGCGAAGCCGGGGCGGACCGCTAGTACTCAATATGATAAGTAATAATATGCTCACAATTCTTAACGTAAAAGTTCTTGCAGGTCCCCAGCCTCGGCATTCCGATCCTGGCATCTATGGAGGCAACTAGGTCGGCGCGGGCGCAGCGCGCGCTCCGGCGCAGCGCCCGGTCGCGCACGCCCACCGCCAGGGCTACGCCCTCTCCGCGCAGCGCGTCCTGCACGGCGCGGGCTGCGCTGCCCCGTACTAACACCACTTTGGGGCGAAGCGCCGATATGCGGGCAGCGCAACGGACCAGGTACTCTTGTTCCTGATAATTTGCACATAAAAATAATATAAAAAAGCTGTAATAGCCTAGTGGTTAGGACGACCGACTTCTAATCGGAGGTCGTGGGTTCGATCCCGGGGCACGCACCTCTAACTTTTCGGAGTTATGTGCGTTTTAAGTATTTAAATATCACTTGCTTTAACGGTGAAGGAAAACATCGTGAGGAAACCTGCATGCCTGAGAGTTCTCCATAACGTTCTCAAAGGTGTGTGAAGTCTGCCAATCCGCTTGGCCAGCGTGGTAGACTATGGCCAAAACCCTTCTCACTCTGAGAGGAGACCCGTGCTCTGTAGTGAGCCGGTAATGGGTTGATCATGATGATGATGATGATGATGAAAAATAATATTGTTTTTCTCTGACAGCGATCTCATCAGGTGTTAAATAATTATGCATTTTAAGATGGAAGTGGGGCAACCTTAAATAAGTAACGACCACATATTATATGTACTTATTATTTAGCAATTACTAACTGAGACTACATTTTTTTTGAAGTGAAACTTCTTTAGGATCGTTGTGAATGAAATCGATGAAACGAAAAAGCGACACCAAGATCCTCTCTTCGTACCAGGAGTCCATAAGGTGACAGGAGGTCGTTTGAGTTCCCAGGCGCTGCACAAGTGACAGAGAGGAACAGAAATAGGATTTAGCCTGCGAGGGAATGAGATAGAATACAACTCGGTTTCCATGAGGGCTGCTCCGCCTACGTTCCGTTTTTGAACACTTTTATTTCAAAAACATAAACAAGGTTTTAATGTTTAATATAATATTTACATTATACTTTGGAGCATTCGAAAAATTAGAATATAAGTTTCACTTCTGCCGTGTGTGAATTGCACACAGACACTTTTTAATTTTAATCTATACTAATATAATAAAGCGGAAGAGTTTGTTTGTTTGAACGCGCTAATCTCAGGAACTACTGGACCGATTTCAAAAATTCTTTCACTGTTGGATATGTACGTGATCCTGGAGTGCTATAGGCTATATATGTACCACGGGCGAAGCCGGGGCGGACCGCTAGTAAAATATATACGTAGATGAAACTAAGTATTCCAACCTGCATCAATAGTGGCTCCAGTGAAGTGAGCTTCCCCTCCACTCGTTGATACGCAATAGAACAGTCTAGCAACAGCACTGTTGGATTCGATATGTGCTTGGGCATGCCTCTGTAAGGATATAACGTATATAAAAAATCTATTTAAAAGAAAAACGTCGACGTAAATACAGAGAGTTAAGCCGCTTTAGAAGCCTTTAAAATCATACTAATATTATTATCAATGCGATAGTGTGTTTGTCCTTCCGTCACATCCAAGCAATCGATCGACTTGATTTTTGGTAAAGACATAGTTGAAAGGACGGAGAGTAACATAGGCTACATTTTATCCCGAAAAAAGTGTTCCTGTGCAACTTAAAACAACGCCATCTATCGGCAAATAAGTTAAACTTTGGCTGTTTAGGGATCTGTTTTTATTTGTGTCTTACGTGCTTTGACCGCTTATTCACAGCGGGTAACACCGCGGGGAACAGCTAGTAGAGTAATAATCTTGGAGAAATTACCTGTGCGCTACATTTTTGGTCATCACGACTCCCTGTACGACGCAACTGTCGGACATGTTTCCGCCGGGCACTTTTTTCACTTGCACGTAATTGCGGACGTCGATATCGTTGCTGAGCATGTCTAAAAAAGCACACAAGTATAAATTAAAAATTAAAAAAAACCCCCGACATTCGCCATTTTGTGGCGGCGGCCATCTTGTATTTGCAAAGTGCTATTCTACTAGTCAAGCCCTTTCATTTGATACCTATATTAAGAGAGTTGTGAAATAATATATAAACCGCCATTTTGTAGCGGCGGCCATCTTGGATCAATTTTCATCAAACATAGCTAACAACACTCTCGACTAATTCACCTGTCAAACAAAAAAACCGCATTCAAATCGGTCCATCCGTTTGAGCCCCACAGGGGAACAGACAGACACACACACACACACACACACGTCAAACTTATAACACCCCGTCGTTTTTGCGTCGGGGGTTAAAAAGACATCTTCACACGAGTACTTTACTTGACTTATTACATAGATATAGTGGAGCCGAGAAATTATACGTAGGTTTTTGTCTCAAGCTTAAGACTGGTTTATATTTTAAAATGTCTAATGTCTAATAATGTGACAATATAATATAGACCTTAAGATTATTTTAACTCTAATATAAAACTTATTAAACTATGATTTACACATTTAGGGAGGACATCTTGTGTGGCGAGCCGGCCGCAACATGGCCGACACTTTTTATATGGAAATAGGACATTATTTTATCTCTATTATAAGACTTATTAGTCTATGATTTACACATTAAGGGAGGACATCTTGTATGGCAAGCTGGCCGCAACATGGCCGCCGTTTTTTATATGGAAATAGAACATTATTTCATCTCTATTACTCTATGAGACAAACTCGCAATCTGCATACAACACTTCCAAATGATTTTTTGGCTCATTATTTTGAGCGAGTACTTCTACTTAGTGATGGTCAGATAGTGTACAACTAAATGAAAATAATCAAGAATCCAGAGCGTAGAACTTGCTGAAAAAAAAACTTAAGTCAATGACATCTGACAGTTCACACTCCACCTTCTCTTTGTCTCCTTGAACTTGAACTCCCGTATTTTTGCCACATTCGCCCTTTGTGTATTCATGTCCTAAATAAATCCAAATTAATCGCTGCATAAATTCTTTTATTTTGCCTAAACCGTTAACTCACCGGGTGCTGTGATATCGGCCGCGTGCACACAGAGCGGGTAGAGCGCGTCCAGCCACGCGGCCGGCAGCCCCTCCCTGGCCAGCCACTGACGCATCAGCAACTTGAGATGCTCCTCTCCAGATTCCTCGATAGCTCTGCTCACTTGTTTTGTATCATTATCGACTAAAAACGAAGTGTTCAAATCAAATATACTCTGATTTCTAATTCCGTGGGATTCTGACGTTTCTTAATGTTACCAGAGATAAAAAAGTTCCCACAAAAAGATAAATAAACCCAAAACTTACAGATAAATAAAAATCCTCATGTAGATATGACAAATGCCTGACATACTTTAGTTTGGGGTATAATAGAACTTTAGGCGGTAACCCTGTTTTTCATACAAATTCTATTTTTAAATGACAACTGTCAGAATTGCACCGAATTAAAAATCAGACTTACAGAATATGAGATGTATATACAGGAGACCGCTATCAAAAACTTAGCGCAATTATTATACCACCAAAACACAATCCACTATCGATAACCATTTAAATATTTATCTACTCTCATATCATAAAATTCCGAATATGAAATCAAAATGTGTCATATATTGGACTACTTTATTCACATACATCTATAATATTTAAAAAAAAAAATTAAAAAAGTTCATTATAACACTACTTTGTTAGGAAATTATTGCAAAACAATGTTAAAAAATAATTTTTTCTACATTATAGTACAGGCACTGGGTTCTGGTATTTTTGAGCCATGCCGGGTGTTTATTATTATTATTATTATTTAATACTTTATTGTACACCAAAAAAACATAAATTAAACAAAAGAAACATTTTAAAAGAAATAGGTACAATAGTTAGTTTACAATAGTTAGTTAGTTTAATTTTGTTACTTACAATGATTATCCCGCTATCAAAGTTACCCTATTACTACTACTGCGAAAGTGTGGCGGTAGCAAGATGCGGCCAGAGGACAGAGTGTAGTGCTACCATAATTGACCATAGACGCACTGCACGCACCGCACATTCGAAATTGACAATTGAATTTTGGCGCCTATTATTTAAATTTTTAATTTATTATTTATTTACTATTCAGTTTTTGTAACTCAAAATTTTGCAAGTGATTTTTGTTGCGCGGAAAAATGTCTAGCAGTGATACTGAAGAGAATTTAACTCCACCAGACATTCTGGAAATAGCATCGGGAATGACAAATAATCTTTTGCCAGCAAAATCAAAGAAAATTTACGATAAATGTTACCAAGATTTTATGAGTTGGAAAATTTTGAAAAAAACCACTTCATTTTCAGAAAATGTAATGCTAGCATATTTCCAAGAATTATCAAATAAATTTAAGTCTTTGTCCTTATGGGCTAAATACTCAATGCTCAAAAGTATATTGAGTATCTACAACCAAATCGATATTATTAAATACACAAGACTGATTGCTGTTTTAAAAAGAAAATCGCAGGGCTTTAAGGGAAAAAATGCAAAAACGTTCTCCCCTGAAGAATTGAGTACATTTATAAATTGCAATATCCAAAACATGAATACTTATTATAATAAATAATTTTGTTAATTTCTTAGTCTTTTCTTTTATACGTAAGATACCTATTGATGAGCTTAGATAAAGTAGTGTATGAAACTCTACATAATTAGTTATTAAAACTGATTTTTAGTTATTAAAAGACTGATTGCTGTTTTAAAAAGAAAATCGCAGGGCTTTAAGGGAAAAAATGCAAAAACGTTCTCCCCTGAAGAATTGAGTACATTTATAAATTGCAATATCCAAAACATGAATACTTATTATAATAAATAATTTTGTTAATTTCTTAGTCTTTTCTTTTATACGTAAGATACCTATTGATGAGCTTAGATAAAGTAGTGTATGAAACTCTACATAATTAGTTATTAAAACACTCGTGTAATACTATTAAAAAACTCGCCTGCGGCTCGTTTTTTAAACTAACACTCGTGTTTTAATAACCTCTATTATGCAACCGTTTCATAAACTACTATTGTAGTATTAGTGGTTTAGTATTTAGTATTTATCTACTCTCATATCTTAAAATCCCGAATATGAAATCAAAATGTGTCATATATTGGACTACTTTATTCACATACATCTATAATATTTAAAAAAAAATTAAAAAAATTCATTATAACACTACTTTGTTAGGAAATTATTGCAAAGTAATGTTATAAAATAATTTTTTCTACATTATAGTACAGGCGAACTGGGTTCTGGTATTTTTGAGCCATGGCGGGAAATTCGTGCGACCTCCTTACAGTAGATGTGTGTAACTGTACAAACGCGTCAAACATTGTGAATTGTGTTAAATTGCAGAAGAGTAACTACTAAAAATTAAGTTTACTTAAAATTAAGTAACTACTAAAAATAACTACTAAAAATTAATAACTATTAAAAATTAAATTTTTGATAAGCTTGAGCTATTTTCCGATCCACTAATTTCTATAGGACATTAGGACTCCTCTACTACTATTAATTTCTCTATGGTAACCCAGGCTGTATGGTCAACGATCTTGGCCTGTCCCGAAAGGGACAAACCGAAAAAGAAGAAGAATCTCTATGGTAACAACTGAATTTTGGCGCCATACGCTAGTTATAATATTTAAATTTTTTATTTGTTACTCAAAACTTTACAAGACATGGTTTTTATTGTGCGGAAAAATGTCTAGCAGTGATACTGAAGAGAATTTAACTCCACCTGACCACCGACCAACAATCTTTTGCCAGCAAAATCAAAGAAAACTCACGACAAATATTACCAAGATTTTATGGTTTGGATTTTAAGATATGAGTTTAGATAAAGTAGTGTATGAAACTCTACATAATTAGTTATTAAAACACTCGTGTAATACTATTAAAAAACTCGCCTGCGGCTCGTTTTTTAAACTAACACTCGTGTTTTAATAACCTCTATTATGCAACCGTTTCATAAACTACTATTATCAAACTGGCAATGTACAGCGCGCAAAATCGGAGACACTGCGGCGACACCATCAGGTATTTACCCATTATTATTACTCGTTCGTTAACCTCTAGCGTCAGTTGATTGCTTTACATTGCGAACTTTTTAAAAATATAGGATTTTTTTCATTTTGTGGTATGTTGTCAGTAATCATCACTACTAACCTATCTTCGTTCAGCGGCCCCCTTACACCTATTATCTAGATGTCCCCATAAGCACCTACTTAAAAATTATAAAGACTGATGATTATTTAAAATACTGATGCAAAATAAAAATGAAAATAAAATCATACAACAACTTACTTTCATTATGATCTAATATGGGTTGATCTTCTTCGACAGTCGGTGTAGATTTTGGTTCTAAAAACAAAGAAAGAAATTATACAATTACAAATACCTAACCTAAACGTAACCTTTGTCACTTTCTTACTTTGTCAACTGACAAAGACAAAACTTGTGATTAAGCTATCCGACACTTATGAGAAGGTGGTGAACCAGGCCCTTGATGTATTTTAAACTTAATTATACATAACTTTAACTTTATCTCTTACCAGTTTTCGTGGCTTTGATCAGTCTAGCTGAACTCTCACCGAGGTTCAGATCGAGGCAGTATGACGACACGCTCTCGACAAGTCGGTTGTTACATTCCTCTCCTGAAATAGAACCATAATAGAAGTACAAAGATCTCGTTAAATTCACAGATGTACAAGTCACGGCAAATAAGTCGAGCGGTGACCTTCAAAGCGCAGAAGTGCAAAATGAGGTATCTCGGGGTGTGAGGGGGTCGCGGGGACGGCGTGGGGATCGTTCGTAAGCACTGATTAGCTCTCGCGGATTCCTCGTAAGCGCACTTGAAGGTCACCGCTCGACTTACGTGCCGGGGGTTATATATTATATTTTTTAGACTTATTTCATGGATTAACGATATATTTTATGTAAATATCGATATTTCAACCCAATTACATAGTATATAAATGGTCTATGTAATTGGGTTGAAATATGGATATTGACACGACTGAGGTGTTGCAAAACGTCAGGTTGGACTTTGGAGAATACGGACAAAATCTATCCTCTTTATCTTTTTTAAAGAGCTTCCTGTGACGTTCAGTAAACTCAAATAGAGATACTATCAGTGTATTTTGCCGAACATTGGATGTGCTCCATGTACGCGTTGCTCAACAAGCTCTGACACAGGATCGTGCTAGCTCAGCTCGACACTTACCCGACGGCGTGTCATTGGAGTCGCTGTCCCGCCTCAGTTGTATGGGGCGGTAGAGCGCGTAGTCCGCGAACTGCGCCGGCTCCGTCACTCGCTCCATGTACCCGTTGCTCAACAAGCTCTGACACAGGATCGTGCTAGCTCAGCTCGACACTTACCCGACGGCGTGTCATTGGAGTCGCTGTCCCGCCTCAGTTGTATGGGGCGGTAGAGCGCGTAGTCCGCGAACTGCGCCGGCTCCGTCACTCGCTCCATGTACCCGTTGCTCAACAAGCTCTGACACAGGATCGTGCTAGCTCAGCTCGACACTTACCCGACGGCGTGTCATTGGAGTCGCTGTCCCGCCTCAGTTGTATGGGGCGGTAGAGCGCGTAGTCCGCGAACTGCGCCGGCTCCGTCACTCGCTCCATGTACCCGTTGCTCAACAAGCTCTGACACAGGATCGTGCTAGCTCAGCTCGACACTTACCCGACGGAGTGTCATTGGAGTCGCTGTCCCGCCTCAGTTGTATGGGGCGGTAGAGCGCGTAGTCCGCGAACTGCGCCGGCTCCGTCACTCGCTCCATGTACCCGTTGCTCAACAAGCTCTGACACAGGATCGTGCTAGCTCAGCTCGACACTTACCCGACGGCGTGTCATTGGAGTCGCTGTCCCGCCTCAGTTGTATGGGGCGGTAGAGCGCGTAGTCCGCGAACTGCGCCGGCTCCGTCACTCGCTCCATGTACCCGTTGCTCAACAAGCTCTGACACAGGATCGTGCTAGCTCAGCTCGACACTTACCCGACGGCGTGTCATTGGAGTCGCTGTCCCGCCTCAGTTGTATGGGGCGGTAGAGCGCGTAGTCCGCGAACTGCGCCGGCTCCGTCACTCGCTCCATGTATCCGTTGCTCAACAAGCTCTGACACAGGATCGTGCTAGCTCAGCTCGACACTTACCCGACGGCGTGTCATTGGAGTCGCTGTCCCGCCTCAGTTGTATGGGGCGGTAGAGCGCGTAGTCCGCGAACTGCGCCGGCTCCGTCACTCGCTCCATGTACCCGTTGCTCAACAAGCTCTGACACAGGATCGTGCTAGCTCAGCTCGACACTTACCCGACGGCGTGTCATTGGAGTCGCTGTCCCGCCTCAGTTGTATGGGGCGGTAGAGCGCGTAGTCCGCGAACTGCGCCGGCTCCGTCACTCGCTCCATGTATCCGTTGCTCAACAAGCTCTGACACAGGATCGTGCTAGCTCAGCTCGACACTTACCCGACGGCGTGTCATTGGAGTCGCTGTCCCGCCTCAGTTGTATGGGGCGGTAGAGCGCGTAGTCCGCGAACTGCGCCGGCTCCGTCACTCGCTCCATGTACCCGTTGCTCAACAAGCTCTGACACAGGATCGTGCTAGCTCAGCTCGACACTTACCCGACGGCGTGTCATTGGAGTCGCTGTCCCGCCTCAGTTGTATGGGGCGGTAGAGCGCGTAGTCCGCGAACTGCGCCGGCTCCGTCACTCGCTCCATGTACCCGTTGCTCAACAAGCTCTGACACAGGATCGTGCTAGCTCAGCTCGACACTTACCCGACGGCGTGTCATTGGAGTCGCTGTCCCGCCTCAGTTGTATGGGGCGGTAGAGCGCGTAGTCCGCGAACTGCGCCGGCTCCGTCACTCGCTCCATGTACCCGTTGCTCAACAAGCTCTGACACAGGATCGTGCTAGCTCAGCTCGACACTTACCCGCCGGCGTGTCATTGGAGTCGCTGTCCCGCCTCAGTTGTATGGGGCGGTAGAGCGCGTAGTCCGCGAACTGCGCCGGCTCCGTCACTCGCTCCATGTATCCGTTGCTCAACAAGCTCTGACACAGGATCGTGCTAGCTCAGCTCGACACTTACCCGACGGCGTGTCATTGGAGTCGCTGTCCCGCCTCAGTTGTATGGGGCGGTAGAGCGCGTAGTCCGCGAACTGCGCCGGCTCCGTCACTCGCTCCATGTATCCGTTGCTCAACAAGCTCTGACACAGGATCGTGCTAGCTCAGCTCGACACTTACCCGACGGCGTGTCATTGGAGTCGCTGTCCCGCCTCAGTTGTATGGGGCGGTAGAGCGCGTAGTCCGCGAACTGCGCCGGCTCCGTCACTCGCTCCATGTACCCGTTGCTCAACAAGCTCTGACACAGGATCGTGCTAGCTCAGCTCGACACTTACCCGACGGCGTGTCATTGGAGTCGCTGTCCCGCCTCAGTTGTATGGGGCGGTAGAGCGCGTAGTCCGCGAACTGCGCCGGCTCCGTCACTCGCTCCATGTACCCGTTGCTCAACAAGCTCTGACACAGGATCGTGCTAGCTCAGCTCGACACTTACCCGCCGGCGTGTCATTGGAGTCGCTGTCCCGCCTCAGTTGTATGGGGCGGTAGAGCGCGTAGTCCGCGAACTGCGCCGGCTCCGTCACTCGCTCCATGTACCCGTTGCTCAACAAGCTCTGACACAGGATCGTGCTAGCTCAGCTCGACACTTACCCGCCGGCGTGTCATTGGAGTCGCTGTCCCGCCTCAGTTGTATGGGGCGGTAGAGCGCGTAGTCCGCGAACTGCGCCGGCTCCGTCACTCGCTCCATGTACCCGTTGCTCAACAAGCTCTGACACAGGATCGTGCTAGCTCAGCTCGACACTTACCCGCCGGCGTGTCATTGGAGTCGCTGTCCCGCCTCAGTTGTATGGGGCGGTAGAGCGCGTAGTCCGCGAACTGCGCCGGCTCCGTCACTCGCTCCATGTACCCGTTGCTCAACAAGCTCTGACACAGGATCGTGCTAGCTCAGCTCGACACTTACCCGCCGGCGTGTCATTGGAGTCGCTGTCCCGCCTCAGTTGTATGGGGCGGTAGAGCGCGTAGTCCGCGAACTGCGCCGGCTCCGTCACTCGCTCCATGTACCCGTTGCTCAACAAGCTCTGACACAGGATCGTGCTAGCTCAGCTCGACACTTACCCGCCGGCGTGTCATTGGAGTCGCTGTCCCGCCTCAGTTGTATGGGGCGGTAGAGCGCGTAGTCCGCGAACTGCGCCGGCTCCGTCACTCGCTCCATGTACCCGTTGCTCAACAAGCTCTGACACAGGATCGTGCTAGCTCAGCTCGACACTTACCCGACGGCGTGTCATTGGAGTCGCTGTCCCGCCTCAGTTGTATGGGGCGGTAGAGCGCGTAGTCCGCGAACTGCGCCGGCTCCGTCACTCGCTCCATGTATCCGTTGCTCAACAAGCTCTGACACAGGATCGTGCTAGCTCAGCTCGACACTTACCCGACGGCGTGTCATTGGAGTCGCTGTCCCGCCTCAGTTGTATGGGGCGGTAGAGCGCGTAGTCCACGAGCTGCGCCGGCTCCGTCACTCGCTCCATGTATCCGTTGCTCAACAAGCTCTGACACAGGATCGTGCTAGCTCAGCTCGACACTTACCCGACGGCGTGTCATTGGAGTCGCTGTCCCGCCTCAGTTGTATGGGGCGGTAGAGCGCGTAGTCCGCGAACTGCGCCGGCTCCGTCACTCGCTCCATGTACCCGTTGCTCAACAAGCTCTGACACAGGATCGTGCTAGCTCAGCTCGACACTTACCCGACGGCGTGTCATTGGAGTCGCTGTCCCGCCTCAGTTGTATGGGGCGGTAGAGCGCGTAGTCCGCGAACTGCGCCGGCTCCGTCACTCGCTCCATGTACCCGTTGCTCAACAAGCTCTGACACAGGATCGTGCTAGCTCAGCTCGACACTTACCCGCCGGCGTGTCATTGGAGTCGCTGTCCCGCCTCAGTTGTATGGGGCGGTAGAGCGCGTAGTCCGCGAACTGCGCCGGCTCCGTCACTCGCTCCATGTACCCGTTGCTCAACAAGCTCTGACACAGGATCGTGCTAGCTCAGCTCGACACTTACCCGCCGGCGTGTCATTGGAGTCGCTGTCCCGCCTCAGTTGTATGGGGCGGTAGAGCGCGTAGTCCGCGAACTGCGCCGGCTCCGTCACTCGCTCCATGTACCCGTTGCTCAACAAGCTCTGACACAGGATCGTGCTAGCTCAGCTCGACACTTACCCGCCGGCGTGTCATTGGAGTCGCTGTCCCGCCTCAGTTGTATGGGGCGGTAGAGCGCGTAGTCCGCGAACTGCGCCGGCTCCGTCACTCGCTCCATGTACCCGTTGCTCAACAAGCTCTGACACAGGATCGTGCTAGCTCAGCTCGACACTTACCCGCCGGCGTGTCATTGGAGTCGCTGTCCCGCCTCGGTTGTATGGGGCGGTAGAGCGCGTAGTCCGCGAACTGCGCCGGCTCCGTCACTCGCTCCATGTACCCGTTGCTCAACAAGCTCTGACACAGGATCGTGCTAGCTCAGCTCGACACTTACCCGCCGGCGTGTCATTGGAGTCGCTGTCCCGCCTCAGTTGTATGGGGCGGTAGAGCGCGTAGTCCGCGAACTGCGCCGGCTCCGTCACTCGCTCCATGTACCCGTTGCTCAACAAGCTCTGACACAGGATCGTGCTAGCTCAGCTCGACACTTACCCGCCGGCGTGTCATTGGAGTCGCTGTCCCGCCTCAGTTGTATGGGGCGGTAGAGCGCGTAGTCCGCGAACTGCGCCGGCTCCGTCATTCGCTCCATGTATCCGTTGCTCAACAAGCTCTGACACAGGATCGTCGCCTGTGCCCTGCCATTTTTGTGATTGCGGAAATAAACGGCACTATAATATCCACACATTTCTGCTGTGTATATTTTGTATTTCGATTTTACTTCCTATCACGTTTACAAATATCTATTAAACATCGAATGTCACTTCACACACCAAAAATATTGTTAGTTTATAATTTAACCAGCGAGATAATAAAAACTAACGACAGATTTTAAACATGGAGTCAAAAGCTACTTTGAAAAATATATGTAACAGCTTATCTTTTTCACGGATGTAAACGAAATGACGAAAATTCTCGCATCGATAATACTTAGGTCCTAAAATTAAGTATATTATCAGATAATATTTATCTAGAAATTAACCCAATTTAGGTATTATCAGATACCTAACTGCATATTATTATAAAACTAGCTTTTGCCCCGCGAATTGAATGTGGATTTTGTTATTTTAAAAATTCCGTGGGAACTGTTTGTTTTGTGGACACAAAGTATTGTGTTCGTTTCCAAGATGCAAACTGTCTTTTTACTAAATTTTGTTAAGATCAGTTCAGCATTTGAGCCCTAAAAATGTATCAAACAATCACTCTTCCAAATTTATTATGTAGAACTTAGCTGATGCCAGCAAATTTGTTCCCAGAGAATTCTTTTCCGGGATAAAAGTATCCTATATCCATCTCTAGGATGCAAATTGTGTCAAGTCCCAACTCAATCGGATAACTGATTCGAGAACATATAAAGGACTTTCTTATCAAGTGCCTAAATATACAAAGCTGCATGGTTTTATCTTCAATAATGATGGACTTTCATACATAGTTTCATCCCCTATTTCAACCCTTATTTTCCAACAGAAGGTAGCGTATATCCTTCTCCAAGGTCCAATCTATATCTGTACCAAATTAGTTCAGTGGTTTAGGTGTAAAAGCGTAACAGACAAACAGATTGCTCACCTGGTTTTCTGCGATGTGTTTTCCATAATCCACTGCATAATGTCGTATCCGCGCCACACGCTGTTGTATCTCATTAGGCGATACCTATATATCAAGTTTTGTTCGATTGTATTAAACGGCATAAAGATGGGAACACACTTTGAACAAGCGGCGAAATGAAACACAATGCATGGTAAGTCAATGAAATGAACTCTTAACATTTTTGAAGTAAAACTTCTTTAGTAACGTTGTGCTTTTGAAAATCGATGAAACGAAAAAGTGACACCAAAATTCTCTCTCGCGTACCAGGAGTCCATAAGGTGATAGGAGATCGTTGGAGTTCTCAGGCGCTGCACAAGTGATTGAGAGGGATAAACAATACATGTTCAGTGTTCACATAAGATTGCGAGAGAATGAGATATAACACAAGTCGGATTCCATGACGCACCGCTTCCGCTCTCCGCCTACGTTCCGTTTTTGAACCCAAATTTTATTTTAAAAAAAATGTTGGTTGTCTGTAAAGTTGGTATACGGACTATAATAACGATCATAACGTCATTAGAAAACAAAGAGAGATAGATGCGTCACAAGCCGAACGTTTAGTTTGCGCTCCGCGCTCTCGCTTGCACGTGACGGATGAGTCATCCTTTTCCGTGCGTGCAGTCGTTCATCGATTTATCACGTCAAAACATTGAACAAGGTTTTAATATTACTTTGGAGCATTCGAAATATTATAAGTTTCACTTCTGCCATGTGTGAATTGCACACAGACAATTTTTTTTCTTTTCAACATAAAGTACAGTGCGACCAATCTTTCTGTGCACTGCGGGAGGGCGTTAGTGTCGCTTTAGTGTTGCCATAAAATCATTAATTCGACAAATTTACGGAAATCCCATAACAGTACGTATGAGGTGCGACAAGTCGCCCGCGGCTAGTACATAATCCCAATCTGAGACTCCCTGCGACTCATCGCATCACATGCACTCCCACCAAGACGCATTACTATATCGTCACTTTAATGTTTTCATTTTACATAATTATGACGTAGGTATACTTACTGATGGTAAAGAAGAACGGTCATTTGTGACCCAGACCCGACAGAAACGAGACATATCTCATTTTTTTTATAGAGTTAAATTATATATTTTTTTATATTCGAAATTAATGGCTAACACCAAAATATTGCGTTATGTTTTGGTGTTAGCCATTAAAGAAATATTAATTTAGCGAAAAAATAACATAAAAAATGAGATAAGTATGTTCCGTTTCTGTCGGGTCTGGGTTTTTTTTCTATGGGGCGTGACCGTTCTCTTTTAGTCTGTTCTTTAAATGGTTTTTAGCGGATCATAAACCGGTTGCACTTGATAACACTGACGTACCGGCAGATACTCGCTTGTATATTTGATTATATAGAGTGATCGGAGCCTGATGCTGTTCTTCAAAAAATGTCTTTACCTTCAGACTTCTATTCCGGGCTTTTGGCTTCGTTAATGTGCGAATAAATAATTACGGATAAAGAGATGGATTCTATAATAATTTTCGAAAAGATTTTTCTTAGGTATTATAATTAATTAGGTAGGTATTTTATATTTAAAGAACTGACAACATTAATTTGTAGTCAAATAATGACGTTCTAAGATGGCGACCGTAGTTCCACTTTTCGCCATTTCACAGATAAGTTGGTCGCACTATAATGTGACTCCCACGCGATGCCATCATCATCATCATCATGATCAACCCATTATACTACAGAGCACGGGTCTCCTCTCAGAGTGAGAAGGGTTTTGGCCATAGTCTACCACGCTGGCCAAGCGGATTGGCAGACTTCACACACCTTTCAGAACGTTATGGAGAACTCTCAGGCATGCAGGTTTCCTCACGATGTTTTCCTTCACCGTTAAAGCAAGTGATATTTAAATACTTAAAACGCACATAACTCCGAAAAGTTAGAGGTGCGTGCCCGGGATCGAACCCACGACCTCCGATTAGAAGTCGGTCGTCCTAACCACTAGGCTATCACAGCTTGCGATGCCACGCCACTAGACAGTCCGCCACACCCACCTGTGTTGCTGGGTGGGCAGAGCGTAATACAGCTGCCGGAACACGTCGTGCAGATCTTCTTTGGTGGAGTTCCTCACTTCGCACGGCTCCTGTTCCCGTGCGAAGATGAAATCCCTGTTCTTGTTCTGCTGAACTTTGTTATCGGGGAATTTCACCTGTTGAGGACACCGATATTTCGATACTTAAGATTCATCAAAAATTAGGACTCCCATAACTTATAATTAAGAGTATAAGCCAGGCTTTTGCACTTATACATATTTATCCATATCTTAAAAACTGCGAATCGCTTTCGATGAAACTGGCACTGTTCCCTAAGCTGAAGTAAATGTAAGCCAATCAAAAAAAAAAATGGTCACAATACGATTACAATATACGTTCGTAGCTGCATGAATTAAAATTCTTTATAGCTATCTGTCTCTTTGTCATTCAATCAAAATATTATATTATAATATGGTTTTACTATAGGTAGTTTATAATAATAAAAAAAAGTTAATAAAAAAAAAGCTGTGATAGCCTAGTGGTTAGGACAACCGACTTCTAATCGGAGGTCGTGGGTTCGATCCCGGGGCACGCACTTCTAACTTTTCGGAGTTATGTGCGTTTTAAGTATTTAAATATCACTTGCTTTAACGGTGAAGGAAAACATCGTGAGGAAACCTGCACGCCTGAGAGTTCTCCATAACGTTCTCAAAGGTGTGTGAAGTCTGCCAATCCGCTTGGCCAGCGTGGTAGACTATGGCCAAAACCCTTCTCACTCTGAGAGGAGACCCGTGCTCTGTAGTGAGCCGGTAATGGGTTGATCACGATGATGATGATGATGATAGGTAGTTTCTAATATTGTATGGTCAGTAGTTACTTGCAAGCTCTCCTGTAGACTCCTCAGGTCTGGCGAGATGTCGCCGCTCATGTCGTTCTCGCGCAAGTACGTCAACACGACATTACAGCAGTACGTACACACGCGCAGCCCGCCCGCACACCCGAATATGTGACCTGAAAACGGAATACTTTCCTCATTGACGACCTCCCTGGCGCAGTGGTGAGCGCTGTGGTCTTATCAGTGGGAGGTCCCGGGTTCGATTCCCGGCAGGGGCAATTTGGGATTTTATAATTTCTAAATTGTCTCTGGTCTGGTCTGGTGGGCGGCTTAAGCCGTGGCTGGTTACCACCCTACCGGCAAAGCCGTGCCGCCCAGCGATTTAGCGTTCCGGTACGATGCCGTGTAGAAACTTACCATCAGGTGAGATTGCAGTCAAGGGCTAACTTGTAGTTGAATTAAAAAAAAATAAAAAAAAGTAATTATTTTGGTAAAGTTTCTAGTTTCATTCGTTTATTCAGTTATAAAGTGAAACCGTTTCCAGTACAATTTCAGTCAATCAACAGAAATTTGTTTTGTTCACTTTTTTTAGTGATTCTCCACATGAGCAGCAGTTCGCAAAAGGGCAAATGAGTGCCCAATATCAAACAAGAAGCATAATCAATGATGTAAAAATAATGTGCAAAATGCTTGTGATATGCTTTGAATCATCTTTCCTTAAAAAATTTAATTTTTTTTCTGCATATAAACAGTTTAATTAAGGTAGAACATAACAAAATAGCTCACTTGAGTAGTGCAATAACTGGTATAAAAGTTTTGCTGAGCACTTTCATATGATAAGTGCAATAACTGGTATAAAAGTTTTGCTGAGCACTCTCATATTATGATAAGTGCAATAACTGGTATTAAAGTTTCGCTGATCACTCTCATATGATAAGTGCAATAACTGGTATTAAAGTTTTGCTGAGCACTTTCATATGATAAGTGCAATAACTGGTATAAAAGTTTTGCTGAGCACTCTCATATTATGATAAGTGCAATAACTGGTATTAAAGTTTCGCTGATCACTCTCATATGATAAGTGCAATAACTGGTATTAAAGTTTTGCTGAGCACTTTCATATGATAAGTGCAATAACTGGTATAAAAGTTTTGCTGAGCACTCTCATGTGATAAAAAAATATTGGGCGAGTTATTTAGGTACCTGGTACACGCTGACTGCAACATCGTGAACAAAATATCTGTCCACACACTCTGCAGTGGTGCCTGCGTCTTAGCGCGCTAAACCTGGCCGCACATTCATAGCACTCCCGTGATATGTCATCTGGCATCCAGTAGCGGGCCAACTCTGTGTCCGCATAGCGAGTGCCGCTCTGAAATTTATTTAATTAATACAATATAAATATAATTATATAAAACAAATATACATAAAACAAATATAAATATACAAATAAACAAAAATATACACAAATGTACAGTAATCCTACTTAATATTATAAATGTAAAAGTGTGGATGTTTGGATGTTTGGATGTTTGTTACTCAATCACGCCGCAACTACTGAACCGATTTGGCTGAAATTTTGAATGGATATAGATTATGCCCTAACTTAAAACAGGTTACTTTTTATCCTGGAAAAATGCACAGTTCCCACGGGATTTTGAAAAACCCGAAATCTATAGTTACAGCTATAGGTAGATTACTGTAGCGAACTTCCTTGATAGTAGGTATAAAGGTTGGAAAAAGGAGCTGGAACGGGAACCGGAAATCCACGATTCCCTCGGGATTTGTTTAAAACCGAATTTCACGCGGGCGAAGCCGCGGGCAGATCCTAGTTTAAATATAAAAATTTGAAGTGTCCATCTGTGATTTCAAAATAACTGTTTGTCCAGGGCTAATAATCATTGGAACGTCTGAACAGATTTTGAGTTTTGACAGGAGTTTCATAATTATGGAAATTAAGTAAAGTATCATATTTCTTAATCAATTCTCAAAAGGCTGCCAAAATGTAACTGAGATTGAGATCATTGAAGTGTTGATTGATAAGTAGATAATATTCTAGAGTAGATAAATTGTGAAAAGCTTAAGATTTATACCTCACATAATATATCAAGTAATAAAACATAATGAAGAAACACATGAAAACAATGTATTATAAACATGTCAAGTAATACCTCTTATAAAAAATTTGACAAAATAATTCAATGTTTAGTCTCTATATAATTTACTTTTACTTAATTATTCTTATTATGATATTTCTTTATTTCATTTCCCACTTCTTTATAACTAAACATTATCAATAAAATAAATCAAGTGGTTTATTGCTGACTTTTATTTTTATTTGACTTGGAAATTTTTATATTTATTGCAACTCTGACAAGTAGGTTTATCGGTTACAACGCGCGCGCGCTCAGAATAGGAACCTTTTGGAACTGTGAGCGATATTACCTAGAAATGCTATTCATTTCATCTAAGAAGACCATCTCCTTAGATGAAATGAATAGCATTTCTACCTATAAGAAATTAACACCTCTGATAAGCAAACTAATGCTACTCACCCCTGACCCCAAAGCGGCGAGGCCACTGATCCTTCTCAAAACATTAGGCAAACTGCGCCCTTCATATTCCACCACGTAACTCCCCGTTTCAGTTCTAGAATCATCAAAATCCTTGTCCTGATCATCGACAGACTCATCAGCTTTCTCATCACCACCCCTATCCTGGTTTTCACCAGGTTCATTTGGTGTAAAGATAGGAAACTTCCACAGTTTGTTCAAAAAAGTTGTTACGCCACTCTGGCTAGATTCCGACTCGAAACGAGGAAACTCTGTGAGTTGGGAGGTATCGTATTTCTCCATGATTGAGAGAATACAATGGTTTTGGCAAATAACTAGTAGAAATCATATGAAATTGTAAAATATTTTTGTTATTTGTTGTGGTGACTGGTGAATGGTGATCCTTGTGACTGTCACTGTCAGTTGTCACTGTCAAATTTTGATATCGATCGTTGTCAGTTTCTCACCATAGATAATTTTCTTCTATTAGGCCGGTTTGATAACGATGCGGATATGAATTGATGGTCCACCCGGACCATTCGTGCGAAGTACGTACATTGTATCAGAGTAGGATGTATATGGTAACCGCATGGTCGAAAGTACCGCTCTGGCCGTTGGTACTGGTGAAGTCAGATCAATAGGAAAAAAATAACGTAATAATTGTAGTTAATTTGAATTGTTTTTATGATTCGTGTGTTCTTGGACTTATTTATTTTATTATGTTGGTTCAATTCCATAAATCATAGACACGTCATAGACCTCAGATTAAGTATCAAGCTCTCTTTGTCTTCCTAGATGGCGTGTATTTAAAATGAATAAATACTTATTATATCTTTCGTTTTTGCTTATGTCAATATGCACTGTCAAAAAAAAGATCGCAATATAATTTCAGTGTCATCTTGAAAGACAGATTGACAAGAAATTTGTATTTTGCTAACCGTCTGGTGATAGGGTGGATGCTCCTAAAGCCGCCCAGCAAAAGTCGGCACTCAGTTCTATGTTTGTAAATATTAACATTTTGGGTGCCGCTTAGGCACACTGAGTATTTTATGTGTACATATAGCTTGCTCTAATGGGAAAATAGTTTTAGAATAAGGCAGCATTTTTTTGCATCCCTATCCCTCAATTATCGCTTAGAACGAGTGCAAGTGCGTAAATCGCTTAATTTCTTATAAAATTTCTGCTTTCCGAGCGTCGTTTGACAAGATATAAATTACGTATGAATAATATTTAAGACTTGTTGTTGCAATTTAATTTGTTATAATATTTGATGTCTTGTAATAGTAGTACACGATTATTTTACGTATTTAAAGAAAAAACAAGGGTGGTGGTGGACTAAGGAAAACCAGTAATATGAGGTACCTGGGGTCGGCAGGGGGTGCCACCTTTTAGAATTTGGCTTATTTCTAAGGTATCCTATTGTGAGGTATCCTGTTTATCCTATTGGATAAACTTGATGTTGTCTATACAAAAAAATTGTCTGATTGTTGAAAAAAATTCTATCCATTTCTTCAAAAGTTCTATTAATTTTGGAGAAGGGTATTTATTTGGCGGGAAAATAAAATAAAATGAAAAGGAGAAAAGAGTTCCTATAAATATTAAGAAAAACATTAATTTACGCGGACGAAGTCGCGGGTAAAATATAATTTTCTTTCAGACACGTGAGGGCCGACTTTGAGGACACAAATGCTGGAAAAAGGCACAAAGGTGCCGAGCTTAGGCAAATTAGTACTTATTTTTTAAATAAATTGAAAATTACTTCTTTATACAAAAAGCAAATACTATTAGTTGACTCAAAAAGTCAAAAGAATCAAGTATTAGAAGAAAAAATATTGTACTGAAATTACTTCGTTTGTCTACATGTCTACGAATTTTTAAACGTGACACAGACGTTAAACTGCCGACTTATAGAGCATCCACATAACTAAGTCAAATTACGTTATTTTGTAATTTTTTAAGTTCTAAGTGCTTTGTTGTGCGAAATTTTTTATCTGACAATCCCTTTATTAATTAGTCACGGTTTATGCAGCTTCGCTGTAAAAGTCGAATAGGTGTATTATGAGAGAATAACACGCGGTTAAGTTTCACTAATGCTCAAACGCGATATGATTCTATTAAAGACTACTTCTCAGACACGTTATAATTCATCATCATCATTATCAACGCCTTAACGGCCCACTACAGGGCACGAGTCTCGTCTCAGAATGAGAAAGGTTTATGCCAAAGTACACCATGCTGACCAAGTGTGGATTGGTAGCCTTTGAGAACATTATGCAGAGTCTCAGGCATGCAGGTTTTTCTTCACTGTTACAGCAAATGATGGCTATCACCGCTTTTTAATTAGTACACGTTATAGTTAGTACCTACAAATAGGCATATGGATATTTATTATACGGTAATCTTATATTTAAAAGCATTTAAGGTAGTGCAAATAAACTATAGAATATGTAAGTAACATAAAATAACATAAACAACAAATAAAAATGTGAAAGCTAGTGCTATTTTGTAATTTACTTAGTAATTATTATACTACTGTTAATAATTGATATCGATTTTAAAATTATCTTAAGGGGGTCGTTAATACTTGCCGTTTACCCTACGAGAAATTGACAGTCAACTGGACGTAGCTTAGTAGAAATGACCCAACCCATAAAAAGTTATTCTGAGTAATCGAGGTTTGAAGTTTGGATGGTAATTGCTGCAATGATATTGTCTTTGGAATAGTTGAAAATATTGTCAAATATGGGCAAAAATACTAATATTTTTATTGTACTTCAAAGACTGACGTATCTTACGGTTATCGGGGAAAATTTGGGTTTGAGTCGTTTCTGCTAAATTGGTTTTAACACTACGGGGTATTTTTCTTAATGCTCAGAAAGGAACTAAAAACAAAACTTTCTAAACAAATTGATATTTTTAAATAAAAATGATTTATTTCGGAATGTTTAGGCCCTTAGGGGGAAGCGAGCGCAGAAACTCTGCCAGCGGAGCTAGAGCCCAAGGGCTTGAAAAAAATCGGGGCGAACATCGTCTTAAGGGCGTCTCCTGTGAGTCTCGAAACTCGGCTTACGTGACGTTGGAATGCTAGTTTTGCAATAGACTAATCCATACGTCCCCGTAACAGAGGAAGGGATTCACGTCAAAGTATGGCGGGCAGCTTTCTCAAGGTAATTCTTTGAAAACTGCTTAAAGTGTAGGGCTAGAACAGGGAGATCAAGATCTAGGAGATCAATATTGCACACAAACCACGGGGCACCCATTGCCGTGTGCAGAAACTTATTCTGCAGTGTTTGCAAAACTACCTAGTCTGCTTTAATCGAGAAGGGAGGGATATGTGCAAATCTATGCATGTGCAGGACATTATTGAGCGAATACAGGTTCTTTGCTCGATCACAATGCACAACTTGAGCACAAATGCTGCCTTTTGGGGCTTTACGTCTTTGAGCGGCAAAGTTCATCTTATCGTCTAAGTTCACACCTA
Source organism: Melanargia galathea (assembly GCA_920104075.1). Taxonomy (NCBI): domain Eukaryota; kingdom Metazoa; phylum Arthropoda; class Insecta; order Lepidoptera; family Nymphalidae; genus Melanargia; species Melanargia galathea. The sequence continues at coordinate 2,431,422 of OV049872.1, read as the reverse complement.
GATATTTGGCTTTGTCTTGCCAGGGGAAAAGAACGCCGTATAGAAATTATTCGGCACGGCACGTTTGCCGGAGTACTTGCTACCACGCTTTCCTGTAAAAAGCACAGTTCCGTTTTTTCACCGTTGACCTCTATCCTCCAGCGGCGGAACCAGTCGCCTAGACCCTAGATGACTAGCCGTAACTTGGAGTCGAGATCGAATGACCGAGAATTGGGTATGGGTCGTATATGTCATCTTATCGTCCGCAAACTAGGCTAACATAACATCTGGGGTGCAATGTATGTCGCTGGTAAATAGCGCATACAAGAGAGGAAACAGCACTGCCGGGGGACTCAAGCACCAAGTGGTCTCGGAGATGATAAGATGCCGTCCAGGCTATGGGTGTTGCCAAGCGGGAGCAGATAGGGACATCTGCCCCCCCTAGAGATTTGATAAAATTATGAATTTTATCAAATCTGTAGGGGGGCAGATGTTTATCTGCTTCCGCTTGGCACTTGCTACATGAGGCAGTTGATTATTATAACAATAAGTTTTGATTTTTTTATCTCTTTTGTGAGAATTGTTTTATCTCTGGTAACATTACGAAACGTCAGATTTCCACCGAATTAAAAATCAGAGTATAGCCAAATGCAAACAAAGTCCTATATTCACTCACTTGACTTATAATTAATAACTATTTTCACGTCTTCCAAATAAAAGCAGTGATAGCCTAGTGGTTAGGGCAACCGACTTCTAATCGGAGGTCGTGGGTTCGATCCCGGGGCACGCACCTCTTAACTTTTCGGAGTTATGTGCGTTTTAACAGTATTTAAATATCACTTGCTTTAACGGTGAAGGACAACATCGTGAGGAAACCTGCATACCTGAGAGTTCTCTCCATAACGTTCTCAAAGGTGTATGAAGTCTTCCAATCCGCTTGGCCAGCGTGGTAGACTATGGCCAAAACCCTTCTCACTCTGAGAGGAGACCCATGCTCTGTAGTGAGCCGGTAATGGGTTGATCATGATGATGATGGTGATGATGATTTTCACGTCAATTCAAGAACTTGTAATACTTGCTTTACACCTTCATAACCTCTCGACTGGACCTAAAATTCATTTTTCTTTCCATCCTCCGTATATATTATTTATCTAGTCCCCCCCCCTTTGCCCATCAGCTGGTGACGCTCTTGGTCCAGGCGGTAACGGAAGGTATGATTTATAAGAAATTCTCGTAGCAAACATACGAGTTTACTAGGCACGCCCAAACGCCCAACGCACACATAATTTCATACATAACATAAAAAACCATGATAACATTGTAGGATCAGGGATCTTTTTTTCTGAGTGAAAGAAACAACCTTTAGGATCTCTTTGAATAGGTGTATGCGAAACGCTCTCGAAAACGAAGATAGGTGATAGTACTGATAAGTACTGATCTTCTTCTTCGTTTCACTCTTAACAGAGCGGTCGTGGTCATCCAGAAGTGACGTCTTTAAGGGCAGATTTATGCGCCACACGAGTGTTCGCCACTTCTCCCTGCTGGCCGACAGCCTGGTGCAATCGTGCAAGGAACCGCCCACAGCTGATTTGATTTGGTCGGTCCATCGCATAGGCGACCTTCCTCGCCCTCTGGTGCCCTCTATTTTGCCCTGTACGGCAAGTCGCTCTATGGAGTCATTCTCACGTTGGGAGACGTGTCCAAAGATTACTGATAAGATATTATAAAAAAAATGTGAAAAAAGTCGTTTTTACAAAAAATGCATTTTTTGTGCAATTCCCGTTTTTGGGGAATAAAAAAAATATTGCCTGTATTTTTTTAAAGTTAAAAGTAATCCAAATAAAATCAGCTGACGCTGGAGGACAGCGAACTTTGCGTTACCTTGACCTCGCGCAGTCACGTTGTTGCGCGTGATACCTACGCTATAAGGTTATTGCGGTTATACTGGATTGTGTTTAGGTAGTCTAATAATAGCGACAAGTTTTCGGAAGCGGTCTCCTTATACCCTGTATAACTCATTTTTACCATTTTGTGGATTGGGTCCTTTCTGCTAAACTACGTCCACGGTTGAACTACGTCAGACTCTAGGAAAAAGTGGTTATTTTTGTTTAAAGTAGGACAACTGATAGTAGCAGACTTCTCTTTCTTTCTTATGCTTAAAATCGGTACGAGTGAGTGAGTCAAAGAGATGTTTGATTTCGTCTAAAATATCTCGTTTCCATAGTTACTTGTTCCTAGTCATAGACGCATTATTTTGACAAGGTGTTGACAAATTACACGTTGACATCAGACTTATTCTAAGATATTCTAAGATAATGTAAACTCTAAATAGATGTCAAGTTTACTTTTGTCAGTGGTCACAAGTTTTTTAATGACACGTGACGATGACACGTGACGTGCTAGTGATGTAACTATCGATATTTTGACTGTGAGGATCTATAGGGACACAATATGCGTGTTTAAATATGTGCACCATACTCTAATATTACATTATGCGAAAGTGTGTCTTTCTGTCTTTTACCTTTTCAGGGCCCATCCGATTTGGACGAAATTTTGTACACAGACAGCTTGCATCCCGGGAACCGATATCTAAGGCTACTTTTGTCTTGCAGTATCAAAGTGTTCCCACAAGATTAATAAAATAAAAACCTAAGCTCACGTGAATGAAGTCTCGGGCATCATCTTGTTAGGAAATACAAGAATAACATGTTTCATATAGTATATTTTTAACCGACTTCAAAAACGGAGGTTGTATGTATGTATATATGTATGTATATAAGTATGTTCGTGATTATCTCCGCAACTAATGAACCGATTTTGATGATTTTTTCACTATCATAATCTACATACTTTCAGAAAGGTTTTAGTGTACACATCGAAAAATATACATATATATATATATATATATATATATATATATATATATATATATATATATATATATATAAATATATAATATATGTCGGAGCGAAGACGTTTTCAGCCTCAATTGGCAGTGTCAAGAAAGACAAGATTAAATAATTCGTCTCAGTCAAACTACTCAAATCATGAATTAAACATCACTTTGTCAACCAAGTTGTAAATACCCTCAACAACTCTGTAAATTAACGGCAGCGCCGCCTTGTAGTGTAAACAATCAAGCATGACGTAATTACGTCATTCCCCCACCAACCTTTTATTATAAAAGGAAGGGCACAAGCGTGCAGCGACACATTCCGATTCGGGCTCTCGCCGAATACACTTCCTTCATAAGATGTGCCATGTCCTAGTTTGTTGTACGACGTAGGTCGTGTAGACTAGATTGGTTGGCGATGGCTCGGTTATAAGGGGTGGTGGAGATCGATAGGTAGGTTAGGGTAGTTCCTTAGTGCCTCAGTTCAACAAGAGGCTTCCCAAATAGTCCGGTACCCTTGTTATACCTACAGAAAGGTATTCCAATCTACCCTCATGAATAACAATGACTTCCAGTGACGTCTCTGGCTTCTCCTACCGTCACTAGTTTAATTACTGTCACCATGAAGTCATCGTAATAATCAAGGGAATAACGTCAGCAATGCTGACGTCATCATCTTTTAAAACTCTTTGGAGCCACGCGCTCCGTCATCAGAAGTGGGATCGAGCACCGTTCCATCAGCTCGATCTCCAGATATGCCCCAGTAAAACAACGTTGGCACCAAACCTCAAAATGAAGTGCCTATTAATCTATGGGTGAGGTTCCGCCCCAGATTTTCATCTTCAAAACCTTGTGCATAGCACTACTCCATTGTCCAAATCCACGAGTTTATTCAGGAGTTTATCCACGAGTTTATCCACGAAACCCTCCGAGACCCTATGGAAACCATAGCACTACTCATTCTTCCAAACCCACGAATAAATACACGAGTTTATCTAAGAGTTTATCCACGAGTTCATCTAAGAGACTCTCCGAGACCATATGAAACCATAGCACTACTCCTTCCTCCAAACCCACGAGTAAATACACGAGAATCCACAAATTTATCTACGAGACCCTCCGAGATTATTTGCACGACTCCTTCCTCCAAACCCACGAGTTTATCCACGAGTTTATTTACGAAAACCTACGAGAATCTCCGAGAACTTACGAGAACCTACGATAATCTCCGAGAACTTCCGAGAAAACATTACTTTGACTGACTTTATGACTGTAACTTTACGAGAATTTTCGACAATCTCCGAGAACCTTCGAGAAAACATTACTTTGACTTTGACTTTATGATTGTGACTACGAGAATCTTCGAGACTCTCCGAGAACCTACGAAAATCTCCGAGAACCTACGAGAATCTCCGAGAACCGTCGAAAAATCATTACTTTGACTTTATGACTGACTTTACGAGAATCTTCGAGAACCTACGAGAACCTCCGAGAACCTTCGAGAAAACATTACTTTGACTGACTTTATGACTGTAACTTAACGAGAATTTTCGACAATCTCCGAGATTCTTCGAGAAAACATTACTTTGACTTTGACTTTATGATTGTGACTATACGAGAATCTTCGAGACTCTCCGAGAACCTACGAGAAATCTACGAGAAATCTACGAGAAATCTACGAGAAATCTACGAGAAATCTACGAGAAATCTACGAGAAATCTACGAGAAATCTACGAGAAATCTACGAGAAATCCACGAGAAATCCACGAGATCTACGTGTTAACGTAGGTTAACACGTAGACCTCACAATTGTCCACGAGACATTACTAAATCCTTAAAGACCAAAACATGAAAGATGTGCTGGTCCATTAGAAACATGACTGAGCATCATTAGATGCTTACAGATGCCAAGCTCAAAGAAATTTCTTTGTTTCAGAATTAACATCAAATCCTCAGGCTGGTGCAGAGCGCGCACCGCCTATCAGAATGGCCGTGTCGGAGCGAAGACGTTTTCAGCCTCAATTGGCAGTGTCAAGAAAGACAAGATTAAATAATTCGTCTCAGTCAAACTACTCAAATCATGAATTAAACATCACTTTGTCAACCAAGTTGTAAATACCCTCAACAACTCTGTAAATTAACGGCAGCGCCGCCTTGTAGTGTAAACAATCAAGCATGACGTAATTACGTCATTCCCCCACCAACCTTTTATTATAAAAGGAAGGGCACAAGCGTGCAGCGACACATTCCGATTCGGGCTCTCGCCGAATACACTTCCTTCATAAGATGTGCCATGTCCTAGTTTGTTGTACGACGTAGGTCGTGTAGACTAGATTGGTTGGCGATGGCTCGGTTATAAGGGGTGGTGGAGATCGATAGGTAGGTTAGGGTAGTTCCTTAGTGCCTCAGTTCAACAAGAGGCTTCCCAAATAGTCCGGTACCCTTGTTATACCTACAGAAAGGTATTCCAATCTACCCTCATGAATAACAATGACTTCCAGTGACGTCTCTGGCTTCTCCTACCGTCACTAGTTTAATTACTGTCACCATACAGTTATCATAATAATCAAGAGAATGACGTCAGCAATGCAAGTTATATATATATATATATATATATATATATATATATATATATATATATATATATATATATAACATAAACACAAAATATACATATCCTTCTAGAACCTTTGTTGTGCCTTCTAGAACCGCGGTGCACCAGTCAAAAATATTAGTGACATGTGGGTACATTTATGCGTGTAACTTCGCACATAAGAATGGTAACTAGGTGTGTTATACATATACTAACACCTTCCTGAAAGTACTATGTAGATTAGTAGATTACAATAGTGAATTGTTTTGTCTCGAAATACAAAATATTAAACCTATTTATATTAATAGGTAGTAATATTATAATTCGTGCAATTTGCACATTGCACACGTTGCACATTGCACGAAGAACCGATGGACGTTGGGGTCCCAAGGTGCTTGAATGGTGACCTCGCACCAGCAAACGAAGCGTAGGTAGACCCCCCACTCGATGGACAGACGATCTCAAGCGAGTCGCTGGTAGCCGCTGGAATCAGACGGCACAAGATCGTGTGCTGTGGCGATCCTTGCATGAGACCTATGTCCAGCAGTGGACGTCCATTGGTTGAAACGAACGAACGAATATTATACACTTACTAAATTTCTTTGAACATTAATGTTTATACGTCACTCCGTTAATGTGTGAATGGAAACTTCATTGGCGGAATTTTCTTCTGCATTACAGACATCCATTGGTAACGGTTCTCTTGCCTTAAATTAAAAAAATCAGACCTGGTAGAACATTTTTCACGTTTTTCATACACTAATAACAGCTTTTAGGGTAAAACTTTTAAAACGTGCCGCCTTGATATGGGTTATGGGATGGGGGGAGGGAGAGGGTAAATCATCCAGTGTTGAGGTTAGAATTGATTTTCGTTGTTTTCTTGAAAACGATGAATTACCTTATTATAAGAGTTAGCATTATACTCGTGGACCAAACATCTATCACTAATGACTATTTTATCTCTGAATTCGTGCCAAAGACTATTAAGTCCAACCCTAGTATTTGCATGTATTTTGCACCTTCACACAACACTAGCATGAAATTATGGTATTATTACAAATATCTGATATTATTATAATTACCAATGTGTCTATATGCGGCAAAAATAATAGCGTTTGCTTTTAAGCGCCTCCATTTTAAATTGTTTTTGGGCACAAATCAATTAAGTGTGAAGTGTTTTGAACAAATATGACTGTGTTTCTGCGATGTCCAATATTGCGGTCTTATTCTTTGTGCCCATTCATTTCTTATTTTTGGGTTCTTTGGAAATCTGTAACAAATAAAAATTTAGCGATCTTGATACAACAATCTAGCACGCGGAAATACACGTAAGTATTCATTGTGTGTAGTGGCTACGGAATCTAATGTTCAAAAAATTAAAAAAAAAACCCCGACACCATTTTTTGATCGCGGCCATCTTGGATTTGCATGGTGTTATTCTACTAGTCAAGCCCTTTCATTTGATACCCATATTAACGGATTTGTGAAAAATAAATAATCTACCATTTTGTAGCGGCGGCCATCTTGCATCGATTTTCATCAAAATAGCTGACAACACTTTCGACTAATTCACCTTTCAAACAAAAAAAACCGCGTTCAAATCGGTTCACCCGTTTTTTCACAACACCTTGACTTTGGCACAAGTTTCGCACCTATTAACGTAATCTTTTACATTTCGCAGCAAATTGGGCCAGTAATAATTCTGTTTAATTTTGAAGAGTGTTTTCCGAACACCAAAATGCCCTGAGGTGGTTGAGTCATGACATTCCCTTAATATTTCTGTCCTTAGGCTTTCAGGTACAAATATTTTCCAACGACTGGATGCTGGAAACTGCCTTAATGGTACTGATTTTAAAAGTAAGCCGTTTTCGACTCTCCAGCCTTGATCCTGATCACACCCTGACAATATACCTTTGACTTTGTTTTTGTACCAGATGTCTTTATGTTTTTCTGAAATTTTGATACTATTAACTTCTAATGAGCGAGATAAAGCATCTGGAACTACATTACATGATCCTGGCCTATGTACCACATCAAAATCAAATTGTTGGAGTTTCATTGCCCATCGAGCTAAGCGACCATGTGGGTCCTTCATTTTGTGTAACCACTGTAACGCGCTATGATCTGTTACAACTGTAAAGTGTACCCCGTCAATGTATGGCCGAAACTTTTCTATCGCAAACACAACACTTAAAAGTTCTCTTTCAGATGTCGAATACTTGACTTCATGGTTACTTAGCTTACGACTCAAATATGCAATTGCCTGATCACCGTTATCCGATTTCTGACATAGCACCGCTCCTATACCATTCTTAGATGCATCACAATGTATAAAAAAAGGTTTTGAATAATCTGGACGTGTAATGACTGGAGCAGTGGTCAACAGGGTTTTTAATTGTAAGAACGCCTTGTCTGCTTCCTCTGTCCACTTAAATTTTGAAGTACCTTTTGTTTTAGTTAACTGGTGTAACGGAGCTGCGATTTCAGAGAAGTCCTTTACAAATCTACGATACCAACTGGCTAAACCGATGAATCTTTTAAGTTCTCTAATATTTTTCGGCTTTGCAAAGTTTAGGATAGCGCAAACTTTCTCAGGGTCAGTTCTTAATCCCTCTCTATCGATAATATATCCTAAGTACCGCAACGAGGATCTAGCAAACTGACATTTCTCCATATTTATGGTCAAGTTCGCCTTTTTAAGAACATCTGTGACCCAACGTAGTAAGTTTAAATGTTCTTCAAAGGTTGACGAACACACAACTATATCATCTAGGTATGCCCATACATTTTCGTGCTTCGATTGAAACAGTGTATCCATAAGTCTTTGCTGCGACTGCGAGGCATTCACCAAGCCAAATGGCATGACCTTAAATTGGAACAATCCTCTGCCTGGTACTGCAAATGCTGTTTTCTGTTTACTGGAATCATCTAACGGTAACTGCCAAAAAGCAGCCTTCAGATCTATCGTGCTCAAATACCTAGCATTGCGCAGATTGTCCAAAATGGAAGATACACGAGGCAAAGGATATGTGTCTCTCTTGGTGACCTTATTGAGTTGTCTGCTATCCAAGCATAGCCTATTGCTGCCGTTTGCTTTCTTCACTATGAGAACAGGTGAACACCATGAGCTGAAAGAAGGTTCTACGACATCCTTTTCCAGCATATCATCTAATTCCTTCTCGATTTGTTGTCTTATGACTGGCGAGAAATTATATGGCTTTTGATATATTGCCCTACTGTCACCGGTGTCAATATTATGCTTAATTAGATGTGTTCTACCTAGTCCTACACCAATAGTGAGCTTCATCTCATCAATCACCCTAAGAAGTTCCTCTTGCTGAATTTCATCTAGATCGTTTTGTGATACTAGTGTATTGCCAGTATTCAGATTAATAGCATTTACTTCACCTTCTTTGAGCATAATATCACTTTTAAATTGGAAAGTAATGCCAAATTGATCAAAAAAGTCCTTTCCTAATAATATGCTCTGTACTAAACCTGGCATTACAAGCATTGACATAACATGAGACTGACCATCAAAGTTAATCGGAACATCAAACAAATCCGATATTGTGTGACTTGTACCATCCGCCGTTGAAATATAGCTATTATCAGTACTTTTGTATGACCTTAATCCTAACATTCTTAAAGTGTCTGCAAACTTCGGGTTAATTACCGTTGTGTTTGCACCAGAGTCTAATAGGCCCATGCATTTAAACTCTAAAATACTCAACATCACGTATGACCTGTTGTCGTTTTCTTTAGATATAGTGAGATTACTTATCTCATTATAGCCGAACATCTTACTTACTACGCCTAACCAGTCCTGCCATTCTCTACTATTTCTATTTAAGGGAAAGCTTACTTGGCAGGTTTGTTGCTCTCCCTGACCTCGTTTCCCTTGCAAGAGCACTCTTTTGATGTTATTCCAAAGCGTCCACATCTATAACAAAATAGGCGTTGTTTTGGAATTGTGCATGACCGAAATAGGTGGCCCCATTCTCTACAGTTCCAACAACGTTTCTTTTCTCCCTGCACCGTGCTGCTTTTAACTGACATAACATGATTATCCAACACCTGTATTTCCTTTACCTCTTCCGTTTTATATGCTAAGTCCGGTTCTAATGTGTCTTTACTTGATTTTGGTTCCTGAAATTTTTCGCAACTTATTTTTGTTCTTTCTATTATCCTTAGGACATTTACTAAGTCCGCCATCGAGGAAAACTGGTCCCTGCACACAGCTCTTTGGAAGTAAGGCTGGAGATTTTTTAAAATAATCGTGATTTTCTTTTGTTCTGAAATCCTTTCTGGCAACCTGTTAAACATGTTTTGCATTATTGACATGTATATTATAGCGGATTCATTTCTGCCTTGTGTTCTAGATCTAATTTCATCCAATAATTCTTCTTGATAACATGGGGGCTCGAATGTTCGTTTCAGTAGCAAAGTCAGTTCTTCCCAACTTACAATGTTCTCCCTGTTTGCTCTATACCAGATTAACGCGTCTCCTTCAAAGAAGTCAATTGCGTATTGCCACAAATCCCTATCCGAAGCATTTCTAGCATATTTAAGCTCATTTACTCTTTCAATAAACGCATTTACACTTATTATCTTATTATTTCCGGAAAATTTGACTCCCCACTGACTAATAGGGACTAGTTTACGTTTATGTGTATGGTCATCCTCTTCAATAATAGTTGATGAGCGAGTAAGTTTACGAGCCTTAACGTTTCTATCGAGTAATTTCGGAGTTTCAAGCTTCTCTTCAAAGTTTACCGATCTATTAGCATCATCATCATCCTGTCTACAAAAGTTTCTTGATTGTTGACCAGATTGTGCCTCTTTCTCTAACTTCTTTATAATTGTTTCCCCGATTGGACCTAAAGTCTCCTGTAAAATTTGCTTATCCTCTAAAGTAAGATTTTCTTCTTCGACTCTGTCATCCTGTTCTTCCAACTGTGCTAATAGATTATCAACCCTAATTCTATAACTTTCTCTTCGTTCTGTGTCTATATCTGAATCCGGTACTATAAAGTCTATTCTACTTTTTACATGGTACAATCTAGAAACTAACCGCCTAAATGAACTCTTATCCGGCTTCTCTGAAATTTCCGAAATATAACTTGCCAAAATATCAATCTTAGACTTACAGACGTCTAACTCTTCCGCAGGATTCTCAAAACTTTGTTTTGGGGCCTTAATCTGGTAAGAGTAGGTACCTTTATCTTCTGAAAGCATTAGCTCCTTTAACAACTTTTTCATAAGCGGTACAATACACTTAATATATACCCCACGAGTCGCAAGTTCGAATTCCAGCTCATCTTTTAATAGAAAGTTTACATCCATTTTAGTAAGGTAATTTTAACAAGGTGCACGCCAAGAAAGATCTAAGATACGTAACTTTGCTTAATATTATTTATGTGTATATATCCAATCCAATGGTGTTAGTAACTTGATTAAAAAATTCAAAGCAACCCACAAAATACATTAAAATAATTCTAACGGTTCATTAAATATCAATTCATAAAAATTCGCATTCAAAAATAATAAGTAAAATATATAATAAGTAACAATAATAAATTCAAAGCAATCCACAAAATACATTAAAATGATTAAAAAAATTTCATTCCTAAAAATTCACATTCAAAAATAATAAGTAATATTAAAGTAACAACAATAAGCTTATAATTAAATAATTATTCATCAACATAAAAAAAAAAAATCACGAATTAATATGAAGCTGTTGATGGCTAATTATATTATTAAAACTCAAAATCAATAGTTAAAAATCCATTAATAATCAAATATATCCAATAAATACATTCATCATGTTTATATTTAACTCAATCACGGTTTTAAAGTATGAGGGTAGGTATCATGCTATACATACCTACTTATTATTTACACTTTTAGTATCAATTACCTACTTAAGTTTTAATTTCGATGACCAAGTGACCAATCAACAAAATTACAATAATTCTAACTAAATAATAATATATAGTCTGATTTCAATTTGCCTATAGGTATATAATAGGTACTTATATTAAAAGTATATCAATAGTATGTATATAGTTCTTGTGACTCGTTCTGTAGATACGAGTAGGTAAATATTATGACCCTTTAACAGTTTTGTAGAATGACGCAAACTAATGTCCTGTGTGGATTAACTATCATTCACCATATAAGTGGGTAGGTAACTTTGATTCACTGTAAATCTATCACAATTAGGTATTATGCATTATTTCACGTTGGCGCCATTTGTTAGGTCTTCAAGTTCGTAATCACTAAAGAATTAATTGATATACACAGATCAAGTTCATAACACAATTCATTTATTCATGCTTCACATGCAGTTGAGCGCCAGGAGGGTTTTCGTGGAAGGTGGTAGAACGGGCACCCTGCCACACCAAAGAATGCTAGCCTCGGACAATCTCAGGGTCGACTTTCACATTAGTAGTTGCCTTTTTAGTCCCGTGGCAGAAAGGGCATGACGTTAGGCTATCAACAAATAAAATAAAGCATTGTAATGACCTACGCATAGTACCTAAGAAATAGGAGCCGAATAGTGCATTTATTAGCCTAGCACTTACCCCTTCCGCACGTCCGACACATATGAATCGCAATTTAGGCAGTAAACACAAAAATAAATATGGATATTTTTAAATTAAACACAACATGACAACAACAGACAGACAGACACACACACATACACACACACACACACACAACACACACACAGACACATCAAACTTATAACACCCCGTCGTTTTAGCGTCGGGGGTTAAAAATTTTATCGCACGTAATCGATATGCAATTTTAGTACATCACTATGCTAAAAAACATAACCTTTATTAGTCAACAGAAAATATTTAAAAAATAGGCAAAAATCGGTGTAGAATTGAACACGTTGATGATTTCCAAAAACTACAAATAACGTTACATAATTTTAGATTATATTTACATACAAAACTATCAAAACTCACCGATGAAATGATAATGTTCCTTTAAAATTTTCTTTTCGGCCCCTATAGGAATTACATTCTTTCACAGCACAGGACATTATAATAAAACTACGGAAAATTTATCAAAAATAACTTAAGATCAAACATTTATAAATTCTTGGAAGAAGAACACCAAAATAATATTTATCAGCCTCGTAATGTATGTTTTTGGAAAATTATGATGCGACTAAATTCAATTGTCAATTGACATAAAACATGCAAAAACAATATCTAAACAATCCATAAAGTAATGATGGTTTATGAGACATACCTATTTAATTTGGTAGGATTAAATTTATTAAAATTTAACAAATAAGTCCATTTGACAATCAATTTAGTGACATGCTTAGAAATAATAAAAAGCAAGTGCGATTCGGTGTTTCATTTACACCTAGACAGGAGTCATTTAGGTTAGGTGAGTACAATAACTGTACCTCAAGTTAATTTTTAGCTTCAGATCTCTTAGTTAATAGATCAATGGACTTATTATTATCTCTATGGACCATCCATAGAGATAATAATAATAAGTAGAGTAGGCATACCTACCTTAAAAACGTGCCAAAAATACACTCACACACGCACAATCCTGTACATTAAAATGGCGCGTGTTCATTGTGATGTCTCAAGTTGTGCGTGTGTGAGTGTTCATGTATACATTTTAGGGAGGCCATCTTAAGGGAAGTTGCAATAAAATTTCTGCCACGATCTGTTTTATTGTTATGTTTAAAAATGTAGTGTTGTCTCTTACACACTTATGAAAATTTTGATAAGCTTGAGCTATTTTCCGATCCACTATTTTCTATAGGACATTATGCCAAGTCCTCTTCTATAGGTTCATGGGACCATCAGACATTTGCCTTTTGACTTTGACGTTTCAATCGAAATCGAAAAATAGAGAATACACATGAATTAAGTTATTTCATAATTTCTATAGCAGGGGGGTGACACTGTAGTTCCCTTGGACTTCGCAAAGCGCTAGTATCGCAACCACAGAACCACTTTTCTAAGGTCATATCCAAGAAGGTTATATCCTCTATGTAGACACTGGAGACTGCGCCTGAAACATTTTAATAAAGGTAAAGTCATTCAGTTGGGCTATTTTTCCTCTCTAGTTTTTCTATATCTCACACACTTTATTTAAGTAGTCTGTTGAGAACGAGACAAAGCCTGTTCAAGACCATATTTCTTTGCTTCAACATTTTGTTTGGATTGTTCCTGGTCTGTGGTGCTTAGGTTCTATGTTTCTTGGTCATATCATTAAAGTGTTCTGACTTCTGTGGTAATTATTGTTTTTTTCAAAATGGCGTCTTCGTTGTTGTTGTGTTTCGAAAAAAATAAAAATAATTATTGATTTCTTGCAATTTTCTAAACTTTAAATACGTCGAGTCGAGCTTCTGTTCCTCTGTTTGTGTTTTATACTGTAGTGCTATTTATATTTGGCACGTTGACTCTTTTTTTGTTTCATTGAAACAAGACTCGTACCTATGTTGTGTTTTTTGAAATATCTGACGACAAAGGAAACAAGGAGAAATGTGGCTGCTCGCCAGTACAAAACAACATTAAGTTGTTTCGATTTCCTAAACCTGCTGGAATTTTGCGCGGTACGTATAACCAACCTAACCTAACTAGATTTATACTATACGTAAAATTCATTCTCCATAAATTAATTATCCATAAACAGACACAAGCACACCTTTTGATATTTATAGTGATACCAACAGGTGTGCTTAAGTTGGCTACTATTTATTACCTATAGGGTAATAAAAATACTACTATTCATATATGGTATATATTTCTAATAATTAGTACCAATTAATTAACTTTTATTAGTACCAATTAATTATTTTTAAATTTATTTGCTTCTTTTCAGATGTGAACTATGTGATATTCAGATGTGAAGATGAATTAAACAGACAGGTTTTACTGATTCACCCCCGTGCCTCGAAGAGGATGTTAAGCAGGCTGTCCTGTTTATTATTACTATTACTATCATCATAATAGTCGCTAAAGTCCACCAACCTGCATTGGAGCAGCGTGGTGGGTCTAAGCTCTAAATCCCTCTCTCCTATGAGAGAGGAGGCCTGTGCCCAACTGTGGGATGTTAAAAGGTTGTAGTGTTGGTGGTAAAAAATTATTTGTTCCATGTTTAGTAACTTTTGTCGTTCTTCTTGTGAACACATCTTTAATTATGACTATTCATATTAGTGATCTTTTATATTTCTGGAAAAAAATTTATTGATATTATCTTACTTTCAGCCAAAGATTAAAAGAGTGATCACAATTATGCTATTATAGTTTGATAAATAATTGATGGTAGGTTTAAACAATATCTGACTGGTGGTTTCTGATTGTAAACAAAATTTTTGTACATGATGCCTTAATATATTGCCCAGTTGTGAATAATCTAGGCGCACGAAGTGCGCCAGGCCAAGTTCCTCCGGCCTTGTCGCATGAGTGTGTTATTTACACGATCCATTTCGAGCTGTTTTGACCCCCCTCATAACTCTGGTTCGCGGGATAGTAATCCTACGAAATTTGAAATATAAGTTAAACTCGTGGATGTGATAATAAATTGAAAGTTTCAAATTTTCAAGTTGAACCGTTTCTGAGATACAGAGGTTTGAAAATCACATAAAACAAGACCTACTCACTGACTGATCAAAATTATGACGCACTTCCCGTGTATGTGGAATGTTGAAATTTGGTAAGAAGATGAGTCTTAGTGTGTATATGAAGGAAAAAATCGAAAAATGTCCAAAAGTTGCATCAGACACTGACCAATTCAAAGATATATAAAAATCTGTCTGTTCCCACATCACACAAAAAATACTGAACAAATTTTCATTTTGTTTTAATAAATGTATTTTACTTTATTCGAAGCTATATATGGTTCTTGTTTCATCGAAATCGGTGCACTATTTAGGGAGATGTGACTTTTTAAGATTTCTAGCAAGGGGTCAATATTACTGGTCTTGAGTTCTAATAAAAAGTAAAGTGTAGGTAAATAATAAAACGCCAAGAGGTATATTTTTTTATCGAAGTCGC
Organism: Melanargia galathea; assembly: GCA_920104075.1. Lineage (NCBI taxonomy): Eukaryota > Metazoa > Arthropoda > Insecta > Lepidoptera > Nymphalidae > Melanargia > Melanargia galathea. The sequence goes on along the minus strand of OV049872.1, from coordinate 2,415,911 downwards.
GGGCGCGACTTCGTCGGCGTGGACTACACAAATTTCAAACCCCTATATTACCCCCTAAGGGGTTGAATTTTCAAAAATCCTTTCTTTGCGGATGTCGTACGCCACATTAATAGCTATCTGTGTGCCTAAGCCCGTTCCTTCCAGTAGTTTGAGATTCGTCTTTGCCAATAAAACCAGAAGCGCGATTTTCTTAATAATTTTGATAAGCAACCTTGACCCAAGTCAGGAAATGGATGGGTGGCCGACTTTGGAGGTTTGGAGGAGACTTTGGTGTCCTGTTGATTCCGGCTACTAGGTATCACTAATATCTAATACTAATTATTAAACTTAATGAGAGTCAAATACTCAAAATCTTCTCTTAGTTAAGCCGTATGGTTCTAAGTTCTGAAACTGACCACTGAGTGGAAATACTCTGGAGTGGAGTTTCTGTTATCTGTGATTTTGACAGACAGACGAACAAAATAAAAATTCACCCAATTAGAACAGAGAAAGCGACTTTGTTTTATACTATGTATTGAAGATTAAACCACATCTAATCAGACCGTAAAATGTGATAGGGTTCTATTCCTAATTATACTGAAGCGTAAGAGAGAAAAAAGACTTCATTATACTTATTGCATTAACTTTGAAATACTTAGAAAAAAGGAGTGAGATCCAAACAAAAACATTTCATGTGAATAATAAGGCCAACTTCCTATCAAAAAGTTTCGGCCATTAAAAGTACTGATATCAAAAATTATGACCAAGTCCTTTGCTAGGCTCGATAAATGAAACCATACAGTTTTAGAAGGTATATCTTCTTCGATCACCCTCAAGCTGTCATACCATTCCTAATGATCCTGTTAAAATATTTTTAAATAATTTATGTCTTACTAATAACACTATAATATGAAGCTCATTTGGGACTGAGAATAGTTTTATTGTTTTCAACTTGGCAACATTTTTTAAATTAAACAAATTCAAAGGAGTGCAAAAATGTTGTCAAGTTGAAAACAATAAAACTATTCTCAGTCCCAAATGAGCTTCATATTATAGTGTTATTACTAAGACATAAATTATTTAAAAATATTTTAACAGGATCATTAGGAATGGTATGACAGCTTGAGGGTGATCGAAGAAGATATACCTTCTAAAACTGTATGGTTTCATTTATCGAGCCTAGCAAAGGACTTGGTCATAATTTTTGATATCAGTACTTTTAATGGCCGAAACTTTTTGATAGGAAGTTGGCCTTATTATTCACATGAAATGTTTTTGTTTGGATCAAGATTTACATAATATTTTTACATTTCCATCGCCACTGTCACAAGTCTATGCAAGACAAATTAATGTGATGTTCTGCACAGAGACACAAAGTCATTACTTTATCACTTTGTACTGACATCCATAAAATAGATTTTATTTTCCATAGCAGGATGAGAAGAGGAAAATGTTGGCAATGTTAATTTGTGGATATAAATAAGTGGGAAACAATCTCTTAGAATAGTTTTTATATATTCTGTATTTTATGTTAATTTAATTTTATGCCTCGATCTGTATAATAATTGGTGTAATATTATAATAAATAAATATAATTTGAGAGGTGTGCAAGAAAAACTTAAGAAACAAAATATATGCTTTTCTCAAAAATTACTTTTGATTATTAAAAAGCGTATAGATTAAGAAAAAAGAAATATAAAATTGAATATAGTAAGTTGTTTTATTTTAAGCCCAAAAATTTCAAAAAGAATAGAAAATGCAGTGGTACCCCATTTCAACGTTTGTCATGGGACATCACTATACTATCGATATCGATATTTTAAGGTGGGATTGTGTCCCATCACTTCTTCTTGCGACACTAGCGCTTTGCGAAGGCAACGGAACTAACTGTAAATTTTTGCCACTGTCCCATCTGTCTTAGAGACTAGTATATTAGTGATCTGTGTTCTATAGGTAGGTATCATAAAAGTTAGAAGAAAGTTAATAATTATGGGTGAAGTGTCGTTAGAAACATCGGCTTATGCTAAAATTATACTACACGCTGCAAAATACCCACATTGCGCGGTGAACGGAGTACTCCTAGCGGATGCGTCCAAAATCAAATCTGGTAATAAAAACCAAGATCTGGATATCGTGGACTCCATACCGTTGTTTCATCATAGCCATTACGTGTCTCCTATGGCGGAAATTGCTTTGACTCAGGTATTTTAACTAATTTACTTACTGTATAAGATTGTCCACAAGTTGTTGTCACCCATTTCTTTGTATTTTAAAATAATTTTCAAGAAAATGTACCATTTAGGGACTCCAAGCAAGGTTTCTTGTAGTCATGTTAATTAACAATACATTTTTGAATCAATTACAGATAGAATTACAGGCCCAGTCAGATGACAGGGTGATAGCTGGTTACTATGCAGCCTGTGAGATCTTCAGAGACAACACAGTGGAGAAATGTCCTGGGCAGAAGATTGCAGAGAAGATAGTTGAATATTTTCCATCGGCTGTGTTCATTGTGGTAAGACCAAGAATTTTCCAGAGGAACTTTCGTTTGTCTATGGTATGACAATAGACCCCAATCCTGTAAATTCGGGATCCTGCTTGAATTTTTCTGTAAATGCGGGATCCTGCTTAAATTTTTCTGTAAATGCGGGATCCTGCTTGAAATTTTCTGGATCAATGATGCAGGGCTACACATGCGGAATCTGCAAGACAATAGATCTGAATCTGAATCGAAAGTGTATTATAAAATGAAATTCAGGTCTGTTAGTTCACTGTTCTACTTGTCAGATTATCAGGACCATAATCTTAGATGGTGCAATACTATTAATGCCTTCCCAATTATGTCAATTAAGAGACAGGCATTTCACAAATTCTTTAAAATAAAGAAAGGCATTTACTGTTGTAATGACAAACTTTTAATGCATGGAGATTGAGACAGTATAAAAAATAAAAGTGTCTGTGTGCAATTCATATACTGCACAAGCAAAACTTCAGAAAAGTATCCCTCTTTCTTCTGGGCAGTTGTCCAGACCTAAACCATATTAGGTCTGTTGTGCAAAAGTAGCCTACGGGAGAATGAGATTTATATTCTATCTCATTCTCTAGCAGGCTAAATCCTATTTATCTTTGTTCCTCTCTATCACTTGTGCAGCACCTGGGAACAACCTCCTGTCACCTTATAGATTCCTGTAGATGCAATAGTTTTGGTGTTGCTTTTTTGTTTCATCAAAAACATAAATATAAACACCAGGCATCAATGTAGGCGTTCGAATGTTTTCATATTACATACATACAGAAACAACACATCTTTTTATAATCCTTTAGTTAGAATGTGCAGATTGTACAACGATCTGGCATCCAAGGCTCAGGAGGAGCTAGATATTTTTGACCCTCGTGAGGGACCCTACAAGAATAAAATAAAAAATGCGTTGTTTCGCGTAGCAAGTACTAATTCCCCTTACTAAAATATTATTGTTGCAATATGTTTTAAACTTAAGTATTTCAATTATTTTTATTTAGCTAACTTGAATATTTTTATTGTTTCTTTATTTTAAGTAGTTGTACACACATATTTTGGCGAGCAGCCGGTTTTGAGGTCTCTGTTCCGTTATTTGCTATTTTTGTTTGGTTGCTAGCTGTTTTGTGTGTCAAATAAATAAATAAATAAATAAATAAATTTTCAAATTCACAACAATACAGAAGTTTCACTTCAAAAAAAATTCATTTCACTTATTTTAATTTAAATGTATTATGACAGGTAGACAATAAAAGGATGGTGCAACACCTAGACACCCCAGCCATCAAGATCCACAAGTACAGCGAGGGGAGGTGGAAACCAAAAGATGCCAACAAAGTGCTATTCCGTAAGTGTTCTTGAATTATTATATACAAGAAACATTACACTGACTTCTTAGTAAATTGAAATAGGTATTAAATATTTAATTTCTGAACATTTAGCTTCTGCAGATTTATTTCAATTCTTTATTGGCATAAATCTAAAATCCCTAAGTTCCTCAAGACAAAAGAGACCTATGTCCAACGGTGGACAATTACTTGTGTAAAATTTGTGGCTGTATTCAGCTGATATAGATTTTTCAAAATTATATTACACACTAGGTTTTGCCCGTGGCTTTGTCCGCATGAATTTCGGTTTTTCACAAATCAGTGAATCAGAATCAGATTTCCGGTTACTGTTCCCGCTCCGTTTTCCAACCTTTATACCTACCTTCAAGGAAGTTTGCTTTAGTAATCTACCTATAGCGAGTAATCTATCTATAACGATTGTTAAAAGTATAACAATGGCGCGCAACTAATATAGTAATGTAAGACTAGGTGTAAGAATAAAAGGATAAAAGGATGTTGTAAAATAAAAAACAACAGTATTGTGTAGTTATATAAAAAACTAGTAGGTCGCGTGGCTGCGCGGCCCGCTAAAGCGGACCGCGGGGTTTCGAGTATTGTTTTTGTTTGAGCAGCCTCCACATATCATGTAAAATATTTACTTAGATATGTCTATATAAATAACATTATATTTTAGTTTACTTACTTAATATTCTCTTTTACACTTTTCTTCTTGGAACACCCACACGTGTTGTCACACCTCTTAGGTAGACTGGTAGAAAATGCTTTAGCATTAAGTCCGCCTTTTGTACTATTTTGTGCAATAAAGAGTTTAAATAAAAAAAAAAATATATATCTTTAATACCCTGGCCGTGTTCCTCACCTATCTTCAAAATCTTCAATCATCAGATTTTTCCATATTTTTCCTCCGCATCAATTTTTGTCTTCTATACGAAACCATTAATGAAAAAATTTTTTTTTGTGTGAAAAAATAAATTCTGGCATCTTGTTTTTTTCTGTTCATCAAGTAGATCTAAAGGTCTTGATCATCTTTTGTCAAACAACCACTCTTCGATCTTTTAGACTTGGTGAGATCTACACCGACGAAATTTGTATAGCCGCCATCTTGAATCCGCCATTTTGATGTTTTCTTCAGCTCAGTGCCAATTGGATGGGGTTATGAGTATTTTTTGTTTGAGCAGCCCCCATCCATCTACAATACACTGCCCGGACTCCTCAACCATCTTCCAAATGCAATCATCATGTCTTTCCATATTTTTCTTTAAGACATCCCCAAAGAACCGCATCAAAGCCTTGTATAGTTCACAACTTGTAGTCTCTTCAACATTCGCCATACATTTTCTATGGAAAAATAAATTCCGCCATTTTGATTTTTTTTTTCTATTCATCCAGTAGACCTTTTAATCCTGATCATCTTTTGCGAAGAAACCACTCTTCCATCTTTTATACCCTCTGAGATGGACACCGACGAAATTTGTATGGTGGCCATCTTTTTTTCGCCATTTTGAATTTTTTTCAGCTGACTGCCAATTGGATGACATTTCGAGTGACATTTGCTCGAGCACCCCCCACCTATCTTCAATACCTTAAGCGTGCCCGTTGCTCGTCTCTGAAATCCTCAATCATCAGCTCTCTCCATATTTTTCCTCTTAATGAATTTTTGTCCTCTATACGACGCCATTAGTGGAAAAAAATATTTTCATACAAAATTGTTCAGGAGAGGTGATCAATGAGTGAGTGAGTGAGTCACCCTATCAGCACGAGCAGCTATATATATATTAAAAATCTACCTATAGCTGTAGCTATAGCTTTCAGTTTTTTCAAAATCCCGCGGAAAACGTGGATTTAGGATAAAAAGTAGCCTATGCGTTAATCCAGGGAATAATCTATCTCTGGTCCATTCAGCCAAATCGGTTCAGTAGTCGTGGTGTGAAAGAGTAACAAACATACACACACACAAACTTTCGTGTTTATAATATTAGTGTAACTTTATAATATTAATGTGAATAATAAGCACTTCATAATATTTTTCCCAGAGAATCCGTATGTATTGGAGACAGTGTCGCATTTACTGCAGAGGCGAGTCCAGAAGGATCTGGTAGACTTTGACAACTACTTGGACGACTCAACGCAAGATTGGAACAATTTGGGCATAGAGAAACTCATTGCCAGCATCAATGCTTCAAATTCCATTGAAAAGGACAAGGATTCTGAATGAAATGTTTGTACACCTTTATTGTATAGAAATTGCCAACTATGTTCAACAAAATCGCTCTTTGAATTTTCCAAGAACTCTACAACCCTCTTAAAACAAGTCAAAATATTAAAAACAGACGATCGTGACGCCTTCTAGTGACATGTCTACGAACTTACTCAATTTCTAAGGTGATACTTATTTTTATTTAGTTCTAAAACCGCATCAAACCTATAATCACACTAAGTAAAAGAACCTCTTCCATCTTAGACGGCATCGTCACTTACCATCAGGTGAGATTTCAGTCAAGGGGGTCTAGGGGGTCAAACCCATCTTGCAGTTGAATAAAAAAAGCATCGGGCGGACCACGGGAGGCGATGCGACCCAAAACCAAAAAGGCCTATGACAATAATATTATTCATATTATGTATCTACATCACCGTAACAACCTCAAACACTGATATGAGTGCCTGATTGAGAAGAATTTGTTAATATGTTTGGCAATTTTCAACAAGCAAAGAAAAAATAAAAAGAAATTAAAAGGTTGTATTTCATATTGTGGATTGTTTTGGGATAATCATCCACTAAAGGTCGGATCAAATAATTAATTCTACGAATGTCGATCAATGTGGGTTTCCACCAGAATGTTGTATTATAATACCTACTTAATACACTGACAATAACATGTTTCTGTGTAAATGTTTTATCAGTGGAAACTCATAGTAAGTGTACTGTGTAATTATTATTTAAATTGTGTGCATGGTATAATTTGTTTAATTTGTAAATTACCCATAGCCTCAAACAAGCATTCAGTATGATTGCAGTGCAGTTGCCATCGCTGATTATGTTTCAGGCTTTATTCCACATAATTAAAAAAAAGTTTTGTTTGTTATGTATTATTATTATTTTAAGGAAAAATGTTATTAAATTATATTTACTACGCCGTCACATTACTTGGCGCTCGACATTTGTGTCGTCACAACTCGGCTCCTGTACGGTGTGCATAAAAAATAATAACAAACACTGGAAAACCTTAATGATCCTAAGTACCATATTTCTCTTTATATGAACAGTTTAACAAATCAATTTAACGAACAGTAAAACAAATATAATATACGATGGTTATTAACAGCAACGGACAAGTAACAAAATTAACAACAGAGGAATTATTCCATGGTTCGTGTATTTCACTCAAATCAAAATGTTGATTTTTATTTACCCATTTTCGAAAATACATAGATAATATATTATGTATGTATAAATAAATAACATGTTAAAATTAAATATGTGGCGAATTAACGGTAGGTACCTACTGTCGGCCGCCGAGTAATGTGACACCGCAGGTTAGTTAGTTAATGCTATGTAAATTATTCAGCCAGCATTTACTTATATATAAAGTATAATATGTAAAATAAAACACAAGTTAATATTATATTATATTAGTTTTTATTGTGAATTAAAGTAATCTTCTACTAGCTTCTTGCATTTATTGAGTCCGCTCAAATCGCCAGCTTTTCCCTGAAACTTGCCATTTTTGAAAGCACCTTTGCCTTTCAAAAGTTCTGTTATCCTGCAAAATTAAACAATTTTTTTTAATGCTGATATATATAGTTATTATGTGGAAGGGTTGCAGAGCCCACACCATTTATATTTTAAGAAAATCCCTACCATAATGCAATGATTAGGAAAGGCTCAAGATTTTCAGCAATGACATACTTATTATCCTGGAAAAAAGTAGACTAAATCCACGCAGAAAAAATTGCATGTAAAATTTGTCTGCATAAAGTTAAAAATCCTGGGAATCTTTTACCGGGATAAAAAAAATATCATAGATGTCACTCTCTAGGTCTTTAACTAAACCAATACAAAAAATCAAGTCGATTCGTAGGTCAGTTGCGGCGTTATTGGAAGGCAAATCAACAAACATACAGACTCGTATTTATAACATGCGAAAAACATCAATCGAATGATGCTCCATGTACAAAAATCTAATGAGTATTACAGGAGTTAATTTGAATAAAAAAAAATTGGTTGTCTGTAAAGTCTGCTTACGGACGATAATTTTACGTGATAACGTCATAAGAAAACATTATAGAACACATAATATATAGGCTGATCGTGCCTATCGTTGTTCTGCGCTCTCGCTTGCACGCTCGGAACGTGACAGTGAGTCATGCTTTTTCGTGCGTGCAGAAGACGTTATCACGTCAAAAACTGTCCTACTCTATAGGTCTTATATACTTACTGTGGTCCCAAAGCATTGCAATGTTCTTCCGGCCCTTGTATTATAATCTGCCCTTCTTTAGGTTTGTCAGGATCCTCTGATACCAAGAACATAAACAACCCTTCCTTCTCCAAACCCTTGCATATAGCCCTATTGAATTCGGGGGTGGCCTCTTTCTTGTACATAAATAAGTATTTCGGTTTAGGGTTGGCACTTTTGACTATATTTATTTCATGTTCCGCCAACTCAGATAGGACATTTTGGAGGTTCTTGTTTGTAAGTTTTAAGTTCTTTTGCAGTTTTGAGACTAGTTCTTCGTGTTTGGACGGTTCATTCCTGAAATTATATAGTTTAAAAGTAACTGACACAAAGAAAAGTTGCTTTTTATTTAGCGTTACTATTACATTACTACTATAATTTTACATTCTTTAATTAATTCTTCATATAAATGGTGAAATTCTCCATGAATATACCTAATTAAATATGCAATAATTGTAATTGTAATATGTATTAATTTGATCAAGTGCATTAGATAAGGTAATTAAATTTAATCAATGTTTGGGAAGGCACTGGCCCCTAAGATACAGGTTTTCCTAGTTTAGGGGGTCAGGATTCCAATGAATATACTGTAAAGAGTTTAATTATTAAAGATTATTATTATTAATATTAGTTTAAGTTTGTCGTGGACATTGTGTGGAGTTGGTCGGCAATTGGGATGCAGTTATGTCAACTGTAATTGAATATCCAAAGTCCAATTTTGCAGTCAGCATTCAATCCAAATTAAGTCCATCTGTCTAGACTTCTAGAGTCTAGACTCTAATATTGGCATGAGTGCTTCACAATTTTAGTTATTGCTTTCTTTTGCCCTTAACAATGCCCTTGCATCTTAACAAGACAAGGAAATACTCACTTCAACAATGCAGTCAGTGCTTTCTCCCTGTCTAACATTCGTTGTAGCGTGCTGGTGACGCGGTTGCCAACAAGGAATTTGAGGTTTGTCTTGCCTTTCTTCCCGGGTTCCATTCCCAGCAACTTTATGGTTTGAAGTTGACTGAAAAACGATGTGATCTTTTTCATATATGTACAATGTACATACCAGCAAATACCAATAATAGCCATATAAAGCAAGCAAATCATTGTTCCTGTGATGACATCTTGAATTACCATCCCATTGGTTTATGAGATGAGAGAATAGAGAGTACACCTATGTGACCTATAATATCTCCTGTGTAGTTGTCAAATCTCCATTGAGATTATTAATATTTTGTGGAAAAAGTAACTATTAAAATTTTTTAGAATGTATTTTTACCTCAAATTGGACACATGCGTGCCGCAGCACATATTCTCGTCAATGTCTCCGATGCAAATCACACGTATTGTGTCCATGCAGTCCTTCGGAAGCCCCCTGGTGTGAGCCTGAAACAAATCTTTACATCAAAATTTGGTTTCACAAACATTAGTACTTAGATATTTACAATGTTCATAACTTCATATTATAGTATGTATGTGTGTAATAAAAATCTGCAAGTTTACAAAATATAGCTAAACCTTGATAGATTATATTTATAAATATATCTAATGTACCTTTCAACTATTTTGGCTTCCTTTCTTTGTTGCGATGCAACTCTTTTTTTTTTCAAATGGGCGATACAACAGTTCATAATATAGCACAAGTATGAATTAAAAATTTAAAAAATACCCGACATTTGCCATTTTGTGGTGGCGGCCATCTTGGATTTACATCGTGCTATTCTACTAGTCAAGCCCTTTCATTTGATACCCATATTGAAAAAAAAAAATGTAATCCACCATTTTGTGCCTGTGGCCATCTTGGACCGATTTTCATCAAACATAGCTAAACACTCCCCACTAATTCACCTTTCAAACAAAAAAAACCACATTCAAATCGGTTCACCGGAACAGACAGACACGTCAAACTACACCTACTATAATACCCCTTCGTTTTTGCGTCGGGGGTTAAAAACACGAAAACTTGCTAATATCCACCCACACTACACTATACATGTCTTATTCAAGCCTTTTGATAGGTAACAAACACGCAGCGTTACTGCCCAAGTTTCACTAATCTTCCATTAAACTGTACCAACTGCTAACCTCGTCTAAATCAGGATCATTGGCTTTACACAACTTCACAGTGACAGGTATGGCTCTGCGAATCAGCTCATTGCATCTCTCCTCCACTGCTTGAACAACACCCTCCGCAACGCTTGTGGAGTCGAGTTCAACATAAGATTCTTCCGCACCCAACCACCAGCTGGTTGTGGGCAAATTGTGTTCCTTTTCTAGAATTGCTGATAGTAAATGCTGACCTGAAAATAAAGATGTCATTTTTAAATGTCTATCTTGGTATAGCATCTATCTGTTTTTAATTTTTTTCCATATCAGAAACATTTAATGAAAATGTTTGTATGATTCCTAAGTTAAATCTTTGGTAAATTAGTAAACTAGTTGATGCCCATAGCTTTGTTAACATGGAGTTAAAATTTCATGGAAACTCTTTGTTTTTCCAGCTCACCAAAGTATTCTCTACACCTCTAATTAAGTAAACCTCATAATTTATACAAAATTATGAGGTTTACTTAATTAGAGGTACAGGTTTTTCAACAGAGAATACATTACGCACGGGCGCGCGAACGCGTGCGTGCGCGTGTAGCACTATGCAAATGCAAGATAGCTGCCACCACAAAATGGCGAATTTTGGGGGTTTTAAATTTTTAATTTATGCTTGTTAATATATTTCTTTAATTAAAATTTGTACACTGTACACTTTTTAAACATCAATTTTACAGGTATATCTAAACGTAGATACTAATTTTAAAAGTAGATACTAAACCTAATACAACCTTCTATTAGACAAAACTTGCTCATGGAGCCCATTTTTTGTTAATAAATGGTAAGAATGTTACGTTCTTTTTGTATTTATCAAAGACAAATAATTAATTATTTCAGAGAGCACTAACCTACCTGAATGCTGCTGCATGTGATCAAACCGTCTAGTCCAGTCTATTCTCTGAGCCACTTCAGTGCCCACCTGCAGAGGTTCCCGTGTGAAGTGGACAGCTTCGTCGCCTTTGCGTAGCACTTGGAGCACCTCTGTGTCATTCAACCAGCCAATGTCATGTGGCTGGGGGCACGAATGTTCAGTAAGATGAGTGCGACAAAATCTGTTCCAGTGAGTTCTGGCTGTGGCTAGCACTAAAGAGGTTTGCACTGCTACTGAGCAATCTCTAGTTCATGTAGTGCCCGTGTGCACCCTTAGCACCATCTAGTAAGTGCACATTCAAAATAGAATAGGTGAAAGTGCAGAGGCCGGCGCCCCTAACACCGCTGCGCCCGTGTGCAACACATATCCTGCACTATAGGTAAAGCTGCCTCTGTATTGCTATGTTGACAGCCCTATTGTTTTGTCTTAGCAATCGATTGTTATTATCGAAAACGAAAAATAGCATTTAATTTTCAGTAGACATGTAGGTAGTATAATAAGTTGAATTTCCTGCGTTCTATTCTTCATTGCAATCTTTCAGCAAACAACTCATCTAAGAGTATGACATTTTGACTGTTAGGTTACAAATTATAAACAGATGTTAGTGATATTAACTGGGATAGTGGATTTACTAGCTCTACAAGGTATGGAGGAAACTCCTAATTCTGATGTCTAAAATCAGGACTATTGTAGACTATTATGTAAAATAAAAAAGCTGTTTTCCAAAAAAAATAAAAAAATTCAATCAATCTAAAAATAAATACTGAAACAAGAGAAAAAGTAGTAAGTACCTGACCGCCCCCGGCTGGGAAGAGTATAGTATTCTCCAGTGTCACTTGATAGCCCTCAAACTTTGATACCTTTCCATACTCCACGATCGGCTCTTTAGTTTCTTCACATTTAACTACTTTTGATGTGAACTAGGAACAGATTTATATATTTAAACTTGTAAGTTATATAAAAATTGTTAGATTTTTGTTCAGAAATGCCGCAATATTTACCTCCTTCAAGAAGCTGTCCTCTTGGCACTTAAAAACCATAGTAACTAAGCTAAATTATATTCCGTCGCTTAATAAAGAATTTACAGTTTACAGAATATTCAGAATTATTGAGAATATTGAGAAATCCAAATCAGAAATCACTAAATTATTTTTAATTAGGTTAAAAATTCCGCGATCTGTCAAATGGTAACGGAAAGTCAGTGTCAACTGTCAATAATTGTCAATATCAAGAGAACAAGAGAAGCATTCAAAATTATATTAACCCACATAACCTACCTATACATAGTTTTTTCAGTATAGATAAAGTTCTCTGTGGTTTTTTCGAAAATATCAGATGTTCGAGAGGAACTCAAAACTTGAAAACTTAAGCTAGGTCTACACAATCTAATTATTGTAGCAATAATGTTTTGATTTTATTATTTTCTATGAATAAGCTCGAATATAGGGATCTCTCGTTAGAGAGTATTTATGTTCTGTGATAGGGATATACAGGTGTGCACTGTGCAGTGAGGGGTCTTGGGATGCTGTGGCTGACTTTTGCGAGGACGTTATCTCGCAGAAGGAGGCTTCGGAGCGGGCGCGCGAAGAGGCTCTTGACGCGCATCCGCTCTGACGCAGACGGGGGACGGGGGGGGGGGAAGAAGGCGGCGGTTATTTGCCGCTCGCCAGCTTCCCTCGGGAGACGGCGAGTAGCTATTGGGCTAGCTATACCCGTCACTCGTAGTCTCCTCACTGTCTGAGGAGGATCAAGCTGTCCCGATCCTCTCCTCTTTAGCGCGGGAGTCCCGGCAGGTCACTGGGGCGGTTGACAGACGCCTGGGACGTATACAACGGGTTCCCTAGGCGTCCAGCACAGTCAGTAAGAGGGAACAGCCGTGGTGGTTTTTAGTGCGGTATACCCCCACTCGGGGGGGAGTCCCACATAACCCCCGTTCTGCCCAAAGAACGGGGGTAGCTATAAAGCTGTTCCACCACGTCGAAAAAAAGGGATATACAAGTGTAGGCAGTAAAAACAAAAATAACTGGTTGCCATTATTTTATTAGATACAAGGAACTATGGATAGATATAAAATGCTAATGAGAAAATTTTCATTAACTAACTAATTTTTCTATTCTTTGAATATGTATTAAACGTTTGATCCAAAACTGATACGGCGAAATCGACATCCTTCTTATTTATACACATCGGTGGTTTTATTCTGAGGACCTGCAAAATAAAATTGGATATTATACCTAAGAACCTACATAATATTTATATTGATTCAATTCAAATATGGACTCGTCACTACCTTACCGATTAATATAGTAGTATAGTACCACCAAGTTCATAAGTGTTCTGGTAAGACTATGCTGTACGGGTGTATTAAACTGCTAAAACAATGCCTTTTGCAGAAGTGATAAGGGGAGAAGACGTGGCGCGAATACATATTTTTTAAAGACATTCGAAGAAATCTGACGTCTCCCGTGTAAAACATAATTGACTTTAATTTGTGGGCAGATCAAGTATCGGTGCTACGTCCACATCACACGCAACCACTGTTATATAAACTGCCATTAAGAATACACATAGCAATTAGCAACGCATACAAATTACAGCACTTGGCTTATAGAAGAACAAACTTGTACCATCATTGCCAAAAAATCTTTAAAAAAAAATCCAAATTGTAGATATTGTAAAAATTCTTACATTGCCCCACCGTCCCCCTGCACCAATAAGAACTCCCGCATCCTTGATCATCTCCATAATATCGGCCCAGTCGCTTTTCTTCAAAGGGTCCTTACTACCAGGCTCAACAAGTTCTAAGGCCAACATGAGTCCTTTACCACGAACATCCCCTATTATGGGGTGAATCTTTTGCAATGCCATTAGCTGTTCTATAAAGTATTTGCCAGTTTCTTTGCAGTTTTCCTGGAGCTTCTCCTCGTCTATGACCTGTGACCACCAAATGTATACTTAGATGTGAAAAGGTTTTCTTTTTGACGTGATAATGTCTTACAAATCGATGAACGCCGGCACACGCACGAAAAAGCATGATTCATTGTAACGTACTGCCTAGCCGAGCGTGCAAGTGAGAGCGCGAGCGATAGAGAGACAATGATTTCTTATGACGTTATCACGTAAAATTATCGTCCGTAAACTGATTTTACAGACAATAAATTTTTTTTTGACGTGATAACGTCTTAGAAATTAATAAATGATGGCTACACGCACTAAAAGCATGACTCACTGTTACGTTCCGCGGGCAAGCGACAGCGCGGAACAAGCTATAGAGAATGCACGATCGCCCTAAGCGTTCAATCTTTTGACGATCGCGTTCTATCTTTGTTTTCTTATGACGTTATCACGTAAAATTATTGTCCGTAAGCCGACTTTACAGACAACCAACTTTTTTTCATCAAATTCAATCATAATAGAAGTCTTACTTCCAAAACAGCGTTTCCAACCGCTGCTGCCATCGGGTTTCCTCCAAAAGTGTTAAAGTACGCGGCCTTAGTGTGAGCGTTAGCTATTTCCTTAGTAGTGACCACCGCAGCTAGGGGAAAGCCATTGCCAATCCCTTTAGCCATGGTCACTATATCTGGCATAATTCCATGGGTCTCGAAGCCCCAAAACGCATCGCCTGTACGACCAAAACCTGTTTGCACCTGGAAAAAATTATTAAATACAGTAAAGAATAAAAATTTTAAGACCAGATTCTGATTAGAAAAACTATTTATATGGAATATTATCACGACTGTGTACGGTAGTCGGTACTTAATAGACTGTTGTGAAATGATGACATGGGGATAGATGACACAATTCGTCGACGTAAACCCCTTCCCAACCCCTCCCCTTAACGTGTGACGTAATTTATGGATATAGGCATAGCCCCTAATCCCTTCAGGGGCAAGATATAGAGTGTGCGTCCGTGCAAAAATGAATTGTTGGATAGTAAAAAGATGTTTAAATCTCTGCGAATAGAGTTATGCCAGAATTCAAAGTAAATATTTTATACATCATATATAATAAGTACCTGTCTTAAGAAGTAAATCGAGATACAATTTAACGGTCATCGATTATACAATCTACTATTACCTCATCAGCAACATACAGTCCACCGTGCTTCCGAATTAGTTCTCTGGCTTTCCTAATATATCCTTTCGGGAACTGCACAGCTCCATTTACTCCTTGAATTGATTCCGCAAAAAATGCTGCTACTTTACCAGCTGGTACTGAATTTCCTAAAAGCTAAGATTTCACGTTAAATATTAACATCGATTTTATCTGAGAAACTGAATACTCTTTAGAAACTGATTTAGGATTGTTGTCACTGGGCAGTATTTATAAATATATTTTGAAAAGTTTGAAACGGATATAATAAAAAAAACTGTATAAATACCGCCTGTACCTCTTTGAGCTGATGGATGTATTTGTCCGAAGTATCACAGTCACCGACACAAGAACACGCATCAGGCACTTGTGATAGTGAATCTCTGCATCCACCCCAAATACCTCGATAGGGGTCTGGGAGCATTGCCTGTTGGTATTATTTTATAAATTATACCTTTTAACTAGGTATTTGTGTTCGCTAGCTTAATATACATATTAGACAAATACAATACACCATATATATTACATTAATGAAACTTGGTTGCATGGTCCTTCGAACCGGATAATGCTGTAAAAGTGTAATGTCATTTAATTTATAAAAGATCACCGATTTTATTTTCACTATTGATTTTATTTCAACACGTACATCTTCGTCATACTTTGGTGGCTGGAATTTGAGGAGTATTCCTTACATGATGAATCCCTGCAGGTACTGGTAATGGCATGCGATATGCCTGCGTGGCTGTCAGGCCCATCATGGTACTGGAATGGCCGTGGTAACAACTTTGCAGTGAAATAATATCATGGTTTCCAGTGTATGCCTTTGCTAGAACTATGGCCAGATCGTTCGCTTCTGTGCCGCTGTTCACTAAGTAGACCACCTATTGGAAAATAGATTAACCATTTAAAAAAACATTATTTTCATAATATCCAAATAGCCAAAATGGTTAGCCAACAATTGGCTGTCTGAAAACAAAAAAAAATTGATTGTCTATATAAAGTCGGTTTACGGACGATAATTTTACAAGAAAACAAAGAGAGATAGATGCATCATAATCCGAACGCTTAGGCCGGTCGTGCCTTCTATATCGCTTGTTCCGCGCTCTCGCTTGCATACGGTACATGACAGTGAGTCATTCTTTTTCGTGCGTGTAGCCGGCGTTCATCGATTTATAAGACGCTATCACGTCAAAAAAACAGATTTTGTACAATTTTCATTTTTGTTTTAGATTAAGTACCACTTCAGTCATTTATTGAACAGCTCTTTGAAGTAACAACGTACAGGCTTAAAATGTAAGTAGGGTAAAATTTAATTATTTTGTAATAATTTTAGCGAATTACCTTCAAATCACCTGGAAATTTGGCCGTCAATTTCTCAACGTACTCGTATATTCTGGGATGTCTGTAGATATTTGTAGTATGCCAGAGAGTATCAATTTGATTATGTAGCGCGGCGGATACTTTCCTGAAATGTACATCGCTGACTCTGAATAGGTACAAGTGAAATAAATTCAATTTGAATTAAATCTGCTGTGTGTACTTCTCAGGGTGAGTTTAAGGTTAGAGAATTATGTCGAGTAGAACTTAAAGCTTCACATTAAAAAAAACTAAGTTACGGTATGAAGATAGTTTCTCACGGGTGACAATGCCCAACAGACACAGTGACGATGCCTCCAAAGAGATCGAGGTATCGCCTGCCTTCATGATCGAAAAGCCACTGCATGTGTCCTTGATGCAGCACCACCGGTCGCTTGTACAGGTTGTACATAACTGGCGGTATATTCTCGGATTTTATCCTGTCCATCTGTGATAATGCAGGACCCTGAAAAATCCAAAATCTTTTATGACGATTAAACAGCGAACCTTTTTTGCATTTTTAACCACTTACTACATGTTTGGATTTTAGATTTTTCATTGGATAACTGTGCTGGCTTGCAATTACGTCACGATATCGTCACTTAGAACGGGAGTAAATTAAAAATTCACACTGCAAGGACTACCGTTTTACTGGAAAGGATACTGAGTTGCTCGATTTAAAAAAAAAACCGGCCAAGTGCGTGGCGGGCCACGCGCAGTGTAGGGTTCCGTAGTCACAATCCTCGAAAAACAGATATAACTCCTTAACCTGTAAACTCTATTTAGTCATGATAGTTTTCCTTTAAAATTTATATTATAAACTACTGCTGTGAATTTTTTCAAGTTCCAATATACATTATTATATTATATATTACTAGCTTTTGCCCGCGGCTTCGCCCGCGTGAATTTCGGTTTTTCACAAATCCCAAAATCTCCGATTCAAAATAAAAATTACGAAAACGCAGGACACATCCGCACGCATTAGCTCGTTCGAAATCTCAGATTTCGAAATGGAGATTGGAGCATGCACCCTCTTCACCGGCGCGGGGAGTTCCGTGCAGCGCGAGCGTCGGCCGTCGCGCGCAGCGAAAATACCTATCAGGGCGTTTTTTAACATAGGTACTTACCGATTTCAACACAACTCCTTTTTTGAAAGTCGGTTAAAAAAGTAGCCTATGTTACTCCTTGGTTAATCCTCTACTTGTCTGTGAAAGTCCCGTCAAAATCGGTTCAGCCGTTCCGAAGATTAGCCCGTTCAAACAGACAGACAGACAAAAATTTTAAAAACGTGTGATTCGGTTATGGTATCGTTCAAATAACCATATGAGCTTAATATGTGGTAGTTATTTCGAAATTACAGACAGATACTTCAATTTTATTTATTAGTATAGATACTACCATTTGGCTGATAGAGGGGGGGGGGGACACTTGACTCTAATAAAAATTAGTTCTTTAAAACAAACAAATGATGTTCCCACACCCACAGTATTTTCAAAAGACCTATTCAACGATACCCCACACTATGGGGTAGACGAGAAAAAAATATTCATCCCCACTTTACATGTAGGGGAGCTACCCTAAAAAAAATATTTAACAAAATTTTATTTCACCACTTTGTCGGTGTGATTAATATTTATATCCATGCCAAATTACACATTTCTAGCACTAATAGTCTCTGAGATTAACCGAGGACGGACGGACGGACAGACAGACGGACGGACATGGCGAAATTATAAGGGTTCCTTGTTTACTACGGAACCCTAAAAAGTGACAGTTAGGTGCGGGAGTTGACGGTTAGTAATTTAAAATCATTCCCGCACCTACTCGTTTGATTGCAATTTTTAAATAAAAAACGCAAAAACAAGCAAAACAATAGAATTGGATTCAACTTTCTGACTTACATGATACTTGTTTGGTGTAAAATCGCATTTTGGCAACGCACTTGCGTATCTTCTGCCTAAAGTGTTAGAGCAATATCTTGTTACTATAAAAAAGGAACATTATTATTAATTAAAATAATTTTTTATTACATTTAAGAAATTAGGTTAAAAAAGTGAAATAATTTCAGTAATGTAAACGTATTACATAACATAAAAATAACAATTTCAATTAAGCACCTTTCACCGCCATTTGATTAGATGCGCAATTTATATGACAAGCATACAGTGTGAACTATATTTATTTATTTTTATTTATTTTTCAAATCACATAAAAAGTACAAAATACAAAAAATACAGTGGAATAGTGATTTCCACACTGTGATGGATGATGATGTAAATACTACTGAATTGAATTCAAATTTTAAATTACGTCTCTTGACACCTTGACACCAGAATACATTTATGATAACAAGGGGCATATCAATAATATAATAAAACTGTAACAGATCCAATTCTGTACATTGAAGATATTTTGAAAATTTCTTTTGGAGGGCATTCTATAATCGATACTGAAGCCAAAACTGTAATTTTTTTCATTTTTGTCTGTCTGTCTGTCTGTATCTTGGCCGCGCATCACGCCGAAACTACTGAATGGATTCTAATAAAACTTGATACGATATGAGTTTATACTCCGAGGTAGGACATAAAATACTTTTTATCCCGAAATTCAGCACGGTTCCCTTGGGAGAGGGGAAGAAAGTTAAAACATATATTTAGCTGTAATTCATTAACGCGTAGTTCGATTTAACTCATTCTTTTTTTGTTAGAAAGGTAGTACTTTAAGTATTGTCCCATAAATATTTCAAGGTCATGGGTTTTTTAGTTCAGAAATGACAGACATTTATTGGGTTCAAATAACTTGGGACCCGGATCTTTGAACGTATAGCTTATTTTAAACTGGTGAGCATTTAAATTTATGTTTGTCGATCTGTCTATTTATTTTAGCTAATTTCCGAAACGGCTGAATCGATTTTGACGGAACTTTCAATGGCAGATAGGTGATGTTAATATATAAAAACCTATATCCACGCAGACGAAGTTGCGGGGATCAGCTAGTAATATAATAAAGTAGAATTTACATTGTTTTACTGAAATGAGAAAATAAATAATTCTGTTTTAAATTGCATTTATTACATTAAACAAGCGGACACCCGCGACTTCGTCGCGTGGATAAAAAATTGGTTTTTAAAAATCTCGTAGGAATCATTTTGTTTTTCCTAAGCTCCTTTGAGCTCATATCATGCTACAAACTGTTAAAAGTTCACTGGCGGATGTTTAGGTAGATCAAAATGTAAACATGGGCCAGTGAAAGTCGCATCAAAATCGATCCAGACTTTTAGAGATTAGTCGGTAATCTTTAAAGTATCTACTTTCTAATAAAAAAAGAATCAATGAAATCAGACCACGCGTTATTGAATTACAGCTAAATACACGTTTTGACTTTCATCCCCTTTCCCTAGGGAACCGTGCCGAATTTCGGGATAAAAAGTATCCTATATATTACTCCGTAGTATGAACTTAAATCGTACCAAGTTTCGTTTCAATCCATTCAGTAGTTTTTGCGTGATGCGCGCACAAACATACAGACAAACAGATAAACAGACAAAAATTTCAAAAATAGCTTTTTTACGTTCTATTACTTGTCCCTAACATCCCCCAGTTATTATTTTGCAAAAATCTTCAATGTACAGGTACGGCAAGTCTACGATTTTATTATATGTATGTATAGATATAGGTATAGATAGATAATCAAAATCAGTACCGAGGACCGAGCCTATGTAAAAAAATACGAATGGAGAAAAGTAACCAGATCTGATAAATAAATTACACAAATATTTTAACTTTGAAATTATTAACTTATTTTAACTTTTTTATCATATTCAAACTCAAATAAACTTTATTCAAAATTGGTACACTGTACACTTTTTGAACGTCAATTTAAGAACAGGTAATGGTGATAATTACTTACAGAAACTTAAAACTAAAACTACGAGGGTTCCAAATGCGCCCTAGTCTGAGAAGAGCCCACAACAAACTCAACCGGGTTTATTTTTTTTTATCATCACCATCGTATAATATCTTATAATATCCATCGTATATAATATGATATAGCCATAAAAATGATTTGAAATGTTAGCTTTTAAAGCAATTTATGTACATGTTTTGTCATTAAAAAAATCTTTTAAGCTATAGTAAGATTTTTCAATTAATTTGCATTTTATAAAAACCTTGACCTTATTGAGAGACATATCCAAAATGTTCTCTAGAAAGTTAGCAACATATTATAAATAATTTTTTTCGAAGAAAAATGAACCGACTTCAAACGATTCGAACTAAATAGTTTAAAATAATTTTTTATTCATTTAACTAGACGATTAAACTACCTAACTCAAATGGTATATAATTTTTTGAGTTCGGCGCCAAATGACTTCAAATTCACTTCAAATATGTGCTCCCCGCTACTCGGACAGTCTCACCCTCCGGTTCACCGCGCTCGCATTGAAAAGTGGATATTCTGATTTTACTTACACGAATTGAATGTGGTTTTATTTAATAAATAATATAATTTTTAATTTCTCGGATTTATTTAATAAATATAATTGATCTAGTTGCCTACTATTAGCGACTTTAATAATGTGACAATGTAATCCGCAAGTGTAAACCTAGCTTAAATTTATCATTATTACAGAAAGATCTTGACTCTTTAATCTCTTGTTCTAAAATTAGTGCAATTAATATTATTGACCTTGTAATTAATAATGTAATACAAAGAGAACTTGATACTATGTTATGTTAGGTCTGCTTCTCTTTATACGTCTGTGGTTCGATCCCCTCACACAGTGTGAGGTATCTCAGTGTGAGTCACACTGAGATACCTCATTTTCGACTTCTGCGCATTAAAGGTCACCGCTCGACTTATTTGCCGTGACTAGTAATTAACGTTAAAATTGTATAATTATTACATTACCGTTAATATTTTTAGACCTAATAAAGTTTCATAATATTTAATTTAATGTTATTTATTTTACAATAACAAACGTTACTTCTGCCAAACCAAAATTACGATTAAACAAAATATTTCTAAATAAAACAATTAATAATCATAGACCACGGCAGACATTCGCATTCAGACACTAAAAAAAGTTTTTTAAGTATCTGAATGAGGTTTTTTAAAAATCAAGGTATTTTTATCAAGGTTTATAAAAAAAACTATGTAATATATTAAATAGATGTGCGATAACATCTGTCAGGTGGTCACAAGGTTTTTAATGACACGTGACGATGACACGTGACGTGTTAGTGATGTAACTATCGATATTTTGACTGTGAGGATCTATAGGGACACAATATGCGTGTTTAAATATGTGCACCATAATCTAATATTACATTATGCGAAAGTGTGTCTTTCTGTCTTTTACCTTTTCAGGGCCCAATCGATTTGGACGAAATTTGGTACACAGACAGCTTGCATCCCGGGAACCGATATTTAAGGCCCATGTGAATGAAATCTCGGGCATCATCTTGTTACGAAATAAAATAATATGTTTCGTTTAGTATATTTTTATTATAAATTATATAATAAACTTACAGGTATTTTTGATGTTTTTATCTTTACTTTTTTCAAAAATTCTAGGCTAAAAAAATTATAGCGAGCTGGATGTGGAAAACTGGTTAGGGTACTCTAAGGGATCTCGAAAACTATCTATCAGACGTAAAAACATGGTTCAATAACTAAAAATGTGCAAAACCTTAAGCACTTTGGTGAACCGAGAAAAAAAGATGACTAACAAGTTAAAAAAATTATTCATCAAAAAATAAATTCATTTACATTATTCATCATTATTTACCTAATCTCTAACACGTATAGTATATTTTTAACCGACTTCAAAAAAGGAGGTTGTATGTATGTATGTATGTATGTATGTATATAAGTATGTTCGCGATTATCTTCGCAACTAATGAACCGATTTTGATGATTTTTTCACTATCATAATCTACATACTTTCAGAAAGGTTTTAGTGTACACACTGAAAAATATACATACATATATATATATATATATATATATATATATATGCCTTCTAGAACTGAAATAAATTCGATTGGAGTCGATGAAACTTTATAAACGGTGTTTCGAAAATACGATCATATAAGCTATTTTTAAGAAAAATTAAACCGACTTCGGTCCAGCAATCTTAGAGAAATCGGTGTACCAGTCAAAAATATTAGTGACATATGGATATGGGTACATTTATGCTTGTAACTTCGTACATAAGAATGGTAACTAGGTGTGTTATATACTAAAACCTTCCTGAAAGTACTATGTAGATTACAATAGTGAATTATTAACCGACTTCTAAAAAAAGGAGGTTCTGTATTCGACCCGTATGTATGTATGTATGTATGTATGTAAGTATGTTCACGATTATCTCCGCAACTAATGAACCGATTTTGATGATTGTTTCACTATCGTAATCTACATACTTTCAGGAAGGTTTTAGTATATAACACATCGAGTTATCATTCTTACGTACGAAGTTATAACCATAAATGTATACATATGTCACTAATATGTTCTCTGATATTGCCAGACCTATTGCTGAAGTCTAATATAGCTATTCTGTCCAAAGACTTCACTCTGCTACGCCTACGTAACATTGACCTTTTGCAAAAACTTTTGGGCCGAAGTCAGTACAGCTGTACAATAGAGTGATTCCTTGGAGTTTGTGCACGGTTACGTGTATTTCCATCCTATACAAAGCCAAACCGCAAGGGTGTGAAACTGGTCGCGTATAGATTGTATATTACTTTTTAATCAAGGTCTTCCAAATTATACAAGAGTAGTACGCATACAAACTAATCTTGTATAGATCGGAAATTAGGTTAGGTTGGGTTAGAACATTATAAAACCATTCACCTATACTTAGTATGACACATAAAATGTATGTAATATGTCACAGGATATTTAATAATAATTAATAATAATATATAGGTCATAATCTATTTCACATAGTTCTCATTTATATTATTATTAATATAAAGATATAAAGAAAATAAATCACTAAAAAGCATAAAATAATTTTTTTCAAAGAAAAATGAACCGACTTCAAACGATTCGAACTAAAAAGTTTAAAATAATTTTTTATTCATTTAGATTGACGATTAAACTACCTAACTCAAATAATTTATAATTTTTTGGAGTCGGCGCCAAACCACATTCAATTCGTCTTAGTAAAATCAGAATAACTATCCACTTTTGAATGCAAGCGCGGTGAACCATAATAGTCGCGGAGGCTGTCCGGGTCGCGGGGAGCATATTTTCGACTTGAAAAGTATGAGTCATTTGGCGCCGACTTCAAAAAATTATATATTATTTGAGTTAGGTAGTTTAATCGTCTATCTAAATGAATAAAAAATTATTTTAAACTTTTTAGTTCGAATCGTTTGAAGTCGGTTCATTTTTCTTTGAAAAAAATTATTTTATCTTTTATTCTATTCTTCTGCATCACAGACATCCATTGGTACCGGTTCTCTTGCCTTGAATTAAAAAAATCAGGCGTGGTAGAACATTTTTCACGTTTCGCTTCAGCGTTTTTCATACACCAATAACAGCTTTTAGGGTAAAAGTTTTAAAACGTAACGCCTTGAAATGGGTTATGGGATGGGGGAGGGAGAGGGTAAATCATCCAGTGTTGAGGTTAGAATTGATTATCGTTGTTTTCTTAAAAACGATGAATTACCTTATTATAAGAGTGTTAGCATTATAATCGTGGACCAAATATCTATCACTATTACTCTTTTTAACTCTGAATTCGTGCTAAAGACTATTAAATCCAACCCTAGTATTTGCATGTAATTTGATGATAATATTTTTACAAATATCTGATATTATTATAATTACCAATGTGTATATAATATAATAAAGCGGAAGAGTTTGTTTGTTTGTTTGTTTGTTTGTTTGAACGCGCTAATCTCTGGAAGTACCAATCGGATTTGAAAAATTCTTTTTGCATTTGGTAGTCCAACTTTTGGGGCAGGTTATAGGCTATTTAATATCCCTAAAATCCTCCCCTAAGGGGGTAAAATGGGGGTAGAAAGTTTGTATGAAAGTCCTATGTTTTTTAAGTTACAGACCTGAAAATCGGCATTTAGATTATTAGTTTTAAATAATAAAACTCTGTATATTTTATTTTGAAAAATCTTCCCTTAAGGGTGGTAAAATAGGGGATGAAAGTTTTAATGGGAAGTTTTAATTATAATTTTGCTATTATCAACTTGAAATTTGGAAGGTAGGTTAATTCTAGGGCTTATAGATATCAGCCTGGAAAATATTTCACGAAAATCCTCCCCTAAGGGGGTGAAATGGGGGTTGGAAGGTTATGTTTTTGAAGTGATATGAAAATAGGATATGAAATTATAATTTTTAAATGATAAAAACCTGTATATGTAACTCATTCTGGAAAATCTCCCCTTAAGGGTGGTAAAATAGGGGATGAAAGTTTTTATGAAAGTCCTATGTTGTTAAAGTTACAGACCTGAAAATCGGTATTAAGATTATGAGTTTTAAATAATAAAACTCTGTATATTTTATTTTGAAAAATCTTTTTTTAAGGGTGGTAAAATAGGGGATGAAAGTTTTAATGGGAACTAAAAACGATCACAGCGCCCTCTGGCGGCCTAACTTGAAGCAATCACAGCGCCCTCTGGCGGACAAAACCGGAAACTAAAAACGATCGCAGCGCCCTCTGGCGGCCTAACTTGAAGCAATCACAGCGCCCTCTGGCGGTCTAAGCCGGAAACTTGAAGCAATAGCAGTGCCCTCTAGCAGCCAAAACTGGAAACTAAAAACGATCGCAACGCCCTCTGGCGGCCAAAACTAGAAACTAAAAACGATCGCAGCGCGCTCTGGCAGCTAAAACTGGAAACTAAAAAAACAATTGCAGCGCCCTCTGGCGGTCAAAACTGGAAACTAAAAAATAATTGCAGCGCCCTCTTGCGGCTAAAACTGGAAACTAAAAACGATCACAGCGCCCTCTTGCGGCCAAAACTGGAAATTAAAACGATCGCAGCGCCCTCTGGCGGCCTAACTTGAAGCGATCACAGTGCCCTCTGGTGGCCTAAGCCGGAAACTTGAAGCAATAGCAGCGCCCTCTAGCAGCCAAAACTGGAAACTAAAAAACAATTGCAGCGCTCTCTTGCGGCCAAAACTGGAAACTAAAAACCCAATTGCAGTGCCATCTAGCGGCTAAAACTGGAAATTAAAACGATCATAGCGCGCTCTGGTGGCCTAACTTGAAGCGATCACAGCGCCCTCCGGCGGCCTAAGCCGGAAACTTGAAGCAATAGCAGCACCCTCTAGCAGCCAAAACTGGAAACTAAAAAAAAAATTGCAGCGCCCTCTTGTGGCCAAAACTGGAAACTAAAAACAATCGCAGCGCCCTCTGGTGGCCTAACTCGAAGCGATCACAGCGCCCTCTGGCGGCCTTGGCCGGAAACTTGAACCAATAGCAGCGCCCTCTAGCAGCCAAAACTGGAAACTAAAAAAACAATTGCAGCGCCCTCTTGTGGCCAAAACTGGAAACTAAAAACAATCGCAGCGCCCTCTGGTGGCCTAACTCGAAGCGATCACAGCGCCCTCTGGCGGCCTTGGCCGGAAACTTGAACCAATAGCAGCGCCCTCTAGCAGCCAAAACTGGAAACTAAAAAACGATTGCAGCGCCATCTAGCGGCCAAAACTGGAAACTAAAAACGATCGCAGCGCCCTCTGGCAGCCTAACTTGAAGTGATCACAGCGTCCCTTGGCGGCTAAAACTGGAAACTAAGTAATGATCGCATCGACCTCGCAGCCATCATTCGAAATAAAAAAAAACGATCGCAGCGCCCTCTAGCTGCCTAAGTCGGAAACTTGAAGCGATTGCAGCGGCTGAGATGTTTGGATGTTTGGATGTTTGTTACTCTATAACGTCGCAACTTCTGAACAGATTTGGCTGAAATTTTGAATGGAGATAGATAATGCCCTGACTTAAAACATAAGCTACTTTTTATCCTGGAAAAATCCACAGTTCCCACGGGATTTTGAAAAAACCTAAATCTACAGCTATAGGTAGATCACTATAGCAAACTACCTTGAAAGTAAGTATAAAGGTTGGAAAAGGGAGCGGGAACGGGAACCAGAAATCCACGATTCCCTCAGGATTTGTGAAAAACCGAAATTCACGCGGGCGAAGCCGCGGGGAAAAGCTAGTGTGTATATATGCGGCAAAAATAATGTCGGTAAAGCATCTAACTTTAAGCGCCTCCATTTTAAATTTTTTTTGGGTACAAATGAATTAAGTGTGAAGTGTTTTGAACAAACATGACTGTGTTTCTGTGGTGTCCAATATTGCGGTCTTATTCTTTGTGCCCATTCATTTCTTATTTTTGGGTCCTTTGGAAATCTGTAACAAATAAAAATTTAGCGATCTTGATACAACAATCTAGCACGCGGAAATACACGTGAGTATTCATTATGTGTAGCGGCTATGGAATCTAATGTTAAAAAATTTTATCGCACGTAATCGATATGCAATTTTAGTACATCACTATGCTAAAAAACAACCTCTATTAGTCAATAGAAAATGTTTAAAAAATAGGCAAAAATCGGTGTAGAATTGAACACGACGATGATTTCCAAAACTACAAATTACGTTACATAATTTTAGACTACATCAATAAATAATTAACATAAAAAAAACTATCAAAACTCACCGATGAAATGATAATGTTTCTTTTCGTCCGCTATGGGAATTACATCCTTCCACAGCACAGGACATAATAATAAAACTACGGAAAATTTATCAAAAATAACTTAAGATCAAACATTTATAAATTCTTGGAAGAAGAACACCAAAATAATAAAAAATTATCAGCCTCGTGATGAATGTTTTTGGAAAATTATGATGCGACTAAATTCAATTATGACACATGCAAAAACAATATCTAAACAATCCATAAAGTAATGATGATTTATGAGACATACCTATTTAATTTGGTAGGATTAAATTTATTAAAATATAACAAATAAGTCCATTTGACAATCAATTTAGTGACACGGTTAGAAATAATAAAAAGCAAGTGTGATTCGGTGTTTCATTTACACCTAGACAGGAGTCATTTAGGTTGGGTGAGTACAATAACTTGAAATCAAGTTCACTCTTAATCTGAAATCTCTTAGTTAATATATCAATGAAAAAAAACCTTGTTGAAAAGGTTGACCCCTCAGATTATCTCTCTAAAGAGAACCTACCTAGAACCTACCACAGAACCTACCTTAATCTGTGGTTGACCCATCACTAGTGACAACTTGACAAGTGTTTCTTCCACGTCAATCGAGTTGGAAATAAAATTGGCGTTTTGGCGTTGTCAAAAAACGAGTGTACCTACGCGGAGGTGGCTGTATATAGTTTTAACTTTTAGTAAATTGGAAAAGTGAACGGTTTAAGCAACCTCTAAAACTCATACATTACTTTATTAAATACATCTAGAATATAATTCAAAATGAAACTAATTTATCTCATGTTATTAGTTTTGCCTGCGGCGCTGCTTTGCTTCCAAAGTGGTAAGTTATTTTCGTACTTTTTGTAGAAAGTAACGTTCAATGTACGTGGCATAACATTGAATTTATGTAATTTTTAAATGAAAGTTCCTATTTTTAAAGGTGTACCTAAAGTGCCTAGTACTTCAATTCGTAGTACAAACACGATCAGTTTTTTTATGGTGCAGGACTTTTAAACTTAATGCCAAACTAAGTCACCTAATTTCTAAAGAAGTTATATTTTGCCTAATATCATAATTAATACAATATCATTAATTGTATATAACAAAATCATGGTAGAACATTATAGTGTTATATCTCTATATTTGTTATTCAATCTTTCCTTATGGACTAGTCTTAGTATCATATGTCATAATTACTATGCTTGTGATCACATAATAAATTTGCAAAAATTACTTTCTTACAAATAACATAAGAATAAACAGGTAGCTAAATTTTACAAAAACATTAATTACCATGGTGTTATCTATATTTTTATATAGAAATTAATATTAATACATAGTAAAAGTTACCTTAAGTCTATGAGAAGGAGAAAAATTTGCCATCCAAAAAGATGGTGGTGTTATTGTTATTGTTTTTAATACCTCTTACAGCCAGCACAATCCTAGTCCAAGCGGATGAGGATGAACTGGATGATGTAGTGGACATTGAGGGTGAAGACAACCAGGTGGTGGGCGAAGACGCGCTGGGCGATGAAGATGACGACTCTGTGAAATCATCACAAGATGTTGACACAACAATAATGTTTATCAAGCCGCTGCCTAGCTACGGTGACGCAGTGTTTGGTGAGTTAAAATAAATTATACATAACCAGATGATACCAGTGACATCATTTCTGTAGATTGACTATTCAAGGATGAATCTTAGGTATCTAGGATCCTTCTTAAGTATCTAGGATCCTTCTTAAGTATCAAGATGCCAGCTATCTTTGTGCCAAGTATCATGATTCTGATGATCATTATGCAAACACATAAAGGACCCTGTTCCATCATTCCATGAGAACTTTCATGATTCTGTATCAACTTATAATAATTTATTTTATATCTCTCAAAGTTACCTTTATCTTAAAAAAAAAACATGACTAAGAGAATATCTTTCTCTTACAAATTAAGGTGGGTAAGACAATAGTTCAACTAGTTGGTTTTGTATCATCAGATTTTAGTCTGTCCCTTTCCCATTGAGGTTCACAAACATAGGCTGAAATCAAAAACATGCATAAGCAGCTTCATTCAGCTTTTGTATTTTTATATTTAAAATGTGTTCAACTGTGGCTTTCGATTTTATATCAAAATTTCCCAGCCAAAATCTTAATAATTAAATAATCTGAATAATTAAAACAATATCCTTAACAAACATTTCTTCTTTCCACCCACAGACCTGCAAGCCGGCTTCCCCGTAGAGTTCCTTGTAGGCTTCACAAACAAAGGCTCAGAAGACTACATCGTCGAGACTATGGAAGCCTCATTCAGATATCCCATGGACTACACCTACTACATCCAGAACTTCACAGCGTTGCCTTATTTTAGAGAAGTGAAACCCAAGCAGGAGGCTACTTTCGCTTATTCGTTCATCCCCAATGAGGCGTTCGCTGGCAGGCCTTTTGGACTCAACATTCAGTTGAACTACAGGGATGCGAGTGGGAACTTTTATCAGGTTAGTTGAGAATTTTGTTATAACTAATACTTTATAGACACTTGCATACATACTGACAGTTGCTCAGTGATTGAGATCCAGCAGGCAACTGCAATAAGACTATTCAAACTGCACTTTTATAGTCCACACACAACAGACACAAAACATGAAGCAGCAAAAATGTTTCATCAAATGTTTCACCACCTGATAAGTGTTGGATACCTTATTCACAACTTTTGTCTTTGTCACTTGACATAACATAAGAAAGTGACACAACTTATATTTAGGCTAACCGATACTTATCAGAAGGTGGTGAAACAGGCCCTTTATTGCCTAAAATGTTTTTATTATTAAATTTAAATAAGACTCCCTTCCATTTTGGCTCTTGAAAAATTTAAAACTAATAAAGATCAAACTTTTATTTCCTTTTCAACAGGATGCTGTGTACAACCAGACCCTCAACATCGTAGAAGTCTCAGAAGGTCTGGACGGAGAGACCTTCTTCCTCTACGTGTTCCTTGGTGCGGCCTGTGTACTGGCCCTAGTTTTGGGCCAACAAGCACTGTCGTCGCTCGCGCGTCGCCGGTCGCCCAGATCAGCGCCCAAACCACTTGAGACTGGAACAGCAAACGATGTCAACTACGACTGGCTGCCCAAGGAAGTTATTAACCAGCTCAGTAAGTTGTTATGTTACCTAGAAGCTTTTGAATATTGAAGCATGTCCCATCATATAACTTAAAAGCATTCTGATGCTAAGGCGACTGTTTTTTAACTTTTTTTATATGGATAAAATGCATAAAATGCCCACATCACATCACTCAAAGCATTCAAGACATTTCAGTCAATCATGACTGAAATATTTCTTTTATTCAATTTGCTAATATCTGTCTAGTGATCTAGTCAAATTAGCGAAAAGATTACCATACAAGATGCACAATTTCCGATATGATAAACAATGTACTGGAAATTATGCACTTTTTTTAATATCTGCCTTGGAGACCACAAGTGACGCGAAACTAAACAATTCGTAATAAGGGCGTCTACTATTTTTTTAATTTAATAATGCAATGTGGCTGATTCTGTTGTACACAATCTCTAAATCTAAACTAAAATGACAGGTCTAAATATATTCCTGTCTCTTTCACAATCCTCCCTGCTGAAGGGGATAGCACTATTTTTAAACCTGTCAATTTAGTTTAGGTTTAGAGATTGTGTACAACAGAATTAGCCACAATGTGTTTATTAAACTGTTTGTTTTCTTTGTTACAGAAAAATCGCCCAAATCCCCCAAGCAGTCGCCGCGTCTTAGGAAGGCGAAAAGATCTGCGGGCGACGATTAATTTTAGCGTCGAATAATTAGTTTAGGAACACCAAGCAATGCCTAATCTAGGCTATGAGTGATTGTTGCCAACTGAAACAGGACTAGGGTCTGACACAGCTGACCGATTTCAGTCAGGTACCAATTTATTAACCGATTTTACTTTGTCCATACTATTTATTCTATATTCATATTTTAAATAATACTCCCTATAAAAATCGGTTCACTTATAATTGCTCCGATTTTTATAGGATGGACCAGTTTCTTGTCAAGCATAGACTTTTTAAGATAATTACCTGTGTTATGTCTTATACCTTTCTATTTTTATATGTTTATTGTCGGACCGATTATAGTCGGTTGTCTGTGCTAGGCCTAACAATTTTTTTGACACACAAGTGAGTCCAAATATCAATCGAAGAGAGATACTTTGTCTTAGCAATACTCAAACTAGTGATGTCATTCTCCTATTCCTATTTCAAGTTGTCGTAAGTGAAAAAGTTTTTAGTTGCTGAAAGTTGTGAGTAAATTATGGAACAAAATGTTGTATGGACAGCTTTGTAATGATGAGCGATTATGAGAAGACATTATTTAATTAAAATGTTACATTTTTACTAAGTGTTTCCTTTTAATCTGACTGCCTCGGTTTTTAGCGGTAAGCATGTTCCTCAATGCCTGAAGACGAAAGTCTTCGAACAGTGCGTGTTGCCAGTGATGACATACGGATCCGAGACATGGTCGTTAACTATGGGCCTCATAAGAAAGCTCAGAGTCGCTCAGAGAGCTATGGAGAGAGCTATGCTCGGAGTTTCTCTACGCGATCAAATCAGAAATGAGGAGATCCGTAGAAGAACCTAAGTCACCGACATAGCTCAACGGGTTGCGAAACTGAAGTGGCAATGGGCGGGGCACATAGTTCGGAGAACCGATGGACGTTGGGGTCCCAAGGTGCTGGAGTGGCGACCTCGCACCGGGAAGCGCAGTGTTGGTAGACCCCCCACTAGGTGGACCGACGACATCAAACGAGTCGCAGGGAGCCGCTGGATACAAGCGGCACAAGACCGTGGCATGTGGAAGTCCCTTCAAGAGACCTATGTCCAGCAGTGGACGTCAATCGGTTGATTACGACGATGTTCGACTCCATAGTATAACGAGGTCTTGGTCCTATTCCCGTCTATTTATGGGTCTGTGTATTTATATAGGTTCATGATTTATGTACAGTGCGACCAAACTATCTGAACTGAGGAAGGTCGTTAGTGTCGCTTTAGTGTTGCCATACAATCGTTTTTTCGACAAATTTACGGAAATACCATAGCAGTACTTATGAGGTGCGGCAAGTCGTCCGCGACTAGTAATCCCAATCTTCATTGCGACTCGTCGCATCACATGCAGTCCCGCTGAAACGCATTACTATATCGTCACTTTAATGTTTATATGTTTTACATATTACGTAGATATACTGATGGTTTTAGTCTGTTTAATGGTTTTTAACAGGTCGCAAACCGGTTACCTGATAAAACTGACCTGTATTGTATGGAATGATCGGAGCCTGATGCTGTCCTTCAAAAAATGTCTTCAGAATTCTATTCCGGGTTTCTGGGCATCACTTCTAATATCTTTTGGTACCATTAAAGCTAAGAAATAATTGCGGATGAGGAGATGGATTCTTTAATAATTTCCGAAAAGATTTCATATTATAATTAAGGTAGGTATTTTATATTTAAAGAACTGACAACACTAATATGTAGTCAAATTGAATGACTTTCCAAGATGGCGGCCGTAGTTCCACTTTTCGCCATTTCACAGAAAGGTTGGTCACACTATAATTTCATTTTACCGTTGGTTTACAATGTTTGACGTGTTTCTAAAGTTACCTACGTATGCACCTCCACCACAGAATATATAATAGTATGCCTCCACTGTAAAGCTATTTACCTATTACCGGTAATTGAGAACGTTAGGTATAGATCGACCAGAATCTCATGAAAAATGGGGAAGTTAAATTTTGTAGTAAGCAACACTAGGTTAACTCGGCTGCCCTAGTGATAAACAAAGTAATTACATTCAGAACACCTTACCTGGGATCGTTTCACGAAACGAAAAATCCAGCAACTGCATTTTAAATACAAAAACAAAGTAATCAACATACAATTACTTTGTTTTTGTGTTGTGCTTGTTGTTTACTTGGTTTTTGCATTTATATTCCGGGTTAGTAAGTGCAGTTACTTTGTTTGGGCATTTTAAATTTCAGTAAACGGTTCAAGTTATTTGAAATATTAAACTGTGGTAAAAAACTACTCGACATAAAACTTTTGTTAATGCAAAAAGTCAATTTCACAAAAAAAGTCAGTTGCTTTGTTTATCGCTAGGGCGGTCGTAGTGTTGCTAACCTTGGAATTTCATTTCCCTATTTTTCATGAGATTCTGGTCGATCTCTAGGTACTAGGTACGTCTCAATTACCGGTAATCGGTACTTTCCATTGACTTCGGTCACGTCACTAAACCATCACAAGTCAATGTGATATTTTTTATCTGTCATCCATTTCTTTTTCGTACACGCTTGTTGCGTTGCACGTGTATTTAGGGTTTTCGCTCGATATCTAACAAAAATGGATAAGCCCAACGTACTCGCCCGTGTGATTAAGGTCCTGGGCCGCACCGGCTCCCAGGGACAATGTACCCAGGTGAAAGTGGAGTTCATA
The DNA here is from genome assembly GCA_920104075.1 of Melanargia galathea. Classification (NCBI taxonomy): domain Eukaryota; kingdom Metazoa; phylum Arthropoda; class Insecta; order Lepidoptera; family Nymphalidae; genus Melanargia; species Melanargia galathea. The sequence goes on along the minus strand of OV049872.1, from coordinate 2,382,017 downwards.
GGAGAGACGAGTCGTCAGATCATCAGGAACGTGAAAGGACCAATTCGTGAAGGAGACATTCTAACACTCTTGGAGTCTGAGCGTGAAGCTAGAAGACTAAGATAAACGGTAAAAAACAATATATTATCTCCTATTTACAGCACAAATAATATACTTGGACAAAGACAATAATATAACCTCTTAATGTTAACATTTTCACAAAAAACCAACCTAGGCATTAAGTACTATTCATAGCGATGAAACCCTGATAGCCATGAAATATAATTGCATTTGTATGCAGTCAATGTAAGAAACATTGCATCAATGCTCAATATTGAGAATTGTTTAATTTTACAACCTTCATTTTCAATGGTGTAAAATCTAATAGTCTGTCAAATATGATTTTAGATTTAGTAGTAGATCCTAGTTAATACTGGGAAAATGATAAGCTGTATATATCAAACTCAGATAGAAAAGTTTGTTTTATTGTTGAGTTAAAAAAAACCCAATGCAAAACCTTTTAGTCCCAATAGTTTTTCAATTTAGGCAAGGGATTACGAAATTCAACCTTTTAGATTTTACTCTCTCCCCTTATGTTATTGAGGCATTTTGTTATCAGAAATTTTCTGCCCTAAAAATGATTTAAGAAGTTTCCTGATATATTTTGTGCTAGATACCTACACAATCAGAATTTTGTCAGATCATAATATTATGTTCTATGCTCAATGGATGAACAAAACAGTTTTCTGACAGACAATTTCTGATTTAATGTTAATTAATGTTATTTACATTGCATATTAATATTTTTTTTCTTTTCCAGGGTTGGGCGAATCTACATTAGGTTAAGTTGCTTTATAATGTATCATTCTATTATCTAAAGTTTAATGTGAACATCAAAACCGTCAAAGATTCATAACTATGTAACCAGCTAATAAATGACAAAAAAAAAACTTGTATTTTATTAAGCACCTAGTTTTTCTCACTGAACTTGTGACGGAACAGGATCTAGGGAAGCTAACACTTTTAGTTAGATAGCTACAATTGGACAATCACATCTGATCCTCACTATTGACTAAAATGTACAGTTGCAGCAAGACTACTGTAAATTCAATTATTATTGTCTTTGTAGTAATGTTATAAATACAACTTTTGTCCCATTAGCATATTTTTAAGATTTCATATTAGTCTGTCAAACCACTACAGCCTTTTAAGATTCTACTGCTGGGCACAGGCCTCCTCTCATAGGAGAAAGGGTTTTAGAACTTAAACCTGCCATGCTACTCCAATGCAGGTTGGTGGGCTTTAACGACTATTAGTCATGATAGTGATAACAACCGGGACCAACTGCGTAACGTGCTCTTCGAGGCACGGTGGTAAAACACCGCCAACTATCAACTCTAGGCTGGCACAGAATTTCTTGACAGAAAAACCCAATACTTACAGTACAATGTCACATGAAAACCAATGAGTGGTATGGGTTTAATAAAAAATTGCCATACCTCTCAAAAGGTTGGCCCGCTTCCATCTTTGATTGCATCGTAGCATCAGGTGAGATTGCAGTCAAGGGCTAAATTGTAGGTGAATAAAAAAAATTGTCTATGGTCAATGTCTTTAGCTCTCAGCTCTCGGTAGAGTAGACTAGGCTTGCAGAAACTGATCCAGCACTTGGAATAGGCACTTGGAATCAGCTCATTTTCTACGCCAGTCTGTCCAGGGCACTTATATAAATAGAAATCAGTGCTAAAATTGTAGAGAACTTTCTGAATCATTTTCATTAGAAAGTTGAAATTTGTTTGCTTGCATACCTTTGTACATATTGTTGCCTTGTGTACCTTTTTAAGTTTGTGATAAGAAGTATGATCTTATAATATAAACTGCAGCACATGTAAGGGATGTATCGTAAAGAAAAACCTAAATTTTGAAACTTTATTCACAATATTATCATAACATTATTCGCTAACAATAACTGTACAATTAGGTAATAATGATCACATATTTTAATAATCAACATAAAAAATGAGATAATATAAGTACACCACATCCACAACTTCCAACCCCATCTTCTGACATCAGAATTGGTAAACAATAATATTCTATTTACAAAAATATACAAAAGTTTCCTTCATTGTAAGACACTGACACCACTTTACTGGGTGACTTGCTATATTTTCGTTGATCAAGAACACTTTAGTTTGCACTTTGAGCACGTCATAGTAAGTCTCTAAGTGTCATATTTTTCACATTCGCACTGAGACCAAAACAAACAGTTACCTATACCACTGTAACAAATAAGTATGACAGCAGCTAGGAATACTACACTGCACACAGTACATGGCTTCCTTTCCAGAAAGAATCCAATAAGATACAGCACCATAAACATTACGTGCGTGTTCACCAACGCCGGGTTCACGGGTTTCGGTATCAAAAGAACGGGGATCAGCCATTGCAAACAATACATTTCGGTGGCGAGATAACCAAATTGTGAACACTAATTGATATGTACGGCAGCGACTCGAGTGCCTATCAGTGTCGTAATCGACATGTTTTGAATGATATCATAGTTATTCGCAAATAATATTACAATAATGTCAAGGCAATATGTAATTATTACGACTAAGGCGGACGTCCAAAATCCAATTTTCTGACACAATTATGACAGCAGAACCACGACAGAACCTAAGATCACAGATCACTAATATACTAGTCTCTAAGACAGATGGGACAGTGGCAAAAATTTACAGTTAGTTCCGTTGCCTTCGCAAAGCGCTAGTGTCGCAAGAAGAAGTGATAGGACACAATCCCACCTTAAAATATCGATATCGATAGTATAGTGATGTCCCATGACAAACGTTGGGGGTACCACTACATTTTTTATTCTTTTTGAAATTTTTGGGTTTAAAATAAAACAACTTACTATATTCAATTTGATATTTCTTTTTTCTTAATCTATACGCTTTATATTTATCAAAAGTAATTTTTGAGAAAAGCATATATTTTGTTTCTTAAGTTTTTCTTGCACACCTCTCAAATTATATTTATTTATTATAATATAATATTACACCAATTATTATACAGATCGAGGCATAAAATTAAATTAACATAAAATACAGAATATATAAAAACTATTCTAAGAGATTGTTTCCCACTTATTTATATCCACAAATTAACATTGCCAACATTTTCCTCTTCTCATCCTGCTATGGAAAATAAAATCTATTTTATGGATGTCAGTACAAAGTGATAAAGTAATAACTTTGTGTCTCTGTGCAGACCATCACATAAATTTGTCTTGCATAGACTTGTGACAGTGGCGATGGAAAGGTAAAAATATTATGTAAATCTTGATTATTCACAACTGGGCAATATATTAAGGCATCATGTACAAAAATTTTGTTTACAATCAGAAACCACCAGTCAGATATTGTTTAAACCTACCATCAATTATTTATCAAACTATAATAGCATAACTGTGATCACTCTTTTAATCTTTGGCTGAAAGTAAGATAATATCAATAAATTCTTTTGCAGAAATATAAAAGATCACTAATATGAATAGTCATAATTAAAGATGTGTTCGCAAGAAGAACGACAAAAGTTACTAAACATGGAACAAATAATGTTTTACCACCAACACTACAACCTTTTAACATCCCACAGTTGGGCACAGGCCTCCTCTCTCATAGGAGAGAGGGATTTAGAGCTTAGACCCACCACGCTGCTCCAATGCAGGTTGGTGGACTTTAGTGACTATTATGATGATAGTAATATTAATAATAAACAGGACAGCCTGCTTAACATCCTCTCCGAGGCACGGGGGTGAAATACCGCTAACAAACAACTCCGGGCTGGCCCTGAGAACTTCCTGAAATAAAACCCAATAAAACAATCAGTAAAACCTGTCTGTTTAATTATTCATCTTCACATCTGAATATCACATAGTTCACATCTGAAAAGAAACAAATAAATTTAAAAATAATTAATTGGTACTAATTATTACAAATAATATATACCATATATGAATAGTAGTATTTTTACTACCCTATAGGTAATAAATATTAAACACAAAAGGTGGGCTACCAATAAATTTTTTTCCTCACTAGTGGTGGTATCTGCAATAAAATGACAGTAACACATCAGTATGTTCAGCAGCAAACTATAGACTTAAGCCAACTTATGCACACCTGTTGGTATCACTATAAATATCAAAAGGTGTGCTTGTGTCTGTTTATGGATAATTTATGGAGAATGAATTTTATAACGTATAGTATAAATCTAGTTAGGTTAGGTTGGTTATACGTACCGCGCAAAATTCCAGCAGGTTTAGGAAATCGAAACAACTTGATGTTGTTTTGTACTGGCGAGCAGCCACATTTCTCCTTGTTTTCTTTGTCGTCAGATAATTCAAAAAACAAAACATAGGTACGAGTCTTGTTTCAATGAAACAAAAAAAGAGTCAACGTGCCAAATATAAATAGCACTACAGTATAAAACACAAACAGAGGAACAGAAGCTCGACTTGACGTATTTAAAGTTTAGAAGATTGCAAGAAATCAATAATTATTTTTATTTTTTTCGAAACACAACAACAACGAAGACGCCATTTTGAAAAAAACAATAATTACCACAGAAGTCAGAACACTTTAACATAGAACATAGAACCTATGGAATCTTAGCACCACAGACCAGGAACAATCAAAACAAAATGTTGAAGCAAAGAAATATGGTCTTGAACAGGCTTTGTCTCGTTCTCAACAGACTACTTAGATAAAGTGTGTGAGATATAGAAAAACTAGAGAGGAAAAATAGCCCAGCTGAATGACTTTATCTTTATTAAAATGTTTCAGGCGCAGTGTCCAGTGTCTACATAGAGAATATAACCTTCTTGGATATGACCTTAGAAAAGTGGTTCTGTGGTTGCGATACTAGCGCTTTGCGAAGTCCAAGGGAACTACAGTGTCACCCCCCTGCCTAAGATATTGTAATGACCATAGAGATAATAATAATAAGTAGAGTAGGCATACCTACCTTAAAAACGTGCCAAAAATACACTCACACACGCACAATCCTGTATAATAAAAGTGTTCATTGTGATGTCTCAAGTTGTGCGTGTGTGAGTGTTCATGTATACATTTTAGGGAGGCCATCTTAAGGGAAGTTGCAATAAAATTTCTGCCACGATCTGTTTTATTGTTATGTTTAAAAATGTAGTGTTGTCTCTTACACACTTATGAAAATTTTGATAAGCTTAAGCTATTTTCCGATCCACTATTTTCTATAGGACATTATGCCAAGTCCTCTTCTATAGGTTCATGGTAATGACAGAACAGTCAACAGTGTCAATTTTGACATTAGTGATATGGTGTTGCCCGTGTTGCCTCACACAGACAAGAGACAAATTGTATAAGTTTACACCAAGAAGGATAAAATTGTTATATTCTATAGACACTGGAGACTGCGCCTAAAACATTGCAGTGAAGACAAGGTCATTCACCTTTGTGATATTTTTAGGGTTCCGTACCCAAAGGGAAAAATGGAACCCTATTAATGTCACTCTGCTGTCTGTGTGTCTGTCCGCCGGTCACAGGTCTCTAGCTCGCAGACGAAATGAGCTACAAACGTTGACCCAAAATCAAATATTGCATTAGAAATTGAATTAAATTATTTTTCAGGGGGGCTCCCATACATGAAAAAGGAGCCGGAAAAAATATTTTTTTCTTACCCTAGCTTGTGGGGTATCATTATTTAGAACTCATTGAGTAGAGTACTTGCCCGCCAACCCGCATTGGAGCAGCGTGGCGGGTCTAAGCTCTAAATCCCTCTCTCCTATGAGAGAGGAGGCCTGTGCCCAGCAGCGGGACGTTAAAAGGCTGTAGTGGAGTAGAGTACAACTATATATTTTTAAATTTTTTGCTCATAAATAAGGGGGTCATCAAAGTTGTCAGTTTTAGACCATTATTGTGACGGGGGCTACCTCAAAAACTAAACTAGTTAGGAATATGATATTTCGGTATATTATGTACCATATTATATGTTCTATTAAAACAACGATTCATAAAATAGTTTATAAGCTGTGACCAAAACAAACGGACATTTTTTGGGTTTTTCTTTCACGGTTTGTTGCGATGTTTAGCTCGGAAATTAAATATTTTTTAGACCAGAATTATTATGTTGTTTATAATTATGTACGGAACCCTAAAAGAGCGAGGCCCGACTCGCACTTGGCTGATTTTTCTTATACCTACCTTTTTCCAGGATAAAAAGTAGCCTATGTATTGCCAATGCATGCAACACAGCAAACTATTGCAATAATGTGTTATGTGAGCGTGATTTAACTAAGAACAGTCAGCGCCCCAGCGTTTTTGGAAGTTTATATCTATTTTAGTCCCACAGGAATACTTTTCCGGGATAAAAAGTATGCCTATGTGTTAAGTCAGGGCATAATCTATCTCCATTCAAAATTTCAGCCAAATCGGTTCAGTAGTTGCGGCGGAGAAGAGGAACAAACATACACACACACACACACACACATACACACACACAAACTTTCGCCTTAATAATATTAGTGTGATAAGTATATCTTTTTTAGGGTGGTGATTTGGTGTCTGGTGTGCCCTCGTTTCCAAAGCGCGTGTCAGTCGATTATGCTGATTAATCTACCAACTCGGTAACTAAATGGTTGACCGACTTTGTAGTTCCAAATTAGGTCTTTTGGTTCCCTTCGTGCCTCGGAGAGCACGTTGAGCCGTAGGTCCCAGTTATTAAACCTTACCTACATCTGAAGTCGATATCAGTCGAGTTGTATTTAATGCGGAAAATATCTGGAAACCTACCGCATTATTATGCCAAGAAAACCCCTTGTGCCCCTACCATAATGTGACTAATGGAAATGGGTCGTAATCCTCAGCAATGGAGGGACGCAACGATGACGTACCTCAGAAGGCCTACTACAATCTTTAATCTAACGATCCAATTCCGATGCTATTCAATATCGGCGCTTAAAATAAATCGCATTGAATTCGTACCATGAAGTATCTATTTGTTTCTATATTTTTATACTAGGTTTTTGTTTCGTCTATAATATCGTCTATAATAGACGTCATGACGTCTATATTATCTTGATACTTAATCTGAGTCTATTATAGAACGTCTATTATTGGTCGGTTAAAAGAGTTCATGGTACGAAATAGCGATTCAGTTCAGTTTAGGTCTTTAATTGAGCCGCGATTATAGTTGATGGTAGACCCACAGGTCTTTGTTAGAAACTAATGTAATCGCTTCCCTACTAATCACTGAGTCTAAAAAGTTCTTTGGATAGGAATTTAAACTGTTCTTCAAGTAGGTGGGTAACTACCTATATTGGTAGGTACCTATCCTTTTTACTTTGTTAATTTGCTACTCGAGAGGATTAATTAAAATTTTAAATAGGTAAGTAAGTTACTACATTAAACACAAAAGTCTGAACTCTAGATAAACTCGTTGATTTTTTTCGGTTTGATTAATTATATAGAAGTTATACCTACATAGGTATAAAGTATGCAATTATAAAGTATCAATCGTTAGTTTGTTATTTATTTTATTCACGTAGGTAACGAATAGGTTCCTTACCTACAGCAATAAGTACCTACAAAAGTTATCGTTGTTGGCGTCATCCGATAGGACATAGGATATGGACATAGGTAGATCTGGTATAACAACTTCCGCTTGCCGTGGGCTTGCGCCGCTTGTATTCAGCGTATCCTTGCGATCCGTATTCGATCCACCTAGTTAGGGGTTTGTTAGCACTGCACTTTCCAATGTGATGTCGCCATTCCAGCACCCTCGGAAGTCGGAACCCAACGTCTATAGGGTGTCGAAATATTATGTCGGTGACCCTGGTTCTTCTACTCATCTCTTCATTTCTGATTTCATCACGTAGAGAAACTGAGGGCAGAGCTTTTGCCTGCTGAATTACTTTGAGCTTTCTTAAGAAGTCGGTTAAAAAATAGGGATAATATTTTATTAATTGAGAATTTAATTTTTAGTTTTCTTAAACTAGGTTTATCTAACTAAGTACTTACTTAATAGAAGAAATTGTAAGTATTTGTAGTAATCTCGAATCTTGATTCTATTGAAATGAAAACACACATACTGTAGGTAAACTTCTATATAGGTATGTGATCGCACAAGATTACCTAATTAGGTAACTACCTCTACTATAAACAGAGTAGCATAGGTAGGATGTGATCGCACAAGATTACCTAATTAGGTACTACCTTTATTTTAAACGGAGTAGCATATAAGTATGTGATCGCACAGTATTACCTAATGTGTAAAGGAGAACAAAAAGCTTTCATTCTTGGTTAGTAGCTACTTATTTCATAAAAGCTTTTCGGTGAGCGCATGCGTGGCGAAAAAAGGGGTTTTCTCACCCCACGGTTCGACGATTTCCCGCCAGTGACGCCCGGCACCCGAGTCGGCCGGCATTCGCCCACAACGTGAAAAAAACCCAAACCCAGTGAACACCCATAACTGTGGGTGAAGTGTATAAAACCTTGAACAATAAAATAAAAATTAAATAAAGAGGCATGACCCGATTCCAACTGAAATCAATACACGCACAGCTCCGGCAAACAATAAAGGATTCCGTTATAATTATATGCCATGTTTTATTCTTTATGTGCCATGATAACGAGAACGAATCGCACTGAGAATTCAAACATATTATATGACAATATTGAGACAATAAAATAATCTAAGTAGTAAATAATTTATATATTTAGAGATTATATAACTAATATAATATAGAAGGCAAAGCAATTGGAATTGATATACATAGGTGTTAATAAATCGAAAATGGCGAACACTGCACATTTGATGAGGCGACAGAGCTCGCGGGATTTATATGCCCAGCGGTCATTAGATCGGATGGAGATGAAAGAGATGAGGGGACGTTTGGTCACGATGGAGAACGGGCGTCCAATAGTTCGCACTCACGTCATGTACGGGGCGACCAACCAGGCCTTCGAGGACACCAGCCCGAACAGACAGACTTCCGAGACCCCGACAAGCAAAGCGAGCTCGGAGAACGAGAGAGCCGTCATCAAACCCGAAGGCACCGGAATCGAGAGGGAATCTTGGGATAGCAAACTGACTTTTCTACTGGCCACAGTAGGTTACGCTGTCGGTTTGGGTAACGTGTGGAGGTTTCCATATCTAGCCCAGAAGAATGGCGGTGGAGCGTTCCTGATACCGTACTTCGTTATGCTCGCGATCGAAGGGATCCCGATCTTTTATTTGGAGCTCGCGATCGGCCAGCGTTTGAGGAAGGGCGCTATCGGGGTATGGCATCAGGTCTCTCCGTATCTGGGCGGGATCGGTATCAGCTCAGCGGTGGTGTCGTTCAACGTGGCTCTGTACTACAACTCTATAATAGCGTGGTGCTTGTTCTACTTCGCGCAGAGCTTCCAGGCGGAGCTGCCGTGGTCGGAGTGCCCGAAGAAGTACTTCAGCAACGGATCGTACACCACCGAGCCGGAATGTGCCGTGAGTATGCCGTAATCTTAGATCTGGATCTTCTGGAAACGAAGACAAGTAATAATAGCACGATATTGTGGCTAATTCTGTTGTACACAATCTCTAAACCTAAACTAAATTGCCAGGTTTAAAAATAGTGCTATCCCCGTCAGCAGGGAGGATTGTGACAGAGACAAGAATATATTTAGACCTATCATTTTAGTTTAGATTTAGAGATTGTGTACAACAGAATCGGCCACAATTACTGATAAGATATCTTACCACAAAAAGGCGAAAAAAATTACAATATTTCCTGTATTTTTAAAAGTTCCAATATACCTAATGCAATGTACCTAAAGCTGACGCCTAAATACCTAAAGTTATCGTCGGTCGCCCGCATCTCGCGGGGCATTGAGCCCGAGTTGTGCGCGCTATGCATTGCCGGTTTGAAAAATACCTACTAGGCACTAGAAAACTTATGTGCATGTTAGGCTTATCTAAAGACTGATTTCGCTCATTGAGCGAAACTAAACATAAATTAGATAATTAGTTAGAAGTATTTATTAATGTGATGAGCTAGGTACATCACACAAAATAAAATACACTCAATTCGTTTCGAATCCACCGCAAAAAGACCTAGCAAGAATATTATTGCTCACAATACGAGAAATTATCTCTTGTATTAAATCTAATCTGTTAATGGCTCTGGGCTAATGCCTCATCCGTCTGTGCCGTTAGGAGACTGTGGAACAAAATCCCACCGGTTTACGTAAGGAGAAAACGATTCTGAAACAAGATTAAAGTACGGTCTGAGGGCTCGCAGGAATCGCAAGAGACGCAATAAAACTATTTACTTACAACCGACTTCTAAAAAAGTAGGTTCGCAATTCGGCGCGAATTTTATCTATGTACCTATGTATGTATAAGTATAGGTACACCGGGCTGGCACTGAAAATTTCTTGACACAAAAACCCAATACCTAACAATTACTGTATTGACCCGGGAATCCGGGAATCAAACGCAGGATCTCGTGAGCTGCAGTCGAAAATGCTAACCACTAGACCAGTGATGCGAGCGGTTTGAATTGTTAGGTACCTAGGTATCTACTGAACGGATTTTCGTGAGGTTTTCACCAATAGACAGAGTGATCTGTAAGAATGGTGGTGTAATTTAACTTGTTAAGATTTTGTATAAATTGGTTAAAATATGACGATAATTTTTGAAAATGTAGGAAAAACTCAAACCGGCTGGGAGCTATCATCGGAAACGTCGCCCTTTGAGATAAGTGTATAAAAATAATGTATCGTTGGATAGGTCTAAGTACTACCCGTGCGAAGTCGGGGCGGGTTGCTAGTAAAAATATAGTTCATTGTTTGCACACGTATTGTTGGGTTGGAGTAAACCTGGCATAAAAGATACATTGAAACCGATGTGGGACGCTGAAGTCGGGTTTTTTACCCGACTGGGTATACATATGTGTTTCACCTGTGTGTATGTATGTCCATTCCTATGTCCGCTTGTAACTAATCAAGTTATCATTAATAGTCATTAGATTTGTCTCGATGACGCGGGTGTCAATGGGTACCTAAATTAAAAAAAAATTCAAAATGGCGGACTTTATGCGCTTTATTGTGCGAGCTGAAAAAAAAATTTTTTCTTCAAGACCCTCGAGTGGGGTATCTAAATAAAGGGATTTAAAAGGCGAATACGAAAATGTATACAATTTATATATTTGGAAACAATTTGGAGTGATAAATCGTATAAAATGACCGTTTCATATGTCAGTTCGTAACTACTTAACGGCTCAACCAATTTTGGTAAATTATATGTCATTAGATTTGTCTTGATGGCGCAAATGTTACTGGGTACAAAAAAATCATAAAAAATCAAAATGGCGGATTTTATGCACTTTAATGTGCGGGCTGAAAAAAATTTTTTTCTTCAAGACCCTCGAGTGGGGTATCAAAATAAAGGGCTTTAAAAGGCCAGTACGAAAATGTATACAATCTATATGTTTTAAATCAGTTTGGAGTGACAAATCATGAAAAACAAAATAAATAACTACACTGTAAGTGCATACGGTGGTAGTTAATTAATTTTTTAGTTCGTTTTATAGCATGGCAGTCGGGTTTTTTTAATTTTTAAATTATAGCTTGTTTAAATTAAGATTTTTCTTAAGTAGGTATAATAAGTAATATTCATTATTAATAGCGAAATTGGTTCAGTAGTCTTTAAATAAATTGCAAAAGCACGAACTTTAATATTGCTTGGATGAATGAGAACAATTTTATTTTAGCGAAAATTATTCCTTGTAAATGTTTCACAGACTATAAAATACTTACTTAAATACGAAAATGTCTGAACGTGAAAAGGAAACTTTATTGATGTTGGCTCGACTATACCTACACTAAGAGAAAATTCTTTTGAAAGGCGATTACCTACTTACCCAATAGAAAAGTTCCTATCTAAGTTATTATAAAACTTATTAAGTAAGTAAGTACATAAGATTATCCTCAGAATTAAATAGGTCATAATCTAGATTGAAGCTACTTAAGTCTAGTTATTTGAACTAGTTTTTTATACGTGATGTCTTTCCTGACTCGTAACTTCCTTTTAGGGTTCCTCATCAAAACAATATCAAACAAATATAAATTTGAACCTTTGCCTCTAAACTGCCTCGTTGGTCTAATGGTTAGCATATTAGACTACGGATCACGAGGTTCTAGGTTCGATTCTCGGGTCGCGTAAATAATTGTTAGGTATTGGGTTTTTCTGCTAAGTTCAAACTCAAAACTCAAACTCAAATAAACTTTATTCAAAATTGGTACACTGTACACTTTTTGAACGTCAATTTAAGAACAGGCAATGGTGATAATTACTTACGGAAACTTAAAACTGAAACCACGAGGGTTCCAAACGCGCCCTTACTTCTTCCTGAGAGAGAAGAGACCGGCGCCCACTGGTGCGTCATTTGTCTATAGTGGTGTAGGGGAACCTAAAGCCAAGTTTTAGTTTAACTAACTAACTAAGCAAGGGTAACTTTACATTAACCCTGTGCTGGCCATAAGTTTAAGCATAAAAAGTCAAGCTAAATCCTTATAAAGTTTAGGACATTTTCAGAGAATAACTTCAGTTTGGAATGTTTGTTTTGCCAAGTAAGTACGAGTAAGTACTTACTTAGTTTAGAAACTGAAATAATTTTGAACACTAACACGAAAGTCATTCAAGAAAATAATATTTTCTTGAATGACTTTCTGCTTAGTGTTCAAAATTAGTTAAGGGCAGTGGAGTGTGATACCGATAACTGAGAGATATGGCCTATAAAATACTTATGGATTAAGGGGAAGGAAGGCTGCCTCAACTTATCTAATATTGTGTTAAGTCACTCAATAACCATTAAAATAGATTATTCGAAAGTAGGACGTTTGAAAACTTAAGTTTGCGGTAAATTGTGGTCGTGATGTATAAAATATACTTATAGCTTAAATTATATTATAAGTAGGTACTCTCAGATTAGTTTTTAAAAACACCCTTTAAAAACCACTTTACGATTTCTTGATGCGAATTATGTACCTACTTACTTCTGTTTTGGAAATATACCTACTTAACTAGTGGACCCGGCAGACTTCGTCCTGCCCGGTGACATACCGACATCGGCGCCACCTACTACGACCCGGTAGGTTACCTGTACCTACCCGGTAATTGTGTTTTCAAACCATCCAGGAACCCATTGAAATATACACACAAACATTTCATTCAAATTGGTCCAGCCGTTTAGGAGGAGAGGTGACAAACACACGAATGGAAGAATTATATAGTAGTGATTGAAATGTTACATGAGCTTTGCATTTATTAGAGGACGCAATTTTATTTTTGGGACATGTCAATAGAAGCTTAACCTCAAGTTTGTGGGGTCGCCACCCTTGTCCCCCGGCCGCCATCTTAGAAAACACTTTTTTCGCGATATCTCGGAAACTATGCGTCTTACAAAAAATTCGTAAAGACATAATTTGTAGCAAATTGTTTTGCCTACAAATATGTTTATATAATTTTTTGCCCTAAATTAAAAATTAAAGAAGTTATAAGCAAAAAAGTGAGAAAATTTTTATAAAATCTTTTTTGCTCTATAACTGTTTTTTTAGACATTTTACAAAAAAAATTCCTCAGACCAATCAATTTTTTTTCATTCATTTAAAACACTGTCACAGCGCTCCAAAGTTGACCGCGTTCATCAATGCTCATGAGAATCCGGTCAAAACTCAAAACGAAATGTTTCAGCCACAGCCACAGCCTGGACCATTGAAGATTGTACTAACATAAGTACTAAACGACTTTATATTATTTTAAGACGGTCTCATCTTTATTATCAAAACTTGCAGCCGCGAGGAGTTCCAGATTTGAACTTTACATAATAGGGTATTCTACTGTGTTTGAAAAAGCACTTCAAAATGTTGTTTTTGTTAGGTAATAAAAAGCCACAAAAAATATATTTCGGCAAAATAAACACGCGTTCATGCCATAAAATTAAATTAAATTTTAAACATTTTTAATCCCGCGTAAAACGCTGTCAGCCAATAAGTCAGCCATTTCATGACGTAACAATGTTAAACAAGAAGGTTATAAATGTATTCTATATAACACTGGAGTTAAATATTGTAGTAAAGATAAAGTCATTCACCTGGGCTACTTTTTCTTTATTACTAATATTTTTTGGACGATATATCGATAGTTTGATATCGAAATGTAGATACAAAAATGTAGGTACAAAATCATCGTAAACTTAATAATCTACCGTATTTCATTTAAAATATATTATGTTTTTTCTGTATTCCTAGTTTACATACTTACATCTTAAAACGAAATGTAATTTTAGGTATATAGATATACCTCTGTGGTAAAAAAATAGGGACATTCACTAGTGAAAAATAAATTAAGAAATTTAATAAAATTGAAAATTTATGTAGAAATATACTTAAATATTCTGATTTTGAGTAATAAAAGCACATTATTTTTTTATTAAATTAAAATTAAAAGTCGTAATCTTTAATCTGTATATCACGTGACCTTAAACACGAGCCGCCTTGTTGTGACGTCATAATGATAGCTATTTATTTATTAATATGCAAACCAGTTGTGTAAAAGCAGATAGTACTAATCTGCCAAAAATTGATTCAATTATGGTTGCAAAGTTCTTTGCATGTAACCCAGACTTCTGTTCTGCCGAATTCCAGAATGTTAAAACATCTTTGTAAACATCATTAGTTATCTGTCAAGTCGGCTTACGGATGAATATTTTACGTGATAACGTCATTTAAAAATATTGGTATAAGGCCCTGTTTCACCACCATCTGATAAGTGTCGGATAGCTTATTCACAACTATAGTCCTTGTCACTTGACATAAGTAAGGAAGTGACAAAACTTACGTTTAGGCTATCCCGACACTTATCAGAAGGTAGTGGAACAGGCCATATTGTACCTTATTTAAATAAAATAATTACTAAGAACTTTAACCTAACACATATATATATTTATAATTTAATTTGTTTAATAAAGATACTGGACTATAATATAACTGTGTAATCATTTTTGAAGTGACTTACGATTTTTTAAATAAAGCCGATATATCGAAATATCGATATTTTTTTCGGTATATCGAACTCCGATATCGATATATTTAAAAATATAGATATATCGAAAATATTTATTTATTTATAATATATTAAAAAATATCAACAGTCCTTTTTTGTTTGGAGTTTAGATTCCATAGGTTTTCTATCTTTCTTATATGACCACAGATTAATATTAGTTTTTGCTTATATGACCACAGATTAATATTAGTATTTTTTATCATTATGACGTCACAACAAGGCGGCTCGTGTTTTAGGTCACGTGATATACATATGGGAAATTACGACTTTTAATTTTAATTTAATAAAATAATCACGTGCTTTTATGACTCAAAATCAGAATATTTAAGTATATTTCTACATAAATTTTTATTTTTATCAAAGGAGGATGGGCAAAGTGGTCTACCTACTCAACACAAATGAAACCTATTTCAATGAAAAGCTTATTTTTAGTACTTAATTTTATTATATGGAAGCAAAGCTGTAAGTCTTGGGGTTCAAGAGATTTTCGAGAAAAACATAATGCAGCCCCTTACCTTATTTTCTGTTTTATGACCGCAAGATATAGAAGTATTAGGCTATGAAGGACATAATATGCCACCTAGTAACGATAGGAATAGTTCGCAGCTTTCTAACGATCAAGATAATAATCACACGAGTAGATAGGTACAGAGGGGAAGCTTCTACAAGCGGCCCGCTGTAGGTACACGCACACATATGCGCACGTTTGTCATCCAACTGACACCGAACCGTTGGTAAGTGTTTGTGTGAGTGTACCTACAGCGAGCCGTTTGTATGAAGCTTTCCCTCTGTACCTATCTACTTGGGTGCTAATAATCTCGACTTATTACTATTATTAGTTATGTTGGGCCCGACATTAGGCCGCTTTTGTGCCCCCTGCTGCCAACTTGACCAATGTATTTAATTCTATATTTTATAGACGCTACGCCACCACCACCTACAGACTTTTAACGTCCCACTGCTGAGCACAGGCCTCCTCTTTCAAAGGAGAGGGATTTAGAGCTTAAACCCGCCACGCTGCTCCAATGTAGGTTGGTGGGCTTTAACGATTATTGTCACATGATAGTAATAATAACCGGGGCCGACTGCCTAACGTGCTCTCTGAGGCACGGGGGTGAAACAGCGCCAACTACCAACTCCGAGCTGGCACTGAGAATTTCTTGACAGGAAAACCCAATACCTAACAATTATTTGCCTGACCCGGGAATCGAACCCGGGACCTCGTGATCTGCAGTCGATTATGCTAACCATTAGACCTAAGAGGCAGTTTAACGTAGAACGCTACGCACTATTAATTAAATTCATAGTAGAATTACTAATATAGAGTATTTTTAAAACATTTATTTTTTAGTGAATTTTGAAAAACTCCCATATATTTTGGCACAAACGCTATACGTAATTTGATTAACTACTTATTAGCTTCTTATTTCCATAGAGGGCGTTTGTGTTGATTAGGTAGACCAACGTTCATACATTTTTGCCCATCCTCCTTTCATAATTTATTTTTCACTAACGAAAGTACCCTATTGTCAAATTATACAATTCAATAGGGTACTTTCGTTAGTGAAAAATAAATTACGAAATTTGATAAAAATAAAAATTTATGTAGAAATATACATAAATATTCTGATTTTGAGTCATAAAAGCACGTGATTATTTTATTAAATTAAAATTAAAAGTCGTAATTTTTAATCCGTATATCACGTGACCTAAAACACGAGCCGCCTTGTTGTGACGTCATAATGATAGAAAATACTAATATTAATCTGTGATTTATTAATATTTTATATTAATATTTATCTGTGAATATGTGATTATCTGTGCAAAAACCAAGAAACATAGAACCTATGGAATCTGAACTCCAAACAACAAAGGACTGTTGATATTTTTTAATATATTATATAGATAAATATTTTCGATATATCTATATTTTTAAATATATCGATATCGGAGTTCGATATACCGAAAAAATATCGATATTTCGATATATCGGCTTTATTTAAAAAATCGTAAGTCACTTCAAACATTATTACACAGTTATATTATAGTCCAGTATCTTTATTAAACAAATTAAATTATAAATGTATTCAGATGGTGGTGAAACAGGGCCTTATACCAATATTTTTAAATGACGTTGTCACGTAAAATAATCATCCGTAAGCCGACTTGACAGACAACTAATGATGTTTACAAAGATGTTTTAACATTCCGGAATCCGGCAGAACAGAAGTCTGGGTTACATGCAAAGAACTTTGCAACCATAATTGAATCAATTTTTGGCAGATTAGGCCGCTATCCCACTGGCGATTTGCGAGCGTTCGCGTTCCTCCAACGTCTGCGCAGCGTTGACGCGACGTTAACGTTGCGTTGACATTGCGAAGTCGAAGCGTGAAGGGTCGCCGTTATAGTAGGGGAGCCGAGGATGCTAAATGCGGATTTACTCGAGCGTCGTCGGGACCTAGTAGATTTTATAGATTAGTTGATAGGAAGAATAAAAGGTTATATAAGGTTTTCCATTTCAGTGGTGGGGAAAGCTTCTAGCTGCACGCTCTCATCTTCAATAGACGATTTTTTAACTTCGGCTTGTGGAAATCAGCTGATCCTACTAATATTATAAATGTGAAAGTGTGGATGTTTGGATGTTTGTTACTCAATCACGCTGCAACTACTGAACCGATTTGGTTGAAATTTTAAACTGAGGTAGATTATGCCCTGACTTAAAACATAGGCTACTTTTTATCCCGAAAAATTAAAGAGTTCCCACGGGATTTTGCTAACCTATAACTGAAATCTATAGCTACAGCTATAGGTAGATTACTATAGCAAACTTCCTTGAAAGTAGGTATAAAGGTTAGAAAAGGGAGCGGGAACGGGAACCGGAAATCCACGATTCCCTCGGAATTTGTGCAAAATCGGAATTCACGCAAGCGAAGCCGCGGGCATTCTCTAGTTATATATATTTTATTGCATCATTTCCTTCAAAATAGAAAAAAATTCAACTACCCTCGAGATTCGAGAAGGTCAAGATAACGTTTTTTTTTTGCAACTTTGTAACGCTCCCATTCTCGTACGTTACGTTCAAATAGTCTGATTTTCTGAATATAGTTTTCTTAGTTCGTAATTAACCCATCATATCTTAATCTGGCGTTTCTGAGTATTTCTGTTCATCATTTTTTTTATTTTTCGTGCGGCTCTATTTAAAGGGCTTATATATGGTAGTGGGTACTCAGCAGGATGCAAGATGCCTCGCCTCTCTTATCTTAATCTGACGCGCTCGAGTAAATCCAAAAATCCCCTCTTGGACTCCGCTACTATTAGACACGCTCAACGTTAACGTCGCGTCAACGCGACGTTGTCGCTGCACAGACGTTGGAGAAACGCGAACGCTCGCAAAACGCCAGTGGGATAGCGGCCTTAGACACGCTCAACGTTAACGTCGCGTCAACGCGACGTTGTCGCTGCACAGACGTTGGAGAAACGCGAACGCTCGCAAAACGCCAGTGGGATAGCGGCCTTAGTACTATCTGCTTTTACACAACCGGTTTGCATATTAATAAATAAATAGGTAAAAATAAAATGCACTGACGAAAAAACACAATTACTTAATACTCCTTGAAGATAAAGTTGATCAGCCCCCTGATTGTGTAACTTTTGACGATGGAATGGTATTCATTTGATGGCCTAAGGCCATTAAAGTAAAATATACCTTGAATGTATTGATTTAAAGTCACAAATTCAGTACAACTGATTTCAACATCGAGCGTTATGGATCGTATCGTACATACCTAAACGTATAAGAATGGATACACGAAATTGAGCTCTATTTCAATGACATTATGGTTTATTTTACTTTGATGCCTTAGGCCATCAAATGAATACCATTTCATCGTCAAAAGTTACACAATCAGGGGGCTGTTTACACTGAACTGAAAGTTGTTGCTTCATATTCATATTGAACTTTATGGTTTTTGTCTATATGATCATAGATAGATGTTTTGACGTCATAATGATAGTTAATACTAATCATTAATTAGTATTAACTATCATTATGACGTCAAAACAAGGCGGCTCGTGTTTAAGGTTACGTGATATACAGATTAACGATTACGACTTTTAATTTTAATTTAATAAAAAAATAATGTGCTTTTATGACTCAAAATCAGAATATTAAGGTATATTTCAACATAAATTTTTATTTTTATCAAATTTCTTAATTTATTTTTCACTAGCGAATGTACCTATTTTTTACCACAGAGGTATCATCATCATCATCATGATCAACCCATTACCGGCTCACTACAGAGCACGGATCTCCTCTCAGAGTGAGAGGGCCTTGGCCATTGTCCACCACGCTGGCCAAGCGGATTGGTAGACTTCACACACCTTTGAGAACGTTATGGAGAACTCTCAGGCATGCAGGTTTTCTCACAATGTTTTCCTTCACCGTTAAAGCAAGTGATATTTAAATTCTTAAAACGCACATAACTCCGAAAAGTTAGAGGTGCGTGCCCGGGATCGAACCCACGACCTCCGATTAGAAGTCGGTCGTCCTAACCATTAGGCTATCACAGCTTTATTACAGCTTTTTGTATCTACATTTCGATATCAAACTATCGATATATCGTCCAAAAAATATTAGTAATAATGAAAAAGTAGCCCAGGTGAATGACTTTATCTTCACTACAATATTTAAGGCGCAAACTCCAGTGTTATATAGAATACATTTATAACCTTCTTGTATATCATTGTTACGTCATGAAATGGCTGACTTATTGGCTGACAGCGTTTTCGCGGGAATCAAAAATGTTTAAAATTTAATTTAATTTTATGGCATGAACGCGTGTTTTGCCGAAATATATTTTTTGTGGCTTTTTATTAACAAAAACAACATTTTGAAGTGCTTTTTCAAACACAGTAGAATACCCTATTCTCAAATGTTTTTAACCCTCGACACAAAAACTTTGAAAAACGACGGGGTGTTATAAGTATGGCGTGTCTATGTGTGTGTACTGTGTGTGTGTGTGTGTGTGTGTATGTCTCTCTGTTCCACCGCAGCGCTCAAACAGATGAACCGATTTGAATGCGGTTTTTTTTGTTTAAAAGGTGAATTAGTCGGGAGTGTTCTTAGCTATGTTTGATGAAAATGGGTCCAAGATGGCCGCCGCCACAAAATAGCGGATTACATATTTTTCACAACTCCCTCAATATGGGTATCAAACTAAAGAGCTTGACTAGTAAAATAGCACTATGCAAATCCAAGATGGCCGCCACCACAAAATGGCGAATGTCGGGGGTTTTTTTAATTTTTGATTTAAGTATAACTAGGTACTTGTTCATACAAATAACTCATTCTATTTTTAAATGGCGATAATTAAGTTTAAAACATTTAAAAAGATTCGCAGCGCAAATTAAAAACAAAAACAAAAAGGAGCATCTTCTTTCTTCTTCATCCTCTTCAGTGCAGAGCTCGAGGGCTCTCTCTTGAGAGGGATTAAAAGACGGGTCGATGGGGAGGTTCACCACGCGTTACACTTTGTTATGGACAGTTTTAAACACGAATGAAACGAAGATTTTTATTTTAAGAATTTCTAAAGTGAGAATAGAATAGAAAAGTCTTTTATTCAAATAAATTCTCACAAGTACCTTTGAATCGTCAATTGAATCTACCACTGGTTCGGAATGCCATTCCAACCGAGAAGAACCAGCAAGAAACTCGGCGGTTGCTCTTTTTTACGATAACTATATCAATATAACAATTTCATGTTAAGTAAGTTGGTAAATAATTGAATTGCCGTCTCGCGCATTGCTGGAACTAGTCAAATCCACGCTTTTTTAAGTGAAACTTCTTTAGGATCGTTGTAAGTACATTTGAAAATTCGATGAAACAAAAAAGCGACACCATTAGCCTGTAAACTCAGCCAAAGATTAAGTTAAGGTTAAGACAAAGGTTACGAGCCAAGCTCAAGAAGGCTAAGCGAAGGCGCGCGAGCTGGCGCAGAAACAGGGCTAGACCACAATAAAGATTTACTTTTAAACTAAGGAGTTAGGTATATGCTGTATTTCATTTACTTAATGTCAGGTAGATAGATTGAATATAGAAAACGTTATAGACTAGACTCTAGAGCGACTAGTCAATCCTATAAAGTTCGATTACTATTTACTTACCTACTCTTTAGAGTTTCAACAAAACTAAAGTGATTGAATCTAAAAAGCCCGAGCGCAGTATTCTTCCATTATCTAAAATCGATAGTTAGGGAAAATTCACCTCCGGTTGTGCACAGTGCAGTGATTTTCCATGAAAATTGGCATTCTATTTGAACGAAATTTCTTTTATGGGTTCTCTGTTGTGATACGGGAATACATAAAGCATATTTTTGCTTGACATGATACTATAAATATCTTTTGTAGTAAAATGGAAATAATATTAGCAATTGCGCGTGTGGAATTTGAACCAATATGTATCTTGGGCATTTTCTCATATCCGATTTTCATTAAACGCAGTTCATTCAGTGTGCGCTCGTTTTTTGTGTGCAATGCATGAGGTACCTTGCCAATGTTATTTTTAGTTAGTTAGAACAAAACGAAGATTTAAATTATAAAATAAATATTCTTTATTTTAACTAAGCTAGTTGTTCGCGATTTCATTCACACGGTTTTAGGTTTTAGATACGAGTATAATTTCGTCGGAATTGTATGTATATGCTGACAGTCCACGCACACTGGGTCACTATAGGGTAAAACCCGGATAGATGCCGCAGTTGGATAGATGCCTCAATGTCAAAAAACCTGACTTCCCAAACTCGCGACTAAAAATTGATAGTTTAAATAAGAAGCGCAGGCCCCCCAAACCTCAGGCCCCTACATACATTTGTATTAAAACAATTTGTTTCGCTTGTGCGTGTGATTATCTCCGCAGCGAATGCGGCAAATCCTTCAAAGTTTTAGAGGCGAGTATTTTCCGTTGTATAACTTTTGAAGTAGTAGTAGATTCTGTTATATTTTTTATTATGTCAATACACTGGTTCAATAAGTGTACACCTAAGTGTAAATAATCGCTCTTTAGTTTTTAGTTTATTTAATAAATAAAAGGGCATCTATCCATATCAAAAAGGATAGTTGCCTCGATTTTTCGAGGTATAGGTGCCCTTGGAGGCATCTATCCCCTAATATACCTATAGATATATCAAATATTTTTTTTAATATTTTTTATGTTCTTTTATATTTTTATTTCTTTTTTCAATAAATTACTGATAGTTTTAATATACTTCGGGGCAACTATCTCTTTCAGCCCGATCTGTCCAGTGGTTTGAGCTGTGCGTTAATAAATCAGTCAGTCAGTCAATCAGTCAGTCACCTTTTCCTTTTATATATTTAGATAATAAAACCTTATGAAACTATGTATTTTGCTTATTTTTTTCATAGGGCATCTATCCTTTTTAGTATTTTCATAGTGGGGCATCTATCCACACAGGTAGGCATCTATCCCCAAAAAAAAGGGTCTGCAAAAAGTTAAATTCTGCAAAATCTGTAGTCGTTAGGACAACAAAAACAAGTCATAATGAAACCCAAAAGATTAAACTAGCTATATTCATAAATATTATTTGTGATAAATTAATATTTTAAAAGTTAGGAGGCCATTTCAAAAAGTGGGGCGTCTATCCGGGTTTTACCCTAGTGGCGACGACTAGTCGCCGGCCACAAGTCGTGGTCCGAGAGATTTTTCATACATTTTATAGGTAATATGGTACCATCGGACACTGAGCGCTCGAGTGGCCGCGTTCGAGCCACAAGAAAATGTATGAAAAATCTCTTCCGCGACTAGTGTGCGGGGGCTGAAGTAGGTACCCAGTGATGACAGGTCATGACGTGTAGGCGGACGTTGACATTTACTAAGATTAATTATGTGCTGGCTCATCGATGGTAATTGATGCCTAACTGAAAAAACGGTTGGCGGGCTTTATCAATTAGGTACTAGTTAGCTGATGCCAGCGACTTCGTCCGCGTGGATTCTTATAATACTCATACAAACTTTTATCTCCTATTTCAACTATTTCAAGCCTTTTTTGCGACAAAAGGTCCTTCTCGAAGGTCTAATTTATCTCTGTACCAAATTTCACCAAAATCGGTTAAGCAGTTTGGTATGAAAGCGTAACATACAGACAGACAGAGTTACTTTCTCATTTATAATATTAAGTAGACGGATTGTTACAGTGATAATAACTTTGCCCTAAGGGACCGTTCAGATAGACCGGCGCGGAGAGGAGAGCAAATTTTAATCGCATTTAAAATAAAATCTTAAGACATTGAAATAAGCTTTATTTTTACATTTTATCTCTTTTATGATAAGAGAATGCTCGAGGATGCTCCCAATACGCTCGGTGTGAAACATTAAGAGCAGCCGCTCGGCTGCTCGTCGAGCCGGTCGGCTGCTCCATGCTCGTGCTCTTTCGCGCTCGAGCATCCGACCGGCTCCGTTCACGTACTCTTTCATGCTCGTGCAGCCGACCGTAGGCCGGATTGCTCTGCCGTCCGGCCCAAAAGCGTACGCTCGGCTCCGAACGCGTCCGCGTGTCCGTCCACACAGACCGGCGCGGAGAGCAGAGCAAATTGGAACGGCTGGTCTGTATGAAAAAAAAATGCTCTCCGACGCTCTCCGACGCTCTCCGCGCCGGTCTATCTGACAGGTCCCTAAGGCACGGGGGCGAAACACCGCCACCAACTCTGTTTTGACAAAAAACCCAAGTCTTTAATATTTTTGGCCCGATCCGGGAATCGGAACCAGGACCTCCTAGTCCGCAGTCAAACATGCTAATCGCTAGACCAACGGGATAGTTAACTCAGTAGTAACTATCTTACTTAATGTAAATGGTGCAATACAACGTGACTCTTAGAAGTTAAAAATCTATGAAGGCATCAAACCTTAAAATAAGCCAATTTAGGTCTATTTTTTAGGTCTTGGGGTGTAAGTTGCCCAAGTTCCGCCTATATGGCCAAAGTCAACCTCACCTGCGCGCGGTGCACCCTGCCAATATGCTAACGAGGCCCTGACGCTCTCAGTCCCCTCTACGGGTCGTTGTGACTTGTGCCTGATACCACACAACTTCGTCTAGACGGTATCACCGCTTTGTGGTAGGATTCTACCCCGAATCCGCCTGGCTAGCGACCACACTTCAGCCGTAATCTGCCGCAAAACATCCGATGTGTTCCGGCAGTGAGCTGAATAGCCAGTCCCCTTCCTCAAAAGCCGGCAACGAAGTTCCTCAGGTGTTGTTAATGTTCATGGATGGCGGCAATCACTTAACATCAGGTGACCCGCTGGATCGTTTGCTATTATTATTAAAAAAATATTTTACTATTAAGATAATAATACAATCAAGAAATATTTTTCGATATTCGAAATCGAACAACGTTGTCGCAATGTGCTATCTCGGCATAATCTTACTTACTTATCGTATAAGTATATTTCGCCTCATGATTTTTTTTTTACTTTGGCCTTTATCCGCATTCCGGGGTGAAATCGTAAAAATTGATGTTCAAGTGTAATTGGAGTTTCTCGGAGTTTTTCACTGGATTGGAAATTCACACACTTTTAACACTTTATGCTCCATTTCTTTCATTAAAACTTGTTCGTAAAAGAATTCTTGGTGAATTCAGATTCTGTTTGTAACACACTTTTTTTTACGATTCTTTAAGATGCGAGTATGTACCTACATCTAGGTCGGCGATTGAAAAAAATATCTTCTAAAAAATCGACTAGCCAAATTAACAGAAACTGGCATTCATGAATAATGATCGTTGAAGTGTGCGTGAATTAAGTATTTATGTATATATCGTAGAGATACATCATTTTTCTGTCAGTGTACATACTTGCTGTGTTAAAAAAAGCTGTAATAGCCTAGTGGTTAGGACGACCGACTTCTAATCGGAGGTCGTGGGTTCGATCCCGGGCACGCACCTCTAACTTTTCGGAGTTATGTGCGTTTTAAGTATTTAAATATCACTTGCTTTAACGGTGAAGGAAAACATCGTTAGGAAACCTGCACGCCTGAGAGTTCTCCATAACGTTCTCAAAGGTGTGTGAAGTCTGCCAATCCGCTTGGCCAGCGTGGTAGACTATGGCCAAAACCCTTCTCACTCTGAGAGGAGACCCGTGCTCTGTAGTGAGCCGGTAATGGGTTGATCATGATGATGATGATGATGATGTACATACTTAATATTTATTGCGCACGCTGGGATCTCATAATTTGTCAGAAAATATTTTTGCACAGTTGCACGCCCTTACGTCTAGCGCTGAATGGGTACTCTATTTATTTACTCTATGATCCAGGTCTAGGGGTAGGTAAACCACTTGAAGTTAATAATATAGAAATAGTGTTATCCTTACTACTACGATATTATTATAATACTAGCGGACCCGGCAGACTTCGTCCTGCCCGCTATTAGCGCCACCTACCGAGTCCAATTTTTCTACTTATAAACCTTCCTCTTGAATCACTCTATCTATTAAAAAAACCGCATCAAAATCCGTTGCGTAGTTTTAAAGATTTAAGCATACATAGGGACATAGGGACAGAGAAAGCGACTTTGTTTTATACTATGTAGTGATTATTATTATTTCATGAAAATATCGCTGCATTTCGTAGATAATTCGTAGCCACGTAGGCGGAGTGTAGGCTGCTACGTGTCGGTAGCGTGGGCGTAGACTGTAGCTGTTATATTATTATGACCTTTACTGTTTTCATTATAAGATCTAAAAATATTTGCAGCTTAGGGATTTGTAAAATGGTTCAGTTTAAGTTTATAGCTTTATCACACGGGTTTGCTTGTGCAGGCACAATATATTTTCATTTAAGTGTAATAATATAGACCGGTCAATTTAGACATCCAAGGTTACATTAATTCACACTTGGCTGAAAATTGGTAGGATTGTTCAAAACACTATTATAAATGAAATGTGAAAAGTCCTCATTGATACGACACCTGGAAAAAATTTACTCCTGGTATAGCGGTCCCCATAGACCCTGTAGGTACATATATACTTAAAGAAGAGTAGGTAAGTATCTCAACTCAATCACACAGATAAAATTCATATATATTCAGACAAAACCACGTTATTTAAGTCCTCGTTCCGATTTGTAGGTAGGTAACTACTCGTATCATAATCCCGTACAAGTAATTGTTCTTTTCAAGTGAAATATTCATGAATAATTAATTGTGAAAACAAAGTGATGAAGCCGTGGTCACGTTTGGGGTTCGTTTAAGTTAAATGTACTGGAAAATTGCTCTTGACATAGCATTGTTTACAAGTATAAATTGAAAATTTAAAAACCCCCGACATTCGCCATTTTGTGGTGGCGGCCATCTTAGATTTGCATAGTGCTATGCTACTAGTCAAGCCCTTTCATTTGATACCCATATTGAGGGCGTTGTGATAAAATATGTAATCCGCCATTTTGTAGCGGCAGCCATCATCTTGGTCCGATTTTCATCAAACATAGCTAACAACACTCTCGACTAATTCACCTTTCAAACAAAAAAAACCGCATTCAAATCGGTCCACCCGTTTGAGCGCTACAGGGGAACAGACAGACACACACACACACACACACACACACACACACACACACACACACACACACACACACACACACACACACAGACACGTCAAACTTATAACACCCCGTTGTTTTTGCGTCGGGGGTTAAAAATAGCGCTCTGTCAATAAACTGGAATGGTTTTTTTGTGATTTATTTACTCGTTTTTTTGGTACGTACTAATTTAACGAACCTTTATGACCAATGGAAGGGTACATTCCATTCTGCTGGGTTATTCTGTAACTTAGTTAGCAACTGAAAATAGTTGCCAACGAATTAGTTTGATATACATTGCTGCTTTACTGTGGGGAATATAAAGTGTTTTCATAATTTTACACAGTAAAGCAGCAATGTATATCGAACTAATTCGTTGGCAACTATTTTCAGTTGCTAACTAAGTTACAGAATAACCCCCCTGGACCTTTTCTACGCGCCTCTGGTTCTTCCACGATCGCCCCCTTCCCCCTACTTTCTCGATTCGATTGTAAATTATAAGTGGTCGAAAAATCATTTAAAATTTTTTCACAGATGTCTCCGACGAAACATAATATACAAAATTTTCCTTTTCAGGTAAGCAGTCCAACACAATTCTTCTGGTACCGAACAACACTCCAAATATCCGAAGACATCAACTACCCAGAGACCTTCAACTACAAGATAGCCCTCGCCCTCATCATAGCCTGGATCCTGGTGTACATGTGCATGATCAAGGGCATAGCGTCTTCGGGCAAAGTCGTCTACGTCACCGCCACGTTCCCGTACATCGTACTGGTGATATTCTTCTTCAGGGGGATCACTTTGAAGGGAATGGGAGACGGCCTGATCCATCTGTTTACACCGAAGTGGCATAAGATCTTGGACCCCGTTGTTTGGCTAGAGGCCGGCACCCAGATCTTCTTTTCACTGGGTAACTAAAATTTTCTTCTTCTTGTAGTGCCATCTCCTATCGGAAATTGGAAACCATTAGGGCTATTTGTACTTTGGACACTGATGCACGGAACAGGGATCGGGTATTTTTCCCGTACCATTGGCGTAAATTCTTCAGCTAAAATGTTCTTCTGCGGTCAGGACTTCTTCTATTCAAAACCTATAAGGATATAAACTTAAAGTAAACAAATACCAATCATTATTTTCGAAAGTTGTGCCCTAATATAATATCTCTCACGTAGTTAGTGCTCACGCTTTGGCAGGCTGTGGCCGAAATTCGGTCCGGACTCTGGGGATTATTGTCTTTACTAGAAGAGTTCACCAGAACAATCTACTTAGGTAGGCAACTAAATATTACGGTTTTTAACCCCAGACGCAAAAACGACGGGGTGTTATAAGTTTGACGTACCTATCTGTGTGTGTGTGGTTGTGCGGGTGAACTGATATGAATGCGGTTTTTGCGTTTGAAAGTTGAATTAGTCGGGAGTGTTCTTAGCTAAGTTTGATGAAAATCGGCCCAAGATGGCCGCCGCCACAAAATGGCGGATTACATATTTTTTCACAATTCCCTCAATATGGGTATCAAATGAAAGGGCTTGACTAGTAGAATAGCACTATGCTAATGCAAGATGGCCGCCACCACAAAATGGCGAATGTCGGGGGTTTTTTAAATTTTTAATTTGTACTTTTTTTTAGGTCTAGCCTTCGGAGGCCTGATAGCTTTCAGCTCGTACAACCCAGTCGACAACAATTGCTACAGAGATGCCATCATGGTATCGATGACGAATTGCCTCACATCAATGTTCGCGGGCATAGTCGTCTTCTCAATAATCGGGTTCAAAGCCACCATGGTTTACGAGAAGTGTCTTGCTTTGAGGAACGAGACGCTGTTAGAGGTTTTTGGGTCAGGCTACAGATCGATGGTGTTCCCTGAGGCGGGACAAAATGTGACGGTGGATTTGAATGGCAATTTGACGACGCTGGTGATGCCCAGCCTGCCGGAATGCGATTTGCAAAAGGAATTGGATAATGTGAGTATACAATGCTTGGTTTTTGTAATAGTAGAGGGCTGGTTAATCCTTTGTTAAAAGAGAAAAGTAATCCAAGATAGGCTAGCGGTTGACGAAAATCATGCTTGATGGAAAACAATATGTTGGTGAGATGAGGTTTGCTTAGAAGTAAAGATGATGATTCACTCTTGCCTTGAAGGTGATCAAGTTTCTTCAAGGTTTGGCTGCAATCTCTGATGATAAGTTATAATGGAAACACTTAATCAAGCTATACCTATGTATACTCCTGGGGCATCGCGAAGGCTTGTAGAAGTTTTGGTGGGTGAAAATACCATTTACCTGCTTGATTAAACCACATTAGATTGCTTAGACCAAAAGATTAGGTATGTTCAAAATACTCCCTGCTATGCAAAAAAAATATCAACTGAACTGATAATTTAGCCATGCCAAAGGCTGAATTTTTACAAACATAATTCCACTTAAGAAGCACAGTACGTACCTCCTGCTGCATTAGAGAAACCTTAGTTAGGTACTTAAGGGACTTACGCATGAAAGTTTTTTAATACATTAAGGCCGCTCTCTTCACGCGCTTTTCCATACAAACGTATTACGCCTATTATTCTAATATTTGTCGCAATAGGTCTAAAGTTAAGCCAGATATCAATTTATATTTCTATTACCTATGCCATGAAATAAAAATATTCGTAAAATTATATTTATTTTGAAAGTTATGACGCTTGAAAAATCACTATTTTTGGGCAAATTTTGGAGCAACTTCGTGCGTAAATAAACTATATAAGAAACTAGAAAATTGAAAAACGACCGAAATCTTATCATAGGTTACTTCATAATAATTACAAATGTCTTTAGTTCATGTAAAAAATTGCCAAATATTTGCTAAAATAGGCGAAATACCAAACCTAGATTTGCATCTTTTTACTTTGCCGTTTTTCACTAAAAATCATGATATCTCAAGCAAAATTTATTTATTTAATTAATTAATTATTTATTTATGTATATATTTTTAGTACTCATCTTTATTGAAGACGTCTCGCTCTCTAAATGCAGAAATCACTGTTTTAGACTCCACTCACCAACGATTTGTCGATGCCATGGAGAGGGCTCTTAATACGTATTTTACTCCACAGACCGCATCCGGAACCGGCCTTGCGTTCATAATATTCACGGAAGCGATCAACCAGTTCCCTGGAGCCCAGTTCTGGTCCGTCCTCTTCTTCCTCATGCTCTTCACACTCGGCATCGACTCACAATTCGGAACCCTGGAGGGAGTCGTCACATCTATAGTTGACATGAAACTGTTCCCGAACCTCCGCAAGGAGTATCTGACCGGAGGACTGTGCTTGCTCTGCTGCTTGTTGTCCATGGGATTCGCGCATGGTTCTGGAAGTTACATATTCCTGTTGTTCGATATGTACAGTGGGAACTTCCCGTTGCTGATCATCGCGTTCTTCGAGTGCATCGGGATCGCTTACGTATATGGTGTGAAAAGGTTAGTTTGTATGTGTACTCATTCTTTAAAATATTTTTTGTTTCAAAAAGTCCCTTATTGGGCGCCAAAAACTTTAATGGCACCCAATGTGGGACCACTGGGATACATCATTTTTATTTTAAAAACGGCTCGAGAATGTAAGTCCAGACTCAACTGATGAAAAATTGTATTGAAATAGTAGTAGCATGTAAGACTTCGATGTTATTTTAGTTTTTTTGCTTTCCCTGGCTGAAATGCCTATGCCCTATGCCCGTCTTAAGATGCAATATTTTAATGCTTTTTTTCAAGGTTGAATGAGCATTTGAGCGTAACAGTCAACAGACAAACAAGAACACTTACGCATTTGTTTAATATTAGTATGTATGGCAGTAGGTATAGGTTTAACGGCAAAATCGCACAAGCAAAAGGTTACATAAAAAAGGAAAACCAATTTCGCTGTCGTATTCAAAACGATTAATATTTCGTGATTCAGTCTTGCGAACTCCGCAAAATGATTTTATTTCTGTTCAGAAAGGGTAGGATTTCATTAAACGAGAACCGTTTTATTTTAAGTACATTGTAAGTAAACGGATCAGCGGTGTATCGAGCCGTTTACGCGCTTTATGCAAATTGGTATCCATTGAATTTTATGTAATACAGCTGTGAATTTGCGTAAACTAAGTACTATATTAGGTACAGTAAATTATTTATTTATCATATTTTACTTACACTTGTACAATGTGAGGGTGTTAGCGTTACATAAGTATATAGTTAGTAAAATTTAAATAATTACAATTACGGTCATGGAATGTTGAGTGATGGAGATTTTACTACGCCCTACAACTCCGGGCTGGCACTGAGAATTTTCAAGTATAATATTATTTTCGTAGATCGCCAATCTCTAGTATTCAAAGAGGTCCTAACTTTCGTAACGCTCTCCGAAATGGCTAATATAATTTTCGTGGCGGTCTACGAAAATTATATTAGCCATTTCGGAGATTGCAGATTGTCTCTAGTATTGCAGATTGCCATTGGCACTGAGAATTTATTGACAGAAAAACCCAATATCTAAAATTTTTGCCCGACCTGGGAATCGAACCCGGGACCTCGTGATCTGCAGTCGAATATGCTAACCACTAGACATACAACTCCCGGAAACACTAAAGGGAAAATATTTAAAACGACTTTTAATTATTTATAGATTCGCGGACGACATAGAACTAATGACGGGTCAACGGCCTGGCATATACTGGATGATATGCTGGAAGTACCTCTCGCCGCTGGCCATGCTGTCTATCCTGGTGTCCTCGTTCGTCGAGCTGGGCATGGAGGGTTCCAGCTACGAGGCCTGGATCGGTTCCGAGGGTGACACAGTGAAGAAGCCCTGGCCGATATGGGCAGTGTTGTTGGTACTCGTGTTGATCATGGCGTCCGTGCTTTGGATTCCGGTACTGGCTATTTTCAGGTATGCTATATGCAACTAAAATGTTCTTTAGTTAGGTAGGGACCATGTTTCGGGTCCATAAGTCATCAATGGCAACACGCATTGCTCGAAGTCTTCATATGCTGAGTTATTTTGGACGAGGAGACATCATGAAGCTTCCCGAACGCTACCCAGCCGAACAAGAAGGTAAGATCATATTTAAATAAGAAAAAAGCGTGGGTGTGACTCGCTCTAGGTATGAGTGAGATGCTAATTTAATTATGTACAAAACACTAGTAAGTATTACTGGAAATTGGAATTGATGCATTTTTAAAAGTAATCGCTGAGTTTCTTGCTTGTTCTGGCTTAGAAGAGCAGTCTAAACCAGTAGCAGTCACGTGACGATGCTAAAGAATACCCTAATACCTTTGTGGTACAGCAGGTTCACTCTACTACGACGAAATAAAGGGCAGTTTAGCTACCACAGCGATGAGTGTCTGAGCTTTATATTCACCTACAATGCACCCCTCTTTACCTCTCTTTCTATCGCGTACGTTTATCTCATCTAACGCGGTGCTAAAACTGAAATTGAATCGACGGCGGGTTGCGCTCTGCACTCACAACTCGGTGACTAAACAGCAAAGTGATGATGCGAAAGCATTTGAAATAGTTCATTTGAATCAAAAACTTTTCTATCAAGTCCATTGTTCTCCATTCTAACCAATGTTTCAGATACTTCGGCATTCCGATCATAGACGACGACGAGCGCGCGTGGTTCCCCGCGGACGACCTGCGCGACTTCCACGCGATAGAGCCCAGGCCCGTGTCTAGGATCGAGACCCTGCTGTTCTGCACCAGGCCCGATGGCAGCGAGGGCTGCTGCTGGCCCGGCTGCTGTGAGACCGACGATGAAGAGTAGAACACCAGGAAATATTATAAGTTTCATAGACCCCCCCATCTCTATTACTTATTCTCCGCGGACGGCCTGTGCGACTTCCAAGCAATTGAGCCCAAGCCTGTCTCCAGAGTCGAGACTTTGTTATTCTGCACCAGGCCCGATGGCAGCGAGGGTTGCTGCTGGCCCGGCTGCTGCGAGACCGACGTTGAGGAGTAGGATACCAGGAAATAATATACCTACTAAGTTTCATAGAACCCCCCATTTCTAGTAGATACTTATTCTCCGCGGAAGAACTGCGCGACTTCCAAACAATAGAGCCCAGGCCTGTCTTCATAGTCGAGACTTTGTTGTTCTGCACCAGGCCTGATGGGAGCGAGGGTTGCTGCTGGCCCGGCTGCTGCGAGACCGATACGGGGAGTAGGACACCAGGAAATAATATAAGTTTTATAGACCCCCCCCCCCATTTCTAGTACTTATTCTCCGCGGAATTGAGAACTGCGCGACTTCCAAGCAATAGAGCCCAGGTCTGTCTCCATAATTGAGACTTTGTTGTTCTGCACCAGGCCCAATGGCAGCGAGGGTTGCTGCTGGCCCGGCTGCTGTGAGACCGACCATGAGGAGTCGGAGACCTGAAAATATCATTTTAGTAGACCACCATCTCTAGTAAGCAGGTACTTATTCTGAGAGGTCGTAATTCGTAACTTTGGTAACGCTCTCCGAAATGGCTAATATCATTTTCGTAGAGGCCATGTCTAGTTTTCTTAGAGGTAGGTATTGGTACTTACTTCGTATACCAGCAGCAACTATTTCTCTTATGGTTTCCTTTATCACGAAAACGCGTTTGTCAGATACCATAAAAATAAACACTGCACTCAGTTTCTGTTGTGATAATTATAAGACATGACATGATAAACATATAAATTTTGTTATGTTTAAGTGCTAAAGGTCAACCTTTACAGCCTCCGCACATAGGGCCACAAGTGACGGCGACTAGTGGCCGCCAAAATTCACAGAGGAGAATTTTCATACATTTTCATGTGGCTCGAACGCGACCATTCGAGAGCTCAGTGTGCAGTGGTACCATATAAAATGTATGAAAAATCTCTTCCGCGACTTGTGGCCCAGTGTGCGGGGGCTGTAACACGTCCACATTTATTTATGACATTTTTTCTAACATGTTACTCTTATGTTATACAGTCTGGTAGGTAGCACTATTATCATATCAAAATAAGGAGACATTCACATATCTTGGAAGATTTTTTAGAGTTCTAAAATAAAATTATAAAAGTACACCTACGTATTACAAACGGTACCTTATATACTAAAGGTGCGTTCAGACAGTGTGATATGTCATAAAAGTTTTATTGTGTTTAGGCATCAATGTATGTTTAGGTGCCCACCTTTAACACGTTTATAACATGTTACTCCTATGTAATACATATACAGGGTATAAGGAGACCGCTACCGAAAACTTAGCGCTATTGTTATACTACCTAAACATAATCGTATAGGGTAGGTATCGGCGTCGGCGCGACCGCGGTTTCGTAGGTATCTAACGATACGTAAATAGGTCACATCAAGTTCGTTGACCTCCAGCGTCAGCTGATTTTATTTTAATCACGCAAGAATTACGTAACAAACTTTTACAAAATACAGCAAATAAGTTTTTTGCAATTACAGGGCTGTTTAACCCTCCAAAACAGGTATTGCATAAAAAGTACAATTTTTTTTTTGTAAAAAAAAATTTTTTTTTTCACGTTTTTTTTAGTGATATCTTATCAGTAATCATCAGTACTATCACCTGTCTTCGTTTCCGAGAGCGGTCTCCTAACACCCTGTATATCTGGCAGCATTCTAATCATATCAACATAAGGAACTATCCACATAATTTATTAGTTAATAGTACCTACTATGAAACAAAAATTTCAGATTTATAGGTAGGAAAAAAATTTAAAAATCTTCAAACTGTTAAATGAAAAAAATGTAAGAATCACATTATTATTGTTACACCAGTTGTACACTGGTGATTTTTTATGACAAAAATGTCGTTTAATAATGTCATACCTATAAAATTAGCGTCTACCTAACTCTTTTATGTATACAAAACCTTATTTAAGCCTTTACGAAAACCATTTGCTACTATCATTTTGAAAATAGCTATAGGAATCAATATAACTTAATTGTAATCCATTCGTCATATCCTGCCGTCTAAATTTTATATATTTACTGTCATATATACTTATTCGTATGTTATTGTTATAGTAATAATTTTCGCATAGTAAAAATACGTATATAAGGCTCAAGGTACATTGGCGTAAAGTTGAAGCGACCACGTTAAGGTGCGTCCAGACTTGAACATTTCACCGAACCGAACAGCGAACATTTCGGCGAACTTGTTACGCTCAATGTGGACGGCGCGCTTGGAGCGCTTGAATCGGGTTACTGCGTAACAGTTCGGCGAAACTTTCGCCGAACTGTTACGCAGTAACCCATCTCAAGCGCTCCAAGCGCGCCGTCCACATTGAGCGTAACAAGTTCGCCGAAATGTTCGCTGTTCGGTTCGGTGAAATGTTCAAGTCTGGACGCACCTTTACGTTACGAATACGACGAAATTGTTATCTTTACGCCTTTCACGCGCCCTTTTGACCGCATTGTAACAGGCGCCCTACTACTACTACTACTACTACTACGATAACTACTCATTGGGATTTGGGTTCAAAGCCCGATTGATGTCCTGCTTGTGAGAAATTATAAAGTGTTTTCATAATTTCACACAGTAAAGCAGCAATGTATATCGAACTAATTTGTTGGCAACTATTTTCAGTTGCTAACTAAGTTACAGAATAACCCCCCAAGTCGTGTTGAATTATATTTTCTTCAACTGTACAATCATTCAAATATACCAAGTACAAAGTGTTTCAAATACATTCTCTTCATTTTGTACAAAGCGCTGTGGAGGACTAGTAAGTAGTTAAAAACATTTTAGAAAAGACGCAACGCTACGCTTCGTCTCCCCGGCAAAGTGGCTTGAGCCTAAGACATATTTACCTATTGTTGAATCAAACAGTTAACATCGTCCTAGTCATAATAATAATAATATAATCATATACAATTTGCAACGAAGACAATAAAATAATAGTCTCGGATTATTAAAAAAAAATAGTTCTCGATAGATAAAAATTCCGCTAAATTAAAGAAAAAATGACAATAACGGAAGATTTTTTTTATAAAAATATTTTATTATAGTTACTTATTAAGTGTTGTTAGTTTAATTTTATTGAGCTACTTTAAAATATATTGTTATACTCTATTTTATAGCAGTTAGGTACCTATGTCAAGATTTTGAATGACAATAAAGACAATAATCGAGTTCTTGATTGATATACATATGTACTAGTAGGGCGCGTGGGTGCGCGGCCCGCTAAAGCGGACCGCGAGGTTTCGCTTTCGGGTATTTTGTTTTGAGCAGCCTCCACCTATCTCTCCCATATTCCTAATCCTCGATCATTATCACTCTCCATATTTTTTCTCCGAATCATTCTGCTCATCAAGTAGGTAGACCTTTAGGTCTTGATCATATTTTTCCAAGAAACCACTCTTCCATATTTTATACTTGGTGAGATAGATACCAACGTTTGTATAGCCGCCATATTGAATCCGCCATTTTGGTTTTTTTTTTTCAGCTCAGTGCCAATTGGATGAGGTTCTGAGTATTTTTTGTTTGAGCAGCCCCCATCTATTTACAATACCCTGCCCGGGCTCATCAAACATCTTCCAAACCCTTAATCATCATATCATCCCATATTTTTCTTTGACATTTCTCCAAAGAACCGCATCAAAGCCTTGCATGGTTCACAACTTGTAATCTCTTCAATATTCGCCATACATTTTCTATGATAAAATAAATTCCGCCATTTTGAATTTTTTTTCTATTCATCAGATAGACCTTCCAATCTTGATCATCTTTTATGAAGAAACTACTCTTCCATCTTTTATACCCTCCGAGATGGACACCGACGAAATTTGTATGGCGGCCATCTTTTTTTCGCCATTTTGAATTTTTTTTCAACTCACTGCCAATTGGATGACGTTTCGAGTGACATTTGCTCGAGCACCCCCCACCTATCTTCAATACCTTAAGCGTGCCCCTCACCCGTCACCGAAATCCTCAATCATCAGCTCTCTCCATATTTTTGTTCTTAATGAATTTTTGGCTTCTGTACGAAACTATTAGTGAAAAAAAAATTTTTCATACAAAATTTTACAGGAGAGGTGATCAATCAGTCAGTGAATCAGCACGAGCAGCTATATATATATTAACTAGTACGGCGCGTGCGTGCGCGGCCCGCTAAAGCGGACCGCGTGGACGGACCGAGTAAACAACAGAAACAGGAGTCCGCTTGGATTTATAGCTTTGGTGTGTAACCGTTTTGATTTTTAGTAGGTATAGGTATATTGTATTAAGAATTTAGTCATCATCTTCAGGTCACATCACCCTGGGAGTCATATCACTAAAGAAACTTAGCAACAAAATGAATATCTGAAACAGTGAAATTAGCTTCGGTAGCTCGAAAACTGGCTCACTATAATTCTTTATATTATAAATACGTATAAACTTTTTCGTGTAGGTACGTATTACTTTATAATATAAAAAGTGTAGTGGGCCAGTTTCCAAGCCACCCAGGAGGTATGGCATCAGCTCGTTTTTTTTACGTGGTTCTCCCATTAACAGACATTTAAAACAGAATTAAAATTTAACTATAAACATATGTACATAGACTGCTAAAATCATAACCGTTACTTTTGGCTTTAACGTAATCGGGTAAAAAATATTCTGCATGCCTGAATAATGAGACCTATTGCAATTTAGCAAAAATATTACAAAAATTTAAATATTTTTGCCACCTTGCTCCACGATACATAAATAAATACTTAAAATAAACATTAAAACAAATATTGTGTCGTTATTCAGCATTAATCCTTAAATAAATATGAAAAACAGCATAATTAAAAAAATATCTACTTACATCTTAGAATAATGACTTACATATTTAAAAATATGTTTTGATATATGAAACAAAAGATCCCTGTGATTCAGATGTGTTATAGTAAAAAACCCTTATATTACTGTAACATCTTAAGTTTCTGACTGGGGGTATTTGTGAAGTAAGAATAAAGTAAGGTATTATGATTGAAAATTTAATGTTTGGTATATTAAGCCATTTAAAATTATTGAAATAAAATAATAATAACACAAAGAAAAGTATAGAAAGTGAACATAATATTGTTTAAGTATATTCTATTACAACGCTATCTACCTACTTATATTACACATTACATAATATTATTTACATATTACTGTTTTTGTCCGATTTTCTTTTGAATTTTAGGTCAGTAGTGATTTATAAACTATATTTTTAGTAAGAGCGTAATTTCTGCTAACTCTTTCTGGCGGGACCAAGACTTGCAAATTGTGACTGTGCCGCACTCTGCCCAAAGCAACGTATAGTTGTCCATGTGAAAAAACATCACTTCTTAGATCTACTCCCACACGATCAAGAGTTTGCCCTTGAGATTTATTGAACGTCATAGCATAAGACAACTTGACAGGGAATTGCTTGCGTGTCATTTCTACACCGTTTCGCCCTATTTTAAATTTAAAAGTTATGCGAGGTATGACGATGGGCTCACTACTATTTGGGTGATGCGCTAACAGAGTGAATTTTGAGACTTGATCTATAATTAATTTAGTACCATTAACTAAACGGTGTGTGAAACTGATATTTCGAATAAGTATTACGACCGCGCCTACTTTCAGTTTCAAGTCATGATCGGGCACACCGGGTGCTGTGATAGAATTTAAAACATTGCCTTCTAATCGTTCAGCTGAGTTGTCATTCAGGTGGTCAGTAGTGTCGGCACTGTAACAGATAGTCATTGGTCCAGGTATCAATTCAAGTATTTTTTGATTAATATCTCTTATGTTTTCATTAGTTCCCGATAGAATCGCCCTTTTACATATATTTTCTGGGTCACAGACTTCGTACTTTGGATATATAATATAAATTAATTGTTGCAAGCTATTTACGTAATTGATATTTTTTAAAATTAATAAATCTTCTTCAGTTGTTTCAGCTTCACCTTCTCCAATACTCAATACAAAGTTAGCAAAATAGGGGTCTTCTTTTGCACGCTGATTTTCAGTTAACTTGAATTTTTGAACGTAGTGCCAAATTTCAGAATTTTTTATTGAGGCCCGGCATATGTCACGTTCTCCTGCTCCTGTTATCACTGGTGGTATTTGTCTAAAATCACCAGCTAATACTAACACTTTGCCTCCAAAGGGTTTGGTATTGCATTCCATTAGATCTTTGAGACCGCGGTCAATTGTTTCAAGCAGGTACCTGTGAGCCATTGGTGCCTCATCGATAATGATAAGACGTGCTGCTTTGATCAACGCTGCTCTTTGAGAGTTGTTCGAAATTCCCCACACTGCATTACCACCTTCAAAGTCTAACGGAAGCTTAAACATTGAATGTGCTGTGACACCTCCATCGTGATTTAGTGCAGCTATACCCGTGGAAGCCGTACATAGGGCAATATGTCCATTAGAACGAATTTTTGCAGCAATCACGTTAAGCAAGATGGTTTTTCCGGTGCCAGCGGGACCGTCGATGAAAACCGGGTGCGTATCTTCACAATCATCTTCAGTAAGTAATATGACTGTGTTATAAATAGCCCGTTGCTGCGAATTTAATTTGGACTCCCATTCATTTAATATGGCAGTCGCCTCATCATTCCATCTTCCAGTTTCTCTGTCAAGCTCGGTTATGCTGTGTCTTATGTCTGGCAAACCGAAATCTGACAGCGAGCGACCATGAGCACGTAACATTTGTTCAATGTCTCTAAGGCCGTGGTCGTAAGCGGCTTCTATTTCAGATTCACATCCTCTGTGATAATCATCGCACAAATGATCACGGTATTTATCCCATAACAGAAGGGCTGGGGCACCGTCCATGATAAGTGCGAAGAAAAGCTGACGTAAACCTTTGCCGGTCTTGAAGCCGGCTGCCTCTTCTATTGCCGATTCATACTCCTGGTTATCGTTCAGAATACCACGTTCGAACGCTGCTTTTTGAAAAGTGTCGTAAATTATATTGTTGACAGTTCGCAGTTCGTCGTAGCTCCGGCACGGATAACGCATGAGTAACATTCGCAGAAAATAAAGTTCACCGAGTGTAGGAGATATAAAGACAATTCGAGCCACGATTTCGCCTCGTACTCTTTTTGTAATAAAATATTTTCCAGATTCATGAGCCAACACTTTTACAGTTGGATTAGGCCGGACCTGAGTTTCGACATTGTACCTTTCATAAAACATTATGTAAGTACATTCATCCAACTCAGGATCTGGAGGCCTCGTCATGTAAATTTTCAATTTGGACATGTAATTTTCTGATGCTTGCGCCTCGGTTCCGGTACGGAAAACAATCGCGTCTCCGTCGGGTAAATGTACCGGTAGTGCAACAACAGTTGGGTATCTGCAGCTGATGTCAAACTCCAATAGACGCCACATTGCATCTGAGG
The DNA here is from genome assembly GCA_920104075.1 of Melanargia galathea. Classification (NCBI taxonomy): domain Eukaryota; kingdom Metazoa; phylum Arthropoda; class Insecta; order Lepidoptera; family Nymphalidae; genus Melanargia; species Melanargia galathea. Next base: position 2,341,969 of record OV049872.1, on the reverse strand, counting down.
CGCTCACATATCGATATTGAGCGTAGTGTTCTATTTCGTCGAATACTTCTGTCACCCCCGCTTTTGCGTGATCGGGACCTTTGTGCAGATACTTGTAAAGGTATTTAACCACTTTGGAGGTGGATGCAATTTCCAAATTGCAATGACACTCCATCATCAATAGTATCGCCGGGTTGTACGGCACAATCCACCTGTTAGTGACTGAAGTTTGATTTCGTTCACGAATTGCCGGCTGTTCGCCAGCTGGACGTTTGTAGTGTACTGAGCCTCGTTCATCCGTGTACGTCACTTCAGTGTAACTTTTAGGGAATTTTTTCGAACATTTCCCAGCAGCTTGATCGTAGCAGGGTGACCTTTCTGTTCCACATGGGCCGTGCACCATGTGTTGCAAAACCAGTTGTCTCAGTCGTCCCTGTTCCGGTGGAGGTATAGTTGCTTGAATAAATTTATCAATATCCATACTATCGATGGGCCCTCCTCCTTCTACACGGAACGTAATGTGTGCGTGAGGTAAACCCCTTTTCTGGAATTCTATAACATGTAGAATTGACACAATGGTACCAAAGAAGTCTTTTGATCTGATTTTTTTCAACAGTATTGACAACTTTAGTTGAAATACTCTCACACACAAATCAGGGCGATCTGTTGACTGTTGACCGGGATATAAACTGTTGGTTATTTCTGGCCATTTCGGGTTACATGTAACAGTGAGGAAAAAGCTTGGTTTTCCCAACCGTGCAACAATGGCCATAGCATCATGGTACTTGATCTGCATATAACGTGGGCTATTCGTAAGACTCGCCGGTAAATATACTTTACCGGGTCGTATGCCTTCACCTGCGATCGTTTCGTCGATTTCACGTCGGGTTGCAATTCTTAGTTCGCTTTGAATACCTTTGAAATATTGTAGACGCTCTTCTTCGGTCCGGCACCACATGTCAACAAAGTATTCTTGCGAAAGGCGTCGTAAGATCGCAAACCGCTCTTCAGATAAGAGTTGACAACGATAGTATTTTACTTGGCTTAGTTTATTGCCAGCTTTATCTTTAATATCAATGGAATATCTTTCAGGAGCTCTAGGAAACAGTAAAGGATACTGAAACGCTTCATATGCGGGATGTAAGTAGTGTACTGTGTGTGGTTTTGCTTCACCAATTTTCCATATTACTACTGCTCGCGGGTGATGTTCGTTTGAAGTTTCAATCAAACCTGCAAGCTCATTCGACACCGGTCTATCTCCTAATATCGGTCCATGAGTACGTCGACTTGTGTTTTGAAAAATTAATCGAGCTTCTGAACTTGGGTGATTATTTAATAAGTGTAAATCTTTTATCAAGGGATTATTATTTTTTAAGTACACGTAAATCTCCTTGATAAGATTGGGGCACAAATTTTGTTGATTTCCTAATCTTTGATGCTCTTCTCCGTCGTGTATATATAATGCTGTATTATTTGTGCTACCACTATAAGCCAAATCAAAGACGCGATGGTAAATACGCCCTTGAACTTTCACTAAGTTAGGACCGTGACCCGCAGGTCTTTGAAAGCCGTGAGTTGTACCTAGCGCTGAAAAACTGAACAGATTATTATATGCTCTAGCGTTTTTTAAAAAATTTTGGTTTGCGTAAAACTCGGCATCTAGTGGTCCGAGTGGATCAACGTTATATTTGCCCTGTCCACAGCACCACTTTGTGCGAGACTTTTCTTCATCAAAAAGTCTTGCACTGCAGTAAATACATTTATAAGTTTCTTCACACATAAGAGAATATTTTAAATGAATCGGTTTAATTTTATCTAAATCGTTACCTTTCAGTGCACCCGTTAAACCCAGCCCACGTATTTCTAAAGGAATATTTCTGATTCGACGTATTTCATCTCGATGTGTTTTAGAATATTTACTAACACATTCACGATGAGTTTGAGGATGCAAGCTTTGATATCTTAACGCAGCCTGTCGAGTTACTTCAGGATGCGCAGCGTTATATACTTGTACGGCCTCTCGGTGCACGTCGGGGTGTGCAGCAGTATACCGTTGGACAGCTTCTCTGTGCACTTCGGGGTGTGCGGCTGTATATCGATGTACTGCCTCTTGGTTCACTTCGGGATGTGCAGCTGTATACCGATGCACGGCTTTCCTGTGAGATTGTGGCTTATGTTTTTGGTAACGCAAAACAGCCTCCAAATGCTTACGTTTTTTTTCAGCTACAGTTACTTGCTTTTTTGGCCTACCACGTGAACGTTTACAGTTTTGTTGATACATATCGTTTCTATTAGTTTTATTTTGTAATCGTTCTGTTACGTGTAGGTTATCAACAGGCAATTGCTCTAATACGACTTTACATGGACTAAGGCTATAGTTTATCCTACTAAGCTGCGAGTCTGTAAAAGTTGGAGATGCAAATTCATTTATCAGTATTTGCCCATCGCTTGCCAAAGAACGTTCTTCGTTAACCATGGTGATTAATGAGACATTGCCAGAACTATTACTATTAACATTTAAACAATAGGGTTGCGACTGCGTGAAAGTAGGAGATATTATACTTTCATTTATCAGTATATGCTTACTAATTGGCAAAGAACATTCTGTATTACTAATAGTCATTAATGATTCATTGCTTAAAGTATTACTATTCAGATGTAAACTATAGGACTGTGACTCCGTAAACGTTGGAGATTCAGCCCTATAGATTTGCCCACTGCTGGGCAAATGGATATCGTTATAATTACTATTTTGTGAAGGGACCTGATTTACGTTCTTTTCGATGAAAACATCAAAATGACCGCTCGTGAGGTGCCCTGTAAAACCGATCATTTTTTCTATAGGTCCGGTGCCGAATGTTTGCGCATAAACACCATCTATATACAGTTTAAACATATAATCTTTATATATTTCCCCTGCCATCGACAATTCTGTGGTAGTGCCGTAAATTCCGTTTTGCATCATTTCATTGCAATATTCTTCAGCTGACACATACGGGCTTTCGTCACGACGCATTGTAAACATGCCATATCGATCCCAGTTCGATACAATCCCTCCAACTATACGCGATCGTATTTCCTGAGATCGGTTTATATGACCGTATATATGAAAAGACAGAGCTGAAAACATGCAGTTCCCGTCACCGGGAATATTATATAAGAGAACTTCTCGAGTAGGTGCATCGAGATTAGCAGTTTCCTTGACTTGCACGGTGCGAAGAAAAGACGCCATAATTCTATCTCAGTAATAAAATTTTGTCACTTACCAGGAAATCGGCTAAACACTTAACTTAACAATAGTAACTTAACTTTAATACTAATTACTAAGACTAATTTAATAGATTAATACAGTCTGAAATATGTAATTAAATATTAATATATATTTTAAGATTGAAAATCTTTAAAAATATGTTGAGAACAATTAAATCACTCTACGCAGAAGGAATGCAACGTAGAAAGAAAGGTAAAACATATTTTTTTTTACCGCCTTTTGTTTTGTTTTTTTTTTTTCAGTCTACGGATTTAAAAAAAAAACATCAGCCAAACTCCTCTAAAAAGTTTGACATAATATTAATAATAATTAAAAACTATATATATAACTAAGTAATGTTATTTTTTATAAGAACTACATTTATCTTGTTCTATTATTATTAAAACAAAATGATTTCCGAAATCATCTTGACACTTTTTGCTCTCTGAATAATTATCATAAATTGTCGCTTTAGTACTTAATCCGTACAAAGTAAAAAATACAGTAAAAACCTTATTTTTCGTGGTCTATGATAAAAACTTCTTACAGCTTTGCACTGCTAAAAAGTACAGGTAGAAAACCACAGATTAAAATCATAAATAAATTATTGAATCTATTTTTATTTTTTGAATTGAGTAGTATGGGTATATACAGTAGACATGGGTAACATTGATAAGTAGGTACCGGAGATGTGAAATTAGGTGTTCCTAGAGGTGACTTACTACCTCGTTGGTCTAGGGGTATTATATTCGACTGCAGATCACGAGGTCCCGGATTCAATTCCCGGGTCGGGCAAATTATTGTAGGGTTTTTTATCAAGAAATTCTCAGTGTCAGCCCGGAGTTGATAGTTGGCGGTGTTCAATCATGTACTTACCATAAAATTGTTATATTGATATTGTAAATTTGGAAAAGAGCAACCGCCGAGTTTCTTGCTGGTTCTTCTCGGTTGGAACGGCATTCCGAACCAGTGGTAGATTCATCTGACTATTCAAAAGCACTTGTAAAAGTTTATTTGAATAAAAAACTTTTCTATTCTAAAAAAAACTTTTCTATTCTATTCTATTCTATTCTATTCACCCCCGTGCCTCGGAGAGCACGTTAAGCAGTCGTTCCCGGTTATTATCAATATCATGTGACAATATTCGTTACAGCCCGCCAACCCACATTAGAGAAGCGTGGCGGCTCTAAGCTCTAAATCCCTCTCCTATGAGAGAAGAGACATTTGCACAGCCGTGGGTCGTAAAAAAGCTGTACCTGTGATGGTGGTGGTGGAGAGTTGACTAAACAATTTAAAATACAAACCAAATGATAAAAAGTTGTTGATGCTTTTTAAACCCGATTTTTATCCAAAACAGACAGTACAGTACAGTTTTCAGTACAGTACAGACAGTACAGTATAGACCTCTGAGTTGTATGAGCGCTCATACAATTTAGAGGCCTAGCTTCATTAGCACCTTACCTTTTAAGACAAACTAATGAAAAACAGATTGTACTTATACTTCTGGAGTACGGAACCCTCGGTGCGCGAGTCTGACTCGCACTTGACCGGTTTATTTTCTGTTCATCAAGTAGAATTTAGGTCTTGATCATATTTTGCCAAGAAACCACTCTTCCATCTTTTATGCTTAGTGAGATAGAGGCTGACGGTATGGCCGCCATTTTGAATCTGCCATTTTGTTTTTTTTTTCAGCTCAGTGCCAATTGGATGAGGTTTTGAGTAATTTTTGTTTGAGCACCTCCCATCTATCTACAATACCCTGCCCGGGCTCCTCATCCATCTTCTAAACCCTCAATCATCATGTCTTCCCATATTTTTCTTTGAGAGTTCTCCAAAGAACCGCATCAAAGCCTTGCATAGTTTACAACTTGTAGTCTCTTCAATATTCGCCATACATTTTCTATGGAAAAATAAATTCCGCCATTTTGAATTTTTTTTCTATTCATCGAGTAGACCTTTGGATTTTGATCATCTTTTGCGAAGAAACCACTCTTCCATCTTTTATACCCTCCGAGATGGAGACCGACGAAAGTTGTATGGCGGCCATCTTTTTTTCACCATTTTGAATTTTTTTTCAGCTCACTGCCAATTGGATGATGTTTCGAGTGACATTTGCTCGAGCACCCCCCACCTATCTTCAATACCTTAAGCGTGCCATTCGCTCGTCTCTGAAATCCTCAATCATCAGCTCTCTCCATATTTTTGTTCCGAATGAATTTTTGTCGTCTATACGAAACCATTAGTGAAAAAAAAATTTTTCATACAAAATTTTACAGGAGGGGTGATCAATCAGTGAGTCAGTCAATGAATCAGCACGAGCAGCTATATATATATTAACTAGTATGGCGCGTGGGTGCGCGGCCCGCAAGCGGACCGCGAGGATTCGAGTAGTTTTTAGCGGTTTTTGAGCACGTCCCACCTATCTTCAATACACTCGCCGTGCTCTTCATCCGTCTTCAAAATCTTCGATCATCAGCTCTTTCCGTATTTTTCCTCCGCATGAATTTTTGTTTCCTACACGAAACCATCAATAAAAAATTTTTTTTGTGTACTTAGAAAAATAAATTCCGCCATCTTGTTTTTTTCTGTTCATCAAGTAGACTTTTAGGTATTGATCATATTTTGGTAAAAAACCACTCTTCCATCTTTTATACTTGGTGAGAAAGACACCGATGTACAAACATCGGTGTCTTTCTCACCAATTTCTCTTTAGCCGCCATCTTGGATCCGCGATTTGGCCTTTTTTTCAGCTCACTGCCAATTGGATGATGTTTCGAGTAATTTTTGTTTGAGCACCTCCCATATATCTACAATACCCTGCCCGGGCTCCTCATCCAACTTCCAAACCCTCAATCATCATGTCTTCCCATATTTTTCTTTGAGAGTTCTCCAAAGAACCGCATCAAAGCCTTGCATAGTTTACAACTTGCAGTCTCTTCAATATTCGCCATACATTTTCTATGGAAAAGTAAATTCCGCCATTGTGATTTTTTTTTCTATTCATCGAGTAGACCTTCCGATCCTGATCATCTTTTGCGAAGAAACCACTCTTCCATCTTTTATACCCTCCGAGATGGACACCGACGAAATTTGTATGGCGGCCATCTTTTTTTCGCCATTTTGAATTTTTTTTCAGCTCACTGCCAATTGGATGATGTTTCGAGTGACATTTGCTCGAGCACCCCCCACCTATCTTCAATACCTTAAGCGTGCCCGTCGCTCGTCTCTGAAATCCTCAATCATCAGCTCTCTCCATATTTTTGTTCCGAATGAATTTTTGTCCTCTATACGAAACCATTAGTGAAAAAAAATTTTTTCATACAAAATTTTACAGGAGGGGTGATCAATCAGTGAGTCAGTCAATGAATCAGCACGAGCAGCTATATATATATTAACTAGTATGGCGCGTGGGTGCGCGGCCCGCTAAAGCGGACCGCGAGGTTTCGCTTTCGGGTATTTTGGTGAGAGCAGCCTCCACCTATCTCTCCCATATTCCTAACCCTCGATAATTATCACTCTCCATATTTTTCTCCGAATCATTTGTCAGAATGAGAGTTTTTCCATAAAAACAAATTTTGAAAAGGAACTGGAGACACCGACGAAATTTGTATGGCCCCCGTCTTTAATCCGCCATTTTGGCCTTTTTTTCAGCTGACTCTCTCACTCACTGACAATTAGATGAGGTTTCAAGTAATTTTTGTTTGAGCACCTCCCACCTATCTTTAATACTCTGACCGTGCTCCTCATACGTCTCCAAAATCTTCAATCATCAGCTTTTTCCATATTTTTCCTCCGCATGGAATTTTGTCTTCTATACGAAACCATCAGTGGAAAAGATTTTGTGTGAAAAAAATAAATTCCGCCTTCTTGATTTTTTCTGTTCATCAAGTAGATTTTTAGGTCTTGATCATCTTTTTCCAAGAAACGACTCTTCCATCTTTTATACTAGGTGCGATAGACACCGACGAAATTTGTATAGCCGCCATCTTGAATCCGACAATTTGGGTTTTTTTCGCTCATTGCCAATTGGATGAGGTTCTGAGTATTTTTTGTTTGAGCAGCCCCCGTCTATCTACAATACCCTGCACGGGCTCATCAACCATCTTCCAAACCCTCAACCATCGTATTGTCTTCCCATATTTTTCTTTGAGATTTCTCCAAAGAATCGCATCAAAGCCTTGTATAGTTCACAACTTGTAGTCTCTTCAATATTCGCCATACATTTTCTATGGAAAAATAAATTCCGCCATTTTGAATTTTTGTTCTATTCATCGAGTAGACCTTCCGATCCTGATCATCTTTTGTGAAGAAACCACTCTTCCATCTTTTATACCCTCCGAGATGGACACCGACGAAATTTTTATGGCCGCCATCTTGAATCCGCCATTTTGGTCCTTTTTTTTAGATTTGTATGAAGTTTCGAGTAATTTTTGATTGAGCACCTCCCACCCATCTTTAATACTCTGAGCGTGCTCCTCACCTGTGTCCAAAATCTTCAATCATCAGCTCTCTCCATATTTTTCCTCCGCATAAATTTTTGTCTTCTATACGAAACCGTCAGTGAAAAAAACTTTTTTGTGTGAAACAATAAATTCCGCCATCTTGATTTTTTTTTCTGTTCATCAAGTAGATCTTTAGGTCTTGATCATCTTTTTCCCATAAACCACTTTTCCATCTTTTATGCTTGGTGAGATAGACACCGACGAAATTTGTATAGCCGCCATCTTGAATCCGCCATTTTGTTTTTTTTTTCAGCTCAGTGCCAATTGGATGAGGTTTTGAGTAATTTTTGTTTGAGCAGCCCCCATCTATCTACAATACCCTGCCCGGGCTCCTCATCCATCTTCCAAACCCTCAATCATCAAGTCTTCCCATATTTTTCTTTGAGAGTTCTCCAAAGAACCGCATCAAAGCCTTGCATAGTTTACAACTTGTAGTCTCTTCAATATTCGCCATACATTTTCTATGGAAAAATAAATTCCGCCATTTTGAATTTTTTTTCAATTCATCAAGTAGACCTTTGGATTCTCATCATCTTTTGCGAAGAAACCACTCTTCCATCTTTTATACCCTCCGAGATGGAGACCGACGAAATTTGTATGGCGGCCATCTTTTTTTCGCCATTTTGAATTTTTTTTCAGCTCACTGCTAATTGGATGACGTTTCGAGTGACATTTGTTCGAGCACCCCCCACCTATCTTCAATACCTTAAGCGTGCCATTCGCTCGTCTCTGAAATCCTCAATCATCAGCTCTCTCCATATTTTTGTTCCGAATGAATTTTTGTCCTCTATATGAAACCATTAGTAAAAAAAAAATTTTTCATACAAAATTTTACAGGAGGAGTGATCAATCAGTGAGTCAGTCAATGAATCAGCACGAGCAGCTATATATATATTAATATAAGTATATACTTTACTAAAATACAAAATAATACTGTACTGTGTCATCCTGAACCCATTTGCTACTGGTGTGACTAGCGGCCTAGTTAGTTAGATTAATTATTATTATTGTTTTCCTATCATAAAGTACTGTACCATACAATTACTTATTATACTAGCGGCACGCTATGATGGCCGGTTTGACACATTACAATAGTGATGTGGAATGTCAATTTATTCTCGAACAAAAAACAATTAAGTTTTGTTTTTGTACCTGATTAAATAGGTTTAATAAAACAAAAATGTATATGTTTATTTAATTTATTTGAACGAACTGAATATTTGAACGAAAATGAATATACATACTTTATATGCACACAAGAAACATATGAATACAAAAGATACCAAAAAAGGTGCCACAAAAGGCCATAATTAATCAGATTCGTCCATACTACTATTTTCACTGTCGTCACTGCTATCATCACATACATTAATAATTATATGTTCGTTTTCTATAATATTATCTATTTTCACATCTCTTTCATAATCTTCACTTATTAATTTAACAGTTCTATTCACAACCTTTTCCCAGTCTCCTTTAGTCACATGTTCACAAGCTTCTTCTAATAATTTTAGCATTTTTTTTGTGGTAAATGGGGGTTCTGTATTGTGTCTTGCAGCATATCCCTTAATTTGAGCCCACACCAACTCAATCGCATTATACTCACAATGGTAAGGCGGTAACCGTATAACTCTGTGCCCATGTTCTAATGCTATTTCGTCAATGACGTATCGGATCTTGGTTGGTTTGTTTTCTTTTAAAAGACGTACTAATTCCGCTTTTAACATATTCATGTTTGCATCTACGCCATTTTTACGAAGCCATGCGACGATATCAGCTTTCTTTTGGGATTGGGCAGGTGGCTTGTCAATTTGCATCGAGTGGTATGGGGCGTTGTCCATAATTATAATAGATGGTTCAGGGAGGCTACACAACATTGAGGTAAACCATTCAGTAAACTTTTCTCCATTCATGTCTTCATGATAGTCTCCAGTGGTTTTTGACGCAAAAGCCATGAGAGAACCTTCGACAAACCCGTTGATGGTTCCGGCGTGACAAATTATAAGTCGCGATCCTTTTCCTACAGGAACTTTGGAAGTAGATGCTGCTGTGTCATCGTTCCAAGAACGGCCTACAGTATGGTTAGCATTAAGCCATGTTTCATCCAAGAACACAACATTTTGCCAATTTTTGATTTCTTTCACTTGCCGTAAAAAAGTATACCTTGCCATCGCTATATCAAATCTTTCCATCAATATTTTGCGTTTGTTACATTTTTTGTATCGAAATCCAATGGTCTTCAAAATCTTCGTTAAAGAACTTTCCCCACCGAAGAATAATCCAGCTTCCTTCAGTGAATGCACCAACTTTTTTCTTGTTGGATACTCCTTCTGTAAATAGTAGCCGTAAACATGTCTTCGGATAGCATCGGCATCAAAGCTATCGATGCCTACGACTGGTTTTGCTCGTTTTCTCTTTTTTGGTGTGTGAAGTTTATTTTCTTCTGTGCCAGTCTCGCCATATTTTTTTTTAGTTATCCGTCTAACAGTTCGTTGTCCAATATTAAGCGCATCAGCTACGCGTTCAACCACTGACGTTATAGGTAAAATTGGCCCTCCATTTTGAGCTTCACGATCGAAATAGTTACGAAGGCGTATTACGAACTCACGTGTCTGACTATTTAGAATAGTTCTCTGCGTACGTTCGGTCATATCGACGAAATCCACAACAAAGGGCTTGAACAGAGTCTAAATTAACGAGCAAGGGTCAACAGTAATGCAGTATCAATATTTGAAATCCAAAGCCAGGTCAAAACTATATCACAATCGCATTGCACTGACAGTTTATACTTTTCGAAGCAACGTCAATTCGAAACTGCTTTGTTTTGCATTGAGCATTGACGCGAGTTTGCCGGAGGTAGTAGTTGTGCTAGCCAGCGATCCTATGTGACGATCGTATTAGATTCCATTTTTAAAAATTTATTGATATTTTTTTGCGATTTCAGAGGTTTGTCCACATAGTGAAAATTGTTCATATTCACAAGTACATTCACCCCTTAAATGGTGCAAACTGATTTTTCTACACTTGTATACATTTAAGAAATCAATTTAATAAATAAATTTTGAGTCCTAAACCTAAAACTACATTCGATAAAATTTATGAATCTCTGCACATCACTATCGTCAATAAAGTAATACAATTATTTCCTTCAAAGTCGTTATCAATTAATACGGAACTTCATGAGAAACTACATTCGATAAAATTTATGAATCTCTGCACATCACTATCGTCAATAAAGTAATACAATTATTTCCTTCAAAGTCGTTATCAATTAATACGGAACTTCATGAGCGGACAAACGTCAAACCGGCCATCATAGCGTGCCGCTAGAGTAGTCGATAAGTAGGTAAGTCACACTGAAATATCAAGACGTGTTATATAGCTTATTTGGTTGACATGTGTAAATTACCTTTTGGTTTAAATAATAATAAAATTCGATGGCATTTATTAACTCGCGCAGCAATAGTAACTACTTAACTAGGGAAGTAGGTATAATTAAAACCGGCCAAGTGTGAGTCGGACTCGCACTCTAGGGGTTCCGTACCATTACCCATAAAAACGGCAAAAATATCATGTCTAGTTAGCTTTGTGGTAGGATTTAGTGCCGTTATATAAATCTGGCGATAGTGAGGATCCCTCATGCTTTAGACCAGTCTCTGTCCTACCTGTGCTGAGTAAAGTGTTTGAAAAGATTATGCTGAATCAGATGCTCTCGTATTTCAACACTAATAAAGTTTTCCACAGTGAACAATTTGGATTCACTAAAGGCAATCAACTATTGATGCCGGGATCAGTCTTTTTAAACATATATTCGAGGCATGGGAGAGGTCACAAGATGCAATCGGCATTTTTTGTGACCTTTCCAAAGCTTTTGATTGTGTTGATCATCAGATTCTCCTGCGAAAACTTCAGTATTACGGGATGGGTAATCAAGCAAGAGATCTAATACAGTCATATCTCCAAAATAGGGTGCAGAAGGTGGACATAGGTGGGGTAACATCTGAGGGTTCCCTAGTTAAAATGGGAGTACCACAGGGCTCTATCTTAGGCCCATTTTTGTTTCTCGTGTATGTGAATGATTTAACATATATGGTTCAAAACATCGCTGACATAGTAATGTTTGCTGATGATACTTCACTCATTTTTAAAATTAAAAGACAGTTGAATAATATGGACAAAGTAAACATTGCCTTGTCTCATGTTTTGAACTGGTTTAATACAAACAATTTGCTATTAAACTCAGAAAAAACTAAATGTATTAAATTTACACTCCCTAACGTACGACAGGTAGATAACGAAATTCTTCTTGGCAGCGATAAATTAGAATTGGTAGAGGAAACGGTGTTTCTTGGAATTGGTATTGATAGTAAACTTCAGTGGGGCAGTCACATCCGTAAGCTTTCGAAAAAACTGAGTTCAGCAGCTTACGCTATAAGGAAAATTAGACAGCTGACTGATGTTTCCACTGCTAAAATTGTTTATTTTAGTTACTTCCATAGTCTGATGTCATACGGTATCTTGCTTTGGGGGCGAGCAGCCGATATTAACAAGATCTTTCTTTTACAAAAACGAGCAGTTCGTGCTATTTACAACCTAGGTCCACGTGAATCGCTGAGAGATATTTTCAAAGAAAGTAATATTATGACAGTAGCGAGTCAATATGTATATGAAAATATAATGTATGTTCGCAAAAATATAAATAGTTTTAATAAACGACATTTTTATAGCGCACGTAATAAAAATAAAAATATATTGGAAACCCAGAGGTTTAGACTTAATAAAGTTAGTACGTCGTTTTTGGGCAATGGAGTCCGTTACTACAATAAAATTCCTCCAGAAGTTCTGGGTTTACCGGAGGGAAGGTTTAAACGCCATATAAAGAAAAGCTTATGTAGAAAAGGCTACTATAACTTAAATGATTATATGTCTGACAATGACGCTTGGACAGCGAAATAATTTGATAATAATCAAATATTTGTTTTTATGTATAATGTTTTGTTTATTTGTTTTTTTTTTTGTATATTGGATTGTTTGGCATTGTTTCCTGGAATCATTTTTTTTTATTGTTATTATTTTAGAATTAATTAATGACTTTCAAAAAGTGTATCTAGAATGTACCTACTTTGAATAAAATATTTGACTTTGACTTTGACTTTGATTCTACTGGTGAAATGTTTAAAAAAATTTTTTTTTTAATTATTAATTAATCATATCCTGGACTGTTGCTAGGAATTTATTAACATATTAAATTAAATATAAAATAGGTTTCATCAAATAAACATCTCGGTGAAGGTCGTTGTATAGCGGGATCTTAGACTACTATTAGATGTATAAAAATTAAGGTCCTGAGTCCACACAATAAAAAAGATATGGGCAAATTTAGATTTTCACCAAAACTTGTAAGTACCAAAAACCTTAATTTTCAACTTTTTTTATTTTTCGGAATTTTTCTTTACTTGATCTGTAAGACCTTGCTTTTGACTAAAATTGTCAAATCTAGGTCAACCGGAAGTACCCTATATTTTTTGGGTCGAAAACCTAAATGGTAGTTCCAGTTGACCTAGAATTGCGAAATTTGGCAAAAAGCCAGGTCTTACAGCATAAATAAAGGAAAAATTCCAAAAACTAAAAAAAGTTGGAAATTAAAGGGTGTCCCCATACATACATAGTTGAGCCAATTAAGATAGACCTCTGAGTTGTATGAGTGCTCATACAATTTAGAGGCCTAGCTTAATTAGCACCTTAACTTTTAAGACAAACAGAACAGATTGTACTTATACTTCTGGAGTACGGAACCCTCGGTGCGCGAGTCTGACTCGCACTTGACCGGTTTATTAACTTTTTAGGGTTCCGTAGTAAACAAGGAACCCTTATAGTTTCGCCATGTCCGTCCGTCTGTCCGTCTGTCCGTCTGTCCGTCTGTCCGTCTGTCCGTCTGTCCGTCCGTCCTCGGTTAATCTCAGAGACTATTAGTGCTAGAAATCCGTAATTTGGCATGAGTATAAATATTAATCACGCCGACAAAGTGGTGAAATAAAATTTTGATAAATATTTTTTTTTAGGGTAGCTCCCCTACATGTAAAGTGGGGATGAATATTTTTTTTCTCGTCTACCCCATAGTGTGGGGTATCGTTGAATAGGTCTTTTAAAAATACTGTGGGTGTGGGAACATCATTTTTCGATTTCTAGATCCGTTTGTAAAATATGATGTTTTAAAGTGCAAATTTTTATTAGAGTCAAGTGTCCCCCCCCTCTATCAGCCAAATGGCAGTATATAGGAACTTGAAAAAATTCACAGCAGTAGGGTATATAATCAATTTTAAAGGAAAACTATCACGGCTAAGTAGGGTTCACAGGTTAAGGAGTTATATCTGTTTTTCGAGGATTGTGACTACGGAACCCTACACTGCGCGTGGCCCGCCACGCACTTGACCGGTTTTATTATAACTAAATACCTTGTAAGTTGTAAGCCTTGTTATATGATTTTTATTTAATACTAAGTAGTAATATGATTTTTTTTGCAAATTGTGTCAATTATGATAATAAATGATATCTACCTATTTTACTTTTACCATAGGCTATCAATTGTGGCCGATTCTGTTGTACACAATCTCTAAAACTAAACTAAAATGACAGGTCTAAATATGTTCCTGTCTCTTTCACAATCCTCCCTGCTGAAGGGGATAGCACTATTTTTAAACCTGTCAATTTAGTTTAGGTTTAGAGATTGTGTACAACAGAATTAGCCACACTACCTACTTAAATCAAATTATATTTAAGTACCTACTTACAAAATAACATTAAACGTATAAATTTTAATTATTTTGTTCAACTTCTAAGTTTTTGAGTTTTACGTTATAAAGCTCAGTTTTACCTTCGAGTTAAAATGATGTCAGGTTAAAAACATGTTTCGTTTTATCTCGGAAGTAGTAGGTATTTACTTAGGTGAACAAAGTAAAAATTAAAGTTTAGTAGATATCTAATATGAATTTTATAAATAAAAAATACCTATTGATTTTTATAGATTGTATCTCTATCTACCTATTGGTTATACCTACTAAATAGTACCTACCTAACATTCAAAAGATTCCTTAATAATTAATTGGCGGCATATTTAGTTTGTGACGTAAAATACACCAATGTCGAATCATAAATGCACATTACATGCACAAAATAAATTTTAAGGCTTCCTGTATATGAAGCCTAAAGTGCTTTATGTATATTATGCTCGTTATGTAGGTATATAAGTGTACATAAACGTCATATATAGTGTCATAAATAAATAACGTAGGATTTAAATAGATGAATTACTAGCAAAATACTATAAGTCACCAGTGTACGTTTGCCCTTACTTTGTCAGTATACCTCCCTATCTATATAATACCTATTATCACATATCTATTTAAAAAGGATTAATTACATATTATATTTACGTTCTTTAGTTTTAAATATTGAATGTTATGAGTGGCAATGTAGAAAAAAGAATATATTGGGTCTGGTAGGTAGGTACCTAAGAGCGCAGCGAGCGTCAAGATTTTAGATATTTTTTGGTAAAACTGTTTTAGAATTTGAACTAGGTATCGTGAGCGCGGTGCCTACTCATAATAGCGAATAGATCACGGATATACTTATATTCGCAGCTTTGTCGGTGTATCTCCGACCATCTGACTGTCGGTTTCAGTTCGCAACGAGACGCGTGCCAGACATCGCATAGGAACCACGGACTGTTTCGAACCTAGTCGGATATACACCGACCATCACCAGTCGGTGATACGACTCGTCAGTATAGACGCGATTTTAAACTTAGGTAATCATGTGGACAATAATTTTGGGGTTGAACTTCCAAAAACTATCCCTGTACTTATATTACTTACGGGTACCATTAATAGTACCTACATAGTATATACTGACTATAGAAATGTACATAATTTAGAACTAATACATACATATTGTTCCGAAACGTAGACAATACTTTTAAAAATATACTATACCTATCTTATTACTATGATATATCCCCTATGAATGTTATCTGGTTAAACATATCTTTCTAAAAAGAATTGTTGTTTTTTGTGTACCTAATGTAAAAAAAATATTGTGTAATCTATTCCGTGTTGATGGTAAATAAACGTTGAAAAAACTGTTAAAAGTTTTTTATTTTAATGGCTTAAGTGTGTGCCCGCCAACCCGCATTGGAGCAGCGTGGCGGGTCTAAGCTCTACATCCCTCTCTCCTATGACAGAGGAGGCCTGTGCCCAGCAGTGGGACGTTAAAAGGCTGTAGTGGTAGGTAATGGTGTCAATTTTTAACTAACTTATAAAGATTGATGAGATTGCTTTTAACGTCAAATTGTATTGGAATTACCCTGAATTTCTTGTCCAAACCAAAAAACTGTTTTTGGACTGGATCGTTGTTTGTTGTTTGTGTTTATAAATCCAGGATAATTCTAATAAGTAAAAACCCGATCTCATCAATCGTGTACGTCAGTTAAAAATCAATAGTTTGCATCATTTTCTATGAACAAACGGAGCCCCGTTTCGATTATTTTGCTGCCAAGTCGAGTACCTATTAATAGTAGATTATTCAACATGGGGGTAATGCAATGTATTATGTCACGGGCGC
The DNA here is from genome assembly GCA_920104075.1 of Melanargia galathea. Classification (NCBI taxonomy): domain Eukaryota; kingdom Metazoa; phylum Arthropoda; class Insecta; order Lepidoptera; family Nymphalidae; genus Melanargia; species Melanargia galathea. Next base: position 2,325,619 of record OV049872.1, on the reverse strand, counting down.
CGGGATAGACCTCAAGCGGAACGAGGGATTGTAGAGCGAAGCGAGGGTGTTGCATCTAGAATCCTGAGTGTAGCGCGGGATTGCTTTAAATCTTTATTGATTTAAAGCAATCCCGCGGGATTGCTAATTTATCTTTAGAAGTTTCGGGGAGCAAATCGTTTATTATAGGTACTTTGAGAATTTATTATAATAGTTTCCGGAGTTAAATTGTTGCTGCTATCGTCACTCGTAACTCGACATTTTAATTTGAAGTTAAATAAATAATTTTATTAATTTCACTTAAATACCCAGTAAATACCACAATATAACTTTTGGAGATAGAGGTCAATAACACAGGGCAACACTGATTCTGCGGCATGGACTTTCTTAGTCAATTTTAGGTAATTATGGTCTGCTGAATACGAAAATAATAATAGTTTTGTGGAATTGACTCTACTTTTTGAGATAAACGCCATCCATTTTAAATACTGGAAATTAAATTTTATTAGAGAGGGGAATATTTTTTTTAATCGTTCTATTTTAAAATTATCAAATGATTTCATTCATTAATACAAAGAATAATAAAATTAATCATAAAAAAACAAAAAAATATCAATTAGAGCTAAGAAAAATGTTTTCTATGGGATTTACTTATGGGTGACTTACTTATGGTGTTTTTGGTCGGATAGTCACTTTGCAAGATCATTAGTCTTGTTGTTCTACTTTTTTTTACAAAGTATGTCTAATAACTTTGTTTCCAATACTAACCCTTCACCGGCCCACTACAGAGCATGGATCTCCTCTCAGAATGTTAGGGGTTTAGGCCGTAGTCCACCACAATGACCAAGCGCGGATTAGTAGACTTCACACGCCTTTGAGAATATTATGGTGAACTCACAAGACCTGAGATGTAACCTGCATATGTGGTATAAGTAGGTTTCCCCACGATGTTTCCCTTCACTGTGAAAGCAAGTGATATTTAATTGCTTAAAACTCTTAAAACCTGAAAGTTGAGGTGCGCGCCGGGAATGACCTCAGTCCCCTCGAAAGGAAAGCTGAAGTCTTCACCACTAAGCTATTACTGCTTACTTTGTTTCACAAAAGCATTTATATTCTTCCGTTGCTTTTCTTGATAAAATTTACCATTTATTATGTAGCAGAAATGGTCGGGGTTATTAACACAAGACATGCGTGAAAAACTCATAATTTTAGGAACAATAACACCCTAATAACGTAAATAATATAATCAAATGTAATTTTTTACCACTCAAAAATTATAAATAAGTGTTATTTGTTAAAATCTGGGACAACAATAAGTATTTATTAAGTTATACTTCAAAAAAGATAGGTTAATGAAGGTAGATTACTAGAAAACGTGTATTTTTTATAGAACGGTTTATCATGAGAACCAGAGTCAATTCAAACAAAATAATTTATAGGCTGAGTACTTCATAACCATATGTATCTAAATTGACTCCATAAACATATTTTTCACCTAACTCGGTTCCTTCTCTGTTAGATCTTATTATAGTTTCCAAAAGCGAGAATGTGCTACAGCATGGTCAGCTTACTGCTCCCTTTTCTTACCATGATCTTCTCTTCGTATGCTATAATCTATCAGTTTCTAGACGTAAAGGTAAGACTATTTTGCGCCGCAATTTGAAAAATATAAATACCCAGGCTTTTAAGACTGACGCTTCTTTGTTAGATTGGGCCCCACTCTTTAGCGCATCTTCTGTAGACGATAAAGTAAGTATTTTAAGCACGACCCTTACAAGATTATTTGATTCACATGCTCCTGCTCGTCCTGTGAGGGTGAAATACCTTCCGGCACCTTGGCTTTCGCCAGATATTAAAAATCTTATGTCTAGGCGGGACAAAGCCAAAAGGCTCTGTAAAAAGACTCCTAGCATTGATAATGTTGCGTCCTATAAGAGACTGCGTAATCGCTGCAACAGAATGTGTAGGGATGCAAAACGCCGTCATATACACTCATCAATCGAGCACTTCACTCCAACTCAGACTTGGAGTTTTCTGAAATCACTGGGTGTGGGTAAATCTCCTCAAGTTTTAAGTCACTCTGTTGACCTGAACTCACTCAATCAACACTTCTCTACACCTCCTGTCAGAATCTGTGACAGTAAGAAAAATTCCTTACTTCAAAAACTGTATAATGAAGCCCCACCTAATTGTGATCCTTTTATTTTCAGTCCAATCTCGGAGGGTGACGTCAAGAAGAGTATCCTTTCCATTTCCTCAAAAGCGGTGGGTAATGACGGTATTAGTCGCGATATGCTTCTACTACTAATCGATGTTATTCTACCAGTCATTACTCATATCCTCAACTTCTCTCTAGCATCAAGCACTTTTCCCACTTCATGGAAAATGGCTAATGTTATCCCGTTACCTAAATCACCGAATCCTACTTCTTTCTCACAGTATCGTCCTATCTCCATTCTTCCCATTCTCTCTAAAGTTTTAGAAAACACGGTTTTCAACCAAATTTCAAACTATTTATCTCGCAATAATCTCCTAAGTCCTTTCCAGTCTGGTTTTCGTCCCGCTCACAGTACCTCTACTGCATTGCTCAAAGTTACTGAAGATATCCGGATTGCTATGGACAACAGGGAGCTTACTGTTCTTATACTGCTTGATTTCAGTAACGCTTTTAATTCAGTTGACTTTGATGTAATGCTTGCTATCCTTCACTCTCTTAATGTTTCTGCTTCCGTGGTTGACTGGTTTAAATCGTATCTTCATGGTCGACGGCAGAGAATCAGCACAGATGAGATGTCTTCAGACTGGGCTGATCTTTCTGCTGGCGTACCTCAAGGTGGCGTATTATCCCCTCTGTTGTTTTCTATTTTTATTAATGAAATTTCCAAAGTAATTTCTTGTCGATACCATCTCTATGCAGATGATTTGCAGCTTTATAGGCATGCAGCATTACCTGATCTTGGAGCAGCGGTGGAGGCCATTAACGTTGACCTTGCTCACATTAAGGAATGGGCCGAATCTTATGGTCTGCTTGTTAACCCTTTAAAGTCTCAAGCGCTTATAATAGGTAGCATTAGGATGCGCTGCAAGGTCGATTTTAACTCTATACCTTCCATATGTTACGACGGTACACCCATACCTCTTTCTGACAAAGCCAGGAACTTGGGTTTAATTTTTAACTGTAACTTTTCTTGGTCCGCTCACATCAATGAGGTGAGCAAGAGATTGCACTTTTCTATTCACTCTCTTCGTAGACTTCAAAATTTCTTACCTTTACGTACGAAAATAATGCTAGCACAATCCCTTCTCCTTCCTCTTATCGACTATGCTGACGTTTGCTATCTAGATGCAACGGAGGAGCTACTCAATAAATTAGAACGGCTTCAGAATCTGTGCATCCGGTTTATTTACGGACTGCGCAAATTCGACCACATCTCAGAGTTCCGTCGTCAACTGAAGTGGCTCCCGATTCGTCTTCGCCGGAATGCTCATATTCTGATTTTGCTTTTCAAAATCCTAAAATCTTCTTCTCCGTAGTTCGTCTCTCTCTCTTCAGTATCTCTCTTCAGTAGTTTTTTTGTAGCCCTGTGTAATTAATCAGTCAATAATATAGAGTGAAAGGGACGACATTATTCGTCGAAGTGAGAGTTGAGACAGCAATATTTGAGAGACTTCAATGAACTAAAACTCTTTGGATTTGTTTGGAATGACTAGAATTTTCTTCAGATGCGCGATGATTCTGAATTCAAATCACATTATAACCCTTAAGAATAATGGATTTCAGTGCAACATTATAACCCCGTTATGAATGTAATGACGTACTTTAACTGTAGATAAGGCATTGTAGAGCGAATGGTGTGAAAAAAATTTAATAGTTTCAAGATAGGTAGGTACATAATGAAACAAAACAAATATTTTTGCGTAGTTATTTATTTCAACTTTTACTGATTGTTAAAAGCACGTTCGTTGGGTATGTCATATTATTTTTATCAGGTACACAAACTATAAGATAATCGTCGGTAGGTACCTACATACCTAGCGTACCTAGGTAATAATTTACGATGGGCATAAAAAATAACTGAACATGAAGTTAACTATAATCGTTCTTTATGCAACTGTTAAAATAAGGGGTATTAAAACACGAATATGGGTTTATCACACGAGGCGAAGCCGAGTGTGATAATAGTATCCTGTATCACATGAGTGTTTTAATACCTAATTATCAACAGTTGCGCACAAGATTTTATCTACACCCATAATATGAATCCGCTATGAAAGATTCTGAAACAGCTTACTGCTAACATTAAGTCCTAGTAACCATAATAATATCATCCAAAGGAGTGTTATCATAACAGATGGTATAATGTTGTACTGAATTTCATTATAACACTCCTTTGGATGATATAATGGTTATTAGGACATTGGGTGTTTTAATGTTGGCAATAAGCTAACTGTTTCAGTCTTTTATAGAGGATTTAAAGCATGGGTGTAGATAATAAATTTAATATACCCAATGGGTACTTTAGAGATTAAAAAATGTTTTAAAATAAGTACCTACATATTTACTTAACTAAAAAACATTACTTTTGCGTGAGTCAGGTTGTCATCTATCTATAATATAATAAAACTGTAACAGATCCAATTCTGTACATTGAAGATATTTTGAAAATTTTTATTGGAGGGCACTCTATAATCGATACTGAAGCCAAAACTGCAATTTTTTTCATTTTTGTCTGTCTGTCTGTCTGTCTGTATCTTGGCCGCGCATCACGCCGAAACTACTGAATAGATTCGAATGAAACTTGGTACGATATGAGTTTATGCTCCGAGGTAGGACATAGGATACTTTTTATCCCGAAATTTAGCACGGTTCCCTTGGGAGAGGGGAAGAAAGTTAAAACGTATATTTAGCTGTAATTCATTAACGCGTAGTTCGATTTAACTCATTCTTTTTTTGTTAGAAAGGTAATAGTTTAAGTATTGTCCCGTAAATATTTCAAGGTCATAGGTTTTTTAGTTCAGAAATGACAGACGTTTATTGGGTTCAAATAACTTGGGACCCGGATCTTTGAACGTACGGCTTATTTTAAACTGGTGCGCGATTAAATTTATGTTTGTCGATCTGTCTATTTGTTCCAGCTAATTTCCGAAACGGCTGGATCGATTTTGACGGAACTTTCAATGGCAGATAAGTGATGTTATATGGAGTAACTTAGGCTACATTTAGTTTTGGTACAAAAAATGATTATGGGATTCAATCCGATCCTATATAAAAACGTATATCTATGCGAACGAAGTCGCGGGGGTCAGCTAGTAAAATATAAATATGTTATATTTGTTTAGAATTTATCTGGAGAGCACCCCAAACAAATGCAGTTATATTCTTAATGTCGGACAATATCAGTAAATATTATCGGACAAATACTTAGTCATTCTATAATGTCTTTACAGACACAGAATTTGAAATTACCAAAATGAGAACAAAACTTCATTTTTATCGGGCGCTCTCGCAGCGCTATTTTGTTTATATTGGTATTCTGCCATAATTTTGCCCAAAATTGAGTTTCTAAACTTACCATTAGAATAAGAACTATACTTGGGATATTACAAACGTGCGAACTGAGCCATAAAACATTACGATCATGGGAGGACTCTCCCTCGCTGTTTATAACCTGTTATTGACTATCAACAAATACTTTTTTACTGTTACACACAACACCAGAGAAACACGTTCTAGTTCCATAAGGCCGGTAAGTGCGAGCGAGAGTCCGATAGAAATGATTTATGACCCAGTTCGCACGTTTGTCATGTCCCAACTAAATATTCAATAAGCTGTTTTGCTCAAAAGGTGCCAGTCAATGGTCTGCGGTCAGTATATTAAAAACAAAATGAGTTTAATGCCTAATACTACAACTAAAAAAATTACTATTTTCATTATTCAATAATTTATCTGAACGGATAACCTATCTAACATATTTTGATTTTTTTTGTATTGTTTAGCAATATGATACAATGGCACTAATTCTGATGTACACAATCTCTAAATTAGCTATATAATATACTAGCGATCCGCCCCGGCTTCGCCCGTGGTACATAATATATGGCCTATAGCACTCAGGGATCACATACATATCCAACGGTGACAGAATTTTTGAAATCGGTCCAGTAGTTCCTGAGATTAGTGTGTTCAAACAAACGAACTCTTCAGCTTTATAATATTAGTATAGATTGCTATCCTTTTTCACAATGTTACCTGCAGAAAAGGATAGCATTAGATTTAGAGCTGTCAATTTAGTTTATTTTAAGATTGAGTACAACAGAACTGGGGACAATATCGTCTCTTCTTTTCATTGGTAATAAATCCAACTGTGCATACATGCACAGTTGGATTTAACTAAATTGTGTACAACATAATTAGACATTTTGGCTATTTCTGTTGTACACAATCTCTAAATCTAAACTTAAATGACAGGGCTAAATATATTCCTATCTCTTTCACAATGCTCCCTGCAGAAAAGGATAGCACTAATTTTAAACTTGTCAATTTAGTTTAAGTTTAGAGATTGTGTACAACAGAATTAGCCACAGTTGTATATTATTTATCAAATCGCTTGGAATTATGAATAATGCCCGATTAATCACTTGACTCATAATATATATTTTATTTATACTTAATAATTATGTAGTACATACTTTTACATCATTTCATTAAAAATTACTAACACTAAGGAATACAGTCTTTTCTGTAAGCTTAGACATTGGTGCCGATTCTGTTGTGTACAATCTCCTAAACTAAATTGACAGCTCTGAATCTAATACTATCATTTTCCACAAGCAATATCATAAAAAGGATAGTATTCTTTTTAGAAAATTCACTTTACTTCAAGAGATTGTGTACGACAGAATGAATACCAATGTTAAGATAGATAACTAAAACTATACCATATCAAGGCTATTATTGCTAAAATTCATTACATAGTTTATAATTATTACAATTTAATTTCTGAGGTCCTAGTAAAATGCTTTAGATAACAATGAAACTAGAGGAAATAATTAGTTTAATTAATAGTCAAATACTATTCTCACCATCCAAAATCGCTTTGTCGTCCTCAGCTTTTTTTACCTTTTTAGCCTTGATATCAGCCATGGTTTGTTCTATAGAACGCAAATCCTTTTTATTCTCGCTAGGAACTTCCCCATAATTTTTGTTCATATTAGTCTTCTGCGCTGCATCTATGGCTGCCTCTTGGCCAATCAGATGGGCATATTTTTGCTTATAAAATGTCCCGCTCAATTCTTCTTTGCCGTGCTTACGTTTCCTATTCTTCTCTTCTTGGCTGTCTAATTCTGCTTGTTTTTCCATTTCTAGGCGTCTTCGCGCCATTTCGGCGGCTTTGTCGTCGTTCCATGCGCCGCCGGCTCTGCGCACGCTCAACTCGTCCTCAGACGGACCCTTGTCTTTTAAGTAGACGACGGCATAGCGGTCTACGCCTTCCTGCCCAAACGAGTACACCTAGAAAGAGAGAAAAGTTTATTGCAACAAGCTTTAATAATATACTGTCCTAAAGAGTGTACATAGAACAAGTGAAATATTTATTGCAGCAAGCTCTATTAGATAACATACTGTCCAAACAAGTATACTTAAAAAGAGTGAAATGTTGTTAGAGTGAAGTGCAGGAATTACTAATTCCGTGGAATTCTGACGTTTCGTAATGTTACCAGAGATAAAACAATTCCCACAAAAAAGATAATAAAATTCAAAACTTATGCAAATACAAATCAACTGCCGCATGTAGATATGACAAATGCCTGACAGACACTTCATGGTGATAATGTCATTCGACATCCATTTTTGAAGAAATTTTTTCAATGTGCTTCTTTTGTTTTCTATTGCTGTTAGTGTGCACTTTCTAGTTTCGACTCTTGGTGTTTTCTATTTTAAGGCGAAACGAGTAATATTATTACGCGGCATATGGTTTTTCATTATGACAGGGAATTAAAGTAGTTTGGGGTAAAATCGTACTTCGTAGATGTTAACCCTGTTCTCCATACAAATAACTCATCTCTAAATGACAATGACAGCTGTCAGAATTTCATGGAATTAGTAATTCGGGTATAGATAAATAATATACTATCCAAATGAGTAAAACTAGAAAGAGTGAAACGTTTATTGCAGCTGGCTGTACTAGATAATATACTGTTCAAACAAGTATACCTAGAAAGGATAAATGGTTATTGCAACAACCTATAGCAGATAATGTTATACAACCCCCTCTGGTGCTTAAGCAATACTTGAACAGCAACTAACCACCAAAATGAATTAACGCAATATTATACATGCTGATAGAAGTGAGGCATCGCAGAAATTCTTAATTTACTTTTTTAAATATATCAATTACCTGAGCCCCAGCAGTGGTAGCGACGTCACGGATAACGGATCTGTACATTTGTTCCATCGGATCAAACTGGAGGTATGGTTTAGTGCCATCCTTGATAAAATTACTTATTTTCTCCTCGACTCGTTTACAGAATTTATTCAATATATGCTTTTCTTCTTTCTGTTTACGTTCTATCGCTTCTTTTTGCTTTTTCATTGCATTTTTCTGCGCCTCGCTTGTCGATGGAGGTTTTTGCATGGAATTCAATATTGAGTCTAAGAGATCCATTTTTTTGTAAGAAAACCGCTATTTACGTATGTTTATATTTCGTTCTCCGTGCAAAAGGATGTGTATGCAATAATTTCTGGTATTTTTCGCTGCCAATCGGTGGGTATTTTAAAGTTTTCTACCAATGATTGTGTCTCATAGCCTCTGAGAGCCAATATGTCTAAGGAAGCTTCAATCTGAGCACAGATCTGACCTCCAAATGATATTGTGTCAGTCACAAATTCTAGTATTTGTACTAGAGGAGGTTGGAGAGGTGTTCCTGTAGTAAGTGGTGTTGGTACAGAGAAGTCAATTTCTTTGCAGCTTACTAGGAGAACTCTTTTTTTGTTGCAAAGTTGTTCAAACAGCTCCTCAATCAGTGAACTGAAAATAATATTTAAAGACTAATTATGATATTTGTATATATACAAAATTTATCACACTGTAGCTATCAAACAGTGGTACTAGCCCCAAAGTTTACAAAGTTAGCTTGTTTACATTTTTAAAGTTGTTGTTAATAATTATCACCAATACCTGGCTCATTTTCATAAACTTGTAAAATTGTATATTCAAAAAGTGTAGTGTAAGAATTTTGAAATAAATAAATCTGAAATCTATCTATCTAGATATCTTTAAATCTTTATATACAATTTGGCATAAACAAAATAATGTGGTCTTTCGTTCTGCAATATAGATAATGGTTGAATAGAGAAATACCAAGAGGCATCGAACTTTCTAAGCCAAGAGGTTTGTTTACTGGAAAAATTATCTACATGAAAGAAGTGAAAATACCAATATTGGGCTATCAACTATATTGTTTTTAATTTATTGTTCTCAACCACACCCCTAAGTACAGCAGAAACATTCAATATTCATTTTAAAAAGAATAGTTATTTTTATAACAAAAAGTAATTTATGTGTAATTTTATTTAGCCTTACTAAATACACAAGACAGATAACAACTTACCGTTGACTTTGTATCTCTTGAACTTCTTCAGAAATGAGGTTAAGTAATGCAGATAACAATTTACTTTGGAGCCCTTCAAATTGTTCCAATGGAGTGCTTATTACTTGCGCCCTAAAAAACAGTTTTTTTTTACAACTCTGTGAAAACTTACAGTACCTATGTAAAATCCAAGTAACAATTAAATGAATCTTACTCTTTGATATTCCGGCACCGATGTACTAATTTATTTATAGAAATTGCGCAGTTTTGGCAAATTTTCAAACTACTTTTGGATGTATTGTAGAATTCTTCGAAGTACGAAAAGTAGTCAATGATTTGCTTCTGCACTTTTGTTTCCATTATATGAATTAAAATTCATGTTTGTTTATTACTTCTCTTTTATGTAAAGCAAACGTTTTATTTTAAATTTAATTTTTTATTGAATCAAGTGGAATCAAGATTTGCTTGCAGCCACTTGCAGCTTGCGCTTTGCATCTTATTTTTCGTGGTCTGTGCTTTGCATGACGTTGACATTTAAGACCATAGAGATAATAATAATAAGGTTAATATATATGGTATATATATAATATAAGGTTAATAATAATAACTTCTATAGGTTCATGTTTAAGACATTGACATTATTTTATCTACTGCTATGCGATTGTGTAAGGTTTGAACCATGATGGCTATTTTAGACGATCGGTCATTGATGGTCAAGATCATAGAGGGGCATTTCCGCCAACGACAAAAAATCATGTAACAATTAGCTAGCAGCCAAAATATAGATCGACCAGAATCTCATGAAAAATAGGGAAATGAAATTCCAAGGTTAGCAACACTAAGGCTGCCCTAGCGATAAACAAAGTAACTGAAATTTTTTGTGAAATTGACTTTTTGCATTAACAAAAGTTTTATGTCGAGTAGTTTTTTTACCCCAGTTTAATATTTCAAATAACTTGAACCTTTTACTGAAATTTAAATTGCTCAAACAAAGTAACTGCACTCATCATCATCATCATCATCATCAACCCATTACCGGCTCACTACAGAGCACGAGTCTCCTCTCAGAGTGACAAGGGTTTTGGCCATAGTCTACCACGCTGGCCAAGCGGATTGGCAGACTTCATACACCTTTGAGAACGTTATGGAGAACTCTCAGGCATGCAGGTTTCCTCACGATGTTTTCCTTCACCGTTAAAGCAAGTGATATTTAAATACTTAAAACGCACATAACTCCGAAAAGTTAGAGGTGTGCCGTGCGTGCCCGGGTTCGAACCCACGACTTCCGATTAGAAGTCGGTCGTCCTAACCACTAGGTTATCACAGCTTTTTCTGCACTTTTAACTGCACTCACTAACCCTGAATATAAATGCAAAAACCAAGTAAACAACAAGCACAACACAAAAACAAAGTAATTGGATGTTGATTACTTTGTTTTTGTATTTAAAATGCAGTTGCTTGATTTTTCGTTTCGTGAAACCATCCCAGGTAAGGTGTTCTGAATGTAATTTCTTTGTTTATTACTAGGGCAGCCGAGTTAACCTAGTGTTGCTTACTACAAAATTTAATTTCGCTATTTTTCATGAGATTCTGGTCGATCTATACACAGATTATATATATATATAATCTGTGTAGTTGGTTTGTTCTCTTTGTGCAATTAAATCATTTTTTTAAGTTGTCAAACTATCCACCAATAATAAACGAGTACAGAAACACGGAAAACATCTCATTTTTGACTTGGTTGATGAAAACAAATCAGTCTCGCTTGTTTCTACAACAGAGGTGGATGTTGACCTCCGTCGCGATAAATTACGAATAAAAATTTACTGTATAAATTAAAATACGGTGATATAACTACACTAATACTCAATCCAGTCAAGTGTTAATAAAATGAGTGAAAAAGTGTGATTAAAATTAACAATAACAAGTAAATAGCAGTTGTGCTCTCGTGAAAATGAATGGTAAATTGCACAGTGAAACGGCTACTTTCTCGGCCGACGACATGCGCGCCCAAATATTAAATCCATTTGTTCACAAATTGGAATTGGACAACACATACGATAAAATACGGGTAAGAATTTTCTATGCGTTGAAAAACCATATAGGTATATTTTTTTGTATGATATTGAAAAATTTATTTTTAGTATGAAATAAAAACAAGTTCATTTTGCGCAGACTCAGAACAAGGGTTATTGCGAAACGCGAAATGAATCGCATTTATCAGTTTTCAGTTGTTTGTTTTTTTTATATGAGAAGATTATTAACTTACGAGAAAAAATATGGTGTTTACTATTTTCACGTTATTTCTCGTGCTATTTCTCGATATCATAATATTTTATTTTTTTAAGTGCACAGGCGATGCAATTAAGAAAAATAAACTTCCTCTCGGAAGTATTTTTGCATGTTGACCTTCTTCGAGAATCGAGATGATTGCAATTTCTCACCTAATGGTAGGTATTAGTGATAAAGCAGTCCAAAATAGAAATGCGCTCGTCGAAAATATGTAAGAATAGATAGATTGCATCTGACTGCATTCTCACTCAACCCACCAAATAAGATCGTAGTAGGCTTGTAGAAAAGTATCGATATATCGATATTTTTTGGCGATATTTATTATTTCGATATATCGATACATCGATATAAAATATCAAGGCCATTGCTCCAAAACATGCATGATCCACCCAGTGCCTCAAACGTACTGATGATTTGGGCTATGTCAATAACTTTGCTTCTCCTGCGGATCTCTTCGTTTCGAATCGAGACTTCTAGGAATCTTCTACCATACCTAGCTCCACAGTTCATCTTCATCTTCAAGGCTGGTATCCGCACTTAATTCGCGAAGATTTGTTGTGCGTGATGCGCCTCAGCCCGCCAAGCTCGCTTCAGAAGCCTAGCAGGCCGCCCAGGTTGCCGAAGACTTCTGGAAGTGAGGCTGATGATCCCAGGTGGATCTTGCGTTGTTTTGTGCACTCCAGGAGCAAGTGCGTTGGTGTTTCATCCGTCTCCATGCATAGGCCCTGCATAGAGGACTGTCGGAAGTTTAACAGCTCGCTAAGCGATTCTTACTCTGAGATTTATAGAAGTCTGAGTTGAGTGAAAGTTAAAACTGGACACAAATATATGTCCCTGACCTATACTCGTAAATCTGTCTCGTTTTAACTCTATCTTGAGTCTGAGTAACTAGTCAAAGTTAAAACTAGACAGAAATATATGTCCCTGACCTAACATACTCGTAAATCTGTCTCGTTTTAACTCTATCTTGAGTCTGAGTAGAGTCAAACGCTCTATAGATCTCAGCCTCAGTTTGACTCTACTCAGACTTGAGACAGAGTTAAAAATTAAAATGGCTCATAAATATGTGCCTGACATAAATCTGTCTCGTTTGAACTCTATATCAAGTACGACTAAGAGTCGAAGTTCGCTCTATAAATCTCAGCATTAATTTGATCTATGTTTAATTTTTTTTCGGTTAACGTTAACTTAAAACGTTTCGGTTAACGTTCTTCTCGGCTGAAACTGCATTCCGAACCTGTGGTAGATTCAATTGACGATTCAAAAGTGCTTGTAAAAGTTTATTTGAATAAAAAAACTTTTCTATTCTATTCTATTCTATAAAAAGTTGCATACAAGTGTCTGGTGTGGTGACTGTGCAATCTGCAGGCACGTGTTAAATTTACTACGATCAATAATGTGAAGCCTTAGCTTCCACATCGCACTATTGATGTTTCACGATGAATTACGATATTCCGTAGGAGTTACGATGAACGTAATTCCGTTTCGTATAAAGTTTCACGCCGATGTATGTAAATTGATATCGCGAAACCAATACGTGTTATAACATTAATGAATTACATTATCTTATCTAACTATATCTGCTACTTATAGTAGCAGATGCCAGCGACTTCGTTCGCTTGGATTCTTATAAATCTCATCCACTATTTAACCCACTTGGGGATGGAATTTCCAAAATTCCTGAAACACGTAATTCTTTATTTTTAAACGACAATACAAATACCGATTTTCATTGATATAGCTTCAAAAATGACGGACTTTCATACAAACTTTTATCCCCTATTTAACCCACTTGGGGGTTAAATAGGGGGTAGAATTTCCAAAATTCCAGAAACATGCAATTCTTTATTTTTAACCAAAAACCTAAATACCAATTTTCATGGAAATAACTTGAAAAATGACGGGACTTTCATACAAACTTCCATCCCCTATTTAACCCCCTTAGGGGTGGAATTCGCAATTATTCTTTCTTAGTGTGCGCCTACGTCATAAAAGGAAGCTACTGTGAACAATTCAAGTTTCTAGCTTCTGTGGTTTAGGCTGTGCGTTGATGATCAGTCAGTCAGTCAGTCAGTCAGTTAGGACAAGCTACTTTATATTATTATCTAAGATAGATTTATTGGTTTATTGTATTGTAAAAGGTTTTTTTTACTAACCCGATGCAAAAAGACGGGTGTTATAAGTTTTTATAAGGTTAGATTTGTCTCGACGAGCACTTTGTAGACACGTCATAGTGATCAATAGGTTCGGACGTTTGTAGCAGGAGAGTGGTGGGATGTCAGATTTTCCCACAGGTCGGGGGTTATTAAAATTTTCAATATAAACCTTTACAAAGTGCTTTCGAATCGTCAAATGAATCTACAGCACTGATTCTGAAAGAAAAAGATTCAATACCGTTTTGGTTGGAACTACCAGCTGGTTGGAACTAACTTTGACGACCTCCCTGGCGCAGTGGTGAGCGCTTTGGTCTTATAAGCGGGAGGTCCCGGGTTCCATTCCCGGCAGGGGCAATTTGGGATTTTATAATTTCTAATTTGTCTCTGGTCTGTTCGGGTGGAATGGCTTTAGCCGTGGCTGGTTACCACCCTACCGGCAAAGCCGTGCCGCCAAGCGATTTAGCGTTCTGGTACGATGCCGTGTAGAAACCAAGGGTATGCATACCTCTTCCAAGTTAGCCCGCTTCCATCTTAGACTGCATCGTCACTAATCAGGTGCGATTGCAGTCAAAGGCTAACTTGTAGTTGAATAAACCACCGTCGGAAATGGGGCTACTTTTGTCTGCCCTTCTTCACATGTGTAGAATTGTAAGCACCATTCCGAACCAGTGGTAGATTCATTTGTCGATTCGTAAGCACGTGTAAAGGTCCGAAAGTCGTTTGTGGGAATGGGCGTAATGTTCTATAACAAAATTCCACAAGCAATCTTAGACTTGCCTTTACACAACTTTAAGAACTCTGTTAAAAGTATGCTCATAAAAAAGCTTATTATACAATTGAAGATTATATAAACGATAAAAAAGCATGGACTTAGCTCGTTCCAGCAATGCGCGAGACGGCATTTCAATCATGTACCATGTACATATAAATAATTGTTATATTGTTATTTTTGAAAAAGAGCAACCGCCGAGTTTCTTACAGGTTCTTCTCGGCTGGAACTGCATTCCGAACCTGTGGTAGATTCAAATTGACGATTCAAAAGTGCTTGTAAAAGTTTATTTGAATAAAAAACTTTTCTATTCTATTCTATTCTATTCTAAAAAAAATACCTGGACAGGCTGTTGCCAAAGGTACCGGGAACTGTTGCCGTTTACCCAATACAATTTATCACGATTCAATTTAGTTCCGGGTACCTTCACTCTCACTTTTGATAATAACCGGGACCGACTCTCCGAGGCACGCGGGTGAAACACCGCCAACTACCAACTCCGGGCTGGCACTGAGCATTTCTAGACAGAAAAACCCCATACCTAACAATGCAATGATTTGCCCGACCCGGTAATCGAACCCGGGACCTCGTGATCTGCGGTCGAATATGCTAACCACTAGACCAACGAGGTATTTAATAGAAGTCAGTGGGCTGAAAGGTGGATATTTATGTTTTTCAACGCGCGTAATTCGAATCGTATTAGGATATGAACGGAAAGTTAGAAAATTGACCACTCACACCGCCATTGCATCGGCCGTCGAGCGAAAGTTGTGTTATTCACCATGATACGCGCATTTAGGTACATACATATAATATATACTAGCGACCCACGGCATAGACGGCATTTCAATCATGTACATTAATAATAATAATTGTTATAATGTTATTTTTAAAAAAAGAGCAACCGCCGAGTTTCCTGCAGGTTCTTCTCGGCTGGAACTGCATTCCGAACCTGTGGTAGATTCAGTTGACGATTCAAAAGTACTTGTAAAAGTTTATTTGAATAAAAAACTTTTCTATTCTATTCTATTCCACACCGGCTTCGCACGGGTAGTAATTACCCGCTACTATCCCACCATACATTGTTTTGTTATATATCTCAAAGGGATTAGACAGCGTTTTCGATGGAAGCTCCCAGGCTTGACTTTTTCCGACATTTTTAACAATTATTATCGTCATATTTCAAACAATTAACACAAAACCTTAGCAAATTATACACCTAAATCTTCCTCATGAATCAGTAGTTTCTGTGTTTATGGCGAACAGACAGACAGATACGGCGAGCATGGGCGCCGGCAGGGGGGTGCCAGGTGGTGCACTTGCACCCCTTGGGAATCTCGAGATCAACAGGAAAAAGCCGTCTGTTGGAAATCATTTTGTAAATATCTCGAACATAAAATAAACCGGGCTTCAGAATTCGATTTTCATTTCCGACTAAAATTTCAGTTTTTTATTAACAATCATAATACGGCGAACATTGTAAGAAAACTAAAATCTGCACCACCTGGAAATTATTTCTGCCGGCGCCCATGACGGCGAGAGACTTTGTTTTATTTAATAAGATTTAAGATGTAGGACAGTGATGAGCTATTTTATTTCATAAATCATACTGGTAATATACCTACCTTGTTAGTACCAGTAGGATATTGGTATAACTTTTGTTTTACTATAAAAAGTTTTTTTGAGCCCCGTAATGTTTTACGTTTGCCTAGGTACCTACTATCTTACGAATACGGCCTTGCTATAATGTTGTTATAATTAAAAACTGGTTTTAAATGTCAACAAATAGCGAAGGGTAGGTATAGATTACAACTATAAAATTTCAATTAAGTAGAATATTGTATAATATGTAGTTAACTCGTTTCTTAACAACGGAAGTAGCTACTTATAGCCGGGTCAAAATAGACATTTCAATTAGCAGTAATTCCCACAGAGCTGAATTTTGGTAGAGACCTTGGGTACACCAGTAGGAATAAAGTGTCAAAAGTCCCCATTGATCCCATGTCTGCTAAAAAAGTTATTCAAGGTCAAAGTCACAGTTTTCGGTTTTTTTGGATTTTTCTCGAAAACGGTAAGTTTTATTAAAACGCAGTCCAGGCAAAAATTTTAGATCATAAAATTATCTACAAAAATATTCTTTATACTTTTTTTCCTAAGAATCACCATTCCTAATACTCAGTAAAATTGGCAATTGTATTATACCTATGTACTTAGTGAAGGTCACTGCATTCTACACAGGTTTGCAAGTCGCGTGACGTAAAGATGCTAAAGCTGTTAGCCTTCAAGTTTTTTAGGTATAAATACCTATTAGGTATATGGGTGTTCAGTCTCGGATCGATTGCGATTGTAACGAGATGGCATTTGGCATAGATTCTTCGTTGCATTTCAATGGAATTATTGTAGCTGCAGCTCTTGTCACGCTCGCTTTGAACTTAAATATATTAGGTGGTAAGCAGTTATCGACATTTAGGGTTAAAAAAACTATTGATATTAGTGATATTATTATCTACGCCCTACCGAAAGGTAAGCGGGCACTTTGTATGGAAACCATACCTACGGCGCGCGCGGACACAAATGAAATACTTAGTATAGACTATTCAAAATTGACAATGATCTACAATGACATACCTAAGTCGAAAGGGAAAAATTGAAAAAGTTTCGGTATATGAAAATGCTTAGGAAAATATACAGCGTATACCTATGTATGTAAATACCTATGGTCACGTAGCTCACCCTGTATATTATATACAGGGTTAAATAAAAAATACCAGAAAGCTCTCGGCATGTAATTTTTATCATTAAAACTAACAACTTTTGTTCTACGACTTTTTTTTTAACTCGATATTTTGTGAAATATTTAATATTCAATAGTTTACATAGATTCTCTCCTTGTAGCTACTCTGTAACATTGGCAACGCCGCACGAACGCACGTCACGTGTCTTGGTCTCGAGTCTCGACTCTGTGCGCACAGAGTAATGTCACTTTAGAGAAATAACATATTGTTTTAATTATTTTGTATGAAAAAAATTAGTGCGGAATTTTGAAAAGTCGTAGAACAAAAGTTGTTAGTTTCAATGATAACAATTACGTGTCGAGAGCTTTCTGGTATTTTTTATTTAACCCTGTATATACTATTTTTTTAAATATGTAATAACTTTTTTTCACATCGATTTGGAATCAAACATTTACAAATTGAAAGTCCATAATGAAAGATATTGTCTTTCATCACTATCAATCACTACATAGTATAAAACAAAGTTTCTTTCTCTGTCCCTATATCCCTATGTATGCTTAAATCTTTAAAACTACGCAACGGATTTTGATGCGGTTTTTATTAATAGATAGAGTGATTCAAGAGGAAGGTTTATAAGTAGAAAAATTGGACCCGGTAAGTGGCGCTTATAGCGGGCAGGACGACGTCTGCCGGGTCCGCTAGGATAAAACTATTTTGGTTCAAGTGTGCAACTTTTCGCAAAGCGGCTCGAATTGTGCCCGTTTACCTTAGGACACAGTATGCTTAGTCTAAAGCGGAGCACTCAAAAACGAACTCGAAAACTATTGATCGATTTCAGAGTAAAATAGACCTAAAATGGCTTGTATTAAGGTTTGAGTTCGCCAATACATTCAGCATTCGAACAATGCTGAATGTATTGGCGAACTCAAACCTTAATACAAGCCATTTTAGGTCTATTTTACTCTGAAATCGATCAATAGTTTTCGAGTGCTCCGCTTTAGACTAAGCACACAGAATATAGTTAGCATTCCGGAGTTATGGATATATAATATATTTACATATCAACTTTTTGTCTCTCGGGATTTTTTGAATAATCTAATCTAGGCGAAGGAAGTCGCGAGCATCATCTCATAAATAAAAAAATGGTTGTTTTGACATAAAAACTGACTAACTAAGTAAGGATGTTATATCATTGCCTGCAATCAATTTTGATTTAAAACTGTGTGAGTTTCAAGGCGTTTACCTAATATGTCATTCACGTATTAAGACCAAGGCAAAACAGAAACCAAATTGAAGTTTCATTTTCTGGACATAGCCTTTCTCTAATGAGCGCCACCATACCCAGCCCTCAGCCTTCCTCATCCAGCAATTTCCTGCCACCCATTGTATAGCGTCGGACCAATAATAATAATAATAATAAATAATAAATACTCACACATACACACACGGTCGTCTGTTCCTAAAGTAGGCAACTTAATGCCTGTGTTATAGGTAACAGCCGACTGATAGACATATAAATACATATATATTTTTAATAAAGGTATTAGTAGATTGTTACACAAGGGACGTAAGTAAGCTATTACAGAGCAAGATCCAATTTGGCGCCAGTGCGAGCGCAGCTCGCAAAGGGCGCTAATGGATCGCGTGCACCCGAGATATTTAGTCACACGAGCGAGCGCAGCGAGCGAGGGTGAATATAGTTCGAGGGTGTAATAGCTACTTGCAACCGAGGTAAGCATTCTACTTTATATCATTCTTGCGAGGTAAATAAAACATTGGTAATGCAAAATGAAATTTTAATTAGAATAATTAGCAAAAGAGAAAAAATAGAAAAAAATGGTTACTTATTATAATTAATTATAGTAATATTGCTGCAATTATGAAAATGGTGTGATACTGGTTGACTAGGCAAGTGCACTGTTTGAATTAAGTTTTGAGACAGTGCCACACTATCTTCGTCACGTGTAGCCTCGGGCAATTTGGAAGGCCCTGGTTGCGGCTCTACATTCTTTATTGACTCAGTTATCTTGTTACAGATTTTGGTTTTATTCTCAATAGACTCTTCTATGTAACCATATAACCCTCCGCGACCGTGGTTGACTTTGAAATAAGAAAGCAAAACACATTCTGCCAAAGATGTAATTCCTTTCTTTGCACGCCATTTGTTGAATTCTTCGTAAGTTTTCACGTAGCGCTCTTTGGACTTATCCGGCAAAAGGTTTTGCATCATTTGTTCTGCTTCAAGCAAACAAAAATCAGGCTCTCCTCCTTTTTCATCATCTGATGAAGTGCTTGACATTGTTGTAAATAACTTAAATCCCTTTACGAACAAACTTCACAAACTTTCAGATCAAATGAAATGCCGCCCTTTCCATTTTTTTTTCGTAAATAGTTTTCCATTTTTTTTTTTACGGCTCTGAGTTCCAAGGAGTTTTGCATAGTTTGAAATGTATGAAAATTAAATGCCGCCATGTTCAGTGTTTTTTTTTTTCAGTAAAAAGTTTTCTTACCATTTTATAAGAAAAGAGATTGTTTACCAAGGAGTTTTGCATAGCTTGAACTGTAATGTGAATATTACAATTCAAGCATAGTGCGACGTAATGTTGCCTTGAATTGCAAACACCAACTTACAAGGAGACTTTCCACCATAGTAATCCCTAGTTACTGAGCAAGTATGATATAAACATATATACATATTATGCACATCAACAATGTCTAGGGATATTTTGTATAAAGTTCTGAAACTCGAAAAATATTAATCGGTTTTAAATTATTTTAATGAAAGCTTATTTTGTAGACCATATTAAATGATTCTAAATTTGAATTTGAAAAAATAAATTGAAAACAAATGATTTGTGCGGCATAATTGTAGCGAAGTTCGAAAGTTTCAATTGACCTAACCCAGTTTTTACACGCTTTATTGGTATATTTTTGTATCAAATGAAAGTTTCAATGAAAATTATTGGTTAATTTCTAATTTATGCAACTGTATGCATCATGCAGAGGCGCCATTTAACAAGAGACGAAATGTTAAGGGCAGTAGGTACGCTCCAAACTGGGGCTCCTCAACGAAGTATTGCCGAGGCGATTGAAACAAGAAAAAACGTGATATCAAGGTTGTGGTCACGTTATTGCACCACTGGTGAAGTGGCTGAACGGCACCCAGGCGAGAAGCGCATAACCGCCCGAAGACAGGACCGATTTTCGCAAATGACCGCGAGAAGATAACCAAATGCTACAGCCATGCAGTTGGTTTAAAGGCTCCAGTCAGACCACCATTTGCTTGTCAGTGACGAAACTGTGAGGAGAAGACTGCACGAGGCTAACCTTCATGCTCGCAGGCCGCTTCGTACTCCAGCACTACGCAGAGGAAATCGTGGACGAAGATTACAGTGGGCTCGCGAACATTTGCTCTAGGAAGATAACTAGTGGTCTGTAGTGCTGTTTACCGATGAGTCCCGATTCAGATTTCATCCTGATTTACGAAGAGTACGTGTATGGCGAGCTCCTGGTCGTGACAACCGTCTGCGACACCGTCAGGAAGTCCAGCCATACCACGGCAAAACAATTATGGTTTGGGCGGGAATTCGTATCGATGGAAGAACAGATCTCGTTTGGATCAGAAACACCATGACTTCTGAAAAATACCGTAATCAGGTGCTAGCACCAATAATCTATCCCCATCGACTGCAAATGGACCAAGTTTTCACGCTCATGCACGACAAAGCCCGTTCGCACACTGCGCGAGTGGTGACCAGCTGGCTACAAGAGCACGATGTGTCGATCTTAGACTGGCCCGCTGAATCACCAGACCTAAACCCCATAGAGCACGCATGGGACATGCTCCAAAGAAGGGCTTTGAGGAGTTTTCCTCCGAACATTGCGACTGCAAAGCATTTTTTGCATCTTAGCAGGACCTGGGACAATATCCCACAGCAAGACTTTGATAACTTGATTCAAAGCATGAAAAGCCGTTGTAGGACCGTGGTTAACGTCCATGGGTGGTTTACTGACTACTAATTTTAAATAATTTTTCACGTAACTGCAAAAAACCTGATAATTTTGCTAAAATTATATTTTTTCTTAAAAAGACATCTATCCTTAAGTTTTATAAAGACAAAAAGTGAAATGATTTCACTTTTTGTCTTTATTTCAATAAAAAAATATTTACACAAAAAAACTAATTCTGTTTTATTCTAAAAGATAGTCTGATAAATAGGCTTTACAAAAATATATACATATTGTATGTTAGTTATAACTAATTTTGAATAAATTGAGAAAATCAGAATATCCCTAGACAGTGTTGATGTGTGTATTATAAATACACCCAGACTCGGAGCGGGAATCGAACCCGCGACCCCGGAGCGGAAGGCAGGGTCACTGCCAACCGCGCCAACGGGCCAGTCCAGGCCAGCCAATGTAGAATGTAGATACCTACAGTCCATACCAAATCCCAATGCAGTATTTGTAAACAGAAATGGCGGATATAAGGAGGATGCTCTTCCTATGCTCCGTCGCCGATGTATAAATTACTAGCATCTGTCACTTGTTTGTTTCAGACGGCGATCTTCACAGTGATCCTGTTGCCGTTCCGGGTGATAGTGATCCTGTTCCTGATCGTGACGGCGTGGTTCCTCGCGTGCATCGGCCTCTACGGCCTCACCGAGGACGACCTGCGCGAGAAGCCCATGACCGGCTGGAGAAGGTGATTTTTTTTTACTCAACTACAAGTTTTTTTTTGTTTGTTTCCATTATGGCTTCACATGTTTGCAAATAACCAGTCCTCAAGTAATAATGTTTATCAAATAATTTGATAAACAAATTATTAATTTTGTTTATCAAATTAAAAAAAAAATATAATAAAATGTTAATGTTTGCTTTTTTTATTTTACACTAATTAGTATATTTCCACAAATCCATAGACATCCAGGTAGTTGGCAACGTAGATGGATGGAACTTTTCTTTTTGACCTCAAACTGCTAGTTCGCCGTACCGCATACCTACCGTGCATTACATCGGCATAATTATAATTATGCGCTGACACGCTGTTTCCAATTACGTTTTCATGAAAATAATGTTTGTACCGTTTTAATAAATGTCAATGTGGATCCGACGGGTTTGCCGAAATTAAAAGTAACGTTCGGACGAGTGCAAGTAAATTAAGTATTATACCTATACTCGTATTACAAATTCCCTGGAATTCTGACGTTTCGTAATGTTACCAGAGATAAAACAATTCCCACAAAAAAGATAAAAAATTCAAAACTTATGCAAATACAAATCAACTGCCACATGTAGATATGACAAATGTCTGACAGACACTTCATGGTGATAATGTCATTCGACATCCATTTTTGAATAAATTTTTTCAATGTGCTTCTTTTGTTTTCTGTTGCTGTCAGTGTGCACTTTCTAGTTTCCACTCTTGGTGTTTTCTATTTTAAGGCGAAACGAGTAATATTATTACGCAGCATATGGCTTTTTATGATGACAGGGAATTAAAGTAGTTTGGGGTAAAATCATACTTCGTAGATGTTAACCCTGTTCTCCATACAAATAACTCATCTGTAAATGACATTGACAATGACACCTGTCAGAATTCCGGTGAATTAGTAATACGGGTATAATATACCTTTAAAAGAAATGAATAGGTTATTTGAAATACCGTTCCAAGAAAATCACTACATATTAAATACCTAAGTATTAAAGTAAAGTTAGTCTATGGATCGATAGAAATTACCTTATACACTTTTACAACTCAATATACCTATAGCGTTTTCGGAAAACCGTTCCAAGAAAATCACTAAATACCTACTAAGTAGGTAGTTTAAAGTGCGATGAAAGGTCTGAAAAAAAAGTTTTAAAAAATAATAAATTTATTAAAATTTTTGCCAATACAGATAGCACGAAGTCTGTCCGGTATATACATTATGTATTGCATATTGTATTGGTATACTAGATGATGCCCACGGCTTCGCCCGTGTGGTTTGTAAAAATCTCGTGGGAACTTTCGATTTTCCAGAACAAAAAGTAGCCTATCTGTAGTCAAAACGGAAAAATTCCGTGGGATCCTTACGATTTCGGAATGCAATTCCTTACAGCATCAGGGTTGAGTAGTTGGACATGTACCTACTCGAGATCATTCAACAATAAAGTCTTTAATTGGTATCCCCAATATCAATTTAAATAACCGACAGTGCCTAAATCCCATTAGCGTTGGGGATCAGATCCCCTACAGCATCAGGATTGAGGAGTTGGAATCCAAATTTTTTGTAGGACAGTGTCGCAATGTTTCTCTATAGATTAAAAAAAAAATTACGCAAATCGGTTCAGAAATCTCGGAGATATCGGTGTACATAAGTAGAAAAACACAACTCCTCCTTTTGTGAAAGTCGGTTAAAAAGTAGCCTATGTTACTACCTGGTTAATTCTCTACTTGTATGTGAAATTCCCGTCAAAATCGGTTCAGCCGTTCCGAAGATTAGCCCGTTCAAACAGATAGACAGACAGACAGACAGACAGACAGACAGACAAAAATTTTAAAAACGTGTGATTCGGTTATAGTATCGTTCAAATAACCATATGAGCTTAATATGAGGTAGTTATTTCGATATTACAGACAGACACTTCAATTTTATTTATTAGTATAGATTGCGTATTTTACATATTGGTATATAAAAAACTTTTTAGACTAAAACCTTATACATAATATTAGGTAAAATGGTCTTATTGTCCGTGTTTTTTTTCCTGCTTCGTAGCACAATACACAATAACCGACCCGACCTATTACAAATACGAAGCTAACAATGCAAGTTGCAGGGCATTGTTGTTTAAAATATAAGCAAAATCCTTGAAACTCCGCACACAGAAAAACTGTCGAGAGGCGGGAAGTCAAACAAATACTAGTATTTCAACAAAAGTCGACTAAAAAAAGTAACAACACTATTGAATACTGGAGATACGTACGTTATTGTAGTAAATACTGTATCATGTTCTATGATACATACAATAATCTAGGCTTTCATCATCATCATCATCATCATCATGATCAACCCATTACCGGCTCACTACAGAGGACGGGTCTCCTCTCAGAGTGAGAAGGGTTTTGGCCATAGTCTACCACGCTGGCCAAGCGGATTGGCAGACTTCACACACCTTTGAGAACGTTATGGAGAACTCTCAGGCATGCAGGTTTCCTCACGATGTTTTCCTTCACCGTTAAAGCAAGTGATATTTAAATACTTAAAACGCACATAACTCCGAAAAGTTAGAGGTGCGTGCCCCGGGATCGAACCCATGACCTCCGATTAGAAGTCGGTTGTCCTAACCACTAGGCTGTCACAGCTTTTTTTTCTTCTAGGCTTTAGGTTTATCTAGGCATTAGGTATATTATATTCTAAGCTTCGACCTACGTATGTATATTCCTCCCAGTGCCCATTGCCAGCTCAGCTTCGCAACTAGTTCTATTCCTTTGATTTGAGTCATGTGTCGCAAATTATTATTACCTAGGTCGTTACCTACCTAGGTAATAATAATAAGGCGTGAGAAATTTCTCTTTGAGCTGGGCCTGCATTTACCTATCTATAGTTTTTTAAATGTCCTCACGACTGAATTTCGGCCACGGCGGTCAATCTCAATCGAGGCGGAGACTAGACAACTACGCAGGAGATAATATAGTGCTCAAGTGTGAGCACATACACAGGTGCACTGTTTGTTACTTCACTCTCATAGTCCTACGGCAATGCGACACGACCGGAGAGAGATCATGCGCAGGACCGACGGCTTAACGTGCTCTTTGAGGCACGGGGGTGAAACACTGTCAATTTCCAACACCGGGTTGGCACTGAGAATTTCTTAACAGAAAAAAATCAATGTCTTATAATTTTTGGCCCGACCCGGAAATCGAACCTAAGGACCTCGTGATCAGCGATTTGCTAACCACTAGGTTAGATCACCAAAATTCTCCTATAGGAACATCGATGCATCACATCACATATAGTCGGTTAGAAAGACCTAGAGATTGATTTGTTTAACTCCATCTTTTTTTCTGTTTGTTTACTGTTTCAAGGCCTTGATTGAATGCGCGAACAAGATTTTCCACTGTTTGCCAATTTAGGCGATGAATAAAATTATCAGATCGTTACTCGTACATTCATAGAGCAATAGACGTAGCAAAAACATAAATAATATGATTGTTTTACTTTGTGCTAGTTGTGAAAACTTGTGTTTGTGTAGGATTTTTTTTGGGGTCTTTTCCGTGCAGATGCTCCTATAGCTAAAAAATCTTAAAAATTATAATGCTATAAGCATTTCCAGCTGGGTTATTCTGTAACTTAGTTAGCAACTGAAAATAGTTGCCAACGAATTAGTTTGATATACATTGCTGCTTTACTGTGGGAAATATAAAGTGTTTTCATAATTTTACACAGTAAAGCAGCAATGTATATTGAATTAATTCGTTGGCAACTATTTTCAATTGCTAACTAAGTTACAGAATAACCCCCCAGGTGTCACATTGTATCATGTAGGTAACTAGGTACCAAGCGGAAAACACGTGCGTTTTCTTCAGTGTCTTTTCCGCGCAGATTATGCGCCCCTCAAATTACAGACGTACATTTCCATAAGTAGGTAGGTATATCACAAGGTGGAAATAAACGAGCGGTAAAACGCGGAATTTTGTTCGGCGTCTAGTCCACCCTGACAATGTCTAGACTAAAATGTAGACTAGAATCTAGACATTGTATGTCTAGATTTGTCTCTAGCCTAAGTAGGTGAAAAAGTAAAATATTGGTTTGTCTCCAACAAGTCTGTTAAACAAACGACGAGACGACCTTGGGATCTGTGACACCGTTAACATAACCGAGGCACGCTATCTATTACTCGCTGACATGGAAGATATATTCTAATTCTAATTTAGCCCAGTCAATTTAGACTTTCAAGGCTACAATAATTCCCACCTGGCTGAAAATTGGTAGGATTGTTCAAAACACTATTATAAATGAAATGTGAAAAGTCCTCATCGATCCGACACCTGGAAAAAAATTTACTCCTGGACACGCACAGTTTTCACGGAAAGTTTTCAGCAAAATGGTACTTAAGTCTTATCATAAAATTATTTTAGACAAAATTATAGATCAGGTAATTATCTATAAAAAATGTCTGAATACTTTTTTTCCTAAGAGCCACACACCTGGAAAAAAATTTACTCCTGGACACGCACAGTTTATTCACACTTGGCTGATTTGTAGGATTGTTCGGGACACTATTATAAATGAAATGTATAAAGTCCTCATCGATCCGACATCTGTAAAAAAAATTACTCGGGGTCAAAGTTTTCACGGAAAATTTTCAGCAAAATGGTAAGTTTTATCATAAAATTATTTTAGACAAAATTATAGATCAGGTAATTATCTATAAAAAATGTCTGAATACTTTTTTTCCTAAGAGCCACCGTTTCTGAGATATAATGATTCAAAAAGATGTTTCGAAATAAAAATGAGGGACTGGATTTCTTTTATCCGGAAATTCTGATATTTATAATATTTTATATGTGTAAGTGTGTAATTTATACATAACTTACACACATAAGTTACATACTTACACACATAAAATATTGAAAATATGAGAATTTCAGGTAAAAAGAAATCCAGTCCCTCATTTTTATTTCGACACTTAACTTTTTGAATCGTTATATCTCAAAAACGGTGGCTCTTAAGAAAAAAAGTATTTAGACATTTTTTATAGATAATTATCTGATCTACAATTTTGTCAAAGCTAATTTTATGATAAAACTTACCGTTTTGCTGAAAATCATGAAAAACCCGTTTTTGTGACCTTTGACCCCGAGTAATTTTTTTTCGGTATCGGATCGATGAGGACTTTTCACATTTCATTTATAATAGTGTTTCGAACAATCCTACTAATTTTCAGGCAAGTGTGAGTCAATTGTGCGTGTCCAGGAGTAAATTTTTTTCCAGGTGTCGGATCGATGAGGACTTTTCACATTTCATTTATAATAGTGTTTTGAAAAATTCTACCAATTTTCAGCCAGGTAGGAATTATTGTAACCTCACCCCTATTTTTTAGTCTAATTAGACTGGGCTAATTCTTCGGATTATTATTTATCAAACGATTACTATTATTAAAGATTAATCGAAATCTTAGTTCTTGTTTACATATATAAAATAAAGTAAATATAAAGTAGTAGTAGTAGTAGTTGTAGTAAAATATAATTTGTACGAAGGTCGAGTTTAGTCAACTAACTACACACGAGATTAAGATCTACCTACACTAAAACTAACTGATAAACTGAAACATCGAATGCTTCGTCATGTCATGTAATAATTACTTTTTCTACTTTGGTTAGGTTTTAAATTACCCAAATTAATTGGCAATCATTCGGTAGACTGCACATTGCCACTACATACTTAATCACTACATAGTATAAAACAAAGTCGTTTTCTCTGTCCCTATATCCCTTTGTACGCTTAAATCTTTAAAACTACGCAACGGATTTTGATGCGGTTTTTTTTAATAGATAGAGTGATTCAAGAGGAAGGTTTATATGTATAATAACATCCATTAAATTGTGGAGAAATACTGTTATTTTTGAGGTTTCTAATGTGATGTCGTAAATAATTACATTTTTTCCGCTTACATTGCAAACGCAGGCTGAACCCTACGAGATTTATCAAAATAATGTACTAAGTATTGTACACATTGAAAAGGTCTACAGAAAAGTCCGCGATGGTATATGTCTATCTCTTATGGATATCCCACAATAACATTTTTTTGTCATTTACTTTTTACGACAAATAATGGCTAATTTTCGAAGCGATTTCAACCAATACAGCATTAATCCTTATCTAATTAAATACCTTAAATGCATTGTTGATTTTATATAAATCCATATGGTCCTTTACAGCATATGATTTAAATGAATACTTTCGAAGATATTACAGATTTAAAAATTGCGGCGGCGCGGGAGCGTGCCTATAAGCGCGTCGGCGGCCGCGGTTCTCCCTATAGCCCATTGTCGATAATTTTTGAAACCAAAAAAAAAATCACAGTACGTAGGATGAAACCCATTGGAAAAGGAGGAGAATATTATAAAATACAAGGAAAAATAATTTACGGGCGATCTGAGCTCGGGAAAAAAGGGGGGGAGTTTTAAGGGTAAAAAACGGTTTATCTCGATTTCCGGCAAAACTAGAAGTCCTATGGAAAAAAATTAAATGGCAAAGTTGTAGGTAATAAAAAGATCTACAACTTTTATATTTACACTTTTTTCACATAACCTCAAAATTTATGTGAAAAGTTCAAAAAACCAAGTTTTTGGTTCTTTATTTTTATCTTTTAAAATAATTTTTTTTTTCACGGAATCTGGTGAAAACTTACTTTCTTATGTCCCAAATACACTAATTTATTTGATTTGAAATATTTAGTTTTTCTCCTTATTTTTGACTTAATATCGACTTAATTCTGACAGCTGTCATTTTCATTTACAGATGAGTTATTTATATGGAGAACAGGGTTAACATCTACGAAGTACGATTTTACCCCAAACTACTTTAATTCCCTGTCAACATATAAAGCTCTAAGCCGCTTAATAATATTAATTGTTTCGCCCTAAAATAGAAATTGCTAAGAATGGAAACTAGAAAGTCATATCTACATGCAGCAGTTGATTTGTATTTGCATAAGTTTTGAATTTTTCATCTTTTTTGTGGGAATTGTTTTATCTCTGGTAACATTATGAAACGTCAGAATTCCACGGAATTAGTAATTCGGGTATAAGGTGAGATATAGTAAGTTCATTGTGGAAAATATCGTAAAAAGTCGTAAAAGCCGCCTGGGAGCTTTCATCGAAAACGCTGCCTAATCCCTGAGCGGGTAGTACCTACGCATAAAATGCTCTACTACCCGTGCGAAGCCGGGGCGGGTCGCTAGTCACTACATAGTATAAAACAAAGTCGTTTTCTCTGTCCCTATATCCCTTTGTACGCTTAAATCTTTAAAACTACGCAACGGATTTTGATGCGGTTTTTTTTAATAGATAGAGTGATTCAAGAGGAAGGTTTATATGTATAATAACATCCATTAAATTGTGGAGAAATACTGTTATTTTTGAGGTTTCTAATGTGATGTCGTAAATAATTACATTTTTTCCGCTTACATTGCAAACGCAGGCTGAACCCTACGAGATTTATCAAAATAATGTACTAAGTATTGTACACATTGAAAAGGTCTACAGAAAAGTCCGCGATGGTATATGTCTATCTCTTATGGATATCCCACAATAACATTTTTTGTCATTTACTTTTTACGACAAATAATGGCTAATTTTCGAAGCGATTTCAACCAATACAGCATTAATCCTTATCTAATTAAATACCTTAAATGCATTGTTGATTTTATATAAATCCATATGGTCCTTTACAGCATATGATTTAAATGAATACTTTCGAAGATATTACAGATTTAAAAATTGCGGCGGCGCGGGAGCGTGCCTATAAGCGCGTCGGCGGCCGCGGTTCTCCCTATAGCCCATTGTCGATAATTTTTGAAACCAAAAAAAAAATCACAGTACGTAGGATGAAACCCATTGGAAAAGGAGGAGAATATTATAAAATACAAGGAAAAATAATTTACGGGCGATCTGAGCTCGGGAAAAAAGGGGGGGAGTTTTAAGGGTAAAAAACGGTTTATCTCGATTTCCGGCAAAACTAGAAGTCCTATGGAAAAAAATTAAATGGCAAAGTTGTAGGTAATAAAAAGATCTACAACTTTTATATTTACACTTTTTTCACATAACCTCAAAATTTATGTGAAAAGTTCAAAAAACCAAGTTTTTGGTTCTTTATTTTTATCTTTTAAAATAATTTTTTTTTTCACGGAATCTGGTGAAAACTTACTTTCTTATGTCCCAAATACACTAATTTATTTGATTTGAAATATTTAGTTTTTCTCCTTATTTTTGACTTAATATCGACTTAATTCTGACAGCTGTCATTTTCATTTACAGATGAGTTATTTATATGGAGAACAGGGTTAACATCTACGAAGTACGATTTTACCCCAAACTACTTTAATTCCCTGTCAACATATAAAGCTCTAAGCCGCTTAATAATATTAATTGTTTCGCCCTAAAATAGAAATTGCTAAGAATGGAAACTAGAAAGTCATATCTACATGCAGCAGTTGATTTGTATTTGCATAAGTTTTGAATTTTTCATCTTTTTTGTGGGAATTGTTTTATCTCTGGTAACATTATGAAACGTCAGAATTCCACGGAATTAGTAATTCGGGTATAAGGTGAGATATAGTAAGTTCATTGTGGAAAATATCGTAAAAAGTCGTAAAAGCCGCCTGGGAGCTTTCATCGAAAACGCTGCCTAATCCCTGAGCGGGTAGTACCTACGCATAAAATGCTCTACTACCCGTGCGAAGCCGGGGCGGGTCGCTAGTTAGAGATAAATGCACTAGCTTATGTCCGGGACTTCGTAACGCGTGGGTTTAAGTTTTTAGAATTCCTGTGGGAGTTCTATATTTTTTTGGGATAAAAGTGTTCGTCCCTAGGGCATCTCTGTCACAAATGTCAAGATTCGTTCATCGCTTGTGCCGTGAAAAGGTAACAAGACAGACAGATAGAGCATTTATAATATTAGCATATTATTTGACTTTCGATAGTCGAGACATATATCTCAAACTATGGTATATACAAAAGCAGCACCACCATTTCATTTCTTTAATATCCCACTGCTGGGCACAGGCCTCTTATAGGAGAGAGGGACTTAGAACTTAGGCCCGCCACGATGCTCCGAACCGAGATGCACATTATTTACAAAACAAAAACAAAAATCTAAGTAACTTAATTATACGGATCATTGGAGCGATGATTGCGCGCACTCTATGCGTGAAAAACGACTGCTTTTCACTATTCCATTGAACACAATTTTAATACCGAACTCTTGCCCTTGACTGCGATCGCATCTAATGGTAAGTGACGATGCAG
The DNA here is from genome assembly GCA_920104075.1 of Melanargia galathea. Classification (NCBI taxonomy): domain Eukaryota; kingdom Metazoa; phylum Arthropoda; class Insecta; order Lepidoptera; family Nymphalidae; genus Melanargia; species Melanargia galathea. The sequence goes on along the minus strand of OV049872.1, from coordinate 2,294,086 downwards.
TCTAAGGTGGAAGCGGGATGAATTGAAAGAGGTATGGCAGTTTTTATTAAACCCATACCACTGACCGGTCTATACGCGACATCGTACCGGAACGCTAATTCGCTTGGCGGCACGGTTTTCTCGGTAAGGTGGTAACTAGCCAAGTGATTGACAGTAAAGATCACGGATCATCAAAGTAGATAATGCATGATTCTATTCATGCAACGGTACCTAACTACCTATGGTCCGTTTCAATAGAGTTGAGCTAAAATGTAAACTAACACACCTTTTTGCTAAAAAACTACAGAATGGATTGAAATGAAACTTGGCACGATTTAAGTTTGTAGTATAAACTTAAATCGTGCCAAGTTTCATTTCAATCCATTCTGTAGTTTTTTAGCAAAAAGGTGTGTTAGTTTACATTTTAGCTCAACTCTACTGAAACGGACTATACGTTGTTAGGTGTTCATTATACGATAAGTTTTGCTGTCCAGTTTTACAGTTCTACCAACACTTGCTTGCTTGGTGTTTGCTTGATAGTTTGCTTGACGTCTTCTGCTCCATCAATCATTTATCTCTTGAGTGATGATTGATGACTGACGGAATTGACTGATTCATAACCTGTCGTCTTCGGGATCTACCTACCCTGTTATATACCGCTGTAAAGGTTGTGTAATATAACTTCAATTGATATTTTAAAGCCGTTTTAGAATTTTCTGAATATTTAGTGATGACAAAACCGTACCTTTCAATTTCGATTATGGTAAATCGATTACAAACTTACTTATATCTATAATTTATGATCCCAAAACGATAAATAATAACCGGCATCGGCGGCGCGGCGTATCGATTTCACTTTTCACCAAACAATATAATAGGCGTGGAATCATGATCAAAACCACGAAAGAAAGTGAGTTATGATTTGAATTAAATTGGTAACAAATCACCGATTTACATTTTTTAACCCCCGACGCAAAAACGACGGGGTGTTATAAGTTTGACGTGTCTCTGTGTGTGTGTGTGTGTCTGTCTGTTCCCCTGTGGCGCTCAAACGGGTGGACCGATTTAAATGCGGTTTGTTTTGTTTGAAAGGTGAATTAGTCGAGAGTGTTGTTAGCTATGTTTGATGAAAATCGGTCTAAGATGGCCGCCGCTACAAAATGGCGGATTACATATTTTTTCACAACTCCCTTAATATGGGTATCAAATGAAAGGGCTTGACTAGTAGAATAGCATTATTGCAAATCCAAGATGGCCACCACAAAATGGCGAATGGGGGTTTTTAAATTTTTAATTTATACTTGTCCTATATCCTATATATATATGTATAAAAGGAAAAGGTGACTGACTGACTGATTGACTGACTGTTCTATCAACGTACAGCTCAAACCACTGGACGGACCGGACTGAAATTTGGCATACAGATAGCTATTGCGACGTCGGCATCTAAGAAAGATTTTTTGAATATTCAACCCCTAAAGGGGTTGAAAGTTTGTATGAGATTTATATCAATCCACGCGGACACCTCAGTGTCTATATGTGTATAGTACGTATAGCTACTTATACATACTTATTATAGCATGTACCTATTTGCCGTTTACCGTCACGTATTCAATAGTTGAACCACAGAGTACCTACAGAGGGGAAGCTTCTACAAGCGGTCCGCTGTAGGTACACTCACACATATGCGCACGTTTGTCACCAACTGTACCGGTTAGTGGAACGAGCGTGCGTCCGTGAACCGTTGGAGAGTGTGTTTGTGTGAGTATACCTACAGCGGGCCGCTTGTGGAAGCTTCCTCTCTGTAGATTTACTACTCGTGTGGTTGAGCTTATTGACAGAGAAAGTTCCGTTTTTCTATCGCGCGCAGTTAAAGAAAGTGTAAACTCACGTTATACAGAACTAATAAACGTGTGTCAATAGAACAACGGTATTTTTTTTTGAATATTCGATGTCAATGTCCGTTGGCTGCGATCTCGTAGTGGTAAATGATGATACGATGGCAGAGGCCAAGAGGGATACCCATAAAATCAGCTTCTATAACTCCCGGCACGTAAGTCGAGCGCTGACCTTCAAGTGCGCGCAGCGTCGTGCGAGTGAGCGGGACACAATACGATTGGAGAGCCAATCAGCGCTTACGAGGGATCCGCGAGAGCTAATCAGTGCTTACGAAGTACGAACGATCCCCACGCCCTCCCCGCGACCCGCTCACACCCCGGGATACCTCATTTTCGACTTCAGGTCACCGATCGACTTATATTACGCGGGTTATAATTTAGCTACCGCTAAATCCTCCAGATTGACCTAACCGGGAATTGAAACCTGGGGGGTTATTCTGTAACTTAGTTAGCAACTGAAAATAGTTGCCAACTAATTAGTTCGATATACATTGCTGCTTTACTGTGTAAAATTATGAAAACACTTTTTATTTCTCACAGTAAAGCAGCAATGTATATCAAACTGATTCGTTGGCAACTATTTTCAGTTGCTAACTAAGTTACAGAATAACCCAGCAGGACGGTCCACTTGCATGAACATAGCGCTCACCACTACGCTACCGTCATTTTAAAATTCACCGTTTCTCTTCTCAATCGTATACAAGCTTTTATCCGCGACCTCATCTGCTTCTCTGGCTACAACCATTAACTTATTATATAGTAATAGTACTGCGCACACATGTTTTAATTCTTCCCACACAGGTGCGTGTTTATCAGTGATAGAAACCCTATTTGCTCATCCCAGCCTAATACGAAATGTACTAACAAGTGTAAATTAAAAATTTAAAAAATCCCCGACATTCGCCATTTTGTGGTGGCGGCCATCTTGAATTTTATAGTGCTATTCTACTAGTCAAGCCCTTTCATTTGATAGGTACCCATATTGAGGGGGTTGTGAAAAAATATGTTATCCGACATTTTGTGGTGACGGCCATCTTGGACCGATTTTCATCAAACATAGCTAACAGCACTCCCGACAAATTCACCTTTCAAACAAAAAAAAAAAAACCGCATTCAAATCGGTTCACCCGTTTGAACGCTACGGGGGAACAGACAGACACACACACACGTCAAACTTATAACACCCCGTCGTTTTTGCGTCTGGGGCTAAGAACAGATATAGCAATATCGTGGAACGCACCTATATGGTGTTGGCTTCACTCCGTTACCAGAGCATTGTATGTATAAATCTTCAGGACTGAACATGGAACACTAAATAGAGAATGGATATAATTTTATTTTGTATTCACACCTTGTTCGTCGTGAAGGTTAGCTCTGTGGAGCGTAGCGTGTCCAATCGAGACATTGACGATTGATGTTGAAATGAAACAGAGGATGAATCAGTAACAATGTTTAGAGGTTCACTGCTGAATGACAAACGATATACGCCTACTTTGCGATCATACAATTTCATTTAATGCAAGTGAGACGAAATCGAGGGAGGCCGGTTCATCCCGAATCACGCTTATTAATTCTGCAGGATAGAGTTGATTGGAGAAAAGTTAGGAAAAAAGATTCTTAAGACTTCAATGTACCATAAAATTTGAAGAGTTCCCTCGATTTCTTCAGGATACCATCATCAGATCCTAATCTGATGACCACGGGACCACCTGAGAATTCATCCTTTCAAACAAAAGGAGAATTTTCCAAATCGGTCTAGGCGTTTTTGAGTAATCGGGAAACATGCATAAAAAGATTCCGACGAATTGCTCCTCCTTTTTTTGAAGTCGGTTAAAAAGAAGAGAGAACTCTCTGTCTTCTGTCTGTCTTGACGTTCAAAAAAAAATTTACGTTCAAAAAGTGTACAGTGTACCAATTTTGAATAAAGTTTATTTGATTTGATTTGCGTGATCATTTCCTACAGTTCGTCGTGGTATCTATACTAATAAATAAAATTGAAGTGTCTGTCTGTAATATTGAAATAACTACCTCATATTAAGCTCATATGGTTATTTGAACGATACTATAACCGAATCACACGTTTTTAAAATTTTTGTCTGTCTGTCTGTCTGTCTGTCTGTCTGTCTGTCTGTCTGTCTGTCTGTCTGTCTGTCTGTCTGTCTGTCTGTCTGTCTGTCTGTCTGTCTGTCTGTTTGAACGGGCTAATCTTTGGAACGGCTGAACCGATTTTGACGGGACTTTCACATACAAGTAGAGAATTAACCAGGGAGTAACATAGGCTACATTTTTAACCGACTTTCAAAAAAGGAGGAGTTGTGTTTTTCTACCTATGTACACCGATATCTCTGAGATTTCTGAACCGATTTGCGTAATTTTTTTTTTAATCGATAGAGAAACATTGCGACACTGTCCTACAAAAAATTTGGATTCCAACTCCTCAATCCTGATGCTGTAGGGGATCTGATCCCCAAAACTAATGGGATTTAGGCACTGTCGGTTATTTAAATTGATATTGGGGATACCAATTAAAGACTTTATTGTTGAATGACCTCGAGTAGGTACATGTCTAACTCCTCAACCCTGATCATCATCATCATCATGATCAACCCATTACCGGCTCACTACAGAGCACGGGTCTCCTCTCAGAGTGAGAAGGGTTTTGGCCACAGTCTACCACGCTGGCCAAGCGGATTGGCAGACTTCACACACCTTTGAGAACGTTATGGAGAACTCTCAGGCATGCAGGTTTCCTCACGATGTTTTCCTTCACCGTTAAAGCAAGTGATATTTAAATACTTAAAACGCACATAACTCCGAAAAGTTAGAGGTGCGTGCCCGGGATCGAACCCACGACCTCCGATTAGAAGTCGGTCGTCCTAACCACTAGGCTATCACAGCTTTCAATGCAAAAACCCTGATGCTGTAAGGAATTGCATTCCGAAATCGTAAGGATCCCACGGAATTTTTCCGTTTTGTGGACGGGTTACTACTTACTACAGATAGGCTACTTTTTGTTCTGGAAAATCAAAGTTCCCACGAGATTTTTACAAACCTAAATACACACGGGCGAAGCCGTGGGCATCATCTAGTTATCACCTATAAGGCTTCGTTCACACGGCATTGTCCTGCACGTTTTTTTGTAATCGTTTTTTTAACGTATAGTCAACCGGGTGTTCACATGGTAAATTTTCATTCGTGTAAAAACGAATAGCCGCAGTTTCCACACAGTTGTCACAGTGAGTAGACGTCACTGATGGATCCACGCTTGGTTGTACTTTTATATGGTATCGCAGGCGCCAACGGTCTCGCCGCCGACAAAACAGACGGTTTTGAGTACATCCTATTAATCAAGAATCTGTGCGTACGATCACATTTGAAAAATTATTCGAAAATCTTAGAAATGATCAAAAAAATGTCTTCGGTTGCTATTCGATAAAAAACGTATGACATCGTGTCGTGTGAAGGAGACAAAGCTATACCATATGCCACTGCGAACCGAATACGTCAAAGTTCATTCGATTTGCTTGACAAGTCCGTTGAGTATGCGTTTAAACGTATAAGCGGTACACGTTTTTTTGCAGTACAATCGACGTGTGAATGGATCTATGTACGTTGTATGGTCACTATTTATACGTTAAGACGTATACTGCAAAAAAACGTGCAGGACAATGCCGTGTGAACGAAGCCTAACGCTACGCGATATGGTATATATTCGCCTGAGATATACAGTCTTTCAACGGCTAAGACTGCTCTTGTGTTAGCTCAGCTTCAAGATCTGGTTTCGAGGTCGAGACTGTGTGCTAATCTTGTGACGGATGGAGTGTTTGATTTCACAGTTGATTGTCTTGTTGTCATCGGCCCTTGTACATTGGTTGTAGTAAGTAAATGAAGCCTAAAACTACTTTAGATGTTAATGACCTTGATTCTGTAGTGCTCGGTAAGGAAGTGATTTGCTTTCGGAATACATTTATAGATTTTTTAATGACGTGTGTTAAGATTATAATAATATGAAGAAACCTTTATCTTCAATTCCTTTAGGCCTTTAACTTCAAACCAAATCTAAAAATCTGTTCTGATGTGATACCTACCTACGTAAAAATCGCATCCAGTCGATCTAGTAATTTTTCGAAAACTAGGTAACAAAAAAAAGGCACAAACACACATCCTCTTAAGCTAACCACAAACCGTCTCCATTCCATCGTTAGTAAAAACTGTCTTTTTTATCATGTTTTTCCATCTCTTGACATTTTTAAATGTTAAGTGGTGAATGAGACATTTTTGTGCTACTTTCGATGTGTATGACTTCGTCGTCGGTAATGCTCGTATAGTGAACGAATATTTGCGTCGAAATAAAAGTTTTTTATTCATAACTTTTTTATACAAAAAGTTCCGAAAAACTGTGTGTATTAGTCTCCTTTAATATTCTTTGACATTGGCTACCTGTTCGATTACCAGAGGTTATAGAAGTGTTTTCCTAATGCTCTAACAATCAACATAATTTAGATTTTAATTAGAGACAATATTGTCATTTTTAACTGGTAGTCATTGTATCGAGTAGACCGGCCGCCCGCCGCCCGGGTCCATTGCGCAAGTATCGCTTTTAACTGCCTTCTGATCATTAAGTTCTTTTTCTTATTGTCGCGTCGAGTTTTTTTTTAGTAAATTTAAGTTAGAAAAGTTAGAAAAAAGCTCTTTAAGTCTTGACTTTCATTCATTTGAACACACAGATATTCATTTGAACTGTCTGACCATATGCATTTGAATACTCTGACTATATGAATTTGAACTATCTGAACGTATGCATTATTTGAACTGTCTAACTATCCGATATGAACTCTCACTATATTAGTTTGAATTCTCTGACTGTTTGATTTGAACTTTCACTATAATATTATAATCTGATTATATGCCTTTGAACTGCGAATATTTTCATCTCAATTGGTCTATGGAATTTTGTGTTACTCCAAGAACATAAAGAGACAACTATTACATTTTTATAACAGTAGTTAGAGAAGGCTTTGAGCGTTTATTATAATATTATCTTGTCTAGATCTCAACCCCAATGCCATGCCAGAGCTAGCAAGTCCTACAGTAGATATACAAGTATATAATTTTAATGCTCTAGTTCCTTTGTAAGGCAATCAATGCCTGAAGCGATTATATGCCAGGAGCACTAAGGTTGCTCTTATGTAAGCTTAGCTCTAGAGATCGGGTTTTAAGGCCGAGAACCGAGAACTGGTATATAATTATTGCGGAGATAGTGGTGTGTCGTTTTTCCACTTTTCTTTTTCAACGTCGTTAACGTCTGACAAATGACGCTAATCACAGCTGTTAGTATATTCTTTGCGTAGCTATTAGCTAGGCGAGTTCTCTTATTATTGTAAATGTGGTTGGTTACGAAACGGGATTTTGTTTGGTAGAACTATAGAGAACTACAGAACGAATGATTTGGTGCTTTTTATTAGTACCTACATCAGACAGACGGACACACTTTCGCATTTATAATAGTAGAGTATCTATGGATATTTGGATTCCGAGGAAAGGTTTTCTGAACATGCGCGTTTCAGTTGCAAAATTCTGGGAAATATACTTAGTATGTAGCGACCACATCTACGGCATATGCCATTGAACATAGCGATAACCGTAGGTGTGTCCGCTATAATGCGATAAATCTGCCATTGAACCTCTTTGATCTGCCAAAATTTACCGCCACCCGACTCAATGCCCAATGGCATATTCCGTAGATGCCACTAATGTGGGGGCCCCACATTAGTGGCAATTTTGACATTGATTTGGATTAAAATTGTTAAGTATCTCATAGCATCTCCAATTTGAAGTGCCGGAGTTACCTCGTCAATTTTATCGCGCTTTCCCTTGTTGTTAATGTCCGTAAACGAATCTTGTTTGTACAGCTGGTTATTACGTCACAACTAAACTGTAAACTGGCATTGTTCTCAGTAGCGAACTTAGCGAGTAGCGACAGCTGTTTGTTGTCAAACTGATGTTTCCTCGCATACTGTGTTGGTTGTTTGCTGATTGTATCTCTACGTGTTTTCTCCTTATTAACACCCGACGCAAAAACGACGGGATATTAAAGTTTGACGTGTATGTGTGTGTGTCTGTTGCCCCGTAGCGCTCAAACAGGTGAACCGATTTGAATGCGGTTCTTTTGTTTGAAAGGTGAATTTGTCGGGAGTGTTCTTAGCTATGTTTGATGAAAATCGGTCCAAGATGGCCGCCACCACAAAATGGCGGATAACATATTTTTTCACGGCCCCCTCAATATGGGTATATGAAATGAAAGGGCTTGACTAGTAGAATAGCACTATACTAATTCAAAATGGCCGCCACCACAAAAAGGCGAATGTCGGGGGTTTTTTAAATTTTTAATTTATAGGTACTTTTATTCTGTGAATGTATATCTGTGACCCATTGTTTTTGTCCTACCTGTGTAACATAACATGGTTGTCTGGTAGGTACAGATCGCTGTTTATTATGTCCCGTAACTAAAACACGGTTGTTATATCCGAGCTTTCCTTTATTGAAAACTCCAGCACCGCACCACACGCCACCGAAAATGCTATCATCCTCAATTCCTCACCACCTGGATCACTGGCATACATCAACCAAGCGTCGCGCGAGGTCCTTCCTTCCGCGCATTCATAAATTGTGGAACCAACTCCACATAACTTTGACATAGGGTTTTTGAAGGGGCGGATCAACAAACTCCTTAAAAGCCGGCAACGCATTAGTGGTTCCTCTGGTGCTGCAAATGTTCATGGGCGGTAATCACTTAACATCAGTGTGCTTAGTCTAAGATCGGAGCACTCGAAAACGAACTCGAAAACTATTGATCGATTTCAGAGTAAAATAGACCTAAAATGGCTTGTATTAAGGTTTGAGTCCGCCAATACATTCAGCATTCGAACACAACGAGCGCCCCAAGCATTCGAACAATGCTGAATGTATTGGCGAACTCAAACCTTAATACAAGCCATTTTAGGTCTATTTTACTCTGAAATCGATCAATAGTTTACGAGTTCGTTTTCGAGTGCTCCGATCTTAGACTAAGCACTCAGGTAACCCGCTTGCTCGTTTGCCCGCAATTGATATAAAAAAAAAACTGGCATGATTCTTGGAAGCGAATGCTCTACACACACATATAGACATCTAGTAAATATATATATTTTATTAATTTATATTGTTGTGTCTAACTGTAACAGTATACCTACCAACTTGCTTCATTTTTTCAAATCTTACATAGTAGTATGCAGTGGCGTAACTACACCGATGGGGGCCCGTGGCAAATTAATCAGATGGGGCCCCTTCTGCTCAATATAAAGTAGCTCGTCGTCGTCGTTATCAACCGATCGACGTCCACATGCCACGGTCTTGTGCCGCTTGTATCCAGCGGCTTCCTGCGACTCGCTTTATGTCGTCGGTCCACCTAGTGGGGGGTCTACCAACACTGCGCTTCCCGGTGCGAGGTCGCCACTCCAGCACCTTGGGACCCCAACATCCATCGGTTCTCCGAACTATGTGCCCCGCCCATTGCCACTTCAGTTTCGCAACCCGTTGAGCTATGTCGGTGACTTTGGTTCTTCTACGGATCTCCTTATTTCTGATTTGATCGCGTAGAGAAACTCCGAGCTCTATCCATCGCACTCTGAGTGACTCTGAGGTTTGTTATGAGGCCCATAGTTAGCGACCATGTCTCGGATCTGTATATATAATCACTGGCAACACGCACTGTTCGAAGACTTTCGTCTTCAGGCATTGAGGAATTTTGGACGAGAAGACATCGCGAAGCTTCCCGAACGCTGCCCATCCGAGTTGGATTCGGCAGTTGACCTCTTTCTCGAAATTGGACCTACCTAGCTGGACTGTGTGTCCCAGGTATATATACTCGTCTACAATTTCGAGCGCCGAGTTCTCAACGATTATCGGGTGAAGCGGGACATGAGTATTTGACATAATTTTCGTCTTACTCATGTTCATTTTTAGGCCCACCTGTTGAGAAACCCTGCTGAGGTCGTTGAGCATTGTATTAAGATCTTCCAGAGACTCTGCCATCACGACTATATCATCGGCAAACTGCAGGTGAGTGATGTACTCGCCATTGATGTTGATGCCAAGTTCGTTCCAATTCAGAAGCTTAAAGACGTCCTCCAATGCTGCGGTAAAGAGCTTCGGGGAGATGAAGTCTCCCTGTCGCACTCCTCGCTGCAATTGGATTGGTCTTGTAGTCTGATCCTGTATACGAACTGACATGGTGGCCTTTTCGTACAAACACTTCAACGTTTGGATATACCGATAGTCGATCCGGCATCTCTGTAGTGGTCTTAATACAGCCCAAGTTTTCACTGAATCAAAGGCTTTCTCATAGTCCACAAATGCTAAGCAAAGTGGCTGGTTATACTCTTCGGTCTTCTGTATAACCTGCCGAAGCGTATGGATGTGGTCTATGGTACTGAAGCCTTTTTGGAACCCGGCCTGTTCGGGAGGCTGGAAGTCGTCGAACTTACGAGCGAGACGATTTGTAATGACCTTCGAGAACAACTTATAGACATGGCTCAGCAGCGAGATGGGTCTATAATTCTTCAGCAAGGTGTTATCGTCCTTTTTGAAGAAAAGAACCACGCTTCTGTGCCATGCCTCTGGCGTTATACCATCGTCGATGACGGAATTGAACAATCGCTGAAAGATCTTAAGAACTGGTTTTCCACTTGCTTTCAGGAGTTCCGCTGTGATTCCGTCATCGCCTGGCGCCTTGTTGTTCTTCAGTTGTTTGAGAGTTGGTATAGTGTCGGGTCAATTTGGCTCTGGGATCTTTAGCCAAATCTTCAACAAGCTTCTGAGTTGAGATGTAGAACTATCCGTAAAAGTTCTCGATCTCTCTCAAGATCTCAGGCTTTGATAAAATGAGACTACCGTTGTCGGTCTTCGCGTCAGATGGCTCTGTCCGATAGACAGATCTCTCGCGAAGACTTTTGAGCCTTTACAATGAATATAAAATTATTTTGCTATAATCCGCTAACAGTGACAAATTTGTAGGCACAACACCACACAATCTTGTAGGCACAACACCACACAATCTTGTAGGCACAACACCACACAAATTCACCACAAAACAAACTCGACGATCGTTTCGCTCCGACACCGGAGCATCTTCAGGAGATGTCGACTTCACAACGGACGATTGCAAAGTGAGTTCGTGTCGAATGAGCGGTCTTATATATACTATCCCCGCTTAGTCATCTACCCTCCTTTCTCTTTCTCTCTGGCCACGCCCCCTAAATATGTTGAGCAACGGTGAAGATGACACATTTATTTGCTCATTCAGCAATTCGACACTTCTACCGCTGTGCCCAACTATTTCCAATTGTTCCAACACGCACAGTCTTAAACTTTTACAGCATGTGTGTAAAATTTCAAATGTATGACCCTCGTCTATCCTATGTCCACTATCCAAAAGATGTTTTGCGAAATGAGATCTTTGAGGCTGGTTGTTTAGAACATATGGCTGCCTTTAGAAACAACCAGCCTCAAAGATCTCATTTCGCAAAACATCTTTTGGATAGTGGACATAGGATAGACGAGGGTCATACATTTGAAATTTTACACACATGCTGTAAAAGTTTAAGACTGTGCGTGTTGGAACAATTGGAAATAGTTGGGCACAGCGGTAGAAGTGTCGAATTGCTGAATGAGCAAATAAATGTGTCATCTTCACCGTTGCTCAACATATTTAGGGGGCGTGGCCAGAGAGAAAGAGAAAGGAGGGTAGATGACTAAGCGGGGATAGTATATATAAGACCGCTCATTCGACACGAACTCACTTTGCAATCGTCCGTTGTGAAGTCGACATCTCCTGAAGATGCTCCGGTGTCGGAGCGAAACGATCGTCGAGTTTGTTTTGTGGTGAATTTGTGTGGTGTTGTGCCTACAAGATTGTGTGGTGTTGTGCCTACAAGATTGTGTGGTGTTGTGCCTACAAATTTGTCACTGTTAGCGGATTATAGCAAAATAATTTTATATTCATTGTATATCATGGAATTCCGCAAAGTAACGCCTGCTTCCATTCAACATTTTGAGCCTTTGTTTCGCTCGATTGTATATTTAATACATTCTGTATTAAAGTAAAGTTACGCAAGTCTCGCGTTTGCGCCTTAGAGATCTGCCTATTAATCTGCCGGTAAGCAAACACATCAGCTGCAGACTGCTCACTGCAGTCTCATTTCTTGCCTCTTATCCATTAGCTTGAGAGTCTGATCTGAGAATTTTTTTGTTCTGATTGCACGGTGTGTCTTAAAGTACTTGGACCCAACCGTATGGACAGTTTCTACCAGCCTGTTGTTTAGATCGTCCACAGAGTCGCAATCTGCTAGGCAATCGAATCGGTTCCGCAGTTCGAGCTGAAAGCATTCGGGATTTTGTATATCAGCACGAGTAGGCCGAAAATAAGCTCAACTAAGTATGTTAACTATGCTCAAATAAGATCACGATAAAGTACTCATTTTATTTTAAAATAAATCATGTAAGTACGTATAGAAGGTACATAAAACGCTATTAAAATAAGTTCTTTTTCTAGTAACTTTTAATTTAAAGAGCATGGACAAACATTTTGGTTAGTTTATGAACATTTTGTTCTGAAACAAAAAATGTCATGCAATTTTCGTCTTAGGTATAGTGCTGCCACACCGCAGTTACAAATGTTAGTAAACATTATTGTTAGTTAACATTTTGTCACAAATGTTAGCAAAGTTTTAAATGTTTTCATGTTCATGAAACATTTTTAACAAATTATAAAACATTTTGCAACAAGTATAACAAATTATAACATTTATTAAACAACATTAACCTGGGCGACTGCGGGACGTGCGGAATGTGCACACTTCAGGAAAGCTTCAAGAAATAAAATTATTTTTTATCTATCTACAATCTACAGAGTTATTATATTATAACAAAACTGTCCAATTTTGTCCATTGAAGATCATATTGAATTTTTTTAAAGGGCTCTATATATAATTAACTAGTGTTGCGCTCGGTGCGCGAGCTGCAAGCAGCTCGCGTGCCTTGTAGTCTTTTCAATATTCGTAAAATAAAGAAATGGGAGGCCATACCAAATACCAGAATATACTGGAGAGTCTCTTGAAAGATAGAAAGAAATATTGGTATCACGTTTCGTATCTTTTCTGAAAGGACACTAATCAGTTCTATGCATGCGTTTAGTGGAAAAAAAAGGATCTATACAAAAATGTTCTGGAGATCCACTTGAAAATTAAAAAGAAATTTTGTATGGACACGAATTTTTTTGTTCTGTAGCTATCTTTTTTATACTGGCTCACCAAAGGGCCTAAGGTCTTGAACATTTTTAGTTTCAGGACCATGCCTCTATGATTGATAGTTTTTGAGGGCCGTTAGGGTTCTCTGGTAATTTTTCCGCATTCACTACGTTTTGTGATTTTTGTGAAAAAAAATCTTTAAGTTCTATTTATAAGTGTAGTAGGGGGAAAATTTTTCATACAAAAATGTCTAAGAGAGCCTCTTGAAAAGAACCCAAAAAATTTGTTTGGAGAGAATTTTTTTTGTTCGGCGGCCATGTTTTTTTTACCGGTTCACCCAATGGCCCAAGGTTTTTAATAACATTTGGTTGGGACCATGTCTGTATGACTGGTAGTTTTGGAGGACCCATGAGCTACTCTGGTAAAATTTCCACATTCATGACGTTTCATAATTTTCCTGAAGGAAGACCCATAAGTTCTACGCACATAAATAGTGAAGGGAAAAAGTTCCATACAAAATTGTTCTGGAGAGCCTCTTGAAAAGAACCCAAAAAATTTGTATGGAGAAAATTTTTTTTGTTCGGCGGCCATCTTTTTTTTACCGGTTCACCCAATGGCCCAAGGTCTTTAATAACATTTGTTTGGGACCATGTCTGTATGATTGGTAGTTTTGGAGGACCCATGGGGTACTCTGGTAAATTTTCCACAATCATGACGTTTCAGAATTTTTCTGAAGGAAGACCCATAAGTTCGACGTATATAAATAGTGAAGGGAAAAGGTTCCATACAAAATTGTTCTGGAGAGCCTCTTGAAAAGAACTCACTAAATTTGTATGGAGAGAATTTTTTTTTGTTCGGTGGCCATCTTTTTTTCACCGGTTCACCTAATGGCCCAAGGTCTTTAATAACATTTGTTTGGGACCATGTCTGTATGACTGGTAGTTTTGGAGGACCCATGAGGTACTCTGGTAAATTTTCCACATTCATGACGTTTCATATTTTTCCTGAAGGAAGACCCATAAGTTCTACGCATATAAATAGTGAGGCGAAAAAAGTTCCATACAAAATTGTTCTGGAGAGCCTCTTGAAAATTTGCAAAATTTTTGTATGGAGACGAAATTTTTTTTTGTTTGGTGGCCATATTTTTTTCACCGGTTCACCCAATGGCCCAAGGTTTTGAACATTTTTTGTTTCGGGACGGTACCTTTCCGACTGATAGTTTTCGAGATCCCTTAGGGCACCCTAGTCAGTTTTCCACGTTCAGCTCTCTCTATAATTTTGTAGACCTTATATTTTTGAATTTTACACACATGAAAATTATGGTGAAAAAGTCCCATACAAAATTGTTCAGGAGAGCCTCTTGAAAATTACCCAAAAAATTTATATGGAGAAAATTTTTTTTTGTTCGGCGGCCATCTTTTTTTTACCGGTTCACCTAATGGCCCAAGGTCTTTAATAACATTTGTTTGGGACCATGTCTGTATGACTGGTAGTTTTGGAGGACCCATGAGGTACTCTGGTAAATTTTCCACATTCATGACGTTTCATATTTTTCCTGAAGGAAGACCCATAAGTTCTACGCACATAAATAGTGAAGAGAAAAAAGTTCCATACAAAATTGTTCTGGAGAGCCTCTTGAAAATTACCCAAAAAATTTATATGGAGAAAATTTTTTTTTGTTCGGCGGCCATCTTTTTTTTACCGGTTCACCTAATGGCCCAAGGTCTTTAATAACATTTGTTTGGGACCATGTCTGTATGACTGGTAGTTTTGGAGGACCCATGAGGTACTCTGGTAAATTTTCCACATTCATGACGTTTCATATTTTTCCTGAAGGAAGACCCATAAGTTCTACGCATATAAATAGTGAGGCGAAAAAAGTTCCATACAAAATTGTTCTGGAGAGCCTCTTGAAAATTTGCAAAATTTTTGTATGGAGACGAAATTTTTTTTTGTTTGGTGGCCATATTTTTTTCACCGGTTCACCCAATGGCCCAAGGTTTTGAACATTTTTTGTTTCGGGACGGTACCTTTCCGACTGATAGTTTTCGAGATCCCTTAGGGCACCCTAGTCAGTTTTCCACGTTCAGCTCTCTCTATAATTTTGTAGACCTTATATTTTTGAATTTTACACACATGAAAATTATGGTGAAAAAGTCCCATACAAAATTGTTCAGGAGAGGTGATCAGTACCTGACTTCAAGTAGCTTTATATATATAACTAGTAGGGCGCGTGGGTGCGCGGCCCGCAAGCGGACCGCGAGGTTTCGCTTTCGGGTATTTTGGTTTGAGCAGCCTCCACCTATCTCTCGCATATTCCTAATCCTCGATCATTATCACGCTCCATATATTTTCTTCGAATCATTCTGCTCATCAAGTAGATCTTTAGGTATTGATCATCTTTTTCCAAGAAACCACTCTTACATCTTGTATACTTGGTAAGATAGACACCAACGAAATTTGTATAGCCGCCATCTTGAATCCGCCATTTTGGGGTTTTTTTTCAGCTCAGTGCCAATTGGATGAGGTTTCAAGTAATTTTTGTTTGAGCACCTCGCACCTATCTACAATACCCTGCCCGGGCTGCTCAACCGTCTTCCAAACCCTCAATCATCATGTTTTCCCATATTTTTCTTTGAGAGTTCTCCAAAAAACCGGATCACAGCCTTGCATAGTTCACAACTTGTAGTCTTTTCAATATTCGCCATACATTTTCTATGGAAAAATAAATTCCGCCATTTTGAATTTTTTTTTAATTCATCAAGTAGAACTTTGGATCCTCATCATCTTTTGCGAAGAAACCACTTTTCCATCTTTTATACCCTCTGAGTTAGCCGAAGCCGAAATTTGTATGGCGGCCATCTTTTTTTCGCCATTTTGAATTTTTTTTCAGCTAACTGTCAATTGGATGACGTTTCAAATGACATTTGCTCGAGCACCCCCCACCTATCTTTAATACCTTAAGCGTGCCATTCGCTCGTCTCTGAAATCCTCAATCATCAGCTCTCTCCATATTTTTCCTCTTCATGAATTTTTGTCCTCTATACGACACTATCATTGAAAAAAAAATTTTTCATACAAAATTGTTCAGGAGAGGTGATCAATGAGTGAGTCACCCAATCAGCACGAGCAGCTATATATATATTAACTAGTATGGCGCGTGGGTGCGCGGCCCGCTAAAGCGGACCGCGAGGTTTTGTTTTCGGGTGTTTTATTGTTTGAGCAGCCTCCACCTATCTTCATCCCTCTTCCAAACCCTCGATTAGGACTTATTTTTCAGCTCACTGCCAATTGGATGAGGTTTCGAGTAACTTTTGTTTGAGCACCTCCTACCTATCGTCAACACCCTAGCCGTGCTCTTTACCCGTCTCCAAAATCCTCAATCATCAGCT
Source organism: Melanargia galathea (assembly GCA_920104075.1). Taxonomy (NCBI): domain Eukaryota; kingdom Metazoa; phylum Arthropoda; class Insecta; order Lepidoptera; family Nymphalidae; genus Melanargia; species Melanargia galathea. The sequence goes on along the minus strand of OV049872.1, from coordinate 2,277,532 downwards.
TTCTCCATAAGTATTTTTCCTCCGCATGAATTTTTACTAAAAAAAGAAATTTCACTAAAAAAATTTTTGTGTGAAAACATAAATTTCGCCATCTTGTTTTTTTTTCTGTTCATCTAGTAGATTTTTAGTTCTTGATCATATTTTTCTTAGAAACCACTCTTCCATCTTTTATACTTGGTGAGATAGACACCGACAAAATTTGTATAGCCGCCATCTTGAATCCGCAATTTTGTTTTTTTTTTTTCAACTCAGTGCCAATTGGATGAGATTCTGAGTAATTTTTGTTTGAGCACCTCCCATCTATCTACAATACCCTGCCCGGGCTCCTCATCCATCTTCCAAACCCTCAATCATCATGTCTTCCCATATTTTTCTTTGAGAGTTCTCCAAAGAACCGCATCAAAGCCTTGCATAGTTTACAACTTGTAGTCTCTTTAATATTCGCCATACATTTGCTATGGAAAAATAAATTCCGCCATTTTGAATTTTTTTCTATTAATCGAGTAGACCTTTGGATCCTGATTATGTTTTGCGAAGAAACTACTCGTCCATCTTTTATATCCTCCGAGATGGAGACCAACAAAAGTTGTATGGCGGCCATCTTTTTTTCGCCATTTTGAATTTTTTTTCAACTCACTGCCAATTGGATGACGTTTCGAGTGACATTTGCTCGAGCACCCCCCACCTATCTTCAATACCTTAAGCGTGCCATTCGCTCGTCTCTGAAATCCTCAATCATCAGCTCTCTCCATATTTTTGTTCCGAATGAATTTTTGTCTTCTATACGAAACCATTAGTGAAAAAAAAATTTTTCATACAAAATTGTTCAGGAGAGGTGATCAATGAGTCAGTGAGTGAATCAGCACGAGCAGCTATATATATATTAACTAGTAGGGCGCGTGGCTGCGCGGCCCGCTAAAGCGGACCGCGGGGTTTCGAGTAGGTTGTTTTTGTTTGAGCAGCCTCCACCTATCTTTAATACCCTGGATGTGCCGTGCCTCACCCATCTTCAAAATCTTCAATCATCAGCTCTTTCCATATTTTTCCTCCGCATACATTTTTTTCTTCTATACGAAACCATTAATGAATATATATTTTTTTTTTGTGTGAAAATATAATTCCGCACTCTTGATTTTTTTTCTGTTCATCAAGTATATCTTTATTTCTTGATCATATTTTTCAAAGAAACTACTCTTCCATCTTTTATACTTGGTGAGATAGACACCGACGAAATTTTTATAGCCGCCATCTTGAATCCGCCATTTTGGTATTTTTTTTTTATCACTGCCAGTTGGATGAGGTTTCGAGTACTTTTAGATTGAGCACCTCTCACCTATCTTCATAAATTCCAAAACATAAATTCCGCCATCTTTTCTTTTTCTGTTCATCTAGTTGATTTTTGGTTTTTGGTCATATTTTTCAAATAAACCACTCTTCCATCTTTTATACTTGGTGAGATAGACACCAACGAAATTTGTATAGCCGCCATCTTGAATCCGCCATTTTGGATTTTTTTCACCTTAGTGCCAATTGGATGAGGTTCTGAGTATTTTTTGTTTGAGCAGCCCCCATCTATCTACAATACTCTACCCGGGCTCATTAACCATCTTCCAAACCCTCAATCATCATGTCTTCCCATATTTTTCTTTGAGATTTCTCCAAAGAACCGCATCAACCGCCTTGCATAGTTCACAACTTCTCTCTCTCAATATTCGCCATACATTTTCTATGGAAAAATAAATTCCGCCATTTTGAATTTTTTTTCAATTCATCAAGTAGACCTTTGGATCTTCATCATCTTTTGCGAAGAAACTACTCTTCCATCTTTTATACCCTCCGAGATGGAGACCGACGAAAATTGTATGGCGGCCATCTTTTTTTCGCCATTTTGAATTTTTTTTCAGCTGACTGCCAATTGGATTACGTTTCGAGTGACATTTGCTCGAGCACCCCCCACCTATCTTCAATACCTTAAGCGTGCCCGTCGCTCGTCTCTGAAATCCTCAATCATCAGCTCTCTCCATATTTTTCCTCTTAATGAATTTTTGTTCTCTATACGACACCATTATTGAAAAAAAAAATTTTCATACAAAATTGTTCAGGAGAGGTGATCAATGAGTGAGTCACCCAATCAGCACGAGCAGCTATATATATATTAATACTGAAGCCAAAACTGTAAACTTTTCACGTTGGCAACTTAAATTAATTAAAGATCATTGATGATAAATTGATATAATATTAAATGTTAGGATACTCCTGTGCTCACGGCCCACTCGGGCCGGGGGCCCCTTTCGGCTCGGGGCCCGTGGCATTTTGCCGAAATGCCACCCTGTAGTTACGCCACTGGTAGTATGTACAAAAATATTATTTTTGAAGTCATTGCTGAACTCGTAAAATAAACCTTTTGGGTTGATGTTGAACCTTGATGTGAATTTTACGTGTTGATAATACTTATTTTATTTTCTAGCTTAATATATAATATTTCGTAAATTATAATACCTACCTAATTATTATATAGTTCCTATAATATTATTATATAGTTCCTATAATATTAATATATATATAGCTGCTCGTGCTGATTGGGTCACTGACTGACTCATTGATCACCTCTCCTGTAAAATTTTGTATGAAAATATTTTTTTTTACTAATGGTTTCGTATAGAAGACAAAAATTCATTCGGAGGAAAAATATGGAGAGAGCTGATGATTGAGGATTTCAGAGACGAGCGAATGGCACGCTTAAGGTATTGAAGATAGGTGGGGGGTGCTCGAGCAAATGTCACTCTAAACGTCATCCAATTGGCAGTGAGTTGAAAAAAAATTCAAAATGGCGAAAAAAAGATGGCCGCCATACAAATTTCGTCGGTCTCCATCTCGGAGGATATAAAAGATAGAAGAGTGGTTTCTTGACAAAAAATGATCAGGATCGGAAGGTCTACTTGATGAATGGAAAAAATATTCAAAATGGCGGAATTTATTTTTCCATAGAAAATGTATAGCGAATATTGAAGAGACTACAAGTTGTAAACTATGCAAGGCTTTGATGCGGTTCTTTGGAGAACTCTCAAAGAAAAATATGGGAAGACATGATGATTGAGGGTTTGGAAGATGGATGAGGAGCCCGGGCAGGGTATTGTAGATAGATGGGAGGTGCTCAAACAAAAATTACTCAGAATCTCATCCAATTGGCACTGAGTTGAAAAAAAAAACAAAATTGCGGATTCAAGATGGCGGCTATACAAATTTTGTCGGTGTCTATCTCACCAAGTATAAAAGATGGAAGAGTGGTTTCTAAGAAAAATATGATCAAGAACTAAAAATCTACTAGATGAACAGAAAAAAAAAACAAGATGGCGAAATTTATGTTTTCACACAAAAATTTTTGTAGTGAAATTTCTTTTTTTAGTAAAAATTCATGCGGAGGAAAAATACTTATGGAGAAAGCTGATGATTGAGGATTTTGGAGACGGGTAAAGAGCACGGCTAGGGTGTTGACGATAGGTAGGAGGTGCTCAAACAAAAGTTACTCGAAACCTCATCCAATTGGCAGTGAGCTGAAAAATAAGTCCTAATCGAGGGTTTGGAAGAGGGATGAAGATAGGTGGAGGCTGCTCAAACAATAAAACACCCGAAAACAAAACCTCGCGGTCCGCTTTAGCGGGCCGCGCACCCACGCGCCATACTAGTTATACTATATATAGCTCGATTACCACTCACTCACTCACTCACTCACTCATTGACATAATTGTTCTCCTAGAAAGAGACAGAAAACGATACAATGATGTATGGGAGATATGTTTGAGTGCGGGGTATGAGTAGGGAAAAATTATGACATTTCAAAAAAACAAGATGGCGGCCAACGTGATTTTTGTAACTTTTTTGTTTTCCAACCGATTTCGTTAAAACTCGCAGCTATTGAAGAAATTAGTAAACGATTAATAGAAAAAGTAGAAAAAATTGTAAAAACAAGATGGCGGCCGAGATTAAGATTTTTAAAATTTTTGATTTTTCGACCCCAAACCACGGCACCACAGCTCCGAAACGGGGTAATTGACGATAATATTTTTTTCCTGTTTCCGCCCACAATTACCCTTAATTTTGACAGATCGAGAGTGGTTTTTAAAAATTCAAGATGGCGGCTATCGTGGCGGCCATTCGGTTTGAGGCACGAAAAAACCCAATTTTAAAATTCAAATTTCTCGCAGTTGGCAACATCGGAGTGTTTCGACTTCTATGAAGCGAGTGTTCGCATAAACTTGAGGTATAAATTGGTGATAAAAAAAATACCCCATTTTTGGGGAAATTTCAAGATTTACCCCAAAAATTAAAAAATCGAAATAGGGACTTTTTGCAAAATCCAAGTATGAGCGACTACGTATTCTACTTGTACAAATGACATTTGGGTATTTTTGTCGTCAGGCGCTGGCAACACTGGAATTTATCAAAGAAAAAGTGATTTTCGCGACATGGTCTTTTTTCAGGGGCAATCATTTCGCCTGGGTATGAGTGAGATGGAACATCTAAACGTCATCAGGAGCGGTATATCTTGTAGTTAATGGTAAAATTAAAAATCTTTCTATAATGTATCTGTCAAACGAGTTGGCGGCCATTTTGTATTGTTGTTGGGTGTTTTTGAAAATTTTAATCATGTTTTTGAGGCAGTTGGCAACATTTTAGAAAGTTGACATGTATGAATCGATTGTGCAACTCAACCGGCAGTATCGAGGTATGTACACAGTGTTGCCACATTTAGGGTAGTTTTTGAGATTTCCCCAAAAATTTCCTCCTGTAAAATTTTGTATGAAAAATTTTTTTTTCACTTATGGTTTCACAAAGAAGACAAAAATTTATTCCGAAAAAAATATGGAGAGAGCTGATGATTGAGGGTTTCGGAGACGGGTGAAGGGCACGCTGAAAGTATTGAAGATAGGTGGGGGGTGCTCGAGCAAATGTCATTCGAAACGTCGTCCAATTGGGAGTGAACTGAAAAAAAATTCAAAATGGCGGAAAAAAGATGGCCGCCATACAAATTTCATCGGTATCCATCTCGGAGGGTATAAAAGATGGAAGAGTGGTTTCTTAGCAAAAGATGATCAAAATCCGAAGGTCTACTTGATAAATGGAAAAAAAATTCAAAATGGCGGAATTCATTTTTTCATAGAAAATGTATGGTGAATATTGAATTGCCTTTGATGCGGTTCTTCAGAGAATTCTCACAGAAAAATATGGGAAGACATGATGATTGAGGGTTAGTAAGATGGTTGGGGAACCCGGGAAGGGTATTGTAGATAGAAAAGGGCTGCTCAAACAAAAACAAGATGGCGGCCGACGTGATTTTTGTAACATTTTTGTTTTCCTACCGATTTCGTTACAACTTGCAATTCTAGAAGAAATTAGGAAACGATTAATAGAAAAAGTAGAAAAAATTTAAAAAACAAGATGGCGGCTTACGTGATTTTTGTAACATTTTTGTTTTCCTACCGATTTCGTTCAAACTCGCAATTCTAGAAGAAATTAGGAAACGATTAATAGAAAAAGTAGAAAAAATTTAAAAAACAAGATGGCGGCTTAGCTGTAGTCTTTCAAATTTTCGATTTTTCGACCCCGAACCGCGGCGCCACAGCACCGAAACGGGTTAGTTGAGGATAATATTTTTTTCCTGATTCCGTCTACGATTATCCTGTATTTTGACAGATTGGGAGTGGTTTTTAAATATTCAAGATGGCGGCTGTCGTGGCGGCCATTAAGTTTGAGGTACGAAAAAACGCAATTTTAAAATTCAAATTACTCACAGTTGACAACATCGGAGCGTTTCTACTTTTATGAAGCTATTGTATATACAGACTTGAAGTATATATTGGTGAAAAAAATACCCCATTTTTGGGGAAATTTCAAGATCTACCCCAAAAATTAAAAAATCGAAATACGAACTTTTTGCAAAATCCGAGTATGAGCAACTACATTTTTTACCTGTACAAACGAAATTTGGATATTTTTATCGCCAGGGACAGGCAACACTGAAATTTATCAAAGAAAAAGTGGTTTTCGCGATACGGTCTTTTTTCAGGGGTGATCATTTCGCCTGTGTGCGAGCGAGATGAAAACTTGAAACGTCATCAGGAGCGGTATCTCCTGTACTTAATGGAAAAATTATTCAACTTTCTAAAAATAAATCTGTAAAATGAGTTGACGGCCATTTTGTATTTTATTTGTTTTGGAATTGATTTAGAACATGTTTTTGAGGCAGTTGGCAACATTTTGGAAAGTTGAAATGTATGAATCGACCGTGTAACTTAACCGGCAGTATCAATAAATGTAAACAGTGTTGCCACCTTCGGGGTAGTTTACGAGATTTTCCCCAAAAATTTTCTTCTGTAAAATTTTTTATGAATTTTTTTTTTCACAAATGGTGTCACAAAAAAGACAAAAATTTATTCAGAAAAAAAATATGGATAGAGCTGATGATTGAGGAACTCGGAGACGGGTGAAGGGCACGCTTAAGGTATTGAAGATAGGTGGGAGGTGCTCGAGCAAATGTCACTCGAAACGGCTTCCAATTGGCAGTGAGCTGGAAAAATATTCAAAATGACGAAAAAAAGATGGCCGCCATACAAATTTCATCGCTATCCATCTCGGAGGGTATAAAAGATGGAAGAGTGGTTTCTTATCAAAAGATGATCAGGACCTTCGGATCTTGATCATTAGAAAAAAAAATTCAAAATGGAGGAATTTATTTCGAATCGACTAGGGACCGACTGGGGACCGACTAGGGACCGACTAGGGACCGACTAGGGACCGACTAGGGACCGACTAGGAACCGACTAGGGACCGACTAGGGACCGACTAGGGACCAACTACGGACCGACTAGAGACCGACTACGGACCGACTACGGACCGACTAGGGTAGACCGACTAGGGACCGACTAAGACCCGACTATGGACCGACTAGGGACCGACTAGGGACCGACTAGGGACCAACTACGGACCGACTAGAGACCGACTACGGACCGACTACGGACCGACTAGGGTAGACCGACTAGGGACCGACTAAGACCCGACTATGGACCGACTACGGACCGACTAGGGACCGACTACGGACCGAATAGGGACCGACTACGGACTGACTATGGACCGACTAGAGACCGACTAGGGACCAACTACAGACCGACTAGAGACCGACTACGGACCGACTACAGATCGACTAGGGTAGACCGACTACGGACCGACTAGGGACCGACTAGGGACCGACTACGGACCGACTAGGGACCGACTACGGACCGATTATGGACCGACTACGGACCGACTAGGGACCGACTATGGACCGATTAGGGACCGACTAAGGACCGACTAGGGACCGACTAGGGACCGACTACGGACCGACTAGGGACTGACTAGAGACCGACTACGGACCGACTAGAGACCGACTACGGACGGACTAGAGACCGACTACGGACCGACTACGGACCGACTACGGACCGACTACGGACCGACTAGGGACCGACTAGGGACTGACTACGAACCGACTAGAGACCGACTAGGGACCGACTAGGGACCGACTACGGACCGACTACGGACCGACTACGGACCGACTACGGACCAACTAGGGACCGACTACGGACCAACTAGAGACCGACTAGGGACCGACTAGGGACCGACTACGGACCGACTAGAGACCGACTAGGGACCGACTACGGACCGACTAGGGACCGACTAGGGACCAACTACGGACCGACTAGGGACTGACTACGGACCGACTAGAGACCGACTAGGGACCGACTATGGACCGACTAGGGACCGACTACGGACCGACTACGGACCGACTACGGACCGACTACGGACCGACTATGGACCGACTACGGACCGACTAGGGACCGACTACGGACCGACTAGAGACCGACTAGGGATCGACTATGGACCGACTAGGGACCGACTAAGGACCGACTAGGGACCGACTACGGACCGACTATGGACCGACTATAAACCGCCTAGGGACCGACTAGGGACCGACTAGGGTCCGACTAGCTCCCCATGCAACCCCATGTTATTATTACTCAAACTTCTTATTTTTGCGATGTCTACATATGTGCTCACGTGATAAAATTTTAAATGCTTATATCTTCGAAATTATAGGGTGCAGCCCCATGTTATATAATATCGAACGTCCCCGCGAGCTGCTTTAGCAGCTCGCGCACCGAGCAACTAGTTATATATATAAAGCTACTTGAAGTCAGGTACTGATCACCTCTCCTGAACAATTTTGTATGGGACTTTTTCACCATAATTTTTATGTGTGTAAAATTCAAAAATATAAGGTCTACAAAATTATAGAGAGAGCTGAACGTGGAAAACTGACTAGGGTGCCCTAAGGGATCTCGAAAACTATCAGTCGGAAAGGTACCGTCCCGAAACAAAAAATGTTCAAAACCTTGGGCCATTGGGTGAACCGGTGAAAAAAATATGGCCACCAAACAAAAAAAAATTTCGTCTCCATACAAAAATTTTGCAAATTTTCAAGAGGCTCTCCAGAACAATTTTGTATGGAACTTTTTTCGCCTCACTATTTATATGCGTAGAATTTATGGGTCTTCCTTCAGGAAAAATATGAAACGTCATGAATGTGGAAAATTTACCAGAGTACCTCATGGGTCCTCCAAAACTACCAGTCATACAGACATGGTCCCAAACAAATGTTATTAAAGACCTTGGGCCATTAGGTGAACCGGTAAAAAAAAGATGGCCGCCGAACAAAAAAAAATTTTCTCCATATAAATTTTTTGGGTAATTTTCAAGAGGCTCTCCAGAACAATTTTGTATGGAACTTTTTTCCCTTCACTATTTATGTGCTTAGAACTTATAGGTCTTCCTTCAGAAAATTATGAAACGACATGAATGTGGAAAATTTACCAGAGTACCTCATGGGTCCTCCAAAACTACCAGTCATACAGACATGGTCCCAAACAAATGTTATTAAAGACCTTGGGCCATTAGGTGAACCGGTGAAAAAAAGATGGCCACCGAACAAAAAAAAATTCTCTCCATACAAATTTAGTGAGTTCTTTTCAAGAGGCTCTCCAGAACAATTTTGTATGGAACCTTTTCCCTTCACTATTTATATACGTCGAACTTATGGGTCTTCCTTCAGAAAAATTCTGAAACGTCATGATTGTGGAAAATTTACCAGAGTACCCCATGGGTCCTCCAAAACTACCAATCATACAGACATGGTCCCAAACAAATGTTATTAAAGACCTTGGGCCATTGGGTGAACCGGTAAAAAAAGATGGCCGCCGAACAAAAAAAATTTTCTCCATACTTTTTTGGGTTCTTTTCAAGAGGCTCTCCAGAACAATTTTGTATGGAACTTTTTCCCTTCACTATTTATGTGCGTAGAACTTATGGGTCTTCCTTCAGGAAAATTATGAAACGTCATGAATGTGGAAATTTTACCAGAGTAGCTCATGGGTCCTCCAAAACTACCAGTCATACAGACATGGTCCCAAACAAATGTTATTAAAAACCTTGGGCCATTGGGTGAACCGGTAAAAAAAACATGGCCGCCGAACAAAAAAAATTCTCTCCATACAAATTTTTTGGGTTCTTTTCAAGAGGCTCTCTTAGACATTTTTGTATGAAAAATTTTCCCCCTACTACACTTATAAATAGAACTTAAAGATTTTTTTTCACAAAAATCACAAAACGTAGTGAATGCGGAAAAATTACCAGAGAACCCTAACGGCCCTCAAAAACTATCAATCATAGAGGCATGGTCCTGAAACTAAAAATGTTCAAGACCTTAGGCCCTTTGGTGAGCCAGTAAAAAAAAGATAGCTACAGAACAAAAAAATTCGTGTCCATACAAAATTTCTTTTTAATTTTCAAGTGGATCTCCAGAACATTTTTGTATAGATCCTTTTTTTCCACTAAACGCATGCATAGAACTGATTAGTGTCCTTTCAGAAAAGATACGAAACGTGATACCAATATTTCTTTCTATATTTCAAGAGACTCTCCAGTATATTCTGGTATTTGGTATGGCCTCCCATTTCTTTATTTTACGAATATTGAAAAGACTACAAGGCACGCGAGCTGCTTGCAGCTCGCGCACCGAGCGCAACACTAGTAATAAATAATGTCAATAATTATTCGGTAAAGAAGAAGAAAAAGAAGAAGATTTGACAACGTCGTCAAAAAGTTCGCCACTGGTTGCCCCTGGGCGAAAGGTGCCCATCAAGCTGACAGCATTGCAACGCTGAATGGCGGGCCTGTGCCCTGGGGCCTACCTAGTCCAAAGGTTGTACTCGTTACCTTTGGACCATGGCCATAGGCTCTAGAGCGCGGATCGTAGCCTCTTTCCCTTAGGTGATGGCTGATGTTACGCATGAAACCCTTCGCTTCCTCGCCTCAGCAGTCCATCTTGTCCACCGCCAGTGGGTAAAAGAGATATTTCCCCATGAGAAGGGCCGACGCAAGGAAGGCCGGTAGGCCCACATCTCGCTCGCGACTCCCAGACCTCCGATTCGGATTGGAAGGGCAGCCCGGCTCATTTATGGATACATTCAGGACGGACTCCAAAGTGGCCTTTAAAACACCGTAGAATGACGAGATACTACCTGGATGCGGCCAAGTTGGGTATGTTATTTTGGGGACGGCAAAGCACGTTCGCAAGAGGATCAGAACAACATGGGCTGAAAGATCACTAAGACGCTTCTGAGTGATAGAAAGAAGATGCTTTCTTGCCTCGATAGCTTCAGGATTCTCAGCGGATGGAAAAATTGGAGAATCTAGGAGGAAGAATTTGTCGGCCTCCAACTCCTTTAGTCCAGACAGATAGACAGTAAAAACATTTAGTAGACATTCGAAGTGGAGAAAGAGAAGGAAACTGCAGGGGAAGAACTCACTTCATTCATTAGAAATTGCTCTATTCATTTATTCACGTATATCTGGACAGATGTATAAAATACTCTTTATTTGTACACCACAAAAGGAAAACATAGAAACAGATAACTCCTCTTATGAATAGGAATAAATTGAACCTAGAAAAACTTAATCTAGTTTTTTTTAATAACTAATTGAATACAGAAGAGATAATAGAGAATTTAATAAAAAGCTTCACTGAATAAACTATTTCGAGGTTGCGTGGTGAGCTGAATAAAAAACTTTTCTATTCTATTCTATTCTATCGGGTAGCGGACAACTAAGGTAAAGAAAGTTCATTTTTATAACTACTAAGCTTAATATGTATAATTATATTGATTACTTGTCTGTAATTTCCGCAATTTGCAGTCACTTCTTGTTCTTATGCTAAACCAGTAAAAAGTGTTTATTAGCTTGCATAATAGATATTAAATATACTATTGTGAAAAATACTGTAAGAAATAATTACTGAATTTATAACTGAAGTTATACTTTTATTATTTTGTTGCGATACCAGATTAGAACACGATATGAAATGCTTTTTGAAAGAGTGTACCTACTGACGAAAATCAAAATTATATAGAAGTTTAATATTTAATTCAAGATAAAAAAGTGTAGCGAAAAAATGAAATTACAAAAACTATTCGACCTCCAAGGTCTAGGTTAAGTAATGGTCAAGTAACTCAAGGTCCAAAGTACATTAGCTTCGCGTGAGCAATGTACCTACCTTTATAGGTATATAATATGTACCTTATGGTTGGTGTCACGAAAAAAGAGCTCTGACATCGATCTCCATTATTGATTTTTAATAGGTTTAAAATATGAAATAGGTTTAAATAATAGTTGCCCATAATTTATGCCAGTGAAAGAATTTTTAATATTTTAGTATGATTTTAGTATTGTAATTTTCATTGCAAAGGAGACAAACTGGTGGATCGAACTTTTCAAGCAAGGTTATCATATTATGTGTCATATTGAAGGCGCTTCATTTGTACATTTTAATTTTTTTTTTAATTCCTTTTATGCCGCATAGATTCTGACTTAACTGTTATGAAAAATATGACTTCGTTTTCCCCTCTGTGTACGAAACTATGAAAATTATTCCATTTATGATGTCATATTCAATATTGTGATTTGTTATATTCGAATGTTTTAACTCCTCTTCTCATGTCGATTTCTACTTTGCTGATGTCTTTCTCAGTAATGTAATTTTAAAGTTGCATTCTAACATAGCTGTCTCGTTCTAGCAAGCTGCGCTTCTCGATCCTCTCTCTCATACGCTTGGTGGTGGTAGCGGCCGGTTTCCACCGGGTGCGGATATTGGGTCGACACCACGTCCCGTCGAACCGGCGAGAGGCCCCGGTTATTGTGATAGCCCCACACTCCTCCTACTTCGACGCAATAGCCATTGTGTGTCTTGGAGCACCCAGCGTGGTCGCCAAAGCTGACACAGCGAGACTGCCCTTCATTGGACGTACGTGTTCGTTTTTGTGATGTGATGTGTTCACTTTTGTGATGTTTTGGCATGATGTGTGTAGTGTAGTTTAGTTGAGTTTTTTGTTTCTTTGCACAAAATATGCTGTTTTATCTTTTGTTATGTATCACACTCCTCCAACTTTGACGCAATAGCCATTGTGTGGCGTGTGCCTCGGCGCCCCCAGCGTGGTCGCCAAGGCTGACACAGCGAGACTGCCCTTCATTGGACGTACGTGTTCGTTTTTGTGATTGTGTTCACTTTTGTGGTGTTTGGCATGATATGTGTAGTTTAGTTTAGTTGAGTTTTTGTTTCTTTGCACAAAATATGCTGTTTTATCTTTAGTTACGTATCACACTCCTCCTACTTCGACGCAATAGCCATTGCGTGCCTCAGCACCCCCAGCGTGGTTGCCAAGGCTGACACAGCGAGACTGCCCTTCATTGGACGTACGTGTTCGTTTTTGTGATGTGGTGTGTTCACATTTGTGATGTTTTGGCATGATGTGTGTAGTTTAGTTGTTGAGTATAAAGCTTCTTTGCACAAATGCTGTTTTATCTTTCGTTTGTTATTTTTTGTTATTTTTTACGTCATATTATAGCCATTGGATATTTTGGACGTGCCAGCGTGGTTGCTAAGGCGGATTCAAGCCTGCTCTTTATTGGACGTATGTGTTCACTTGTGTGATGTTTGGCATGATGTGTGTAGTTTAGATAATATCGTTTATTCACTTTACGTCCGTTTCTTTGCACAAAACTATTTAGTTTTCATTTATTTCCGTACTAATTTTCTATTATAAGATATCCCCTATTTCTCTTCTTTGATGAAATAGCTATTGTAAGCAAGTACAAATTCAACAAGTCTATACTCTTTATTGGACGTAGTATGGGTTCATTTTTGTGATTTTTGGTATGATGTGTGTAGTTTCATCATCATCATCATCATGATCAACCCATTACCGACGAAGCAAGTGATATTTAAATACGCACTAATAACGCACATAACTCCGAAAAGTTAGAGGTACGTGCCCCGGGATCGAACCCACGACCTCCGATTAGAAGTCGGTCGTCCTAACCACTAGGTGTGTAGTTTAGATCTTGATTTTTGAGTTTATATGTTCCTTTTTTTTGCACAAAATTATTTGATTTTACTACGCCAGAGAGGTTAGTCAATCATCCACACCTGCAAACAAGTTCTCGTAAAGAGGCATCGTAGCCCTAATGTGATCGACGCGGATAAAGTGAAAGTACCCTTTGGAAGTAGCTCAAGTATGTGTTTGTTGGTACGTTTCTCCGTTACGGTACGGAGTATAAGAGGTCATAAGGTAACCATTCAGAATGAATGATTCTGGCTCCACAGGTTAAGGTGTTACGTTTTCCATACTAACTTCATGTTACCATTCAAGAGCGAATGGATTATATATTTACACTGAAATTACATCGCACAGCCTTAATATAATTTTTAATTTGCGCGAAATTATATGTATTTACATAAAGAAAACATTATATAGACAGCTTAATTATTATAATAGCCATCTATTAAACGCTGTTTTGCCTAGCTGACCAAGATGGCATTACTTCACCTTTAGCTGTTTATGTAATGTTTTCTTTATGTAAATAAAATTTTCCGCAAATTAAACATTAAATTAAGGCTGTGCGATGTAATTTCAGTGTAAATATATAATCCATTCGTTCTTGAATGGTGATAATAAATTAGTATGGAAAACGTACCACCTTAAAGAGCAACTCTCTGATGCCAAATATATCAGTTTGCCCGCGTAAGTGTTTGCGTGTTTACGCAAACGCGATAATATATACAAAAAATTAAGGTAAACAAAAAAACAAAACAAACGGTTGGGGAAATGCTGCTTTTTCTCTTCCGTGGGGAAATGGTTGTGTAAGGTATATAAACTAAATACTAGTTGCATATTATGTATAGTTAGTTGTATATTATGTAAAAACTAACCAGAAAATTCGGTTGCGTTATGAAGCAATACCGTTCAAAGTATATATGCCCAAGAAATTATTAGGAAAATGGTTCATGCAGGCAGGCGCGTGCGCTCCATATAAGCACGGAAGCTCAGCTTACCCTGAGCCTGAGGTTTCGTAAATAAAAAAAAATTAAAAAAAAAAATTAACCACAAAGAAAAAAAAAATAAAAAAAAAATGAATTATCAGTAAGTAAATACCAAATTATTACTAACTAATTTTTTTTTAAATTTTACTAAGTAATAAGTAATAGTAAAAATATCACAGGAATATCAATTAATTTCAAATTTAAAACAGTAGGTAAAAATCTTCATAAAAAGAAAATTATGTATTTTCAATAAACGTAATCTATTTTATAATCTTCTATTTCTTCAAAATATCTAAATAATACGCCATATTCTATTATTTCTTGAGGTAATTCAGAACAATAAACATCGCTTGTCGCATACCGCGCATAATAGGTAAGCTTCGAGTTCCGAAGCTTCCATATCGAGTCACACTTACACATTTTTCGTAACACATACGCGTCTGGAGCTAACACGAACAGTATAATTACAGAAACACACACAGCTACAATGTTCTCAGTCATTGGAGAATTGGTTTCTGAGAAGCAGAGCTTTAGCCAATCAGAGAGTAGGGAAATAAACTGTCCAAACGACAAATGTCAAAACTGTCACTTGACACTTGGCATATATTGTCACTTGTCAGTGTCAGACGTCTACGGTGATACGGTGTCAGATCAATTTGTATTATTCGTATTATTTTTGTAATTGTTTTTTTGTTTTCGTAAAATCTAAACATTTTTAGCTAAACAACAAACAATTTTCACAGTTTTCATAGAAAAGAGATAGGTAATTGTGATTGTGAGAGGTTTATTGGTTTTAAATGGAAATATGAAATATCAATTAGTTATTCATGTGCGGTTTGATGAGGTACTTTATTGTGTGTTTACAAAATTTAATGAAATGAGATCGTATCAACATCAGTTCTATATTTTTTCGCAAAAACTAAATAAAGTCCATAATCTGTAAAGTTAAAAATATCTCGCAATGCAAGTTGTTGTTTTACCGGTTGCCTGGTAAGTAGGTAAGTAAACAATTTATTAGAAAATACGGCGTGTTATGTACCTATCTAGTTTGTTAAAATCTATCATGTTTTTCCAGATTCAGAGTTAAGGAATATTACTCATTTTTATTTCATACCTACACTAACGTTTGTCCTGTGAGTTTTTAACCGACTTCAAAAAAGGAGGAGGTTTCTCAATTCGACCGTATATACTATATGCTTTTTTATGAGTGTTCGCGGATAACTTCGTCGTTTATGAACCGATTTTGATGATTCTTTTTTTGTTGGAAAGAAGATATTTCAAAGGTGGTCCCATGATAAGGAAATTATGGTTTGATGATAGAAGACCAGAGAAATCGAGGGGAACTTCCGAAAATTGTAGGGGCGACTAGTGCGGTTGTAAATTTATTAGCTTACATTTACTTCAACATAGAGAACAGTGAAAGTTTCATCAAAATCGGCTTACTAGTTTTCGAGATATGGACTTTTAAGTACGTGGTGAAGTCGGCTTAACCACGCTTAACTTTCAATCTTTTAGATTATCACTTGTTTATTTTTTATTTTTGTGTATCTACTCAAAACATGTTTATAGCATACCCTGGCTTCAAACCTTCTGCACGCCACTGGATGCAGGTATAGTATAAAGATAAAGTACCGGTTGCACTCATCTATACTAAATAGATGATGCCCACGGCTTCGCCCGTGTGGATTTAGGTTTTTAAAAATCCCGTGGGAACTTTTGATTTTCCAGAATAAAAAGTAGCCTATCTGTAGTAACCCGTCACCAAAACGGAAAAATTCCGTGGGATCCCCACGATTTCGGAATGCAATTCCTTACAGCATCAGGGTTGAGGAGTTGAATATGTACCTACTCGAGTTCATTCAACGATAAAGTCTTTAATTGGTACCCCCAATATCAATTTAAATAACCGACAGTTCCTAAATCCCATTAGTTTTGGGGATCAGTTCCCCTACAGCATCAGGATTGAGGAGTTGGAATCCAAGTTTTTTGTAGGACAGTGTCGCAATGTTTCTCTATCGATTTAAAAAAAAAATTACGCAAATCGGTTCAGAAATCTCGGAGATATCGGTGTACATAGGTAGAAAAACACAACTCCTCCTTTTTTGAAAGTCGGTTAAAAAAGTAGCCTATGTTACTCCCTGGTTAATTCTCTACTTGTATGTGAAAGTCCCGTCAAAATCGGTTCAGCCGTTCCGAAGATTAGCCCGTTCAAACAGACAGACAGACAGACAGACAAAAAATTTAAAAACGTGTGATTCGGTTATGGTATCGTTCAAATAACCATATGAGCTTAATACGAGGTAGTTATTTCGATATTACAGACAGACACTTCAATTTTATTTATTAGTATAATAAATATAATAAAGTGGAAGAGTTTGTTTGTTTGAACGCGCTAATCTCAGGAACTACTGGACCGATTTCAAAAATTCTTTCACCGTTGGATATGTACGTGATCCTTGAATGCTATAGGCTATATGTATATGTACCACGGGCGAAGCCGGGGTGGACAGCTAGTGTGTAATATATGTAAAAACTGAACTAATATTCGGTTTCGTTATGGAGCATTGTCTGCATATTGTCTGTTACAATACCTATGTAATTTTGTTCACCATGCGACTATTTTCATCTCCTATATCTCCCTATATCTTCTTCTATACATATAATAAAATCGTAGACTTGCCGTATCTGTACATTGAAGATTTTTGCAAAATAATAACTGGGGGATGTTAGGGATAAGTAATAGAACGTATCTGTTTGTCTGTTTGTCTGTATGTTTGTGCGCGCATCACGTAAAAATGGATTGAAATGAAACTCGGCATGATTAAAGTTAACACTATGGAGTAACATATAGGATACTTTTTATCCCGAAATTCAGCACGGTTCCCTTGAGAGAGGGGATGAAAGGCAAAATGTGTACTTAGCTGTAATTCGTTAACGGGTGGTCCGATTTCATTCATTCTTTTTTTGTTAGAAAGTAGATACTTTAAAGACTACTGGCCAATCTCCGAAAGGCTGGACCGATTTTGATGGGACTTTCACTGGCGGATGTTTACATTTTGATGTACCTAAACATCCGCCAGTGAACTTTTAACAGTTTTTAGCAAGGTTTAAGCTCAAAGGAGCATAGGAAAAACAAAATGATTCCCACGGGATTATTAAAATCAATATCCACGCGAACGAAGTCGCGGGTATCCGCTCGTTGAGGGAATATAATCGTTCCAGTAGGTATGAACAATAATGAGCAAACTTACCGTTTCTACCCTGTATAGCCTGAATTGCATATCTTTTATCATGTTTGGTTATCGTGTGTATGAGGAATTTGCCGCCTTCGACCAATACATACGGAGCGCTAACGGCACCCTACTTATAGGTCGACCAGAATCTCATGAAAAATAGGCAAATTAAATTTTGTAGTAGGTAAGCAACACTAGGTTAACTCGGCTGCCCTAGTGATAAACAAAGTTTATAACATTCAGAACACCTTACCTGGGATCGTTTCACGAAACGAAAAATCAAGCAACTGCATTTTAAATACAAAAACAAAGTAATCAACATCCAATTACTTTGTTTTTGTGTTGTGCTTGTTGTTTACTTGGTTTTGCATTTATATTCCGGGTTAGTGTGTGCAGTTACTTTGTTTGGGCAATTCAAATTTCAATAAGAGGTTCAAGTTATTTGAAATATTAAACTGTGGTAAAAAACTACTCGACATAAAACTTTTGTTAATGCAAAAAGTCAATTTCACAAAAAATGTCAGTTACTTTGTTTATCGCTAGGGCAGCCGTAGTGTTGCTAACTTTGGGATTTCATTTCCGTATTTTTCATGAGATTCTGGTCGATCTATACACGATCGTACGAGTACAATCTTCAAGATTTACTGTTATAATGATAGTGATCACCGACTATGTTGTCTCTGTCAGTAAAGCCTGATTTACAAGTATTAAGTTGTCAAGTAGTTAACTAAATTTTAACTTAATTTTAAGTAAGCGTTTTCACGAAACCAGACAAGTAATTTAGTAAAGCTCTCAAGTTCATACCGAGATGAACAGCGAAGTGCATGAAATAATAAACTCTATAATTTTATAAGTGCTCAGTGAAGTCACAGAAGAAACTAACAATGAAATTTTCAATGAAAAAAACTTTCAGGTGCGAAATAGCAGCTCTAGTCACCGGCGGGGGTTGCGCGGGGTGCGGAGCGCGCGGCTACTTAACCGAAAAATAGACAAAATTCTATTCTACTTGTTCACTTGCACACTAAATTTTAACTTGCAACTTATTACTAAATTCAATGTTTACACGCATTATATCACTTAAAATTAAGTTAACTACTTGACAACTTAATGCGTGTAAATCAAGCATAAAAGATTTATCTTTTCCGACGTCATAGTTGCGCCACACGAGTAGTAAATCTAGTTGCGCGGAGTAAAATGACGTCTGTGCTGTCAAGAGCTTGAAAGCTTAATAATACGAGTAGGTTTATGGTTTAAGGCGTCAGGCCCACTGCCAAGGGACCATCCATTAATTACGATTTACGGCACACGTGAAGATGAAGGGGAGGGGAGGGAGTTACCTTTGAAACACGAGATATGAAAAAAAAAAATCGGATCTGGTGTTTTAATTCAATGTCTAGATGTCAAATTTCAAAATATATGACGTCACACTAGGGAGGTGGGGGTCTCAGAAATGTAATTTATGGATGGCCCCCAGCGGTCGCGAGTTCTGTATTTGGAGTTCTGCATTCCGCTGTCAAAGCTGAACAATCAGCTTCAAATACCGGATAGATGCAGCCGTTAATTTGCGGAAGTCTATGATACACAAATAACGACAAGCCTATGTTATTATAAACCGCTAAACTAGATAAACTCATGGTGCAGTATGCGCTGTGCATCGCCCGCCCTCCCGTTGCTACCACCACCACTACAGCCTATTAATGTCCCACAGCTGGGCACAGGCCTCCCCTCTCATAGGAGAGAGGGATTTAGAGCTTAGACCCGCCACGCTGCTCCAACTTTGCTAGACGTGCCAGAAAAGCAAGGAACCAAGCAAAGAAGCAACACTACACACCACACAAACCCTTCAAAAACACACTCGGAATATGCGTAGTGTGTTTTTGAAGGATTTGTGTGGTGTTTTTCAGATTTATCTGCTTCAGCAGATTTTAGCAAAATCAGCTGATGCCCACAACATTCCATCGCGATGATTCACGTTTTTATTTCCCTGGACACTTGATTTTCCGTGATAAAAAGTATTTTTGTTATTTTGTTTATCTCCTACCCGCCAGTGAAAGCGCCATTAAAATCGGTTCGTTCTCTCGTTAAGAAAATTAGCCCGAACAAACAGACAGACAAAATTTAAAAAAAAAAAACATCAGCGTTCAACATTTATACAGATAAGCTATTGAGAAAATAATTATATAAAATATAATATGAAAAGTGAGATATTTCGAGTAAAAGTTAAATAAATTACCTGCTATAGTCAGTAATTATCTATTATACGATATAATTATAGTAGCAGGTAATTTATCTAACTGTTTATACTTTCTTCATAAAAGACTTGCTGATGTAAATTCCAGAGAGATTTTTCTACGGAAAATATTTATTTTTTTGCTATAGAGGTCTATGAACTAAAGAAAAAAAAAACGAATTGAACCTATAGAAAACCATACAATAGAAATATGTAAGTTAATAGTTATTTATGCAACTGTTGCATAATAAGGGGTATTAAAACACGAATTTGGGTTTATCACACTAGGCGAAGCAGAGTGTGATAATAGTATCACATGAGTGTTTTAATATCTAATTATCAACAGTTGCATACAACGGATGCAACAACAAAACGGATGATATAATGTTGTACTGAATTTCATAATAACACTCCTTTGGATGATATTATGGTTATTACGACATTGGGTGTTTTAATGTTGGCAATAAGCTAACTGTTTCAGAATCTTTTATAGAGGATTTAAAGCATAGGTTTAATTTTATCTACAAGCAAAATTAAAAAAGACTTTTTAGAGGTAAGCTCATTTATTTATTTTAATCGTCCGTTAACTAACATACGGTCTACTCGTAAATAAGGCCGTGTTTAAAACTCAAGTTATCTTATCTTCACCTGCAACTTGAAATGCAATTAATCCGGTTTTCGTTTACAAATGTCACGCCGCGTTCGGCTGCACTTAAAAAACAGAGTGCTTAGTCTAAGATCGGAGCACTCGAAAACGAACTCGAAAACTATTGATCGAATCACAAGTGAAATCAGAGCAAAATGAACTCAAATACTCGTATTTTAAAGTCGTAATTCTATAGTTCGAATATGTATTTTGCAACATTTCTGCTTGGGGCGCTCGTTGTGTTCGAATGCTGAATGTATTGGCGGACTCAAACCTTAATACAAGCCATTTTAGGTCTATTTTACTCTGAAATCGATCAATAGTTTTCGAGTTCGTTTTCGAGTGCTCCGATCTTAGACTAAGCATACTGATATGCACCCTACTATTTCCTTGTACGTCATCATATACTATCGTGCTTTTCATTTTAAAGAAGCTGGGTAGAAACATTTATAATTAAATACTTAATAGAAAATAGGTGAAGTTGTCGCCAATTTTTAAGGCCGCTCGGAACATAGCAGAGTTTCGTTGCGCAAAATGCGTACATCATCTATGTGAGCCATATAGCGGGACATAGCTTGGAGTGTATTTTGTCCGAAAACTAAATAAAATCTATACTAATAAATAAAATTGAAGTGTCTGTCTGTAATATCGAAATAACTACCTCATATTAAGCTCATGGTTATTTGAACGGTACCATAACCGAATCACACGTTTTTAAAATTTTTGTCTGTCTGTCTGTCTGTCTGTCTGTCTGTCTGTTTGAACGGGCTAATCTTCGGAACGGCTGAACCAATTTTGACGGGACTTTCACATACAAGTAGAGAATTAACCAGGGAGTAACATAGGCTACTTTTTAACCGACTTTCAAAAAAGGAGGAGTTGTGTTTTTCTACCTATGTACACCGATATCTCCGACTCCGAGATTTCTGAACCGATTTGCGTAATTTTTTTTTTAATCGATAGAGAAATATTGCGACACTGTCCTACAAAAAACTTGGATTCCAACTCCTCAATCCTGATGCTGTAGGGGAACTGATCCCCAAAACTAATGGGATTTAGGAACTGTTGGCTATTTAAATTATAGATATTGGGGGTACCAATTAAAGACTTTATCGTTGAATGAACTCGAGTAGGTACATATTCAACTCCTCAACTCTGATGCTGTAAGGAATTGCATTCCGAAATCGTGGGGATCCCACGGAATTTTTCCATTTTGGTGACGGGTTACTACAGATAGGCTACTTTTTGTTCTGGAAAATCAAAAGTTCCCACGGGATTTTTAAAAACCTAAATCCACACGGGCGAAGCCGTGGGCATCATCTAGTATTTTATAAACCTTATTCGTATGGGGATAATAATAATTACTCTGTCGATTATATTTCTTGAGTACCTAGGTATAGTCCGTTTCAATAGAGTTGAGCTAAAATGTAAACTAACACACCTTTTTGCTAAAAAAGTACAGAATGAATTGAAATGAAACTTGGCACGATTTAAGTTTGTAGTATAAAGTTAAATCGTGCCAAGTTTCATTTCAATCCATTTTGTAGTTTTTTAGCAAAAAGGTGTGTTGGTTTACATTTTAGCTCAACTCTATTGAAACGGACTATAGGTACGAGTAGGTACTTGATGCTGTTTTATGTTGAAAAGTACCTATTCCTTTTCTGAATATTAAAAAGTTTTCTTACCAACAGAACACTTTAGACTGCGTTATGGTTTCTCGATGTGAGCAATTCCAAACACGTAGGTACGTAGGTATTTCAGTTTTAGCGCAATATAAAGCTTTTATTGGAAAATATGGAACTGTTTTCCGAAGTTTCTTACATAAGTTTATTTTATATTATGTTATGCTAAGTTCTATTCATCGTATTCTGTTGTTTCTGACAAAGATATTTCTGCGAGGTAACTACCTATACTTAATCGTAAAGTTGTCTTTTACGACATACAGTCCCGCTGTGTTTTTGAGACTTACGATATTCTTGAGTTGAATCACACTACAAGATAATAGCAAGCGTCGAGTTGCTTCTAGCCGCCGGCTTTAAATTACTGCCAAAAAGCCGCCGGCTTCGGTTTGTAGTCTTTATGCAGCAATAATAAGTCTTTACAATTTTTTTCTTAATATTCTCTCCCTGTTTGGATTGGTTAACTTGGAGGAGACTTCAGTTACTTCAATATGATATACTTTATGGAATAATTATTTTATCAAATCGAAAGAAGAAAAAGAACATACTTAATACATTCATTCCATAATAGGGTCACAGAAAAAGAAAGACTTAGTAAGTACTTATTAAGGGGCAGCGTAATGCGTTGCATCTTATTATGTGCAATCAAACATACTCAGCAGATCACTGATTTTCAGTTGTGATCCAGATGACGTCACAGATATAGCTATAAACAACTTAAAACTAATGTACCTTAAGAAATTAATCTAAACGGCAAATCGCGCGATTAAATCATGTCTTACCTTTTCATTCAGAGTAAATACGTATAACATTGCAATAGTTATTTTAATTGATTTGAAAGAATCGTTAAGTACTTCCCATACTGACGTAAACTTATGCAATTTACGTCCGTTTTACGGCAGCTATTGTGTAATACACGCGTTGTTTACTACGTCCCCTTTATGTGCACTCGGTTTTAATCGACTTTCTCTAGGCCTAGGCACGCTTTTAAAGTCGAAAGTTGAGAAATGAAGGTAATGTTAATTTGTTTGTTCAAGGTAAAGCCTGACTAGAAAAATAAATAAAATCAACTGCACTCGACCAATTAACTTCAAATAACAAGATATTTAATTTATCTAAATTTTGGATTTATGGCATAACACCGGTTTCCGGACACGCACCTGTTATCGTCCACCGAGCGGATCACTCTTAAGAGATGCTTAAAAATAGAAACATTATAAGACTTACATAAAAATAATGCATCTCTATGCCAACTTGAATATCTTATCAAGACACAGACAAAAAAAAAAGTCTATTTCACTTAAGTTTCTCTGAAAACAAAACGATCAAATTTTGAGTATGCAATTAAGGAATGAAAACGAGCCGTGTGGAGCAAAAAAATTAGTGGCATGCTTCAACTAGCACGGGAAGTTATTAATCATTTTACTATAAGATTTAGTTTGATTCTTCTTTGTAGCACTTACTTATGTTTCATAAAATACTGTGAACGTGTTTTTTTACTTTTGATTACATTAGAATACAAATAAAAGGGGTGGACGACAACTAGTTCACTATTTTCTTAAGAAAACCTGTTATCGTCCGGGCGGTCAAACACAGGTTTAGCGTCTTAATTTTAGGTAGCCTTGTTATCAATCGAGGTGTGCACAAAATTGGAATTAAGTTTATTAATTCGAATCCTATACACATACACTAGTTAGTGACTAGTCTTCGTCCACTTTTTTCTCATTGCATATAAAACTATGGGTCTTCAAAATCACGCGTGGACGATATCTAAATTTGCACTGAATAAATATTCTAAGTTTCGACCACCAAGCTGTTATTTGAAAATAAATAGATTTAGTAAAAATATAAATAATTGAACTTGTTTGACAAAAGAATTACCTTATATTTTATGAGTTTCTCCTTGGAACTTTGATATATTTATAAGTTAAGATAGTATTGTCGATCATTATAATTTGTGGACGAAATTTAAAACAGAGAATCTGAAGTGCACCGGTTATCCGTCCACCTATATTTTAAACTGTATGAAAAACATATATTTTTTAATATTATGTTATTATTTAGGCGAATTTTGATTATTACTCATAACTATAATTTATTTTTTATTACAAATATATTATCTACAAGTTAGTCCTTGACTGCGATCTCATCTGATGTTAAGTGACGATGCAGTCTAAGATGGATGCGGGATAACCTGAAAGAGGTACGGCAGAATCCGTACCCTTAAACGCTAAATGACTTGGAAGTAAGGCATACTAGACTAGAGACAATTTTGAAATTATTAAATTGAAATTACCAAATTGCTCTGCCGAGAATCAAGTAGAGGACCTTCCACTAATAAGACTTACCCCTGCGCCATGCCAGGGAGGCTGCCAAATTATATGTACCTACTTTTATATAATGTAAGTGCGATGTGGTAAAAGACGATGCAAGATAGATAGGCGCAAAGTTGGTAAAGATATTATGTCATATTGTAGACTCTATAAACCGCGTTAACAAGGCAATAGTTTTTTTATCTGTTTTATTTTAAAACAAGCAGTTGACCGCTATTGCTTATGCGTAGAAAGACCACATCACTTTGTATAAAGTTCTTTATCACCCTGTGAAAGTTCTGTCAAAATAGGTTCAGCTGTTTTGAAAAGTAAGTATTACGAATAGACGAAAAACAGAAAACAATTATTTTATAAACGGTTATGTGGCTTTTTAATAATGTATAAGTAAACATAAGTTCACTAATAAAAACCCATATATTTCGAAAAGACGGACAGGAAGATAATTTTAATTGGTATAGATATTAAATACATATTAAAGTGGTGTTAATATTACATATTCAATTACTTACTCATTACAGGCATACTTTTTCATAGTAAATTTCTCATAGAAATTAGTGGACGGATAACAGGTACAAAGGTGGACGATAACTAGATTTAGTGGACGATAACCGGTGAAATCGGCATTTTCAGCTTTTTATTAGGATTTTAAAAAAACTAGTTATCTGACTAAAAAAATACTAACATGCAATGAAAATAGATTATACTAGAAGTATAATTTAACAAGTTTTTGTTTAAGTTTTTTTATAGAACATATATTTTCACCCTCTCAAACTCAGTAACTCCACTAAATGGACGATAACCGGTAAGAAAACCCTACATACCTACTATTTGATTTCCAGCTAGACATTGCAAAAATCCGTGAAAGAAAAACCCTTAAGATTGTTTGTTTGTTTTGTTCACAGCTTACAAACTATATTGTGAATCTGTATTTTCAGAATTTGTTATTTGCGGTATGTGGTACATGATTCAGAAATTTCATATTCCTAACTAGTTTTATTTTTTAGAGTTCGTAAACGAGCTATAGATCAGACACAGAGAAGAGAGCAGATTGACATAAATAGGGTTCCGTTTTGCCCTTCGGGTACACCAAACCCTTAAAACTCTGTACCTACTCCTTGACCTAACGATGTTCTTTCTCACAACTCCAGGTCTCTGAAATCCTTAAAACCCTGTACTCCTTGAACTATCGATATATTATTTCTCACAACTTCAGGTCTCTGAAACTCTGTACTCCTTGACCTAACGATATATTCTTTCTCATAACTTTAGGTCTCTGAAACCATTAAAACCCTGTACTCCTCGACCTAACGATATATTCTTTCTCACAACTTCAGGTTTCTGAAACCATTAAAACCCTGTACTCCTCGACCTAACGATATATTCTTTCTCATAACTTCAGGTCTCTGAAACCATTAAAACCTTGTACTCCTCGAGCTTACGATATATTCTTTCTCACAACTTCAGGTCTCTGAAAACTTTAAAACACTGTACTCGTCGACCCAATGAAATTCTTTCTTACAACTCCCTGGTCTCTGAAACCATTACAACCTTGTACCTACTCATCGACCTAACGATATGCTTTTTCACAATTCGAGGTCTCTGAAACCCTTAAAACCCTGTACTCCTCGACCTAACGATATGTTCTTTCTCACAACTCCAGGTCTCTGAAACCGCTCATATGTTTCATTGGGAAGATGTCGTACCTCGCCGGCGGCATGGCGATCACGGTGCGGGGGCGACAGGTCAGTCGCAGGGAAGCGCCGATACTGGTCGTGGCGCCGCACTCGTCATTTCTGGACAGCTGCATCGTGTACGCGACAAAAATGTCGTCCGTCATTGTCCGGAAGGAGAGCATGGACAATTATGTCGGAAGTAGGTGTCATTTTTATTTGGTGGTGGCAATTGGTGGTTCGGTGAAAGTGCGTTATGTTTGGTGATGGTGCATTGTTGTTTTTTTTTTTTTTGGTGAAAACACGCTAACTTTTGGTGAAGGTTTATGTACACTTGCACAGGTGTTAAACGTCTTTGGTTATCGAAAGTTGTCTAATGAGAAATTTTGCACTCTGCGGTTTAGAATTTAGATGGACGACAGCAAAATCGAGGTTGACATAACTGCATTGCAAATGCCGACCGTCAGATTGCATTCAAAATATAATTATAAAAATGGGAAGTGTTCGGAACAGTTGTTTGAATTGATACCACTTTCCCTGTTCTCTACTCGCACCTTAAGTATCAGAAAAACTTCATCCATACCATGCTTCGATGCCTGGCATTGTTCCACCTCTCGTTATTCCAGACCATTTTTGCTACGTACTCTCAAATTATGGAACCAGTTTCCACCAGCTTTGTCCTCTCAAAACTACCATATGGGTATATTCTAGGGGCTGATAACATTTCTTCAAGAACCGGCCTCGCGTAGGCTATAATAGAGCGTACTTTGACTATTCAGACTTGAGACAAAGTTAAAACGAGTCATAGGTACATAATCTACTGTATATCTACAGATATCTACTGTTATTATGCTTTTAGATGTTTGTATGATGATGGTTTGTGGGGACTTTTTGTGACAGTGCCACAGACAGTGCATTAAAAATTAGTGAAGGTTCATTAACTCCGATAGGTGCTAAACACTAACTTTTGGTTATGGACTTTTGCATATATACGTGAATTGAGGATTTTACAGTTATAAAGAATGAGTGCATGGACATTGGACATTAATTGTGTTGGAAGTTAGTGTAACTATATTTAATTATTTGGTGTTGGGTTTTGAGAATCTGATTAACTTTGATGAAGGTTACTTTCTTTTTGGAGATTTCCTTTGTGATGTGAATTCAAACCTTATTCGTTATTGCCAGATTTACTTCCTTAATTAAGGAATGTGATGATGATCTTTAATAAGACTCGCTCTTGGATATGGTCTTTAGTGAAGGATATGCCCCCTGATTGTGTAACTTTTGACGATGAAATGGTATTCATTTGATGGCCTAAGGCATCAAAGTAAAATAAACCATAATACCATTGATAGAAGATAGAATATTGAATAGAGCTCAATTTCGTGTATCGATTCTTATACGTATAGGTATGTACGATACGATCCATAACGCTCCATGTTACAGTCCATCAGTTGTACTGAATTTGTGACTTTAAATCAATAGATTCAAGGAATATTTTACTTTAATGGCCTTAGACCATCAAATGAATACCATTTCATCGTCAAAAGTTACACAATCAGGGGGCAGATCTTTTAACTCTTGCTTCATAAGTGATCATAAATAATACTTTTCTAGCCTTCATCATCCTTTTTCCTTTAAAAACCTACCTCTTTGCATGGATGCGTTTTTTTGACGTGATTTAAGCGATTTCAACATTCTGCACCGAACGTCCGGACTCCGGAGTTCTGTAACTTAATCCGTCTACTACTTTGAAATTTTTGACATACTATGGATGAACAGACCAACGAACAGACAGCAGGGTACATAATCATAAATTTTAAACCAGTATTGAAATATGAAAGTCATTGTTCTTATCGTTTTCAAGTTACGGCTGACTAAAAATCGCATAAATTCTCATCACGGCCCCTAAATGCTCAAGTTGAAGTACGTATAGTTAAGTCTTACCGATAGGATATTTATGATTGAAAAGGCATTTCGCAGCCGTGCACACTCGAGACTGCTCTCGCTATTGATTTTCCGTTCAATTCGCTGAGCAGGTGCAGCTCACGCGAACTAAGTGATGCTAAAGTTCAGATTACTAAACGTACGTACGTACCTAGACTCGTGAAAAAAGAAAAATTTAAAAATTACGCAGATCGGTTAAGAAATCTCGGGGATATCGGTGTTTAGGTAGAAAAACACAACTCCTCCTGTTTTGAAACTCTGTTAAAAAGTAGCCCATGTTACTCCTTGGTTAATCCTCTACCAGTCTGTGAAAGTCCCGTCTAAATCGGTCCAGACTTTCCGAAGATTAGCCCGTTCAAACAGGCATGGCAGACAGACAAAAATTAAAAAAACGTGTGATTCAGTTATGGCACAGTTCAAATAACAATATGAGCTTAAGCTCATATAGTGTAGTGTAGTATGAGGTAGTTATTTCGAAATTACAGACAGACACTTCAGTTTTATTTATTAGCAAGTATAGATTGTACTGACATAGCCAGTGATGGTGAAACATGCTTTGTCGTTGGAATCTTTTTAGTTCTAGCTGGGTTGTTGTAAGAAGTATTTTTGGCCAACAGATTAGTTCGGCATAAGATATTATAAGTGCGCTTCTTACTACTGCTAGATCTATATACATATAATAAAATCGTAGACTTGCCGTATCTGTACATTGAAGATTTTTGCAAAATAATAACTAGGGGGTGTTAGGGATAAGTGATAGAACGTAAAAAAGCTATTTTTGAAATTTTTGTCTGTTTGTCTGTTTGTCTGTTTATCTGTTTGTCTGTTTGTCTGTATGTTTGTGCGCGCATCACGTAAAAACTACTGAATGGATTGAAATGAAACTCGGCATGATTTAAGTTCATACTATGGAGTAACATATAGGATACTTTTTATCCTGAAATTCAGCACGGTTCCCTTGGGAGAGGGGATGAAAGTCAAAATGTGTACTTAGCTGTAATTCGTTAACGGGTGATCCGATTTCATTCATTCTTTTTTTGTTAGAAAGGAAATACTTTAAAGATTACTGGCTTATCTCTGAAAGGCTGGACCGATTTTGATGGAACTTTCACTGGCGGATGTTTACATTTTGATCTACCTAAACATCCGCCAGTGAACTTTTAACAGTTTTTAGCAAGGTATGAGCTCAAAGGAGTTTAGGAAAAACAAAATGATTCTCACGGGATTTTTAAAAACCAATATCCACGCGAACGAAGTCGCGGGTGTCCGCTTGTATATAATAAGTTTATAGGTTAAACTAAAAGCTGTCTACACATTCGGCCATCGACTTTTTACATGGGCCATTATACGATTTCCCATCATAAAGACATTCGTGATTCACAACTCGTATTCACCATCTAAGCCTAAAGTAGGTACTCGCTACACCTTCCGACGACCGTCAGAAAAATCATCCGACGAAACGTCGCTAGGTGTAAACGTACCTAATTAACGTAATGTTACAAGGAAAACAAAATTAAATTATAATTACATGTCTATATTTATTATTTACATCTGCCTAATTTTATTTATCATCTGCTTAATATAATTTATTGTTTTTGTTTGTTTATAGATTTAGTGTGAAAATTGTTTGTTTTATGTTAATAGAATGTTGTTTTGTAGAGCCAATTAGTAAGCCACTTTTGAAAGTTGCTAAAATAGTCGGCGGAAAATTCCCCGATTGGCGGCGATTGGGAGATTTGCGCGGGTAGGTAAACCGCGGGATTACTAAAAGGAAGGAAAGGACAAACATCATATTTTATCATATAATAATTTTTTTTAACACGATTGGGTTGTCTAAATAATTTTTCTCAATATCCACACATTTTCTTCTCCGACTTTTGTATGTACAACACAAATTAAACATTTTTTTTGTGAAATGTTCACAAAAGCAGGCAGATTAAAGATGTCAGTAGATCAGTACACCTTTTCAATTTAACTAAATCTCACACTAAATCAGCAGCTTTGATCGGGTAATGTAGAGAGTGCTTAAATTGTATTTATTTATTTTAATCGTATGACTGTTACAATAGTAGATCTTAAAATTAGGTATAGTAGAAACAGTCTACCTCTGACAGGCATACGATATAAATGTAGAGAGATTTATACGACATTTTAAAATTTTACAGAGGTCACATAATTTTAAAGTTATTACAATAATTATTAAATCGTAATGTTATATAAGTCAGGTAATTCTAAAATTATTACAACCCAGATCAAATTTTCTTGGCTTCTTTTGAATCTACAAACTTGACCGCCATAAATTTTCCTTGTAATTTGTAAACAAGTAAAGTTTGTCGTGACATTTTTCTAGGTTAATGTTATTGTTGTTGTTTTGTCTTGCGTAAAGTTGGGTGCCCTCTGCCCATGTCGCGATAACCTTCCGCGCAGCCAAAACAACGAAGAAGGCCCGGCGCATACCGAGCACAGAGTAGCGCAGAGCATTTTCTGAGAACACTGAATAATTAACTTTACGACTATCGACGTACGGTTAATAATTGCCTTCCGAGAATAAGTACGCGCGCGGAGCATCGGATCGCTCACAAGAGCATGCGCGCGAGTGCTCCGGTCGCCGCCGCGCTGCTTTGCGCCGCGCTCCGACGTGCTGCTCTGCGGGACTGAGCGGCCGCCATTTGCCCTAAAAAATAGACATGAGAACGAGAGAGAGAGAACGACATGGATCTCCGAGCGTATGCTCGGAGTAGCTACGCGCCGCCGCGCGTTGCTCCGCTCGAGGGCTCTCGTGGCTCTTTTCGTCGCTCGGGGTCGCCTGGTTCCGCGTGCGCGACTCAAGAAAATGCGCTCCGCCGCGCTGCGCTCGGTGTGCGCCGGGCCGAAGTCTTTTATATTTGAATTGATCGGACATACAGACCCGTTACCGTTGATTTGCTTGTGAAAAATCACTATAAAAAATTCTATTCCGGTGCGATATCGCGTAGAAACCGATCAGCGGTATGGGCTTAACTGCCATACCTCTTCCAAGTTAGCCCGCGTCCACATTAGATTGCGTCGTCAGTTAACTGTGTCAGTTATCGGTGAGATCGCAGTCAAGGGTTAGCTTAAGTAGATGAAAAGACAGGTGGTCAAAGTGAAACGATGCATGGTAATTGGTAACATAGAACAAGTATAAATTAAAAATTTAAAAACCCCCGACATTCGCCATTTTGTGGCGGCGGCCATCTTGGATTTGCAATAATGCTATTCTACTAGTAAAGCCCTTTTATTTGATACCCATATTAAGGGAGTTGTGAAAAAATATGTAATCCGCCATTTTGTAGCGGCGGCCATCTTGGACCGATTTTCATCAAACATAGCTAACAATACTCTCGACTAATTCACCGTTGAAACAAAAAAAAACCGCATTCAAATCGGTCCACCCGTTTGAGCGCCACAGGGGAACAGACAGACACACACACACAGACACGTCAAATTTATAACACCCCGTCGTTTTTGCGTCGGGGGTTAATAAAAAAGAATAGAAAAGTTTTTTATTCAAATAAACTTTTACAAGTACTTTTGAATCGTCAATTGAATCTACAACTGGTTCGGAATGCCGTTGCTTCCGTGAAGAACCGAGAAGAAAGAATGGTGACATTAACCTTTGCAGAAGTCAGCCAAGTTGAAAAACACGCGCCACGTGTGTTTATAAATACCGCGCGCGTCTTCACGTGCTAATTGTCTTGTGTTCGATACTCCGACACAACTCTGACATAAATAGCGATGTGGCCATGAGGTGGAGATAATGTAACTTCATACTCGGTATGCCTACTCACTTATGTATAAAGCACAGAATCCAGAAAGAATTGGAAACTAGTCCATTCAGAACCCTCGGAGTATGTTCCATAATCTGACCTTTGAAACTTGTAAACGTAGAGCTGAAACAAATAACGTTTAAAAAAAAACTTTTATTATGGACAGAGACCTCCCCCTTGAGTTTCGATTTTTGTTGTACATTTTTATTGTTTGCCGTGATAGAGGCCATTGGAACACGTATTCTGTTAAAAAAAATTGTACATTCCAGAACTCATAAACTACACTCAGCCGGTGTACGTGTGGCGAGATGACCCCAACTCTAGACAGAACACCATCAAGGAGATCATAGAGCGGGCTACTTCCAAAGAAGACTGGCCTCAGGTGGGTTCTTATGATCAAAGGTCGACATATTCCAGAACTCATAAACTACACTCAGCCGGTGTACGTGTGGCGAGATGACCCCAACTCTAGACAGAACACCATCAAGGAGATCATAGAGCGGGCTACTTCCAAAGAAGACTGGCCTCAGGTGGGTTCTTATGATCAAAGGTCGACATATTCCAGAACTCATAAACTACACTCAGCCGGTGTACGTGTGGCGAGATGACCCCAACTCTAGACAGAACACCATCAAGGAGATCATAGAGCGGGCTACTTCCAAAGAAGACTGGCCTCAGGTGGGTTCTTATGATCAAAGGTCGACATATTCCAGAACTCATAAACTACACTCAGCCGGTGTACGTGTGGCGAGATGACCCCAACTCTAGACAGAACACCATCAAGGAGATCATAGAGCGGGCTACTTCCAAAGAAGACTGGCCTCAGGTGGGTTCTTATGATCAAAGATCAAAGATCGGAATAGGTAGTGCAATTTGGGGTGAACGACCTAGAATATTATCAATATAGTATAATAGTATGGATATGATAATAATAGTATGGATATGACTACGGGATTTCTGTGTTGCGTGATTTTGATACCTCATGTAATGTTCAGTATTGAAGAGATTTCTCTTTTTCATGTTGTAATAATAAAAACTGAGTAAGAAAACCAGGGATAATATTTATGAAGGTCATGAATTGATATATCCACCACCACCACCACCACTACAGCCTTTTAACGTCCCACTGCTGGGCACAGGCCTCCTCTCTCGGATATTCGACTGCAGATCACGAGGTCCCGGGTTCGATTCCCGGGTCGGGCAAATATTTGTTAGGTATTGGGTTTTTCTGTCAAGAAATTATCAGTGCCAGCCCGGAGTTGGTAACTACCAACTACGGCGGTGTATCACCCCCGTGCCTCGGAGAGCACGTTAAGCAGTCGGTCCCGGTTATCACTATCATGTGACAATAGTCGTTAAAGCCCGCCAACCCGCATTGGAGCAGCGTGGCAGGTCTATGCTCTAATCCCTATCTCCTATGGTAAGTATATCCAAATTATGATAATGTCATGCGAAATTGCACCGTCTATTCCGGTCATTGGTTACAATAGGTACAACTTACATTGAACACACGACCGAAGGGCTTCTTTACGTCAATTTACTTCACGCCATTCTTGTAATTAATGATCACGTTTTCCAGGTGCTGATATTCCCGGAGGGCACGTGCACGAACCGCTCGTGCCTGATCACGTTCAAGCCGGGCGGGTTCTACCCCGGCGTGCCCGTGCAGCCCGTCACCATCCGGTACCCCAACGCCAAGGACACCGTCACCTGGACCTGGGACGGGCCCGGCGCGTGAGTCACCCTCTTATTAATCGACTCCAAAAAAAAAAGAATTGTCTGTAAAGTCGGTTTACGGACGATAATTTTACGTAATAACGTTATAAGAAAACAAAGAGAGATAGACGCGTTACAAGCCGAACGCTTAGGCCGATCGTGCCTTCTCTATCGCTTGCTCCGCGCTCTCGCTTGCACGCGGAACGTGACAGTGAGTTATAGGCTACATTTTATATATACGAAAAAAAAAATCGAGAAGCGTCGTCCAAGCGGCAAAACTAAAATATTACTTAGTTTCGGATAGACATAATAGATGGCGCCACTAGCTGGTTGCCCCGCGCTGTCTGCACACTAAACTATTACTTTATATTAAATTAAATCACTGAACGTAGTCGGGTTTTAGTTTACGAACTTTATCTCTTGTTCCAGCTTGAAACTGTTATGGCTGACGTTGACCCAAGTGCACAGTTCGTGTGAAATTGAATTCCTGCCAGTGTACTACCCGAGCGAGGAGGAGAAACGGGACCCCAAGCTGTATGCGAGGAACGTCAGGGATGTTATGGCCAAGTATGTATGTTCATTTAGCATGCGTGATGCCCTTAACTTCTTTTACGCGGATTTAGGTTGAAAAAATACCCCGGGATTTCCAGAGATTAAAAGTGACATAACCTAAAACTAATCATGATCGGTTCATCGGTTGGCTTGTGAAATGATAACTGAATGATAATCATCATCATCATCATGATCATCAACCCATTACCGGCTCACTACAGAGCACGGGTCTCCTCTCAGAGTGAGAAGGGTTTTGGCCATTAAGTCTACCACGCTGGCCAAGCGGATTGGCAGACTTCACACACCTTTGAGAACGTTATGGAGAACTCTCAGGCGTGCAGGTTTCCTCACGATGTTTTCCTTCACCGTTAAAGCAAGTGATATTTAAATACTTAAAACGCACATAACTCCGAAGAAAGAAAGAAAGAAAGTTAGAGGTGCGTGCCCCGGGATCGAACCCACGACCTCCGATTAGAAGTCGGTCGTCCTAACCACTAGGCTATCACAGCTTTCGATATATGATTGATCGAACTGAATGATAATAATGATTTGGATTCATTATAATTGTTTTAGTACGGATTGAATTTTTTGCTGAAACTTAATTGTGAATATTTTTTTTTGAATATTCAATTGGACAATTCAAAGTTGGATTCTGAATATATGTTGTATTTAGAACTATTATTTCTGGATTCTAAATAGTAAAATACATTTTAAATCAGAGTAGGTACTGTAAAATTTATTTCCTAATGATGAGTTTTCAATAGTAATTCTAGAACTTTGAGTCCTGTGAGGTGATTGAAATTTTTTTATCAATCTAGATGTAAGTAAAATTGTGGTGAATTTAAAATTTCATAAATGAATTTTGATCGTCGAAATGAGGGCTTTGAATTATAAATTTAAAATATTGAATGATGAAATTTCACTGTACTTTAAATGATGGTGTTTCAGAGCTCTGGGAGTGCCGGTATTGGACTACACATACGACGACTGTCGGCTCATCGCGCAGGCCAAGCAGATGGGTGTTCCGGGCGGCGCGTGTGTCAGGGAAGTCAGTGAGCTGAGGACACTGCTAGGGTGAGTATCATTTAAAATATTTTATCTACACCCATGCTTTAAATCCTCTATTAAAGATTCTGAAACAGTTAGCTTATTGCCAACATTAAAACACCCAATGTCCTAATAACCATTACATCATCCAAACAGATGATGTTATTTTGTACTGAATTTCATAACAACACTCCTTTGTTTTTTTTTTTAATCCCTTCATGCGCAAAGAGTTTCAATATACAACCACATTCATTGCTTGATGCGCGGTATCTGTATGAATTTCAAAAAAAGAACATTTTCGTTTACACGCGTTCTGACTACGTCGCGCGCCGTAAAAAAAATTTAGTTATTCGAATCCCCGCCATTTTTCTTCGATATTTTTATTGTTACAAAAAATGAGCGATTCAAGTTTTAATAGCACACCGCCAGATATTTTAAACGCTGCAAAAGACATTTACAATAAATTACTACCGGAAAAATCAAGAACGCGTTATGAAAAAACGTATCAAGATTTTATGAATTGGAAACTATCAAAGGGTTCATCATCATTTTCTGAAGAAGTACTTTTAGTTTATTTTCAAGCTTTATCAGAGAAATTTAAATCTTCATCCCTATGGACCTTCTACTCAATGCTCAAAAGTACACTGAGTATTAATCACAACGTGGATATCTCAAAATATTCAAAATTAATTACCTTGTTAAAACGTAAAGGAGAAGGCTATACAGGGAAGAAATCGAAAACGTTTTCACCTGATGAAATAAATAGGTTTTTAAACCAAGCGCCTGATCAACTATATCTAGCGATAAAGGTACGTTAGTTACTTACTTCATTATAATGTTATTTTTCTGATGAATAAATTACAATATTATTCTTTCAGACTGCGCTAATATTCGGAACCATGGGCGCATGCCGTCGTCAAGAATTATACGCTTTGTTATATACCGACTTACAGATAAATGAAACTGTAATTGTGGTCAATGTCAATAATACAAAAACCAAAACAAACCGCACATTTACTATTACGGGCAAATATTTAGAAATTTGCAAAAAATATATAGCATTGCGTCCGGATCCATGCAGCAATTCGAGTTTTTTTTTACAATACAGATCTGGAAAATGTATATCACAAAGGATGGGCATAAACACATTTAGCAGTTTGGGTAAGACAATTGCTAACTATTTACAACTTGATAATCCTGAGTTATATACAGGACATTGCTTTCGCAGAACATCTGCCACAATATTAGTAGATGCCGGAAGAGACATAACAAGTTTAAAACGGCACGGCGGATGGAAGTCTACATCTGTTGCTGAGGGCTACATTAATGACTCTATAGCCAACAAAATCCATGTGTCGAATGTAATTTCGAATTCCATAGAAAATAAAAATAGTGAAGTGGTAAATATAAATATTCCGCCGAGTACATCGGGATCGGGACCTTCCAACATTAAAGAACATAATATTCAAGTGAATTTTAATAATTGCACTATACAAAATGTAAATTACTACTAAAATAAATATTTTTTTCATTAATTCTTAGTTTATTTGTATATTAGTAATGGATGATATTAGGTTACTACTAGGACTGGCTGTTTTAATGTTAGCAGTAAGCTAACTGTTTCAGAATCTTATAGAGGATTCATATTATGGGTGTAGATAAAGTCTTGTATGCAACTGTTGATAATTAGGTATTAAAACACTCATGTGATACTATTATCACACTCAGCTTCGCTTCGTGTGATAAACCCACATTCGTGTTTTAATACCCCTTATTACACAACAGTTGCATAAATAACTAAAACATAACATTCACCCTACATATTATCTATATACTAATATAATAAAGCGGAAGAGTTTGTTTGTTTGAACGCGCTAATCTCAGGAACTACTGGACCGATTTCAAAAATTCTTTCACCGTTGGATATGTACGTGATCCCTGAGTGCTATAGGCTATATATTATGTACCACGGGCGAAGCCGGGGCGGACCGCTAGTATTTAATAATCCATCTCTGAAATTGCAACTTACAAACTATCTCTATTATCTGTGCTAGGTATAAACATCGGCACGTAGATCGAACACTGAACGAAACGTGGAGGGGATAGCTGCGTATGGGAACTGTCACGCATGTAATACAATAGCTTACCCCCTCCACTTTCCTTCAGTGTTCGATCTACGTGCCGAAAGTTATATCTATTACTAGCGGTCCGCCCCGGCTTCGCCTGTGGTACATAAAA
Source organism: Melanargia galathea (assembly GCA_920104075.1). Lineage (NCBI taxonomy): Eukaryota > Metazoa > Arthropoda > Insecta > Lepidoptera > Nymphalidae > Melanargia > Melanargia galathea. Next base: position 2,239,989 of record OV049872.1, on the reverse strand, counting down.
TATAGCCTATAGCACTCAGGGATCACGTACATATTCAATGGTGAAAGATTTTTTGAAATCAGTCCAGTAGTTCCTGAGATGAGCGTTCAAACAAACAAACTCTTCCGCTTTATTATATTAGTATAGATAGGTTTAGTGACTAAGCGTATCTATTGAAGGAACAGACAAACGTATTTTCGCATCTATCTATGATATATTATTATAGATAGATGCGAAAATACTCGTTTATTGATGATTTTAGGGTAGATTAGAAATAAATGGTTGACCTATATCGGCCTTATTTTATTGACCTATAACTGCCTCGTTGGTCTAGTGGTTAGCATATTCGACTGCAGATCACGAACTCCCGGGTTCGATTCCCGGGTCGGGCAAATAATTGTTAGGTATTGGATTATTCTGTCGAGAAATCCTCAGTGCCAGCCCGGAGTTGGTAGTTCGCGGTGAGCACATTAAGCAGTCGGTCTAGGTTATAGACACTATCATGTGACAATAGTCGTTAAAGCTGCCAACCCGCACTGGAGCAGCGTGGTGGGTCTAAGCTCTATCTCTCTCTCCTATGAGATAGGAGGCCTGTGCTTACCTATTTAGTGAAAGCGTAACATAAGTACAGACATACATAGTTACTTTCGCATTTATAATATTAATATGGATTTTCATATTTATATTGTTCGAATGTTACAGTTTAACGCGGACGCAGGTGGAGATGAATCTCGCCCGCACGGGGATGCTGGAGACAACGAGATGGGTCTCCGAGCAGGAGTTCGCGCAGCGGCTCGGCGTGCCGCTCGACGCGCGCTCGCAACGACTGTATAAAATATTTGAGCATGTGAGCATGTTGACATTTAGAAGGTTTTTATGTATGTATGTATGTCACTCGGCTGTCTGTCTGTCTGTCTGTCTGTCTGTCTGTCTGTCCGTCTGTCCGCCGGTCACAGGTCTCTAGCTCGCAGACGAAATGAGTTACAAACCTGAAATTTTGGTATTTAGTGTAAAACGTTAACCCAAAATCAAATATTGAATTAGAAATTGAATTAAATTATTTTTCAGGGGGGCTCCCATACATGAAAAAGGAGCCGGAAAAAAAAATTTTTTCTTTACCCTAGCTTGTGGGGTATCATTGTTTAGAGCTCATTAAGTAGAGTACAAATATATATTTTTTTAATTTTTATCTCAAAAAATAAGGGAATGGGAGGCCATCAAAGTTGTCAGTTTTAGACCATTTTTGTGACGGGGGCTATCTCAAAAACTAAACTAGTTGGGAATATGATATTTCAGTATATTATGTACTATATGCTCTATTTAAACAACAAATACTGAAAACAACGATTTATTAAATAGTTTATAAGCTGTGACCAAAATAAACGAACATTTTTTTGGGTTTTTCTTTCACGGTTTGTTGCGATGTCTAGCTCGGAAATTAAATATTTCTTAGACCCAAAATATTATATTGTTCATAATTATGTACGGAACCCTGAAAGAGCGAGGCCCGACTCGCACTTGGCTGATTTTTTTTCTTTAATTTTAGTGTTTATAAACTTTTGTGAGGGATATCGATTATAACTAGGGGTGAAGAGGTTGGGGTAGAAGGGCCTGAGGAAGGGAAGAGGTGTAGATTTGCTCAAACCTATGACGGCTCTTGACTTTTTTAAGTCAGTAACATTGAAAATTAAAAAAAAAAAAACATTTCGTGATGGTGAATCGGGGTGTGAAATATCTGTATTTATCAATATTTTTGAACTTTTTCTGGTATAAACTAACAGTACTTCATGCAATTGCAAATGCATGCACTTTGGCACAAGTTTCAAATGGCGTTGCCTTTAAAAAAAAGACTAGTTTCCGAAGTATGACAAGTATAAATTAAAAATTAAAAAAAAAATCTTGAATTTGCAATAGTGCTATTCTACTAGTCAAGCCCTTTCATTAATTGATACCCATATTAAGGGAGTTGTGAAAAAATATGTAAACCGCAATTTTGTTGCGGCGGCCATCTTAGACCGATTTTCATCAAACATAGCTAACAACACTCTCGATTAATTCTCCTTTCAGACAAAAAAACCGCATTCAAATCGGTCCATCCGTTTGAGCGCTACAGGGGAACAGACAGACACATCAAACTTATAACACTCCGTCGTTTTTGCGTCGGGGGTTAAAAACTAGTTTCAGTTAAGTTGCGCCGTGTCAATCCCGTCATTGAAATATATTTGATCGGTTGCGTCGGAGTTAAAAACTGACATAATTTTGATCACCTCGTGTGAAAATAGGTTTACCGAACTTCGATTCTGAAATTGAATTTTTAATTTCGAATATTGAATAGTTATTAAAATTTTATAATCCAATTTTTGAATATTAAATTCTTTATGTTGAATAATTCTAGTATTTGAATATCCACCTAATTATTATTGAATATTCAATAATATCAGTAATTGGATATTTACCTAATTTTTATTGAATATTCAATAGTATTGGTAATTATGTTTCCAGAGAGCTGTCGGGATGGCGTACTTTCCCGACTATCTGTTGTGTGCGGTGTTCCTCTCAATACCGCACGTGACTGCGACCCAGCTTTTAGAATACGCTTTTAAGGTAAATAAGCTTTCTTTCGAGAATATTATTCTCGCATAATGTATGCAATAGCATAACAAAGAATAAATACTCTTTTAGGATTCACTTAATGCTTTGAGCGAGTTTTACGATGTCGTATTCCTTCATTTAAAGCATAACGTAGAATAATATTTTAGATTTTTCTGATATTGACTTGATCAACCGATAGAGGCCCACTTCTGGATTTAGATCACTTGTAGGTACTTCTATGGTCCATGGTTTTGTTAAGAAACTCCATACTCAATTGATGTCGTCTGTCATCTGCCAACACTGTTTTCAGATGCCACTCTAGCACCTTGGGACCCCAACGTACTTCGAATCTTTGTTCTATGTATAACTCCCGGCACGTAAGTCGAGCGCTGACCTTCAAGTGCGCGCAGCGTCGTACGAGTGAGCGGGACACAATACGATTGGAGAGCCAATCAGCGCTTACGAGGGATCCGCGAGAGCTAATCAGTGCTTACGAACGATCCCCACGCCCTCCCCGCGACCCCCTCACACCCCGAAATACCTCATTTTCGACTTCTGCGCATTGAAGGTCAACGCTAGACTTATTTTCCGTGACTTGTATGTGTTGTTTCATTGTATTCTAAAGGGAGTATTTTTGGAAATTTTAGTTATACGACACAACGGGCACGGGGCGGCTCAAGATGCCCAACTTCGAGGAGGTCGCGACGCGATGTCTGGGACTGTGCCACGAAGAGGCGCAGAACACGTTCCGACAAGCTGACATCGACGACAAGGGATACATTACTTATGGTAAGTACATTATGATGTGCAATGTGACACAATGGGCATGAGCTATGTACACTATGATGTGCAATGTGACACAATGGGCATGAGCTATGTACACTATGATGTGAAATGTGACACAATGGGCATGAGCTATGTACACTATGATGTGCAATGTGACACAATGGGCATGAGGTATGTACACTACAGTGTGCAATGTAACACAATGGGCATGAGGTATCATTGTATGTTACAATATACAGATAGTTACAATATACTATAATTAACAACTTGACACGGGGCGGCTAAAGATGCATAAATTCGAAGAGGTGGTGACATAATATTTGGGACTTTCCCATGAAGAGGCGCAGAACACGTTCCGACAAGCTGACATCGACGACAAGGGATACATTACTTATGGTATGTACATTACTATGATGTGCAATGTGACACAATGGGCATGAGATAAGTACTTTATAATGTACAATAGGGACACAATGGGCATGAGCTATGTACACTAAGATGTGCAATGTGACACAATGGACATGAGCTATGTACACTATGATGTGCAATGTGACACAATGGGCATGAGCTATGTACACTATGATGTGCAATGTGACACAATGGGCATGAGCTATGTACACTATGATGTGCAATGTGACACAATGGGCATGAGCTATGTACACTATGATGTGCAATGTGACACAATGGGCATGAGCTATGTACACTATGATGTGCAATGTGACACAATGGGTATGAGGTATGTAGATTACAATGTACAATGTGAAACAACGGGCACGGGACGGTAAAAGATGCATCACCTCGAATAGGCAGTGACGCTATTTTTGGGAATCTTAGTACAATAAAATTATATTGTTATGACTTTTTGTTGGACGATAATTTGTCTAACTAAGCTATATTTGCCAACATAAAACATTTTTCTTAGCTTACCAAAAGTGCAAACTGCTAACCGTTTAAATAATAGCCATTTTTCTTGATTTCAGATGACTTTATGTCGGTCTTCCAAAACAAAACGGATTTCTCGTTAAGTTTCGTGGAGGCTCCGCAGAAGCCGAAAGCGCAGTGAGGGTCGCCGGTTCACATCCCGACCGTCTGCAGCCAAGTACCTTAGAGTTAGGTATAGTCATGCTCAGTACAATCCAAATACTAGTGAAACATTTTAGTTTTTTGTATCACCTGATAATGTAATAGCCAAGTAATGAATATTATAAAGTCAAAATCAAAGTATATTTATTCAAAATTGGTACATTGTACACTTTTTGAACGTCAATTTAAGAACACGAAAGTAAGGTAATGATGACAATTACTTACCAAAAACATTAAAACTAAAACTACGACGGTTCCAAACGCGTCCTGGTCTGAGAAGAGCCCACAACAAACTCAGTCGGGGTTTTTTTTATTATCACCATCTCTCAAGAGGTCATGACAAATTAGCTTACAATCTCAGAAATGGATGATTCTGTGTTCACAGGATATCGTTACTTTTGTTGTGATCTCTTAGACTATAAAGTGACGTCAATGATCTTTATAAATGATGTTCTGTGGAATGAACGAACCAAAATCTTGTTCTTAATTCGGAATAAGGAATAAATAAAAACATTCTATTTTGCATTGATGATGATGCTTATTCGATTGAACACAATGTCTAAACTAATAAATTAACAGGTATAAAAATAGTGCCATTTGCTGCTGTGAACATTGTGAAAGAGACAGCAATAGATTTAGACCTGTCATTTTAGTTTAATTTAGAGATTAAGGGCCTGTTTCACCACCTGATAAATGTCAGATAACTTATTCACAACTTTTGTCTTTGTCACTCAAGTAAGAAAGTGACAAAAGTTACATTTAAGCTATCCAACACTTATCAGAAGGTGGTGAAATAGGCCTTTATTAAACAGATTTAGCCCCGATGGTGCTAATTCGATTGTGCACGATCTCTAAACTATACTGACATTCGTCTAAAAAGATTCCTGTCCCTTACACAATGTTCTCAGCGGCAAAGTAATGCCACTATTTTAGTATCTTTCTGTTTAGCTTAGAGATTGTGTACTCGAAATCTATCATCGTTTTCGAGTTGTGACAACTCGTATTAAACCTCTTTGTAGTTTTATATAAAACGCGTCCATTTGCGTAAGCTATTAACTTTAGTAGTTTAATCATGGATTCGGAATACGGAAAACATTTCAAACCGGTTTTGGTTTAGTATTGGTATCATTTCGGTTCGGTTTCCGGTTAAAGAGTGAACCCATTTATGATCCGGTTTCGCTTTAATTACTTTAATTACCGGTTAATCTTGTAAAATTAATGTAATTTTACAAGATTAACCGGTTAATCGAACTGAAATGGTTGGAGAAAGGACAAATCAAATTTATTAAATATTAAACAAAAAGCTCAAGCAAAAGGTTATTGTTATACTCGAGCGAGTATAACGGTAACCGGTTCGTGTAATCGATTAACCGGTAAATCGAAATGGTTAACCGGTTATTCACCAAAATGTTCCCGAAAAAAACCGGTTCCGAGCCGTGGTTGAATTTTGAACGTAAGAATTCTCAATTATTTGTATAGGTACTGTAGTATAATGAATAATTTTAATTGATTAATTAATTTAATTGAAATTATCAACTATAGTTGTAGTACTGCAGACGTAGGGTATGTGAATACTGAGCCGAAATCCATGGAACAATTAGTAATTGTTTTGACGATTGTAGTGCAATTAGACGATAGTAAATAATTGTATTAGTGAATATCATAGCACGTGATTAGTAGCAGGTTCGAATCCAGAGCAAGAATATTATTTTTATAGACTTATTTCGTTATTTAAGAGCATTAAATTGTATTTGAAACAACAGATACATACTATTTATTATCACTATCATGTGATAATAGTCGTTAAAGCCCGCCAACCCGCATTGGAGCAGCGTGGCGGGTCTAAGCTCTAACCCCTCTTTCCTATGAGATTCCTGTGCCCAGCAGTGGGACGTTAAAAGGCTGTACTGGTATACATACCATTTAGAGTTTCCCGTAAGCTCCAGTAAACTCTAGTTTCCATAAAAACGTAATTTTTGTCTCTATTTAGAGACATGTCCAATTGATATCAAACTTTGCACATATAGCGGAGTGAGACATATCGTGGTGTCAATTTGTTTTTTGTTATGAAAAAATAAAATACAGCGAGCTAAAATATTTTTAATCTATGCTTGTGCAAACTCTGAAATTGTTATCAGCATAGATAAAAAAAGGTATTTATATTATATCAGCAAAAGAGCCTTAAAAGTATTTTATATTGTGGCTAATTCTGTTGTACACAATCTCTAAACTAAACTAAAATGACAGGTCTAAATCTATTGCTATCTCTTTCACAATGCTCCCTGCAGAAAAGGATAGCAATATTTTTAAACTTGTCAATTTAGATTAGTTTAGAGATTGTGTACAACAGAATTGGCCACATTCTCTGGATAAGAACTTTGGCTATTTTCTAGTAAGGGAATAACTGAAATTATCAAAATAAATAAGTACTTAAGGGCCTGTTTCACCACCTTCCGATAAGCATCGGATAGCTATACAATTTGTGTTTGTCACTTGACATAAAGTAAGAAAGTGACAAAACTTACGTTTAGGCTATCAGACACTTATCAGAAGGTGGTGAAACATGCCCTAATTATTGTAAATATTACTTTTAAATATACTAAAGGGTAAATTAAAACCATAATTGCGCTTCCTTACATAATTATTATGTATAGCTATGGAAAGCCATTCTGTAAATGTGATAATTTTAAGCGGATCGAGTCTATAATGAAGGTGCTGATTCAGTTGCACATACAAACTAAACTAAACTAAATGGGTGAGACTAAAAATAGTGGCTATCCTTTTTCACCACGTTCCCGGTGGAAAGGGATAGCATTACAACACCCCCGACACTTCATACAAGCGAACCTACTATTGACAGCATCAACGTACTTCTCTAATTTTTTCTTAAAATAGAACATAACTAATGTTTTTCTCAGGGTAATTTGTACTTTTTTGCTTTTTTTATAATACACGTCATTGGCTATACGTGACGTCACTAGGCGTTCTTCTACACTGCGGGTTTTCTTTGGAGCATTTACAACTGTCAATTTAGTTTAGAGTGTGCGCAACCGAATCAGCACCAAAGCAGGTGTAGTTTAAAGCGATTGAGATGCTATTTGAAATTGTTGTTATTTATTGATTAGGTTTATTAAAAAACATGTCTTACCTTTACTGATCTGACTTAGTGATTGATTTAGGCTGAATTGTAATTAGAGAGGGTAGTTTGACTTTGTACAGACTTCAAAGTCAAAGTACCCTATATAGACCTCAGCCTAAGGCTAAGATCGTGACTGGTGTTAGCAATCACACTGACTGTTGTTATTAGTTCGCGCCAAAATGGTGATAATCGAATTACTTTATTAACTTAGCGTACTTGTTTCAATAGAGATGAGTGGTTTGACTGAACACCTCACTATCTACAATTGCACATTACAGCCGAGCTGAATCGAGTCGAATCGAGCCAAACCGAATCTAGTCGATTCGAGTCGAGCCGAGCCTAGTCGAGTTGAGCTGAGCCTAGTCGAATCGAGGCAAACTTAGTCGAGTCGAGCCGTTTCGAACCGAGTCGATTCGAGTCGAGACAATTCGAGTCGAGCCGAGCCTAGTCGAGTTGAGCTGAGCCTAGTCGAATCGAGTCAAACTTAGTCGAGTCGAGCCGAATCGAATCGAGCCGTACGCGGAGAATTTTTTACACAATTCGAAATAAGAATTTAAATGCGGATGACGTCATCTGCTGCATCGCGCTTACGCGTTGTCGCGTGCGGCTTGTGCTGTAATGTGCGATCAGCTTTAGTCCAGTGATAAATCTAACGGAAATTTCCTTCTTTCTTCCTTTTAACGGAATTCTGAAATGCGGAATTGTTTCGAGATACAAAATTCTATGATCCATTAATGCTAAAGTTTTGAGTAGTTTACTAGTTTTTGTCGTTTTATCTCCGTTTTAATACTCAGTAGAGGTACAAACTGTACATTATAAATATACGTAGGTAGGCATCAAAAGGAGGTATTAAAATTTGTATTACAATCTCGTAGAAGTGTAAGTAGGTATATTTTCAGAATTAACTCGTAAACTTAAGTATTTATTTCTATATTTTATAGTTAGTTCATTTAATTGAGACGATTTGGATCTTAATTTTAGATAATTCGCATGTTTTTCTTTCTGATGTAATGAAAAAGGGTAGAACAAACCTGAACCACACCCCAGACACTTTATACAAGCGAACTAATACTGACAATGACAACGCTTTACTACTATAGTTGGGACATTACAAACGTGCGAACCAAGTCATAAATCATTTCTATCGGACTTCTCGCTCGCACTTCGAGGCCTTATGGAATTGGAACCTAATTCTGTGGTGTTGTGTGTAACAATAATAAAGGAATTGTCGATAGTCGATAACAGGTTATAAGGAGCGAGGGAGTGCACTCACAACACTACGATCGTAATGCTTTATGACTCAGTTCGCACGTTTGTAATGTCCCAACTATAGCAGTACTTCTGTGTTCGAGGTTACTATGTTGACATTATCTTGAAGAAATTATGTTTATGAGATTTACTGAAATACAATATATTTTAATCATGCCGACTTAGAAAGTGAACAAGTCTTCTAAAAGAAATTCTTAAGCGACCCGCAATGATGAGCACGGCGCAAAAGACTATTTTACACCGCAGTATCAAATAAACCGCGATAGGGGACCTACTGGTGAAAAAATAACTAGATTTTAGACGCTTAGGTGTTTTTTCGAGAAGTTTTATATATGTATGCGTGTTGTTTACCTTTTAGGTCGGCTAAGAAAAAATAAATCAAAAGTATTATTAAGCGTGTATAGCATTCCTTTGTTGTTGTTTTTAATTTTATTTGTACCGAGGCGTATTATCTTTTTTTATAATAAAACTATTTAAATTAATGAAGGTGCTTTATTTTTTACATCTATATTCTTTATTTTCTTCGATGCCTAGCAGGACTCGGAAGTTGGAGAAATTTTCAAACCGGTCGTATGCTTGTTCTGCATGTCACCAAAGTTTCATCATGATCGGACGAATAGTTTAGTAGTGCATGCATACAAACAAACATTGATTTTTAGTTATACAACGTCAACTTTTTTTACTTTGCGCAAAAACCTAAACACGTGAAAATTTTTTTCATTAGGAATAAAAAAAATTAACTAAAAACTTACGAAGTTATATAAGCTTTTTATGCGTCATTGTCCTCGAAAAAATCGTCGCCGCCTTGCGATCTCGCGAGTTGAATGACCGCCACGCCACTATTTGCCGATCGTGAGTTGATTTTAAAATCTTTTTCGACAAAATTTATTATTACTAGCGGTCCGCCTCGGCTTCGCCCGTGGTACATATATAGCCTATAGCACTTCAGGATCACGTACATATCCAACGGGGAAAGAATTTTTGAAATCGGTCCAGTAGTTCCTGAGATTAGCGCGTTCAAACAAACAAACTCTTCCGCTTTATTATATTAGTATAGATTATGATGGATTCGATTCTGTTACCGATTCTGAACAAACTGCTTTCAGGTTTTGCTTAAAGTAAAACTAACGTTGTATAGAATGGGGCATTAGAACTGTTGTTAGCTGGTGACGGGCGGGCCGTGCGGCGGACTCCGGGGCACCTCTCCCTCGTCGTGGTCGTCCATTGCTATCATGTTCTGGTGCCGTCTGTCCAGCTCGAACATCTCCTGCACCATCTGCGATATGTCCACGTGGAACGACAAACACCGCTCGTATAGCACTAGGTACCTGTTGATAAGTGTTCATTGAGAATTTCAAGCACCCCCGACATACTATAACATTATTATTAGGTATTATTAAACACTATTTGTACCTACATCGAAAAAAAAAAACCAAAAAAAAAAAGATACACAGCCCCCCCCCCCCCCCCCCCGATTTTATCTTTACATCAATCATTGTTACAATCTCAATTGTGATGTTTGGCTGAATTTATAGCAGGTAAGTGCAACAATACTGCAACTTTGCAATCGTCCGTTGCGAAGCCGACATCTCATGAAGATGCTCCGGTGTCGGAGCGAAACGATCGTCGAGTTTATTTTGTGGTGAATTTGTGTGGTATTGTGCCTACTTTGTCACTGTTACTATTTGAAGCCGCGGGCAGAAGCTAGTATGTTAGTATTTATGTTAGTTTATTATAGCAATGTAATTTTGTTTTCAATTGTATACCTATCATGGAATCTCACAAAGTAACGCCTGCTTCTATTCAAAATATGGATAACTCTGGTTCTCCCACGGATCTGGTCATTTCTGATCGACCGCTAACCATATAACTAGATAAACCTACCAAATAAACTTTGTTTTTCTTGGCCTGAACTTCTTCATTGTAGTGTAAAGGTTGTCCACAAGGGCGTCGTCAGCCGATGGCCAAGGTGAGGCAAGTTATATAATAGTATGGGAAAAGTACAAAGTATTGTTGGTACAGTCCAGAGCTTTTGAAGCTGGTTACGAGCTCTTAGATAATTTATTTTCGAATTAGAATTTTTCATTGACCTATGTAGTTTCCATTTGCGCCAGGTTTAATTTAGATACTTAATGCAAAATATAGCATATATCTATATTTTTTCAAATCTCTAGGGGACCTACCTGGCGACGCCCATGGTTTTCCATCTTTATTCTCAGCTGCATCAACGAACCGTACATCATCGCGGAATTGTACTCGATGTGTTTGCTCAGTCTCTTGCGCAGCTCCCTGGTCTCCTATATCGGTAACTCTGGTTCTCCTACGGATCTCCTCATTTCTGATTCGATCACCAAAGACTATCGGTTCCATATGAGCTTACCAAATAAACTTTGTTCTTCTAGGCTGTAACCTCTTCATTGTAGTGTAAAGGTTGTCCATCTTGATTCTCAGTTGCATCAACGAGCCGTACATCATCGCGGAATTGTACTCGAAGTGTTTGCTCAGCCTCTTGCGCAGCTCCCTGGTCTCCCGCAGGCGGTACCTGGTTGTTGGTCTGGTGGTTAGCATATTCGACTGCAGGAGTTCCCAGGTTCGATTCCCGTGTTGGTAAAATATGTATTTGTTTTTTTTTTTATTGGGTGGGTAATATTTAATTTTTTTTTTCAAATTTAAATATTGGGTTATATTGGGTTTTTCTGTGAAGAAATTCTCAGTGCCAGTCCGGAGTTGGTAGTTGGGGGTGTTTCTTCACCCTCGTGCCTCGGAAAGCACGTTAAGCAGTCGGTCCCGGTTATTATCACTATCATGTGACACTGCCCTCCTTAGGAGAAAAAAGCACAAGTGCAGACAACTGGTAGGTATATTGACATAAATTGAAACTTTTGCTTCAATTATTTTTTAGGAAAATCAAAAATTATATAAAAACCTATGTCCATAAAATCATATGGCAATAAAAAAATTAACTACGTAACTTTCCTATGAAATTGAATGAATGTGCAAATTCAATTTATTGCAATAACTAGTTGTCTGCACTTATGCTTTTTCTTTTAAGAAGGGCAATAGTCGTTAAAGCCCGCCAACTCGCATTGGAGCAGCGTGACGGCTCTAAGTTCTAAATCCCTCTCTCCTATGAGAGAGGAGGCCTGTGCCCAGCAGTGGGACGTTAAGAGGCTGTAGCGGTGGTGGTACCTGGTCGCGTACACTGACTGGGTCATCAGGTCCATGGCTTTGCTGACGAAGAACGGGTTGGACCAGTACGCCTCGTCCTCGGAGATCCTCACCGACTGCCTGGCTTGACGGCCGACCGTTCTGTTGAATAAATAATGAAGAAAATCTACAATCTATGTTCCGAATTTTTTGACGAAAGGTACAGAGATATACTAGATCTTGGAGTCCTCCAACATTTTATTCCGGAAAATCACAAGGTTGAAAACCTAAGTCCACGCGGTTGAAGTCGCACTCGCAGACCCAACGCCTCAGCGTCTCCCCTGGAATTCTCTGACAAACGGACAAGGGAGGAGGGAGAGGGGGGCACGTTGATATATTATGGAGGATGGGAAAAGTATGAATAGTCGAGAGGTTATGAAACAGTAAAGCAAGTGTTACAAGCTCTTATCTTATCTTGACTGAAAACTTGTTAAGTGTTGTAATGCATTTGGGTATATTTTTTCAAATCAGTATGGGGCAGCTGCCCCATCTTGCTCCCCCTTGGTGACGCCCATGGAGGGGTGTCACTCAACTCTGAGCATGGGCATGGTGGTACCATTGTAGTTATAAATGTAGGTACTATAATAGGTATATATTATACGTCTTACTTGTTGTACTCTTTTTCAATCATTAAGTTTTTCTTCATGGCTACCCTGTACAAATCTCGAGCCTTATTCGGATGCAGTGAACTGAACTCCACGTAATCATCTTCGGGTATGTCTGTACTGTTGTAATACAAATCGTTTGCGTCAATGTCTTCGGTACCGTTCACTGTCACTTTGGATTTTAGTATATCAGTTATGTTCTGACTTGCGAGTGATATATTAGCGTATGCGTCTGCAGATCTTACGATGTTTACGTCTGAAAATGTTTACGAGACTTGAAGAAGCATTTAAACTTAAATGTTTATATGTAGAATAAGTAAACAAGAGAGAAAATAATATAAAAGGAATAAGGTCAAGGAATATGTACAAGCTTTCGCCTGTAGTTTTTTTTTCACCAATTTTATGTACCTATGTATGTTTGTATATATATATAATATATCTAACAATAAGACTTTTCGTAGAACCCGTCCCTACAGAAAATCCCTACAGTAGTTTCTGAGATTAGCGCGCATATAAACACATAAGCTCGACGGACTCGATATTTTAAAATAACTATAGTATGTTTTATAGTATGTGAGTTTATGATAGTGTAGTTTTGCATATTATATTACTATGTACTTACTTATGTACTTTTTTATGTACTTACTTAATATTGATATGAAAAAACACAATATACTGTCTCTTGAAGCAAATAAACTTACGGTTACAAAGGAGTGACAACGATAAAGAAAATACGCGTTCGATGGAGAATTTTCTCATTTTCTTGTGTCGGGTAAGAATGTCCATGACATAGTAATTATATACTTAACTATGTCATGAAACTAAAAATCTTCTAATTTCAATTTTACTGCATAAATATAAGTAGTAGGTATGTAGGCACGTAATAAAACTTTTATGGAACTAATAAAAAAAAAATTAGGTACGATACACTTTTGTACCTACTAGCTGATGGTGAAATTTGTTAGTTACTAGATAACCTTATTTAGACAAGGGAAAAATCTGAAATTGGTTTTTTTTTGTGATATTAATAAATACTTAACTTACTTGATCAACCCATTACCGGCTCACTACAGAGCACGAGTCTCCTCTCAGAGTGAGAAGGGTTTTGGCCATAGTCTACCACGCTGGCCAAGCGGATTGGCAGACTTCACACACCTTTGAGAACGTTATAGAGAACTCTCAGGCGTGCAGGTTTCCTCACGATGTTTTCCTTCACCGTTAAAGCAAGTGATATTTAAATACTTAAAACGCACATAACTCCGAAAAGTTAGAGGTGCGTGCCCGGGATCGAACCCACGACCTCCGATTAGAAGTCGGTCGTCCTAACCACTAGGACGACCGACCGACCGAGGGATCGTCGAGTTTGTTTTGTGGTGAATTTGTGTGGTGTTGTGCCTACAAGATTGTGTGGTGTTGTGCCTACAAGATTGTGTGGTGTTGTGCCTACGAATTTGTCACTGTTAGCGGATTATAGCAAAATAATTTTTATATTCATTGTATATCATGGAATTCCGCAAAGTAACGCCTGCTTCCATTCAACATTTAAAAGATGAATAAACCACAGACGTATAAAGAGAAGCAGACCTAACATAACAAAAAAATTGGCGTGCCAATTACGCCTACATACAAATTTCACACACACATTGACAGTAAACAGGGCCGAACTCATGCAAGCGAGGGTGAGGGACTGAACTCGTAACGCGGAATCAGACTTAGGCGTCGTCGCCGTATTAGAAAGCGATTACGCGGTCATCGCGCGGTTGATTTTGTATCTATAATCGCGCGAACATTGAGATTATTATTCGAGTCACTAGGCCCTTGAAAGTATAGTCAAATAACACTATTGCCAGATTAGTATAGATAGTAAAGCGTAGCGTAGTGACTGACCTGCAGGCCTATAATTATTAAGTATCTGTGATATGAAATTTATTGTAGATACTAATCATTAATCTGTGATGAAATTAATTTGAAAACTACGGTAAAGTGGCATCAAATTGTTAAACCCTTATTTTACATTCTGTAACCTTAATTTCCAACTGGGATGCAGTTCATCATCATCAGATGTTACACAATGTAAAATGATGGTTTGATAATTATTTGATGGGCACATTTTCATAGGTTCTAACGTTTTCGTTACCACTGAGATACAGAATAGGCCTGCTGATTTATGATTCGCTTCGTGCTCTATGTTATGACGTGACACTTCACTCGAATGAAATAGGTAGGTAGTTAAACTAGTGAAACGCTAGTTTGTAAACTATTTATCAAACTAACTTTTTACTAGTCTAACTACCTAACTATTTCATTCGACCTACCTTACCTATGTAAAATGAGTAAAATAAATTAAAACAAACAAAAGTTTCAATTATTTATTTTTAAACAAAACTAAGTTTTTCTTAATAATTTCATTCCGATAGATTGCTTTGCTTTGCATTATGCTTCATTCTTAAATCAAAATAAAATTTAACAATCACCTTAATCATTATTTGCAAATGATTGAAATCATGTTCATCATTGGTCTTAAACTCACTACAATTATTCGATAAATCAGCTATATACATTATCATGCTATTATAACTTATATATTTTCCTTTAATCATTTTCAAAACTTCTTCACACGATTGAATTATTTTAATCAAACCATTCGATGGGTAAATCAAATCTCTCCTGTCCTTTTTGTTGTCCACTAAATGTGCTTTAAAATGCTTAGAACATAGTACACTCGATGATTTGGGATGCCAATTTTTTTTATTCATGTTGGTTAACCAGGCATTTCTTAGTTTTCGTCCTTTGGGAACCTGAAAAATGATTTCATTTTTATAATTTGTCCGTACCTACTTTTATCTAATCAACCTTCAAAATATACCTACTAAACAAACCTTGAGCCTGAATACGGCCCTGTAAAATTGCACAAGTATATGAAACATCAAACGAGATCAGAGTATTAAATTATTGATAAATATTGCAACAGGGATCTACTAGAACCAAAATTACTATAACTATTTACGAGTTTTGGACATATAATAAATAGGGACTGCTTCTAAAATGCCGAACGATTATTATTAATCTCACAGTAACCATGTAAACAAATTACGAGACTATGGCACATGAAAACTTACCGATAACAATTAATTTCAGGTGTTTTCCTTTATGAAGAATTGCTGCACAGAGGTGCACTACACTTAACCATTTTATTTTAGTATTCTTGGATCTTAAGACTTGATTTTAATGCAAAAATAAAATAATAAACAACTCGCAGGATAAGATCTTGTTTTTGACATCATTTGACATATTGCACCGCCATCATGCTAAGCTGTGCTTAGCAAGATGGCGGTTTGCCTCAAGACCTATTTTTTCTATGAGTGCGTAAGTGTTGCAACAACAGAAAAAAAAGAGATAGAGTATTATATTTTTGTTTGGAGAGAAACAAGCGAAGATATTATTTATTCTTTTAGATGTAGTTGTGAAGATTATGTTAGGTCTGCTTCTCTTTATACGTCTGTGGAATAAACAAGGTTGTCAACTTTTTGCGCAAGAACTTACTTAAATATTTAAGGTAAGTAAGGTGAAGAAAAATAAAAAGTATTTGGTAAAGTATCTATTTTATTGATTACCTAATATCCCTAATCCCTAACCACATATTAAGTATATAAAGAAGAATCTACAGGCTAAAACGAACGACAGTGGAAGAACTGACCTGTGGACAATAAAATCAGTCATATATTTTATTAAAAGTAGGTTAATTATACATTTTTTGAAAATAAAAGCCAGTATAAGTTAGTTTCTCGGTGGAGTTAGGTTCTTGCAACTCTCAACGCACACATCGAATCTACTTAGATATAGTCCAGCCGATTAATCATAGGTAGATCAAAAGATCCTGTACCTAAGGTACAGGAAGTCGACGTAGGCCCCTCAGCGGCCAACCGCGGGCGAGTACTCGTAGAGGCCGGGCTTGGGCGTGGTGTTGGGGCTGCCGTGGCGGTACGCGTAGCGCTCGTTCAGGCGCACCATCACCCACCACAGGTACAGGAAGTCGACGTAGGCCCCTCAGCGGCCAGCCGCGGGCGAGTACTCGTAGAGGCCGGGCTTGGGCGTGGTGTTGGGGCTGCCGTGGCGGTACGCGTAGCGCTCGTTCAGGCGCACCATCACCCACCACAGGTACAGGAAGTCGACGTAGGCCCCTCAGCGGCCAGCCGCGGGCGAGTACTCGTAGAGGCCGGGCTTGGGCGTGGTGTTGGGGCTGCCGTGGCGGTACGCGTAGCGCTCGTTCAGGCGCACCATCACCCACCACAGGTACAGGAAGTCGACGTAGGCCCCTCAGCGGCCAGCCGCGGGCGAGTACTCGTAGAGGCCGGGCTTGGGCGTGGTGTTGGGGCTGCCGTGGCGGTACGCGTAGCGCTCGTTCAGGCGCACCATCACCCACCACAGGTACAGGAAGTCGACGTAGGCCCCTCAGCGGCCAGCCGCGGGCGAGTACTCGTAGAGGCCGGGCTTGGGCGTGGTGTTGGGGCTGCCGTGGCGGTACGCGTAGCGCTCGTTCAGGCGCACCATCACCCACCACAGGTACAGGAAGTCGACGTAGGCCCCTCAGCGGCCAGCCGCGGGCGAGTACTCGTAGAGGCCGGGCTTGGGCGTGGTGTTGGGGCTGCCGTGGCGGTACGCGTAGCGCTCGTTCAGGCGCACCATCACCCACCACAGGTACAGGAAGTCGACGTAGGCCCCTCAGCGGCCAGCCGCGGGCGAGTACTCGTAGAGGCCGGGCTTGGGCGTGGTGTTGGGGCTGCCGTGGCGGTACGCGTAGCGCTCGTTCAGGCGCACCATCACCCACCACAGGTACAGGAAGTCGACGTAGGCCCCTCAGCGGCCAGCCGCGGGCGAGTACTCGTAGAGGCCGGGCTTGGGCGTGGTGTTGGGGCTGCCGTGGCGGTACGCGTAGCGCTCGTTCAGGCGCACCATCACCCACCACAGGTACAGGAAGTCGACGTGCAGCCGCGCCACCTTGTGGTGCAGGACTAGAAAGCGCGACAGCGGCCAATTGCTGTACCGACAACGAATTAAACGTGAAAATCTACCCGAAGGTTGCGAGTGTAAGGGTACCGCTATCAGAAACGAAGACAGGTGACAGCAGTGATGATAGCTGATATGATACCATAAAAAAATCAAAACTATCGAAATAAAAATTAAAATATTTCCTGCATTTTTTTAAAAGTTCTCAATGTAATGAAATCAGCTGACGCCTAGAGGCCAACGAACGTTGGGTAAATACTTATAGTTTAGTATTTTTCAAACCGGCAATGTCAGCGTGCAAACAGCGGCGATAACTTTAGGGTCTGATAGCGTCAGCTGATTGCATTACATTGCGAACTTTTGCGAACATGTATATTTTTTTTTCGCGTTTTTTTGTGGTATTTCGTCAGTAATTTAAACACTACTATTACGAACTGTCTTCGTTTCCAAGAGCAATCTTCTTACACCCGTTATAGATGTCAGTGGGGCCGCATGTTCATGGCACTTACCTCTCTACATTTTTCTTCATTGTCATGTAAGCGTCCATCGCCTTTCTATTTATGCGCAGAAGATTCCTTAATAAGAACGCGATGCGATACGAAGTGTCCCCCGGATTGTAGTACGGATCGTTCTCTATCTAAATATACAAAGTAATAAATTCTATTTTAATTATTTTACGTAAATATTGTGTGATCTAAACTTGCACATAACTAACGTTAAAATGTGTTACTTTTTAGACGGATATAAGCGTTACTCAAATAGGACGTCTCAATTACTTTACTCAACTACAATTACTTCCCCCCCCCCCCTGAAAAATAGTTTAATTAAATTTTTAATTCAATATTTGATTTTGGGTCAACGTTGTACACTAAATATCAAAATTTCAGGTTTGTAACTCATTTTTCGTCTACGAGCTAGATACCTGTGACCGGTGGACGGACAAACAGAAAGACGGACAGCAGAGTGACATTAATAGGGCTCCGTTTTTACCCTATGGGTACGGAACCCTAAAAATGTATTCAAACTGTTAAGATTTCAGATTTGTTCGACACCAACGAACTTTGGAAGCAATATTAACGTAGTTATAGGCCGTTCTCAATAGAAATAATTTGAGATTCAAGTTCAGCAGAGCAAAAACCACCGGATTAAAAAATAACCAAAAGTGTAATTGTGTCGTTTTGTTCGCCAGCTTTTCAAATATAAAAAACTAAAAACCTGCTTAATTTTGTGTCTTGCCATGTATATAGTCTGCAGCATCAGATCGTAGATTTTGTTCTGCACCAGCAGTCTGCTCGCCCAGTTCCACTCGTCCCAGCCGCCCGTCCACGCCAACCTTCTTGTCTTGTAGTCCTTCACTAACAAGTTACCTTCATCGGTGTTGTTCGTGCTGAATCCCTCTGGAGGATTTTGTTTTCATTAATTATCAGCTTCGGCCCGCGGCTTTGCCTTGAATTTCGGCGGCGGCGGCGGCATGAATTTCGGTTTTTCACAAATCCCGAGGGAATCGTGGATTTCCGGTTCCCGTTACCGCTCCCTTTTCCAATCTTTATACCTACTTTCAAAGAAGTATGCTATAGTAATCTACCTATAGCTATAGCTATAGCTATAGGTAGATTATAGAGATTTCGGTTTTTTCAAAATCCCGTGGGAACTGTGGATTTTTCCAGGATAAAAACCTATGCGTTAAGTCAGGACATAATTTATCTCCTTTCAAATTTTCAGCCAAATCGGTTCAGTAGTTGCGGCGTTAAGTAACAAACATACACACACACACACACACACAAACTTTAGCTTTTATAATATTAGTGTGCTAACTTACCAGCTAAACTTCTCCATAGAACCAAATAAGATAACAAATGCTCTTAATACTTTTTATAGCGCAATAGGACATGATCTTGCTCAAAAACATCTTAATAATATAAAGGCCACAGAGCACACATTATGTAGTAAAATTAGCTTCCCCCTTATAAACAAATCTTTTTATTTAAAACCTACAAATCCGGCTGAAGTAAGTAAATGCATTAAAACTTTAAAAAATACTGAATCGTGTGGACATGATGGCATTACTTCTAAAATATTAAAATTATTGAATAGTTTAATAGCATCCCCACTCTCATCTATGATTAACTTAAGCTTCAAAACTGGAATATTTCCACAAATCCTTAAAATCGCTATTATTATGCCACTACACAAAAAAGGGCCCACTAACCTGATGTCTAACTATCGCCCCATCTCACTTTTGCCTACCATCTCTAAAATCATTGAAAAAATCATGAAAATCAGGATTACCACGTACACTTCCGACATTCTGTATAATAATCAATATGGATTTAGAGAGGGTCTAGGGACAAACGAAGCAATTTCTGAACTAACAAAGCAGATAGTCTTGAACCATGAAAATAAAAATAAAACAATTGCTGTATTCATAGATCTCGCCAAAGCTTTTGACACCATTTCACATCAATTATTGCTAAGAAAACTGGAGCTATATGGATTTACTGGAAATGCACTAAACTGGTTCAGTAGTTACCTTAAGAATAGGAAACAATTTGTACGAGTTGGAAATCAGGTTAGCGCTGAAAATGTTTCAGAAATCAGGTTTGGTGTCCCTCAAGGGAGCGTGTTAGGACCTATTTTGTTTAATATCTATCTTAACGACTTTTGTTCATTATTGACAGATAGGCAGACAAACTCTAAATCGCTATGTTTTGCAGATGATACTGTTTTATTATTCACAGCCTCGACATGGGATGATACCATTCAAAAAACCGAATATGGCCTTCGCCTGGTCAAAGAATGGTACGATAACAATCTTCTAACACTTAATGAAGACAAAACCCTATATATGTGCTTCTCACCCACCAGTGCCGGACTTCCGACCGAAGCTCCAAAAATTAGAGTTCACTCTTGTCATAATATGTCTCAATGTGTCAACTGCAAAACATTGTCTTGTACCAATAGCACAACTTATCTTGGTATTATTGTTGATCAACATTTAAAGTGGGACAAGCATGTGGACATGCTTGCTAGAAAAGTCCGAAACTTGAGCTATATCTACAATGATCTAAGAAATATTCTGAGTGTTAAATTACTCTTAAACGTATACAGCTCTTTAACTCAGTCATTAATATTGTATGGCATTATAGCATGGGGTTCATGTGGGTCAACTTTATTAGACAAACTTAATAAAGCTCAGAAACTTAATCTCAAAATTATCTTTAAAAAAAATAGAAGATTTCCTACGGAAGAATTATTTAAGCTGAGTAAAGTCTTAACACCAAGGAAAATATATGTTTGGCAATTAGCAATGTATATGGCAAAATACATACATAACTTTCCCCTCGAGCAAACTCCCAGTCATCTTAGGCAGAGAAAACAAAGATGCACAATCCCACCAAGAACATCTAGATTCACGATTAGGCATTTTACAGTTGCGGCTCCGAAGCTCTTTAACAATCTTCCTCTTGAGACATCTAATTTGATATTATGTGCACAACACTTACCTCTTAGGAGAAAACTAAAATTTACAATAAAGAAATTTCTCCTAGAATGCTCTCCTGCTGATTTTAAGTGTCTTTAAGACAAGATCTGTTGAAAATTGAAAATTGAAATTGGTAATAAGATAGACCTTACCTACTTAAGTACTTACCTACTTACCTACATAGGTAAATAAATAAATAAATAAGTTAATAAATAAATAATTAAACACGGTTGCACTATTTATTTGTCTGTTTGTATCAACAGTATGTATGTTTGTTTAAATTTTTGTTTTGTTTTGTATTTCTATATTTTTATTTCTGTAATAATTATTATATTGTATAGTTATGTACTTAATTTTGTCAGCCCTAGCACAGACCACGGTCTATTTGGGCTGCAAATTGTCAACATCTTACAATATTTTCTGTTCAATAAATAAATAAATAAATAAAATAAAATAAATAAACCCGGCAAGGCTTAGCTGTTCAGTTTGATGTTCAGGTTCAGTTTGATGTTCATTACTGATATGTTCTGATGTTCAGGTAACATTGGGAACGTAGCGAAGCGTACCCATGTTTGTTTTGCCTCGCTCATGCCGCTACGGCATCTTTTAATACTTAGGCCTCTTGTTAACACACGTTTTTTACGGTAACGTGGAACCTTGTTAACGACACGGCGTCACCACGGTTTCATACAAAACTGCGACCGTAAAACGTAACACTTGGCCTTGATTCACAAGGCCACGTTCGACGTTTTACAGTCGCAGAAATATTGTATGGAACCGTAGTCTCGCCGTGTCGTTAACAAGGTTCCAACTTCCACGTTTCGCTGTACCGTGGAAAAAACGTGTGTTAACAAGAGGCCTAAGTATGAAAAGATGCCGTAGCGGAATGAGCGAGGCAAAACAAACATCGTTAACAAGAGGTGTAAGGTTCACATCGCGAACTACTATATATCTAAATCTACTATAATCTACTAAGGTAAAGTCCCCTTATTCCGTGGTATTTTCATAAAAACTCGAAAGAACGTCAAAAATTAAGCATTTACTACACCTTTCTGTAGAACTGGCTATTTTTATCAGAAGCGTTATTTATTTAACTCTTGAAATATCCTAAAAGGACAACAATTACAACTTGATTTAAATGTAAAATTAAATTAAATATGAAGAAAGTCCGAATGCTCCAATTCCGAGGTAAAAATCCTAATTCCGAGGCAAATGGCTCCTAATTCCGAGGGTACAGAATACAAAGGGAAACGAGTAGAATGAATTCTACATGGTGTTCAAAAATGAACTGTATTTATTAATAGATTTCAAAATCAATTCGATACGTATGTAATTGTTTAATTATGTTTGTGTGTAAAATATTAATATATGTATATTATTATACAGGATGCTCACAATATTTCAGTATGATTTCAGTTACACCAAGTATCATTCGCGTTCAGTCACGCAAACATTCATATTCTAAAACGTTTATCTTATTATTGCTCGTGCTGATTCATTCACTGACTCACTCATTGATCACCTCTCCTGTAAAATTTTGTATGAAAATTATTTTTTTCACAAATGGTTTCGTATAGAGGATAAAAATTCATTCAGAACAAAAATATGGAGAGAGCTGATGATTGAGGATTTCAGAGACGAGCGATGGGCACGCTTAAGGTATTGAAGATAGGTGGCGGGTGCTCGAGCAAATGTCAGTCGAAACGTCATCCAATTGGCAGTGAGCTGAAAAAAAATTCAAAATGGCGAAAATAAGATGGCCGCCATACAAATTTCATCGGTCTCCATCTCGGAAGGTATAAAAGATAGAAGAGTGGTTTCTTGGCAAAAGATGATCAGGATCCGATGTTTTATTGGATAAATAGAAAAAAAAAAAATCAAAATGGCGGAATTTATTTTTCCATAGAAAATGTATGGCGAATATTGAGAGAGAGAAGTTGTTAACAATGCAGGCCTTTGATGCGGTTCTTTGGAGAACTCTCAAGAAAAATATGGGAAGACATGATGATTGAGGGTTTGGAAGACGGTTGAGCAGCCCGGGCAGGGTATTGTAGATAGGTGGGAGGTGCTCAAACAAAAATTACTCAAAACCTCATCCCATTGGCACTGAGCTGAAGAAAAACCCAAAATGGTGGATACAAGATGGCGGCCATACAAATTTCGTCGGTGATTATCTCACTAAGTATAAAAGATGGAAGAGTGGTTTTTTTAGCAAAAGATGATCAAAACTTAATAGGAGTCAAATAGTGGCCTTGAAGTCCTTACTTAAGTCTTTACTTCCTTTGACAGTACCGCGAGCCTCAATAAATTCAAGGCGGTGCGTACGAATGTAAGTTAACGACCTGTATGGTTAGTTTGAGCTTGCACATCATCACTCTCCGTATTTTTGCTCCGAAAATTTGTAAGTCTTCAAAACCAATCTTCAATAGGTGCACTGGCCGTGCTCCTCATCCGTCTCCTAAATCCTCAATCATCAGCTGTCTCAATATTTTTCCTTCGCATGATTTTTTGTCTTCTATACGAAACCATCAATGAAAAAAACAATTTGTACGGAAAAATAAATCCTGACATCTTGATTTATTTTCTATCCATTTAGTAGATCTAAAGATCTACTAATCTTGGTTTCTACTAATTTTTGTTGTAAAAGTTGGTTGGTTACTAATCTAGGTTTTGATTTATTTTCTATCCATTTAGTAGATCTTTAGATCTTTAGGTCTTGATCATATTTTGCCCAGAAAATACTCTTCCATCTTTTATACTTAGTACGAGACATCGACGAAATTAGTATAGCCGCCATTTTGAATCTGCCATTTTGGGGTTTTTTTCAGTTCAGTGCCAACTGGATGAGGTTTCGAGTAATTTTTGCTTGAGCACCTCCCACCTATCTACAATGCCCTGCCCGGGCTCCTCAACCATCTTCCGAACCCTCAATCATCATATTATCTTCCCATATTTTTTTTGAGATTTCTCCAAAAAACCACATCAAAGCCTTGCATAGTTTACAACTTGTAGTCTCTTCAATATTCGCCATACATTTTCTATGGAAAAATAAATTCCACCATTTTGGTTTTTTTTCTATTTATCGAATAGACCTTTGGATCCTGATCATCTGTTGCTAGGAAACCACTCTTCCATTTTTTTTACCCTCCGAGGTAGACACCGACGAAATTTGTATGGCGGCCATCTTTTTTTCGCCATTTTGAATTTTTTTCAGCTCACTGCCAATTGGATGACGTTTTGAATGACATTTGCTCAAGCACCCCCCTCCTATCTTCAATACCTTAAACGTGCTCTTCACCCGTCTCCGAAATCCTCAATCATCAGCTCTCTCCATATTTTTGTTCCGAATGAATTTTTGTCTTCTATACGGAATCATTAGTGAAAAAAAATTTTTTATACAAAATTTTACAGGAGGGGTAATCAATGAGTGAGTCAGTGAATGAATCAGCACGAGCAATAATAAGATAAACGTTTTAGAATATGAATGTTTGCGTGACTGAACGCGAATGATACTTGGTGTAACTGAAACCATACTTAAATATTGTGAGCATCCTGTATTTTATTTCTATACATACCACGTAATTAGAGGCTCATAGAACCTTATTCCGAGGT
Organism: Melanargia galathea; assembly: GCA_920104075.1. Taxonomy (NCBI): domain Eukaryota; kingdom Metazoa; phylum Arthropoda; class Insecta; order Lepidoptera; family Nymphalidae; genus Melanargia; species Melanargia galathea. The sequence goes on along the minus strand of OV049872.1, from coordinate 2,215,229 downwards.
AGTATTTCTATCCATACCACATAATTAGGGGCTCATAGAACCTTATTCCGAGGTAATACCACGGAATTGAGTTTTGTTACAAAAAACACGTTTCCTAATTCCGAGTGTTAAAAAAGAAAAGATTTTTCCATAATAAACAAATAATTTAAAGCTTAATTAGATTATCTTCGTAAATATGTACAAAACTCTCACAAAATTGCATTGAAATATGTATAAATTTAATTTTCTTTTAAATTAATTTTCTTTAGCTTTCCCATACAATCTATCAATAAATTACCTAAATAGGTAAACTTTGACACGGTATAGTTAGTGATTGAGACGCCAAAGTGTACCTCGTAATTAGGACTCTGTAACCTTATTGCCTATTTAAATATTCAAAACCGAAACAAGAAGTATTTAACATAAAACGACTCTAAAAATTGAAAAAGTTATGAAGTCTATGAAATCGCAATTCCCCGCGGTATACCACGGCGTTAGGAACCGGCTAAAATATTTGGCACTTAACGCCGAGGTATTTTCAAAACCTATTTTCACCTTAATTTCTTTACAAATATTTACAAAAGTTGATTGTTTTCGATTGAAAATATAGTCCTTCAAATATTCAAATCTAAATAAAAACAAATAAAGCTCAAAATTAACGGATAAACACTATTTAAAAAAATGTAGGTATTTCGTGCACGAGGTCCAAAATGTATGAAACATGCGTTTGGGCCGGCTGCTAGTGTAAAACTTGCCGGTTATTTTAAAACATATACATATAAAACCAACAATTTCGTCATTTATCTATGGAATGATAAACTATCAATTGATTAAGATATGTTGTAGTAAAAAATAGCTTGGTGATCGGTAGAAAACGCTGTTTTTCTATATACCTCGGAATTGGGTGCCAATTTTAGAATACCACGGAATAAGGAGACTTTACCTTATATAAAAAAATATTGTTGTTACTCACTACTATATCCTTCAATCTTTTCACGAAATGTACTCATATTTAGTGTCTCCAGATTAATTTCTATGTTCCTGATAATCGCTCCGGGAGGCTTCGCGACGTCTCCAGAGTCTTGTGGGTCTTGTGACAGAGATTTGAATATGTCATTAATCTTCGGGAACTCATCTGTTTCGCAAGAGCTTGAGGTGATGATACCAGCTGAAAATATGACGACTGAAATATCGACGACCCTCCTGACGCAGTGGAGAGCGCTGACGGTGTGGTATTTTATACGCTGGTTTGATTACCAGTAACTAAGTGATTGGGAATTTATAATTTCTGAATTGCCTCAAATCTGGGCTAGGTATATTCAGGTACACTCAGATTTGAAAATGTTGGTTTGTTTGTGAATATTGGTTGGTTTTTCAGTAGCTTCGGCTTTCTAAACCGGTGATAGAAATAGATGGGTTCACTCACAGGTTAGCTCGTCTTATCCCAGCCATGGACACGCAACAACTGAGCTTCCGATCACATATAGAGACACCGCCCCATAGCCCCATCATATAGTCCATTCTACCAGCTATTCCCAACAAGAGAACATATTTTGTATTTATTAATATACTAGCTGACCCCCGCAACTTCGTTCGCGTGGATATAGATTTTTATTTAGGATCGGATCGGATCCCATAACTCTTTTATGTACCTAAACTAAATGTAGCCAAGTTACTCCTTATAACATTGAAAGTTCCATTAAAATCAATCCAGCCGTTTCGGAGATTAGCTGGAACAAATAGACAGACCAACAAACATAAATTTAAACGCACACCAGTTTAAAATAAGCCGTACGTTCAAAGATCCGGGTCCCAAGTTATTTGAACCCAATACTCAGGGTTGTAATGTCTGTCATTTCTGAACTAAAAAACCTATGACCTTGAAATATTTACGGGACAATATATAAAGTACTACCTTTCTAACAAAAAAAGAATGAGTGAAATCAAACAACGCGTTAATGAATTACAGCTAAATACACGTTTTAACTTTCATCCCCTCTCCCAAGGGAACCATGCTGAATTTCGGGATAAAAAGTATCCTATGTCCTACCTCGGAGTATAAACTCAAATAGTACCAAGTTTCATTCGAATCCGTTCAGTAGTTTCGGCGTGATGCGCGGCCAAGATACAGACAGACAGACAGACAGACAGACAGACAGACAGACAGACAGACAAAAATGAAAAAAATTGCAGTTTTGGCTTCAGTATCGATTATAGAGTGCCCCCCAATAAAAATTTTCAAAATATCTTCAATGTACAGAATTGGATCTGTTACAGTTTTATTATATTATAGACTAGCTGACCCCCGCGACTTCGTTCGCGTGTTTTTAGGTTTTATATAGGATCGGATCGGATCCCATAATTATTTTATGTACCTAAACTAAATGTAGCCTGTTACTCCTTATAACATTGAAAGTTCCATTAAAATCGATCCAGCCGTTTCGGAGATTAGCTGGAACAAATAGACAGAACGACAAACATAAATTTAAACGCACGCCAGTTTAAAATAAGCCGTACGTACAAAGATCCGGGACCCAAGTTATTGGAACCCAATAAATGCCTGTCATTTCTAAACTAAAAAACGTATGACCTTGAAATATTTACGGGACAATACTTAAAGTACTACCTTTCTAACAAAAAAAGAATGAGTGAAATCGAATAACGCGTTAATGAATTACAGCTATATACACGTTTTAACTTTCATCCCCTCTCCCAAGGGAACCGTGCTGAATTTCGGGATAAAAAGTATCCTATAACCTACCTCGGAGTATAAACTCAAATCGTACCAAGTTTCATTCGAATCCATTCAGTAGTTTCGGCGTGATGCGCGGCCAAGATACAGACAGACAGACAGACAGACAGACAGACAGACAGACAGACAGACAGACAGACAGACAAAAATGAAAAAAATTGCAGTTTTGGCTTCAGTATCGATTATAGAATGCCCTCCGATAAAAATTTTCAAAATATCTTCAATGTACAGAATTGGATCTGTTACAGTCTTATTATATTATAGATACGATGACTACCGTCAATATGCTTCTATAGATGAATATTACGACGCAAATAGTACATCTTTTAATAATTTAAAAAAATACTCACCGATCAATACAATACCTTTCCATACATTATTATGCATATTTAACTTGTATTTATTTATTCATCTATCTACTCGCAGGAACCATGATATTGTTATTTATATTAATCAGTACTTCAATAGGTACTTATTATATATTTTTTTTACTTTATCTCTGTTTATAAGCTTACATTTTCTATACCGTTTTTATTTAAAAGAAAAACCTAAATACAGGTACGTAAGGAAACGATAATAAAACAAAGCGGCCTTTTAATTATATTTTTTATTGTTCTTGTAATCGCTCGTTAAATGGATAATTAACCTACTAAGTAATCGTTTCAATTATCACAAAAAATGCAATTAAATTTCACTGTCGATAAATTATCCCCTGCGGTTTTATTATTCAGTGGTATAATAATGCGTGAGATCTGATTTAGGGGATTTACCTACTACAGTCCATTAAATATAGCTTGATACCTGTGACGTTTGTCATAATGACATTTAATGTATGTAATGACAGCTACAATAACTGTCATTACATACTTACATTAAATGTCATTATGACAAACGTCACAGTTATCAAGCTATAGGGGAAAGGGGCCCAAAGCGGTTATGGTGCCCAAAGCGGATTTGTCTTTTTAAATGAACGCGCCAATAGTTAGGTGTATAAAAAGCGCGCGGGTACGATGCGCTCCCCCCGCTCCCCTTGGGGCATTCGTCCGACTCAGCAAGAACGTTTACACGAGTAGGTGCAGTAAAAAATCAAAATTGGGTGCATTTCGAAAAAAAACCGCGGTAAGTGTAGAGCGTTTTTTTTAATTTACAGTTAAAATAAGCCCTGATCAATAAATTGATCTTGACTTTTGTGTATTTGACTATGATATGAAAGTGCCGACTTGTATGTACTCGTCTGATTTTGAAGTTATTTTTGATTGTGAAAATGAGTAGTCTAAAAAGGCAAAGCGGTTCGGGCAAAGAGGTTACCTAACCGCTTTGCCCACGACTAGGGTGAAATGAGATCTGTTATATCAATTGTATGTATCCTTTTAGATGGTGAATAAATACTAACGAAAAACTGCTCAAGCTGCGTGGGACGAAAAGTCCATGGCCAGTGCTTTAAAGGAAGGCCATATTTTCATCATCATTATTAATTTTGAAGATTTCTTTTATTTTGCTGAAAGGAGAGATTGAATTTGCTCTTTTTAGGGTTCCGTACCCGAAGGGTAAAAAACGGAGCCCTATTAATGTCACTCGCCTGTCTGTCTGTCTGTCTGTCTGTCTGTCCGTCTGTCCGCCGGTCACAGGTCTCTAGCTCGCAGACGAAATGAGTTACAAACCTGAAATTTTGGTATTTAGTGTAAAACGTTAACCCAAAATCAAATATTGTATTAGAAATTGAATTAAATTATTTTTCAGGGGGGCTCCCATACATGAAAAAGGAGCCGGAAAAAAAAATTTTTTCTTTACCCTAGCTTGTGGGGTATCATTGTTTAGAGCTCATTAAGTAGAGTACAAATATATATTTTTTTAATTTTTATCTCAAAAAATAAGGGAATGGGAGGCCATCAAAGTTGTCAGTTTTAGACCATTTTTGTGACGGGGGCTATCTCAAAAACTAAACTAGTTGGGAATATGATATTTCAGTATATTATGTACTATATGCTCTATTTAAACAACAAATACTGAAAACAACGATTTATTAAATAGTTTATAAGCTGTGACCAAAATAAACGAACATTTTTTTGGGTTTTTCTTTCACGGTTTGTTGCGATGTCTAGCTCGGAAATTAAATATTTCTTAGACCCAAAATATTATATTGTTCATAATTATGTACGGAACCCTGAAAGAGCGAGGCCCGACTCGCACTTGGCTGATTTTTTTTAAATTAAAATATTTAAATTGTGCGTTTTTTATTAAAACAATAAAGATTATATGACTTATTTTGCATTTCTTTGGTATGTCCGCTTTGCCCGGTACCAAAAACCGCTTTAGGCCCCCCCTGAGGGCAAAGTGGTTTTTCTTTAAGTTTTATAAATTTCCTTGTAACTTTATTATTTATCAACCGATCTTTATCTGTTTTAACGACTTTATGCGCCATGAGACACACTATTCGTTTGTGTAAAAGTTAATATTAACATCGATTAACAAACTACTGATTTTCAAACTCAATCTTAACGTATCCGCTTTGGGCCCCTTTCCCCTATTTACTTAATGGACTATAAGTACAATATTTTTTTACACAGGGAAGTGTTGCGCGGCGCCTTAACTAGTTCTAATTTAGTTTTCAACTTTTTTTATCATGATGTGTAACTAATATTCCCCTTTTCTCTCCAATTAATAGAAAACTTGTTTGGATTGGGCACGACAATAGTGTAACGGCTACCCGTTACAAACTCCACAGTTTGAACCGTCGACCTTACGGGTTATGATCCGCGCTCGACGACCATTGCGCTACTGAGGCTCTAAAGTTTAAACATACATAATTGTACATAATCGTAACTATTGAAAATTTATGCAATTTTAGTAATCCGTTACTTGGAAACTGTACAGAAGAACAATTATTTTCATATTATATCAATGCTTTTTGGGAATTTAAATTGCTTTGAAATATTTTGGTTAGTTCCCACTAGTTCAACTGAGTAGTTCAACCGTTGAACTAGTGAGACTTTTTTGTCCCATTAGTTCAACTGCATCTAGTTTTTAAAAAAGTTGAACTAATGGGACAATATAGTTGAACTCAGGTAGTGCGGGGAATTCAAGGAAATTGATTAAATTAAGTGAAATTAAATTATTTGTGTGTAAAGCATATTTATTTATAGCAAGATAACGTTTGTCCACCAACACTACACCAACAAAAAAAAACAATTATCACAAAAATTTGATATTTCAGTATACATATTTTATTAATAAACTAGCTTCTGCCCGCAGCTTCGCCCGCGTGAATTTCGGTTTTTCACAAATTCCGAGGGAATCGTGGATTTCCAGTTCCCGTTCCTGCTCCCACTCTCTTTTCCAACCTTTATACCTATTTTCAAGGAAGTATGCTATAGTAATCTACCTATAGCTGCAGCTATAGATTTCGGTTTTTTTATAATCCCGTGGGAACTGTGGATTTTCCCAGGAGTAGTAAGTAAGTAAGTAGCCTATGTGTTAAGTCAGGGCATAATCTCCATTCAAAATTTCAGCCAAATCGGTTCAGTAGTTGCAGTGTTAAAGATTAACAAACATACACATACACACACAAACTTTCGCCTTTATAATATTAGTGTGATTATTAATCATTCCACTACTTTTAAGTCACTACTGCAACATTTGTAGCAAAATTGGTAGCCTCACCCTAATACTGACTTGTAATCGAACAAAAAAAAAAGATTCCAATAGTTAGCTTAATTAAAAATACATATTATAGTTTTTTATAAATATAATAAATCTTTGCCACGTCTATACATTGTATTTGAACTTAACGAGCTACGATCATAATATATTTTACCTGCTTGGTCTGGTCAAAACTAAATTTGAAATAGATAAGACTTATTGCCATTTACATTTCATGGGTTTTAAACGCTATTATTATTATAAATTAATTAATTTCAATTTTGACTTAATTTAATCTGATGAATTCCCCGCACTACGCAGTACTTGAGTTCAACTATATTGTCCCATTAGTTCAACTTTAAAAAAAACTAGATGCAGTTGAACTAATGGGACAAAAAGTCTCACTAGTTCAACGGTTGAACTACTCAGTTGAACTAGTGGGAACTAACCAATATTGGTTTTTATCATTATCGTGTTTCAGAAATTGTCTACGCGTCACTCGTCAGGTGACTTAGCCCTCATACGCATAGCCCTCATACGCATAAGCCCTCATACGCATTAGCGGTCAACCGCGTACGCGGCTGGCCGCTTTTATATTTTTATATGCAACCGCTCATTTTTTACGCACTAAACCGCGACGAAATTCTATGAAGAGTTTTTAATTATTAAAAAAATTCTAAGAGGCTAGCCGCGCGGTAAGCCGCGCACGCGGTTGACCGCTTTAGCCCAGTGTCTTAGGCACCATGCCCATAAACGATCGTCAACAATTGGTCGGTGTATATTTTTTGAAAATATTGTTACTAACTACCTAAGGTAAAGTCCCCTTATTCCGTGGTATTTTCATAAAAACTCGAAAGAACGTCAAAAATTAAGCATTTACTACACCTTTCTGAAGAACTGGCTATTTTTATCAGAAGCGTTATTTATTTAACTCTTGAAATATCCTAAAAGGACAACAATTACAACTTGATTTAAATGTAAAATTAAATTAAATATGAAGAAAGTCCGAATGCTCCAATTCCGAGGTAAAAATCCTAATTCCGAGGCAAATGGCTCCTAATTCCGAGGGTACAGAATACAAAGGGAAACGAGTAGAATGAATTCTACATGGTGTTCAAAAATGAACTGTATTTATTAATAGATTTCAAAATCAATTCGATACGTATGTAATTGTTTAATTATGTTTGTGTGTAAAATATTAATATATGTATATTATTATACAGGATGCTCACAATATTTCAGTATGGTTTCAGTTACACCAAGTATCATTCGCGTTCAGTCACGCAAACATTCATATTCTAAAACGTTTATCTTATTATTGCTCGTGCTGATTCATTCACTGACTCACTCATTGATCACCTCTCCTGTAAAATTTTGTATGAAAATTATTTTTTTCACAAATGGTTTCGTATAGAGGATAAAAATTCATTCAGAACAAAAATATGGAGAGAGCTGATGATTGAGGATTTCAGAGACGAGCGATGGGCACGCTTAAGGTATTGAAGATAGGTGGCGGGTGCTCGAGCAAATATCAGTCGAAACGTCATCCAATTGGCAGTGAGCTGAAAAAAAATTCAAAATGACGAAAATAAGATGGCCGCCATACAAATTTCGTCGGTCTCCATCTCGGAAGGTATAAAAGATAAAAGAGTAATTTCTTGGCAAAAGATGATCAGGATCCAATGGTTTATTGGATAAATAGAAAAAAAATCAAAATGGCGGAATTTATTTTTCCATAGAAAATGTATGGCGAATATTGAGAGAGAGAAGTTGTGAACAATGCAGGCCTTTGATGCGGTTCTTTGGAGAACTCTCAAAGAAAAATATGGGAAGACATGATGATTGAGGGTTTGGAAGACGGTTGAGCAGCCCGGGCAGGATATTGTAGATAGGTGGGAGGTGCTCAAACAAAAATTACTCAAAACCTCATCCCATTGGCACTGAGCTGAAGAAAAACCCAAAATGGTGGATACAAGATGGCGGCCATACAAATTTCGTCGGTGATTATCTCACTAAGTATAAAAGATGGAAGAGTGGTTTTTTTAGCAAAAGATGATCAAAACTTAATAGGAGTCAAATAGTGGCCTTGAAGTCGCGTGGCCTTTACTTCCTTTGACAGTACCGCGAGCCTCAATAAATTCAAGGCGGTGCGTACGAATGTAAGTTAACGACCTGTATGGTTAGTTCGAGCTTGCACACTTCGAAAACGGTACTAGATTTGAATATCGAAAAACTATAATATCAGAGCAAAATTAACCCTAATGCTCTTACAGTCAAATAAGATTTTAAAGTCATAATGTAGTAGGGTACTTCGAATATTTATTTTAAAAATTTCTGCTTGGGGCGTAGACGAATGGCTGAATATATTGGCGGACTCAAACCTTAAAACCAGCCAGTTTAGTTGCATTTCACTCTCAAGTCATGTTAGTCAATGTGTTTCGATACTCGAATTTCTATCATCGTTTCCCCAATGTACAAAGTCGGCATAAGGCCTCTGTATTCACTAGGTTAGCAATCAGCTGTTCGACAAAAATCTTAGATTTGATAACATGACAGGTTTAGGTATGACGGTGCGACTCTTGTTCCATGGAAGCAAAGGTAGACACCGACGAAATTTGTATGGCGGTCATCTTTTTTTCGCCATTTTGAATTTTTTTCAGCTCACTGCCAATTGGATGACGTTTTGAATGACATTTGCTCAAGCACCCCCCTCCTATCTTCAATACCTTAAGCGTGCTCTTCACCCGTCTCCGAAATCCTCAATCATCAGCTCTCTCCATATTTTCCATTGTTCCGAATGAATTTTTGTCTTCTATACGGAATCATTAGTGAAAAAAATTTTTTTATACAAAATTTTACAGGAGGGGTGATCAATGAGTGAGTCAGTGAATGAATCAGCACGAGCAATAATAAGATAAACGTTTTAGAATATGAATGATTGCGTGACTGAACGCGAATGATACTTGGTGTAACTGAAACCATACTTAAATATTGTGAGCATCCTGTATTTTATTTCTATACATACCACATAATTAGAGGCTCATAGAACCTTATTCCGAGGTAATACCACGGAATTGAGTTTTGTAACAAAAATCACGTTTCCTAATTCCGAGTGTTAAAAAAGAAAAGATTTTTCCATAATAAACAAATAATTTAAAGCTTAATTAGATTATCTTCGTAAATATGTACAAAACTCTCACAAAATTGCATTGAAATATGTATAAATTTAATTTTCTTTTAAATTAATTTTCTTTAGCTTTCCCATACAATCTATCAATAAATTACCTAAATAGGTAAACTTTGACACGGTATAGTTAGTGATTGAGACGCCAAAGTGTACCTCGTAATTAGGACTCTGTAACCTTATTGCCTATTTAAATATTCAAAACCGAAACAAGAAGTATTTAACATAAAACGACTCTAAAAATTGAAAAAGTTATAAAGTCTATGAAATCGCAATTCCGCGGTATACCACGGCGTTAGGAACCGGCTAAAATATTTGGCACCTAACGCCGAGGTATTTTCAAAACCTATTTTCACCTTAATTTCTTTACAAATATTCACAAAAGTTGATTGTTTTCGATTGAAAATATAGTCCTTCAAATATTCAAATCTAAATAAAAACAAATAGAGCTCAAAATTAACGGATAAACACTATTTAAAAAAATGTAGGTATTTCGTGCACGAGGTCCAAAATGTATGAAACATGCGTTCGGGCCGGCTGCTAGTGTAAAACTTGCCGGTTATTTTAAAACATATACATATAAAACCAACAATTTCGTCATTTATCTATGGAATGATAAACTATCAATTGATTAAGATATGTTGCAGTAAAAAATAGCTTGGTGATCGGTAGAAAACGCTGTTTTTCTATATACCTCGGAATTGGGTGCCAATTTTAGAATACCACGGAATAAGGAGACTTTACCTTAGTTACTTCTACATGTTTGAGTAGGTTTTTCATTTTACAATGAAAAAATACATTGGAAGTATTGGAAAATTTATTCGACAAGAAGTTGTTCCAAATTTTTTTTAGTCCGGTGGGCGTGCGTGGAGAGTGTGAATTAGTATGGTTAGTCCGCGCTTGACTTCAGAGTGAAATGGACCTAAACTGGCTTATTTTAAGGTTTGAGTTCGCCAATACATGCAGCATTCGTCTACGGCCAAGCGGAAATGTTGTACAATATATTTGAAGTACTGAATACTTTTAAATAAGAGTGGTTTCGAGGTGCGCAAGCATACAGGGTTCATAATAATACAGATGGCCACAGGGCCACTGTCTTATCGGCGTGTTGGGGGCGTTGATGTATCGGCGATCTTTGGAATTGGTTCCTTATCCAGCTCCTTTATGAAGTTCACGGTGTCCTTTATGAAACAGACAGAGTTTTATATTCGCACACGTTGAATGAGCAAAAAAAAAACTAATTTTAAAACAATAAGTTGTGTCACTTTCTTACTTTTTTCTTATGTCAAGTGACAAAGACAAAAGTTGTAGATAGCTAACCGATACTTATCAGAAGGTAGTGAAACAGGTCCTTAGTTAAGTAACTACGTAATAAACTTATGACATTCAAAAGGTGTACCTAAGTACCAACTTTGAATATTTTTTTTAACTTTCTGCAAGTTCTGATATTGAATTCTGCAAGAAATTGCGGACATTTACCTACTTGCCAGTGGGCACACAGTCAATTTCACGTGGCTCGCTATCTTCTGCTGCTTAAATACCTGATAATCCTCAGCCGGCTCTTGAGCTAGCCGATCTTATACCGCTTGTCTGTGCGCATGACGTCGCAAATCAGGACGAAGGCCTTTTGCACCAGGATAACACTCTAAATTACCTTTACCTATGTCTACGTCTATGCAAATTTTACAAAGTCACTTTCTGCAAATTTTATCAAGAATGATAGTTATCGCGGAAATTACTTGCCAATGGATACTACACTACCTTTATATCCACGTCGTAACGCACCATCCGTTCATAGTAGTTGAGCAACGCCCTCAGGTTGCGGTTGTAGTGGTCCTCGTGCGCGGCCGCGTGGCTCGCTATCTTCTGCTGCTCGTACCTGATGATCCTCAGCCGGCTCATGAGGTAGCCGATCTTATACCGCTTGTCTGTCCGCACATCGTCGCGCCTCAGGACGAAGGCCTTTTGCACCAGGATGACACTCTAAATTACCTTTATGTCTATGCAAATTTTACAAAGTCACTTTCTGCAAATTTTATCAAGAATGATATCGCGGAAATTACTTGCCAATGGATACTACACTACCTTTATATCCACGTCGTAACGCACCATCCGTTCATAGTAGTTGAGCAACGCCCTCAGGTTGCGGTTGTAGTGGTCCTCGTGCGCGGCCGCGTGGCTCGCTATCTTCTGCTGCTCGTACCTGATGATCCTCAGCCGGCTCATGAGGTAGCCGATCTTATACCGCTTGTCTGTCCGCACATCGTCGCGCCTCAGGACGAAGGCCTTTTGCACCAGGATGACACTCTAAATTACCTTTATGTCTATGCAAATTTTACAAAGTCACTTTCTGCAAATTTTATCAAGAATGATATCGCGGAAATTACTTGCCAATGGATACTACACTACCTTTATATCCACGTCGTAACGCACCATCCGTTCATAGTAGTTGAGCAACGCCCTCAGGTTGCGGTTGTAGTGGTCCTCGTGCGCGGCCGCGTGGCTCGCTATCTTCTGCTGCTCGTACCTGATGATCCTCAGCCGGCTCATGAGGTAGCCGATCTTATACCGCTTGTCTGTCCGCACATCGTCGCGCCTCAGGACGAAGGCCTTTTGCACCAGGATGACACTCTAAATTACCTTTATGTCTATGCAAATTTTACAAAGTCACTTTCTGCAAATTTTATCAAGAATGATATCGCGGAAATTACTTGCCAATGGATACTACACTACCTTTATATCCACGTCGTAACGCACCATCCGTTCATAGTAGTTGAGCAACGCCCTCAGGTTGCGGTTGTAGTGGTCCTCGTGCGCGGCCGCGTGGCTCGCTATCTTCTGCTGCTCGTACCTGATGATCCTCAGCCGGCTCATGAGGTAGCCGATCTTATACCGCTTGTCTGTCCGCACATCGTCGCGCCTCAGGACGAAGGCCTTTTGCACCAGGATAACACTCTAAATTACCTTTACCTATGTCTACGTCTATGCAAATTTTACAAAGTCACTTTCTGCAAATTTTATCAAGAATGATAGTTATCGCGGAAATTACTTGCCAATGGATACTACACTACCTTTATATCCACGTCGTAACGCACCATACGTTCATAGTAGTTGAGCAACGCCCTCAGGTTGCGGTTGTAGTGGTCCTCGTGCGCGGCCGCGTGGCTCGCTATCTTCTGCTGCTCGTACCTGATGATCCTCAGCCGACTCATGAGGTAGCCGATCTTATACCGTTTGTCTGTCCGCACATCGTCGCGCCTCAGGACGAAGGCCTTTTGCACCAAGATTCTGTAAAAAAAGCCGTCAAGCATCTTGGGACACCGCCGTGTTCAGTGGCGTGTACAATCTCTTAGACAGGGAATGCAATAGGTATGAAGAAATTTCTTTATCTTCTCTTTGTCTGAGAACCTAACCCTGGCACCACACACAGCATAAACATTTGAACACTTGTGTGGCCGGGGTCTTTGGTGTTTTGTATTGACGTACCTCACAGGGTTATTTCCTTAAAAGTGACCAGTGAAGACCATCTTAGCCCGTCAACCCGCATTGGAGCAGCAAGGTCTAAGCTCTAATCCCTCTCTTCTATGAGAAAGGAGGTCTGTGCCCAGCAGTGGAACGTTAAAAGTGTGTACTGGTGCGTAGGTGGGTGTCCATCTTACCTCGTGTGTACAATCCACTGTAAGTGCATGTTGGACATTTTCTCCTTCTTCGTATATTCTAATTCAAGATTGGACATGTCGTCCAACTGACCAGCCTCGACGTCCTCATGGTCCGCCCAACCTCGCCAATTCCCCATGTATCGCCTTGTTTCGTTCTGTAGGATTCTGGTGATGTCATTGAACTCTGCTACATCGGGTGTCATGACTTTAGGTCGCAAATAATCGAATTCCTTCAACTTGAAGATCGCTTCCTTTCTCTCAGCCAACTCCTGTTCATCTATATTTAGAATATATTATGAGTTTTTAAAAGAAAAATATTTTACATAAGTAATGTAGATAAATGTGTAAAAAAACTCATTTAATTTAATCAGTTATTACAAAACAAAAAAAAAACTGCTACTTTTTACATTAGGTAAGTAGGTAGTATATCTACTCATAGTGCGTTGCAAAAATTAGTCGTAATTATCATCAGATAGCTCTGTGAAGCTTTTATTATTTTACGAGCGGATACCCGCGACTTCGTTCGCGTGGATATTGATTTTAATAATCCCGTGCGAATCATTTTGTTTTTCCTATGCTCCTTCGAGCTTAAACCTTGCTAAAAACTGTTAAAAGTTCACTGGCGGATGTTTAGGTACATCAAAATGTAAACATCCGCCAGTGAAAGTCCCATCAAAATCGGTCCAGCCTTTCGGAGATTAGCCAGTAGTCTTTAAAGTATCTACTTTCTAACAAAAAAAGAATGAATGAAATCGGACCACCCGTTACCGAATTACAGCTAAGTACACATTTTGCCTTTCATCCCCTCTCCCAAGGGAACCGTGCTGAATTTCGGGATAAAAAGTATCCTATATGTTACTCCATAGTATTAACTTAAATCATGCCGAGTTTCATTTCAATCCATTCAGTAGTTTTTACGTGATGCGCGCACAAACATACAGACAAACAGATAAACAGACAAACAGATAAACAGACAAACAGACAAACAGACAAAAATTTCAAAAATAGCTTTTTTACGTTCTATTACTTATCCCTAACATCCCCCAGTTATTATTTTGCAAAAATCTTCAATGTACAGATACGGCAATTCTACGATTTTATTATATGTATAGATAGAAGATAGATATAGAAGATTAATCATCACAATGAAATACCTAATATTGATGTAATTTGTAATAGTAGAAATTTCTATTCATGTTTCGGAAATTTTGAACTAAGTAGATAGCGCTGTGTCATTTCAAATAGCGCTATCGAATTGTATGTATGTACCATTGAAATCACATGCAAATTTTTATTTATATACTCACGTTTATTTAAATATTCGCTAGTTTTATATTAGTCTTTAATTAAATAAAAGCTCACTCTGTATATCATCAGTTTCACTCAATTCACTTTCCAGCGGGGGCAGAAACATATCGTCCATTTTGGTCAGATCACCGTAAAAAAGGTGTTCCGTGCCAAGAAAATTATCATAAATGTCCACATTTAATGTCTCGTTCTCGTCCGAAGAAGAACCTTATAACAGATAAATCTTAAAGCATCACGTTAAATAAAGGAAGTTGAAAATATAATTATTAAAGACAGATCATTTTCGAAAATCCAAAATATTTTATCTCTTATCGTTTCAGACTCATCGAAACGAACGAATCGATAATGTATGTACCTAGTAGTAAATTGTTCACGATAAAAAAAATCCACTTACAATTTGTCGTTTCAATCAGTCCGAAAGTAACGGATCGTTAAGACAAATCGTTACGTATAAGGGGCGCTTTATAATATTTTTCTGTGTATTCTAACTTCTAAAATTTTTAGTAGGTCTAAAGGCGGTTTTCACCATCATTTAGGAAATTTCTTCAACGAGGGTCGTATATCTTCACTCTTTACATTGTTAAAACCAACGGTATTAATTAAATACAAGCGGAAACCCGCGACTTCGTTCGCGTAGATATTGGTTTTTAAACATCCCGTGGGAATCATTTTGTCTTTCCTAAGCTCTTTTGGGCTCATACCTTGCTAAAACTGTTAAAAGTTCACTGGCGGATGTTTAGGTAGATCAAAATTTAAACATCCGCCAGTGAAAGTCCCATCAAAATCGATACAGCCTTTTAGAGATTAGCCGGTAATCTTGAAATTATCTACTTTCTAACAAAAATAGTAGTTTATGAAACGGTTGCATAATAGAGGTTATTAAAACACGAGTGTTAGTTTAAAAAACGAGCCGCAGGCGAGTTTTTTAATAGTATTACACGAGTGTTTTAATAACTAATTATGTAGAGTTTCATACACTACTTTATCTAAACTCATATCTTAAAATCCAAACCATAAAATCTTGGTAATATTTGTCGTGAGTTTTCTTTGATTTTGCTGGCAAAAGATTGTTGGTCGGTGGTCAGGTGGAGTTAAATTCTCTTCAGTATCACTGCTAGACATTTTTCCGCACAATAAAAACCATGTCTTGTAAAGTTTTGAGTAACAAATAAAAAATTTAAATATTATAACTAGCGTATGGCGCCAAAATTCAGTTGTTACCATAGAGATTCTTCTTCTTTTTCGGTTTGTCCCTTTCGGGACAGGCCAAGATCGTTGACCATACAGCCTGGGTTACCATAGAGAAATTAATAGTAGTAGAGGAGTCCTAATGTCCTATAGAAATTAGTGGATCGGAAAATAGCTCAAGCTTATCAAAAATTTAATTTTTAATAGTTATTAATTTTTAGTTGTTATTTTTAGTAGTTACTTAATTTTAAGTAAACTTAATTTTTAGTAGTTACTCTTCTGCAATTTAACACAATTCACAATGTTTAACGCGTTTGTACAGTTACACACATCTACTGTAAGGAGGTCGCACGAATTTCCCGCCATGGCTCAAAAATACCAGAACCCAGTTCGCCTGTACTATAATGTAGAAAAAATTATTTTATAACATTACTTTGCAATAATTTCCTAACAAAGTAGTGTTATAATGAATTTTTTTAATTTTTTTTTTAAATATTATAGATGTATGTGAATAAAGTAGTCCAATATATGACACATTTTGATTTCATATTCGGGATTTTAAGATATGAGAGTAGATAAAAGAATGAATGAAATCGGACCACGCGTTATTGAATTACAGCTAAGTACACATTTTGACTTTCATCCTCTCTCCCAAGGAAACCGTGGTGAATTTCGGGGTAAAAAGTATTCTATATATTACTCCGTAGTAAGTATGAACTTAAATCGTAACAAGCTTCATTTTAATCCATTCAGTAGTTTTTGCGTGATGCGCGCACAAACATACAGACAAACAGACAAACAGATAAACAGATAAACAGACAAACAGACAAACAGACAAAAATTTTAAAAAATAGCTTTTTTACGTTCTATTACTTATCCCTAACATCCCCCAGTTATTATTTTGCAAAAATCTTCAATGTAACAGATACGGCAAGTCTACGATTTTATTATATGTATAGATAGATTAACTTACTCTTATCAACGTATAGCATAAAACAAAAACAAAGCATTAAAATCATGATCATATTTTTATATTATGATTTTAAAATTTTTCACAGCAAAAAAAATTCGTAACGAAATTGGTAGATACTAATCACTCAACCTATATAGATTGTAGGTATATGTATGCGTTGTACCAATATACTGACAGTGGTAACATATAAGGGTCTCCACACATTTATCAACGTGGAATCGGCCTGAGTCACATGTCACTACATTTTTCTCATATAAACGACTACGCCGTCCGTCTGTTTTATATTGGAGACGTAAGCAAGTCGACGTGGGCCTAATATCAGCTTCATGCGGATGCTATACCTGTCCATCCCGCTTTATCACCCTTCTTATACTTTAGATATAAAGTTTTTTCAATTCGGTACAAGCCGATTTCACATCGATACATTTTGAAAGACTCTTAGTTGAGTGAATACACCTACGTAATTTTATTAAAGCAGTAAATACTTAATTCAAATACGACCATAATTAACCATAGCGAAATTAACTGTCCATTAAATTAAATAAGCTTTAATCGAATGAATTTCAATTTATTTGTTTTTGCTTTATCACGAAAAACTACTCGGATAAAACTACTACAAAAAAGATCTACGTCTACAGATGAAAATAGATCTTTTGTCGGCACTTTAAATCGCTGTACCCTTGCGCCGTTTATATCCTCCATGCGATTTGTTCGATGTCATACGATACATTTCCTGGACGTTCCGAATGTGCTACGCTTTAAGCCACAGTTTCACAGTTTTGTTCCTTTTTCGATGTATTATTATCACAGAAATGAGAAAAAACGTGAGCGTCGGCATCCTTATATGTACCTATATGTTGACGAGACAAGTTCCCTGCATATGCACGGAAGCGCAATACGTCAATAGGTGCACGAGGCCTAAAGGCACAGTAGGAGCAGGGGTGCATAGCGCAAATTAGGCGTATAGGCACTTGCGTAATCGTGATGTATTCTATTCGAAACAAAAACGTTAACTCCGACATACTTTTAATTCTCAAGTGCTTGTCTAGTAGTACATATCACTACATAGTATAAAACAAGTCGCTTTCTCTGTCCCTATATAGGTATCCCTATGTCCCTATGTCCCTATGTATGCTTAAGTCTTTAAAACTACGCAACGGATTTTGATGCGGTTTTTTTAATAGATAGAGTGATTCAAGAGGAAGGTTTGTAAGTAGAAAAATTGGAGCCGGTAGGTGGCGCTAATAGCGGGCAGGACGACGTCTGCCGGGTCCGCTAGTACACTATAAGTCAATGGTATAGTAAGTATAGACAAAAAAATATTTTAGATTATTTATTAGAAAACTTATTATTTATTAGTCGATGAACTTCCAAGCGTGCTTCCTGTTCGAGATGACTTGGTTGAGCATCCGTTTGCAGTTCTCGTGGTTCGCCATTATCAGGTCGACGAGCAGGTCCACGTCGAACCACAAGTCCAGCAGTCGCTCGTTGGCCTCCAGCATATCTATGATTATGGTTTACTTACATGGCTTACGATATAATAAGTGAAGAAGTTTTGGTAACATACCTTTCTAATAAACTAAAATAAATGAAGAAGAAGAAGATTAGTTAGAAAGGTTACAAATTTTAACAAGTAAGCATAAATTAAAAATTAAAAAAACCCCCGACCTTCGTCATTTTGTGGTGGCGGCCATCTTGGATTAACATAGTGCTATTCTACTAGTCAAGCTTTCATTTGATACCAATTTTGAGGGAGTTGTGAAAAAATATGTAATCCACCATTTTGTGGCAGCGGCCATCTTGAACAACACTCCCGACTAATTTACCTTTCAAACAAAAAAAAAACCGCAATCAAATCGGTTCACAATTTGAGCGTTACAGAACAGACAGACAGACACACACACACAGAGAGAGACACGTCAAACTTATAACACCCTGTCGTTTTTGCGATAGGTGTTAAAAACTACGCGACAAAACCCTTTGATGTGCGCCCGTTTACCGACAGTGCCGCGACGAGCATTCGTCTGCGCCCGAACACACGGCGATGCGACGAACTACCCGGCCACACGTGTCGTGACCACGCGAACATTCGCCGTAGCTCGCTAATGAAGCTGCAGCATATGTACACATAGTACGATCTCGAAGAAGAAAGAAATGTTATTTATCTTTCTTCTTCTTTCTTACATAAGATCTCAAACAAGTCGCTGGGAGCCACATAACCACTGAGCTCAATGAGCTGATTGTTATGTAAACGCGCTTTTGCGTTGCTTGCATGAATGTTGGGAGGTTTCCCAATACACGTTCAACCTACCAATAAGCGGAGTATACCATTAGCACTGCTGTGTTATGACAGACTACATGCCGCGCCGCTGGGTTTTTAGTGGGTATAGATCGACCAGAATCTCATGAAAAATATGGAAATGAAATTCCAAGGTTAGCAACACTACAGCTGCCCTAGCGATAAACAAAGTAACTGACATTTTTTGTGAAATTGACTTTTGCATTAACAAAAGTTTTATGTCGAGTAGTTTTTTACCACAGTTTAATATTTCAAATAACTTGAACCGTTTACTGAAATTTAAATTGCCCAAACAAAGTAACTGAACTCACTAACCCGGAATATAAATGCAAAAACCAAGTAAACAACAAGCACAACACAAA
The DNA here is from genome assembly GCA_920104075.1 of Melanargia galathea. Lineage (NCBI taxonomy): Eukaryota > Metazoa > Arthropoda > Insecta > Lepidoptera > Nymphalidae > Melanargia > Melanargia galathea. The sequence continues at coordinate 2,195,886 of OV049872.1, read as the reverse complement.
AACAAAGTGATTGGATGTTGATTACTTTGTTTTTGTATTTAAAATGCAGTTGCTTGATTTTTCGTTTCATGAAATGATCCCAAGTAGTGTGTTCTGAATGTGATTACTTTGTTTATCACTAGGGCAGCCGAGTTAACCTAGTGTTGCTTACTACAAAATTTAATTTCCCTATTTTTCATGAGATTCTGGTCGATCTTTAGTCTCGAACGACTAGCGGCGAGTCCCACACTCCCCTCCTTTCCGGAGGGAGTGCGTAAATGCATTTTCCCGGCAGCCAAAAAAAAATCTACCAATAAGAGGATAAGAAGAGACCGCTTCCTGCCGCGCGTTGGAGCACGCCTTGAAGGACTTGTAGGTGAACCCGACGAAGATCTTGCACGTGATGTCCGTCTTGCTCATCAGAAACCCCATCTTGTACAGCGACTGACTGCGGTACTTCTCCCTCATCATTTGCATTAGGACCATTTTGTTTCTCGTCTGTAATCCATACTTCCATAATATACTACTTAAGTAATCTTTTATAAGAGGAAAAGGTCTACTCTGATCTAATAACGGACAGCTCAAACCACTGGACGGATCGGGCTGTTTGGCATGCAGATAGCTATTATGTAGCATACGAATTTTTGAAAATTCAACTCCTAAGATGGTTAAATAGGGGTTGAAAGTTTGTATGTTTATATAAATCCACGCGGAGGTCGCGGGCATCAACTAGTACCTATTGTAAATGCAAAAGAAACTCTATCTGTCTGTCTGTTACGCCTAAACCACTGCATCAATTTTGACAAATTCTGACACAGAGATAAACAGCTAGACCGTGGAGAAGAACATAGGCTACTTTTAATCCTGGAAAATCATAAAGTTCCCAAGGGATTTTCAAAAAAAACTTAATCATACGGATGAAGTCGCGGGCATCAGCTAGTCATATTATATTTTTTACTTCATCATCTCAACTTAATGCATTATGATAATGGATAGACACAGATCTTGCGCTACTTGTAACCATCGAAATGTTAAACGGGCCCTCAAAGTCTCATGTCTACGGTAAAATACGTACGACATGGTACCTGATAGGAGGTTTCCACTGGCGGCCATCTTTGTTCCTCACCATCTTAGGATCGCCGTTCCTGTCAGGTTTAACAGCTCGTCACATAATATGTCTACGGTAAAATACGTTAAATATGGTACCTGATATATAGCTTGCTTCATTAACTCCAACAATCTGCGTTTGATGCTGAACCGATCGTATTTGTTACTGGTAATGTCGCCGGGAGGTTTCCACCGGCGGCCATCTTTGTTCAGCACCATCTTAGGGTCGCCGTCTCGTACTGTCAGGTTTAACAGCTCGTCAGTCTCATCTATCCGACTGTACACAGTTAGAAATTCCTCTTTCAAGGTTCTATTCACACCTATAAATGATTAGATTTAAAACAAGTCATACAAGTGATAGGTACTTACTTAATCTAAAAGATTGAAAGTAAAACCGACTTCTCCACACATGACAGTCCATATCTTAGAAACTACCAAACCGATTTTGATGAAATTTGCACTGTTCCTTAAGTTGAAGTAAATGTAAGCCAATAAAAAATAAATGGTCACAATCCGATTAATAGATTAGGAGAAATCCGTGGACAAACATACATACGTAAATCAATGAAATTTTGTATATACCTATTTTGTTAGGAAGCCTTTATAGATTAACATACTTAATACGTGAATATTTTACAGTTCCAAAAATATTACATACATACTGTCGAATTGATAACCTTTTGAAGTCGGTTAAAAAGGATATGAATAGGACAACAAACATACTCGCATAATTACGTAACTTGAAACTGATAAGATTTTCAGCAAAGTCTGTCAGGCCATCTTCTGTGCAGACTCAAAAAACTAAATAAAATACATATTTAACCTTTAAGTACCGACGTGTGGTCTGACAGACACCTCGAGAAGTCGAAAAGTCTGATTACCTATGTTAGCGAAAAAGTATCCTCCTGTGCTTCTCTCTACCCCTCGGGAAGTCACCCAGCAGCATTCCTGCAGCGTCGGCGCATACAATTTCGGTAAGTTTTGATTTTTATAAGATCACGAGTGGTCTGTTAGACCACTCGTCTGTACTTATGTAACTTTTTTTGGATGCGACTTTTTTCAGATTATATTGTTTTCTCTTTTATTTTCAGTCAGATATGACAATGGATCAGCCAGGTTCTTCAGGCATGAAACGGGCAGCCATAAATAAAAATAAAAGTGTTCCTGTAGGTAAGAAAAGATATCAAACACTGCTTCAATATAAATACCACCAAGAACGTTTAGTGGAATGGCTAAGTGAGAGCTCAGAGTCCGAATCTGAGGATATCTATCCAAATTTTACTACTGGAGAGTGACCATAATTCAGCACCTGAACAGACTGTGATACTTGTATGAAACACGTGTGCCTACAATGCAGCAAGCCTATGCAAAGACTGTTTGTAAACTTTGATAGTTCCTGCAATTTGATACCTTGTGATTTTTGAGAAAACGGTTGCTTCTTAAAGTTTTTTATTTTTTATTGTTTATCTAGCTATTAATCTTTAAGAAAAAATTGTTTTTAAGAAAAAATAATAGTATTACTGATACATATGAATTATTAAGTTAAAAGTTAATTTTTTCAAACGAAGAATTTATGATTGCTATACTAATGCTTATAATTAGTAATAAATGTGAAAACTTTTACATTTTGTTTTACTTATACAATAAGTAGATATTTCACAATACATAGAAACATTTTTTTTAAAAGAATAATAAGAAACATAAAAGTTTTCGATTGGAAAACTATGGTGGTCTAGCAGACCTCACGTCGGTACTTATGTAACTAAAATAGTATGTCGGTACTTAAAGGTTAAGTAGTTTTTTTTAAATTCTGAATCCCACTGGGACGTAAAGAGAGGTTGTGACAGACCACTTTAAAAAAAAGAAGATTCTGTATTCGACCCGTATATACCTAATATGTATGTATTTTCGCGATTATTTAAAAAACCAATGAACCAATTTTGATGTTTTTTTTTCACTATTGTAATCATACAATCGTACATACTTTCAGGAAGGTTTTATTATATAACACACCTACCATTCTTATGTACGAAGTTACACGCATATGTACTGCATAAGTACCTATGTCATAAATATTTTTTTGATCGATTTCTCTGAGATTGCTCAAACTGCTAAACTGACTCAAACTGCCAAACTTCTAAACGAACCATTCTGTTTATTGCTATCCTCTATATCGCTCCAGACTCTGCTCGGTTTGAATTTTTGTATGTAATCCTTGAACGTCCAATTCGACCGCGGTTCGAAACTCATTTTCATGTTCGGGTTGAATTCATTCGCCTTCACCAGATTGACTTCTAAAATTGCACTGATAAAATCTGAAAATAAAATGAAAATTTTCGTTCGTTCGTTCGTTTCAACCAATGGACGTCCACTGCTGGACATAGGTCTCTTGCAAGGATCGCCACAGCACACGATCTTGTGCCGCCTGACTCCAGCGGCTGCCAGCGACTCGCTTGAGATCGTCTGTCCAACGAGTGGGGGGTCTACCTGCGCTTCGTTTACTGGTGCGAGGTCGCCATTCAAGCACCTTGGGACCCCAACGTCCATCGGTTCTTCGAGCAATGTGCCCCGCCCATTGCCACTTCAGCTTTGCGACTCGATGAGCTATGTCGGTAACACAATCGCTAAACTAAATCATCAATCATCATCATCAACCCATTGCCGGTCCACTACTGAGCACGGGCCTCCTCTCAGAATGAGAAGGGTTTAGGCCGCAGTCCGCCACGCCGCGCTGGCCCAGTGCGGATTGGCAGACTTCATACACCCTTGAGAACATTATATATAGAGAACTTTCACGTGTGCAGGTTTCCTCACGATCTGTGTGCTTAGTCTAAAGCGGAGCACTCGAAAACGAACTCGAAAACTATTGATCGATTTCAGAGTAAAATAGACCTAAAATGTCTTGTATTAAGGTTTGAGTTCGCCAATACATTCAGCATTCGAACAATGCTGAATGTATTGGCGAACTCAAACCTTAATACAAGACATTTTAGGTCTATTTTACTCTGAAATCGATCAATAGTTTTCGAGTTCGTTTTCGAGTGCTCCGCTTTAGACTAAGCACACTGTTCCTTCACCGTTAAAGCAAGTGGTATTTAATTGCTTAAAATTAAAACGCACATGACTCCGAAAAGTTAGAGGTGCGTGCTCGGGATTGAACTTCCGGCCTCCGGCCTCCCTACAAGAAGGCCGACGTCCTAGCCACTAGGTCATCACCACTTCAAAAGTATAAATTAAAAATTTCAAAAACCCCGGACATTCGCCATTTTGTGGTGGCGGCCATCTTGGATTTACATAGTGCTATTCTACTAGTCAAGCCCTTTCATTTGATACCCATATTGAGGGCGTTGTGAAAAAATATGTAATCCGCCATTTTATAGGGGCGGCCATCTTGGATCAATTTTCATCAAACATAGCCAAGAACACTCGCGACTAATTCACCTTTCAAACAAAAAAAAACCGCATTCAAATCGGTTCACCCGTTTGAGCGCTACAGGGCAACAGACACACACACACACACACAGACACGATAAACTCATAACACCCCGTCGTTTTTGCGTCGGGGATTAAAAACCAATAATAATATTATGATACAGTAGTAACTCACAGCACATTCGAGCGAGCATTTCCCCAACGGTACTCCGAGTTTAATGGCGAATCGTAAATTCAACAGTTTCACCAATTACGGCCCATTAACAACCTAGTTATATAACAGTAAATGTTCAATGAAATCTTGCGTTTATGTGCCGATAGCTGGTATATTCTGCCAAAGGTAAATACACTCAGATACACTGAAACAGAAAAATTAGTATTAAATAAAGGTGTTGACTAAAAATAAATTAACTACTTAACTAGGTAGTTATATTATGTCCATTTTTCATTGAAAAAGTATAATTTTATACGCTGTTATCATAGTTGCAATCCAAAGATTTTGAACACATTTCCTATTAGTTGTACTTATAAACGTTAAAATCTTTCATGATATTTTCGATTTTGTCGACGAATTTTCGTCGATACTGAAAATTATAAAATTGTATACCACGATTGTATGTACAGTACCTATGTGGAGAGATATGGCCACCCCATTATTACACCAAGACTGTCTCGTTGGAGTCCGAGGTTCAAGCCTCGGGTCGGATCAAAATAAGACGTAGTTATTGGGTTTTCTGTCAAGAAATTCTCAGTAGCAGCCCGGAGTTAGTAAGCTACTATGTATAATAAGTACTTACTCTACCTGCCTGATCTCTCCTCTTAGATTATGAGAGTGGTGGAATAGAGGATGCATATTTGTGCATTATAATATCCCCTGGGTAATTGGCTAGTTCCCGTTGAGATTGAGGCCATGTCCAAAATTCGATCGGGAGGGCATTATTATTAACACAAACGAACTTTCCTCTTATGCTACACAAATGACGAGTTGTGACAATAGAGAATCGAACGCCGCACCTTTGCGAGATGGCTGGTGATAACTTGTACCACTGTACCAAAGAGGTCAGTAATAAACGCCAAGGGTCATTAGTCTCAATTTATTTCACGTTAAAGGTAATATCAAAATAATTCGAAACGCGCATAACTCTTCGGGGCCTCATATTTTATTTGAGTGGAAAGAAAGCCTATTCAAATACGGTTTCAGTCGCCAATATGGCCATCTCTTTCCATCAACTGCAGCGTTCATTTCCCCTCCCTCTCGCACGCCCGGTCATACGTGTCAAAGATTATTTTCATGAAACTTTTTTCAGGTTTAGAGGAAAAAAACTTTTTCCTGGACGATAAGGCCTTTAGTACATCTCCGTCGAGAAACCATAGTCTGGGGACTCAGCAGTTGGTCTAATCGTCGTTTCTTGAATCTATTATGATTATGTAGTTCTGGGACTGGAATTTTGCTACCGCCATTCAGGATCATGTGACGTAGGGCAATAACTTTCATATTATGTGGTTCATAAGGGGCTATCTAGTGACTGATGTGGAGATAGTCACATATACCTATAATAATGATGATTTTCTCGACAGAACACTATTATATTTATGTGCATAAAACATGTTAAAGCAAATAATTTATTGCTATGTATAAGGCCCAATTTATACCGCCGCGGAATGGAATGGAAGCGACTTTTTGCAACGAAATTGTACATAGCATAATAAACTTTATGTCAATTATATAACATACAAATTAAATAGGAGCCAAAAAAAAAAAAAGGTCGCGCGTCTTCCGCGGAATCCTCGCGCATTCTCGAGAATTCCCGTAGCTACTAGTTTGTATGTTATACAATTGACATAAAGTTCACAATGCTTTGTACAAAAAATTCGCTTCCATTCCATTCCGCGGCGGTATAAAGTGGGCCTTATGGTTTGAGCTTTAGGATTTTAAAAAGCCTAATGAGTTATATGATTACACACATGTATAATTCTGTATACTTACTTACCTCGCAGCTTTACTTACCTGTACAGTTACCCAAAAAAAAACCTGCGCAGGTGAAATGCAGTGCACAACTGCAATCTAGGTACACATTTGGTTTTAAGGTAAAAGCTCAGAGTAAAGCTAAAAGCTCGCCGAATGTCTGCTCTGTAACATTCTTACTCTGTTCCCGTAGTATCGAAATAGGGGTTTCCTGCCCCTCGGATCCAGTGTAATGAGGTGCGTTCCGCCGGTTGTACGCGCCCTTTTCTCACCCGCGACAAATAAACACGAGAAAAAAATGTAGTCGAATTTCACACGCGACAAGAGCACGCGATGGTTCGAAATCCGAATTTATGAATTGCATTTTTTTTGTCGCCCTAGGTACTTTTGCATGTTGAGTTCGGAAATTGGGTTCTTTTTAGTGCCGTGACCTGTGTGTAACGTTGAGCGTGTTTTGTGTTTGGAACTGAAATTGTAATTACCTACAGGTGAGTCGACGAGGTCGTTTTCTGATTAGATTCAGAGAGTTTTAGGGTTTTAATCGTGTAATTGCTGACAATAGATTTTTTAATTAAAGCGTGTCTACGTATTTTATTTATTTACAATCTTTAGTCGTTTGATTAATAAATTATTTACATTAGGTAATAAAAAATTGTCCGCCTTTATACAACACCACTTTCCTTAGTTTTAAGTCTATTGAAATTGTACTTAAGTGCAAATTAATTTTTTTCATAATTGTTGTAGGAAGGTAGGTGCATTAAATAAGCTTTTAACGAGCTTTACTTACTAACTAATTTGTTTCGTAGATCTATAAAAAAGCCGTAAAGTACAATTTAACCAAAACTATTTTACGTAATTCTTACTCTATCATGATGCTAATGCAAAATAAGCGAAGTTTTTCCCTATTCCATTGTATCCAGGATATACCTATTATTTTATATTTGAAAGATTTATTTTAAACCAACCGGTGTAAGTTATGTGAATGTATCATTTATCCGGTTATATGTACATTGTACATATAATACAATTATTATGACAGACTATTCCATAGTGTCCATAAAATAATATCTATTTTTTAAATTCCGATTACAAACAAATCGATTATTCTATAACCCAGGGACTGAATAACCGGAATTTAATGGTAGTTTTATTTAGCGGTAATGGGCCTACCCTTTTAATAAAAGTACCGAAATGTTTAAATACCTATAATTTCGGTACCGCTTCATTTCGGTACCTCTTTATTTCTGTACCTTTATATTTCAGTTTAGCGGTACCGAAATAAAAAACGGTACTTTTATTTCGGTACCGCTATTTATATCGATATTTTTATCTAATAAGGCTTTACTTTGATGTGCCGTTGAATGAATCCCACCACTTCGGCATTCTTTATTCTTTAATATTCTTATTTTTAGATTTAGAATTTGGAATTTCTTAAAATCCTTACGTTTTAACAAACACAGGAACCGACGGGAAGCGGGGGACGCGCGGCGCGCGGCACGTTGCCAAATTCTTCACCCCCGCGCGCGCACCTTTTCGTATTTTTTCGGTACCGAAATCGCAAAGCGGTTAAATAAAGGTATCTTTTATAAAGGTTGAGATTTTGGTACCTATTTTGTACCGGTATGATAACGGTGGTATGTACCGGTATGCTCTACCGCTTTCAGTCCCTGCTATAACCCTTTTTTCTTTCAGTACATAGAAACATATTATGTATGAACGACATTATTTAAAATGGTCATAAAACAATATAACAAAGGTTAACCAACATTCACTAATTGAGTTTCCGAACAAAGCGCGCGCAATGGTTTTGTGAAATTGGTTTATAAATATTGACCGCCACGCTGGTTATATTAATTAGCAAAGAGCGAACTGAACCTGAATTTCATGAGGCCCATAGTTAGACCATGTTTCGAATCCATGAGTGATCGATGGCAACACGAATTGCAAATATTTCGTCTTCAGAGTGCTTAGTCTCAGTTTGGAGCGCTCCAAAACTTTATAGTATACTAGTATACTATTGATCGAATCACAATGACTTCAGAGTAAAATGGACCTAAATTAAGAGTCTTTCGACACGGCACGACAAAATTATCTCTTCACTTTTTCTCTCTATTATCTTCGACGAGAAAAAGTGTAGAGATAATTTTTTCGTATGTTGTGGCTAATCGGTTTCTACGTGGCATCGTACCGGAACACTAAATTGCTTGGCGGCATGCACGGCTTGCAGGTAGGTCAATAGCCACGGCTGAAGCCTCTCACTCGACTAGTACCAGAGAATATTTAGAAATTATAAATTCCAAAAATTGCCCCTGCCAAGAATCGGACGCACAGCGGCCCAGGGAGATCGTCAATGTCAAGCTGGCTGGGTATGTGACCTTTTTAACCCCCGACGCAAAAACGACGGGGTGTTATAAGTTTGACGTATCTGTGTGTGTGTGTGTGTGTCTCTGTCTGTTCCCCTGTAGCGCTCAAACGGGCGGACCGATTTGAATGCAGTTTTTTTGTTTGTAACATGAATTAGTCGAGAGTGTTGTTAGCTAGGTTTGATGAAAATCGGTCCAAGATGGCCGCCGCCACAAAATGGCGAATTACATATTTTTTCACAACTCCCTCAATATGGGTATCAAATGAAAGGGCTTGACTAGTAGAATAGCATTATGTAAATCCAAGATGGCCGCCATCACAAAATGGCGAATGTCGGGGGTTTTTTAAATTTATACTTGTACCGTCGATCGAAACGGCTCAAATTATCCTCGATACAAAACCTATTCAAGAAACTCAACAAACTAATTATAGAGTAGAAAATGAAGTAATTACAAGGAGTTAAGGCATCAACAGTAGGTATCTGATGGGATATAAATCACCCGCCGCAAGTTAGCGGAGTTTCAACCTAATCCGAAAATCGATTCGACAGATTTGTTTACTCGATCACTTTGTTCGCCGGCTATGTTGTTGTTACTGCTCGGTCGGATAATTATGGCCACTTTTCATCCCGGGAAAAACAGAGAATTTACTAGTTAGGTATACTTATTTACAAAGGTAATCTCCGAAATGGCTGCATGGGTTCACAGGGTAAAGAGAAACTCTCTGCTGCTCTCTCTAAATCCAAACGAACAAAGTCGCGGGCATCTGTTAAAAATACAAAAATTTTACGCTTGAAACCGAAACAACAGTAAAAATACATTTTCGAGAAAATTGAGTTTCGCTTTAGGGTAGGTATCTACATCATCATCATCATCATGATCAACCCATTACCGGCTCACTACAGAGCACGGGTCTTCCTCTCAGAGTGAGAAGGGTTTTGGCCATAGTCTACCACGCTGGCCAAGCGGATTGGCAGACTTCACACACCTTTGAGAACGTTATGGAGAACTCTCAGGCATGCAGGTTTCCTCACGATGTTTTCCTTCACCGTTAAAGCAAGTGATATTTAAATACTTAAAACGCACATAACTCCGAAAAGTTAGAGGTGCGTGCCCGGGATCGAACCCACGACCTCCGATTAGAAGTCGGTTGTCCTAACCACTAGGCTATCACAGCTTTTTAGGTACCTACAGTGCCTGTTATTCAGAGTTCTGTGGTAGGTACGTTTAATTAAAATTTGATTGAAACGGCTTACCGATACAAGGTAAAACGTCGTTACACCCTTTCCCTTTGAAACGGTGACGCCGACGGCAAATCCTGAAACTTGTATAAAAGTTTGACATGTTCGTTTCGCTCGTAGAATCCTGGCTTTAATAATAATTTAAAAGACAGGTTTCGGTAGGCTTTAAATAAATACAATATTAAGTAATTAAGTAAATTTTAATGTAATTTTTGTACCTTTAGTACGAGATTTAGGGCCTGTTTCATCACCTTCTGATAAGTATCGGATAGCTATCCTAAGTATAGGATATATACAGCTTTTTTCCTTTACGGTTAGTCTAAGATATTACACATATAAATAGTTTTGCGACTCGTTTGCTCACTCGATTTAAGAAACTGAACCCAAACACTCTTATTTTAAAGTCGTAATTCTATTGTTCGAATATGTATTTTACAACATTTCTGCTTAGGGCGCTCGCTGTGTTCGAATGCTGAATGTATTGGCGAACTCAAACCTTAATGCAAGCCACTTTAGGTCCATTTTACTCTGAAATCGATCAATAGTATACTACAAAGTTTTGGAGTGCTCCAAACTTAGACTAAGCACTGGTCACTTGACATAAAGTAAGAAAGTGACAAAACTTACGTTTAGGCTATCCTAAACTTATCAGAAGGTAGTGAAACAGGCCGTTATAGTTTTCCAATACAATGTTTACGGCCTTCACCACCGTCTGATAAGTGTCGGATAGCCTAAACGTATGTTTTGTCACTTTCTTACTTTATGTTAAGTGACAAAGATAAAAGTTGAAGATCCGATACATATCAGAAGGTGATGAAACAGCCCCTTAGTGTCGGATTCCTCCTTCTACAGCAAGCGCCCTGGCGAAGACTGCAAAATAAAATTAGTATTTATACTTAACTAGCGGACCCGGCAGACGTCGTTCTGCCCGCTATTAGCGCCACCTACCGGGTCCAATTTTTCTACTTATAAACCTTTCTCTTGAATCACTCTATCTATTAAAAAAAACCGCATCAAAATCCATTGCGTAGTTTTAAAGATTTAAGCATATATAGGAACATAGGTACATAGAGACATATAGGGACAGAGAAAGCGACTTTGTTTTATACTATGTAGTGATTAGGTACAGGTACTTCACTATCACGGAAACTACGCAAACGGATTTTGATGCGGTTGTTTTTAATAGATAGAGTGATTCAAGAGGAAGGTTTTTAAGTAGAAAAATTGGACCCGGTAGGTTGCGCTAATAGCGGGCAGAACGACGTCTGCCGGGATCGCTAGTTAGATATAAAATCAAGGAGCTTTTTGTTTATATTGCAAATCATGACGACCGTCGCCTTTTCGAGATTTGCAACTTGGTTTCTGTTCTTTATGAGATATACGTAGGTAGATACGGCATTTTAAAAACAGACAACGGTGGATGTAGGTATTATGTATTATTTTATAGATTAAGTTCAATTGAATTGAATTCAGTCTTGCATAGTTTTAACGTTAATAATTTAGAATGTAGCGGTTTTTAATTTAACTGCAAATTATGGATTGTAAAATCAAAATCCTCATTATTATGCTCCAATATATTTTAAACGAGTTTTTTTTTTTTTTTCAAAGTAAGTAAAACGGAATTTCATAAAGCGGTTTGCGGGCGGCAGGGTGGCATTATGCGGACATTAGCATTTCAATCTGGCGATGTCCCGATAGAACTCATTATCCCGCCTGGCTTAGTAGAGCAACTTCGGTATTCCTACTCTGCCGTGCAAAGCGCAAAAGCGGTATTTCAAAAACAACGTTTTCTGGATTTCTATGGCATCGGATAGCCTATAAAAATACGCATCTAATGAACTAATCTAAATAGTGGTAACATATTCAAAACACATAAAACAACCCTTTAAAAATATTTTCCCTTTAAATCCTTTAAAATTACCCTTAAAAACCCTTTAAAGATATTTTCCCTTTAAAACCTTATAATTAACCTTAAAAACCCTGTAAAATTATTATTGATCCCTATCTCTAATCTCATCATTGATCAATTGGAGATCAATTAACGATTCAAAGCGCTAGTAAAAGTTTATTGGAATAAAAATCTTTTATATTCTATTACAGATGGCCTACACGAAAAAATAAAGTACGCAATATAATGCATAAATTGTAGAATCACTACATAGTATAAAACAAAGTCGTTTTCTCTGTCCCTATGTCCCTATATCCCTTTGTACGCTTAAATCTTTAAAACTACGCAACGGATTTTGATGCGGTTTTTTTTAATAGATAGAGTGATTCAAGAGGAAGGTTTATATGTATAATAACATCCATTAAATTGTGGAGAAATACTGTTATTTTTGAGGTTTCTAATGTGATGTCGTAAATAATTTTATTTTTTCCGCTTACATTGCAAACGCAGGCTGAACCCTACGAGATTTATCAATATAATGTACTAAGTATTGTACACATTGAAAAGGTCTATAGAAAACTCTGCGATGGTATATGTCTATCTCTTATGGATATCCCACAATAACTTTTTTTGTCATTTACTTTTTTACGACAAATAATGGCTAATTTTAGAAGCGATTTTAACCAATACAGCATTAATCCTTATCTAATTAAATACCTTAAGTACATTGTTGATTTATTATAGATCTATATGGCCCTTTACAGCATATGATTTAAATGAATATTTTCGAAGATATTACAGATTTAAAAATTGCGGGACATAGCCTTTACGCGCGGCGCGCGGTTCCAGCCGGCCGGCCGGGGCGGTGCGTAAAGTTCTCCCCATATAGCATTTTGAATTTAGCAACGATCGGACGCGTATGCTATCGGAGCTCTCTAGCGAGGAAAATAACAATCACACTAATGTTATAAAGGCGTTATTAAGTTATTAAGTTTGTGTGTATGTTTGTTCCTCTTCTCCGCCGCAACTACTGAACCGATTTGGCTGAAATTTTGAATGGAGATAGCTTATGCCCTGATTTAACACATAAAGTAACTTTTTATCCCGGAAAAGTATTCCTGTAACCTAACTAAAATAGATATAGACCTCCAAAACGCCACAGAGGGCGCTGACTGTTCTTAGGTAAATCACGCTCACATAACCCATTATTCCAATACTTTGCTGTGTAGCATGCATTGGCAACACATAGGCTACTTTTTATCCTGGAAAAATGCACAGTTCCCACGGGATTTCGAAAAACCCGAAATCTATATCTACAGCTATAGGTAGATTACTATAGCGACCTTGCTTGATATTTTAAGTATAAAGGTAGGAAAAGGGAGCGGGAACGGGAACCGGAACTCCACGATTCCCTCGGGATTTGTTCAAAACCGAAATTCACGCGGGCGAAGCCGCGGGCAGAAGCTAGTATGAAATAATATGCAATCAAATCAACCCGCAAAGTGAAAAGAAACTTATATACTTACAAAATTTCGATTTTCTCGAAACTAGCTTTTACTGAGATACCGCTTTTACCTTTAGCACGGCGGTACTGGCCAGCAATGGCTATGGTTTGTTGAGCCCCCTGTCTTCACCTACCCAGTGGGAACCATCGGCACTTGAAAATCCTGAGGGACTCACCAGTGAGTCCGTCAGGGTTCGGGGCTAAATTCATCCGAGATGCTACAACGATCCTCATTTTTAACAAAAACATGACAAAGACGGATTTATCGCTAGTAAACTGAGATGGCACTATTGCATGTTGGGCCGTGGATTGCGCAAATAAAAAAATCCAATTTTTCATTACCATGACCTAGTTTATTTTGAACGATTAATAAATTGACATTATCCACTGCTCTTGCGGTACTTAGCAAGCTTTAATACTATAAAAGATGGCCAGCAATGAGACAGATTTCACTTTAATTTTCAGCCGGGGGGCTACAACGATTCTTGTTTTTAGATAGGACCAATTTAAATACGTTTTCTTTAAATCTGTGGTATTTTACTAAGCTTCCTCTGCTGTCCGTCCGTCCATTTGTCACTGAGTATTCTACAGCTTTAGTTTTAATAGGTAGTCAATTGAAAATGGGCAAAAAAAAAATTAAAACCCGACGTTCTGTCCGACCTAACCAATTTTCATATTTTTGAATTTTTGTTGCCTGTCTGTCCGTTTCACCGGGCTGATCTTCCAAACGGGTGAACTGATTTTGACGGGATTTTCACAGAGGATTATATGTATAAGAATAGAATAGAATAGAATAGAATAGAAAAGTTTTTTATTCAAATAAACTTTTACAAGTGCTTTTGAATAGTCAGATGAATGTACCACTGGTTCGGAATGCCGTTCCAACCGAGAAGAACCAGCAAGAAACTCGGCGGTTGCTCTTTTCCAAATTTACAATATCAATATAACAATTTTATGTTAAGTACATGATTGAATTGCCGTCTCGCGCATTGCTGGAACGAGAGTAGTGTAGAATTGGGGATTCTGGATCACTCTCGCTACGCTCGCTCGCTTCGCTCGCCGTGATCCAGAATTCCCCAATTCTACACTACTGTCCTAACATCACATTACATGAATGGAGTATGCATCAATCATCTGCATTTTAAACAAATTATTTACATGGTTTTTAGGACGAAATATTTACTGAATAAATTCAATTTAATTCATTTTATTCTATTTTTTATTTTTACACATTCGTTTAACGATTACAACATGCACCTACCTACTTACATTCTATATAGTAAAAAATTATAAGAAAAATTGGTGGAGGAAATTTTAATAAATTAAACAAGCTTATTTAATCATCAATAACTTTATTGTTTATGCACCATCTTTTTAAACAAGTTACATTTTTCAATGCACAGATAGTTGGATGATAAATACAGCTATATATATCAGAATATGAATTATATAACTTATACAATGTTAACAAACTAGGACAACCTTTATCTTCTAAATTATGTACATTATCATTTTTCAATATATCTTTTAACCACATCTGCTTTTCAAGACCTTTACAAAAAATTTCTTGATTTTTAAGAAAATGAACTATAAAACATTTAAAATTCTCATAAGGCACGACTCCTTCGCTCCAAGATATTTTTCTATTTCTTTCAATCCAATCAACCTGTTTCTTTTCCGTGTCTGTTAGCCACTCATACGGATATGGCGGTTTAATTAACAAAACTTGAATTCGATCACGATAGATTAAAGCAATCTCTTTAGGTATAAAGTAATTCTGATCATTTTTAAAACCTTGAACATCCACAATAAACTTCATGATAGTTTTCGAACAATATTGCTCAGCGGTCTATATTCCACAAGACGATCGTTGATAATTAAACAGTAAGCACTTGTATTATTCGGAATATCCTGAGATGTTTCAATTTCTAGGCGAACATCAACTGGGCCAGTTTTTAAATTTTCATTTTGCCTGGAACAGTCTATGACAAATAAAGGAGCCTTTTCTTTAAACGTATGCAGATCAAGCAATGGATCGGTAGGAAGGTTGTAAAACGACTGGCGAAACTTAGCATACATGTCGTATAATATACTGTATTTATTTTCATCAAACTTGATATTTAGAGCATCATACGGATAATAGTGAGAATTCAAGAATAGTGTAACATTAGTTAGTTTACAATGATCGAATACTGTGCCGTCTTTGATTTTAATGTTTTTTCTATTAGTCTGCAAACCAAATATAACATATCGAGGTTTTTCTAATTGAGAGGCTGTCTTTACCGCCCATGAATGTTTTGTAGTTTTTGGTAGCAACGGGTATTCATATAAATCCCAATTTCTAAATGCTATTTGTATAGGATTATCTTTCTCTAATTTTCTTAGAAGTAGCAATCTTTGTTGATCTGATACTTTAATATGAGGCACACGCCACTGAATTCTCTGTATATTGATGTCTATAATATCATCGTTATCCATTATAACGCTATTTATACTGGCACTACTTC
The DNA here is from genome assembly GCA_920104075.1 of Melanargia galathea. Classification (NCBI taxonomy): domain Eukaryota; kingdom Metazoa; phylum Arthropoda; class Insecta; order Lepidoptera; family Nymphalidae; genus Melanargia; species Melanargia galathea. The sequence continues at coordinate 2,179,899 of OV049872.1, read as the reverse complement.
TATTAAGTACAAGTTCGTGTTTACAATTAATTATTATTTTGTCATAATCTTCAGCGAAACCTAAAACTTTATTCAAGGGTATCAAAGCGCTAAAATTTCCATTTTCATTTTTAAATCCTTCTATATTCCAACCCCACACGGCAGCTGCTTTACTTTCCCCGCTATTCATGGAAATATAAGATTTTATTGTTGTAGTTATTCCGGCATTTCTAATGCGATCAATTTCAACACCATTGATCTCATATCGAATGTCTTGGAAAAGGAATGCAAACGCATTATTACTGAAATTAACGCTTTTCTTTTGAACCTTGCCTGCTTGATCTTTATAACTTACTGAAGCATTTCCTTCGATGTAAATATAACTGGCTGATGGCAATACATAAATATCTTGCTGGTGAATAGGTATACGGATTTCATCATTTTCATTAAAACTATTATTATATGGATTATATGTATGAATCTCGTAACTCTCGATGGAGTTATCAAATTCAGGTAAATTATTAATCTGAAGAAGACTCATACTTTAAAACCAAGTGTCTCAAGAAATTGTTTATTACTTTGGCTTATTTTTCTTTTATATACTCTAAGACGTCTAGCTCGTTTTAGGCTTTCCTTTGTAATAGGTTTTTTAACTGGCAAGTTAGGTCTTTTATAATAATTACTTTGAGTAAAGACAATCATTTTATTTTTTTCAAATGTAGGCACAAAACAATAGTTTCACCTCTAAAATTTATAAGATTGCCTTCTAAATCCAATATTTTTACAGTTATTGATGAAATTATCTTTTGTTTTACAGGAAAATAAATAACGTTGCTAGGAGATTCTATAAATCTATGACTAGGAGGAACGTTTGGGACAAACTCATAAATGATATGTGTGGGAGAACCATTAGTGTAGGATCCCTGCACGAGATTACTTTCGATCCTTATGACGGCTACTGGTAGAATGTTTACTGGAACTGATGATTCATGCCATTTATTGGCTTTTAATTTTTCTCTAGGAAAACCTAGCATAGGTCCAATACTATTTTCTGAATCAAAGTTTAAAGTTTCACTACAGTACAAAGAACATGTCATTGTGTTAATATTAGATTTTATTTGTAATTCACAATCTTCCATCCTCCATTTTAGATATTCATACAAATCTTGTAAATCATAAGCACCCGATGGAATATTGATTCTTTTTTTTTCTTCTCCATATTCAAAAACATTATTATGATAATCGACATTTGGAATTGAATTAAAAGCAGAAAAATATATTAAGCCGCACTCATATTCATCTTCTAAAATAAGAGGAGGCGTATAATTTGTTTCTAAAATAGATTTATTGCCCACAATAGTAAGTGTTACACACATAATGCTTGACTGAACTAATACTTTACTGCATGAACTATTTATACACTATTTTTATTCCAGAAATTAATAAGAAATTTGATGCAAAGGTGTCCACAGTTATATGGGTTATATCCTTGAAAATTGTCATAGTTGTAGTTAATTTCAGATCCAACATACTTTAAGAATTCTTTCGGTGGTTTTAAATTACCATAACTATCGAAGTATTCAATATAATTATTTAACTTCGCATAGGCTACCCAATGAGTTCCAGGATTTTGAGAGATGTCTAAATTAATGATGCCACACTCTTTTTTAAATGGATGCTTAGGTAATTCATCTCTCATGAATACACCTCTAAAATAAGGAATTTCCTTTGAAATCTTTAAAATATCAATATTAGTTAGAGCACGATTAGGTAGCCTTTGAATCAGTTTTTTGCCTTCGCTGTGTATATTCCCAAACCATCGCCATATGGTTTTATAAATAATCCTTTTCCAATGTGTAATGTTTCCATTTTTTCATTATGTCTTTTTAGTTCTTGAAATTTCTTTTTCAATAAATTAATTTGCTTAACTGCTTTCACAATACTAGCAGCACCACCCGCCAAGCTACCAGCAGCAGATAATCCTGCAAATATAGGAACTAATGGCAAAACACCACCTGTCTTCGGTATGGGTATTATTCGCGGTACATTTACAGATGTATTCTCAGCTAATTCCTTAGCAGCGGCAATCGCTAATTCAATTGCAGCTTTTTTGCATTTTGGTTTCAATTTATGGATATGTTTCTTTGCACGAGATACAATATCTTTAAAGCTTTTTTTCAAACCAGTAGCAGATTTATTTTTCTTCAAACAATCTGATTTTCTTCTTAAAGTCATTTTACGTGTAGACAGTTTTTGTTTTTCCATTTTAAAATATAGGAGAACTCCGTTCCTCGTCGCAGACTAATACAGAATAAAAAGTGCTGGCGTAAAATTTGTTTATAAAACATTGAGATTATCTATCCAGCTATTTTCATTAGATGGCAAACCTAACCATTTGACATACAACTGATTATCTTTTCTTTTTAAAACTTTTTCAATGAGGTATATGTTAGGATGTCGTGTTTTTTGTAATTCTTCATTATAGAATGCTCCCAATATAGGTCGCTGTCTAGCATCTTTTAAAAGATAAGTAACGGGATGCGTATTTTGTATGCGAGCTATACTAAAAATTTCAGTTGACCAGTTGGGCGTATATCCCTTTTCAAAAGTTCCTTTATATTTGCTTATTCTAACATAATCTCCTATTTTAAATTTCGAATGTTTTTTTATTGACGCTGATGTTGGAAGTGATTCATATCTTTTAAGTATTATTTTTTTATTACTTTCATTAACTTTATCCGGAGCCATGCCTATTGTTCTGTGAAATGTTGAGTTATATTTTTTCATTAAGTGATCAAGGCTTCCATCATACCATTTATAATTACCTTGCAGGCTAAATTGTTTATAAAGTTTAGATTTCAATGTTCTTATAAACCTCTCAACTATTGATGCCTTCTTAGTGGAATATGTAGAATAATGATTAATACCATATCTTTGTAAGACATTTTTAAAATGAGTATTATAAAATTCTTTTCCTAAATCAGTTTGTAAATTTTTAGGAACACGACCTTTTTTTAGTATCTTGCAAAAAGCTTCAGTCACAGAATCTTGATTTTTATATTTAAGAGGATACGCCCAAGCATATTTTGAGAAAGCGTCAATAACTGCCAAAATATATTTATATTGTAAATTTTCCTTTGAAAATGATTGCATATCAACTAGGTCTGCCTGCCATAAATCATCAATGTCTTTCAATATAACACGTCGTCGGGGGAAATTTTTTCTTACATTTTTATGGATTTCATTTACTACACTGATTTTGCTCATTTTTTAAACTTGCGACTTATACAATCTGTACTTCTTTTAAGACTGTTTATCTCTGACTGTAACTGTAGCAAGGTTTGCTCAACTGTTTTCAATCTTGCAAATATCCCATCTATGATTTGGTCTACATATCTCTTATTAGCACAATCATTTGGATCTATTGGGGCACCGATATGTTTAATGATTTTATGCTGCGCATCAAATATATTTTCTAATGCAGAACTATCCATTTTTAATTTCTTGTGCACATGATGTCCAAACTTGTTGACATTCATGTTCAATAGTATTATTTGGACTAAGCCAGATAATTCTTTATAGTTTATTTTATAATACCAGCTTCTTTCAATTCTTCGATTATTGATATGATTTCGTTATCATGACTAGTGTTGCCAGCATCTTTCGAAGCAATTAAAATTTTTAATCTATCTACCAATTCATTAGGATCATCCCAGTATATGAAATCTGTATTCTTTCTATACTTTTTCAGAGTTGGTATGAAACCACCTTGTTTTGTTATCTTATTGTTAAATTCAGTTTCACAAAATAGTGGTTTCACAATTTTAGTGTATTTGACTCCTTTATCACCTTTTATCTGGTTTAAGGGACTATAATCTCTCTTATGCACACTCGTGTTACATAAAATGTCTTTATAAACTAATTTGTCTTGCTCAGATACCACCTCTAAATCCGGTTTACTTTGAAATAATAATTCTGTTAATCCTGGCGTCATTTCATAGTAACTACTTCCTATTTTAGCTATCATATTTTTACTAGCAGCTTCAGCGCTATCTAAAAATGTAACATTTGTATTTCCTATCATAAGAGTATTGTTTTCGTGGCGCACACCGAAAGGTACATTTAAATTTTTACATGCATTTTCTGGCATTGGAGAGGGAGTACGAACTTTTTCAACCTTTCCAGAATTATCACAAGTAATTTTCAATTTGGGTGTTAGATAATTTTTATCTTTTCTTTCCTCATACTCCTCGTTAATAATATTTTCAGAAGTTGAAGAAGATAATGAATCATTTTTGCTGTGACAAGGTTTGTTTTTATTCTTTAACGATGTTGTTTTATGATTATTTCCTTCATTTTTATATAACACTAACGATTCCAATGGATCAGTTATACATCGAAAAAGTTTTCGTCTCTTAACTTCTTGATCTTCTTCTTCTTCTCGTATTTGTTTCGCCTTTTTCTTAATAGCTTCTATGGATTTGATTAACTGATTCTTTACATTGGCTTCCATACTAATATAAAAAATGACTATCTTTGCAGATGCTACAATTCGACTGAGTAAATTTGCACGTTGTAAGTGATATATAATAATTAAATTGTTAGTCAAATTTCACAAATATATCAAATGTTTTTCTATACCTGCCTTTGTTTAATTCACAATCTTTGTTGATTAACAAAAACATATATGGATCTTTCCAGATATTTGAACATAATTGCTTAAAATCGTGCCAGCTCATATCGGAGTTTACGTGTTCATTATATATATGTTTTAAGTTTATTTCATCTTGCTTGAATATAATTAAAAGGTTAACATTGTCACGTATTAATTGCTTAGGAATTTTCGAATATGTTTGTGATAAATAAAAACAGTCAACTTGCTTATGTCTGCCCATAGAAAAATAATTTCGAATATTTACTTGATTTTCACATATCACATCGTCAAAAATGAAAATAGAGTTTTTCTTAACATCACTGGGAGGGATAACATCTTCATCATTTTTAAACATAATTAGGCTTACTTCTGGAACATTTTGAAAAATATTATATAAAAAGCGATATTTTGATTGAAAAGTAGTTTTAGAGTAAATATAAACGTTCTGGAATCTTAACCCATTTTCATGTAGTAATAAATTTATCATAATATTTGTTTTGCCACAATTAGAGGGCCCGCAAATTATACAACGGATTGTATTTGGTAATAGCTTGCTATGTCTATTTAAATATACTGATGGTACTTCAGCATCTATATAATTTATATCCAAAGATTCGGCTTGTTTGATCAGCTTCATTTTTATTTATGACGTCAATTTTGAATGACTCATTATTAAATATCGGGAATCATGTTTGAACCTGCCTATCTTGTATACATCATTTTGTATTGAAGAAGTTTGATTAATTTAAAACTCTATTTATATTAATCTTAAGTAACTATTTCGCATGCTATCAATATTAAAAAGATATGAATGTGCGTGCACATGTTTATGAAATTTGATTCCTCAAAGATGATCATATTTATTTTGCGCGTGCTAAGTTAAATACAAATGAAATATTTTCATTCTCTCGGCAGCTCTCATAAGGAGTTCATGTAGTTAAACAATTTAATTTTTATTCATCACAAAATTGTTATTCATCTTTCTGGTAAGTACATAAGTGTTATGCGTTATCATCACCATTAGTTTTAATTGCAATTTTCTCAATAACATTAAATGTTATTTTTTTTTACAGAATAATGGCGAATTTTTATTGTAATAATGAAAATGAGCAAAATTTAAGCGAAAGTATGGATCCATTTTATTTCCATTGTGCTCAAGATGTGAATGCTATTCTGGACAAAGAAGAACAAGACAGATTAAAATTTGTAAACGATCAAAAAAAAATAGAATCCCATCAGAATGTGAAAAAGAAGAGTAATTTATCTTTGAAAAGAAAGGTTTTAAAACTGGATCAGCAATCATTGACAGATTCATCTTTTTTTATTCGAAAAAATACGATCAAGGGTCATCATATAATAAAAATTGAAATCTTAGAAATAAACAACGATCAGGAAAACAGTGTAAATAGTCAAATAAGTGTGCAGTATTTAGTGACAGAGAATTATGATAACATGATGAATGCAACGGAAGAATTAATAAATAAAATTATTCAAAAGTTAAGCGTGCCTGAATCGCTGTGACTGAGCAAAAAATATTTAATTTGTGTTATTGGTGTAGTTTATTGTAAATTATAAAGTAAGTCGTGATTATATAATAAATTATTTAATATCTGATATTTGTTTTCTTTTTTTGCAACTGTTACACATATTTATAAAGAGAGATACTTGCATATTTTCAAAAAGTACTTAAAGAATTTTTTATAGAAGATTATTTGAGAAAAATAAAACTAAAAGACAGGTCGAGTAATTTTGTTAAGGATTTTTAGGTTGATAAATAAAATGTCAAACTTAGATATTATGATTAAAATTTATTGCATATTAGTATCCTTACAATAGATATTTCACTTTTCTTTATTATTAAATAAATACGGATAATATTAAGGTGTTAAACAAAACCAAATTTTATATTAACTAAAGTAAAGTGCTATAATGCCCCCATGGCAAAGTTTTAAAGCCATTTTTCATTATTTGCCTTTTATTATCATTGCTATTTAATACTAATTTATTGATTTTCTGAGTAAAAACCTGATGATTTTTTGAACGTATGACAAACATGTTATCTCTTATATTTTCATTGCAAAATAAGGCTTTCTTATATTTCTCAAAGTTTAATTTTTTTGTCACAGGCTTCGTAATACCCTTTGCTTTACTGATTGTTTTTTTCTCAGAAAGTAAACAATATAATTTTGCACGTAAACCAACAAATTTTGAAATGATTTCTCCCCCCATTTCATCTTTAAAATATCCAGGTATTTTCATGTTAGCTTTGGGCATATTAAAAATATTATCCTCTTCAAAATTGCTTGTATCAAAATACTGAATGTTATTTTTCATATCTTCATAAAAATCATCAGTTTTTACAAAATATAACAAACTATCAGTATCCGTATAACATAACTCAACATTATTTCCATAGATCTTTTTTATGACTGAATAATGAAAGTGATACAAATGTGTTTTTGACAGTTCAAGAATCGTAAATCCAACATATATTGGTCGATCTAAGACAATTTTTGTTTTTTTCAATTGAATAGCAACTAAGTTTTCAGAAAAAATTGATAAGCTGTGAAAATGTGGTGCACTAATATATTTTTCCGCTCCATTCAATTTATTAGTATTATTTGTCTTATCTCTCCAAACGTTTACTAGTTTTACGTCAACCTGCTTTCTTTTGTTTTCTATCGTTTTTCCAAAAATAGAATTATTCTGCTTTTTAAAAAAGTCCTTTTCAAAATCAGACTTTGCTTTTTGTCTGAGACTTGTGTTTAAGAAAATATAAGGCTCTAAAAAGTTGTCCTGATAAAAAGATAACACTCTGTATATTTTTAAAAGCAATAGCCCATTCTTTAAGCATTCTTGCAAGTGCATATAATGAATAACAAAGCGATGTTTATTGTATAAGTTTGCCACCAATTTTTTGCTTTGATTTTGAGCAGGAGAATATTTTTCCGCAGCAAATGGTAGGTCTGAATGAGCATCATGAACATTATCCGGGTAACACAAATCTACCTCGAGAATATATCCGTGTTGACTTTTTTTAGAAATGTTCCTTACATCCAAATTTTCAATTTCATTATCATTTAAAAATTTAAAGTCACGCATGGGCATTTTTTGCATCATAGCAAAACCGTAAAGGTTGACACAATCTAAATAAATTAAGTACGTACTTGGTTCATTTTTATTGTAGGATGGTAAATATTTATTGTTAGCTTCAGCGTATCTCAATGAACATTGGGCTAAACCACCTCGAATACCTTTTTCTAACATCTGATAAATATTCACATCAGAAATCAAATCAAGCTCAACTTTAGTATATAACAACATAGCATCCCAACTTAAAGATGGAGATGATACATAATAGCAGGGGTCTAAATTATAATAGTCTAAACTCATATTTCTGAACTTTTCAAAAACATCGCATAGTAACAAGACATCGCATTGTAAGTATAAATCTGTATACTCTCCCAAGTTTTTAATACCAAAAGTTTCCCATATTTTTAAAGCGTGTTCATAATCTTCAGTGGAAATATTTTCACCTGTGAGTTTATTAAAAAAATTCGAATGTTTTGGCAACTTTGTTTCATTATATTTCTCCCATGCATCCATATAGTCATAACAATATACACCCTTTTTACAGGCTAAATTAAATAAGCGATCATCCTTAATATATGCATGCATATGCTGAAAATCATTCGGATGAAGACTTTTTGCCAATTTATCCAACCCAGAACTCAAAAAATTAAATGAATCGATAAACTTCAGTTGAGCAGCATTTGTTTTATCAATAGGTAAAAATTTTGTAAACGATATATATTTTTCTTTAGATTTTGGTATCAAGCTCGTTTTCCCAATGATCTCGGATAGTTCTTTAATAAATAAGTGACAATCATAACCACACAAGTTATGAAAAATGATCGGTATAAACGCACATTTTTTGGCATTTATGTTACAAGTGTTGTGAGCAGGGCCTCGGTATTTACCCGTAAAATGGTTATGATCCTTTACTATTTTATCATTTTTTTTAAACATTGTTTTACAGATGCAGCAAATTTTTGCTTCATTATATGAAGTTAACTCTTCGTCAGTAAGAGGAAGCATAGGATTATTTACATTTAAAATACCATGCAATCTTTTTACATCTTGCGTAATGCTTTCAACAAATTTTTTACCGCAGTTCGGGCCGCGATAGCTAACAAAGTCATTAAGTTCAGGTTTAGAATGGCAACAAATGTAATAAGCGAAACAAGATGGTTCATGTGTTTGTATATCTTCGGTATAAAGAGATTTATTTTCGTTTGAATATTTACAAAGCAAGCTCTCAAAATCGCCGTATATCACGATAGGAATTCTTTGAGTTCTCTCATAGTTTGAAAAATGCAACTTACTACCATCTTTTGGAAGTACAGTTTGTCTTTTAGCACAATCGTGATTATGTAGTGTTTCTTCATTTGCGAAATATAAAAAACATTCATCACATAAAAATATTTTAGACTTGTGTTTTGTTAACTGCCTTCGCACAAGTCGGTTGAAGTCTTTAATCAAACAATAGTGGGCTTTATCATTTTTAGTAATAAATAATAAATTAACATGGTTAAGTTTTCGAGCTAAAGTCACATACAAAGGACCCGTAACTGTATTATTGGCTTCTAGCCCATAAACATTTACACTAATAGTTGGATTGTTCTTCTCAAAGGTTTTGATATCTTCAATTCCCGGAGGAAATGTCATATTCCTTGTGTCAAATAGTAATGAATAATGAGGATATGATGAAACTCTATTAGAATTAAGTTTTGTAGGATACATTTTAGCAGCAATGCACCATAAAAAGCAATAATCATCGAAATTATGAATATTTAAACATGATTTTGTATTTCTTATATATGATGGTAATGCCAAATATGATCCACCTTTCAAAGGATTATATTTATTAATATTTATCTCCAAATGACTAACAGAATCAATGGTCCAACCAGATTCTGAATGTTCGAAGTCTGTACATTTGCAAGTTAACTTTTGAGCACATTTTAATAAAAAATTATCAATGTCAGTACTTTTAACTATAATACCATATTTAGTACTAAAAGATTTAATAGACTTTTCAAAATTTTTCGGTAAAATGTATGAAACAAATAGCTCGAAATTTACCTTGATGGCGGTGTGTTTCTTTAGAGATATATTTATGATCTCACGTACGGTTTTAAATATCTGCGAAAAAAAACTCTCTGGAACTAAAGTTGTAGAGTTCGGATTTACTTTGTAACTGATTATTCTGTTTCTAAAAGCCGTTTTTATAATTTGCACATTCTCATAACTAGATCGAAACAAACTATTAGATTTATGAGTATTTGTTCTGTTATGCGACGATATAGATGTTTTAACATAATGATTACATTCTTTGCAGAAAAACATCTTTCAATATTTACTTATATTGTTTTATACAATTTATCTGTTCTTGTTTTCTGTAAATATATAAAATTTTACTGTAAGGAAATAAAGCTAAATAATAAATCAAGCTATTTGCATTTTCATAAAAAAAGTAAACAGTTATAAATAGAATGGAAGTAATAACTTATTTCGATATCAACATTAGACATGGCAAGTATCTAGTTTGTATGGTTCTAGTTTCTCAGTTCTAGATTTTGAATTTTTTGGTATAAGATCACTGTAAGAAAATAAAATAATCTGGGTATTTTCAGCAATGTACAGACTTAGTAAGAGTAGAAGGACTTTATGTATCAGTTTATTGATATAACAACTTCAAATCTTTCGATATCTTTCTAATTTCGTATGGTTCTAGTTTTGTATAGTTTAAGTTTTTGTATGGTCTAGGCTTTGTATGGTTTAATATCTGTAAAGAAACACGATAAATAAATATTAGCAGACAAAAACTTAGTTATAAATTTATAGTTTGTATCAATGGTTTGTATCAGTTTATTGATATCACAACTTCAAATCTTTCGATATGAATCTTTAGACATATGTATGTTGTATTTAAATTTGCATGGTTCTAGTTTTGTATAGTTTAAGTTTTTGTATGGTCTAGGCTTTGTATGGTCTAGGCTTTGTATGGTCTAGGCTTTGTATGGTCTAGGCTTTGTATGGTTTAATGTCTGTAAAGAAACACGATAAAAAAATATTAGCAGATAAAATTTAGTTATAAATTTATTGTTATATATAATACACAAACTGCAGATGAAAACTTTCTACAGAAATTATATTAGAAAGGTTTTTCATTTGCAGGGTATAAAATGGGCTGAATATTTTTCAGCTCGGCCTTACTATCATTAATTAATTTGCTGAGGGACTTCCATACTGTCGAATTTGAATCGACTGCAAGTTTTAATGTGCATATTGCATGTTTCCAGCGCTCGTTGTTGACGATTTTCTCCACTTCTTCAGTATTGTAGACGCGCAGCTCAAAAAAGTAGCTGCCCTGCTTCGATGGGTCCGATTGAGTCGTGTATCCCGATGCAACGCGCTGACTGAGAAAACTTCTCAGTTTCGCAGCGCGTACAGGCTTGCTAGTAGATTCATCCTGAAATTGGAAAAATATTCAATTTAGTATCATCTAAAACATTTAAAAATTTACACCACGACATCCAATAACAGCCACAACAATGTCAACATTGAACGTAAAACTTTTAGGCACTTGTAAAAAGATCTGATTTTATCTTGGGAACTCATGTTATCCTTCCATAACGTTACTTAATCATAAAAATCGCGCCATCGTACAAAAATAACACTTTTTATTTATTGCACGATGACGACGACGAAATCAAAATGACCAGCATTTTGATTTCTATAATAATCCAAAAAAATATAACTCACTTCAGATTCGGTAATGAACCTCCTCCGTTTAACAGATGGACTCGTAGGTGTATTCGGAGGCGTTTCAGGTTCAGACTCCGATCCACTCGAGTCGAATGGATTCTTCGGAGCAGAAGTCGCCTCCTTTTTCTTGATCGACTTTTTCCGCTTCACATTGCGATTTTTCTTAAGAGACTTCGATGTTGATGGAGGCTGCACCAAAGCGACGGGGTCTTCGTCTTCGCAAAATGGATTGTTGAAAGATGAAGAGGCCCTATAAAAATATTTAATTATTATTAGTATAGATAATATTATATTAAATATTTAAAGGAATAATATAATGATTAAATTATTATAATAATATAGGATATATTATATTAATAATAATTACATTGTATTGTGTCCATATATACTTATGTAAGGAAATAAAAGACACGTACATACTTACAGGTTTTCGTGAGCGTGTTGCAGTAGAACAAAAATAAATGAACGATGCGGCTTCGGAATCCCTTTTATATTACGAGATTCTAAACCCGCGATTACATTAGTACTTTAGCAAATATTAAGTATTAATTTTTTGAAACTATGTTTATGGATCGGTCCTATGAACAGTCTAGATAAAGTCTAAAATCCATTACATAAAGATACGTAACTATGCTTACACCCTTACTTTCCTAATTTAGAGCTGGCGACAGTCCGGCGTGGTTATATGAGATGAAATTCTTATAAGGAAGTTGCATTCTTTCACCATAATTATTATAGTTCTTATTATAATGGATTTTCTGGGTTATTAGTACAAAAACCGAAAACATTTGAGCTTTCTCACTTTAATTTTTTAAGTTTATAACTTTTTTATGTTTATTTATTGCAAATCAGTATTTACTACAATTATAAGTATAAAATGTTATTTTATTGGTAATTTTCATTTCCGAGAAAAAAATCATGGTTCTTCTTATATTGGTTATTTTGTGCTTGACTTAACAAAACCAAATACACTTGAGCCTGTTGAGTTTTTTCTAAAAATCCCTCGATTATTGCAATTTCAGTTTAAACATAAGATAACTGTTCTTCAAATTTTAGTAACCCTCAACCTGTGAGAAAACCTGACGTCTCACCATCCTCCTGCTCCAAACGTCAGAATCTTGATTGTACCTACTCGTGGAGACATATCTAACTATAAAAACTGCATTCAAATCTGTTCACTCGTTTAAGAGCTATGGTGCAGCAGACAGACAGACACCCACATAGCGGTTAAACTTATAATATTCCTTTGTTTTCCTCGGTTTAAAAACTTAAAATGTTCAACTTTATATACTTACATTAGAATTTGTAACATAAGGGAAGTATTAAATTCTGCAGAACATTATAATATATAACCTGAAATATTGAAAATATAAAGCATTACTACTTATTATACCAACCTAATAAGCAGTCTATAAACTTCATGCATATCTGGAAATCATAATTTAAATTTTTAATCATTTTTATTACACATAGATTTTATTGTGTATAAAGATGTCACTACATCCGCAATATCCTACCTATGTTAGAGAAAACATGCGTATGCACAGTTTTAAAACCTGGCCTCAAGATTTAATTCAAAAACCTGAGGAAATGGCAAATGCTGGGTTTTTTTATACTGGAAAAAATGATAAAGTAATTTGTTATTTTTGTGGAGGCAAGTTCAAGGACTGGACTCCTGAGGATCAGCCATGGTCGGCACACGCTCGCTGGTTCCAGTCCTGCCCCTATGTTTTACTTATGAAGGGTGAAGAATATGTGCAAAGTGTTATTAATGAATCATGTGGAACAATCAAAACCCATGAGCAGTCTGCGTATAATAATAATAGAATCGATGATAACGACAGCTTTGAATTTGTAAACAGAGCGAGACTTAACTGCATAATTTGTCTAAACGAAGAAGTAACAGTCTGTTACAGACCTTGCGGTCATGCTGTAACGTGTGCAAAATGTGCTCTATCATTAAATAAAATGGTATGCCCTATATGCCGAAGGGAAATCGTTAATGTAATAAGAATATATTTCTCATGACATACAAAACAGCATGCAGTTATAGAATATACTATTTATACAGAAAATAAGTAAAAGGCATGTAAAAGGTCATTATAAATCAACTTTATTTTATAAAATTACTAATTAATAATTATTGAAATTTTTTTATACTCTTTTGTATTTTTTTTTTACAAAATCCGTTTACTTTTATGATCCCCTAAACGACAAAAAAAGCAGAACGTAAATATGTTCAATAAATAAAATGTTATTAGCAAAAAACCTAACTCGCGCTATCGAAGTTTTCACGCGTTCGCGCTCTATATACGTTCGTTTTGCTCGAACTGTGGGGAGTCCGTTTCTACACAGTAAGGCAGTGTTAACGGAGGACTGCTCTAATCTCCGTACTATGGAGGATTTCGCGCAGTTTGCATACAAAACAGCATGCAGTTCTGTTAAAATCGACCCGTCTAACATCTTATATCTACATTCAGTAATAATAATGTGTATCTGGTTTACAAGCGCAATCTGATTTCAGTTGATCAGATCGAAATAATAAAGTGATACTTAATAAATATTTCGACTCGAGCCACATAAAAACAAATACGTCGCAGATCACTCGGACTCGGATCATTATTAAGAAATATAAACTACGAGTGTGTCGAGCGCATCGGGTCATCGCATGGCGCACACTCGTGCCTACATCAACATTGTACGGTGCGGGCGTATGATATAGGATCCTCAATAACTAGTGATTGATTCTGAGTGTCGAATTGGGGATTCTAGATCACTGTGAGCGAAGCGAAACAGTGATCCAGAATCCCCAATTCGACACTACTAACGAGTCAAATCCACGCCTTTTTATCATTTATATAAGTAATCATATTTTTATTCAGATAAACTTTCGGAAGCGTTTACGAATCGACAAATGAATCTACCACAGGTTCGGAATGGTGCTTACAATTCTACACATGTGAAGAAGGGCAGACAAAAGTAGCCCCATTTCCGACGGTGGTCGTAAGGGGTGATCTATTTACTTTTTATCCTTGAAAATCAAAGACTTCCCTGAGGGTTTTCGTCGCGGACGAAGCCGCGGGCATCAGTTACTTGTCGTGCGAACCATGCCACCAAATCAGGTGTATTTTTTTTCTCATTACCATAAATTGACATTACCTAGTGATTTGTCAGGCCCTAGCGTACAGCAGCCTTAATACTTGTACTATACCTAAAAGTTGGCTGGCAATGAGACTGATTTCACATTTTCATCCGGCGGGCTTCTTCTTGCTTCATAGGAAATACCATTCAATAAACTCTTTTTTTAAACACATCGAAAGAACCGCAGAGGTTTTTCCTCGATTCTAATTGCAACGTGGAATTTTCAATAATGTTCAAAACAGCTAAACCCAGTAACTAAGTGAACATAGAAACGGTAAAGTTTATGTGGAGAATCGATAGGCGGTACGTAAACAGCGCCCATAGATATAGGTACCCACCTATATTATGTGGAGTACGGGTGTACATATAGGTACGTATATCTTTTGCACGTGTTGCCTATATTCCCGTGCTCTCAAAGAATGTTGATGCATCGATCGCATTCATTACTCAGCGATCCGCCTCTCTCTCGAACGAATTATTGAAGTAAAATCACTACATAGTATAAAACAAAGTCGCTTTCTCTGTCCCTATGTCCCTATGTATGCCTAAATCTTTAAAACTACGCAACGGATTTTGATGTGGTTTTTTTAATAGATAGAGTGATTCAAGAGGAAGGTTTATAAGTAGAAAAATTGGACCCGGTAGATGGCGCTAATAGCGGCCAGGACGACGTCTGCCGGGTCCGCTAGTAAGTAATATGTGGAAAAAAGTAGGTATGATGATATCTTTTTAACCCCCGACGCAAAAACGACGGGGTGTTATAAGTTTGACGTGTCTGTGAGTGTGTATATGTGTGTGTATGTGTGTGTGTCTGTTCCCCTGTAGCGCTCAAATGGGTGAACCGATTTGAATGCAGTTTTTTTGTTTGAAAGGTGAAATAGTCGAGAGTGTTGTTAGCTATGTTTGATAAAAATCGATCCAAGATGGCCGCCGCTACAAAATGGCGGATTACATATTTTTTCACAACTCCCTTAATATGGGTATCAAATGAAAGGGCTCGACTAGTAGAATAGCACTATGTAAATCCAAGATGGCCACCACCTTAAAATGGCGAATGTCGGGGGTTTTTTAAATTTTTAATTTATATACCTACCTGTTATTATTAACTTTATTATTTGATATTGTTGTCACGTCCGTACCCACTACCCATACTAGATAATATTATATACAACGCTATTATTTATTAGGAGGGCACATTCAGGATTTATGCGATTTATTATACAAAGCCAGAACTAAAAAACTAGGTATGAAAAGGTATAACGATTTGCTGTCTAGGTAAGTACTTAAACGCTTTTGCTGTAGTTTAATCTTTTGCCATTAGATAGAAAAGAGATTGGATGCATTTTTTTCGATGAAATTTTATTTCAGATTTTATTCTTTAAATCTTCTCAAAATCTTGTTTTTTTTTATTTAATGTATATAATATATACATATTATGTATTCTCGCTACACGATATTTAGTAAATCTGTACCCTTTTTCATACTTTTGTTAAAAATCGGAATCTAAAAATAAACTCATCATTTTCTCTTGCAAACAACATAGAGCCTCTGAAAAAAGCTTTTTACTTTATGAACAAGCCTTCTATACATGTAACCGGTAGGTACCTGTTGTTACTCTAATACGATATAAGGGGAAAAATTTGAGAAGGGGTCAGTGAGGCAAAAAATTCAACTTTTAATGATAAAGGAATTCGATATCTGGATTAATTTAATTTAAAAAAATCATCATCATCATGATCAACCCATTACCGGCTCACTACAGAGCACGGGTCTCCTCTCAGAGTGAGAAGGGTTTTGACTTTTGGCCATAGTCTACCACGCTGGCCAAGCGGATTGGCAGACTTCACACACCTTTGAGAACGTTATGGAGAACTCTCAGGCATGCAGGCTTCCTCACGATGTTTTCCTTCACCGTTAAAGCAAGTGATATTTAAATACTTAAAACGCACATAACTCCGAAAAGTTAGAGGTGCGTGCCCGGGATCGAACCCACGACCTCCGATTAGAAGTCGGTCGTCCTAACCACTAGGCTATCACAGCTTTAAAAAAATATAACTTGTTAAATACTAAGAAACTTTTCGATTTTTCTTTGTCTTAAAACATGCGGATATTATGAAAATCAAAAATAAAAATAATGCGTATTCAAATCAGTCCAATCGTTGATTTGATTGAATCGTGATGCGCTTCCCAGTAAACAACACTTAATTTTTGGTCATATACCCAAATGATAATAATTTAAGTTTTGTTCGCTGACCGCTCCCAAAATATCACCCTGTATTCAGATGAAAGGAGGAGGGTAGAAAGGGGAGATGGTTGTAAATGTCAGATGGCAATGCGAATCATGCTGTATCATCGGGCTAAATACAGGGCGTGCAGAAAACCGTCCATTAACGTTTTTGTGGCCTACATTGTGCGTTCCAAATGTTTCCGTCCGCCATAATTACTGGAATAGGTTTTGTAATTTCATTTCATTTTTTTAATGTCACTTACTGTTTTGCTTATTCTGTTATTCTGCACTTTTGACATTTCAGGAAACTGAGTTTTGACCACAGACTTATAGAGAACAGACATGGCATAACTACTTTAAAAATGTGTCTTAAATACACTCATACATACACGCACAATCCGACCACACAAAATGTCGAGTGTTTATTGTGATGTCTCGAGTTGTGCGTGTGTTTATGTATACATTTTAGGGAGGACATCTTGGGTGGCGAGGCTGCCGCAAAATGGCCGACACTTTTTATATGGAAAATATGACATTATTAATTTATCTCTGTTATAATATATTTAGTCTATGGTTTTGATATAGAGTAAAATTAATTAGACATGACATAGTTACATGTACATAGTTACATATACACGTATAGGTCGGCCCTCCTGAGGTTCCTGCGGATTTTGGGGTCGTATGCTTCCTCCTTAACACAGTTTATTAATGGGTCGCTTTTTAGACGTGTATTAGGCACCCGGTATTACCATAAACTCGGTATTACTACCACGGATATTACTCACTTGATATATTACGGGGCAACTGCGGGCCGTCACCCGTAATCCGTTCGTTCATCAATATTACAAATGACCGTGCCGTTCTCTGCTCGTTGGTCTAGTGGTTAGCATATTCGACCGCAGATTACGTGGTCCCGGGTTCGATTCGCGGGTCGGGCAAATAATTGTTAGGTACTGGGGTTTTCTGTCAAGAAATTCTCAGTGCCACCCCGGAGTTGGAAGCTGGCGGTGTTTATCACTATCATGTGACAATAATCTTTAAAGCCCGCCAACCTGCATTGGAGCAGCGTGACGGGTCTAAGCTCTAAATCCCTCTCTCCTATGAGAGAGGAGGCCTGTGCCCAGCAGTGGGATGTTAAAAGGCTGCAGTGGTGGTGGTGGTGCCGTTTTCACGTTGCTTGCAGTGACGTCATGTGTAAGAGTTTATGGAGAAAATAAACTGCATTTCGACAGCAAGACAAATGCAAAATTGCAGTTTGTATGCGATCCTAGTGCAGTTGACATAACTGCATTGCAACTACCGCTCGGTTGTTGTCATCATAACCATCATTATCAACACTTAGCGTGCCCTAGCACGGTTACTCCTCTCAGAATGAGAAGGACTTAAAGTGTAAAGTACGCCTAGCAGTATTATGTATAACGTTATCTTTGCCGCACTCGATTTACGTACGGTAGGTCCTTGCCAGTGATAGGTTCGCTTGTATGAAGTGTCGGGGGTGTATCAAGGCTATTGCAAAGCAAATTCCGAATCCAGCATCAATATTTTTGCAAACAGAATTTGCGATCGTCAGATATATTGTGAAGACCCTTGAATAATTTATTACAAAGCTATTTGGTATGTAATCTGTAGTACAAAGCTGGCTATTGTTGAAATGTAGGCACTGCATCATCTAGCTACGGTTCTCAAACAAAACACCACGGTCCACGATCAATCATTTTCGCTACATTGGAGCGGTATACTAAGAAAAACAACTTTGAGAAATTGAGAAAGCATTTTTTTAAGAAAATATTTTGTGTACAATATTTCACAACAATAAATGGATAACCTAAGAATGTATTAGTAAAATGTACTGTGAAAAATTGAAGTGGTGATAGTCTAGTGGTGAAGACTTCAACCTGGGAGGAAATTTCGGAGGGACAAAGAAAAAGTAACAACTTTGATGCTCCCTTATTTTTTAAGCAAAAAATTAACAAGTATAAATTAAAAATTTAAAAAACCCCCGACATTCGCCATTTTGTGGCGGCGGCTATCTTGGATTTGCAATAGTGCTATTCTACTAGTCAAGCCCTTTCATTTGATACCCATATTAAGGGAGTTGTGAAAAAATATGTAATCCGCCATTTTGTAGCGGCAGCTATCTTGGATAGATTTTCATCAAACATAGCTAACAACACTCTCGACTAATTCACTTTTCAAACAAAAAAAACCGCATTCAAATCGGCCCATCCGTTTGAGCGCTACAGGGGAACAGACAGACACACACACATATACAGACACATGTACACACACACACACACCCCGTCGTTTTTGCGTCGGGGGTTAAAAAAATATATATTCGTACTCTACTCAATGAGCTCTAAACAGTAATAGTCCACAAGCTAAGGTAAGAATTTTTTTTTTCGGCTTGTAACTCATTTATTCTACGAGCTAGAGACCTGTGACCGGCGGACAGACGGACAGACAGACAGCAGAGTGACATTAATAGGGCTCCGTTTTTACCCTTTGGTTAAGGAACCCTAAAAAGTGGAGAGATTTGCTTAACCTAGCTCTAGAGAGCTCGTGACAAAACATAGTAAGTATATTTTGATAGCCACAATTTCCTGAGGGACCATAATATTGGATTGGATTGTTTGAAGTCTGTTCACGCCCAGGCTCCGAGCGCCGCATACTGAAACGACCGTTCATCTAAATAGCTCTCCTTTGTGGAGAGATCATTACAGCCTCACATCTTTTCTCTGTTTCACGTCGATTGTTCCCAGCACGCTTTTGAAATGCAGAATAAAAAATAAGAGAGCCGCATTTCTTTTTTACCCGACTACGGCAAAGTCAAAAGGAAGGGTTATGTTAGCAGTCTATGTATGCATGTATGTATGTATGTATGCAGTGGCGTGCACAGGGTTTGAAGCCAGGGTATGCAATCGGTTGTATTAAAATTTCTACTGCTCCTTTTCTTATCGTTTTACCTAACCATTGCTTTTCTCAAGGTATGCAGTGCTTTTCTGCTTTTATGAAGTGCACGCCACATGTATGTATGTATGTATGTTTGTTTGTGTCCAATTTTTAACCCCCGACACAAAACGACGGGGTGTTATAAGTTTGACGTGTCTGTGTGTGTGTGTGTGTGTGTGTGTCTGTCTGTTCCCCTGTGGCGCTCAAACGGGTGGACCGATTTGAATACGGTTTTTTTTGTTTGAAAGGTGAATTAGTCGAAAGTTGTTAGCTATTTTTGATGAAAATCGGTCCAAGATAGCCGCCGCTACAAAATGGCGGATTACATATTTTTTCACAACTCCCTTAATATGGGTATTGGGTATCAAATGATAGGGCTTGACTAGTAGAATAGCACTATTGCAAATCCAAGATGGCCGCTGCCACAAAATGGCGAATGTCGGGGGTTTTTTTTCTAATTTATACTTGTTATATGAGATTCTGTGTATATACCACTGTAGCGCCTAAACTACTGGACCGAATTTGATAAATGAGGTGTCTATTGATTCGTTGTTATGGTATGGGTGACATAGATACACTTTATTTACGAAAAATATCGAAAAGTTACCTTTCTAGATTATTAAATTAGTTTTGGATAGACGTAACAGATGGCGCTCCGCGCTTTCTGCACACTAAATTATTATTTTACAAGCGGATACCCGCGACTTCGTTCGCGTGGATATTGATTTTCCGTGGGAATCATTTTGTTTTTCCTAAGCTCCTTTGAGCTTATACCTTGCTAAAACCTGGTAAAAGTTCACTGGCGGATGTTTACGTAGATCAAAATGTAAACATCTGCGAGTGAAAATCCCATCAAAATCGATCCAGCTTTCAGAGATAAGCCGGTAATCTTTAAAGTATCTCCTTTCTAACAAAAAAAAATGAATGAAATCGGACCATGCGTTAATGAATTACAGCTAAGTACACATTTTGACTTTCATCCCCTCTCCCAAGGGAACCGTGCTGAATTTCGGGATAAAAAGTATCCTATATGTTACTCCGTAGTATGAACTTTAATCCTGCCAAGTTTCATTTCAATCCATTCAGTAGTTTTATCGTGATGCGCGCACAAACATACAGACAAACAGACAAACAGATAAACAGACAAACAGACAAACAGACAAAAATTTCGAAAATAGTTTTTTTACGTTCTATTACTTATCCCTAACATCCCCCAGTTATTATTTTGCAGAAATCTTTAATGTACAGATTCGGTAAGTCTACGATTTTATTATTTGTATAGATAGATATAGATATAGATAGAAGATAGAAGATAGATAGATATTAAATAGTATAAGGTTTTAGTGTACGAACTTTCTCTTGTGTTCTAAAGTGAAGTGTTTCTTGATTTTGTATTCTACTATACCCATGCTTTAAATCCTCTATAAAAGATTCTGAAACAGTTAGCTTATTGCCGACATTAAAACACCCAAATAATGTCGTAATAACCATAATATCATCTAAAGGAGTGTTATTATGAAATTCAGTACAATATTATATCATCCGTTTTCATATTAACCCTCCTTTGGATGATATTGTGATTACTACATCCTGTGCCCAGCAGTGGGACGTTAAAAGGCTGTAGTGGTGTTGGTCATTTCAGTTTAGGTTTAGAGATTGTGCACGTTGAATTAGCCACAATAATAGGTGGGATAAGAGATTAAGCACACAGCAGTGTCCTGTTGAAATATTAGGCAATTGTTGTGATTTACGGCCCAATACACCCAGAGCTATCGGATGCTAGCCGACCGGATTCCACGTTATTAATTCCTAGCTAACCATTTAAATGTAACCATCTATTACCGGTCAACGGAAACAAAGGATTTGAAATTGGAGTTCAATAATAGCTAATTAATTTTGTAGAATAAGTACTTATCTAGATATATTTTCTTAGTTTAAAAGTCGATAAAAGAAAAATCACAATAAAAATTACACGATTTTTTTAGTGTGGTTTTTCTTTGATTGATATGTAATTGTATTCTGCTAAAATATGAAAAATAATTATATGGTTTTGAATGCCGATCTACGGCAGATTGTTGTGCTATTACATTCTTATGGTAACATTCATGTAACATTATACTTATATTAATAACTAGCCGATGCCAGCGACTTCGTCCGCTTGAATTCTTATAAATGTCACTTGTGGGTTGAATTTCCAAAATTCCAGAAACACGTAATTTTTTATTTTTAACCGACAATACAAATTCCAATTTACATTGATATAACTTCAAAAATGACGGACTTTCATACAAACTTTCATCCCCCATTTAACCCACTTGGGGGTAGTTTTTCTAAAATTCCTTAAACACGTTATTCTTTATTTTTAACCGAAAACCTAAATACCAGTTTTTATGGATATAATTTGAAAAATGACGGACTTTCATACAAACTTTCATGCCCTATTTAACCAGGGGTGGAATTTACAATAATCCTTTCTTAGTGTGCGCCTACGTCATAAGAGAAAGCTACTGTGAAAAATTCAAGTTTCTAGCTTCAGTGGATTAGGCTGTACGTTGATGATCAGTCAGTCAGTCAGTCAGGACAAGCTTCTTTATTATATTAGTATAGATAGATGTGTAACAATTAACATAACAGTACGTGTTACAGTATATATTGAGTATATGCAAATTAAATTAAAATTGAAGCAGTAATAATCTCTTCCGCAAAGGAATGCTGCAAACTATTTGATGGGCAGCCATATTAATTGGATGCCACGCGAGGCAATAATTATGCGCGTAATGATTACATAATTTTTAGGGATCCATAGAAAATCAACCTTTACAGTTTCGTTGTCCATCTGTGAGTTCATCTGTGTATCACAGCCATTTAATACGCGTTATTATAGCATCTATCACGGCAAATAATAAAAATTAAAAAGAAGTGAAATCCTCTAAAACCTTTTTCCCAGAGCAGAACGGAATATTTTTCCCGGATTATTCGATCAATCGAACTAAAACATTCCAATAAACGGAAAGTCTTCATGCAAAAAATCTCGCAGAAATAGTATTTTTTGGTATGGTACGGCCCGACCCATTTCGTGTCGGTTTTTGTCCGATCATCAAAGGTGATACTACTGTAAACTGTACTATTGTAAAGATACGGAACAAATCGAGGCGTCCACAACTTGTACGTGGCTTGATACGTGATACGCTGATACGGATACGGTGATCGGATCGGGCAAGTGATACATATTGAGCGCTATAGGCTATATATGTACCACGGGCGAAGCCGGGGCGGACCGCTAGTTATATAATTACAAGCGAACACCCGCGACTTCGTTCGCGTGGATATATATTGGTTTTTAAAAGTCCCGTAGGAATCATTTGGTTTTTCCTAAGCTCCTTTGAGCTCATATCATGCTAAAAACTGTTAAAAGTTCACAGGCGGATGTTTAGGTAGATCAAAATGTAAACATCCGCCAGTGAAAGTCCCATCAAAATCGATCCAGCCTTTTAGAGATCAATCGGTAATCTTTAAAGTATCTACTTTCTAACAAAAAAAGAATGAATGAAATCGGACCACGCGTTATTGAATTACAGCTAAATCCACGTTTCGACTTTCATCCCCTCTCCCTAAGGAACCGTGCTGAATTTCGGGATAAAAAGTATCCTATATGTTACTCCGTAGTATGAACTTAAATCGTACCAAGTTTCGTTTTAATCCATTCAGTAGTTTTTGCGTGATGCGCGCACAAACATACAGACAAACAGACAAACAGACAAAAATTTCAAAAATAGCTTTTTTACGTTCTATTACTTATCCTTAACATCCCCCAGTTATTATTTTGCAAAAATCTTCAATGTACAGATACGGCAAGTCTACGATTTTATTATATGTATAGATGTATAGAAGATAAGCAGCATTGTGTAATGCTACTACTATCTGAAAGCCGGAGGTAAATAATACCTATAAATTTTGGAGCATATTTTAATAAAATCGGACGTGTATATTTTAATAAAATAAAGTCGAGGCGGTGAGTTGCGACCTAATTGGCCACAAAATTAATTAATTAGTTCATGCTTTCATGGAATTCACCTGGAGATATGTTTTGAACAAAATGATAAGTAAAATTTTACGGATTTCATAACATAGGTTTTTTTCATTAATTTATTTTTCTACATAAAAAGAGTCTCTTGCTGGAGGCCTACTACCAAAGCTTAAAGCAGTAATATTTTGATATTGTTTTGATTCATTGATATGCTTAAAGTGAGCTAATTACAATTTTGTTTTGCTGAGCAGTTTTGTTACGTCATCAAATCATTCACTCAATACAATAGAGTGATTTTTGACAGCAAGTACCTAATATTGTTTTACGTCAAATCTAGCAATCTATCTATACATATAATAAAATCGTAGAATTGCCGTATCTCTATGTTGAAGATTTTTGCAAAATAATAACTGGGGGATGTAATGGATAAGTAATAGAACGTACAAAAACTATTTTTGAAATTTTTGTCTGTTTGTCTGTATGTTTGTGCGCGCATCACGTAAAAACCACTGAATGGATTGAAATGAAACTCGGCATGATGTAAGTTCATACTATGGAGTAACATATAAGATACTTTTTATCCCGAAATTCAGCACGTTTCCCTTGGGAGAGGGGATGAAAGTCAAAATGTGTACTTAGCTATAATTCGTTAACGGGTGATCCGATTTCATTCATTCTTTTTTGTTAGAAAGGAAATACTTCAGAGATTACTGGCTTATCTCTGAAAGGCTGGACCGATTTTGATGGGACTTTTACTGGCGGATGTTTACATTTTGATCTACCTTAACATCCGCCAGTGAACTTTTAACAGTTTTTAGCAAGGTATGAGCTCAAAAGAGCTTAGGAAAAACAAAATGATTCTCACGGGATTTTTCCAAACTAATATCCACGCGAACGAAGTCGCGGGTGTCCGCTTGTCATAAATAAAGTAACTTCCTAACAAAGATTTTACACTGTTTTTATCATTTTTAACGTAGAAAGTACACTTACTTTCTTCAATTTTCTTTCAAAACAATGGTCATGGTACGAATTTACGTAATTTTATTTTAGCACTGTTAAAAAAACGTTCCTGCATTATCATGATTTTTAGGGTTCCGTACCCGAAGGGTTAAAAACGGAGCCCTATTAATGTCACTCGGCTGTCTGTCCGTCTGTCCGCCGGTCACAGGTCTCTAGCTCGCAGACGAAATGAGTTACAAACCTGAAATTTTGGTATTTAGTGTAAAACGTTAACCCAAAATCAAATATTGAATTAGAAATTGAATTAAATTATTTTTCAGGGGGGCTCCCATACATGAAAAAGGAGCCGGAAAAAAAATTTTTTCTTTACCCTAGCTTGTGGGGTATCATTGTTTAGAACTCATTAAGTAGAGTATAAATATATATTTTTTTAATTTTTATCTCAAAAAATAAGGGAATGGGAGGCCATCAAAGTTGTCAGTTTTAGACCATTTTTGTGACGGGGGCTATCTCAAAAACTAAACTAGTTGGGAATATGATATTTCAGTATATTATGTACTATATGCTCTATTTAAACAACAAATACTGAAAACAACGATTTATTAAATAGTTTATAAGCTGTGACCAAAATAAACGAACATTTTTTTGGGTTTTTCTTTCACGGTTTGTTGCGATGTCTAGCTCGGAAATTAAATATTTCTTAGACCCAAAATATTATATTGTTCATAATTATGTACGGAACCCTGAAAGAGCGAGGCCCGACTCGCACTTGGCTGATTTTTTAAAAGATGGTGGTAGGCTGGTAGGTAAGCCCCCTGTATTGATTTCTTACTAATTACTTAGAGCAACAATTAAAACAAATTTTCACAGCGTGATTGCCATCTAGATTGGTGAACTATTATTAAGGAATACAAAGACCGCTTTCTCTTCGCTTATAAGGGTTTTTCTTGGGATAATAACAATAATTAAACTAACTACCCATCAAGTAATTAAGTGGATACGGCCTGACGTCTATGTGTAGCACTAATGAGGTATGCCAAGTTAAATAGATGTGTGTGGTCGGGTACATCTGTTACTCTATTAGACAAATTACAGGAGATAGCGAGGTACTATTCAGTCTATTGTTACTCTAGCGGCACGCTATGATGGCCGGTTTGACGTTTGTCCGCTCATGAAGTTCCGTATTAATTGATAACGACTTTGAAGGAAATAATTGTATTACTTTATTGACGATAGTGATGTGCAGAGATTCATAAATTTTATCGAATGTAGTTTTAGGTTTAGGACTCAAAATTTATTTATTAAATTGATTTCTTAAATGTATACAAGTGTAGAAAAATCAGTTTGCACCATTTAAGGGGTGAATGTACTTGTGAATATGAACAATTTTCACTATGTGGACAAACCTCTGAAATCGCAAAAAAATATCAATAAATTTCGTTCAAATATTCAGTTCGTTCAAATAAATTAAATAAACATATACATTTTTGTTTTATTAAACCTATTTAATCAGGTACAAAAACAAAACTTAATTGTTTTTTGTTCGAGACTAAATTGACATTCCACATCACTATTGTAATGTGTCAAACCGGCCTTCATAGCGTGCCGCTAGTGTACACTACCTCATCCGAACCTATTCAATGTACATACCTACTGTATGTATATATAGCTAATTGTTAGGTAACATAATATTCTTGGCAACATATAAATCACAAGTATAAATTAAAAATTTAAAAAACCCCCGACATTCGCCATTTTGTGTCGGCGGCCATCTTGGCTTTGCAATAATGCTATTCTACTAGTCAATCCCTTTCATTTGATACCCATATTAAGGGAATTGTGAAAAAATATGTAATCCACCATACCTATAGGATATTCAGCAATTAAACACATAATATTGTAAGAATTCTTTATCTGACATGTTTGGAACGTATTTATTAGCATACGCATTTAGCGGCACTCGCTACTGACATCCACGCGAAAACCCGGTAGGGGTCTCGTCGATGCGCATGTTTGTGTGAGTGAGCCGTTTCGAACCTTTGTAGGTACATACATAGTTTCACTACTGGTTGTATCTGTATACTGTGGTACCTACTTAATTCACAGATAAATTGAAGCCGAAGCTTTAATTCTTTTCTCTTTTATTCATATTTCACGTCAATAGAACACAAAACATTTCCCTCATCGAAACAATACGGATCCATCATTATGAAACGGGTACGCATTAAGCATTCATGAGTTTATTTCCATCAACATTGAGCCTATATCTCTCAGTTAGGGTTGCCACCTGCGAAAATAGATCAAACGCGCAGGAAAATAAAACACAAGTATAAGTTATAAACTAATGGACATACTGGATACCATTGGCCTCAACTCTAAGGATATCAGGTTCATTAAAAATCTATACTGGAACCAAAAGGCGAGTGCACGTTTCGAAGGCAAGCAAACAGACAACTTGGATATCTTGAGAGGCGTTCGTCAAGGCTGCATACTGTCACCTCTATTATTCAACTTGTATTCTGAAAATATTATTAAAGAAGCACTGGAAGACCTGGATGTTGGATTAGTTGTCAATGGAAAAGTTATTAACAACATCCGATACGCCGATGACACTATTCTCCTAGCTCCCAGTCTAGGTGATCTACAGGTACTGTTGGATAGAGTTCAGTCTGTTAGTGCGGAATATGGTCTTAACATAAACATCAAGAAGACTAAGTACATGATTATTTCCAAATTGCCATTACCTGTCACTAATTTATTTTGTGGCGGACAGCGGTTGGAAAGGGTCCAAAAGTATAAGTACTTGGGTTGTCTTGTTAATGAACAAGCTGATCACAGCATTGAGATCCGATGTAGAATTGAACAGGCCCGCAATGCTTTCACCAAAATGAAGAAACTTCTGTGTGACAGGAAATTGAACATCAAACTTCGGACTCGTCTTGCACTTCGACGCCATACAGAAGAATGGAGAATGTAAAGACATTCTCCATTCTTCTGTATGGCGTCGAAGCTTGGACTCTGACAGAGGCCATGTGCAAAAAAGTTGAAGCTTTCGAAATGTGGGTTTACAGAAGAATGTTAAGAATATCCTGGAGAGACAAAATACGCAATGAAGTAGTGCTGCAAAGAATGGGAAAGAGGGTTGAAGTTATTAATGCCATTAAGAGACGAAAGCTGGAGTACCTAGGACATATAATGCGCAGTCCCAAATATGACTTGTTACAGCTCATTATCCAGGGAAAGATACAAGGAAAGAGAAATCCGGGAAGAAGAAGAACATCTTGGCTCAAAAACCTGCGCCAATGGTACAACAAGAGCACACGTTCCCTATTTCGTGCTGCTGTGTCGAGGGTCCAAATTGCCATGATGGTCGCCAACCTTCGATAGAAGATGGCACCCAAAGAAGAGAAGAAGTATAAGTTAAAAATTTAAAAACCCTTGACCATTTGAATCGCCATTTTGTGGTGGCAGCTATCTTGGATTTGCATAGCCCTTTAATTTGATACCCATATTGAGGGAGCTGTGAATAAATATGTAATCCGCCATTTTGTGGCGGCGGCCATCTTGGACTGATTTTCATCAAACATAACTAAGAACACACCCGACTAATTCATCTTTCAAACAAAAAAACCGCATTAAAATCGGTTCACCTACAATCGCTACGGTGGAACAGACAAACACACACACGGATACGTCAAACTTATAACACCCCATCGTTTTTGCGTCGGGGGTTAAAAATGTACTTCCACCATCCATAAATTTGACATCAAACAGAATTGTGACGTGGCAGCTGGGGCGCGACGTGGAAATTCGTAATGTCAATCATACGAGTATATCGTGTGTACATTTTATATGACACTTGCTGAACCACCGCGTGGGTAGGTTTACCTTTTATATTGACTAGACCAAAATAATATAATATTGTAAATGTGTTGGACATACATATATATATTTTCCTCGTTAAATGTTCCAAATGATGTTGAAAGTCCTTGTACTCAAATATCAATTATTTGAGTACAACAAGAAGTTTATAAGTACTATTTTGATAGTCACTTCAAAATCAAAGCTTAACTCATTTATTGCTTATAGGTACATTGACTCTTCGGGCGTAAAGCAATATATTTCGTATTTATTGTTTTCATGTTTTGTACCTTTTTGATACAAAAAGGTACAAAACAATAAATACGAAACAAGTAAGCATTTAAGTAAGTAATTATCAAAATCCGCATTCCTGTTACTTTTACTTTTTTTTTAATTAATTCGACGAGCGGTGATAAAAAAAACTTCATCTAGGTCAAAATACACGTCGGTATTTATCGGTAATGATCTAGGTACAATTGCTTTTATTAACGCCTACTTAACACAATTCTTCACTAATATCAATAAAATAAATTTTTATACTATTATTCTATACAAGTAGAATATTAAAAAAAAATTGGTCGCCTGTAATGTCGGTTTATGGACGACAATTTTACGTGATAACGTCATAAGAAAACATTGCCTCTCTATCGCTTGTTCCGTGCTCTCGCTTGCACGCTCGGCGGTACGTGACAATGAGTCATGTTTTACGTGCATGCGGCCGACGTTCATCGATTTATAAGACGTTATCACGTCAAAAAAAATTGACACCCCTAAAGCCTCAATGTATGCCGTTAATTTTGATACAATTGCCGCATATGCCGATTTCCATATTCATCAGAGTTTCTTGTACAGTGTGCTGCGTGATTGATTGGAGGCGTGCTTTTCATTTTTGAAACAATATTGCAACGCGTCGATTATGATGCAGCTAGTCTGCTGTGGATATCGATTTTATTAACCCCCGACGCAAAAACGACGGGGTGTTATAAGTCTGACGTGTCTGTGTGTGTTTGTCTGTTCCACCGTAGCGCTCAAACGGGTCAACCGATTTGAATGCGGTTTTTTTTTTGTTCCAAAGGTGAATTAGTCGAGAGTGTTCTTAGCTACGTTTGATGAAAAGCGGTCCAAGATGGCCGCCGCCACAAACTGGCGAATTACATATTTTTCCACAACTCCCTCAATATGGATAGGTATCCAATGGAAGGGCAAATCCAAGATGGCCGCCACCACAAAATTGCGAATGTCGTCAAAAACCTCTTTTAGGTCTTTCAGCATGCATTATTAAAAAATTAACAAGTATAAATTAAAAATATAAAAAACCCTGACATTCACCATTTTGTGGCGGCGGCCATCTTGGATTTGCGTATAGTGCTATTCTACTAGTCAAGCCCTTTCATTCGATACCCATATTAAGGCAGTTGTGAAAAAATGTGTAATCCGCCATTTTGTAGCGGCGGCCATCTTGGATCGATTTTCATCAAACATAGCTAACAACACTGTCGACTAATTTACCTTTCAAACAAAAAAAGCGCATTCAAATTGGTTCACCCGTTTAAGCGCTACAGGGGAACAGACAGACACACACACACACACAGACACGTCAAACTTATAACACCCCGTCGTTTTTGCGTCGGGGGTTAAAAATATAAACATATGTAGAAAGATAGTTACATTTTTTATTTGTCCATATTGAATTAAGCCTCGACGTGACAGTCAGAGCGTGGATAGAATAGAATAGAATAGAAAAGTTTTTTATTCAAATAAACTTTTACAAGTACTTTTGAATCGTCAACTGAATCTACCACAGGTTCGGAATGCAGTTCCAGCCGAGAAGAACCTGCAAGAAACTCGGCGGTTGCTCTTTTTTTTAAAATAACATTATAACAATTATTATTATTAATGTACATGATTGAAATGCCGTCTCGCGCATTGCTGGAACGAGTTAAATCCAAGCTTTTTTATTATAAACCGATTATAAACCGATTGGTCGACGGTTCAAATCCCACCCTTTGCACTATTGTCATATAACGCTTATTTGGAGGGAAAAGGAGAATATTAGACATGTTCAGCATGACTAAGTATTATTTGGAAAAAAATCACAAACTTAAGTTCTTATATAATATGAACCTATATACGTTCAAATTTTAATTCACGTTTTGTAGATTTTTAATCTCAAAAATATTTTGTACTAGATGATGCCCACGGCTTCGCCCGTGTGTATTTAGGTTTGTAAAAATCTCGTGGGAACTTTGATTTTCCAGAACAAAAAGTAGCCTATCTGTAGTGAGTAGTAACCCGTCCACAAAACGGAAAAATTCCGTGGGATCCTTACGATTTCGGAATGCAATTCCTTACAGCATCAGGGTTGAGGAGTTGGACATGTACCTACTCGAGGTCATCTTCTATCTATCTATAATATAATAAAACTGTAACAGATCCAATTCTGTACATTGAAGATATTTTGAAAATTTTTATTGGAGGGCACTCTATAATCGATACTGAAGCCAAAACTGCAATTTTTTTCATTTTTGTCTGTCTGTCTGTCTGTCTGTCTGTCTGTCTGTCTGTATCTTGGCCGCGCATCACACCGAAACTACTGAATGGATTCAAATGAAACTTGGTACGATTTGAGTTTATACCCCGAGGTAGGACATAGGATACTTTTTATCCCGAAATTCAGCACGGTTCCCTTGGGAGAGGGGAAGAAAGTTAAAACATGTATTTAGCTGTAATTCACTAACGCGTAGTTCGATTTAACTCATTCTTTTTTTGTTAGAAAGGTAGTACTTTAAGTATTGTCCCGTAAATATTTCAAGGTCATAGGTTTTTTAGTTCAGAAATGACAGACATTTATTGGGTTCAAATAACTTGGGACCCGGATCTTTGTACGTACGGCTTATTTTAAACTGGCATGCGTTTAAATTTATGTTTGTTGACCTGTCTATTTGTTCCAGCTAATTTCCGAAACGGCTGGATCGATTTTGATGGAACTTTCAATGGCAGATAGGTGATGTTATAAGGAGTAACTTAGGCTACATTTAGTTTAGGTACAAAAAAGGATTATGGGATCCAATCCGATCCTATATAAAAGCCTATATCCACGCGGACGAAGTCGCGGGGGTCAGCTAGTTCAACAATAAAGTCTTTAATTGGTATCCCCAATATCAATTTAAATAACCGACAGTGCCTAAATCCCATTAGTTTTGGGGATCAGATCCCCTACAGCATCAGGATTGAGGAGTTGGAATCCAATTTTTTTGTAGGACAGTGTCGCAATGTTTTTCTATCGATTAAAAAAAAAATCACGCAAATCGGTTCAGAAATCTCGGAGATATCGGTGTACATAGGTAGAAAAACACAACTCCTCCTTTTTTGAAAGTCGGTTAAAAAAGTAGCCTATGTTACTCCCTGGTTAATTCTCTACTTGTATGTGAAAGTCCCGTCAAAATCGGTTCAGCCGTTCCAAAGATTAGCCCGTTCAAACAGACAGACAGTCAGACAGACAGACAAAAATTTTAAAAACATGTGATTCGGTTATAGTATCGTTCAAATAACCATATGAGCTTAATATGAGGTAGTTATTTCGATATTACAGACAGACACTTCAATTTTATTTATTAAGTATAGATTCTTACAATGTTGTATTCTGAACTGATATACTTAGGTATCTTTTGAAATATCATCTTCATTTCAGTGGAGATCTTTTAATATTACTGATAGAGCAAGATCCCAGGGCCGCCAGACGTCACGTATTTTCTGATGGATGAAATGTGGACGATTGAGTAGTGTTAGTATGTACTATGATCGTATGCCTACCTGCTAGCTTGGTCAAACGGCCAATTTCCAGGTATCAGGTAATCAAGCTACATAAAAACATTACTTACTTCACTTAAATTCTCATGGCTGATTTTTATATATGTTTTCGAGTGTATAGTTAAAAATAAATTGTCAATACTCCCAGACACTTTCCGTCGGCCATATTGCTTGACAGACGCTTTAAGGGTCTCAAAATAAATAATTAGTCAACTTCACCTAAATTCTGACGCTCCATTTTTATATATGTTCATCCGACAACTATTTTAAAAGCTTTGACAAGAAGACAGACCGATCCAAGGGGCCAATCATCCCCTAAACTAAATTTGAATATCTCTGTGAGTGGGAGCGCGAGAGCATTATCTACGCGCATGAGACTGAGTGAGACCGACTGCGCTGTTAAGGCCATGAAAATTACTTGAACAGATATCTTATAATTATTACCCCGCGCCGCGCCGCCCGCGTTCGCCGCCTCGCGACCCAAACACGACCGCGTTTGTCGAGAATGCTCCCATAATCACTACATAGTATAAAACAAAGTCGTTTTCTCTGTCCCTATATCCCTTTGTACGCTTAAATCTTTAAAACTACGCAACGGATTTTGATGCGGTTTTTTTTAATAGATAGAGTGATTCAAGAGGAAGGTTTATATGTATAATAACATCCATTAAATTGTGGAGAAATACTGTTATTTTTGAGGTTTCTAATGTGATGTCGTAAATAATTACATTTTTTCCGCTTACATTGCAAACGCAGGCTGAACCCTACGAGATTTATCAAAATAATGTACTAAGTATTGTACACATTGAAAAGGTCTACAGAAAAGTCCGCGATGGTATATGTCTATCTCTTATGGATATCCCACAATAACATTTTTTTATCATTTACTTTTTACGACAAATAATGGCTAATTTTCGAAGCGATTTCAACCAATACAGCATTAATCCTTATCTAATTAAATACCTTAAATGCATTGTTGATTTTATATAAATCCATATGGTCCTTTACAGCATATGATTTAAATGAATACTTTCGAAGATATTACAGATTTAAAAATTGCGGCGGCGCGGGAGCGTGCCTATAAGCGCGTCGGCGGCCGCGGTTCTCCCTATAGCCCATTGTCGATAATTTTTGAAACCAAAAAAAAAATCACAGTATGTAGGATGAAACCCATTGGAAAAGGAGGAGAATATTATAAAATACAAGGAAAAATAATTTACGGGCGATCTGAGCTCGGGAAAAAAGGGGGGGAGTTTTAAGGGTAAAAAACGGTTTATCTCGATTTCCGGCAAAACTAGAAGTCCTATGGAAAAAAATTAAATGGCAAAGTTGTAGGTAATAAAAAGATCTACAACTTTTATATTTACACTTTTTTCACATAACCTCAAAATTTATGTGAAAAGTTCAAAAAACCAAGTTTTTGGTTCTTTATTTTTATCTTTTAAAATATTTTTTTTTTTCACGGAATCTGGTGAAAACTTACTTTCTTATGTCCCAAATACACTAATTTATTTGATTTGAAATATTTAGTTTTTCTCCTTATTTTTGACTTAATATCGACTTAATTCTGACAGCTGTCATTTTCATTTACAGATGAGTTATTTATATGGAGAACAGGGTTAACATCTACGAAGTACGATTTTACCCCAAACTACTTTAATTCCCTGTCAACATATAAAGCTCTAAGCCGCTTAATAATATTAATTGTTTCGCCCTAAAATAGAAATTGCTAAGAATGGAAACTAGAAAGTCATATCTACATGCAGCAGTTGATTTGTATTTGCATAAGTTTTGAATTTTTCATCTTTTTTGTGGGAATTGTTTTATCTCTGGTAACATTATGAAACGTCAGAATTCCACGGAATTAGTAATTCGGGTATAAGGTGAGATATAGTAAGTTCATTGTGGAAAATATCGTAAAAAGTCGTAAAAGCCGCCTGGGAGCTTTCATCGAAAACGCTGCCTAATCCCTGAGCGGGTAGTACCTACGCATAAAATGCTCTACTACCCGTGCGAAGCCGGGGCGGGTCGCTAGTAATGTTATAATCTGAAAGTTGAAAATTGTTTATTCCTATATAGAACAAGCAGTGTTAGAGTCTCGATTTAGCATAAGAGTCTCTCTTAGTAATAAGTCTAGAATCTCTGGGTCTCCAGCAAAGAAAAATTGCCAATTTTTGTATTGTCAACGCGTGTTGGTGACAAAAGTTTTTGTTAAGCTCGGTCTCCATGACCAAAAAAATAACGTCACTTCACACTGTCTTGTGGGCAACTGAATGCAAAGCCGCTTCCATACAACTTTGTCATTAAGAAATTATTAATTGTGTGATGACCTCGATACCTCGATAACTGGCTCGTTGGTCTAGTGGTTAGCGTATTCGACTGCAGATCACGAGGTCCCGGGTTCGATTCCCGGGTCGGGCAAATTATTGTTAGGTATTGGGCTTTTCGTCAAGAAATTCTCAGTGCCAGACCGGAGTTGGTAGTTGGCGGTGTTTCACCCCCGTGTCTCGGAGAGCACGTTAAGTCGGTCCCGGTTATTATTACTATCATGTGACAATTGTCGTTAAAGCTCGCTTTGGAGCAGCGTGGCGGGTCTACGCTCTAAATCCCTCTCTCCTATGAGAGAGTAAGCCTGTGCCCAGCAGTGGGACGTTAAAGGGCTGTAGTTGTGGTGGTGGTGGTGGACCTTGATTTAACACCTTGCTTAACACATTTAGACATTGTTTCTATTTGTGTATGGGTTTTTAACCCCCGACGTAAAAACGACGGGATGTTATAAGTTTGACGTGTCTGTCTGTGTGTGTGTGTGTGTGTGTGTGTGTGTGTGCATTCAAATCGGGTGAACCGGTTTTTTGTTTGAAAGGTGAATTAGTCGAGTGTTGTTAGCTATGTTTGATGAAAATCGATCCAAGATGGCCGCCGCTACAAAATGGCGGATTACATATTTTTTCACAACTCCCTTAATATGGGTATCAAATGAAAGGGCTTGACTAGTAAAATAGCACTATGCAAATCCAAGATGGCCGCCGCCACAAAATGACGAATGTCGGGGGTTTTTTAATTTTCAATTTATATCTACTTGTGCTCATTGTTTCAATTTGTGTATGGATTTTAAGCGTTAAATATACCCTAAAAATCTCTTACTATTATATAATATTATTATATTAATACATAATATTATTCATGAAATTGCATATGAGTGCTTTCGATACCTCTGTCTCCTTATAATGTACATCTATATTTCATAGTTTTATTGATATGAAAATGCAAATCGCTGCACGAGTAGGTGCTTAAAATGTACCATTAGATTTATTTATTGCTCGTACATTTTATAAAATTCGACATTTAAATAGTTTTATTTACGTTTTATGGAGTAGCTTAAATACACATTTTGGCTAAATTCTGCAGTGTAAGTACCTACCTAAAATATATCTAATAATAATTTATGACTAAGTAGGTAAGTATTTGTTTGTAATATATTTTTGCTCATGTGACCTTCGCAGAAAAATGAATACCTAAGTAGTAACTGAACACAAGGTTAGCATATTCGAGTGCAGATCACGAGATTCCGGGTTCGATTCTCGAGTCGGGCAAATAATTGTTATGTATTGGGTTTTTCTGTCAAGAAATTCTCAGTGCCAGCCCGGAGTTGGTAGTTGGCGGTGTTTCACCCCCGTGCCTCGGAGAGCACGTTAAGCAGTCGGTCCCGGTTATTATCACTATCATGTGACAACAGTCGTTAAAGCCCGCCAACCTGCATTAGAGCAGCATGGTGGGTCTAAGCTCTAAATCCCTCTCTCCTATGAGAGAAGAGGCCTGTGCCTATGCACTGGATACAAGCGGCGCAAGAACGTTGCACGTGGAATTCTGAACAAGAGACCTTGGTTGTTCATTGGATGTGTAAGTATTGGTTGAGGATAACGAAGACTTCATGCCCCCAGGAGAACTTAAATCCATTTATATGTCAATACATATAAGGCCGTGTCCCCACTTTTTTTTTTTTTTTTTTTTGACGTGGTGGAAAGCTTTATGGCTACCCCCGTTCTTTGGGCAGAACGGGGGTTATGTGGGACTCCCCCTATGGGTATACCCTAACTAAAACCACCACGGCTGTTCCCTCTCGCTGACTGTGCTGGACGCCTGGGGAACCCGTTGTATACGTCCCAGGCGTCTGTCAGCCGCCCCGGCCACCTGCCGGGGCTCCCACGCTAAAGAGGAGGGGATCGGGACAGCGTGATCCCCCCCTCAGACAGTGAGGAGACTGTTAGTGGCGGATAGCTAGCCCAATAGCTACCCGCCGTCTCCCGAGGGAAGCTGGCGAGCGGCGAATAACCGCCGCCTTCTTCCCCCCCGTCTGCGCCGGAGCGGATGCGCGTCGAGAGCCTCTTCGCGCGCCCGCTCCGCGGCCTCCTTCTGCGAGATAACGTCCTCGCAGAAGTCGGCCACAGCATCCCAAGACCCCTCGCTGCTCAGCATGGCGCATACGACGCCGGGCAGCGAGAGGTCTCCGCCAATTGTCGCCACCAGAGTGCGGCGCTGGGGATCCCACCGGCTACACTCCTCCAGAGTGTGTTGAGCCGTGTCGTCCCCAGCGCCGCACTCATGGCACGACGGGGTCGGTTCCCTCCTCGCGACCTTGTGCAGGTAATGGCCGAAGCAACCGTGTCCGGTCATCACCTGCACCAGCCGGAAGGAGAGCGACCCGTGCCTTCGCTGGCACCATTGGTCCAGCACCGGGCGGATGGCGTCTATGGTGCGTTTGCCATAGACGGCCTCCGCCAGGCTGGCTTTCCACCTATCCCGCATCCTTCGGGCAGCCATGCGCTGCGCTCGGCCGACCACTTCGGGAGCCGGGCGTTCCCCCCTTGCCCGGCTCTCCGCTCTAACGCGGTGCACCTCGGCGAGCACCCCGGCCTCTAGCTCCCATGGGGGAGTGCCTGCCAAGGCGCAGGCGGCCGCAAAGGCTACGGTGGTGTAGGTCCGACAAATGCGGTTCGCCACCACCCTCTGCGGCCTCCGCAGAAGGGCCCTGGTAGATGGACGGAGTGCATCGTACCAAATGGGAGCCCCATACGTCGCCATGCTCCTCACGACCCCCGCGAATAGGCGACGGCATGAGGCTCCAGGGCCCCCCACGTTTGGGAGCAGTCGGCCGAGCGCAGCAGCCGCCCCCACCACCCGAGGAGCGAGCTGGCGAAAGTGCTCCTCAAAGTTCCACCTGCGGTCCAAAACAAGGCCCAGGTACCTCATGTGGGCCCTGATTTGGACCGCTTCCCCCGAAACCGAGATGCTGGCGCGTGCCGGGGGCCTCCAGCCCGCTCCGCCGAAGAGGACGGCCTCAGTTTTTGGGAGGGCCACTTTCAATCCCAACATCCCTCTCTCCTATGAGAGAAGAGGCCTGTGCCTATGCACTGGATACAAGCGGCGCAAGAACGTTGCACGTGGAATTCTGAACAAGAGACCTTGGTTGTTCATTGGATGTGTAAGTATTGGTTGAGGATAACGAAGACTTCATGCCCCCAGGAGAACTTAAATCCATTTATATGTCAATACATATAAGGCCGTGTCCCCACTAGGCGAACAGTGAGCGGCCGGCGGCGCGGCGGCGGCGGCAGTGATTCATAATTTGGCCGGTTTATCTCACGACGAGACCGATATAAACAATAATTTTCGGTTCTCACGGTGAGTTGACATGAATCGAGTGGTTAGACTATGGGGTATACATACTTACGGAATACTTACGCAATCTCCAGCACTCGCTCGCCGTGGATTACCTTACCAGAAAATCATCAACCACCAGATACCTTTTACCATCAAGGAAGAAATGAAACAACACCAATGAAGTCGGAAGATTTTATTTCAACACCTACCCACATTCCGAAAACAACAACCGATAGTTTCACTTCAACTAGGAAACCTAGAACCGCCACAAGATCAACGATAACTTAAACTCACTTGTTTTCGATTGTCGATGCGTGTGAAGTTTATTCGGAATACGCGATGTTAAAGTTATTCGAATAATTTTGTGCAACTCCCACTCGGCACTTTTGGAAGCTAACAGTCTCACCTATAGTTTTTAAATGGAGTGTCCAAACAGCGCGTAATGTTCGCAGTTTGCGGCGTTTCGCTTGCCAACTTATTCAGTGAGTTCAGTGAGCGGCTGATTCGCCTCCAAATGCCTCCAAAACTATGAGATATTCAGAGAGTTCCGACCGATACGCTACTCACAGTCAGCTGGTGGACAGTCAGCCGCTCGCTGTTCGCCTGATGGGAACACGGCCTAAGTATTATGTAGATATTCAACTGCCTCGTTGGTCTAGCGGTAAGCATGTTCGACTGTGGATAACGACGTCCTGGGTTCGATTCCCGGATCGGGCAAAAAAAAATTATGAGGCATTGGGTTTTTCTGTCAAGAAATTCTTAGTGCCAGCCTGGAACTGGAAGTTGGCGGTGTTAGATTCACCCTCGTGCCGCGGAGAGCACGTAGAGCTGTCGGTCCTGCGCCTGATCTCTCTCCGGTCGTATCTCATTGGCGTCCCATCGGACTATGAGAGTGAGGGAATAGAGAGTGCATCTGTGTACACACTTGTGCACTATAATATCTCCTGCGTAGGTGGCTAGTCTCCGCCTCGGTTGAGATTGGCCGCCGTGACCGAAATTTGGTCGGGAGGACATTATTATGTAGATAGTAGATACCCACGCACGGAGCAGACGTGTATGCGCGTAAAACTCTCGTATAAGCTCGTAAATATTTATCGAGGTGTGTTAAAACTGGGTTCATTTTGTTCCCTCGTAACTGGGGCACTGTATAAAATCAGTTTCGCACGAGTACATACAAATAAAGTTTGCTTAAATAAAATAAAATATTTAGGTTTTTCAAAATCGGATGCAAGCTGAAAGACAGTAGGTTGTACTTTTGCATTAAGTATTAAGTATTAATAAAGTAATGTAAGACTAGGTAATAATGTAGGATTTTCAACATTAGAAAAAGTTAATACTCTTCTAGGTAATTCATACCTAAAAGAGTATTAAAGTACATTATAAAAATGTAAATACTTAGCTGATAAGAAACCAGTAAGTGTAAAAAAAAAATAAGTTAAAAATCAATAGAAGTA
Organism: Melanargia galathea; assembly: GCA_920104075.1. Lineage (NCBI taxonomy): Eukaryota > Metazoa > Arthropoda > Insecta > Lepidoptera > Nymphalidae > Melanargia > Melanargia galathea. The sequence goes on along the minus strand of OV049872.1, from coordinate 2,140,345 downwards.
AGAAAATCTTATGTATACCTATATTATTTGAGATAGTATATTCGTATACATAAATACATAAGATTATATTGTATACAGCACAACAATGAATGACATGCTAAAAAAATACAAAGCTGCTCATTCTCGTTCAACGGAGCAAGGCAAAAAAAAAATGCAGCCATCAAAGGCCATGTCAGCTATTAAAGGTCTCCGATCATCATTCCGGAGGACAAATAGAGGGCATACAAAAAATATATATATAGTAGGTAATGTAAGACTACACTAGCGGCACGCTATGATGGCCGGTTTGACACATTACAATAGTGATGTGGAATGTCAATTTATTCTCGAACAAAAAACAATTAAGTTTTGTTTTTGTACCTGATTAAATAGGTTTAATAAAACAAAAATGTATATGTTTATTTAATTTATTTGAACGAACTGAATATTTGAACGAAAATGAATATACATACTTTATATGCACACAAGAAACATATGAATACAAAAGATACCAAAAAAGGTGCCACAAAAGGCCATAATTAATCAGATTCGTCCATACTACTATTTTCACTGTCGTCACTGCTATCATCACATACATTAATAATTATATGTTCGTTTTCTATAATATTATCTATTTTCACATCTCTTTCATAATCTTCCCTTATTAATTTAACAGTTCTATTCACAACCTTTTCCCAGTCTCCTTTAGTCACATGTTCACAAGCTTCTTCTAATAATTTTAGCATTTTTTTTGTGGTAAATGGGGGTTCTGTATTGTGTCTTGCAGCATATCCCTTAATTTGAGCCCACACCAACTCAATCGCATTATACTCACAATGGTAAGGCGGTAACCGTATAACTCTGTGCCCATGTTCTAATGCTATTTCGTCAATGACGTATCGGATCTTGGTTGGTTTGTTTTCTTTTAAAAGACGTACTAATTCCGCTTTTAACATATTCATGTTTGCATCTACGCCATTTTTACGAAGCCATGCGACGATATCAGCTTTCTTTTGGGATTGGGCAGGTGGCTTGTCAATTTGCATCGAGTGGTATGGGGCGTTGTCCATAATTATAATAGATGGTTCAGGGAGGCTACACAACATTGAGGTAAACCATTCAGTAAACTTTTCTCCATTCATGTCTTCATGATAGTCTCCAGTGGTTTTTGACGCAAAAGCCATGAGAGAACCTTCGACAAACCCGTTGATGGTTCCGGCGTGACAAATTATAAGTCGCGATCCTTTTCCTACAGGAACTTTGGAAGTAGATGCTGCTGTGTCATCGTTCCAAGAACGGCCTACAGTATGGTTAGCATTAAGCCATGTTTCATCCAAGAACACAACATTTTGCCAATTTTTGATTTCTTTCACTTGCCGTAAAAAAGTATACCTTGCCATCGCTATATCAAATCTTTCCATCAATATTTTGCGTTTGTTACATTTTTTGTATCGAAATCCAATGGTCTTCAAAATCTTCGTTAAAGAACTTTCCCCACTGAAGAATAATCCAGCTTCCTTCAGTGAATGCACCAACTTTTTTCTTGTTGGATACTCCTTCTGTAAATAGTAGCCGTAAACATGTCTTCGGATAGCATCGGCATCAAAGCTATCGATGCCTACGACTGGTTTTGCTCGTTTTCTCTTTTTTGGTGTGTGAAGTTTATTTTCTTCTGTGCCAGTCTCGCCATATTTTTTTTTAGTTATCCGTCTAACAGTTCGTTGTCCAATATTAAGCGCATCAGCTACGCGTTCAACCACTGACGTTATAGGTAAAATTGGCCCTCCATTTTGAGCTTCACGATCGAAATAGTTACGAAGGCGTATTACGAACTCACGTGTCTGACTATTTAGAACAGTTCTCTGCGTACGTTTGGTCATATCGACGAAATCCACAACAAAGGGCTTGAACAGAGTCCAAATTAACGAGCAAGGGTCAACAGTAATGCAGTATCAATATTTGAAATCCAAAGCCAGGTCAAAACTATATCACAATCGCATTGCACTGACAGTTTATACTTTTCGAAGCAACGTCAATTCGAAACTGCTTTGTTTTGCATTGAGCATTGACGCGAGTTTGCCGGAGGTAGTAGTTGTGCTAGCCAGCGATCCTATGTGACGATCGTATTAGATTCCATTTAAAAAAATTTATTGATATTTTTTTGCGATTTCAGAGGTTTGTCCACATAGTGAAAATTGTTCATATTCACAAGTACATTCACCCCTTAAATGGTGCAAACTGATTTTTCTACACTTGTATACATTTAAGAAATCAATTTAATAAATAAATTTTGAGTCCTAAACCTAAAACTACATTCGATAAAATTTATGAATCTCTGCACATCACTATCGTCAATAAAGTAATACAATTATTTCCTTCAAAGTCGTTATCAATTAATACGGAACTTCATGAGCGGACAAACGTCAAACCGGCCATCATAGCGTGCCGCTAGAGTAGGTGTGTAAGAATAAAAGGATTAAAGGATGTTGTAAAATAAACAACAACAGTATTATGTATAGATCGACCAGAATCTCATGAAAAATAGGGAAATGAAATTCCAAGGTTAGCATCACTATGACTGTCCTAGCGATAAACAGAGTAACTGACATTTTTTGTGAAATTGACTTTTTACGTTAATAAAAGTTTTATGTCGACTAGTTTTTTACCACAGTTTAATATTTCAAATAACTTGAACCGTTTACTGAAATTTAAATTGCCCAAACAAAGTAACTGCACTCACTTACCCGGAATATAAATGCAAAAACCAAGTAAACAACAAGCACAACACAAAAACAAAGTTGTTTTTGTGTTTACTTGATTTTTCGTTTCGTGAAACGATCCCAGGTAAGGTGTTCTGAATGTAGGTAATTACTTTGTTTATCACTAGGGCAGCCGAGTTAACCTAGTGTTGCTTACTACAAAATTTAATTTCCCTATTTTTCATGAGATTCTGGTCGATCTATAGTTATAATAAAAAAAAAGTAAGAATAGCTAAAATACGAGTATTTATAATTCTACAAACCTCCTTCTAGCAAATGAAAACGTACCGCGGCTAATACCGGGAATGGGAATAGATTGAAAAACCATTAGTGTTTTAAAACCCGTAATGGGATCGATCAGTGATAGATGTTCCTTTTACTCCGATTGCAGCAATTAAAGTACCTAATTAAAACTGAACGGCAAAAAATAAAAAAGTGGTAATATTGCTATATTGGATGTAATCATCATCGATAATAATGTATCATGTTGCCTTTTGAAAAGATAACAATAATATAAAAGTTTATCATTGTAAAACAAGACAAAATTTAAATAAAAAACGGCTTCGCTGATATCCTCAAAATATGTATCTTAGAACATGCCTAACTTTTGTTATGCAAAAAATCGCATCAAAATCAGCACAGTAGTTCAGATACGATTGCAGCACCCTCTTGTTGCTAATAGCCATTAAAAACATATCCGAGAACTTGTCCAGAAGTGACACGCACTTTGTTAAAACCCGCAATAAAATCAGTCGACATTTTTTGGGAAAATGGTAACAAAAAAAAACACAAATAAACACACAACCTCTTGCGCTAAATGTATTTAATGTCTCCGTTCTGTTGTGGGCAAAAATAGGGTATGGGATTAGTCATATAGGGCTTTGAGAAATTGAAGCAAAAGAAAATTTTCTTTCTCAACAAATCCTCCGCTATACCTTCTTTTGCGTTCTAATATGGCTTCAGGTCGTTGCAAGAGCCCTCTCCATGGCAGCGACAAATCGTTTGTGAGTGGAGTCTAAAACAGTGATTTCTGCATTTAGAGAGCAAGACGTCTTCAGTAAAGAAGAGTACTAAAAATATATACATAAATTAATAAAAAAATAATTAAATAAATAAATTTTGCTTGAGATATCATGATTTTTAGTGAAAAACGGCAAAGTAAAAAGATGCAAATCTAGGTTTGGAATTTCGCCTATTTTAGCAAATATTTGGCAAATTTTTACATGAACTAAAGACATTTGTAATTATTATGAAGTAACCTATGATAAGACTTCGGTCGTTTTTCAATTTTCTATAGTCTTTATATAGTTTATTTACGCACGAAGTTGCCCCAAAATTTGCCCAAAAGTAGTGATTTTTCGAGCGTCATAACTTTCAAAATAAATATAATTTTACTAATATTTTTATTTTATGGCATAGATAATGGAGATATAAATTGATATCTGGCTTAACTTTAGACCTATTGCGACAAATATTAGAATAATAGACGTAATACGTTTGTATGGAGAAGCGCGTGAAGAGAGCGGCCTTAAGTGATTGTCACGTATTATATCCTATCTACTAATATTATAAACTAGCTGACCCCCGCGACTTCGTCCGCGTGGATATAGACTTTTATATAGGATCGGATTGGATCTCATAATCCTTTTTTATACCTAAACTAAATGTAGCCTAAGTTACTCCTTATAACATCACCTATCTGCCATTGAAAGTTCCGTCAAAATCGATCCAGCCATTTCGGAGATTAGTTGGAACAAATAGACACACCAACATACATAAATTTAAACGCACACCAGTTTAAAATAAGCCGTACGTTCAAAGTTCCGGGTCCCAAGTTATTTGAACCCAATAAATATCTGTCATTTCTGAATTAAAAACCCTATAACCTTGAAATATTTACGGGACAATACTTAAAGTACTTACTACCTTTCTAACAAAAAAAGAATGAGTTAAATCGAACTACGCGTTAATGAATTACAGCTAAATACACGTTTTAACTTTCTTCCCCTCTCCCAAGGGAACCGTGCTGAATTTCGGGATAAAAAGTATCCCATGTCCTACCTCGGAGTATAAACTCAAATCGTACCAAGTTTCATTCGAATCCGTTCAGTAGTTTCGGCGTGATGCGCGGCCAAGATACAGACAGACAGACAGACAGACAGACAGACAGACAAAAATGAAAAAAATTGCAGTTTTGGCTTCAGTATCGATTATAGAGTGCCCTCCAATAAAAAATTTCAAAATATCTTCAATGTACAGAATTGGATCTGTTACAGTTTTATTATATTATAGATGTGAAAGTGTGGATGTTTGGGTGTTTGGATGTTTGGATGTTTGTTACTCAATCACGCAAAAACTACTGGATAGATTTGGCTGTTTGGAATGGAGATAGATTATATATAACACATAGGCTCTTTACCTTGCAAAAATCCACAGTTCACACGGGATTTTGAAAAAACCGAAATCTATAACTACAGCTATGGGTAGAGTACTGTAGCAAACTTCCTTGAAAGTAGGTATAAAGGTTGGAAAAGGGAGCGGGAACGGGAACCGGAAATCCACGATTCCCTCGGGATTTGTGAAAAACCGAAATTCACGCGGGCGAATGCGCGGGCAGAAGCTAGTAATGTGATAGATGTGTAGTTACAGATACAGGCATAGAATATAAACTTTTATTAGGAAAATTTGCAACTGCTTAAAATGCACCTAACCCCGAAAAGTTAAAGTTACGTGCCGGGGGTCGAACTAGGTCTCCCGAAGGGATGCTCAGGTTTCAACCACTGGTCTATCACCGCTCATTAAATACGGGATTTTAAATAGACCTAAATACATGAAATCGCGGGCATCACCTACTGAAAAATAATGAAATTTACCGGTATTCTTCAAATTAATATGTCCATGTTAGAATTGGACAAACAATTGACAAGAACGTAGGGGATGATGTGGGGGATTATGTAGGGGATTATACCCCAATGCAGTGCGTGTTTCGAGCGAGGTTGAGGGGTATTTATACGTTAAATTAAAAAAATGCCAACTCCGCGCGGTAAACCGTTTTGGCATTTGTTTGTGTGTCCACGAATTCCTGGGAAAACTGTACACGTTTTTGCAACGTTTCGATGTTACAGAAAACGCTCTGCAGCCGCTCTGCCTAAAAATTATCACGCTTTCGCAATTTTTTGTACTGTGTGACGTTATATTATCGAATATTACCTGCAATCAACAGAAATAAATATCAATAAAATTGAAAAGCTTAATTATGCTTTTTTTATTCAACTTTTATGGCGATTTGAACAAAAACATAAAACTCACGCACACTTTTTAAAATTTTTGCCTGTCTGTTCGTCTAATATAATAAAGCGGAAGAGTTTGTTTGTTTGAACGCGCTAATCTCAGGAACTACTGGACCGATTTCAAAAATTCTTTCACCGTTGGATATGTAAGTGATCCTTGAGTGCTATCTATACTAATAATATAATAAAGCGGAAGAGTTTGTTTGTTTGTTTGAACGCGCTAATCTCTGGAAGTACCTATCGGATTTGAAAAATTAGTTTTGCATTTGGTAGTCCAACTTTTGGGGCAGGTTATAGGCTATTTAATATCCCTAAAATCCTCCCCTAAGGGGGTAAAATGGGGGTAGAAAGTTTGTATGAAAGTCCTATGTTTTTAAAGTTACAGACCTGAAAATCGGCATTTAGATTACTAGTTTTAAATAATAAAACTCTGTATATTTTATTTTGAAAAATCTTCCCTTAAGGGTGGTAAAATAGGGGATGAAAGTTTTAATGGGAAGTTTTAATTATAATTTTGCTATTATCAACTTGAAATTTGGAAGGTTGGTTAATTCTAGGGCTTAGATATCAGCCTAGAAAATATTTCACGAAAATCCTCCCCTATGGGGGTAAAATGGGGGTAGGAAGGTTATGTTTTTGAAGTTACAGTATGAAAATAGGCATTTAGATTATAATTTTTAAATGATTAAAACCTGTATATTAAGTTACTCTGGAAAATCTCCCCTTAAAGGTGGTAAAATAGGGGATGAAAGTTTTTATGAAAGTCCTATGTTTTTAAAGTTACAGACCTGAAAATCGGCATTTAGATTATGAGTTTTACAAAATAAAACTCTGTAAGTATATATTATTATTTTGAAAAATCTTCTTTTAAGGGTGGTAAAATAGGGGATGAAAGTTTTAATGGGAACTAAAAACGATCGCAGCGCCCTCTGGCAGCCTAACTTGAAGCGATCACAGCGCCCTCTGGCATCCTAAGCCGGAAACTTGAAGCAATAGCAGCGCCCTCTAGCAGCCAAAACGAGAAACTAAAAAACGATTGCACTGCCCTCTAGCGGCCAACACTGGAAACTTAAAATGATCGCAGCGCCCTCTGTCGGCCTAGCTTGAAACTACCACAACACCCTCTGGCGGCCAAAACTAGGAACTAAAAAACGATCACAGCGCCCTCTGGCGGCCTAAGCCGGAAACTTAGAGCAATAGCAGCGCCCTCTAGCAGCTAAAACCGGAAACTGGCTATACGGAGTGGAGATGAAGTCGTGATGAGGAACCTCCTTAAAATAAGTCCCTAAAATTATAAAAAAAAAAAAAAAAAAAAAATTAAATAACCTTTAACTAAACTAACATAGATTTTAAAGTGACGTGCTTGTCTCGATCTACTAATATTAACAAATAGAGAATACTGTAATTTAGTTAAAAAAAAAAAAATAATAATAATAATATTAAAAAAAAAACTAATAATAATACTTATAATAAAAAAAAAAAAAAAAAAAATATTAATGATAATAATAATATAGAAAAAAAAAGTAAATAGAAAAAAAAAAATAAGAAAATTAATTATAATTAATAATATATATAAAAAAGCTATATATTATTTAGATTTACATTATTTTTATTATTATTAACCTTAGTTTTAAGTCGCTGTGTAAGAAGTAGGTGATCTGCACCATAAGGAGAAGTTGTATATTAATTTAAATCATAATACAAAACAAACAATAAAAAAAGGCACGGACCAAGAGTCTATGGAGTTGTTAACTATTTAATAAAAAAAAAAAAAAAGCGGAAACTAAAAACGAACGCAGCGCCCTCTGGCGGCCTAACTTGAAGCGATCACAGCGCCCTCTAGCGGCCAAAATTGGAAAATAAAAAGCCGATTGCAGCGCCCTCTAGCGGCCAAAACTGGAAACTAAAAATGATCGCAGCGCCTTCTGGTGGCCTAACTTGAAACGATCACAGCGCCCTCTGGCGGCCTAAGCCGGAAACTTGAAGCAATAGCAGCGCCCTCTAGCAGCTAAAACTGGAAACTAAAAAAACGATTGCAGCGCCAAAAATTTTTATCCTGGAAAAATCCACAGTTCCCACGGGATTTTGAAAAAACCCAAATCTACAGCTATAGGTAGATCATTATAGCAAACTACCTTGAAAGTAAGTATAAAGGTTGGAAAAGAGAGCGGGAACGGGAACCAGAAATCCACGATTCTCTCAGGATTTGTGAAAAACCGAAATTCACGCGGGCGAAGCCGCGGGCAAAAGCTAGTAGGCTATATATGTACCACGGGCGAAACCGGGGCGGACCGCTAGTCTCTGATAAAAATATTCGCTCAAACAATAATAGTCGGTGCGGCCAAACGAGCGGTTTGCATGTGCAATATATTTTACGTGCTACGATCACGATAACTTAATATCTTCTAGGAATTCACTGCGCTCTTGGAAACTTATTATTTATAAATTGAGTTTATCCTGTTAGGGCAGTGGTTCCCAACCTTTTCTTGATCAGGGCCCACTTTGGCTTCTTTGTTGTTTGCAGGGACCACGATGTACAAGAAAAATAAACTGAATCTATCCGAAAATAAACTTTACTCAATAATTCAATGTAACTTGTATTAACGATGTTATTTTAATAAAAAACAAATATTATTAGATAGCGCAAGGCGATTTTTCGACTTTTGGTGTAAGAAATTGCTTTTTTACACCAAAATTTCTCAATTGAATTAGATTCAAATGCTTCCTTACAGTTTCTATATTTTCGAAATTCAATTAAATCTTCCTAGATTTCTTCAGTAACTTCACCAGTTTTTGTGCTAAAAGGGTTGTGAATCAGTTTTTGATCAAAAGCTTGTTTCAGAATTTTCGGTAAGTAAAGATTGAATTCATCAATTAACATTAATTATTATAGATAACTCTTAATATTTTCTTGTAATATGTTTGCCCTATTGACGACATACTTTTAGTCCTCCACAATTACTTTTAATGTCGGGAGCGCACAATAGTTGTTCTCCCTAATATTGCCTAACCATAACTGAAGCTTGCAAATAAAAATGCAAAGTTAAAAATTTACAAAGATTCAAAGATAAACATTTGCAACGCCTTCTAGCTGAACTGCAATTTTAAGTTCAATTATTTAAGTGTGTATAAAATATCAACAAAATAAGCCAAATTCATCTGAAATGAGGGATCAGAAAACTGCTTCAGCAACTAATTCATTTTCTTGTCAGATAGAAAAATCTTAACCTCTGCCCTAAGTTCGTACAATCTTCCCAACATAATAATACCTTTCAATAAGAGTTGTTTGAAAGAGAAGTCCATTTTTATAGCATAATTTTAAAAAAAGGCGTGTATGTTAAGGCCCTGCTTTTGATTGATAACATTAACCACGTTTATGGTTGATTGCATTGATTTTTTAATAGACTGGTAAACAAGTTTTAAAACTTGAAAAATAGAGATAAAGGTCCTAAAAATATGAGCGATAGCTTATTCGATTCGGAATCACCTCTAGAAAAAATTTTTTGAAGGATTTTGGTGCAGGTAAAAAATTGCAATTGTTATTAACAAAATAAGATGAAAAAAAATTATATTTCGTTTTATGTTAATAACTCAAAAAATATTTAAATTTAAGCAATTTTGAAAAAAAATCGTTAAAGAGGAGGAAATTTCCAATATAAAGTCTCAACTTCCGAAACTCTATCTCCATTATTTATAACTTTAATTTGACTTTGAAAATGGGGCTCCGCGCGGTGTTAAGGCAAGCGCGCGCGAGCCTTCAGCAATGAAAATATTTTTTTTATAACATAAAATGTAATTTTAAAAATTTGAAAAATTCTAGTATCTTCTTAACACTTGAAAGCATTGAGCCCTGAAGAAAAAAAAGTTTAATCACCATTTTTCAATAAGTTATTCAATTGTAAATTAACAAATTTGTCCCAAATTTCCGTTGGCATAAACAATGTGATGAAAGGTATAATAATTGGCCTAAAAATTTTAAACTTCGTGGAGCCCTTCTGATGTATGTGTATACTTCATAAGATCCTGCGATAAATTTTCGTAAAAGTTTATTCATTTGTTAATTATGATTTTTTATAACTAATGTAAATCATATGATTTACATGATTATTACGATTTTTCAATGAGCTATCGCTCATATTTTTAGGACCTTTATCTCTATTTTTCAAGTTTTCGAACTTGTTTACCAGGCATTCTCTCCTCCGGTGGCATTTGTATCTCCTGCGCCATCCGCACTCTGCGACCGCCACTGGCGACGCGCGATGATGTATCATCCGCGAAATTTGAAATCGCTCGCGGACCATAATTTGACTCCCACGGACCACTGGTGGTCCGCGGACCACTGGTTGGGAACCAGTGTGTTAGGGTTTCTATTATGCCATTGTGAGAATATACAATCAGTGAAAACATGAAAAGATTGCTCGAATATATTCAAGAGATTTGTGTAATATATATTTTTTTATTAGGTATTAGACCAGGGTAGAAGCCTTTAAAAATAATAAAAAGTGAAAAAAATAATAGTAGTGTGGCGACCACATCCCACATACGCGTTATACTAAATACCTAAATGTACATAAATTGTTTAATTTTAAGCCCGTAATTTAGGTATGTTTTGTAAATAGTTTCTCACGCCTGTTTTATCGCAAGCCCTAGTCATTAAGTTAGAAAATATTTTTACTTTGGGTTTTTACGATCTTTATTTTAGCTTTTATTATTTTGTATTGTTATTGTTCTTTATAATGCCGACTATTGTTTAAATGAATATTTTAAAGCTATTTCTCGTAATTCTGTAAATCTGTTTTCCTGTGTACCATTACTGTACCTATTATTGTTTTTATTTTATTATTTCTTTTTATTCCTTTCTGTTTTGGGTGTAGTTGCTTTTGTGTAGCAACTACGCTTTTTCCTTTGTAAGAGCCGACGCTCACCGTAATGCAACTTTTGATTTTTGAGAAATTTCGATTTCTAAGACAGTACACACGCAACCTCGGTGAGAGTCGGTTCACTGGTCATTGTAATATATTTGATAAATATACCTTAACTCCGTTCTATGAATCTATTATTACTCTCCGCACCAACTCTAAGTGTATGACCCGTATAGAGCGCCGACAGTGGTGACCCCGACGTGATTTTTCTATTTTTTAACGTGCGCTTGGGTTTATTAGAGTATTGTTTCGCGCCGCGGAGTGACAATTAGTGATAAAGACTATAGATATTGATAGTGTTAGGTATATTTAGGTAACAATCTGTGACATTTGTGTAAGTGTAATATAGTAGTATTAAGATGACCGGAACTGGGCAGCCCAACGGGGATGCACTCGCGGAAATCGCAGACCTCGTCGCGGAAAATATGAGGCTGCGAGGTACGAGACCATCGTCCGCCGTGTCAGCAGTCACTGCCGTGCACCCCACGGATGAACGCTTGAGGCGCCTAGAAGATGGCGTGTCGTCAATAAGGGAGCAGCTCATGAAGAACATGGTACAACTGCAAGCTTCCGTTTATAGCGCAGAGCGAAATACGAGGCCGCGCTCACGCAGCCATGCACGCTCGCGATCATCGTCGAGAGCCCGACCAGAGGGTTGGTTGTGTTGGTACCACTTTAAATACAAATTGAAAGCCAACAAATGTGTGCAACCGTGTGCATTTAAACCTCACGCGCAGCAGGGAAACGCCGGCGGGAGTTACTAGCGGCGAGTGACAACATCCCGCTTAACCCAACGCGTCGCATCTTTATAACGGACGTTGACAGTAAGGTGACATATTTAATCGATAGTGGAGCGGATCTGTGTGTTTATCCGAAATCATTAGTTCATACGGCTCGCAAAGTCTCTACCTATGAACTAGTGGCCGCCAATGGAACACCGATTGCAACCTACGGTACTGTCGCCTTGACCCTTAACCTCGGACTGCGACGTGACTTCCCATGGGTCTTTGTAGTAGCTGATGTATCTACGCCAATCATTGGCATGGATTTTTTAGCGCACTATAACCTAATGATCGACGCGAGGAACAAAGGCATTGTTGACGCTATCACTCAGCTTGCGGTTAAAGGACACGTGGCTGGGTGTAATCAAACAACTGTTAAAACGGTGAACGGTACATCACCTTATCACGATCTTCTAGCGAAGTACGTTGATATTACGCGCCCGGATGGAATCGTGAAGGAAGTGAAGCACAACACGAAACACCACATTTTAGTGACACCAGGACCTCCTGTAGCACAGAAGCCGAGACGTCTGGCACCTGATCGCCTTATAGCAGCTAAGAAGGAGTTTGATACGATGGTGAAGTTAGGTATTGCACAACCATCTAAGAGTCCGTGGGCTGCATCGCTTGTCATGGTACCGAAGCCACCGGTACGCGGTAAGCTGGAGTCACCCTCACCCTTCGGCCTGCCTGAACCTGGAAACGCCACGACGGAGGAGCACCGGCCTTGTGGTGATTATCGTCAGTTGAACGACCGGACGATACCGGATAAATACCCAGTGAGACATATTCAAGATTTTGCACAGTGCTTAAGTGGTAAAACAGTGTTTACAAAGTTAGACTTAGTGCGTGCGTTTAATCAAATACCGATCGCAGAAGACGATATACCAAAGACAGCTATAACTACGCCGTTCGGACTATTTGAGTTTAAATATATGACATTCGGTCTTCGAAATGCGGCTCAAACGTTTCAACGATTTATGGACGAAGTGTTGTGTGAATTAGACTTTTGCTATTGTTACATAGACGATATTTTAATCGCATCAAGTGACGAAGCCGAACATTTAAAACACTTAGAGACTGTATTTGATAGGTTAAGACAATACGGTGTTGTGATAATGCGCCGACAGTAGGATGAAACCTATTGGGGTTTCACCCTACTATTTTTTTTTTTTTGGTTTCAAAAATTATCGACCCTGGCCTATAGCTATTCAAAATCTATATAACAAAATAAAGTTGAAGTACCTACCTGTCTGTGATAAAAAAATAACTGCTTCTTACTTATAATAATATGATCATTTGAATAGACGTACTTATAATTAAATTTTTATCTAACTTCCTGTCTGCCAGTTTGAACATGCTAATCTTCGGAACGGCTGAACCGATTTTGTTTGGATTTTCATAGAAAGTTAGAGGATTATTTAAAAAGTATCCTAGGCTACTTGTTATTTCGCAAATATTAAGAGTGTCTGTGCCATTAAATAATATTTCTTGATGTTAGAGGAAACATATTGTTATATTTCTAAGGTCTGAACCGATGTTGACGAAAAAAATTATGCCAAGCATAGCAACTGCTGGCTGCATTTCCACACTGAATAGCCAGGTCTATTCCAGAAGAAACAATTTACCGCAGTGCAGTACTCAATAAATTGAGAGTATACATGCTCGTACATAGTTACTAACTCTGTTTTAAAGAAAAGCAATAAAAATGCATTTTAATATTTTCATAATATTATTGTATAATAATATTATACCATTAAATTGTATAATTGTACATAAATTTTTGTTAAATGCAGACTTTTGTAAATAGAATAGAATAGAATAGAATAGAATAGAAAAGTTTTTTATTCAAATAAACTTTTACAAGTGCTTTTGAATCGTCGATTGAGTCTACCACAGGTTCGGAATGCAGTTCCAGCCGAGAAGAACCTGCAAGAAACTCGGCGGTTGCTCTTTTTTAAAAAATAACATTATAACAATTATTATTATTAATGTACATGATTGAAATGCCGTCTCGCGCATTGCTGGAACGAGTTAAATCCAAGCTTTTTTATCGTTTATATAATCTTCAATTGTATAATAAGCTTTTTTTATGAGCATACTTTTAATAGAGTTCTTAAACTTGTGTAAAGGCAAGTCTAAGACATATTTTTTATTCAGATATACTTTTACAATAGTGCTTTTGAATCGACAAATGAATCTACCACTGGTTCGGAATGGTGCTTACAATTCTACACGTTAAGAAGGGCAGACAAAAGTAGCCCCATTTCCGACGGCGGCACCCGTTCACTAGCATGACGCATGATCCAGCCATTGCTTCGCTCAACCATATTTGAGGGAACGTAACAACCCGCACCACACGACACCACCACAGAAATGTTTAAGGAGAGCGTGACATACTTAGGCTACCCATGATTAAAGCATCGAATTAAACACCAATAATCGAATACTCCTCAAGTTATAATAGCGTATAAAGCGAATAAATTAAATCCATGCTTTTTTATCATTTATATAATCTTCAATCTATACTATTTTAATAAATAAAATTGAAGTGTCTGTCTGTAATATCGAAATAACTACCTCATATTAAGCTCATATGGTTATTTGAACGCTACCATAACCGAATCACACGTTTTTAAAATTTTTGTCTGTCTGTCTGTCTGTCTGTCTGTCTGTCTGTCTGTCTGTCTGTCTGTCTGTTTGAACGGGCTAATCTTCGGAACGGCTGAACCGATTTTGACGGGACCTTCACATACAAGTAGAGAATTAACCAGGGAGTAACATAGGCTACTTTTTTAACCGACTTTCAAAAAAGGAGGAGTTGTGTTTTTCTACCTATGTACACCGATATCTCCGAGATTTCTGAACCGATTTGCGTAATTTTTTTTTTATTCGATAGAGAAACAATGCGACCCTGTTCTGTAAAAAATTTGGATTCCAACTCCTCAATCCTGATGCTGTAGGGGACCTAATCCCCAAAAGTAATGGGTTTTAGAAACTTTCGGTTATTTAAATTGATATTGGGGTTACCAATTAAAGACTTTATCGTTGAATGAACTCGAGTAGGTACATATCGAACTCCTCAACCCTGATGCTGTAAGGAATTGTATTCCGAAATCGTGGGAATCCCACAGGGTTTTTCCGTTTCGGGGACGGGTTTCTACAGATAAGCTACTTTTTGTTCTGGAAAATCAAAAGTTCCCACGGGATTTTTAAAAACCTAAATCCACACGGGCGAAGCCGTGGGCATCATCTAGTTGTATAATATGCTTTTTTCATGAGCACACTTTTAATAGAATTCTTAAACTTGTGTAAAGGCAAATCTAAGATTTGTTGTGGAATTTTGTTATAGAACATTACGCCCATTCCCACAAACGACTTTTGGACCTTTTTGAGGCGTAATCGAGGAATCACGAGTCTATTTCTATTTCTTAATTGCCTATCGTGTATAGCAAATGTTTCAAATAAAAACATTTGCTTGATTCTATAAATAACATACCTACTCGTATGTACTCGTATATCTAAGTAGTATAATATAATTATTAATACATTAATTAAAACTTTCTTAATTACAAAATTTCCAGTTCAACAAAATTATTAACTAAGTATAACTTTACATTCCATAATAGACATCTCTTTACTTTAATAGACATCTCTAACCAATCACCATTGTCTAGATTGGAACATGTTTTTGAATAAATACATAAGTATCATCATATACAGGATGTACTTATATGTAATATAATAGTGCCTACAAACTAACTTCAAAGAACTTTTTGAAGTCTTCTCTCGAGAAAATCAAGTTGATATCGAAGTAATTGAAGAAGGTAGTTAGATCAAAGTTTTGAAGTAGACGTCTCTGATATAGGGCAAGTGTTGTTTCTTAGCTGTAGAAGTATATAAAATACAGATTAATACAGTACTTTAAACACTCTTGTTTACAGAACTCCTAATTCCACAAACTCATCAACTATCTATCTATCTTGCATCATATCATAGAAACGCTCATCAACTTTATTAGACAACTCCCATGACTCATTCTTGAATAGATCAGGCATATTTTTCTGAATTAAAAAAAACGGTAGCATATCCTGTACATCAAAGCGTAGTCCAAACTGTCTTCAAAGCACTTTTCGTAGTCCTATCTCGAGAAAATTCATTTAATATCGAAGTAGTTGAGGAAGCTAGTTAAAAGTTTTTAAGTGAACGTCACTGATATAGTGTAAGTGTTCTTTCGTAGTTACAGAAGATCGCGTATTATATTTATAAAATATAGATTTAATACAGTACTGTTTACAGAACTCCTAATTCCACATACTCATCAACTATCAGCTCTTGCATCCTATCATAGAATCGCACATCAACTTTAATAGGCAACTCCATCAACTCGTCCTTCGCTAGATCCGGCACATTTTCCTCGATTAAAAAAAACGGTAGCATATACAGGATGTACATTAAAGCGTAGTCCAAACCACAGTCCAATCTGTCTTCAAAACACTTCTCGTAGTCCTCTCTCGAGAAAATTCAGTTGAGATTGTATCGAAGTAGTTGAGGAAGCTATAATAAAAGTTTTTAAGTAAACGTCTCTGATATAGTGTAAATGTTCTTTCGTAGTTACAGAAGATCGCATATTATATAAAACATAGGTTTAATACAGTATTTCAAACACTCTTGTTTACAATACTCCTAATTCCACAAACTCATCAACAATTTCTTGCATCCTATCATAGAAACACTCATCAACTTTAATAGACAACTCCATCAACTCGTCCTTGGCTAGATCGGGCACATTTTCCTCGATTAAAAAAAACGGTAGCATATACAGGGTGTACATCAAAGCGTACTCTAAACTGTCTTCAAAGCACTTCTCGAAGTCTTCTCTCGAGAAAATCGAGTCGATGTCGAAGCAGTTGAGAAAGCTCGTTAAAGTTTTAAAGTAGACATCTCTGAGATAGTGTAAGTGTTGTTGTCTGAAGTTGCGATCGCTCGCGGCGTATATGAAGTATATGAGGTCGATGACCGGACAGCCGCACAGTGAATCGCCTAGAACAAGCTAGGTGGACAAAAGTCAAGTCAAAGAATCATTAAATTGATGGTCACTTATCACTAACGACAACCCAGGGATAATTAATGCAGGTAATAATTATGGCAAACATTCCATAACGATGAGTTATGCGCAGTTGAAATCTGATGATAGGGTAATTCCATTTACGTAAACAATTTAGTTGCAATTTTGCATTACTTTCGACAGCACCTATTAAAATTTGTGCTGAATATTATAGTTTCTGCTGTGATGGGTTTTACTTTAGAGGGTAAGTATTTTCATTTTTTACTTCAAATAGATTCTAATAACAGATAATGTGTAGTCTAAAATTTTTTGAAAAAACAGTCCAAAAAATGTCGTATTTTTTTAAATATCTTTACTTCCAACGAATGTAACTTTTTGTATCCACATGTATCCAGTCTAATTTTTTTATATAATATAGCTACTACATTAAGCTTCAAAATGATATATAATTTGAATACCACAACGAATCCATTTCATTTTAATGAATTTTTTTCAGAACACGTGCATTTCATTTCTAAAATGGAAATTTTCGAAGAGTGGCGGAAACATGCCAAAGAAGAAAGAAATACTCGTCTAATGAGTTTTATTACTAAAAAATTTTCTATTACGAATATGATTCTCAACTAACGGAGGAGTATTCAGTTACAAATAGCAAGTCTTTCGTCAAAATTAGCTGAAAAGTGGGTTGCATCGAAAATTTTTTGTATTTCCATTTTGGTGACTCTTGTTGGCAAATTCTCACGCATTTCATGAGCTACACGAAGAGTACCCTCGCTAACCTCATTTGTAATAATGGTGTAAGCGTACATCAAATCTTTCATGTGGCCCCAAAGAAAAAGTTACAAGGCGTTAATTCTGATGATCTTGCTGGCCAAGGAATAGGTTCACCTCGCTCAATCCTACGAAGTCCATCCACTGGCGTCCACCGAACCGAAAGTAAGCTAGACAACTATCATGTTAAGCTTCTTATAATCTAATAATTTTCCAATAAAAGGTTCATTTGTTCTCTTAGAAAAAATTGTAGTTTATCCGTCCGAATTCTGACTGAAAAAATGAGGGCCAATTAGATGTCTACTGATTAATCCCATCCATACATTTACAGAAAACCTACGTTGATGTGCCCTTTCTTTTTCTTCCTTAGGTTGTCTCCTTTTGCCGCCCAATAATGTAAATTATGACACTTTTTGACTCCGTCCCGGTCAAATTTAGATTCGTCAGTCCACAGTATTTTGTTGAGAAAATCGGGGTTTTAGAAAAAAATGTAGACACCTGTACCTTTTTGAATAGCTAATGAACCAAGGAAGTTATTTCAGTAATTTGTACGTAACGTTCCATACATTTTTTTTAGAAATATTATTGATTTTCAACTATTTCGATTTTTTTTCAAAAAATAATAAGTGGTTTGTAAGCCTTGACTAAAAAATTAACAGTATTTTCTAGCTTATATTGATTTTAATTGAGTTTCTGAACGCTTTTATATCAGAAAACAACAACAAAAAACAACAAAGACTGGTATGACTTTCTTCAGCAGTTAATTTTTACTGTAAAACTGGAATGTTTTGTTAAAAACCTTAAATCTTCAATAACTCTGAAACGACTACGTTTCGGATAAGATACCTATTATATGAAAAAATTTACTGCAAATGAGCTCTACTTTAAGCCCCTGTAAGGAATGTATATTATATTTTATGTTTCTGTATCCTGTTTCCTGTCATCCTGTATATATAATTTTAGGTTTTGTTTATCTTAAGGTAGTTTTAAGTGATTTTAACTGGGATTTTATGTTGTGTTGTATTTTTTTCTTTAACTTGTTATTATATTACTGATTTTAAACATATTATTTTCATTTAAATAAGTACATTTTTTATACCAAACTTGATTTTTTATTTAGAATTTTCCTGAAGCCTTTAAATAATTATTTATTGATAATTTACGCAGTATAACAACAAAATATCATTGTTCATAGCTATAATAATTAGAAAACACAAAAAAATATTTTTGTCCACCTAGCTTGTTCTAGGCGATTCACTGTGAGCCGTAGTAGATTTGTTGGTAGTCGATTGGTATAACTTCGGACACCCGCCCGTTCTGGAAAAGAAAACATATTATGTTACTAGCGACCCGCCCTGGCTTCGCACGAGTATATAGTTATTACCCGCTACTATTCCATCGTAGGTACATTGTTTTGTTATACTATCTCAAAAGGACTAGGCAGCGTTTTCGGTGGCTTGACTTTTTCCGACATTTTGAACAATTATCGTCATATTTCAATCAATTTTCACTTGAAAATCTTAACAAATTATTCACCTAAACCTTCCTCATGAATCATTCTGTCTATTGGGGAAAACCGTATGCAAATCCGTTCAGTAGATTTTGAGTTTATTGCGAACAGACAGACAGACAGAGTTGACTGGGGACTTAGTTTTTAACCCCCGACGAAAAAACGACGGGGTGTTATAAGTTTCACGTGTCTGTGTGTGTGTGTGTGTGTGTGTGTCTGTCTGTTCTCCTGTGGCGCTCAAACGCGTGGACCGATTTGAATGCGGTTTTTTTTGTTTGAAAGGTGAATTAGTCGAGAGTGTTGTTAGCTATGTTTGATGAAAATCGATCTAAGATGGCCGCCGCTACAAAATGGCGGATTACATATTTTATCACAACGCCCTCAATATGGGTATCAAATGAAAGAGCTTGACTAGCAGAATAGCACTATTGCAAATTCAAGATGGCCGCCGCCACAAAATGGCGAATGTCGGGGGTTTTTTAAATTTTCAATTTATACTTGTATATTAAGTAGTGATAGTGATAGCCTCAATAGAGGACCGGTCGTCGGGCGTGGATCGAAAACCGAAAGGTCGCCGGTTCAATTCCCTCTCGTTACACTATTGTCGTACCCACTCCTAACACAAGATTTCACTTATTTAAAGAAGAAGGGGAATATTGTTTATCATGGCCAAAATTCTTTTAAAAAATTACGCTATTTTTAACCGACTTCCAAAAACGAGGGAGTTCTCAATTCGGCGCGTATGTTTTTTTTTATTTTGCATGTTACTTTTGAGTTTTGCCACAGATACATACAGCTTAAAATGAATGTATTCGTTTTGTGAAATTTTTAGAAACGCTATTAATTTCGTTTTATGCTAGTTCTTAATTTCATTTCAAGCTGTACGTATCTGTGGAACGATTTTCGTATGTATGTAGTTCTGTGGGTATATTTTATTGAGATTTGATGTGCCGCGTGATGGCATTGCTAATTTAGGATGAAGGACAGACTCTTTAATTAAACAATCAGTCATATTATTTCATATAAGCTGATGCCCGCATCTTTATTCGCGTGGATTTAGATTTTTTAACAATCTCGTGTGATTTCTTTGATTTCCTGGGATAAAAATTATATCATAAAATTATGACCGTCATTAAATTTCTTAATCTATCTCTGTTTTACATTGCGTCACGATCGATTTTAGCTTATTTCATAATATTAGTCTACAGCTGGGTATTGTTTTCAAGACGTTACTCTTTCCTTACTCTCTCATTAATAATAATCATGCAATTTCCTAACCACCTGAAAATTATTTCCGAATCCATAAATATTTCAATGATCCTATCATTCTTATCTTATTTTATCTTACTTTACAACATTAAAATGACAAAATAAAAAAACTTTCCAATTTCAAAATAGGTCACAACAAGACGTATATTTATAATCTTGGTTATACTCGTGATTATACATATACATTATACATACATTATTAAAAACATACTGAACCTTAAACCAATTATGTTTTTCTTGTATTAATTTTCATAAGTATGAGAAAGTTTTCTGTTAATCCGGAAACTAGTTTTTGCGTAACAAATACGTAAACACACGTATAATAATATTTATTTGTGCAACGAGAGAGCAAAGTTTATTTTATTGCGAGTCCCGAGCGGAAACCCAAATTGAATTATGAGAAAAATAAAATAGGTACTTATTTTATAAATGAATTATGAGCGTTATGTAAACAAAACAAACAAATCACTTAACTTTGACTCACATAACGTTTCATAATACAGCGAAAAAGTACAAAGATGTTAACAAAACACTTCTTTTCACTGAGTGAGCAAAATGTTTTTCGAGCTAGTGACGTTAAAACAGTTCTATAAAAGAGAAGAAGAAAACCTTTAACATACATGGACTTAAAATCATATTTTTTCCACGTTCATGTTTGCACACAGCGATGCAAGGACCTGCTTGCGACAGATCTATGTATATATTATCTTGAGAGATAACTTTCGATTAGTAGGTAGTAGGTCGATTTGATAACGCGACGCCGCTCCATCTTAATAGGGATCTCGGAAAATCCCCGTGGGAGAAATAAGGGAATTTAAATAGGCTATTATTTCCACATTTAGCAGAATGTTGAGGTTTGTAAGTTCTAATATTTTTTTTTTAAAGAAAAAAGAACCGACTTCAATCGATTCAACTAAAAAGTTGAAAATAATGTATTTATTTAAATTGACGATTAAACTACGTAACTCAAATAATATATAATTTATTGGAGTTCGCAATCTGAGAGAAATCGGTGTACCTACTAATCAAAACACATATTAGTAACATATGTATACATTTGTGCTTGCAACTTCGTACATAAGAATGATAACTCAGTGTATTATATATTATGTATATATTAAAACCTTCCTTAAAGTATGTAGAATACGGTAATGAAAAAAATCATCAAAATGGGTTCATTAGTTTTTGAGATAATAGTGAACATACATACAAGCATATATACATATATAAATACGGTTCGAATACAGAACCTTCTTTTTTGAAGTCGGGTAAAAATATGTTCTCTGTCGGGAAATATAGCTAGTTGATCAGCTACTTGCGCAATAGTTATGAAATATAATATTACATAATATTACAACCAAATATCTTGGAACGCCTTTCCGGTGTCCGTATTTCCCGGCTCTTTCGACTTAAGTACCTTCAAGGCAAGAGTGAATAGGCATTTTCTAGGCAAGTGCGTTCCAACTTAGACCTTATCATTGCTTTCCATCAGACATGATTGTCGTCAAGCGTAAGTCTATCATAACTATTACAAGTATAAATTAAAAATTTAAAAACCCCCGACATTCGCCATTTTGTGGCGGCGGCCATCTTGGATTTGCATAATGCTATTCTACTAGTCAAGCCCTTTCATTTGATACCCATATTGAGGGCGTTGTGATAAAACATGTATTCCGTCATTTTGTAGCGGCGGCCATCTTGGACCGATTTTCATCAAACATAGCTAACAACACTCTCGACTAATTCATCTTTCAAACAAAAAAACCGCATTCAAATCGGTTCACCCGTTTGAGCGCTACAAAGGAACAGACAGACACACACACACACACACACACACACACACACACACACACACACACACACACACACACACACACACACACACACACACACATACACACACACACAGACACGTCAAACTTATAACACCCCGTCGTTTTTGCGTCGGGGGTTAATAATTTATAATAAAAAATATAAAAAAATTGTAAGGCCACCTGGGCTGAAGTACCAAAACTAATTAAGTAACTAATTAAACACCGAAATAATATAATTTTTCAACACACTTGCTCATAAAGTAGCTCTACGTTCACCGCAATTAGGCAGATAATTACACCTATTATTCAAACTGTGACTTTTGTTTTACTATTATTCACAAGTGAATTATAGAGTTTCATTTTTAATTTATTGGTTGAGTTGGTTCCTTTGTTCTTAAAAAAGTTTCGATACAAAAAAGGTCGTATTCAATAGTACAAATAAATTAATATACCTTTTGCTTGCTCATTTCATGCAACTTCGTATTTAAATAGATAATTTCAACTTGTACGTGTTTAATAAATAAAACTTTCACTCAAATATAACTTTTGTTTTTTCTGTAATAAAGAAAACTTGCATTTTGTACGTGGCTAAAACGCTATCCGCGAAAAGCCAAATAAAACAAACCTCATTCTATAGTCTATGGCCGATTGCCATTTTAAGAAGCGCGCGCATAGGAAAACTGATTAATTTTTCCCGCCATTGCAAAATGCCATAGAAAACAAACCTCATTCTATATAGTCTATGGCCGATCGCACTTATATGTGTGCGCGCATAGGAAAACTGATTAATTTTTCCCGCCATTGTGAGAAAATTTTCATAACTCGTTTTCACTGTTGAAATTACAGTTATTTGTTAATTAAAATTAAAATATCTACAAGTACTAATTATGAAGAAAATGATTTATGTTGTACACCGCCCGATATATGTGAAGCCCTTATGTTATGGAAAGTTTACTACCTGAAATATCCAAGGAAAAATATCTATTTTAGTGTTATTTTCTTCGCAAGTGTGTTGAAAAACGTCGTATGATACACGTGTGTATTGATGATTACCGTCCTCGGCTATCTTAAGACCCTCACCTAACGGCTCGGGTCTCAATATCGCCTCAGCGGTAATCACCAACATTACACACTTATACCATAATGTACTATTACTTACCTTTTCTTTCACTAAAACATTATTCATTTTATAATCGCCATGCACCAAGCATTTTATCGTCGAAGTCAATCCGTTCATATATTTTGGATATTTTTCGAGAGAAATTGGAATGAACTTAGCTATTTTTTCCTTAGTCGCCTCATCCATTCTTCTCGTAGAAGTATCACACATTTTTTTAGCCAATTCATTCCAATAATCATCGTACACGAACGATTGTTTTATTGTTTTTATTTTAGTCTCGAAATATTCCGGGTTTCTTTTTTGCAAAACAAAAGATAAACAATGGAATTTCGCTAATTGTTTTACGGATAATTCTGCGAACTCTATCGACATAACTTCAAGTTTCGGCATCGTTTTGTATCCTTTTTTAGTCAAATTATCTAAAATTATCACTTTATCGTTAGTTTCTTCGAAACTTTTTACCGTTTTGAATCTTTCCTCAGCAGGAATTTTAGCTTCTTCCTGCAATCCTTCGTATATCTTCCAGAGCTCATTGTACACAAATGCCTCCTTCGCATAAACTTCCGGTATGGAATACACTTTGAAGTCATCGTTATAAATAATGCGCTTCAAAAATAAACTAGTCTCCCCGTGTCCCTGAGGAGTTGTTCCACTTATATTAACTTCATACAATTCCCCTAAAAAGTTATTGCCGCCTGTTGAAATTTTCCTCGCATCTATCTCATAGTGCAGATAACCTTGTTTGATAATGATCTCTTTTAAGGAATTCTGTAAACATTGAGTAAACTCTTCACCGATCACGACTTTGTTGCTTCGATAATTATCACTGCACTCACAACTCTTTTTATTTTCCATTTTGCTGCACTGTTATTATTATATTTTACTATCAGTACAAATATTTTAAAGTTAAAAGGTGTATTGCAATTGTTTTTGGGAATACTTTAAATAAACTGTAGGTATATACGGTGTACTTAGATTAATCTAAGATAAAAAATAATCTAAGGATAAATAAAATTATTCTTGATAATATCACAGCTGTATCACACCTGTATCGCATCACAGTTTGTTAAGCAATGACAATTGACACACTTGACAGTAGTTATGACATGAGTTTGATGTTTGGGTTTATTTGTTGAATACCGTGGTTGAATAACATTGTGCAATTTAAACGTTCTTAGTTTTAATGAAACGATATTTTTTGTGTGAACAAAATTTACCTAAATTAAATAATGTTCACTTATCACACACACACAAATAAAATGTATTTGGATATATTTCATAATATATGCTTAACATATTTATAATCTGTATGCATGCTCAGTTTATTTATCTGCGCTTTTCGTATTATTATTTCCACGAGTGGCGTCCGCTAGCCGCCATTATAATGATATCGTATGTGTATTACTGTTGTGATTCATGTTAATTCCAATCAATAGAATGACCTTCGTCTCTTTTTGATCCTACTAAAGGTTGTTACTCAGACAGAGGCAACTATACTAACTAATCTTTTATCATTATTATGTACTAACGTGAATGTAAATCGATATTTTGTATGAATGATATACCTAATAATTCTTTTATTTATTAATTAACTAATTTTTGGATTATTAATTATTACTAGATGATGCCCACGGCTTCGCCCGTGTGTATTTAGGTTTGTAAAAATCTCGTGGGAACTTTGATTTTCCAGAACAAAAAGTAGCCTATCTGTAGTAAGTAGTAACCCGTCCACAAAACGGAAAAATTCCGTGGGATCCTTACGATTTCGGAATGCAATTCCTTACAGCATCAGGGTTGAGGAGTTGGACATGTACCTACTCGAGGTCATTCAACAATAAAGTATTTAATTGGTATCCCCAATATCAATTTAAATAACCGACAGTGCCTAAATCCCATTAGTTTTGGGGATCAGATCCCCTACAGCATCAGGATTGAGGAGTTGGAATCCAAATTTTTTGTAGGACAGTGTCGCAATGTTTCTCTATCGATTAAAAAAAAAATTACGCAAATCGGTTCAGAAATCTCGGAGATATCGGTGTACATAGGTAGAAAAACACAACTCCTCCTTTTTTGAAAGTCGGTTAAAAAAGTAGCCTATGTCACTCCCTGGTTAATTCTCTACTTGTATGTGAAAGTCCCGTCAAAATCGGTTCAGCCGTTCCAAAGATTAGCCCGTTCAAACAGACAGACAGACAGACAGACAGACAGACAGACAGACAGACAGACAGACAAAAATTTTAAAAACGTGTGGTTCGGTTATAGTATCGTTCAAATAACCATATGAGCTTAATATGAGGTAGTTATTTCGATATTACAGACAGACACTTCAATTTTATTTATTAGTATAGATTAATGAACTCAGTAATTTTATCGATTTGGAATTGAGTGAACTACGAGTATACGTAAATATTTTAATCATAAACATAACAAGGTTAATGAAATCTTTTTGTTTTTCTCTCCTTTATAATTACATTTTTATCTTAACAATAACATGTTATTCGTGTGTACATTTACTCCGTACAATACCTCCAATAATAATAACGGTTGATAGTTAAAATAAGTCATGTTGAACGTGAGTCCAAATTAATGGCAGAAAAATTAAAGTTCAAATACATAGAATTATTACACTTTTACTTTGTTTGATTTTGTTAGTTTTGTCTTCCTGTGTTTAGGTACATCAGAAACTAACAAAATAAAATACTCAACATTTCAAGGACGGGAGATGTCGGGAGGCGGACATCGTATAGTTTATAGAGTATGATTTTAGGACAGGAAAGGACTTTCGATATCTCCCCGCTCTTTACTTATTTGTCATATCAACTGTAAAAAATCGGCCAAGTGCGAGTCGGGTCTCGCTTTATTAGGGTTCCGGACTTAATGATCAACTGAAAATGATATTTTTTTGGTCACAGCTTACAAACTACAATATGAATTGATATTTTCAATATTTATTTTTTTAAATACAGTATTATGGTACACAATATACACAGAAATTCCAAATCCCTAACTAAAAAAATGCGAACTAACATTTTCAGGTTGACCCCGTAACAAACATGGTCTAAAATTGGCAACTTTGATGGCTCCCGCATTTTTGTTATTCAAAAAAAAACATATATTAATAGGCAATATTGTTCTATAACAATGATTACTAATTATTTATTTAAATACACAAAAGTGACATAAAATTCTGCTTATCTTACTTCAGTATTCCCCATTCCATATACTCTTCAACAACTTCAGTGATTCTTTCTTTGAGTCTGTCATCCACTTTGTAAGTCATATCATCACTAGTATCTTCACCGGAATCGGGAATTTCGTCTTTCACTGAAAATATTACTATGGGAGAGACATACAACGCTACCATAAGTCCAAAATCTAACGAATCCTCAAAATCTTTTGCATAGACCCTCTTTGGATATACATCGTTGATGTCTATATCAAAATATTTCAGAAATTCGGTCAATTTACTGTGGTATAGATCTTTTAAGTAATTCATGTGAGCCTTCCTGAATTTACGATTGGTACTCGTGTAAAAAAAATAAAGAAGATCCATTACAGGCGATCTATAGATTAAAAATTGGTAATCGATCAATACGACCTCTGTTTCTTCTATGTCCTGTGAATTAGAAAAAAAATGATAATTTATTTTTTTGGTTCTGGTCTTCTATAATGGCTGGATATACCTACACTAAATATTTTGACAGCACACATTTTTAATATGTTGATATGAATTCTGCTTTTAATCTTCTGTAAGGGATTAAAAAAATATTATATTTATCTAAGAAAGAAATGATCACACCACCGGACTAGACAATCATCAGGAATGCTAAGAGCACCAAGTTAAAGGTAACCTTTAAAGTATCTGTAAAGATATCGGCGGCTCGCTTCGCTTGCCGTCTCCCTACATAACAATGTGAGATATGATTCTATGACCTTTCGAATTTAACCCCACCTCCTAAGCCGTTGAGATTATAAAAATATTAGATACATAAATTTAATTAAAATTTCACTTACGCTTTCTTTCACCATCAGATTACTATTTCTAAAATCTCCATGACACATGCACTTAACTGAATTAGTATCACCAATAGAATATTTTGGAAATTTTTCATAAAATTTTTTTTGTAGAAAATAGTCTATTTTCTCTTGCGTATCGATATTTAAATGTGAAGTTGAAATTTCAAACATTTTTTTCGCAAATTTTTTCCATACAACAATTTCATCGAAGACCAATGAAGATTTTATTGTTTTGATGTTTGTTTCAAAGTAATCTCTTCTTTTATGCTTCATAACGAATGACAGTCCATGTAATTTAGCGAGTTGTGCGATTGACAGCTCAGCGAATTTCAGTGGAATTACATCCATTCTATATAAAGTTTTGAATCCTCTTCTAGAAATATTCTCAAGAATTATCGCATCTAAAACACATTCATAACTTTTCACCATTTTGAATCTTTCTCCGTGGGGTATATTAACGCTTTCTTGTAGCGTATTAAAAATATGACTCAGTTCAGTGTAAAACAATATTTCGTGTGAATAACAATTTTTAATATTGCATAATAAACTCAAACCATCATTTGTGATTTTGAGAAAAACGTTTATTTCTTTGGGCCCTTCTTCAGTATCACCTTTTATGTCAACTTCATATAGATCCCCCATAAAATTGTTGCCATCAGTGCTTATGATCCTTTGGGATATTTCGTGTGATGTAAAACCTTCTTTTGCGATGATATTTTTTAATGACTCTTCGACGCTGGGACGGATTTTATGTTCTTCATTTGTGATATAATTTAACTTAATGTTTTTTGTTAAACACTTGCTAGATTTTTCTACGATCTCCATTTTAACAAAGTTGTGATGACTTGCGATGCTCGTTGAAGTACTTATAGTATTTGAATCAAGTAAAATAAAGATAATGGTAAGCTTATTATGTTTGTAAATTATGAATAGCTTATCACAAAAATTCTTTCAAGTACGAGTACCAACATTATAAATTGACCGACTTGTCGACTTACTTGTTCTTGAACATATAGGACCGAATATTGAAATTTATCTATATCTATCTATTTTATACATCGTAAAATCGTTTTATTCATCGTAAATGTGTCTGTACATTAAAGATTTTTCCAAAAACATAATGGAAGCCGTTAGGGATAATTATTAATAGAACGTAAAAAGCAATTTTTAAAATTTTTGTCTATTTATCTGATTGTCTGTATGTTTGTGCGCGCATCATGCAAAAACTACTGAATGGATTGAAATCGAACTTGGCATGATTTAAGTTCATACTACGGAGTAACATATAGGATACTTTTCATCCCGAAATTCAGCATGGTTCCCTTAGAAGAGGGAATGAAAGTTAAAATGAGTACATAGCTGTAATTCATTAACGGGTAGTCCAATTTCATTCATTCTTTTTTTTTAGAAAGAAAATAATTTAAAAATTATTTCGTAAATATCATATTTCAAGGTCATTGGTTTTGTAGTTTAGAAATTATCATCACAACCAGTGTGTCAGTATTCCATATGACTTGGAACCCGGATTGTACAGGAACTTTTAAATGTCCAGATTATCATCTGGGGTGCATGAAAATTTGTGTTTGTCTATCTCCGAAATTCTGGATCGATTTTGATGGGATTTTCATTGGGAAAACTTTAGTGATGGGAACGAGCTATTAAAAAAATTAATTCTCATTACTGTAGTTCCATTTTAATACGTGACTTTTAACAGTATGAGCTCAAAGGAGCTTAGGAAAAACAAAGAGTTCCCGCGGGATTTATAAAAACCTAAATCCACGTGGATGAAGCCGCGGGCGTTTTTTTATAAAAACATTTACCAACGTTAACTGAATTTTTGACAGTTTGTTATAAAATGCAAAAAATGTAAAATCGGACATTGAACACTAAAACCGCTTTTAAATATAGAGAGAGGTCTGCATTCATCTTGCATATTTGCATATTTGCAATTCATTCTTGCATACTTCCATCGCATATATGTATATTATATAGTTATTAGGCTTGTATAGTTTTTAGGGTTCCGTACTTACCTCAAGGAGAAAAGGCACCCTTATAGGATCATTTTGGTGTCTGTCAAGAAAACTATAGGGTACCTACTGCCCGTTCACATGGAATCATGAAAGGCAAGTAGGTGGGTCTTATAGCACAACAAGTACCTAAAGGAAAAAATCCGAAAACCGTGACTTTGTGGTTACATCACAAAAAAAATTAAAATGTGGTCATGAACAAAATATAATTAATATTTTCAATTTTCAAAGTAAGATAACTATACTAAGTGGGGTATCATCTGAAAGGGCTTTACCTGTATATTTTAAAACAGATTTTTATTTATTTTCATGCATAATTGTTTTGATTTATTGTGCAAAACTTACGGAACCCTCGGTGCGCGAGTCTGACTCGCACTTGGCCGGTTTTTTATTTATTTATTTAAATAGTCAGCTTAAAAGTGATCCGTTCTTTCTTCCATACAAATATGGTCAAATGTACCTTTTTACTTAAGGTAAAAATGTAAGGAAAAAATGTTAGTATTCGATTTTTTTCAATAATCGTCACAATACGCTCTAACCAAATGATAAAAATCAATTATTTAAAAAAAAAAATTAATCGCCCTTAATCGAAGCACCGAGCGCATCGCACGCGTATTTACGGCCCGCGCGGCTATTCCTGTAATGTGTGACCAGTATTAGACTCTTATCTTTTGTAAGTTATACATATATACATACGCGGCAATCTTACTATCAGTTTTTAAATGTTAATACATGCTTATCTGGGACAATAAAAATTAACCTTCTTAAATGTTTATATAAAAAGTAACATAACAACGAAAAACATATTTTTAGCCCACAATTAGAATTAAATCAAAAAATCTTAGCTCTGACGGCAATGTTGACATTTTTAACCCCGCAGCATCAAGATTGAGTTGAAACTCAGAGTTCAATGACAAAGTCTACACTTGGTATCCACTGTACCTACTGTCCAATTGGCAAACAGCAGAGCCAAGGCTCTCAAAGTTTTTTTTAAAGAATATTAGCCATGACGAACATGACTAATGTTCCCCTTTCCCCTCCAATTAAGTGGAAACTTGTACTAGGAGTGGGTACGACAATAGTGGTGACAAATCAACATCAAGCTATGCTAAGCTGTACTGCGCTGTGCTGTGCTGTGTTTCTTAAGCTTCGTTTTTTTAACAATCAACATCAAGCTGTGCTGCGCTTTGCTTAGCTCAGTATAAAAGTAATCAGCAGCTCGTTTATCTCGTCAAAAATGACTTTATTTTCAAAAAAACGTAAACATTACGACATAGTTAAATCCGATGAAGATGAAAGTGAAGAAGAAGCGGATATGGATATTTTATCATTCGACACAGCGCGGCTCAGCACGGCGGGTAGCGCGCCTCGCTCGAGACTGCTGCGTTTTTAAACAGAGCGTAGCCTCACACAGTGCAGCGCAGCATAGTTTCTTTGTCATCATCATCATCATTTCGGGTTTGTACTGCGCCACAGACGTGTAAAGTAGAGAAGATAGAATAATATAGTACCTATAGTTTACATTCTTGTAACATAGTTTATAAGACAATCCTTGTAATTTTTCTGTTCTTTAATCTGCGGCGCTGTAATCCGAAATAAATTATTATTATTATTATTATTATTATTATCATCATGATCAACCCATTACCGGCTCACTACAGAGCACGGGTCTCCTCTCAGAGTGAGAAGGGTTTTGGCCATAGTCTACCACGCTGGCCAAGCGGATTGGCAGACTTCACACACCTTTGAGAACGTTATGGAGAACTCTCAGGCATGCAGGTTTCCTCACGATGTTTTCCTTCACCGTTAAAGCAAGTGATATTTAAATACTTAAAACGCACATAACTCCGAAAAGTTAGAGGTGCGTGCCCGGGATCGAACCCACGACCTCCGATTAGAAGTCGGACGTCCTAACCACTAGGCTATCACAGCTTTTTTTTCCTTCTTAGTTTGTTTGTATCCTCATTAAAATATTAGACGAGCGAGTTGACCAAACATAGCACAGCGCAGTACAGCGCAGCATAGCTCGATGTTGATTTGTCACCCTAACGGGTGGGGTTTGAACCGTCGAGCTTACGGTGTCTGAGCCGCGCCCGACGACGACAACGACGAGTTTAGGTGGGCAATACCCTTGCAGAATTATTTTTGAGGAGCTGAAACAGGAATTTAATGACAAAGTCTACCATTAGCTGTGCCATTAGTATCCACTTTATAAATAGACAAACAACATAACCTCGCACTTTCGCTGGGTAATAATTATGGGGTATTGCCCAGCGAAAGTGACACCAAGATTGAGGTTTTCAAATCTGAAGTTAATTGTAAATCTTTTTATATATATAAAACAAAGTCGTGTTAGTTCGAACACTTATAACTCGAGAACGGCTGGATCGATTCTCATGATTTTTGATTTTTTTATATTTGGGACCGTCCCGAATAGCAGAATATTAATTGAAAAACATTAAAAAATTGACGAAAACAAAATAAAAGAAAAAACATTTTCCCATATAAAATGTTCATTGGTTTGGCAACAGTCAAACATATTTTAATTGTCATCACGTCGATACGGTAAACTCTCACCCGTACCTCTCATCACTACATAGTATAAAACAAAGTCGTTTTCTCTGTCCCTATATCCCTTTGTACGCTTAAATCTTTAAAACTACGCAACGGATTTTGATGCGGTTTTTTTTAATAGATAGAGTGATTCAAGAGGAAGGTTTATATGTATAATAACATCCATTAAATTGTGGAGAAATACTGTTATTTTTGAGGTTTCTAATGTGATGTCGTAAATAATTACATTTTTTCCGCTTACATTGCAAACGCAGGCTGAACCCTACGAGATTTATCAAAATAATGTACTAAGTATTGTACACATTGAAAAGGTCTACAGAAAAGTCCGCGATGGTATATGTCTATCTCTTATGGATATCCCACAATAACATTTTTTTGTCATTTACTTTTTACGACAAATAATGGCTAATTTTCGAAGCGATTTCAACCAATACAGCATTAATCCTTATCTAATTAAATACCTTAAATGCATTGTTGATTTTATATAAATCCATATGGTCCTTTACAGCATATGATTTAAATGAATACTTTCGAAGATATTACAGATTTAAAAATTGCGGCGGCGCGGGAGCGTGCCTATAAGCGCGTCGGCGGCCGCGGTTCTCCCTATAGCCCATTGTCGATAATTTTTGAAACCAAAAAAAAAATCACAGTACGTAGGATGAAACCCATTGGAAAAGGAGGAGAATATTATAAAATACAAGGAAAAATAATTCACGGGCGATCTGAGCTCGGGAAAAAAGGGGGGGAGTTTTAAGGGTAAAAAACGGTTTATCTCGATTTCCGGCAAAACTAGAAGTCCTATGGAAAAAAATTAAATGGCAAAGTTGTAGGTAATAAAAAGATCTACAACTTTTATATTTACACTTTTTTCACATAACCTCAAAATTTATGTGAAAAGTTCAAAAAACCAAGTTTTTGGTTCTTTATTTTTATCTTTTAAAATAATTTTTTTTTTCACGGAATCTGGTGAAAACTTACTTTCTTATGTCCCAAATACACTAATTTATTTGATTTGAAATATTTAGTTTTTCTCCTTATTTTTGACTTAATATCGACTTAATTCTGACAGCTGTCATTTTCATTTACAGATGAGTTATTTATATGGAGATTATTATTAACATCTACGAAGTACGATTTTACCCCAAACTACTTTAATTCCCTGTCAACATATAAAGCTCTAAGCCGCTTAATAATATTAATTGTTTCGCCCTAAAATAGAAATTGCTAAGAATGGAAACTAGAAAGTCATATCTACATGCAGCAGTTGATTTGTATTTGCATAAGTTTTGAATTTTTCATCTTTTTTGTGGGAATTGTTTTATCTCTGGTAACATTATGAAACGTCAGAATTCCACGGAATTAGTAATTCGGGTATAAGGTGAGATATAGTAAGTTCATTGTGGAAAATATCGTAAAAAGTCGTAAAAGCCGCCTGGGAGCTTTCATCGAAAACGCTGCCTAATCCCTGAGCGGGTAGTACCTACGCATAAAATGCTCTACTACCCGTGCGAAGCCGGGGCGGGTCGCTAGTACAGTATAAAATATATCTTCTGTGCGTGTGTTTGTCACCGGGCAGGACGAAGTCTGCCGAGTCCACTAGTGCATACTAATATTATTTTGTTGTTGAGAGTGGATACGAAGCTTAAAGCCCAAATTAGACGGTGCCCCGTTCATCGTTCATTGTACATTTTTGCGATGAACGATGCACGATACAATGTTTGCTATGGCACAGTGCCTGTGAACGATGAACGGTCGGTGTTTAGACGGTTCATTTTCGATGTCTCATCGATGAAGCCTCGAATATGAAAGTAATAATCTCGAAAAATGAACCGTCTAATTTGGGAATGGGAAAAAAACCGTCTAATGTAGAAATTAATTTTTGATTCACTAATGAACTGTGATTAAATTAGCTTAATAATTAAATATTACTGATTAATCTAGTCTGTTTGGCAATGGCGATCTAATTAAATTATTAAAATTTCAATTCAGAAAATCTAAGTTCTAGTCTTCTTATCTATATTATCGAACTAGCTGACCCCTGCGACTTCGTCCGCGTGGATATAGGTTTTTGTATAGGATCGGATTGGATCCCATAATCCTTTTTTGTACCTAAACTAAATGTAGCCTAAGTTACTTCTTATAACATCACTTATCTGACATTGAAAGTTCCATCAAAATCAATCCAGCCGTTTCGGAGATTAGCTGGAACAAATAGACAGGCCGACAAACATAAATTTAAATGCACACCAGTTTAAAATAAGCCGTACGTACAAAGATCCGGGTCCCAAGTTATTTGAACCCAATAAATGTCCGTCATTTCTGAACTAAAGAACCTATGACCTTGAAATATTTAAGGGACAATATTTAAAGTAAGTACTACCTTTCTAACAAAAAAATAATGAGTTAAATCGAACTACGCGTTAATGAATTACAGCTAAATACACGTTTTAACTTTCTTCCCTTCTCCCAAGGGAACCGTGTTGAATTTCGGGATAAAAAGTATCCTATGTCCTACCTCGGAGTATAAACTCAAATCGTACCAAGTTTCATTTGAATCCATTCAGTGGTTTCGGCGTGATGCGCGGCCAAGATACAGACAGACAGACAGACAGACAAAAATGAAACAAATTGCAGTTTTGGCTTCAGTATCGATTATAGAGTGCCCTCCAATAAAAATTTTCAAAATATCTTCAATGTACAGAATTGGATCTGTTACAGTTTTATTATATTATAGATAGATATAAGAAGAGCAGAGTAAAATCCATACTTAATATTATAATGGGAAAGTGTGTATGTCTGTCTGTCTGTCTGCTAGCTTTTCACGGTCCAGCCGCTTAACCGATTTATACGAAATTTAGTACAGTGGTAGCTTGCGGCCCAGAAATTGGCATAGGCAACTTTTATCCCGACAAGCAAATAGTTCCCACAGAATTTAAAAAACCTAAATCCACGCGGACGTAGTCGCGGGCATCATCTAGTATTATGTATCTTTATTAACAAGAGACAAATTTTTGGTAAGTGACAAAATAAATCACTATAGTTAGTAGTTACCTTCAATAACAAGTATAAATTAAAAATTAAATAACCCCTGACATTCGCCATTTTGTGGTGGCGGCCATCTTGGATTTACATAGTGCTATTCTACTAGTCAAGCCCTTTCATTTGATATCCATATCGAGGGCGTTGTGATAAAATATGTAATCCGCCATTTTGTAGCGGCGGCCATCTTGGACCGATTTTCATCAAACATAGCTAACAACACTCTCGACTAATTCACCTTTCAAACAAAAAAACCGCATTCAAATTGGTTCACCCGTTTGAGCGCTACAAGGGAACAGACAGACACACACACACACACATACACACACACACACATACACACACACACACACACACACAGACACGTCAAACCTAAAGCACCTCGTCGCTTTTTCGTCGGGGGTTAATAAGTCTAAGTAGATAAATAAATAATTATAGTAGCAGGGGCGTAGCTACCGCCGTATATGCTGTATCAATTATACGGGGCCCCCAAGCCACGGGGGCCCCCGACGTGCGTAAGCAAAAATTAACAAAAACTTCCTAAACTTTTGTTTATTTCAGAAATGACAAAGGTCAAAAAATGTTGTCCAAAAAGTTGTCCATAGAGGCAGAATCTTTAGAAAAACTAAAATCATCATCAGCTATAAATGATTTAATAAATCAATTTGCCGAAAAAAAGGCAAGGAGAGTAGGTATATATATTTAATTTGAATTGTTGGTAAAAATTTTAGAAAAAGTGACAAATAAATAATTATGATGAATAAATATTGCTTTTAATTTTATGCAAACATTTTTTTTCTTTTGTGAGAAATCCTTACCCTTCATAAGGGCCCCCAAACAAATTTTTATACGGGGCCCCGCCAAGGTACGCTACGCCACTGTATAGTAGGTAGGTACATTGACTTATAATTATGTACATACATATATGTATACTACCTACAATACAATACTTAACTGAATATTACTGCATGCCCAGCAGTGGATTGTCTATCGCTTGAGAAGAAGAACATTCACATCAGTGAGCCACAGGAATCAACAAAAATAAACTCATTTTGGCGACATTTTTCAGTTGCAACGTCAAATGGGGGAAAAACGGAAAAAAGTTTACTTCACTTTCATTTTGCGGTCCCGATCCAACGCTAGAACACATAGGCCACTTTTCATCGTGAAAAGAATCCACAATTCCCACGGGATTTTGAAAAAACCGAAACCGAAAAAAAATTGCAAACTTCCTTTAAAGTAGGTATAAAGGTTGAAAAAGGGAGCGGGAACGAGAACCACGAAATCCACGATTCCCTCGGGATTTGTGAAAAACCGAAATTCACGCGGACAAAGCCGTGGGCAGAAGCTAGTTTTTCAATAAGATACGAAAATCGCGTCGTAACGGCGTAAGGGCGGGCAGCTTCCTGCCTTGGCTCAATCGACCGCTAAGCTAGCATTACGATAGTTCACCGTTTTGTCTAACACTCTAGGTAGGTAGGTATTTCGATTCGCCAATACGAATTTATGGTCTTTTTTAACCCTCGACGCAAAAACGACGGGGTGTTATAAGTTTGCCGTGTCTGTGTGTGCACGTGTGTGTGTGTGTGTATGTGTGTGTGTGTGTCTGTCTGTTCCCCTGTAGTGCTCAAACGGGTGAACCGATTTGGATACGGTTTTTTTGTTTCAAAGGTGAATTAGCCGAGAGTGTTGTTAGCTATGTTTGATGAAAATCGATCTAAGATGGCCGCCGCTACAAAATGGCGGATTACATATTTTATCACAACACCCTCAATATGTTTATCAAATGAAAAGGCTTGGCTAGTAGAATAGCACTATGCAAATCCAAGATGGCCGCCGGCGATCCAAAATGGCGAATGTCGGGGGTTTTTTAAATTTTTAATTTATACTTGTTATCGTACTATGATATAAAATGCTATATGTAGCTAATAAGTAGATTACTATAGCAAACTTCCTTGAAAGTAGGTGTAAAGGTTGAAAAGCGAGCGGGAACGGGAACGGGAAATCCACGATTCCCTCGGAATTTGTGAAAAACCGAAATCCACGCAGGCGAAGCCGAGGCAAAAAAGTAGCAGAGATAAGGGAAGTATAGGGATTATATTATTATCTCCATTCTTTCCTTTTCAAGATTTTACTAATCTTCTACTAACCGACACTAAAGATTTTTAGGTGTCAAGTAATTCTCAGTGCTAGCCCGGATTTGCAAGTTGGTGGTGTTAGATACACCCCCGTGCCTTGGAGCGCACGTAAAACCGTCGGTCCTACGCCTGATCTCTCTCCGATCGTGTCGCGTTGGCGTGACTGTGGGAGTGAAGGAATAGAGTGCACCTGTGTGCCATACACTTGTGCACAAGAATGTCTCCCGCGTAATTGGCTCTCCACCTCATTTGAAATTGGTAGCCGAAATTCGGTTTGGAAAACATTATTATTATTAATTAAAAACCAAATAATTAAATTGCCAGTAAGTCTAAATAATTATTTGACTGGCAACACCAGTCAAATAAATCATTTAATTGTTTCTGTTAAATCTTCTTCTATAATATAATAAAACTGTAACCGATCCAATTCTGTACATTGAAGATATTTTGAAATTTTTTATTGGAGGGCACTCTATAATCGATACTGAATCCAAAACTGCAATTTTTTTTCATTTTTGTCTGTCTGTCTGTCTGTCTGTCTGTCTGTCTGTCTGTCTGTCTGTCTGTCTGTATCTTGGCCGCGCATCACGCCGAAACTACTAAATGGATTCGAATGAAACTTAGTACGATTTGAGTTTATACTCCGAGGTAGGTTATAGGATACTTTTTATCCCGAAATTCAGCACGGTTCCCTTGGGAGAGGGGATGAAAGTTAAATCGTGTATTTAGCTGTAATTCATTAACGCGTTGTTCAATTTCACTCATTCTTTTTTTGTTAGGAAGGTAGTACTTTATAATATTGTCCCGTAAATATTTCAAGGTCATAGGTTTTTTAGTTCAGAAATGACAGACATTACAACCCTGAGTATTGGGTTTAAATAACTTGGGACCCGGATCTTTGAACGTACGGCTTATTTTAAACTGGTGTGCGTTTAAATTTATGTTTGTTGGTCTGTCTATTTGTTCCAGCTAATCTCCGAAACGGCTGGATCGATTTTAATGGAACTTTTAATGTTATAAGGAGTAACTTAGGCTACATTTAGTTTAGGTACATAAAATAATTATGGGATCCCATCCGATCCTATAATATAAAACCTATAAACACGTGAACGAAGTCGCGGGGGTCAGCTAGTACATAATATACTCGGCATGCAAAACATCAGTGAATGGAAAGCAAACGAAAAAACGCACTCCAATTTAGGCCATCCAGTGATAACACTGGGGAAATCTTAGCCAAACATAAAAACATCGTAAAGCGGGATAAAACATAAACATTATTTTTTATCACCGCGATAATGTGAATTCGTGTTGAGCAGCGGGAATTTTTTAAATTGGACAACCCTAACTCGACGCTTTCTCAAATCTTGGTGTTCTTTGAATGTGACTTTGCTTAGTTGTA
The DNA here is from genome assembly GCA_920104075.1 of Melanargia galathea. NCBI lineage: Eukaryota > Metazoa > Arthropoda > Insecta > Lepidoptera > Nymphalidae > Melanargia > Melanargia galathea. Next base: position 2,101,864 of record OV049872.1, on the reverse strand, counting down.
CCCTTTTGAGTAAACACATTCCTCAGAGGTCGAAGAAGTAGTTTAATTTGACTTCCACAAGCTGATTGAATAAGCTGTAACTTTTGTTTTTTAATTAGGTATATTGTATTAGGTCATAGTAATAATATATTATTACTATGACCTCTATCACAGCTAATAATAGAAATTAAAAATAAAATGAATCCCAATCTAAAATAAACATATACCTACATATAGATATGTAGGTACCATTGTATATATCCATGACGTAAATGAAAAAAATAACGTTGTTTCATTGCGTTGTTTCTACTACAATTTCAGATCAATTTTGTCACGGTATATTTTTTCAGCAATTCAGTGTCGTATTAGAATGATGTATTGGGGCATTCATCATGTCGCTGTGGCATTAGGATGGAATACTTTGGAATTGTTTCATACATATCCTAACTCCCTCGCACAGTGATGAACGCTGTGGTCTTATAAATGGGTTCGATTCCCGGTAGGAGCAACTTTTTTAAACAAGAAAAAACCAACAATACTTAAGTATTATGTTATGTACATAATCAAAAAGCCGTTTCGCGCATTGCTGGAGCGATTCAACCCACGATTTTTATCATTTTGATGACCACATCGCTTACCACTGTGCCAGTGAGGTAGCCAGATTACTTGGGCTGCTTTGGACCAGGGCGCGTTTGGAACCCTCGTAGTTTTAGTTTTAAGTTTCCGTAAGTAATTATCACCATTACCTCAATTGACGTTCAAAAAGGGTACGTCACGGTAAGTGTGCTAATTTTTAACCGACTTCAAAAAAGGAGGAGTTTTCTCAATTCGACCGTATATAATATATGCTTTTTTTATGAGTGTTCGCGGATAATTTCGTCGTTTATGATCCGATTTTGATGATTCTTTTTTTGTTGGAAAGAAGATATTTCAAAGGTGGTCCCATGATAAGGAAATCAGGGTTTGATGATGGCAGACCAGAGAAATCGAGGGGACCTTCCGAAAATCGTAGGGGCGACTAGTGCGGTTGTACGTTTTATTAGCTTACATTTACTTCAACATAGAGAACAATGAAAGTTTCATCAAAATCGGCTTACTAGTTTTCGAGATATGGATTTTTAAGTGCGTGGTGAAGTCGGTTTATTATCGGTGTTTAACCAGACGAGTAGAAAAACTCGTGTGGTATAACTTTCAATCTTTTAGAATATTAATAAAGTTTATTTGACTTTGACTTTGCTGACAAATACCTAGATTAGGCCTGTGCACAGTGCTTGCCAAGTGATATCTTTTCACCGGTTCGGGCCAAAAATGTTTTTCATCTCGGAAAACATGTTTACGAAAGCAATCTGATCGATGTTACAACCTGAAATTAAAGTGAGCCGCTTCCGCTTTCGTTGGAATTATTTATAACCTAATTTTCACTCGAGCCTTTGAAGGTTTAAATCCACTTTGGAACCGTGCTTACTATAGATATAGAATAGATAGATAGATATACTATAGATATATAGAATATAATAAAATAGTAGGTACACTACGCAGCCGTTGATTGCTTTATTTTGTAACTGACTTCAAAAAATGAGGTTGTCGTGGATTATGACAGTTGGTTTTCCAGGATACAAAGTAGCCTATGTCGTTCCACAAAGACCAATCTATCTCTAAACCAAAATTTATCAAAATTGGTTCCGCGGTTTAGGTGTAAAAGCGTAACAGACAAAGTTACTTTCACATTTATAATTATAAATTGATAATTAATATAATATTATAAAGTATGGATTAAAACAACCCGTAATACGCAGAGGGATAGAGAGAGAAAATTGAAACATAGAGTGGCCCTCTTTATGTTAAAATTGCATACTAGCATTTTAATTAGCCTTTCTACAGGCCGCGCTCTAAAAGACTAATTTTACATTTGCATAGTATTTGCATTCTACATTTCGCGAGCTAAAACATCCGGTTTTTCGGTTTTGAATAAATTTACTTTTAATTGCCAAGGGAGTCTTCACAAAATGTTACTCCTGTAGATTGCATACAATATTAAACATCTGGGCAATACAATGTTAAACTTAGTATTAATCGTAGATCGAATATCTTCTTTTTAACCCCCGACGCAAAAACGACGGGGTGTTATAAGTTTGATGTGTCTGTGTGTATGTGTGTGTCTGTCTGTTCCACCGTAGCGCTCAACCGGGTGAACCGATTTGAATGCGGTATTTTTGTTTGAAAGGTGAATTTGTCGGGAGTGTTCTTGTGTTGATGAAAATCGTTCCAAGATGACAGCCGCGCCGCCACAAAATGGCGGACTACATATTTTTTACAACTCTCTCAATATGGATATCAAATGAAGGGCTTGACTAGTAGAATAAACTATGCCAATCCAAGATGGCCGCCACCACAAAATGGTGAATATCGAGGGTTTTTAAAATTTTCAATTTATTCTTGTTATGTGTAAGTTCAGAATCATTCAGCAAGGTGATGGAGAGTTGAAGAAAGCTGTGCTCGGTGTTTCTCTGTGAAAATGAAGTGAAAATGGAAGTTCAAAGAATTGATAGATTTTGGGGTCTCAAGGTGTTGTAATAGCAGTGTCAGTAAATCCCCCCGATAGATGGATAGATGACATTAAACTGTAAATCGCAGGGAATCGCTGGATTCAAGCGGCGTAAGACCACACCGTGTGGGAGTCCCTTTGTCTATGTGGACGTCTATCGGTAGAAGAAGCAGAGAAGAGAAGGAGAAAAAGAAGAAATCTGTTGTGAAATTAACTAGGTAATTTTTTTTGTTACAGAAAACAATGTAGAAACCAGCAACCGAATAGAGCATGAAGAAAACAGAGGCGACACTCGCTACGCGACCAATCAAACGTAACAATCCGACCAAATTAAAAATGACCAGTATCTTCATAGCAACGGTGGTCGTCCTCGCTTCGCTGCCTTACATCTCAACCCTAAACCTGCCGAGCGGTGACCCCGCACCGGGCCGGTCTCCAGGACCACCTGCCGACGAAACGTTCGTCGAGAAGGGGATGCCTGAGGATCCGGTGTACGACGAAACGACGACTACCGACGAAGCGCCGACGACTGTGAGCGAAGCGAGCGCCACTGAAAGGGTGGATGGTTGCGCGTACGCGCATGTACCGAGCGACAGTGACGAAGTGGTGACGTTGAGTGAATGGAACAGTGATGTGAACTTGACAGTCAGTCACTCAGTGTTCGACAGTGAGGAGCTCGTCAAAGGCGTTGTTTATGACGGTGAGTAGCTACACTAAGTTTATCCCTTTTTAACCGACTACAGCCAAACAGAAAGGATTGTGATTTTAGCAGTCTACGTATGTATGTATGTATGTTTGCATCAGATTTTTGTATCACATTCCGTGTGTTCCACCGTAGCGTCTAAACTACTTACTGGGTCGATTTTTATGAATGAGGTGTCAACTCGTTGTTATGGTCCGGGTGTCGTAGGCTACATTTTATAATAAAAATCTAAAAGTGATCTTTACAAGGCTAAACTCGAATATTAAGTTGGTTTCGGGAGGATATAATAGATGGCGCCTCTAGGGGACCGTTCAAATAGACCGGCGCGGAGAGCAGAGCAAATTTTAATCGCATTTAAAATAGAAATCCTTGTCCCGCGTTTTGTTCCGTTCGAATTCTACATCAGTTGAATGCACGTTTTTCTACACACTAAATTATTCCCGACCCGGGAATCGAACCCGGGAACTCGTGATCCGCAATCGAATATGCTAACCACTAAACCAACGGGGCGGTAATATAGTAATAGTCAATATACAATCAAGCGCGTATGATTGTTCTACAAACGCAAACACAATACACAATTTGCGACACAAAGCGCAGATTGGAGCGTTGATTAATAATTCCCTTTGGGTCATGTCGCTCGCTGACAACTAGTTAATTCTAGTACAAGAGCCGGCGCTAAATGTCTTCTACTATTACGACGCGAGGTCTTCGCACATCGCTACAGAGAGGAAGCTCCATACAAGCGGCCCGCTGTAGGTATGGTGCTGCCACACCTCAGTTACAAATTTGTTAGTTAACATTTTGTCACAAATGTTTATTAAATATTTTGCAACTAGTATTTGTTAAAGAACATTAACCTGGGCAACTGCGGGACGTGCGGTGAATGCGCGTCGCTTTTTTTTTTTGAACAAAAAATAAAAGCCAATTCAATGAGCAAATCTTCTTCTATTGCGTCTAATATCGTCGGAAAGTTGGTCCGAACTGATTTTACAAAATGTTATGGAACAATATTAAACGTGTTATAACATTTCTTAAGACCAATAGCAGCACCAGTAAACTCACACATGAGTTCTCACCAACGGTTCACAGACGCTCCGCGTCTGACGCCAGTGGCTCAGTTGGACAGCAAGCGTACGCTATGTGTGAGTTACATACAACTTACAGCGGGCCGCTTGTATGAAGCTTCCTCTCCGTAGGGCTCTACTCATGTGGTCTTTGTTTTTGCCGAAGTTAAGACCTAGCGTCCAATAAGTTCGTATACCAACCAACAGCAGCTATACAGACGCAGTGCTAAAAGAATTACTATAATTAATATCTGCTGCCAATGTAAGCGCCTTATATCAACACAATTGTGAAGTTTTAAAAAAATGTAATAATTTTATTGCTATTTGATAATCAACCGATATTAGTGTGTTGCTGTTTAATTACAAACTATAACTGAATTTTTGATGTTAAGCCGTTTTTAGATACATCTATTCTGGGACATAAAAATCTAATAACAGCGACAATCTATATCTATCTATCTTCTATATCTATCTATACATAAATAAAATCGTAGACTTGCCGTATCTGTACATTGAAGATTTTTGCAAAATAATAACTGGGGGATGTTAGAGAAAAGTAATAGAACGTAAAAAAGCTATTTATGAAAATTTTGTCTGTTTGTCTGTATGTTTGTGCGCGCATCACGCAAAAACTACTGAATGGATTGAAATGAAACTTAGCAAGATTTAAGTTCATACTATGGAGTAACATATAGGATACTTTTTATCCAGAAATTCAGCATGGTTCCCTTGGGAGAGGGGATGAAAGTTAAAATGTTTACTTAGCTGTAATTTATTAACGCATGGTCCGATTTCATTAATTCTTTTTTTGTTAGAAAGGGGATACTTTAAAGATTACCGGCTTATCTCTGAAAAGGCTGGATCGATTTTGATGGGACTTTCTCTGGCGGATGTTTACATTTTGATCTACCTAAACATCCGCCAATGAAATTTTAACAGTTTTTAGCAAGGTATGAGCTCAAAGGAGCTTAGGAAAAACAAAATGATTCCCACGGGATTTTCAAAAACCAATATCCACGCGAACGAAGTCGCGGGTTTCCGCTTGTAGAGAATATAGGTCCTAATTAGCACTTTTAATTTATTTACTTTTAATTTATTTGCAAGCAAAGAATGTCAATATATTGATGATTTCGGTAGGCAATAAATTAAATGAAAAATGCCTCCTTTTTATCCCAAGCGTTTAATATTTCTCAATCGATAAGAAATATCACCGCCGCCTCTCACACTATATATCGTTAATTAGTAACACACAATCCTAATTACTGTGTTAACTACATTAGTCTGGTGTTAACTCAGAGCTAAGCTTACACCTCGACGTGTATATATACCTGCATACTCGTAGACAGGGTTATGTAAATAATAATATACATACTTATTATTAAACATACGAAAATCTGTTTGTCTGTTTACTACTTTCACGGTTCAACCGCTGAATCGATCTTGATGTTTGGGACAGAGATAGCTTGCATCTTGGAGACGGACGGAGATGGATACTTTCTATCCCGGAATATCGGACGATTTTCTGGAGGTTTCTAAAAACCTTAATCTACACGGATGAAGCCTAGGACACGTACTTGTAATAAATGCGAAAAAATGTATGTGTTTTTTCGTTTGTTTTCACGGTGCTACCACTGATCCAATCCAGACTAAAATTGGCACACATAGCTCGCATCCTGCAAGTGGACAAAGGATACTTTTATCCCGTAAAATCGAACACTTATTTAGATGTACGTGAATAAAGTCGCGAGTAATAACTAATTAGGAAACAGTGCAGTGGTCTCTTGCACTATCTATCGTTAATCCGTAACACATATTAGGAGGTATAATCCTGATGACTGTATTAACTGCATTAGTGTCTGTGTCATGTTTATTCAGAGCTAAGATCTACCTCGCACGCATATGCATGCATAGGAATTTGTATTATGTTTCGGTTTTGACACTCTATTAAGAGCCTGATTTACCACCATATAATAGCTATAGTATCGGATAGCTGCTTATTCACAACTTTTGTCTTTGTCGCGTGACTAAGGGTTTGTTTCACTACCTTCTGATAAGTGTTGGATAGCTTATTCACAACATTTGTCTGTGTCACCTGACATAAAGTAAGTATTACAGAACTTACGTTTAGGCTATCCGACACTTATCAGAAGGTGGTAAAATATCTGTAGGCCCTAAGATTTCGGCCTCCCTTTCGTGGGGACCAACTACGATTCGCGGCACCCACCTCAACTTTTCGGAGTTAAGTGCGTTTTAAGCAATTAAATAACACTTGCTATAAAGGTGAAGGAAAACATCGTGGAAATCTGCATGCTTGAGAGTTCTCCATGATGTTCTCAAAGGCGTGTGAAGTCTACCGATCCGCACTTGGCCAGCGCGGTGGACTGCGGCGTAGGCCCGGCGCACACCGAGCGCAGCGCAGCGCAGAGCAAAGTTAATTATTCAGTTTTCTCAAAAATGCTCTACGCTCAGAGTGCGCCGGGCTCTGAAATCTTCTCATTGTGAGAGAAGAAGTGAGTTGGTAATGAGTTGATAATGATGATTGATGTTTTTTCGTCCCTCATTCGTCCGTCCATTTTATCTCATTTCGACGCATTTCGACATATGCAGGTTGCGAAGAAAGGCTTCGACACTTTATCAATTTAGATTAAATAAATAGACAGCTTTTTCCTCACAAAAAACACCTACAAGTTATAGCTGATTGATGTGCCTATTTAAAAGTTTTAAAGGTCACAGCCCCCATTTTCCTTAGAAAGAAGTAAAACATTGTATATTATCGAACTTAAATCGCCCTTTCTAGGAATGTAGGTGTAGCTCGTGGCTGTAGGTAATCAGTCACGCGACTACAATATAATAGTTAAGGTCTAGACAGACATAAAGCGCGATGACATTGCGGCAATTACACGGCTAAAAGTAAAAGTAAATTTAAGATACACGCAACAGAATTTTTTACATTACTTTGAAAGTTTGAAAATTGATTCCATCCACACAGATGCCCCACCACCACTACTACAGCCTTTTTAACGTCCCACTGCTGGGCACAGGGCTCCTATCATAGGAGAGAGGGATTTAGAGCTTGGGCCCGCCACCATGTCCAAAGCCCCAGAGGTTGGCGGGCTTTAACGACTATTGGAACATGATAGTGATAATAACCGGGACCGACTGCTTAACGTGCTCTCCGAGGCACGGGGGTGAAACACCGCCAACTACCAATTTCGGGCTGGCACTGAGAATTTCTTGTCAGAAAAACCCAATATCTAACAATTATTTGCCCGACCCGGAAATCGAACCCGGGACCTCGTAATCTGCAGTCGAATACGCTAACCACTAGACCAACGAGGCAGACCACACAGATGCACGAGCACACAAACACAAACACACACACACAAACACAAACACAGAGTGAAAGAGACAGAGATACGATAAAAAGCAAACTGTACTTCGGTAAAACATGGAGGTTTTAGTACATTGTACATTTTCATTGTACATTGTATATTTTCATTGTACACATTTCCGACGAAATCGCTCGGAAGGAAAAGTTTCGCTCCAGGAGTATTGGCAGCACGTTCGGACGCGGAAACCCGTGTATCTATAACTAGCGGGCCGCCCCGGCTTCGCCCGTGGTACATAATATAAGTGCATATATAAGTGCCTATAGCACTCGGGGATCACGTACATATCCAACGGTGAAAGAATTTTTGAAATCGGTCCAGTAGTTCCTGAGATTAGCGCGTTCAAACAAACAAACTCTTCCGCTTTATTAAATTACTAGCGGTCCGCCCCGGCTTCGCCCGTGGTACATAATATATAGCCTATAGCACTCAGGGATCACGTACATATCCAACGGTGAAAGAATTTTTGAAATCGGTCCAGTAGTTCCTGAGATTAGCGCGTTCAAACAAACAAACTCTTCCGCTTTATTATATTAGTATAGATAGACACTGGAAACTGCGCCTAAAATATTAAGTTTAAGATAAGTATAGATGAACCGGCTAACTTAGCCGACTTCGTGGCGCCTAGCTGTTATATACCACAGCCTTGAAACATACTTTAAACTGTGTATATAGGTACCGTGGAAAACTGCCCTGGTAAAAGTTCAGGTGAAGCGTAAAAAAACTGGTTGTCTGTAAACATAGATGCGTCACAAGCCGAACGCTTAGGCCGATTGTGCTTTCTATATCGCTTGTTCCGCGCTCTCGCTTGCACACGACAATGAGTCATGATGCTTTTTCGTGCGTGTAGCCGTCGTTCGTCGATTTATAAGACGTTATCACGTAAAAAAAAACTCCTTTCTACATAACTCCTTAAAGCTTTTGCTCGCCTGATAATCATTTGTTTCAATACAAAATACTTCTATTCGCTTGGTATTCTCGATCTTCTAGTACCAGGCTAGTGTTTGGAGGAGTTACACAAAGTATATAAAAAAATCCTATTATCCCCTGGAAGTTTCCGCCTGGTATTTCTCAGCCTTCAATATCCTGCCAGTATAGAGGTTTGCAGGAATTGATAAACTTTTTTTTTTATATTAATCGCGGGCAAACGAGCAAGCGGGTCACCTGATGTTAAGTGATTACCGCCGCCCATGAACATTTGCAGCACCACAGCATCACACATACACACACGGTCGTCTGTTCCTAAAGTAGGCAACTTAATGCCTGTGTTATAGGTAACAGCCGAATGATAGAAATATTTACATATAAATACTTACATATATAATTTTTTAATAAAAGTATACATACATACATATTATAAATACACCCAGACTCGGGGCGGGAATCGAACCCGCGACCCCGGAGCGGAAGGCAGGGCCACTGCCAACCGCGCCAACGGGCCAGTCATTTTTTAGTTATATACATTCTAAAGTTTCTACATTCATAATTCTATGTTGTTATCAGTGCGATGGTCACATCAGCGTAGGATCCAAATATCCATTGAGCTACTGAGAAAAGTTAACAGGAATTACATTTCACATTCCCGCGCACGTGAAGGCCACTCTAGGGAGTTATAAAGATCCAAAATTAAGCGATCCTCGCATTACTAGACCACCATAGATTATGAGATATTCCGACCCTTCAGGATTAGGAGATATAGAGGGAATAAAGGGTAATAAGGGTTAAATGGATAATAGTCTATAGACGCGACGATTCCAACTCCAATTAACGTTCCATCCAGATTTAAGCCTCATGCGCTTCCGTCCGTCATGCAAGGCATTGCCGGCTTTGGCACCGAGAGCGGTGTGGATTTGATCAAAATATTTGAAGTTACTCTGAAGGCAGATGGTTAATAGTAAGTCGAGAAAGCATTAACATTTTTATTGATGTTTTTAAACAAGTATAAATTAAAAATTTAAAAAACCCCCGAAATTCGCCATTTTGTGGCGGCGCCCATCTTGAATTTGCATAATGCTATTCTACTAGTCAAGCCCTTTCGTTTGATGACCCATATTGAGGGAGTTGTGAAAAAACATGTAATCCGCCATTTAGTAGCGGCGGCCATTTTGAATCGATTTTCATCAGAAATAGCTAACATTCTCGACTAATTCACCTTTCAAACAAAAAAACCGCATTCAAATCGGTTCACCCGTTTGAGCGCTACTGGGGAACAGACAGACACACACACATCACACACACACATACACACACACACACACACACACACACACACACACACATGCACAGACACGTCAAACTTATAACACCCCGTCGTTTTTGCGTCAGTGGTTAAAAAATAATATTAATAAGGCTTGCAGAACACGGTTAATATTTCACTTTCATCATCATCATCATGATCAACCCATTACCGGCTCACTACAGAGCACGGGTCTCCTCTCAGAGTGAGAAGGGTTTTGGCCATAGTCTACCACGCTGGCCAAGCGGATCGGCAGACTTCACACACCTTTGAGAACGTTATGGAGAACTCTCAGGCATGCAGGTTTCCTCACGATGTTTGCCTTCACCGTTAAAGCAAGTGATATTTAAATACTTAAAACGCACATAACTCTGAAAAGTTAGAGGTGCGTGCCCCGGGATAGAACCCACGACCTCCGATTAGAAGTCGGTCGTCATAACCACTAGGCTATCACAGCTTTTATATTTCACTTTATCAACTCCAAATAAGTGTAAAGCTTGCGGTAGGAATAGGTAGGTACGACAATAGTGCGACGGGTGGGATTTGAAACGTCCGTCTTTAGGTTTTCAGACCGTTGCGCCTATGAGGCATTTATTGAAAACTCTGATAAACTCGCGACCGTTGCTTATATTTCACACGATCAAAGTATCATCATGAGACCAGATTGGAACGTGCCCCCAGCCGGCGTGTTGGCACGTCTGTAGATGCTTTAACTAGGGCTAAAATGAATAAGATGAGAGATTTGGCGTGATAGCGCGAATCCTTTGAGCCCGATCAGTCTTATCATGGCACTTATGAGTAATACCCAGGCCATTAATAACCGAGTTTAGTATTCAAAAGCGTACTTTGGATAGCAATTTCGGATGGGTTTTGAGGTTCAAGGTAATAAACTCGAGGGGCTTACTAGCCATTGAAGAGTTCCACTTTCCACCACTACAGGTGAAGCTTGCGTTGCTAATAAAAGCGTGTTAAAATAATTAATTAAGTAGAAAACAAGTGAGAATTTAAAAGATTGAAAGTTAAAACTGACTTCACGAAACATTTAACAGTCCATATCTTGAGAACTACTGAACCGATTTTGATGAAACTTCCATTGTTCCCTACGTTGAAGTTAATGTAGGCCAACAACAAAAATTGTCAAAATCTGATTAATAGTTTCGGAGCAATCCGTGGACAAACATACATATATACAATATACTTACAAACATACATACTACATACACTTATAAAATTTTGTATATTTGTTTGGAATCCCTAATAGACTATCATATTGCAGTTCCAATAATATTACACTCATACGTGTCGAATTAATAACCTCCTTTTTTTGAAGTCGGCTAAAAAAAGAAAGTAAATAAAAAGCTAAGTTGATAACGAAAAAATAGCAAATAAAAAGGTACAAAATTATGCACGGTAGAGTTCCGTAGGCAATTTGTAGCGAAAAGTTGCGGCTCGGAATTAATTTGTGTGCGCTGCAAATAAGGTAATCTATACTAATATAATAAAGCGGAAGAGTTTGTTTGTTTGAACGCGCTAATCTCAGGAACTACTGGACCGATTTCAAAAATTCTTTCACCGTTGGCTATGTACGTCATCCCTGAGTGCTATAGGCTATATATTATGTACCACGGGCGAAGCCGGGGCGGACCGCTAGTGTGTTATATTATTTCACGCGCTTGTAACCAACTGAGAGCGGCTTGCGAAAATTTATTGTACATTTTTTTTCCAAAAAGCCGTTCTATGTGAAATAATTTAAGTAATTTATTATTTACTAGCTGATCCCCGCGACTTCGTCCGCGTAGATATAGGTTTTTATATAAGATCGGATTGGATCCCGTAATCCTTTTTTGTATACCTTAACTAAATATAGCCTAAGTTACTCCTTATAACATCACCTATCTGCCATTGAAAGTTCCGTCAAAATCGATCCAGCCGTTTTGGAAATTAGCTGGAACAAATAGAAAAATCGATAAACATAAATTTAAACGCACACCAGTTTAAAATAAGCCGTACTTTCAAAGATCCGGGTCCCAAGTTATTTGAACCCATTAAATGTCTGTCATTTCTGAACTAAAAAACTTATGACCTTGAAATACTCACGGGACAATACTTAGAGTACTACCTTTCTAACAAAAAAAGAATGAGCTAAATCGAACTACGCGTTAATGAATTACAGCTAAATACACGTTTTAACTTTCATCCCCTCTCCCAAGGGAACCGTGCTGAATTTCGGGATAAAAAGTATCCTATGTCCTACCTCGGAGTATAAACTCAAACCAAGTTTCATTCGAATCCATTCAGTAGTTTCGGCGTGATGCGCGGCCAAGATACAGACAGACAGACAGACAGACAGACAAAAATGAAAAAAATTACAGTTTTGGCTTCAGTATCGATTATAGAATGCCCTCCAAAAGAAATTTTTAAAATATCTTCAATGTGCAGAATTGGATCTGTTACAGTTTTATTATATTATTATAGATAGATAGATAGATAGACTAGCCGATGCCCGCCCGACTTCGTCCGCGTGGATTCCTATAAAATTTCAATCTCTATTTAATCCTCTTAGGGGTTGGATTTTCAAAAATCCTTTGTTAGCGGATGCCTACGTCATAATCGAAATGCATGCATGATCTTGGGCCGCTTGTATCCAACGGCTGCAAGCCTAGCTTGAGATAGTCCGTTCACCTAGTGGGGGTCTTCCCACACTGCGTTTGCGAGCACCTTACGACCGTAACGTACGTATATAGTAAACAAACGTATATCTCCCGAAGAACAGATAGGTTCTTCGGGCAGTAGGGTGGATGCCCCTAAGTCCGGCCACCCTCCCAAAAGTCGGCACTCCGTCTATTTCTGTCGATATTAGCGTTTTGGTGCTAAACTGCTGTCTTATTTGGGTCTTCCCACACTGCGTTTGCGAGCACCTTACGACCGTAACGTATATAGTAAACAAACGTATATCTCCCGAAGAACAGATAGGTTCTTCGGGCAGTAGGGTGGATGCTCCTAAGTCCGGCCACCCTCCCAAAAGTCGGCACTCCGTCTATTTCTGTCGATATTAGCGTTTTGGTGCTAAACTGCTGTCTTATTTTGAAAGTATTTTTCCATTAGAGCAAGCTAAAGCTAAATAAAATAGCCATTGTTCCTAAGCAGCACCAAATGCTATTATCGACAGAAATAGAATGGAGTGCCGGCTTTTGGAGGAAGGGGGGCTGGACTTAGGAGCATCCACCCTAGGTATCAGAAATATACGGCCTCAAAAAACCTCCAAGTACAACAACAAACAAATTATACAAATTCACGAGATTGCATCGGTGCTGTAATGGGATTAAAGATTCCCTTTTCGTTGAGACCGCCTCGGCCGCCTCGGCCGCCCCTCGTGAAGCCTTTATCTAATAAATTAATCAAACCTTCCTTGTATAAGTGCTGACCCACTTTCGGGCGGCCTGTTTGTAATTTTTGTATAAATTATACAACTCCGACACGAGTTGTTCAAACATTTTGTTTGTAAAATGTTGCATTTTACACAGATTTCAAAAAAAGAAAAGGTTCTCAATTCGGCGCGTATGTTTTCTTATATAATAGAGTAAGATCCCAGAGTTGGCTGTGATAGCCTAGTGGTTAGGACGACCGACTTCTAATCGGAGGTCGTGGGTTCGATCCCGGGCACGCACCTCTAACTTTTCGGAGTTATGTGCGTTTTAAGTATTTAAATATCACTTGCTTTAACGGTGAAGGAAAACATCGTGAGGAAACCTTGCACACCTGAGAGTTCTCCATAACGTTCTCAAAGGTGTGTGAAGTCTGCCAATCCGCTTGGCCAGCGTGGTAGACTATGGCCAAAACCCTTCTCACTCTGAGAGGAGACCCGTGCTGTGTAGTGAGCCGGTAATGGGTTGATCATGATGAAGATCCCAGAGCGATACCTAAGACATAACTTATTTTCTGAAAGATGAAACCTTAAGCTCTCAGTAGTTTCTATTTACTTTGAATACCTGCGTACTTGTGGAGTTCGTACCTGAGTTCGTTCTTTCCTTTCCTTTCCTCTTTCCAATTCATTCTTTTTTTGTTAGAAAGTAGATACTTTAAAGATTACCAACTAATCTCTAAAAGGCTGGATCGATTTTGATGGGATTTTCACTGGTGGATGTTTATCTACCTAAACATCCGCCAGTGAAATTTTAACAGTTTTTAGCATGATATGAGCTCAAAGGAGCTTAGGAAAAACAAAATGATTCCTACGGGATTTTTAAAAACCAATATATATCCACGCGAACGAAGTCGCGGGTGTCCGCTTGTAATATAATAAAACTGTAACAGATCCAATTCTGTACATTGAAGATATTTTGAAATTTTTTATTTGAGGGCACTCTATAATCGATACTGAAGCCAAAACTGCAATTTGTTTAATTTTTGTCTGTCTGTCTGTCTGTCTTTCTGTCTGTCTGTCTGTCTGTCTGTCTATCACCGAAACTACTGAATGGATTCGAATGAAACTTGGTACGATTTGAGTTTAATACTCCGAGGTAGGACATAAGATACTTTTTATCCCGAAATTCAGCACGGTTCCCTTGGGAGAGGGGATGAAAGTTAAAACGTGTATTTAGCTGTAATTCATTAACGCGTTGTTCGATTTAACTCATTATTTTTTTGTTAGAAAGGTAGTTACTTTACATATTATCCCGTAAATATTTCAAGGTCATAGGTTTTTTAGTTCAGAAATAACAAACATTACAACCCTCAGTATTGGGTTCAAATAACTTTGGGAATTAACAAATAAACTGGTGTGCGTTTAAATTTATGTTTGTCGGTCTGTCTATTTGTTTCAGCTAATCTTCGAAACGGCTGGATCGATTTTAATGGAACTTTCAATGTTATAAGGAGTGACTTAGGCTACATTTAGTTAAGGTGCATAAAAGAATTATGGGATCCGATCCGATATCGGATTTATATAGATAAAAACCTATATCTACGCGAACGAAGTTGCGGGGATCAGCTAGTTAAAAATAATCATGTAAATCGGTTCAGAAATCTCGGATAAATGGGGTATTACATAGAAAACAAAATACGCGGCAAATTGAGTACGTCCGTCCCTTCCTTTTCTCATTGTGAAATGAGTGAATGACTTTTCACTTGTCTGAGGACTTATTTAAAACAACACTGTTAAGAACTTGTTACAAAGTTCGAAATGAGTATCGTGTTTCGATATCATCGCGTTTTCCCACATCTTTTCTTTTTCACGGACTGTACAACTTTTGTATTAAAAGTTACAACTTTTTTATATGCGTCCCCAGCCGCCGTATGTGAATTGGATGGACTTACTTTTGTCTTTTGAATTATCATCGCTGTTTTGTTCGTGTGAAACTAAGTTTTGCTATAAACTATAGCTGATGCCGGCTTTCTTTTTTTTGTTTTACAAACATCGCAGATATGTGACGGGGTGGGATTTTTCCTTTCAAGTCGACAGCGTAAGTCGTTACTGAAATAAGCAGAGCTGTGAACAAGAAATAAAGTTCGTAAACTAAAACCCGACTACGTTTATAAAATTGTAGAATAAGAATGGAAGAAAGCGCGGGTAAGTACCTAGTAGTGGCGCCGTCTGTTATGTGTATCCGAAACTAACTTATTTTTCTAACTTCTAGTTTAGCCGCGTGAAGGTCACTTCTCGATTTTTTTAGTGAATGAAATGTAGCCTATGTCACCCGGACCATAACAACGAATCAATTCACACCTCATTCATCAAAATCGGCTCAGTAGTTTCGACACATCACGAGGGTTCCCTTTTTAACTTAAATTATTAAATTTGTTCGCTTAAATTATTAAATTGTATTTACTAGCTCTTGTTGTACCTACGCTTTATCCGCATAAAATCCCGAATTTTATTTCATCGGGATAATTAAAGTACGCGTGATATAATATTCGTTAATATCCGCTAATTGAAAACCGCTTTAATGTCGCATTTAAAGCCATATTCCGTTAATTGAGAACATAAACATGCATCTGGCGAGTTCAATTGAATTAAACCAAGTATTTTACTCGTATTTGTCAAGGCCAGAGGGTATAATTACAATTTTATTCCTTCCCATACGAAACAACAAATTCGATACATTTATCTCAATTTATTTTCGCTCCGCCATATTGTATTTATCATGACGTCATTAATATTCTATTATACATGTAATACGGAAATAACGTAACAAAGGAAAGGGGAACATAAATCCTTGTTTAACAAGATTTAATATAAGAATATAGTCTTGTTAAACATGGATTACCTTTCGATGATGAACTTTGTCCGCTGGGATTTATGTATAAGTATTTTTTTAAACATATATTTAAAAACAAGCGGACACCCGCGACTTCGTTCGCGTGGATATATATTGCTTTTTAAAAATCCCGTAGGAATCATTTTGTTTTTCCTAAGCTCCTTTGAGCTCATATCAAGCTAAAAACTGTTAAAAGTTCACTGGCGGATATTTAGGTAGATCAAAATGTAAACATCCGCCAGTGAAAGTTCCATCAAAATTGATCCAGCCTTTTAGAGATTAGCCGTTAATCTTTAAAGTATCTACTTTCTAACAAAAAAAGAATGAATGAAATCGGACCACGCGTTATTGAATTACAGCTAAATACACGTTTTTACTTTCATCCCCTCTCCCTAAGGAACCGTGCTGAATTTCGGGATAAAAAGTATCCTATATGTTACTCCGTAGTATGAACTTAAATCATACCAAGTTTCGTTTCAATCCATTCAGTAGTTTTTGCGTGATGCGCGCACAAACATACAGACAAACAGATAAACAGACAAACAGATAAACAGACAAACAGATAAACAGACAAACAGACAAAAATTTCAAAAATAGTTTTTTTACGTTCTATTACTTATCCCTAACATCCCCCAGTTATTATTTTGCAAAAATCTTCAATGTACAGATACGGCAAGTCTACGATTTTATTATGTGTATAGAATATAGATATAGATAGATATAGATAGAAGATATAGATATAGATAGATACATATAGATATAGATATAGATATAGATAGATATATATAAAAATTTACGCGGAGAAAGTTGCAGCCTTCTAGTAATAAATAAAAGTTAACTGCAAGCTACTCGCAAATGCAGAGCGAATAAACCTCCAAATCACATTATTTATTACAATATTAATAGTAGGTATTTACAATGAATTAAGACTGAATATTTCAGTAGCACGGAATGTACATGTCATGATATATGTACATTCCGTGCTACTGAAATATTCAGTATAATATTGAATTATTTTGCTGGCTATGGAAACTGGTCTAAAATTATCTTAGCAATATCATTTATTCATGGTCTGTCGTCTGTACTAATGGCGAGATGCGCCGTGAACGGAATTTTTGATTACTGTTCTGTGGAGATATTTAAACGTTTTGTTTTGGTATGACAGGTCATCATAATAAAGGACAAATGTATCCTACACAAACGAGACTTACGTAACTATAAATTCCACTATGTAAATACTTGTCGGCTCGTTGATATTGTATTGCAAATAATTGAACATTACGTCATTCTCCCTACCGACATTTTATTATAGGAGAGAGAGAGCGATAGCGTGTGTGACACATTCCGATCTGGGCTCTCGACGAGAGCGCTGCTTCGTTCGTGCGGTGTACTGTGTTATATAGGTTGTGTTGTACAAAATAGGTCGTATCGTGCGATGTGTGTCATGTAGCTTAGATTAGATTAGATTGGCTGGCGATGGTTCGGTAAAGGGGAGGTGGTGTACCGACTAGGTAGGGCAAAGTTAGTCAGTTAGTGTGTCAGTTAATGAGAAGGCTTTTCAATTAGGCCCGTACCCATGTGACGCCCACAGCAATGTAATTCGATCTACCCTGATAATGAATAATGATAATACTAGAATAGCCTTCTGATGTCGTCCGCTGGTCCATCTCTGGTCATCACTGGCGACATCAGAAGTGGGATCTGAAGGGCAAATTGATGAGCCGGAGCCTTTAACTGCATTTGCGTTTGTCGGTCTCCTTCGTGGCACAAAAGCCTTGTAGAACCGGTGTTGTGTGCGCGACGCGGGTCGTTTTCATTTTGTTAAGATTTCGGTGCCGCGATTCTTCTCGTTAACGAAAGTATTGCGAATAGGCTATCGGGTGTGCGTTATAATAAAATTGAATTACCGGTATTGAGAATTCAAGTGTTAATAGTACCTTGCAAATTTTATGTGAAATTTTTAATTGATGGACACACCCACTTTACAAATTTTTGTTTGACGTTATATTAGATGAGTTTTTGCGTTAAGTTGTGATATTTTAAAGGCAGGTTGTGCAATGACTGCGGATACTTTTTCTATTTCAATGTGTAAAATAGTTTTCGGATATTGATACGGATATACCAGATGAGGATAAACCGCGACTATTGTCATTGCTTAACGAAAACTCGGATTTCTCGATTAACGGATTACCGCGTTTAAGGGTCACAACCGGAAAACTTAAGATTAGTTTAGTTGAATCCTCGTAAAACGGTTTAGCGTCATATGCACCGCCTTTGATTTAAGGCAGGTGGTTCGTGATAAAATTAGCGAGATGTTATATGCGGGTAACCGACCCAAATGGAAATGTGAATTCAATTGTTCACCTTTTTCTAGGAATTTTTAGTTAATAAAAAACGTGACGGTACTGAGCGATTGTGTGTGGATTTCCGAGAATTGATCAGCCATACTGTTACCGATTATATCAGATTAAATTGCGCGTTTATGTGGTGCTAACTATAACTAGTGTTTAGATTAGAAACCGGGATAGCTTCAGGGGCCTGGCGGGCCGCCTAAGTTTTTGAGGGCTTTTTAAAGTGGGGCTGGTGATCTCGGGTATACCGATTGCTGAGGATAATTAATAGTCGCTCGAGGACGATCGAATGTCAGGGGTTGGCCGTGATGGCTGGCGAGTTGTATGTCGATAACAACTGACAGCGCTAAGCTGAGAATAAAAACCAACTAACAAAAAAAAAACAAAAAAAAATTGCGATTAATTGAAACTAAAGTTAGAAATACTCGCAGAATAATAAAATACCCGTTATTGAGATGAATGATTAGTTTGACAAATGGTTTTTTGGTTGCTAATCGAATTCTATTGTCCAGGTACCTTCATCGATGTTCAAAAGTTATCAAGTTCGAAGCCGTTGGTTGTGGTAAAGCCGTAAAGAGGTTGCAGTTCTTAAAATGGTTCATCAAGATGATGATATGATAAATGATAAATGGTTTGCACGATTGGAACTAAAGAAATAGGATTGCGTTTACGGGAAGTAGTTTTTGATCAGTTATGTTAAAAAGTTAGACGCCGCCGAGTTTCTTACTGGTTCTTCTCGCTAGGTTGCGGCATTCCGAACCAGTGGTAGATTCGTTTTAGTTTGAAACTGTAATTGTAAAAGTAAATTTAACCGTGATATTTGATTGAGGGTTTGCGATAGCAATTGCACCCTAATCAGATAAGTGTTGCCATTTTCGGGACTTGGCAGGGAAAATGACGAGTGCGTGTGTGATGTAGTTAATTAAATGGACTGGCCTATATATGGGTCGACGTTCTTGAGCAGATCTTGAGCAGAGACTGTGATTATTATTTTTACTATGACAATGACTTTGGCCTTTGTTATTGGAGGGCGAGTGAATAGTCTAAGGAGCTGGCTCATGCGGGTTGAGGTTCCGGATCACTTCATTTACGGCAGTGTGTGAACGTGTGACGTTCGTTGTTGGTGTGAGCTAGATGGTGAGTGAATGGTCTAAGGAACTGGCTCATGCGGGTTGAGGTTCCGGATCACTTCATTTACGGCAGTGTGTGAACGTGTGACGTTCGTTGTTGGTGTGAGCTAGATGGTGAGTGAATGGTCTAAGGAACTGGCTCATGCGGGTTGAGGTTCCGGATCACTTCATTTACGGCAGTGTGTGAACGTGTGACGTTCGTTGTTGGTGTGAGCTAGGTGATGAGTGAATGGTCTAAGGAACTGACTCACGCGGGTCGAGGTTCCGGATCACTTCATTCGTGGCAGCGTGTAAACGTGTGTTACAAGTGGGAAGGGCGCTGACTAGTTGTGTGTGTTTCATGTTGTCTATCCTGGGCTTTGGTGGTGACATCCGGGTCATACACACTATTTGTGTTGATTGAAAGGATTCACTAGTGCCTCCCAGATGAGTTCCGGAGTCTATCCTGGTAAGAGTGTCGTCCGGGCCAGACTCGTAGGAGTTGGTTGAAGGGACACACTCCTTCCAGATGTTGTGTTATAGTAAGTTACTGAGTCTATCCTGGTAAGAGTGTCGTCCGGGCCAGACTCGTGGGAGTTGGTTGAAGGGACACACTCCTTCCAGATGTTGTGTTATAGTAAGTTCCTGAGTCGATCCTGGTAAGAGTGTCGTCCGGGCCAGACTCAAGGGAGTTGGTTGAAAGGACACACTCCTTCCAGATGTGTATTGCGATTGACAGCTGAAGTGATGACTGACAATTGACAGATTGAAGTACTGACTGGTTGGGTGTTATATTAAGTTCCTGAGTCTATCCTGGTAAGGAAGTGTCGTCCGGGCCAGACTCAAGGGAGTTGGTTGAAAGGACACACTCCTACCAGATGTGTATTGCGATTGACAGCTGATGTGATGATTGACAATTGATACATGACAGACGGAGGTGACCTAAAAGCAGTGAAGTGTCAGGGATGGGCGAGCGTATTTAGAGGTGTACTTCACCTGTGTGTTGTTCTTTGTAGACATCCCCGGACGCTGGCAGTCGCACAGGGACGTGCGAATGTCAGTATGGCCGTGTCGGCTCGTTGATATTGTATTGCAAATAATTGAACATTACGTCATTCTCCCTACCGACATTTTATTATAGGAGAGAGAGAGCGATAGCGTGTGTGACACATTCCGATCTGGGCTCTCGACGAGAGCGCTGCTTCGTTCGTGCGGTGTACTGTGTTATATAGGTTGTGTTGTACAAAATAGGTCGTATCGTGCGATGTGTGTCATGTAGCTTAGATTAGATTAGATTGGCTGGCGATGGTTCGGTAAAGGGGAGGTGGTGTACCGACTAGGTAGGGCAAAGTTAGTCAGTTAGTGTGTCAGTTAATGAGAAGGCTTTTCAATTAGGCCCGTACCCATGTGACGCCCACAGCAATGTAATTCGATCTACCCTGATAATGAATAATGATAATACTAGAATAGCCTTCTGATGTCGTCCGCTGGTCCATCTCTGGTCATCACTGGCGACATACTGAATAACTTTTACTAAGACGGTTCAAATAAATAAACCGTCAGTAAAAAATTATTATTTTAGTTTTCATTATTTTCAGCAGTAAAAATGTACTTTCAATAAAATGTTCATAAGCACAGATACTTTCTACGTATTCTATGCGTTCGCATGAACTGTTATTTAGTCTTACTTCTCAACTTTTTTTTATCAAGTAACAAACAAAATATAAAATAATAAATGATAGCATTTTTTCTTGCTGACAGCCGAAGAAATAAAAATCGTCTGATGAAGATGAGAGCGTGCAGCTAGACGCTTTCCCCACCACTGGTCCTTATAGACAACGACCAAATAATACATAATATTATGTTGTCACATCACACATGGTTCTTTTCACTTGCTCACTAAAGTTTTTTATTTGCTGACTTTATCGAAAGGGCTTACGATTTCGCACATCAGTAACTTGAAATCGGTTCAAAAACGTTATGGTTATTCTGAGTTTGCGCACCTCCCAAACTTTACCAAATACTAAATATCTTAAACTAATATGTGATGCAAAATGAACCCAAAAACTCTTATTTTAAAGTCGTATTTCAATACTTCAAATATTTATTTTAAAACATTTCTGCTTGGGACGCTGGCTGTTTTCGAATGCTGAATGTATTGGCGAACTCAAACCTTAATGTAAGCCATTTTAGGTCCATTTTACTCTGAAATCATTGTGTTTCGATCAGTAGTAGGTAATTAGTAAAGTTTTTGAGGTGTGCACACTGAGACTTTACAGTTTCCAATTTAGACTGAATCATACTAACAGAGCAAATCAAGAAAGAGCTTGTAAAAAACATTAACTATATTAGCAACACAGAAAAATTGCTTTAAAAGTAAAACTTTTTAATTCACTAATTTCCCTCGACTCGCAAACTAATTTCTTGAGTTCTCGAGATCTTTTTTTTTTAAATTAAAAAGGAAAAATGAAAACAAACAACTTCTACACGAGACTTGAAGGCTTGAAGTTTTTAACTGGCGTAATATTTTTCAGTCCAGTGCTACGACCTCGCTCAAGTTTCCAACGCCTAGTAATCCACTTACTTTTTTTTTTCGTAGTACGAAACTTGGAGAACGAACGAGAGCTTGTAGTTTTTTTTTTTTTACGAAAGTTGCTTTTGGTTCACCGCGTGTCTGGTTCCAAGTTATCTCGTGTTTTTATTTATTTATTTATTTACAAAAAAAATCTTACATAATCAATGCATTTAATTTGAGTGTAAACAGCTATTTACCTAAAAATGTATTTCTTAAGTTCGTTAGTTAATTTCTTGATTTCTTTAGTAGAGACCTTCACTTTTTAACATTGTGTAGTATTTTCTTTCGTAGTTCGTGACCTGACAGGAGTGTCGGCAAAGTGCCGGCGACGTGTGCCCGCACTACCCGCAGTTGTTCCAGCCTGAGATTAACCGAGTTCAAAAAGGAGGAGGTTTCTCAATTCGACCGTATATATGCTTTTTTATGATTGTTCGCGGTTAACTTCGTCGTTTATGAACCGATTTTGATGATTCTTTTTTTGTTGGAAAGAAGATATTTGAAATGTGGTTTCCTTTCAAAGGTGATGGATTTCCTTATCATGGGGATAAGGAAATCAGGGTTTGATGATGGCAGACCAAAGAAATCGAAGGGACCTTCCGAAAATCGTAGGGGCGACTAGTGCGGTTGTAATTTGTGCGGTTTTATTAGCTTACTCCAACATAGAGAACAGTGAAAGTTTCATCAAAATCGGCTTACTAGTTTTCAAGATATGGACTTTTAAGTGCGTGGTGAAGTCAGTTTAATTTTCAATCTGTATCTTCACAAGATGTTGTAAAACAAAGAAATTGAAAAAGTTATTAGAAACATTGCATTAGTGCCAACTCTTTTTCCATGCACGAGAATGTATAAATCCGATCCTTTTCACATTTTTGATAAAAACTAAGATCGCTGTATCTCCTTATATAGAATTTTAATAATTGATCATTGTAGTATACCAATATGGTTGGTTATTTGGCATGAGCGTAATAGTTCGATGTTAGCATGATAATTTACCGAAATTCCTCATCCAAATCTCCTTATATAGGATTGTAATTGATCACTGTAGTATACCAATATGGTCGGTTATTTGGCATGAGCGTAATAGTTCGATTTTGGCATTATAAACCGAAATTCCTCATCTAAAACTCTTTATATATAGGATTGTAATTGATCACTGTAGTATACCAATATGGTCGGTTATTTAGCATGAGCGTAATAGTTCGATGTTGGCATGATAATTTACCGAAATCCCTCATCCAAATCTCCTTATATAGGCATTTAATTGATCACTGTTGTGGCGGATCGGTTGATCAGAGACCACAGCGGGGGAGGGGTGAAGTAAAACACCTTTTTCTTGTTAGGCGGACGGAGGTCCGCTCGCCTCGAGCCGTAGAGTTGAAGTGCGTAAAATGCTCTGGGGCGGGCCAGTTTTATACAGTTTGAGGCGCGCGCAAATCGTAACCATTTATTGAATAAAAAAACACAGAGATTTTTACAATTGAAAGTACTTAATATTAATATGAAACTAAAAGATTGACAAGGTACTAGGCAAATTAGTAAACACATAATATATTTAACTTATAATTAATGCTATGGGATATTAAAAGTCAAGTACTAATATGGTTTATTAGATGTCAATTACAATAAACAAATTACTTTACGGGCTATGTCTTTTACATAAGTAATAATATTATACAGTAATAAATAACAGGTAAATCAATGCTAAGTTAAGGAAAAAATAATATGTTATAACATAAACGTATTTACCTACGTATATTCTGAGCTGATAATGATAGTTTATTATTACAGAAACGTACCTACTTTAATCAAAACGTGGTACATTTATTCGGATAAGTATCTGTCATACAAATAATGTTTATTTTACTAATCTGGCTATTGTGCCTAATCTACTACTCAAACGATTAATTAATACATTCATGCTATATCGAGATTTTACGATATTCTACACAGATTCTTAACAATTATGGTAACAAAGTAATACATTAGTAAGTACATTATTATACATTAGTAATATTGCATTAGTCTGGGAAGAGGTCCCGCAAAAGTAGTTTTTTAAACATCGTAAGTACATAAAAAATGGGGCAAAAATAACCACCGCGAGCGTAGGTCTTGCAATAGTAGCGATTGTATCGAGTTATTAGTTCTTTTCTTTTGTCTCGCAAGTGTAAAAGATGGAAAGTTGCCCGGTGTGAGCGCTAGTCTGGCAAAAGTAATAATCCTAGCGAGCTGTTTCGATGTCTTGAGCCAATGGCTGTTGCAATCTTCAACAGTCTCCCCCTCGTGCGAAGATGGAATCTGGAGCACCATTATTTGCGGAAGAAGATTGTGTGATTTTCACCAGGCGGGAAGTTGGTCTCTTCAGTATTCCGGCAACAGTACGGACGTCTACTATTCGGATTACTCCGTCTGGACCGGGATAAGTCTTCACGATTTCGCCTTTTGGCCAAGTACCACGGGGAAGAGAATTGTCTATGATGATGACAATGTCTCCAATGGATGGGTTGATGAATCCACCTTTGCCATTGTTATATTTTGGAGTTATGGTAGGTAGGTATTCCAGAAGCCAGCGTTTCCAAAAGTGGTCGGTAAGCCTTTGTACTGTCTTCCAGGTAGTTGGCCCAACAAGTTCGCTGTCGGTAAAATCGCCCATGCGATGAGAGCCGCTTGATCGCCCGATAAGGAAGTGGTTGGGGGTCAAGCTTTCTTGCTCATCTGGATCTAGCGAGAGGTCTGTTATTGGTCTCGAGTTTATGAGCTGTTCTGCTTCCAACAACAGCGTATGCAGTATTTCTTCTTTTGGGTGTCGAGTATTCAGAGTGGCAGTTAATGCAGTCTTTACTGATCGTACTAGTCTTTCCCATGCTCCGCCCATGTGGGGGGCTCCAGGGGGTATGAATTTCCATTGAATTCCTTTTTCTTCTGTTTTTTCTATCATTTTGTCGAATTCGGATCTAAGTTCTTTATCGGCTCCGATGAAGTTGGTTCCGTTGTCACTGTATATGACCCTTGGCGTCCCTCGGCGTGCTATCATGCGTCTCAGAGTGAGTATCATGTTGTCGGTTGATAATGATGTTGCGATTTCTAGGTGCACGGCACGCGTTGTTAGGCATGTATATAGTGCCACCCATCGTTTATCGGTCTTTCTTCCGATGGTAATGGTTATTGGACCGAAGTAGTCTACGGCTGTGCACGTGAACGGATGCTGTTTCTGTTTCAGTCGTTCTATTGGTAAGTCTCCGACTGGTGCTACAGCAGGGATAGCTTTGTGAGTTTTGCACCATTGGCATTCTCTTGCTATTAATTTCACAGTGTTCCGCAGAGATGTCACATAGAATTTTTGGCGTATCTCGTTCATCACGGTGTAGTGGTTGCCATGGTTGTAGTGCTGGTGGTAGTGTTTCACTATTAGTCGAGCGATTGGGTGCTTCCCGTCGAGTATAATAGGTTTTTTGTAAGAGATCGCTATGTCTTTAGCGGCAGAAAGACGAGTTTGCAGATGCAGTATGTCGTTTTCTATGACGGTGGTGAGTCTTCCAAGGCGTGATGTTTTATTGAGACGTTTATTTTCTCGCAGAGTTTTGAGTTCAGTCTTGAAACTTTCGTTTTGGATCGCTCGGATTATCAGGTTCTCGGCCTTTTCGATGTAATCATGTGTTAGTTTTATTCTATGCGGGGTTGCCGGTTTGTTTTGAGTTTGATTGGTCGGCGGATTATGTTGCTTTGTTTTATCTTTATGAGGTTTCCAGCTTTTGTCTTTTGTGATGCGCTTCGTAGCGGCGGTGCTCTCGGTTTTCTTGGTAAGCGCTTTAAAGCAGTCGACGCTTTGCAAGTAGCGGGCTGTGGCTCGTAGGTATCGTGTCCATGACGAAAACCTTTTTACATCCGGTATCGGCATTTCGTTTTGATGTATTGTTGCGACTGTTTGTACTTTTTCTTCGCCCGTAGGTAACAAGGAACGGTCGCTTTTATCTTGTGGCCATTCTTCGGAATCGTATTTTAGGAATTCGGGTCCGTTGAACCATCTGTGGTCGACGTTGAAGTCTTTAGGTGGGTTTCTGGTGGCATCGTCAGCGACGTTATGTTTTGTAGGTACATATCTCCATTCATTGGTTTTAGTGAGATCTTCTATTTCGGCTAGTCGGTGCGCGACGAACGTTTTGAAAGTGCGTGGGTCAGATTTGATCCATGCTAGCACCGTACGTGAGTCTGACCAGAAATATCTCCTTTTGATGGAGTTATCCATTTCGTTTTGAATGCTCGAGGCTAGGCGGCAGCCTAGCAGTGCGGCTTGGAGTTCTAGTCGCGGTATCGAAGTTGGTTTGAGCGGGGCAACTTTTGCTTTCGCCGCTATGAGTTTGACGACGACTTTGCCTTGTTCGATTGTTCTCCAATATGTTGCAGCTGCGTAGACATTTTCGCTGGCGTCCACGAAAGTGTGTAGCTCCCCCTCGTCTTGGGAATGTGTGCATCGTGGTATATTCAGGTCTTCTAAGCATTCTAGGGTGTTCACCCATTTTGTCCACGGTTTTATCATGTCTTCGGGTATGGGGTCGTCCCAGCTTATACCCGTGCGCCATAGATGTTGTATAAGCGTCTTTCCTTGAATGAGGACCGGAGTGGCTAGGCCCAAAGGATCGAATACCGACATGATGGCGCTTGCTACTTCTCGCTTTGTAGGTGGTCGTAAACCGTGTATCACATCTTCAGGTGTGTTGCGAAGATTTAGGGTGAATTTCAAGGCGTCGTTGTTGATCTGCCATAACATTCCTAGAGTTTTTCCGTATTTGTCATGATCGCCAATGTGTTTGTGCTCTTGTTGGTCGGTCTCTAGGTCTTGGATTGCTGCTGGGTGGTTTGATGTCCAACCTCTCAGCTCAAATCCGCCGCTTTTGTGAATTTTGTCTACTTCGCGGCTCGTTTTTAAAGCTTCTTCGGGGGTGGCGAAGCTTTGTAGATAGTCATCCATGTAATGACACCTTTGTATCGCGTTCACTGCTTTTGGATGTTTTGATTTAAAGTCTTCGGCGTTCCGGTTTTTTACGTAGATCGCTGAACAGGGTGACGATGTTGCTCCGAATATTAGGGATTTCATTCGGTACTCTTTTGGTTCCTCGTTTTCGTTCTCTCGCCAAAGGAAGCGTAGGCTGTCTCTGTCTTCTTCGCGAATTATTATTCGCAAGAACATTTCCTTTATGTCAGCTGCTACAGCCGTGGGTCCTTGCCTGAACCTTAATAAGACTCCGAACAGGGATTGAAGTAGGTCGGGTCCGGCCAATAGGGCGTCGTTCAGGCTCTTGCCGTTTGTCTTTTCGGCGGCATCAAATACAACCCTTAATTTTCCCTTCTGCGGGTGTATTACAGCGAAATGAGGCAGGTACCAGGTTCGCGGTGATGTTGGTGTTGTGGTAGCTGGTTCTGCGTATCCGTTTGCCAAAAGGTTTGCAATCTGTTTGCTGTAGTCTATTTTAAATTCTTGGTTCTTTTTAAACTTGTTTTCTATGCCGTTTAGTCGGCGCAGTGCGCTTCGGCGGTTTAATGGCATGGATTCGTTGTCCGTTCTCCATAACAGTCCACATTCAAATCTGCCTTCGGGTAATCTTCGAGTCGTTTTTTCAAGTATTGCTAGTGCTCGTTCTTCGGGATCGTTGGTTGGTTTTTTGGGTGTTATTCCCAACGAGTCCAGACTGAAGTGAGATTTGATTAGTTCGTCTATATCCTCAGTTTTTTTTTCAAAGGTATGATTTGTGAAAAGCACAGGTTTGGGCGTTTCCGTCTTGAGCCCGTGTAGGATCCAACCCAGGCTGGTTAGCGACGCCACTGGTTTCGTCGGATCGCCCGTCTTGAGGTCTCGCGTTACTATTAGGTGCCAGTTGTCTTGGCCAATGAGTAGCGTGGGCGGCGAGCCGTCGTATATGAGTTGGTCTTCTATATCTTTGAGGTGAGGGCAGTCTTCGATGTCTCTTTTCGTTACAGATTGAGGCCGCAGATTTAGTTGGTTGATGGTGTGGGCTTGTAAGTCTTCGTAATTTCTTGAGAACAAGCCTCTTATTCTTAATTTGCATTGCGAAGATTGTTCGGTCCTTATCTGGTGGCCGCTAATGCCTTCGATTTGCAGGCTTCCTTTGGGGCCCGTGGCGCCTATTTGTGAGGCGACTTCTTCTAGCAGTAGGGTGACTGTGGACCCTTCGTCGAGTAGGGCTGTCACTCGCGTCGACCCTTTAGGTCCGTGTAGCTCTACTGGTACGATCTTGAGAAAGGCTCGTGATGTGCCTATGTGGTTTACTGATACAATTTTATTTGTTTCCATTTTTCTGTCCTGGTGAAGAAGCTCGTGGTGCTTCCGGCTGCAACCTTCCTTTGCGCATTGTTTCGCCTTGCATGATAGATGCCTGTGGTTTGTTTTTAGGCATTTAAAACACATTTTTAATCGTTTCACCGTTTCCCATCTATCTTTCACGGGTTCTTTCAGAAAGGTGTTACATTTTGTTATGTCGTGTGCCTGTTCGCACAAGAGGCACTTTTCTTCGTCGATTGCGCAGGCGGCTAGCACTATCTTCATTTCTTCTTCAAATTCGCTGTCGTAATCGTCGTCCGACTGCTCTGACTCACTCTCTATTTGTACGACGTTGACTTTCGCCTTTCGGAATGGGCGTTTGTTGTTTTCCAGTTTTATTCTCGAATAGCTTGGGCCAGGTTCGTCAAAGTCGTTCGACATTTTGGTCAAAAATTCGGAGAGCAGGCTGAGCGTAGGCTCTCTCTTTCTGTCTGCTCTAAACTCTTGCCATCTGAATCTGACTAGCGTATTCATTTTGTCGATTATTTTGTCAGCTATTTCGGTGGCATATAGATATTCCGTTCGGTCCAGTTGTTTGATGGTGTCTACTGCATTAAATACTGCACTGGCGAAGGCTCCTATACCTCTCAGGTCTTCAGTCATTTTAGGCAGCTTGTGTAGTTCAGCTAGTAGTCCCTTTATGATGTATGTTGGTTGTCCGAATCGTCTTTCTAGTTCTTTCAGAATGTTGTCTGGAGTTGAGCTTGTATATAACAGTGACTTGACTGCTTCTTTGGCTTGTCCTTTGAGGGCTCTCCTTATTCTCGCTATGTTTTCTATGTCCATGAAGTGTGATGCTGTACTGGTGAAATGTTTGCTGAATGGGATCCAGTTGATGGGATCACCGTCGAAATATGGAAGGTCGCTCATGTAGGTTGGCGGTTTTCTTGGTGCGACTTCTATTTTGTGTCGTTGGAAGGCTTTCATTAGGTTTTCTATTCCAGCATCGTTTTCGCGAGGGGCAGGTGGGGTTTTGTCGACCCAGTTGTTTATTCTCTCGATCTGTTCTGGGTCTTCCTCTTGGTCAGAGCTGTCTGCCAGTTGTGTTAGCTCTAGTCTTTTTTGGGCTAGCTCGGCCTCGATTTTTGCTGCTTCTAGCTTTTTTTCTTGGGCTTGTATGATAGCTTGTAGTTCGGCGCGTCTGCTGATAGAGGTGCGTGAACCAGCTTTTCTTCTAGGTTGTTTCTTTTGATTGTGTTCCATCGTTATGGTATCTTCCGTGCTTTCAGTTTGGTCGGTACTGGCGGTTCGGTCAGAGTCCTCCGTACTCTTTGTGTTGCCGGTAAGGTCCGTACTGTTCGCGGATTCTTCCTCGGATGAGTCCTTCTTGGCCTTCTTGCTCCTGGTCTCGATGTGGCTCATCTTTGGTCTTCTTTTTCCTACGTTCCCTACCTCCCTATCGGCCCTAATGCCCTATCAGACCTGTTTGAGTGGTCCCGAGGGACACGCTCTCCCAGGGATGGAAAGTGAGGAGTGGGTAGGGGTAGGAACCGCCCAGCAGAGGGTAACACGTGGTTGGTGTGCGCAGGTAGCGAGAGGAACGCTCGACTACCCTAGTGCGGGCCCTCCAGGAGGCCACCAACTCACGTGCACTGTACTGGCGCGGTCGGACTGTTTCAGACTAACAGCCAATGAAGGCCAGCTGGCAGTATCGTCCGGTATACTGCTCCCGCCGTGAGGCGTTGACTTGACTGTCTGCCGTTTGGCACCGTTAGGTGGCAGACAGAAAAGCGCGGTAAAACCGCTTAGGGTGTTCGCTGCGAAGAAACGACCTCCCCACCAGGCTTCGCGGTCTTCAGCGGAACTCGTCGGAGCCCCACGTCAATGCACCCGCAGCGATGGATCGGTTCCTTTTCTTGCTTCAAACTGTGGAGGTCTTGCAGAGCGAAGCGATCTTCCCACGGTTGCGGTCTTCGGCGGTGATCTTCGGAGCCCACTTCAATGCACCCGCAGCGTGTTGGATTCCTCTTCTTCTGCTTGTCGGCCTTCGAGTCTGTAGTCGACGAAACGATCTTCTCACTTGTTGCGTCTTCGGCGGCACTCTTCGGAGCCCACTTCAATGCACCGCAGCTCGTGATGGATTCCTTTTCTCGGCTAGGCAGACTTCTGTTTTGACGTTGACTTCTGACGGCTCGATGTTGATTGTTGTTGTTGCCAGCTTCTTATTTATCCGGCGCTCGATGGACCATGCACTGTGGCGGATCGGTTGATCAGAGACCACAGCGGGGGAGGGGTGAAGTAAAACACCTTTTTCTTGTTAGGCGGACGGAGGTCCGCTCGCCTCGAGCCGTAGAGTTGAAGTGCGTAAAATGCTCTGGGGCGGGCCAGTTTTATACAGTTCGAGGCGCGCGCAAATCGTAACCATTTATTGAATAAAAAAACACAGAGATTTTTACAATTGAAAGTACTTAATATTAATATGAAACTAAAAGATTGACAAGGTACTAGGCAAATTAGTAAACACATAATATATTTAACTTATAATTAATGCTATGGGATATTAAAAGTCAAGTACTAATATGGTTTATTAGATGTCAATTACAATAAACAAATTACTTTACGGGCTATGTCTTTTACATAAGTAATAATATTATACAGTAATAAATAACAGGTAAATCAATGCTAAGTTAAGGAAAAAATAATATGTTATAACATAAACGTATTTACCTACGTATATTCTGAGCTGATAATGATAGTTTATTATTACAGAAACGTACCTACTTTAATCAAAACGTGGTACATTTATTCGGATAAGTATCTGTCATACAAATAATGTTTATTTTACTAATCTGGCTATTGTGCCTAATCTACTACTCAAACGATTAATTAATACATTCATGCTATATCGAGATTTTACGATATTCTACACAGATTCTTAACAATTATGGTAACAAAGTAATACATTAGTAAGTACATTATTATACATTAGTAATATTGCATTAGTCTGGGAAGAGGTCCCGCAAAAGTAGTTTTTTAAACATCGTAAGTACATAAAAAATGGGGCAAAAATAACCACCGCGAGCGTAGGTCTTGCAATAGTAGCGATTGTATCGAGTTATTAGTTCTTTTCTTTTGTCTCGCAAGTGTAAAAGATGGAAAGTTGCCCGGTGTGAGCGCTAGTCTGGCAAAAGTAATAATCCTAGCGAGCTGTTTCGATGTCTTGAGCCAATGGCTGTTGCAATCTTCAACAACTGTAGTATACCAATATGGTCGGTTATTTGGCATGAGCGTAATAGTTCGATGTTGGCATGATAATTTACCGAAATTCCTCATCCAAATCTCCTTATATAGGATTTTAATTGATCGCTGTAGTATACCAATATGGTCGGTTATTTGGCATGAGCGTAATAGTTCGATGTTGGCATGATAATTTACCGAAATTCCTCATCCAAATCTCCTTATATAAGATTTTAATTGATCACTGTAGTTATACCAATATGGTTGGTTATTTGGCATGAGCGTAATAGTTCGATGTTAGCATGATAATTTACCGAAATTCCTCATCCAAATCTCCTTATATAGGATTGTAATTGATCACTGTAGTATACCAATATGGTCGGTTATTTGGCATGAGCGTAATAGTTCGATGTTGGCATGATAATTTACCGAAATCCCTCATCCAAATTGGGGCGCGGCAACCGTAAAGTGTAACATTACAGGGCATAAAGCCTCCGCGATCAATATGACCTGGAGTCGCGCCAATTTATCGAGGATAAATGGAATTAGACATGTTCGAGGGGTGCTTCAACTTATTCGCGATTCAATTACGCTTTTTATTTATGTAATTTTCATTATTTATCTTTTTACTAACCCCCGACGCAAAATCGACGGGGTGTTATAAGTTTGACGTGTCTGTGTGTGTGTGTGTGTGTGTGTCTGTTCCCCTGTAGCGCTCAAACGGGTGGACCGATTTGAATGCGGTTTTTTATTGTTTGATAGGTGAATTAGTCGAGAGTGTTGTTAGCTATGTTTGATGAAAATCGATCCAAGATGGCCGCCGCTACAAAATGACGGATTACATATTTTTTCACAATTCCCTTGATATGGGTATCAAAAGAAAGGGCTTGACTAGTAGAATAGCAGTATGCAAACCCAAGATGGCCGCCGCTACAAAATGGCGAATGTCGGGGGTTTTTTAATTTTTTAATTTATACTTGTTAAATATTAGATTACTAGCTGATGCCAGCGACTTCGTCCGCTTAGATTCTTATAAATTTCATTCTCTATTTAACCCACTTGGGACTGGAATTTTAAAAATTTCTGAAACACGTAATTCTTTATTTTTAACCGTAGTACAAATTCCGATTTTCCTGGATATAACTTGAAAAATGACGGACTTTCATACAAACTTTCATCCCCTGTTTAACCCCCTTAAGGGTGGAATTTTTGATAATCCTTTCTTAGTGTACGCTTACGTAATAAAGGAAGCTACTGTGAAAATTTCAAGTTTCTAGCTTCAGTGGTTTTGGCTGTGCGTTGATGATCAGTCAGTCAGTCAGGACAAGCTTCTTTATAGTAGTATAGATAGATAGAGTATAGATAGATATCATGTTGCAACAAGTATAAATTAAAAATTTAAAAACCCCCGACATTCGCCATTTTGTGGTGGCGGCCATCTTGGATTTGCATAGTGCTATTCTACTAGTCAAGTCCTTTAATTTGATATCCATATTGAGGGCGTTGTGATAAAATATGTAATCCGCCATTTTGT
Organism: Melanargia galathea; assembly: GCA_920104075.1. NCBI lineage: Eukaryota > Metazoa > Arthropoda > Insecta > Lepidoptera > Nymphalidae > Melanargia > Melanargia galathea. Next base: position 2,068,608 of record OV049872.1, on the reverse strand, counting down.
AGCGGCGGCCATCTTGGTCCGATTTTTATTAAACATAGCTAACAACACTCTCGACTAATTCATCTTTCAAACAAAAAAACCGCATTCAAATCGGTCCACCCGTTTGAGCGCCACAGGGGAACAGACAGACAAACACACACACAGACACACACACACACACACACAGACACGTCAAACTTATAACACCCCGTCGTTTTTTCGTCGGGGGTTAAACATAGGAAATCAACGTTATTAGGAAAGTAGACTTGCCCTGTTTCACCACCTTCTGATAAGTGTCGGATAGATTTGTACAAAAAACACCATGGTTTAGGTATACTCGTGCCTGCTACAGAATACTGAAAAAATATTTTTAACCGGCGTGGAATGCTTTGAAAATATTAGCTCAGTCGTTTGCAACGCTGCGCTCTATCAGAAATACTAAAAGTCATTGAACTTAGTTTTCGCTGGTTTGTGGAGTTTCGCTATTCGCATAAATAACGAATAGATTTCAGCTTAACCCAGATTTAGGTTTACAGTTCGCTTTATGATTTGAATTTTCCAGATTTTTGAAAAAAAAATAATATTTAAAATGAAACTTTCGTCGCACCCGTTTATGTTCGAAATAAAACCTTTTGCAAATAAAGTAAAGTAAATCGAAAATAAAGTAAAAAAAATAAAGTAAAGTAAAACCTTGGGCTCGCGGTTATTTCGACTGCGGATTCGACGAGGCCCTGGGTTCGATTCCCTGATGGGCCAAAAATATTGCTAGGTTTTTCTGTCTAAAACTTCTCAGTGGCAGTCCGGAGTTAGTAGTTGGCGGTGTTTCCGTGTCTTGGAGAGCACATTATGCCGTTGGTTCCGGTTATGTCACTATCATGTGACAATAGTCGTTAAGGCCTGCCAACTCGCGTTGGAGCAGCGTGGCGGGTCTAAGCTCTAAATCCGGAAATAAGCCTATTCAAACAGGACGGAAAAAATGTGAAAAACGTGCGTTTGGGTTCAGTTAAAAATAACACAGGGATATTTCAATTTTATTTTATTTGATGATAACTTGGTGGTGAATACTGTGTTTTATGAATTCCCGGGGTTCGATTTCGCGCAGGGTTTGGGAATTTATAATTTTTTAACCCCCGAAACAAAAACGACGGGGTGTTATAATTTTGACGTGTCTGTGTGTGTGTGTGTGTTTGTCTGTTCCCCTGTAGCGCTCAAAAGCGCCATCGTTTTTTCGTCGGGGGTTAAAAAAAGAATTTGAAAAGTTAAAGGTCCTCATTAAATTGCATACGATTTGATTCAAATTATCTGCCATTACAATTGGGGCACGTTAAAAATTGGCCACCATAATTTATTTTCTACCGCCTGACACGAGGCTGTGACGTCACGTCATTGAGGCGTGGTGTGAGGTGACCCCCCTTCCCCCCCAGGTGGGGGTGAAGGACCGTGCAGTCGATACGGGTGCAACGAACTATTACCACTAGGTGACTAGGTGTCCGGAGCTTTTTAGGACGAGCTGGATTGTGTAGATACATTTATGTATGCCTATAGCATGTTGTATTGAAAATCTTAAGGCCGCTCTCTTCACGCGCTTTTCCATACAAGCGTATTACGCCTATTATTCTAATATTTGTCGCAATAGGTCTAAAGTTAAGCCAGATATCAATTTATATCTCCATTACCTATGCCATAAAATAAAAATATTTGTAAAATTATATGACGGAGCGCGTGGCTCCAAAGAGTTTTAAAAGATGATGACGTCAGCATTGTTGACGTTATTCCCTTGATTATTACGATGACTTCATGGTGACAGTAATAAAACTAGTGACGGCAGGAGAAGCCAGAGACGTCACTGGAAGTCATTGTTATTTATGAGGGTAGATTGGAATAACTTGCTGTAGGTATAACAAGGGTACCGGACTATTTGAGAAGCCTCTTGTTTAACTGAGGTACTAAGTAACTACCCTAACCTACCCATCGGTCTCCACCACCCCTTGTAACCGAGCCATCGCCAACCAATCTAGTCTACACGACCTACGTCGTACAACAAACTAGGACATGGCACATTTTATGAAGGAAGTGTATTCGGCGAGAGCCCGAATCGGAATGTGTCGCTGCACGCTTGTGCCCTTCCTTTTATAATAAAAGGTTGGTGGGGGAATGACGTAATTACGTCATGCTTGATTGTTTACACTACAAGACGGCGATGCCGTTAATTTACAGAGTTGTTGAGGGTATTTACAACTTGGTTGACAAAGTGATGTTTAATTCATGATTTGAGTAGTTTGACTGAGACGAATTATTTAATCTTGTCTTTCTTGACACTGCCAATTGAGGCTGAAAACGTCTTCGCTCCGACATATATTTATTTTGAAAGTTATGACGCTTGAAAAATCACTATTTTTGGGCAAATTTTGGGGCAAATTCGTGCGTAAATAAACTATATATAAGAAACTAGAAAATTGAAAAACGACCGAAGTCTTATCATAGGTTACTTCATAATAATTACAAATGTCTTTAGTTCATGTAAAACATTGCCAAATATTTGCTAAAATAGGCGAAATTCCAAACCTTGATTTGCATCTTTTTACTTTGCCGTTTTTCACTAAAAATCATGATATCTCAAGCAAAATTTATTTATTTAATTAATTTATTATTTATTTATGTATATATTTTTAGTACTCTTCTATACTGAAGACGTCTCGCTCTCTAAATGCAGAAATCACTGTTTTAGACTCCACTCACCAACGATTTGTCGCTCCCATGGAGAGGGATCTTAATGAGAGATTTTTTTATTTTACTTCGAACTAGCTGTTCTCGATACGCGTGCAATGCCGCGGAAAGTATGGTGTAGGAACGCAGGACAAACAAATAAACATTAATTTTCTAATAGATTTTTTTTTTGGTCCAGAAACTTTCACGGACGTATGCAGAACAATTCACTATAGTTCCACCATAATCGGATGAATAGTTTAGCAGTGCATAGAGGACATACAGACAAACATAGATTTTTATTTATATAGATGTATTCCTATCTATAGTTAATATTACAATCGTCAGGGAAATGGACTCTACGCTAATTTTATTTTATTTTCTGTGTTCCTGTCTGTTTTTTCTTTGCAGCCGCACCATAGTTAGTAAAATATCAGTCGTCAACTTAGTAATGATCATCGATGTAAATGATTTATTTATTAGGTACTCGTATATAAATAGACGATAGACGATCGACGACGAATATATTATTAGACGGTCTAGCGATGAGCAAGTTAGTACCTAATATTTATAGGCGCTACCATTTTAGCGACATTTTTTTTTGTTGCTTTGATGTTGATATGGGTATAGCAGCTATCTTGTTGTTTACTAAAATAATTCTGCCGTCATAAGGAAAAAGGGCACAACTAACATTTTTTCCGAAATTGAGTTATATACATATTCGGAATCAGAAAAAAAATGCCTATCTGCCAATATTTTTTGTACAATTTTAGGAACAATATAAACAAAAATACCGTAAGCTTAAAAGGCACAACTGAGCCAATTTTTATGTTTGTGTACGTAAAAAGGTCGCATCTGACATGCATTAAATATTAAAGGCATAACTACGACAGATGTGCTCTTTGGTTTAAAGTTTACCAACTAGACCTTCACATTTAATTTAAAAGAAAAGTCATAACTAGCAGTTATGCCTTTACTACCAAAAATCTTTGACTAGAGGTGAAGTGAGGAGGCCGAGGTACGAAGCGAATCCCGCCAGTTGTGCCTGACGTGTCTTGGTGAGTCCACGTTTGTCTGTGCTGCGATGCTAAGATTAATTAGTTTTTTTAACATTTGCATGCTTTTATTATAAAACTTCTTTTGTGACACATTAATATGATTTATTGGTGAAATTTTTGAGTGATTAATTGCGATTTAGTTTCAGGGACTGAATAACCGGAATTTAATGGTAGTTTTATTTAGCGGTAATGGGCCTACCCTTTTAATAAAAGTACCGAAATGTTTAAATACCTATAATTTCGGTACCGCTTCATTTCGGTACCTCTTTATTTCTGTACCTTTATATTTCAGTTTAGCGGTACCGAAATAAAAAACGGTACTTTTATTTCGGTACCGCTATTTATATCGATATTTTTATCTAATAAGGCTTTACTTTGATGTGCCGTTGAATGAATCCCACCACTTCGGCATTCTTTATTCTTTAATATTCTTATTTTTAGATTTAGAATTTGGAATTTCTTAAAATCCTTACGTTTTAACAAACACAGGAACCGACGGGAAGCGGGGGACGCGCGGCGCGCGGCACGTTGCCAAATTCTTCACCCCCGCGCGCGCACCTTTTCGTATTTTTTCGGTACCGAAATCGCAAAGCGGTTAAATAAAGGTATCTTTTATAAAGGTTGAGATTTTGGTACCTATTTTGTACCGGTATGATAACGGTGGTATGTACCGGTATGCTCTACCGCTTTCAGTCCCTGTTTAGTTTTAAAATATGACGACATTTTTAGTAGGTCGTAAATAATTTAGAATATGAGACATTGCGTGTCTCATATTCTAATTATTCTATCATTCATATCTAATTGTTAACTGGTTTCTGTCCGTTTATACTACAAAATAAACTTAGTTCTTTTTTCAGCAATATGGAATCACGAAACGCAAGATTAGTTAGTGCTGCTTTACGCAACTATAATTCTGTAAGCGAACGGTCTCCCGCGCCGTCAACAAGACGTGGCGTTCAACACTCGGTGCAAGCATCAAGCTCGGAGCATGTTGTAGTGCCGCACTCTGTGTTAGATACAGGGTATACAATGAACACAAAATTACTTTGCTATAATCCGCTAACAGTGACTTTGTAGGCACAACACCACACAAATTCACCACAAATTTAACTCGACGATCGTTTCGCTCCGACACCGGAGTCCGGAGCATCTTCAGGAGATGTCGACTTTACAACGGACGATTGCAAAGACGACTTTGCAATCGTCAGTTGACAAATTTGTGGTGAATTTGTGTGGTGTTGTGCCTACATGACTAGTATTGGATAAAAATTACGGATTACCAAAAGTACGGGAAAAAAGCAGCGATAGTGATGGTTCTGACTCAGACTTTATACCATGTTCGCAGCCAGTTTCAGGAAGAACAATTTTAGAATCATCGGAAGAATCAGATAAAGAAACAAACCATGTTCGACTGACTAAGAAAGGAACTATTAGAAAGCGCAAAACTTATAACGTTAGCATAAAAGAACGAAAGAGATTGAAGACGGAGGAAATGATTTTTATTAAAAAAAACGAAATAAGTTCCTTGATGACTGATAATTACAGTTAATTTATGTTAATTTGTTAAGTTACAGTTAATAAATGTAATTTTTTTAAGTTTTGAGACGATAATTTTTGTTACCTTTTCAAAATAAAAGTTTTATTTAAATGTCCTAATTGATTTTTAACTGTTTTTTGTATAATTATTATTAAAATGAAAAGGCAAATTGTAATAAATATGCCTTTTCATTGAATAATTTCATATTTTTTTACAAAAAGTTAAAATGAAAAGCCACAATTGGGTAGTTATGCCCTCTATTCGTAATATTAATAACTTTAATTAATTTTTTATGCTACGTTGAAAGAGAAAATGTTGATTATTTAATAAATGCAAATAAAATAAAAAACTTATATTTCAGTAATCGTATAGGAATCGTGAAAATGAATTTATTTTAATTCATTTTTTTTCGAAAAATAATATTGGAATCGATATTTTTCGCCAAAAACCAATAAAAACTTTAAACTTGATTTTCTCCAAATTTATAAAATGTTAGATGTGCCTTTTTTCATTATGACGGCAGAATTTATATGTATGGAACCCGTTGTGCACGAGTCCAGTTTTTTCTTATTATCAACTAGAGGATGCCCGCGACTTCGTCCGCGTGGATTTAGGTTTTTGAAAATCCCGCGGGAACTCTTTGTTTTTCCTAAGCTCCTTTGAGCTCATACCTTGCTAAAAACTATTAAAAGTTCACTGGCGCGTATGTTTAGATGCATCTAAGTATAAACATCCGCCAGTGAAAGTCCCATCAAAATCGATCCAGCCTTTCAGAGATTAGCTTCTTCTTCTTCTAGAGTAATCTTTAAAGTATTTCCTTTCTAACAAAAATGATTATTATTTTGCAAAAATCTTTAATGTACAGATACGGCAAGTCAACGATTTTATTATATGTATATTGTAAACCTATAGAGTATTTGTATAGAGTAGATATGAGCGCCGCGCCGGCGCGCCGTCGTCGCCGTGAGTTCACACGGCGCGCCGCCGCCGATTGAAACATGCGGCGCGCCGTCGTGCCAAGTTGCAACTTGCTTTCCCGCTCGCACGCACTTATTTATTAGGTACACTATAATTATTAGGGTTCAGAACCAGGAAATCCCGGTCTCGAACGTATCGGGAATTCCCGGTTCTTATTTACTGACAAAAGAATCAAATTTGATTCCCGGTTCTTTCGGTACTTTAGGGAATTTTATTTTAATTACTTACACGATTCACGCTACTTTGACTCTTTTTTATTTGATTTTTCACTTACATGACATAAACTAATTTTACTTTTTTATACTTTCTACTGTTCAAAAGTTCAAAACTAACGTAAATTCAGCGCTAAAATACATGGCGCGAGATAATAGTACGGCAGCCTTGGAACAAAATAATTTATATTTTTTGTTTTTTATCGAAAGCTCAAATACCAATTTTCATGGATATAACTTGAAAAATGACAGACTTTCATACAAACTTTCATCCCCTATTTAACAGTATTTTTTTACAGTAGCTTTCTTTTATGATGTAGGTGAACACTCCTCCTTGCGTCAATCCCCTAATACTGTCGTGACTCGTGACCCATCAGGGAATTAATTTCTCACGAACGATGTTGCGGCTGTTCCGGCTTTCAGCCACGTGAACCGCTTCGGCAACATTCATGTTGAGAGTGGTGCGGATCTGGTCAGTCCAGCGAATTGGACTCCTCTATCTACCTCTCGATCTCTTGTTGTCCATTTTCCCGGTAACTATAAGTTTTGTAGGTGATCGCCGGATTTACGGGCGATATGGCCGAAGAAATAAAATAAGTCTTCGCAGGTCCGACGTATGATGCTCTCTCTGTAGATATTAGACTGAATAGGTCCTATTCAGTTAGGAGTTCGTCAAGGATGCATCGTATCTCCTATTCAATAGGATCCTTTGCCAAACGAGAAAAGTGTTGATATCGTCTTGTCGGTTCTTACTACCCCCGGACTATCTGAGTACACGCCTTGAAGCACTCCGACCAGATGTTTTGGAACTCCCGGAGAACTGTCCATAGGAGCTTCCAGTTCATACAGTCAAAGGCCTTACTGTAGTCGACGAAACACATAATTACAGAGGTACATTGAATTCGTAAGGTTTTTCAACGTAGGCACATACTAAGAAAGGATTATTGGAAATTCTACCCCTATGGGGGTTAAATAGGGCACGTAAGTTTGTATGAAAGTCGGTCATTTTTCAAGAGATATCCATGGAAATTGGTATTTGAGCTTTCAATAAAAATTAAAAATATGAATTTCAGGATTTTTGGAAATTCTATCCGAAAGTGGGTTAAATAGGGGATGAATGTTTAAATGACAGTCCGTCATCAATTATGACAGATTCAAACTAAGCGCTTTGATTAAGATTTATGTTATGTTATAATAGAGAATTTTGCTCGCTTATATTGTGTTTTTCAACTTTATCAAAGAAAAACTATTTGTTCTTCCTGATTGTGATGTATAAATTTTGTTTTTTATATAAGTATTTTTAAATTTAAGACAGATTCAAGCTAAGCGCTCCGATTTAAATTAACGTTATGTTATTATGGAGAATTGTGACTGCTTATAAAAGTAGTTAATAATTAAATGTAGGTAAAGAATTTTAACTGTTTAACAAAAAGAAAACAAATTTTGATTAAAAGTGTTTTTGTACCACGTTCCTGTATAAGAAGAATATAACGCCTTTTTTGAACCTACAATATGGGTTTTATTTAATATTATATTTAAAAAAATCGATCCCCGATAAAAACTTTAAGGCCCACGAGTCACGACCACGCCGCCGCGACGCCGCCGCCGCCGTGAAAATTTTTAGAACACGCCGCCGCCGTGGAATTGGCCATCGGCGCTCATATCTAGTATAGAGTAACCAATCATGTCCTTTGGGGTGTTAAGTAGTTTTGGTAGCAAAATATCCGTCTCGGCCATCTTATAATTATTAAATACAATATCGAATTTTCGGGAGAAGTCAGATAAAAAGGAGCTTAGCTAAGAACTTTATTGGCGTTGATCCAAGCAACGACGGTTGCAAAATGAAATTTTAAGTTAAAATAATATAGATTAAATACACTTCGGAGTATATTGTAGTTGAAGGTTTGAACAGAACGGGGATACCGATGGGAGCTGTATGCTTTTACGTACGAAGCTAGAATTACTTTAATATCACAGCATATTGACATTCGAGTAAGAGGGTAGTAAAGTGGGTAGCTCGACGGGTTTTCTGAAAGGGCAGAGGGCTGTTTTTATAAATATAAAGTTTAAATTGAATTCAAAATTACATTAAAATTAAAGTTATTCGTATTGGATAGCGAGCAAAGAAATACAGATGTTCTAACCATCTCTTTAATGTACTTCATACCTATAATGTATCTATATCACAATCTATCTTTTTCTATACATACATATAATAAAATCGTAGACTTGCCGTATCTGTACATTAAAAGATTTTTGCAAAATATATTAATAACTGGGGGATGTTTAGGGATAAGTAATAGAACGTAAAAAAGCTATTTTTGAAATTTTTGTCTGTTTACAAGTAGAAGCAATGGGATTGCTTCTAGAAGCAATTGGGAATGGAATAATATCGTCAGTATATTTGCATGGCCTAACCGCTGAATCGATCATAACGAAGTTTGGTGCGCTTGCATACCGGAGACTGACACAAGCTACTTTTTACCTGAATCCACACAGGCAAAGTCGCAGGCATCCGCTAGTTACTTATAATACTCTATTTATATGAAAAATAATTAGTTAAGTAACTTTTAAGCTAATCTTGCTAATTTCCATAGTTACAAACAAAATTAGGTACTAGGTACACTTTAAGCCAAATCTAAGTACAAATAACAGCTGTAGGTAATCATAATTTAAATTCCATCTAGGAAAGTCCGTCGCATTCCCGACTTTCCATTACGTCTTCCGGCTAAACGAATAAATACGATGCCGCCGGAATTGCCTCATCTTCCGGAGAAAATTTAACCTTACGGAAAAATTATACGGAGGACCCTCGTCGCAGCGGAATGAAATCTTTAGCGATTTATTTCGTCCCACGAAGATCTACATAGGGATTACAAGTATATATTTGAATGGAGGAAATTCTTTAACGATATCTTCGTTTTTCAAGAACAAATGTTTTACGGAATGTTATACTCTACTGTGTTGGCCTCCTCTCTCATAGGAGAGAGGGATTTAGAACTTAAACACGCCACGCTGCTCCAATGCGGGTTGGCGGGCTTTAACGACTATTATCACATTATAGTGATAATCACCGGGACCGACTGCTTAACGTGCTTCCAATTCCGGGCTGGCACTGAGAATCTCTTGACAGAAAAACCCAATATCTAACAATTATTATATTATTATCTGCAATACATCGTTCACAAAGTAAATAAGCAACTAAGTATCTGTTATTTTATAATAATTTTTGATGAACCTACCAAATAAACTTTACATAATTATACCTGTTGAAAAATTTCAACATGAAATAAATCGGTATACATTTTTGGAAAACAACAATAGAATAGAATAGAATAGAAAAGTTTTTTATTCAAATAAACTTTTACAAGTGCTTTTGAATCGTCGATTGAGTCTACCACAGGTTCGGAATGCAGTTCCAGCCGAGAAGAACCTGTAAGAAACTCGGCGGTTGCTCTTTTTAAAAATAACATTATAACAATTATTATTATTAATGTACATGATTGAAATGCCGTCTCGCGCATTGCTGGAACGAGTTAAATCCAAGCTTTTTTATCGTTTATATAATCTTCAGTTGTATAATAAGCTTTTTTTATGAGCATACTTTTAAGAAAGTTCTTAAACTTGTGTAAAGGCAAGTCTAAGACATATTTTTTATTCGGATAAACTTTTACAAGTGCTTTTGAATCGACAAATGAATCTACCACTGGTTCGGAATGGTGCTTACAATTCTACACGTTAAGAAGGGCAGACAAAAGTAGCCCCATTTCCGACGGCGGCACCCGTTCACGAGCATGACGCATGATCCAGCCATTGCTTCGCTCAACCATATTTGAGGGAACGTAACAACCCGCACCACACGACACCACCACAGAAATGTTTAAAGAGAGCGTGACATACTTAGGCTACCCATGATTAAAGCATCGAATTGAACACCAATAATCGAATACTCCTCAAGTTATAATAGCGTATAAAGCGAATAAATTAAATCCATGCTTTTTTATCATTTATATAATCTTCAATTGTATAATATGCTTTTTTCATGAGCACACTTTTAATAGAATTCTTAAACTTGTGTAAAGGCAAATCTAAGATTTGTTGTGGAATTTTGTTATAGAACATTACGCCCATTCCCACAAACGACCTTTGGACCTTTTTGAGGCGTAATCGAGGAATCACTAGTCCATCTCTATTTCTTAACCGCCTATCGTGTAATTCACACTTTTTATTGTAACTGTGAATGTTTTGCTTAACAAAAATTATGTTGTTATAAATATATTGAGAAGCTACTGTAAGAATACCTATTTCTTTAAATTTCTCTCGAAGGGAATCCCGCGGTTTTAAATTATAAATTGCGCGAATTGCCCTTTTTTGTATATTGTCCTTTTGTATATTATCGTAGCGAAGCTCCATGATCCGATATCGCCGGCTTCTCTCGCGCGAGTAAAATTTTATGCGCGAACTATGCAAATAGCCACGATATTTGCTCGAATTTAAGCCACAGTGTTGTACCTATCATTGGTATTATCGTGTAAAACGTATATGCGTTTCTAAACATTTCCCCCTGATTATTGTATTAGGGGAAAATTTTCAAATACACTTGAACAAAACAGAAATGAGGAGATCCTTAGAAGAGCCAGAGTACTTGACCGACTAACGAAATGACTCGTTAAGCAGAGGATTACAGCTTAGACCCGCTACGCTGTTCCAATGCGGGTTGGCGGGCTTTAACGACTATTGTCACATGCATAGATAAAGGAATAAGAGAGATATGACAAGGGGGCGTGGTTCCTGAGAACTCTTCTGGCGTTAAATACACCTGAGAACCGTTTTTGTCTTTAGTCGAATGTCGTCCAACGATCGCTTCACCGCTCTCGATTTTTAACAAAATGCCGTGTTGTTCAGTGGTTGTTTGAAAAAAATCAAGCAAAAAAGTAAATCACACGAAAGATGGCATCTCATTTCACACTTAAGTACAAGTTATTGTTGTTATTTTCCATAAAAAACAAGAAAACATTACTTTGTATATTTACATTATGCTCAAAAAGTGTTAAATTGAGAAGTCTGTATCTCATTATGAACAAAAACCATTACTTGCTTAGTAGAAATCAAACATTGAATCGGTCGGTCTTAGGACGCAATGGTACTTGTACTATATAAATATATTCCTTCACTAAAACGTAGACTTTTCATGGAACGGGCGCCTTCGCTCAACATCGATAACGTGTGATGTACGGTGATTGAAATTGAACGCTGTGTACTAAACGATAAAGTCTATATTTGCTGGTGCTGCTTGCACTGACCTATCAGTATGTAATATAGCATTTTGTAGCAAGTGGTGGGGACAAACTAACGACAGCAGGTTTCCATACCATTTGATGTAAAGGGCACTTCTCTCTTATTCATTATTCTGTGGTCACATGATAGAAATAATAACCGGAACTGACTGCTTAACGTGCTGTCCGAGGCACGGGGGTGGAACACCGCCAACTACCAACTCCGGGCTGGCACTGAGAATTTCTTGACAGAAAAACACAATATCTTACAATAATTTGCCCGACCCTGGTATCGCACCCGGGACCTCGTGATCTGGAGTCGAATGTGGTAACCACTAGACCACCTTCACCTCATGCTAAGCATATTCCGAAACTGCTGCCACCTCCCTAGTTAAATCACTATAATGACATACAAATTAATACAAAATTTTCTCGATCCGTATCTGAATGCTTAGCCTCAGTTTGGAGCGCTCCAAAACTTTATAGTATACTATTGATCGAATCACAATGATTTCAGAGTAAAATGGACCTAAAATGGCTTAATTAAGGTTTGAGTTCGCCAATACATTCAGCATTCGAAAATAGCCAGCGCCCCAAGCAGAAATGTTGCAATAGTTATTTGTTTGACAAGATAGCAAAATTATTGTTTGTTGCGAGTGCCTAGTTTGAATCCCGAGCGAGCGAAGGATTCTAATTTAGAATCACGAGCGTAGCGAGTGATTCTTATTTAGAATCCTGAGTGTAGTGAGGGATTCAAAGGCACAAGAAACAAAAAGTTTGCTATCGTGTGATACATACAACTTTTCACCTCAATAGCGAAAAAATACAAGATGTAAGTAACAAAAATATTTACTGAAACAAAAAGTATTTTTTACATTCAGATTACGTACCTACTTACTTATTATTATGCTTAACTTAAAAATCAGCGAAGTGTCAATCAAAGGAGATGTTTCAAATCTGGCTAAGTCTTGTACAGTACCTTACAAATTAAGAAAAATCTGTTGTTCTCGGGAAAAATAAAATTATTCAGTTAAAACTAATACTTTAGTTGTACAAAAATATTTTTTATTCATTAATTATTGATCGATTTTCAATATGGCGTCGCTGGCGTCGTATGGTTTGACGTAAACTAACAGCTTGTCACTTCAAATAACAATTGTCATTGTGATTGATATTCTGTCAGTCAATGGTGGACTGGTGGTCAATTGCAATCGATTTTTGTTTGATTTTTGAGTTCTTTTCAACAACTTCGCTTTCGTTTTCTGGATTTTGGACCATTTTGCTCATCTGTTTACCTGGCTTACGTTTTTGGACTATTACTCATACCATCTGTTGACCCGGCGTTGTGCTACACGGACTTCGATTTTGCTTAGCGATTTGGACGTTGTTGATACGATTTAATGACATTTCTGTCAAAGTCAAATGTCAAATCGAAATGAAAAACATTTTACCGCCATGATGAATTTTTATTACGTGTTGCAATCCTAAGCAGAAATACTTGTTTTGTACAACCAAATAAAACTATTTTATAGAAAATATATAGTTAAAAACTGTTTAATGTTTTATGGACTATATCCAAGTATACTGTACCAAGTCCTAGCCAAGGTCTCATACAGTGATGAAACATCTCCTTTATCAAATAAATTTTCTTTTTTGCAGCGAGAAAATTTTCATCTGGTGCTTTAAGAACTTTTCAATATCATGATCGGTGAAAACTTTAGATTTTTTAGATTTGTGCCCCTTGTATGATATTCGTATTTTGTTGGATTAAAACTCGTCACAGCAATAAATGTGTTTTATTAATTATTATTATAATTTTACAATATAGTTGGGCTGTTGCCTGTGCGAAAAATGTGCCTATAAGTAAAACATAAACTAACAAAGTTAGACGTAACTCCCAAAGTTAGCCGCCTATTGGGTGCAACTTTGGTTTTGTGGTTTTATATTAAAAATATTAAACACCCCTCCGACTGTCTTCACAAAAATGCGATAAGTTTAGATAGGTTTCATTGTGAACGTCGCATTTCGATTTGATTGTAGCTTTTAACATGGAGTAAATACTACATAATAGGTATAAAGATTGCCTTGTTTTAGACAATTCCATGAAATATGATAAAATCACAGTCTCTGAACAGGTCTTCGCACCTTTTGTCTCCAATTATTAAATAATTCATAGACTTTCAGGTATTTTTCACGCGACTTTTCCGGCAGAAAGTTTAATTCAGCGTTAGTCACTAATTCTTTTAATTCTGAAGGTGTTAAATTATCACTGGAGTCACTCATTTTGTTTTAATTTTTTTACAACAAAATATAACTACAAAGAAATTAGTTAGGTACCTAATTAAGATATAGAGTATAGACAATTTTTTTTCCCGCCATTTTTTTTTATTCCTCTTTTGTCTGCGTTCGGAATTGCGTAATTCAAGAAAAAAATTAACTAATTATTTTAATTCTCCTTAAATCGTTTACGTTTCATGTTGTTTTACAGAATTATAAATTCTAAAACACATTTTAAGAAAAACTCAATAGTTTAAATAATATATAAAAGAAAATTTTGATGAAATAAAATGTTGGGGCTACTATACAAACTATTTGATACAAAACTTTTCCGAACTTTTCTTGAGACAGTGAATTGAAGAAATGACAATCCAAAGCGTTCTATATCCAAAACACTTTTTCTCACGGAGTGAGCAAAAACGAGTTTTGCTCACTGGTTTTGGCCAGCAAACACGCCCTTTTTGAGCTACTGAGGTGAAAAATAAATATTCGAACTATTGAATTACGACTTTAAAATAAGAATATTTAGGTTCATTTTGCTCTGAAGTCATTTGTGATTCGCCGCTCTGACAGCTGCCACGTGCAAGCTATGTAAGGTATATCAAAGTGGACACGTATGAACAAGAGCCGTCACAACGCTTCAATAGCGGTCACATTCGCTGACAATGAGTTCCTTGTTAGAACATTTCCCGGCGAGAAATGAGCAAACGCACACCGTTCTCCATTCTCTCTTGGAAAATCAAGTGGACATGGAAAGTCAATTTGTTGGAAACATGCCCGATACTCGATGAAATAATAATACTACTCGCATAACTCATATAATTATGAAATATGAGTACCTGAAATATATATAGTAAAGTATATGAAATATACAGGGTTAAATAAAAAATACCAGAAAGCTCTCGGCAGGTAATTGTTATCATTAAAACTAACAACTTTTGTTCTACGACTTTTCAAAATTCCGCATTAATTTTTTTCATACAAAAAAATTAATAAATTATGTTATTTCTCTAAAGTGACATAACTCTGTGCGCACAGAGAGTCGTGACTCGAGAGTCGAGACCAAGACACGTGCGTGTGGTTCGTGCGGCGTTGCCGATGTTACAGAGTAGTTGCAAGGAGAGAATCTATGTAAAATATTGAATATCAAATATTTCACAAAATATCGAGTTAAAAAAAAAGTCGTAGAACAAAAGTTGTTAGTTTTAATGATAACAATTACGTGCCGAGAGCTTTCTGGTATTTTTTATTTAACCCTGTATATTTCATATACTTTACTATATATATTTCAGGTACTCATATTTCATAATTATATGAGTTATGCGAGTAGTATAGAGAATGTATATTTATTGTAATAAATACTCAGCCTCAAGCTCATTTTCCGACGTGAAAATATTATCCTATTGTAATTTTTTTTACTCTCGACGAAAGGAGACGGTACCTACTACGTAAGATAAGTACAGTTTTTTTGTGCGTTTTTTTGTAACCATTTCTGGAAAACTACTGTAACGATTTTAATGCACTTTTTTGCATTAGTACTTACGTAATTATTACATAACAATTAACAACAGGTTCTTAGATACGTTTTAAGGTTATATTTATGGTTATATGGTTATACTTACGTATATATTTTCCTGAAAACTATTGGACCAATTATGTTGCAGTTTTTTTGTATTATACCTTAGAGCTAGGTTCTAAGATGTTTTAACGCCACCGGGAAACGCTGAGAAGTGTTTTTTTTTCTTCTGAACCAACTCTCATGGAATTTTGCACACGATTTTTCTTACTTACGAATGTAATACAGTAAATTCCGGTTCTGACACCAGGCAGATCACTAAGTTACACAGATGCAATTAGGAGCACGTCTGGCGTCCGTCGGGCTTTCATAACACCCTTTACACATTCCAAGGGGATTTGGATGGAGGATTAAGGGGAATACGAGTCGCAACGAAGCGAGCACGATAGTGCAAGATAAATCTAATATTTGTACCTTTAACCTCCCACGACTGGATACAGGCTCTTAGGAGTGAGAGATTTAGAGCTTAGACCCCCACGCTGCTCCAATTCAGGTTGGCGGGCTTTAACGACTAGTGTCACATTAAAGTGATAATAACCAGGAAAGGCAGCTTAACGTGTTCTCCGAGGCACGGGGCTAAAATACTAGCCATCTACCAACTCCAGGCTGGCACTGAAAATTTCTTGACAAAAAAACCAAATTAACAATTTTTGGCGCGACCTGGGAATCGAATCCGCCCCGTGATCCACAGTTAAACATGTTAACCGATAGACTAACGAGCAATACTTACTTTGAATGTTCTTCAAAGTTTAGGCCGTACTCCTATAGACAGTGGTTTAGTCGGTACCAGCAGCCAAAACGCATTTTAATAGGTACCTGTTATATAATGTCGTACGCCTGCAATTTCCCAACCATGCGCTGCCAACTATTCCGTGCGCGTTCTAAGATATGCACCTTTTTGTTCATAACTAAATTTTAAAATTAGGATTCCACGCGCCCCGGTATAAAAATAGCCCACAATAAATTCACAATATTTTTTATTATCACCATCTCACAGTATCACTTAGACTAAGTACCTACCTATAAGAAGCATGGGCTATCAGAGCAAAATGTTCTTTTGGAAGTCGTTTATTTCTTCCGAATAATGAGAAGATAGTGAGGCAGAACGCGCTATACGGATACCGCCCTAAGTGCCCATTTGAAAAGTTCTCTGCAAAACTTAAGTAGGTATACTTATATTTTTAGTTGAGGTATTATGCGCACTGTTTAGTTGAGCTAACCGATACACACGCGTGTATTTTTAACCCTCGACGCAATAACGACGGGGTGTTATAAGTTTGACGTGTCTGTGTGTGTATGTGTGTGTGTGTGTCTGTCTGTTTCCCTGTAGCGCTCAAACGGGTGAACCGATTTGGATGGGGTTTTTTTTGTTTGAAAGATGAATTAGTCGAGAGTTTTGTTAGCTATATTTGATGAAAATCGATCCAAGATGGCCGCCGCTACAAAATGACGGATTACATATTTTATCACGACGCCCTCAATAGGTATGGGTATCAAATGGAAGGGCTTGACTAGTAGAAGAGCACTATGCAAATCCAAGATGGCCGCCACCACAAAATGGCGAATGTCGGGGTTTTTAAATTTTTAATTTATACTTGTTATCGGTTACTTACTTCGTGTGGGTACAGTTCGTAAAAATAAATAAGTTGTCCCTTGCTTGCTTTTCTTTGGAAATAAGTTGCTTCATAAATAAGTTGTCCCAATAAGAAGTAGTTTTTTGCCGATCTGATCTCATACTACTCGTTAGTCTAGTGGTTAGCATATTCGACTGCAGATCACGAGGGTTCGATTCCCGGGTCCTGCAAATAATTGTTAGCTGTTAGGTATTGGGTTTCTCTGACAAGAAATTCTCAGTGCCAGCTCGGAGTTGGTAGTTGGCGGTGTTTCACCCCCGTGCCCCGGAGAACACGTTAAGCAGTCGGTCCCGGTTATTATCACTATCATGTGACAACAGTCGTTAAAGCCCGCCAATCCGCATTGGAGCAGCGTGGCGGGTCCAAGCGCTAAATCCCTCTCTCCTGTGAGAAAGGAGCCCTGTGCCTAGCAGTGGCACGTTAAAAGGCTGTATTGGTGGTGTGGCGGCGTAGTCTAGTCTATAGCGTTAGTTCTATTGCGTGCCTAAACATCGTTAAGACGCTGATCCCATGAACGTATTTGATGACTTTGAAACCGTAACAATTGGTGCTTTTGTTACACTAAACCTAACTAAAACTAAATGTTTCATGAATAAGTACTTTTTCCAATTAAACATGACTAATATTCCCCTTTTTTTTCGAAATTAATCTTAACTAAAACTAAATACTACGGGAGGTGGATGTCCGATTGAAAAAGTCATTTTATACCGACTGGAAACTTTAACAATAATAGTTCAGACCTAACCCATCACAGCTCCGAACGTCAGCTGCCGCACCAGTGGTGGAGTTAAGAGTGAGAGCATGTGAAAGTGCTTAAAAATCAAAGCGCTCCGAGTGATTTTATCCCGAACAAAAATGGTCTTAAATCATTGTTCCGATCATTTTTGATACAGAAACGATCGTCAGCTGCCGCGCCGAGGGTGGGTTATACGTCCGCTACGCGCATGAAGTGCATTAAAATTTTGACAAATAAAGTTATTTTATACCTTATGAAATTTATGCAGTAGAATTTCCACAGTTTTAAAATACTAAATAAAATCGTCAGCTGCACTTCTGATGGGGGAAAGACCGTCAGTCAGCGTGATAAACATTTTGCGCGCTCAGTGCATTTAGCCTAGTAAATCTAGGAAAAACATCCTATAGTTTTAAAAATTGGCCAAATGTATTCTTCGGGCCTTCCTCTTGAATATATCCGAAAACCCCATATGGGGGGTGCATAACCAGCCGCCATTTTTAATTTTGTCCCTTTTTTCGGTTTTTTTCTCATATCACGAAAATCTCTACAAATAGCATTATAATTACTTCTTGTAGTAAAACAACCAGCTGCTCGATAGTGACTGACTTTATTACACGAAATTATGAACTACCTACATGTTACAATATTTTATATCGAAGTACGTAATTAAGTATACAACATCTTTCCCCTAAACAAACAAATTAAGAAACAATGAAACTATAAATAAAAATCTAATATACCACAAAATATAACCCCGCATACATATAATACTTAGCTCTAATGTAACTTAAACTAAACATTATTTTCTATTAAAAAATGATGCTAGTTGCTCACGAGCCTTACGCGCTGCCGTTCGACCCGGACCCTTATCCGACCCACTAGGCGAGGGACTAGCCGACCGATAAGGAACCTCGTACACACTGCCCTCACTGGACCCGTCTGTGCTACTGACGTTTTCCTCTGCCGTCTCGCACACGCTGGCATCGTCCACACCATCGTCACCATCCCCCTTCTCACCGGCAGAAGCAGGAGGTGACTGACTAGCCGTCGGACAAGATTCCGTTCGAATGAGGTGACGTCGGTTGCGTCTATATTTTTTGCCAGAGCCATCGACAACAAAATATGATCGTGGTTGTGGCGCGGCAGCCTGTACCGTCATGCGACGCCGTTCAGTTTTACCGTCCGCTACTATAACCTGTTCGCCTGGATTCAATTCGGGTAAATCACGCGAATGTTTGTCATAATATTGTTTAGCGCGAAGTCGATTACGATTTATATTAATGAAGTCAGAGTCGTTGTTCCTGTCCGGTTGCAACTTATCGATATGAACCGGAAGCGTGGTATTCAATCGTCTGCCCATTAACAACTGTGCCGGTGAACTAACTCCATCACGCGGAGTTGACCTAAAATTAAGCAGCCCTAGATAAAAATCTGATCCGGTCATTATTGACTTTTTTATAATGTTTTTCACAGTTTGAACCGCCCTTTCACTAAGCCCGTTAGCCTGTGCATAATTGGGAGAAGTGGTAGTGTGTTTAAAACACCAATCTAAACTAAACTGTCGAAACTCTTTCGATGAATACGAACTACCGTTGTCCGTTATGAGCTCAGAGACCACGCCGTGCCGTGCGAATTGGTCTTTCATGGCAGTGATAACCGCCCTCGAACTCGTATTAGATATAGGACTAACTTCTATGAAGTTAGAAAAATAGTCTACCAGTATTAAGAAATATTTTTTACGGAAAACAAATATGTCCGAACCGACTTTTCTCCATGGTAAGTTTGGAACTGCATGCGGAATCATGGACTCCCTAGGCGGTCTCGCGGCGTGCTCGGCGCACGCGGTACACTCTCGTACTTTTCGCTCAACGTCGTGTGATATCCCGTTCCAAAACATGACGTCACGCGCGCGCCTCTTGCAGCGGTCGATGCCTAGATGACCTTCGTGTATGCTATCCAGCATTTCACTCCTCAACTCACGCGGTATAAATACCAAATTATCCTTAAACAGAACCCCTCCTATATATTCGAATGACGTTCTATACGACCAATGCGCACGGACGAGACGATCTGCATCAGATCTATAACGCGGCCATCCATACAACAAATAATCAATTAAAATTTTGCACTCCGGATCTTTAGCTGTCGCCTCCTTAACGCGTCGTAATTTATCGTCACTGTATGGTACGTTATTTAAAAGAAAACACGCCTGCGCATCGACTTCCGATGAGACTTTATCATGCATGGGTTCCGCCAGTGCCGCTCGAGATAACGTATCGGCCAGGTACATAATATTTACCAGGTTTATAAACCACATCGAAATCATAACACTGAATACGTAACATCATACGCTGGAGTCTCGCCGGAACTCCATCTAAGGATTTTTTAAACAGAGATTCGAGCGGCCTGTGATCGGTTTCTATCACGACATCCGATCTCCCGTACACGTACTGATGAAACCTTTCCAGTGCGAATACTATAGCTAGCATCTCTTTTTCGATTTGTGCGTATCGAGTCTGGGTCTTTGTGAGCGTAACCGACGCGAATTCTACCGGACGGCCCGCTTGCAGCAGCGCGGCGCCGAGCGCGCGCGCGCTCGCGTCCACCGTCAGCAGCACGGGCTGCGTGCGCGAGTACAGCGCCAGCACCGGCGCGCGGCACAGCGCGCCCTTCAGCGCCGACACCGCTCGCTCGTGACCGCTGTCCCAACACCACTCCGTACCTTTCCGCAATAAACCTCTCAGAGGATTCACGACATTAGCGTAGTCGGGAATGAACTTCGACAAATAATTTGTCATGCCCAGAAATCTCTCTAATGAGCCTCGGTCGCTCGGGCTAGGCATGTCACTGATAGCTCGTAGTTTATTAGTATCGATCTGCATGCCTCTCTCACTGAACGTATGTCCTAAGTACGTAACCTGTCGAACACAAAACTCGCATTTGTCGCGGTTAAACCTAATACCTACCTCACGCGCCCTATCTAGCAGCGATTTCAGTCTAGCATCGTGTTCTTCGATAGTACGTCCGTGTACTATAATGTCGTCGACGAACGACTCCACCCCGTCTAAATCCTCAAGAAATTGGCGAATTTTTGCATGAAACACCTCACTGGCGCAACTCACGCCGTACGGTAGCCGCAGAAACTGATAACGACCGAACGGAGTGCCGAACGTGCACAGGTCGGCGCTCCGGTCGTCGAGTTCGATCATCCAAAACCCCGAGCGCGCGTCTAACTTACTGAAATACTTAGCGCCGTGCAGCGTGGCGGCGATCTCGGTGAGCGTGGGCAGCGGGTAGTGCGCGCGGCGGATGGCGCGGTTGAGCGGCCGCGGGTCGAGGCACACGCGCACGCTACCGTCTTTTTTCGCTGGAAGTACAATAGCGTTCACCCAGGGCGTTGGATGTGTCACTTTTCTTATTATACCCATCCGTTCCATGTTTTCTAGTTCACTTTTTAATTTATCTCTTATACCTATTGGTATTTTACGAACCGGACATACCGACGGGCACGCATCTTTATCTAATACGATTGTATATTTTCCCGGCAATTTACCTACACCTCGAAACAGATCACTATAGTAGTCTATATTAATTGCAAAAATACGCTTAATAACGCCTATACTCTCACAGGTATCTTTTCCGAGAACACTCTGACAGTCGTGTCTGGATATTACAAAGTTAATAACATATTTATTCTGTTTATACGACCACAGCATTTCTAGTGAGCCTACGATTGGTAAATAATTTCCACAAAATGATTGAGCCCTTAATTCACACGGTTTTAAGTCGTTCATCGCATATCCTAACTTCTTAAAAATCTTAAGCGACAATACATTCAAATCCGAACCGGAGTCTAATTTAAAAGTCTCTGACATACCATTTTTGCACAGTGTTAAACTTTCAAACCACTTACTGTCTTTATTCTGGGTGTCATTTTGCAGAGTAGACACATAAAATAAATCATCATCGTATTCCTCGTTTACTTCGAACACTTTTCTAGTAGCAGATGTAACTTTTAATGGACAGAACATTTTTTTATGACCCCACTGATTACATAAAAAACATTTTATTGATTTCGCTGGGCACTGGGAATTAGAATGGAATTCACCACACGAACACTTTGTACCACTATTTGTATTCGATCGATAACCCGGCATGCTGCGCGTGCCGCGCGCGCCGCCGCACCCGGCGCCGGCGGGCCGTCCGCCTGCGCCCGCGCCGCCGCCTCCGGCCCGCGCCCGTGCGCGCGCACCGAACACCGCATCCACCGAAGTCCCGCTCGCCGCTGAATTAGCTCCTTCGATCTGTTTACCTTCTGTGAGCGATATTTCATTAGCGTGACAAATCTTCATGGCTTTTTCCAAGGTTAAATCTTCCGTTCTGAGTAATCTATCTCTCACTGTGCCGTCGACGACTCCACAAACGATTCGATCTCTTATCAATCCATCTTCCAAGTGCTCGAACTCACAGTGCTGACTCAATATACGCAATGCTGTGACGTATGCGTCCACGTTCTCCCCGACTTCTTGATTACGTGTGAAGAATCGAAATCTTGCCATTGTCGTGTTAGGTTTAGTTCCGAAGTATTCGTTAAATTTTTTAACTAGAACGTCAATGTCATCTTTACTCTCGTCCTTTAAGAATTTGAAGGTCGAGTATATATCGTAGCCATCCGATCCGATAAGATTTATAAGAAGACTCGCCTGTACCTCTTTTGTTTCTTTATGTACTCCCGAGGCCTTCAGAAACACATTAAACTGTTTATACCATTTACGCCACGCGTCCGCGCGACTGGCCGGGCCGCCCTCCAATATCAAATCCGCTGGAGGCCGCGCGTGCTCCATCGTAAATTCACCAAATCCTAGTTGCACACAACTTCCATTTGATATTTAGACAGTTTAAAACCAAAATTCCACCGTGAATCACTTCAATTATAATAATTAACTGAGCACCGCTGTCACCATGTAGTAAAACAACCAGCTGCTCGATAGTGACTGACTTTATTACACGAAATTATGAACTACCTACATGTTACAATATTTTATATCGAAGTACGTAATTAAGTATACAACACTTCTGACAAAAGTTTTGAAAAAAGGACCTCAAATATTAACTTAAACACCCTAGAAACTCCAAAAGTAGTAAGCTTAGCGTAAAAATGAACAAGACCAAATTTGTACAAAATTTTATGTAAAAACTTTTTCAGAAGTAATTACAATGCTATTCGTAGCAATTTTCGAGATATGAGCATAAAACCAAAAAAAGAACCTCAAATATTAACTTAAACACCCTATAGCTCTTCTTCTATATCTATACATATAATAAAATCGTAGAATTGCCGTATCTGTACATTAAAGATTTTTGCAAAATAATAACTGGGGGGTGTTAGGAATGAGTAATGGAACATAAAAAAAAGCTATTTTTGAAATTTTTGTCTGTTTGTCTGTTTGTCTGTTTGTCGGTTTGTCTGTTTGTCTGTTTATCTGTTTGTCTGTTTGTCTGTATGTTTGTGCGCGCATCACGCAAAAACTACTGAATGGATTGAAATGAAACTCGGCATACTTTAAGTTCATACTACGGAGTAACATATAGGATACTTTTTATCCCGAATTTCAGCACGGTTCCCTTGGGAGAGGGGATGAAAGTCAAAATGTGTACTTAGCTGTCATTCGTTAACGGGTGGTCCAATTTCATTCATTCTTTTTTTGTTAGAAAGGAAATACTTCAAAGATTACTGGCTAATCTCTGAAAGGCTGAACCAATTTTGATGGGACTTTCACTGGTGGATGTTTACATTTTGATCTACCTAAACATCCGCCAGTGAACTTTTAACAGTTTTTAGCAAGATATGAACTCAAAGGAGCTTAGGAAAAACAAAATTATTCTCACGGGAGTTTTAAAAACCAATATCTACGCGAACGAAGTCGCGGGTTTCCACTTGTAAAGTAATAAACTTAGAGTAAAAATGAACGGAACCAAATTTGTAGAAAATTTTATACAAAAACTTTTATCAGAAGTAATTATAATACTATTCGTAGAAATTTTCGAGATATGAGCAAGAGAAACGCAAAAGAGACCTAAAATACCCTATAGCTCCTAAAGTAATAAACTTAGAGTAAAAATGCAAGAGATTACATTTGTGGCAAATTGTATATTAAAACTTTTGTCAGAAGTAATTATAATGCTATTTGTAGAGATTTTCGTGATATGAGAAAAAAACCGAAAAAAGGGACAAAATTAAAAATGGCGGCTGGTTATGCACCCCCCATATGGGGTTTTTGGATATATTCAAGAGGAAGGCCCAAAGAATACATTTGGCTAATTTTTAAAACTATAGGATATTTTTCCTAGATTTACTAGGCTAAATGTACTGAGTGCGCAAAATGTTTATCACGCTGACTGACGGTCTTTCCCCCACCAGAAGTGCAGCTGACGATTTTCTTTATTATTTAAGAAGTGTGAAAATTCTGCTGCATAAATTTCATAAGGTATAAAATAACTTTATTTGTCAAAATTTTAATGCACTTCATGCGCGTAGCGGACGTATAACCCACCCTTGGCGCGGCAGCTGACGATTGTTTCTGTATCAAAAATGATCGGAACAATGATTTAAGACCATTTTTGTCCGGGATAAAATCACTCGGAGCGCTTTGATTTTTAAGCACTTTCACATGCTCTCACTCTTAACTCCACCACTGGTGCGGCAGCTGACGTTCGGAGCTGTGATGGGTTAGGTCTGAACTATTATTGTTAAAGTTTCCAGTCGGTATAAAATTACTTTTTCAATCGGACATCCACCTCCCGTAGTAAAACGGGTGAGGTTTGAACTGTCGATGTTTTGCGTAACAGAAAACGTTGCACAGGCTGTTGTGCAAACCATCAATGTGTTGGTAAACACATTGATTGATTGATTGATTGATTGTTTCAATGAAAAACACTTTTGTTAAATAGATGACGAATGAATAAGTTTTAATTACTTTCATAAAAATTTAATTATCGATAACTGAAGTTTAATTTTAATTCCTATTTCTAGTCGCAAGCATTTCTAGTGTGCGATGCGCGAGGCAATCGAAACCAAATTTTTTTTTCGTATTTAGGGTAAAACCCGGATAGATTAAAAGTTAGGAGGCCATTTCAAAAAGTCGGGCATCTATCCTATCCGGGTTTTACCCTACTCTTAGTCTATTTGTCACATCTGCATGCGACGCAAACTTAAGATAGAGCAATCAGTTATATCTATAATTAACAGAAGGAACATAGATTATATCTTATATTTTGAACTAGTTGTACGTTATTTAAAAAAAAAATTAGGAGATTGTTTTAGATCTCATACGCACTGACATGAAGGTCGGTTACGAGTTTTAATAGATGTCAAACGCACTGCCGGACAGTTTTCTGAAAAGGTTTCTTGGCCATCGCTTTTACTGTTATGTTTTATGTTAGTTGTTACTATACAACTAACATATTTACTATTTCCTATGGGTACACAATACACATGTAACATACAGACGAGAAAAACTGAATATTTCGAACAAAGTTTCGGCGATGGAAAAATCTTTGTTCACGAAGCTGATAAAAAACGTCCATGATTTTGTCAGCTTTTTCACACTATGCCATTCGCCGTTTCAGCCAATTTTACTGTGAAATCTTTTGTGCAGTGTCACTTTACTGTTCGAAATTCAATTTTGGAGGGGCTCCTATCCAACCCGTCCATTATCCATCGAGTATGATGGCACCCAAGCGCATAAAAAAAAAACAGGAAAAGGAGGTACCAAAATTTGCACAGAGCTTTTTGAATTTGTAACTAAAACTTCGAAAGAAAGCTAAAACTATATATGTAATTTTAACCCTTAAATAGCGTCTGCGTCTGCGTAGCGGTGGCTATTATTTTCAGTTGGTAACTAAGTTACAGAATAACCCTGCAGCTCGCTCTATTCAGTGGACACGTTGTACTAAAGTTATCAACATTTATTCAATTCCGAACCGGCGATATCCAATCAAAATATCATCGAAGCCAGAGCAGGACAAATTGGTACGGGAAAATTCATTTGGCATCAGCTGGAATTCTTTGACGTAACTACCTTTGAGCCGCAACGGAGCTTCCAATAAACCTAGTACGACTTACACACATCGAAAACTAATGGTTTTCGTGACTTTCCCAAGTAACGATTCTTAGTTCATAGGAGAAAGAGCAGATGCAGATGTCAAATATAATTATACCGACGTGAATCCTAGTCGTGTATTTAGTACAAGTTTAATACTTTTCGAAAACTGAATTTCATGTCGAAACTGTAGACTGTTGGCAATGAGATCAATACCACGATACCACATTATGACAATGTTTAAGGGTACGAAAACTAGCAAAGTTTTTGAGATATGTAAACTAAATGTGTCTGTCTGATGCCAAATAAGTCAGTCTGCCTGCGCTAATCTGTTTATGTACAAGTACAAATGGTACTTACTTTCTATATTAGCATAAACTACATAATATTACCCTTATCGTATTTTTTTGTTTTCGATAACTCATTCCTAACGCGCCACGAAAAGAAACGCAACCACTTAACGCAGCCAGACTGTCGTATTTGGCATCAGACAGATACATTTAGTTTACGTATGAAAACTTGATGATTGTATTTGTATGAATTTTATGAATGAATTGCATGAATTTATATGAATTGTATGAATTGTATTTGTATGAACTTGATGATGTAAACCTTTGATGATTTTTGTGACTTTAAACATTGACATAGATAATGTTAGGGTGTTCATCTCATTGCCAACAGTCTAAAGATTTTACATGAAATTCGATTTTCGAAAAGTATTGAAACTTGTACTAAAGATACAACTAGGATTTACGTCGGTTTAATTAAAAGTAAATACCGCTTCAAATGCCTCGTTACTCGGCACGAGTACGCAAAAATTTCAAAGGGCAAAAATACCAGGAGTTTACAAATAGAAAAATATTTGTTTTCACCTCACTAACTCAAATAACGCGCCTCTGTCGCTCAAAATCACTGAGTCGATTTTGCTCATTCAGTGAAAAAAAGTGTTTTGAATGAAGAACGCTGCCAATTGACATTTCTTATTTCATTGGCTCACGAAACGTTCAGAAACTCCGTAAAGACAATACTTTTATACTGACTTTTATGCTAACTTAATAAAAAAAAACATTGAATTTTGATTAATTTGTGTTCAAGACTTAACTTGTTTGATTTAAAATCCTATAGTAGGGGAGCCCAAGAGGGGATTTTTGGAGGCATGATTGATATGGGAGGCATCTTGCAACCTGCTGAGTACCCTCTACCATGTATAAGCCCTTTATACAGTATACTATATTAATGTCACTCTGCTGTCTGTCTGTCCGTCCGCCGGTCACAGGTCTCTAGCTCGTAGACGAAATGAGTTACAAACCTGAAATTTTGCTATTTGATGGAGAATGTTAATCCAAAAGCAAATATTGAATTAAAAACTGAATTAAATTATTTTTCAGGGGGACTCCTATGAAAACGAAAGTTCCTAAAGTAGTTTGTAAGCTGTGACCAAAACAAACGAACATTTTTTGGGTTTAACTTTCACGGTTTGTTGCGATGTCTACTAGCTCGGAAATGAAATATTTCTTACACCCAAAATATAATGTCGTTCATAATTATGTACGAAACCTTAGAAAAACGAGGCCCTACTCGCACTTGGCCGGTTTTTTTTTTTCAGTTTTTCAATTATTTACAGATTCACAGTCGTAATGATTGATTACGCTTTGTATCTGACAAAGGAGCATCATTTTGCGTCCGGAGCTCATTAATCATGGAAAATAACGTGCGAGGATCATAGGGATAAATAAATAATTTAGATTACTCAAGGGTACACTGATGGAATCTATTTAATTAAATATTTACAGGATCCAAAATTAAATTAAGTAGAAGGCCAACACAAATCTTGTCTTATTTTTTAATATTAAAATTTGTTGTTGTTGAAAAGAAAGTTTTAAATTTAATGTTGATTATCTACCTATACTTAACTTGAATAAAAATTAAAATTTAGTATTTCAATAGGTACCTCATACCGACGATTTTTATGCAATTATGAGAAAAAGAGCAGCATCAATGATGAGCAGAATTCGCGGGAGTTCTAACAGTATCCTGAAAATGTTATCTGACAAGTTGGATGGTCCATTTATGAGACATTGGGTAGGCATGCACATGCACTCCAATGTTTCATAGATGGATCATCTAGACAAAGAAAAATAAAATAAATAAATAAGATATTTATAAGTTACATTACAGTAACATAGGTTATAAGTAAATGTATTAACAAAATGGATGTAATGTCTGT
The DNA here is from genome assembly GCA_920104075.1 of Melanargia galathea. Lineage (NCBI taxonomy): Eukaryota > Metazoa > Arthropoda > Insecta > Lepidoptera > Nymphalidae > Melanargia > Melanargia galathea. The sequence continues at coordinate 2,040,310 of OV049872.1, read as the reverse complement.
CAATAAAGCAATTTATTATTTACAAGCGGACACCCGCGACTTCATTCGCGTGGATATATATTGGTTTTTAAAAATCCCGTAGGAATCATTTTGTTTTTCCTAAGCTCCTTTGAGCTCATATCATGCTAAAAACTGTTAAAAGTTCACTGGCGAATGTTTAGATAGATCAAAATGTAAACATTCGCCAGTGAAAGTCCCATCAAAATCGATCCAGCCTTTTAGAGATTAGTCGGTAATCCTTAAAGTATCTACTTTCTAAGAAAAAAAGAATGAATGAAATCGGACCACGCGTTATTGAATTACAGCTAAATACACGTTTTGACATTCATCCCCTCTCCCTAGGGAACCATGCTGAATTTCGGGATAAAAAGTATCCTATATGTTACTCCGTAGTACGAACTTAAATCGTACTAAGTTTCGTTTCAGTCCATTCAGCAATTTTTGCGTGATGCGCGCACAAACATACAGACAAACATACAAACAGATAAACAGACAAACAGACAAAAATTTCAAAAATAGCTTTTTTACGTTCTATTACTTATCCCTAACATCCCTCAGTTATTATTTTGCAAAAATCTTCAATGTACAGATACGGCAAGTCTATACGATTTTATTATATGTATAGATATAGATATAGATAGATAGAAGAAGAGAGAAGAAGATAGATTTAATAGGAAATGATTAGTATCCGAGAATCAGATGCGGGCATTGAAAGTTCCGTATCTTGGAGATGATGCGTAAATAATTTTTATTTGGTTAACTGCGCCTTCATTTTTCGACGGGCAAAATACCAAAATAGCCGTTATCCAAAGTCAAAGTTAGTCTTAGGTCAGGAAAAACGGTAGTAAGAATTCGTTTATGGCAGAAACCAATCACTTTTGAAGGGGTGAGGAAGTTAGGGTGTTCGTTAAATATGAATTTAATTTTCTCCGGAACAGTGTCTATAAAAAAAACAGGATCGCCGGGAGGGCTGTGGGATATTATTACCTTGAAGAGGCTTGTAGACGATTTTAAAAATAGCAGCTGACAATATCAATCAGTCCCTAGAGAGATAGAGATTAGAAAAGATATAGCACGATTTTCGATATAGGCAAGGTCTTAACTTACATATTTTGTTTAAACGTCATAAAATATCCCTAAACTCTGATTGCCTCGCAGCAAAAATCTCCTCCAATTTTCACCAGTGCTGGCATTCCTTTGCTACTCTGTTCCAGAATGTACCAAAAGTACCATGTTTCAGCTCGCAACGTCTTTTCTGCCGACCTTTGGTTTGGTGTCACTTTCCTTGGGTATTCCTGAGCGCGTAGGCCAAGGTTCACTTCATGATTTATCATGGTTCATACGGGTATAACCCCGATTCACTCTCTGAGCTCCATATTGTGTCACTTGTCTTTACTTCCATAATAAATTTAATAATAACGACCTACGACCACTGACTTCATTGCTATTTGTTTGTTATTTAATAATGAAACTCATTAGGAGTTTACTCAAATAAAATGCACTCCTTTATTTTCATTAAATAGAATCAATTTATTCATTAATTACGATCCTCGTTCCTTGTTTTCCAATGATTAATGAGCTGTGGACGTCAAATAAAACGCTTTTGTAACTGTTCACGTTTTCGTAATCAATCATTTTTCAGCTGCCACCGTGAACCGAAGTTAATTAAAATTATGACATACCTAAGGAAAATTATGAAGTTTTGGGAACTCGAATCCGGTATATCGTCAAATAAGCTAGCGCCTAGACAAAAAACCGGCCAAGTGCGTGGCGGGCCACGCGCAGTGTAGGGTTCCGTAGTCACAATCCTCGAAAAACAGATATAACTCCTGTGAACCCTACTTAGCCATGATAGTTTTCCTTTAAAATTGATTATATATACTGCTGCTGTGAATTTTTTCAAGTTCCTATATACTGCCATTTGGCTGATAGAGAGCCACTTGACTCTAATAAAAATTAGCAATTTAAAACATCATATTTTAAAAACGGATCTAGAAATCGAGAAATGATGTTCCCACACCCACAGTATTTTTAAAAGACCTATTCAACGATACCCCACACTATGGTGTAGTCGAGAAAAAAAATATTCATCCCCACTTTACATGTAGGGGAGCTACCCTAAAAAAATATTTATTAAAATTTTATTTCACCACTTTGTCGACGTGATTAATATTTATACCCATGCCAAATTACAGATTTCTAGCACTAATAGTCTCTGAGATTAACCGAGGATGGACGGACAGACAGACAGACAGACGGACGGACATCGCGAATCTATAAGGGTACCTTGTTTACTACGGAACCCTAAAAAGACAGTTAGCACTTCAAATATATTATGTGATGGTTAGGACCCGTGCATACGACGCACTATTTGTACTGTAGACAGAGTATCTAATAGACAAGGCATCAGCGTATATACTATGAGATAGCGATACTTGTATTAACTTTGGATTATGCCGCATTTCGACTATATTTTACACTAGCGGTTGCCGACGACTTCGTCCTCATACAATTTCTGATTTCCTGTGAGATTATGTTTTCCCTGTTTCCCCTGTTCCCTGTTCCCAGAATTGTTGAATTTTCAAAAATCCTTTCTTAAAGGATGCCTACGTCACGATAACAAACAGCATGTCCAATTTCAGCTCGATCCATCCAGTGGTTTGAGCTGTGCGTTGATAAATCAGTCAGTTAGTCAGTCACCTTTTCCTTTTATATATTTAGATATAAAGGTTATTATTATTGTTACGTTTGCACGCTAGAAATGGCAACATAATTGCACAAATGAAAGTAGCTCGTTCTTGTTTGAACGCCTGTGAATTGACCCTTTAGATACTTTGTGAACAAGTGTAAATTGAAAATTTAAAAAACCCCCGACATTCGCCATTTAGTGGCGGCGGCCATCTTGAATTTGCAATAGTGCTATTCTACTAGTCAAGCCCTTTCATTTGATACCCATATCAAGGGAGTTGTGAAAAAATATATCATCCGCCATTTTGTAGCGGCGGCCATCTTGGACCGATTTTCATCAAACATAGCTAAGAACACTCTCGACTAATTCACCTTTCAAACAAAAAAAACCGCATTCAAATCGGTCCACCCGTTTGAGCGCCACAGGGGAACAGACAGACACACACACACACACACAGACACGTCAAACTTATAACACCCCGTCGTTTTTGCGTCGGGGGTTAAAAAGGAATCAAGTTAACTTTCAAGTTAGGTATCTTGAGTTAAATTGGATTTTATGTTTTTTCAGCTTTGTATTTGACATAATCCCTGCGGGATCAAATCCGGAATGAGAGATTCGTAGGACTAATGGAAGCTGAAGTAGCAATGGGTGCGGCACATACATAGTTCGAAGAACCGATAGACGATGGTACCGCAAGGTGTTTAATTGGGGACCAGCGTTGGAAGCCCCAAGAAGTGTTGGAAGGCACAAGAAGTGTTAGAAGCCAAAAGAAGCGTTGGAAGGCACATAGAAGCTTTGAAAGGCACAAGACGCGTTGGAAGCCAAAAGAAGCGTTGGAAGGCACAAGAAGCTTTGGAAGGCACAAGAAGCATCGAAAGACCCAAGAAGCGTCGAAAGACCCAAAAAGCGTTGGAAGGCACAAGAAGCGTTGGAAGCCTCAAGAAGTGTTGGAAGCTCCAAGAAGCGTTGGAAGGCACAAGAAGATTTGCAAGGCACAATATCGATTTTGTGGCAATGATTGCAAGGGAACTTTTCCAGCAGTGGACGTACTGTAGAGATATAATCACAATAGATAGGTATAAATACAGTTGACGTACGCAGGTGAATTAAAATGCCCTGCATATAGTTTTTATGATGTTAAATACCTATAGAGTGAAACAGCTCTTACGCTCTCAAAAATTTATGTATACCTATACTAGAGAAAACATTGTATTTCAGTGTGCTTAGTACGAGTTTGTACATCTCGACAACGGTGATAGATTTCGAATATCGAAACACAATAACGTTAGTTCGTCCTTACAGCAAGCGCTCCAAGGGGAAACTTAGCGAAATAATCGGTAGAGCTAAAATCTATCCTTCCTCTTATTTAATCTAGGTATACGTTAATTGTTGGAAACATAGGTCTCTTGTAGGGACTTCCACACATCGCGGAATTCCGCTGCTATAAATGATAAAAAAGCATGGATTTAATTTATTCGCTTTATACGCTATTAAACTTGAGGAGTATTCGATTATTGGTGTTCAATTCGATGCTTTAATCATGGGTAGCCTAAGTATGTCACGCTCTCTTTAAACATTTCTGTGGTGGTGTCGTGTGGTGCGGGTTGTTACGTTCCCTCAAATATGGTTGAGCGAAGCAATGGCTGGATCATGCGTCATGCTCGTGAACGGGTGCCGCCGTCGGAAATGGGGCTACTTTTGTCTGCCCTTCTTAACATGTAGAATTGTAAGCACCATTCCGAACCAGTGGTAGATTCATTTGTCGATTCAAAAGCACTTGTAAAAGTTTATCTGAATAAAAAATATGTCTTAGACTTGCCTTTACACAAGTTTAAGAACTTTATAAAAAGTATGCTCATAAAAAAAGCTTATTATACAACTGAAGATTATATAAACGATAAAAAAGCTTGGATTTAACTCGTTCCAGCAATGCGCGAGACGGCATTTCAATCATGTACATTAATAATAATAATTGTTATAATGTTATTTTTAAAAAAGAGCAACCGCCGAGTTTCTTGCAGGTTCTTCTCGGCTGGAACTGCATTCCGAACCTGTGGTAGACTCAATCGACGATTCAAAAGCACTTGTAAAAGTTTATTTGAATAAAAAACTTTTCTATTCTATTTCTATTCTATTCTATTCTATTCTTATATTGAGTAGATCTCTGCGACTCGTTTGATGTTGTCTATTCACGTGGGTCTACCAACACAGCGCTTTCCGGTGCGAAGTCGCCTTACCAGCAGTTTGCAACCACTACGTCCATCGGTTCTTTGAATGTGTCCCGCCTAATGCCACTAAAATGTATGCGAAAAACAAGACGACTATAAATTGATATGACCATTTAAATCAGAGGTTCCCAAACTTTTTTTTCTCATGGACCACTTTCAAAATTTTATTAGTTCCGGTGGACCCCCTGCAGCCACATTTCTACCATATTCCCAAAACTCAAAAAAAAATAATATGAAGATTAGATCTTACTATTGCAACTATCCATAAATTACGTCGCACGTTAAGGGGGAGGGGGGACGAATTGTGACATTGTGTGACAAGGGGGTGGAAGGGGTCATACATTTTTTGATGTCACATTTCAAAATCTAATATTTTTAAAGTAGGTACTATTAAAACATGAAATAAGAAATTTTAAAGCAAAATTTTGTTGAAAAATTGCAAAATATGTAACTTCACACCATTGTCTCACAAATATGACCAGCTGTGACAAGGACGGGGGTAAAGTTAAGCACTGAATATGGAATATACAAGTTTTTACAAGTAAAACTTGCATATTCCATAGCTTTTTAAAATATTATCTGCCTACATTGTAAGGTGAAGTCAAGCCAATATTTTAGTTCTTCACTATCGAAACCAGATAAAAAAAATTCGTGGACCCCCGCTTACGACTCGTGAACGTAGACCCGTATTTTCTTGTCACGCCAACGTAGACCCCCCTCGAGTCTCCCGTGGACCCTTGGGGGTCCACCTGGACAACTTTGGGAACTACTGATTTAAATGGTCGGAATAAATGATTTTTAATTATATTTATTTAGGTAAATTTTACTATCTTACTAATATTATAAATGTGAAAGTGTGGATGGATGTTTGTTACTCAATCACGCCGCAACTACTGAACCAATTTGGCTGAAATTTTGAATGGAGGTAGATTATGCCCTGACTTAAAACATAGGCTACTTTTTATCCTGAAAAATGCACAGTTCCCACGGAATTTTGAAAAACCCGAAATCTATAGCTACAGCTATAGGTAGATTACTATAGCGAACTTCCTTGATAGTAGGTATAAAGGTTGGAAAAGGGAGCGGGAACGGGAACCGGAAATCCACGATTCCCTCGAGATTTGTGCAAAACCGAAATTCACGCGGGCAAAGCCGCGGGCATTCTCTAGTGACGTTATAATGTTTCGATACTCGAAATCTATCAACGTTGTCTTGCTATGCAAACCCGTACTAACGGATTTTAAAAATAGATATTAAAAAAAAATCATACTCTATAGAATTGAAAGGCTGAAGAGGCTTTTTTAGCGGTCCCCCTCACCGCGCCGCTGCTAGTGTATTTCTGTTGAATGCGAAAAATAAATGTTTATTCTTGTCGGTGTGCATTGGGGTCAAGGCGCGACCGCTATCTGTGTTGGTACATTTTAGGGTTCCGCAATCAAAGGGTGTATAGTAAAAAGCTGTGATAGCCTAGTGGTTAGGACGACCGACTTCTAATCGAAGGTCGTGGGTTCGATCCCGGGGCACGCACCTCTAACTTTTCGGAGTTATGTGCGTTTTAAGTATTTAAATATCACTTGCTTTAACGGTGAAGGATAAACATCGTGAGGAAGCCTGCATGCCTGAGAGTTCTCCATAACGTTCTCAAAGGTGTGTGAAGTCTGCCAATCCGCTTGGCCAGCGTGGTAGACTATGGCCAAAACCCTTCTCACTCTTAGAGGAGACCCGTGCTCTGTAGTGAGCCGGTAATGGGTTGATCATGATGATGATGAATCAAAGGGTGCCAAATGGGACCCTTTAAACCTCCATTATTGTTTGCTTGTCAGTTTTTCAATCACAGATGTCTACAGATTCAGCCGATTAGATTAGATTATATTACTATGACCTCTATCACGCAAATAATAACAATTTTACAATTGTTGAATAAATAAATAAATTAATTAATTAATAAAAAAAATCCCTGGTACTACTGACGTGTCTGGTAGTATCACGAATTAAAATCTCCCGTGATACTACCAGTAGGACCACCGCAAGTACCTACCACGATGCGTAAGACCTGAAGCGTAGGTACACATAGATATTTTCAGGCCTACCGAAAATTATGTACCGTTTCAACTTATTAAATTTTACCTGTAAGTATAATATAGTCTATTAATTTAAAACAAAAATCTAGAGCATTTTCTCATTTAATTAAGTAATTCTGTATTCGTCACACGCCAACTTTTCTAAAAAAAATTAATGATTTTTCAATCTTTTAACTGTATCCAAACCGGTAATAAAGCCTTGACCTGATAGGGGACGGTACGTCATCCCCCGACAACCAAATGTGCCCCTGACCTTAGTTCTCGATACGTAAACAAACCCAACGCGTAGCAACACGTCCTCAATATCCATAATAAGGGCGAAAGCACGTAATTTAATTACACTCCGTCCAAAGCCAACATTGACCTAATCTTTCTTCCTCCCCAAAAGATGATTGAACAAACAGACCAGTACAATGCAATCTATATAGTAAACCAAATTGTTTTCCTACGTAAGAGGATCTACTTTGGCGTGTTTTCGTGTGGAATATATGAAAAATACTTTCATACCGAATTCTCGAATATTCTCTTTAATACAAGTTTGATAGAAACAAAATTGTGACGTGAAGTCAATAATTTTACAAACATAATATATCCATTATGCGAGTAAGGTAACCCTTAATGGTAATAATTATTATTTATTATTTATTTATGATAGCTACGAAGGTTCCAAACGCATCCAGTATGCTTAATCCCACTTTTTACATAGTGGTAACGATGATCGAAATTCGTGTATCGACACACAGAGACTTCAGAGCAAAATGAACCCAAAGACTCTTATTTTAAAGTCGTAATTCAATAGTTCGAATACTTATTTCACAACATTTCTGCTTGGGGCGCTGGCTGCTTGCGAATGTTGAATGTATTGGCGAACTCAAACCTTAATGTAAGCCATTTTAGGTCCATTTTACTCTGAAGTCATTGTGATTCGATCAATAGTATTTAGTAAAGTTTTGGAGCGCTGCAAAGTGAGACTAAGCATACTCGTCTGTGATAAATGCGTGGCGTAGTTGTACTACACAGTATCAGTCGATTGCGCTGGTTAAGCAATTGTTACCCTAGTGAGTGATTGGATGGGTGTTCCAGTTTTAGGTTCTTAAAATTATAACTAACATCAGCTGGGTTATTCTGTAACTTAGTTAGCAACTGAAAATAGTTGCCAACGAATTAGTTTGATATACATTGCTGCTTTACTGTGGGAAATATAAAGTGTTTTCATAATTTTACACAGTAAAGCAGCAATGTATATCGAACTAATTCGTTGGCAACTGTTTTCAGTTGCTAACTAAGTTAAAGAATAACCCCCCTGGTAATGTCCCGTTAAATCCAAGAGTCGGAATCCAGTACCTACTCTTAGTTAATACGCATATCGAAGTATTGGGAAAATGTTGTAAAACCACTACCAATATTATATAATCAATGGAAAGGGGCATGACCCACAGAAATAAATAGGCTAGCATCGCTCTGTGTCTGTTTTAGCCTTTATTGATTTTTTTTTTTCAATTATTTCCGTTCACCCGACACTAATTAACACAATCAGTACCATACAAATATTTGACGGCAGTTTATTTTCCATTTAAATCCGCAAACTGTAGCGGTTGACATTTTAATTTCGCGGTCGCCATAGAGATATAGCCACAGGGTAGAGCGGCTGCGAGTAAAGTCGAAAGTTAAATTCAAAGTATATTTATTCAAAGTTGGTACACTGTACAATTTTTGAACATGAAAATGAGGTAATTACTTAGGAAACTTAAAACCTAAAACTATGAGAGTTCCAAAAGCGCTATGGTCTGAGAAGAGCCCACACCAAATTCCTTTTTTTTACTATCACCATCTCACAATTTATATTTAGGTAGTATAATAGTATCTGACATGTGGCTTGATTTCCCCACTGGCGCAATGGTGTAAGATTTTAAAATTAGGTTTTGGGTTTGAATTTTGGTTGGGTCAGTTTTGAGATTCACTGTTTATAAATTAGCTCAGCAAGTAGCCATGTCTGCCAGTGCCTGTTTACCATTCTATCGCCAAAGCTATACCGGCACATTTGTCTTAACGATTCGGAATAACATGCCATATAGAAGCCGATTTTGAGAATAGTTTTTTAAATATAGATATATTTTTATATAGATAGGGACGCGTTAGCCTGAAAGAGGTGTGCTCTTTCAGGCTAACGCGTCCCTATCTAAAGACCGTATTGTTATTTATCATCAGGTAAGATCGAAAGAAAAATTGTAAGACTATCACTATTAAAATATTTGTCGCTTACTTATCGAATAAAAATTATCATTTTTCCTCGAGCTATCATGAGGAAAAATGGCTTCTTTTCTTTGTCACTTTGTCCCATCTGCTACTTTTAATATAAAGATCAATATCTTAGACGATTTTGCATAGTTCGATGCGCTTGATTTGCAATACAATGCATTTCATTACAAACAGATTTCAACGCCTCAATCCTCCCCGCCTCTTTATTTACTTGAAAACGATTCAGTCGAAACATTTCTAATCGAAATGATGTTACAACCATTTTTGATTATCCTCATTTACGTTACATTATGCAATTGTAAAGAATCAAAAATTATTAGTATTAAAACAAAGGATTTCAAAACAAACGCTAAAATAAAAGGTTTAGGCATTGAAAATGTTACGAAAGGAAAATCTTTGAATACGGAAAATTCTAAAAATGATACGAAAAATCAAATATTTTCAACCACTCAAATTCCTAATATTATTGTACATCGTGCAAAAAATAGTGTTAATAATAGTGAATCGAATAGAGCTACTACTGATGAAATTACTCAAATACCAACTAAAACTGATAATATTGTTCAAATTACTCCAAGAAATCCAAATAAAAGTGTTGCAGAACAGATAAAATACATAGAAGACAAAATAACGAAAAGCAAAGATGTAGATTATAATAATAAAGAACTTAAAGAAATTTCACCAAAAGCTCTTTCAAGAGTTAAATCTTTATTAACCGATATAAAGAGAATTCTCAAGAAGGAGGAATCAAAAAGCCAAGGAATTGATGAATCCTTTATAGGGTACGTTCCAATAAGTGAAGATATAGAAATTCCAGAATTCATTCCACAGGAACTGAGCAGGAAGATATTCAAAGATGGACTTAATTTGATACCTCATTAGAAATTATAATTTATTAAAATAATCAGAAAATTTCGTATATTAAAATTGATAAGTAGTGATGTTTCTAACACTTCGCTTATCGTAAGTTATAAAAATAGATCATTTTACAATGAATTTAAAGCGTGTTTTTTAATTTCAATTAAGTGAAATGCTTTTTGCTGATTAGCATCGACAAAAATAGAATAGGATATAATAGAATAGAAAATAAATAGAAAAGTTTTTTATTCAACTAAACTTTTACAAGTACTCATCTGAATCGTCTGACTGAATCGTCAAAAAAGACGCGATTACTTTTTCTAAAATCAACATAAGTCAAATGGTCAAATTACAAATATTAAGTACATTTTTTTATAACTACACCCCACTGATAAAGGAAAATATGTTTAAAAATCAAATATTTGTAACACCAAGTAACAGTGCAGCAAGTAAATATTATATTTTATTTCATTCTTTCGTTATGTTTGATCAATTTACAACCGTCACCACTTTATAATAACCGCGGCTCCGTTTCATTTCACAATGAAATCGTTTTTACGGTTCCAGTGTGTGGCCGCCATTTTGGATGAATGCCAAGTTTTATCTTGATTTGTTGCATTGTTTCACTGTAGTTGAGCCAATCATAAAACAGATAAAAGTCTGAGTTTTGTTTAAAGTTATATCAAAATTCAAAGCTTCGCTCTTCGAATGAGGCGTTGACCTGATCAAATGCAGGATTAGAAACGATTTTTCGAGCGATAACATCATTAACATTTTTGTTGTCTCTTTTATCACTTATTTGCCCGTACATGGGTTATAAAGTTGCAATCATAATTTGCATAGGATCCGAATAAGAAACATGCGAATGAAAAAAAAAAAAATTGTGACTGAAATTTCGAAATAATTGCCGCTCTTTTATTAAGCACATTTAACAATTCTGTGGGAATTTTTTAGAAGAATTAAGCACCCACATTCCCATAATGCAAGCTATCTTTCTACTCGCAACGCTTGGTGATCCTTGCGGCTTTCACAGAACGTACCTACAGCCTAGCCGTGCTAAATCTCCTTTAAGCCCGGTTCGCACATATCAGTGAAGCATCAGTGCCGACACAGTTCCGGCACAGTGAATAATATTCATTCATACATCCTTTATGAACGCTCACACTTGTCCACAGTCACGACGCAGTTTTCCAGTGTCAGTTCATAGAGAACTAGCGGTCCGCCCCGGCTTCGCCCGTGGTACATGATATAGGTATATAGCCTATATCACTCAAGGATCACGTACATATCCAACGGTGAAAGAATTTTTGAAATCGGTCCAGTAGTTACCGAGATTAGCGCGTTCAAACAAACAAACTCTTCCGCTTTATTATATTACGAGCGGATACCCGCGACTTCGTTCGCGTGGATATTGATTTTAATAATCCCGTGGGAATCATTTTGTTTTTCCTATGCTCCTTTGAGCTTAAACCTTGTTAAAAACTGTTAAAAGTTCACTGGCGGATGTTTAGGTACATCAAAATGTAAACATCCGCCAGTGAAAGTCCCATCAAAATCGGTCCAGCCTTTCGGAGATTAGCCAGGAAAGTATCTACTTTCTAACAAAAAAAGAATGAATGAAATCGGACCACCCGTTAACGAATTACAACTAAGTACACATTTTGCCTTTCATCCCCTCTCCCAAGGGAACCGTGCTGAATTTCGGGATAAAAAGTATCCTATATGTTACTCCATAGTATTAACTTAAATCATGCCGAGTTTCATTTCAATCCATTCAGTAGTTCTTATGTGATGCGCGCACAAACATACAGACAAGCAGACAAACAGATAAACAGACAAACAGACAAACAGATAAACAGACAAAAATTTCAAAAATAGCTTTTTTACGTTCTATTACTTATCCCTAACATCCCCCAGTTATTATTTTGCAAAAATCTTCAATGTACAGATACGGCAATTCTACGATTTTATTATATGTATAGATATAGAATAGAAGTATAGATAGATATGATGACATATTTTTCACTGTGCCGTGGCACTGATGCTTCACTGATATGTATAACCCGCGCCACGTACATTGAACAATGAAGGAAACGTGGAGGGGATAGCTGCGTATGGGAACTGTCACGCACGTAATACAATTGCTTACCCTCTCCACATTCCTTCAGTGTTCAATGTACGTGCCGCGGGTTATACGAATGGGCCTTTATCGCTACTAATTATAAGTACCTACTTACATATTATAATGCGAAAGTATGTTGTATGTTTGTTTATTTTTTGTTGGTATGTCTTTCAATTATGCTGCAACAAGCTAGGGATCGTGATTTTTCGCATGAGTAGGTAGGTATAGTTGAAGACCTAGAGAGTGACCCAACATGCTTTTCATCCCAAGAAAACAAAGGGTTCTCGCGGGATCAGTAAAAACCTGACTTTACATAAACAAAGTCGCGGGCAAAAGCTAGTAGCCCATAAATCGATGGAATAGGGGCCATTAATAGCTACTTGGAAGTTTAAATCACCGTAATTTACCGCTATCGTATGGGCTAAGCAAGTTTACGTATGAAGTATGCACTTGCATAACTTGATTGCTTCAAAATTCAAATAACTACACAGATATTCTAAGAGGTCATAACTATGAGTTAGTACCTATTCTGAGTAAAAAAGTGACATTTCACCGCCCGCATCGTATGTCTTGGTATAAAGTACAGCGTTTTCCTTGTCAGTAACAGTTCGCTTGTGAGAAGTGTCGGGGGTGTGCCGTTGCATTGCGCATAGGCAGGGTACAGTAACTTATATGCCTTCGCCTCCTTGTGCCCTCGTTAACATTAATTAGCGAAGCTTTTACATAAATGTAATAAATAATTACTTCATAACTGTAAAATACATAATATAATATACTTACAATAGGTACATACAATAATATATGTAACCACATTCACTCGTCCCTGCCAATTGTAGTAGAAGTACGCCTTTTTTTTATTTTTTAACGTGGTGGAAACCTTTTATAGGTACCCCCGTTCTGCGGCCGAATGCGGTAGAACGAAGATTATGTGGGACTCCAACCGGGTATACCCACTAAAACCACCACGGCATGTATCATGCTGTCTGTGCTGGACGCCTGGGGAACCCAAAGTATACATCCCAGGTGTCCGGCAGCCGCCCCAGCTGGGGCTCCCGCTCGCCTCTGGGCTGTCCCTCCAGAGGCTCGCGCCCTCCCGTAATTTTTAACGAGGTTTTCTTCCTCCCGCGATGGGCATCGCTGCCCCCCCGCCCCGGTGTGTCTCACCCCCAGTTTCATCCGCAGTGCCCTCTGCTAATCAGAGGGACACGCGGAGAAACCTCCCTCCGCCAGGTCATTGGCCATGGCTAACAATATCCCCGAAATTATTAACCATGTTACCGGGGCGCACCGGCGCGAATACTGCTCTTCCCCTCGGACGTATCCAAGAGGACCAGCAGCACCCAGGCACACTTGGATGTTACCTGGCTGGCACCCCAGTAGAAGTACGCCTAGTATATATCCTTCTCAGTAGCAGTTCGCTAGTACGAAGTGTCGGGGGTGTGCCATTGTATGGCGCAGTCGGGGTAGAGTAACTTATACTTTAATTCAATCGCTAATGGGCTCGCCTCGTTGTGCCCTCGTTAACATTAATTACGAAGCTTTTACATAAAATTAAACGGCGAAGCGATCGCAAGTCGGGGTCACGCGAGGGTCATGTAACAAGGCCCTTTGCTCACAAGTTAGGTATAAAGCATTTTAAACACAGATAAAAGAATACTGGAGTCGGTGATGAACCGCAATGTTACATTGTGATACAAGCGCGGCAAGTAGGGCTTTACAAACGAGTTGACATTTGTAAGCCCTCGTCATAGGCGAGGGCTTACAAATGTCAACTCGTTTACTACTGGAGTATACTGGAGTCAGGGATGAACCGCAATTCGTATATTACACTGTGATATGCGGTAAATAAGGTTTTTACAAACGAGTTGATGCTTAAGTAAGTCAGAGCCGTAGGCGAGGGTTTATCGTCGTCACGTTTGTAATAACCTCAACGTCCGCGTATCGTATGATACGCGGACGTAATTTTTATTTAGTTTTTTTTTAATATTTATTTAGTTTTATTTCAGTTTTTTAATACATTAAAGACAAGTATAAATTAAAAATTAAAAAAACCCCCGACATTCGCTATTTTGTAGCGGCGGCAATCTTGGATCGATTTTCATCAATCATAGCTTTCAACACTCTCGACTAATTCACCTTTCACCAAAAAAAAACCGCATTCAAATCGGTTCACCCATTTGAGCGCTACAGGGGAACAGACAGACACACACATACACACACGCACAGTGTTGCGGCGCGTCGTGCGTATGACGATAGCGCCCGGGAACATGTCCCGCAATAGTTGACGGGGCGCGGAGAGAGCGGGCAGGTATTTGAACCCTGCCGTTACGCTCGCTGATCTTGCACTGGTTCATGCGTCCCGTCCCGTGCACCCCGGTAGTGCACCTCAACACCGCGACTGGTAGGCGTAGTGGGGATACGAAGAGTGGGAGGTTCTTCGAAATCAGAGATGTTGCTTGTATCGATGCTCTGGGTCGACTGACTGGCGTTCGGTCATTCTGGCCGTATTTATACAATTTTACTGCTCGGCAAGTCGTAAGCGCGGAACAAGCCGAATATTAACGACCGCCAATGATCGCACCCTTTTGAGCCCATTTATTCACAAAAATAATAATAATTAACAAAGGCTCTTATTCTAAGTACATTACGCATACCTACTTAAAAGAAACATGAAAGAAAACGTAAGTACTTATACTAAATCTTAAAACTAGCCGTATACACATTTCTTAAACTAGTTGTCTTAAAATAAACTTAAACGAAACTGTGCACTAGTCGCCGACACACAGACACGTCAAACTTATGACACCCCGTCGTTTTTGTGTTGGAGGTTAAAAACTATGATTAGTGTAATTTCTATGATTTAATAAATTGACGTTGGATGACTGAAAATCCCCATAGTTTTCTGATCACCGTGTGGGGTAACAACCCTCAGCTAACGAGGGATACAGAGATTCCAAGCACGGACAACGTGGAACTTGGACCGCAATGAGACAGTGACATACTGTATCTCGGGCCCCATTTGGAGCGACGCCAGGCGGCGTGGCCGATGCCAAATGCATTCTCAGAAATTGCTTGTACTCGTTATGCGAACATTTTATTGCCGACTGTACCTACGGAAGTTGGAACGCCTATGGCATTCGATTAGTGTTTAACTACCCTCTGAATAAACTAAACCTCTACGGGTCATAATACGTGACATTATATTCGTGATATTATATTTTTAACCTTTTTAACCCCCGACGCAAAAACGACGGGGTGTGATAAGTGTAAAACATCTCAGACAGCGGGGGTAGGAACAAAAATAGTCACTCACCACAATTTATATACACCTTTTTATTTTACTCTAATTAACACTTGCATACACAAAATACAAATTACAATTACAAAGCACATATATACACTTATTTACTTTTCACTCGCGATGCCGTTAAGTCGGCGGGCAGAGTTTCGGCCCATTACCGGTAGATGACTGAGTGTCTTTTCTGTGCATCAGATCTCTTTTATACTCCTCGTCACGTGGCTGCAGCTAAATTTTATGACCCACCATTGCCGCGGTGAAAACCACGTGACAATTCCCTCGACCAATCATAATTTAGATTCTAATTTAGTTGTCTTAGCGGGAGCCACGTGACGACCCTTCGACCAATCAAAATTCCGATTCTAATTTAACTGTGGTAGCGGAAGCTACGTGGTGATTCGTTTGGCCAATCAATTTATGCATTACAATGTAACTCAAGCTTATAAATAAATAAAACTAAGACTTCACAAACAAGTTATAACAAAAAACAAATCTAAATTAATTTAATTATTATTAGTTCCATGAAAACAAATCTCAGATACTTAATTATGAACATAGATAAATACGACGGAAGTCCATGTCGATATAATTATATCATACTTTATTTTATGAATTTATTATAAATCAATGTTTACATGAATTAAATCCGATATATTTTTTTAAATCAAATACAATATTTTAGTCTAATTTTATCAAATATCTGACAGTTCGGCCGTCCTGCAACAAAACACGTCCCCGTGTTTTAATTCAAAATATTAGATAAGTAATTTCATAATATTAACCATCGTATCTGCGATTTTTATTCCAATAATTTTTATTATTTAATTAAACTTAATAATAACTATACTGACAATTTCAATGTAATTTCAGAAAAGAAAAAATAATTTGATTAGTTTTACTCAAACAATTCAACAATCAACTAGAATTAAGGTTTTGGGCGGTCTTGCCCTTAATCATGTCTCGGGTATAGTAACCCTAAATCTTGTCATCGGCATATTTGCCTAAAATCGTGTCACGGGCTTTGTCGCCCTAAATCGTGTCACGGGCTTTGTCGCCCTAAATCGTGTCACGGGCTTTGTCGCCCTAATTCGTGTCGCAGGCATTTATTTTGCCCTAATCATTGATTGATAATTGTCAATATAATTATTACAAATTACGAGATTATTTCGTTAATCTACGTAATTTAAATTCTAAGAATAACTATCTTATATTATACAATTTGTAAATAAATCCAATAATTTTTACTATACATACGTTAAATTAATTTTTATTTCTTACCGATTGATCATTACAAATACTCATTGTGTTATCTAATTTATAATACAACAATTAGCTATACATAAAAAAAATAAAGTCTAAATATCTATTATCATAAGAGAAGGAAAATACTAACTAAATTACTAACGATATCTAACATTTATCATTGTCATCGTGATTTACTCGATTTTCATTATTACAATCATTGTAATAAGTATCACTATCCGAGTCTGAACTATTTGAACCATCTAGTTCATCATTTTTATCACTATCATCACTGTTGTCAGAAAAACGATCAAACATAACCCAGGGTTGGATTTTATCTATAGCTACAACTGTTTTGTACGTCTTAGCACCTTTTTTTGTGATAGGGGTGTCCTCTATTTCGTACCTGTCATGATCAAACACTTTAGTAATTTTATATGGACCTTGATACTTAGGTAAAAGTTTTTTACTTTGACCTGTAGACGCTTGATTACGACAGACACGAACGAGGTCTCCAACATTATATTTACGTGGAATTTTTCGATGTTTATCGTACTGTATCTTTTGATAATCTTGTGTTTTAGATATGTGCTCATTTACTTCATTACGAATAGATTCTCTATTTCCTATCAAGTTTTCCTGCAGGTCATCGCGTATAACTGTCTTAAGACGGCTATCTGAGGTACCAGACATTTTACAACCAAACAACACTTCTGATGGGGTCCGTCCAATACCCTTATTTAAAGTGTTATTTAATGACCACTGTACTTTTGCTACGTGATCTTCCCATTTATTTTCTGGACTACCGTTATTAGCGGCTGCTAATGACTCCGTTATGGTGCGATTATACCGCTCGACCTGCCCGTTTGCTCTGGGAGTCGCAACGGCGTTTAATATGTGTTTTATCCCAAGATCATTTATAAACTTTTTAAACGCTAAGCTGGTAAAGCTACTCCCTCGGTCAGATATAATCCTAACGGGTGTGCCGAATGTATTAAATATGTCTTTTAATGTGGAAATCACATATTTCGCATCAGTTCCTCTGACGGCTTTTATCAAAATGAATTTGGAGAACGCATCTATCACAACGAGTAAGTACGAATTCTTATTATGACTTCGGACAAAGGGACCTAGGTGATCTAGATGTAGCGTGTGAAAAGGAACGGGAACTTTCGGTATTGAATTCAAGAAACCTTCTGGTTTTCCCGCGGGTGTTTTATGGTAAGCGCAGTCTAGACATGACCGCACGTATTTAAGGACAAATTGTCTCATTCTAGGAAACCAGTAGTCACTAGAGATTTTATCAAATGTTTTATCTATCCCAATATGACCAACGTCATCGTGGGACTGTTTAACAATACGCCATCGGGACGCTTTGGGAACTACCCACTTTAATCCATCATCAGTCCTTTTATATAATCGCCCGTTAATGCAACGGAAATTACTTTTAATATCTTTAATTTCTTCAGTCGGTCTGTTAGTTAAAATGTCTATGATACGTTTTAACCTAGGGTCGGAATTTTGTACGGTAGCTAACCAATCATTAGTATCAATTGTTAGAACAGAATTCACATGAGGTTCTTCAATGGGATTTCTGCTAAGAGCGTCCGCATGGTTCATTTTACCACCGGCTCTATACTCGATGTGACAATTAAACTCTTGGAGTTGACTCCACCATCTAGCTACTCGAGGAATTAGATCGCGTTTTTCAAAAGTAGCTCTCAACGAATTGCAGTCAGTTATTATTTTAAATTCTAAACCCAACAAATAAACCCTAAATCTCTGTAACGCACTGACTACCGCTAATGTTTCTAGCTCGTATGATGTAAACTTTTGTTCATCATTCGACGTTTGACGGCTAAAATAAGCTACGGCGCAAAATGGACCCTTGTCGGTACGTTGAAGTAAAATAGCACCTATCCCTATTCGGCATGCATCAGTGTGTACTTCAGTCTCCGCATTAGGATTATATAATGCCATAGTTGGTCTTTGAATGAGATCATTCTTTAGTTTAATGAAAGCATTTTCTTGTTCCTCTGACCATGTGAACTTACAATCCTTTTTTAATAATTGAGTAAGCGGTTTGGCAATTATAGAGAAATTTTTGATAAATCGTCTGAAAAAACTTGCCAGTCCCAAAAACTGTCGGACTTGTTGTTGATTTAAAGGGCGTGGAAATTTAGCAACTGCATCAGTTTTTACAGAACCTGGTTTTATTCCATTTTCAGATAATTCAAAACCCAAAAAATTTACCGTCGTCATAAAAAAATTACACTTGGATAGCTTAAGAGTCAGACCGGAATTTTTTAGCAATTCTAGAATTATTGATAATTTTTCTAGCCCTTCTTCAATTGATTTTGACGGTATAATAATGTCGTCCATGTATGCCATAGCTGTACCCGACTTTGTTTTACCGAGAACTTTATTAATAACTCGTTGAAAGACAGCTGGAGCATTTGCCAGACCAAAAGGCATCCGATTAAACTCATATTGTCCTTCTGGTGTTACAAAGGCGGTTTTATGCTTACTTTCTTCCGATATAGGAATTTGATAATAGCCTGAGGCCAAATCAAGGGTGGTAAAGTATTTAAAACCTGACAAATTATCCAGCTGGTCTTCAATGCGTGGTAAAGGGTAGTGTTCTTTGAAGGTTTTTCTATTTAATGCCCTAAAATCTATACAAAGTCGTCGATCACCTGTCTTTTTTTTTACAATTATAATAGGGCTAGCAAATTGAGAGTTAGATTCACGAATTATACCCGCCGTTAGCATTTCATCAATCATTTCGCGCACTATTTTCTTTTCGTCAAATGATAATCGATACGGTCTATATACAACTGGACGATCGTCGGTTAACTTAATAGCTAACTCCCCGTCTTTTGTGCAACCTAACTCGCTTAGATTGAAAGCAAAACACATTCGGTACTGATTTAAAAGTTCTACTAATTTGTCGCGGTCAGATTTGCATATATTTTTATCTACAGACACTAACTCATGGTCTATTTTAACGTTAACCATCGACTTAGCCTGATCCTCTTCCTCGATTCGCATTACTGAAGTATTATCAAGTGATACTACCTCAGTAGGATTTCGCCAAATTTTTAGACCCCTCGCTACTTTCTGTTCTTGTAAAAACGAAACTTTTAAATTAGGTTCACATTTTATAATTATTTTACCGTCACCATTTGAAAACCTATACAACCCTCCAAAAACGAAATGTTCCTTAGAAGGTTCCAGTCTTGGACCCCCTTCAATGTACAGATCACCGTTAAATACAGGTTCACAAAATACGTCCACTATCGTTAATCCATTTATAAATGTATCATTTCTAAATTTAATTTCAAACTTTTCGCAATCACTATCTTCATCTACCTTCGAAACAATTTTTAAGTCATCTGGGGTTTTAATAATTACTATGTGACTCTGCTCCGTATATGAGTGACCTATTAGTAACTCAAATCGTGGCAAGTACTGATCAGGTACGATATGAACTTCCGTTATAGCTGGGACCCCATCTATAGTGATCTGAACATCGCAGCTTCCCAGGGATGTTACGGAATTATTACCAAAACCTACCAACGACTCAGTATTGTGTTCATTCCAAGTATTTAAGATTTCGCGGGCATCAGTCTCACGCAAAAGAGTTTTCGTGCTACCTAAGTCTATAAAACAATTTAAAGTAATTTGTAGGGCTGTGGGCTTTGAAATTAGAGTCCAGCGTTGAGTAAAGTTGTTTAATGGGTCACTTTGTCACAAAAATACGAGAGTGCGGGAACGCGGGGCGCTGCGTAAGCGACGTGTGTTCGCTAAGCAGACGAGAAATCGACTGACTCCCTCGCTGGCGCGGCGTTTATATTACGCCAGCGTATGAGTGAGAGGTCCGAAAACCGTTAAAACACCCATGCTCTCTCGCATGGGTGAGTGAAGAACAGTTGCAACTACGAATATACTTCTCGAGCCTGGACCTCAAGTATTGTAAGGCTTAGTACATGCATGCGGCTTAAAGGCAGTTACTCATCACGCTATACACTCCCCCTCGAGTTCGTGAGAACGCCCTCGTTCATGAACTCGCTTAAAACTAGTTAACAAACAGGACAAGCATGTTTCCGAGGACGTCCCCTTTTACGCTTAGGAACTACAGGACGAGGAGGCGAAGAATCCCGGCTAAAGAATCGTGTAAGCTCTGAAGAGTGAAATTTACCTAAAACCTCGGTAGGCGAATCCAAATTTGAAATAATATAAGCAGTAGGGCTGACTCGTTCTTTGACCACATAAGGGCCGTCCCTTTTTGGAATGAACTTAGATGTAACATTTTTCGCAGCGTTGCTAAGGACATGTGACTTTAAGAGCACCTTGTCACCCACTTCGAAAACATCGCCAGGCCTACGGGAACAATCTGCGAACTCCTTTCGCTGATCCTGTTGAGTAGAAACTCGTTCCCTAACTGCAAAAATTGAAGCAGACGAAAGACGTTGCTTTAGCTCGTCGAACGCACGAGCTTTGTCTGAGCTCCAACTCCAATGTTGATTTTTCTTCAACAAACGTGTTAAAGGTTTTGCGACAGCTGAAAAATTCGGAATAACTCTGCGGAACCAGGAACAACGCCGAATAAATTTGCGAAGCTGTGTCCGAGACGATGGTGTCTTCATCTCTAGGACTGCACGAACCTTGTCATTGTCAAACGACTTGGGAACCAATAAAGCCGGAGACATCCAAGCTGAGTCGCATTCTTCCATGCTGCCATCAGCTAACGTTTTGTCGAGCTCGATCCGCATTGCGTCCTTCTTGGCCGGAGTTACCCTGTAAGGCGGGACAGCAACAGGCGGATGATCGCCGGTATCAACAACGTGTTCGGCGAAAGGAGTCTGCACTCCCCCTAGCTCGAAGATGTCTCCTTTCTCCACGAGGAGACTGGCAAGAAACTCCCGCTGTTCATTGGTAAGCGAAGTCGCCTCATCGTCCCGCAGGACATTAACCGAAGAACACGGAGCGAGAGATGACACTTGTTCGAACGTCATGTCGAACTTTTGCGAACTATCCGCGAAGTGCCATTTACGGTTGCCAAAGTCAAAGACTAAATTAAATATAGACAAAAAGTTAATACCTAACAAACTTTCATTATTGTTAAAGTCAGGAAAAATTAAAAATGGAACAACCTTAGTTCTGTTATGCAGTGTGACCTCTAGCTCCGTTGTCAATACATTCATTTCCCTAGCAACACCATCCGCCAACTTAACAATCTGTGTTGACGGCACTAACGGGTGCTTCATGTTACGAAGGAGAGCGTACAGCGTGTGACCCGCGATGCAGTTTTTAGCTGCCGAATCTACGAGTGCAGTGCCCCGCTTTCCTAACAAGGAAATATTAAGTATAGGACGACGATTAAGTATATCACTAAAACTAGGATTAGGTAATACACAAGCATTAATATCCGAAACAGAACAAGTATCGTTAACATTAATATCCACAAAAGTGTTAGAAAAGTTATTACAAAAACCCCCTGTCGCAATCGCAGGGTTACCTTTTTCCGCTAGAGTCGTAGGTACATACGCAACGGACGTGAAATTTGCGCCGGACGGGTCTGGCGACGACGTCTTACGCGCGGCGGACGCTTTCGGCGTCACCGTGCAGAACGGTTTGCGCGCGCTGTAGACGCAATTTTTCGTAGGTATATGGTTTATGGAGTAAAATGTCTCTACGCTAGACACATTGCACTTTTTACACTGAGATTTAATTACCCCCGGTGATCCGCAAGTGTAACACTTCACTTCACTTTGTGGTTTGTTTTTATTAGCTAACTTATCGCAATTAATTTTAATGTGCGAACGCGATTTACAGTACGCACAGAACAGTCTATCCTGTTTATTAATTTCCTTGGGATGGATTTCGTTCCGGACGGGAACGGACGGCGTAGACGAACTCGAGGAGTTACTCTGCAGGGCTGTCGGAGGCTTCCTCTTTGGTGCCTCTTCAGCCACCTTCGAACCCGGGTTTTTGCCCTCGGTTAAAGAGTCCTCAATGGCCCTAGCTCTCCGGAGTAAATCGTCGAAGCTTTGAACACTTTCGCGATCCAAACGCTTTCTGATCCGTCGATCCAATAAGGCATAAGTGATATCCAACTCAACTTTCTCGTTGAGGTCGCCTTCCGGCAACTTAGCTAAGAGAGCACGCGCCTTGGAAATGAATATGTCCGTGTTTTCATCACCTTGGGACATTTGAAATAATTCTCTGTAGACAACGAAGGGGGGCCGCCTTGCACCAAACGCTGAACGTAGACGTAGCAACGCGTCTTCCCATTGCGTTGTGGATCTTCGTAATCCTTGCCACCAGCGAGCTGCATCATGAGTAAGTAGGAGCGAAAAACCTTTGAGAGCATTGTCATCCGTGATCTGCAGGCAGTTCTTGTAGACCTGAACAGCGTCGATGAATGCCTCCACGTCATCACTGCTGGAACCACTGAAGCGAGCTGAACACTTGGAGAAGTTGGAGCTGGTCGAAGACAGGACCGGACGATCCGTTGAGAGAATAGGTGTAGAAGAACGAACTTCCCTCAGAAGCCTCTCGCACGTGTCCGCATTTGTTTGCTGGATTGTACTTAAAAGCGAGTGAAGTTGGGCTGACGTCATAGTTAAGTTTTCTGACGAGTCGAGCCTCTGTTCTTCTGAGCCAATGCTCCGCCTTGTTCTTGGCATCTTGTATAGACGAAGAAAAACCGTTAGGCAGTATATACCTATAAAACGATTTACGATTTACCCGAAACAACACATTTACCCGAAACGTATAGGAACACGTAAGTAGGTATGGCTTTATAACTAACTCCGCCGCGATCGCGATGTTATTTACGCGCGCGAGAAACCGGTTTTCACTGGTAATGTTCTCTTCGCGAACGGCACAAATAGGTATAAAGTTTTACGTAAGTTATAAGTTCACTAAAACCCCGAAAAACACTTTGGGCGTCCAGTGTAGGACTGGACTTGTTTTAGACCCAAAGAGACACGTTGGGCAGCCAGTGTAGGGCTGTGCCTCTTTTAGATCCTAAAACACACGTTGGGCAGCCAGTGTAGGGCTGTGGCTCTTTGAGATCCTAAAACACACGTTGGGCAGCCAGTGTAGGACTGTGCCTCTTTTAGATCCTAAAACACACGTTGGGCAGCCAGTGTAGGGCTGTGGGCTTTGAAATTAGAGTCCAGCGTTGAGTAAAGTTGTTTAATGGGTCACTTTGTCACAAAAATACGAGAGTGCGGGAACGCGGGGCGCTGCGTAAGCGACGTGTGTTCGCTAAGCAGACGAGAAATCGACTGACTCCCTCGCTGGCGCGGCGTTTATATTACGCCAGCGTATGAGTGAGAGGTCCGAAAACCGTTAAAACACCCATGCTCTCTCGCATGGGTGAGTGAAGAACAGTTGCAACTACGAATATACTTCTCGAGCCTGGACCTCAAGTATTGTAAGGCTTAGTACATGCATGCGGCTTAAAGGCAGTTACTCATCACGCTATAAATTCCATTAACTACCGCCTTTTTATAATATTTCCTATCGTCATTTTTACCGGTAATATTCATTATCGTTTTGTTACCATTACTTTCACTGACATTTTTAGGTGGGTTATTGTTGCTTAAATCGTTTTTGGTGCATTCATGGGACAAATGACCAAGAAATTTACATTTTTCACACCTCTTAACAGGCTTACTACACTTAGAACTAAAATGTCCTGCCAACCCACAATTAAAACAGATTATGCTAGATCGTTTTTCGGTTACACTTTTTCTTTGTTCATTAGAATTATTTTTATCTTGATTAGTATTATGAACGGTCTTATCAGATTGTCTATTCACTTTAACATTCTTCAAAAATGATAGCAGTTTGTTTGGGTCTTGATACTGCGCAACTTCAGCGCCCATTCTAATCGCTCTGTCTTCGATTCCAAAAACAATACAGTCCACTGCATTTTTACCCGAAATTCCACATCGGTTCAAAAGAAACATTTTCTCATAAAAATACTCCTCAAGAGAGTCATTGAATTTCGCTCGTTTCAATGACATTTCAAGTAGTAACTGACCATAATTTTCTTGAAAAGGAAACGCTTCTAACAGTTTATCTTGCCAATCCGTCCAAGAATAGAGGAGAGACGGCAGACTCTCATACCACTTTTTAGCCAAACCATTTAGTTTTGACAAAGCGAAATGAATCGTTTGTTTTTCTGACCACTCAAAAATAGATGCACACTCGTTAATTTTTTTTAACCAACTTGCAATAGTTTGACATTTTTTTGAGGGATCAAATTCAGGGACAGTATTTGATGCGTTATGAAAGCGGTCTGTATTATTTTTAGATATCGACGAAGACAAAACTTCTATTAGTTTATGTAAATCGCTATCATTTTTAAAGTTTTCACTACGCTTATGCTGCGTCACATTACGTTGTAAATTATCAAGCATGTCGGTACCTTCAAAATCCGCTGTCGGTTGTCGCTGTCCGTGGTCCACTCCTACTCCTTGAGGGCCGCACACGCGGCTGGGGCCCGGGCTAGCACTTCGACTGCGGCGGCGGCGGTGGTCATCGTTTCGAGCTGCAGTACGCCCCCGTGAACTGCGAATACTGCGGCTACGAGCACGGCGTCGTCGACGAGGGGGGCTGAGGTCAGGGGTTTGACCACCGACTTGATGGCGTCGTTTCCTGGTAGGCGACTCACTTTCGCTAGACGAATCTCTCATTCTCCTGCTTCGTTTACTTTTTCTATGCAACGGCCGGCTTCTATGCACTTGGTCGTCACCCGGAGGTTCCTCCATCTTTATTTAGATCACTGGGCGTGTACCAATCGTGGTATGTTTGGTTATTATCCCACTTCTGAGATGTAAAACATCTCAGACAGCGGGGGTAGGAACAAAAATAGTCACTCACCACAATTTATATACACCTTTTTATTTTACTCTAATTAACACTTGCATACACAAAATACAAATTACAATTACAAAGCACATATATACACTTATTTACTTTTCACTCGCGATGCCGTTAAGTCGGCGGGCAGAGTTTCGGCCCATTACCGGTAGATGACTGAGTGTCTTTTCTGTGCATCAGATCTCTTTTATACTCCTCGTCACGTGGCTGCAGCTAAATTTTATGACCCACCATTGCCGCGGTGAAAACCACGTGACAATTCCCTCGACCAATCATAATTTAGATTCTAATTTAGTTGTCTTAGCGGGAGCCACGTGACGACCCTTCGACCAATCAAAATTCCGATTCTAATTTAACTGTGGTAGCGGAAGCTACGTGGTGATTCGTTTGGCCAATCAATTTATGCATTACAATGTAACTCAAGCTTATAAATAAATAAAACTAAGACTTCACAAACAAGTTATAACAAAAAACAAATCTAAATTAATTTAATTATTATTAGTTCCATGAAAACAAATCTCAGATACTTAATTATGAACATAGATAAATACGACGGAAGTCCATGTCGATATAATTATATCATACTTTATTTTATGAATTTATTATAAATCAATGTTTACATGAATTAAATCCGATATATTTTTTTAAATCAAATACAATATTTTAGTCTAATTTTATCAAATATCTGACATAAGTTTGATGTGTCTGTGTGATACGATATTTTCTATGGCACAGTGCCTGTGAACGATGAACGGTTGGTGTTTAGACGGTTCATTTTCGATGAGTCAACGATGAAGCTTCGAAAATGAAAGCAAAATCCCGAAAAATTAACCGTCTAATTTTTTTAATTCAAAATTCTATTCTATTCTATTTGAGTTTGTATTGGGTGTATCTGTCAAAAAATTCTCAGTGCCAACCTGGAGTTAGTAGTTGGCGGTGTTTCACCCCCGTGCTTCGGAGAGTACGTTAAGCCGGTTCCGTTTATTATCACTATCATGTAACAAATAACAATAGTCGTTAAAGCCCGCCCTCCTGCATCGGAGCAGCGTGACGAATCGAGCAGCGTGACGAATCGAGCAGCGTGACGAATATGAGCAGCGTGACGAATATGAGCAGCGTGAACTCTAAATCCCTCTCTCCTATGAGAGACAAGTCTGTGCCCAGCAGTGTGACGTCAAAGAGCTATCGTGGTGGTGGTTACTACTATGTTCCCTTATCCGTGCGGGGAATTTAATTATTCAGTAAAAACAAACAATGGCCGCGTAACATGTTGACAACCCGCGAATAAATGAAAGCAAGACTTCATTGTTGGGTACACATTCCATGTAATTAAAAGTAAGCGCCCCTTAATTAACATTGCCCCAAGTTTGTCCCGTGGGGACAGACGACCTTTACGTTACGACGCCTTTTATTACTCGTAGAATGTTAATTATTCCACTATTTGATATTATACGCCCAAAATCAAGCGTGATATGGACTTATTTCAGTATTAACAAGCCTTGTTGTAAAGAAAAAAATATTATTTAGCGTGATTTATATATTTGCCCCTAACTGTGCATGAACGCGACACCGTTGGAACCACAAAAATCCTAATAATAAGGCACTAGAAATGCTGTATATGTGTGACCTGGGGGGTTATTCTGTAACTTAGTTAGCAACTGAAAATAGTTGCCAACGAATTAGTTCGATATACATTGCTGCTTTACTGTGTAAAATTATGAAAACACTTAATATTTCCCACAGTAAAGCAGCAATGTATATCAAACTAATTCGTTGGCAACTATTTTCAGTTGCTAACTAAGTTACAGAATAACCCAGCAGGTCGCCGTGCTGAGCACGCGGACGTCGCAAGTGCTGTGTGAGGTATGCGAACGATGCATTTGGAACCTTAACGCGCTAATCCTACGACTTAATTCTGTCTGCACAGCATTGAGCGTAAATGTGATTGCGTAGAACTATGTTTGTGTTTAGTAAGGCGGTGACATGCGTTCTAATTTATATTCTAAAGTGGTGCAAATCAGTTCTAATGCTTTATTATTAATAAAAAAAAATTGGATTTTTATGATTGGAACAGTTGTAATTAGCATGACATTGTACAAAATAATTCAAGTCACACCATGCTAATATATTGACAAGGAGCAAGCACAGTATTAAGTAAATCGACCTTTATAATAAGGTCTATAGTAACAAAATGCTGAATCATTTACTGCGCAATAAAATCTTTTATTCCGAATTACTTATAGCTTTTTGCAAGAAATCCAATTATACTTAGTTTGAGCCCTTTCTTTCAAATCAATAGTAAGCTGATTGAACGGAGCGTATTACATTGCAAAATATCAGAGATCGATATTTGTAATTTCTAAAAACATGGTTTCAATTCATAATATTTTACGTTACTTAGCCGTACGTTACGTTAATTAGCCGCACCCCCTTGGGAAATAGAACCTTCTATTGACATAATGAAGGCGCGGCCATATTTGAATCGATTAGCAAAACACCGGATAATTGGCGAATTGCGCAGTTACTGGATAAAATACTTTCAAAATTAATTGGATACCTAATTCTAGGTATTCCACTACCACCCACCACCACTACAGCCTTTTAACGTCCCACAGCTGGGCATAGGCCTGAGAGTGATTAAGAGCTTAGACCCTCAACGCTCCTCTTATGAGGATTGGCGGGCTAAAATATTTACACATAGTATTAACTTAGGTGAAAAGACAGCCCACCGCGTTATATTAATCAGTTAGTGTCATACTAAGTATATTCAAATTTCGACTGTGGATCACGAGGTCCTGGGTTCGATTCCCGGGTCGGGCCAAAAAAAAAAGAGGTATTGGGTTTGTCTGTTAGATACACCCCCGTGCCTCGGAGAGCACGTAAAGCCGTCGGTCCTGCGCCTAATCTCTCTCCGGTCGTGTCGCATTGGCGTCCCATCGGACTATGAGAGTGAGGGAATAGAGAGTGCACCTGTGTATGCGCACACACTTGTGCACTATAATATCTCCTGCGCAGATGGCTAGTCTCTGCCTCGGTTGAGATTAGCCGCCGTGGCCGAAATTCGGTCAGGAGGACATTATTTATTATTATATTCAAATAGTTTGAAAAGATTTTAAAACTTGCCATATTTGGGGAAACTACTCTTACCGAAAAGAGCATCGCAACTTTCATAATGAGGATAATTGCAGTACGTAGTTACTGTTTTTAAAACGAGCGTCGTGTGAAACTTAATTAGCCTTGCCCCCAAGGGACACATTCTGACTTTCAGTGAACAGAAATTCGTGAATTTATTTTCACACCTTACAAAAGTTCATGTTTTAATTTTCTTACAATTTTATGTACACTAATTTCCAGTCATACCTCCTATATTATGTTTGTTTGTTTGTTGGTTTGTCACGAACCCCGCAACACAGCTAGGAATCAACGTGAGTTTTTGCATGGATATCGTTAGACATCTAGAGAGTGACTAGGATAATTTTTGTCCCGTCAAAACAAAGAGCTCCCACGGGATTTAAAAACGACGGGGTGTTATAAGTTTGACATGTCTGTGTGTGTGTGTGTGTCTGTCTGCCTGTCTGTTCTCCTGTGGCGCTCAAACGGGTGGACCGATTTGAATGCGGTTTTTTAACCCCCGACGCAAAAACGACGGGGTGTTATAAGTTTGACGTGTCTGTGTGTGTGTGTGTGTGTGTCTCTGTCTGTCCCCCCGTAGCGCTCAAACGGGTGAACCGATTTGAATGCGGTTTTTTTTTGAAAGGTGAATTAGTCGAGAGTGTTGTTAGCTCTGTTTGATGAAAATTGATCCAAGATGGCCGCCGCTACAAAATGGTGAATTACATATTTTATCACAACTCCCTCAATATGGGTATCAAATGAAAGGGCTTGACTGCGCTATGCAAATCCAAGATGGCCGCCGCCACAAAATGGCGAATTTAGGGGGTTTTTAAAATTTTTAATTTATACTTATTAAATACATAACTCGACGCGGACGATGTTACTATATTCTAAATGCGAGAGTGTGTCAATTTATATATCTGTGTTACCTTTACTTGCACCCTGAAGACGTACATAGAATACTTTTTCTCTCGAAAAATATAATATCCCACGCAGTTTTTTAAAACCATTGTCTTGCTCGTATCAATGAAAAACCTTTTACGAAAACAATTTAAAATTCGTTTTGCTCCGTACGGACATTAAATATGTTTAAAGCACTTAGCCGTTTTCTCATTATTATTTAACGAATAAAAAATTCTGCAATAAAGTACTGAAGCAAAAAATTCTTTAAAAAAATCAGCTCTAACTAAAACGTAGGGCACTAGTTAGTTTAGCTCCGTAGGGACGGTAGGCGAGTAGGCGTAACAAAGGCACGCCATTTTGAATCGATAAAACATGGACTAATCGAATCCATTGTAAAAGCCTGGATAGGGTCACGTAATGGCAACAGCTCGGTAGAATGTCACACTGAAGGCTTCTACGATTTGTAGTTTAAGGTAATTAATGAAGCAGTGATGACATGACCCCGAGAAATGTTCGCTAGCTATATGGGCCTCTTAGGAAAGTACATAGACACTCAGCAGGCAATGAAGAGAGTTACGCTCGGTGTTTTTCCACGCGATCAAATCACAAATAAGGAGATCCGTAGAAGAACCAGAGTCATCGACATATTTCTTTGTCTGATCGACTTACGCTTGGCGACAATCATGCTTGATGGAATGCAATGATGAGGTCGAGGTGAAATGTGAAATGCGCTTGCCTTGAAAATGCCTATTCACACCTATGCCCAGCTTATGCCCAGCACACTCTAGAGGAGTGTAGCCACTGGGCCCCCCAGCGCCGCACTCTGGTGGCGACAATTGGCGGAGACATCTCGCTGCCCGGCGTCGTACTTGCCATGCTGGGCAGCGAGGGGTCTTGGGATACTGTGGCTGACTTCTGCGAGGACGTTATCTCGCAGAAGGAGGCCGGGCTAGCTACCCGCCACTCGTAGTCTCCTCACTGTCTGATCCCCTCCTCTTTAGCGCGGGAGCCCCGGCAGGTGGCTGGGGCGGCTGACAGACGCCTGGGACGTATACGACGGGTTCCCTAGGCATCCAGCATAGTCAGCAAGAGGGAACAGCCGTGGTGATTTTAGTTAGGGTATACCCCCACTCGGGGGGGAGTCCCACATAACCCCTGTTCTGCCCCCAAAGAACGGGGGTAGCCATAAAGCTTTCCACCACGAAAAAAAAAAGACTGGACGTCAACCACATTGGGATGCCAACGCTATAATGGTGTTGGTGTACCTACACGACATCAGACGGGTCGCAGGGAATCGCTGGATACAGCGACGTAAGACCGCATAGAAATACTTCTTCTACGTCGTTGCCTCATGACTGAGGGTCGTGGTCATCATGAGCAGCTTCGACTAATGAGTTCCAGGCTTCTCTGTCTTGTGAAAATCGGATGGATGCGTGTATGGTGGATTTACACGCTTGTTTAACAGTATCGGTCCAGCGGGTTGGTGATCTCCCTCTACTTCTCCTTCCTTCCACGTGGCCGACCACAATCAGTTTTTCTAAATTATCAGGGTCTCGTCGAACCACGTGACAAAGTACTTTTTTTTTATTGAATGATAGGCTTACGCTTGACGACAATCATGCCTGAAAAGCCATGATGAGGTCTAAGTTGGAACGCGCTTGCCTAGAAAATGCCTATTCACTCTTGCCTTGAAGGTACTCAAGTCGTACGAGGAGGGAAACACGGAAGCCGGAAGGTCGTTCCACACCCTAGCGGTTCGTATCAGAAACGTAGACCGAAAACGTTTCGTGCGAGCTGACTGAACGTCAACCACATAGGGATGCAATCGCTCACGACTTCTCGCTGTTCTGTGGTGAAATGGTGAAGGAGGAACTAGATTAAAAAGTTCCTGAGAACACTTTCCAAAGTATATCCGATAAAAGACTGGTAGACAAGCGACATTGCGTCGGTGCTGTAAACTGAGCAATTTCGCCCGCGTTAGTGACCGATCGCCTATAATTCTACGGGCGCGGCGATCGACCGAGTCTAATACGTCGAGTTGGTATTTGGCAGAGCCGTCCCAGAGGTGGCAGCAGTACAACAGTACCCTGCGCATACATATAGTAGAGAGGCGGGTCCGGATCCTGAGTTTCTTCCATCCATAGGTCACTGGTTCATATCCGGCTCGAAGGACCAAAAGATGTGGGGTGCAGTTCTTTGTGGTGTGTTGATAAATGATAGATTAAAGTAGATGATAGTGGACTTGTATTTATATTAATGATATGATACTGATATGATATGATATTGATAGCAGTACTGTCCGCACGGATGGTCCGAATTGTACTGTGTTTAGCGACCGCACTCGCTAGCAGAAGGCAATGGCGTAAACTGCTGAGTACGCGGTGTTCGGTTACACGCAGTGACCCGAACAAATATTGACGCGTTGGTGCGATGCGGAGTCCATGGGATACCCAACATTTTGCGCCAACACCTCATCTCAAACACGTCTATCCTGCTTCGTACTCGAGACTTCAGAGTCCAGGTTTCGGAAGCATAAAGGAAGATAGAGAAGATCATGCTTTACTTTGACCCTAATACAGAAATACTACAAGATCGGATTGCGAGAACTAGGGAAAAGAGCGTATGTTCCCTACTACACTGGGTTCCCCCATTGCATGTAAGGGTGTCAGTCCTGTGCCTATTTTTTCTCCTGTCGTATCGGATTTTCACTACATCCAAATAGGCAGTGCACCTTTGTTTGCGCACACACTTATGCAATACTAGCATCTGCCAGCGGCTTCGCCCGCGTGAATTTCGGTTTTAAACAAATCCCGAGGGAATCGTGGATTTCCGGTTCCCGTTGTATGTAATAATGTGTTATGTGAGCGTGATTTACCTAAGAACAGTCAGCGCCCTCTATGTCGTTTTTAGAAGTCTATGCCTATTTTAGTCCCACAGGAATACTTTTCTGGGATAAAAAGTAGCCTATGTGTTAAGTCAGGGCATAAGCTATCTCCATTCAAAATTTCAGCCAAATCGGTTCAGTACTTGCGGCGGAGAAGAGGAACAAACATACACACACACACACACACAGACACGCACGCACACATACAAACTTTCGCCTTTATAATATATTATTGTGATATTGTGATTGTGATTGTGATTATTGTGATAATAACTCCTGCGTAGTTTGGCAGCCGTGGCTAAAATTAGTCGAGCGTTATTTATTTTTTTACACGCTTTATATTAGCTTCACCTGTATGTATGTTTGTAACCGACTTCTTTGAACGCGATTTTGACCCACTTTAAACGGTCAGATTTCATTCAAACTTTGTAGATTTATCGAGGACCGATGACAATACACTAATTTGATAAGATTATTTCATTATTCAATTTGGAAAATAAGATTTTGTGTTCATTTATCAAAAGTCGTCGGTAAGGAAAAACAATAAACATTCAAAATCGCACGGTAACTAACCGTAACTAGGGTAAACAGAATAGATGTCACACACAACTAAAATCTAAGCACAAAACGCACGAATGCGAAGATAAAACAATATTAAAACAAAATAATAATACATATTATTAATTAGTACTTATAAACTTTAATCATATTGTACGATTTACAATAAAAAACAAATAAAATAATTTATTAATAATAATTAATATCTGTTGTATTTTAAGTGACATGATTTTTTTCGTGTTTTATAAATAAACCAAACTAAAAAGTAGAAAATAAATAATAGTTTAAAAAAACACGCTTTTTATAGAAAACCAAACTAAAAAATAGAAAATAAATTTTAATAAATATAAATTAATAATAGTGTGCATATGAAAAAAATGTATTTTATTTAAAAAAAGCGTGGGGTGCATGGGTGTATAGAGGATTATCATTTCGATAATATCTTAAAAGCACCCCACGCTTTTTACACGCTTTATATTAGCTTCACCGGTATGTATGTTTGTAACCGACTCCTTTGACCGCGATTTTGACCCACTTTAAACGGTCAGATTTCATTCAAACTTTGTAGATTTATCGAGGACCGATGACAATACACTAATTTGATAAGATTATTCCATTATTCAATTTGCAAAATAAGATTTTTGTTAAATTATTATTTCGTTGAGTAAGCAACGGAACGAGTTGTTTTGGGCGTATTCGGCGGAGTTTGGTTGGGATTTTCGAATAAATGTGTCAACTGTCGGGGGATTGACACACACGGAGGTGAATTGACATGGACTTTTGAAAAAAAAAGCTTGTCAAAAGATATCGCTCAGGCGTTGAAACAACCTAAATCCGACACGTTTCGAAAGAAATCCGCTCATATCTGAACTACGTGTGTTTATTTAAGTGTGATTATGCGGTGATTCGTTGTAATCTATGAAATCTATCAAGCGTAACTCGAGTCTTATTTCCGTAATTTACAATGGACGAAGAGCTGATACAACCATCAATGATCGCCCACGGTAACGAGATGACACCTTCGGCCCTCCGTTACAGAAGTGGGACGCAACCGATATGAAAATCGGTGTGAATCAATTAATCGGCTATGACAATATAAAAAGGCGCTTACTCATGGAACAGCAAAACCGTAATTGCGGCATTGGTCGAGGCAATGAAAGCGCCGTCTACTAGCAAAGATATCCAGGTATACCTGAGTTTAATCCGAATAAGAACAAAGTGGACGCTCGCGCATGGGTTATGACCGCGGATATGTGCATCACAGATCCAGATTTGCAAGGAACTTCTTATAATGGCTTTGAGTCGTGCGCTTATAGAACAGGCTTTGCAGGCAGGCAGACCAACTTGAAGCAGTTTCTGGTTAGGAAATATCAAGACTTCTCAATAAAGCAAATCGGTTGTGTGTTTCCGATGTGGTGAGCGGGCACACATATCGACCCAGTTTTCGTCGTTGATCGACGGCGTTGGCAACAGCAGAGTCGGCGGTGGTGTGATCCAATGGCCGGTGTTAGTTGCGCTCTCATTAAAGAAAGTATTGCGCATAGCTTACCGGCTGTGCGTTATAATAAAGTGGTTAGTATTTCGAGTGGTAATAGTAATATTTGCTAATTTTACGTGAGGTTACGATAGATGTACCTACAGTCGACTCTCGATAATTTGACACTCGTTAATTTAAATCTTTTGATAATTTAAACTTTTTTCCCAGTCCCTTGAAAAACATTCGATAAATTGAATAAAATCAATACTAATTGGTCCACTAGGTAATTTGAAGTTAAATCTTGCCCGCCAACATTCAATAATTTGAAGTCCGGGCTTCCGTATCTACTCTCTATAATTTGAAGTGTTTATCATGCACAGACCTATCGATTGTTTACTTAAATGAGATAATGAGACAAGAGTCATTTGCAGTTCATATTTCAGTCTTTCTTCAAATGTTAAAGTGAGTGAGAAGTGACGGTTAGGTACCTACTTCTCATCTCTCACCACTATCGAAAATTAATTGGACAATGATAGACTGAAGGCTTAACTCTTATTTTGAACTCTTGGTAATGTGATATTTTTCTTTGTCCCTTGAGTTTCAAATTATTGAAAGTCGACTGTAGTTTACAAATTTTGTTTCACGTTATAGGTATTAGAAGAGTTTTTGCGTTTTGAAAATATTACTCGTGATATTTTTATATAATACTCCTTTGTCATCGTTGCCAACTTTGAATAAGTTAACTATTATATTGAGCTAGTGGACCCGGCAGACTTCGTCCTGCCCCGTGACATACCGACATCAGCGCCGCCTACCGAGACCCGGTAGGTTACCTTTACCTACCCGGTAATTGTGTTTTCAATCCATTCAGGAACCCATTGAAATAACTAACCGTACGGTAACTAACTGTAACTAAGGTAAACAAAATAGATGTCACACACAACTAAAATCTAAGCACAAAACGCACGAATGCGAAGATAAAACAATATTAAAACAAAATAATAATATTATTAATTAGTACTTATTTACTTTAATCCTAATGTACGATTTACAATAACAAACAAATAAAATAATTTATTAATAATTAATATCTGTTGTATTTTAAGTGACATGATTTTTTAGTGTTTTATAAATCAACCAAACTAAAAAGTAGAAAATAAATAATAGTTTAAAAAAACTAAAAAACACGCTTTTTATAGAAAACCAAACTAAAAAATAGAAAATAAATTTTAATAAATATAAATTAATAATAGTGTGCATATGAAAAAATGTATTTTATTTAAAAAAAGCGTGGGGTGATTTTAAGATATTATCGAAATGATAATCCTCTATACACCCATGCACCCCACGTTTTTTTTTAATAAAATACATTTTTTCATATGCACACTATTATTAATTTATATTTATTAAAATTTATTTTCTATTTTTTAGTTTGGTTTTCTATAAAAAGCGTGTTTTTTAGTTTTTTTAAACTATTATTTATTTTAAATAAAATTCATTTTTGTCATATGCACTCTATTATTAATTTATATTTATTAAAATTTATTTTCTATTTTTTAGTTTGGTTTTCTATAAAAAGCGTGTGTTTTAGTTTTTTTAAACTATTATTTATTTTACAGAATAACTTACCTTGTACATTAAAACTAGAAAGCGATAGTTAGAACTTAGAAGCTTAAAAGCTTCCATTGAAATTGCTTTCAAATGGCTGTTGAAAATAGTTGAATTGAACGAGCCTTAGCATTACGCTAATAGCTGTCGTGAATGTACCTGGATCGATTCCTTTACTGGTCGTCCTAGGTGAGCGAACTGCAAGCGAATACGATGCGACGAGGCGAACGAATGAATGAATTAATTAATTAATGAGTGAATAAATATGCCTCGTTGGTCTAGTGGTTAGCGTATTCGACTGCAGATCACGAGGTCCCGGGTTCGATTTCCGGGTCGGGCAAATAATTGTTAGATATTGGGATTTTCTGTCAAGAAATTCTCAGTGCCAGCCCGGAGTTGGTAGTTGGCCGTGTTTCACCCCCGTGCCTCGGAGAGCACGTTAAGCAGTCGGTCCCAGTTATTATCACTATCATGTGACATTAGTCGTTAAAGCCCGCCAATCCGCATTGGAGCAGCGTGGTGGGTCTAAGCTCTAAATCCCTCTCTCCTATGAGAGAGGCGGCCTGTGCCCAGCAGTGGGACGTTAAAAGGCTGTAGTGGTGGTGGTGGTGGAATAAATATACTTTCATTGAACACCACAACACACAAGAACACACATTAAACAGCATAGGGATCTCTCCCTGGCAACGGAAGCCAACCTCGAATTCTTCGAGAGAACTGCTTTTCAAAAACGTCCCTAATTTAAATCCCACGATAGGTAAATTCCCAACTAGGCGTAAATTTTTTGCTAGGAGTATGTACAACATGGGATTCGAACCATCGACCTTTCGCTTTTCTTACTTTTCTTGCTTTTCTCGGTATTATACGTTGTGCTTTTGAGACTTGGTGTACACCTTTTCACCTTTTCCAGTCCTTTTCCAGTGATCTTTAACGGCCCCTCATATTAAAATTACTCATATACATCGTTGAGTTTCTAATTTAAATCTATAGAGAGTCAAGTAATTTGTCAAGATATTATAATGAAAAAAAAAATACCATACCATACAACTTCTAACACACATTATTATTATGAAATGCTTTACAAAAGTTACGCGTCGCGTGACATAAAAGAACAAATGTATGTAAATATTAGCAGCGACTGCGAGATAACATAAAGGGCCTTTGTGCGGAGAGGTAAAAAAACCTTCGCATGAGTGAATAAAACAGAGTGTATTGAAACATTGCCGTGTAATCATGCCTCATTCATCATCATGAACTCACTCATGACACTCGTGAACAAATTATATTTTGTATGGAAAAATAAATTCCGCCATCTTGATTTATTTTCTATTCATTAAGTAGACATTTAGGTCTTGATCATCTTTTGCCAAGAAATCACTCTTCCATCTTTTATACATTATAATCCATCTTTTATACATTTTATACATTATAAATTTGTAAGGCCTCCATCGTGAATCCACCATTTTGGATTTCTTTCAGCTCACAGCCAATCGGATGACGTTTCGAGTGATATTTTGAGCATGAGTTTGAGCACCCCCTAACCTATCTTCAATACCCTGGCCGTGCCCCTCAAATTAATTTTTAAATTGTTAATTGTTAATAATAATTAATTATTGTTAATAATAAATTCATCCATTAACCAGCTTGGTGAAGGTCGTGAGTTTACGGGGATTTTATACTAATAACCTGACAGGTGGGATCGCAAACTGACTGAACGACACACAAGTATAAATTAAAAATTTAAAAAAACTTTTGCCATTATGTGGCGCCGGCCATCTTGGATTTGCATAGTGCTATTCTACTAGTCAAGCCCTTGCATTTGGTACCCATATTAAGGGAGTTGTGAAAAATATGTAATGTAATCTTGGATCGATTTTCATCAAACATAGCTAACAACACTCGACTAATTCACCTTTCAAACAAAAAAACCGCATTCAAATCGGTCCACCCGTTTGAGCGCCACAGGGGAACAGACAGACACACTCACACACACACACACAGACACGTCAAACTTATAACACCCCGTCGTTTTTGCGTCGGGGGTTAAAAATGGCGAATGTCGGGGGTTTTAAATTTTTTAATTTATACTTGTGTTCTACTAAAGCACATTATGAGTGTAGAGTTCAAATAGTAGTTTATGAAACGGTTGCATAATAGAGGTTATTAAAACACGAGTGTTAGTTTAAAAAACGAGCCGCAGGCGAGTTTTTTAATAGTATTACACGAGTGTTTTAATAACTAATTATGTAGAGTTTCATACACTACTTTATCTAAACTCATATCTTAAAATCCAAACCATAAAATCTTGGTAATATTTGTCGTGAGTTTTCTTTGATTTTGCTGGCAAAAGATTGTTGGTCGGTGGTCAGGTGGAGTTAAATTCTCTTCAGTATCACTGCTAGACATTTTTCCGCACAATAAAAACCATGTCTTGTAAAGTTTTGAGTAACAAATAAAAAATTTAAATATTATAACTAGCGTATGGCGCCAAAATTCAGTTGTTACCATAGAGATTCTTCTTCTTTTTCGGTTTGTCCCTTTCGGGACAGGCCAAGATCGTTGACCATACAGCCTGGGTTACCATAGAGAAATTAATAGTAGTAGAGGAGTCCTAATGTCCTATAGAAATTAGTGGATCGGAAAATAGCTCAAGCTTATCAAAAATTTAATTTTTAATAGTTATTAATTTTTAGTAGTTATTTTTAGTAGTTACTTAATTTTAAGTAAACTTAATTTTTAGTAGTTACTCTTCTGCAATTTAACACAATTCACAATGTTTAACGCGTTTGTACAGTTACACACATCTACTGTAAGGAGGTCGCACGAATTTCCCGCCATGGCTCAAAAATACCAGAACCCAGTTCGCCTGTACTATAATGTAGAAAAAATTATTTTATAACATTACTTTGCAATAATTTCCTAACAAAGTAGTGTTATAATGAATTTTTTTAATTTTTTTTTTAAATATTATAGATGTATGTGAATAAAGTAGTCCAATATAT
Source organism: Melanargia galathea (assembly GCA_920104075.1). Lineage (NCBI taxonomy): Eukaryota > Metazoa > Arthropoda > Insecta > Lepidoptera > Nymphalidae > Melanargia > Melanargia galathea. Next base: position 2,001,086 of record OV049872.1, on the reverse strand, counting down.
GACACATTTTGATTTCATATTCGGGATTTTAAGATATGAGAGTAGATAAATATAATTACTAACTCGCGCACGGCCCAGTTCCCCCAAAGCCAATTATCGACGCTCCAACAGCATATTTGTTTTGCAACAAGCTTTAGTTCAACTCAAATAGGCTTATTATACTGAAACTGTAATGGCTTTATTATTAACTCGCTGATTGCTTTGCGCACCATTTGCGCGGAAATTATAACTATGCGCTATACACATTGGCCAACATCGGCTGAGCACACCCCCGACACTTGGTACAAGCCACTTATCCACCGATAAGGACAGCGTTATACGTGATAGTACAACCCGCGGCACGTAAGTCGAGCGGTGACCTTCAATGCGCAGAAGTCAAAATGAGGTATATCCGCGTGTGAGGGGTTTGGGGAGGGGGTCGTTCGTAAGCACTGATTATCTCTCGCGGATCCCTCGTAAGCGCTGATTGGCTCTCCAATCGTATTGTGTCCCGCTCACTCGTACGACGCTGCGCGCACTTGAAGGTCACCGCTCGACTTACGTGCCGCGGGTTATACTAGGCATCTTTGACTGCGATCCGCCCTGATGGTAAGTGACGATGCAATCTTTAACGTGCTAACTTGGAAGCGGTATCGCGAGTTTTATTAAATCCATAACCTTGATCGGTTTCTAAGCTGCATCGTCCCGGAACGCTAAATCTTTGCCGGTAGAGTGGTAATTAGGTACGGCTGAAGCCTCCCAATAGACCAGACCAGATACAATGTAGAAATTGTAGAATTCCAAATTGCCCCTGCCGGGAACTCCCACTTATAGGACTGCAGTGGTTACCACTGTGCCAGGAAGATCTTTAAAATTCTCTGTTATAATTATAGGTCTATGTATATCACGACTGTTGGATCAATGATTAAACATTATTCTATTCTATTCTAGACATTTCTAAGGAACTGCGCATATTGTATCTAGATACATACTAATGTTATGCCATATTTATATTTTGCCATACGCAGGCAATCTTTAACTTGGCAGGGAGAAAATGATCAGGAAATATCTCGTACATTATAATAAATGACCTGAATCCATCATTTCAGGCAAGATTAATACAGCGGGTTGATTAATGATTATACCATATATCACGAGAAATAATAAATGGAAATTATTATAGGAAAAATACCCATGCATTACCGCAATGGTACCTATTCGCTACTGATAAATAAAACTGTAAAATCTGTCTTTACGATAGAGATATACATATATTTATCCTAGATCTTATATTATTAAACTAGAGATCGCCTATTTCCATAGTTAAGAAATAGTTATTTATATTACAAGTGAGCAAAGTAGAAAGTTAAAGTTGAGCTTTCAAAATAGCAACAAGAGTTTAAGTTCAAGGCGAACGTGTATTAAGTAAATTTTTTCAAACAATTTTTTTCCTAAAACGTTAAAATAAATGCCCACCACCAGTACCATAGTTTATAGAAGTATTTTATGGTACCGTATACATACATACACACATACATACATACATACTGTATACATACATACATACATACATACATATGGGTTGAATACAGAACCTCCTTTTTTAAGTCGGTTAAAAGTACGTCTATTATCTAAACAAATCTCTATAAAAGATGGCGACCATAAAACAGCTGTTCTGTTGGGCGGCCATTTTGTTCACAAACAAAAGTAAGTAGCTCGTATGTGCGATATTAGATTATTATTATTACCGTATGGGCTCTCTAAGTGGCTAACTGTGCATTAAAATTATTATCACACACGTGTGGTAATAGTCCACTTTACAAATTCGACAACTTGCTTTATACAACAGAGGTATAATACTTGTAAGAGCCACTTTGTGACCAAATAATATATTCAAAAGGCTGTATTCGAATATTTATTGACTTTTAGCTGACTCATCATTTTCGCTATAATGTGGATTGTATAGTCCGTATAATACATGGATGTATATAATCTATTCACCAACACTGCCAACTTTCCTACTCAGAGCTACAACTGAGAATGTTTTAACAGAAAAAACCAGTATAATATTATTCACTTCGCCCAATCCAAGACCTCATGATCTACAGTCGAATAACTTAATCATTCGATCAAAGCAGCAATAAACAGGTACACTACCAATACACTAGACCTCTCCGTGGTACGCAATATCATGCACAAGGAAGGTCAATTAAAATGGTCACGTGTTTCAACGTCCACGGTTAGAAGCAAGTTCAAACATATAAAACAAATTAATGAGCTAAAAGTAAAACTGTCACGAGTCCAATTAAATCGGATTTAATAAGAGCACGCTACGATTTATTACATCATGACCGTAAAGTTAAACGCAACCGTAAACTTAAACGCAACCGTAAACTTAAACGCAACCGTAATATTCGAAAACAGCAGCCACGAAACAACCGTGATATTTATCGCACGATACCAATCTTAACTTTTGTAAATTGTAACCACGGAAAGCGGTACATCATTAGTTTTCGGTATAAGTTATAAGCTGACGCGGGGTTTTTTACCCGACTACGGCAAATCCAAAAGGAAGGGTTATGATTTTAGCAGTCTATGTATGTATGTATGTATGTATGTATGTATGTATGTATGTATGTATGTATGTATGTATGTATGTATGTATGTATGTATGTATGTATGTATGTATGTATATATGTATATATGTATGTATGTATGTATGTATGTATGTATGTATGTATGTATGTATATATGTATGTATGTATGTATGTATGTGGCCAATTTTTGTATGAGAGTCTGTGTGTACCACCGTAGCGCCTAAACTACTGGACCGATTTTGTTGAATGAGGTGTCTAGGCTACATTTTATTTACGAAAAAAGTTGACAAGTGACCTTCGCGCGGCTTTCTAGATTATTCAATTAGTAATTCCGATAGACATAACAGATGGCGCCACTAATTGCTTGCCCCGCGTTTTCTTGCGTAGTCGGGTTTTAGTTTACGAACTTTATACTCGTTCTATAATACGTAGGCAAGAGAGACAACTTTATTTTGAAAGTTCTCTTTTCGCCTCACTATCTCGAAAAGCGCTCCTTTGTTGTTTAAACCAGGTAGGCAAACTCAATTTTGGTCACTGTTCTGAATTTAGAACTTTGCGAATACAAAACGTTCAGAAATAATCAATTTCAGTTAGAGCTACATAAAAATAATATGTGTAGGAAAAAATACGACGATAGTGATGTTTTAAGTTTTTTGATATAAAACGAGTGAGAATGGTCTTCCAAATTTTTTGTCGGAAAATGTATCGGCATTGTATTTGCTCTTGAGCTTTTTACTGACGGATGGCTCACCGACCAATAAATGATTGTTATCAGGCGTGGCGTAGGCGTAGGTGTGACGTCACAACAAGCGCAACTAAATTCGGAAATTCAACAAAGTGTCTTCTTCCTCTCGCAGTCACAACTACGATAATTCGACATGTATTGATATAACAACTAGTATAGGTAGACCAGAATCTCATGGAAAATAGGAAATTTAAAGCAATAATTATTAATTGTAGTAAGCAACACTAGGTTAACTCGGCTGCCTTAGTGATAAACAAAGTAATTACATTCAGAACAATTTTACAGGACAAGCAAAAACATTGAAAACTCTTATTTAAAGGCAACCTTTCTACAAAAAGAAACCCGCAAGGAAAGAAGAAATAACTATTTTTATTATTTTTTATGTAATCACCGGCTTTAGGCCGTTATTCTAAATGTTATTCTACATGTTATCGGTAAATTTGAAGTAATTCTGTTTATTAAATCAGAAGCTATAAGGCTGTGACAGTCAGACGGACAAAGCATATGCTTTGTTAACTCAGAGACTTAAGTTAGCGCTTATTACAACTCAAGAATCTATACTTACCTACTAATATTATACATGCGAAAGTATGTCTGTCTACTAAGTCTTCACGCACCATCTGTTTACTTGGTTTTTGCATTTATATTCGGGGTTAGTGTGTGCAGTTACTTTGTTTGGGCAATTCAAATTTCAATAAACGGTTCAAGTTATTTGAAATATTAAACTGTGGTAAAAAACTACTCGACATAAAACTTTTTTTAATGCAAAAAAGTCAATTTCACAAAAAATATCAGTTACTTTGTTTATCGCCAGGGCAGCCGCAGTGTTGCTAACTTTGGAATTTCATTTCCGTATTTTTCATGAGATTCTGGTCTACCTATAACTACAATGTATGTGATGTAAAAAGCTGTGATAGCCTAGTGGTTAGGACGACCGACTTCTAATCGGAGGTCGTGGGTTCGATCCCGGGCACGCACCTCTAACTTTTCGGAGTTATGTGCGTTTTAAGTATTTAAATATCACTTGCTTTAACGGTGAAGGAAAACATCGTGAGGAAACCTGCATGCCTGAGAGTTCCCCATAACGTTCTCAAAGGTGTGTGAAGTCTGCCAATCCGCTTGGCCAGCGTGGTAGACTATGGCCAAAACCCTTCTCACTCTGAGAGAGGAGACCCGTGCTCTGTAGTGAGCCGCTAATGGGTTGATCATGATGATGATGTGATGTAAGTTCTGATACAAGACATATTTTAATGCTGGTAACATTTAACAAATTCGGGTTCTAAATTCAAAACAATGTTTTAAGTCGCGGCTACCACAAGCCCCGCGCGTGGCACGGGTCAAGCGCGTCATAAAGCTAGATTAGTTCGACGATCCACCCTTTTAGCGGCTGCAACAACACCGCGCCGGCCATATACCTTTCTTTGTTCACTTTTACAGCGCCATTACAGCGCTGAAAGCGCTATAAGTCGGGGGAATAAACGTGGCACTCGTAGCTCTACGACATGGCAAATAAAACGTGTAGTAAAACTTAAATGGTAAGCTGGGCTTTGAGATTTTTGAGCGAAAAGAAAAACCCGTACCGAAACATGTCATTTGAGGTACATAAATATCTATCACAAGGGTATTTACTATTTACGACTTCTAAGCTCGTCCGACTTCGACGTATGTAGGTTTACAAGAGATAATGTTCGTAAACTAAAACACGACTACTAATTTAGTGTGCTGTGTGCTTAGTCTAAATCGGAGCACTCGAAAACGAACTCGAAAACTATTGATCGATTTCAGAGTAAAATAGACCTAAAGTGGCTTGTATTAAGGTTTGAGTTCGCCAATACATTCAGCATTGTTCGAATGCTGAATGTATTGGCGAACTCAAACCTTAATACAAGCCACTTTAGGTCTATTTTACTCTGAAATCGATCAATAGTTTTCGAGTTCGTTTTCGAGTGCTCCGATTTAGACTAAGCACACAGAAAAATGTGTATTCAACTGCGTACTAATGAGAATTTGAATGGAAGAAACGCGGGGCAAGCAGCTAGTGGCGTCATCTGTTATGTGTATATAAAAACGAACGTAATATTCTAGTAGAATACACAGAATCTGATACAAAAATTAGATAAATACATACATACACAGATACATACATATAGTCTGTTCGTTTACTTACCACGTTCGGTTACTTACCACGCTGGCCAAGTGCGGATTAGCAGACTATTTGGAGATTCTGTTTTATTCTTAGAATAGAAAAAAAATTACAAAGTGTAAAAAATAATAAAAATAAAAGCAGAATAATAAGAGCACCTGCGCCTGTGTGACACTATGTTACCGAACTGACTTTACATACATACATACATACATACATACATACATACATACATAATCATAATCATAATCATTTATTTATTTGCCCAGATTGAGTAATAACATGATCTTAAATAATTATTAATAGCACTTCAATCTGCCACTGAGTAGCATGCAAAAGAAAAAGAAATAAATTACAATAAAACCAATAAAACTTTAAATAATATAAAATGTCATGCTTGAAGTCTAACATAATATTCCATAATAAAAATAAAAAAAAAAAGATAAAATAATGTCAATTGCACATCTACCAACTATCAGCTAAAAATTCCTTGATTGAGTAGTAGCACTTTTTCAATAAAATATCGTTAATTCTTTGTTTAAACAGTGAGGTACTAAGATTCTTGTCAGCCAATGACGCTGGTATTTTATTGTATATTTGTGGGGCCATATTAAAAAAACTCTTCCCGAAAAATGCGGTTGTGTGGTGCGAGAAACATATTTTATCATTCCGACGTTTACTTTCACAGAATTTAAAAAGTTTATGGTTAGTTTTAACGAATACTAAAACTTCATATATATATAAACACGGAGTAGTTAGTATGTTTAATTTATTAAAATAGGGTTTACATGAGTCTGTCTGGCTCAGATGGCATATTGCTCTCAAACACTTCTTTTGACTTTTGAATACCCTATCTATGTCAGTTGAATTACCCCAAAATATTATCCCGTATCGTAGATTCGATGTAACATATGCATTGTATGCTATTACCACTGTTGACTGATTAACAATTTTGGAGAGCAAATACAGTGCAAACGAGAATTTATTTAATTTTGAGCACAAATACTCAATATGATTTTTCCAGTTTAGACTATCATCAATATGAAGGCCTAAAAATTTTGTTTGTGCCGTTTCCGAAATTTTTTCACCTTGATAGTTTATGTCTAAAGATATCTTCTTGCGTTTGTTAACAAATGTCATAATTTTAGTTTTCTTAAGGTTTATAATCAAATTATTAGAAGTAAACCAATCAATAATATGTCCTATTGTATTATTTATGTCCTCTTCAAATAAATTAATCTCGTCACCTGTAAATATTACTGTACTATCGTCAGCGAATAAAACCATTTGATGCTCAGTTACAGTTGGGAAATCATTTATATATGTGATGAACAGTAGCGGACCTAATATACTTCCTTGAGGTACTCCAGTTGTTACATTTTCCGATTCAGACATATATCTTGTTTCAGCTTTTTCCTCCCATGCTATGTTTGTTATTTGTGTCATCTGCTGCCTACCTGTTAAATATGACTTTAAAAGTGCCAAAGAGTTTCCTCTAACTCCGTACGCATATAGTTTGTTTTCCAATATTTGGTGATCCACATAGTCAAAAGCCTTTGTAAGATCCATAAAAAGTGCACATACATGTTTTCGTTCGTCCACATTAGTCATTATTGTTTTAAGAAATGTGTATATGGCTAGATTTATAGATTTATTTTTCCTAAAGCCTATTTGCTCTTCCGCTAAAATCCCGTTTTTTTCAAAATAGTCATTTAAATTGTTATAAATGTATTTTTCAATCACTTTAGAAAAGATAGGTATTAATGAGACTGGTCGATAGCAGTCCATATTTTCTTTGTCTTGGTTTTTAAAAAGTGGCTTTACAATAGACATCTTTAACTTGTCTGGGAATACACCATATTCTGTACAGAGATTTATTATATAACTTAGTACTGGCGATATTATATCCGACACATATTTGATTACTTTTGTACTAATCTCATCATATCCGCAACTGTTTGTATTTTTTAATGATTTTATAATGCTATTAATTTGTATTGGTGACGTCGGCTTCATAAAAATTGAATTCGGTTTATTCCACTTAAGTTTCTTATTTAATTGATTTGATTTAATATTTTTTCTTTTAAGGAAATTTTTATTAAATGCTTGTGCTATGTCTTTAGGGTTCGTAATAATTAAGCCGTCTTCTTTGATCTGATGTATTTTTTGCTCGCTAGGTTTTGATTTATAGTTATTAATAATGTTCCATGTAGTCTTAGACTTATTATCAGAAGTTTTAATTTTATAATCGTTTTGAGACTTTTGTGTTAATTTAATTATCTTTTTTAACCTTTTACCGTATATTTTAAATTCTTGTTTGTTCTTGTTAGTAGGTTTTAATCTATATTTCCAAAGAAGTTCTCGTTTTTTCCTACAGCACTTTTTAATTCCTTTTGTCATCCATTTGGGTGTTTGCTTAGTATTTATTTTGATTTTTATAACTGGGAAACATAGATAGTAAAAAAGTGTAAAACAGTCAAAAAATACATTAAATGCTTCATTTGGCTCACACGTATCATAAACGTCTGAAAAAGTGATACTACTAATACTTTCTCTGAATTTAGTCATGTTTTCTGTACATAAATCCCGTCTAAAAATATACCAGTGTGTTACTCGATTAAATTTTTTAACAACAAAACTAAATATTTGTGCAGTATGATCTGACAATGTTAATTCTTCAATATTACAACTAAATCTATGAATATTGGTTATGAAATTATCAATACATGTGCCACTTATCAATCGGGTGGGTTGCATTAAAGCTAGTTTTAGGTGAAAGCCTTCTAATATGTCTTTCAATTTTTGAGAAGTATTATTTGTTTTTAGCACGTCTATATTGATATCTCCACAAACTACAATTTTCCTTTTTTTTAAACTATATTTTTTAAGCAATTTATAAAAGATATTAAAGAATGTCTCTAGGCTAATCTTATCTGATTTAGGTGGTCTATAAATACAAATTAGTACAATATTATGTTCTAATAACTCTATACCACTGCATTCTATTACACCTGGTACACTTGCAGCTGTCACATCTAATAGCTCTCTAAAGTTGAGATATCTACTCACAAGGATAGCTGAACCACCTCTCCTTTGTTTGCGATAGTACGAAGATGCAAGGCTAAAATTTGGTAGTTTAATTAGTTCATTGTCGTCCTTAATTAGATTATGTTCTGTAATACATATTATGTCTATAATATTATTCCGGTCTTTTAGGTCATCAAGCTGTACTGATAGCTGTTCAGATTTATGTAAGAGCCCATTTATGTTCTGATGTAGTATATTTAATTTATGAGAGACGAAAAAATGTATTGTTAACTTCACTTCCCCCTTGGTCACTAGTTTTTTCCTTTTGTATATCTACACTACCTCTACAACAGTATTCTGTATCTGCTCTGATTATATTTTCGATTTCGTCCTCCCGCTGTGTTGCACTTTCAGTCTGTGTTGCTTTATTTTCTGTTCTTATATTTTTCTGACACATATCCTCTTTTTTTCTAATATTATAGTTATTTATCCTGTTAAAGTATTCGAGACGTAAAATATCTTTTAACAAGTTTTGGCACATATTACGTGTATATATAGCACGATTTGGTCTGAACGAGCTATAATTCATATCCACATAAGACACATTTTCAAATTTACTGCACATGAATCGTAAATCATAGTTAAGTTTCTTTTCATTCAAAGTTCTATTATGTGGGATTTCACTTATTAAAATATTCGTATTCTTGTTATTGTATAAGAAGCGGTTTAAGCTCAGATTGAATTCATAGGGATCTGTGTCATTTGTACCTCCTATTATAATAACAACATCATTCTTATTGAATTTTCTTAGCAATAATTTTTCTGAATTAAGAATGCTGATTAATTTCGCACCCGGTTTCGAGAAGCAGAATACTTCATGCGTTGATCCTGTTAACTTTTGTAATAAGCTCTGAGTCCCTCTGCCCTGCTGGTCAGCAAGAATTAAGACTCTTTTTTTTGGTTCAAGGTTCTCTGTTTTTGTATTCTTATGTGATATGTTCTTAGTTTGGTTAAGATTATCTTGTCCTTCTTGCAATATTTCTATATTTTCGCCTTGTATGCTAGGTTTTTGTTCTATTTTCTGATTGTCCAGTGTGTAAGAAAGAACAGTTTTCTCAGTCTTCCGTTTAAGTTCCTCTAGTTTTCCAAATGTTGAAGTTGGTAGAAGATTGCTCGATACCTCAACCACAGGCGATGTTAGTTTTCCATGAATAGTAGTACCGCTGTCAACGTTTTTTATAGGAGTAGATGTAAGACTTGAGGTCTGTGAACGTTTCTTACTTCTGGCTGATGAAGGTGTCTCTTGTCTTTGCTCGAATGTCACTTTTTTGTATGTTTTTATAATTTTGTGACACTCTGCTAATTCAGATTTTAATTGTGTGTTTTCATAATTTAGGTTTTCAATTTCTTGCAGCGCACTCTGTAGTTCCTCTGTCAACTTAGAAATTATACATATTACACATATTACATATAGAAGTTAGAAATACATACATACATACATACATACATACATACATACATACATACATAGACTGCTAAAAAATCATAACCCTTCCTTCTGGATCGATGGCCGTAGTTGGGTAAAAAACAAAGATAATAATATTTTTATACTTTTAAGAATTACAGATTTTTTGAAAAGAATTATTATTTTAAGCATTCTAGTAGGTAGGTATAAGTTTTTTAATTTCTAAATCCCTACAGTTAAGGAAAGAAGTACCTTGTAGCATCAGGTTTAAGGAGTTGGGGACCTGAGAGTTCAATTACGCATACCACTTTTATTGAGTGCTTCATCACTATGGACTGCCTGCTGCCATGAAGTAAAAAGTGACTTGTGATTTGGTTTATAATTTTATTTGATGATTTTATCGCATGGCTGAGAACATGATATATCTATAATGACTTTTGTCACTTTGTCTTATCTGTCTCAGGTAAATGTGAAAATATCTTTGTTGCTCAAACAATAAAGGTTCAAAGATTCTTGTTTGATGGCACTTTGTTGTTTCCTTCAAGCTCCGCTACAAGTTACTTTCTTGTTTATGAATTCCGAAAAGACAAATTGCTTCGAGCTGGATTTGTGACGTTTGTATTAAAACGTTTAACTCTACTTTCCGAATAAATTTTAGATTCATTATCAAAATTTGTGGAAACGGCGGGAATCGAACCCGCAGTTTTTCGGCAATCGCGCCCTGAGGACTTGAACTGTTACACCACGGTACCCGTACTCCTCGATGCCGTGATATCTTGCATTTGTTTTGCATTACATTGCAGTAACAATTTGGTTACGTAGCAATGTGCCATTACTTGTTTAAAGCTTAGCAATACGTAACTAATTACATGATATCTTTCCTGTGTATGCACCATAAACTTACACACTACTATAAAAATCCTTTCGTTCCATGTCTGTGTCAAAATTAACGTGCAATCAAAAGTCATAATGTGCGCAAGCCTTTACTGACATGTAACGCTGAATTTAGTATACTTTCTTATTTTTTATTCTTACCACACTTATATCATATATAACTGTTTATGTATTTTCCGGTCCCGATGCTATCAAAAAAATACCACATTTTCGAGTTAAAAACAAAAAGTTAAACAGGGTAGGAAGGCGAAACAATAACTGTAACTTTCAATAAAAACCCGCGCCGGTTAACGTTTGCGTAACCGTAAACTTCATAAATGGTTCCATATTTCCCGTAAACAATGGATTTACAAGAAAAAAAAAAGGAAATAACCGATGTTATTATTTTACGTTTCATGACCACGATTCGTGTCAATATCAGCTTTTTGTGGTTAAAGTTATGAGCGCCAACGATTAATATGCTTTTAATTTATACTCTACATTAACTAAGCAAGTATGCTTCTATTGCGTTACGTGTTAACGGGGTGAGAGGAGTCCACAAAGTGTGAAGTGAGTACCTCTTAAACTATAATCTGATTTTTAATTGAGTGGAATTCTGACAGTTGTCATTTAAAAATGAGTTATTTGTATGAAAAACAGGGTTACCACCTGAAGTTAGATTTTACCCCAAACTAAGGTACCTGAAGTATCTGTCAGGCATTTTTCATATCTACATGAGGCAACTGTTTTTTATATACATATATGTAAGTTTTGAATTTATTATCTTTTTTGTGGGAACAGTTTAAATTACCTCTGGTAACATTAAGAAACGTCCTAATTCCACGGTATTAAAAACTCAGAGTATACAAGAAGGCTATGTTAAACGCAAATCTTAACTTCTTTGTTCAAAATCAAATAAAGATTTATTTTCAATTGTATAGAACTTGTGTAGCATTTGATGATTATTAGCAGGTGAAAATTAGCCAATCATAAGTTTTCGTTTTCAGCTGTTTAGTTTATGTTATACAACGTTAGTTTTACTTTACGCAAAACCTGAAAGTAGTTTGTACAGAATCAGTAACAAAATCGAATCCAACCATTTTTATATAGTGTTATATTTTTGTCCAAAAATATTTTGAAATCTTACAAGCTTAGACACAATGATTTACCGCGCATCAGCTGACGGTCGGCACACAGCGGCGGTCATTCAACTCGCGTCGATCGCTAGTCCCTGCGGCGATGGCTTGCGGTGACCATTTTTTTCGAGGACAACGACGCAACATAACAAGCCTATAACTTCGTTACTTTTCATTATATTTTTTTGAAATTTTGTATAAATATTCATAATGTAAAAATATTTGACACGTGTTTCGGTTTTTGCGCAAAGTAAAACTAACGTTGTATAGATACTTTAAATAATTACCATATTAAAAAACTTTTTTTGTATAAAACCGCTTACAGTGTATATCTTGTACCACACGTTTCCTGCGCTAGTGGCCTATTTCCACGGGATGGTACAAAAGTAATGCGTGACGAAGGAAATTACAAGGAAAATTATTGTTAATAGGATGAAATAAACTTTTGGCATTTTAATTACTTAATCTAATAACAATCTTATTCCCACGGTTACACGCAAATCTTATTAATGTGTACTTACCTTTAATAAGCTTTTATAATATTATATTAATATTTAATATTTGTACATTTCTGTAAGTTAGCTGAGCTAAATTAAATTCCGATTATAAGAGTGTTTAAGGCCGATTCGCACATATCAGTGAAGAATCAGTGCCGGCACAGTTCCGGCACAGTGAATAGAAATTGGTTGCCTGTAAAGTTGATTTACGGATGAACACTTTACGCGATAACGTCATTCGCGAGCAAGCGAGAGTGCGGAACGGTTCGTGACTGATGAGTCATGCATTTCTGTGCGTCAGCGGTCATCGATTTATAAGACGTTATCACGTGAAAATATTATTTCATACAATCTCCATGAACGCGTTCACACCTGTGCGTATCAGTGACGATCACGTGACGATGCAGTGTTTCAGAGTCAGTTCATAGAGAATGAGAATTTTTCATTGTGCCGGAACTGCGCCAGCCGCGGCACTGGTTCTTCAGTGATATGTGCGAATCGGCCTTTATTTGACTGACGGTTGTCGTATGCTCTACTCGTAGGTGAAAATAATACTATCATACAAGTTACGTAACAATAAAACCGGTCAAGTGCGAGTCAGACTCGCGCACCGAGGGTTCCGTACTCCAGAAGTATAAGTACAATCTGTTTTGCATTAGTTTGTCTTAAAAGGTAAGGTGCTAATTAAGCTAGGCCTCTAAATTGTATGAGCACTCATACAACTCAGAGGTCTATCTTAATTGGCTCAAATATGTATGTATGGGGACACCCTTTAATTTCCAACTTTTTTAGTTTTTGGAATTTTTTCTTTATTTATGCTGTAAGACCTGGCTTTTTGCCAAATTTCGTAATTCTAGGTCAACTGGAACTACGATTTAGGTTTTCGACCCAAAAAATATAGGGTACTTCCGGTTGACCTAGATTTGACAATTTTGGTCAAAAGCAAGGTCTTACAGATCAAGTGAAGGAAAAATTCCGAAAAATAAAAAAAGTTGAAAATTAAGGTAAATTTTGGTACTTACAAGGTTTCGTGAAAATCTAAATGTGCCCATATCTTTTTAATTTGTGGACTCCGGACCTTAATTTTTATACACCTAATAGGGACTATAGACTTAAGTATCTGGTATAAATTTCAACTTGCTAGGTCCACCCGTTCCTGAGAAAATCGGTGGTGACACACGGACAGACGGACAGACGGACAGACAGACGGACAGACGGACAAGAAAGTGATCTTATAAGGGTTCATTTTTTTATCTTTTGAGGTACGGAACCCTAAAAATCAGTAATAATGATAAATATAATTAACACAAAATATGTTAAGAAGATTTTAGAAAGTTTTAATTATCTATAGAAATGAAAATAGTAGGTAGATACCGTTTACGATTGAATTAACGATTAATAGTTAATCATTAATTCAATCGTTAATCATTATTTCAGTTACTGAAAAAAATTGTTTGGACAAAACTTTTTGTTATGAAAATTGTATCCAGTAATTTTTCTATTTCAAATATAAATATCAAATTACGGTTTATCAAAACTTGATTAATTTTTCTATGTTATTATGTATTCAATTAATTTAATATTCAATTTTATCTTCATAGCGGATTTTTATGTTGCGAGAGAAAATCAAATACAGAAATGACAAATTAAAAGTGTAAATACAAACTCGTTCGAATTTAACCATCTTTTCGATTACATTTAAATAACAGAATATCCGGAATATTGTTGTGTGGAAAGCTGCATTTAAAACAAATATTGTGCTTCGGTGTCGGAGAATATGTGGAGAATATTTGGAGAGTTGCCAGCGCATTTTAAGCAAATGAACTTTAATAGAAAGCAATTATTTTATTGGACTCCTAGTGTAAATTATTTCAGGATTTCAATTAGTATCTTGAGGGATATCCATTTTAAACGACGTAAAAACGGGGGGGTGTTATAAATTTGATGTGTATGTCGGTCTGTGCTGTCTGCCTGTCCCACCGTAGCTCTTAAACGGGTGAACTGTTTTGAATGCGGTTTTTTTTTATTTATTTACCCGACTGGGTATATGTGTTTCACCTGTGTGTATGTATGTCCATTCCTATGTCCGCTTGTAACTAATCAACGGCTCAACGGATTTTGATAAATGATACGTCATTAAATTTGTCTCAATGACGCGAGTGTTATAGGGTACCTAAATTTAAAAAAAAATCAAAATGGCGGACTTTATGCGCTTTAATGTGCGAGCTGAAAAAAAATTTTTTCTTCAAGACCCTCGAGTGGGGTATCAAAATAAAGGGATTCAAAAGGCTAATATGAAAATGTATAAATTTATATATTTGGAAACAATTTGGAGTGATAAATCGTAGAAAATGACCGTTTCCTATGTCAGTTCGTAACTACTTAACGGCTCAACCTATTTTGATAAATTATACGTCATTAGATTTGTCTTGACGGCGCAAATGTTACTGGGTACATAAAATTCATAAAAAATCAAAATGGCGAAAGTTATGCACTTTAATGTGCGGGCTGAAAAAAATTTTTTTCTTCAAGACCCTCGAGTGGGGTATCAAAATAAAGGACTTTAAAAGGCGAGTACGAAAATGTATACAATCTATATATTTTAAATCAATTTGGAGTGACAAATCATGAAAAACAAAATAAATAACAACTACACTGTAAGTGGTACGGTGGTAGTTTATTAATTTTTTAGTTCGTTTTATAGCATGGCAGTCGGGTTTTTTTAATTTTTTAATTATAGCTTGTTAAATTTAAAAACAGGGTTTTTAGCGATGGTTTTTAAACATGTTTTATGAAAATCGGTTCAGCCGTTTCAAAGTTATCAGCTCTTTTGTTTGCTGCGGTAAAAATCTACGCATAATGGGTACCTATTTACACCGATTTGAATGCGGATGCGGGGATGAGGTGTGGAACATACTCGATACAAGAAAAGTGAAACCTAAAAGCATAAATTAAAAATTTAAAAAACCCCCGACATTTGCCATTTTGTGGTGGCGGCCATCTTGGATTTGCATAGTGCTATTCTACTAGTCAAGCCCTTTCATTTGATACCCATATTGAGGGCGTTGTAATAAAATATGTAATCTGCCATTTTGTAGCGGCGGCCATCTTAGACCGATTTTTATCAAACACAGATAACACTCTCGACTAATTCACCGTTCAAACAAAAAAACCACATTCAAATCGATTCACCCGTTTGAGCGCTACAGGGGAACAGACAGACACACACACACACACAGGCACGTCAAACTTATAACACCCCGTCGTTTTTGCGTCGGGGGTTAAAAAGCCAACAACATTACATAAATGATAGAAGTCCACTACTTACTAGACAGTCTCTTGTTATGTCAGTTTAAATTGCCCACTATCCTGGAAACGGGATCTGAATTTTAAATATTGCACTCCGATGTTGCCAGACCATTTGGCATGTTGCCAATGCATACCAACTTTGAATAAATGAACAGGAATTGAAACCATTTTGTAAAACTGAGCCTCGGCACGATGTAATTTTTTGTGAAGTTTTTTGGTAACATTGGAATAACGAGTGGGTTTTTTATTTTTCCATGAATAGAGATATAAGAGTACAACTCAACCAAGGTTTCCGTTGTTAATTTTTGTACAAGTATATTAAGTACAAATTCTGAATAGCTTCTAAAATAGCTACGTAAGATTCTACTTAGAAGCTATGTATATTAATTACATAAGTAAGATTTTATTACAGTCGTTTCAAAAAATTGACTTCAAAGCATCGAACTATTACGCTTAGAATGGAAGTTTCTAACAAATTTCCGCTCGAAACGTAAGCTATAAACCAACCCATGTATGCCCTGTAATTAAGTACATTTGCCGACACGCACACAAGCGCATGAGTACCTTGAGCACTGACGCGACGATAGCCTTTTAGGCTTGCTAAAAACGGCTTATCGCCGCGTCGACGACTCCCTTTCTTTACCTATTTATTCTAAGCTTCAAAGGCTACCACAAGGTGTACTGGTAAAAATAATTTCTGTTTGTACATATTGTATGGTACAGTCAGGCGAGCGTCGCACATTTTTCTCGTTTTTACCTCACACATCGTTGTATCTGTTCGCTTACCTCGCACATATTTGCACTGTCGACGTCCTCGCCTACAGCGCGGCGACAAGGTCACGCGTATAAGGTGCGTTGGGGTAATACCGGACGGATTTTCGACTAGTTGGAAGAGTGTCGCAAAAAAATTTTTTTCTCGAAATCCATACATCTTATATTAATGTAATATATCGTAAACGGTTAATGGTTAAACGTAGTTTAGCTCTAAAAATAGTTTGTTTATGTAAACTCAACGGTTTTTGTTTTATACGTACGCAAAGTCAACACAATTTTTTTTATGACCATGATTAAGAATTGGCCACCAAGGGGTATGACCGGACATAAATTTAAAGTCACTTCTAGTGCTTGGGGAACAAAGTCTTAAAAAGGAATATATTCGGTCTTTCCTATTCTAAAACATATTTGAATATGAATTATAAATAACTAGAAACAAAAATGTTCCAATCGATTCTTTCATTTTTGGTTTTATGCCATTCGAACTTACCCCTGATGTAAAAAAATTGTGATTTTGTGGTTCTCAAACTTTGGCATGCCACAAAGTAAGTAAAACGGTAAAGATCGGATGCATTTGCCGGTGCCCAGTGGGGAAGCCTGGTGTAGTAAGTACCTACTCAATTGTTAAATTTATTGTGTGTACAAGTTCATGTACGTGTAGCAGGCGCGTGTCTTATTATAAACAGGAAGGGAGTAGGCATAAAAGAGTCGATTAGAATCGGAATAAAGGTATAGAACTTGATGAAGTAAAGCAAATGTGACTAAGTGGACCAGGATATCAGATATTTGGAAAAGGAAACTGAATTACTACTTAATACGTAAGGTCCCTGGTTTGCCTTTGGATAAAACTTTAGACAACTATAAAAACTAAGAAATGATTAGCAATGTAAAATTCATTTTTTTTTCATTAATGGTACTTATTAGCCTAGTTCATGCTTGTAAGATAAGTAATTATAGTAAGTAACCAACTTTCAATAAACTTTTTTTTAAAATTGTCACATAATGTATCTTGTTATTAACGATCTATGAAAAGTATTCGTACCAGATTGAGCTATTAAGGCACAAAATTTGTGTTTTAACTCTACTTTGGAATCTTACTATTACTCCGATTAATTAATCTTACTGTTAATCCGTTTTAGAATCTTTTTTTATTTATTTATTTATTTTTTATTTCCGTTTTAGATTGCTTTTACTGAGTAATCTCAGTAAAAGCAATAGCGAAAGAAACCTCGTACGGCAGAAACATTTATGATTACTTAATAAAAGTTTGACTATCACTGCCTTATTTGAAACTTGCAAAGATCGGAAAATTTTCATCCGATCTTCACTTGCGAGGGGGTACACCGGATCTTCGCCAACATCAATGTTAGCTCTTTTTGGATCAAATTAATCTCTTTGTGGCATCATAAAACTAACTATCCAGGCAAAATAATTACAAAAAAAGCTATATCTTCGCTAAAAAAGACAGATAAAAATAAAAGTTGAAGACCGGATTGACAAAAAAATTACGAAAATTACCTTGTTTTGTTTAATGGCGCATAGCACACGTCCGACTTGATGGAGCGATTTGCGGGAACCACGGGCCGGGGCCCAATTAAATGGCCTAATACACAATATTGCCCGCATTTAAAAATATGCCCTAATTCGTCCGATATTTGAGTCATACGGTCTTAACCCACCTCCGATCTTACCCTAACGCACCTTACCGTACTTCTAAGTGCCTATTGTTCAGAGTTCTGTGGTGAAGATCTTTTTGCGTTTTGAAAAAAGCAAAGGCTGAAAAATTTGCCGTCTCTTTTCAGCAGATTTTTAAACCAGTGCTAGTGTTCTTGACTTATCATAAGAATTACAAAATGTCCTACATTAAATGAATCATTTGAATTTTGATTTTTTGTTTTATTATTTTTGCGCCAGGTATTTTTACAGCTAAGACGCAGAAGCGTTGTATCAATCTAGATTAGTATCGAAACATCCCATTAAGCTTGCGACAATGTCACGCGATTCCCGCCCTTTCTCTGTAACGTTTTAACAGCGCTTACATTGTGCTGAGAGCGCTGTAAGTCCACGTTTTAAAAGCGCTTACATTGTGCTGAAAGCGCTGTGAGCCCACAGATAAACGTGACGAGGCGGTAAAACTTCCGCCATAACTATTATCGTGGGGGTATCTAGGTAGAACTTGTAACTCGTATAAAGCGGTGATAGCTCAGTGGTTAAGACTTCGGCCTCTGTCAGAGGGACCGAGTTCAATCACCTCTTACTTTTCCAAGTTATGTGCGTTTTAAGCAATTAAGTAACTATCACTCACTTTAACGGTGAAGGAAAACTTAGGCGTGCGGGTTTATATGGTTGAGCGAAGCAATGGCTGGATCATGCGTCATGCTCGTGAACGGGTGCCACCGTCGGAAATGGGGCTACTTTTGTCTGCCCTTCTTCACATGTGTAGAATTGTAAGCACCATTCCGAATCAGTGGTAGATTCATTTGTCGATTCGTAAGCACTTGTAAAAGTTTATCTGAATAAAAAATATGTCTATTCTATTCGGCTTTGCTTCAGCTGTCCACAAGACAGTTAAGCCACTTATTGTAACATTTGTTTTGAAAAGAACAACTGCTGAGTTTCTTGCCGGCTCTTCTCAGCAGAATCAGCATTCCGAACCGGTGCTAGATTTTCCGAACCGGTGCTAGATTCTTGACATGTCATAAGAGCCACACGTTGGCCTACGTGAAATAAATGATTTTGATTTTGAATTTTTCCCGCACGCCTAAGAGTTCTCCATAATATTCCCAAAGGCGTGTGAAGTCTACCGATCCGCACTTGGCCATCGTTTTGGAATACAGTCTAAACCCTTCTACTTCTGAGAGGAGACCCGTGCTCTGTAGTGGGCCGATAATGGGTTGATAACAGTGATGAACAAGTAATTAGAGAACAAGGATAATTTTGTTTTTCATTGTATATCATGGAATTCTATTCGAAACAATCATTGTGGTCGAAATTTCGTCGAGCTGACACTTTCAGTGGTAGAAAGCTGTTTCCTTCTTTTATCCAGCTGTAAAATCAACTTGATCAAATCCTTTATGTCCACGTCGAGTTTTACGATTTTTTCGAATAATTTTAAATGGGTGAACAAACTCATTATGACTTGGCTGTCATCATTTTTTCTACCGTAATAGCTCTTCAGCGTTGAATACAGAACCATCTGTTGCTGCTTTAGGTGCCTTATCAGTGCGAAGCAGTAACCCAGTTGGTATTTCAAGTGTTTTTTATACTTCTTCCTCAGTAGCTGTGCATACGGTAGGTGGTACCTCGTCTCGTAAACAAACTGCGCCATCAAATTAAGTGTCTGAGTCTTTTCTTTCAGGATAATTGTAGCGTTGTCTTGGTCGAAGTAAATTTCTCTCAGACTGTTCATTCGACGATGTGACTCTTTGATACCATTGTATCTTCTAGTCTGTGTAGTTATTTCGTCTTCTTCGCTTTCGAAATTGGGTATATGTTTCACGGTAGATTCTAATATCGTTCCGAGATCTAAGTCACGTTTTCTTAAAAAAAATTGCTCTACCGTCATATCGTTTTCCAGTTTTGCTAATGGTATCGCGTGTGTTGTTCGAACGTAAGGTAACTTAGTTTGGGCGGTTGAAGTGATCGATTTTGATGTGACTTGCGTAATGTTCTTGGGAGATGGAAATCTATGTTGAAACTTTCCTTTATACGTGTCTTTCAGTATGGATTCCATTAGTTCATCTGCCTTCAGATCGTAGCGCTGTTTTGCTTTTGCATTAGCTATATAACAACCTGCAACAATAAATGAATATATGTGTAATATTAATTTGATAAATATCTACCAGCATTTACATTACGTTTAGCATTGCGTTTAGCGATCCCTTGTCATAAATAAGTAGGACGAGGGAGTGCCAGCGGTAGCTGCTATAACGAATACTTAACGAATGTTAGCTTTCAGCAGAATATATTCAGTTGCTGCGTATAATATGAATAAATAGTATTAAATACATTGTATTCTTGTGTTTGATTGAAGTCAATATATACATAGATTAAAATTTTAAATAACAAAAGTGCACCGAAACAACAAATATTGGCATTCATTCTTTCCAAATACGCATCTATATACATTTTCCCTGTCTGGACTATGATTTCATTTTGCGCTTCTGAAACGTCGCCCTTATAATACAACTAGCGGTCCGCCCCGACTTCGCCCGTGGTACATAATATATAGCCTATAGCACTGAAGGATCACGTACATATCCAACGGTGAAAGAATTTTTGAAATCGGTCCAATAGTTTCCGAGATTAGCGCGTTCAAACAAACAAACTCTTCCGCTTTATTATATTAGTATAGATTGTACTATATTGATTGAAATAAGTAAGTAGCATGCTCTCACGTACGACTTGCGACAATCTCTAGAGCATAATTAATCTCTTGATAGATACTTACATATTATCACGAAGTTACAGTAGATTTTCTTAATTTTCATTACTCGCTTTGTTCCATAATACATAATACCAAAACACGTAATGCGTATAATTGTTTATACATTTCACTACTTATGAAATATTAAGTGACATCAGATTAAGTGATTTAAAAAAAATTGAATGTCTATAAATGCAAGTAAGTATAATGCAGTAAAAATAGTGTGATGTGCGATAACTATTAGGTATTTTATTAGCACTCTGTGTAATTACAATTTTAATAGAAATGTTTTAAAGCGTATTATTTATGCAGTAGATAAGTTATTTTCCGCTATTTTATATCCGCATTATTTTAGATTTTTTCCTAGATTCCGTGCATGAACCTTTTGTTTGTACGGGATAAAAGGTAACCTAGATTGAGGCGTCATATTGGTTTTACGGCGAGGTAATATAATAGCCTTACATACGAGAAAAGCTAAAATGGTGACCTCTCATCTATCTAAACCTAATGAGTATTGAATAGAAGCAGGCGTTACTTTGCGGAAATCCATGATATACCTATGTGAAAAGTCAAAATTATTTTGCTATAATCCGCAAAACTGTCAAATTTGTATGGTACAACAAGCAGCATGTGCTATGCCCTATCACTCCTGCTATTAAATATGCAGGAATAAATAAGCAACCAAGCGGATCCCAAGCACCACCACCATGTAACACCACACAAATCCACCACCAAAGATAGACACACACACACATACATACAGACACGTCAAACTTATAACACCCCGTTGTTTTTGCATCGGGAGTTAACAAACTAGCTAAATTCAAAACCCCAACTCGAGTTAACCAAAACATACTCGAGTATAACAACTCTGTATCCGTTTTCCGTTTGTTAAAACTTTTAAGCGCTATCTTCTATTTTCTCTCTGTGAAAAACTCGGGCGAGGCGACGCGTCTCTTTATTTATTCATCCCCTAACCGAGTTTCCCCGCTCGGTGACGTCATACGAATGTCGGTGACCTACAATCGATTTGAGCTCAGCGGAGTTTAGAACGAGTTAATGCATTTTAAGGAATTGAAACACCGGCTAGGTGTTACGTTTTCCATACTAACTTCATGTTACCATTCAAGAGCGAATGGATTATATATTTACACTGAAATTACATCGCACAGCCTTAATATAATTTTTAATTTGCGCGAAATTATATTTACATAAAGAAAACATTACATAGACAGCTTAATTAATATAATAGCCATCTATTAAACGCTGTTTTGCCTAGCTGACCGAGATGACTTTACTTCACCTTTAGCCTTTAGCTGTTTATGTAATGTTTACTTTATGTAAATAAAATTTTCCGCAAAGTAAACATTAAATTAAGGCTGTGCGATGTAATTTCAGTGTAAACATATAATCCATTCGTTCTTAAATGGTAATAATAAATTAGTATGGAAAACGTACCACCTTAACTCACGTGTATTTTTGTCGGAGTGTGCCCGACTAGTTTCGAAGCATTTCGGGGCCCTTAGTCATGAGCATGTTCGCGCACACTACGCAACTAGTCGGGCACACTCCGACAAAAATACACGTGAGTTAAAGCCGGTGTTTCAATTCCTTAAAATGAATATCACTCACGATAGTTTAAGAGTTAATGCATCTCGATAATATGCATCGCAACACAATAACGTTAAAGTAAAATTGAGCTTATAACTGCCTCGTAAGTCTAGTGGTTAGCATATTCGATAATTACAGATCACGAGGTCTCGGGTTCGCTTCCCGGGTTGGGCAAATAATAATTGTTGGGTTTTTCTGTAAAGAAATTCTCAGTGCCAGCCCGGAGTTAAGTACTAGTTAACGGTGTTTCACCCCCGTGCCTCGGAGAGCACGTTAAGCAGTCGATCCCGGTTATTATCATTATCATGTGACAATAGTTAACCCGCGTTATCCTAGTCGGTACTATCGGTTTTTGATATTCCAAAGTTATTGCACTAAGTGTGCTGTAAATTTATGGAGGGGTTCGATGTCGAATTTCGTTTTCTAGAACGACAAAACCTGTACTAGAGACACAGCTCACTTGGTACTAAATGATCGATTCTGAGCGAATCATTTACGTGACAACTGGTACGAAGATTTTGCAGAGAAGTGAGATTTGATTTTTGCTCTATGTAAAACTTTTTTTATTTTTATAGGTACGCGATATCTATGTTATGCATAATGAAATCGTTCGATGGAATTTGATTTTGAATGTTATGCGATTCTGTGTGTACCACCGTAGCGCCTAAACTACTGGACCGATTTTGATGAATGAGGTGTCTATTGATTCGTTCTTATAATCCGGGTGCCATAAGCTACATTTTATTTACGAAAAACATCGAGAAGTGACCTTCGCGCAGCTTTCTAGATTGTAAAATTAGTTTCGGATAGGCATAACAGATGGCGCCACTAGTTGCTTGCCCCGCGCTTTTGCCCAATAAATTATAATTAAATTATTAGGCGTAGTCGGGTTTTAGTTTACGAACATTACGTGTTTGTGTTTTACTCTAATGTAAACTTTTGTAGAACTTGAAAACCAAAACACTTTACTTTTAACTACTTATCCAAAAATTATTGCAATCGAGAATCATTAATTTCTCATTACTAAAATTTAAATAACCAAGATAAATAAACTTACGTAAAATTATTTAACAAAAAAATTACTACGCGTCTAATTTAACACTCGCATTTCAGCTAGAATACTTCTCAGTGGCACAATTTATTTGAACACCGAAACCTAAAACCTTATGGGCGTTGATTAATGTGCGCGGAACACGCGGTAGCGCGCCATCGTCTCGGCGCCACTGAAATATTGCGCTTGTTAATATAAATCGCTGCACAAGATGACTTTATTAGTTCTTAGTCTAATACGGGTACATATTATAAACATCGGCAGGTACATCAAACGCTGAAGGAAAGTGGAGGGGGTAAGCTATTGTATTACGTGCGTGACAGTTCCCATACGCAGCTATCCCCTCCACGTTTCGTTCAGCGTACGATGTACGTGGCGCGAGTTATACCATAATAAAACAAGTATAAATTAAAAATTTAAAAAACCCCTGAAATTCGCCATTTTGTGGCGGCGGCCATCTTCAATTTGCATAGTGCTCTATTTGCATTCTACTAGTCAAGCCTTTTCATTTGATACCCACATTAAGGGAGTTGTGAAAAATTTGTAATCTGCCATTTTGTAGCGGCGGCCATTTTGGTTCGATTTTCATCAAACATAGCTAACAACACTCTCGACTAATTCACCTTTCAAACAAAAAAAAACCGCATTCAAATCGTTCCACACGGACACACACACACACACACACAGACACGTGAAACTTATAACACCCCGTCGTTTTTGCGTCGGGGGTTAAAAATGGTTGTCTGTAAAGTCGGTTTACGGACGATAATTTTACATGATAGCGTCATAAGAAGACAGAAAGATAGATGCGTCACAAGCCGAACGCATAGTTACGCGCTACGTTCCGCGGTACGTGCTACGTGCTACGCACTACGTTCCGCGGTACGTGCTACGCTATACGTTCCACGGTACGTGACGTCATATTTTTTCGTGCATGTCGATTTATAAGACGTTATCACGTAAAAATGTTCGATTAAATGTTGGTCGATATTTTGATCCAGTTATATGGATCTTGGTCACGACGAAAGTCTGGTCGTGACCACGGTCCATGTAACTGAATGACTACATATTATTATGTCGGTTAACCATTAGTTTATTAATACCTTTTTATCGCTACCCATATCGATTCCCTAATATTGGGACCTCCCTGGCGCAGTGGTGAGAGCTGTGGTCTTATAATTGGTGGTCTCGGGTTCAATTCCCAACAAAGCAATTTGGGAATTTATAATTTCTAAATTGTCTCTGGTCTGGTCTAATGCGAGACTTCAGCCGAGGCAAGTTACCAGTGCCAAGTGCTCTACCAGCAAAGCCATGCCGCCAAGCAATTTAGCTTTCCGGTACGGTATGTGTGTCTGTCTGTTCCACCGTAGCGCTTAAATGGGTGAATCGATTTGAATGCAGTTTTTTTTATTTGAAAGATGAATTAGTCGGGAGTATTCTTAGCATGTCTGATGAAAATCGATCCAAGATCGCTGCGGTCGCAAAGTGGCGGATTACATATTTTTTCACAACTCCCTCAATATGGGTATCCAATGAAAGGACTTGACTAGTAGAATACACTTTGCAAATTCAAGATGGCTGCCACCAAAATGGCGAATGTCGGGGTTTTCTTTTAATTTTTAATTTATACTTGTTTTAAAATAAGTTAAATAGAGTTTGAAATAATAATTTTAATCATAAATTCATTAATTGAAACTTACTGTCTGTTCTTTTATTATCTGTTCAGTAATACACAAAACTTATATAACTCATTAATCATTATTTAGGATGGTGGAAAAGATGCGCAATTTCACCTTGCGAAAAATATATGGATACTCATCACTCATACGTATTTATGTACGTTGTCAAGTTATCAATCATTCTTATATCATAGGATTCCGTAGAAAAACACGGAACTTTTACAGTTCCGTATATTTTTTCCGGCTTTTCTTATAAGTATTATGTATTTGTTTGAATTACTTTAAAAAAAATAAAAGATAATTAAAAAATTTAGCCTAACATGCCGTCCTATATTCCCAATATAATCCCAATACAATTTATCACATTTCACGTTAGTTTCAAGCACTTTTAGGCCTTTTGTTTACACAGGCTTTTTCCCGTGAAAAATTACGGTTAATTCGCCGTGTGTAGACACGGTCGTCAATGTTATACAATGTTAGTACTATGGAAGCTTATTAACACGCACAGCGTCACTACGGCAGAGGCGCTGTGCCCTATAAACCATGCCTGTTAACAAGATTTATAATATATTGACTACCGTGTCTATACACGGCAAATTAACCGTTATTTTCCACGGCAAAAAACGTGAGTCAATAACTTACAATTTTCTTAACAATCAGCTCCAGTCGCTGGATTAGTAGCCATTTTGGCGCTGAATAACTTGTATTAATAAAGATCAGTGGTATTCGTATGAAAATAATATTCATATCGAACAATAATCATACTCAGTATTGCCGGTTGCCGGTTACATTTATCACGTGACAATATGTGCCTAATGGTAGAAACACAATTATCACCGGTACTAGGCAGGAAGCAATGGAGGATTGAAATAATACGACTCATTAGTCAAGCTAAGGATCTGAAATATTCATGTGAATGGCTCGTGCCTAATGTCATTTTAAGTACAAATGTTTTGACAAGTCGTTACATAAATTTTTTGTCACGATAAATGAATTTATTATTTTAAATTATATGGTTGGTTCTTTATATAAAGGCGAAAGTTTTTGTATGTATGTATGTGTGTATGTTTGTTACTCTTTAACGCCGCAACTACTGAACCAATTTGGTTGAAATTTAGAATGGACATAGATTATGCCCTGACTTAACACACACTTTTCATCCTGAAAAAATCCACAGTTCCCGGGAATTTTGAAAAAATCGAAATTTACTATAGCAATGTACAGTTGCAGCTATAAGCTTCTTTAAAGGTTTACTAAATAAGTTACTAATTATTTATTTCCCAGAATTGTGTACCTTTTTGCGATGTTATGGAACAACAATATTGACAATTGCTAGAGGCCAAACATTAACAAAATTAATAGTAAAACTATAAAGTATTTAAAAAAACAATTTATATACAATGTACACAAATAAATTAAAATCAGTGCTGCGGATAGTAGAAATGAGAAACGGAATTCGGTTAATCAAAAGCATCCAATCCAAATAAACATGGCTGAATCGTTAGCTCTGAACGATCACAAAAATACCTACCAAAGAAATACGGGAAAATTTGAAGCGAACAAAAAAACGTCAGTTAGTTACGCTTTATCCGTCCTACTTCTAGAATTCACGTGTAACAAATAAAATCAATAAAAACAACTAATCGTGTAACAATATAAAGCGTGTAATAAAATAGATCCAACAAAGTAATTCCCCTCTGCAAAAATCGTAGCATGAAGTTCAAGGCTACGGGCTACGAGCTACGAGCTACGGGCTACGGGCTACGGTATAATGCTTGTCATTTACGAGTGAGGCTACTCGGTAACAATAACCGGAAACCGCGTCGTCCGCGTGCCTTATCCCATTATTTTTAATGTCTTTGATGTAAGTTATAACCGTACTTATAACTTGCGATTAGAGAATATTGCTGTTTCGTTCGATTATACAAGTTTACAGTATTTTCTAGCTTATTTTTATTTTGATTGAGTTTCTGAACGTTCTTCTATCAGAAAACAACAAAAAAACCAACAAAACCTGGTATGATTTTCTTAAGCAGCTAATTCTAACTTTAAAACTGGAGTTTTTTTGTTAAAAACCATAAATCTTCAATAACTCGGAAACGACTAAGTTTCGGATAGGACATTAAGTTTAAGAACAAGTATAAATTAAAAATTTAAAAAACCCCCGACATTCGCCATTTTGTGGCAGCGGCCATCTTGGATTTGCATAGTGCTATTCTACGAGTCAAGCCCTTTCATTTGATACCCATATTAAGGGAGTTATGAAAAAATATGTAATCCGCCATTTTGTAGCGGCGGCCATCTTGGATGGATTTTCAGCTAACAATACTCTCGACTAATTCACCTTTCAAACAAAAAAACCGCATTCAAATCGGTCCACCCGTTTGAGCGCCACGGGGGAACAGACAGACACACACACACACACACAGACACGTCAAACTTATAACATCCCGGCGTTTTTGCGTCGGGGGTTAAAAAATTTGCTACAAATGAGCTCTACTTTAAGCCCCTGCAAGGAATGTATCCTGTTTCCTGTCACCCTGTTTAACCAGCCGCTTTAGATTGAGGTATCTTTAATGTATTTTAGGAATTCCTAGCACCCGCTGCAATACACCAATTTTTTTTTCTAACCACCCAGAAGCACTTGAACAGCTATAGATATTTCCTGATGGTTAGGTTTCTGATATAATTATATATAACACTGCTAGTCCAGTGGTTAGCTTGTTTGGTTTTAGATCATGAAGTCCTGGGTTAGAATTCCGGGTTGGGCTAAAAAAAAACGAAAATTGTTTGCGTTTTCTGTCAAGAAATTCTCAGTATCAGCCCAGAGTTTGGAATTTGGTTATATCCACCCTGTTTCTCAGAGAAACTACGTAAAGGCATGGTTCTGTGGCTGATCTATCTCCGTTCGTGTCGCACTGTCATCTTATCGAACTAAGAAAGTGAGGGAATAAAGAGTGCACCTATGTTTGTGCGCATTTGTATATATATCACCTGCACAGTTGGTTACTCTCCTCCTTGGAGATTGGCAGCCTTGTATTTGTATTGTATTGGCCGAAATTCGGCCTGGATGACATTATTATTGCTATAGAAAGTTGTGGCGGCTTGCCAAAATTGTATGAAATCTAGACCTACCACTTGCTACTTCATGAATTACATTATTCGCCTATCGTTTGAGATGACAGCGACTCCTTCGCTTTCGCATTCATACAAATTGCTTGGAATCAATAACATAAAATAATTAAAACATACATAAATACAGTTTGTATTCTTGTTTTTATAATATATTGAAAGCCAATTAAGTACACTCTTAAATTTAATACATGACGTATTAAATAAATGGTTTACTGTAAAGGCACTCTTACTTACCTAATTTTGCTTTTACCGACATAAAAAGGAATCAATAACTCTCAGTCCAAATTAAGGAAATTGCTAAAATGTTGGATACCTTTAGCTTAACTTCTGTTACATAAATTATTACTCGATGATAAGTAGGTCTATTCTGTTACCTAGTCTTACTTTCAACGCTTTAGCAGCGATGAACTGAATAACATCTGGGTGAACCTGAGCCTTATGAGCCCATAGCCCATGTTCTGATACACAAATCTTAAATTAAATTACGAAATATTTGGAAAAAGATTGTTTTAGACCTGTCTACTATTTTCATTGAAATAAACAATAAACTTAATACATAATGTTTGAATATTTATGTACAATCAATCGAATTATAAGTATTAAATAAGTAAAAAAGATACCACTATAATCAGATCTATCAATTTCGCATAGTTAAGAGATTGATAAGGTGCTTCTTAAAATAGTATCTAAACATTTTATCACTGGTTTTTCTAGAACAAGAGTCAATACTAAAACAACTTTAACTTTTTAAAATAACCTTAAATCTTAGTGTGAGCACCCAAATTTTTCAACAACGAACTCAACGCTGGATAAGGCAGCTTACAGAATAGCACGATAGTCGATAGGTCTTTAGATTGAACGATAAATCAACGCTTGGCGTTAATTAAGATTAATAACTGCAAAGGAGTTGCCAAAATACCGAAAACAAATCACATTAAAATACACTAAAATAATATAGTAATTAATCTTTTCGGCTACTTTTTAATGTATAAAAAATTATTTTATTTGTTTATTTTTTTATTTATTAAGTATTTTATTTATTTATTAATGTATAAAAAATTACTAATTTAATATTTGGTTTTGACTCGATTAAAAGAAAATCAAAAATTAATTATGCCCTTTGGGTACGGAATCCCAAAAAGTACACGTCAAATGGATAACTCCTTATTATTGTAAAAAAAATAGAAAGTGCTGTGGTCAGGAATTTGACTTGCCCGGTAAAAATTGAATTTGTAGAGAACCGCAGACTCAGTTGAATTACTCCCCCAATCAGTCGTGTCACGTATTTGTGACTATGTTGAATGGAATTTATCCTAATTCTACAATCCAAATAGAAAATACGATTACTATTATTCGTTGTTTGTTCTAACTTAATTGAACAATTTCGGTTTGAGTGAAAGCCAAAATAAATCCAGTTATGTTGACGCTTTTATTTACTTTTCGGACGCCAACATTCTGACAGAATAAATAGTTCTCTATTGCGTGCAATTCTATGATTCTTAAGAGAAGTCTCCCTCGGGCGCGCCATATTTTTTTAAAGATTTGATTCTGTAATATTATTCAGTCAAAGAGTAACTATGCAATTTTGTAGACGAGTTTTATAAACTAATATCTGTGTACGTGGTTCGTCAGATTTTCGTAAAAATAAATAGTTGCAAAGTTACAGGGGCTAAAGGGTTGTATGTTAATATTTAAGTAACTTTAAAACTACAGTATATGCAATATTTATGCAGTTTTACCCTAATTTAAACATCATACTCAAGACTGCTCTTAATGCTGAACTTAATGTTACAAATGAACAGCTCTGAACTAAACTTTTTTGTCCTTTTCTTATTGCATCGGTAAGAAAAAGATTCGAATACTCTTTACCTTGCTTGCGAAAGCTTTACCTAAAGATCGGATCAGGACCATTGTTATTTACTAATCTACTACACATTTATTTCATAAGCACTAAATTACTTTTTACAACCAAGTCCAAAGGTTCAATGATAAATGTTACAATTGGACCTCTGTCAAAACTTTCAAGCGGTAGAAACGGTTAAATTAAGCTGGCAACGTTTATGAATTCGCGCGGGAAATGAAATGTCAACCGGACAAAATGGCGACATTTTGCGCGACTTTTTGCTGCCACCTCGCTATAAAGGATGGAGTTTTGGGAACGGTCAGCGAAGACAAAACTAGAGTAATAAAATATAAATCATTGTTTCGATTTTGAAAACAAACATGAACAAATTTGACAGACCACGTTATCTTGCATGGATGAAATAGAGCTTTAGAGAAAGAGTTTGCTTTAAGTAGTTAGAGTAAGTTTGTTACAAATATACGACTTGCAAATATTAAAAAAGCTGGTTGTCTGTAAAGTCGGTTTACGGACGATAATTTTACGTGATAACGTCGTAAGAAACATTGTCTCTCTATCGCTTGCTCCGTGCTCTCGCTTGCACGGTCCGTGATAGTGAGTCGTGCTTTTTCGTGCGTGTAGTCAGCATTCATCGATTTATAAGACGTTATCACATCAAAAAATATATTCATCTTGGCAAAAGTAATCTAGGTAAAATCTTTTTACAAAAGAAAAAATACGGTTTCATTTTCATTTTTTTGGATTTTAACAGATAACATTAATTCCTTTCTGTTCTACAAAATATTATGATAATTAACGCTATTGTTTTCATAAGTTATTACTCTATCTCTAGGAAACAGCTTTTGCCTCACTGATCTCTACTAAAAGCTCATCCGATGTATATTACTATATTTTTTACCGTAATTTAGCGGATCTTGGGGGTGTAATTTATTATTCCACGTTGTCGTAAATAATGGAGTGTGATAAAGTATGATAAAAACGTTTCAATTTGATTAATTTGTACGCAATGCGGAGACACTTGACTGCTTAAGGGCAGCACGCTGTGCCTCGGCGCAGTGTCTTTTAATGGTAGCCACTTAAACAAACTCAAACTCGGCTTTATTTAATTTGAGATAGGGTTGTAGTTTGTAAAACACGAACCGCGCTTAGACGCGCCCGGGCGGGCCACAGCCGCAGCTCATGTTCTGTGTTGTTTTTTAACCCCCGACGCAAAAACGACGGGGTGTTATACGTTTGACGTGTCTGTGTGTGTGTGTGTGTGTGTTTGTCTGTTCCACCGTAGCGCTCAAATGGGTGAACCAATTTGAATGCGGTTTTTTTTTTTTGAAATTTGAATTAGTCGGGAGTGTTTTTTGCTATGTTTGATGAAAATTGGTCCAAGATGGCCGCCACCACAAAATGGCGGATTGCATATTTTTTCACAACTCCATCAATATGGGTATCAAATGAAAGGACTTGACTAGTAGAATAGAAATATGTAAAAATAAGATGGCCGCCACCACAAAATAGCGAATGTCGGGGTTATTAAAATTTTTAATTTATACTTGTAATTCCTGAAAATCTGGCAACCCAGGAAATGTCAATTACTTTGTCTGATTAAATAAAACGTCTATAGCAGCGACCATAATCCGCTGATAAAACACCGAAGCAATTAATCAGAACAAAGCCGAGCTAATGAGAAGCCGCCAAGAAAAAGGACGTTACATAGAGCGCTTATTATTAGAATTCTCTGGAACAAAAAAAGCGATTAATCGTCATTTGACAGCTGAGAGGCGATCGTAATTAATGTGGTGAAGACCTAGTAACACTTAGTAAGATTTTGCATAACACGATAACGCTGATAGTTTTCGAGCATCGAAAAACTCAGAACGTAAAATAAAAAATTAAAACAAATTTTGTTTCGAGTTCACAATGTTTTAGTTAATAAAAAAATTGGTTATCTGTGTGCTTAGTCTAAATCGGAGCACTCGAAAACGAACTCGAAAACTATTGATCGATTTCAGAGTAAAATAGACCTAAAATGGCTTGTATTAAGGTTTGAGTTCGCCAATACATTCAGCATTGTTCGAATGCTGAATGTATTGGCGAACTCAAACCTTAATACAAGCCATTTTAGGTCTATTTTACTCTGAAATCGATCAATAGTTTTCGAGTTCGTTTTCGAGTGCTCCGATTTAGACTAAGCACACTGTAAAGTCGATTTACGGACGGTAATTTTACGTGATAAGGTCATAAGAAAACAAAGAGTGAAAGATACGTCACAAGCGGAACATTTATTTCCGCGCTACGTGCTACGTTCCGCGCTACGTGCTACGTTCCGCGCTACGTCACAATGAGTCCTCCTTTTTCGTGCATGTAGCCGACATTCATCGATGTATAAGACGTTATCTCGTCAAAAATCCCCGATAGTTGGATAGTGTGACGTGTTGCAATGTTTTGTCACTCGAAATCTATCAACTTTGTCGAAACGTGCAACTCGTACTAAATACACATTGTGTGATTAGGTTTTTCCTTTGCCTTTTTTCATCGTCGACCGCAGCTAGTAGTTGGAAGATATTACTAGTCCGTTTGTCCGTTACTTTGAAATTAGTCTCGGAAAAATTAAAGAATTTTTTAGCACTCTTTGTAATTCTACATTAACTCTTGGTTCTTTTTGTATGTTCCATTCTTTATGACATCATTCTAAGGATTGTTCGCATTAATAATGCATTTCTTATTTTATGATCGTGATACTTTTTGTTAAACAAATTTCTTTCGCACATGAATGTCTGCCTATATTTTATTTAAAATGAACGTGGAAAAGATTACCAACTTTTATGTCCTCCCGGCCGAATTTCAGCCCCGGCGGCTAATCTCAACGGAGGCGGACGTTAACCTCATACACAGTAGATATTATAGTGTACAAGTGTGTATCTATTTGGCTGTGACGTTAGGAGGTGAAAATCAGCGCCCTGCATTGTTCGCGCGCACGCACATTGTGGGGCATACGCTGAGCTGTACACCCATGCTGGGTGGTGTCATAGACAAACATTAAAATACAAATTATCTAAGTATAATTGTTTGTTTGTGATACCATATTATAGCTAGAATAAATTATTTTTCTTTCTTTCTTTCTTTCTTTCTTTCTTTCTACACAAATACAGGTACTATGTATTCCCTCACGCCAATGCGATCAGGCACAGGACCGTGGTTTCCGAGGCACGGGGTTGTATCTAACACCAGGCCGCGACTGAGAATTTTCAATAACTTTTTTTTAGCCCGACCCGGGACTCCAAAGAGGCAGTTAACAACTTTATTTGTGGCCTGACATAAATCACGCCATCCATACTCTGCGAAAGCAACGCGACAGCAGTTCAAAGGCCAAAGGACCTTTAAAGTCGATCAGTTACCGACTAGAATAGAATAGAATAGAATAGAAAAGTTTTTTTATTCAAATAAACTTTTACAAGTGCTTTTGAATCGTCGATTGAGTCTACCACAGGTTCGGAATGCAGTTCCAGCCGAGAAGAACCTGTAAGAAACTCGGCGGTTGCTCTTTTTAAAAATAACATTATAACAATTATTATTATTAATGTACATGATTGAAATGCCGTCTCGCGCATTGCTGGAACGAGTTAAATCCAAGCTTTTTTATCGTTTATATAATCTTCAGTTGTATAATAAGCTTTTTTTATGAGCATACTTTTAAGAAAGTTCTTAAACTTGTGTAAAGGCAAGTCTAAGACATATTTTTTATTCGGATAAACTTTTACAAGTGCTTTTGAATCGACAAATGAATCTACCACTGGTTCAGAATGGTGCTTACAATTCCACACGTTAAGAAGGGCAGACAAAAGTAGCCCCATTTCCGACGGCGGCACCCGTTCACGAGCATGACGCATGATCCAGCCATTGCTTCGCTCAACCATATTTGAGGGAACGTAACAACCCGCACCACACGACACCACCACAGAAATGTTTAAAGAGAGCGTGACATACTTAGGCTACCCATGATTAAAGCATCGAATTGAACACCAATAATCGAATACTCCTCAAGTTATAATAGCGTATAAAGCGAATAAATTAAATCCATGCTTTTTTATCATTTATATAATCTTCAATTGTATAATATGCTTTTTTCATGAGCACACTTTTAATAGAATTCTTAAACTTGTGTAAAGGCAAATCTAAGATTTGTTGTGGAATTTTGTTATAGAACATTACGCCCATTCCCACAAACGACCTTTGGACCTTTTTGAGGCGTAATCGAGGAATCACTAGTCCATCTCTATTTCTTAACCGCCTATCGTGTAATTCACACTTTTTATTGTAACTGTGAATGTTTTGCTTAACAAAAATTATGTTGTTATAAATATATTGAGAAGCTACTGTAAGAATACCTATTTCTTTAAATTTCTCTCGAAGGGAATCCCGCGGTTTTAAATTATAAATTGCGCGAATTGCCCTTTTTTGTAAAACGAAAATTTTTCCAATATCAGCTGCTTTACCCCATAGTAAGATTCCATACGACATAATACTATGGAAATATGCAAAATAAACTACTTTTGCAGTTTCTACGTCTGTTAACTGTCGAATCTTCCTAACAGCGTAAGCAGCAGAGCTAAGCTTGCCAGCAAGTGTTGCTATATGGGTGCCCCATTGAAGCTTTGCATCTAGGGTTATTCCCAAGAACACAGTTGTGTTCTCAGTTTTCAATGGCTGACCACTTATCTTTAAATTGTTGCTAGTAATCCTTGTATTGGGCAATAAAAACTCGACACACTTGGTTTTTTTAGCATTTAAAAGTAGATTATTTATAGTAAACCAGTGTGAAACTTGAGATAAAGTATTATTTACATCGTCAAAATTGTCTTTAGTTCTATCGACTTTAAAAATTAAAGACGTATCATCAGCAAATAGTACAATATCGCAAGCATTTTTGACGAAATGTGGTAAGTCATTAATATAAACCAGAAACATGAATGGACCTAGAATAGAGCCTTGGGGGACACCCATCACTGAGGCTGATCCGGATGACTTAACATCATTGATGCATACCCTTTGTATACGATCACCGAGATAAGACGCAATGAGACTGAGTGCAGATTCTTTAATACCATAGTGGCCTAATTTTCGTAAAAGAGTCTCGTGCTCAACGCAATCAAATGCTTTTGACAAATCACAGAAGATACCAATGGCATTCTGTGACTTTTCCCAAGCATCGAAAATGTGCCGTAACAGCCTTGCGGCCGCATCGGTTGTTGAACGACCCTTAGTAAAACCATACTGCTCAGAGTGAAGTAATTTATTTAAATTAAAGTGCAGGAGCAGTTGGTTGAGCATTATTTTTTCAAATATCTTGCTGAGGATTACGACGTTACTCACTCAGCGATGTATGGAAATAAGATAGGTTGATAGGCCACGCGTCTCTCGAAAAACTAGAAAACGGAAAATACCGCAAGAGAGTTGGGTGTTAAAGATAGTTTTTCGGGGGATAAAAGACAAAAAATGCTCTCAGCGCGCGGTCCGTAATGTCGAGGGACAGCACCTCGTTAGCTGAGGATTAGATGTATGAAGAAATACTGTAGAGTTATGCCGAGTTTACACATTTCGACAACGTTACTAGATTTCGAATATCGAAACTATAATATCAGAGTAAAATGGACCTAAAGTATCATAATTTAAAATCGTAAATTTTTATTTTGCGAAATTTCCGCTTGGCGCGTTGCGTGTAGAGATACGAATGAACGAAAGGTATGAACGAACTCAAACCTTAAAACAAGCCCGTTTAGTTTTATTTTACTTTTAAGTTATTGTGTTTCGATACTCGAAACCGATCAACGTTGTCACAATTTGCAAACTCGGCATAAGCCTACTGGTCGCGACTTTCCGATATCAAGATCCCTTCCCGACTTGCTAGGGTTTGTTTTATAGGGGTTCAGCTGATATCCGCGATTCCATCCGCGTGGATTTAGTTTTCTAGAAAAAGCACCCAAAGGGATTTAGATTATTTACGTACTCAAAGGGTGCCCTACTCAAAGCTGGACCGGACCCTATTTCTAAGCTTATTTCCAATATCACAAGGATCTACAGCTTCAGTCGGGTCAGGTAGCTAGTTGAAATTTTCACAGAATAGGTACGTACTATGGCCTCTATCTGGCACGGAAAATAATGTAAACCTCGAAAAAAATAACTATTTTTAACCCCCGACGCAAATACGACGGGGTGTTATAAGTTTGACGTGTCTGTGCGTGTGTGTATGTGTATGTGTATGTGTATGTATATGTGTATGTGTATGTGTATGTGTATGTGTTTGTGTATGTGTATGTGTATGTGTATGTGTATGTGTATGTGTATGTGTATGTGTATGTGTATGTGTACGTGTACGTGTACGTGTACGTGTACGTGTACGTGTATGTGTATGTGTATGTGTATGTGTATGTGTATGTGTATGTGTATGTGTATGTGTATGTGTATGTGTATGTGTATGTGTGTGTGTGTGTGTATGTGTATGTGTATGTGTGTGTGTGTGTGTGTGTGTGTGTCTGTTCCCCTGTAGTGCTCAAACGGGTAAACCGATTTGAATGCGGTTTTTTTGTTTGAAAGGTGAATTAGTCGAAATTGTTAGCTATGTTTGATCAAAATCGATCCAAGATGGCCGCCGCTACAAAATGGCGGATTACATATTTTTTCACAACTCCCTTAATATGGGTATCAAATGAAAGGGCTTGACTAGTAGAATATCAGTATGCAAATCCAAAATGGCCGCCGCCACAAAATAGTGAATGTCGGGGTTTTTTTTAATTTTTAATATATACTTGTCAGTTATTTGGCTCTATCTATTGTCTGGCTTGAGAATGGTAACTAAAACGTAGGTATCAAATTGTAGTACATACTCCATAGTAAAACAAAAATAATAAAAATTAAGTTTCCTTACTCAGGGGTCCCGAATTAATGGTTAGGTGCTACCATTTTAGCCCCTAGTTTTTTGTAACCTTGATGTTGCTATTTTCAATTTATACGTGTGTTGATACAGAACTCTTTGTGTGCTACTCCGACTCGCACTTGTCTGGTTGATTCATAATCCCATGGGAACTGATTTCCCAAGACTAAAACAACCTATTTTATATCCATCTATCTCTGTACCAAAAATCATCAGCAGTTAAGCCAACAAAAGGTAACAGACAGACAGACGCATACACTTTTGCAAAGATATGTATGGATAAAAGTGTGAATACTGGTAGAGCAAAGTAATTAACAAATGTTACACACATTTCTATTAAACCTTGTTACATTTTTGCCCCCAATCGTTTCTCGATTGCCCTAAATTATTTCCTGAATCCATATCTAGGGATAGTCAGGTATTTTGTCACGTCGTCGCCTCGGACGTTTTTGGGTCGCGCCATTTCCGTTCGACCCTATTTCCGGCTCTTTGAAGTCACGGATCAGTGAACGGCGGACCGTATCCTCCTTTATTTATACAATGTTATATTTTGGTAAGTAATAGAAAATCCGAAACACGTACATTATATTTTCATTCAAAGAATGTGTGTATTTTTTTGTTCGAAACTAAACTAAGGAAAGTGACAGTTTGTTTTGCGAAGCCACAATTTGAGAGAAAGGCTAATAATGTATGAAGTTCATTTAAACTTTATGAATATTACTATTTTTAACCCCCGACGCAAAAACGACGGGGTGTTATAAGTTTGACGTGTCTGTGTGTGTGTGTTTGTCTGTTCCACCGTAGCGCACAAACGGCTGAACCGATTTGAATGCAGTATTTTTTTGTTAGAAAGGTGAATTATTAGTGTTCTTAGGTATGTTTAATAAAAATCGGTCCAAGATGGCCGCCGCCACAAAATAGCGGTTTATATATTTTTTCACAATTCCCTCAATATGGGTATCAAATGAAAGGACTTGACTAGTAAAATAGCACTATGCACATGCAAAACGGCCGCCACCACAAAATGGCTAATTTCGGGGGTTTTTAAATTTTTTTAAAACTAATACCTACTATATAACAAGTTTATGACAATGGTTATTGGTATTGGATTGTGTTTAAGTAATATAATAATAGCGCTAAGTTTTCGATAGTGTCTCCTTAGGTATACCCTGTATGTACCCCCGAGTCGAATGAACGTTGAAATAGATTCATTCGTCCGTTTTTTTTTTAATAAAAGACGAATATTATTATTCTGTTGGAGCACCGCAAACATTTTCTGAGGTCTGGCCATATTGTCTAGACAGGACGCTCCGCGATTCAAATAAAAACTCACAAAAGATCAGACTGGATAAATGGGCGACTTTATTTTACAACAAACTTTTTACGAACTCAACTTAAGTAATTTTTGTGAATTTTTAAATCCCAAAAGATAGCTTTATATTAGTTTTGAACAAAAGAATATTTTGTATAATATAATTTACATTTACCTAGATGTGTTTCTTAGGATTCGTGATCTGATTAAATCATATTAAATAGTTATTTATTATGTAAGGCTGAAGCTTGCAATTTTTTCCGCGTGAAATTAGATTTTTTAAACTGCTTGATATCTTGGATTAATAAGTATCAGCCTATCTTCAGGTATGGATTGTTGGATTGGATGCATGAATTTGTAACGACTAGCGAGTGTTATAAAATTGAGTATCCATTTTGTCACTGTACTATCATAAAATATATACCTACCAAAATCCAAACCACTTTATAATTCATACGTAAAACGCAACAAGAATACTTAAAAGTAAAACGACATGTTCCACTATTTCAATTCCACTGAATTAAAAAAAATCACGCAAATCGGTTCAGAAATCTAGGAGTAAACGGTTTACATACATAGGAAAAATATAGATACGCACCGAATTGAGAACCTCCTCCTTTTTGGAAGTCGGTTAATAAATTACTTTTTCTATTCATCTACATGTTGACCCTCAATTGCAATCTCACCTGATGATAAGCAATGATGCTTTAAGTCTAGACCATTAGCCATTTTTGAGACCGTTATGAAATTTATTGTAGCTTAGAGTATTTTATAAAAAAACAAGTATAAATAAAAAATAAAAAAAAAACCCGACATTCGCCATTTTGTGGCGGTGGCCATCTTGGATTTGCATAGTGCTATTCTACTAGTCAAGCCCTTTCATTTGATACCCATATTAAGGGAGTTGTGAGAAAAATATGTAATCCGCCATTTTGTAGCGGCGGCCATCGTGGACCGATTTTCATCAAAAATAGCTAAGAACACTCCTGACTAATTCACCTTACAAACAAAAACCCCACTCAAATCGGTTCACCTGTTTGAGCACTACAGGGGAACAGACAGACACACACACACCACACAGACACGTCAAACTTATAACACCCCGTCGTTTTGCGTCGGGGGTTAAAAAGAAAAGACATTTATCGTAATCGAACGTCAAGATTAGGTTGGATTTTGTCACGCAGCGTTGGAAATTGATCCCCAATCGGACCGACATTTTGGAGTCGGGTCTCCATTTCCTGAACCGCGTGACACTGTCTCCGAGACAGCGTGCTTATTTGATGCGGATCAAAGTGTCAAGAATTATTCAACAGATATGTGAAAACGTCGAGTTGTATAAAACGTCTTCTTCTTGTATCAATCGTCAATTATGTAACACTTTAGAAATTATTTTAAGTCACATAAAAACGTAAACATTTTAAAACACCTGAAAACCTTGACTTTGATCGACATTATTCAAAGTGTTCAAGGAATTTGCATTAAATCGAGATTAGAAAACCTCGACGTCTTGTCACGTCGTTTCGGAAATTGAATTTTTAGTTTGCGTCTCTATTTTCTATTTATCGTGGGATAAATAGAAAATAGAGACGTGTAAAAAATGTATTAATGTATGTAAGATTTTATAAAAAAATTCTCACTGTTTTGCTTATAACTTCTTTGATTTTTAATTTAGGGCAAAAAGTAATATAAACATATTTGTAGGCAAAACAATTTGCTACAAATTATGTCTTTACGAATTTTTTGTGAGGCGCATAGTTTCCGAGATATCGCGAAAAAAGTGTTTTCCAAGATGGCGGCCAGGGAACAAGGGTGGTGACCCCACAAACTTGAGGTTAAGCTTCTATTGACCCCCCACACATGTCCCAAAAATAAAATTGCGTCCTCTAATAAATGCAATATTCGGTCCTTAAATTGTAACATTTCAATATATTATAAGGGATTAAATGAAAGTAAAGGGAGCTTTCATCGGAATCCCTTTGAGATAAGTATAGAAAAACAATGTATGGTTTAACTTTTTCCGACCTTTTCAACAATTGTCGTTGTATTTCAACCAATATGCACAAAACCTTAACAAATTGTACATCCAAACCTTCCTCATGAATCACTCTGTCTATTGGTGAAAATCGCATGAAAATCCGTTTAGCAATTTTTGAGTTTATCGCAAACAGATAGACAGATTAGGCTGGGGATTTTGTTCTATAATATGTAGTGATAATAATGATTAAAAATATAAGAAAAAAAAATTATAACTTTCTAAATGTACGTATATAGGTACCTATTAGGAACTTAATTTAAGACTTTTTAGAAAACAAAAAAACAGGGTGGGGGGGGACTTTTTAAGAATCTGTACTGGTTTTAAATTAATTTTAAATTGCTTTTTGCATGCCAACGATGAACTGAGCATAAACCCCCAAGCTCGCAGGCTCAGTTTAACCTCTTTATCCGTGTCAAAGAGACATCCCATTCGGAAAACCTGGCTCAGGCTCGGGGGAAACAGGAAATAGAAACTTCGTTGCGACGTTATAGGATATTTTCATCTCGATCGTAGAAATCTGCATATATTCAATTCGTTATATTACCTTCTAGGTAGTAAAATTACTAGAAACCTTTATAGTTTCATCCAGTCTGTTTGTTCATACGTCAGTCCATCTGTCTGTTATTTTATGAAGTAACAATTAGAGCTGCGGTTTGTGGCAGTTATACTGAAAACGGAAAGAGAAAGTTGGAAACCTCTTGAATATATTGTACTAGTGGTCCGCCCCGGCTTCGTCCGTGGTATATAATATATAGCCTATATAGCATTCAAGGATCACTTACATATCCAACGGTGAAAGAATTTTTGAAATCGTTCCAGTAGTTCCTAAGATTAGCGCGTTCAAACAAACAAACTCTTCCGCTTTATTATATTTTATTGAGTGGCATATCACTGAATGTCAAACTCAGGGTTATGTTTCCTAGACTATTACTATAACGAATCTTTTTAAGTAGTTACTAGGATCTCTACATAATTATTTCTTTTTTAGCTAGTAAGTAAGCTAAATATAAGTTATAGTAACAAATACTTATTGGAATACACTTTTATGCGATCAAGTTTTGTTGTTTTATAGTTTGTTAGCCTACATAACATATGTAGTACTCGTCAGATTCTAATAGCCTGTCTCCTTTCGTTCCAGTTCACCTCCAGTTCGAAGACCCATCACTGAGGGACTACGTTCTCTACTCCATCGTGGGCAACTTCATCCGAGGCAACTTCACACCGACCAGCTTCTCGGAAAGACCGTGCAGAGATGAGGAACCCCTGCCATTCTTCGTACCGAAACACGAGCGAACAAAGCACAAAGTGTCGTGGCACGACCAGGACTATAGTAGTGGATTTAGGACAAACAGTGATTTAGATGGTTATTACTTTAGACCGAAGTTTAGGCGTGTGGAACGGTCGGCGTTCAAGTTCGGGAAGAGGTACAGATATGTGCCAGCCAGGATAGTGAGGGGGCCACTGGCGCAGCGGCAGGATGTGCTGCTGCATTGGTCTCTGTCGGATCCCTCGCGTTTACACAGCGAGGAGACTAATGTTGTTTTTAGGTAAGTCTATCCGTCTATATCTCTTCTATCTACATGACAAGTTAACTGGTAAGACACGTGCCGGCTAGAATAATGCGCGGGCCAATGGTGGAGTGACAGGGTGTGCTGCTTTTTTGGTCTCTGATGTATAATTATACACAAAAAAGAGTATATAATTATATGCAAACATACCTGTGTTGATTTACCTAAAATCAACACAGGTATGTTTTAAGTCTATCCATCTATCTCTGTACATTCTGATTACAAAATTATATTAATGGTACAGACATTACTGTTGCCATATGTAACTTTCAATATACAATATAATGAAAAATCCCATCTCCATTTAGTAGGTAATACCCTGGTGAGTGAAATAGGATGAAACTCCGCAAACACAGGCATTCCCGACCGTACAATATCGCTGCCGGATAATTAAGCCTCCGTAAGCCGAAAACGTGACACACGGACGCTAACGACTTGCAGCTATTTCACATACACTTGCGGGAAGTTAAATTAAGTTTTGAACTTAGGTTAACATACTGTAACTCCGTGATAACTTGTATGGTATTAGTTGTTAATTATTTAACTGCCTCGTTATAGCTGAGGCTCCTTGGGTTAGAGTTCCTTACCCCCTATTCTCTAACTCCACTACCACCACTACCACTATAGCCTTTTAACGTCCCATATTGAGCACAGGCCTCCTCTCTCATAGGAGAGAGCTGGGATTTGGAGCTTACACCCGCCACGCTGCTCCAATGCGTGTTGGCGGGGTTTTAACGACTATTATCACATGATAGTGACCATAACCGGGACTCACTGCCTAACATGCTCTCCGAAGCACGGGGGTGAAACACCGCCAACTACCAACTCCGGGCTGACACTGAAAATTTCTTGACAGAAAAACCCAATACCTAACAATTATTTGTCCGACCGGGGAATCGAACCCGTGACCTCGTGATCTGCAATCGAATATAATAACCACTAGACCAACGAGGCAGTGACAAATTCTCTAACTTTTTGAGTTAGAGAATTTGTCACTGCCTCGTCAAAAAACCGGCCAAGTGCGTGGCGGGCCACGCGCAATGTAGGGTTCCATAGTCACAATCCTCGAAAAACAGATATAACTCCTTAACCTGTGAACCCTACTTAGCCATGATAGTTTTCCTTTAAAACTGATTATATATACTACTACTGTGAATTTTTTCAAGTTCCTATATACTTACTGCCATTTGGCTGATAGAGGGGGGGGGGGGCACTTGACTCTAATAAAAATTGGCAATTTAGAACATCATATTTTACAAACGGATCTAGAAATCGAAAAATAATGTTCCCACACCCATAGTATTTTTAAAAGACCTATTCAACGATACCCCACACTGTGGGGTAGACGAGAAAAAAAATATTCACCCCCACTTTACATGTAGGGGAGCTACCCTAAAAAAAATATTTATCAAAATTTTGTTTCAACACTTTGTCGGCGTGATTAATATTTGTACCCATACCAAATTACAGATTTCTAGCACTAATAGTCTCTGAGATTAACCGAGGACGGACAGACAGACAGACATGAGACAGACAGACGGACGGACAATGGCGAAACTATAAGGGTTCCTTGTTTACTACGGAACCCTAAAAAGCGAGTAAAAATGACAGCCACTGAGCTTATTTGACATATTTATTTATCCATTGAAGGTTTGCTATGAAATGCTATTTTATTTCACACATCAGTAAAGCAGCAATATTGAATTAATTCCGTGGCTTTCATTTAGTGATGATCACTAAGATGAAGTATAACCCTCCTGGTTATACCACAAGGAAGATATGGGATTTTTCTATCAAGAAACTATCAAGAGCAGCTAAGAGTTGGGAAGTACACCATTGTGCCTCGGAGAGCACAGAGTAAGAACACCCTGCGTCAGTCCCTATCCTACTAATCATATAAATGTGAAAGTGTGGATGTTTGGATGTTTGTTACTCAATCACGCAAAAACTACTGGATGGATTTGGCTGAAAGGAATGGAGATAGATTATACCCTAGATTAACACGTAGGCTACTTTATATCCCGGAAAATCAAAGAGTTCCCACGGCATTTTTAAAAATCCCATATCCACGCGGACGAAGTCGTGAGCATCAGCTAGTAAATAGATAAAGCAACCACTTACTGCAGGCAGACTGACATCCTGTGAACTAAGAATCAGCCGTTTCGGGGATCATTGCCTTTATTATGATCTCGTATACCACAAGAGATAAAGTTCGTAAACTAAAACCCGACTACGCTGAATAATAATTTATTTAATAATTTAGGTTGCAAACAGCGCGGGGAAAGCAGCTAATGGCGCCATCTATCATGTCTATCCGAAACTAAATAATAATAAACTTTTGCCGCTCGCACGTCGCTTTTCGATTTTTTTCGTATATAAAATGTAGCCTATTTCACCCGGACCATAACAAAGAATTAATTGACACCTCATTCCATCAAAATCGGCCCAGTAGTTTAGGCGCTACGGTGGTACACACAGAATCTCATACTAAAATC
Source organism: Melanargia galathea (assembly GCA_920104075.1). Taxonomy (NCBI): domain Eukaryota; kingdom Metazoa; phylum Arthropoda; class Insecta; order Lepidoptera; family Nymphalidae; genus Melanargia; species Melanargia galathea. Next base: position 1,956,446 of record OV049872.1, on the reverse strand, counting down.
GGCCACATACAAACATAGTACATAGACTGCTAAAATCATAACCCTTCCTTTGCCGTAGTCGGGTAAAAACGTATTATACCCGTGTGTCACACGGTTTCGTCAAAAAGCTAATTTGTCTTCATCGGGCTTTACTACGATATTTTCTCGGTGAATGGCGCAAACGACGCATTCATGTCGTTAGTGACGCCTGATTAGCCCCATTTACGCAAAGTTTGCGGGGTTTTTAGGGATTGTTACAACCGAAATTGTCCCCATAAAATATTAGGTAGCTGTTATGAATACGAAATGAAAAATCGTCGTAGTCTTTTTATTTTATAGACGTCCACTGCGAGCTTTTCCACGACGTGGAATCTGAATTGATCAAATAGAATCTATCAATTCAGAAATGATGATATCCGTAAAAGAATGGGCAATGGGTGGTGAATGGTGATTGAATGACATTCCCATATCGGAAAGCGCAGTATTGAAAGCTCTCCCTCCATCTACTAGGTCAGGGATGGCGAACCAATGGCTCGCGTGCCATTGATGGCACGTGATATTTTGGGCACGTCATCGATCACAAAGTTCACCATGAAGTTTCACCATATTACTTTAATTTGAATAATGCGTATAACTGATTTTTACACATTTTAACATTCATTATTATTTCATTATCAGTTTTGAGTAGGTATTTAGTACTTAAAATTATTTTCCCAATAATCACAATGTCAAAATTATTTCACGGCACGTCTATGGCCTCATTAAACATTTGTTTAAAAAAAAATCAGCCAAGTGCGAGTCAGGCCTCGCTCTTTCAGGGTTCCGTACATAATTATGAACAATATAATATTTTGGATCTAAGAAATATTTAATTTCCGAGCTAGACATCGCAATAAACCGTGAAAGAAAAACCCAAAAAAATGTTCGTTTATTTTGGTCACAGCTTATAAACTATTTAATAAATCGTTGTTTTCAGTATTTGTTGTTTAAATAGAGCATATAGTCCATAATATACTGAAATATCATATTCCCAACTAGTTTAGTTTTTGAGATAGCCCCCGTCACAAAAATGGTCTAAAACTGACAACTTTGATGGCCTCCCATTCCCTTATTTTTTGAGATAAAAATTAAAAATATATATATTTGTACTCTACTTAATGAGCTCTAAACAATGATACTCCACAAGCTAGGGTAAAGAAAAAATTTTTTTTTTCCGGCTCCTTTTTCATGTATGGGAGCCCCCCTGAAAAATAATTTAATTCAATTTCTAATTCAATATTTGATTTTGGGTTAACGTTTTACACTGAATACCAAAATTTCAGGTTTGTAACTCATTTCGTCTGCGAGCTAGAGACCTGTGACCGGCGGACAGACGGACAGACAGACAGACAGACAGACAGACAGACAGACAGACAGACAGACAGACAGACAGACAGCCGAGTGACATTAATAGGGCTCCGTTTTTACCCTTCGGGTACGGAACCCTAAAAATGGCACGTTGATAGATAAAGGTTCGCCACCCCTGTACTAGGTGGACAGACGATCTCAAGCGAGTCATTGGGAGCCGTTGGGGATATGCGGCAAAAGAGCGTGATCGGTAGCGATCCTTGCAAGAGATCTATGTCCAACAATGAACGTCTATCGTGTAAAACACATCACTCTATAGAAGCAGGTTACCATTTTTAATATTTAAACTAAATCAAAATGTTATTAAAATATCTGCATTTATCACCCGCACAAACTCAATTAATATCGAATCAGAGGTAGTTTAAGTACGAATTCTTCTAAAATCAATTTAATACTAATTAATTAATTACACACAGCTAAGCCCAAAATGACAGCATTTATTCTTTTTTTTTTTTTTTTTTTATTATTCAACTACAAGTTAGCCCTTGACTGTAATCTCACCTGATGGTAAGTGATGATGCAGTCTAAGATGGAAGCGGGCTAACTTGGAAGAGCTATGAGGGTGTGATTGCTATCGCAACCCTCAATCAAATATCACGACCTAGACACTTGAAGCATCTAATAGTCGGTTAAGTCTCTGGTGGAGACTGAATTTGTAGCTTCAATCTACCCGTATTTATACTGATAATTCAAAATGGCGGTTCGGCGCCACTGAATGAATCAAATGTCAGTTCGTTCTAACCTGACATTAATAATCTGTAAAACATTTCTAAAAATTTACATCAATTTTCAGTAATAATCTGACAATCGGTTGATAATGATATACTAGTTTTAAATTGTATGTAAAGGAATTATATAATACTATGCTGTAACTGTTGAAAATAAATCATCGCCATTAGCATATCATTACCGGTCCTTTCAGAATGAGAATTTAGACCGGTAGTCCATCACGCTGGCTGAGTGCGGACTGGGAGACATCACACGCCTTTGTGAACTTTATAGAGAACTCTATAACTACTGTATATAATGTAGTTAGTAAACACTTACACGGCATTGGATGTAGTTCGTGTGAATCTATTATTCTGCGAGTAGCTCGCTCGTGATGCATGTCATGAATACGTGAACCGCGCCGCGCGCCGCCGCCCCTGTCACTATTTCACACTGGTCCGCGTGTTTGAATTTATAAACTTACTAGCTGATGCCAGCGACTTCGTCCGCTTGGATTCTTAGAAATCTCACTTGGAGGTGGAATTTCCAAAATTCCTGAAACACGTAATTCTTTATTTTTAACCGACAATACAAACACCGATTTTCATTGATATAACTTTAAAAATGACGGACTTTCATACAAAGTATCAACTCCCATTTAACCCACTTGGGGATAGATTTTCTAAAATTTCTTAAACAAAACTCTTTATTTTTAACCGAAAACCTAAATACCAATTTTCATGGATACAACTTGAAAAATAACGGACTTTCATAGAAACTTTTATCCCCTATTTCAAGTTTCTAGCTTCAGTGATTTTGGCTGTGCATTGATTGTCAGTCAGGTCAAGCTACTTTATATTATTATAGATAGATAAATAGATAGATACATTACAAACTTTTAAATAACTTCGTCATTTCTTATGGATTTCAACTATTCAAAAAGTAAATTTATAGCGCGTACTTCATACTACCTATATACTTACTTAGGTAAGTACTTATACGTATACTTAGGTATCAAAAACTTCGTAATGCGGTTGATCCTCATTAGCGTTCCAGTGAAAATTTTCTCGCCTTACAAAATCTCAAAAGTATGCCGAAAGAAAATCCTACCTTTTTGGAAAAAGGAGCACGTGGTACTATCGTTAATAAGCGGTGTAAGTTTTCGCTGAACTTCGACTACTTAACGCCAGAGAGGTGTTGTATACTAGAGGTAGAAATATTTCGCAAACTTAGTGGTGAACAAGAGAGTATTTTTGTCAATTAGTAAATTGGCCCTTATATATTTTTTTTTGTCATACTTCCTCATTGGTTTATTTGTTTTTTTTAAATTTAATGCTATTTTTTTATTTGTTTGGCTACGGATCATGAGCTCCTGTATTTAAGTCCCGAGCAGATCAAAAAAAAAAAGAAAAAGAAACCTATAGAATTTTTCTTCCAAGAAAATGCTCAGTAACAGCCTGTAGTTGAGAAGATGTCAATGTTACACCCCCTTGAAACGGACTTCTCCCATCCGAGTAAAAGTAAACATTTGCAATGTAGAAAAATTTTAAACATGGGTAAACACGTGTTTTTTTAGCCCAGAGTTTAAACTCTAGGAGACTCCAATCAAATGAAAAGGACTCACATATTGAGTACCAAGTAAATAGGCCCTATTTATTCATCGTTACTTGGTGAAAGCCTTTTCGTCTTTTAAATTATTACTTTACTTTGCAAACTTTTTTGACACCTGGATGTATGGGGTTTGCATCTCTACAATCTGCAACTCAATGCGCACAGCATAAATCAACGTTGGAAAGCTTACAAAGGATTATTTGGGATCAAACTTGCGCGTTGGAGATTCAAAATACCTTTAAGAACTAAAATCTGAAAGCGCGAAATAAAATCTTATTCTTCTATGCAAATAAATAAAATCCTTTACATTATTTTGTATTCGAAACAACTAAACATATTCTTAACATTTTTGTGTGTCTGTCCGTCCGTTTTTCTGGGCTAATCTTGGTTGAACCGATTTCGACTGAACTTTCACAGACAGGTAGAGGATTATAGGGTTATTTTTATCTCGGAATTTTTTACGGGTTCCGCGTAGAAAAATAAAATAAAGATAATATTATAGGAACAATATAAAGTTAATGTTAATGTTAAACATTAAAAATTTCACTTTCTACCCACTCGTGCTGTATCGTGACAAAATTTGACACAGAGAAAGCTCGCATCCCGGATACGGATATACTTAGGCTACTTTTTAACCCCCGACGCAAAAACGACGGGGTGTTATAAGTTTGACGTGTCTATGTCTGTGTGTGTGTGTGTGTGTGTGTGTGTGTGTGTGTGTGTGTGTGTGTGTGTGTGTGTGAGTGTGTGTGTGTGTGTGTGTGTGTGTGTGTGTGTGTGTGTGTATGTTTGTTCCCCTGTTGCGCTCAAACGAGTGGACCGATTTGAATGCGGTTTTTTTGTTTGAAAGGTGAATTAGTCGAGACTGTTGTTAGCTATGTTTGATGAAAATCGGTTTAAAATGGCCGCCGCTTCAAAATGGCGGATTACATATTTTTTCACAACTCCCTTAATATGGGTATCATATGAAAGGGCTTGACTAGTAGAATAGCACTATGCAAATCCAAGATAGCTGCCGCCACAAAATGGCGAATGTCGGGGTTTTTTTAAATTTTTAATTTATACTTGTTATCCCGGGAATTCAAAGACGCTGAAATGCAAAAAAAATGGCTGAAACTAAAAAATTGGTTGAATAAAAATTGAAACTAAAATTGTCGCAGATGAATCAGAGAATAAATCACAATAATTAACAGCTGAGCTACATTAATCCAATGCGTAATTTTCCTTTTGACGTCGCAACGGCTCCGTCCATTAGCTCTACTATCTTTTAATTCATTTCCCTTTATAAGTAATGATCCTCCCAGACGCTTTAGCACTTGTTTGATTACGGCTCTAAATCTTGTCAAGAAAAAAATTTATCTCAATAAATTTTATACAAAGCAACTTTAGTACCTACTCTACTTATTAAAAGTACGCGAGTTTTGCGCAAACTTAGCAGGTCGAGGTACCAAACCGCGCCTGGAAAACGTTTGAATAGTGTATATGTTACAGTCAAAGTAATTAATTAGCTATTATACATAATGACAGGCTATTATAAATAATATTTAAATTGTCCAGATATTATTCATAATATCATGTCAAACCAGACATTATTCATAATAGCAGATCAACGTTGGTCAAAATGATAAATACGGCCCGACTTGCTTCCTCTCCCGCATCTCATTCCTTTGTAGTGTGGCGTGATCACCGCGATCTCAAAATCTAACCTACCATATCCTAACCTAGCCTAAAATTCCTGATGCTATGAATGATGCGATGATAGAAACATTATAGTCGTTGTAATTTCTCAGGAGACACCTTAGGAGATAAGTACCTCACCTAAATAAGTATTATTAACTAGCTTCTGCCCGCGGCTCCGCCCGCCTTAATTTCTGTTTTTCACAAATCCCGAGGGAATCGTGAATTTTCGGTTTCGGTTCCCGCTCCCTTTTCCAACCTTTATACCTACTTTCAAGGAAGTTTGCTATAGTAATGTACCTCTAGCTGTAGCTATAGATTTCGGTTTTCTCGAAATCTCGTGGGAACTCTTTGATTTTCCGGGATAAAAAGTAGCTAATATTTTAATCCAGGGTATAATCTATCTCCATTCAAAATTTAAGCCAAACACACACACACACACACACTCACACACACACACATATTATACTCACACACACACTCACACACATACTCACACACACACTCACACACATACTCACACACACACACATACTCACACACATACACACACACACATTATACTCACACACACACACACACTCACACATACTCACACACTTACACACACACACATATTATACTCACACACACACACACATACTCACACACACACATACACACACACATACACACAAACACTCTCACATACTCACATACACACACTCACACACAGACACACACACACACATACACACACAATCACACACATACTCTTACACAAACACACTCACATACACACACACAAACACACTCACACACACACACACATACTCACACACACATACACACACATTCTCACATACTCACATACACACACACACACACACACACACACACACACACATACAGACACACAGACAGACAGTATGTTTGGTGGTATAAACTGTTTATTTGACGTTATATTTTGCAATATCTGGTGATCAGTTAAACATAAGTACTTGTTTTGTTACTTTATCCAAGACTTCCAAGATATTATATAAAATAGCTGAATATTATTTATAATAGCTAGTTAATTTTAATAATTATGTGTCAATTATTACTTTATCCAAATTGAGTTGATGTTATGTATAATAGCTGAATAATATACATAATATCCTGATTTATTACTTTGGCTGTAACATATATATTTCAATATACAAATGACAAATGTATTTAAAATATTTACACGTTGACAATAAACTTATCGTTATTAAAAAAAATTACGCCTAGTTTTTAAGTTACCGCATTTACAGCTATGTTACAATTGCGTGTGTATGTTTAACGTTATATTACTTAGTTATTGAACTAATAGACCATCATTAATTTCCTGCAGATACTTATTAGATTTTCACCAATTTAAAAGTGGACTAAACGTGGAAAACCCATTGAAATAAAAAAATATATCAAAATCTGTTTATATTTGACGTAACAGTGCCAAAAATAAAACCCCTCCATTTCTTAAAGTTAATTCTAAAAAAATGTACACTTTACACTTGCATTACATTTGACGATCAGACCCCCCACCCCCCTCTCACCAAAAATTACAAGTAGGTAGATAAGTTGGGGACTAAAATAGTTAAAGTTCTAATTACTTTGGCTATAATAATATTTGACACTTAGCTGTACCTATTTTTATTTTTTTCATCTCTCATAATTCACAACGCGCCCAGACACTAGCTGCAGCAGTATTTTATGGGAGTCGTAAATCTTGTCTGGGGAAACTAATTTGTGGTGGTTATTATTAAAACCGCTTTTACTTTACGCGCAGTTTGTTAAACTTCGTTTGAGAATTTACACGGTCAGTGGCGTTAACTTTATAGAGACGAAAAAGCTCTGCTTACCTTTTTATTACGACAATAATATCATCATCATTATGAACCCATTATTTTACCGGCCCACTACAGGGCACTGATCACCTCTCAGAATGAGAAGGGTTTAGGCCGTAGTCCACCACACTTGGCCAGCGCGCTGGCCAAGTGTGGATTGGGAGACTTCACACGTCTTTAGCATTTGCACATTAAGGAAATCACTTAGGCATCTAGGTTTCCTCACGATGTTTTCCTTCACCGTTAAAGCAATTGATATTTAATTTCCTAAATCGCACATAACCAAGGGCGTAGCCAACTGATGGGCAGGGGGGGTGGGGGGAGGTCAAGTTGACGAGCTCGTGACTTGACTTGACTGAAAACTTGTACGACATAGTTATAAATTCTAAGTCAAGTGAGTGAATTTAGGACTTTGGTTGTTTTTTTTTTTCAAATCTCTGGGGGGGGGGGGAGCTGCCCTTAACTGCACCCTTGGCGACGCCCTTGCACATAACTCTGAAAAGTTAGAGATTGCCTACCGGGTATCGAACTCGGTCCTCCCGAAAGGGGAGGCCGCAGTCTTAACCACTAGGCTATCGCCGACAGTAATGTACTAACTAGTACATAATTATGCGAATAATGTGCTCTGTTATAAATAAAGATTTCAATTTGCGATGAAAAATGACGTCATAGGTTCTATTTTAACCTTTAATTAGGCAAGCCACTAGGTAGGTGGCAATATCATAAAATTTTACACGGTAATTGCTTAACCACTTCAAACACCCCGTATGTTAGTTATTTTCCACAATTATTTATATTCATACTAATATAACTACCAGCCACACACGCCACTAATTTGAATCAATAATAATCACTGTGAAGTATTTAATTTATGCCTCGTTCAAGCCGTGTTGAGCGTTCAGCCGAGTGGGTTCATTATGTCGAGTGGCTTGTATACTACATCGTTAACTTTTAAAAATAATATTATCTAAATACATACTAAGTACCTACATAGTTTTTTTTTATATAACAAACTAGCTGCTGCTCGCGACTTCGCCCGCGTGGAATCTTACAAATCTCATACAAACTTTCACGCCCTATTTGGGGGTAGAATTTCCAAAAATCCTGAAACACGAAATTCTAAAATTTAACCAAAAGCCGAAATACTGATTTTCATGGATATAACTTTATAGAGACGAAAAAGCTCTGCTTACCTTTTTATTACGACAATAATATCATCATCATTATGAACCCATTATTTTACCGGCCCACTACAGGGCACTGATCACCTCTCAGAATGAGAAGGGTTTAGGCCGTAGTCCACCACACTTGGCCAGCGCGCTGGCCAAGTGTGGATTGGGAGACTTCACACGTCTTTAGCATTTGCACATTAAGGAAATCACTTAGGCATCTAGGTTTCCTCACGATGTTTTCCTTCACCGTTAAAGCAATTGATATTTAATTTCCTAAATCGCACATAACCAAGGGCGTAGCCAACTGATGGGCAGGGGGGGTGGGGGGAGGTCAAGTTGACGAGCTCGTGACTTGACTTGACTGAAAACTTGTACGACATAGTTATAAATTCTAAGTCAAGTGAGTGAATTTAGGACTTTGGTTGTTTTTTTTTTTCAAATCTCTGGGGGGGGGGGGAGCTGCCCTTAACTGCACCCTTGGCGACGCCCTTGCACATAACTCTGAAAAGTTAGAGATTGCCTACCGGGTATCGAACTCGGTCCTCCCGAAAGGGGAGGCCGCAGTCTTAACCACTAGGCTATCGCCGACAGTAATGTACTAACTAGTACATAATTATGCGAATAATGTGCTCTGTTATAAATAAAGATTTCAATTTGCGATGAAAAATGACGTCATAGGTTCTATTTTAACCTTTAATTAGGCAAGCCACTAGGTAGGTGGCAATATCATAAAATTTTACACGGTAATTGCTTAACCACTTCAAACACCCCGTATGTTAGTTATTTTCCACAATTATTTATATTCATACTAATATAACTACCAGCCACACACGCCACTAATTTGAATCAATAATAATCACTGTGAAGTATTTAATTTATGCCTCGTTCAAGCCGTGTTGAGCGTTCAGCCGAGTGGGTTCATTATGTCGAGTGGCTTGTATACTACATCGTTAACTTTTAAAAATAATATTATCTAAATACATACTAAGTACCTACATAGTTTTTTTTTATATAACAAACTAGCTGCTGCTCGCGACTTCGCCCGCGTGGAATCTTACAAATCTCATACAAACTTTCACGCCCTATTTGGGGGTAGAATTTCCAAAAATCCTGAAACACGAAATTCTAAAATTTAACCAAAAGCCGAAATACTGATTTTCATGGATATAACTTTATAGAGACGAAAAAGCTCTGCTTACCTTTTTATTACGACAATAATATCATCATCATTATGAACCCATTATTTTACCGGCCCACTACAGGGCACTGATCACCTCTCAGAATGAGAAGGGTTTAGGCCGTAGTCCACCACACTTGGCCAGCGCGCTGGCCAAGTGTGGATTGGGAGACTTCACACGTCTTTAGCATTTGCACATTAAGGAAATCACTTAGGCATCTAGGTTTCCTCACGATGTTTTCCTTCACCGTTAAAGCAATTGATATTTAATTTCCTAAATCGCACATAACCAAGGGCGTAGCCAACTGATGGGCAGGGGGGGTGGGGGGAGGTCAAGTTGACGAGCTCGTGACTTGACTTGACTGAAAACTTGTACGACATAGTTATAAATTCTAAGTCAAGTGAGTGAATTTAGGACTTTGGTTGTTTTTTTTTTTCAAATCTCTGGGGGGGGGGGGAGCTGCCCTTAACTGCACCCTTGGCGACGCCCTTGCACATAACTCTGAAAAGTTAGAGATTGCCTACCGGGTATCGAACTCGGTCCTCCCGAAAGGGGAGGCCGCAGTCTTAACCACTAGGCTATCGCCGACAGTAATGTACTAACTAGTACATAATTATGCGAATAATGTGCTCTGTTATAAATAAAGATTTCAATTTGCGATGAAAAATGACGTCATAGGTTCTATTTTAACCTTTAATTAGGCAAGCCACTAGGTAGGTGGCAATATCATAAAATTTTACACGGTAATTGCTTAACCACTTCAAACACCCCGTATGTTAGTTATTTTCCACAATTATTTATATTCATACTAATATAACTACCAGCCACACACGCCACTAATTTGAATCAATAATAATCACTGTGAAGTATTTAATTTATGCCTCGTTCAAGCCGTGTTGAGCGTTCAGCCGAGTGGGTTCATTATGTCGAGTGGCTTGTATACTACATCGTTAACTTTTAAAAATAATATTATCTAAATACATACTAAGTACCTACATAGTTTTTTTTTATATAACAAACTAGCTGCTGCTCGCGACTTCGCCCGCGTGGAATCTTACAAATCTCATACAAACTTTCACGCCCTATTTGGGGGTAGAATTTCCAAAAATCCTGAAACACGAAATTCTAAAATTTAACCAAAAGCCGAAATACTGATTTTCATGGATATAACTTTATTTTTCACACATTTATTCTTTATTTTTAACTGACAGTACAAATACCGATTTTCATGGATATAACTTGAAAAATGACGGACTTTCATACAAACTTTCATCCCCTATTTAACCCCCTTAAGGATGGAATTTGCAATAATCCTTTCTTAATGTGCGTCTACGTCATAAAAGGAAGCTGCTGTGAAAATTTCAAGTTTCTAGCTTCAGTGGTTTAGGCTGTGCTTTGATGGTCATTCAGGACAAGCCTCTTTATATTATTAAAAAATATTAGATGATGATGAACATGACTAATTAAGTTTTTTTTACCATCTCCTTTTCCCTCCAATTAAGTGAAAACTTGTGTTAGGGGTGGGTACGACAATAGTGTAACGAATGGGGTTTGAACCGTCGACCTTGTGGTGTTCAATCCGCGCCCGACGACCGTTGCGCTATTGAGGCTAAACACATAATATCTAAATCAATGAAGCTACAAATAAATTAAATATTTATTTTGGGCAGACTTTTAATCTATCTAATATCCATATACTAATATTTAAATGAACCAGCTGACCATACAGACGTTCTCGTATAAAAATATTGGGAATGAAAAAAATTCCACGACCAAAACAAACTAACAAATCCATTCATCGTTGAATAGTCTTTAGATCAAAAATCTCATAAAAAAATAAACTTTCAATTTTTTTCAGAAATTCGCAATTTTTTTTTGGAAAGTTTTCATATTTCACTTTCTCTGAAAACTGTGGATTATACATAATATAAGTAGCATGTTAGCCTTTTTAATACCTCCTCAAGTATCTTGTAGTATTTTCGTATGTTCCGGTTTGCAATTACCGCATTTGTTCCACACCGTTCGTAGCTCGTACAAGGGAGCTCATTAGGGCGCGCGGGTTAGCTGAGTAGCAATTAACGAATTATATGCCGTAATAACTTAGTAATGACGGAAAAAAAACGGAAAATCTGTTCTCAAATATCTGTTTATGAATTATTTTATGAGGTAAATTAGAAATTTGATAGACGGACTCATCGTCATCATTATCAACATTATCAGCCCACTACAGGGCACGAATCTCCTCTCAGAATATGAATGCCGTAGTCCACCACGCTGGCCATCGCAGACAGACACACGGCGGAGGGACTTTGTTGTATAATATGTAGTGATTTACATGTTTCACTTTTATAATTTTTTCACTAATCCTAATTCAACACATGGCACATTAAAAGTATTAAAATACTAGCTTCTGCCCGCGGCTTCGTGTGAATTTCGGTTTTTTACAAATCCCGAGGGAATCGTGAATTTCCGGTTCCCGTTCTCGCTCCCTATTCCAACCTTTATACCTATTTCAAGGAAATTTGCTATAGTAATCTACCTATAGCTGTAGCTATAGATTTCGGTTTTTTCAAAATCCCGTGGGAACTGTGGATTTTTCCAGGATAAACAGTAGCCCATGTGTTAAGTCAGAGGGCATAATCTGTCACCATTCAATTTCAACCAAATTGGTTCAATTGTTGCGGCGTTAAAGACTAACAAACATACACACACACACACTAACTTTCACCTTTATAATATTAGTGTGATAATCCTGCTTCGTGAATGCTGTTTCCACGTTTATACCGACTACATGTTCATATTTTATTTTAAAACATTGCGGAAACTTTGGCGGTTTTAGATTTAGTTTGAAGTTTATCACCAATCGCATACGTACTCTATCTGCATTCAACTTTTGAAATAGTAGTATTGAATGTTTGGATGGTTCGCGGTTTGGAATATAAATTGTGAAATTAGTTTTGGAGCACTTTAGTCAGTCAGTTTTAGTACAGATCTTCAAGGTGGATGGCGGTTCAACGCTATCAAATGCGTCACAGCTGTGGTCTCATAGACTACGCAAGAGTTAATATAGAGGTGTATGTGTGTATACACTGTATACACTGTGTGTACACTGTGTGTACACTGTGTATATACACACACAGAGGCACTCTCTATTCCCCCGTTCTCATAATCCAGCACTAGCAAGAGATCAGGCGCAGGATCGACGCCTTTACGTGTTCTCCGAGGCACGGGGATGTAACACTGCCAACTGATACTACTGAGTTCATCTAACTAAGAGCATAAAGTGCAACGGCCTCAAAGTCAAATTGCCAAACATTTTATGTACCTACTTTTCTAACTCCGTAAAAAACTATAGTAAATTAAGGTTTTAGTGCAAAACTTTGTATGGTATGATCCATAAACGTATTATTAGTGCCGTAAAGTCATAATCGCATCTGACTAAGGCCTAAGGGACTAAAGGCTCCGTCCTATGTGAGCGAAATCAAAGCGATGCGATGCGGAATATTAGAGTCTAGAAAGGCGGACTGCATTTGGCCTGTTACGCCGACTACAAAACTGCAGTTTGGATATGGTCTGTTACAGTTTATATAACTGCATCGAAATTGCCGACCGACTTCGCACAACAATTCGCTCATCTATAGGGGCAACTACACTTCATAGGGTTGCTAACATTTCCGCACCGCATCACCACACGGCCTGATCAGATCCAGTGACAGTGGATAAAGGGGGGGGGGAGATGCTTGTCCCTAACTGAACACTTTCAAAACTACCGCATTGAACACCGCGGGTATTTCGAAATTATTATTCACATATTATTTCCTAGCACGGGAAATGATATAGGAAAACAATTTTTTTTAGAAATCAGCAATTATCTTTCCGAAAAAACTTAATTTGTCACACGGTTCTTTTCAATGTATGAAATCATCGGTGTTTGAATTCGCACACGGTCGCAATCTTGGCTACGCCCTTGCCACCGCGTAGCATTCGCCTCGTGTTCGCTCACGTAGGATGTAGAATATAATCAACGTATCTATGCGAGGAATGTGGGCGGGCCGTCGCGCCTCATTCGTTTTCATACACTTACCCTGTGTGTGGACACCTACCCAGTCGCGTACTATAGTGGAGAGATAAAAATTTAAACCGATTGTTATTTGTTAGCACTCAATTTGTAGAAAAGCTTGGCCGCTATCAAGGGACCAGAGCTGACGATTAAACCTTTCAACGCTGGAATTTTCCGCACGTTCCAGCCCCCGAGCAACAGAGGCTCTGTACTCTTGAGTGTTACAGTGAAATTTCATTTCGGTAGGCACTCACCAATGAGCTACGTGTTTTCGCCTTATGAATTTATGTTCGAACGAGCGGATACCCGCGACTTCGTTCGCGTGGATATTGATTTTAATAATCCCGTGGTAATCATTTTGTTTTTCCTATGCTCCTTTGAGCTTAAACCTTGCTAAAAACTGTTAAAAGTTCACTAGCGGATGTTTAGGTACATCAAAATGTAAATATCCGCCAGTGAAAGTCCCATCAAAATCGGTCCAGCCTTTCGGAGATAAGCCAGTAGTCTTTAAAGTATCTACTTTCTAACAAAAAAAGAATGAATGAAATCGGACCACCCGTTAACGAATTACAGCTAATTACACATTTTGCCTTTCATCCCCTCTCCCAAGGGAACCGTGCTGAATTTCGGGATAAAAAGTATCCTATATGTTACTCCATAGTATTAACTTAAATCATGCCGAGTTTCATTTCAATCCATTCAGTAGTTTTTACGTGATGCGCGCACAAACATACAGACAAACAGACAAACAGATAAACAGACAAACAGACAAACAGATAAACAGACACACAGACAAAAATTTCAAAAATAGCTTTTTTACGTTCGATTACTTATCCCTAACATCCCCCAGTTATTATTTTGCAAAAATCTTCAATGTACAGATACGGCAATTCTACGATTTTATTATATGTATAGAATATAGATATCATTCATATTTTGTGCAACATTTATCATAATCATAATACCTACCTACTTATTTGAGAATTTATCTTTTTCTTAGAGCAATATACTCGTGCATACTAATCTATATATCAGAAATGAGGAGTATTCCATAATTTTAGTATTATTCTTATATGTACACTATATTATATTATGAATTGCGCTTGTGGGCGGCGAAGTTGCATCAAAATTCGGCAGAAAATATTTTATACGTCTAACGCTAAATGGCCACTCTGTTTACTCTATGTCCTAAAGTCTTGTTTTTCGTGCAAACTTTGTCAATAAAATAGGCAGTCGTTCGACAATACTTTTTATTATTCATCAAAATCGGGGGATGACAGGAAATGTGTAAACATTCCGAAATCTCTCGGGAGCATCTTGTCGGAATTTTATCCTATTGTTCCGAGAAGGGACGGGCGCAAAACTGACTTCAAACAAAGAAAAGAAAAGACTTTTTTTCTTAAATGACTTTGAACTGGGATTCTTTGCGATCGGAACACGTGTATCATTCCACCTCGGATTCTGAAAGATTCTAAAGAGATTAAGGGTTTTTGAATCCTTCAGCCTCATCCTAACTGCCTCATTGGTCTAGTTAACATATTTGACTGCAGATCACGAGGTCCCGGGTTCGATTCTCGGGTCGGGCACATAATTGTTCGGTATTGGGTTTTTCTGTCAAAAAATTCTCAATGTGAGCCCGAAGTTGATACTTGGCGGTGATCCCTTGGGAACTCTATGATTTTTTCGGGATAAAAAGTAACCTGTGTGTTAATCCAGGGTATAATCTATCTCCATTTTAAATTTCAGCCACATCGGTTCAGTAGTTGCAGCGTTAAGAGTATCAAACATATACACATACACACATACATACATATACACACAAACTTTCACCTTTATAACATTATTGTCATAGTGTGATAGCAACCTGAAATAAATTGATGATGAATTTTTCTTTTTGTACATTAAGAGTAAAATATGGCCGGCATAACATTATACAAAGGCATAGAAGCGTTTAAATAAATAAAGGAAACAAAATACTATCATTCTTTCCACTATAAATGTTTTCTTAACTCTTGCTTAAGAAATTACTCAGATTTCATATTGCAGAAAACTGAAAAGAAAACACAGTCAAGCTTAGTGAGCGGTCAAAGGAAACTTTACAAAAACCACCAGTCAGTGGGCGGGGCGACTCGGCGGCTTTGTGAGGTTAAATAAAATGTTCAATGTATTAGAAATATCATATAACAAAGGTTACGAGCTCAGAAATGGTTGATTCTGGGTTGATGGAATAAATAGCAATTCTCTGATACTAGACATAATGTCAGTCTGCCTGTGTTCCTTGGTTGCGTTATCTAATAATTCCTTTAACGGATAGATACATAACGTAACCGAATATTTGGTTAATTATAATTAAATAATAATTATTATTTTATTCATCTACAAGAAACTTGACGAAAAACTTAATTACCCATTAAGTTTTTCGTTCTTTATTTTGTGCAAAATTGTTTGTCATTATTGAAAACAAAATATCACGTAAATGATATTATTGAAAAATGAATTATGGAAAATGCGTGATTATGGAAAAATATTCATTAATTAATATTAATAATACCTTTTTGTTTGTTTCAGGTTACGTTATAGAAAAACAACGAGTGCCACCATATACCAAGTGTTCTTTACTAAAACTTTAAGACTAGGTAAGCATTTAATACTTATTTCATAACTAGCTGACCCCCGCGACTTCGTCTGCGTGGTTATATAGGTTTTTATATAGGATCGGATTGGATCCCATAATCCTTTTTTGTACCTAAACTAAATGTAGCCTAAGTTACTCCATATAACATCACCTATCTGCCATTGAAAGTTCCATCAAAATCGATCCAGCCGTTTCGGAAATTAGCTGGAACAAATAGACAGATCGACAAACATAACTCTAAATGCACGCCAATTTAAAATAAGCCGTACGTTCAAAGATCCGGGTCCCAAGTTATTTGAACCCAATAAATGTCTGTCATTTCTGAACTAAAAAACCTATGACCTTGAAATATTTACGGGACAATACTTAAAGTACTACCTTTCTAACAAAAAAAGAATGAGTTAAATCGAAGTACCCGTTATTGAATTAGAGCTAAATACACGTTTTAACTTTCCTCCCCTCTCCCAAGGGAACCGTGCTGAATTTCGGGATAAAAAGTATCCTATGTCCTACCTCGGAGTATAAACTCATGTAGTACCCAGTTTCATTCAAATCCATTCAGTAGTTTCGGCGTGATGCGCGGCCAAGATACAGACAGACAGACAGACAGACAGACAAAAATGAAAAAAATTGCAGTTTTGGCTTCAGTATCGATTATAGAGTGCCCTCCAAAAAAATTTTCAAAATATCTTCAATGTACAGAATTGGATCTGTTACAGTTTTATTATATTATAGATTATAGATAGATAGATTTTTCATACTAGCTGATACTCGCGACTTTGTATGTTTTATATGCTACGAAATTCTGTGTATGGGTACCTACTTTGTGCTGCCTGTGGGAAGCTGAGAAGCATCGTTAGTGCATCATCACTACATGTTACATATACACATATTATATTATGTTATCACTACATATTATAAAACAAAGTCCCCCACCGCGTTTGTCTGTCTGTCTGTTCGCGATAATCTCAAAAACTACTGAACGGATTTTCATGCGATTTTCACCAATAGATAGAGTGATTCATGAGGAAGATTTAAGAGTATAATTTGTTAAGGTTTTGTGTAAATTGATTGAAATAATAATTGTTGAAAATGTCGGAAAAGTCAAACCGCTTGGGAGCTTCCATCGAAAACGCTGCCTAATCCCTTTGAGATGTAACAACACAATGTATGGTGGGATAGTAGCGAGTAATTACTAGCCGTGCGAAGCCGGGGCGGGTCGCTAGTAAACTACAAATGTCAAACTTTTAACTTCAACCCAAGCTCATCCAATTAAAGTCGAATATAACTTGACCACTTGACGAACTACACAACGCGACGGTAGGGTAAGTACGAGTTTATACGTCTACGTTACAACGTTCATATATTTCGAGCATCATAACACTATGCCGTCAATGTGAAATAAATCTTAACCGCCTTGTTTTAAAGCTCAAATTCGTCCATAAAAATATCTAACCAGTAGAATAAGCAGAAATGTGGAATTCAAATCTGTTCTACAGAGTTCTCTTAAACAAGGTCTTTTATACATCGATATTAGTCCTTGTCGACATCCCAACCGATAGACGTCCTCTACCGGAGATAGATCTCTTGCAAGAATCGCCGCAAAGCACGATCTTCTGCTTTTTGTATCCATCGCTTGCCATTAATTCGCTTGAGATCATCTATCCGTCTGCGTTTGCCGACGGTCTCGTCATTCGAGTACTTTCAAACCCTGTTGGGTCTTTGAGTTGTGTCTCACTCATTGTCACTTCATTTTTCACGACGCAATGTCGGTAACTACAGATCTACTCATACTTGGTTCTATCCCGCAGCGATACTCCTAACGTATCTTCCCCCATCACCCGCTGAGTAACCCTGAGCCTTCTTATGAGGCCCGTAGCAAGCGATCATGTTTCGTATTCATAAGTCATCACGGGCAACACGCACTGTTAGAAGACTTTCGTCTTTAGGCACAGGGATTTTGTATGAGAACACCTCCAAGACGATATTATTGTGTTTCGATGCTCGAAATTGACCAACGTTGGTGAGATGTGAAACTCGCACTAAGGGTGCTGAATAGCAGATGGTCCTTCACCATTACTATGTAGATTATACGACTCGCTCCAAATGGAGGACCTCTTGAATTGTGCAAGCCGCAAATTAGAAATGGTTGTGCGATATTTTTAACCCCCGACGCAAAAACGACGGGGTGTTATAAGTTTGACGTGTCTGTGTGTGTGTGTGTCTGTTCCCCCCTAGCGCTCAAACGGGTGAACCAATTTGAATGCGGTTTTTTTTTGTTTGAAAGGTGAATTAGGTAAAAGTGTATAGTATAGCTGTTATGTTTGATGAAAATCGATCCAAGATGGCCGCCGCTACAAAATGGCGGATTACATATTTTTTCACAACTCCCTCAATATGGGTATCAAATGAAAGTGCTTTGACTAGTAAAATAGCACTATTCAAATCCAAGATGGCCGCCGCCACAAAATGGTGAATGTCGGAGGTTTTTTAAATTTTTAATTTATACTTGTAAACAATTAAATATGCTTTAACGGTGAAGGAAAACATCGTGAGGAAACCTGCATACCTGAAAGTTCTCCATGATGTTCTCAACGGCGTGTGACATCTACCAATCCACACTTAGCCCAGCGTGGTGGACTACGGCCTTAACCCCTTCTCATTCTGAGAGGAGACCTGTACTCTGTAGTGGGCTAGTAATGGGTTGATCATGAGGTGTTGGTAGCAGTTGCTTGAGGTGGTAATGGCAAGGGTGGTTGAACTCTTTGGCAATCACTTGTATCAATACACATTATTATAAACCAAAGTCCCCCGCTGCGTCTGTCTGTTTGTCTGTCTGTTCGCGATAAACTCAAAAACTACTGAACAGATTTTCATGCGGTTTTCACCAATAGATAGAGTAATTTTTGAGAAATGTTTAAGTAGGTATATAATTTGTTAAGGTTTTATGTAAATTGGTTGAAATATGACGATAATAATTATTGGAAATGTCGGCAAAACTCTATCAGCATGGGAGCTTTCATCGAAAATGCTGCCTAATCCCTTTGAGATATAAGAAGACAATGTATGGTATATTAGAATAATAGCGGGTAATTACTACCCGTGCGAATCCGGAGCGAGTCGCTTGTGTTGACATAAGAGCGTTACGTAATCGGTTGTTATGGTAGCCCACAGTGGCAGCCGAACCACACGAGTAGTAAATCTACAGAGAGGAAGCTTCTACAAGCGGCCCGCTGTAGGTATACTCACACAAACACACTCACCAACGGTTCACGGACGCCCGCTCGTTCCACTAACCGGTACGGAGTGCTTAGTCTAAGATCGGAGCACTCGAAAACGAACTCGAAAACTATTGATCGATTTCAGAGTAAAATAGACCTAAAATGGCTTGTATTAAGGTTTGAGTTCGCCAATACATTCAGCATTCGAACACAACGAGCGCCCCAAGCAGAAATGTTGTAAAATACATATTCGAACTATGGAATTACGACTTTAACTTCGTTTTCGAGTGCTCCGATCTTAGACTAGGCGTCCAGTTGGTGACAAACTGTGTGCATATGTGTGAGTGTACCTACAGCGGGCCGCTTGTAGAAGCTTCCCCTCTGTAGGTACTCTGTGGCCGAACTATGAGAAACCACGACCTTGACTTGCCTTCTGACCTTTAAATCCATTAACGCCTGTAATTCTGTACGTAGTACATATAGGTAGTAACACAAAAGGGATAATGTATACCTAGTGGTACAACATTTACAGTGTTTAGCTAATGGATGCCCCTCATAAACATAATGACTCACTTTAATGGCGAGACCTTGTATAATAGAGCATTTTAATTAACTTATATTTTCTTTTCAAAGGTCGTAATTCTTAAAATTTCATAATAATAATAATTTTCAAATATTATTTCAAAGCATCCGTAGCTATACAATTTGACGGTTAGTAAAATATAAAGTCATTTCTGTTAATATAAAACACAGATGTGTAATAATTACTGTTCGTTTTTTCACGAAATACCATTTCGAAAGGTTCATTGATTTGAAAATATACAAATAATCGAAAGTATATTTTGGGCATAATATAATAATTTT
This sequence comes from Melanargia galathea, assembly GCA_920104075.1. Classification (NCBI taxonomy): domain Eukaryota; kingdom Metazoa; phylum Arthropoda; class Insecta; order Lepidoptera; family Nymphalidae; genus Melanargia; species Melanargia galathea. The sequence goes on along the minus strand of OV049872.1, from coordinate 1,936,087 downwards.
TTAAATTATGTTTCAAAGAAACCGCAACTTTTACAAAATAGGCCTTCAATTTAAAGTTCGGTAAAAACGGTCTAATATTTGTTTCGCAACGGTTATTTTATTCCTCGTTACATACACATGCGAGTATTATCAATACCGGATGCTGTCCGCGGGGTTTCGAGATTCCATGTCCGGTTTAGGCTTTATTTGTAAAAAATTCTTACTTATTTCGACCGTGTTGATTATGTCGATAAGTCATTATTTACTTATCAAGTTTTTAATGTTGTTGCATACCAATTTTGATGCAGTTTTTTGTATAGAATTACGAAATTTGGCAAAAAGCCAGGTCTTAGGCCGGGCCCGCACTGTGAAATTTATTCGCGTGATTTTTTTCGCAAAATTCTGTGACATATGGAAATGTATGAAGCTGCACGCACATGCGATTTAAAATTCGCGAGAAAAATATATTAAAAGGCGCAATATAAACCGCGCGAATAAATTTCGCAGTGCGGCCCCGCTCTTACAGCACAAATAAAGGAAAAATTCCAAAAACTAAAAAAAGTTGGAAATTAAAGTGTGTCTCCATACATACATAGTTGAGCCAATTAAGATAAACCTCTGAGTTGTATGAGCGCTCATTTAATTTAGAGGCCTAGCTTAATTAGCACCTTACCTTTTAAGACAAACTAATGAAAAACAGATTGTACTTATACTTCTGGAGTACGGAACGCTCGGTGCGCGAGTCTGACTCGCACTTGACCAGATTTTTTTTTTTTTAATTTATGTTTTGTCATTTAATGATTCCGTAACTGTAACTATTCGAAACTATCTGATTTATAACTATCGAAATAATTTCATATCCCTATTTATAACCGAAACTGTTCAAATACTTACTCATAATAATAATAAATCCATAAGTATTCATATCCAGTTCTGAAATCTCGACAACTACCCCCAGTCCCATTATACGAAGAGTTTCTTTTATCTACGGATTATAAGAAAGTTATCTCGTTGTTTCTCGGAATAAAAACCTACAAAGTCAGATACTCGGATAAAGTCGAACTTGTCGTACCGGAAAATTTCCTGAAGGCTTCTTTGTTTCGTCACTTTTACGTACAAACTATTCCCTAAGGACCCCATAGCTTGACAGGATCGGATTCTTAGTTACAACATTGTACTCGTGCCTTTACCCGACTACGGCAAAGCCAAAAGGGTTATGATTTTAGCAGTTATGTATGTATCTGTGTGTGTGTGTGTGTGCGTGTGTGTGCGCGTGTGTGTGCGTGCGTGCGTGCGTGCGTGCGTGCGTGCGTGTGTGCGTGCGTGCGTGCGTGCTTGCGTGCGTGCGTGCGTGCGTGCGTATGTATGTATGTATGTATGTATGTACATATGTCATATGTGGCCGATTTTGATGAATGAGGTGTCAATTGATTCGCTGTTATGGTCCGGGCAACATAGGCTACATTTTATTTATGAAAAAAATCGAGAAGTGACCTTCGCGCGGCTTTCGTAGATTATTAAATTAGTTTCGGGTAGACGTAACAGATGGCGCCACTAGCTGCTTGCCCCGCGCCTTCTGCACACTAAATTATTATTAAATTATTAAGCGTATTCGGGTTTTAGTTTACGAACTTTATACTTGTTGCCTTTGCATGCATACATACGGGGAGAGTTTGTTTTGTGCATACAATAACTTTAGAATCTGCGCCTTAGAGATTTGAAAGGAGGAAATATTTCTTCAGATCCCTAGCTGAGGTGCACTGAAGAGGGATTTTTGAAATTCTTTCATTAAACAGGTGAAAAGGTGTGTTAAAGAATCGTTAATCGTAAATCGTTATTGTGTCGTTGGAAAAATCATTTTAGTTTCACTAAATCTACGCAGACGATGTCCTGGGCATCAGTTAGCTTACAATCTTTTATATTTATATAAAGGATTAAACTTTGAAACTGCATATTTTAGGGTACACAATACACATATCTGACAAACCAAAGACACAGATATTAGTTTCTAGAGCGAACGTGGCCACAAAGTTTCATTGTCTCTGTGTGGTAAATATTAAAAAAGAATAAAACCTTGTGTGTATGGGCTGCGCTCGGGAGCACTCGAGGGTGACTCTTAAGACCATCAGACAGTACACAAAGTGTTGTACCTATTTATGTAGTGACGTATAGAAGGCTTTAGGAATGTTATTAAGCATGTTAGGGTTAGATGCAAAGTGCTTTGTGCTTTGTACGTCGTACTCAAATAGTCTAGAAACCTGAGAATACGGGATACACAAGTTTCTCGACCTGTAGAGTAACAAAACTCTGTATAGTTTAAGGTTTCAGCACACGCAATGCGCGACGGAAATGTGTTCAACGCGATCCCGAGAAATTGTAATGATAAAGGGATTGTTAGTAAGTTTTCACACTACCGTGCGCCTCGTTGTCGCCATTCCGTAGTGAGACGAGATTCGTACAAGAGGCTCTAGCGTATCTTGAAAAATTACTATTTGTAATAGTTAATAATGTTTAATGGTTAAAAATAAAATTCATTTTAGGCATTGTAAAACTTATTAAAATTGTCTGTTGTATAAAGGAACTCGATCCCTTTGTAAAACAGACAAGGGAGGGGATCATTAGGCTTCACTCTCTCGATCTTTATTTCGTCAGACTTAGTGACGATTTACGCACAGCTAACGGATTTCGTGAATTTTTGACGTTGTACTAATTGACTTTTGACGTTGTAATAGTTGACTTTTGACCTTAAACCGTATGACGCGCACGCTGTCGAATTTACGAGGACCCCATGCCGTAGAGCTTTACCCTATGACGTGCTTTACAGTTTTTTATTAAATTAAAGCACAAATCGCATGCGTTACATATCATACATGTCACAAATCACACGCGTACGCGCGCAGTTAGTGTGTATTCTTACAATTGTCGTCTAACAATACCTACTGTCATCCCGCTTTGTGTGTCTAAACCAGTATGATTTCTACGTCACTCGGAAATGTACGTAGAGACATTCTTGTACTGTATCTCAGGGTATTGTGTTCAGGAAGATTCTCGAATAGGTAATGTCAGTTTCAGTTAGGAGAGGTTTGTTGCACTGCAATAGCTTAACTCGGAATATAAACTACTTACTGTGCAAACTAAACCTTTGATTGTCACATCACCTCTTCGTTTTAAGAATACCTTTGAATTCATCGCATTCAAAATTATTATTCCTAATTTTGCACGTTAAAAAGTGACACGACTATAAAATTCAACAAAACCAAATAAAACTCTGCAGTTTACTACAAGTCTAGTACGTACAAGATAATCTAGTGTCTAAAATAGCAAACAATTACTATTTTTTTCGTTTGTTTCAGATTGTGCTATACATGTAAGAGCGTTGCGATCGGGACGCGTGCATTCCGGTCACTTGCCCAAGACGCACAACTGCCGTTTGCTCTTCCCTCCCCCCTCACAAAACTACGCCCTCCTCGTAGACCTGCACAAGCTCAACGTCCCGTGCTCCAGCGGGTCCATAAAGTTCTCCCCAAACTCTCCAGCGTTGTGCGGAAAGCTGGAACAAATATCGCCTCCGAACCGGAGACACATCTACCAGTCGTCGAACAATCCAGAAGTAGAACTCCACGGTCGACCCACGTTCGCCGCGACCTACCGTCTAGTTGACCATTGCCACGATGTTCTCCTGACGGAAAGGAACGGCTCGTTCGAAGTCGGCCCGACAACCAAACTGTACTGCTCCTACAAAATCCACCTGCCCTACGGCAACAGAGTGGCCTTGCGTCTCCAAATGGGCACGGGCGCAGGGCCCAAGAAAAACCCCGATAGCTCTAGTATAATTCACGAAGATTCCCACACTTTTTGCAAGGGGATGGAACTGAATTTAGTGGACGGAGATTCCAGGTGGAAGCACTGCTCCCAACCCGGTGATCCTTTGCGCAGTGTGCAGATAATTTCGGAGAGAAACTCAGTGAGGTTGAACATTAGTGTTCTGGCGAAGAGAAATTCCTCTGCCATGTGGTTGAAAGTCTGGTGGATGGATAAGCCGATTGAAGACACGGTCGGGCATTGTGATTACGGATGGGTGGTATCAGGGGACTTCTGTGTTACGGCTGTGAGGGAAGGGAAGAAGGCGTGGCGACAAGCGGAAGTGGAATGTGTCAAGATGGGCGGCCATCTTGCGAGCATACAGAACGAGCGGCAACAACAAATCATGGACCAACTGCTTATTCACGCGTAAGTAACTAATTGCAATTCTCACAACACATTACACAACAGCAACATGACCGAGCGAGTTTAAAACTAGATTCAAGTTAAAGTTTAAAATTAATTACTTAAGTCACTTTTGAAATGTTGAAGACTTGTTTGCTTCGTTAGTAATTTGTTAAAATTCGAAACTTCCAAATGTCTTATAAACATCAGAACAATAATAATTGGGAAACTTGTAGTAATTATAACAGATTCTAGGAAAAAGTTATGAAACAACACCAAAACAAAACGGACGCTAACGAGATCTTCCTTATTCCACAAATCTATAGTATATTCGTTAGTCTCACTAAAACTCAGAAACGGCCGGTAGGTGGCGCTGCAGTCAGGTTCTAGGATTTTTTTTACGAATAGATTTTGATGAAATTTCTTATGTGTGTTTAAGTTGGTCCCTGGGAGTTAAAGATTCACAATAATTGGATTGGACAATTGGTCTGACGATAGTAGGTACAACGGGTGGGTTTGAACCGTCGACCTTTCAGATTTAAGTCCACTAATTGTTACAATTACAGATTTAAGTCCACTAATTGTTACTATATAAGCTGTGATAGCCTAGTGGTTAGGACGACCGACTTCTAATCGGAGGTCGTGGGTTCGATCCCGGGGCACGCACCTCTAACTTTTCGGAGTTATGTGCGTTTTAAGTATTTAAATATCACTTGCTTTAACGGTGAAGGAAAATATCGTGAGGAAACCTGCATGCCTGAGAGTTCTCCATAACGTTCTCAAAGGTGTGCGAAGTCTGCTATCCGCATGGCCAGCGTGGTAGACTATGGCCAAAACCCTTCTCACTCTGAGAGGAGACCCGTGCTCTGTAGTGAGCCGGTAATGGGTTGATCATGATGATGATGATGGATTGTTACAAAAAGTGAAGGAGATTTTATGGTTCAGTTGAATTTCTCGACACTCATGTCAATGATGTTTCTCATCTTTCTAGGCCTGGCGCTGTAATCGAAGATGTCTACTGGATAGGCGCGACGGACGCCGTTCACGAGGGGGAGTTCCGTTGGTCGGACAACCTGCCCTTTTCTTACGCACGTGAGTTTCATTCATTAAAAACTTCTCTATGCTCATTGCTCATGTCTATCTAACCCCCCCTGCCACACACTCGTCGAGTGGCATGAGACGTAGCGAGAATAGGAGGCAGAGACGTAGTGTGTCAACAATACTCGTCAATTGCACGAGGTACCTACGCGTGTTTCTTCCTTTTCTTGCTTCTTCCTATGCCTCTCGACGTGTGTGGAGGTGGGGTAAGACGTCTATTTTCAGACCGTTCAGTTTATAAGTTTATCACGACTATGGTGGATCAATGAGCAACACTATTCTATGTACTATACTATATTTCGAATGTCTTCTAATCTGCCGTGTTAAAAATTTCGATTCGCTGGGGTGGGAAAAAGTACCACTAAATTTGTAGGACACCTGCGCACCTGAGTAGCTACCTCCATCGAGAAATTTCACATCATAAAAATGATTTAAAAAAAATTATTAATAACTAGCTGAATTTTTGTATGCAGCTTAGTAAATACTTGTATAATGAAATGGATATATAGTCCTACAAATTTAGTGGAACGATTTCCCACCCGAGTGAATCGAAATTTATAACACCTGCGCACTCCAGTAACTACCTCATCATCGAGAATTTTCATAGATAAAAAACTTGTTCGTCTAGTCGAAACGAACCTACTCACGAAGATTCAGCATGTTATGCTGATATTGTTATTATGTCAGCATCACCAAAAAAATGTTCGGTGGCCACCTGACTATAAGGTAATAGGTTATACATAGCCTCGATGATCTAGTGGTTAGCTTGTTCGGCTACGAATCACAAGTTCTTGGGTTCGAATCCCAGATCTATCCAAAAATATCCCTTGCATAAGTAACTAGTCTCCGCCCCGACATTATTATTTATACATACATAAGCGACAGACATTTACGAAATACAATACAGCCTACTTAGACGCGGATAAGATCATTTAAAGGTCGCGCAATTAGAAAAATTGGCCGTATTCATTATTTATCACAAAAGCCCAGTCTAGCCCGGCTGGCGACAGGCCTGATTTATTGGATGAATAGAGAATTTTACTCATGGAGGACGACCGTTAAGTTCCAAACTTCGCCCCACACAAACGTAGTTTGAAGCTCATTTGAAACTATCTTTTGTGACTGTGGTTTGTCAGATTTCCGTAAATGAAAACGAAATTACCTTGCTATATTCCGCTAACAGTGACAAATTTGTAGGCGCAACACCACACTAAACTCGACGATTGTTTCGCTCCGTCACCGGAGCATCCTCAGGGGATGTCGATGTAATTTTGTTTTCATTGTATATCATGGAATGCCGCAAAATGACGCCTGCTTCTATTCAAGATTTCCGTAAAAATATTATGTAATTTGAAAGATTTGCGTGTAATTCCTATTTGACCCTGTGTAGTTTTAAAACTATGTCATATCGGAAATCTGACAAACCATAGGCATAGATATTATTAGTTTCAAGAGCGTGTCTACGAAATTTCATGGAATTTGATTTAATATTCAAAACTCCATTTGTATGGGGCGCGCTTGAAAGCGCATGAGGCTGACTACTCCGCTAAGTGATTTTAATGTTTTGTACCGATTCTGAATAGAATCTGATTAGCGTTTATTTTATTTTATTATTACATATATTTTACTCAAGCAGGTATATTTTTGAGGTTACACGGTATTCACAATTATGTTTCGATGTATTGACAAATATATTTTATATTCGTTTTCAAGTTAGGTATTCAAAAGCTTAAGCAAACAGATTACGCAATCATAGTTACATTTTTAGGGTTACTAGTTACATTCCTCTCTCACGACTTTGTCGATAACTCTTGTCGAAGCTGCAAGAAACCGTTAAACACTTTGGTCGCTTGGTTAAATCTGCGAGTCTTTATATTTCGACTATCTCGACAACGGTGAAAAATTTCGAGTCGAAGTAGAATGGACCTAAACGTTCTTGTTTTAAAGCTGAAGTTTGTCCATGCATTCACAGCCAGCGCCACAAGCGGTAGCCTTGCGAAATAAAGTTCGGTAGTGATGAAATTATGACTTTAAAACGAGGGTCTTTCAGTCCACTGTTCTCTGAATTTCCTGCTCGAAAACTATTAACGTTGCCGTATTGTGCGAACTCGTACTAAAGGGCACTGTTTAAATATCCTTGGTCGATTTCCTCAACGAACATTAGCCTACTGTTTGCCCAGTGTTAATCCAATACGGTCCGACGCGACTTACATCCCGGGATCCTGTTGGATTTATCAGTAGATTAGGGATTGCGACTTCGAGTAGACACACCAATCTCACCTGATCCCAGGGCTTTAGCTGTATTATTAGTATAGCATGAATAAATAAGCTCCGCTAAGCTGAGAGGAGACCCGTGTCCTGCACTGGGCCGGTAATGGGTTGATAATTTTTTTTTATTTAACTACAAGTTAGCCCTTAACTGCGATCTCACCTGATGGTAAGTGATGATGCAGTCTAAGTTGGAAGCGAGCTAACTTGGAAGAGGTATACAATATACATACCCCTGATCGGTTTCTACACTGCATCGTACCGGAACGCTAAATCGCTTGGCGCACGGCTTTGCCATGGCTAAAGCCTGCTAAAGCTAAAGCATGCGAGACAAAAGAGTCTCTATTGTATTCGACGAGAAAAAGTGTAGAGATAATTTTCTCGTGTCGCATGGTAGCCCTGCAGACCAGAAACAAGTTAGAAATTATAAAATCCCAAATTGCCCCTGCCGGGAATCGAACCCGAGACCTCCCACTTATAAGACCACAGCGCTCTCCACTGCGCCAGGGAGGTTGTCGAGTAATGATGATGATGTTGATGAATAAACGATACCTACTCTACAGATCTAGCGTTAATGAGACGGTTTCTAAGGTAGCCGTATGGAGCGAAAGGGGAAGAGGGTGGATGATCCCTTCTGACTTGGTGTGGAGGTGGGTATAACGCTTAGCATGTGCAACTGCGGACCGCGAGGTCACGGGTTCGATTCCCGAGTTGGGAATTGGGGCCAAAAATTGGGCCAAAAATTGTTAATAAAACCTGCCATACTTCTTCGAGGTTAGTCCGCTTCCATCTTATACTGCATCGTGACATCAGTAACTTGTAGATGAATTAAAAAAAATCAATTGCGGTATAAAGCAATACAGATAACGCAACCCCTTTAGTGCCTGCAGACTGACATATTCAGTATCAGAGTGTCTTTTTATGCTGTAAATCACTACATACTTAGTATAAAACAAAGTCGCTTTCTCTGTCCCTATGTATGCTTAAATCTTTAGAACTACGCAATGGATTTTGATGCGGTTTTTTTTAAATAGATAGAGTGATTCAAGAGGAAGATTTTAAAGTAGAAAAATTAGACCCGGCAGGTGGCGCTAATAGCAGGCAGGACGACGTCTGCCGGGTCCGCTAGTAAAAAAATATACCGAAATTTGTTACGTACCTATTGGGTTTTTTGTCAAGAAATTCTCAGTGCCGCGGCCGTCGCAAAGTTGATAGATGATGGTGTTTCACACCCGTGCCTTGGAGAGCACGCTAAGCCGTCAGTCCCTGTTATTATCATACAATAACAGTCGTTAAAACTCGCCAACCCACATTGGAACAACGTCCATTACGGGTAGAGTTTGGACTTCGACCTTTCGTATTTCAATCCGCTCCTTGATCGACATAAGTCAGAAAAGGTGAAACGGTAACTGATATCACACTCGGACCAAAGTTGTTTACATCGCCCTGAGCGAAGGTATCGGTTACTTTGCCACAGCCAACACAGCTGTCGCTGAAATTTTGGTTTGTTTACTGATAGATAGTGGTGTACATATTTTGTGGCAAAAAAAAGCTGTGATAGCCTAGTGGTTAGGACGACCGACTTCTAATCGGAGGTCGTGGGTTCGATCCCGGGCACGCACCTCTAACTTTTCGGAGTTATGTGCGTTTTAAGTATTTAAATATCACTTGCTTTAACGGTGAAGGAAAACATCGTGAGGAAACCTGCACGCCTGAGAGTTCTCCATAACGTTCTCAAAGGTGTGTGTGAAATCTGCCAATCCGCTTGGCCAGCGTGGTAGACTATGGCCAAAACCCTTCTCACTCTGAGAGGAGACCCGTGCTCTGTAGTGAGCCGGTAATGGGTTGATCATGATGATGATGATGATATTTTGTGGTCGAAACCCGGTTAGAACAAGGGATAAAGTTCGTAAACTGAAACCCGATTACTAGTGTGATTAATTTAGTGTGAAAATGTCTATTCAACTGCATACTAATAAGAATTCAAACGGAAGAAAGCGCGGGACAAGCAGCTAGTGGCGCCATCTGTTATGTCTATTGGAAACTGACTTAATTTCAAGTTTAGCCGTGCGAAGGTCACTTTTCGATTTTTTCCGTATATATAATGTAGCCTATATCACCCGGGCCATAACAAATCAATTGACACCTCATTGATCAAAATCGGCCCCGTAGTTTAGGCGCTACGGTGGAACACCAAACAACAAAAATCGGATACAAACATATATACATACATACATAGACTGAAAATCAAAACCCTTTTGGCTTTGCCGTAGTCGGGTAAAAATAAAGTTACGTTGATTATGTACTTTTGAAGGTTCCATATCCATTTAGACAAGCAGTATCCATGCACCATCAGGATTGAAGATTTGAAAACAAATTTTTGTATGCGACAATCACGTAAACTTCCTGTATGAATTAAAAAACTTCACCCAAATCGGTTCAAAAATATCGGAGAAATCTCTTTATTTGGAAATTGGTCAAAATTAGAAAAGGAACTTGGCATTACGCTTCGACTTTGTGTCAATATACCTTGATCCTTATCCACAAGTTATTGTTTATTTCATGTCAAAGACTTTAATGAAAAAGTATTTGCATCCTTCACATAAACGATTCGAGTGACACATCTTTTATTCATGCTATCGCATAATAAAAATTAAGATCTATTTCCGTTTGAGTCATTCTTTTTTCCCTTGCGTAAAGTGCCTTTGTGCTGTATTTTGAGTTGTTCAGCCATTACGTTCTTCAGCTATAATTATAACGTCAAGAGCAACTTTCATAACGTATTTTACGCTGCGTACATTACTTCCTTCGTATAATTAAAAATACTCTCTATTGTTTTGTACAAAGTCTAAGACACTTTTGTACTAAGGCATTATAAAAGAATTCAAAAATAAAAATGCGAGTTGGACGCACAAGGGTTTCGTACCACTACACAAATACAATTTTCTTCTTTCTCACTCTAGTGACAAATTAAAAAAAAATTCACTATTATAATCTACATACTTTCCGGAAGGTTTTGGTATTTAACACACTTAATTATCATTTAATAATAATAATAATAATATATTTATTTATTCAGACAACAATTATTAAGGTCCATTTAGGTTAGTAACAATAAAAACTTATCACTATGTTAGTACTTAACTAGGTTAGTAACAATGAAACCTTAAAACTATGTTAGTACCTTATAACTAACATGGATTTAGTCCTCTGAGTAAGTATATTAATCAGAGGACTATCCATTTTACCGGCAATCATGCGCAGGATGCCGTTGCTGCTTCCACGGACCCTGCTCAGAGGCGAGGCGGCATTTATATAGTACGGCAGCCCTGGAACAAATTTTTTAGTGATTAATAACAAGCTCAATTTTCGTGAGTAGGTTCGTTTCGACGAGAAGACCAAGTTTTTATCTATTAAAATTCTCGATGGAGGTAGTTACTCGAGTGCGCAGGTGTTAAACATTTCGATTCACTCGGGTGGGAAATCGTTCCACTAAAGTAGGACTATGTAGTTATTCATTTCATAATACAAGTATTTATATAATAAGTATAAGCTGCATACAAAAATTCAGCTACTTAGTTATTAATAATTTTTAACCATTTTTATAACCTCATTATTTGGAAATATTTGAAGAGGAGGACGCTGTAGAATATTATCAGCTGATTTTTTAGGAGGAGTTAGGTGACAAACACACGTACAGAAGAATTATATACATAGGTACGGCTGAGAGAGTTTACTGTATCGACGGGATGAACATTAAATGACAGTTACGAAACCCATGAACATTTTGTATCGGAAAATGTTTTTTCTTTTATTTTATTTTTTCGTCAATTTTCCAATGTTTTTAATAGTTATTCTGCTATTCGGGACGGTCCCAAATACAACAAATCCAAAACCATGATAATCGGTCTAGACGTTCACGAGTTATAAGTGTTCGAACAAACCCGACTTTGTTTTATATATTAAGAAGATATATTAAGATTTATTCTTCTGTCCACCAGACTGGTTTCCGGGCTGGCGGAAGCACGCCAGCCAGCCGAACGACGACGGCACGTCGGGTCAGGACTGCGTGGAGGCGCGGCGCCAGCTGCCGCCCAGACCAGCGCACCCCACCTTCATGTGGAACGACAGGAGTTGCCACGAGCGCAACTACTACGTGTGCGAGAGGCCTGGAGTTGACGGTGAGTTCTTTTGATCTTACTAAGCCTCCTCTGTTTGACTATCCGTCCGTTTGTCGCAGAGGTGTCTAGCTTCAGCTGTTATAGGCCCGCGCACCCCACCTTCATGTGGAACGACAGGAGTTGCCACGAGCGCAACTACTACGTGTGCGAGAGGCCTGGAGTTGACGGTGAGTTCTTTTGATCTTACTAAGCCTCCTCTGTTTGACTATCCGTCCGTTTGTCGCAGAGGTGTCTAGCTTCAGCTGTTATAGGCCCGCGCACCCCACCTTCATGTGGAACGACAGGAGTTGCCACGAGCGCAACTACTACGTGTGCGAGAGGCCTGGAGTTGACGGTGAGTTCTTTTGATCTTACTAAGCCTCCTCTGTTTGACTATCCGTCCGTTTGTCGCAGAGGTGTCTAGCTTCAGCTGTTATAGGCCCGCGCACCCCACCTTCATGTGGAACGACAGGAGTTGCCACGAGCGCAACTACTACGTGTGCGAGAGGCCTGGAGTTGACGGTGAGTTCTTTTGATCTTACTAAGCCTCCTCTGTTTGACTATCCGTCCGTTTGTCGCAGAGGTGTCTAGCTTCAGCTGTTATAGGCCCGCGCACCCCACCTTCATGTGGAACGACAGGAGTTGCCACGAGCGCAACTACTACGTGTGCGAGAGGCCTGGAGTTGACGGTGAGTTCTTTTGATCTTACTAAGCCTCCTCTGTTTGACTATCCGTCCGTTTGTCGCAGAGGTGTCTAGCTTCAGCTGTTATAGGCCCGCGCACCCCACCTTCATGTGGAACGACAGGAGTTGCCACGAGCGCAACTACTACGTGTGCGAGAGGCCTGGAGTTGACGGTGAGTTCTTTTGATCTTACTAAGCCTCCTCTGTTTGACTATCCGTCCGTTTGTCGCAGAGGTGTCTAGCTTCAGCTGTTATAGGCCCGCGCACCCCACCTTCATGTGGAACGACAGGAGTTGCCACGAGCGCAACTACTACGTGTGCGAGAGGCCTGGAGTTGACGGTGAGTTCTTTTGATCTTACTAAGCCTCCTCTGTTTGACTATCCGTCCGTTTGTCGCAGAGGTGTCTAGCTTCAGCTGTTATAGGCCCGCGCACCCCACCTTCATGTGGAACGACAGGAGTTGCCACGAGCGCAACTACTACGTGTGCGAGAGGCCTGGAGTTGACGGTGAGTTCTTTTGATCTTACTAAGCCTCCTCTGTTTGACTATCCGTTCGTTTGTCGCAGAGGTGTCTAGTTTCAGCTGTTATAGGCCCGCGCACCCCACCTTCATGTGGAACGACAGGAGTTGCCACGAGCGCAACTACTACGTGTGCGAGAGGCCTGGAGTTGACGGTGAGTTCTTTTGATCTTACTAAGCCTCCTCTGTTTGACTATCCGTTCGTTTGTCGCAGAGGTGTCTAGTTTCAGCTGTTATAGGCCCGCGCACCCCACCTTCATGTGGAACGACAGGAGTTGCCACGAGCGCAACTACTACGTGTGCGAGAGGCCTGGAGTTGACGGTGAGTTCTTTTGATCTTACTAAGCCTCCTCTGTTTGACTATCCGTCCGTTTGTCGCAGAGGTGTCTAGTTTCAGCTGTTATAGGCCCGCGCACCCCACCTTCATGTGGAACGACAGGAGTTGCCACGAGCGCAACTACTACGTGTGCGAGAAGCCCGGACTCTGAGTTATGCGGGCTTTATTATTCTTAACTAGCTTATGACCGCGGCTTCACCCGCATGAATTTCGGTTTTTTCACAAATCCCGAGGGAATCGTGGATTTCCGGTTTCCGTTCCCGCTCCCTTTTCCAACCTTTATATCTACTTTCGAAGAAGTTTGCTATAGTAATCTACCTATAGCGGTAGCTTTAGATTTCGGTTTTTTCAAAATCCCGTGGGACTTTCGCCTTTATAATATTAGTATAATATATAAATTAATTTATTTAGTGTGATTTTATTATGTAATTTTTTTTTTATAAATTTTAAGTTAATGGTGTGTTAATATTTAGGTAATTGTTTTTTATTGTATTTTATAACCCGGACAATGAACTCAAAGTGACGGCAGCCACGAGAAAAAGCCAATTTATTATAAGTTTCTTTTACATTGCCTTTAGTAGTGTAATACCTCTTTAACCATGTCTATATGGCATACTGACAAATGAGTTAACAACGCTGGGGCACTTATCACTTTAGTACTATCACCCTATTAAAGCACTGACCACTTACATAGGCGTCACGCTCGGCCTCAGCAAGGAAGTACGTGACCTGTGTACCCACTTACCCCCTTGCTCCAGAACTTTAACCCATTGACTTAAAGTTCAAATTCCCGTTTACAAACAAACAACTCAATTTCCAATTTAAAACTCAACTCTGTGTCATACGTACAAGGACCAAAATCGAATGTCGATCTAGCAGGACTACACCACGCGTTTGAAGAAAATACTTCCCGAAACTAGGTTTTCATAATGGTCTCTATGAAACTATGAATAGAATTCGAAATCGATTGAAGCATTAATTCGAGCGAACTTAAGGACTCTTGGCCCTTTCGTTCCGCCAAATTGCGTCGTGCTTAAAACATCTTGTTAACATTTGACTTGTCTCCCGAAATTGAGTAGAATAAGCGTTTTGCGCTTTTATGCGGCGTGATGACATTATAACTTAGCACCTATTTCCTTCTCTTAACTCACTGAAATATTACAAAAATATCAAAAAACAGTTTGTCCATTTATTTGTCTGTGCATCATGCAGTAATACTGAATGGATGAAAAATCGTAGATAGATAGAAACACTTTATTGCATACCAAAATACAAATAACACAAAGAAGAAAAAAAATACAATTATTGTAAGTACAGTAGCATGCAAAGGCGGCCTTATTGCTAAAGCAATCTCTTCCAGGCAACCCTTGTTTAAAAAGGAAAAGAACATAATATGGTAACAGGGTAGTGCAGTACTATCGCAAACACATCATAATATTATGTAGTTATGTCTATCTAAACAGATAAATATATTACCTACTCAATAATAATAAACAATAATGGCAAATCTATAATATAATAAAACTGTAACAGATCCAATTCTGTACATTGAAGATATTTTGAAAATTTTTATTGGAGGGCACTCTATAATCGATACTGAAGCCAAAACTGCAATTTTTTTCATTTTTGTCTGTCTGTCTGTCTTTCTGTCTGTCTGTCTGTCTGTCTGTCTGTCTGTCTGTCTGTATCTTGGCCGCGCATCACGCCGAAACTACTGAATGGATTCGAATGAAACTTGGTACGATTTGAGTTTATACTCCGAGGTAGGACATAGGATACTTTTTATCCCGAAATTCAGCACAGTTCCCTTAGGAGAGGGGATGAAAGTTAAAACGTGTATTAAGCTGTAATTCATTAACGCGTTGTTCGATTTCACTCATTCTTTTTTTGTTATAAAGGTAGTACTTTATGTATTGTCCCGTAAATATTTCAAGGTCATAGGTTTTTTAGTTTAGAAATGACAGACATTACAACCCTCATTATTGGGTTCAAATAACTTGGGACCCGGATCTTTGAACGTACGGCTTATTTTAAACTGGTGTGCGTTTAAATTTATGTTTATCAGTCTGTCTATTTCTTCCAGCTAATCTCCGAAACGGCTGGATCGATTTTAATGGAACTTTCAATGTTATAAGGAGTAACTTAGGCTATATTTAGTTTAGGTACATAAAAGAATTATGGGATCCGATCCGATCCTATATAAAAACCTATATCTACGCGAACGAAGTTGCGGGGTTCAGCTAGTATATATATATATATATAATAATAAAATAAATAAAAATATATATAAGATAAATAAATACAGAATAAATAAAAATATGCTACTAATAAATAATGCTCGTAGTTCAAAACGCAAACAAAACATCAAGTTTGAATGCTGCTACCATTTAAGCGTTTAAACTTTTGTGAGTGTCATCCATTACATTAAGTACTAGTGGCCCGCCCGGGCTTCACACGGGCACTGCATGCTTAGTCTCACTTTGCAGAGCTCGAAATCTTTACTAAATACTATTGATCGAATCACAATAACTTTAGAGTAAAATGGACGTAAAATGGCTAATGTTAAGGTTTGAGTTTACCAATACATTCAGCATTCGAAAACAGCCAGCGCCCCAAGCAGAAATGTAATAGTACATTGTTCCTCGACGGGAGAAAGTGACCGATTACTACGAGGGTGTAGTTTGAGGCCCGAGGCCGTAGGCCGTAGGGCCGCAATACGCCCGAGAGGAATCGCACTTTCTCCCGAAGGGATACATAGTGCTTTATACTACACCTGCGAGGAAAATAATCAAAAATATTAAAATTATTACCGTAAATCAATCAGAAGAAGAGGTTGGGTTTCCATTGTCTTCTTCTTCATATGCTTTGTTGTAACTATTTCTATCTATCTTTAGATATCTTGGGTAAAAGATTTTCAATATAAAAATAACTACTTAGCCACATATTTTTAATTCTGGCGGCGTTGGGCGGCGTCATCAAATCTTCACTATCACTACTAGACACTTTGACTTCCATAATAGCTACTTGTAATTTTATAAATTGAAAATTTGGATAGGTAAAACAAAAGAAAGCGACTCGCAAAATAAAAAGAAAATAGCGCGAAAAAAAATCTATTTTGTATTTTTTACTTTTATTTTATGTTCATATGTAATTATAATAATTAAAATTAAATATATTTAAACTAGCAGACCCCGGTCCTGCCCGGTGACATAGCGACATCAGCGCCGCCTACCGTGACGGTTGTTATTTATTGGGTGCTTTTTACGTCGTGTTTGTCGACATAGGTTTTTTTTCATGTACTGATCGGATTTGATCAAAAATTAAAAAGAAAAAAGCACGTTAGTAATGGAATTTCATAAATGGAACTTCCGCTCTAGCGCGTTAACAATGAAATTCCATATATTTTTTCGTCCCGCCTATTTGTTTGACAGTAATGACGTACTTTGACTTTCGATATGAGAAAAACCAGAAGGTACTTTCAGAGCAGGTGTAGTATAAAATAAATATTCGAACTATTGAATAGGGTATTTGACTAATTTTTGGAAATTGTTTTAAATTATATATTTATAATATTATTTTAAAACACACTACATTGATATTTTTCGCAATATCTACAGTATTAAGAATTAAATCAATGATAAAGTTTAAGTTTTGAAAACCACGCCAAAATAGTACATTGTTCCTCGACGGGTGAAAGTGACCGATTACTACGAGGGTGTAGTTTGAGGCCCGAGGCCGTAGGCCGTAGGGCCGCAATACGCCCGAGAGGAATCGCACTTTCTCCCGAAGGGATACATAGTGCTTTATACTACACCTGCGAGGAAAATAATAAAATAATCAAAAATATTAATATTATTACCGTAAATCAATCAGAAGAAGAGGTTGGGTTTCCATTGTCTTCTTCTTCATATGCTTTGTTGTAACTATTTCTATCTATCTTTAGATATCTTGGGTAAAAGATTTTCAATATAAAAATAACTACTTAGCCACATATTTTTAATTCTGGCGGCGTTGGGCGGCGTCATCAAATCTTCACTATCACTACTAGACACTTTGACTTCCATAATAGCTACTTGTAATTTTATAAATTGAAAATTTGGATAGGTAAAACAAAAGAAAGCGACTCGCAAAATAAAAAGAAAATAGCGCGAAAAAAAAATCTATTTTGTATTTTTTACTTTTATTTTATGTTCATATGTAATTATAATAATTAAAATTAATATATTTAAACTAGCAGACCCCGGTCCTGCCCGGTGACATAGAGACATAACGACATCAGCGCCGCCTACCGTGACGGTTGTTATTTATTGGGTGCTTTTTACGTCGTGTTTGTCGACATAGGTTTTTTTTCATGTACTGATCGGATTTGATCAAAAATTAAAAAGAAAAAAGCACGTTAGTAATGGAATTTCATAAATGGAACTTCCGCTCTAGCGCGTTAACAATGAAATTCCATATATTTTTTCGTCCCGCCTATTTGTTTGACAGTAATGACGTACTTTGACTTTCGATATGAGGAAAACCAGAAGGTACTTTCAGAGCAGGTGTAGTATAAACGACATTTCTGATCACATGATACGCGTGACGTCACAAATCGCTATGCAAGTCACTTCTCTCGCTCGCTCCTTTTCGGAACTCGGTGCGTGCGACAGAGACGCTACGCAAGGCGACTGCTGTATCGTAATGTTCTAAATGTTATACCTACTCATTTTAATATCAATCTTATTCTTTCAAGTATAAAGTTTAGTTTCGGTTGACTTGATAAACTTCAATTATATCAACCAAGTTACGTGCTATCAAGTGACATCACAAACAATCCCAGAGCGTTCACGTTCCTGATAAAATTTCAAAATTATTATGTTTTATTTCGTGCAAAATATCGCGTAAAATTACATAGTTTAGTTTGATTGAGTGAAATATGTCTTTTTTAGGCTATTATCTGATAAGATGACCACAATCAATAGTATATTTTCAATGTTGTCAAATACCCTATTACGACTTTAAAATAAGGTTCATTTTGATGTGAAGTCATTGTGTGTCGATACTCGAATTTCGATCATCGTTGCCACTATGTACAAAGTTTGCATAAGGCCTCTGATTACCCGTTACTATCCCACCATCATTGTTGTGTTATATCTCAAAGGATATAACAAAACAATGATGGTTGTTTTGTTATCACTATTATCATTGTTTTGTTGATTTTTGTCGACAGCATTGTCGACAAAAATCCCAGGCGGCTTGACTTTTTCTGACATTTTCAACAATTAACGTCAATTTATAAAAAAACCTTAACAAATTATACACTTGAATCACTCTGTCTGTTCTATGAGAACTGCATGAAAATCTGTTTATTAGTTTTTGAGTTTGTCTCGAACAGACGGACAGACGCAGACTTTATTTTATAATATTATGTATCTGTAGTGATATAACACAACGGCTGAATTTACATGACTAGTCTTCTTTGCTGCCTCGTCGATGCACTCCAGTACGAATTAATGGTATCGTGTTCTAGTTTACTACTGCCTCGTCGGTCTAGTGGTTAGCATATTCGACTACAGATCACCAGGTCCCGGGTTTGATTCCCGGGTCGGGCAAATAACTGTTAGGTATTGGATTTTTTTCTGTTGAGAAATTCTCAGTGCCAGCCCGGTGTTGGTAGTTGGCGATGTTTCAACCCCGTGCCTCGGAGAACTCAATACTTGACAATTATTTGCCCGACCCGGGAATCGAACCCGGGATTACGCGACCCGCATTCGAATACGCTGACCACTAGACTAACGAGGCAGTTACATTCGCGTAAGGCTCAATTTAGACCGCGGCGGAATGGAATGGAAGCGACTTTTTGCAACGAAATTGTACATAGCTAAATGAACTTTATGTCAACTGCATAACATACAAATTAAATAGGAGCCAAAAAAAGGTCGCGCGTCTTCCGCGGAATTCTCGAGAATTCCCGTAGCTACTGTCGGCGCCGTCCGTGGAATCCGCGGGAAGTGGCGCGAACGGAGAGTCCGTTGGGTCGGTCACAGCAGTGCCGTGCAGGGTCATCAATCTTAGTACAAAAAGCCTGGTACAATTGATTTAAGTAATACTGAAAGTCAAAGTATGCGCTACTGTGCTAGCACAAAGTAGGTATATTAAGTACTAAATAAATTAATTCGATGTATATTCTGTAGTCAAGGCATCCCATGTGTAATTTTTTTTACCAAATTGGTAGTTTAGTTAAGTTTTTAATGTCCAGTTATATAATACTAAAAAATATTCTTAGTATTATAATTACTTACTATCAATATTTTATTTGATTCTTTGATAAGTATCATTGGTTTAATAAATATTCTTCAAAATAAAATTAAGTCGGACTTTATTTTCTGCTTTTGTGTAGAAATTGGGCAACCGACTATAAAAATGTGACAACACTGGAAAACATCGCTGCCAACATAACGCCATAGGTAGTAGAGCTTCCAAAATTATGAATTTTTCAATTACGTAACTGGTTACGCATTTTAATACGTAATTACGTAATTACGTAACTGGATTTTGTATATTTTTAACAATGAAAACGAAATGAAAATTCCCAAAGTAGCTTATAAGTAACCTAAATGTACCATTAGAGATTGAATTCATCCTGAAAGGGGTCTAGGTCAATAATAAAATGAATCGCATGAAACGTAAATCGGTATTCTAAATCCCATTCAGTTAGACCGTCACCAGAATTTTGGTTACAACACCTAGAGAGATAGTAAATATCTATATACGCGACTTTTGGAGCATTTACAATAGAAATCGAGACGTATGGAGTGCGTCAGGTCATTAAAATAAAATACGTACGTACCATTTTTTTTTAAATTTTCCATTACAATAAACCTAACAAAGTAAGTAGGACTATGTCAGCTTCAAAACATATTTTGAGTTAGAACTAGGAGATGTCCGTGAATTCGTCCGCGTGGATTTAGGTTGCTGAAATTATTTGCTTACCCGAAGCTCCTTTGAGCTCATACATTTTTTTAAACTGTTAAAAATGGCGCATCAAAATCCCATCATTAAGGGTTTTATCCTAGAATTTAATTTTTTGGCGCAGAATCCCTCATTCTTTTTTAGGGTTCCGTACCTTAAAAGGTAAAAAATAAACCTTTATAAGATCACTTTCTTGTCCGTATATCAGTCCGTGTGTCGCCATCGATTTTCTCAGGAACGGGGGGACCTAGCAAGTTGAAATTTATAACAGACTAGCGGACCGCCCCGGCTTCGCCCGTGGTACATATTGTATAGCCTATAGCACTCAAGAATCACGTACATATCCAACGGAGAAAGAATTTTTGAAATCGGTCCAGTAGTTCCTGAGATTAGCGCGTTCAAACAAACAAACTCTTCCGCTTTATTATATTAGTATAGAAGTATAGATACTAAGGTCTATAGTCCCTATTAGGTATGTATATAAAAATAAGATCCAAGTCAACCATTCTTGTCAAGTAATAAATCTAGACTGACAACCCTAGGCGCTGTAGCGTGAATTTAGCTGGAAGGCGCGGGAATGCTCGAGCATTCCAGCGAATTCGCGCGACTTCCGCGTCATGAGGCGAATTTGACGCTTCGATTCCACCGCGGTGTAAATTAAGCCTAAGTCGAGCCGTTGTGTTATGTTTCTACAACTTTGTACAGAACCCACTACCTCGTATCTAAAACTAAGATAAAACGTAACCCGTATTTCGCACGGACCGAACAAAGGTCAAAGCTGATAAGACCCTTATAGGTTATATTAGTCTGTACTAGTATTCTTCTCACTAATTCGATCCTAGAGTGTCTAATTATATCCTAAAGGGTCTAATTAGTAAGAAGAGTTATCTCATTCGAATATCGTCCGCTCGTAGAACTTGTAGCTGCGTAGCAATATCGTAACGCAACTACGAAATATGTAGCGCGTGTCTACGCCGTAGGTTTCTAGCTAATCTTAAAAAGCTATATTATACTCTATCCACCGAGACAAGTTAGTACGGTTAATAGAAGCTTGTTTGCGATTGGTCAGTTATAAGCGTTAACGCAGTGTACAGAGTACGTGTATATTTTAGTCTGTTGGTGCATAGTAAAGCCAAAAATGCATGCAATGGATAGGAATGTAAAAATAATGACTGAATAAAAGTAGTGTAGAAAACGACATCATACGTACGTATACGTACATTTTATTAAAAATGAATGATGTAAATATTTTTTAAACTTATTTTTTTTTTGTTACATTATTAAATTAATAAAACCCCTAAATTATATAAATTTTCGGATTTCAGAAACTTCTAGTACCTTAATTTTTTCACTTAGTAGACATAATAGAATAGTAGCGCAGTATGCACACGCACTCAAAATGGTTAACACACACTAATTTTTTTGTCCCTGTTATTTGTATTGGATTACGAAACAGCGAGAGCGCTATACTCACTTGTCTCAGTGGACAGGGTATAGTTATTCACTTTTACTTATCCACCACCACCACCACCACCACCACCACCACCACCACCACCACCACCACCACCACCACCACTACCGCCACCACCACCACCACCACCACCACCACCACCACCACCACCACCACCACCACCACCACCACCACCACCACCGCCACTACAGCCACTACAGCCTCTTAACGTCCCACTGCTGAGCACAGGCCTCCTCTCTCATAGGAAAGAGGGATTTAGAGCTTAGACCCGCCACGCTGCTCCAATGAGGGTCGGTGGGCTTTAACGACTATTGTCACATGATAGTGATAGTAACCGGGTCCTACTGCTTAACGTGCTCTCCGAAGCACGGGGAACCAACGCCAACTACCAACTCCGGGCTGGCACTGAGAATTTCTTGACAGAAAAACCCAATACCTAACAATTATTTGCCCGACCCAGGAACCGAACCCGGGACCACGTCGTCTGCATTCGAATATGATAACCACTAGACCAACGAGGCAGTTACTTATCCAACTATGATTAATAATGGGTATGAAAGACTGAGTTCGAAGCCATTAGCTTGAATGGCAGACGTCTTGTTACCCATCCGTTCAGTCGCTGGCAACGCTCAGCGCGGCGCCGCGACGACTGATCTGTTTTTGTTCAACTATCTGGGTCAGCGGGCAGCTGTGATCCCGAACCGAAACAAAAGTTTAGTTTGAAAATATGAACGAACCTTAGTCAACGTCAATTCATGATCAATGATCATGAATTTATTGTTGTGTGCCTGATTTGTTTATAATATTCTGTCAGTACACATAATAACTACGCATATACTATTAACCGGGCATTATAAAAGTCATAGTCAGTACATAATTATTAAAGTCACGCATCCATTATGTGTAGCGCCAAAAGGCAACTCTACTTACGCTACGATTGTAACCATCCCCTTATCATCACTTGATTTAGCCAATAACCTAACTGCCGTACCTATCCCTAGTGAGAATGCAGAATACTAAGTAACAATCGCTAAAATTCCTATACATATTACTACGTATAGGAATTTTAGCGACAATTTATTGAAACAACACGTCGAAAACATGTGCAGATAGGTTCAGTGCTCCGATAGTAGTAGATAATTAAATCAATTATTTTGTATGGAGTATCGAGGATGCCGTATAACTCTACTTAAAGCCTCAACTTCCCAACTAATCAACAAAGTTTGGCACAGAGTTAGTTTACTTCCTGCAAACGCATATATGCTTATTTTATACCCGGAAATCAGCTAGTATGTTATACAGTCAAAACTACAAGCTTTAAATGTATCAGCAATTACGTCGCAAGAATTTTCACAGTACATTCCATTTGATACATTTTGTTTCGATAATAATTATGCAACATGAAATTTCAAACTTGCAGCCGGTTTAAAAATAGAAAATTGCAGTTGGTTAAAATCAAATAAGCTGAAATGTTTTTTGACGGTAGAGCTTGTAAATGCTCCTCGAAATGTTTTTGAAGGTAGATTCTAGTGCAATTAAAAACGAAACGACTTATTAGTAGTAAGTTGTAGCTGCGTAGCATTGTCGTAACGCGACTACGCAATTTGTAGCGCGTGTCTACGCCGAAACCCATACATAATATTATTATTGTGTAGGTGAAATGTTCAATTTTACAGTTTCAGATGAACGTACTAGTTGATAAAGGTTTAAAATAGACGGTTACAGTTGATTAAAAATAAAAATAAACCTGTAAATGCTGTTTGAAAATTTGATTTAAAAGTCTATTTCATTGCGAGTATAAACAGAAGTCGGTGAGGCGCGAGGCTCGCTACACGTGTCGGTAAAACGAACAAATTTAACACGTATCGCTTTATATAAACTTTTACGAGAGCGCATTTAAGCTTCTGTGTATTGGAGAGCATCGGAAGGTTTATTTTTATCTGTTTTGCCGCCATTATGGCAGTATTGCATGGGTGGTTACTTTAATTAAAAGAACCGTTAAAAAATTCAAAATTAACTTCAGAAATCCAATGTTGGACACAGGTCGCTTGCGAGGATCACGAGGCACATGTTCTTGTGCCGCTTATATCCAGCAGATTCCAGAGACTTACCTACTTAAGATCGTCTTAAAAATCCGTTCGTCATCACGTCCATCCATAGACGTTCACTGCTGGACATAAGATATTGCAGGGATCATAAGCAACAGAGCATGTTCTTGTACCACTTATATCCAGCGACTACCGTACGTCCACCTAGTGGAGGGTCTTGCAACGCTGCGTTTTTTTAAAGACAATTATGCCCAAGGGAAAGTAATGATGAAATCTAAGCTGGAACGCGCCTGCCTAGAAAAGCCTATTCACTCTTACCTTGAAGATACTTAAATTGTACGAGGCGGGAAGCACGCACGCTAGAAGGGCGTTCCATACCCTAGCGGTTCTTATCAGAAACGTTGACCGAAATAGTTTCGTGCTAGAAGTCGTCGTCGTCCCAACCAATGGACGTCCACTGCTGGACATAAGTCTCTTGCAAGGATTGCCACAGGACACGATCTTGTGCCGCCTGATTCCAGCGGCTGCCAGCGACTCGCTTGAGATCGTCTGTCCATCGAGTGGGGGGTCTACTTACGCTTTGTTTACCGGTGCGAGGTCGCGATTCAAGCATCTTGGGACCCCAACGTCCATACGTGCTAGTAGACTGGACATCAAACACAGTGATGCCAACGCTCACGACTTCTCACTGTTCTGTTTTTTTTTTTTTAATTGAATAATAGGCTTACGCTTGACGACAATCATGCCTGAAAAGTCATGATGAGGTCTAATCTGGAACGCGCTTGCCTAGAAAATGCCTATTCACTCTTGCCTTGTGCCTTGTGGAACGGAGGAAGGAAGGACGGAAGGAGGAAAGGAGGAACTAGGTTGTGAAGTTTCGTTTATCGATACGACGTAGTCATGGTAATCGATTCCCGGCAGAGGCAATTGGTTAAATTTAACTTCTAAATTAACTCCGGTGTGGTGTGGTAGAAGACTTTGGCCGTGGCTTGTACCTTACCA
The DNA here is from genome assembly GCA_920104075.1 of Melanargia galathea. NCBI lineage: Eukaryota > Metazoa > Arthropoda > Insecta > Lepidoptera > Nymphalidae > Melanargia > Melanargia galathea. The sequence continues at coordinate 1,911,362 of OV049872.1, read as the reverse complement.
GTGAAGCCAAGCTGATCACAGTCAACGTCCAACTTGACTACCACTAGACGTACAGACGACATCAAATGAGTCGCAGGGAGCAGGATACATGCCACACAAGAACGTGACGTATGGAAGTCTACAAGAGATCTTCTTCATCTAGCAGTATTTCTCCAAAATCTATTTCGCTGAAATTTTCACTGCCCGAAGACAGACAAGAATTCAATATTTACAAAAAAAGTTTTTTTCTGTCTTCAGCTAAATACATTTTGGCAGTCGACATTGACTGTATTAATTAATTCTTTTGACGTTCGAAAACAAAACTCTGATGAAATTTTCCGCTCGAATATTCAAGTCTTCCTTTTAAGCCTTTTATGTTGAAAATGGAAATAATTAATTGGGGAACGCAAATAGCCGTGAGACAATACAACAGTAGATTGCACCGAAAACTTCGCGATTACGTGCCTACCCAGACGACACTGATGAAATACAAGCGACGACCTCCCTGGCGCAGTGGTAAGCGCCTGTGGTCTTATAAGTGGGAGGTCCTGGGTTCGATTCCCGGCAGGGGCAATTTGGGATTCCATAATTTCTAAATTGTCTCTGGTCTGGTCTGGTGGGAGGCTTCAACCGTGGTTACCACCCCACCGGCAAAGCCGTGCCGCCAAGCGAAGCGTTCCGCTACGATGCCGTGTAAAAACCGATCAGTGTGCTTAGTCTAAATCGGAACACTCGAAAACGAACTCGAAAACGAACTCGAAAACTATTGATCGATTTCAGAGTAAAATAGACCTAAAATGGCTTGTATTAAGGTTTGAGTTCGCCAATACATTCAGCATTCGAACAATGCTGAATGTATTGGCGAACTCAAACCTTAATACAAGCCATTTTAGGTCTATTTTACTCTGAAATCGATCAATAGTTTTCGAGTTCGTTTTCGAGTGCTCCGATTTAGACTAAGCACACAGGGGTATGCATACCTCTTCCAAGTCAGCCCGCTTCCAATTCATCATCACTTACCATCAGGTGAGATTGTGAGATATGTGTATATCATCATACTGGCAATTCATTTTACTGGCATGTGTATTGTGTATAAATTTTCTTAAATAGGTCACTCGCAGCTGGTCAATAAAGAGTTAAGATATTAACTATATCTCCCGGCAAAACATCATAAAGTTATGAGCCATATCGCGGAACCGCATCTAAATCCTCGTTTATGAGTTACGATGTAATAAAAATGATGAACACTTATATATCTCTGTACGAGTATAAATGACATTAAAGTAGATTGTTGAAAGTTGAAAACTTGTCACCGCAGTTATGTAAATCCGAGAAAGTATTGAGTTGTTATTTGTTAGGACCTGCGCAGACGACATATTTTTTGTGTGCCACGGACTGGATAAACGCGAAATATAAAAACTTTTTTGTTTCAAACTTTGTAACGCGTCGTGTGTGTTACTGCTTAAATCTTGTGTGTTTTGTTTCCACGGGCTGATAAATGCTAAGTACAATCCGTCGTCTGCGCAGACCCTTAGTATAATATCACAACGTTTTAACGTCCACATTATAAATGGCAGACTTGTGTATCTGAAAATGGCATGTATATCAGTACGACGTGCCAATAAATAGCGTTCTACTTTGCACTTGCATGCTATTTTACTGGCATGTGTATCAGTACGACCTGCCAGTAAATAGCGTTCTACTTTGCACTTGCATGCTATTTTACTGGCATGTGTATTTGTAGCCGTTACGCATTTTTGCACATCCGATGGAAAGGAACACATGAAACTAAAAGATTAAACGGAGCGTGACCATTTTCAAACCAATAGCTACAGATTAAAAATAAAAACACAATTGAAAAAGCGAATGAATTGAAACAAAAACATTCGACGACTCTTTGAAGCGACGCAATGGCAAAATATTCCAAAAGTTGTGTACGGCCATTGTTATATGCGGAAATCCACCGGCGGACGAACCGAGCCATTTTATGTCCATTCCGCTATCGGTTTTTATTTAGGGCTGTCAGATAACAGAACGTATACGTAGCAGGGCTGTCAAATAATGGAAATATTTTAAATATTCAATAATCAAATTCATCTATCGACGTATCCGTACACACGTAGGTACGTGTTTATTATAGTAGTATACACACACACACACACACACACACACACACACACACACACACACACACACACACACACACACACACACACACACACACACCTACACACCCACACACCCACACACCCACACCCACACACACACACAACGTCGTCGTTTTAACGTCGGGGGTTAAAAATAAGCTCGAAGAATTTGTTTATCCGCTCCTTGAATAGTCTCATGCAGTAGATTTGAGGAAACACATCTAGTGGAAGCCGGTTCCATAATTTGAGAGTAGAAGGTGGAAATGTTCTGGGATATCGCTTGATAGAGAAGAAATTGAGGGGAAAGAAAGATATGGTTTTTAACAGATTTTAAAAAACCAATGATCAGATATTAATGATTTTTTTCACTATCGTAATTAACATACTTTCAGGGAGGTTTTTAATATATAACACACCTAGTTATCATTCTTATGTACGAAGTTATACGCATAAATGTACGCCACATGTCACTAATATTTTTGATTGGCACGCTGATTTCTCTGAGATTTCTGGACCGAAGTCGGTTTGATTTTTTCTAAGATATAGCTTGTAACTAAGTCAGTTAAAATGCGCACTGCACCCAGTTATGAATGCTTTGATTATTATTATAGCTTTGTACACCAAGCACGTGTTTTCAGAAGTCGTTAGCTGCGGTTACGACGCTCGTAAAGAGAGCACTAAACGCGGGGGTTTATAAACCGAATTGAAGTGGAATGTCGAGAGTCACAGCGATGGCGTGTAATATCCTTTTTAAATGGGGTTCTTATCCGGTTTCATTTCGGTGTCGTATTATGTTAAAAAGCTGTGATAGCTTAGTGGTTAACACTCCGACCTCCCTTTCGGGGGGACCGAGATCGGTCTACACCTCGACTTTTCGGAATTATGTGCGTTTTAAACAATTAAATATCACATGCTTTAATAAAGGAAAACATCGTGTTGAAAACACAAAAACAGAAAAACCTGCATGCCTGATAGTTCTCCATATTGTTCTCAAAGGCGTGTGAAGTCTACTAATCCGCACATGGCCAGTCTGGTGGACTAAGGCATAAGCCTTTCTCATTTTGAGTGACCGATGCCCTGTAGTAGGCCGTTAATGGATTAATAAGGATTTAAAAAATATGATTATGTTTAAATCTCAAACCAATAGAGAATTTAAGAGAAAATGAAGCTTCGCCGTCGCTTTGAAAATGAAGCCCGAATGAAGATGTTTTAGCGCGTCTGCTATTCAACGTTCTAACTAACTAGTACTGAGTTTCTGTATGAGTGCTTGTTTTACTTGATAACTGATCACAGTAGAAGCATCGGTTGTTGATCTAACTTTAATCTCAAGCCGTGTTCTATCTTAGCTTCCGTTTAGTTTTGAGACGAAAATAAGATTTCTGACACCAAACTGAGAATTTCTTGACAGAAAAACCTATAATACTTACCTAACAATTATTTGTTGATCGAATCCGGGACCTTGTGATCTGCGTTCGAATATGCTAACCACTAGACAATAAGGCAATTCGTTCTACGTTTAGCAGTGGACGGAAATAGGCTGATGATGATGATGATGATTATGAGAGACTCAGCAGCTGCCCTTTACATTAAATACTCATAACTTGAACTGTGTCGATAACTCTAGCTCTTCTACGGATCTCTTCATTTCTGATCACGTAGAAATACCCGCCGTAAACGTCGATATCAGTTGAAACGACCACGACGATTTTTCATTTCGTATTCATAACAAGTATTAGGTATGTGTGGCGGCAATTTCGGTTGTTAGAATCCCTAAAAAGCCACAAACTCTGTGTAAATGGGGGTAATCAGGCGTCACTAACGACGTGAATGCGTCGTTTGCGTCATTCACCGAGAAAATATCGTAGTAAAGTCCGATAAAGACAAATTAGCTTTTTGACGAGACCACCAATCTGTGGGTATACAACACGAGTTTAAACTGTGCCTCGCCCAGAGCTGGGTAGGACTCTGGTTCTTCTAAGAAAACTAAGAAATATTTTTGACTAGCGTTGGCCCATGACATCTTCCGCTTGGAAGATCTCAAAAATACAGAGGAAACTAATTTTTGTTTTTCTGGGATAACATATAGCCAGTTTCACTCCTCGGGTCCTCAACTATAGCCATGTGAAAAATTACGTCGATTCGTACCTCTATTGTCACGTAACTGTTTGAAGAAAAACCCAACAAACAAACACACTTCCGCATTTATGATATTAATGTAGAGATTTAATCACTTGGTGATACCACATAATACTAACTAAGTAGGTATTACAATGTTATATTACCATATTACATACTCCCTCTCCATCGTCCAAAATTAAGTTTATTATATTTTATTGTGTTCCACTTGGTTACTAAAAACGAAATTATTAACCGCAAACACACAAAACTACACGTTTATCGTGCCCTCCGGGGCGTCGTTCCTCACTAAGTTTTGTGGTTATGTGCCATTCACTTGACGTCGCCATTCGTTATCGCGCCACGTACTGCTCCCACAGGAACTTGTTCGTACGCTCACAGAACAAGTCTTAAGACCACAAGTCTTATAACACTACAAAGAAGTCTCGAGACTGCATTCTTCAGAATTTTAACTAACTCTGGTGGATCAACGACCCCTAGACTAGAGGCGTTTGAAACCATAGTTTATTTTTAAGTTCTTCTCCTCTTTTTCTTTCTATTATTTTTAGTTGACGAAAATAGAACCGCCACCTCATTGAATTTCGTTGTACAATGAAAAATATTAATTAATAACAAATCTTTGTTATTATTATTAAACAAACGAAATTGGATTCCTCTTTGAATGTTAGCCAATAAAACTCAATGAAACTTTAAACTGTAGAAAGTAATGTCTTTGTCTATGGTAGTCACAGCTCAAAGATTTGCATGTAAGTCTTTGAGCCCTTGTAGCTTAAAACTTCATGTCACAATGGAAAGCTGACTCACTACAGTGTCGTTGAGTTTAATTGTTTAACATTAAAATAAGTATTAGACTTCCTTTGTATAGGCGGCGCTCGTGGGTGATGGAGTAAATTATGCATCAAACCAATGCATATAATAATGATTAATATTTGATAGTGAATTCACAATTGATATAATTGAAAAAATCACACAATAACCCGAAAAACAACTTTTATTATTTAATCTGTGGTAATTTTTAACCTCGTATTTTAAGATCCGTTTTCTTTGTTTCAGACCCGTACAAAGCATCGAAAGTGCAATGCAACGAGTCGATAGTGCTGACCCACTCGCACCCGCACGCCACAGTCTCCAGTCCCGGGTTCCCCCGGCCCTACCCCGACGACGTCAACTGCGTTACCGAAGTGCGAGCGCCACCCGCGCATACGATACGCCTTCATTTTGAAGAATTGCTCACTGAGCATGAACCACAGTGAGTGTTTTATCTCTTTAACTGACTTTTTTTTAAAAAACGAGTCGATAACTCGATAGTGCTGTCCCACTCGCACCCGCACGCCACAGTCTCCAACCCTGGTTTCCCCCGGCCCTACCCCGATACACCTCCATTTTGAAGACTTTGAAGACTTGCTCACCGAGCATGAACCACAGTGAGTGTTTTATCTCTTTCCTTCCTTTTTGTGGGACTATACATAGTATAAACGGTTTAAACTCACGTGTATTTTATCGGAGTATGCCCGACCCCGTCCCGGGCTCATGAGCATGTTCACGCTGCTCCGCGCAAAACAGACTGCGTGCGGCCCGCGCGGCTGCACGCTGGGCGCGCTGTGAGGTGGGCTGAAGTTGGGGGGAGGATGGCTCCACCACACCTCCCGACTTTCCTTCCTTCTCTATTTGTGGTCTCTTTCTAACTCTACTCTTTAGCTTTCTCCTGTTGCTGAGAGCTGCTGGCTGAACAAGTGCCATGTAGATCTACACCTAGTAGGATAGTCTTACCTGTCCTCGGACACCCACCTAGTGGATCACTCATATAGAAGTACTACTAAAATTCATGTCAAAACCAACTTGTAAGATGTTGGCTGGAATGCTAAATCTCTTGGCGCACGGCTTTGTCAGTAGCCACGGTTGAAACCTTCCACCAGATCAGAGACAATTTAAACATTATTAAATCCCAAATTACCCTTGCCGGGAATCGATCCCGGCACCTTCCACTTATAAGACTACAGCGATCATCGCTGCGCCAAGGAGATCACCAAAAGCCTTGTCAAAAGCCTCGTCCTCGTCCTCGCTACCAGCAGCAAGTTCGATTGTATGAATTTGTGTACCTAATACAAATAAAAATCCAATCTTCTATAATATACACATCACGCCGAAACTACTAAATGGATTCGAATGAAACTTGGTACGATTTGAGTTTATACTCCGAGGTAGGGATACTCCTACATAGGATACTTTTATCCCGAAATTCAGCACGGTTGCCTTGGGAGAGGGGATGAAAGTTAAAACGTGTATTTAGCTGTAATTCATTAACGCGTAGTTCGATTTCACTCATTCTTTTTTTGTCAAAAAGGTAGTACTTTATATATTATCCCGTAAATATTTCAAGGTCATTGGTTTTTTAGTTCAAAAATGACAGACATTACAACCCTCAGTACTGGGTTCAAATAATTTGGGACCCGGATCTTTGAACGTACGGCTTATTTTAAACTGGTGAGCGTTTAAATTTATGTTTGTCGGTCTGTCTATTTGTTCCAACTAATCTCCTAAACGGCTGGATAGATTTTAACGGAACTTCCAATGGCAGATAGGTGATGTTTTAAGTAGTAACTTAGGCTACATTTAGTTTAGGTACATAAAAGAATTATGGGATCCGATCCGATCCTATATAAAACTTATAAACACGCGAACGAAGTTGCGGGGGTCAGCTAGTACAAATACAAAGGCTTATTCCTTTGTATCTATTTACCAAACTAATTACCGGTAACACGCGACAACAACGAAATAAATAATTATCTCATTACAAATGCAATATTTGCTGAACAACAAGCTGTATGTACAATGTAGAAGTACAAGTAATTTCTTTGTAAACAGAATGATATTTTTCACGCGACCCCCGCGACGTCGGGTCAGATTAGCATAATATTACGTCGCGCGCACAACGCTGAACGCTTATGAAAGATTTAGAACGACCGGCCGTTTTAATATATTGCCATGTTCCGCTGATATCATGTTTAATGCATATATGTAGAGTTTTATGAGCTCAAAAATCTATCGAGGTTTAAACTCTTAACAGTGTAAAATTCAGATGAGAAATTTTGTTGGGACCGAGTAATATTATGAGAAACTAACTTCTGCCCGTGGCTTCGGTTTTTCACAAATCCCGAGGAAATCGTGGATTTCGGGTTCCCGTTCCTGCTCCCTTTTCCAACTTCTATACCTACTTTCAAGGGAGTTTGCTACAGTAATCTACCTATAGCTAAGAAAATCCCGTGTGAACTGTGGATTTTTCCAGAATAAAAAAGTAGCCTATGTGTTCAGTCATGGCATAATCTATCTCCATTCAAAATGTCAGCTAAATCGGTTGAGTAATTGCGGTGTAAAAGAGTAACAAACACACACACACACACACACACACACACACACACACACACACACACGCACGCACGCACGCACGCACGCACGCACGCACGCACGCACGCACGCACGCACTATCTTCTTTTTCGTGCACTTCATTACTGAAGGTCGTGCTTGTCTTGAAATGCCCTTACTGATGAGTCAACCAGGTGTCTCCACGCCACTCTGTCCTCGGCTTGTCTCAGGGCAGTCGGAATATTAAGGCCCAATATACCCTGTAGATATCCATGGTCATATGGTCGGTGGACAAGCAGGTTTGTGATCGACCCCTTGATCTTTTGCCTTTGATCTTTCCTATTACAACCAGTTTATCCAGATTATTTGGCTGTCTCCGGGCAAAATGACTAAAGTTGGCTAGGACTCGTCGGTAGCAAGCAGTGGATAGTCTGGTAGTAATGTTCAGTTGGTCGAGAATATTCTTGTCCGTTCTCTTTGCTGTCCAGCATTCTCTTCCAACACCACATATAAAACAAGTATAAATTAAAAATTAAAAAGCCCCCGACATTCGCCATTTTGTGGTGGCGGCCATCTTGGATTTTCATAGTGCTATTCTACTGGTCTACCCTTTCATTTGATACCCATATTAAGAAAGTTGTGAAAAAATATGTAATCCGCCATTTTGTAGAGGCGCCCATCTTGGATCGATTTTCTTAGAACATAATATGTAAACACATTAAATTCTAATGGATTCTCAAGAATAATCTGACACATAGCTAACAACACTCTCGACTAATTCACCTTTCAAACAGAAAAAACCGCTTCAAATCGGTCTACCCGTTTGAGCGCTACAGGGGAACAGACAGACACATACACACACAGACACGTCAAACTTATAACACCCCGACGTTTTTGCGTCGGGGGTTAAAAATGAGACTTTATACTCCGACGTAAGATTTTTTACACCTTTATTACCTGTTATCTCCCAAAGTAACCATGATCTCAACTTCATAATCGCTGATCGTTTCTCCGTTGGAGACAATATACAAAGAAATTTTCAGAATTTATAAAATAACGAAGGTCTGGCCGTCGTGGGCTCTTGCTCTATACCTATACGTCAGTCAGTAAAGATTCGAACTTTGAGCTACGAGACACACTTCATCATGATCAACCCATTACCGGCACACTACAGAGCACGGGTCTCCTCTCAGAGTGAGAAGGGTTTTGGCCATAGTCTACCACGCTGGCCAAGCGGATTGGCAGACTTCACACACCTTTGAGAACGTTATGGAGAACTCTCAGGCATGCAGGTTTCCTCACGATGTTTTCCTTCACCGTTAAAGCAAGTGATATTAAATACTTAAAACACACATAACTCATAAGTTAGAGGTGCGTGCCCGGGATCGAACCCACGACCTCCGATTAGAAGTCGGTCGTCCTAACCACTAGGCTATCACAGCGAGACACACTTGAGAGTCGGTAACTGAACACTACTTTGTATATTTAAATGTATACCTACTTAGCCGTATAATGCAGTCGATGGCGCGACACAGGGGTCAGGTGTCTGCCTTACTAATGACCGATGATCGGAATAGACGGTGCAATTCAGCATGATATTATAATGTAGATATGCCAATTCATAAATTTCTCCCTAGTTTCCTTACTCAGTTTTTATTAGTACAACATGTAAAAGAGAAATCTCTCAGGTATCAAAATCGCCCGAGACAGAAATCCCGCAGTCATATCCATTATATATCTATTGATTGATCGTTCACCCCAAATTGCACTACCTGTTCCGATCTTTGCTAATGACATAAAACGCACACTCCATGGTAAATATAATACACAAGAAATTTTCAGCTAAAACGATCTCCATAATAAAGTAGTTGAGATACATATTGCATATGCAATGAGAACGCGAAATATACAAAGCATATAACACTCTACCACTATTAACATAAAACTCATTACTGTCCGAGAGTAATTTGCGCCACATTGTATGTAAAATAACAATACATTTATTCATGATTTAAATTCTGATGGGTGTTCTAAGCGGGTGGTTGTTTGATGAATTGAAATGGGTTTTTATATTCTCGCAATGACTTTTTAAACAAGAGCACGCGACTTACTGCGTACGGGTTGAGGTTTTTTTAAATTTAAAATACCTATAGGTACCTATTGCAATTAAAACGTAGGTACATGGTTTGTATAATATCGTCGATCGTGTATCTCTATTGCTTGTTCCGCGCTCTCGCTTGCACGCTCGTTAAAAAATATATGTCTATATATATTATAGATAATAGTTAATTTAATTTGTTCTTTTATGTACAAGTTTGTATGAAGGACAGTCATAGACTCGTGAAACTAGATTATAGTAATTTGATGAGCATAAAAAGGAAAATAACAAGATAATAATATTATATGAAGGATACATTTCTTTTCCATTATTATTACTGTCACAAGTAGTTATATTAATGGAAGCTGCTCCGTTGTAATGGTTTTTATAAACGGTCCCGGAGATAAATACAATCTCATTTACTACCTAGTAGGTATCTGTCAGTCAAGACTACAGTTCTTGGGTTATATTTTTATTCCCGTTATATCTATTAGAACACCGACAGACAGGCGACCTTGCACCGATGCTCCAAACTTTATAATTTGGGGTTGACCAGTATATAGGTATTCTGAGTTTGCGCACCTCCAAAACTTTACCAAATACTACATATCGAAAAACTATAATACGTAATGCAAAATGAACCCAAAGACTCTTATTTTAAAGTCATAATTCAGTACTTCGAATATTTATTTCAGAAAATTTCCGCTTGGGACGCTGGTTGTAGACGAATAGCTGGATGTATTGGTGAACTCAAACTTTAAAATAAGCCAGTTTAGGTCCATTTCACTATGAATCGATTGACTATCACTATGTGTTTCGATCAGTATGCTTAATCTAAGTTTACACAGCTTGAAAACTTTACTATTTGGTAAAGTTTTGGAAGTTCACAAACTAAGAATACTTATACACTAGTATTTAGTAAAATTTTCGAGGTGTGCAAACTGAGACTAACCATACAGATCCGTATCTCGTCTATCTATCTATCCCCGGTCGTGTTCCGATTGAGAGATTTATTTGCCGACAAAGCGGATAGACGTCTATTGTTCACACCGGTACGATAGGAATCTATACAGTATACGTCCGATTGTTCTTATGAATGCGATTAATCGATCGGTGGTCGAGTTAGCTTCGGTACTTATTATGAATTTCCGGGTTAGCGAAGAAAGAAGATTGTTTCCAATCTATTTGTGTTTTGAAAGGCATATATAAATAGGCATATAATTGAGGATGGGAAAAGTATCAATTTTAGGTACAGTCGAAAGGTTTACAGGTATAAAGGTTGGAAAAGGGAGCGGGAACGGAAACCGGATATACACGATTCCCTCGGGATTTTTAAAAAATAGAAATTCACTCGGATGAAGCCGCTGGCAAAGGCTAGTAATTTTATACTCCCAGTATAAAATATGTCGATTAACTGATAGTATGGTATGATTTGGCCGCGGTTTCGCCGTTTTTGGCAATCATTCGACTTGGCAGGGTCGTCTGTTCATATCACGTAACATTGGGGAAGCGCTTTCTGCTACGTCGGATATACGTAGAGCTACTAGATGATGCTTTGTCAGACATAAAATGGTCTATAATTGGAATTTCCGAAGTAAGAAGACAAGGATGGCACATAGAAGAGAAAGAGAACTATATTATATATTACTATGGAGAAACAAAAGGTAAACGAGGAGTTGGCTTTATTGTCAAAAAATCCAATAATATCCAAGTGCAAGACTTCATACCAATATCAGAAAGAGTTGCCCTGATTCATGTCAAACTTAACGAAAAACTGTTCTCAATCATAGAATGTTATGCTCCCACTGAACGGGCTGAAATGAAAGAAATTGAAGAGTTTTATGATTCTCTTCGTGAAGCTGTGGAAAAAAGTACAAAAAACATTATATTAATGGGAGACATGAATGCAAAGATTGGTCAAACCACAGATGTTGACTGTCTTGTTCTAGGAAAATACGGATATGGGAAAAGAAATGAGAGAGGGGAACTTTTTATTGATTTCTGCCAACAACACAAACTTAGCATAATGAACACAATGTTTAAAAAACCTCAAAGTAGAAGATGGACATGGAGATCTCCAGATGGCACCACTTTAAATGAAATCGATTTCTTTACAACTAATGTTCCAGGAATAATAGAGGATGTGAGCACGTTAAGTAGATTTAAATTCCCTAGTGACCATCAATTAGTTAGAGCAAAGTTAAACCTAGGTAGTGGAAAAAAGTCACGAAAACACTACAACAAAAAACCTCTGACAAATTTTGACCCAATGAACTTCCAAAAAATTTTAGCTCAAGCATTACCACAATATTGTGATCTCCATCGTTCTTCATCTTTACAAGAGTACTACAACAGCGTTGAAAACTGCATGCTTTACAGTGTTGCAGAAGCTAAAGTACCAAAGCTCAATAAACGCAAAAACATTATAACAGAGGAAATAAAAGAGCTCATCAACGAAAGACATAATTTAGCATATAAACCGAAAAAAACAAAACAAGAAAAAGTGAAATTGAGTAAGTTATACAGAGAAATAAACGACAAATTAAAAATAAATGAAAACAATTACAGGCTGGAAACTTTTGAAAGGTATATTAATGAGTCAGGAGCTATTAAAAAAGCCTACAAGAGTTTAAGCTCTACAAAAAGCCTGATGTGTCACTTGAAATCTAAGACCGGAGCTTTAGCAACTAACAGAAAAGAAATTACACATATAGCTACCAAATTTTTCGAAAATCTATATGCTAAAAAACGTCATCTAAATAATACAACAATACCAACTGCGTTCAACGATGATCCCGTTCCTTTATTTATGGAAAATGAAATAGAACACTCGATAAAGAAGTTGAAACTAGGAAAAAGTCCCGGGCCAGATGGAATTAGTAATGAAATGATAATAGCTGGAAAAGATGCTCTCACTAAACCACTAACTGAAATATTTAACCGTATCTTACAAGAGAAAGAAATCCCTACACAGTGGACGTTCTCGGACATCATATTACTTTATAAGAAAGGAGATCCTAAACTTATATCAAACTACAGACCGATCAGCTTAATGTCCTGTTTGTACAAAGTGTTCGCGAGTACACTACTGCGCCGAATCACTCCAAAAATTGATGAAAACCAACCTATAGAACAAGCCGGTTTCATGAAAAACTATTCAACTATAGATCATATACATACGCTAAAAATGATAATAGAGAAATATAATGAATTTTCAATGCCTCTATATATAGGATTCATAGACTACTCCAAGGCCTTTGACTCCATAACACACGATTCAATATGGCGTGCTTTAGCTGAACAAGGACTAAATAAAGACTACATAGAAATTTTGAAAGTAATCTATAGCAACAGCAAAGCAAGAGTCAAAACAGATTCACCAGGACCACTTTTCACCCTCGAACGTGGAGTTAGGCAGGGAGATCCCCTATCTCCAAAATTGTTCATATCAGTCCTTGAGCACATATTTAGAAATCTATATTGGAACAAAATAGGTCTCAAACTACATGGAAAATATTTGACACATCTAAGATTTGCGGATGATCTGGTACTGCTAGCTGAAGATCATAAAGAATTACAATACATGCTACAAACTCTCAGTGAGTATAGTAACTCAGTTGGCTTAGAGATCAACATTGAAAAAACCAAAGTTATGACAAATGTAAATAAAATACCCGTCACACTGCAATCAACCAGCATTGAATATGTGGAAGAGTATACTTATCTTGGACACCAAATCTCCTTCAACAGCGGAATGGACAAAGAGATCAATAGAAGAATAGCAAACACGTGGAAGAGGTACTGGAGCATGAAGGAGATATTTAAGGGTGCGCTTCCAATTAAATTAAAAACAAAAGCTATGGAAGTATGTTTAACTCCATGTCTAACATATGCCTGTCAAACCTGGACGCTTACAAAAAAACAATTAAACAAAATAGAAACAACTCAAAGAGGAATAGAGAGGAGTTATCTCGGAATTAAGATAAAAGATCGAATAAATAACTCAGAAATAAGGCGCCGCACCCAAGCAAAAGACATTAAGAAGATTATTCTTAAATCCAAGTGGAAATGGGCTGGCCATCTACAAAGACTGAAGGACGATAGATGGACAAAAATAACAACTAACTGGTACCCACCCGGAAAGAAAAGGAAACGGGGCAGGCCATTCAAAAGATGGGACGATCCTATAGTCAAGATAGCAGGACGAGTCTGGACAACAATAGCCAGAGAGCGGGCCAGATGGAAGGATTTGGAGGAGGCTTTTACCGCGTAAAGCGATCCTTACAATAGATAAATAAGTTAAAATAAATAAACTTAGTTATATGTACTTAAAAACATACAGAAACAGTGGTAGTGGTGGTAGACGCCTACTTAAGGTGTAATCTGTGAAGTAAAGAGTGCTCGAAAGTAAAATGGAAAAGTGCGAAGAATGTAGACAAAATATTGTATTAAAAAATTAATTGTTTTTAGAAACTACATAGTTACGAGCCTAGGAATAAGAAGTTGAAAAATGTTATTTTATATATATATATACCCCCTATAATTGTCAATGTTTTTGTAAATTATGTAATTTGTATAACTACTTAATTGTAAGGAATTAATAAAAAGCTATTTTATTTTATTTATTTATTTATTTTACTAGATGATGAGAAGCTACTAGATTTGACAAAATGTCTGAATTAAAAGGAATTAGGTCGCAAAAAATCCTAACACTTAGGAGATAGTTAGGCTTAGGTAAAGGCTGAACTTATTGCCCTCTAGCTTTATCTAAACCATTACAATATACGAAACAAAAAGGCATTTGGCATCTCAAAATGGGTATAAATAAAGCTCAATTTAACGTAAATTCACTTCCGTTTGAAGCCAGAGTTGTTTAAGACAAAGGAGAATACAACTTTTTACGTATTGTATAATACGAAAAAAGTCGTATTGTTATACAAAATAACGCAAGACATTTCCAGCAACCCTTTGCAGACAGGATCTACCGTCCATTAGACATTGGGTACGAAAAATTGTTGCCATTATATCTTGTAGTATGAGAGACGGCGCGAGGATTTCTTTTAAAAACTATGACTGTACAAGTGCCTTAATCTACTTACTAGTTAGATTCCAAACACTTAATTATTTCTTCATTTATGTCTACTCAACATAATACTCAAATTTTGCTTTGTAATGGTTCGTCATACTCATTACTGTGTCATACATTCGTTACTGTGTCATAAGCGGCCAAACGCGTGGGGGATGTAAGGAAGCGCTAATTATTTGGTAAGCGGCACTTATTTGAATAAGGGCGGGGTCCAGCTGAAAGACGTTGGGGTCCTAAAGTGCTAGAATGGCGACCTGGCCCCGTAAAACGCAGTTTTGGCGGACCCCTCATTAAATGGAGAGACGACAACAAAACTAGTCACAGAAAGCTGCTGGATATAAGCGCCGCAAGACCGTGACAGTCTCTACAAGAGACCTATGTCTAACAGTGGACGTCCATCGCTTCACAAAGAAGAAATTTCTCAAGTATAAATTATTGGATTTGCAATACTGCTATTCTACTAGTCAAGCCCTTTCATTTGATACCCATATTGAGGGAGTTGTGAAAAAATACGTAACCTGCCATTTTGTAGCGGCGGCCATCTTGGATCGACTTTCATCAAACATAGCTAACAACACTCTCGACTAATTCACCTTTCAAACAAAAAAACCGCATTCAAATCGGTCTACCCGTTTGAGCGCTACAAGGGAACAGACAGACACACACACACACTCACACACAGACACTTATAATACCCCGTCGTTTTTGCGTCGGGGGTTAAAAACTCGTCGGGTATATCTCACAGACATCCTCCGGCAGATTCTCTGTCCAGTAGTGGACGTATACTAGTTGATTGCAATTTACCATTAGGGGCAGTAATAACTTCAGCTAAATATCAGCTGACCCATCTTGCTAGCCATTGAAACAAAAAAATCCCTCTATTTTTTACGTGTTGCGAGTACACAAGAAATCTTGCGATCGCCTCTGAGATTATCACGATTGCGAATCTATGCCCGGCGCAAAAAAAAAAAACACTCTTATCTTTAAAAAATGTTTCCGAAACTTTTTCAATCGCAGCTCCGTGTCGCCAAAATGGTGCTGTTCCAGATTTTTATCGCAAACGTTATTTACTCGTACAAGGAGATAAAAATCACTCGAATGCTTTTTGAAGAGTATCTTGTAGATTGTAAAAAAAGTCACAGTCCTATAAGTTTTCGTAAGTAATTGTTGACCATTACCTTTAATGTTCTTAAATTGACGTTCAAAAAGTGTTCAGTCACTGTACAGTGTACCAATTGACTTTTAGGGGGTTAAAGATAGTCAAAGTTTATTTTAACAAGCTATAATTTAAAAATTTAAAAAACCCGACTGCCATGCTAAAAAACGAACTAAAAAATTAATAAACTACCACCGTACCACTTACAGTGTAGTTGTTATTTATTTTGTTTTTCATGATTTGTCACTCCAAATTGATTTAAAACATATAGATTGTATACATTTTCGTACTCGCCTTTTAAAGCCCTTTATTTTGATATCCCACTCGAGGGTCTTGAAGAAAAAAATTTTTTTCAGCCCGCACATTAAAGTGCATAACATTCGCCATTTTGATTTTTTATGAATTTTATGTACCCAGTAACATTTGCGCCGTCAAGACAAATCTAATGACGTATAATTTATCAAAATAGGTTGAGCCGTTAAGTAGTTACGAACTGACATAGGAAACGGTCATTTTCTACGATTTATCACTCCAAATTGTTTCCAAATATATAAATTTATACATTTTCGTATTTGCCTTTTGAATCCCTTTATTTTGATACCCCACTCGAGGGTCTTGAAGAAAAAATTTTTTTTCAGCTCGCACATTAAAGCGCATAAAGTCCGCCATTTTGATTTTTTTTTTTAATTTAGGTACCCTATAACACTCGCGTCATTGAGACAAATCTAATGACGTATCATTTATCAAAATCCGTTGAGCCGTTGATTAGTTACAAGCGGACATAGGAATGGACATACATACACACAGGTGAAACACATATACCCAGTCGGGTAAATAAATAAAAAAGAGCAACCGCCGAGTTTCTAACTGGTTCTTCTCGGTTTCTCGTCATTTAGTATCGAGACTTCAAATAATGACGTTTTCTCAAAATTATTTGCAACATGACAAGTTATACCAGAATCTCTGATAACGATCGCATACTAATTTTCGGTTCACCATATTCCCTATTCATCTAGGGAGTCAATTAAGCAGCCCTGACTAACCTATTCATATTGATATACCTACCTCAAATTGATTTCCACACACAGCAACTTTACGAGGAATCAATATTGCAAGTGGGTCTACATTACGGTTAACTTACGGTAGGGTGGCCATTGTTGAGTGTGAATTAATAATGTCCTCCCAAATTTCGGCCACGGAGACCAATCTCAAGGGAGGCAAAGACTAGCCCACATTAGAAGACGGGACATGGACAGAAGTGGCCTCATTTAATTTAAACAAGTATAAATTGAAAATTTAAATAACCCCCGACATTCGCCATTTTGTGGTGGCGGCCATCTTGGATTTGCATAGTGCCATTCTACTAGTCAAGCCCTTTCATTTGATACCCATATTGAGGGCGTTGTGATAAAATATGTAATCCGCCATTTTGTAGCGGCGGCCATCTTAGTCCGATTTTCATTAAACATAGCTAACAACACTCTCGACTAATTCACGTTTCAAACAAAAAAAACCGCATTCAAATCGGTCCACCCGTTTGAGCGCCACAGGGGAACAGACAGACACACACACACACACACACACAGACACGTCAAACTTATAACACCCCGTCGTTTTTTCGTCGGGGGTTAAAAATGTCTGTGTGTGCAATTCACATACGGCAGAAATGAAACTTTAGAAAAGTAATCTTAACCTTAACCTCAACTTTAACCTTAACTTTGACTTTGCAGGTTAAATTGGTGTCGCTTTTTCGTTTGATCGAATTTTCAAATGCACAATGATCCGAAAGAAGTTTCTTAAAAAAAATGTAACGAATAGTTTGACAATTATGAGGGAACCAACACACAAATGCCAAACATCATACCATCCCGTAGTCAATATGCAAGAGTGGGGTTCGCCTCATTCAATATAAAATACAAAAATAATATAAAATACAAAATTAAAGATTTTATCCTTAAAAACAAAACATAAAAATGATACACGTTTGAATACGCACGGAACAGCCTGTATATAATTTGTACTTTGTTTGCATTACTCGGAGCATCTCTAGCGGCGATTGCCGCAAGACGTTACCATGTTATCTATACTATTAATTAATAAATAAAATTGAAGTGTCTGTCTGTAATATCGAAATAACTACCTCATATTAAGCTCATATGGTTATTTGAACGCTACCATAACCGAATCACACGTTTTTAAAATTTTTGTCTGTCTGTCTGTCTGTCTGTTTGAACGGGCTAATCTTCGGAACGGCTGAACCGATTTTGATGGGACCTTCACATACAAGTAGAGAATTAACCAGGGAGTAACATAGGCTACTTTTTTAACCGACTTTCAAAAAAGGAGGAGTTGTGTTTTTCTACCTATGTACACCGATATCTCCGAGATTTCGAACCGATTTGCGTAATTTTTTTTTTAATCGATAGAGAAACATTGCGACCCTGTTCTATAAAAAATTTGGATTCCAACTCCTCAATCCTGATGCTGTAGGGGACCTGATCCCCAAAACTAATGGGTTTTAGAAACTTTCGGTTATTTAAATTGATATTGGGGGTACCAATTAAAGACTTTATCGTTGAATGAACTCGAGAAGGTACATATCCAACTCCTCAACCCTGATGCTGTAAGGAATTGTTTTCCGAAATCGTGGGGATCCCACGGGATTTTTCCGTTTTAGGGACGGGTTTCTACAGATAAGCTACTTTTTGTTCTGGAAAATCAAAAGTTCCCACGGGATTTTTAAAAACCTATATCCACACGGGCGAAGCCGTGGGCATCATCTAGTTACTTATAAGTTTTAAATGTACCCTCATTTGAACATTAACACTTTCTAAATAGCTGTGATAGCCTAGTGGTTAGGACAACCGACTTCTAATCGGAGGTCGTGGGTTCGATCCCGGGCACGCACCTCTAACTTTTCGGAGTTATGTGCGTTTTAAGTATTTAAATATCACTTGCTTTAACGGTGAAGGAAAACATCGTGAGGAAACCTGCATGCCTGAGAGTTCTCCATAACGTTCTCAAAGGTGTGTGAAGTCTGCCAATCCGCTTGGCCAGTGTGGTTAGACTATGGCCAAAACCCTTCTCACTCTGAGAGGAGACCCGTGCTCTGTAGTGAGCCGGTAATGGGTTGATCATGATGATGATGATGATGATGACTTTCATAATTTGTATTCGTTCAATGTTGTGATATTACCTAATTAACCTTTTGTAACTTGTTTAATATATAGAGGAATGTGCAGCATCCTGATAAGTCGTCAAGACTTAAGGGTGCCAAGAAAATTTGTAAATAGTTTCTATTTTGTTTGTAAATAAATAAATAAATAAAATAAAATCTAACGAATAGTTTGACAATAATGAGGGAACTGATAAACCGACACACACAAATACTAAACATAATGCTCTTGCGTAGTCACTATGCAGTATTGGGCTTTGCCTCATTTAGCCCTAGATAACTAAACTATATTCAGAGTTACATAGTAACTAAACATTCGTCAGGCGGACTACGCGATAAAAAACGTGAATATTATATAAAGTATATAACGAAAATAGGATAATGTTACATGGCACTAAAGTTTGGTTTAATATGAACTAATTATGAGAATTAAAGTAACAAATTACTAACTCATATAGCTCCTATATAAGTCAACATTGTGTGAGTCATGATTAGCATTTTTGCATTTCATGCATCGATGTTTTATCATCCTACGAGCCCTTGATGGACATAAGTAACAATTTTTTATCACAATAGGGTATTTGACAACATTGAAAATATACTATTGATTGTGGTCATCTTATCAGATAATAGCCTAAAAAAGACATATTTCACTCAATCACACTAAATTATGTAATTTTACGCGATATTTTGCACGAAATAAAACATTATAATTTTTGAAATTTTATCAGACACGTGAACGCTCTGTGATTGGTTGCTACTCTGGTGACGTCACTTGAAATTATTATACTTGAGAGTACACTTTACTTGGTCGATATAATTGAAGTTTATCAACCAATCGAAAGTAAACTTTAAATTTGAAACAATAAGATTGATATTAAAATAGCATTATTAACCTCTTAATTTCACTTATTTGGTGTGACTTTCTAGCGCATATACTCTACAATACACAATTGTTTTCATACCAATAATTAGATAAACTCTTCCACTAATAAATTATCACTAGATAAACTCATAACTTTTCTTTATTTCCTCACAAAAACAAAAGATTTGTACCTAAATACACAAGTGTTTTTCGCGCCATCCGTCGTAACTAATCACGCAGCGTGCTCTGTCGCACGCACCGAGAGCGAGCGAGAAAAGTGATGATGCTAATATTTTTGCTATGTATTTATTACATAATTAAAGATTGTTATTTTTCTTGTTTCCTCTCCCGCATTCCATTTATTGCATTTAACTTTGTATTTATTGTATTTAACCTATTTAATTACTTTTAATTTGTATTTAACTATTTAATTATTGTTACTGGATAGCTACGCTGTTTTGTTGTGGTTTCTGGTTGTGTAACCCATACTGTGCCCATACATACTCTGACCTCTGTGTGTGAACCTATAAACTTGCTCATTGGTTTGTGACGTCACGCGTATCATGTGATCAGCGCTATTACAGAAATGTCGTTTTTGGCGCGGTTTTCAAAACTTAAACTTTATCATTGATTTAATTCTTAATACTGTAGATATTCCGAAAAATATCAATGTAGTGTGTTTTAATAAGTAATAAAGAATAATTTAAAACAAATTCCAAAAATTAGTCAAATAGCCTATTGTCACATTATGAACAGGAGATTATAGGTTAGAAGAATCACCAAGAATATTTATTACCATGACCTTGATGTGAAGCCGCAAAATCATCGTCTTTATTCGCTGCCCTAGATAGTGCTTCCATCAGTTGGTCTCCTGTCTTCATGACAAAATCGCGCCGAGACTTTGGTTTTTTTTATTTCTCAAATTTTTCAAGATGTAAACAGCATAAGCATTGATTGTAGACAGGTTTAGCATATTATAAAAAGTAAAGGGATCGGCAAGTTATCTGACAATACGTTCATTACCCTGGTTTGAGTTCGAAAGCTCGTTTCATCAATATCGCCCCCTAAAAAATCATCGCAGTCTATAATTTATGTTCTTTGTCTCTTACTTTGTTGTATGACGTCATTTTCAGACTCCAAAAATTCAGTAAAAAATTTATTACTGCCATTGTCTTGATGTATTTCTTCCTCCAAACTATCCTCTATCTGCAAAACTAAATTATCAGATCCCTTCGTTAGTTTCATCTTTCTTTTGTGCTTCAAGCTACTGACTTATTTGCTCTTCTTTTTTTTTCATAGCCATCCATAAAAATAATAGGTAGGTATAAATCATGTTAAAAATTAAAATGATTCAGTTACAATAAAAAAATACTAAATATTTCGTAAAACTGCGTAAAATTTCATCTTTTTATGATAAATTTTGTTTAGAAATATTCTAATAAACATAATTTACATTTAATCTAAAAATAAACATTTCGTTTTGGCGTCTACATTTAAAAAATAATCAAACAGTAATAGCACATACCTTGGCAAAAAACTTGCGTAGTAACTAAACTTTCGTCGTCCGGACGACGATATAGCTGTAATTCAACTCCTAATTATAGTTTAATCGAAATTTCATTACGTAATGTACTAATTACACCAATCAGGAAGGTAAACGAAGAGTGGCAGGCGGGGGACCAGGGGAAGCAAGAGAACTCAACTTTCGAAGGAAGAGGCGTCGTCGTCTGGACGAATGTTTAGTTATCTAGGGTTAATAAAATCTAACGAGTAGTTTGACAATAATGAGGGAACCAATAAACCGACACACACAACAGTCAAATATGCTTTCCTGTAATCAGATAAACACTACACTTACCCTCTCGTAGTGGGGTAAAAACCATGTCCCAGCTATGGGGCAGGTATGTAGACCCTAGCCAGTTGACAGGTGTGGGTGTGACTATATAGTGGGGTATATAGAGCCTCGATATTAGCTGATATAGATCGACCAGAATCTCATGAAAAATAGGGAAATGAAATTCCAAGGTTAGCAACACTACGGCTGCCCTAGCGTTAAACAAAGTAACTGACATTTTTTTGTGAAATTGACTTTTTGCATTAACAAAAGTTTTATGTCAAGTAGTTTTTTACCACAGTTTAATATTTCAAATAACTTGAACCGTTTACTGAAATTTAAATTGCCCAAACAAAGTAACTGCACTCACTAACCCGGAATATAAATGCAAAAACCAAGTAAACAACAAGCACAACACAAAAACAAAGTAATTGGATGTTGATTACTTTGTTTTTGTATTTAAAATGCAGTTGCTTGATTTTTCGTTTCGTGAAACGATCCCAGGTAAGGTGTTCTGAATGTAATTACTTTGTTTATCACTAGGGCAGCCGAGTTAACCTAGTGTTGCTTACTACAAAATTTAAGTTCCCTATTTTTCATGAGATTCTGGTCGATCTTTACTAGCTGGCGATATTGGCCCGAGTGACGTAATGACGTTTGTCATACATAACCCCGTGCAGCCTACTAATTTGACTAACTCTACACTATCGTAATATAATAGTGTAATATATAAATACAAGTGTAAATTGAAAATTTAAAAAACCCCCGACATTCGCCATTTAGTGGCGGCGGCCATCTTGAATTTGCAATAGTGCTATTCTACTAGTCAAGCCCTTTCATTTGATACCCATATCAAGGGAGTTGTGAAAAAATATATCATCCGCCATTTTGTAGCGGCGGCCATCTTGGACCGATTTTCATCAAACATAGCTAAGAACACTCTCGACTAATTCACCTTTCAAACAAAAAAAACCGCATTCAAATCGGTCCACCCGTTTGAGCGCCACAGGGGAACAGACAGACACACACACACACACACACACACACACACACACACACACACACACACACACACACACACACACACACACACACACACAGACACGTCAAACGTGTATATAAAAATATAATATAAATAAACATGAAAGACTTCACACGCCTCCGACAACATTATGGAGAACTCTCAGGCGTGGTTTCCTCACGGTGTTTTCCTTCACCGTCAAGTGATATTTAAAGCCGGGTTTATACGAAGCCAGCTTTGGGTGCCAGACCCAGTGGCAGCAAGCACTAGTTTTTTTTTTATATTGGCCTCGCGTAAATATTTTTTTTAAGTCAAGCCAAATTCAAATTCAAATAACTTTATTCAAAAGTAGCTTCTGCCCGCCGCTTCGTCCACGTGAATTTCGGTTTTTCACAAATATGTGTGTGTGTATGTTTGTTACTTTTTAACGCCGCAACTACTGAAACGATTTGGCTGAAATTTTGAATGGAGATAGATTATACCCTTGATTAACACATAGACTACTTTCTATCCTGGAAAAATTCACAGTTCCTAAGGGATTTTGAAAAAACCGAAACTATAGCTTCAGCTATAGGTAGATTACTATAGCAAACTTCCTTGAAAGTAGGTATGAAGGTTGGAAAAGGGAGCGGAAACGGGAACCGGAAATCCACGATTCCCTCGGGATTTGTGAAAATTGAAATTCAATTCGGTGAAGCCGCGGGCAAAAGCTAGTTTATTATACAACCCAACTATAGTCTATTCGCCGAATGAACCAAGCACTGAGAATTTGGACTTCCACGTGATTGGTTGGTTTGTTGGCAGATAGGGACGCTTAGGCCGTGATCACAATGCAAGTCATAATTAGTCTGTCGTTACACTCCGTACCGTTCAGACGTCTCCCGCGTACCTGCTTCGTTGCGATCAATCTATTTATCTTTGACCTGGCTTGTTTTTCGGACTGTTGTTTTGTGCTCATTGTGTAAACTTGGCTTGTATACTGGATTCCGTTTGATTGCTTACCCAACGACTTGGCGAGTTTATTGGTTGTTGTGAATATGGCGGAAGGAAGGGTTAAGTGAAAGATTTATTATTAATGTAGGAAATGACAGTGCTATGGTAGAAAGTGAAAGCGAATGAATAATTTTTATTATTTTTTAATTTATATTGCTTTAATGTTGATTTTATTTTATTACAAATAAAGACCAAATCACATGGTAGCTCTTATTTCATTTACAAAAAATTCTGTTTCAAATTACTTATCAATAAATAATAGGTATAAAAATTCCTTACTAAAGCATTAACAATATGAACGCGCCCTATGATTTCAAACGGGTCGCAAGCGCTCCTGGGCGGAGCTAGACAGTTTTCTGTCTTTATCATTTGTATGCAAATGTGGGACAGAGAAAGCGCTTTGCTTGGTTCACTCCGTGAATAGACTAAGCATATCAACCGCTTCTTCCACAGTTGCAGCTACGACTACCTAGAGATCGTGGAGTCTGGGCTGGACAACATCACCGAGCACGGCACCGAGGACTGGGTGGCGAGTGATCATCACAACTACCATGCTGAAAACGAGGTGAACTACAAACCTTATTAAAATCTTGCCTGATATCACGCATTTCTTAAAACTTCCTCATATTAAGGATTAGTGGTTTTAAATTCCATAGTTTATTTTGTCATGAAAGACCTTTGTTGGGCATTTTCCTTAGATGCACAACTAAATTACGTAATCTATAATATAATAAGACTGTAACAGATCCAATTCTGTACATTGAAGATATTTTGAAAATTTTTATTGGAGGGCATTCTATAATCGATACTGAAGCCAAAACTGCAATTTTTTTCATTTTTGTCTGTCTGTCTGTCTGTCTGTCTGTCTGTCTGTCTGTCTGTCTGTATCTTGGCCGCGCATCACGCCGAAACTACTGAATGGATTCAAATGAAACTTGGTACGATTTGAGTTTATACTCCGAGGTAGGACATAGGATACTTTTTATCCCGAAATTCAGCACGGTTCCCTTGGGAGAGGGGATGAAAGTTAAAACGTGTATTTAGCTGTAATTCATTAACGCGTTGTTCGATTTCACTCATTTTTTTTTTGTTAGAAAGGTAGTACTTTATATATTATCCCGTAAATATTTCAAGGTCATAGTTTTTTTAGTTCAGAAATGACAGACATTACAACAAAGTATTGGGTTCAAATAACTTGGGACCCGGATCTTTGAACGTACGGCTTATTTTAAACTGGTGTGCGTTTAAATTTATGTTTGTCGGTCTGTTTATTTGTTCCGGCTAATCTCCGAAACGGCTGGATCGATTTTAATGGAACTTTCAATGTTATAAGGAGTAACTTAGGCTACATTTAGTTTAGGTACATAAAAGAATTATGGGATCTGATCCGATCTGATATATAAAAACCTATATCTACGCGAACGAAGTTGCGGGGGTCAGCTAGTATGAAATATAGGCCTAGTGTTTAGAAGTGCCTTTAACGTACAGATATTGACCACTTTATATTGTTACCTTGATTTTATGAAAATGAATGTATTATCCTGAATGTATCTGTAACAATGCAACCTAGCGTCCATTCCATCCTTCCTTCCATCCATCCTTTTGTCTGCCCTTCTTAACGTGTAGAATTGTAAGCACCATTCCGAACCAGTGGTAGATTCATTTGTCGATTCAAAGGCACTTGTAAAAGTTTATTTGAATAAAAAATATGTCTTAGACTTGCCTTTACACAAGTTTAAGAACTTTATTAAAAGTATGCTCATAAAAAAAGCTTATTATACAATTGAAGATTATATAAACGATAAAAAAAGCTTGGATTTAACTCGTTCCAGCAATGCGCGAGACGGCATTTCAATCATGTACATTAATAATAATAATTGTTATAATGTTATTTTTAAAAAAGAGCAACCGCCGAGTTTCTTGCAGGTTCTTCTCGGCTGGAACTGCATTCCGAACCTGTGGTAGACTCAATCGACGATTCAAAAGCACTTGTAAAAGTTTATTTGAATAAAAAACTTTTCTATTCTATTCTATTCTATTCAACAAACTTCGTGCCTCATCAAGTATCAAGTTATTGAGTGAACAAAACTCGTTGGAGAAATTGTCTTTGAAGCTGACGCAACTGCTGCGCGAACGCGTAATTACCCAGACACATCTACATTTTACCCTGACAACGCCTGCGTAACAAGATAAACTAATAATTACAATAATTGGTGCATTCTAAATGCATTTAAAAATATTTCTACTTTTATGTACAGGTGTGGGAGGAATTGGAGACGCTACTCCCCGAGTCGGACGCGGTGAGCGCGGGCTGGTCGCGCGACACGCACACGTCGCGCGCGCGGCGTCTCTGCGGCGACTGGAGCGGCAAGCTGAAACTACTGCGCTACCAGTCGCGCGGGAACGCGCTGCGGCTGCGGTTCCGCGCCGACCACTCGCGGCACCACGCCGGATACCGCGCCAAGCTCACTCTCACTGACAGTAAGTTTAAACGGAAAAAACGCATTCAAATCAGTTCACCCATTTCAGCGCTACGGTACCACAGACAGACACACACACACACAACAAATTCATCGCGATCGCTCCATCCACTTTTCTCTAATACGCGTTGCACCGCAAATCGCGTTCACTCACTTTAATCGCATCGCTTTCGCGTTGAATTCGCTACCATAAGACGGCATGTAAGTAACTGTTGCCATTTTGTCTGTACAGGCCTTTATAGGCACTAAGTTCCTTTTCTCCAACCGTACTGTGAACCGTATCAAGTAGGACGTTAACAAAATAACAACTGTCAGTAGATACCTAGTATTTTTCAATCACAACTTCACCGGACATTCGTTCTGCGGCGACTTTTCGAATGAAACTTTCACAAACAAGTGCGAAACTCGTGTCCATTTCCCGTACAAACAACAAGCAACTCTCTACATTAATAATAGAGTTCCAATTCGCTGATAAGCAACTTGTAAACTTTGAGTTAGGGCCGTCACACATTAACACGACTCTACACAAACTTGGCTTTGTTCAAATTATTCGCATACAACCTACTTTCCTACCGCAATTAGCAGTCATTTGAATTACCTTTACCTACTAATTGCTAACAATTACCTAAAATCTACGTTATGTCTCCTATGCTTTAGATTTAGAGTTCACAATCGTTTGAAGAAGAATACTATGGGACAAAAACCTCACACAATTCTATAGGGCAATATTTTTAATTAACTGCATGGCTACTTCACAACAAAAAGGCTGCATGTTTAGGTCTAATTAGTTCGCTCAAATGCATCTGATATTTTCATGTTATCCTACGTAAGCGAACCCAACGCGAATGCCATGCTGTTGCGATGCAGCGTAAGAAATGTCAAACACTAGCAGCCTATTGAAGTAGTGATTGATTTACTGAATATTTTGAATATCTATCTATACTATAATATAATGAGGCTTGTCACTGAAGCTAGAAACTTGAAATTTTCACAGTAGCTTCCTTTTATATGACGTAGGCGCACACTAAGAAAGGATTATTCCAAATTCCACCCCTAAGGGTTAAATAGAGAATAAAAGTTTGTATAATATGTGTTTGTATCCGTCATTTTTCAAGTTAATTTTATGAAAATCGGTATGCTCGGCATGTATTTATATAGTTCAAAGAACAAATAGACATTGGGGTCCTAATGTGCTGGAATGGCAACATCGCACCGGACTTGGAAGAACACACACTACGTCAACCAACGCCACTAGACGTGTTGCAGGGAGCCCCAAGTCGCACCAAGTGACTCCAAGATCAAAGCGTGTGAAATTTCCCTACAAGAGATCTATGTCCACCTGTGGACAACATGATGATGATTATAAAGACGACGATGTTACATTGCAGCAAAATTTCACTGCTAGCCTGACGTCGGTGTCAAAACACCCGTCACAAACATATCATACAAATGCGCATTGCCATCGCTCTTTCTGTGCCCAAGCCTTTAGCTCTGAGTGCAGCTCCTAACGGGTGCGGAAATGGCGTCCATTTTCCACACAAAGAGCTCCCACTTTAGAACTGGAATTACAATTCACTTGACACAAGAAACTCGCAAACTTTGTGCTGCACCACAACTTTGTGCCATTTCGCAGTTCGCGGCGAACACTTTTGTATCCTGGCGGTTAGTACACCGACGCATATCGCGTGAAGTAAACAAAACGTAAACGCCTTTACGTCAAAGGCATAAAGACGTCAATGGTTTCGCTACCGTTTGTGAATACGTTGGTGTGCTCACGCCTTTAACTAGTTAGCACACTGACGCATATCGCGTGAAGTAGTGAAAAGTCAAGTCTTTTTTAGGGTTCCGTAGTAAACAAGGAACCCTTATAGTTTCGCCATGTCCGTCCGTCTGTCCGTCTGTCCGTCTGTCCGTCTGTCCGTCCGTCCTCGGTTAATCTCAGAGACTATTAGTGCTCGAAATCCGTAATTTGGCATGAGTATAAATATTAATCACGCCGACAAAGTGGTGAAATAAAATTTTGATAATTATTTTTTTTTAGGGTAGCTCCCCTACATGTAAAGTGGGGATGAATATTTTTTCCCGTCTACCCCATAGTGTGGGGTAGCGTTGAATAGGTCTTTTAAAAATACTGTGGGTGTGGGAACATCATTTTTCGATTTCTAGATCCGTTTGTAAAATATGATGTTTTAAAGTGCAAATTTTTATTAGAGTCAAGTGTCCCCCCCTCTATCAGCCAAATGGCAGTATATAGGAACTTGAAAAAATTCACAGCAGTAGGGTATATAATTGATGATTAAACGAACTCACCTGTGTGAAGTTCTATCACAATTATATGAGTAGCTTTATTCGAAGATACTATTATAAACAGTAGTACTTTTAACTTGCTAGGTAGCTTCGCACGTCTTAAGAGATTTTTGAAAATCGATATTGTGTCGATTTTTTACCAACTACATCGGCTCGCCCACATCTGGTCACACCACTATCTAGCTGTCATTCTTTTTAGAGATCAATGAGTCAAATGCAAAACCTTATATGCGGGTAAATGGGTTGGGAGGGTTCTTATATCTTCGAATAAAGCTACTCATATAATTGTGATAGAACTTCACACAGGTGAGTTCGTTTAATCATCAATTATATTTCTTTCGCTTTATTCGAAGATACTATTATAAACAGTAGATGTTTAGAGATTTTTGCATTTGTTTAAGATAAAACAATAATTTTAGTATAAAATAGGGAAATTAATCAACGTGGATTTCCAAACAAACCATAGGTGGGTACATATTTGTATGCTTACTTAAATTAACTCATATAAGTACGTGTGTACTAATTAAATTAAGCAACTTAAAACTCAAAATGATTGAAATTCTATTTCTGATTCAACTAAGCGGTTAACTATTAAGAATCAAGAATCAGAAAAAATTATAATCGTCAACGAGCGGACGATGATAAACTTTGGCAAAGACTTTCGATGTGTCAATGTCAGTCCATTCTGCGGCCTTTCTTGCAGCGTGGGACGCCGCCACGTTCACGCCGCTCTCCGCCAGAGCCTGCTTTATCCATCTGCTTATTAACTGTGCAGTCGCGCTCTTATAGGGGCGCTTCATAGTTATTAAGGAATTGTAAATTATGTATGGATAGCAGGTCGGTCTCAATTGTGACGTAGGGATATAGACGTCCTCGAGAGTGGTCCCGGGACAGATTCGAGGGTTTTCTCGAAAATACGGTAGAAATAAGGTCGGTTGATCACGACCTGCCGCAGATATGTCTTTAAAATATTTTTGATTGTTATGTTGATTCCGTTAAGACTTTTTTTTTTTTTTTTGACGCTGGGAAATGCATTTACGCACACCCTCCGGAAGCCTTACAGCGGACTGCAATGCTTCCGGAAGGTAGTGTGGGACTCAAGCAGGCCAAGAAGTGGCCAGAATACCCACTAAAACCCAGCGATGTTCCTCCGTGTCGCCTGGTGGCTGGGTTACGGGTACACTTGCGCAATCATCCGCGACCCAGCCGGCGCCGTCCGCCGAGGCAGACCCTCCACCGGGGACCTAAAGGCCCCCTAACACCGTCTGAGGCGCACCAGGAACATAGTGGTGCGCCTCCCGACCCGAGGCGTCTCAACGGGCGACGGATACGCCATTCCATCACCCGGAGTTCCTCGCCAGAGGCAACCCTCAAGAGGGCCACACCCGCAGGCGACCCTCAAGAGGTTCACCCCTCGTGTAATTTTTTATAGAGGTTTTCTTCCTCGCGGCCCCTCGCTCAGTGCGTGGGGCCCCCGGTTCCGCTCAGTGCGGATTACGGGTTACCCGACGGTGGCCGAAGCCAGCGCCCACCGGCCACAAAGACCAGCGGACCCGCCGCGCAGGGCGTTTCCACCCCCTCCGGTAATTTTTTAACGAGGTTTTCTTCCTCACGGCCCGAAAGCCTCCCCCCCAATTGTCGCCGCCCTGAGTCTCCACAGTCCACTCTGATGAACAGAGAAGTACCAGGAGCCTCCAAGCGGCAACCCCCTGCTGGTTTTGGTCCGCGCCGGGTTTCCCCGGTACCTCCCATATCTGGGAGGCGTTCCCCCATCCGCCACCGGGGGGACGCGCCCGATGGGGGACCAGCAACCCCACACGGGATTCCGTTAAGACTTGTTTCAA
Organism: Melanargia galathea; assembly: GCA_920104075.1. Taxonomy (NCBI): domain Eukaryota; kingdom Metazoa; phylum Arthropoda; class Insecta; order Lepidoptera; family Nymphalidae; genus Melanargia; species Melanargia galathea. The sequence continues at coordinate 1,880,878 of OV049872.1, read as the reverse complement.
GTTTTATTAAGTAAATTGTTTGTACGCGTTGGGTAATACATATTACAAGTAAAACTAACTTTTTTTTTTTTTTTTTTCTACTGAGCTTTCTATTGGGATACTAGTTAGATACGTGATTAAGTACTTTTTGTGGTTCCCATGTATTGCAGTACTTTGGAAGGCTGGCTTTTAATTTAAAAGCCCCTTTTAAGGGTCTTTTAACTCAGTCATCTAAACCAAAATTTTTACTCAACAAGAACGATATTGCAGATCTATGACTATTTATAGATCCGTACGATATGCCTTTATTATAGCTCACTCAAAAAATTCAAAACCGTTGGAACAGAACAATCAAAGGTATTATAATCATTCGAAATAAAAAACTGCCACCACAGTTTGAGATGCTATACTGCTGCATCGTGTTATTCGATAAAGCTAGCATCAGATCTAAAGCTGGTTCCGGAACGCTACGCCTGAGAGTACTGTGGCACCCGGGATAAGAGAATTTCTATAACATTTAATACGATGTTCGTTATGATTGAAACAAATTATATTAAAACAATTATTTTCATTAATTGTGGATACCAGGCCTGAGATGGCCAGAACAGAAAGATTATCTTAATCATTAACATTAACTAACCCAGTAGCATTTTTCTCTAAAACTTTTTGAAGGCGCTTAGAAATAATTGAAAACAGTAGAAAAGCATAAAAGCAATTTATGTTCCAGTTTACTGTAAAGGTGTTTATTATGGACAGCGCATCCGGATCTGTTTTCCATGACATACTTAGTTCTGACATCATTGTCAAGCATTGGCCCGAGAAGCGCAAAGGTTAATTATATTTCTATATACTATTTATATTTCCAGTTTTCCAAACCGTTCAACAATTATTTCGAAAGCAAAATAAGAAAGTTCATAGTCTGCTTCAAGATTTTCTTTGGTGTTGAAAGAAGCAAATAACTAGATATTTCTTTCTTCGGACCACTGCATTTGCCTGGATAGATCGTTTAGATGAGGATATTGTATGCCCCCCATTCTATTTACATAGCTAATAGCCGGCGTGTTGTTTACGCGCAATAAAATGGAACGCTTAGATTTTTCGCTTGCAAAATATTTTAGAGCCAAGAAAACAGCTAACAATTACTCTAAATAGTTAATATGTGATTCCAATTCTCTATTTGTCCCAAGCTCCATGAGCGCGTTCATTGTTGCATACTGCTCCCCAACCGGTACTAGATCAAAATCAGAATTAAAAATCGTAATTAGCTGTTTTCAAAGAGTTACTGGTAGTCAAAACGTATAGTTTCCACCCATTTAAGTCATCTAAAATGACGGGATGAAGTTTGAACTATGCTTCGTAATCAAGGTATATTTGTGAGGCACTATACTTTTATCTTTCAAGAATTTGAGTATACGGCCAATCGTATTTGGCTGCTGGACACGCAGTAACCAGGACTTCAATTAATTGAGCAAATTATCTCACTGTGCACTTTTGCATTTGTGAGAATTTCTCCACAAGGATAAATGATTTTTAAACATTTCTCTAACGGTAAGGAATTTGTTTGATTAACTGAATTAAACATGAATCCCAGATAAGCATGATTGTTTTGGTATGAGAGAACCTTTATCATAATTTACTACGAACCCAAGACATTCACGAAGTTTTAATGTAACTTTAATGTTTTTATAGCATTTATTGTAATTATCTCCTACTAGCCGACCCCCGCGACTTCGTTCGCATGGATATAGGTTTTTATATCGTATCGGACCCCATAATTCTTTTTTGTACCTATTCTAAATGTATCCTAAGTTACCCCTTAACATCACCTATCTGCCATTGAAAGTTCCATCAAAATCGATCCAGCCGTTTCGGAGATTAGCTGGAACAAATAGACAGGCCGACAAACATAAATTTAAACGCACGCCAGTTTAAAATAAGCCGTACGTACAAACATCCGCGTCCCAAGTTATTTGAACCCAATAAATGTCTGTCATTTCTGAACTAATAAACCTATGACCTTGAAATATTTACGGGACAATACTTAAAGTACTATCTTTCTAACAAAAAAAGAATGAGTGAAATCGAACTACGCGTTAATTAATTACAGCTAAATACATGTTTTAACTTTCTTCCCCTCTCCCAAGGGAACCGTGCTGAATTTCGGGATAAAAAGTATCCTATGTCCTACCTCGGAGTATAAACTCAAAACGTACCAAATTTCATTCGAATCCGTTCAGTAGTTTCGGCGTGATGCGCGGCCAAGATACAGACAGACAGACAGACAGACAGACAGACAGACAGACAGACAGACAGAAAGACAGACAGACAAAAATGAAACAAATTGCAGTTTTGGCTTCAGTATCGATTATAGAGTGCCCTCCAATAAAAAATTTCAAAATATCTTCAATGTACAGAATTGGATCTGTTACAGTTTTATTATATTATAGATACAGAGAATATTATCATCTAAATAAAACACACTTTTGAAGCCTTGGTACCGTAAATGGGAAACAACTTCCTCGAATATCTTAGTGAAGACTCTGGGAGCTACCAAAAGACCGCATGGCATAGCATTAACCTTTAAGTACCGACGTGTGGTCTGACAGACACCTTGAGAGGTCGAAAAGTCTGATTACCTATGTTAGCGAAAAAGTATCCTCCTGTGCTTCTCTCTACCCCTCGGGAAGTCGTCCAGCAGCGTTCCTGCAGAGTGGCAGTGTTGGCGCGTACGATTTCGGTAAGTTTTGATTTTTATAAGATCACGAGTGGTCTGTCAGACCACTCGTCGGTACTTATGTAACTTTTTTTGGATGCGACTTTTTTCAGATTATATTGTTTTCTCTTGTATTTTCAGTCAGTTATAACAATGGATTAGCCAGGTTCTTTGGGCATGAAACGGGCAGCCACAAATAAAAATAAAAATGTTCCTGTACGTAAGAAATGATATCATACACTGCTTCAATATAAAGACCACTAAGAACATTTAGGGGAATGGCTAAATGAGAGCTCAGAGTCCGAATCTGAGGATATCTACCCAAATTTTACTGCTGGAGAGTGACCATAATTCAGCATCTGAACAGACTGTGATACTTGTATGAAACACGTGTGCCTACAATGCAGCAAGCCTATGCAAAGACTGTTTGTAAACTTTGATAGTTCCTACAATTTGATACCTTGTGATGTTTGAGAAAAAGGTAGATTATTTATGTTTTTTTTATTTTTATTGTTTATTTAGCTATTAGTCTTTAAGAAAAAAATGTTGACAAGAAAAAATAATAGTATTACTGATACATATTAATTATTTAGATAAAAGTTAATTTTTTCTAACGAAGAATCTATGATTGCTATATTAATATTTATAATTAGTAATAAATGTGAAAACTTCTGTATTTTGTTTTACTTAAACAATAACTAGATATTTAATAATACATAGAAAATTTTTTTTTAGAAGAATCATTAGAAAAACAAAAGTTTTCGTTTGGAAAACTATGGTGGTCTGGCAGACCTCACGTCGGTACTTATGTAACTAAAATAGTACGTCGGTACTTAAAGGTTGAAGTCATTGAAGTTATGTTATCCTGAGACTCGTCTTCAAACTGGGATCTTAAAAATTTTCAGTCCGATTTTCGAATCGACACCAGAAAGTTGGCTTCTCGTAGATCATTGGTAGCCATGAGCCCATTAGCAGGTATTAGTCTAGAAGCTGTCCGGTAGTCTTCCATGTTATTTAAATTCTTTAAATTTAAAATAAATCGTTTATCGCGATTTGGTTTTGTGGCCAAAATGTATTTGAAGTAAACTGATCATCATAAAATATACAAGGCTGACTGCACCTAAGCCTATTATTATTATAATTATTAAAATAGGCTATGGTCATGTCTATATGTTACGTTTTCAGAGGCTGATAAAGTAACTTTTGGTACATGAATAATTTGTGTAACATTACATTCAAAAGGTATAGGGAAACCGTTACGTATCCAATCTAAAACAATAGAAACTGGATGTAATATTGAGCCAGCAATCATAAAAATGTGATTCTACAAGCCTGTTTTACTTGAGCTGTTGGCGCGTCGCAGACTGCTTCCGCTTGTTCAGGCCCGTTGCGCCCGCTGTCTGGCTCAGCTGTGACGGCAGCCGGCGATGGCTCGTTGCAGCGACGTACATCTTGTCCGATCCTCTGCGCCCTCCCTTGTTCTGCTGAAGGCGTGAGGGCCCAGACCAGTTTGGTCTTGGTGGTACGAGTTTGGTCATCTATATTGATACAGAGATCGGGTTTGCATTTCTCGATAACAGAAAACAGTTATAATTCGGCATCCGTTGCTAATTATTCTTACGGCTTCAACTTGTCACTCGTAAACATTAGAATCAAACCTCTATTGATGGCTGAAATACCTACTCCTAGTTTCAGCTCAGTTTCCTTTCTTTTGTCTTGCTGGCGCAATGCTTTTTTAGGAGAGGTTCCCATCGCTGAGCCAAGCTTTAAAGGATTTTATTATTTTTTTTATTTTTTCCAAATTTTGGATCATTGCTTGACTCTTCCGCAAGTGCCCCGAGGAGTTCTGGATCGAGCACTGGATAAGTATCATTTTCCTCGCCGGTCGTCGATGCCACTGAGACATGCTCAAGGGCAGTCCCGTACGGAGTGCCTGCAGCCTTGATGTCAATATCAAACGTATATCATATCCGGTCTTTGGTCAGAATCTGTAGACGCATTATCGTTTGAAACGTAAGTTCGAGACGAAGATTTTCGCTTTTGTTAAACCTTCGTGTTAACTCTCGGTTAACCGCCTGGTTGTCCGTTACGTAACGTTATCGTTTGAATTTTGAAACAGATGAGACGGAACTTTAAACTTTAATTAAACCTTCGTGTTAACTCTCGGTTAACCGCCAGGTTGTCACCTTTGTGTTAACTCTCGGTTAACCGCCAGGTTGTCCGGATACATAGTATTATCGTATGAGACGTACACGACGAAACTTTTGGCGTCTATTAAACCTTCGTGTTAACTCTCGGTTAACCGCCAGGTTGTCTGGATACACAATATTATCGTATGAAACGTACACGACGAAACTTTTGGCGTGTATTAAACCTTCGTGTTAACTCTCGGTTAACCGCCAGGTTGTCTGGATACACAATATTATCGTATGAAACGTACACGACGAATAACTTTTGGCGTCTATTAAACCATCGTGTTAACTCTCGGTTAACCGCCAGGTTGTCCGGATACACAGTATTATCGTATGAAACGTAAGTACATCACGAAACTTTTGGCGTCTATTAACCTTTAAGTACCGACATACTATTTTAGTTACATAAGTACCGACGTGAGGTCTGCCAGACCACCATAGTTTTCCAATCGAAAACTTTTGTGTTTCTTATTATTCTCCTAAAAAATGTTTCTATGTATTGTTAAATATCTACTTATTGTATAAATTAAACAAAATGTAGAAGTTTTCACATTTATTACTAATTATAAGCATTAATATAGAAATCATAGATTCTTCGTTGGAAAAAATTAACTTTTATCTTAATAACTCATATGTATCAGTAATACTATTATTTTTTCTTAAAAACATTTTTTTCTTAAAGATTAATAGCTAGATAAATAATAAAAAATAAAAAAACCTTAATAATCAACCGTTTTCTCAAAAATCACAAAGTATCAAATTGCAGGAACTATCAAAGTTTACAAACAGTGTTTGCATAGGCTTACTGCATTGTAGGCACACGTGTTTCATACAAGTAAGTCTGTTCAGGTGCTGAATTATGGTCACTCTCCAGCAGTAAAATTTGGGTAGGTAACCTCAGATTCGGACTCTGAGCTCTCATTTAGCCATTCCACTAAAAAGTTCTTGGTGGTCTTTATATTGAAGCAGTGTTTGATATCTTTTCTTACCTATAGGAACACATTTATTTTTATTATTATGGCTGACCGTTTCATGCCTGAAGAACCTGGCTAATCCATTGTTATAACTGACTGAAAATAAAAGAGAAAACAATATTATCTGAAAAAAGTCGCATCCAAAAAAAGTTACATAAGTACCGACGAGTGGTCTGACAGACCACTCGTGATCTTATAAAAATCAAAACTTACCGAAATCGTACACGCCAACACTGCCACTCTGCAGGAACGCTGCTGGGCGACTTTCTGAGGGGTAGAGAGAAGCGCAGGAGGATACTTTTTCGCTAACATAGGTAATCAGACTTTTCGACCTCTCGAGGTGTCTGTCAGACCACACGTCGGTACTTAAAGGTTAAACTTCATGTTAACTCTCGAGTAACCGCCCGGTTGTTCAGTAACCCAACATTATCGTAATATGAAGGTACCTATTACCTACATATCTACAGTATGAAACCATCATATATAATTTAAACCTACGTGTTAAAGCTCGGTTAATCGCTAGGTTGTTCGATTACTCAATAATGTATGATTCGTGGAGAAAAATATAATCGTTGATATGATTTTCTCACATAGGTATGATAAAATGGTATAATAAAAAGTAAGGTAGGGTAGGTAGGTAAGGTATATAAGGCCATCGTGTTAACTCTCGGTCAACCGCCAGGCGATTGTATTCAAATAAGCAGGGTTTCTGCTTTGAAAGCGATGAAATTCAGCTTTATTTTCATGCATACACTATTTAAGAATTAACTATATTATTAATGTGAGGGTGGGTTGAATACATACCGGGATCTGTTAAGGATTGTATTATAATCCTTCGACGGTTACGTTTCTGTTGTTCCTCGAGTCTCTTTATTTTCCGTCGATAATATTCCGTTGAGTTATCACATTTTCGTTTCAGCATTTTAATATTCACTTTTATAACACTTTTATAACAAAGAGTGCGCGTGCGCTTGCTACCTCGCACGAAAAAAGAATGACAGCTAGATAGTGGTGTGACCAGATGTGGGCGAGCCGATGTAGTTGGTAAAAAATCGACACAATATCGATTTTCAAAAATCTCTTAAGACGTGCGAAGCTACCTAGCAAGTTAAAAGTACTACTGTTTATAATAGTATCTTCGAATAAAGCGAAAGAAATATAATCAATTTTAAAGGAAAACTATCACGGCTAAGTAGAGTTCACAGGTTAAGGAGTTATATCTGTTTTTCGAGGATTGTGACTACGGAACCCTACACTGCGCGTGGCCCGCCACGCACTTGGCCGGTTTTTTCTTTCATCAGCCGCTGATCGCATATCGATGGCACAGAGATAGTTTGCATCTTGGAGATGATACAGCCTACTTTTGACTTCGAATAATTAAACAATTCTCATGGGATTTCTTAAAAACTAAATCCTCGCGGACGACGTCTTTTATTACCTACAAGCGGACAGCCGCGACTTCGTTCGCGTGGATATATACCTACCTATTGGTTTTTAAAAATCTCGTAGGAATCATTTTCTTTTTCCTAAGCTCCTTTGAGCTCATATCATGCTAAAAATTGTTAAAAGTTATTGTAAAAGTCACTGGCGGATGTTTAGGTAGATCAAAATGTAAACATCCGCCAGTGAATGTCCCATTAAAATCGATCCAGCCTTTTAAAGATTAGTCGGTAATCTTTAAAGTATCTATTTTCTAACAAAAAAAGAATGAAAAAAATCGGACCACGCGTTATTGAATTACAGCTAACTACACGTTTTGACTTTCATTCCCTCTCCCTAGGGAATCGTGCTGAATTTCGGGATAAAAAGTATCCTATATTATGTTACTCCGTAGCATAAACTTAAATCGTACCAAGTTTCATTTCAATCCATTCAGTAGTTATTGCGTGATGCGCGCACAAACATACAGACAAACAGATAAACAGACAAACAGACAAAAATTTCAAAAATAGCTTTTTTACGTTCTATTACTTATCCCTAACATCTCCCAATTATTATTTTGCAAAAATCTTCAATGTACAGATACGGCAAGTCTACGATTTTATTATATGTATAGATTTCTAAAATGGCCTTAATTTATAGGCCGCGAGTTTACACCGGTGAGCGGTGGCTCGCTTTCAACCGACGACAAGCAAAGAGCTCCACCTCGTTAGCTCGTCCCATTCAACCATTCACCGGATCGCGAGCGAACGAGTCCAGAGAATTTTTATCACGAAAATTTTCCCCCTGCACGAGTACTGCCTACTCCAATTTACGCTTAGCTCTCCCGTTGCATTGTTACATAACTCCGAGAATCGAATGAATTTGTTTACGATTGAAATTGTTCCACATGTAGTTAGTGCATATTAATTTGAATTTAAAGACTTAATGGAAAAAGTATCTCACTTGACCTAGTTGCGGCGGCGCGGCGGCTAGTCTCCAGCGAGACTAGCTACCACACGATATAATATTATAGTGCACAAGTGTGTGTGGAGGCTGTACGGTTAGTCTAAGATTTTACACATATAAATAGTTTTGCGACTCGTTTGCTCACTCGTTTTAAGAAACTGAACCCAAACACTCTTATTTTAAAGTCGTAATTCCAATAGTTCGAATATGTATTTTACAACATTTCTGCTTGGGGCGCTCGCTGTGTTCGAATGCTGAATGTATTGGCGAACTCAAACCTTAATGCAAGCCTTTTTAGGTCCATTTTACTCTGAAATCGATCAATAGTATACTATAAAGTTTTGGAGTGCTCCAAACTTAGACTAAGCACTCTGATCATTGATCACCGAGACTAGCTATCTACACACGAGAAATTATAGTGCACAAGCATGTGCGCAAATCCAGATGTAGCCTCTATTGGCTCATACTCATATAGTCCTTTGGGATTTTTGTAACGATAAGATAACATTAGTAGTTACTGAAATAAACAGACAGGCAAACCTACGAAGTTGCACCGATGTGTTTCCTTTACCACCATTTAATACATACATACCATTTGGTACAGAACCCTAAAAAGAAACAAGTATCTTGTATCACACAAAGAAATATTTGACCAGATTCGATATCAATCTCACAAAGTGGCACCAATAATAATATTTCATACACAAAGCGATATGACAATATGACAAACGGAGGGCCCTCCTGGTAATAGCACTCGAAACCCCTTGAAAGAGAATTCTAAGTGCCTCTCACATCCATTTCGCTGGGCGTGACCGATTTCTTTGAATGGGGGCTATAGAGTTGTAGAGAAAAGGCTTTGTAGAAAATTCAAGATCTAATAACGCTAAAGCTGAGCATTCACGCTCAAGCCATTTGGCGTGACTGCGATCGTCGTCGTCGTCATCTCAACAAATAAACGTCCACTGCTGGACATAGGTCTCTTGCAAGGATCGCCACAGAATACGATCTTGTGCCGCCTGTTTCCAGCGGCTGCCAGCGACTCGCTTGAGATCGTCCATCCATCTAGTGGAGGGTCTTCCAACGCTTCGTTTGCTGCTGGACTGCGATTGATTGAAGTCAAATAGATGGACGCCATGTCACACACACCTTTAAGTCATTTACAGCTTTACTTCAAAATTCAAATTCTTCGAGAGGAATAAACAACAAAACTTGGAAGAAGTCAAGCCGCCTGGAAACTCTCTGCTGCTGGAAACTTGCAATCTTAGACTTGCCTTTACACAAGTTTAAGAACTCTATTAAAAGTACGGTCATAAAAAAGCATATTATACAATAATTGAAGATTATATAATGATAAAAAAGCGTGGATTTGACTCGTTCCAGCAATGCGCGAAACGGCAATTCAATAATGTATTTAACATAAAATTGTTATATTTTATTTTAAAAAAGAACAACCGCCGAGTTTCTTGCTGGTTCTTCTCGGCTGGAACGGCATTCCGAACCAGTGTTAGATTCAATTGACGATTCAAAAGTACTCGTAAAAGTTTATTTGAATAAAAAACTTTTCTATTCTATTCTATTCTACTTTCATCTAAAACGCTGCCTTTACCCTTTGAGATATAAAAAAATAATGGGATAGTGGAATAGCGAGGTGGAGTAGAGGGCAGCTAGTTGATTATAAAATTCATATCTGCGAGTATGTTCTGAGATATCTTTTCGAGCATCTATCTACTTTTGTTTATCTTCCCTCGCAATGCGAATGCAATATCGAGATAAAGTAATAACTTTTTTGGCTTGCTCAAGATATAGACTTGAGACATCTTAAACTCGGAAAATGAAGAGCATAAAAATATTTTTCATGAGCGGTATTCATATTGAAACTCACCAGAATGTCTGTTTGTTGCCTACCACCGCGATTATCTATGCATTATGCATATATGTATCTATACTTCTATACTAATATGATAAAGCGGAAGAGTTTGTTTGTTTGAATGCGCTAATCTCAGGAACTACTGGACCGATTTCAAAAATTCTTTCACCGTTGGATATGTAAGTGATTCTTGAGTGCTATAGGCTATATATGTACCTCGGGCAAAGCCGGGGCGGACCGCTAGTTTAAAAATAAAAGGTGTAGGTATGTCTATCATATCGAAATAATTGCCTCTTATTAAGCTCATACTTGAACTTGACTTTGAACGAAAGCATAAACCGAACGAATGTTTTTAGTATTTTGTTTGTCTGTCTGTTTGTTCGAACTAATTTTCACAACAGCTGAACCGATTTCGACGGATCGAAGATTAAATCTGAGCTACTTTTTCCCTCAAAAATAGCTAAGGATTATCTCGTTTAAACCCACCTTCAAATAAAAAAAAACACTTCATTTACCGGACATACCGCAGCTAATCAAACTTAGCTAAGTGCGAATTACTAACTTTATAACCATACTAAATAACAACTGTATTTTATATCATGATCAATAAAACAGCGCTGAAGATGTATATTTTGAATTTGATAGAAGAAGTAGATGAACTTATGCCGACGAATCCGATATGGGTGTTTGGTCTAATTTAACCTTAATTTAACCGCGCAATATGAGTGAAGTCCAAATTAAGTTATACCAAAAAAAAGGAAATTCTTTCGCAATCATACGAGTGGAAAACGTAGCAACAGATAAAAGCAGACGGGAAAATATCAGTGTACATAAATATTGTATAAGTTACATCAAGATCCTCGCCGACTTTCGTTTGAATACAAGCCCTGTGAAAGGAAGATCCATCTTGTCCGTAGCTATTCACAAGTAGAGTTCCCATGGGATTGAATTCTTCGGGAATGAAATAGGACTGAATCAATAATTAATTGGCGTACTCACAAATAAATGTTACTTAAAGATACACTTACTTAAAAAAACTCCTAAGTATAGATTTAACAAATAAAGTTTGTAAACTAAAACCCGACTAAGCTTAATAATCTATCTTCTTCTATACATATAATAAAATCGTAGAATTGCCGTATCTGTACATTGAAGATTTTTGCAAAATAATAACTGGGGGATGTTAGGGATAATAGAACGTAAAAAAGCTATTTTTGAAATTTTTGTCTGTTTGTCTGTTTATCTGTTTGTCTGTTTGTCTGTTTATCTGTTTGTCTGTATGTTTGTGCGCGCATCACGTAAAAACTACTGAATGGATTGAAATGAAACTCGGCATGATTTAAGTTAATACTACAGAGTAACATATAGAATACTTTTTATCCCGAAATTCAGCACGGTTCCCTTGGGAGAGGGGATGAAAGGCAAAATGTGTAATTAGCTGTAATTCGTTAACGGGTGGTCCGATTTCATTCATTCCTTTTTTGTTAGAAAGTAGATACTTTAAAGACCACTGGCTTATCTCCGAAAGGCTGGACCGATTTTGATGGGACTTTCACTGGCGGATATTTACATTTTGATGTACCTAAACATCCGCCAGTGAACTTTTAACAGTTTTTAGCAAGGTTTAAGCTCAAAGGAGCATAGGAAAAACAAAATGATTCCCACGGGATTATTAAAATCAATATCCACGCGAACGAAGTCGCGGGTATCCGCTCGTTTAATAATAATTTAGTGGGCAAAAGCGTGGGGCAAGCAGCTAGTGACGCCATCTGTTATGCCTATCCGAAACTAATTTCATAATCTAGAAAGCCGCGCGAAGGTCACTTCTCGATGATTTTCGTAAATAAAATGTAGCCTATGTCACCCGGACCATAACAACGAATCAATAGACACCTCATTCATCAAAATCGGTCCAGTAGTTTAAGCGCTACGATGGTACACACAGAATCTCATACAAAAATCGGCCACATACATACATACATACATACATACATACATCATACATACATACATACATACATACATACATACATACATACATACATACATACATACATACATACATACATACATACATACATACATACATACATACATACATACATACATACATACATACATACATACATACATACATACATACATACATACATACATACATACATACATACATACATACATACACATACTAGACTGCTAAAATCATAACCCTTTCTTTTGGCTTTGCCGTAGTCGGGTAAAAAGTTACACTCTCACTGCCGCACTCAGTGTCATTTAATGGTTACTTAAAAAATTCCTAATAAAAAAAATTTCACTCTCAAAGACAGTTAACGCTTCATTAGTGACAGTGTCCAAATGACAGCTCATTTAGAGATTTAAATGATAAAATGACACATTATACATAATTTATTGAAAGTGTCTGAATGCGGCATAAAAAATTGTAAATGACGACTTTAATGACTAACTTTACTTTAAAAAACTTAACCGCGATTCTTTGCAACTAACTCAGTAAACTTACTACAGGCGCGGTCAAAATCCTTTGATTTTATACTTCAACACACATTTTGAAATAATGTGATACCAATATGTGCTCATTCTATGAAAAGAAAGAAATTGAATTGAAATGTTTGTATAAAACATCATAAAAGTAGACATGTCGATCAGCAATCAGCATTGAACACACGTGGAACAATGTAGACGAAGTAGCCTGGTTTACGTTTACCGAATGCGTTGGCCCAATGTGTATAAGGCACATGTATAGAGCCTTTTGCGCATATCTTGAAACAAGATTGTGATTTAAATCAAGTCATGCGCAACACATTCCTCGCAGGTTATAAAAGTGATAAAACGTTATCGGGATACTGAAAATTTATGAAATGTGTTATCTGTAAATCACATTTTCAGAAACAATATCGCATGCATCATTTATCATACACTTTAAATGTATCGGATCAGCGCCTGATACATCTAAAATGTAAATGTACTACCCATCACACCGGATAATGGAAAACACCGTATCGCAAAAATATAAATCACTTGTTGGTCCCCATTTTAAAACACTTTTTTTAGTTAGTATCGAAAACACTGTTAGATATTCGTACTATATCTACTTTTTACTTAATTACTATATATATTTATTTTTGTCCTGTTCTTTTATTACTGCCTCTTGGTAACAGTACACAAAGAATTTGTAAGAGTGCTTTCTCAGGCGGAGCAAAATATTTACGAATAAAATAGGGTTTTATGACTTGCCTTACTTTAAAATTTCATTTTACTTTAAACGAGACTCTTATCTTATATTATCGGGTCTTATTTTTTTTTAATATTTTATTTCTGTCTATAACCGCGTCTTTGATTTGTGGCTAGCTTGGTCTGCTCGTAAGGCAGGGGTTTTAATCTCGGGTCGGACGAAAAAAAATCAAAGTTGATGGATTAATGAAAGTTATTTTTAACTCCCGACGCAACAACGACGGGGTGTTATAAGTTTGACGTGTTTGTGTGTATGCGTGTGCGTGTATCACATTGGCATCCCATCGGACTATGAGAGTGAGGGAATAGAGATTGCACTATATCATTATATCATATTATGTGAATATTTTGCAGTTGCAATAACATTACAATATTACATACTGTCCTCCTTTTTTGAAGTCGGTTATTAAAAACAAAATCATTAATTTATACCTAATTCTCCTTAATTTGTTTGTCAACAGCGCAGACGTGTATGGACGTCAAGCAAGCCCTCTTCAACGGCTACTGCTACCTCTTCTCCGGCTACCCGCAAGCGTCCTGGAGTACCGCGAAACAGGTACATTTCTTTTCAGTCACTCAGTCAGTCACCTTTTCCTTTTATATATTTACTAGCGTTAAACCCATAAAATTAGTGATGATTCGATCTCGTTTGTAATAAAATGATGGTATAAAATAATAACCAATTTGAAAAGATCCGAGAAGAATTATCCAATTACTCCAATAGCATGGTTCCAATTACAATAACGAGGGAATTAATTTGATTATAGCTCTGTCGTCGACTCCGAGGAATTGCTCCGAGCGTAAAATGGAGCGGCGTTTTCCGTTCGCTCGAATTGATGTTCAGTGTTTTATCTATCTCTACCTAAACAACGACCTCCCCGGCGCAGTGGTAAGCGCTGTGGCCTTATAAGTGGGAGGTCCCGGGTTCAATTCCCGGCAGTAGCAATTTGGGATTTTATAATTTCTAAATTATCTCTGGTCTGGTGGGAGGCTTCAGCCGTGGCTGGTCACCACCCTACCGGCAAAGCTGTGCCACCAAGCGTTCCGGTCTGATGGCGTGTGTAACCGATCAGGGCAACGCATTAGTGGTTCCTCAGATGCTGCAAATGTTCATGGGTGGCGGTAACTTAACATCAGGTGACCCGCTTGCTCGTTTGCCCGCAATTATTATAAAAAAACCATAAGTAACGGAAATCAACAACTGTTTATTGGAGTTTTCTTGTTTTGATACTCTTTTGTATTGTTCTTGTTGAGCATATAATTCTTACTTTACTGTCTTTTGTTATTATCTTTAACATTGACGACAAAATATACTTACCTACGTGTATCATTTAATTTACTTGCCATGTTTTTACCAAATACTTATTTACTTACTTACGATTTAAAAAGTCCACAAAACAGCTTCAAATATTTGAAAAAGTTATGCAATAAACATATTGTATTGTAACTTTATTGAAACGTCGCGCCACGTTGAATTTTCTTATTGAGTTTTCCCATTGGGTGGTCATGTCAAAAGACTCCTGTCTATTTACTTAAGAGAAGGTCTCTTAAGCTAAGAGGAAAGTAAATATTGATTTTATGGATGCGGTAGTAAAATCATTTACTGAACTGTTTTTACTTTGAATACCTAAAAGGTATCTATTGTTAAAGTTAAAATCAAATAAACTGTATTCAAAATTGATTCTACAATGTATACTTTTTAAACATTGATGTTACAAGTACATAGAACTGAGATAAATATGATTGTAGTTACTTTCGAAAACTTAAAACTAAAACTATAATTGCATATAGGTAAATTTAAGAATAACTAGCTTCTGTCCGTGGCTTCGCCCGCGTGAATTTCGGTTTTTCACAAATCCCGATGGAATCGTGGATTTCCGGTTTCCGTTCCCGCTCCCTTTTCCAACATGTATACCTACTTTCAAGGAAGTTTGATATTATATAGCTGTAGCTAGAGATTTCGGTTTTTTTAAAATCCCGTGGGAACTGTGGATTTTCCAGAATATAAAGTCTATCTGTTAAGTCAGGGCATAATCTATCTCCATTCAAAATTTCAGCCGAATGGGTACACTAGTTGCGGCGTTAAAGAGTAACAAACATACACACACAAACTTTCGCCTTTATAATATTAGTGTGATTTCAATCATCTCCTTTTTTTCACCAACCAACCACCAAACAATAGGATAGGTAGGATATACCTACCTCGGAATTAATCTCGAAATGAATCTAATAAACAAGCTATAATTTAAAAATTAAAAAAACCCGACTGCCATGCTAAAAACGAACTAAAAAATTAATAAACTACCACCGTACCACTTACAGTGTAGTTGTTATTTATTTTGTTTTTCATGATTTGTCACTCCAAATTGATTTAAAACATATAGATTGTATACATTTTCGTACTCGCCTTTTAAAGCCCTTTATTTTGATACCCCACTCGAGGGTCTTGAAGAAAAAAATTTTTTTCAGCCCGCACATTAAAGTGCATAAAATCCGCCATTTTGATTTTTTATGAATTTTATGTACCCAGTAACATTTGCGCGGTCAAGACAAATCTAATGACGTATAATTTATCAAAATAGGTTGAGCCGTTAAGTAGTTACGAACTGACATAGGAAACGGTCATTTTCTACGATTTATCACTCCAAATTGTTTCCAAATATATAAATTTATACATTTTCGTATTTGCCTTTTGAATCTCTTTATTTTGATACCCCACTCGAGGGTCTTGAAGAAAAAATTTTTTTTCAGCTCGCACATTAAAGCGCATAAAGTCCGCCATTTTGATTTTTTTTTAAATTTATGTACCCTATAACACTCGCGTCATTGAGACAAATCTAATGACGTATCATTTATCAAAATCCGTTGAGCCGTTGATTAGTTACACGCGGACATAGGAATGGACATACATACACACAGGTGAAACACATAACCCAGTCGGGTAATAAAAAGAAGAATCATCAAAATCAGACTGCTCTGTAAAAACTTAAATACTTGGCCTCCCTAAAAATATATATATACACAATACACATGTTGATAAATGATAACCTTCTCCTTTATTCCTTCGGTTGAAAAGTATACTTGTAGAGCGGGCTTTACAATGCCTTAGCCCTCATACGCATTAGCGGTCAACTGCGTACGCGGCTGACCGCGCGGCTGGCCGCTTTTATATTTTTTAACCCCCGACGCAAAAACGACGGGGTGTTATAAGTTTGACGTGTCTGTGTGTGTGTGTTTGTGTGTGTGTGTGTGTGTGTGTGTGTCTGTCTGTTCCCCTGTGGCGCTCAAACGGGTGGACCGATTTGAATGCGGTTTTTTTTGTTTGAAAGGTGAATTAGTCGAGAGTGTTGTTAGCTATGTTTGATGAAAATCGGTCCAAGATGGCCGCCGCTACAAAATGGCGGATTACATATTTTTTCACAACTCTCTTAATATGGGTATCAAATGAAAGGGCTTGACTAGTAGAATAGCACTATTGCAAATCCAAGATGGCCGCTGCCACAAAATGGCGAGTGTCGGGGGTTTTTTAAATTTCTAATTTATACTTGTATATGCAACCGCTCATTTTGTACGCACTAAACCGCGACGAAATTCTATGAAGAGGCTAGCCGCGCGGTTGCCGTGCATGCGGTTGACCGCTAATGCGTATGAGGGCTAAGGGCCTATTTTACCACCTTCTGATACGTTGCGGATAGCTTATACGTAAGTTTTGTCACTTTCTTACTTTATGTCAAGTGACAAAGACAAAAGTTGTGAATAAGCTATCCAACACTTATCAATAGCTGGTGAAACAGGCCCTAAGTTACATCGTTATTCGTTATTTCTTACAAAGGTTATAAGATAGGAAAAAGACAAGAACGCTAGAATCATTAGGGGATTCACTCCAGCTCGAATTCCGAGACAATATGCCCCGCGGGGGGACGCTTCGCGTTTGTACGAAGACAGTTTCACTTTTTTGTACTAAACGCTATTATGTTCAGCGACGATATTAAAGTCTAGTCTTGGTCATTGTTATTTTATATCTACACCCAGGTACACATTTTTCTAGTAAATAACCAGACAGATAGCAACATCAGGGTGACAAAAAATAAGGTGCTAAATTAGTAACTTCTGACCAAAGATTTCTCACTGAATACGGAACTCAAATTTTTATAGGCTTAGAACTCAATAGGGTCCCGTTTGGCGCGCTTTGGATATGAAAGGTTGAGGGTATCCGGTTATATATTTATTTGTTCAGGTTGTTTTTGGTTGCGCACCCATTAGTTATGTCCAGCATGGCTAATATATTTTTTTATATATACTCAATCCAATCTTGTTGAATCAGTCGATCTAGTTTCCACCACAACCACTACAGCCTTTTAACGTCCCACTGGAATGGGCACTGGGCACAGGCCGCTTCTCTCATAGGAGAGAGCCGCCACGCTGCTCCAATGTGGGTTGGCGGGCTTTAACAACTATGCTCTCCGAGGCACGATGACACACCGCCAGCTTCTGCAACTCCGGGCTGGCACTGAGAATTTATTGACAGAAAAACCCAATACCTAACAATTATTTGCCCGACCCGGGAATTGAACCCAGGACCTCGGAACTGCAATCGAATATGCTAACCAATAGACTTACGAGGCCTATTCAATCCAATTCAGTCGAACTAAATCTACATAGACATAGTCTAATCAGAACCAATCTGACCCATTTTTTTTAGAGTATATATATATATATACTAGTATTGCGCGTGGCTGCGCGGCCCGCTAAAGCGGACCGCGGGGTTTCGAGTAGTCTGGTTTGAACACCCCCCACCTATCTTCAATAACCTGGTCGCGGCCGTGGTCCTCACCCATCTCTGAAATCCTCAATCATCAGCTCTCTCCATATTTTTCCTCCGGATGAATTTTTGTCTTCTATACGAAACCATCAGTGAAAAAAAATTATGTATGGAAAGATAAATTCCGCAATCTTGATTTTTTTTTTGTTCATCAAATAGATCTTTGAGGTCTTGATCATCTTTTGCCAAAGACCACTCTTCCATCTTTTATACTCAGTGAGATAGTCATCGACGAAATTTGTATGGCCGCCATCTTGAATCCAGAATTTTTGACTTTTTTCAGCGCATTGTCAATTGGATGAGGTTTCGAGTGACATTTGTCATTTGCTCAAGCACCCCCCACCTATCGAGTAATTTTTGTTTTAGCACCTATCTTCAGTACCCTGTCCATGCTCCTCACCCGTCTCCAAAATCTTAAATCATCAGCTCTCTCCATTTTTCCTCCGCATGAATTTTTGTCTGCTATACGAAACCATCACTAAAAAAAAAATTTTGTGTGTAAACATAAATTCCGTCATCTTGTTTTTTTCTGTTCATCTAGTAGATTTCTAGTTCTTGATCATATTTTTCTAAGAAACTACTCTTCCATCTTTTATACTTGGTGAGATAGACTCTGACGAAATTTGTATAGCCGCCATCTTGAATCCGCCATTTTGTTTTTTTTTTCAGCTCAGTGCCAATTGGATGAGGTTTTGAGTAATTTTTGTTTGAGCACCTCCCATCTATCTAACATACCCTGCCCGGGCTCCTCATCCATCTTCCAAACCCTCAATCATCATGTCTTCCCATATTTTTCTTTGAGAGTTCTCCAAAGAACCGCATCAAAGCCTTGCATAGTTTACAACTTGTAGTCTCTTCAATCTTCGCTATACAATTTCTATGGAAAAATAAATTCCGCCATTTTGAATTTTTTTTTTCTATTCATCGAGTAGACCTTCGGATCTTGATCATCTTTTGCTAAGAAACTATTCTTCCATCTTTTATACCCTCCGAGATGGAGACCGACGAAATTTGTATGGCGGCCATCTTTTTTTCGCCATTTTGAATTTTTTTTCAGCTCACTGCCAATTGGATGACGTTTTGAGTGACATTTGCTCGAGCACCCCCCACCTATCTTCATTACCTTAAGCGTGCCCCTCACCTATCTCCGAAATCCTCAATCATCAGCTCTCTCCATATTTTTGTTCCTAATGAATTTTTGTTTTCTATACGAAACCATTGTTGAAAAAAAAATTTTTCATACAAAATTTTACAGGAGAGGTGATCAATCAGTCAGTGAATCAGCACGAGCAGCTATATATATATTAACTAGTATGGCGCGTGGGTGCGCGGCCCGCTAAAGCGGACCGCGAGGTTTCGCTTTCGGGTATTTTGGTGAGAGCAGCCTCCACCTATCTCTCCCATATTCCTAACCCTCGATAATTATCACTCTCCATATTTTTCTCCGAATCATTTGTCAGAATGAGAGTTTTTCCATAAAAACAAATTTTGAAAAGGAACTGGAGACACCGACGAAATTTGTATGGCCCCCGTCTTTAATCCGCCATTTTGGCCTTTTTTTCAGCTGACTCTCTCACTCACTGACAATTAGATGAGGTTTCAAGTAATTTTTGTTTGAGCACCTATCTTTAATACTCTGACCGTGCTCCTCATACGTCTCCAAAATCTTCAATCATCAGCTTTTTCCATATTTTTCCTCCGCATGGAATTTGGTCTTCTATACGAAACCATCAGTGGAAAAGATTTTGTGTGAAAAAAATAAATTCCGCCTTCTTGATTTTTTCTGTTCATCAAGTAGATTTTTAGGTCTTGATCATCTTTTTCCAAGAAACGACTCTTCCATCTTTTATACTTGGTGCGATAGACACCGACGAAATTTGTATAGCCGCCATCTTGAATCCGACAATTTGGGTTTTTTTCGCTCATTGCCAATTGGATGAGGTTCTGAGTATTTTTTGTTTGAGCAGCCCCCGTCTATCTACAATACCCTGCACGGGCTCATCAACCATCTTCCAAACCCTCAACCATCGTATTGTCTTCCCATATTTTTCTTTGAGATTTCTCCAAAGAATCGCATCAAAGCCTTGTATAGTTCACAACTTGTAGTCTCTTCAATATTCGCCATACATTTTCTATGGAAAAATAAATTCCGCCATTTTGAATTTTTGTTCTATTCATCGAGTAGACCTTCCGATCCTGATCATCTTTTGTGAAGAAACCACTCTTCCATCTTTTATACCCTCCGAGATGGACACCGACGAAATTTTTATGGCCGCTATCTTGAATCCGCCATTTTGGTCCTTTTTTTTAGATCACTGCCAATTGTATGAAGTTTCGAGTAATTTTTGATTGAGCACCTCCCACCCATCTTTAATACTCTGAGCGTGCTCCTCACCTGTGTCCAAAATCTTCAATCATCAGCTCTCTCCATATTTTTCCTCCGCATAAATTTTTGTCTTCTATACGAAACCGTCAGTGAAAAAAACTTTTTTGTGTGAAACAATAAATTCCGCCATCTTGATTTTTTTTTCTGTTCATCAAGTAGATCTTTAGGTCTTGATCATCTTTTTCCCATAAACCACTTTTCCATCTTTTATGCTTGGTGAGATAGACACCGACGAAATTTGTATAGCCGCCATCTTGAATCCGCCATTTTGTTTTTTTTTTTCAGCTCTTTTTTTTCAGCTCAGTGCCAATTGGATGAGGTTTTGAGTAATTTTTGTTTGAGCAGCCCCCATCTATCTACAATACCCTGCCCGGGCTCCTCATCCATCTTCCAAACCCTCAATCATCAAGTCTTCCCATATTTTTCTTTGAGAGTTCTCCAAAGAACCGCATCAAAGCCTTGCATAGTTTACAACTTGTAGTCTCTTCAATATTCGCCATACATTTTCTATGGAAAAATAAATTCCGCCATTTTGAATTTTTTTTCAATTCATCAAGTAGACCTTTGGATTCTCATCATCTTTTGCGAAGAAACCACTCTTCCATCTTTTATACCCTCCGAGATGGAGACCGACGAAATTTGTATGGCGGCCATCTTTTTTTCGCCATTTTGAATTTTTTTTCAGCTCACTGCTAATTGGATGACGTTTCGAGTGACATTTGTTCGAGCACCTCCCACCTATCTTCAATACCTTAAGCGTGCCATTCGCTCGTCTCTGAAATCCTCAATCATCAGCTCTCTCCATATTTTTGTTCCGAATGAATTTTTGTCCTCTATATGAAACCATTAGTGAAAAAAAATTTTTTCATACAAAATTTTACAGGAGGAGTGATCAATCAGTGAGTCAGTCAATGAATCAGCACGAGCAGCTATATATATATTAACTAGTATGGCGCGTGGGTGCGCGGCCCGCTAAAGCGGACCGCGAGGTTTTGTTTTCGGGTATTTTTTGTTTGAGCAGCCTCCACCTATCTTCATCCATCTTCCAAACCCTCGATCTCCATATTTTTCTCCGAATCATTTGTCAGTTCTTCCATAAAATCAAATTTTTAATAGAAACTGTATCAAAGTCTTACATAGTTCCCAACTTGTATTAACTTCAATAAGTATTCGTCGTATGTGTTGTATAGATAAATAAATTCCGTCATCTTGGTTTTTTTCTATTTATCAAGAAAACCACGTCTTGATGATCTTTTGCCTAAAAACCACTCTTCCATCTTTGATAATCAGTAATATAGGCACCGACGAAATTTGTATGACCGCCATCTTGAATCCGCCATTTAGGACTTTTTTTTCAGCTCACTGCTAATTGGATGAGGTTTCGAGTAACTTTTGTTTGAGCACCTCCTACCTATCGTCAACACCCTAGCCGTGCTCTTCACCCGTCTCTAAAATCTTCAATCATCAGCTTTCTCCATATTTTTCCTCCGCATGAATTATTGTCTTCTATACAAAACCATCACTAAAAAAACTTTGTATGAAAACATAATTCCGCCATCTTGATTTTTTTCTATTCATCAAGTAGATCTTTAGTTCTTGATCATATTTTTCAAAGAAACTACTCTTCCATGTTTTATACTTGGTGAGATAGACACCGACGAAATTTTTATAGCCGCCATCTTGAATCCGCCATTTTGGTATTTTTTTTAGATCACTGCCAATTGGATGAGGTTTCGAGTAGTTTTTGATTGAGCATCTCTCACCTATCTTCAATACCCTGCCCGTGCTCCTCACCCGTCTCCAAAATCTTCAAGCATCAGCTCTCTTTATATTTTTCCTCCGCACAAATTTTTGTCTTCTATACGAAACCATCACTAAAAAAAAACTTTTTGTGTGAAAACATAAATTCCGCCATCTTGATTTTTTTTCTGTTCATGAAGTAGATTTTTAGTTCTTGATCATATTTTTCTAAGAATCTACTCTTCTTTATTTTATACTTGGTGAGATAGACACCGACGAAATTTGTATAGCTGCCATCTTGAATCCGCCATTTTGTTTTTTTTTCAGTTCAGTGCCAATTGCATAAGGGTCCGATTATTTTTTGTTTGAGCAACTACCACCTATCTACAATACCATGCCCGGGCTCCTCAATCATCTTCCAAACCCTCAATCATCATGTCTTCCCATATTTTTCTTCTAAAATTCTCCAAAGAACTGCATCAAAGCCTTGCATAGTTCACAACTTGTAGTCTCTTCAATATTCGCCATACATTTTCTATGGAAAAATAAATTCAGCCATTTTGAATTTTTTTTCTATTCATCGAGTAGATCTTTCGATTCTAATCATCTTTTGCGGAGAAACCACTCTTCCATCTTGTATACCCTTCGAGATCGAGATCGACGAAATTTGTATGGCGGCCATCTTTTTTTCGCTATTTTGAATTTTTTTTCAGCTCACTGCCAATTGGATGACGTTTCGAGTGACATTTCCTCGAGCACCCCTCACCTATCTTCAATACCTTAAGCGTGCCCGTCGCTCGTCTCTGAAATCCTCAATCATCAGCTCTCTCCATATTTTTGTTCCGAATGAATTTTTGTCCTCTATACGAAACCATTAGTGAAAAAAAAATTTTTCATACAAAATTTTACAGGAGGGGTGATCAATCAGTGAGTCAGTCAATGAATCAGCACGAGCAGCTATATATATATTAATGCCATGTTAAACTAGACTAATATTCCCCTTTTCCCTCCAAATTAAATGTGAAGCTTTTAGAAATGGGAACGACGATAATGAGCGCGAATGCAACAAGTGGGGTTCGAACCGTCGACCTTTTGGATATCGGTCCGCAAGATAACCTAACGAGGCTCTATTTTTTTAACCCCCGACGCAAAAATGACGGGGTGTTATATGTTTGACGTGTCTGTGTGTGTGTGTGTGTGTGTGTGTCTGTTCCCCTGTGGCGCTCAAACGGGTGGACCGATTTGAATGCGGTTTTTTTTGTTTGAAAGGTGAATTAGTCGAGAGTGTTGTTAGCTATGTTTGATGAAAATCGATCCAAGATGGACGCCGCTACAAAATGGCAGATTACATATTTTTTCACAACTCCCTTAATATGGGTATCAAATGAAAGGGCTTGACTAGTAGAATAGCATTATGCAAATTCAAGATGGCTGCCGCCACAAAATGGTGAATGTCGGGGGTTTTTTAAAGTTTCAATTTATACTTGTTAACTTTCAAAACTTAACTTTCAAAAAGGAGGAGTTTCTCAATTCGGCGCGTATGTTTTTTTTTAACTAATGGATATTTGGATATGAATATGCATATTATTTCTTAACAGACTTCAAAAAAAGGAGGTTACCAATTCGACAGTATGTTATTTATATGTATATGTAATATTATTGGACCTTTCCAAACAAATATACAAAATTTCATAGGTGTACGTGTTTGTATGTTTGTCCACGAATTTCTCCGAAACTATGAATCGGATTGTGTGTGTGTGTGACCGTTAGGGACCTTTCAGACAGACCGGCGCGGAGAGCAGAGCAAATTTTAATCGCATTTAAAATAGAATCTTAAGACATTGAAATAGGCTTTATTTTTACATGTTAACTCTTTTATGATAAGAGGATGCTCGAGCATGCTCCCAATACGCTCTGTGTGAAATATATGAGAGCAGCCGGTCGGCTACTCGTCGAGCCGGTCGGCTGCTCCATGCCCGTGCCCTTTCGCGCTCGAGCATCCGACCGGCTCCGTTCGCGTGCTCTTTCATGCTCGCACAGCCGACCGTAGGCCGAATATGCTCTGCCGTCCGGCCCAAGAGCGTACGCTCGGCTCCGAGCGCATCCGCGTGTCCGTTCACACAGACCGGCGCGGAGAGCAGAGCAAATTTGAACGGCCGGTCTGTGTGAAAAAAAAAATGCTCTCCGACGCTCTCCGCGCCGGTCTGTCTGAAAGGTCCCTTATTATTGGGTTACATTTATATCTACTTAGTGAACAGTGCAAGTATACTATCAAAATTTATTCAATCTTTTAACATGACCAACCAAGTAATCTAAAAAGATTGAAAGTTAAACCGACTACACCACACACATAACAGTTAATATCTTTAAAACTACTGAACCGATTTTGATAGTACTTGCACTGTTCCCTAAGTTGATGTAGTAAACCAATGAAAAAAGAATGACCACAATCCGATTAATAGTTTCGAAGAAATCCAGCATCTTTTACACGAGATCCAAGTTGCAAATAAATTCTAGTATGCCAACATTATGCCAAGGAAAAAAGGGATTAGGTAATTCAATCATCGTTTTCGATGAGTCCGATAAATTTTCCTCAATAAAGTATATTCAGAGGCGAAGTTTTCTTACCTGGGGAAGGTAATGATCCAAGGAATCGCTTTCGCAACATTTTCTTAGTTAACTACGTCTTGTTAGGCGTTTCTGAGAAGATCTTATGCTCTTCCAAATGTACTCTTTTCCAACAATTAAGTACAAACTTGTGAGAACTTAATTGTTTTCTCATCGCATTGTGTTGTCTAAAATATGGTAAGTACCTACATATATATATTAAGTGTGGCTCTCTTCAATTGTAACTCCAACTGATGTTATTACATGGACTATTGTCTATTTGCGTGGACTATTGGATGGACTATTGTCCAGAAAACTATACCATCCCTTTTTAAATAAAAAGAAACGTTTAGTCCGTCTTCGAAACCTTACTTGAACCTCGAGTTCAAAAGAATCCTTAGGAGAAAAAGCACATTGATTCAATTGTTTTATAGGAAAATCAAAAATTATATAAAAACCTGTAGGTACGTCCAAAAGTCATATGATAACAAAAAAATTAACTACGTAACTTTCCTATATAAGTAAAACAATTGAATCAATATGCAATTTTTCATTTTCAGTTTTTATGCTTTTTTAACCCCCGATGCAAAAACTACGAGGTGTTATATAAGTTTGACGTGTCTGTGTGTGTGTGTGTGTATGTGTGTGTGTGTGTCTGTCTGTTCCCCTGTAGCGCTCAAAAGGGTGAACCGTTTCGAATGCGGTTTTTTTTGTTTGAAAGGTGAATTAATCGAGTGTTGAGCTATGTTTACCGAAAATGCGGCGCTCCAGCGTGTGACGTCATCCAAGGTACCAAGGTACGGTTTCAGGGTATTTTTTCTACATAAATTTACTTCTTTTAGCAATTTCTCCGAGATTACTGAACCACCCCTTAACCTGAAAAGATTTTTTCGAAAAAAAGGATAAAAAAAAAATTTCGAAAATATCTATGGGACCATTTTGGAAACATCCTCAGCTGTCGAATAAAAAAAAAGGAATCACGCAAATCGGTTTAGTAATCACGGAGAAATTGATAAAACAAGTAAAACATGGAAAATGTACCTACCTCCGAATAGACGCTGGGACGTCATACTCGAGTGAGAGGCGCCAATCATTTTGCGTAATAATTTCTCCGTCATTTATACTATATTTTAATTCCATTTTGTTAAATATGATATTTTCAACATCAGGAAACTTCCTTATCTATCTATGTATCTTCTATCTATTCTATACAATATATATAATAATCTATACATATCTATACATCTATACATATAATAAAATCGTAGACTTGCCGTATCTGTACATTAAAGATTTTTGTAAAATAATAACTGGGGGATGTTAGGGATAAGTAATCGAACGTAAAAAAGCTATTTTTGAACTTTTTGTCTGTTTGTCTGTTTATCTGTTTGTCTGTATGTTTGTGCGCGCATCACGCAAAAACTACTGAATGGATTGAAATGAAACTTGGCATGATTAAAGTTCATACTACGGAGTAACATATAGGATACTTTTTATCCCGAAATTCAGCACGGTTCCCTTGGGAGAGGGGATGAAAGTCAAAATGTGTACTTAGCTGTAATTCATTAATGCGTGGTCCGATTTCATTCATTCTTTTTTTGTTAGATAGGAAATACTTTAAAGATTACTGGCTGATCTCTCAAAGGCTGAATCGATTTTGATGGGACTTTCACTGGCGGATGTTTACATTTTGATCTACCTAAACATCCGCCAGTGAACTTTTAACAGTTTTTAGCAAGTTATGAGCTCAAAGGAGCTTAGGAAAGACAAAATGATTGCCACGAGATGTTTAAAAACCAATATCCACGCGAACGAAGTCGCGGGTTTCCGCTTGTTGGGAAATATTTTTGGATCCTTTGCTATACATAAGTACACTTAAGTTAGACTTATATATAAAGCTACTTGAAGTTACGTATTGATCACCTCTCCTGAACAATTTTGTATGGGACTTTTTCACCATACTTTCCGTGTGTGCAGAATTCAAAAAATTTAGGTCTACAAAATTATAGAGAGAGCTGGACGTGGAAAACTGACTAGAGTACCCTAAGGGATCTCGAAAACTATCAGTCGGAGAGGTATTATCCCCAAACAAAAAATGTTCAACACCTTGGGCAATTGGGTGAACTGGTGAAAAAAATATGGCCACCAAACAAAAAAAATTTTCGTCTCCATACAAAAATTTCTTAATTTTCAAGAGGCTCTCCAGAACAATTTTGTATGGAACTTTTTTCCCCTCACTATTTATGTGCGTAGAACTTATGGGTCTTCCTTCAGGAAAATTATAAAAGGTCATGAACGTGGAAAATTTACCAGAGTACCCCAACGGCTCTCAAAAACTATCAATCATAGAGGCATGGTTCTGAAACTGAAAATGTTCAAGACCTTGGGCCCTTTGGTAAGCCAGTAAAAAAAAGATAGGTACCAAACAAAAAAAATTTTCGTGTCCATACAAATTTTGTTTTAAATTTTCAAAAGGCTCTCCAGAACATTTTTGTATAGAACTTTTTCCTATTACTATTCATATACGTAGAACTTATGGGTCTTCCTTCAGGAAAATTATGAAACTTCATGAATGTGGAAAATTTATCAGGGTACCTCATGGGTCCTCTAAAACTACCAGTTATACAGGCATGGTCCCAAACAAATGTTATTAAGGACCTTGGGCCATTGGGTGAACCGGTAAAAAAAAGATGGCCGCCGAACAAAAAAATTTTTTCTCCATACAAATTTTTTGGGTTCTTTTCAAGAGGCTCTCCTGGACATTTTTGTATGAAACTTTTTCCCCCCACTACACGTATACATAAAACTTAAAGGTTTTTTTCACAAAAAATACAAAACGTAGTGAATGTGGAAAAATTACCAGGGTACCTCATGGGTCCTCTAAAACTACCAGTTATACAGTAATGGTCCCAAACAAATGTTGTTAAAGACCTTGGGCAATTTGGTGAACCGGCAAAAAAAAGATGGCCGCCCAACAAAAATTTTTTTTTTAATTTTCAAAGGGCTCTCCTGAACATTTTTGTATGGAACTTTTTTCTCCTCACTATTTATATGCGTAGAACTTATGGGTCTTCCTTCAGGAAAAATATGAAACGTCATGAATGTGGAAAATTTACCAGAGTACCCCAAAGGCTCTCAAAAACTATCAGTCATAGAGACATGGTCCTGAAACTGAAAATGTTCAAAACCTTGGGCCCTTTGGTGAGCCAGTAAAAAAAAGATAGGCACCGAACAAAAAAAATTTTCGCGTCCATACAAATTTTTTTTTAATTTTCAAGAGGCTCTCCAGAACATTTTTGTATAGAACTTTTTTTACCTCACTAAACGCATGCATAGAGCTCATAAATGTCCTTTCAGGAAAAATACGAAACGTTATGAATGTGGAATATTTACCAGAGTACCTCATGGGTCCTCCAAAACTACCAGTCATACAGACATGGTCCCAAACAAATGTTGTTAAGGACCTTGGGCCATTGGGTGAACCGGTAAAAAAAAGATGGCCGCCGAACAAAAAAAAATTTTCTCCATACAAATTTTTTGGGTTCTTTTCAAGAGGCCCTCCAGAACAATTTTGTATGGAACTTTTTTCCTTTCACTATTTATGTGCGTAGAACTTATGGGTCTTCCTTCAGGAAAATTATTAAACGTCATGAATGTGGAAATTTTACCAGAGTACCCCATGGGTCCTCCAAAACTACCAATCATACAGACATGGTCCCAAACAAATGTTATTAAATACCTTGGGCCATTGGGTGAACCGGCAAAAAAACAGATGGCCGCCGAACAAAAAAAAATTTCTTTATACAAATTTTTTGGGTTCTTTTCAAGAGGCTCTCCAGAACAATTTTGTATGGAACTTTTTCCCTTCACTATTTATGTGCGTAGAAATTATGGGTATTCCTTCAGGAAAATTATGAAACGTCATGAATGTGGAAAATTTACCAGAGTACCTCATGGGTCCTCCAAAACTACCAGTCATACAGACATGCTGGGTTATTCTGTAACTTAGTTAGCAACTGAATATAGTTGCCAACTATTTAGTTCGATATACATTGCTGCTTTACTGTGGGAAATTATAAAGTGTTTTCAAAATTTCCCATGGTCCCAAACAAATGTTATTAAAAACCTTGGGCCATTGGGTGAACCGGTTAAAAAAAGATAGCTACTGAACAAACAAAATTCGAGTCCATACAAAATTTCTTTTTAATTTTCAAGTGGCTCTCCAGAACATTTTTGTATAGATCCTTTTTTTTCCACTAAACGCATGCATAGAACTGATTAGTGTCCTTTCAGAAAAGATACGAAACGTGATACCAATATTTCTTTCTATCTTTCAAGAGACTCTCCAGAATATTCTGGTATTTGGTATGGCCTCTCATTTCTTTATTTTACGAATATTGAAGAGACTACAAGGCACGCGAGCGCAACACTAGTTAATACCTAATCCTACTATCCTACTTATAATCCTACTAATATTATAAATGTGAAAGTGTGGATGTTTGGATGTTTAGATGTTTGTATGTTTGTATGTTTGGATGTTTGTTACTCAATCACGCCGCAACTACTGAACCGATTTGGCTGAAATTTTGAATGGAGATAGCTTATGCCCTGACTTAAAACATAGGCTACTTTTTATCCCGGAAAAGTATTCCTGTGGGACTAAAATAGATATAATCTTCCAAAAACGCCATAGAGGGCGCTGACTGTTCTTAGGTAAATCACGTTCACATAACACATTATTGCAATAGTTTGCTGTGTTGCATGCATTGGCAACACATAGGCTATACAATGAATATAAAATTATTTTGCTATAATCCGCTAACAGTGACAAATTTGTAGGCACAACACCACACAATCTTGTAGGCACAACACCACACAATCTTGTAGGCACAACACCACACAAATTCACCACAAAACAAACTCGACGATCGTTTCGCTCCGACACCGGAGCATCTTCAGGAGATGTCGACTTCACAACGGACGATTGCAAAGTGAGTTCGTGTCGAATGAGC
Source organism: Melanargia galathea (assembly GCA_920104075.1). Classification (NCBI taxonomy): domain Eukaryota; kingdom Metazoa; phylum Arthropoda; class Insecta; order Lepidoptera; family Nymphalidae; genus Melanargia; species Melanargia galathea. The sequence goes on along the minus strand of OV049872.1, from coordinate 1,850,949 downwards.
GGTCTTATATATACTATCCCCGCTTAGTCATCTACCCTCCTTTCTCTTTCTCTCTGGCCACGCCCCCTAAATATGTTGAGCAACGGTGAAGATGACACATTTATTTGCTCATTCAGCAATTCGACACTTCTACCGCTGTGCCCAACTATTTCCAATTGTTCCAACACGCACAGTCTTAAACTTTTACAGCATGTGTGTAAAATTTCAAATGTATGACCCTCGTCTATCCTATGTCCACTATCCAAAAGAGACATAGGATAGACGAGGGTCATACATAATCACAATACCAATCCTACTAATCCTACTATCCTACTAATCCTACTAATCCTCCTACTATCCTACTAATATCATAAATGTGAAAGTGTGGATGTTTGGATGTTTAGATGTTTGGATGTTTGGATGTTTGTTACTCAATCACGCCGCAATTACTAAACCGATTTGGCTGAAATTTTGAAAGGAGATAGATTATACCCTGACTTAAAACATAGGCTACTTTTTATCCCGGAAAAATCCACAGTTCCCACGGGATTTTGAAAAAAACCGAAATCTCTAGCTACAACTATAGGTAGATTACTATAGCAAACTTCCTTGAAAGTAGGTGTAAAGGTTAGAAAAGGGAGCGGGAATGGGAACCGGAAATCCACGACTCCCTCGGGATTTGTGAAAAACCAAAATTCACGCGGGCGAAGCCGCGGGCATTCTCTAGTAATATTATAAATGTGAAAGTGTGGATGTTCAGATGTTTGTTACTCAATCACGCAAAAACTTCTGGATGGATTTGGCTGAAATTTGGAATGAAGATTAGATTATACCCTGGATTAACACATAGGCTACTTTTTATCCCGAAAAATCAAAGAGTTCCCACGGGATTTTGAAAAAACCGAAATCTATAGCTACAGCTATAGGTAGATTACTATAGCAAACTTCCTTGAAAGTTGGTGTAAAGGTTGGAAAAGGGAGCGGAACGTTAAGCGGAAATCCGCGATTCCCTCAGGATTTGTGAAAAACCGAAATTCACGCGAGCGAAGCCGCGGGCAGAAGCTAGTAGGTAATAAAATCGTAGAATTGCCGTTTCTGTACATTAAAGATTTTTGCAAAATAATAACTGGGGGATGTTAGGGATAAGTAATAGAACGTAAAAAAGCTATTTTGGAAATTTTTGTCTGTTTGTCTGTTTGTCTGTTTATCTGTTTGTCTGTTTGTCTGTATGTTTGTGCGCGCATCACGCAAAAACTACTGAATGGATTGAAATGAAACTTGGCATGATTTAAGTTCATACTACGGAGTAACATAATATAGGATACTTTTTATCCCGAAATTCAGCACGGTTCCCTTGGGAGAGGGGTTGAAATTTAAAATGTTTACTTAGCTGTAATTCATTAACGCGTGGTCCGATTTCATTCATTCTTTTTTTGTTAGAAAGGAAATACTTTAAAGATTACTGGCTAATCTCTCAAAGGCTTGATTCATTTTGATGGGAATTTGACTGTTGGATGTTTACATTTTGATCTACCTAAACATCCGCCAGTGAACTTTTAACAGTTTTTAGCAAGGTATGAGCTCAAGGAGCTTAGGAAAGACAAAATGATTCCCACGAGATGATTAAAAAACCAATATCCACGCGAACGAAGTCGCGGGTTTCCGCTTGTTATCTACTATAGACCTCACTGCAATGCACGATGAATAAAGAAGTTATTAGATTCAGTTCATCGGTTCTTTCGCCACGTTATTAAGAGAGAGAAACTTTGAGAATGAATATCTCGTCTGTTAACAAGATCTTAGATAGGGTTGTCACACATACACGTACTTTAGTATTGGTTTTCATTTTACAAGCAGTCTGTGCATCTGTTAGTCTGGAATGCAAAAACTTAATAAACCATGTTGTCCATTTTAAAGATAGAAAACTAAGATAGAAAACTAGTTTAAATGTATGTACCATACGTTTAAACTTTTTCAGTTTTAAAATAGATAGTTACCTTCCTTAGCAATGTATAAAATCGTAAAAGATTTTATAACCAATCGATAAATTAGGAAGTAAAATATACTTAAACGTTGTAAGAAACGTAATATTAAACTATTTGAATTCTTTCCAAATCTAAAATTATATTAATTTTAATAAATATTTTACGTTTTAATACAGAATACTTGTTTGAAAAATATGTTTATTAAAATTGTGAAAATAATCATCATAATAATATTATGTAATATTATGAGCTGTTTACAGTCAATTCACAGGCGCCAATGATAGGTAGGAAAATATTATACTCTACCAACGCATAGGTTCGAAAAACAGATTTTCAACAATTCAAACCTTTTAAAATATCATTGCAATAACATTTAGGTAACAACCCTATAAAACTTCGCTTCATTTACACTTTGGAAAATTCCTCCGACTTGAAGACAGCCATAAGCGAATTACTTTAGTCGGTAAATTAATTAAGCTGAATTCTTTTAACGTTTATTATCCTCTGTCTTCTTTCTTTTTTAACCGACTTCAAAAAAGGAGGAAGGTTTCAATTCGTCGGAATCTTTTTATGTAAGTTCCCCGAATACTCAAAGACGCCTGGACCGATTTGGAAAGTTCTTCTTTTGTATGCAAGGATATACTTACCAGGTTTTCCCATGGTCACCACCACCACTATAGCCTTTTTACGTCCCACTGCTGGGCACAGGCCTCCTCTCTCGTAGGAGAGAGGGATTTAGAGCTTAGACCCGCCACGCTGCTCTAGTCCGCGTTGGCGGGTTTTAACAACTATTGTCACATGATAGTGATAAAAACCGGGAACGACTGCTTAACGTGCTCTCCGAGGCACGGGGGTGAGACACCGCCAACTACCAACTCCGGGCGGACACTGAGAATTTCTTGACTGAAAAACCCAAAATAACAATTATATGTCCAACCCGGGATTCGAACCCGGGACCTCGTGATCTGCAGTCGAATATGCTAACCACTAGACCAACGAGGCAGTTGGTCCCATGGTCATCAGGTTAGAATCTGATTATGGGATCTTCGATTCGATTATGGGACTTCGCTTCATTTACACTTTGGAAAATTCCTCCGACTTGAAGACAGCCATAAGCGAATTACTTTAGTCGGTAAATTAATTAAGCTGAATTCTTTTAACGTTTATTATCCTCTGTCTTCTTTCTTTTTTAACCGACTTCAAAAAAGGAGGAAGGTTTCAATTCGTCGGAATCTTTTTATGTAAGTTCCCCGAATACTCAAAGACGCCTGGACCGATTTGGAAAGTTCTTCTTTTGTATGCAAGGATATACTTACCAGGTTTTCCCATGGTCACCACCACCACTATAGCCTTTTTACGTCCCACTGCTGGGCACAGGCCTCCTCTCTCGTAGGAGAGAGGGATTTAGAGCTTAGACCCGCCACGCTGCTCTAGTCCGCGTTGGCGGGTTTTAACAACTATTGTCACATGATAGTGATAAAAACCGGGAACGACTGCTTAACGTGCTCTCCGAGGCACGGGGGTGAGACACCGCCAACTACCAACTCCGGGCGGACACTGAGAATTTCTTGACTGAAAAACCCAAAATAACAATTATATGTCCAACCCGGGATTCGAACCCGGGACCTCGTGATCTGCAGTCGAATATGCTAACCACTAGACCAACGAGGCAGTTGGTCCCATGGTCATCAGGTTAGAATCTGATTATGGGATCCTGGAGAAATTGAGGGAACTCTTCAAATTTTTTTAGTATATTTTAGTTTAATTTTTTCTAAAATATAGCAATTTTGTCTAATCACATTAGACAAAATTGTTTTTAAACCTTCGTTGTACCTACAATTATTTATTCATCCTTTAATGAATACGTAAGTAAGCTTTATTGCGAAAATATTGATGTAAACGTAGTTACCTACTTACTTATTCAAACTTTACTTACCTAAATTCTTCACTTTATAAATAACTAGCGGACCCGGCAGACGTCGTCCTGCCCGCTATTAGCGCCACCTACCGGGTCCAATTTTTCTACTTATAAACCTTCCTCTTGAATTACTCTATCTATTAAAAAAAACCGCATCAAAATCCGTTGCGTAGTTTTAAAGATTTAAGCATACATAGGGATATAGGGACAGAAAAAGCGACTTTGTTTTATACTATGTAGTGATATCGTCTTTGTATTCAAATTAATGCTCTATTTTTATATTGAGTCTTTTATTTATATTTGAGTAAATTTGAGTTGATTTTTCCTGAATCCTAACAGCTTAGATTTAACTTACTCAAACCATTGCATCATCAGGATTCAGGCGTCGGGATCTGGAGTTCGATGATGGAGTTTACACAATACACATAGGTACAATGCAAATTCAAAATCGTTCTTAAATCCCGACAAATGGACAGTATCCCAGCAGCATCAAGACTGAGGAGTTGGAAACAAACATTTTTATGGGACCATCTAACATCTGCTATCGCGAACTTCGATCCGATCCGAAAAAATACGAGGCGAATATAAAAAGTTCCTGTTTTTTAAAAGTCGATTATTAATTGCTTTGATTTAAATTTTTTATTTACATTCAATTTTTTTTTATTTTTTTTAATAATGTTTTGTGTGTTTTTAGTATAAATTAAAATAGCTCTAATATAAGTGTAAATTAAATAAATAGATACTGAAATAGTAAAAAATATATTTATGTATAAAAATATATCTTTTTATTTGTATTGTTTTAGGTTTGCGAAGGCCTTAACATGCATCTGTCATCTGTCCACACACCCGAAGAGGAGCGCTTCATCGTGACAGGGATCAGACAAAGCAGCGATTACAGCGCTGGCGCCGTGTACTGGTTGGGCGCCCGTCTAGAGCCCAGCGCTGAACTGGACTGGATCGACGGTACAACCATGGACTACCAGGCCTGGCCGCCGTATAATGACACCGACGAGGTGTTTGAGGACGCTTGCTTGGGTGTACAAGTAAGCGAGCATTTAACCTGTTTTTAACCCCCGACGCAAAAACGACGGGGTGTTATAAGTTTGACGTGTCTGTGTGTGTGTGTGTATGTGTGTGTGTGTGTGTGTGTGTGTCTGTTCCCCCTGTGGTGCTCAAACGGGTGGACCGATTTGAATTCGTTTTTTTTTGTTTGAAAGTTGAATTAGTCGAGAGTGTTGTTAGCTATGTTTGATGAAAATCAATCCAAGATGGCCGTCGCTACAAAATGGCGGATTACATATTTTTTCACAACTCCCTTAATATGGGTATCAAATGAAAGGGCTTGACTAGTAGAATAGCACTATGTAAATCCAAGATGGCCGCCGCCACAAATTGGCGAATGTCGGGGGTTTTAAAATTTTTAATTTATACTTGTTCATTCTTTCTTTTTTCTTTCTTTCTTCATGTCTTTCTTTCTATCTATCTGACTGTTTTCCTTCATTCATACTCGACTCTCGTCTAGAATTACTGTATCATTGACTTTGGGCTATCATCATCATCATTACCAACCCATTACCGCCCCACTTCTCAGAATGGGAAGGTTATAGGTCGTAGTCTACCGCGCTGGCCAAGTGCGGATTGATAGACTTCACACGTCTTTCAGACCATTAATTGTGAATTCAAAGTTAGTAGTTATGTTAATTCATTCAGAAGTCATAAGGCTCTACGGACAGATGTACAGACGGACGAACGGACAAGTGCAAATTAACTCAAATAGACTCGGATTTACTATTTATATAATATGCAGGTCTCGCTTGCGTGGAATCCGAAATTCAATATACCGTGAAAATTTCAAAAAAAAAAAAATATGGCCTTATTCCTTGTCTCATTTTAAAGGGAACCTCCGTACTAACACAGCCTTGAAATCTCTTTAAACTGTGGTACTAAGGAACTCAGCTTTCTAAATCCAAGAGTCTGGGCTGGGCATTAATGAGTCCGTGACTACTTTTCTTTTTTAACCCCCGACGCAAAAACGACGGGGTGTTATAAGTTTGACGTGTGTGTGTGTGTGTGTGTGTGTGTGTGTGTGTGTGTGTGTGTGTGTGTGTGTGTGTGTGTGTGTGTGTGTGTGTGTGTGTGCGTGTGCGTGTGTGCGTGTGTGTGTGTGTGTGTGTGTGTGTGTGTGTGTGTGAGAGTGTGTGTGTGTGTGTGTGAGTGTGTGTGTCTGTGTGTGTGTGTCTGTGTCTGTGTGTGTGTGTGTCTGTGTGTCTGTGTGTCTGTGTATCTGTGTGTCTGTGTGTCTGTGTGTCTGTGTGTCTGTGTGTCTGTGTGTGTGTGTGTGTGTGTGTGTGTGTGTGTGTGTGTGTGTGTCTGTCTGCCCCCTCTGTGGCGCTCAAACGCGTGGACCGATTTGAATGCGGTTTTTTTCGTTTGAAAGGTAAATTTGTCGGGAGTGTTGTTAGCTAGTTAGTTGTTAGTATGTTTGATGATAATCGATCCAACATGGCCGCAGCTACAAATGGCGGATTACATATTTTTTACACAACTCCCTTAATATGGGTATCAAATGAAAGGGCTTGACTAGTAGAATAGCATTATGCAAATCCAAGATGGCCGACGCCACAAAATGGCGAATGCCGGGGGTTTTTAAATTTTTAATTTATACTTGTCTTTTCTGTCTGTTCCAGTGGAAGACATCGCCCGTGCCCTCGCAGCCCAGCGGCCTGTACTGGACTCTGCACAAGTGCGCCGCCACGGGAGGATACGTATGCAAGCGGAGGCTCAACTCCGAGCACGTGCTCAGGAACAACACCGTGGAAGGGCTATCAGGTAAGTAACTTGAACAAACAACCAACTTCGTCAACCGATAGACGTCCACCGCTGGGCATAGGTCTCTTGTAGGGGCTTCCACATGCCACGGACTTGCTTGTATAATCTTCTACCTGCTTCTGAATGTCTTGTCGAAATGGATTTAGCTGCTCCATAGATTCACCTTGAAAAACATAGGATATAAAAAATTTAAAACGTTTGCAAAATGTATCGAACTGAAAAAAGACAGTTATTTCAAAAATCAAAGACACTTCAATTTTATTTTCATCCCATCTATTCGAAAAGGACGACTTGGTTCGCCTTTATGTGCACCCAAAGGTGGTGTTTTCGGCGCATTTTTATAAGTGCGCGTAAAAGATAATTGCGGCGCACTTATTGAAGATGAACGGCCCGTGGTCCCACCGGGCTAGGCGCGAACGATAGTATCGATTGTTGTTATTGTTGTTACAAGTTTGACGTCTGTGTATGTATGTGCGTCTGTGTCTGTCTGTTCCCCCGTAGCGCTCAAACGGTTGAACCGATTTGAATGCGGTTTTTTTGTTTGAAATGTGAATTAGTCGAGAGTATTCTTAGCTATGTTTTATGAAAATTGGTCCAAGATGGCCGCCGCCACAAAATGGCGGATTACATATTTTTTCACAACTCCCTCAATATGGGTATGAAATTAAAGGTCTTGTCATCAAGACCTTTCATTTTGACGTTTGTGTGTGTATGTGTGTGTGTCTGTCTGTTCCCCCATAGCGCTCAAACGGTTGAACCGATATGAATGCGGTTTGTTTTGTTTGGAAGGTGAATTAGTCGGGAGTGTTCTTAGCTATGTTCGATGAAAATTGGTCCAAGATGGCCGCCGCCACAAAATGGCGGATTACATATTTTTTCACAACTCCCTCAATATGGGTATCAAATGAAAGGTCTTGACTAGTAGAATAACACTATGCAAATCCAAGATGGCCGCCATCACAAAATGGCGAATGTCGGGGGTTTCTTAAATTTTTAATTTATACTTGTATTATTAATCCGCCATTTTGTGGCGGCGGCCATCTTGGACCGATTTTAATGAAACAAACATAGCTAAAAACACTCCCGACTAATTCACCTTTCAAACAAAAAAACCGCATTCAAATCGGTCCATCCGTTGAGAGCTATGGGGGAACAGACAGACGTACACACACACACACAGAGACGTCAAACTTATAACACCCCGTGATTTTTGCAGCGGGGGTTAAGGGGTTATGAGGCGCCTTTTATTTCCTCATAGAGGGTGATGAAAAGTAGAGTGTATCACTCGGGCGCAATATATTTTTGGCTCGGGCGACGTACTTTGAATCCCTCGCTACGTTCAGGATTGTACTAAAGAATCCCTCACTTCGCTCTGGATTCAAAAAAGCGCCCTCGCCGAAAAAATATTATTTTGCTCCCTTATGATACAATCTACTATTATCGGTAAGTATAGATTTTTTAATTAACGTTTTTGACTTTCCAGGAGTATTAACCAGCCCTAACCACCCCGGCATATACGACACCGATCTAGACTACTGGGTGCACGTGAAGGGACCGTCCGACACCCGCCTCGTGTTTGTCTTTACCGTCATTGACTTGGAATACCAGAACGACTGCCTTTATGACTTTATTGAGGTATTAATAGAATATAATATTTTAAATTATTTGTATAACTGAAACATGAACGGACCTAGAATTGAGCCTTGGAGAACACCCGACATCCATGTAACCACTTTAAACTCTTTAATTATATTCAGTGGCTTCAGAAAGTAAAAAATCGTTTGACAAATACAACCAAACGCTTTCGATAAATCACAGAAAATATTCTTTTGCACTTTAATAAATAGCTGAGCCGCTACTGTTATGCTGATTTTTCAATCAAAATGTAATGAATGGTGCTTGGAATGTAATGATTTGTGTGATTGACTATTTCTTATTGCAGTTACGAGACCGTAAATTTAGTTCTAAATCTTCAAGATACTGCGGGTCCATGACAGAAACCAGATGGGTAGCGACAAGTAACGAAGCAATACTGCATTTTCATTCTGATTACAAGTAAGGGTTTAAATTTTCTGTCAAATTTGATAAAATCTATTTCACCAATCTACTTATACTCTTTTAATATCTACTTTTTTTATTTTAGAATAATGGCGCAGAAAAATCTTTAATTAATGTATTGTATTTGTACAGAAGAAAATTTATATAGTCACTTCAGTTTAATATATTCTGATATATTCAGTCGTTGATCGTCCACATTCAGCAACAGATATTCTTCTGTGCCTTAATTCATTTCAGTGTCCAGGGTTCGGGGTTCATGGTGAACTGGCGAGCGGTTGAGCTGGCGGGGTGTCCGTCTCAAACGTTCACTTCCAAAGAGGGATTGCTGCACAGCCCGAACTACCCGCAGTTTCTGTTGCCAGAATTGGATTGTACCATTGATATTTTTGCACCTGCAGGTATGGCCACTATTATTTTACTTATATTTGAAGCTATTCCTTCCATTAGGAGTAAGATTTGGATAAATTGTACAAATAAACAAAATTTTGTAGCGCCTTATTGCCTTGTGAATTTTTAATTTTATTAGATGTGGACCTGTTACCTGATCAACTTGATATTTCTTTTACCGTTTAATATGACTGATGACGTAGATTTTTGTTTGCAAGGGCAGTATAGAAATTTAGCTTTGTTAAAATTCCAGGGAAGCGGGTGTTTCTGAACATCAGCTTTTTCGACTTTGGCTACGGTACCTTCGAGAATGGTGTGCCAATCAACGTTACTGAGGCGGTATCCGAAGAGAATTTTCTAGAAATACAAGTGGATTCACAAAGTCCAGCCATTCGACCGTTTCTAAGCGCGAAGATTTTAAATAGCGGTTTATTTGTATCGCAATCTGAAATATTGAGGTTGAGACTAAAAACTGGAGAAAATGTGACGGGAGTTGGATTTTTGGCATATTTTAAAACAGGTGAGTTTTAAACGAAAATATATGTACCTACTACAATAACAATTGTTTTTAGCTAGTCTTGTAGATTGTTCCTCTTTTAACGCATTTAACAATATTGGTTTTTAAACTTAATCACCGGGATGGTAAGGGTGGTAGGTGGTTGGACACGGATATTATAGGCTATTTACTATACTGGAAAATCAAAAATTTCCCACATTCCCCAATTTCCAGTAATCTATCAAAGCCTATATACAATACTAGTAGGGCGCGTGGGTGCGCGGCCCGCAAGCGGACCGCGAGGTTTCGCTTTCGGGTATTTTGGTTTGAGCAGCCTCCATCTATCTCTCCCCTATTCCTAATTCTCGATCATTATCACTCTCCATATTTTTTCTTCGAATCATTCTGCTCATCAAGTAGAACTTAAGGTCTTAATCATCTTTTGCCAAGAAATCACTCTTTCCTCTTTTATACTTGGTGAGATAGATACCGACGAAGTTGTTTGGCCGCCATCTTGAATCCGCCATTTTGGACTATTTTGCAGCTCAGTGCCAATTGGATGAGATTTCGAGTAATTTTTGTTTGAGCACCTCCCACCTATCTAGAATACCCTGCCCGGGCTCCTCAACCATCTTCCAAACCCTCAATCATCATATCTTCTCATATTTTACTTTGAGAATTCTCCAAAGAACCGCATCAAAGCCTTGCATAGTTCACAACTTGTAGTCTCTTCAATATTCGCCATACATTTTCTATGGAAAAATAAATTCCGCCATTTTGAATTTTTTTCTATTCATCAAGTAGACCTTTCAATTCTGATCATCTTTTACGAAGAAACCACTCTTCCATCTTTTATACCCTCCGAGATGGAGACCGACGAAATTTGTATGGCGGCCATCTGTTTTTCGCCATTTTGAATTTTTTTTCAGCTCACTGCCAATTGGATGACGTTTCGAGTGACATTTGCTCGAGCACACCCCACCTATCTTTAATACCTTAAGCGTGCCATTCGCTCGTCTCTGAAATCCTCAATCATCAGCTCACTCCATATTTTTGTTCCGAATGAATTTTTGTCCTCTATACGAAAACAATAGTGAAAAAAAATTTTTTCATACAAAATTTTACAGGAGGGGTGATCAATGAGTCAGTCACCCTATCAGCACGAGCAGCTATGTATATATACTAGTAGGGCGCGTGGGTGCGCGGCCCGCAAGCGGACCGCGAGGTTTCGCTTTCGGGTATTTTGGTTTGAGCAGCCTCCACCTATCTCTCCCCTATTCCTAATCCTCGATCATTATCACTCTCCATATTTTTTCTTCGAATCATTCTGCTCATCAAGTAGAACTTAAGGTCTTAATCATCTTTTGGCAAAAACCACTCTTCCATCTTTTATACTTGGTGAGATAGACACCGATCCGCCATTTTGGACTTTTTTTCAGCTTACTGCCAATTGGATGATGTTTCGAGTAATTTTTGTTTGAGCACCTCTTACCTATCTTCAATACCCTGCCCGGGCTCCTCAACCAACTTCCAAACCCTCAATCATCATGTCTTCCCATATTTTTCTTTGAGAGTTCTCCAAAAAACCACATTAAAGCCTTGCATAGTTCACAACTTGTAGTCTCTTCAATATTCGCCATACATTTTCTATGGAAAAAAAAATTCCGCCATTTTGAATTTTTTTTCAATTCATCAAGTAGACCTTTGGATCCTCATCATCTTTTGCGAAGAAACCACTCTTCCATCTTTTATACCCTCCGAGATGGAGACCGACGAAATTTGTATGGCGGCCATCTTTTTTTCGCCATTTTGAATTTTTTTTTCAGCTCACTGCCAATTGGATGATGTTTCGAGTGACATTTGCTCGAGCACCCCCCACCTATCTTCAATACCTTAAGCATGCCATTCGCTCGTCTCTGAAATCCTCAATCATCAGCTCTCTCCATATTTTTGTTCCGAATGAATTTTTGTCCTCTATACGAAACCATTAGTGAAAAAAGAAATTTTCATACAAAATTTTACAGGAGGGGTGATCAATCAGTGAGTCAGTCAATGAATCAGCACGAGCAGCTATATATATATTAATATTAATACATACATACAATGATTCTCTAGTGATGTACATAGTTACCTTATATAATTAATCCTTATCATTTGCTCAATTTTTTTTCCAGTTTGGTACGTCAACACATCGCACGTGGTCACACTGAGAGAGAACACCCGCGGAAGGCTAGCAGCTCCCAACTGGCCCGGCGAGCCACCAACCCATACCACGCTGCGTACGAGGCTGTTCGCGCCGCACGGACACACGCTGTCCGCGGCGTTCGCGCGGACCACCCTGGTGCCGGGCCACAGTCTGTGGCCGTGCGGACAGGGCAAAGGGTGGATAGAGGTTTGTGTTTAACAGTTACAGTATGGTACGTCAACACATCGCACGTGGTCACACTGAGAGAGAACACCCGCGGATGGCTAACAGCACCCAACTGGCCCGGTGACCCGCCATCCCACACGACGCTGCGTACGAGGCTGTTCGCGCCGCACGGGCACATACTTCATAACATATTCTAAGGTAATTATGTTTTAAGATTAGAGATCACAAGGGGCGCTGCAATTCATCGTGGCTTTTTTATTTTAATGTTAAATTTTTAGGTAAAAGACAGCTACACAGACAACAACGGCACTCAGTGGACGCTGTGCGAGGTGGTCAAGAGCAAGCGGAAGCTGGAGTCCAACGCGCCGCTGGTCATCAACTCGTATCTCCACTCCTTGATGGTGACGCAGCACACGGGCGAACGTGGCATGGGCATGGACGTGTCAGTTGTCGTCAATTTAGGTAAGTCTTCTTCCTGTTCTTAAGCGGATTGTAACCATTCTTTTTTCATTGGCTTACATTTACCTCTACCTAGGGAACAATGCAAGTTTCATCAAAATCGGTTCAATAGTTTCCAAGATATGGACTGTTAAGTGTGTGGTCACGTCGGTTTAACTTTAAATCTTTTAGATTACCTATCACTTGGTAAATCTTCTTCCTATTCTTATCCCACGCTATGTGGGGTCGGCACGACATGTTTTTCTTCCACTCACTTATATTATACGTCAACATTCACCTCTTTTACACGCATATTACTTTCACACACTCCGATCATCTTCTCTTTGGTCTTCCTCAACTCTTTTTTCCCTCCACATGCGTATCTTCCATTCTTCTAGTAACATGGTTCTGTAGTAATATGGTAAGTAATTTTGGGTATTACTTTTCCACCCAATAACTATGGGTTGACATGTTCAATGGATACTATACAGGGTTACTGGTATATTATAGTCATGGTTCTTTAAGGGTGATGAACTAAACGACGCGTGAAATTATGGACCAAAATTGCACCATTTTTGAGATATTACAATTTTATTTACATATCGATAATCTCCATGTCTCAATCTGTCTTGATCTCTATCAATTGGGCACCATCTTTGTTTTATGGTACTATGTTTATGGGTGTGTATGTGTTATTAATAGAAAATGGTCACGACTCACGATTATCAAAACAAATACGATGGATTCTCGGAAGATAAACTGGATTTCAGATGCTGAATACCACAGTAAAATACTAATACTCTCCGATGCGACCAACTTGGAGTCGTGCTACCCAAACCCTTGTCTACACGGAGGGCGCTGCACTGCGGACGGTTCGAAAAAATTTTGCCAGTGCTCAGGATATTATAGTGGTAAGGAATTTTAAAATTTTCTTTATATAAAACTTTAAAAGCCACTACCGAGCATATAACTCTCGTGATTAACCGATTAATGGGGAATTTTACATGCACTGCAGTTTTTTTTTTTTTTGAGCATTTTAAGCTTGTCTTTCGGTGCACCAGATTAGCTCAAAATAATCGTGCAGGCTCGAACTGCTCAAAACAGTACGATTTTTTAAGCATTTTAAGCCTGCATATAATTTCGAGGAAATGCCTTTCGGCACACCAGATTGGCTCAAAACAAACCTGCAGGCTCAAAATGGTCAAAAATGTACCTACTAGTTTTTTAAGCATTTTAAGCCTGCATGTAATTTCGAGGAAATGCCTTTCGGCGCACGAGCTTTACCACTATATTAGCTCATAACTAACCTGCAGGCTCAAAATCGCTCAAAGAAAACTTTATCAAGATTATATTTTTTACATGATTATAGGTGTGTTTTGCCTCCTGACCGCCTGTGAGCGCTCTCCGTGCGTGTACGGCAACTGTTCACTAGTGGTGGGCGGCGGGGAGGAGGACGGCTTCAGTTGCACTTGCGCTCGAGGATGGAAGGGCAAGCGATGCGCCGACAGGATCAGACCTTGCGCTTCCCGCCCTTGTAACAATAGAGGAGCGTGCGTGGAACGAGACGGGTCTTTTTTGTGCCAGTGCAATCCTTCTTGGAAGGGAAAGAGGTATTTAAATTGTAATATTCCGTTGATGAACACTACTGCCTGGTTGGTCAAGTGGTTAGCATATTCGACTGCAGATCACGAGATCCCGGGTAGGGCAAATAATTGTTAAGTATTGGGTATTTCTGTCAAGAAATTCTCAATACCAGCTTGGAGTTGGTAGTTGGCGGTGTTTCACCCCCGTGCTTCGGAGAGCACGTTAAGCAGTCGGTCCCGGTTATTATCACTATCATGTGACAATATTCGCTGAGCAGCGTGGCGGGTATAAGCTCTAAATCCCTCTCTCCTATGAGAGAGGAGATCTGTGCCCAGTAGTGGAACGTAAAGAGGCTGTAGTGGTGGAGGTATATTGATCAGAATAAGTAATTGATATAAGATAATCAGAATAAGCTGGCACTGAGAATTTCTTGACAGAACAACAATTATTTGCGCGACCCGGGTATAGAACCCACCTCGTGATCTGCGGTCGAATATGCTAATCACTAGACCAACGAAGCAGTATACCTTGTTGAAGATATCATTGTGATTTCAGAACATGTTCCCTGATTCCTTACTGTAGTGGTAATCTAGAACAATTTTCCAGATGCGAAGTACCGAATCCAACGCCAAACATCGTCGGCCTCGGGACAAAAATGATGCAGGAACCATTCTGGCTGGGTCTGTTCGCAGTGTTCCTGGTTCTCGGATTCATCGGGCTAATCTGGTGCGCCAAGCGGCATTTCCCCGAAAAGATCGAGAAACTTCTAGCCGAAGAGGCAGACAGATGCGCAAGACGTAAGTTTGCTAAAATAGTCTAGTAAAATCCGGTTTTGGGTGCACAGAACTGAAACTCTTGATCGCCCAGCTTATCTGAAAAGTTGAAGGTTAGGAAACCAAACTGTGATCAATGTTACAATATTTGCAAGTTAGTGATCTCACCCTTCCTACTATTATCGTAACTGTCGTACTTAATTGGTGGGAAAAAGGGAATATTAGTCACGCTTAAGCAATACTAAATTATCAAAAAGAAAGAAAATGAAGATTACAAATGGCAGCCTTATTGCTGAGTAGCTATCTCTGTCAGGCAACCATAGAATTAGCAAAAGTTTAGAGGAAATTGCAGCATGCCTAATATTCTTTTAATAAAACTATTCATGCCTAACCATTACTACAAGTAAGAGACTAATGGTGCCTCTTTCAACAATCAGCTAGGTTGAGTGAACTTACTAAAATGTCGAGACAAAAAGTACTAAATGGCCATCCTTTTCACATTGCTCCCTACGGAAAAAGATGGCATATTTATTAGTACATCACTCCTACATTTTAGTATAGTTTGAGTTTTGTGTACAATAATGAAAACCAATTTTTGACGATTGGAGGACAAATCTTTAGGCTTCGGAAAACCTAACACGGCGAGGAATTAGCAAAAACCTCGATTTCGGAATCCGAATTTCGTGAGCACACAACTTAACAGCTTTTTCACAGTTTTCTTTATGAGACACAATTTTGAGAATTCCACTGGATTGAAAAAGACCACCCGTTAATTACGTCAATGTAAGTTCACTCTCATTATGTTCACGACTACTTATGCAGTCTCTCATTGGTTAAAACGTCCACTACTGGACGTAGGTCTCTTGTAAGGACTTTCACACACCTCGGTCCTCGGCATTGCTCGAATCCATAAGCTCGCTGCGACTCCTTTGATCCTTTGACTATTTCGATTTAGTGGGGGGTATAATCAGTTCTTCAAACTATGTGCCCCGCCAATTGCCACTTCTTCGCGATTTGCTGAGCTATTTCCACTAGGATTCTTTTATAGAACCCTCATTTCCCTCATATCCCCCTCATATCTCCCTCCATCGCCCAAAAAAAATTTCATGAATAATTTATAATCTTCCAAAGCTCTAAAACAGCTAAGATAAACCGAGATTTGTATGTAGAGACAAAGGGGGTAAAATTGAACATCAATTTTAACACAGTCCTACACAATAGTCCCCAAACAGAGGCGAATTGCGGTCGCGGTCAAATATTGAAGATGCCCGTGACCGCGACCATGGCCTAGCAAGACTTTATGGTTTATTGGCCCCTTTCTCCCCTTTAACGCGTGACGTAAATAACGGATGGTCCTAGAGATGCATAGTTACGTGATCACCGTACATTACGCTTCGTGACATGTCAATCAGATTGTTTCCGCTGTATTTATGTATGTACCTACTTCTTAACGCACATTATCTGGGATGGTAAGGTCACGTTTTTTGTTTCTTCCCTATCTTTGTATGTTATTCAGCGTAATCACAAACTCTAACTTTTCGATCTAAGAAACGACTACCTAGGTATTTGATATATGTGAGAAAACTTGCATTCCGGAGACGAACGTATACAACGTTAGTTTTACTTAAAGCAAAACCTGAAAGTACTTTGCTCAGAATCATTAACAGAATCGAATCCAACTATTTTTTTATTGTGTTATAATTTTGTCCAAAAATATTTTAAAATCCTGCAAGATTAGGCACAGTCGTTGAAACGCGCTTCAGCTGTCGATCGGCATACAGCGCACGGTCGGTTTTTGCGCAAAGTAAAATTAACGTTGCATAGATAGATAACTACTTCTTCTATGTTTGAATTGAGGTTTGATAAGAGAAACAATGGAGTGGATTTATTTTAAATAATGGGAGTTTTTGATTATCGCACAGAACACAATAATTTTACCTTGATTACTTATAAATAATATCTCAATTTTATATAAAGATTTGATGCGAATTACAACGTATCTATTACAGTCTCAAAGCATACATATTTCCTATCATTTATTTTAATTATAGGTATTTGATATTAAAAGTATTTTTAAATTAAGTTATATTTATATACTAGTTCGCAAGATAAAACAATTGTGTCCAAATTTGCTTATTTGAAACCTTTGTGACGGACGGCCGGGATATACTGCCTACCTACCTACCAAATGTGTGTTGTTTCCTACATTACGATGGTTATGATGTTAAAATTAATGTATCTCATTGTAACTAGGTACCAACGTGACTGTGTGTGTTTGTGTAAAAAAGGTGTTTAGCTCGAAGATGTTACAAACTACTCCCATTTCCACTCGATTTGAATAATTTTAGTTTGTCAAAGTAAGCGATAAGCAAGGCGAAGTTAAAAATCCTCAAAAAGTTTCCTAAGGTGTTCGTTCATATTTTCCGTATTCCTTTATAAATATTGCAAATGTCAGAAATTAAAATCCTAAAGAATCCAACTGAGTGTAACTTTAACTCAATCAGAAGTGAAAAATATGTGATTTTGGATTCAGTGTTATATTTTTTTTAAGATCAAATAAAAATATTACCAGAGAAGAAGAAAAATAATCTTCTTTTTGAGAAGCAGAAAAATCTTGTTGGCTGAAAAATAAAAGATTCAGTCGATTTTTTTTTTGGAAATCTCTGTTTTTAGAAATATAATATTATACAGGGTGTTAGGGGACCGCTCTCGGTAACAAAGACAGGTGATAGTACCTACTAATGATTACTGATAAGATATCACTAAAAAAACGTGAAAAAAAATTTTTTTTCTACAAATAAAATTGCACTTTTTATGCAATACCCGTTTTGGAGGGTTAAACAGAATTGTAATTGCAAAAAACTTATTTGCTGTATTTTGTAATAGTTATTTATGCAACTGTTGTGTAATAAGGGGTATTAAAATACGAATGTGGGTTTATCACATGAGGCGAAGCCGAATGTGATAATAGTATCACATGAGTGTTTTAATACCTAATTATCAACAGTTGCATACAAGACTTTATCTACACCCATAATAAGAATCCTCTATAAGATTCTAAAACAGTTAGCTTACTGCTAAACCCCCGACATTCGCCATTTTGTGTTGAAGCAATCTTGAATTTGCATTGTGCTATTCTACTAGTCAAGCCCTTTCATTTGATACCCATATTGAGGGAGTTGTGAAAAAATATGTAATCCGCCATTTTGTGGCGGTCCAATTTTCATGAAACATAGCTAAGAACATTCCCGACTAATTCACCTTTCAAACAAAAAAAACAAACGCATTCAAATCGGTTTACCCGTTTGAGCACTACGGTGGAACAGACAAACAGACACACACACACACACACACACACACACTCACACACCCACACCCCCATCCCCACCCCCGCATTCAAACCGGTTTGAGCGCTACGGGGGAACAGACACACACACACACACACACACGCGCGCCCACATCCACCCCTCACACCCACACTCCATCCTCACCCCCGCATTCAAACCGGTTCACTCGTTTGAGCGCTACGGGGGAACAGATAGACACACACACACAACACACACACACACACACACACCCACAACCGCATCCACACCCAACTCACGCCCAACCCACGCCTAACCCACGCCCACGCCCACGCCCACACCACCATTCCCACCTCCGCATTCAAACCGGTTCACCTGTTTAAGCGCTACGGGGGAATAGACACACACACACACAGACACGTCAAGCTTAACACCCCGTCGTATTTGCGTCGGGGTTAAAAACGGATGATGTAATATTGTACCGAATTTCATTACATCACTCGTTTGGATGATGTAATGGTTGTTACAACATTGGGTGTTCTAAAGTTGGCAATAAGCTAACTGTTTCAGAATCTTTTATAGAGGATTTAAAGCATGGGTGTAGATAAAAGTTTGTTACGTAATTCTTGCGTGATTAAAATAAAATCAGCTGACACTGGAGGTCAACGAACTTTGTGTGACCTATTTACGTATCTTTAGGTACCTACGAAACCTCGCTCGCGCCGACGCCGATCCTACTCTATAAGATTGTGTTTAGGTAGTATAACAATAGCGCTAAGATTTCGGGAGCGGTCTCCTTATACCCTGTATATGCTTGCTATCGCCTACAACGGATTTATTTTACAATATAATGTAGGTAAGTATATTTTTAAAACATTCCTATCCTAATGTGTCCTACCTCTAGGTTACCCAAATACCTGCGTCGTTTTTAAACAAACGTTCTACTTATTAATTAGTTCACTGAAAAGTTTAATTAATTAGAACGTTTCGCATTAAAAGCGGTATATAGTCCCTTTTACACGCATGGATTTTGATCGCACGCTAAAAATCGCGCGTTTTTAACTGTTGTTCCGTTGTAATACTGGTACGAAATTTTCCCGCGCAATCGAAGTCTATGTGAGGGGCGCTAGTGGTTAATGTTGATTGGCTATGTCCCGGCGCTCTATGGCGTGTGGCGCATAATGGCGTGTGGCGCATTATGGCGCATGGCGGCTATATGGCGCGGGCTAGCGACGCGGGGCCGTGCGGTCGCGGATTCTCGTGGCCAGTACACTGCGGTGCCGCGGCAGCCTACAACGTCCTAGCATACTCCCGGTACTTAAACCAGGGTCTGCTTATTATTCTAAACCCATGTCCGACGCGCTGCCAGTTTAACATTATGGCCGATACACGTACTGCGCAGGGTTATGTGTTTAACAGCAAGTTACAGCTAATTCGGCTTTAAATAATTTCTAAACTGACAGGTGCTATTTTTTCACGGCTGTTCTTCCGGAAAAGGATAATAATAGGTAATACTTTAAAACAGATTGTGTACAATTGACAATGTCGTGCGTCCAGGATTTGTTTGCTTTTAAACACTTAACACTTCGCAAAATGTGTATATGTCTTTAGATAAAGCTATTGTCATCTGACCTCTGCAACCGAGTAACTATAAATGAATAGCTCCAGGTTTAGAATAATTTCCGGTTAAGTTTAAAAACAGTGATTGTGACCGGGGCCGACGGCTTTACGTGCTCCAAGGCGCAGAGGGAAAAGCGGTTAAATAAAGAATAGTAAGGCCTAAATTTCGTAGTGCGAAATTTATTCGCTCTATTTTTTTCGAAAAATTCTGTAACCTATGGAAATGTATGAACCTGCGCCCGTTCGCGATTTAAAATTCACGAAAAAAAATATTGAAATACTGAAAATAAACCGTGCGAATAAATTCTGCAGTGCGGGCTAAGACCTCAATATGTGGAAGACACTTGAGAAGCAGAATGTGGTCGGTACTATCACACGCCTCCGTATCGCCCTCGGTGCCTTGCACGCGTGCGGCAGCCGCGCGGCGCGCCGTGCAGTGCCGCGCGGCGCCTGTGACGCAGCGTTTGTCCACAGCTCGGGCGGAGGCGCCGCACCGCACGCTGTTCGCGCGGCTCGGTATCCGCAAGCCGTCCGTGTCGGGGCTCGCGCGGCCGCGCGCGGCCCGCACCTTTAGTTTGGACGATCTGTTAAAGCCGCCGCCCGGACGTAAGGAGCGCGCTCCTGCCCGTGCACTCCGCGACACATCGCCATCGCGGTCTAGGGTTGCCACCTTACACGACTTCTAAGAGAGCCATCGGTCTTCACAAAACTCGAACTAAAAAAAAAAGTCTCAAGTTTGATTTTTAATTCGGTGGATTTCTGACAGTTGTCATTTAAAAATAGAATGTGTTATTTATATGGAAAACAGGGTTACCACCTGAAGTTCAATTTTACCCCAAACTAAAGTACCTGAAGTATACCTTTTTTTTTTTTTTTTTTTTTTTTTTACGCTGGGAAATGCATTTACGCACACCTTTCGGAAGCAGCGCAGCGGACTGCGACGCTTCCGGAAGGTAGTGTGGGACTCAGGCAGGCCAAGAAGTGGCCAGAATACCCACTAAAACCCAGCGATGTTCCTCCGTGTCGCCTGGTGGCTGGGTTACGGGTACACTTGCGCAATCATCCGCGACCCAGCCGGCGCCGTCCGCCGAGGCAGACCCTCCACCGGGGGACCTAAAGGCCCCCTAACACCGTCTGAGGCGCACCAGGAACATAATGGTGCGCCTCCCGACCCGAGGCGTCTCAACGGGCGACGGATACACCATTCCATCACCCGGAGTTCCTCGCTAGAGGCAATCCTCAAGAGGGCCACACCCGCAGGCGACCCTCAAGAGGTTCACCCCTCATGTAATTTTTTATAGAGGTTTTCTTCCTCGCGGCCCCTCGCTCAGTGCGTGGGGCCCCCGGTTCCGCTCAGTGCGGATTACGGGTTGCCCGACGGTGGCCGAAGCCAGCGCCCACCGGCCAAAAAGACCAGCGGACCCGCCGCGCAGGGCGTTACCACCCCCTCCTGTTATTTTTTAACGAGGTTTTCTTCCTCACGGCCCGAAAGCGTCCCCCCCAATTGTCGCCGCCCGGAGTCTCCACAGTCCACTCTGATGAACAGAGAAGTACCAGGATCCTCCAAGCGGCAACCCCCTGCTGGTTTTGGTCCGCGCCGGGTTTCCCCGGTACCTCCCATATCTGGGAGGCGTTCCCCCATCCGCCACCGGGGGGACGCGCCCGATGGGGGACCAGCAACCCCACACGGGACCTGAAGTATACCTGAAGTATCTGTCAGGCATTTGTCATATCTACATGAGACAATTGATTTTTTTTTTATAAAAACCTTTGTTTTTTGAATTAATTTGTCATTGTTTGCTCGAAAATTAGAGAAAAGTACCATACAAGTCACGGTCTAAATACCAATTAATCGTTCTCACCTCGTTTAGTTACTCGTATAAAAAACTCGACTGACGCCTCTTTGTTTTAAAATCACTTCAGAAGTACTAGGCTTCGCCTCTGCTAATATTATCTACTCGTCCGTCAATTGCTTTATTTCAAGAGAACAAATTAAGAAGACATTCGATTCTTCATCCAAAAAGTTGGCAACCCTATTCCTTTTTTTCATTACTCAATCGTTGTTGTATCGTTTTAAAATCGGTCCGCTAAATCGTTTGGCGTTTTTGCGAATAATAATTTTTTTCCACTCGTCTTTACTTCATTAGAACTCTATAAAAACGTGCATACAAGTTTATGCTTATCAGTGGCGTACGATAGCCAAAAGTCTTATTATTTTACTGTTTCTATAACTATTTCTTTTTCAGTTTGTGTTACCACGCCTTTTCGGTTTTTCTTATTATTTTAAACTTTTATCAAATTAAATTCTTGAATCAATTTGGATATCAACAATTCATTATCAACTTTATCATCATATCATTTTATTACCAACATTATTATATTAACATCATCACAATTGTTTACTTTAATGGCATCATTTCCATGTTCACATGAAAGCATAGCGGAGCGCGCGGTGTATAGAGCTGATTGTTACTTGAATGTTCCCTTGAATGATAAATGGTGTGGAATGCTATCCCTAAAAGGCCTCTTTACCGGCCGATGTCGATGTATGCACCTCTGACTATGCAACGACACTTGTATCTCTTGTAGACGCTCCTTCCTTCGTTAGCACCTTTCTAGATCGTCCAAATTCTTCTCCAAATCTTTTATCGTCAACTTTACTGCTCTTATTTTCATCTATTTAACTGCTTCTAATGTTCATTACGTTTAAAATTGAACTAATATCGTTTGACGATAAAAGATTTGGTATTTTCAATATGAATGACGCTTTCGCATGCTCTTGGACATTGTTCTGCTATTCTGTACTCAATGCACATATTCTTTTTCTTTTCTGTGTATTTTTGTCGTATAGTACGTCATTACATACCCTAATAGTACTAGAGGTACCTAACTATTGCAAATACTTTACGCGATCATAAGGCATAACTCTGTCCTTAACAATTGTATAGTTATTCGAAAACAAATTTTATATTGTGAATATGATAGCAGTTAAAGAGGATATTCAGATTTTCTTAGTAATACTAATTATATTAGGTAACAAAATTAATATCTATACAATTAACACGATCTACTTCATTTTCATCTATCAAAATTTCTAAATTCCATCGAACAAACACTTTACAAGTTTTAACACTAATATCGATTGGCACGTTTACTTCACATTGTAATTTGACTAATATTCTAGCACCTACCCTAAAGAATTGGCTTCCACTAGATGCACTATGATTAGATGACTAACCTTTATAATAATATTCAAAGGCATGATAGTAATTTTTTTACAAGCCTTTCAATATATTGTTCTATATCAATATATTTTATGATTAATCATTTGATAATTTATAGTTCTATATTAATTATCATCAACATTCGGTGTCGTAGCTTCTGTAGTTGAAATATTTTTTGTAGTAAACACTACATGATTTTTTACTTGCGCAGACTCGCCGTCCCCACGCAAAAAACGTAACAATTCAACTCCGACAAAGAAAAATGCGGCGGAAAAGAAGCAAATTCTGCAACAGCTTATAAGCCCAGTGCCCGGTAACGAACACTCGAAGAAAATAACAATGGGTGAATTGATACAGATGTCCGAAAAACGAACTTTAAGTACAGTTGAAAGTGCTCCTGCGTTTGTAGAATATGGAATGGATAATAAAGACACTTCGTTCGCTAGCGAAGGATCCTCACCGTCTACGTCGCCATCGATGCGGCAAATTTCCGATCCTAAATTGGAGAAAAAAGTTACTTTCGCAAGATTACTCAACAAAGTTTCCGCAGAAATGAGCTCTAGTTCTGAAGTGGATATGGTCAATACTATAGCAATACCAATGGCGGTGATTGCGAATAGAACAATCAAAGCTAAAGCGTCTAGTACTCCACCATCACCGAACGTGGAAGTTAGATCCCCTCACAGTACGTCAAGTAATCAGGGAAGTGATTCTATGTCGAGTCTTGATTTAACGTTAGCCAATGCTACTTTTAAGAAGTATTCTCGGTAAGCGATACTTTATTAAAATGTGTGTGTTTGTTCTTATTTTGCTCTCTGAAATTTATTTGTGTCTGTTCTCAAAATTTATTATGTTTCAGAACCCCAAAAATCTCAAGCGCTGATTCGATACTGGCTATGTTTCGAAATTTCTCGTCATCATCAGCAGCCCTTGCATCGCGGGCGTCATCTGGTGGTATATCAGCGTCCAGCACCCCCTCGGCATCTTCACCGCAAGATGATACCGTTGATGCCGATGATTTATCAATTAGTTCCTCTCACATACCTTCGTTAGCGCCCGACTCGCCTGTACTAAGACCTCATAACACTATTGAAATACAGGTAGGTGATTTAAACTTTTTATTTTTTTAAAGATTTTATTATATTCAGTTTATAATATTATAGTTGGCTCGACTGACTGCTTTATGTGCTCTCTGACGCACGGAGGTGTAACACTGCCAACTTCCGAACTCCGGGTTGCTACTGAGAATTTCTCAACAGAATATTCAACAACTTTTTTGGCCTCACTCAGGACTCAACCTGGGACCAACCACGTAAATAAATATTATTATCTTTTCAGGTCGTGGATCCTCTAAGTTCTCATAAATCGCCACCTTCTGGTAACCTCCTACATCCCCCCTCTATCCTTCTCGAAGTACCCAGTAGTATAAACAAATGTCTATCCCCTATACGTGAACTACCAACTCCTTTACCAACCCCCCTTCCTACACCTATGCCAACCCCGTTACCTTCACCTCGGATGCCTCGCGCAAAGATGGAATCCGATGCCAAAAGTGACTCCACTATTACATGTGTATCACAAAGTGAGGACGAATTAGATGACATTAGGCCTGAAAAAATGGATAGACCAACTTCTGGATTAAGATTAAAGGTAAGATCACCCCTTTTATCTTAGCATCAAACTTGTGGTTAACTGTAACATTATAATCATCAGCATAGAGATTTGTGATCATTGCAATTATTGTAATCATTGTTTTTGGTGGTTATATTTATGTCATTCTTGCTAATTGTGTAATCTTTTGCTGGAGTCACTCAACCGGAACAATCAATTGCGGGTGCCAAATTTTATAGTTCAGATGACGTCAGTGAAATATCTTGTTTAATATTTACAAATTATGTAACTCAATACAAATTATTATTTACAGTTAAGACAACCAGTGTTAAGTACAGATACTCCGACGCCGTCCACCCACGTGACAGACTCTCCGAGCCCTAGCTTTACTCATAGTCAAGATTCTGAACGCGAGATGTCTTCCCCTTCACCCGCTCCGCCATCTTTAAGGGTCCCAGTCCTTACTATAGAACGAGCTTCGCCAGGGTCACCTCCACCTAGAAGAACACCTCCGCATTTAGACTTTCAACCTCCACCATTAATAACTGTTACATACAACGCTAGCGAAGAATCTGACGAACCACTGTCCCCAAGACCACCTCCTCCGACGGCAAATATGTGCTATTTAAGTCCATTCTCAATGTCAGCGAGAGGTGAAAGAGCTCCATCGGAATCCAACCTATCCTCGTCTGGATATAGTTCTATGGCAAGTCCTGGACCTTCGAGATGTGGGTCGAGTAATCCCTTGTGTCCATCAGAAATGGAGGACCCAGGCTCAGGGGGTGGTCCGTCCTGTTTTCAAACTAGAAGGAGACCTCTAATGAAAACTAACTCAAGTCCAGCTGCATCTAACGATGGTGGAAATGAAAGAAGAAGAGGTAGATCAGATTCCGAAACCCTCTCCGATGATCCATTGCTAGAATCAAACGACGAAGGAATAGGCACGGACGAAAGAGTAGATGATGTTCCTTCCAGTGCAAAAGAAATGGAACATTTAGCTGCGTTAAAGGAAACTTTGGAAATACCAACAGCAAGTTTATGTTCACCCAGTGGTGTTACCAAATGTACAATCGTGAAGTGTATAAGTGTCGAACGAGGTTTGGATGAAAAGGCTAGTCTCAAACCGCCAATTCTGTTTTCGGATTGTAGCCGCCCCTTAAGTCCTGTGAGTTCGAGAAGCGAAAGTCCTTTGAGCGACAAAACGGGTCTGGGAAGATTCTCACCGCAATTTTATGGAAGGCAGTTGCCGTTCACAGATTCGGATGGACTTTACGACTTTCCCAGTTCGGAATGCGTGAAAGGGGGTAATTGTAAAAGCAGCAGCAGTTCTCACAGAAAAGCTGGTAGAAGAAGAGATAGAAGAACATCTAGAACGACGTCACATGAAGTTTCAGGAGCGGCGAAGTCTACTTTGCCGCACATGCCGCACTCGATGCACAATTTATTAGAAGTAAGAACAAATTCTTCGTATATTTGTTCAATTTACAAATTATGATCTGAATCTATATTTAAAGATTCCATTGATTCAGCATAAGTCAAAGGACTAAATTAACTACATATTCTTTTTAACTCTTAGGTCATACATCTTATTTATATTCTAATCTAATTGTCTAGGTTTGCCGTCATCTTTTCACGTAACGCCCTCGCCAATTGATAAAGCTGTTCTACGTAGGATAATTCTCTCAACCCATTATAATTTTCAGGTGCCCTGTTCTACTCAAAATCGCGGTCGCAAAAGCGGAAGACGTAGGTCCAGATCACAAGCGCCAGCGTTGGCGACCTCTTCATCTTCAGAGGAGTCCGTGTCTAACGCCTCTGTAGCATCCGTAGCATCAGCCCGAGAGTTTAGATTACCAGATTTGGAGATGCAGGTTAAAAAATACTATATTGTCTATACTATACTGTATTGTATCTTGTTGGAACACTTTTTTTCTAATATTATTTCTAATTGAATAACAATTTGCTGCACTTTTATATTATGGTATTTGTTTGATAATTTCACACATAAACTTATTTACATTTTTGTGAGTTTAGCACCCGTGTTGGGTGGTAAACCGGTGCGTTTAGGTTTAATAGCGGCACAACATAGTGATGCACTATCCCTTTGTATTGGTATCTACCTTGCACTTGCAATATTTTTTCATTTTGAAAGGAAGCTAGGCCAAATTTCAACCGTTTAACTCTTTACTACACGCATAACTATTCAAATATGGTGCTCATCTAAATTAATTTATATTAGGTATTAAGCTAACTTAAGGAGATTTTCCCTAAGCTCTTTTAAGTTAGACTTGCTGGTATCCCAGTTCATAACGTTTTTTGTATTAATATCTAAGTTACTTGCCGATAATTTACACTCAAGGATTGGGTTTGAATCTGGCCTCGCATCCTTTTAAGTGTTGCTAACCGTGTTGAGCTCAGCTTGTTATGTTCAGTTTTGCCACGTTCAGTGTGTGTTTGCAGCCAGAACCGACCAGGCTCAAGAAACCGCTGCGGAGGCAGAAATGCAGGAGTTCTGAGGTGAATTGTACAAGTACACTTGATAATTGTATGGACTGTAATTAAAATATAAAATTGAAGAAATCAGATTCAATAGCACATTTATTACGAGTAGTTGACCACGTTAGTTTTATGAGTAGGGTAGAGAGGGGCTAGTTGAGCATAGGGGCAATTTGGGCAATCGAAATATCTCAGAAACTATACACCGCACACTAAAATATCAAATTATGGAAAGGAGCAGTCGTGAGAGGGGAACTCATAGCGCGACCGCCCGTGACGACCTGTCGATCGAGTGAAGTAGATGTACGCTTTGTTAATTTATGACTAAAAAGTAAAAAAATAGTATACAGGAATATTTCTTCTGTACGAGTCAAATGTTATCCGTTTTCAATCAGGTAAGTATTAAATTATTTACCCATCAATATTATGCTGTGCATATGTTGACATAAAGTTGCATGCTTATATTGACAAGCAATTTGGACTTATGCCCGGGCTACACGAGGCTAGTTTTTCAAGCTAGGATAGCAAGCTAGTGTCAGTAAGCTAGCAAGCTAGTACTTCTGGCTTCGTGTAGACAAAACTAGCTTTGTTTCTAAGCTAGTAAACTAGTAAGCTAGTTGACAAGCCAGGACAGTTTTTAATAGGATGGAGTTCTATTTTTTAGGCTAGTAGCGCCCCCACCACTGATTTTACTATCCTGGCTTGTGTACTAGCTTCATGTGGCCGGCGAAGCTAGTTTTCAGTTGACACGTAAGCAGTAACCACGCGTTTTGTTTGTTTTTCTCCGCGACGTGTTTTTGGGATTTTAAGATGCCCAAACTAAGTACGGAGATTAATGTAAAGTTCGTACAACTGTACCGTGACCATGAATCATCCACGATCCATCAATGATCCACGTTCATCTCTTCTTAAAATCCACGGTCTTACCCACAGCCGTTTTTGTAATTCATCTTCTAGTGCGAATTGGCACAGTTTTTCAAGTAACTGTTTTAGTCGAATAGTGTTTTTTTTCACCTGCAGTTCATTTTGGACGTGTGGTCACCTCATAATACTAGCTTAAAATAATATAGCCTCATGTAAACAGAACTAGCATATTCCAAGCCAGGTCAGCTAGCCAAGACAGTTTAAAAGAAAACTAGCTTGCTATCCTAGCTTGAAAAACTAGCCTCGTGTAGCCCGGGCATTATAGTTAAGGAGCTAGGATCGATATAGTGAAAAATTGCTCAACTAGCCCCGCCCTACCCTACTTACCTTTCTTAAATTATAGTAGGCAAATGTTTAGATATAATACGTGAATTGGAAAAAATGTTTTGATACTTTTGTCATTTGCTGATTTTATGTATCTATATTTGAATTTGAAAAAAAAAACTACTTGTTATTAACAGATAAAAAAGCTATAAACATCTTCACCGGAATCATAACTGTAAATCTGTAGATAAATATTATATTACAGTCCATCAATTCACCGGGTATTGTGTATTATAATAATAGCTTCTTATCCATAAGTTTTTCATTCTTACTATTTTCGTGTTATACCTAGTTTAACTATTTCCACTCCTAATTGTGTACCTAACTAAACAGCTTTGTTCGCTTGCCTATAAACAAAATATTTATTTTATTTTTATTCAAGTACAAGTTAGCCCTTGACTGCAATCTCACCTGATGGTAAGTGATGATGCAGTCTAAGATGAAGCGGGCTAACTTGGAAGAGGTATGCATACCCCTGATCGGTTTCTACACGGCATCGTACCGGAACGCTAAAATCGCTTGGCGGCACGGCTTTTGCCTGTAGGGTGGTAACCAGCCACGGCTGAAGCCTCCCACCACACCAGACGAATCTAATGACGTATCATTCATCAAAATCTGTTGAGCCGTTGAGTAGTTACAAGGGAATATAGGAACGGATATAATTATTATGTATACCTATATACACAGAGGTCAAATACACCCTTTGGGCTTCGCCGTAGTCGGGTAAAAAGAATGTATGCGCCAAATTAAGAACCTCATTTTTTCGATGCTCGAAATCTAACCACGTTAACGAAAATTGAATTTATACTAAGGGTTGTAATTTTCAAGCTATCGATATTTTTCAGGATACATCGTCCAAGATTTCGTCGAGTTTGGATCTGACGGAAGACTCGCGGAAACCTGTCAAAGTTAACAAACTACGGACCATTGGGAATCAAATAAGGTGCTTATGTTAATCTTTTGATTACTGTTATAGGAGATCGATCACCGAAAATACATTAGATACTTCACTTCACTGCCCTCTATTGACTGAAACGTTGATTATTTAACGACATATGGCGCTGATTGTTAAGAAAAGCGAGAGTGACGGTAATCGGAACTAATGTGAATTACTTACGGTCTGTTTCACCACCTTCTGATAAGTGTCTGATAGCCTAAATGTAAGTTTTGTTACACAAAAGTTGTAGATAGCTATCCGACACTTATCAGAAGGTGGTGAAACAGGGCCTTTAAAGTGCAATTGTATCGATAAATGTCAAATTCAGTACCTTCGGTGCGTCGCTAAGAAACGTCAAACGGCACATAATCCATTGAAATGTTACATGAGCTTTGCATTTATTAGAGGACGCAATTTTATTTTTGGGACATGTGTGGGGGGTCAATAGAAGCTTAACCTCAAGTTTGAGGGGTCGCCACCCTTGTCACTTGTCTCTACAAGATTGGTCTGAGGTATTTTTTTTTTGTAAAATGTATAAAAAAAGATTTTATAAAAAATTTCTCACTTTTTGCTTATAATTTCTTTAATTTTTAATTTAGGGCAAAAAGTTATAGAAACATATTTGTAGGCAAAATAATTTGCTACAAATTATGTTTTTACGAATTTTTTGTAAGACGCATAGTTTCCGAGATATCGCGAAAAAAGTGTTTTCACCACTTTTTCCAAGATGGCGGCCGGGGGACAAGGGTGGCGACCCCACAAACTTGATGTAGTCCCCCACCACACATGTCCCAAAAATAAAATTGCGTTCTCTAATAAATGCAATATTCGGTCCTTAAATTGTAACGTTTCAATGGACTAACAAGAATCAGCGCATTTTTATATAGCCACAGCCTATTCTCTACTTGCCTACTTTGCGTTAGGTTTTTTTTTGCCGCGAAAAATTACGGTTTATTCGCCGTAACTTTTCACGGCGAAAAAACGTGAGTGAACAAGAGGCCTTACCCCGCTTCCGTTCATTCAGATAAGCTCACCTTCCAGGTTCCTCCGACGTTTAGAAAGAAGCCTCAAAATGAAAGAAAACTACCCGGCGATATCCGACGACGAAGGCGACGAGTCCTCAAGTGTGACTTCACCTTTACTCCAAGGGAGGAAGGAGCTTAGCCGGTTGCCGTGCCACGCGATCTCCGCCCCTCTCTTGAGCGCCGCAAGGCCGAAAATCACTCGTCAGAGGAGATACGATAAGTCGTTATTGAACGACGAATCAAGGACGTTAAGTGCTGCCCCCGGACACGATAACTCAGATTAGCGTATAATACGGATTATACGCCTAAGTTGCTTTACCCCACCATGTTTTTTTTCGTGACTAATGTTAAGTGTGGTGCTCACCTAGATAACACGAAAAAGCTCTTAAAATACGCCTCTTTGTTAAAAGAAACGGAGATGAATTTTGAATTTCCCGTGAATTAGGTAGTATTATTGCATTTTTATAAAATAAAATCTACCAAAAACAAGCAAAACATAAAAAACGGAATAGTATACGGTGTACGGAAGTCAGGCGGTACCGATCTTTTAAGTTCTGTGTGGTTAGTCCCAGCTTGCACACCTCGAAAACTTTACTAAATAGGTACTTACTACATATCGAAACACAATGACTTCAGAGTGAAATGGACCTACACTGTGGGCGATTCTGTTGTACACAATCTCTAAATCTAAACTAAAATGACAGGTCTAAATCTATTGCTATCCTTTTCCGCAGTGAGCACTATGAAAGAGATAAGAATAAATTTAGACCTGTCATTTTAGTTTAGTTTAGAGATTGTGTATAACAGAATTGGCCACACTGGCTTACTTTAAGGTTTGAGTTCGCCAATACATTCAACATTCGTCTACAGTTAGCTAAGCAGAAATACTGTAAAATTAATATTCTAAGTATTGAATTACGACTTTAAAATAAGAGTATTTGGGTTCATTTTGCATTACATACTACAGTTTTTCGATATTTTAATATTTGGAAAGTTTTGGAGGTGCGCAAACTGAGAATAACTATACTGTTCCTTTTTAATTTGCACTTTGACCTTCACAGGCCAAATGAGCAACGGCGAGTAATCTGGCATAGTCTACTTATATTTAACGTTTTTTGAGCGTGTTACATTAAAAGTATACAAGATTCTAATCTAATGTGATAATATAATGTAATATTATGGACATGTAGCGGAATATTATTGTTATTTTGTAGTGGTTGTAGAAAGCGTGATTTTTAATAGAATTCTATAGTAGATTAAGGTTTGTTCGCTTAGAACATTCCCAAACATGAAAACAAGCATAATTTTGAGTATCAAAAACACTGTATAGTTGGAACATTACAAACGTGCGAACTGAGTCATAAAGCATTACGATCGTAGTGATATGAGGGTTCTCCGTCGCTCTTTATAACTTGTAATCGACAATCGACAAATCCTTTATTATTGTTACACACAACACCACAGAGTCAGGAGTTCCATAAGGCCTGGTGTGCGAGCGAGAATTCAGATAAAAATGATTTATGACTTGGTTCGCACATTTGTAATGTCCCAACTTATATTGGCCTATTCCACTAGTCCCTACCATGTATCCCCCCTGGGGGGTAATTAGTAGTGGTGGTGCTTGTTAGAAGATATTCAAAATTGGAAATTCCTAAGCGATCAGGCTTTATACACTTTCATTTACCCTTTCGTTACGTTTTGGTGTCTTCAATTTTCGATATTAATTAAAATACCTACTTATATTTTATAGTTAGGTGGAACTGTGTAAATATTTCCTATAGCAATAACTTATTTCATAGGGTGAAAGATGTTTATTATGGTTTGATAGATATAGGTTTACTATAAACTATCTTATGAATAAACTTAAACGTTAAATATTCAGTTGGCGTTAAAAGCTGTTATAACAGCTAAGCTAATCCAGTTAGGGTTGCCAGATGTCCGGGAAATTCGGAAAAATCCTGGAAATTATCGTATGCCTAGTGGTTTTGGCTTTGCAAAGCACAATAGTCCCTATTATAATTGATTACCTAAAGATTTTTTTATTTATTATTGCAATTTTGCGTAACTAAGCAGAGTGATTCTAAGTTTTTTTTACGAATTTCAAACACACGATAATTTTACAGAAATTAGACTGTCAATATTATGTTAATATAATATATATGTCAATATAATATATATATGTCAATATTTTACTGCCAAAACTAGAAGGCTAAAATAACATGATATTACGATGCAGTTATTGGCAATCCTAAAGCTCCTAACATATTGTGTGGTACCTATTTATTTGAAGCTCGCACTTTGCTAACTATAATTTCTTGTTAAATACTCAAAGTCTATTGTAAAAAAAAGTGTTTTTTGTAAATATTTTTAAACGTATTGCTCAAATGCATATTTTGTGAGTTGTCTTTTGTGCACTATTTGCTACTTTGTAAATACATAAAAGTATTGTTTAATAATGTAAATACCGGGATATGAGAGAAATCTTTGTTTCTGTGTAAGTAATATTTGCTAAAGACTTGTTTACGCTGATCATATAGGTAGAAATTGCCAACCATGAAAAAAATATATCTTTTCAATATTTATTGAAAAAAATGAGTAAGTATAGTGTTTTATCCAAAATAATAAATCTCATAAAAAAAATTACATAGTTGGCATTTTCAAAATGATCAGGGGCATTAAATTGTTAGTTCGTAAGTTCGAAAACAAAATGAAAGGCCCAAAAAAATTGTATACCAAAATGCACAATTACTATTATCTATTTCTATTATACAATCGTAAATTGTATAAATAAGCACATGTTTAACTTTAAAAAACTTACGGCTACAAATATTAGATTTTTCGCGAATTTTTTTTAACGAGACGCACGATTACCATAAAGAGCACATCTTCTTTCACATAACACATAAATAGTTAAGTGTGTGGAATTGAAACATATACAGGGTTAAATAAAAAATACCAGAAAGCTCTCGACACATAATTGTTATCATTAAAACTAACAACTTTTGTTCTACGACTTTTCAAAATTCCGCATTAATTTTTTTCATACAAAAAATTTTAAAAAATATGTTATTTCTCTAAAGTGACATTACTCTGTGCGCACAGAGTCGAGACTCGAGACCAAGACACGTGACGTGCGTTCGTGCGGCGTTGCCGATGTTACAGAGTAGCTACAAGGAGATAGCCTATGTAAACTATTGAATATTAAATATTTCACAAAATATCGAGTTAAAAAAAAAGTCGTAGAACAAAAGTTGTTAGTTTTAATGATAACAATTACGTGCCGAGAGCTTTCTGGTATTTTTTATTTAACCCTGTATATAACAAAAAAAACAAGAAATAATTGGGAATATAATATGTTTTTCTTTAAATATTATATTATGTAAATATTATCTGTAAAATAACTTCTAAATGGCGATACTCTCAAAAACCATTTATTGTGGAATTTTCGGATAAACACTGGATACATTATGCATATATATATATATATATATATATATATATATATATATATATATATATATATATATATATATATATTAATATACACGCAGCAATAATTACATGTGATCTAATTGTTCAAAGACTGACGTTTTATGTGTATGTCAGTAAAGCTAAGGTTTGATTTTATAGAAATTATCAAGTTCGCGAAAGATGCTTGCAGTGCTATAAAGAAAATTAAAATGTACCTATTATCACATTTTTAACAATTAAATTAGAATCTCAGAATTCTCACATCTGGTATTTCGCATCTTGCGGATCTATCAGGTCTGAATCGTACTTTATAGCTCATTGCTATACAGAATTTATTAGCTTGGTAGGTAAGTCAAAAGGATACTTAAAAGTTCTACAAAATCAAGCCTTATCTACGTTCTAAATGTATTATCTATTAATCTACTTTATAGGCACTTAATTGAAAAGATACAGCGGGCCTACCATCCAACTACACTATGAGTGTACTTTGTGCTATAAAACTACTATAGTACTTATGAGTAGGTAAGTATCCAAACGATTATTATCAAATCGTTTAGTTTCAATAATCACTAAAAAAAATCTGTTCAGCTAATAATTGCATTGGAATTGAAAAGATAATTGAAAATAGGCCCACTTCATTTACAAATAAATAATTATACTTAACATAAAGCATATAATATCTTCGACATTATAAAAACAACTGGCCATTCACGGTAAACAATTTTACGTATATTTTTACATCACTTAAAATATTATATATCTATTTTTCGATGCACAATTATCTACCACACTTTTATATAATAAAAATCGGTTTAATTTTACTCTTAAATTGTTTCTAAATACACTTATCTCATGGCTTAAGATTTACCGAATTAGTGTTACTATTAAAAATATATATAGTATAAAAAAACAATGGCCTGTTTTTGAGACTGATTTTCTAAAACTTATTCTTAACATTGCAATGTTATGTTCAGATAGATAGATTTGCACAGATTTTTTACTTCTTGTAGAACCCCCCCCCTTTCCGAGATAAAGCACTAATTTTAGTTGTATTAAGCTGATATTACATTGTTAACAATTATAATTTGTTCAACTATTCAAAATGACTAGATTTTATTATCAATTCTAATATTTTTCTGATTTTTTTAAGTTTGATAAAATTTGTTCAATAATTAAAAAAAAAAATAAGTACCATAACATTGAAAAAGGAAAAATAAAAAAACAATGTGGAGCACTTAAATCATATTAAATGCAATACATATTAGTATAATATGAAAAACTATTCTTAATTTAAATAACAGGAACGCTGTTTTAAAAATTATAAGGATTTTTTTAAATAGTGCGTATATGTATATTTGTAGATTACACCACGTAAAAAAAACTGTTTTACACATATATTATTTACAATATTTTCTCTATCATTAAAATCATTAATTTCCCTCCTATTCGCTATGATTTTTGCAATATTTTTATTTCAAATCACGGTTTCGAATTTAACAATTCAAATACCATATAGGTACTTACCATAAAATATCTATGATAATATTGTAGGACCATTTACTTAAGTTCACTTACTAATAAGAATAAAGTGCACCTTTATAGGATAAGATCTCGTTAAATATAAGAACATTCTTTTAATTCCTTACAGATTCACCCAATACTATTAAATTAAAAAAAAAAATCCATGTTGCAACAGTTGTGTAGCCTATTGAATTTATCAATCAATAAATTCTCACCAACAATTGAAACTTGTATTGTATCGAAAACATCGACCGCATGAAAGGAAAGAGAAAATAATAATAGATACCTAACTGTTCGAAAGGAATCGAAGTAATTTAAGTGATTTATTCAAAAATATCGATAGGATATAAAAATTGTCCCCTACACGTTACAACATGCGTAGTTTATAATAATTAAGAAGCTGATATTTTAATGGCCAAGTAAACTTTAACCCGCTAATTTTGAATACGTATTGAAAGAGGCAGGCGTTACTTTAAAACCGTCAAAACGTTACGTTTTTACCTTACGTATACCTAGGTAACCTTTACTAAGTTAATAATTTTGTTTGGCCATTGAAACATCTTCCTCATAATAACTTTTAATTGAAAGTTCCTCATATTTAATTAAGATTTTTCCTTCACTGCCTTAAGTAGTTAGTTGACGACCGGCAAGACTATACTTAGGAAACTATTTTTACCTTATTTAACACGCTACCTCATAACCATGCATAAAAGTTAAATATAACGTGGCCTTAATATCCCGGTGTATTATTTTGTTAAGGTGTTACATTTTCCATACTAACTTCATGTTACCATTCAAGAGCGAATGGATTATATATTTACACTGAAATTACATCGCACAGCCTTAATATAATTTTTAATTTGCGCGAAATTATATTTACATAAAGAAAACATTACATAGACAGCTTAATTATTATAATAGCCATCTATTAAACGCTGTTTTGCCTAGCTGACCGAGATGACTTTACTTCACCTTTAGCTGTTTATGTAATGTTTTCTTTATGTAAATAAAATTTTCCGCAAATTAAACATTAAATTAAGGCTGTGCGATGTAATTTCAGTGTAAATATATAATCCATTCGTTCTTAAATGCTAATAATAAATTAGTATGGAAAACGTACCACCTTAATGAATTCATGTTAATATTCGTGATCACCTCAATTTGACAAATCCTTTGGGTGTCGTATTTCCAAATCAACCATATTATTAGATAAGTGGTCACTGGTCAGTGAACCACTAACAAACTTTCTGAGACTCGCGATTTTATGTATTCCAGTCTTCTCAGTGTAAATGATAATTTGGCAATTAGAAAAACTTTTAGAACATCAGTATCTGTGTCTTTTTCCCAAGCCTTCCTAACCTGCTTGCCAATTATAGTCCCCTTTAAAATAGTACCTAACCTTTAGTGACTTGTCGGTCAACTATCTTACCATGTCCCTTGTCACATTATTTATTAACAAAAGGGCTATTCATTTTTTGCATAATCTCTAAAATTAAATAACGATGCAAATGAAGTGAGACCTAATAATAAGCAAGTTTAAGTTGTCAGACTGTCCCCTTTTGACAGCTTTGTAAAATTTGCAGAATCACCCTACTTACTGTAAAACCTGTACCGCAATCAATGAATAGCTTATTTTGATTACAATAAATTAATATTTTAATGGATATATATCATTTTCAGTAATGTAAATAAAGAAGTTTTACATAAAAACGCATGTAATTTGTTAAGATTATTATTGAATAATCATTATAATTACTTACCATCTTATTCACATACCTGTAAAAACAAAGTAAAATAAATTTTGCTTGTTATTTACTCGATGTTTTTTTTTACCTTCTCCAAAACAATCATGTTGATTCGCGTCTGAAGGAACTAATGCTAATCGCTCACTGGCGCAAGCGCTTGCAACGTAAATAAGTATAAACTATATGCCTAGTATAGCTGTGTCTAAAGAATCGGGACGCGCAATGGAATCAAATCGAATTTGACATCTCGAAAACGAGATTAGGTAGATTCTACCTACATTAGTTTCAGCTTCAACGTTCCGTCTTAACATTTATTTATTGGTTTGAGTGTTGGTATTAAACTACTTACTCAAAGAAAAGAAATGGAATCATTAAAAGTTATTTATTGAATATTTTTTGTACATTATAAATTAACTAAAAGTAAAATAAATTACAGTTTTTTCGTGCGTGTCGTACATTTGATCACAGGTTTTGTTTCATTGATATTATGCATGTTTCATTTTTAGGGTTCCGTACCTCAAAAGGTAAAAAAAGGAACCCTTATAAGATCACTTTCTTGTCCGTCTGTTCGTCTGTCTGTCCGTCTGTCCGTGTGTCACCACCTATTTTCTCAGGAACGGGTGGACCTAGCAAGTTGTTTATACCAGATACTTAAGTCTATAGTTCCTATTAGGTGTATAAAAATTAAGGTCCTGAGTCCACACAATAAAAAGATATGGGCAAATTTAGATTTTCACGAAAACTTGTAAGTACCAAAATTTTCCTTAATTTTCAACTTTTTTTACTTTTCGGAATTTTCCCTTTACTTGATCTGTAAGACTGCTTTTGACCAAAATTGACAAATCTAGGTCAACCGGAAGTACCCTATATTTTTTGGGTCGAAAACCTAAATGGTAGTTCCAGTTGATCTAGAATTACGAAATTTAGCAAAAAGCCAGGTCTTACAGCATAAATAAAGGAAAAATTCCAAAAACTAAAAAAAGTTGGAAATTAAAGGGTGTCCCCATACATACATAGTTGAGCCAATTAAGATAGACCTCTGAGTTGTATGAGTGCTCATACAATTTAGAGGCCTAGCTTAATTAGCACCTTACCTTTTAATACAAA
Organism: Melanargia galathea; assembly: GCA_920104075.1. Taxonomy (NCBI): domain Eukaryota; kingdom Metazoa; phylum Arthropoda; class Insecta; order Lepidoptera; family Nymphalidae; genus Melanargia; species Melanargia galathea. Next base: position 1,812,821 of record OV049872.1, on the reverse strand, counting down.
CTAATGAAAAACAGATTGTACTTATACTTCTGGAGTACGGAACCCTCGGTGCGCGAGTCTGACTCGCACTTGACCGGTTTTATTTATTATAATAAAAAGATGTATAAATAAACATAGGTTTTAGGCAAATACTGAACATTTTATTGCTTTTTTGCTTTTATTGTGATAAAACCTTGTTTGTTATACATCCATAAACAATCAAAGTTCTTATTTAACGAATTTTTGCCGTATAAAGCTGGGCATTCATGGTCAAATGTATATCGCGACAAATGGCATGATATACAGTATAATACTTGTCGTTTGTCACCCAACTGACCCCCAACGGAGCGTCCGTGAACCGTTGGTGAGAGTTCGTGTGTGCGTGAGCGCTTTGTACTACAGCGGGCCGCTTGTATGAAGCTTCCTCTCTGTACCTATCTACTCGTGTGGTGAAACTGTAAGTGAAGATCGATTGAAGTCAAATGGATGGCTAAATGGCCGATCGACTGAAGTCAAACCATTTGACTTCAGTCGATCGGAGTCACGCTAAATCACTTGACCGTGAATGCACAGCTTAATCATAAAATTAAATTTTTATATGGATGGAAGTACCTACCATATTATTATTTTATTTTTATTTAACGCTAACTCATATACAATTTTAAAATATTTACAATAATAGTGCAAATTTTAACAAAATAAAAATATAATAAAGACTAGCTGAATGCCGACTCCAGGCCACGCTTTTGTTCGCGTGGATTAAAGTTTTTTTTTTTTATTATTTCTCGGGATATAACATAGCTTATGTCAGTCTCCGGGATGAAAGGTGTCTCAAATTTCGTCACGAATATACAATATGTTGCCCCGAATATAAATCCATACTACGTAATATTATAAATGCGAAAGTGTCTATCTGTCTGCTAGCCTTTCACGGCCCAACAGTGTAACCGATTTTTGTACATAATAATATGTAGCTTACATCCCGGGGAAGGACATAGGTTACTTTTTATCCCGAAAAAATAACATGTTCCCACGGGAAGGCGGAAAATTTACAATGCATAATCCGTTAAAGCGATTTCGATGAAAGGGTCTAGCCGGATAAGCATAGCGAATTGGCCCCCTAATGACAACCTATTTCGAAACTTATGTTTCAATATCGGCTTGATGTATGAACGCGATTGATATGAGTTTCACGACCGTACTCCGCTTTGACCTTGAGATATTTAAAAAAAATTACTGCAACTATGACTTTCGTTCAAAGTGACATATCTCGGAAACTATTAAAGCTAGAAACTTAAAACTAACGGGATATTTTAGGTGACATTTAAGAGCATATCTTATATTTTTTTTGGATTTTTCGAAAAGTTACGAATATTTTTTTTTAAATAAGTAAATATATAATTATTATTATTCCTATGTTTCTTATGAGATACAATCACAGAAAAAATATATATTATAGTACTTAGAATGCACTAATACTCATAAAAAAATCATTTGAAAAAAAGCACTGGAACACTTTGAAAAAAAAATTTTCAACCCGAAAAAAATACATCACAGAATACGAACTTAACAAAGACACATATTATACGTATATAAACACTTTATAAAATATTATAATCATAAAAATTGTAAAAATATAAAGAAAAAACACACAATTTTTAATGTTTATTAAACTAAACTAAACAATTTTTTATCATCATCGCTAGTATAAAGGCAAAGTTTGTGTGTTTATGTTTGTTACTCTTTAAAGTCGTAACTACTGAACCGATTTGGCTGAAATTTTGAATAGAGATAGATTATGCCCAGACTTAACACATAGGCTACTTTATCCTGGAAAAATCTACAGTTCCCACGGGATTTTGAAAAAACCGAAAACTATAGCTACAGCTATAGGTAGAATACTATTAACTTCCGTGAAAGTACGTATAAAAGGTTGTAAAAGGGAGCGGGAACGGGAATCGGAAATTCACGATTCACACGGGATTTGTGAAAACCGAAATTCAAGCAATTCAATAAAAGCAATTCAATAATAGCGATGATGATAAAAAATTGTTTGGTTTAGTTTAATTAACATTAAAAATTGTGTGTTTTTTCTTTATATTTTTACAATTATTATGATTATAATATTTTATAAAGTGTTTATATATGTATAATATGTGTCTTTGTTAAGTACGTATTCTTTGATGTATTTTTTTCGGGTTGAAAAATTTTTTTTCAAAGTGTTCCAGTGCTTTTTTTTCAACGATTTTTTTTATGAGTATTAGTGCATCTTAAGTACTATAACATATATTTTTTCTGTGATTGTATCTCATAAGAAACATAGGAATAATAATAATTATATATTTATTTATTTTTAAAAAAATATTCGTAACTATTCGAAAAATCCAAAAAAAATATAGGATATGCTCTTAAATGTCACCTAAAATATCCCGTTAGTTTTAAGTTTCTAGCTTTAATAGTTTCCGAGATATGTCACTTTGAACGAAAGTCATAGTTGCAGTCATTTTTTTTAAATATCTCAAGGTCAAAGCGGAGTACGGTCGTGAAACTCATATCAATCGCGTTCATACATCAAGCCGATATCTATACTAATAAATAAAATTGAAGTGTCTGTCTGTAATATCGAAATAACTACCTCATATTAAGCTCATATGGTTATTTGAACGCTACCATAACCGAATCACACGTTTTTAAAATTTTTGTCTGTCTGTCTGTCTGTCTGCCTGTCTGTCTGTCTGTCTGTCTGTCTGTCTGTCTGTCTATCTGTCTGTTTGAACGGGCTAATCTTCGGAACGGCTAAACCGATTTTGACGGGACCTTCACATACAAGTAGAGAATTAACCAGGGAGTAACATAGGCTACTTTTTTAACCGACTTTCAAAAAAGGAGGAGTTGTGTTTTTCTACCTATGTACACCGATATCTCCGAGATTTCTGAACCGATTTGCGTAATTTTTTTTTTAATCGATAGAGAAACATTGCGACCCTGTTCTATAAAAAATTTGGATTCCAACTCCTCAATCCTGATGCTGTAGGGGACCTGATCCCCAAAACTAATGGGTTTTAGAAACTTTCGGTTATTTAAATTGATATTGGGGGTACCAATTAAAGACTATCGTTGAATGAACTCGAGTAGGTACATATCCAACTCCACAACCCTGATGCTGTAAGGAATTGTTTTCCGAAATCGTGGGGATCCCACGGGATTTTTCCGTTTTGGGGACGGGTTTCTACAGATAAGCTACTTTTTGTTCTGGAAAATCAAAAGTTCCCACGGGATTTTTAAAAACCTAAATCCACACGGGCGAAGCCGTGGGCATCATCTAGTTGAAACATAAGTTTCGAAATAGGTTGTCATTAGGGGGCCAATTCGCTATGCTTATCCGGCTAGACCCTTTGGTACAGAGGTAGCTTTCGTCCCTGACTTTTATCCCGGAACAGCAAATAGTTCCCCACAGGATTTTAACAAACCTAAATCCACGCGGACGAAGTCGCGGGCATCATCGAGTACCTACCTAATTCTTAGTGTTGCGGTACTTTATGTGCATAATTATTATAGTACCGCAACACTAATTGCGCTTGCCTCGCCCTGCGTACTACTGTGAATATAATCTTAAAACTGAGTGCAAAGTCTAACTTTTGCGACGTGTTTCGACTTTTTCGACTTTAGAGAACTTTTTCGACTGTAATGACGGACTCAGATGACTTTATAATAATTATGTACATAGAACAGCCTCACTTTACGTATAAATATGTACTAAAAGTATAAAAGCTTTAAGAAAAAACAGGACGCGACGCAACGTGGGATCAAATGTTTATAGCTTAATGCGAGTTAGAACAAATCGATAAAGTTGAAAAAATTCGAATAAAAATGGATCTTAAAAAGTCCTTATTTTAATGTCATGAACACATTCAGTAATACCGATTTTTATTTTTTATTTTTTCACTGAGGCTTTGGCTGTATAGAAATATATCCAAGATTCATTACTTTTGATTATTTATTAATACTTTGATGTTAGTGTTTCGATACTCGAAAATCAAAGTTGTCGATATTTTCAAACTCGTACTAATCAAATTTTCATAGATAATACTAAAGACCGATCAGAAAAATAAAAAAGTTCGTTCTAGAAGTGCCACTTTCGTTTTTATCATTGCAACCCTAAGGCTGAGATCTATAGAGCGTACTCTGACTCAACTGACTTTCGAGTCAGAGTTAAAAGAGAGAGATTTATGTCAGGGATTGTCAGGGACATATATATGCCCCGTTTTAACCCTGTCTTATATCATAATAAAGTCAGAGTTCGCTCTATATAAGCTCTATAGCCATGCCCGTGTGACATCTAATGACGTTTGAAAATCAGTGTTGCCAGTACAAAAAATTTGCTCTTTAATTTTCCGCACCGTGGCGAGATTTTTTAATTTTCTGTTCGAGTTTTAATTTGAAATTCTTCACGTCCCGTCGCATTTCATCGGACCAATGTGCAAAGTATGGACCTGGTCTAAAGCGCTACAATTACAAAGCTAATTACTAAATATCACAACATTTATTATGTACATTTTTTATTACTATTATTTTACACGTACAATCCGTTATAGCCCTTGACTGCGATCTTGTGTGGCGGTGACTACTGACTGGTGACGAGTGATGATGCAATCTATACCCGTATTACTAATTCCCTGGAATTCTGACGTTTCGTAATGTTACCAGAGATAAAACAATTCCCACAAAAAAGATAAAAAATTCAAAACTTATGCAAATACAAATCAATTGCCGCATGTAGATATGACAAATTCCTGACAGACACTTCATGGTGATAATGTTATTCGACATCCATTTTTGAAATTTTTTTTCAATGTGCTTCTTTTGTTTTCTGTAGCTGTCAGTGTGCACTTTCTAGTTTCCACTCTTGGTGTTTTCTATTTTAAGGCGAAACGAGTAATATTATTACGCGGCATATGGCTTTTTATGATGACAGGGAATTAAAGTAGTTTGGGGTAAAATCGTACTTCGTAGATGTTAACCCTGTTCTCCATACAAATAACTCATCTGTAAATGACACTGACAACTGTCAGAATTCCGGGGAATTAGTAATACGGGTATAAGTATGTAAGTGTATAGACAGATGGAGCTATTCCTTATTGCTCTAGGTCTAAAACTAAGCTATAAATATGAATAGTAAAATTATATTAATTGTTCTGAATGTCATGTCCCTTGAATCTCCTTCGTTAAATTATACAAGTAAAAACAAAGAAAATAAATCAATAATTGCAAAACTAACAATGTGTAGGTACTTTATATGTATAAACATTAATGTCATTCATGTGTAAGTACATAAAAATATTAATTAGTTTTGCATAAATTAACGTAATACGAAAAAATTCATCAATTCAATGCGTCGTCGATACGTCGAGTATCTCGCTCTAGAATATAAATGCAGAATGAAACAGCATGATATTAACGCATTACTGGAAGTTACTGAGGGGATAATTCTCAATTCTCCTAAAACATGCCGTCATGTATACCGATCGGTACCAGAACCGCCAAGAAAATGGCGAAATTCCTCAAAACCAGCCTCCAATCGTCCGGCACCGCGTACGGGAGTATAACACCCGTCAGCTTGTGTATTTCGTGAGCGGTGAATATGAATATATACGACGTTAGAATCAGATTCAAAATCGGCGCACCCGGTATGAGCACTAGAACCCCATGAGTGTCGGCAGCTAGCCATATGTGGGACTGACTCGCAAATAGTTCCAAGGTTATTGTTCCGAACCACGCGAAAAGACTCGAATGCTTGGTTCTGAGCGCTCCTGACACGTTTCTCAATATGATATAACTGACGATGGGCAGGAATGTCACGTAGCTGTGTATCTCGTTGCAGTCGAATGTGTTGGTGCAGAAGAACGTGAATGTGACGTAGCTTCCGAGGCCGATGAAGGCCAGGAGTGTGGCGGTGAGGGACACGCCGGGCGTGAACAGGTTGCTGTGGTTGTTGTCGTCCAGTAAATTGTAGCGTTGCGCCAGGAGGTACGCCGTGGCGAATATTATACCGTAGGCCATTGAGTACCTGGAGCGACAGAATAACTTCCTAAATACTTTTACATTGTACATTATAACTTCTATATTGAGAACACAAAAGTGCCAATTTCGCAGTGCGGGCCCAGCGTTAAAGTCCAAATGGAGTTCATCTGTCTAGACCCTAAGATGGAAGCGGGGCATGTTGGATGGGGTAAGGCTGATTAATCAAACCGTAGTGACTCTCCAAATACGAGAAAGAGTTATCGGTATCCCTTTTTTTATTCAACCCCTAGTTAGCCCCTGACTGCTTTCTCCCCTGATGATAAACGACGCTTCAGTCTAAGATGGAAGCGAGCTAACCTGAAAGAGGTATGGCAGTTAAACCCATACCTCTGACCGGTTTCTAGTTGATTCGACTAAAACAGATGATTCGACGCAAGTCGAGACAACGAGTCGCTGTCAGCTGCTAGACACAAACGGCACAAGATTAATCAAGATAAACACCTCACTCATACACGAGTACGTATTTACAAAAAAATATTCTACAATAATATATCTTCTATCTACATAATGGAACTACTTTCACCACGATGACCAGCAACCTCATGAAGGTAGCGGAAAGTAACTGGTTTAGGAACAAGTGTGTCTGGTGTACCACTAGAGTATAAATCTATGTCCAGCTTTGTTTTGAATTCAGACTGTGGATAAGAAGAATTAGGGATGCCTTCAGAGTAGACTCATTGATCTTTCTTCCAGTCTTGCCCAGTTGGTGAATTCAGGCTGTAGATTAGAAAAATTAGAGATGTCCTCACAGACTCACCGGTCTTGCTTCCAGTGTAGCCCAGTTGATGAATTCTGGCTGTGGATGAGAAGAATTAGAGATGGCCTCAGAGACTCACCGGTCTTGCTTCCAGTGTAGCCCAGTTGATGAATTCAGGCTGTGGATGAGAAGAATTAGAGATGGCCTCATAGACTCACCGGTCTTGCTTCCAGTCTAGCCCAATTGATGAATTCAGGCTGTGGATGTAAAGAATTAGGAATGGCTTCAGACTACACTTACCGATCTTGCTTCCAGTGCCATGAAGTTACTTAAGTTGTAAGAGGCGGGAAATACGGACGCCGGAGAAGAAACCCCATTCTAAAACCTAAATCTAGCCTAGTTGATAGATTCAGGCTGTGGCTGAGAAGAGAGACGGCCTCAGAGACTCACCGGTCTTGCTTCCAGTCCAACCACCACTGGTGGATGTCGTCGTCCGCGTTGACGAACAGCGCCTTCCACGGCCTCGTCACGAAGATCTTCTGGAAGAACACCTCGCTCATGTACAGCACCGTGACGATGGTGAGCAGCCCCAGCACCTTCACCGCTATGTACAGGTACTGGTAGGGCTTCGTCTCCAGCGTGTGGCTCGACGACTGGGTGATGTGAGGCGGCAGGGCCCAGATTACGAAGAACTGAAACAATTCATACTAATATTATAAAAGAGCTGTAATAGCCTAGTGGTGCAGACTTCAGCTTTTCTTTCGGCGGGGCCGAGTTTGATCTCCGACACGCACGTCAAACTTTTTGGAGTTACGCATTTTAAGCTATTAAAATATCAATTGATTTAACGGTGAAGGAAAACATCGTGAGGGCATGTGAAGTCTATCAATCCGCACTCGGCCAGCGTGGTGGACTGCGGCCTAACCCCTTCTCATTCTGAAAGGAGACCCGTGCCTTGTAATGGGCCGGTAATGGTTTATGATAATCATTATCATGAATGATATCTGTTACTAGTGTTGCGACTCAACCGCTGAACGGATCTTGAAGAAATTTGGCACACAGATAGTTTGCATCCAGCAGGGCTAACATGCGACACACGAGAAAATTATCTCTACACTTTTTCTCGTCGAATACAATAGAATTAGAATAGGTGCCGGGGATCGAACTCGGTCCCGCCGAAAAGTAAGTCAGCCAAAGTCAAGTCAAGCCAAGTCAAGCCAAAGTCTTCAGCTAAATCAGCTTTCTTAAACCAGTTATTATCATAACAATTAGTTAGAAATACATTTACTTAGTTACTATATAGAAATCTGTTCCTATACTACTGATCTGATTCTGTAATACACTATTAAACACGCACATATAACTTGGTTACTATAGTGTATACAAAACCGAATACTCACCAGGGTATACCAGAACGACACCAACGGTATGAAACTGTAGAATTGGTAGGGCCGGTTCATGGTCAGACACAGCACCACTGTCAGGAAGTTCAGCCGGAAGATGACCCTGAAGTATCTGACCAGGCCGGTGTCGCCCGTCTTCCAGGTGTAGTGGAAGTGTCCGTAGCCGGTGAGGAACAGGTACGAGGAGACCAGCGCTCGTACCAGCATGTATATGGGCAGCACCTTGCTGGCGCCGGTCACCTGGTATACCAGGATCACGAGCTGCATCCAACCTTTCCACTCGTTGGTCTGTTCGCGGTGGAGCACTCTTGAATGGCTGAAATTGTAAACTACCCTCAATCCCTGTTGAAGCGTGTTTTTAATCGACTTCAAAAAAAGGAGGCTATTAATTTGATAGTATGTATGTAATATTATTGGAACTGCAAAATTTTCACATATGATATGATAAGGGCTTCCAAACAAATATTTAAAATTTCAGAGGTGTGTGTATGTATGTTATATGTCTGTACGCGGATTTCTCAGAAACTATTAATCGGATTGTGATTATTCTTTTTTATTGGCCTACATTTACTTCAACTTAGGGAACAGTATAACTTTCATCAAAATCGGTACAGCAGTTTTCAAGATGTGGACTGTTAAGTGTATGGTGAAGTCGATTTTACTTTCAATCTTTTAGCGTATTAATGCGTATTTTATGCGTATAATAGATAGTCATTTGGTTGGAATGTTTTGTACAAAATATACCTATTACCTATTGCTACTCTAGCGGCACGCTATGATGGCCGGTTTGACGTTTGTCCGCTCATGAAGTTCCGTATTAATTGATAACGACTTTGAAGGAAATAATTGTATTACTTTATTGACGATAGTGATGTGCAGAGATTCATAAATTTTATCGAATGTAGTTTTAGGTTTAGGACTCAAAATTTATTTATTAAATTGATTTCTTAAATGTATACAAGTGTAGAAAAATCAGTTTGCACCATTTAAGGGGTGAATGTACTTGTGAATATGAACAATTTTCACTATGTGGACAAACCTCTGAAATCGCAAAAAAATATCAATAAATTTTTAAAAATGGAATCTAATACGATCGTCACATAGGATCGCTGGCTAGCACAACTACTACCTCCGGCAAACTCGCGTCAATGCTCAATGCAAAACAAAGCAGTTTCGAATTGACGTTGCTTCGAAAAGTATAAACTGTCAGTGCAATGCGATTGTGATATAGTTTTGACCTGGCTTTGGATTTCAAATATTGATACTGCATTACTGTTGACCCTTGCTCGTTAATTTGGACTCTGTTCAAGCCCTTTGTTGTGGATTTCGTCGATATGACCGAACGTACGCAGAGAACTGTTCTAAATAGTCAGACACGTGAGTTCGTAATACGCCTTCGTAACTATTTCGATCGTGAAGCTCAAAATGGAGGGCCAATTTTACCTATAACGTCAGTGGTTGAACGCGTAGCTGATGCGCTTAATATTGGACAACGAACTGTTAGACGGATAACAAAAAAAAAATATGGCGAGACTGGCACAGAAGAAAATAAACTTCACACACCAAAAAAGAGAAAACGAGCAAAACCAGTCGTAGGCATCGATAGCTTTGATGCCGATGCTATCCGAAGACATGTTTACGGCTACTATTTACAGAAGGAGTATCCAACAAGAAAAAAGTTGGTGCATTCACTGAAGGAAGCTGGATTATTCTTCGGTGGGGAAAGTTCTTTAACGAAGATTTTGAAGACCATTGGATTTCGATACAAAAAATGTAACAAACGCAAAATATTGATGGAAAGATTTGATATAGCGATGGCAAGGTATACTTTTTTACGGCAAGTGAAAGAAATCAAAAATTGGCAAAATGTTGTGTTCTTGGATGAAACATGGCTTAATGCTAACCATACTGTAGGCCGTTCTTGGAACGATGACACAGCAGCATCTACTTCCAAAGTTCCTGTAGGAAAAGGATCGCGACTTATAATTTGTCACGCCGGAACCATCAACGGGTTTGTCGAAGGTTCTCTCATGGCTTTTGCGTCAAAAACCACTGGAGACTATCATGAAGACATGAATGGAGAAAAGTTTACTGAATGGTTTACCTCAATGTTGTGTAGCCTCCCTGAACCATCTATTATAATTATGGACAACGCCCCATACCACTCGATGCAAATTGACAAGCCACCTGCCCAATCCCAAAAGAAAGCTGATATCGTCGCATGGCTTCGTAAAAATGGCGTAGATGCAAACATGAATATGTTAAAAGCGGAATTAGTACGTCTTTTAAAAGAAAACAAACCAACCAAGATCCGATACGTCATTGACGAAATAGCATTAGAACATGGGCACAGAGTTATACGGTTACCGCCTTACCATTGTGAGTATAATGCGATTGAGTTGGTGTGGGCTCAAATTAAGGGATATGCTGCAAGACACAATACAGAACCCCCATTTACCACAAAAAAAATGCTAAAATTATTAGAAGAAGCTTGTGAACATGTGACTAAAGGAGACTGGGAAAAGGTTGTGAATAGAACTGTTAAATTAATAAGGGAAGATTATGAAAGAGATGTGAAAATAGATAATATTATAGAAAACGAACATATAATTATTAATGTATGTGATGATAGCAGTGACGACAGTGAAAATAGTAGTATGGACGAATCTGATTAATTATGGCCTTTTGTGGCACCTTTTTTGGTATCTTTTGTATTCATATGTTTCTTGTGTGCATATAAAGTATGTATATTCATTTTCGTTCAAATATTCAGTTCGTTCAAATAAATTAAATAAACATATACATTTTTGTTTTATTAAACCTATTTAATCAGGTACAAAAACAAAACTTAATTGTTTTTTGTTCGAGAATAAATTGACATTCCACATCACTATTGTAATGTGTCAAACCGGCCATCATAGCGTGCCGCTAGTGTAGTATGCCTTTTAATGTGTGATTGAAGGATGTAGGTATACAACAAAAAAAAACTCCAACTCACCTACTAGACTTAGACTCATCCGTGAAGAACAGTCCCAAAGCGAACACATATCCAACGGGCAACCAGAAACTCCACTCCGAGTAGTACTTGTTCTCCTTCATGAAGAAGTTGGTGCGGTCGCACAGGTAGAAGTAAGCCATGATCATGCCCAGCTTGGCGATGGCGGCCATAGCCGACGGTGTCTCCACGACCACCTGAAATATACTTTATTACGGACTTACGGCATGTAAAGGCAGATATTTAAATTAAAGTTGTGTTGTGTTTCGTTTTGTGTCTTTTTTGTATTTTACGTGTAATAACATAGAAGTCAATATCATAGAGGCAATATTATAGCCTGAAATAAAGAATAATTTTTTTATTCATCTACAAGTTAGCCCTTCACTGCGATTTCACCTGATCATAAGTGACGATGTAGTCTAAGGTGGAAGTGGGCTAACTTGAAAAAGGCATAGCAGTGTTTTATTAAACCCCCTTACCCTTGATCAGTTTCTACGCGATATCATACCAGATAAATAGTTTGCCGGCAGAGCTGTGCCGGCAAACTATTAAGCTATTTATAGGTACAAGCCGTTAAGGGTAATAATTAGCCACAGCTGAAGCCTGACCACCAGACCAGACCAGAGACAATTTAGAAATTATAAAATCCCAAATTGCCACTCCTCCCGGAAACCCTGGACCTCCCACTTATAACACAGCGCTCACCAATGCGCCAAGGAGGTCGTCAAAGAAAGATAATATATACTAATAAGAGATATAATAAAGTGCACACCTGTTGGTTGACCAGCGAGTAGCCGTCCATGCGCTGCTTGATGTTCTGCGACCAGCGCCACACGCCGCGGACGGTGGCCAGCACTGCGCTAGAAACACAACCCCATGTTAAGACGGTCCACACTCCATGTCCAAAGGTCTTATATATCATTGCTATATAGTCATTGCTATGACTATAGGCAGACCGCCATATAGTTAACCCTTCTGCGGGGGTTGGTGGAGTGAGAGGGGAAGATGTGTTCATTCATAAGTTCATTGATAAATTGACGTAGTTCAGCAAAAAGGATTCAACTCACACGACTTGTCATAGCAAAGTTAATCTTAATTCAGCAATATTTAGGTATATATTTGTATGACAAGTTGTGTGGGTTGATTCCCTTTTGCTGAACTGCGTCCATTATTCATTGATAAATCGGCTGCCCTAGTAATAAACAAAGTAACTACATTCAGAACAATTTTACAGGACAAGCATAAACATTGAAAACTCTTATTTAAAGGCAACCTTTCTACAAAATACCTACTTATTTATCTTTAAAAAGATGTTAAGTCAAGTCAATTTCTTCCAAAAATATTTTTCAATTTATTACAAAGAGTTTACTTTGTTATTCAGATACATAAATAGTTAACCCAAAAATTAATGTTCAAATGTGTGTGTGCGTGTGTGTGTGTGTGATATTGTGATTGTGATATTGTGAATAAAAAAAATTGCCCCCTTTCCCCCATTAGCTTTAATGGGCACCCGCGCCCCTCCCAAATAAGTCAAATAACTATTTTTATTATTTTTTATGTAATCACCGGCGGGAGCGCATTGTCTTACATATTTCAACTCCTATCATCGGATGTCCGAAAATATATTTTCTAAATATGATCACTAACGGTTATGAGATCCGTTGGTAGGGATAAAAAATGTATGAATAAAAAATTATGAAAAACAAAATTATGACGAACGATTATTATGAACACAGAACGGTAGTAAGACAACGAATAGGATTTAGAATTTTATGTGAGCCAATATGGACCCATCACCGGCTTTAGACCGTTATTCTACATGTTATTGGTGAATTTGAAGTAATTCTTTTCATTAAATCAGAAGTTATAAGGCTGTGACAGTCAGACGGACAAAGCATATCCAACCTAGTTAACTTAGAGACGGTAAATTAGAGCTTATTACAACAACTCAAGAATCTATACTTACCTACTAATATTATAAATGCGAAAGTATGTCTGTCTACTAAGTCTTCACGCACCAACTGTTCAACCGATCTTAACGAGGTATAAAGATAAGTTGCATTTTTGGGAAGGACATAAGCTACTTTTTTATCCTGGTAAATTACAGAGCTTAGACTAGAATTTCAAAAACCTAAATACACGCGGACGGAGTCGTGGGCATCAATCAACTATGTTTATCTTGTAAAGTTATAATTTACAGTATTGTGTCTATTTTTAGTTATATTCCTGTAAAGTAATGTCCCTATTAGTTAATTATGTACGTAGGTATCTAAAATTCTGCACCTACCTTCAGTAGAAACATTTTAAAATAGTAAGTAACCGATAACAATTAAAACGATTATTTATAAGTACATAAAGTAATACCCTAAATTCCAGTTTCAGTGTGCAGTTATTTGTTTGGGCAATTCAAATTTCAGTAAACGGTTCAAGTTATTTGAAATATTAAACTGTGGACACTGTGGTAAAAAACTTCTTAACGTGCCGTCTCCTTGCGAAGGTTGGCAATCATTAGGGCAATTTCAACTTTCGACACAGCTGCTCTTAATAAAGATCTTGTGATCTTCCCAAACCATTGGCGCAAGTTTTTAAGCCACGATATCCTTCTGCGGCCAGGCCTCCCCTCCTGCCTGCCACTTTCCCTTGCATGATTAGTTGAAGGAGTTCATATTTCTTGGCATTACGCTTGGTAAAAAACTACTCGACATAAAACTTTTGTTAATGCAAAACAGTCAATTACTTTGTCTTACACTAGGGCAGTCGAAATCTGTCATATTGAAAAGTCACTTTGAAACTTCAAAGTTCATTGTTTACATCGTTACGAAAATTTTGTGAAATACATAACAGTAACCAGTTCTTATGTGATAAAAAGTAGTGCTAGAAAAATCGTTATGGTAGTACATTCGTTTTGTGCTCAAGAATGTGAGAGAAAAGAACAAATATCTCTAAATTATATATCATAATAATAAATATGAGGCTGGTGACAATGTCAAAGTAAGTGTTGTCAGCTTCATGTGAAAAATTTCCATACCCATTGAAGCCATCACGCATCGTCAGATATTGGTTAAAACGGCCTCTCAATTATTATAAAAAATACTAAGTATAATGTGGACCAAATTTCAAGACAACATTTTTAATTATTTCGTTGGCGTTTCGAAACAAAAATATTAAATCTGGTGGAAGATGCTTTTCAAGCTGTAACGGAGGCTACGTGAAGTCACATTGTACTTAAGTTCACGTTGAGAGATTGCAGAATGACGACGATGAATTAGTGAATTATAATATAGTTATTGATAGCGACAGTGACACATCATCTGACAGCAATGCATTGAAATTTTAAGATATAGAAGAACACGTCTTGTTAGATCACTCTTATTCGAGATGTGAATAATAAACCTATCCTATCCAATCCTAATCGTTTTTTTATCTTTGTTTTATTCCATCTCCTAACATCTCCATGCTGTACTAATCTAAACGTCTGGTTTTTTTTTAGCCGACTACGGCAAAGCCAAAAGGAAGGGTTATGATTTTAGCAGTCTATGTATTTACGTATGTATACAATTTATGTTTGTATGTTTGTGGCCGATTTTAGTATGAGATTCTGTGTGTACTAATGTAGCGCCTAAACTGCTGGACCGATTTTGAAGAATGAGGTGTCTATTGATTCGTTGTTATGAAAAAAATCGAGAAGTCAGCTTTGCGCGGCTTTCTAGATTTTAAAATTAGTTTCGGATAGGCATAACAGATGGCACCACTAGCTGCTTGCTCCGCGCTTTTGCCCACTAAATTATTATTAAATTATTAAGCGTAGTCGGGTTTTAGTTCACGAACTTTGCTTGTATTTAGTAGATATATTAAATAAATTATTTTATTATAAGTATAATATGTATAAAATTTAAAAAATAGGGTATAAATTATATTTATTAACGTATCTTCTTCTTTCTTGGAAATCTTTTTTCCATATCCTGAAACGTACCTACTTAACTTTAAATGTGTAGTACTAACTACTACTACTATAGAAAAGTATTGAGCAAACTTAAAGAGATCAAGATGAAAGACTAAATTGCGATTACGCAAATAATAGAATAATTATGATAATTAAAATTATTATAATTATAAAATTTCTTTTTCCCTAATTTAGTGTCATGTCTTTACAGTAGCAATACACACACACACACACTCACAGTGGCGCAAAGCCGCGCCAAAAATGCTTGTCATACATTATAGTACGAGCACATCCATTGATTATTAATTTATCAATGAGAATTTCCTCCCGTCCCGCGTCCCGCAGACCATCAGAGAAGCCAGGTATCCGGCGGTCTTGCTATAGCTGATGCCCAGGCTTATTCAGCTCAGAAGGTTCTCAAATTCAGGAATAAAATTTTAGAAATCCCTGCTTAATTGCATCTTTAGATTACTCCAGGAATATTTCCTCCTTTAAAATCTCCAGATCCACCGGTTTAGACTTTGCATTGTCTATCAGTCAATCATTCACAGTGCTGTCTAAGGAGTATAGATCTATCTGAACGGAGAATAGTCAGCAGGAACAGTGCTCACCACAGCAGGAACAGTACTCTCCACAGAAGGGACAGTACTCACCAAAGCAGGAAAAGTACTCACCATAGACTCGCCACAGCAGGAAGAATATTCACCAGAGACCCGCCAATGGCCATTACAACAGGAGCAGTACTCACCACAGCAGGAACAGTACTCACACAGCAGGAACAAGACTCACCACAGCAGGAACAATGCTCTCCACAGCAGGAACCGAGTTAGGAACAGTGCTCATCTCAGCAAGAACCACAGCAGGAACAGTACTCACCACAGCAGGAACAGCGCGAACGTCAGCAGCTGCAGCTGCGTGCAGGGCTCCGGCTGCGCGCAACACGTGCCGTCGTTGAAGTTCATGTGGTCGTTGCAGAACATGTTCAGCAGGATCTGAGCCGAGTGCCGCAGCGCGGTGGGGCTGATGCTGAGCCCGTCCGCGGACGAGGCCGCGGCGGAGGCCAAGCGAGGCGAGTCCCACAGCTTTGTGGCACTGTGTTGCAGGATCTGAAAAAAAAACAAAGGGTACAATCCTGCGCAATCTTATGACTGTTCTAAGCATTCGGTTATGCTTTTTTTCGATAAGCAGAACGCAAATAGGGAATTTATGGGAAGTCGTTGGTAGTCGTTGGCACATGATTCCAAGTCTGCACCAACTCAGCGAGATTCATCTTGTACTCCTTAGGACTGTTTGGTGATTGGTGACTCTAGTACAAACCTTCAGGGACCGTGCGGTCGTGTCGACCCACGCATAACACTTCTTGCTGTTCTTGTTGTTTGTTGTTTCTTGTTGCTTGACGCTGGGTCTACCCTATTGACAAGCTTGTGTTTTGTGATTTTGAGTGAATGTGTCATACCCAGGGTAACGATGAAATACACCAAGCTACGCTAAAATTCTGCCTATTGCGGCGATTCAAACTTATTGACAAGTTGTTTTTTGAATGTGAGTGAATGTGTGGTGCACAAGGTAACTGAAATATGCTAAGCTAAACTAACTTAACCTAACATATCCTGACCTGCAAAGCAATTAAACTCACCTCCAAAGCGGCTCTATTGTACGCGTCAATGTCAGCATTACTGATCTTGATGTCGCTCTTCAGTTTGGCGACGTCCACTGCCTCCATCGTCTTCCACAGCACGTGCGTGCCGCGCGCCGCCAGCGCGTCAACTGGCTGCAGCAGCTGGGTGAAGTTCCTTTTACACTCCTCTTAGGATTGTTTGGTAATTGACGACACTAACATAAACCTTCACAGACCGTGCGCTCGCGTCGACCGGCGCATAATATCTCCAATCCTGCCTATTGCACTGATTCAACCTTATTGACAAGTTGTGCTTTTTGAATGTGAGTGAATGTGTGGTGCACAAGGTAACTGAAATATGCTAAGCTAAACTAACCTAACCTGACCTGACTGGCTAAACTCACCTCCAAAGCGGCTCTATTGTATGCGTCGATGTCAGCATTGCTGATCTTGATATCGCCCTTCAGTTTGGCGACGTCCACCGCCTCCATCGTCTTCCACAGCACATGCGTGCCGCGCTCCGCCAGCGCGTCAACTGGCTGCACCAGCTGGGTGAGGTTCCTTTTATACTCCTCTAATGCCAGCTCAGTGACGTTGCGGTTCGTCACCAGCTGCAAGCCCGCGCTCGCCACTATCACTGAGGGTGGACGGTCTGAGTATTGCCTGCAAGGTAGAGATCATACACCACCACCAGTACACACTTTTAACGTCCCACTGCTGGTCACAGGCCTCCTCTCTCATAGGAGAGAGGGATTAGACTTTAGACCCACCACACTGTTCCAATGCGGGTTGGCGGGCTGAGATTATACAAATACTATCAAATGATTCGTAAAACTTTAGGCAGATAAGTGGACTGTTTTTGAGAACTTTTTGAGGCTGCACAAATACGCCCAAATGACTTTATACATATGTATGGAGCAAAAGTGGCTTCTAAAAATCAGATAACACAGAAAATCTGTAGCAGTTTGCTCAGTTCAATTTCTATCTATAATCTATAACACTTCTAGGGAGTGTTTGGGAAATTTAACAATAAATATTTGTCTATTTTTGTGTTCATGGATATTTCCATCAATTGTGCTGAAACTTGGCACAGAAATAGATTGGTTCCTGGAGACAGATCATGGTATATATACTTTTCACCCTGGAAAAATTGTTTCCCTGGGGGAAGTCACGGGCATCAGCTCATATAGACTTGTTTAGTAGATTTGTAGATGTGTAGTTTAGATGTGTAGAAACCGATCAGGGGTCAACCTCTTCCGAGTTAGCCCGCTTCCATCTTAGACTGCATCATCACTTACCATGATGCGAGATTGCAGTCAAGGGCTAACTTGCGGTTGAATAAAAAAAAATTGTTAGTTGTAAAATTACTTATAACTTACCATGTTCTAAACTGTTCCACCATGGTCTTAGAAACATCGTCACTCCATACAAATGTGATGGACAATTTCAGCTTATTATCCACATATGTATAGTTGGGCATGTGGTGATCCGCTGTAGAGTATGAGGAGTCCATGTCCAGTCTAGTTTTAATCACTCCTATAGCAAAATATGTATAATTAAAATTCACAACTACCCACATTCGATTCATGTTTTATGAATACCCAACTATTGAACAGATTCAGTCTTGGTGAAAAGGTGAATTTAGCAGTCTATGTATGAAATATGAATGTATGTATGTTTGTATCCGATTTTTTATTCCACAGTAGCGCCTAAACTATTAGGCCGATTTTGATGATTTAGGTGTTAATTGATTCGTTGTTATCACATGACATAGGCTACATTTTATATGCGGAAAAAATCGACAAGTGACGTTCGCGCGGCTAAACTGAAATATTATCTTAGTTTCAGATAGACATAACAGATGGCACCACTAGCTGCTTGACCCTGCTTTCTTCCATTAGTTCTCAGTTGAATACATGTTAAACTGCACACTAAATTATTATTTTATGCTTTTATTATTATGAGAAGTCAGGTTTTAGTTTACAAACTCTCTCTTTTTTTAAATTATAATTAAAAAAAATGTTTGAAATATACTTGGTTACTTTACTGTACATTACATGTAATATTAAAGTGAGCCAAGGTACAGCCTACCAAACTGCTTGGCCCCTCAACTAACATACAAAGCGATTAGAACTGAAAGATAATTTGCTTAATAAAGTGAAATATTATTATTTTACCAAGCAGAACAAACAAATATACTAAACCAATATAAAAAAAATACATGCAACATAAATATTTGTTTTGTATGTATAATTATTATTATATGCAAAATAAATATGTAATAGACACACAAACTATCAAACAGCAATGACCAGTTATTAGCCCAATAAGCTTACCTATGAAGTATTCATACAATTGTTCCAACCTTGAGTCACCGATGAAGGCAAAACTGTTATATTTGCCCCAAAATGCCAAATATCTCAAACATCTTCTTGCATCCCTGAAACAAAATAATATAATATTATTTATCATTTATTATTTTACTTTCTGTTTTTTTTTTTTTACAAAATATTTCACTTATTATTTTATTTTGTTTTTTTTAAACTGTGAATTCAAGATCATAAATGGTGTAAGCATATTTGAAAGTTTGTCAAAGCATAATATGATTCTATTTACATTATTACAGCAGGTTAGGCAAGCTACGGTGAAGGAAAACATCGTGAGGAAACCTGCACGCCTGAGAGTTCTCCATAACGTTCTCAAAGGTGTGTGAAGTCTGCCAATCCGCTTGGCCAGCGTGGTAGACTATGGCCAAAACCCTTCTCACTCTGAGAGGAGACCCGTGCTCTGTAGTGAGCCGGTAATGGGTTGATCATGATGATGATGATGATGAGGCAAGCTACTATTTAGTATCAATATTATAAAAACAAAAAGCTGTGATAGCCTAGTGGTTAGGACGACCGACTTCTAATCGGAGGTCATGGGTTCGATCCCGGGCACGCACCTCTAACTTTTCGGAGTTGTGCGTTTTAAATATTTAAATATCACTTGCTTTAACGGTGAAGTAAAACATCGTGAGGAAACCTGGGTTGAGGAAATGGGTTGATCATGATGATGATGATGATGATTATAAAAACAAGGCATTCATAGGATTCTATTTGAAAAACATTTAAATTAGTGATTATAACTGACACTGACACCTCAACATACTCTCCGAGGCACAGATGTAACGAAAATGTCACATTCTGCCCTCCAAACTGGACCACCCATCCAGTTACCAACTTGGATCAACTGACATGTGCTGTCACAAATAAGCCACATATCTCTTAAACTGTAATATAAGTAAATCTATTAAAAACTTACGTCTTAGAGTACTTGTGTAACATACACCCATACGGCTGCCACTCATGATCACCTTTGTATCTCCCTGATGACAACAGCCAAGTACATGAATCGGGACCTGAAATAATTCAAAATCATTTATTTCACGTAGGCCAACGTGTGGCTCTTATGACATGTCAAGAATCTACCACCGGTTCGGCATGCTGATTCTGCTGAGAAGAGCCGGCAAGAAACTCAGCAGTTGCTCTTTTCAAAACAAAATGTTACAAGAAGTGGCTTAACTATCTTGTGGACAGCTGAAGCAAAGCCAAATAGAATAGACATATTTTTTATTCAGATAAAATTTTACAAGTGCTTTCGAATCGACAAATGAATCTACCAGTGGTTTGGAATGGTGCTTACAATTCTACACCGTTCACGAGCATGACACATGATCCAGCCATTGCTTCGCTCAACCATATTTGAGGGAACATAACGATTTATAATCCCTAATGATAATGATTTATAATCCCTAAATCTCTAAATCCACTTTGTTTAATTTATTGCTATGTCTTGATGTACTCTCGGCAGAGCCTGTGGATGGAGATCAGATCAGTGTCTGTGGATCAGAATCTCTAAATGGCATAAATCATCATGATCAACCCATTACCGGCTCACTACAGAGCACGAGTCTCCTCTCAGAGTGAGAAGGGTTTTGGCCATAGTCTACCACGCTGGCCAAGCGGATTGGCAGACGTGAACACCTTTGAGAACGTTATGGAAAACTCTCAGGCATGCAGGTTTCCTCACGATGTTTTCCTTCACCGTTAAAGCAAGTGATATTTAAATACTTAAAACGCACATAACTCCGAAAAGTTAGAGGTGCGTGCCCGGGATCGAACCCACGACCTCCGATTAGAAGTCGGTCGTCCTAACACTAGGCTATCACAGCTTATGGCATAAAACTAAGTCTCAATCCACATTTATCATCAAATGGTGATGAAGCTCTTTTTTAGGGACTTTCACATCCTTTTGTATCCAGCAGCTCCATGAAATTCGTTTGATGCTGTTTGTAGACCGAATGGGGGGCTGCACACACTGCGCTTTCTACATAATAAACCTGTGCATAATAAAACATATTGTGAAAGTGAAGTGTGAAAGACATCGTGAGATGGTGATAGTAAAAAAAACCCCGGCTGAGCTTGTTGTGGGCTCTTCTCAGACCAGACCGTGTTTGGAACCCTCATAATTTTAGTTTTAAGTTTTCGTAGTAATTATCACCATTACCTCACTTTTATGTACTTTTTATATTGACTTTCAAAAAGTGTACAGTGTACCTACTTTGAATAAATGAATTTGAATTTGAAAAAACGTAGCTTGCGCTAGCGAGGCCTGGGCGAGTCTGCTAGTCTCGTAATATTAAGAATAAATTAATTAATAAATACTTTTATTGTATACCACATGAAACAGTAATATATATTATATATTGTAATATGTATTAGAGCTTTATTAAGTGGTTGAGTGCCAGTAGGGTAGAAACGAAAAAACCGTATTTTACCATATCTTAAGTGCAATATTCCGTGATATCCTATAAATCCGAGGACTAGAACAAACGCCAGCAACTTTGCGTTATCCACATTTAACTGGTCGATAAACCATTCCGCCGAACTTCTTTTCGAATGGGAACCCATTTTATTGCACGTTAAACCTAACCACTTTCTTAATGTAAACCGAAAATAGAAATTTATTTGACTACTTAACGAAGCTTTAGAGTGAAAGTTCTACTCATTTTCATGAAATACCTAACTGAAAGATAATATTTAAAAGATAATTTAATTGCACAACAAAATAAATTCTGCCATTTTTCATGTTTTCCACTCTTTCAGTACTTGTCAATGTCATTAAACAAGTGACAGAACTATTGACGTGCTATTGACATTGACATTTGACAAGAAAATTAGCACATTGACTCTATAGGAAAGGACTTGGCATAATGTCCTATAGAAAATAGTGGATCGGAAAATAGCTCAAGCTTATCAAAATTTTCATAAGTGTGTAAGAGACAACACTACATTTTTAAACATAACAATAAAACAGATCGTGGCAGACTCGTGACTTAAGATGGCCTCCCTAAAATGTATACATGAACACTCACACACGCACAACTTGAGACATCACAATGAACACGCGCCATTTTATGTTACAGGATTGTGCGTGTGTGAGTGTATTTTTGGCACGTTTTTAAGGTAGGTATGCCAGCTCTACTTATTATTATTATCTCTATGAATTAGCATGGCAACAATACATGTCAATCTTATATTTCGTAGTCTGTGGTCTAGTCTGTCTAAATTGTTTAAATGGCGGCCATGTCCCCGTCGGAGGTTAGTAAAGTTAATTAAAAATATTACGAATAACACACCCGCATACGCAATATTTATATTCAAAATTTACCTAATACTTCCGCAATCACGGTCTCCAAATCCAATTCCAATCACCCAGTTTCTGTGTAAACGAAAACTTGGCTTTTATGACAATTTTCTTATGAGATTTCATGTCAAGATTTCTATTGTTTTGTTCAAAAATGTTTTGTATACAGAAAATCTTTTGAGGGAGTTTTGGTAAGTGCTAAAATTATTGTTTGTTACAGCGACGTTTACAGAAAGAACTGATGTCCTTGATGAAAGAACCTCCGCCGGGTGTAACGGTAGACGGAGACTCGGCCAGTCAAAATCTGACACTGTAAGTGACCTTATTTTTAATTTATCTTTGGATCGCGTTTTCTAGAAAAAAAATACTGACTAGATTAATTAATTAAGCTGACTTTTTATACTTTGTGATATCCTTTTTAGGCACGCTGTTTGGCGCCTCAATTTAATGTAACAAATCAACTTTATAGAGTGTTATCAGAACATTATTGCTCATACGTGCTTTTTTCTAATATAATAGGTATTTATTACATATTTTTTTTATGAGGAGTCTCCCTACAGGGCCGTTTGGCCATGTTAGGTAGTTTCTCTTTGTACTGTGAATTCAGAATCAGCTATGTATTTCAAAGATCACAACCTTTGTTATTACCCCTCAGAATAAAGCTGTTCTCTCTATTGGTCTTGATACATCTTCTGCTGGCCCAAATGACACAGCGCTCATTTCGCTGCAAGATTTTAACATTAAAATTCTATTTTTCATAAAATGATGATTAGGTATGATGAATACAAAAATATGTTCAATTTAGGGACCATTAGTTTAGTAATTTACAGAAACAAAATACATATGCAGCACATCAAAGCAGGCTTTCTCAGTCAGTTTGTCCCATAGTTGTACAGAAGACCAATATATTTATATCTATTTATTTTATTATGTTGTGATACTTAATATTATTTTTTTATCTTTATTTTATAGATGATACATATTATGCTATTCCTATCTGTAGATAGGAAACCATCCACCAACCATTTGTTATGACTTTTTGGTTTTTATGAATAAATATGAGTGGTCCCTTTGATGTCACTATAACCATTTTTGGTTATTGTTTTGAATAGTCTCTCACAATAATTCACCTATTATGAATAGGAAGGAACATAGGAAATCTTTCATTTCAGATATTTGTTTCTAGAATTTGTCTTAGCTTTTGTTAGACTTAATATGGCTAACATGCAAATAAGAATCTTTGTTATGGTGTGTAATAGGAAGAGATTACTCATAATAATTGAAGGTACTTATGACCTTAGACAACAGTCACTTGATTACAATTAGTTTATTGTTCTATGTGTTGTAACAAACATTGAAGTTATATTCATCTTATCAATGAAATGCTGTTTTTTTTCCTGTAGGAAATCGACTTATGTAAACACTATTTGTCCTAGAGCATTTAAGTGTTTGTCTGTGATTTCAAAATAACTGCCTCTTTTTAAGCTCATATTGTTTGTTTGCATACATAGATTTTTTGAATTTTTGTCTGGTTGTGCCTGAGGAATCTTAGGAACAGCAGAACTGATTTTGATTGGATTTTCACAGCAGATAAAGGATTGTACAAAGAGTCACTTAGGCTATTTTGTATCTTGGAAATAATTAGGATACCTGCCTAACAAATAAGAACTGTTGAAAACAGGGACAGTTGCACAGTTTTACAATTCTAAACTAGGTAAAAATGTGACAATATATATAAGTCCATACATTTTCACAAGTTAACAGCTGATTCAATCTTGAGGAAACTTATCACAGAGATAGCTTTCATCCCGGACTACGGGCTACTTTGTATCTTGTTATATTGAAGAGTTTCCACAGAATCTTTAAAAACTTTAAACCCAAAAATGCAGGCATCAGCTAGTCAATAGAATAATTAACCCTAAATATAATGTAAATATAATTCTGTTTACGGAATTCTAAAGTCTCCTTTTACACCTGGCCAGAGACAATTTAGAGATTATAAATTCCCGAAATCAGTCACGTGAGGCCTAGTTTTTCTATATTATTTAATTTTAAACAAATTTTTGTAACATAATATTGGGGTTTTCGTGCTCATAAGCGCTTGACGGCTTGTTTAAGCAATTAAGCACTGCATACAATAGCCCAGCCCTATTCAGTTGCGATATGGCATATTTATCGATTGCGCTGCTTGAGCGACATTGATCCAAGTCCATAACTGGATGGGGTGCACCTTTGGGGGTTTGAATTTGACCTTCCTAACGTATTGTTTAGCCAGCTTCTTACTACTTAGCTACTTACATCTAACTAATCGTGAAAAACCTGATACCGTTTGTTTGTTTTTACTTTAGCTGAGTGGTATGATGAAGGATCTCGGAATCAGCTCATATTATTCAAAACCTCTACAATTCGATTATTAATGCAAAGAATTCATAAGTGCTCGAATGGCGACCTCGCACCAGTAAACGAAGCGTAGGTAGACCCCCCACTCGATGGACAGACGATCTCAAGCGAGTCGCTGGCAGCCGCTGGAATCAGGCGGCACAAGATCGTGTCCTGTGGCGATCCTTGCAAGAGACCTATGTCCAGCAGTGGACGTCCATTGGTTGAAACGAATGATTCATAGAAAGGAAGAAATTGCCCAGGTCGCAAATCGAACCCGTGACCACACATATAAGATCATAGCGCTCACCTCTGCTCCATGGAGTTCGTTTGATCTGTCGCATGTACATATGTCACCGCCCTTATAAGTATTGCGACATCCATTTAACTACAATCGTCATCAAAGTATTTGTCGTATGAATGATCTGCAAATTTTATTAATAGCTGAACGACCTTTCACACTTCAATTGATATTTGTTTGCGCTAATATCGCCACTCTAGACTAAATATAACACACCTCCGCTATATTTTCCTGAAATCACATACCTATATCAGCATCGATTCTTTATAGTGTTTAAACACACTATGCCGAAAATACGCGACCGAATTTCCGTGGCTGATTTTACTTCCGATGGATTCGGCTAATATGACACACGAGAGCCGAAATTACGCGGCAGAAACTTGGGTCGCATATGATGTGTTGCTATACAAAACATTACGCCGAATCGCTGCAGAACTTACGCCCGACCGAAGTTCGGCTGTACGCTTTAACGCGACGTAATTTCGGTTTGGTGTGTCATCAGTAATAAAATTCGTATTGCAGGCGTAGTCACGCCGAACTTCGGTCGCGTATTTTCGGTATAGTGTGTTTAAACACTTATTTAGCTGGTTGGTTTTCGACACACTTATGCATATTTTAAGCGTGCGTTCGCTCGCTTTCTCGTGCTTTCGTCTTACGTTGACGTGCTCAAGCTTCCTTATTGTGTGTGCAAAATAGCCAATTTCAATAGGGAAAAAAATATGTGTACTTAGACCACGCGACAGAAGTGAAAACTTCATCAAAATGTGGTTAATAATAGTATGAAATGCAACTTTTTTTGTTCTATATTCATAAAGTAGAGCGTGTATAATAGCAGTGACGCGTTGACTATATCTCTCTCATTCCCTCAGTCGACTCGAGTCGACTTATCCCGAACGAGCGTTACATAACCGAGTGTGACGGCTGAATCTCATTCAATACCTACACAAGTATAAATTAAAAATTTAAAAACACCCGACATTCGCCATTTCGAGGTGGCGGCCATCTTGGATTTGCATACCTAATGCTATTCTCTTAGTCAAGCCCTTTCATTTGATACCTATATTGAGGGAGTTGTGAAAAAATATGTAATCCGCCATTTTGTGGCGTCGGCCATCTTGGACCGATTTTCATCAAACAGCTGATAACACTCCCGACTAATTCACATTTCAAACAAAACAAAAACGCATTCAAATCGGTCCACCCGTTTGAACGCTACGTGGGAACTGACAGACACACACAGACACGTCAAACTTATAATACCTACCCCATCATTTTAGCGTCGGGGGGTTAAAAATAAAGTGCTCAGCGCGCCTAAATAAGTTTTCACTTCAAAAATGTGAATTGATGCTGGCAAGTTTGATTTCAGAGTCTGAAACCACCCATCTACATGCCTTGTGTGATTTCAGCCATAAATGTTTTGTGCGCAGGTGGACAGTGCATATGGAGGGCGTGCCCGGAACGCTGTACGAGGGGGAGAAATTCGTATTGCAATTTAAATTTACAAATAAATATCCCTTTGACTCTCCAGAGGTAAGAAATTAGTACATATTTTAATGTTTAACTCACACGCTTGCCAGCAGAGCTCGCAAATTGGAAAAAATTCGTGTGTGTGTGTGAGTGAGTGAGTGCGTGCGTGTGTGTGTGTGTGTGTGTCTGTGTGTCTGTCTGTGTGTGTGTGTGAGTATATATGTTTGTTACTCTTTAACGCCGCAACGTCTGAACCAATTTGGCTAAAATTTTAAATGGAGATAGAATATGCCCTGACTTAATACTTAATACTTTTTACTTTGTGATAGCCTAGTGGTTAGGACGACCGACTTCTAATCGGAGGTCGTGGTTTCGATCCCGGGGCACGCACCTCTAACTTTTCGGAGTTATGTGCGTTTTAAGTATTTAAATATCACTTGCTTTAACGGTGAAGGAAAACATCGTGAGGAAACCTGCATGCCTGAGAGTTCTCCATAACGTTCTCAAAGGTGTGTGAAGTCTGCCAATCCGCTTGGCCAGCGTGGTAGACTATGGTCAAAACCCTTCTCACTTTGCTGAGAAGAGACCCGTGCTCTGTAGTGAGCCGGTAATGGGTTGATCATGATGATGATGATGATGATGATGATAAAGGAACTAGTGCGCAACGTTGCCACGGCCGTGTCGCTGAAATCGATTAGTTTAAATTTCTTGAACATTATAAAATGATTCGCTTGAATGTACCTGTAACCGATATGATTTTTCACTTCATCCAATCAATTAACCTTTAAATAGATGAACAATATTTTTAACCTTAACCACAGTTTCGTGATAAATTGAAACCAATTCGAAGCTCCGTTTCGTTAGAAACTTAGAACTACCACCACCACTACAGCCTTTTAACGTCCCACTGCTGGGCACAGGCCTCCTCTCTCGTAGGAGAGAGGGATTTAGAGCTTAAACCCGCCACGCTGCTATAATGCTGTTGGCGGGCTATAGATATGCGTTAGGACTACAGCGGCTGCTATTGTTTGCTTGGTAAATTAATTGTTTGATTGGTAATAATATTGGTAATAATTAACTGTCTAGTGGTTAGCATATTCGACTGCACATCACCAGGTCCCGGGTTCGATTCCCGGGTCGGGCAAATAATTGTTGGGTATTGGGTTTTTCTGTCAAGAAATTCTCAGTTCCAGCCCGGAGTTGGAAGTTGGCGGTGTTTCACCACCGTGCCTCGGAGAGCACGTTAAACGGTCGGTCCCGGTTATTATCACTATCATGTGGCAACAGTCGTTAAAGCCCGCCAACCCGCATTGGAGCAGCGTGGCGGGTCTGAGCTCTCAATCCCTCTCTCCTATCAGAGAGAAGGCCTGTGCCCAGCAGTAAGACGTTAAGGCTGTAGTGGTAATGGTGGTGAATCATCGATTGATATTCAAATTAGAATCAAACTTCGTTTGTATAGAGAGCGCTAGAGGTGAAATTCTTCTCTCAATGTCAGTAGCAATCGACGAGACAAGCATCGCAAATCGATGAAATATATATATGGAATTCCAGACAGGCTCGATATAGCCTGCTGCATAAATTAAGTACTAACTACTAACGAAGTCACTCATTAAAAACGGCCCTTACTCAATTAGTATTAAGGCGTCGTCCTACGATAGCGAACACAAAGCGAATGCGATGCGACGCATCGCACGCATATTAAGCCTTCCTCAAACAAAAGCGATCTGCGGTCACAGTGAGCTTATCCATGCTAATATTTATAAATGCGAATGTGTGTATGTCTGCCTGTTTATCTGTCTGTCTGCTAGCTTTTAAAGGCTCAACATTTTAACCGATTTGGATGAAATTTGGTACAGAATTAGCTTATCTCGGGGACGGACATAAGCTACTTTTTATCCCGGAAAAGCAAAGAGTTCCCGTGGGATTTTCAAAAAACCTAAATCCACGCGGATGAGTCGCGGGCGTCATCTAGTTTGACATATACATAAGTCAGTGCATATACTCGTATTTTTTATTCATTGAAGGATTGCTAATGTTTTTTTTATTCATTGAAGCTAATGTTATTTTTTTTTTCACACACAAAAGCAGCAATGTATATTGAACTGAATCGGTGGCCATCATTTAGTGATGATCACTAAGAATAGAATCGAATAGAAGGAATAGAAAAGTTTTTTATCTAAATAAACTTTTACAAGTACTTTTGAATCGTCAATTGAATCTACCACTGCACTGGTTCGGAATGCCGTTCCAACCGAGAAGAACCAATAAGAAACTCGGCACTCGAAACTCTAAGTTAGAGAATAGCCCCCAGATATGGTTGGCAGTAGTATACCGAGAAAAAAAGCTATATAAATATTATAATAATAAATAGGGCTCCGTTTTTACCCTTCGGGTACGGAACCCTAAAAAAGCTGTGATAGCCTAGTGGTTAGGACAACCGACTTCTAATCGGAGGTCGTGGGTTCAATCCCGGGGCACGCACCTCTAACTTTTCGGAGTTATGTGCGTTTTAAGTATTTAAATATCACTTGCTTAAACGGTGAAGGAAAACATCGTGAGGAAACATGCATGCCTGAGAGTTCTCCATAACGTTCTCAAAGGTGTGTGAAGTCTGCCAATCCGCTTGGCCAGCGTGGTAGACTATGGCCAAAACCCTTCTCACTCTGAGAGAAGACCCGTGCTCTGTAGTGAGCCGGTAATGGGTTGATCATGATGAGTATACCGAGAATTTCTAACGCGCGGGCACCTACAATTTCTGACCGCGACCGCGACCGCAGACCGCCTCTATTTGGAGAAGGCTTTAATGTTTAAAAGCCGACTGCAATTTTGCAAACAGCTTGTTGCTTGCAATTCGTTAAATACTTACGTGACTCAAGCGTAAATGTCATCCACAAAAATATCGTGTTATTTTGTCTACTGACATTTTCCTATATGTACCTAATAACTATATTCAACTACTTAATTGAATGTTAACTCATATTGTGTTATAGTAAGTGCTAGGTATTTATTCAGGTATGTGTATGTAACTATGTACTTAAAGCATTTACCTATGAATTTATTATAATCAGGTTTTTGTCGATTAAAAACCGTCACCGTCCACCGCGTAGAAGATTAAAACAGAATTTGAAAAAATATAAGCTATGTATTTTAAAATAGAATAAACTCCCTAGAAATAATTTAAAGCTTAAATTCGCAGCGTATTAGTTAAATTATTCACTTTTATAATTATCTTCTAAATATATAAAAGAAAAAGGTGACTGACTGACTGACTGATCTATCAACGCATAGCTCAAACCACCGGACGGATTGCGCTGAAATTTGGTATGCAGGTAGCTATTATGACGTAAACATCCGCTAAGAAAGGATTTTTGAAATTTCAACCTCTGAGAGGGTTAAATAGGGGTTGAAAGTTTGTACGAGATTCTTGCGGACGAAGTCGCGGGCTACAGCTCGTTTTCCATAAATCCATAAATTACCGGAAACATACTAAAAAATTCAAATTATACTGTAACCAACGTCTGAACTTGTGAACGCTGTTTTCTACAAAACTCGGTTCACATGAGACGTTACCAAACGCAGCGGTACGCGGTATAAAGCATAGTATATGCGTTTTCTGTCACTGTTTTCCTGATAATCTGCCAGTTTTATGTTTTTGTTTTGGCATTTAGTACATTTTACTTCTGGGCAAATTCATTATTCATAGATATGTTGAGCACTTGTTTGGGTGAACAAAAATCATGGAACTCGCGTCATTATCACCGAACGCTTCCCATGAGCTATATGTATTCGTATACTGTAAGCAATACTTCAAAATTAACTTTAATTACTGATCACTTCTATCGGCTTTAAAATTTAATCCAAAAAAAAATTATGAATATATACTCTGATTTTTAATTTCGTGGAATTTTGACGTTTCTTAATGTTACCAGAGATAAAACAGTTCCCACATAAAAGATAATAAATTCAAAGCTCATAATTATAAAAATCAATTGCCTCATGTAGATATGACAAATGCCTGACAGATACTTCAGGTACTTTAGTTTGGGGTATATTTGAACTTCAGTTGGTAACTCTGTTTTTCATACAAATAACTCATTCTATTTTTACCCGACTACGGCAAAGCCAAGAGGAAGGGTTATTATTTTAGCAGTCAATGTATGTATGTTTGTGGCCGATTTTTGTATGAGATTCTGCGTGTACCACCTTAACTACTGGGCAGATTTTGATGAATGAGGTGTCTATTGATTCGTTGTAATGGACCGGGTGACATAGGCTACATGTTATTTACGAAAAAATCGAGAAGTGACCTTCGCGCGACTTTCTAGATTGTTTCATTAGTTTCGGTAATCACATAACAGATGGCGCCACTAGCTGCTTGGCCCGCGCTTTTTAAGCGTAGTCGGGTTTTAGTTTACGAAATTTATACTTGTTAAATGACAACTGTCAGAATTCCACCGAATTAAAAATCTGACTATAGTAAGCACACACACACACAGTGTAATAATTTGGTCGTGTTCCAGGTGACGTTCATAGGCAACAACATCCCGGTACACCCGCACGTGTACTCGAACGGGCACATCTGCCTCTCCATACTGACGGACGACTGGTCGCCCGCGCTCTCCGTGCAGTCCGTCTGCCTCTCCATAGTCTCTATGCTTAGTAGCTGTAAAGAAAAGGTGAGATGTCCTCTATTACGGGGTGTATAGATAATACAGTTTTTATGAAAGTCTGCCATTTTTTCAAGTTATATCCATGAAAATTGGTATCGAAAGCCCAAACTTTCGATAAATAATAAAAAATATGTATTTCAGGACTTTTTAAAATTCTATCCTCATGTGACTGCGTCACGTTTTCACGTCATTTGTCAAGATATATCCATGAAAATTGATATTTAGTATTGATAGTTAGCTCGTCATACTCGTGAACGGGTGCCACCGTCGGAAATGGGGCTATTTTTGTCTGCCCTTCTTCACATGTGTAGAATTGTAAGCACCATTCCGAACCAGTGGTAGATTCATTTGTCGATTCGTAAGCGCTTGTGAAAGTTTATCTGAATAAAAAATAAATGTCTATTCTATTCGGCTTTGCTTCAGCTGCCCACAAGACAGTTAAGCCACTTATTGTAACATTTGTTTTGAAAAGAGCAACTGCTGAGTTTCTTGCCGGCTCTTCTCAGCAGAATCAGCATTCCGAACCGGTGGTAGATTCTTGACATGTCATAAGAGCCACATGTTGGCCTACGTGAAATAAATGATTTTGAATTTGATATAAAGTTTGTATGAGATTATAATCCACGCGGGCAAAGTCGCGAGCATCTCGGTAAGTAATGTACCTACAGAGCTGGTTCTGGGGGGTTATTCTGTAACTTAGTTAGCAACTGAAAATAGTTGCCAACGAATTAGTTCGATATACATTGCTGTTTTACTGTGTAAAATAATGAAAACACTTTATATTTCCCACAGTAAAGCAGCAATGTATATCAAACTAATTCGTTGGCAACTATTTTCAGTTGCTAACTAAGTTACAGAATAACCCAGCTGGTCTTAAATTGTATAAATTTTATTCTACTTTAAAAACGTCCTGAAAAGGTACTATCAAAAACTAGTCCTTTAGGGTTATAATCGCCAACATCATAAACAAGTCTGCAAAAAATCAGAACTACCGGATTTGACGCAAGGTCGAATCGTTAAAGTTACTGGACTAATAAGCGAAAGCTTGTGTTAGGAGTGGGTACGACAATATTGTAACGGGTGGGGTTTTGAATCGTCAACCTTTTGGTTTTCGATCCACGCCCGACAACCGTTGCGCTATTGAGGCTATTATATTATTATTATACTACCTAAACATAATCCAATAAGCATTTGTCTTATAAGTAAACGTTCTTTTTTTTTCAGAAGCGGCCGCCAGATAATTCATTTTATGTAAAAACGTGCAACAAAAATCCTAAGAAAACAAAATGGTGGTATCATGGTACGTATATTTTGTTTTTGTAAGTAAACCCTTTCAGACAAAAGAATTTTCCAAATCGGTTCAGGTATCTAGGTATCGGAGAACATACATAAAAAGATTCCAACGAATTGAGGACCTCCTTTTGTTGAAATTGGTTACAAAGATTGGATTACAACTTCATACATACAAAATACGAAAAACTTTCTCACCGACATTACAAATGTGTGAACTGAGCCATAAAACATTACGATCATAGGGTTTTGAGGGCTCTCCCTCGCTCTTTATAACCTGTTATCGATACACGACACCAGTGAAACAGATTTTAGTTCCATAAGCCCTGTAAGTGCGAGCGAGAAGTCCGATAAAAATGATTTAAGACTCGGTTCGCACGTTTGTAATACCCCAACTACAGTATAATGAAATGTAATATTTTTTTTTCCAGATGACTCCGTTTAACAAATCGCGGCAATATCGACAATGGACGATAAATCTAATTTGTGATAAGTGTTATATCGATATCGATACAGTATGTTAACATGTATATACGAGATGCGAGTGTGTGGGACTGCGGCGTTGGTGCGAAACTACAAGTGTGTTGAACATATGATGTGCTAGTGCCGCCCTCTGGTGCGTTCATTAATCTGTATTTCCAACGTATTATTTATAGTCTGTGTCGCTGGTTTCTCGGACCTCCGATTTGTGTGTAGTCTGTGGACATTTAGTAATGACTTTCAAGGGCGTGTACAGTAAAGGCACAGAATATAACCAGAAGGGAAGCTACCTAAGAACGTCCAAAATTTATACCTATTCTGATAGGGTTGTCACCTGTTGCATGTGAAAAATTATGGGTAAAAATAAAAATATTATATACTAGTATATATTATGTATAGTAAGATATGTAGTAATGATTGGAATAAAATGTTTTTTAGTGAAATAAATGAATTAAGTAAGTACCTAGTTACTTAGGTAGGTAGTAGGTACCTACTAAAAGTAAGTGTGATAGCAGATGCGTAGATATCCCTAGTGACAGTACCTAGATACTTACTTACTTTAGTAAATTGAATGAATTAAGTACCTAGTTGCTTAGGTAGGTAGTAACTAGTAAGTACCTACTAAAAGTAAGTGTAATAATAGCACATGCGTATATATCCCTAGTGATAGTAGGTACCTAGATACTTACTTTAGTAAAATAAATGAATTAAATACCTAGTTACTTAGGTACGTAGTAGGTACTTACTAAAAGTAAGTGTGATAGCACATGCGTAGGTATCCCTAGTGACAGTACCTAGATTACCTAGATACTTACTTACTTTAGTAAATTGAATGAATTAAGTACCTAGTTACTTAGGTAGGTAGTGACTAGTAAGTACCTACTAAAAGTAAGTGTAATAATAGCACATGCGTATATATCCCTAGTGATAGTAGGTACCTAGATACTTTAGTAAAATAAATGAATTAAATACCTAGTTACTTAGGTAGGTAGTACCACCTTGACTGTCTCGTTGGTCTAGCGGTTAGCACGTTCGACTGTGGATCACGAGGTCCTGGGTTCGATTCCCGGGTCGGGCCAAAAAAAATGAGGTATTGGGTTTTTCTGTCAAGAAATTCTCAGTGCCAGCCCGGAGTTGGAAGTTGGCGGTGTTAGATACACCCCCGTGCCTCGGAGAGCACGTAAAGCCGTCGGTCCTGCGCCTAATCTCTCTCCGGTCGTGTCGCATTGGCGTCCCATCGAACTATGAGAGTGAGGGAATAGAGAGTGCACCTGTGTATGCGCACACACTTGTGCACTATAATATCTCCTGCGCAGATGGCTAGTCTCTGCCTCGGTTGAGATTGGCCGCCGTGGCCGAAATTCGGTCAGGACATTAGTAGGTACCTACTAAAAGTAAGTGTGCACATGCGTAGGTATCCCTAGTGACAGTACCTAGATACTTACTTACTTTAGTAAATTGAATGAATTAAGTACCTAGGTACTTAGATAGGTACCTTAGATAGGCCCATCGAAATGGTCCATTGTGTACAGGAGCTATTTTAACTTACCTGGCAATGTTTTACCTAATTCAATTGAGTAGAATCTGATTTCCGTACCAGTGGTAGAGTCTTGACATAATATCATAAGTGGCACATGCTATCCTACAATAAATAAATTAATTTCATTTCAATTAATTTCATTTCATTAATTTTTTGTGTAGATAATCATATTATGTAAAGGTAGGTATACTTACTTCACTTGATCTCTAGGGTACAAAAAAAAAGAAATATCCTTATTTTTTATAGTGGAACTTAAACATACTGTACAATACTGAGGCATATTTGTCTAAACACAACACTTGATTTTTTATAAGTATAATTTACACTATTTTAAGTACACAATGTCTAAACTCTCGCCAATAACTCTCGCTAATAATTTAATGCGCACGCGACACGACCACACGACAGCCTTGACGTTATTCCACTAACTGTTCACTAGCGAGCGTCCGTGACAGCTCGTGTGTGCGTGCGCGGCGCTATGTGTGAGTGTGTTTACTGCGGGACGTTCTTAGGTAGCTTCCCTTCTGGTTATATTCTGTGGTAAAGGTATGGCAACAAGAAATTTAATCATAAAAAAGGGGATTACCCTGTCAACTTGTGTCGGACAATGGTGCTGCTTTCACTGTACACAAAAACTAAAACTAAATAGCAATGCAATGCTTTTAGCACTATTATTATATCAACCCAAGTTGTAAAATAAGTACAAGTAACAAGGGGTACAAAGTTAAATTTCTTGTGACCTTTATTTTTTACATCGTGACATATTTTAATGTGCAATATTAGAAAGAGATAAAATGCTAATTGATGATGAACTATGTGCTGTCTTTGTCGCTTTCATAGGTTATGTTATATTGCAAGCCCTTGAACAGTCTTCTGTATGTTTATGGCTTTCGCTATGATCTATTAAGAGTGCTTTCAGACTGACGATTTATCGCGTTCTTCTACAACAAATAGTCAATATCGTATGTAGTGTCTCACAAAGCTATAATAATGATGTTGCAGATTTAATAGTGATCGTGAATAGCAACACAAATTAAAATAATATAGTTAAGTAGGCAAAAAAAACGCGCGGTACCGGTGACTAGTCTGAAGGTATCCTAACAATTAGAAATTTATTCGTGTACTTTAAAAAGACCCTATTAAATTATTATTATTATTTTTTACGTTTACTCTGTATTATTTCGATGATTTGTATTAAATAAACAAAATGTTCATATGTAATTAACTTTTTTTATTTTATCGTGCGTATGTCAAACAATGCAATAATAATCTGGGTCGGTGTCAATTAATGTTATAAAGCCGCGTACTCACGAGTTGTGATCACACCAGTTAGGGGCTGTCCATTAATCACGTGATGTTTTTTTAATATTTTTTAACCCCTCCCTCCCCCATGGTGATACGTGGTAAGGTTTAAGACTACCCTCCACCCCCCACCAAAAGTCACGTGTATTTTTAGTACCTACAAAGAATCTTAAAATTTTTATAATATTATTTTTAAGTACCGGCATAAAGTACAACCTAATCCTTAATTCTAGAAAATTAATTCGGTTTAAGAAATAACGCGTTTGACTAAAAAATAAGTACACGTGATATCTTACTATACCCCCTTCCCCCCTTGTTTCGTGATTTTTGCCGAACCCCCCCCTTTCGAACCTCACGTGATTAATGGACAGCCCCTTACACCTCGCATGAGTGCACGGCTTAAGAAACTATTATAGCTGATGGATAACCTTCACATTGTGTTCAGATACATGAGTGAATGTATCCATACAAAGTTATAATATTATTAAATGCGAGATATACAAAGAAAATAATATGCTTCTGAATCATGTCTAGATAAATTATTTAATAAATAATTATTAAAATAAACTCAATACGAAAACCTGACTTACGTTATTTTAAAACTAATTCCACGCATTCGCATGTTTAACTCTAATATTAGTTGTTGATATTTGACAGCTAAACTGCTGAAACGAACTTGATGAAATAGGTACACTATTCAATTCAAATAAATTTTATTCAAAATTGGTACACTGTACACTTTTTGAACGTCAATTTAAGAACAGGTATGTAATGATGATAATTACTTATGGAAACTTAAAACTAAAGGGTTCCAAACGCGCCCTGGTCTGAGAAGAACCATACTATTTAAAAAAAAACATTTTATTACTTATTTAATTTACAACCCATAAAATTATTACAAGTTTAATTCCCATACGATTACCTAGATTGAACATCAAATATTTACAAACTTCATCTTTCCAAGAAAAAACTTATTTACAAAATCATTGTTTTATTTCAATAAATTACGAAAATATTAATACAAAAATATTTTGAAGGTCCAAAAAGATGATACATATTTTGATCTATATAATGTGGCTAATTCTGTTGTACACAATTCTCTAAACTAAACTAAAATGACAGGTCTAAATCTATTGCTATCCTTTTCTGCAGTGAGCACTGTGAAAGAGATAGAAATAAATTTAGACCTGTCATTTTAGTTTAGTTTAGAGATTGTGTACAACAGAATTAGCCACAATATCTTATCATCATTTGACCCATTACCGGCTCACTACAGAGCACGGGTCTCCTCTCAGGGTTTTGGCCATAGTCTACCACGCTGGCCAAGCGGATTGGCAGACTATATATAATATCTAGTAATACAATATTGAAATGTTTGGCTCGACATCTACTGCTGATTTCACTCACATGTGATAATGTTGGTAGGTAATATAGCTCATTTGGAGCGACAGTGACACATTTGCAAAAATACGCGAAAATGAGTAATTAATTTCAAAAATACTATGCATAATCATCTGCGTCGGCCGCGGCAGTTTAAAATAATTAATTAATTAATTAAAACAGGCAATTTTAAAATAATACTTAGCCGTAAGAATGATTCAGAATCTTCTTTTGAACTATGAAATAATCTTTCTTCGGATCTGGTGTAAAGTTAACTTATTTGCATTTGTGTCACTGTCGCTTCAAATGAGCGATATAACGAAATTTTGAGTGAAGTTAGTTCAAGTGCCTATTACAGACAGACAGACAGCGGCGTCTTAGTAATAGCACAGAGTACCTACAGAGGGGAAGCTTCTACAAGCGGCCCGCTGTAGGTACACTCACACATATGCGCACAGTTTGTCACCAACTGTACCGGTTAGTGGAACGAGCGGGCGTCCGTGACGCGTTGGTGAGTGTGTTTGTGTGAGTATACCTACAGCGGGCCGCTTGTGGAAGCTTCCTCTCTGTAGATTTACTACTCGTGTGGTAATAGGGTCCCGTTTTGCCCTTTGGGTACGGAACCCTAATAATGAAATGGCCACATAGTCCTACAAAAGTGGTATGTTTTTCCACCCCAGTGAATCGAAATGTTTAACACCTGCACACTAGAGTAGCTACCTCCATCGATCATTTTTACACAGGAAAACTTACCTACTCACGGAAATTCAGCCTGTTATTAATCACAAAAATATGTTCAGTGGCTGCCTGACTATAATTAGCATTTGAAGTGACAACCATTCCATTCCACATTAAACTAAATTAAAAGTGCTAACTTTTTACAATGTTGTATAATTTTGTGGTTAAGTTAAACTTAGTTTAACTTTTTGTTTACTAGTGTATAGTTGCGTAACTTATTTAATTATTATTTAACAACATAATAAACTAATTGAAGATCAATAGAAATATTTACAGTTCAGCCGAAAAATAAATAAATATCTAATTTCATGTTACGTTCCCTCGAATATGGTTGAGCGAAGCAATGGCTGGATCATGCGTCATGCTCGTGAACGGGTGCCACCGTCGGAAATGGGGCTACTTTTGTCTGCCCTTCTTCACATGTGTAGAATTGTAAGCACCATTCCGAACCTGTGGTAGATTCATTTGTCGATTCGTAAACGCTTCCGAAAGTTTATCTGAATAAAATTATGATTACTTATATAAATGATAAAAAGGCGTGGATTTGACTCGTTCCAGCAATGCGCGAGACGGCAATTCAATCATGTACTTACCATAAAATTGTTATATTGATATTGTAAATTTGGAAAAGAGCAACCGCCGAGTTTCTTGCTGGTTCTTCTCGGTTGGAACGGCATTCCGAACCAGTGGTAGATTCATCTGACTATTCAAAAGCACTTGTAAAAGTTTATTTGAATAAAAAACTTTTCTATTCTATTCTATTCACTAATTTAAATATTTTCTAATAATTTATTTATATTCATTATAAATATAAATCATATCACTTGTGTTTTATAGTTTAGTTACTAGTTGCTTGGTGTAGTAGGGTGTTTGACTCCCACGCTCAGAGATCATGTTAAGCTATTATTTTGAGCCGTGGTCCAGGTTATTATCACTCATGTGATAATAGTTGTTCAAACCTTTAGATCACTGTGGCGGGTCTAAGCTCTAAATCCCTAATAATCTAATATTTTTGTTACAACTTGTGCATTTTTTATTCATTTATTTGATATCAGAAAGATTGCTATGTCACCGCTAGAAAGTATGAGACGATATTATATTATATTTATGAATGTGAGACAGACATAAATAATGGAGAAATTCAGCTCTCAATGGCACTATGCTATAATCTATATATATAAAAATCAATGCCACTTCGTTATAATTTTATAACTCAAGAATCGACTCACCTATCCAAACCAAATGTTCAGGCTTTGTTCAGACTATTTAGTAGATGGTTGGATGTGAAGTTTGCACAAAATCGGTCGAGCAGTTCTTCATTTATCACATTTTGTAAACCCACGTGGACGAAGGCTCGGGCATCAGCTAGTATACATATATATATTATAGCATAGCATATAACATGTATAACACAACAATATCACTCAGCATTGATATTGACTTTGCTTATGCTTATAATGCACTTTCCTATACAACATAACAGAAAAGTATAGTGTAGTGCTTGAGAAGTTTGAATATTGATCCTGAGATAACATATAAAATCTAACAATACATAATAATGATTACTAAGTTTCTAAAACGTTTGGCAACTTACTCAAATAATAGTCATGGTCATACCTCGTTACTAAGATACCATCCGTTACTTTGACTGCACTGTTTGCTGAATAGTCAATGTCCTTACCCTTCGTTGTTGTCATTTTACCATTAACTGCTTTAATTATCGCATTACCCGCACATATGTCCCACTTTTTTATCGCAGTTGCATGTAAGTAAATATCAAATTCTCCGTTAACTACACTCATGACTTTATAACCTGCACCGGCCGCAGGGGTAACTGTAGTTTTGAGACCAAAGGCTGCTTTAGCTATGTCGGAGACTTTTCCAGGGTGAGAACGGGATACAACTACTCTGGGATGCTCTTTGTTTTCTTCCATCTGAAACATAAATAAAATAAAGTCAAAATCTCCTTTGCAAGACGGCGATGCTTGGAAGCTTGGCAAGACGGTCCTTTACAGAAATATGACCAATGACCATGTGGTCCGGACATCTATAGGTTGACAACAGCTACAAATGTTATTTGGCAATGGGTGGGTCACATTGCTCGATAAACTAAAAGACTTCATCTTTACTAATATAATAAGTGCAAGTCATGAAAAGGTGAACTTGAACCTTAAACCTTTCATGGCTCAATTGCTGAACCGATCTTGACAAAATTTTCCAAATAACTGGAGGAAAAGACATAAGCTAATTTTTATCCAGGGAAATCTAGAGTAACCTTAAAATAGTAGCCAGTCTGAAAAATTTGAATTTGTTGAGAGACATCTCCAAAATATTATTTTGTGAGTATAAACAAAATTAGTGATATCTACTTACATGTTGTATGTTAGGGATGTTAGTGGAAGTTTTCTTGGTCTCCCAGCCCCAGTAGGTGTGCTGTGTGAACGGGTAGTGGATCACACCGACTATTGGCACTCCGTTGATCGCAACACACACCATGGTCGTGACATACTTGTACAGACCCTCTGCAAAGAAGCAATTAACATATATGAAAAAGTTAAATTGTTGACAAAGGTAAGTTTGACGTTAGGTTTCAAGAGTGATGAGAGCTATCGTACTAGCTGTTCCTGGCAATGTGTTGCAATGCCATGCAGAGTATGGTTTAGCAACACATACAGAACAAACAAACAAACATTCATTTTTATATCGATGTTTGGACCAGAAACCTTCGCTGATGTATGCAAAACAATTCACCAAAGTTTCATCATAGTCAGATGAATAGTTTAGTAGTGCATAGAGAACATACAGACAAACATACATTTTTATTTATGTAAGACATCACAATATGGAAGAAACATTATTGTAATATATTTATTTTCTCACAAATTACCTGTGTATTCTTGCGTAGCGTCTAATGGATCGATCCACATGGTCACATCTTTGATAAAAACATGCTCATCGTTCAAATGGTCAATTATCCTGTGTTCTGTAGGTGTAGAGTCAATATCTATCTTGACCTGGTTCTGACAACTTGGATCGTCTTTCGAATGCTCTTCCGAAATTATGTTTAACTTAGGAAACGTGTTTTTTAAACTGAAATACATCGTGCAGTGAGATGCGTAGTCCGCATCTGTCACTGGATCGTTTGCCCCTTCCAGCGTCTTGCCTTTACTTTTTACATTCAAATTGTGGTTCTTACCCTCAGCCACCTTCTTACCACCCCGCTCAGCCGCATAAATAGCAGCTTTTAACAACGATTTTATGTTCACCAAGTCTGTTTTGTCAGCGGGATACGCCGGACCTCCCGATCGCCAATAAATTATGAGGAACAAAAGGAAAATTAACGTGAAACAAGCGAATTTGTTCAACCGTAACGTGCCACCGAAATTCATTATGAGTTTATTTCACGATTTATGTGTTTTGAGTTTTTACCGTTTTGTTGATGTGGAAAATTATTTTCATTTCAAATTCGCTGTGTTGAACACTTGAAAATTGAAATTGAAACCACAGAACAGGAACAACTTGAAAGAAAGTTAAATCCACAGGTTAAATCAGTTTAAGGCCGGGCACGCACTGCGAAAATTCACGCGATTTTTTTTCGTAAAATTCTGTGACAGGAAATGTATGAAGCTGCACGCGATTTAAAATTAGCAAGAAAAATATATTAAAATGCGGAAATCGGAATATAACCATTATAACCGCGTGAATTTTCGCAGTGCGGCCCCGCTCTAATATACCATAGAGATAATAATAATAAATTGCAGTGTTGCTATTAATACGGCAATTGCCGTAATATACGGCAATTCGAGCACATAATTTCAGATGCAGGTTTTTCATTATCATAGAACAAAATACGGCAATCTAATTCTGAAGGATATGTATGCAAGAATGAAACATAAGGACAATTATTGTAAATACGGCAATTTTTATTTATAAATGGGCATTTTTCAAAAAAGTTGTCCGTAGCGTAGTAGGAATTCCACATAAATAAAAATTTTGTATTGC
Organism: Melanargia galathea; assembly: GCA_920104075.1. Lineage (NCBI taxonomy): Eukaryota > Metazoa > Arthropoda > Insecta > Lepidoptera > Nymphalidae > Melanargia > Melanargia galathea. Next base: position 1,770,868 of record OV049872.1, on the reverse strand, counting down.
CTTAAAATGTAATTATATTGTAAATATATAGTATAAAGTATGTCAAAATAGTAAATTTTACGAAAAATAATTGTAATATTTGGAAATATTATCATTTGTATTTTGATACTACCCAATTGAAGTTCCATTACGTTACTGACTTTGAACTCGATTTTCAGGAAAATAAAACAAGATAATACATTAATTGTTTTTAATATAGAAAAATTAACAAAATCAGCCTTCTAAAAATGATTAAACTTAAACATTATAATATAAAATTCAAAAGAGTTTTTAACAAATATATCCCTCAACGCTACTTTTGGACATTTTGTACTTATGAATATTGTTATAACATCGACTATTTTCATAAAATTCTTTTAATATTTACTTGTGACAAATAACTAAATATTAAATAACATTTCTAAACATTAAAAACATTTAAATATCTCTGAATTTATAACAATTTCTCTAAAAATAGGTCTTATCAAAAACGGGACAGTGACGTATAGTGGAAAACAAAATCGCGTTTAGGAAACATAAAGTATCGTTCATAATTCGTCAAAAAAGACAACTAAAATAGCATTACAAATCAAATAATTTTACGTAGCTAATCATCATACTAATATTATGAAGAGGGAAGTTTTTTGAATGTTTGTATGTTTGTTACTACCTGCAGCAAAATCCGCTGAAATAATTGACATCTTTTTATACCAAACGGATAGAAATCTTTACAGGTGAAACTGTGGGGGCTTGATCTAAAAAGTAAATTAAATAATTATTATACATATACATAGTATCTTTTTATAAAATAACATTATAAAACTTAAAAAAATATACAGGGTGGTTCATTTGATTGGGTCAGTAAGAGAAAATCCTAGAACCGCAGTAGCTAAGAGAAAACGAGACCTTCCATTATTTTTGAAATAATTTATTTCTTATTAAATGTTTCATGTTTTTCCGGGTCATTTTAAATTTTTTCTCGGTGCCATTTAGATTTCTGAGCAACTGTTAACGGTATGTTGGAAAGCCTGAAATCAAGGTTTTTTTGGTTTTTTTTTTTTATTATTAAAATAAATAATCTATATAGTGAAGAACGAATGACTAAAAAGCATGAAATAATTTTTTATTCATTTAGCTTGACGATTAAACTACCTAACTCAAATGATATACAATTTTTTGGAGTCGGCGCCAAACCACATTTAAGTGAACCATAATAGTCGCTGAGGGTGAGGCTGTCCGGGTAGCGGGGGATACATTCTTGAAGTGAATTTGAAGTCATTTGGCGCCAACTTCAAAAAATTATATATCATTTGAGTTAGGTAGTTTAATCTTCAAGCTAAATTAAAAAAATATTTTAAACTTTTTAGTTCGAATCGTTTGAAGTCGGTTCATTTTTCTTTGAAAAAAAATATTTATGTTGGTTTTGATGACGCATTACATTCAACTCCCTGTGAAAACACCTTTATTGTTCCATTACGTCACTTTTCAATTCTTTTCACGCGACTTTAGCTCACGGTAGCGTAATGGCGGTGACGTATTTAGCCCCTTAAGATTTCAAAATCAAATTACAAATTAATAATCAAAGGTTAGACTGATTTAACTTTATTTTCCAAATAAAGAATAACAAATATCTTTAACAACGTACAAACACAAAAGCGCAATCAAACCTTACCTACAGAAAATCAGTCTCGTTGCCGGAACAAATTTTTTGAACCAAGTCGAGGTGACCACTCCTTTCGCGTTTAGCTGCCGACTGCTTTGGTAAAAAACAATATGGCGATTACCATAGACTAATAATGTTGTCAGTAATCAGAAAATATGTTGCAAATGGTAGAATTTTTATTCAAAGGCCTCAAAAAGCCGGTAGCGTTACCGGAAATTCCACTATACGCAATTTCACGGGACAGCAAATTAATTGTAATCTATACTAATATAATAAAGCGGAAGAGTTTGTTTGTTTGAACGCGCTAATCTCTGGAAGTACCAGTCGGATTTGAAAAATTCTTTTTGCATTTGGTAGTACAATTTTCTGGAAAGGTTATAGGCTATTTAATATCCCTAAAATTTTCCCCTAAGGGGGTGAAATGGGGGTAGAAAGTTTGTATGAAAGTCCTATGTTTTTAAAGTTACAGACCTGAAAATTGGCATTTAGATTATTAGTTTTAAATAATATAAACCTGTGTATCTTATTCTGAAAAATCTTCCCTTAAGGGTGGTAAAATAGGGGTTGAAAGTTTTTATGTTAAGTTTTAATTATTGTTATTATCAACTTGAAATTTGGAAGGTAGGTTCATTCTAGGACTTAAATATCAGCCTTGAAAAGATTTCACGAAAATCCTCCCCTAAGGGGGTAAAATGGGGGTAGGAAGGTTATATGAAAGTTCTATGTTTTTGAAGTTACAGATATGAAAATAGGCATTTAGATTATAAATTTTAAATAATAAAAACCTGTATAAGTTGTTCTGGAAAATCTCCCCTTAAGGGTGGTAAAAAAGGGGATGAAACTTTTTATGTGAAATTTTAGTTATTGTTATTATTAACTTGAAATTCGGAAGTTAGGTTCTTTCTAGGGGGTAGGCATCAGCTAAGAAAAAATTGACGAAAATCCACCCCAAGGGGGGTAAAATGGTTTACTTTCGACATATTATTATTATCGGACATTTAACTACAGATTGACGTGATTTTTTGCAGTTGCATTTTTTTAGTTGAGGACCTGGAAAGAGACTACTACTATTTTATGCCGGGGAAACAAAGGGTTCCCGTTTAAAATTTTTTAACGCGGACGAAGTCGCGGGCAACAGCTAGTTTTTAAATAAAATTGTACTATAACATCATTGTTTTATGGCTTTAATTTGAAATTAGTATCATACTTGACTACCAGTGTTAAATTCTTCATGAAATAATATATTGGACGGTATAATTTTTAGCTCTAAACTTGACAAGGTGTTAGTGGGACATATGTTAAAAGGTACCTCCTCTGACTTATTTTTAGGTATTTTATGTATTTAAAACTCTTAAAAATGAATTAACATATTCAATTATAAAAGATTAAATATTAAACAATATTGGTAAACACAGACAATAGCTTGTTTTAGTCATAAACTTTGATCAAATTAGCACCAAAGTGGCCGGACAACGACTTTTTGCAAGGGACAACTTTTTTGAAAAATGCCCAAATACGGCAATCTGAAGTATCGTATACGGCAACTCTATCAAACTCTGACAACACTGATAAATTGTAGGGATGAGCGATATTGATAAAATATCGATATTGATATCGATATGGATATCGGTGACTCAATATCGATACTTCGATATTATCGACCACAAAATATCGATATTTTATAATATCGATGTTTATTGACACATAAATAAGACATGCCAGTCTTACAATAACAAACTATAATAACTGTAAGATAAGCTAAAAATAATGTAAGAAATAATTATAGACATCATATTTTTATCTGAATTTATTACACACTAGATGATGCCCGCGTCTTCGTCCGCGTGGATTTAGGTTTCTTAAAATCCTGAGGGAACTATAATTGCTTTTCTGGGATAAAAGTTGCCTATATCAATTTCAGGGACGAAAGCTCTGCACACGTATAAATTGGTTAAACGGATCATGCATTATAAATTTTTTGTCTTCTCGTGGGAACATGTTATTTTTCCGGGATAAAAAGTAGCCTATGTCCTTCCCCGGGATGTAAGCTACTTCTTTACCGAATTTCGTCAAAATCGGTTACACTGTTGGGCCGTGAAATGTGTGAAATACTTTCCCATTACTTAAAATATTGGATAAAAAAAATTGAAACAAATACTTACGATATTTTTGTTTAAAATATCGATATTTCGATATTTTTGTTGAAAATATCGATATTCCGATATTTGCTAGATGTGAATATCGATATTTAAATATCGATATTTTTTGCTCTGATATCGATATTTCACCAATATCGATAAATATCGCTCATCCCTAATAAATTGTGAGCAGGCCCCTGACACTCTCATACTATTGGTCGTAACCTTTAATATTCAAGATGGCGGATCCGCCCCAAGAAAAATACTTCCATAGACCACAGATCAAGCATTAAAAAAACGTAATTTTTGATAAATTTGACTTATCTATATCAATTGCTATTGTTTATGACCGCCTTTCGTTTTTCCATCGTTTCGTTGGATAGACGCAATTCTCTAAAATTTCTGAATTTCTGCTAATTATCAGCGAAATTAAGATAATAATCATTTTGTGAGCGTTTGTTATCAAAATGCCTTGCAAAATTTGTTTGATTCCGACTTGCCGAACTACTTCGAGGCAAGGCGTACGATTATTCCGGGTGCCACGGAATGAAAAATTTCGTGAGATGTGGAAAATCTTATTGTTGCCCCATGCTCCTCAACTATCAGACATAAAGCCAGGTTGTTTTCGTTGCCTGTATGTCTGTGAGAAGCACTTTGAGAAGAAATATTTAAGTGGGCCAGTCTCGCTACAACGGAAACGCTGTCCGACTTTATTCACTTCTGATGAGATTTCGACTGGGATTCCCACTCAAGCATTATTAGAACAGTTTAAAGGTATGTACCATTTCAATTTTTAATCCACTTCATAGAAAAGGAGGATAAGAATTCAACATGTATGTATAAGTACAATATGTTGAATGCATAACCTCAATATACTCACCTAAGCTAAATTCACTAAGTAATACTTACTTAATTCATTAGAAATATATTCACATATGATAATTTATGAGGGCTTCCACACAAATATGTAAAATTTCATAAGTGAACATTGTTTGTCCACAAATTTCTTCGAAACTATTAATCGAATTGTGACCAATTTTGCATTTACTTTTACTTAAGGGACAGTGTAAGTTTCATCAAAAGAGTTACTTGCTTAATGACTGCATTACACTTTTGGAGCAAAATAGCAGGAATATTGTCTGGACCGACTGCTTGTAGTTGACTCATCAAAGGTTTTAATAGCCTTAAGAACTTTTTCCGGTGTAAATGTAATATTGTCTAGTCACTAGACAATGTACAAGAGTACAGGTGTCACTAGAGTCTAGTGACACCTGTACATATTTATAAGTATTATTATAAGTACATATTTACATATTTGGTTGTATGTATTTTTATATTTTTACTAGATGATGCCCACGGCTTTACCCGTATGGAACTTTTGATTTTCCAGAACCAAAAGTAGCTTATCTGTCCCCAAAACGGAAAAATCCTATGGGATCCCCACGATTTCGGAATGCAATTCCTCACAGCATCAGGGTTGAGGAGTTGGAATCCAATCTACTCAAGTTCATTCAATGATAAAGTCTTTAATTGGTACCCCCAATATCAATTTAAATTATCGAAAGTTTCTAAATCCCATTAGTTTTGGGGATCAGGTCCCCTACAGCATCAGGCTTGAGGAGTTGGAATCCAATTTTTTTATAGAACAGGGTCGCAATGTTTCTCTATTGATTAAAAAAAAATTACGCAAATAGGTTCAAAAATCTCGGAGATATTGGTGTACATAGGAAGAAAAATACAACTCCTCCTTTTTTGAAAGTCGGTTAAAAAAGTAGCCTATGTTACTCCCTGGTTAATTCTCTACTTGTATGTGAAAGTCCCGTCAAAATCGGTTCTGCCGTTCCGAAGGTTAGCCCGTTCAAACAGACAGACAAAAAATTTAAAAACATGTGATTCGGTTATGGTATAGTTCAAATAACTGTATGAGCTTAATATGAGGTAGTTATTTCGAAATTACAGACATACACTTCAATTTTATTTATTAGTATAGATAGTATAGATTATATGTAAGTATGTGAACTGTGATTTTCATCCAGAATTTGTTAACAAGCAAGCATCATTTATGTATGTATCATATTTATAAGTATTATTATAAGTACATATTTACATATTTGGTTGTATTGTTTTGGGTATCAATAAAACCAAACACCACTCATTATGAAAACAATGGTGTTGGAAGACATGTTTGTTTATAAGAAACAGAACAGTACTTGTTTAAAATTGTCTGTTTTGGTGGAAATCTGGCGCATGATAAGTTGGTTTTATCCATTGGAGGTTAAGTTGTCTCAAAAATGTGACTTCTTTTACAGATCATAATTTGCTTCCTGATCATACTTATCTTCATATTTTGAACGACCACACCTATGCCAAAAATTGGTGCTTTGATAATAATCAATCTGAAAAAATGACATCACATGAAGAGTCTTCAAATTATTCTACAGTTCAAGGTTTTGTTTCTTTTTTGTCATTTGTGAATGTTGCAATTTTTTGTTAAATAGTTATGATTATTTAAGTTACTGTAAAAACATCATATACCTATTATTAAAATCCTTACATTTACCAATTTATTGGTAGATCTGAAGACTTACAAGTAAAACCTAGGATTTACCAACATTTATGGGCTATGTAAGTCTTCAGATCTACGAATAAATTGGTAAATGTAAGATTTTAATAATAGGAATATGATGTTTTTCCATATTTTAACATGCTAGGTTTTACCAAAGACAGTTTTAAATGTTGGTTTTGGAAATAAATAATTTATTGCCATTAAATTATTAAGTCCTATTTATTAATGACTAGTAGCCCAGTCAATTTACGAAAAATAAAAACTCTTGTAGTTCTGGAAATTGGCCTAAAGTGTTCTTTGGGACTTCTTCTATAACATATCCAAAAACCCCATATGAGGGGGGGGGGGTGCGGAACCGGCCGCTATTTTGAATTTTAGGTCCCTTTTTTAACCCCCGACGCAAAAACGACGGGGTGTTATAAGTTTGACGTGTCTGTGTGTGTGTGTGTGTGTGTGTGTGTGTGTGTGTGTGTGTGTGTGTGTGTGTGTGTGTGTGTGTCTGTCTGTTCCCCTGTGGCGCTCAAACGGGTGGACCGATTTGAGTGCGGTTTTTTTTGTTTGAAAGGTGAATTAGTCGAGAGTGTTCTTAGCTATGTTTGATGAAAATCGGTCCAAGATGGCCGCCGCTACAAAATGGCGGATGATATATTTTTTCACAACTCCCTTGATATGGGTATCAAATGAAAGGGCTTGACTAGTCGAATAGCACTATTGCAAATTCAAGATGGCCGCCGCCACTACATTTAGTGGCGGCGGCCATCGGCGAATGTCGGGGGTTTTTTAAATTTTCAATTTACACTTGTAAATTTTTCGGTTTTTGCCCATATCTCGAAAATCTGTAGGACTAGCATTATAATTACTTCTAACAAAAGTTTTTAAATAAAATTTGCTACAAATTTGGTCCCACTCATTTTTACTCTAAGATTATTACTTTAGGAGCTACAGGGTGTTTAAGTTAACAGAGTGATAAAAATTGGCGATTATGAATACCGCGTCTATTATAAAAAATTATATTCATTATCGCTCACATTTTTAGTTTACAATAAGCAAGCTCATAGTCGTCTACCGACCCAACGTAAAAACTGGCCAAGTAACTATGAGTCAGACTAACAGACGAAGGGTTCCGTACCATAGAGCAAAATGAAAAGTTTATTGTATGGAGATCGCCTTTAAATTTTGATTTTATTTTATTTTATTTTCATTATTTTGTAATTATAGAGACTATAATGATACTTACTCTGTGAAAATTTCAAATATCTACCTATAACGGTTCAAGAGATATAGCGATTGTTAAGGTTAAGCAAAAACGCCGAAAAAATCAAGTTTCTTGTATGGGGGCCATTAGTTTTAGGGATCAGGTCTCGTACAGCATCAGGATTGAGGAGTTAGAAACCAAATGTTATAGAGGACAGTGTCGCAATGTTTCTCTATCGATTAAAAAAAATTACGCAAATCGGTTCAGAAATCTCGCGAGATATCGGTGTACATAGGTAGAAAAACACAACTCCTCCTTTTTTGAAAGTCGGTTAAAAAAGTAGCCTATGTGACTCCCTGGTTAATTCTCTACTTGCATGTGAACGTCCCGTCAAAATTGGTTCAGCGGTTCCGAAGATTAGCCCGTTCAAACAGACAGACAGACAGACAGACACAAAAATTTTAAAAATATGTGATTCGGTTATGGTACAGTTCAAATAACGATATGAGCTTAATATGAGGTAGTTATTTCGAAATTACAGACCGACACTTCAATTTTATTTATAAAAGTATAGATTTGGTATTTATTGTCATTTAATAAATGTACATAATATAAAAATTGCAATATTGCAATTATCAATACACTTTGCTTGAAAACTGTGTGTTACAATGGTAGTAAACGTGGCTTGAAAGTTGTGAAATGACCATGAGATGATTGCAGAATATTTCAGTCTTTTACCATACAAAGTTGGTACCTAAATCTTAAGTTTTACTGGAAGATCTCAAGATTGACCTATACTTATTGTTCATGTTTTTAGACGATGAAAAGTCCGTTAGTATGATATAAATTTTGTACATTTTTTTTATATATGATTTTTTCAACTTTTCAGTATCCACAAAGGTATCAGACACAGTTACCCACAAACTTGACGATACTGTTGAAAGTATGCCCACTACCAGCAATGTTCATAAGATACCTAAGAAAACAAAGATTGTTTCTTCAACTTCAAAAATAAGTCCATGTTGCAAAGCAATTTACAAGAAATGTAAAGATGTAATCAAAAAAAGAAATAGACAAAAAAGAAAATTGATTAGTCGTATAAAATCTATAAAACAAAGTAGCCAGCTTAATGATGCCCTGAAAGACATGAATTTTGCCACAAAAATCTTCATTGAAATGCAATTGAGACTACAAGGATCTAAGAAGACATCTAGGCGTTATACAATGGAAGAAAAAATGTTATCACTTGCTGTGCTAAAACAAAGTCCTAAAGGCTACAGACTATTAAAGAAATTGTTTACTTACTTGCCCTCTGTTCGAACATTGAACAGGGAAACACAAAAAGTGAAATTCGATTGCGGGTTAAATGATGCTTTGATGGAAGTATTAAAGCAAAAAACGGCTCAATTTAGTGACATTAATAAAATCTGCTCTATAGTCTTCGATGAAGTGAGCCTAACACCACATATTGAATATGATGCAGCAAATGATAAAATTGTTGGTTTTGTGGATGAAGTTGTTAATGAGAGGAAATGCAAATATGCAGACCATGCACTTGTATTTATGGTGAGAGGCATTGTGGGATCATGGCGACAGCCACTTGCATATTATTTTGTGGAAGGCACAGTGAATGCAATGACATTAGCAGCCATAATTAAAAAAACTATAGCCGCTGTTGTCGAGTGTGGTCTAGATCCGTTGGCACTGATTTGTGACCAAGGATCTACGAATAGGACAGCATTAAAACATTTGCAAACAGATACAAAGCGGCAACAAATTCTTAATGACGAAGCTGTTGGTAAGATTTTACTTCTAATTGATTTTACATTAAGTTATATAATACTAGTATGTTAAATTAACAGTTGTTTTCTCATTTTTCACAGATGGTACCATAAGATTATCAGGCAAAACAATGCATGTTGTATATGATCCTCCTCATTTGCTCAAAGGGATTAGAAACAACTTTCTAACAAAGGACATTTCAAATGATGGCAAAGTGGCTACATGGAAAGATATTGTTGAATTGTATAATCTCGATAATGAAATTGGTGAGGTGCGAATGCTCCCAAAATTGACAGAAGACTGTATCAATGAGCAGAAAATGAAAAAGATGAAAGTCTCAAATTGTTGCAGGGTGCTCAGCGAAAGTGTTTACAAAGCTTTAATTTGGCAATGGAAATGTGGTAAATATTATTTTATACTCTACCTGTTCGAAAAATACCTACCTCATAACGAAAAAGAAAGTGTCATTACTGTGAAACAAATATGCTGGTTGAAAAAATGTATGAAATTTCATTGTTAACATGCTAGAGAGCGGGCAGAAAAGTTAATGAAATTCCATTACTAACATCGTTTTTTTTTAGTTTTGATAAAATCAGTTCAGTAATAACATTACCTACATGAAAAAGAAAAAAACAGATTTCCTTAAACTATACCCTCGTATATGGTCACTTTCACCCATCGTCGAACAGTGTACTATTATTATTATATATAAAAGAAAGTCCCCTGCCGCGACGCATCTGTCTGTCTGTATGTTCGTGATAAACTCAAAAACTAATGAGCGGATTTCCATGCGGTTTTCACCAATACGCGGCAGGTCTCATACTGGGACCCGCTCGATGCGACCAGCAGCCAGCCCGTTTGAAGCCGGGGCGGGTCGCTTGTCTTAGATATGTCTGTATTCATCTTGACTAAAGCATTTTAAACATGCCCTGGTAATATATTTGACATTTTCTCTTTTCAGAAAAAAGGAGATTTGGAGAAGTAGATGATTCGAAGAAAAACACAGCTGAAGTTATTTTGTTTTTTGATCAATTATTTGATAGTGTCAATTGTTCTAAAGGTACTTCCACAGCTGGAAAAATGAGAGTGCCCGTTACTAATAAATCAAATCATGTACAATTTTGGAAAACTGCTATTCAACAGCTTGATAAAATGTCATATATTGATAATTGTAGTGCTAAAGCTAAAAATTCAAATCGTACATTATCTGTTAAAATACCTAGTTTAACAAACTGGATTGTTACATTAAAAAGCTTTTGTGCAATTTGGGAAAAATTACAAGAAAAAGGTGTGAAAGTCTTTTATACACGCCATTTAAATCAAGACCCTCTTGAAAATCTTTTTGGAAAAATTCGATCTATGAACTACCGCAATGTAAATCCAGATTGTTATACTTTTGGTATTGCTTTTAAGAATTCAGTTATAAATAATTTAACTGGACTTCATTCCACCTCTGCAAACTGTGAGGAAGATCTGGGGAAAACTATTGTCAGTCTCGAAGAGCTATTTGCCCACTCAAATGCTAGTAAAAATGTTGCTGAAGAGGATAACTACAGTGAACATGAATCTGAAACTCGTGAAAATGCTAATTATCCAGTATCAAATTCTAGTGATATAGTTTCAAGTGCAATAAAGGAAAGATTAGCCGTGCAATCTACAGCATATGTGGCAGGATTTGTATGCAAAAAAATAATAAAAAATAACAATTGTAAACAATGCAAGAGAACTTATATGGCCAATGAAAATGAACAGATTCATGATTGGATTACATCCAAGGAGTATATTTTATTGAAAAAAAAGTGCTTAACTTACCCATCACCAAAAATTGTACTGTTGTTTAAGAAGTTCGTTGAATTTATACGATTGCAACTGGGATCTTCTCCACACAGAAAAGCTCTAAAGAAATATACTATAGCACAATTTCTTAAGAATGAGGATGTTAGTTGGCTTGGATGTGAGGAACACAAAGAGAAAACCATAAATATTTTTATGAATTTAACATTCAGATTAGAAGTGTATAACTGGTGCTCATATATAAACAAAGTTTTAAAAGGAACTTGCCTGAGAAAAAAGGATGAAGCGTTGTATGCGGCTGAAAAAATGGCTTCAGAAAAATTTATTCAGCAGAGAAGAAAACGAACGAGCAGTTACGATGAAAATATTGTACCAACGAAAAAACAAAAACATGGAGATACTGAGAATTTAGAATATTATAATATCACCAAAGGCAAGGTAGGAGGACTTAACTCAAGAGGGATCCTCAAAGAAAAAAATGTGATATGAGGAATGAGGATGTCAATGATTTTATGAAGCAATCAATCCTAAGAATATGTGGCGGTGTCCACATTAAGCAGCTAGATGGCGTCTTAAGCGCAGGCTCCATTGGGAGCGAAGTGAAGTTTGTTTCGCTTAGCTCACGCCACTACTGCGTCTTTTTACCCGACTATGACAAAGCCAAAAGGAAGGGTTATGATTTTAGCAGTCTGTATGTATGTATGTTTGTGGCCGATTTTTGTATGAGATTCTGTGTGTACCACCGTAGCGCCTAAACTACTGGACCGATTTTGATGAATGAGGTGTCTATTGATTCGTTGTTATGGTCCGGGTGACATAGGCTACATTTTATTTACGAAAAAAGTCAAGAAGTGACCTTCGCGCGGCTTTCTAGATAATTAAATTAGTAATTCGGATAGACATTACAGATGGCGCCACTAATTGCTTGCCCCGCGTTTTCGCACACTAAATTATTATTAAATTATTAAGCGCAGTCGGGTTTTAGTTTATGAACTTTATACTTGTCATACAACGGTTCACGATGAACGACAGATCGAAGCAAAGTTGTCATTGTTTAGTGACATGAGCGTTGCGAAACCGCTGTTTCACTCTGAATATGGCTTGCGCTTTACGCATCAAATATGAAGGATCTACAAATAGTTACATGCTGCAACAAAGTAATTAACAACAATCGAGTCAAATATGGCCTCACATGTGGAGAAATCATAATTTATTATTTGAGCCAAGATTAACATATACATACGATACACAAACATAACAGACAGTGAAGTTTTAGAAGACGTGATTATGCTCCTGTGATAAAAAAGAAGATGAATAAAAATTAAGCTTGTTATTATAGGTGCATATCATATACGGCTGTATTCACGTGACGAACGCCAGAATATGCCCAACTATTCCATCCAGGGCTCTTAACCTGCGCCGCGTCACGTGCATATAGTATATACATACATGTGATATGTAGTTATAATGGATACACACAATAGTTTATATGCTATAATAAGCTTGTTATATTAGTAGTAGACTTAATAATAATATACATTTATTTACTCTCATATCTTAAAATCCTGATTAAGAAATCAAAATGTATCATATATTGGGCTACTTTATTCACATACATCTATAATATTTAAAAAAAATTTAAAAAAGTTCATTATAACACTACTTTGTTAGGAAATTCTTGCAAAATAATGTTATAAAATAATTTTTTCTCCATTATAGTACAGGCTCTGGGTTCTAGATTTATGAGCCATGTCGGGAAATTCGCGCGACCTCCTTGGTTGTTTACGTCGTAACAACCATTGAGAAATTAATAGTAGTGGAGAAGCCATACCTACTTTAAAAACGTGTCAAAAATACACTCACACACGCTTAGATTAGTTATCATACACGCACACTCCGAAGACATAAAATGGCGCGTGTTCATTGTGATGTCTCAAGTTGTGCATGTTGAATGTTCATGTATACATTTTAGGGAGGCCATCTTTTGTCTTAAGTCTGCCGCAAACTGTTTTATTATTATGTCAAAAATGTAATGTTGTCTCTTACACACTTATGAAAATTTTGATAAGCTTGAGCTATTTTCCGATCCACTAATTTCTATAGGACATTAGGGCTCCTCTACTACTATTAATTTCTCTATGGTAACAACTGAATTTTAGCGCCATACGCTAGTTATATTATTTAAATTTTTTATTTGCTGTTTTTGTTACTCAAAACTTTACAAGACATGGTTTTTATTGTGCGGAAAAATGTCTAGCAGTGATACTGAAGAGAATTTAACTCCACCTGACCACCGACCAACAATCTTTTGCCAGCAAAATCAAGGAAAACTCACGACAAATATTACCAAGATTTTATGGTTTGGATTTTAAGATATGAGTTTAGATAAAGTAGTGTATGAAACTCTACATAATTAGGTATTAAAACACTCGTGTAATACTATTAAAAAACTCACTAAACTAAATCTCGTGTTTTAATAACCTCTATTATGCAACTGTTTCATAAACTACTATTTTTAAACTGCTGTAACAACAACTTATGTATTGGTGATAAAAATCCATGTACTGGTGATCACTAAATAATAATTGTAGTATTAATTCAAGGTGTTCACTGACCGACTGCTGTCCACGTTCTACCCACAGCGTGCCACAGCGACCGCGTCTTGTCGCCTCGCTTGGTAGTTGACTAGTAGTATTTAGAAGGTGTTCAATGACCGACTGCTGTCCGCGTTATGCCACGGCGTGCCGCAGCGACCGCGTCTTGTCGCCTCGCTTGGTAGTTGACTAGTAGTATTTAGAAGGTGTTCAATGACCGACTGCTGTCCGCGTTATGCCACGGCGTGGTGCAGCTGACCGTGTCTTGTCGCCTCGCTTGGTAGTTGACTAGTAGTATTTAGAAGGTGTTCAATGACCGACTGCTGTCCGCGTTATGCCACGGCGTGCCGCAGCGACCGCGTCTTGTCGCCTCGCTTGGTAGTTGACTAGTAGTATTTAGAAGGTGTTCAATGACCGACTGCTGTCCGCGTTATGCCACGGCGTGCCGCAGCGACCGCGTCTTGTCGCCTCGCTTGGTAGTTGACTAGTAGTATTTAGAAGGTGTTCAATGACCGACTGCTGTCCGCGTTATGCCACGGCGTGCCGCAGCGACCGCGTCTTGTCGCCTCGCTTGGTAGTTGACTAGTAGTATTTAGAAGGTGTTCAATGACCGACTGCTGTCCGCGTTATGCCACGGCGTGCCGCAGCGACCGCGTCTTGTCGCCTCGCTTGGTAGTTGACTAGTAGTATTTAGAAGGTGTTCAATGACCGACTGCTGTCCGCGTTATGCCACGGCGTGCCGCAGCGACCGCGTCTTGTCGCCTCGCTTGGTAGTTGACTAGTAGTATTTAGAAGGTGTTCAATGACCGACTGCTGTCCGCGTTATGCCACGGCGTGCCGCAGCGACCGCGTCTTGTCGCCTCGCTTGGTAATTGACTAGTAATAGTACGTTGTATTCAGCAGAATAATCAGATTTTCGATAGATGACTATGATACTACTATCATGCCAATTCTCTGTTCTAATAGACAGAAACCCTTACATCCGAAACCAATAAGCAAAATTAATACTAAATCTAAAAAAAAATGTAATATTAAAGTGATTATTGGGTGTTAATATCTAGTCTTATTATTATTATTTTAATAATTGTTTGTGAAGTAATAGGCACCTCAGTACTTTTAGGATAGTTTTAAGAGATAGTTTGTAAGATTATTTGTGGGAATCTCATTATGACGTAATCTAAATTTTTAACCATGGACCCTAAAACTAATTAGGCGAACCTAATAATGGACGTATGAATAGGCAGACCTGACATAAATAAACTATACTTCTTATTCATCTACACAATCAAAGATTTCCTCAAAGACTAATATAACTATAGACAGACTGACATGATCTAACTAAAACCTTTCTTTGTCTACAGTGGGTTTAGTGTAAGTTCTCTAGTTAACGTTATCTACCTATGCGTAAATCTTTTGTATGGGACGGGAGAGGAATTGATTTTTTAACGTCCGAAAGGCATGTAAAAGCACCCTTTCATACTAAAAGACTAATTTACGCACAATTTATTGACACTTGACAGTAACACTAGGCCCTCAGCATTAAAGCTCAACAAATTTACAACAGATGAATGGACATATAGGCTGACATGACGTAACTATAATCCTTTTGTCTCGAACTAGAGTACTAGCAATCTACTCGCACTACAGACGGATGTATAAACAGAATGACAAAATGAGTAGATTCATCGTAGACGAAACCTACAATAGACGCACGTATTATTATATAATATACTAACTATTATAATATGCTTTTGACCGCGACTTTGCGCTAATACCGCGGATTAGGTTTTCAAAAGTCCCACGGGAACCCTTTGTTTTCCCGGGATGCAATAGTAGCCCATGTCTCTCATTAACACAATCTCCAGGTCCCCAACATAAAAACGCAACTGCAAAAAATCACGTCAATCCGTAGTAATAGCAGATATAATTAGTAGGGATCCTGTATTATTATATTTAAGTTCGACTGATGTTTAAATATGTATGTAAATAATTTAATCCCTTTTGGGATGGATTTTCATCAAATTTTTCCTTAGCTGCTTATTCCTTAAAAAGAACTAGAAATTCCAAGTGAATAATAATATCAATTTTAAGTCTTCTAACTTCCATTCCCGTATTTATATTCCCGTATCATCTAGTTTTGAATAAAATTAGATGGTAATCTAATTTTATTCAAAACTAGATGATGCCCACCATGATGTTTTTAAAAATCCCGTGGGAACTTTTGATTTTCCAGGACAAAAAGTAGCCTACCTATCTGTTGTAACCCGTCCCCAAAACGGAAAAATACCGTGGTATCCCCTCGATTTAGGAATGCAATTGCTTACAGCATCAGGTTTGAGGAGTTGGTAGGTATGTACTCAGTTTATTCAAAGATAAAGTCTTTAATTGGTAAACCTACCTATAATAGCAATTTAAATAACCAATTTAAATACCGCATCAGAATTGAGGAGTTGGAATCCATTTTTTTATAGGACAGTGTCGCAAAGTTTCTCTATCGATTAAAAAAAAAAATAACGGCGATCGGTTCAGAAATCTCGGAGATATCGGTGTACATAGGTAGAAAAACACAACTCCTTCATTTTGAATGGGTTAAAAAGTAGTCTATGTCACTCGTTGGTTAATCCTCTACTTGTATGTGAAAGTCCCGTCAAAATCGGTGTAGCCGTTCCGAAGATTACCCCGTTCAAACAGACAGACAAAAACTTTAAAAACGTGTGATTCAGTTATGATACAGTTCAAATAACCCTATGAGCTTAATATGAGGTAGTTATTTCGAAACTACAGACAGGCACTTTGATTTTATTTATTAGTATACATAATTAAGTAATTTATACAGATTGTTATTATTTAAAAGTTAAAATTACTAACCTAAATGCCGATTTTCATCTCTGTAACTTCAGAAACATAGGACTTTCAAATAAACTTTCAACCCCCATTTCACCTTCTTAGGGGCGGATTTTATCAAAACCGTTTCTTAGCTGAAGTCTACGCTCTAGAAGCTAAAAGGAACCTTTCAAGTTTGTAGGCTGTATATAGTTTCTGTGATTTCGTGATTAGTGAGAGTGATATTTCGCCTTTAAAAAGATTATTGGGAAATATAATTTTACGTCATTTGAGAAGTCCACTTTTATTTTAAACCTAATTTGTTGATTGTAAAAATGTATTTAATAAACAATAAATTATATATCAGCTAATTTTGTTTTTATTTATTAGGTATTTTGAATTTAAATAATATTAATATCGATAAATAATAATAAAAAAGTAACACATCACTATATTCCATCGATATATTCCGAAATATACTAGCACAACACTAGCTGTCAAAAGTTTGCTGCTAGATACTATTCAATAATCTGTGACAAGTTGTCAGCTGGCATGGGGCGATGGAGCTTTATACGACTACACACTCTTGTTCTTGTGTGTCCTATCTGTATCGTAGATACTAATCATTAATCTGTGATTGTGAGTTGTGACATCAGTCAATCAGTGTGTGTTGTTTGTTAAATTACGTGCTGATTAGTACGCGAGAAACTGGAATTTTTATTACTTATTAGTCGGTACTGAGCGTGTTAGGACATTTATTTAAATTTACCAATTACCAAAATGATTTTAATGGATATCTATGATACCGTAAGTCAAAATAACCTAACTTTTTTACTTGTTGTTTTACCAAGTTTTACTCAATTTCTTTGTATTGATATATAATTTTAACATGTTTTAGGCCAGTTGGTGGACACTAGTTATCGCTGCACAAGTCGTTATCGGCTCAATATATTTTTTATGGTTGAGAAAATCAAAGAAACCTGAAGACCGGTTGACCAAGAAGAAACTGCTTGAATGGAAACCTTTGCCGTTAATTGAACATGAATTAACCGTCCCAGAGCCTCCAATGATGGGGAAAATTGATGATAACGTCCTTAATGTTGGTGCCACAAGCTTCCTTTGCCTGGACAAGGAATCGTCAATTATGGAGAGGGCTATTCAATCCTTACATAAGTATGGAGTGGGGTCATGCGGACCGCGAGGGTTCTATGGTACCATTGACGTGCATTTGGACCTGGAAGAGAGGCTGGCGAAATTCTTGCAGGTGGAGGAAACCTGTGTATACTCATATGGGTTTTCAACGGTGGCCAGTGCTATTCCAGCTTACGCTAAGAAGGGAGATATCATTTTTGCGTGAGTAGTTTTTAATTATACTTATGCATATTTTCTTCATAAATAATGATGTAAATATATTTAATTAAGGTGCTTTTTATGCTTGTTTCTTCTGCAGTTTAATTTGATTTGATTTATAGGAAAATTTACTGCATTTATTTTATCAGTAAGTAGCTGAGCAGCTGACGCCCGCCCGACATTTTGAGAATTTATGATATTTTTTTGCTTCAATAATGTGTTATCTTGAAAAATGTTAATTTACAGGAGACTGTTTTATAACTTCTAAAAATGTTTGCATCTAAACATATAGATGTTTAACCGTCAATCTAAGATTCATTGTATACAGGGTGTAAATGACATCTTAATGAAAACTTTGAGGTAAGGTTGCATTTAATGTGTTATGTGAAAATACTGAATTCATTTATGTCAGAAATGATTGGTTTCAAATATTGCCATTTTTGAGCGCGCAATGTATTGCATACAACGCGATTACAACGCACGCAACGCTCCGCGCAAAATTCACAATATGAGACTTTTATGAGTTAAAGCGTGGCCTTGACGTCGCGCGCCCGGCACTTATTTTGACTGTGCCGCGAGCCTCATTATAAATTCAAGGCCAGTACGAATGTAGGTTAACGACCTGTATTCACACTAGTTCACTAGCAATCAGCTGTTCGACGAAAATCTTAAATTTGATAACATTACCGTTTTAAGTGAAAATAATGAAATAATTACTTTTTCATTTATAATTGCGTTGAGACAGATAGTAATAATGATTTTATACAGTATTCAGTTAAAAAAGAGGTAAAAAATATCGGAAATTTCATGGAAAGTTCGACGAAAAATTTCACCACAGGGGAACCTAGAATCATGTACTGAATCCGTGGGACGCGTTTTGGAAAACATGTCTGACACACCCTTTATATAAATAAATAAATGTTAACTAAAAAAATTGGACATGATGGTTTAAATTATCAAATGAAAAAATTGTTTTTTTTTTGACTTGTCACATTATCGAAGCAAAGAGGCGAAATATCCATGTGGTTTGTTCACATATGGATTTAGTTTCTTTAAAAATCGTGTGGGGACTTGATTTTCTGTGACAATAAGTCCAGTATGCAAGCTATCTCGGTTCCAAACATCAAGATCCGTTTAGACAGACAGAGTTATGAACTTTCTACATATGTATAATTGTAGTATGTCTCATACTACAATTATACATATGTAGTGAATAGTGTATAGTGAATAGTGTATAGTGAATTTTTATGTTTTATGTGTATGTGACCCTGACAAAAACAATATATGGATAATTCAATCCATAGTAACACTTCCCACTATTTTTCGAGGAAACCATCATAGGTGTGGGACATTGTCTATATCTAATTTATCTTTGTGTGCGTGTATCCACACTGCTTGTCAGTGTGTAATAATAGAACTCATACTCTAGCAGTACTTTTAATGTAAGGACAAATTGTAGGGTGCGTCATCATAAATTGAACTGTCTTAACTCTAAATACAATGGATTTTAAATTTGTTTATTCTAATTGTTCTGAAAAACCCTTACTTCGGTTAAGATGATTCAGTAAGGTTGTTAGTTTGTCTGGGATTTTCCTTGCAAAACAGGAAACTCTATAAATAAGAGCAGAGGATAACAGATATGTTTATGTTGTGCACCTACATAATATGGTAACATATTATGTTATTATGTATTATAAAAATTTCCCATGAATAATTTTCCACAACTACATTACTATTTTGCACAATAATAATTATACAAATCCCTTTTAATGTTTATAATTAGTGTCCACCAAACACTATATTAAGCTAGCCGATGCCCGCAACTTTGTTCGTGTGGATATAGGTTTATTAAGAACCCCTTGAGAACTTTATAATTTTCCAAGATAAAAAGTAGCCTATGCCTTCTCAAAGGTCTAGTCTATCTCTGTACCAAATTTCTTTAAAATTGGTTCACCGGTTTAGGCGTGAAAGCGTAACAAACTCACATTTGCATTAATAATATTAGTAAAGATTGTTTGACGGACAGCGTGCAATTGCAGTGGAACTGATTTTGGTCCAGACGTCTTTGACTAGTCAGGGAACGCTCGGTTATGCCGGCCGATCGTGCTTTCTCTATCGCTTGTTCCGCGCTCTCGCTTGTACGCGGTATGTGACAGTGAGTCATGTTTTTTCGTGCGTGTAGACGATTTATAAGACATTATCATGTTAATAATTTTTTTTTGCTCAACAGGGACGAAAAAGTATGGTTCGCGATACAAAAAGGCATAGACGCGTCCCGCAGCACAGTCAGATACTTCAGACACAACGACATGAAAGATCTGGAGCGTCAGCTCGAACAAGCCGCTCAGAAAAAGGAATTAAACCCTAAGAGAAGGGCCTTCTTGATAGCGGAGG
The DNA here is from genome assembly GCA_920104075.1 of Melanargia galathea. NCBI lineage: Eukaryota > Metazoa > Arthropoda > Insecta > Lepidoptera > Nymphalidae > Melanargia > Melanargia galathea. The sequence continues at coordinate 1,750,590 of OV049872.1, read as the reverse complement.
CTATTTATTTCAACACAGGCATGATGTGCCCCTTGAGAAAGTTAGTGGAGTTGGGGAGACGGTATAAATTGAGGATTATACTGGACGAGAGTTTGACTATTGGGGTGAGTGTACCTCATATTTTAATTACAAACTGGGCATAAACCCACTGTTATCTTTTGTCTTGTGAACTGTAGGTGATCGGCAAACGTTGCCACAATGTGCAAACTGGGCATAACTCCACTGTTATCTTTTGTCTTGTGAACTGTTACAGGTGATCGGCAAACATTGCCACAATGTGCAAACTGGGCATAACTCCACTGTTATCTTTTGTCTTGTGAACTGTAGGTGATCGGCAAACGTTGCCACAATGTGCAAACTGGGCATAGCTCCACTGTTATCTTTTGTCTTGTGAACTGTTACAGGTGATCGGCAAACATTGCCACAATGTGCAAACTGGGCATAACTCTACTGTTATCTTTTGTCGTGTGAACTGCAGGTGGTCGGCAAACGTTGCCACAATGTGCAAACTGGGCATAACTCCACTGTTATCTTTTGTCTTGTGAACTGCAGGTGGTCGTCAAACGTTGCCACAATGTACAAACTGGGTATAACCCCACTGTTATCTTTTATCTTGTTAACCGCAGGCGACCGGCAAACATTGCCACAATGTGCAAACTGGACTTAAACCCTTGTTATCTTGTCTTGTGAACAGGTGATCGGCAAGCACGGGCGCGGTCTGACGGAACACCTCAACGTGCCCCGCGACGAGATAGACCTGATCGTGGGCTCGCTGGAGCACTCGTTCGCGACCATCGGCGGCTTCTGCGCCGGCACCCACTACATCGTGGAGCACCAGCGGCTTTCCGGATTAGGTACGGCCAGTGTTATTAGTTTTTTTTACCTTATAATGTTATTTAAAATCGATGAACGCCGGCTACACGCACGTAAAAGCATGACTCATTGTCACATATCGTGGAACGTAGCGCGTAGCATGTAGCACGTAGCGCGGAATTGAGCGTTCGCTTTGAGACGAATCTATCTCTCTTTGTTTTCTTATGACGGTATCACGTAAAATTATCCTCCGTAAACCGACTATACAGACAACCAATTTTTTTTTTTTAATATTGTCAGTTGACATTAAAAGTAACATTAAAAGTTGAAACTTAATTCTAACCTATTTTACATTTATATGTTTTTTATGTATTGTAGTGGGTTTTAATATCACACGATTTAGTACTCATTTTCCTTCTTATGTCATGAGTTGTTGGTTTTCGTAAGAAAGGGAAACCGTACCTAATACGTCTAAGAACTATATTTACCTTTAATTTAAAAGGAAAATCTAATTTTTGACTGATGCCACTACACATTTCGTCGTTTGAGCTGTTTTTCGCTCGACGAGCGATCGGAAATCGGAAGTATAAACTTAAAACATTATTCACCCCAGACGTGTAAGTTATATTTCGTCTATCAGACACCATGTAACTCTCAAGTGTCATAAAAAAAATTAATGTATCTGAAATATTTGGCGGAAATAAAACAGTGTATTCGCAGTTCACTATCACGTTTAATCCTCGGCAACTGACGCGCACACAAACTAAACCGTCTCACGGGGTTTCACCGACTAACCCACCTTATATTTTACTAGCGGTCTGCCCCGGCTTCGCCCGTGGTAGATAATATATAGCCTATAGCACTCAAGGATCACGTACATATCCAACGGTGAAAGAATTTTTGAAATCGGTCCAGTAGTTCCTGAGATTAGCGCGTTCAAACAAACAAACTCTTCCGCTTTATTATATTATCTAATATGTGATCATACATTACAGTATCCATACCTCTAACTCCGAATAACCGTTCTACTTACTTTAGCCTTACAGATAACATTAAGAAAACCTATTCTTTCAGGCTACTGCTTCAGCGCATCTCTGCCTCCCATGCTGACGGAAGCGGCCATCGCCGCGCTCGACATCCTCGAGGAGAGAAAATCCTCCATCCTCGGCGAACTGGAGGAAAACTCAATCAAATTAAACAAGTAAGACTCTCTCTCTCTCTTCCCTCTCTCCCTCCCTCCCTCCCTCCCTCCCTCCACCTCTCCATCTCTCCCCGTCGAAATTCTCATCGCGGGGATCGTGAGTCGTGACCCCTTTTCATTAAACACTTAAAGGTGGGTCCAAATATGTATCACTTGCCCGATCCGATCACCGTATCCGTATCTCCGTATCAGCGTATCACGTATCAAGCCCCGTACAAGTTGTGGACGCCTCGATTTGCTCCGTATCCGTATCTTTGCAATGGTACAGTTTACAGTAGTATCACCTTTGATGATCGAAAAAAAAAACCGACACTAAATGGATCGAGCCGTATCATAACGGCGTATCGAGATCGCGTATCATCACCCGTCACATATGCGATCACGATACGCGTCGTCGATGCGGATGCGGTGATCGGATCGGGCAAGTGATACATATTTGGACCCACCTTTAAGTGGGACCCATCAATTTACCGACTTGATGACTCAAACTTCGTTTGTTTGGCCTTCGACTCTATTCTACTCTCTACTACTCTAGCTACTCGAGAGACTCTCCTCTTAAATCCTTTGCGTTCCATCACAGAGCTCTGACGAACCTGAAAAGCTACACGTTCAGCGGCGACGAGCTGTCACCAGTCAAACATGTCTACCTCAAGAACCCCCACATGTCGTACGAAGACAAAGAATCGTATTTACGAAACATCACAAAGTATTGCCTGGACAAAGGCGTCGCCATGACAGTCGCGGCGTATGTGAAAGACGCTGAGGTCACGTGTCCAGAACCTTCCATTAGATTGGCGTCGAGCAGGAAACTCAATGACACCATCATAAAACAGATTTGCGATCTATTGGAAGAGGCGCACACGCATTGTAAGGCTTAGTTACGCTGAATGAGTATTGACCTTTGCCTTGATTTTTTTTTGTATCACAGAATTGTTTTATTTTTATTTTTGTATCAGGCAAAGATTGAAGACGATTCGGCGTTGTCAGTCTCAATAATAGAACGGTTTTATTTTTATTTTTTTATATTATAGTGTAAGTGTAGTGCACAAAATGTCACAATTGCACTGAGTGTTTTAAAATGTTACATTCCATACTTACATAATATTACATAGACATCTTTAGCCAAAGAAACGTATTTATTGAATTATAGACTACATAGCTATATTCCTACTAATTAATGCACAAATTGGAAAAATATTATTATTTTTTACCAGTGAAATAAAAATCTGACTAAATATTTAATTTAATTTATTCAGGCACAAAAACAAACTTGTTACAAATCTACAAACAATGTGTAAACCAGTCTCAATAAATTGAGCTCATATCACTTTGTTTTGTACTTATGTCTAAGTTATGCATAATTTATATTTTTTAATTTTTATACTTTGAAATGAATGTCTGGTTCCGTCTACGCTGTTTCTGTAATCGTGAATATTGAAAAATACCTTATTAATTATTAAGCTTTATTCCAATGTTAAAATGATTTAATTGTTAATACATTGCACTGACGTGATCTAAATGTTGAACTCAATAAATTATTGATTTATTTTAATTATAAATATTTGCTTTTTATTTCTTAACAATGACATTGAACACATTAATTGAACTTGTCACTTTTCATTACATCTATTTAAGAATTGTTTCAGTTACCAGTAGAACAAACATCGTTTGTTCTACTAATATAACCCCCGGCACGTAAGTCGACCGGTGACCTTCAAGTGACCGGGACACAATACGATTGGAGAGCCAATCAGCGCTTACGAGGGATCCGCGAGAGCTAATCAGTGCTTACGAACGATCCCCACGCCCTCCCCGCGACCCCCTCACACCCCGAGATACCTCATGTTCGACTTCTGCGCATTGAAGGTCACCGGTCGACTTATTTGCCGTGACTTGTCTATTATTTTAGTCGGTCACAAGTTCGTCAGCCATATGACAGTAGCCGACGTTTCTCTTGAACTCCGTATCGTCCTCTTTGTGCAGAGGTTTGCGGATCTCGATCAAGCGGCGGTCGGTCTCAAGCGCCTGGTTCTTGCGCTCCAAGTCTTTGGTGACGCGCTGGTGGTGGTTGTACATACCGTGGTACGTGCACCTGCAAACAGATCCCAGTTCGGTTCCCGGTGGCTACAATTTAGAATTGTTCCGATAAGTGAATTCGGGAGTTGCTGGCACGAAATCGTGCTGCCAAGGGATTATGGCAATATGGCACCTAGCTCTACAAAATAAGGCATATAAGACAAAAAAATTAATGCTCGCGCATTCATACGTACCTACCTACTCGTTGTGTCTTATTTTGTGTTGTTGCTTGACGCGGACCCTTCGATGCGCTTCGACTCTGTGCTAGTGTGCCCCCACCCTTATAAGGACTCGTTACAATAAAGCTTTCAACCGTTCCAACCAAATACCAAAGTTGCCATTATGTACTCATTTAGTTCATAGAGATAATAATAATAAGTAGAGTAGGCATACCTACCTTAAAAACGTGCCAAAAATACACTCACACACGCACAATCCCTCAACCTAAAATGGCGCGTGTTCATTGTGATGTCTCAAGTTGTGCGTGTGTGAGTGTTCATGTATACATTTTAGGGAGGCCATCTTAAAAGAAGTGCAATAAAATTTCTGCCACGATCTGTTTTATTGTTATGTTTAAAAATGTAGTGTTGTCTCTTACACACTTATGAAAATTTTGATAAGCTTAAGCTATTTTCCGATCCACTATTTTCTATAGGACATTATGCCAAGTCCACTTCTATAGGTTCATGATTTAGTTAGTATGTAGGTACTTACCTAATAGATCTAATTAGGTACGTCCTTACTCCTTTTCAAAAGTTCTATTGACGTATTGATTTCTTTGATTTAAGTATAAAATCTTCCTGCTTTTTATACCTAACAACAGGTACTTAAGACTTAAGTACTTAGTGAAAAGATTTTTTTAAACACATAAAATTAATAATTATTCCACGATTGCTGTTCCATATTATGAAAATCAGAGAAGAAAATGTTAAAAATAAATAAGGTACTTACAAAGCTTCTTGCAACTTTTTCTCGAGCATATTGGAACTGGTGTGAACCCTCTCGTACTCCTCTATCAGACCGCGCATCGGTTTATCCTAAAACATACAATTTACACCATTAACTTAAACTTAATTACCTACTTACTTTTAAAGTCAAAGCAAATACTCAAAATCTACCTTGAACTATAAAGATAGAATTTGAGAAAGGCGACATTTACCTCGTAATATCCAAACGGTCAGATTTCTACAATTAATTAAGCTTGGCAACCAGTGGCGTAGCATACCTTGGCGGGGCCCCGTATAAAATTTTTTGGGGGCCCTTATGAAGGGTAAAGATTTCTCACAAACGAAAAAAAATATTTGCATAAAATTAAAAGCAATATCAACGGTCTGTTTGACCACCTTCTGATAAGTGTCGGATAGCCTAAGCCCTAAACGTAAGTTTTGTCACTTTCTTACTTTATGTCAAGTGACAAAGACAAAAGTTGTAGATAGCTATCCGACACTTATCAGAAGGTGGTGAAACAGGCTCTTAGTCATCATAATTATTTATCTGTCACTTTTTCTAATATTTTTACAAACAATTCAAATTAAATATAATTATACTCTCCTTGCCTTTTTTTCGGCAAACTGATTTATTAAAATATCATTTATAGCTGATGATGACTTTAGTTTTTCTAAAGATTCTGCCTCTATGGACAATAATGACAGGTCTGATAGGCGTTTTGATATGATCTGATAGGATTTTGTCATTTCTGAAATAAACAAAAATTTGGGAAGTTTTTGTTAATTTTTGCTTACGCACGTCGGGGGCCCCCGTGGTTTGGGGGCCCCGTATAATTGATACGGCAGATACGGCGGTAGCTACGCCCCTGTTGGCAACCCTGGTGCCCTAGGAAAGATGGCGTCCAAAAAAAAAATTCATCTATTATTGTACTTTAGTCTAAGTTTTTTCTTCTTTTAAATTCGCTCTTCACGCATTCGAATTTTAAATGTTCTTACCAATATTGTCTATGCTTGATAATAGAAAATTATAAACCTGCACTCTCTCAAGGACCGGCCGCCTCGTGCGCGTGTCGAGGCGGGTCTCCACCAGCTTGGTGGGGTTTATCTTGTCCGCGACGGCCGCGCGGAGGGACTCGATCTCGCGGTCCACTTTTTGCATGTTCGCTTCTAGCTGTTAAACATACATAGGTACCGTAAACCCGGGTAACTTGGCCCGAATTTCTTAAGTTTTTTGGTTCAATGTCGAATATTTAAAAAACTATTATTAGTTTTACTTTGTTTGTGAGCTACACTACTGTTAAATGTACTCTTTGTTGGATATTGAGTAGGTACAATTATTATATTATTTAGTCTGTGGTCATAGTTAGTCTGCGATTATGTCTATGTATGTATGTTTATAGTCTATGGTCTTTACTTGTCGAAAATGATGGAAGTTTCTTTGTTTAAATAATTATGTGAGATAATTAAATAAAGTTAATATGAAAGTCTACAAAGTGTTTATGTGATCCACGGAACTCTCTCCCTCTGATACAAAAGTAAACCAAATATTAAGATGGTAGCGTCGTGTGGTTAAAATATCAAGTTATTCCCGTGGTTCCTAGGTGGCGACAAAATGGCGATGAAAAACGAGATTAATATTCCGATATTTGACGGAGCTGAATATACCAATTGGAAAGTTAGAATATTGAAGTTTCTGCAGTATAAAGGATGCTTAGAAGTTACGAAACGGGATATTTGTGCGACCGATGATAGTGCCTGGCTTGAAAAGGACATCCAGGCGACAAACTATATTTATAGCGCCATTAGTAACAAACAATTGGAATTTATATCGGATTTGGATTCATCCTATAAAATACTGAAAAAATTTGATGAGATGTACCTAAAAAAGTCTACAGCGCTGCAAATCGTGTTCAGAAACAACTTGGAGACAATTAAATTGAAAAATTATTCAGATGTTGACACTTTCTTCCATGACTTTGAAAAATCGGTAAATGAGTTGAAACAAGCTGGTGCAATTTTAAGTGAACAAGAAAAGTTAAATTACATGTTAAAGGCATTGCCATCTACGTACAGTTATTTAGGCGATTTAATAGATATTTTACCAGAAAAAGAAAGAACTGTCGATTATTTAAAGAGTAAAATTAAATTGAAAAATTTGGAAGGAAAAAGTGGAAGAACAATGGAAGCACCACATACTAATTCTAATGTTTTTAAGGCAAGTTCTCAATCAGTCTCTACATTAACTTGTTTTTCCTGTGGAAATAAAGGTCACAAACAGCAATTTTGCAGGCAGAGGTTCTCAAACTTTCGAGGTCAGAGGTTCCCAAATCAAAATCATAATATGGGCCATACATATTCACAAAATAATCAAAATACTAATTATTCGAGCGGATTTAATAATTATAATTCACGAGGACGTGGACGTGGAATAAATTATAGAAACCAAATGCATGGAAATCGAGGAAATTTTCAACAGAAAAATTATGAAACTTCAGGAAATAGTTTTTTCACAGAAATTGAAAATAATGTGTCATCAGTAACCTGCGTTAAGGACAATTCTGTTGATGGGATGATAATTTGGCTGCTGGACAGTGGTTGTACGGACCACATTATTAATAATCATGAATCCTATAACACTGTGACAGTATTGCAGGAGCCCGTAAAAGTCAAGGTCGGTGATGGAAGAATTCTTGCGGCAACTAAGGTTGGTAATATCACAGCATTTTTTCCGGTATATGGTAAAAGAGTAGAAGTTACGTTAAAGAATGTTTTCTATGTGAAAGAGATGAAGGCAAATTTATTGAGTTACTCAAAGATTACCGACTTAAATTCAATAATTTCACAAGGAGAGTTAACAAAGATTTATAATTCAAATAGACAGTTAATAGCTATAGCAAAGAAAGAAGGAAGATTATTAAAGATGATGAGTTTTGTTCAGAAAAAAGATAGTCAGAATAAAATTTGTGCAAGTGTAACTAAGAGTAATATGACTGTAAAAGAAAAACTACATCGTACTCTAGGTCATATAAATTTCAATACCTTAAATATTATGTGTCAAAATCAAGTTTTAGAAGTCTACCTCAATAGAGTCTGAGTATATGAGATGCGGTACATGTATCGAAAATAAAATGAGTAACGTACCATTTAAAAATAACAGGCAACGGGCAAATGATATTTTAGAGTTGGTTCATACGGATTTAAATGGGCCTCATCAGACTGAAGGTTTTTGTGGTGAAAAATATTTTATATCATTTATAGATGATTATAGTAAACTGGCAAAAGTCTATTGTATACAGTCAAAGGCACAAGTTTTTAATTGTTTTGTGGAGTATGTGAACGAGGTGCATAACTTAACAGGAAAAATGATTAAAGAATTGAGATGCGACAATGGTAAAGAGTATATAAATTCTAAAATGTATGATTTTGCAAGAGAAAAGGGTATAATGATTAAACCATGCCCCGCATATACACATGAGTTGAATGGAACAGCTGAGAGATTTAATAGAACTATCATGGATACTGCGAGATGTCTTATGGCTGAAGCAAAAGTAGAGAGGCGTTACTGGCCTGAAGTGGTTAAAGCAGCTACATACTTAAGAAATAGAACATTGACTAATACAACTGAAAAGGATAAAACTCCATATGAAATATTTTTCAAGAAAAAGCCATCATTAAATAATTTAAGAATTTATGGCAGTAAAGTATATGTTCGAGTACCAGAAGAAAAACGCAACTCAAAATGGGATAGAAAAGCTGAATTGGGAATTTTACTAGGATATACAGAGGTTGGATACAGAGTTTTGATAAATAACAAAGTAATAGTAGCAAGACATGTTGATATTATAGAGGATGATATTAAATGCATTGGATTTGATGATGACTGTGATGAGAAAAGTGAAAAAGGAAATGATAATGAAGAAAATGATAAAGATGATCAGACACTAAAAGACAATAACTCCAACAGTGAGAGCAAAGAGAGTGATGTGAATAAATCAATTGATGGAAAAAGATTCCCTAAAAGACAGATTAAAGCTCCAGTACGATTTGATGAAGAATATGGTTATTACAGTGTATGTGTAAATTATTGTGATGCTTTGACCCCAGGTACTTTTCAGGAGGCGTTAATGAGTGATGATGCAGAACAATGGCAATGTGCGATGAACAGTGAAATGGACTGTCTTGTTAAAAATGAAACATGGACTCTTGTGGATAAACCGAAAGACAAAAAAGTTTTAGATGTGAAGTGGGTGTATAAGAAAAAAACGAACAATGTGTATAAGGCTAGGTTAGTGGTTAGAGGTTTCCAACAAATGAACTGTATTGATGATACTTATTCTCCTGTAGCTAAAATGCAAACTTTGAAGTTGTTATTATCTTATTGTTGTCGGAATTCCTTGGAAATTGAACAAATGGATGTAGAAACAGCGTTCTTGAATGGTAAAGTTTTATCAGAGGTTTATGTGAAACAGCCAGATGGGTTTGAAGATAATTCTGATAGGGTTTATAAATTAAACAAAGCATTGTATGGTTTAAAGGAAAGTCCGAGATCTTGGTATGAATGTTTTAATAATTTTATAGTAACTCTTGGTTTTCGCAGAAGTAAATATGACTATTGTCTCTATGTTAAAGAAGTAAATAACCTAAGAGTATACATTTTATTATTTGTTGATGATCTTTTAATTTGCTGTAAAGATAAAAGTGTAATAATGGAAGTTAAAGGTAAATTGTCTGACAAGTTTGTGATGAAAGATATGGGTAAAGTTAAAAATTATATTGGTATTGATATTGAATATGATTATACGAAAAATAACACTATGACATTGAGTCAAAAATCTTATATAGAATCTTTAGCTAAACGTTATAAAATTGAAAACTCTAAATTATATAATACACCAATGGAAATTAATTTAAAACTAAAACAAAGCGATGTAAATGAGAATCTTCAGTATAGAAATTTGATTGGTGCACTTTTGTATATCAGTTCAGGTACAAGACCAGACATAGCATTCAGTGTTAATTACTTAAGTAGATTCCAAAATTGTTATAATGAAACCTTTTTTAAATATGCTATGAGGGTCCTGAAATATTTGTATTTGACAAAAGATTTATGCTTAACATATTTTAAAAATGATAAAGCAGATATTATGGATTGTTTTGTTGACGCTGATTGGGCAGGTGATGTTGTAGATCGGAAGTCAACTACTGGATATTGTATTCGATTGTTTGGAAATATTATTTATTGGAAGTCCAAGAAACAGAATTGTGTTACTAAATCATCTACATTTGCTGAATATATTGCGCTGTCAGAAGCTGTAACAGAGATAAATCTTTTGATAAGTATTCTTAATGATTTGTTTATAGAAATAAATGATCCTGTTAAAATTTATGAGGATAATTCTGGAACAATGACTATAGCTAAATATGGTAATTTTACAAAAAATTCTAAACACATAGAGGTTCACTACCATTATGTTCATGAATATTATAGAAATGGCATAATTAAAATTTTGAAAATAGATACAGATAACAATGTTGCGGATATTTTTACCAAGTCTTTAGGTAGAGTTAAGTTTGAAAGGTTTCGAACAATGTTAATGTTAAATTTAAAATAAGAAGTATTATAATATAATAATTGTAAGGAGGCGTGTTGGATATTGAGTAGGTACAATTATTATATTATTTAGTCTGTGGTCATAGTTAGTCTGCGATTATGTCTATGTATGTATGTTTATAGTCTATGGTCTTTACTTGTCGAAAATGATGGAAGTTTCTTTGTTTAAATAATTATGTGAGATAATTAAATAAAGTTAATATGAAAGTCTACAAAGTGTTTATGTGATCCACGGAACTCTCTCCCTCTGATACAAAAGTAAACCAAATATTAAGACTCTTCTTTTCATATAATTAAAATCTATAACAATCAAATGGAAATGTATATGATAAAAAGCTAAATTTAGAGAGCGGGCCAAAAATTGATCACTTTTTACAACTTTGCCCATTTTGGGAAAACTTATATAACTCCAGTATTTTTAACCGTAAGATCATGAAACTTAGGGTTTCTTTAGAAAAATAGTTTATGTAACATAGGATCTTATTACTAAACATTTAAATGTTCATATTAGCTGCTAAAATTGAGTGGGCAAAGTTGCTATAATTTTTTTTGTAACTTTTCATACTAATAAAATGATAAGCTAGGGTTGTCATTTTTTATTCTTAACCAGGTTTAAGGTAAGGTACGTAAGTTATTATAATTTCAAACCAAAAATATTAAAACAATATGAAATGAAGCTTATAAAAATCTTTAATTTACTTATAAGAAATTTAATAAGTATATTTTAACTTAATACTAATAAAACATTCTAGTAAGGAATCATCAAAAAATTAAATTAAAAATATTCAGTCAGTTTGTTAAAACCACAAAAAATATTATTATTAAGGTAGGTAGGTATTAAGGAATAATGAGAAAAAACCTATGACCTTGAAATATTTACGAGATAATTTTCAAAGTACCGCCTTTCTAACAAAAAAAGAATGAATGAAATCGGACTACGCGTTAATGAATTACAGCTAAATACACGTTTAGACTTTCATTCCCTCTTCCAAGGAAACCTTGCTGAATTTCGGAATAAAAAGTATCCTATGTCCTTCCCATTTCGGAGTGTAAACTCAAATCGTGCCAAGTTTCATTCGAATCCATTCAGTAGTTTCGACGTGATGCGCGGCCAAGATACAGACAGACAGACAGACAAAAATAAAAATATATATATTTTTGGCTTCAGTATCGATTATAGTGCCCTCAAAAAAAAAACAATTCTAAATATCTTCAATGTACAGAATTGGATCTGTTACAGTTTTATCATATTGTAGAAATAAAAACTTTCTCATAACAACAGAGATAGTTCCAAAATGAACTGTGATAAACAAAACGTAAACGAAAGTAACTGTTAATGTCAATTTAAATTTACTGTACAGGTGACAACCCTAAGGGCTATATTTTGGTGGGCAAAGTTATAAAATGTGCGTCCGAAACAGCAATATAACATTGCCCACCAACATATTTCTGAAACTGAGAAAGCTTCCGCGCTGATTATTCGATCTATATCGTTTATTTGATATCAAATAACTGTAGTTTAAAAATTACTTACCTGTTGCAATTACCAAGCTAGTTACAACAAAAGTTTTTTACACTATTTTTGGCCCGCTTTTTATACCATCAACTTTGACTGGTGCTCACTGCTAACTGAAGTGAAATTGGTAACAGTTGCTTATGCAATTTTGCCAGAAATATACTCAATTTTATACCACAGATTAAATAATAAACGTAAGTAAAATATCTTTCCAGATTATTCAACATTTGTAAAAAGTACTGCGTCGGGCAAAGTTAGGTTAGTTGGGCGAAGTTACCCGGTTTTACGGTACCATGTGTTAATTCGATGATAAACAAGCTATATTTTAGGAAAAATTAAACCGTCTTCGGTCCAGCAATCTCAGTGAAATTATCATTGTACCTAGTACCTACCAATCAAAAATATTAGTGACATAAATATGCATACATTATGCGTATATCTTCGTACATAAGAACTACGTGTGTTGTATACTAAAACTTTACTGAAAGTAGTTAATGTGTAGATTACGATAGTGAAAAAATTATCAAATTCCTTTCACTGGATTTTGAAATAATGGCGAACATACATACATACATACAGGTCGAATACAGAACCTCATTTTTTGAAGTCGGTTAAAATTCATCAAACGTGGCTCATTGGTTTTTAAAATAATTACGAACATACATAAGTACCTACATACTTACATACATAGATACGTTTCGAATACAGAACCTTCTTTTTGTAGTCGGTTAAAACTCACGACACATTATTATACTTCAGCCACTCCATTTCGTTCTATGTTCTCTATGCACTGGACGTAACCCTCTTCTGTCATTGCTAATTTACTTAGGTAATATTCTTTTTTCAAAAATTGCACGATATTTTCTACTTCTGCCACTCCATTTCGTTCCGTGTTATCTATGCAATGGACGTAGCTCTCCTCTGTCATTGCTAATTCAATATTCTTTTTTCAAAAAATGACGCAAAAAAATTTCACGATTCCTTCTAGGTACTTCTGCTACTCCATTTTGTTCCATGTTCTCTATGCAATAGACGTAGCTCTTCTCTGACATTGCTACTTCAAGATTCCTTTTTCAAAAAATTACGCCAATTTGCAACATACCTTATACTTTTGCCACTCCATTTCGTTCCTGGCCCTCTGTACGTCGTACACGCGCCTCCTCACTATCATCTCCACCTGCTGGCACTGCGCGTACGTCTGGTTGCGCGCAAGCTCCCTGCTCTTGAACATCGTCTCGCGAAGCTCCTTCGACTCTCGCATCAGTTGCTCAGCGATGTTTATCGTGTTCTCTATGCACTGGACGTAGCTCTCCTCTGTCATTGAGCTGGAATAATAAGCAATTTAGAGCACAACCTTTACTTTGACGACCTCCCTGGCAGTGATCTTATTAGTGGGAGGTCCCTAGTTCGATTCCCGGCAGTTTAGGGATTTTATAATTTTTAAATCGTCCCTGTTCTGGTCTGGTGGGAGGCTTCCAACGTGGGTAGTTATACCACCCTACCAGTACACAAGTAAATTTTGCAACTACACCCAGGATAAACATCGACGATATACCTAATTAGACACGATTAAATAATTAAAAAACACACTCAGTAGGAATCATGCCTTTAAAGACTATGCGCAAGAGCGTAAGAAGCAAGAGAAGTGAAACAAGTAATTTTTGCAAGTACCTACCTCTTTTTTTTTTTTTTGACGTGGTGGAAACCTTTTATAGGTACCCCCGTTCTGCGGCCGAATGCGGCAGAACGAAGGTTATGTGGGACTCCAACCGGGTATACCCACTAAAACCACCACGGCATGATCCTCATGCTGTGTGCTGGACGCCTGGGGAACCCAAAGTATGCATCCCAGGTGTCCGGCAGCCGCCCCAGCTGGGGCTCCCGCTCGCCTCTGGGCTGTCCCTCCAGAGGCTCGCGCCCTCCCGTAATTTTTTAACGAGGTTTTCTTCCTCCCGCGATGGGCACCGCTGCCCCCCGCCTCGGGGTGTCTCACCCCCAGTTTCATCCGCAGTGCCCTCTGCTAATCAGAGGGACATGCGGAGAAACCTCCCTCCGCCAGGTCATTGGCCATGGCTAACAATATCCCCGAAATTATTAACCATGTTATCGGGGCGCACCGGCCCGAATACTGCTCTTCCCCTCGGACGTATCCAAGAGGACCAGCAGCACCCAGGCACACTTGGAGGTTACCTGGCTAGCACCCCCGCAAGTACCTACCCCTAGGATAAATATCAATACATACTCAGGAGGAATCCTGGTCGGGTCAACCTTGTAGGATATCTCAGAGCTCTCTCTGTTTAAGTCCTTGACATGGTACTCCAGATTTAAACAGTCATCCTTATTCTGAATCTCGCGCTCCAGCCTGCAGAAGACATTTGTCAAATCCTTGATCTTCTGCCAGCCCATGTGACACACGTCCGTGAGAACGCGCTTGCTGTTTTCGATTATGTGAAGTTCCTGAGGACGACATAAATGATTTTTTTATCTGCCTTACTACTTTATTCAATACGTAGGTCCCCGATTTCTTACGACATCTGTACGTCGATCCTTGCTATGGTCTCAGGGGCGTACAGATTAGGCAAACCCAACCAACCCACGTGTCCTAACTCCTAACGTCATTCTAAGTCAAAGTCCGAGCTTCATAGGATGCCCTAGGGCAGGGGTTCTTTATCTTACCTTTATCTTTGCCTTTATCTATCAACGTGCCATTTTTTTCTAAACAAATGTTTAATGAGGCCATAGACGTGCCGTGAAATAATTTTAACATCGTGATTATTGGGAAAATAATTTTAAGTACTAAATACTACTTAAAACTGATAATTAAATAATAATAAACGCTAAAATGTGTAAAAATCAGTTATACGCATTATTCAAATTAAAGTAATACGGTGAAACTTCATGGTGAACTTTGTGATCGATGACGTGCCCAAAATATTGTGGCACGTGCCATTGGTTCGCCATCCCTGCCCTAGGGTTCCGACGACTGTGATCTCCAATAGGACCTATTAGCAGCATAAACAATGCAAAAATAAGGATTGGGCCAATTGAGTACTCATAACACCTGTATAGAGGAAGGTTCGACACCTACCAAACGGTATCAGGTGGTCTTTCCATTGTTACGATATAGGCCATATTACCTGCTCCGTCGTTATGTCTAACTTGCCAATTGTTGCCGTAATCTGTTTTCTAAAGTTTCTTCCCAATTTTAATAATGTGGGCTGTGGTATCTACGTACGAAACAAATTCGTACTACTTTCATAGGCCCATATTTGCAAAACAAAGGCTAAATTAAGTCTAGTTTTCACTCCCCAGAGTTGCTGGACAGTAAACCGGATAGTCGTAGGGGCCGAGGAAGACTCAAAGGCCGATGGATTGACAGAGTGGAAAGAGTTTTGGGGGTTCGGAGCTGGAAGGAAGCTTCATAGAAGCCTTCGCTGGAGAAGTTTGCTGGACCAGGCCTAACAAGGGCGGTAGAGCTTTAATTATGATGATGCTGAGTTTTCAATACCTTCCTCAATTCCTCGCCAAGCTGGTCCCTCGTCAACTCGGGCGGGACTCTCTGGTCTCTATTGGACAGGCATTGAGACACCACCATCAAAGGTATCTGGAGCGATTCCAGGTGAAGTTCTGTAGCATTCTTCTCCTCCTTCAAAGCTCTGATTTCGTCTCTCACCTGCTCCCGCGTAAACCTTTGCTTTTCACGCCATGAGTCCACTTCGAAAATTCTAGAAAGAATATTAACTAAGATTTTAACATAATTTAGACAAAAATAAAACTGATTCAAGAAATACTTAACGGAAAATCAGTAAATAGGTACCTACCTAAAATACCTAATTGTAAACCAGTAATACAATCGAATCTCGTCTTGAAAATTGCTTGACCGATTTTAATGAATCTCAAGCAGTTATTTTATTCTTTACTTAAGAAAAATGTTTATTAAATTGAGAAAATTAATTTGATTAGGTAGGTAGGTGGTAGGGTAGGTACCTATTAGCTATATGAAACATTATAAAACGCGACGTGAAGAAAAAAAGGTGTCCGTACCTATTTAACGAGGTAGGTATAGATATAGGCATCGAATACCTATTTATTCTAAGGATATAGGTAAGGTAACTTTTTGCTTGATGAAACCCGATGTGAGGAAAAAGAATGTTCTTAAAAAGATAAGGACATGAACTTATTCGTACTAAAGTTAGCACAGGAAAAACTCAATTTTTCCTCGTTGACGAGATAATGCAACCAGTGGCGTGCACTTTATATATAGGATAGGCAGAAAAGCATTGCTTACCATGAGTAAAGCACTGATTACTTAGGTAGTATTTGAGAAAGAGAAGAACGTTAACCTTGCAGAAATTTTGCATACCTACCCTGGTTTTGAACTTTGGAGTTTTTATTACAGAGCTATTTTAAATGTTAACTATACTTATCTCTATTGTTTTTATACCTGTCTCTCAATAGCTCGTTGTTAACATAATTATCCCAGCGAGTAGTAACCGAGGTTTCATTGCGAAGTTGGTTAGCTCGTTGCCTGAGCTCGTAAGACTCGTAGCGACGCAACCGAGCCTCGTTCTGTAGTCTCTGAATGTTCCTAGTCCAGTCTAAAACACTAATGCGAGGGTGGGGTTTCTCAAATACTGGAATAGATGCGTCCATTTTTATTGTAGAACTGCTCTCCCTTTTATGTACTACTTGATTTGACTAGATATAGGATAGCTACTTGCCTACGGGAATTTGATCAATAAATGTTTGTGATTTATTCATATCGATTATACTTAAATCGTAAAGTAGGTATTACATGAGAACGAGCCCTTGAAGAATAAATACTATAATATTATGTACGTAAATTGGAAAGTAATTCAAAATTCGAAAGAGAAAATGAATCATAATTTCCCGCGCCAGTTTGTTTTGATTTCCGCCTGCGTTCAAAATTATTTTAAATCTGTTTTGTTCGGTTTATAACATTATTTAACATTTTAATCATTATTTTTAATATACATATATTTAGCATAACTAATTAAAAAAATACCTGACCATTAAGCATGGAAGTTGTACAAACACATTGAACGTGGGGCCAAAAAATATAACGTTAATTGGAAACATTGTGGATTTTACCGTTAATTAGTAACGGTAAAAAGTACCATTAAAACATAATAACGTTAATATTATATTGTTGGCGTTATTTTTTGCTTAATAATTTTCGTTGTCCAATAGTTCCTAAATATTTTCAATGCCAAACAATGAACGTTAATAAATTAACATATTGAAATCAACGTTAATTATTTTGTTACTTGGTAACAAACGGTCCAAAGACAATAAGTAAATGAACAAGTCACATCCTGTGCGCGTCAATCAATATTTAACAAGCTGCCAACTTGATAAAATTAAGAAAAGGAAAACATGGCGGCTCTCTAACGCTTGGTCAAGCCGTGCCAAAAAGTAAATTTTAACTGAAATAAACAATATATCATTGTTTATTACGGGAGAAATAAGTGATATAGTTGTTCTAAGAATAGTTTCATATAAATTATCGCTGTGATACTTATCAGAAGCCCGCAGAAAAGATGTAAGTTGAAAACCTTTTTTATCCTTTCTTATTTTTCATTTTTAATGTTACGTGAGAAATAATTGATATTTAAAGCTGTTTAAATAGTTTTGTCTAAATTATTGTTGTGATACTTTACAGAAGCCCGCAGAAAATGTTTAAGTTGAAAACCTCTCCTTTCTCATTTTTCATTTTTGTGATTCTTCAAGGCTTTTTTTTGTCGCGAATAGGTTTGACGACAGACGTGGGGGTCGCGGCGGTCGTGGCGGGGGCGGCACGAGGGGACGCGGCGGCGGTCGCGGCGGGATGGGTTCCCGTGGAGGTAGATCGGCGGACAGATCTCTAGAGAGACCCAGCCGGTTCAGCGGCGGCGGCGGAGGCGGAGGCGGGCGAGGTCGGGACTCCAGTCGCGGCGGGCGGGGGTTCGGTCGGGGCGGGCGCGACAGCCGCGACGATTTCCGTGGCAAGTTTAATAAAAACGACCAACCGGGCGGTGCTCTGCGGAAAATACGCTGGGAAGGCATCACGCTCACTCCATTCCAGAAGAACTTTTACGTGCCCCACCCCAATGTGCAGAGGCGGCCTATGTCCGAAGTCGAAGCGTACCGAAGCCAGCACCAGATCACGGTGAACGGACGAGACGTGCCGGCGCCGAGCATTTATTTCGAGGAGGGAGGTTTCCCCGATTACGCCATGAAGGAGATTCTGAAGCAAGGTTTCCCGAACCCAACACCGATTCAAGCTCAGGGCTGGCCAATAGCGTTGTCTGGGCGAGACATGGTCGGAATAGCTCAGACGGGCTCGGGGAAGACATTGGCGTACATATTGCCGGCCATTGTTCATATCATCAACCAGCCGAGACTTTTACGAGATGAAGGGCCAATCGTTCTTGTATTGGCACCTACGCGAGAGCTTGCACAACAAATTCAGCAGGTAATTAATTTTTTTTATTGTTTACCATATTATGTTTCATTTTTTAAATGTTTTATACCTGTTCTCACATGAGACCAAACATAGATCAGTTTTAACTACATTGGCAACTTATGTATCTTATGTAGCACAAGTTCTGGAAACTGGATATCACCTGAATTGCAACCAGAATTGTATGTCCAAACTGAATTATCTTTAACTAAAACTAATCTTGTGTGAGGACAGGCAATTTTTGCCTTTTCACCCGGGATTTGCGAGTATGCTTAGATTGATGTATAGATGATGATCCTGTGATTGCTTCATTCATTCAACTCATCCTTGCTAATACCTGGTGGAAAGTCTTAGCCATATAAAATTGAACAAACTAGTGATATAACATTATTTATATGAATTATTTTGTCCCCCGTGTGCTCATTTTGCAAGTCCACATTTCAGAAACCTTTAGATGAGTAAATGTTTTTTATATCAGTAAGTCACTGATGGTAACTAAAGAATAACCGGCCAAGTTTATTATAGGTTTCGTCTCAAACCAGGGTGCATTTGGAACCTTTGTAGCTTTCATATATTTAAGGCCCATTCACACATAAGCTTGTGGTTGGAGTAAGATTATCAGTCAGTTGAACTTTACCATTAAAAACAAGCTATGTGGGTTGCACAAATCAATTGGTTATCAAATCCTTAGGATCTAGACAGATGGACTGCATTCAGATAGGAAGTTGACTGCAAAATTGCAGTTGCCGTGCAGTTCTATTGAAGTTGAAATAACTTAGTTGCATCTACTGACTGCACAAATTAGGACTGTACACAATCACTGCAATCGGCTGTTGAGATGCAGTCAGCTGGAAGTCTTGTCTTGACACTTTTAAAAGTTAAGTTGCTTCACTTTTGGGGTCAATTTGGACTTTAATGGAACTTTAACTGGCTGATATGCAAATGGCCCTTAGCACAATATAATTAAATGATCACATCACCTCGCCAAAATAATTATTTTATGGATTTCATATTACAGACATTGCAACAATTAGTGTTAAATAAAGTTTTGATTTACTATGAAAAGTAAAAATAATCTGTAAATTTGTTTTCCATTGCGCCCCCAAGGCTCTGCTTTCGATGAATGGGATAACGGCAGATGTGGATGGAAATCCAAACAACATGGATATAGTAAATTGTTTCAAATCTATTGTATTTTGATTTAGACTGTAGCTTGATTCAACCAGGGGTGTAATTGCTAATGCATTTGAAGCCAGCTTTTGGGGTCATCCATAAACTACGTCACACGTTAAGGGGAGGGGAGGGGGTTGACGAATTGTGACATTGCGTGACAAAGGGGTGTGAGGGGTCCTAAATTTTGTGATGTCACTTTTCAAAATCTATTATATTTAAAGTAGTGCTATTAAAACATGAAATATGAAAAAAAAATCAGAACTGCTTTTTTAATTCAATGTCTAGATGTAAAATTGCAACTTGTCACACTAGCGATGAGGGGGTCTCACAAATGTGACCAGCTGTAAGAAAGACGGGGGAGGGGATATTAAAACATGAAATTTGTGTGACGTAATTTATGGATGGCCCCTTACAGCTTGCGACATGAGAGCACTGCTGTTGAATGTCTACTAAGCCGTAAACATACTTATAATATGAACCAAATCGAAACCACTTATATATTATATTTGTAGTGTGTACATTAAATCATTTCATCTGAGTCAACATGCCCTGTGTTGTTCTAAGTATGTTTCCTGTTTAATCCTACGAACGTCAGCCTGGGTCAAATCAGTGGTACACACCACGAAAGTTGAAACCACAAAATTAACACAATCGCCATATCCTTACACGGTGTTGTTTAAAATATTTATGTGAAAAGTTCAACATATATATAAATAAATTTAAAGTAAATTGAATTTAATTTAAATATATATAAATTTAAAGTATGACAGTTGTGCAGTTTCACCTTTGTGGCAAGAGCTGCGCTTCTTTTAATGCATTGTGCGATTACCCCTCAGGCTATGTTCGAAAACCTGGTGTAACTATAAAATAAAAAATTGTACTTTTCAACAGTAAAAATAATTTTTAAAACTAATCTTTAGGTCTAAGGTTTCTGAACGTAACCTTAACTTTTTATATGAGCACCTATTCATCTGTTATTTTGTATGACCTTATTTTTTTTTTCTATCATAATATTATGGGTTTAATAATGTAAACTTTTTTGTATGTATTTATTTTATAATTAATCTAGTTTCCTATTATACATTTTTATTAGTAGCATTAGCAATAGACATAGGTATTATGTTTATTTTGCACATTAATATAATGAAAAGTAGATTTTTGATTATAATTCTGTTGTGCACAAAAATAAGAACTTATTAAGAAACTAAACTAAATTGAGAATATTTAAAGTACAGTTCTAAGAACAATGTAGAATTGTAGGTGGTAAAGGTTAAAGGTAGCAATGTTTTGGGTACAACAGAATCATAGTGTGTGTTCTTTCACTATAATATCATAGTGGCATTTAAGACTTTTGTTGAATTTGCTTATCTGCAATCAAGTTATAAAAAAAAGATTTGATGACAAAAAGAATTGTCTTCAGCTTACTCAATTTGGTCATGTTGATTTAGTTTGGTTAAAATTTTCTAGTAATGATTCCAACTTCCAATATACAAATCTCTACATTAAATTCACAGGTATGAAGTTATGCCATACTTTTCCGGAAGGGATATTGTGAAAAGAATAGTTGCCCCTATTTATGAATAATGACCTACCAATTTATGAATTTTAACTTGTCAATTCAATTTAGAGATTTGTGCACAACCAAATAATTGTAATAGTAAAATTCTATACCTAGTGCAAAAACATATTGGCAACACCCACCACAATACCTCGCGATGTGACGCTTGTAAACCTAAATTAAATAATTGTACTTTGAGTGCATAGACAAACAACACACATTTGGGGTCACACACAACAGGCAAATTTTGATGTCAGTTTTGCCAGTCTCAGTGCCAAGTCCTGACCTTTTAGTTTCTCTTACTTACCTTTCAGTTGTTCTCATTGACCTTTCAGTTGCACTCCCAGACCTTTCAGTTGCTCTCACTGACCTTTTAGTTGCACTAACTTTGCAGTTGCTCTCCTTTCCTTACTGACCTTTTATCATATCAGATCTGTTAATCATGATTAAGAGAATTAACTGATGTACACTCTAACGTCAGTGGACATCTTTAGAGTTACCTCGACCCAAGGGTCACGTCGAGATTTGGTTCGGTTGTATTGTTAGTATATTTTGCCATCAAGGATGTTTTTCTGACAGTAATTATGGAGTTAAATCAAATAGTGAAATTATTTTCATAGGTGGCGAACGAATTTGGCCAGAGCGTCCAAGTTCGTAACACGTGCATCTTCGGCGGTGCGCCCAAAGGCCCGCAGGGGAGGACCCTCGAGCGAGGTGTGGAGATTGTCATTGCCACCCCGGGGAGATTGATTGACTTCTTGGAGAAAGGTGAGTTTTTTTAATTCATCTACAAGTTAGCCCTTTACTGAGACAATGTAGAAATAATAAATTCTAAAATTACCCCTGCCAGGAATCAAACCTTGCTGGGACCACAGTGTTCACCACTGCGCCAGGGAGTAAGGTTCTTTGAAAACTAAGAATCAAAATGAAGGGATCCACAAGAGAACCAGTGTCGATTTTAACTTAAAAATTGAGATGCGATGCATAGGGCGTAATAAGCACATCATCTTTTAGCAACTATGCTTATTAGAACTTGCCCATTCTTTCAACATTTAAAATTCCTACAAAAAAGTGGTATTTTATTTTGTTACAGATACAACAAATCTTCGTCGCTGCACGTACCTGGTGCTGGACGAGGCAGACAGGATGCTGGACATGGGCTTTGAGCCTCAGATCAGGAAAATTATCGAGCAGATCAGACCCGACAGACAAGTGAGTTTATTGCTGAATATTTATATTTCCAGTGTTTGTAACGTGTTATTTCATCACGCGTTACATGAGAGAAATAAATATCTAAACTGGAATATTTGTTTGTTTACCTAATTAATTAACCTTTAAACTGACTTTGACAGTTCGGTGTCAAACGACATTTGTCGAGACGTCAAACTGACATGTCACAGTTAATATATAGTTTCGTACCACAGATCTCGTATTAAATACCCGATCCTGTGAGTCATTGAGTATTTCGTTTAATTTTTTTTTGATATAGAGAGTGTTTTGTAGGAGACAACTCTATATATACTTAACATCTCAATGGTGTTTTCTTAAAAAACTTCACTTTTCTTCAAACCATGGCGTCGCAGAACATATTGTCCGTCGACAATTTTAAATATTTAATGGAAATCCAATGATTTTCACATTGTTGTGTAGCTTATGCTACCAATAAAATTATTTTAAGCCAGATGGCATATTAATTTGTTATAATATGGCGCATTTGCGGTGAGTGACCATAAATTTTATTTACGTCTTAGGCACGCGAAGCACCATGCATCGTGCAAATTAAGTACTCAAATCACAATGGAACCTTTTTGTTACAGCCTTTAATAATGGATTAACTTTAATATTGGATTTACTCTAATATGGGATCCACTTTTAATATCGGATTCACTCTAATATCGGATCATATTCTTTTATTATCGGATTAAATCTATCTTTTATTACAATCTTTTTACCCTTTTGGAACGTACCATGATGAATTAAATGGCGGCGTTCGAAGCTATATGAAGGCGATTTCACCCTAAAATGTGAATCGGCGTTTACCCAGTTAATCTTAAGCGATAGTTTAAATTAAGCTTAGATTAACGCATGTTTGCATATTGTTTACCCATTTGTGGGAATATTTCGGAGTAATATCTCGTATTCCATAACTTTTATATTGTAATATTAAACAAGACAGATACATTTTTCTACGGGTTATATTGTACCTAACCTGATTTTGATCTTAATTTCAGTAATGAGAAATTCCCAGAAGGGAATATTTCAGTGTAATGCCTCCTGTTTGGCCCACTTTTATATTTTATTATAATACACCGATAGATCATTTTCTGTAAACCGATCCAGTCGATTGGATCCGATGTATCCAATCGCTTAGGTCGTGTTATATTATACCTACCTAAGTTAAGTCGCTTGATCTTAATTTTAGGAATTCTAAATTAATATTTTTTTCTTTTTTTTGCAAAAATATATATTTATACAATTTCATAGTTCTCCAGTAGTTTTTTTTGTAAATAAAACCCACACACAAATCCGCCCCTGGCTTGAGATTAAAAGCCAATGCATTGATAGCTATCCGAATTTAATTTAACCAGGACTCCATACACCTAATTGGCTGGCGCCCGGTAATTATTTTGTTTTCTCTAATATATCTCTATATAATTTGTCATTAGGTAGGACATTGGGGGTTCTGGCAGTGGTACAAATAAAACCACTTATATTTTCGTATAAATAATTTATTTATTAAAACCTACAAACATTCCATTCATATCACCATATACTTAATAATACTTTATATATTAATTTTATTTTTCTACAAATTTTTTTTCGGTCAAATGTCCAAAAAATTTTAATTTTCATTACATTTGGCTACCTATCTAACTTAATTTCAATCGTACCCCAGTAATGAGAAATTTTTCCCAAAAAAAAATGTAATTTACATTACATTTTGGCTACCCGAAGTTGGGACCTGACTTGACTAGATTTGTCTATATGCAGTAATTTGTTTGTGGGTTTTTTCGCATTACTGGAGATTTTTATTCTGTCTTGTTATATTTATTATAAGGTGTATTGTATCCGTGTAACCTATTTATTGTATGCCTAGATATTAAGATGTTTGTCCTAGCATAGCTAATTTAAGTGTGCTCGCGTAGTTAATAAGCGTTGTTTGTTTTGTGGTTTTTACATACTTTCAGCGATATATTCTGCTCTAAAACGGATTATAAACAAAAATGAATGGAAAATGTCACATTATCAACAGTCAGTCATGATGTTAACGTAACTTTCATATCAAGATATTTGGATCATAAAAAACTTAAGTATCTCCACGAACTGTAAGTACTTATCTTATAAACATTCTTGTTGTATACAATATCGGCAAAAATGGATGATAAACCTGAAAATGTGTCAGTAGACCCCGACAATATGATAACTCTAGATCATGATACACCGACTATATCTAGGATAGACCAAAGTAACTTATCACATCAAGGTATAAGTAATTATTATGTTAATAAGCGATTTGATTTTTCCAAATTGAATGTAACGTTCGACGGTAAAACCTGCCCGTTGGAATTCTTGACTCGTATCGAAGAGTTAAAGCCGGTGAAGGGTTTCACCGATGAACAATGCTTCCATGCTTTACCTGTGCTTTTGACAGATATCGCTCTTAAATGGTTCCGTGCTAAGAGAACATACTTGGTTAATTGGCAACAATTTAAACTTGAATTTCTAGACCATTTCACCCCCAGGGATTTTAATTATCAGTTGGAGTACCAAATTAGGACTAGAAAACAGAAACCATCCGAAAGTTTGTCAGAATTTATAGTCGAGTTAATGGATATGTCTGCAAAATTACAAACCCCTTTGTTAGAGACCACCTTATTAGATATTGCTAAGCATAACATGCTTCCTCAGTTTTCCTACCATTTAATTGGACGGGGAATTATGTCATTAAATGAGCTAATTCAATTAGGCAAAGAAATTGAGTCTTATAAGAGTAATTTAAAACCTTTACAGGACAGTGCTTCTTCTATTACAAGTACCAAGAAAGAAATTTGTGTTCCCTCTGGTAGTAATAAAAAGTTTAATAATAAAATCTTTCAAACTCAGAAAATTACATGTAAAAAATGTGATGGGAATGATCATATGTTTCTAAATTGCCCGATTTACCCTGGAAAGCTTTGCTTTCGGTGTAAACACCCGGACGTAACATCTAAGGATTGTCCAAAATGCCATCCCCCTAGAGAGGCCATTTCTAAATTGGAAACACGGTCAAAAAACTGACTAGGTGTCGCCGTGGCCAATTTTCATTGGAAAATAACAGGTACACGACGACTGACGACAACCTTGATCATTTTTGTAACAGTAACCCTTTGAGTGTAAATAATAATAATCTTAACTTAATAAATGAAATAGCTTCACTTTTACAATTTAAAGATTCTGATAATCGTCCTTACATGACATTTACTGTGCGAGGTCGAGAATTCCTTGGATTAATGGACAGCGGAGCCCAAATAAGTGTTTTAGGAAATAATTCCCACTTATTATTCAAAAAAATGGGATTCGATATGACACCTTCGTCCTTTTCCGCAGCCACAGCTGATGGAAAACATCAAGAGGTAATTGGCTGCATGGTACTGCCCATCAGGTGTGCCAAAAGAATTAGACAGTGTAAGTTCGCGGTTATCCCCTCTTTTACTAGCGACGTTATCCTTGGAATTGATTTTTGGCTAACCTTTGATATTCTGTCCAAATTAAAAAAAGAGATTTCTGTCATTAACTCTATTGAAAATAATTGTCCATTTGAAATTTCACCCATTGTTCCAGCATCTAGTCTATCTGCTGATGAGAAACTTAAATTAGATAAAATTGCTCAATCTTTCAAAAACATTTCATATGAACAGAAGGGATTAGGAAAAACAGACTTAGTTCAACACAAAATTGTAACATTTGGTGAACCTATTAAGCAACGGTATTATTCATTGAGTCCTGCTAAATTAAAAGCTTTGAATATAGAAATTGATAAAATGTTAGCGGAAGGTATTATACAGCCCTCTAGATCACCATGGAGTAGTCCATTGGTCATGGTGACTAAGAAAGATGGTAGTCTTAGAGTTTGCTTAGACTCCAGAAAATTGAATTCAGTTACTGTTCGTGATTCTTATCCATTACCCTACATATCTAGAATACTAGTGAACCTTAGAGATGCTAAATTTCTCAGCTCTATAGATCTCTCTAAGGCTTTTTATCAGATCTTATTAGAAGAATCCTCTAGAGAAAAGACAGCTTTTGTAGTCCCCGGTCGTGGTTTATTTGAGTTCGTTAGGATGCCATTTGGTGTGACAAATGCGCCTGCCGAATTACATAGACTTTCTGATCGGTTATTTGGACCAGAGTTTGATAACAAACTGTTTTGTTACCTAGATGATATTATCTTAGTTTCCAAAGATTTTGAAAGTCATTTAATTCTCTTAGAAAAAGTTTATCAAAGATTAAAAGATTCTGGACTCACAATTAACTTAAGTAAATCCGAATTTTGCAAGGAAAAGTTGAAATATCTTGGTTATATTGTGGATAAAGACGGATTACACACTGACCCAGAGAAATTGGAAATCATAAAAAATTACCCTCCACCCCAATCTGCTAAAAATGTTAGAAGCTTTATTGGTATGTGTTCCTATTACAGGAGATTTATTCAAAACTTTTCTCACTATGTGGCTCCTTTAACGAAATTAACTAGCGGTAAGCGAAATGATAAGACTAAATTTGTATGGAATGACGAGGCACAACAATCTTTTGAATATTTAAAGAACGCCTTAATGACGGCCCCAGTTTTACAATGTCCTGATTTCGAAAAACCCTTTTCTATTCACTGTGATGCCAGCGGCTATGCGATTGGCAGCGTTCTGATGCAAGACGATGACTCAGGTCAGCAACACCCTATTGCCTATTTTTCCAAATTATTATCTAAAGCTGAACAGAACTATAGTGTCACTGAAAGAGAACTTTTAGCTGTTTTATTGTCAATTGAACATTTTCGACCCTATGTGGAAGGTACGGAATTCACAGTAGTCACGGATCATGCCAGTCTAAAATGGTTGTTAAATTTAACCAACCCCACTGGTAGACTAGCTAGATGGTCTACTCGTCTGTCACAATATAAATTTAACATTGTTCATAAAAAAGGAAGTAGTCATACAGTCCCTGATGCTTTATCTCGTATAGAAATTTCTGAAATTATATCATGTCCAGAGGATATCCATGATCCATGGTATTCTAAAATTTTTGTAGACTGTCAGAAACATCCTTCTAAATTTAAAACTTTTAAAATAGAAAATGATACCTTGTATAAATATGTTAAGCCTAAATCTATTTTACATCAAAATTTAGCTTGGAAAATTGTTATACCTAAGGAAAATATTTTAGAAACTATCAGGAATAATCATGATAACTTAAATTCGGTTCATTTTGGTATTCATAAGACTTTAGAAAAATTGAAAATGCATTATTTTTGGCCTAGAATGTTTAAGGATGTCAGAGATTATATAAATAGTTGCGATAAGTGCAAAGCGTACAAACACTCTACCTCACCTCCTTTAGGCTTTATGTCTAACCCTAAATTGGTCGAACGTCCCATGACTATGTTGTCTCTTGATATTATAGGTCCATTGCCCAGATCGTATTCAGGTTATGTTTACATACTAACGGTTGTAGATGTCTTTTCAAAATTTTGCTGGATCTTACCCATGCGCAAAGCAACTACTGGTACCATAATTAACTTATTACAAAAAGAAATTTTCTTGAAATTTGGCGTTCCTAGGATTTGCATATTAGACAATGGAGTGCAGATGACCTCTAGAGCTTTTAAACAATTTGCTAAAGAATATAACATACCTAAATTATTTTATAATACTTTGTATACCCCACAGAATAACCCCGTAGAACGCTTCAATAAGACTATCGAGACTTGTATTGCATGCTATGTGGAGAACGATCATAGAACCTGGTCTAAATATTTGCCACATATACAGGCAGCTATTAATGGCACTATTAACCTAGTTACCGGATACACACCGAATTTTATAATGTTTGGTAGGGAAGTTTTCCTCGATGGGTCCCTACATAAATTCAATTCCATCTCTGATCCTTCAGAAATAGTAATCGGTAGTCGTTCTGAATATTCGGACGCACTTCGTACTTTAAGTAACATTTTTGATAAAACTGTTAGTAATTTGGTCAAATCGTATAGACGTAATGCCAAATACTACAATATAGGAAGAAAAGTCATTTCTTATTGTGTTGGAGACATAGTTTGGAGGCGCAACTTTGTGCAATCCAATGCTGCTTCGTTCTTTTCAGCTAAATTGGCCCCTCGATTTATTAAATGTAAAGTAATAAAAAAGATTTCGGATAATGTTTATTTATTAAAAGATTTGGTGAAAAATACTACAGGTAGATATCATGTAAAAGACATTCTTAAGATGTAACAATATTAAAACTTAAAATTAATTTTAACCTGAAAAGAACCTAACAGATACCAACATAATAAGGACTCATTGTTTTGTGTAGGTCTTTCGACACTCTTGTCAGTCCTGCCATTATTTTATAGGATGCGGTTATGCACTTGCCCCGCATACCTTTTCTCTTTTGTATATAATATGTGTATGTACCTTTATTGTGTATAGGTGTACATACAATTTTTTTGTTATGTGTATGTACTTTTGTTTTATATATAGTGTACATACATTTTTTTTTGTAGCTCTTTTAAGTGTTCTGTAAGCAGCGGTTTAGCAAATGCTCCGTTTTCCTAGACTCTTAAAGACTCTCTTTTGGTATCAGTTTGCCTTAGTTTGCACAGTATATCCATATTGTAGTAGTTCTTTTAAGTGTTCTGTAAGTATCGGTTATGCAAATGCCCCGTTTTCCTAGACTCTTAAAGGCTCATTTTGGTTACAGGTTTGCCTTTGTTTGCACTGTATTACCTTATTTTGTGTACATATGTATAGTTTATTTGTTGTACATATGTATAGTTTTTATAGGACCGCAGTTTAGCATAGGCTCTGTGTTGTTCCTCTTGCTTGTTCCTACTTAGTTAGGCAGGTAATTTTGTATATATGTACAGATCTTTTGTGGAATCATGGTTGGCACATGCTCCATGTATTCTCCTGCTTGTGTCTGTTTAACGGGCAAGTGGATGTAAATATTTTCTTTTGGATGGGTCTTTAGTACTCATATTAAGCCTTGTCTCACACATGTGGACATGTATGCTAGGTCCTTGCTTAGGCAGGACGTTATTTTGGATGTCGCTCTTTTGTAGTGCATCATTTTGGGTGGTTCGTCAATGCACGGCGAGGGTGCCCAGTGCTTTGTCCAGTTGCATACCATTCCGAAAACCCTTTAGCTAGGTTAGTTCGTCACTGCGCGGCGAAGGTGCCCAGTGCTTTGATCGGTTGCATACTAATCCTAGACTCTTTTTATTTTGGCTTAAGTTGTGTTAGGTTGGTTTATCATTTCACGGCTTAGTGCTTAGTGACTTGGTCAGTTGTATACCAATTCTAATCACACTCTTTTAGAAAGTTTTCTTCCCTTCTTCGCTAGATTGGTTCATCATTTCACAGTCTTAGTACTTTGTGGATTGATCAGTTGTATACCATTCTATGCACCGTAGTGTAAGGACTTTGTTTTGGCAGATTGCTTCACAATCTAGCTCAATTATTATCTTACCTATTATTTGGAATATTGTTGTTTGGATTTGAACTTTAGTTTTTTCTTTGATCAAGCTTCTTCCGACTTTTGTCGTATCGTATTATTAGGAGAAAGAAAAAAAATTCTTTTTTTTCTTTTCCCTAGAAAGGGGAAAATGTAACGTGTTATTTCATCACGCGTTACATGAGAGAAATAAATATCTAAACTGGAATATTTGTTTGTTTACCTAATTAATTAACCTTTAAACTGACTTTGACAGTTCGGTGTCAAACGACATTTGTCGAGACGTCAAACTGACATGTCACAGTTAATATATAGTTTCGTACCACAGATCTCGTATTAAATACCCGATCCTGTGAGTCATTGAGTATTTCGTTTAATTTTTTCTTGATATAGAGAGTGTTTTGTAGGAGACAACTCTATATATACTTAACATCTCAATGGTGTTTTCTTAAAAAACTTCACTTTTCTTCAAACCATGGCGTCGCAGAACATATTGTCCGTCGACAATTTTAAATATTTAATGGAAATCCAATGATTTTCACATTGTTGTGTAGCTTATGCTACCAATAAAATTATTTTAAGCCAGATGGCATATTAATTTGTTATAATATGGCGCATTTGCGGTGAGTGACCATAAATTTTATTTACGTCTTAGGCACGCGAAGCACCATGCATCGTGCAAATTAAGTACTCAAATCACAATGGAACCTTTTTGTTACAGCCTTTAATAATGGATTAACTTTAATATTGGATTTACTCTAATATGGGATCCACTTTTAATATCGGATTCACTCTAATATCGGGTCATATTCTTTTATTATCGGATTAAATCTATCTTTTATTACAATCTTTTTACCCTTTTGGAACGTACCATGATGAATTAAATGGCGGCGTTCGAAGCTATATGAAGGCGATTTCACCCTAAAATGTGAATCGGCGTTTACCCAGTTAATCTTAAGCGATAGTTTAAATTAAGCTTAGATTAACGCATGTTTGCATATTGTTTACCCATTTGTGGGAATATTTCGGAGTAATATCTCGTATTCCATAACTTTTATATTGTAATATTAAACAAGACAGATACATTTTTCTACGGGTTATATTGTACCTAACCTGATTTTGATCTTAATTTCAGTAATGAGAAATTCCCAGAAGGGAATATTTCAGTGTAATGCCTCCTGTTTGGCCCACTTTTATATTTTATTATAATACACCGATAGATCATTTTCTGTAAACCGATCCAGTCGATTGGATCCGATGTATCCAATCGCTTAGGTCGTGTTATATTATACCTACCTAAGTTAAGTCGCTTGATCTTAATTTTAGGAATTCTAAATTAATATTTTTTTCTTTTTTTTGCAAAAATATATATTTATACAATTTCATAGTTCTCCAGTAGTTTTTTTTGTAAATAAAACCCACACACAAATCCGCCCCTGGCTTGAGATTAAAAGCCAATGCATTGATAGCTATCCGAATTTAATTTAACCAGGACTCCATACACCTAATTGGCTGGCGCCCGGTAATTATTTTGTTTTCTCTAATATATCTCTATATAATTTGTCATTAGGTAGGACATTGGGGGTTCTGGCAGTGGTACAAATAAAACCACTTATATTTTCGTATAAATAATTTATTTATTAAAACCTACAAACATTCCATTCATATCACCATATACTTAATAATACTTTATATATTAATTTTATTTTTCTACAAATTTTTTTTCGGTCAAATGTCCAAAAAATTTTAATTTTCATTACATTTGGCTACCTATCTAACTTAATTTCAATCGTACCCCAGTAATGAGAAATTTTTCCCAAAAAATTTTAAAAGCCATTACATGTTTATATTCCACAAACCACACTCTCTAATAGTCTTGACTATTAGAGTGGTTTGTGGAAATTGTATTTATTATTAATTTGTATCAACTGACATAATTATCAGTCGCACCAAAGTTTGCAATTTGCCTTTGTAGCAGTCCTGATGACAAGAGTTGCAATCATGTTTCTGTTCATAGTAAACACTCCTATTTGTATTGTTTCGACAACCTCCCTGGTGCAGTGATGAGTGCTGTGGTCTTATAAGTGGGAGGTCCCGGGTTTGATTTTGATTGGCAGTTTGGGATTTTATAATTTCTAAATTGTCTCTGGTCTGATCTGGTGGGCGGCTTAAGAGGTGGCTAGTTAGATACCACAATACCGGCAAATGTCATTCATATGCCCTCTCGTCTCCAAGATCATCATTATATCGCATCATAACGCAACAGGTTGCATTAATTCTGCCTCCGCTTATCATTCATGACTAATTTCCAGGTGCTCATGTGGTCGGCCACCTGGCCCAAAGAGGTGCAGAACCTCGCAGAGGAGTTCCTGCACGACTACATCCAGATCAACATCGGCTCCCTCTCCCTGTCCGCCAACCACAACATCCTGCAGATAGTTGATGTGTGCGAGGAGTGGGAGAAGAACGACAAGCTCATCACGCTGCTCACCGAGATATCCTCCGAAGAGGCAACCAAGACCATCATATTTGCTGAGACCAAGAGAAAGGTATGTTCCCAATAAAATGTCACTTTGACATCCTTGTCACCCACACACTTTACATCAAGTGAAAGATTTCTTTAAGGTACACAAAATGTCAAATAAATAAAGTAAATATAACGTGAAGTAACTGTGTTGTTTTCGAGCTACTTGATTTAGTTGGAAAGTTCTAAAATGTTCCATTTACAAGCAAGTGGTGGACTGACGATAAAAGGAGGGTGATGGGAAGAGGCTGGATGAAGGATTGAGACCCATTAGGGAAGGCTTATGTCAAACAGTGGACACAGGCTGTTGTGATGTGATGATTTACTTGAGAGAGATTGTCCAATTTGCAGGTTGATGAAATAACAAAGACTATCAACCGAGCGGGTTGGCGCGCGCTCGCCATCCACGGTGATAAAAACCAACAGGACCGCGACTACGTGCTGCAACAGTTCCGAAACTCGCGCGCCGGAGTACTGGTCGCTACGGACGTCGCTGCTCGTGGACTTGGTAACTATGCGTCACCGACACATGCAAACACCCGACACCAAACATTCCACACCAAACACCCGACACCAAACATCCCACACCAAATATCCAAAATCAAACACCCCACATCAAACACCCCACACACCAAGCATACCACACCAAATACCCACACCAAACATCTCACACCAAACACATCACACCAAACATCCCACATCAAACACCTCACACCAAACACCAAATATCCACACCAAACACCAAAAACAAGCACATTGAACATCTATATGCTTCCTTGTGCAGCACTAAACACTGACACGATATACACGAGAAGCCCTTGTGAATTATGCATTGATGTGGTAGAGTCAATTAGTGTGGACTAAGACCTAATGACCTAATTTAGAATAGAATATCAATTGATCCATCACAGTTAATATAAACAATATAACGGACTCAAGTCCTTAAAATAAATGAAAGGAAAGGAAAGTGACTCAGGACTCAGGAAAGTGTTGGGTTACAAAAGTCCACATCGCTGTTATTCTAAGTCCAAATTAGCAAAGTGCTAAACAGCTAAAAAAGAAGAAAATCCAGAGAATAAACAATTTGTTTTAGTTATTTTAATAGAAATAAACAATTGTTATAAAATTGTGTGTAATTTATCAAAATAAATTGTTGCCACAAGTTACTTGGAAACTTAACGCTAAGGGCTCTGAAAATGCTTCACGAAACATCGAGAAACCATACACACCTGACATCGAGTATCTAGACACTAAACCTTAGTACGACTTAAAAGTTTTCGATAACGGAATTCTGTGTTGAGTGATTTCGTACGTGCATTGGAGGTCCATTTATTTCACTTTGATGTTATAACATCGATCTCATAAAAACTACCTGTATTTATTTTGTTTTCGAGATCTGAAAATTCGTACTAGGGTAAAATCACTGACACCAAACACAATTTTATAGAATAATAAATACAAAATCTGTATAGGCAAAATGACTCAACTGATATGCCTCTTTATTAAATCAATGAAGGAATATTAGCAAAGAACACTTGTGCTATCAAATTGCCAAAGAATATAAGTCACGCAAAAAAAAAAACAAATTTCGAAAAGGCAATATGCAGGCCAAATATGTAGAAAATATTTTGTATGTGTTCACTGTAAGTGCCCAGAAGTTTTCAATATCTTATGTTTGTGCCACCATAATTATAAGTTAACCAAGAAATGAAAGTGAAAAGGTGGTGATAACTCCCGCCAGAATTGTTATTGAACGTTATTTGAAACTTACGCAAACTAAAAAAAGGGTTTTACGAGAAATAACCAATGACGTCATTACTTATTATTGACATTACCGTCAGTAATAACCAATAATGTCATTGCTCATTATTGACATTACCGTCAGTAATAACCAATAATGTCATTACTCATTATTGACATTACCGTCAGTAACAACCAATGACGTCATTACTTATTATTGACATTACCGTCAGTAATAACCAATAATGTCATTACTCATTATTGACGTTACCGTCAGTAATAACCAATAATGTCATCACTCATTACTGACATTACCGTCAGTATGACAGTTTGCGTACATTTCAAAGTACAGTATAAAAGGCATCAAACAGAAGATCAATGTATGTTGACAGTTGCGAGGTTTTTTAACTGCTGGCCCGCTAAGCTAAATATCCTCGCACTGTATACGCCGGGGTGTGAGGTCTAAGACTTACGTGTCAGGAGCGTAGCCCGGCTTTGATACCATTGCTAAGTGATTTGTGAACGAAAGGGTGCATTCGACATTACCATGATATATCTGATACGACACGTTCAAAAATATGCTTGAAATTGGCCAAAATATCTGAAATTTTTTATGAAATTGTCCACATAGTTGTCCAAAAATCTTCACCAGAAATGGTCCAAAATCATCTAAAAATTATTCAATGTTATTCAATTCAATTCTATTTGAAACGTGATATTTTAGAAAATTACTGTAAAATTTTCCAAAAACATCCATGTCAATGATATTCATTATATTTCCAAAATTCTCGTCCATATATTTAATCTGTAGGAAAATTGTCACCGAAAATGACCGAAATAAATTCTATAGCTGAAATCTTCGCGACATTCTCTCGAGCAATTCGAAAACTTGAAAATTTCCGTGAAATCTGGAATTATAATATAATTTTTCAGAAATATTGAAAATTTTTCAGAAATATTGAAAGGCTCTCTTAATAATGGGCTTTTCAAGTGCATACATGCAATTTTTCAATTCATTTAAACAGACAAAAGTTTGTTGTGTGTTTATGGTATGTTGAACATACTATGCTTTTACGAAGATTTGTTCATCGAACATGTACCTTGGGCGTAGTGACCCAGCTCTTGAGCCTCGATATTTTTGATGAGGTGCTTTGTAAAAAAAAATCTTGCTCAATCTTGCAGGATGAAGATAACGTTTCAACCGTATAGGCACTGAATATTGGAACATGCGAGAGGCACACGAAAATGACACAGCAATGGTCCCATAACGCCATTTAGATATGTTCCGTGGCCGTGGTAACAAGTACCCTATTGAGCCTCTCATATCCGTGGTTGTAATGTCCTACGGTCCGCCACCTGTTTTGCGTCACTGGGACATTAACTGTTTTACACATTTACAGCTGTTCCTTTAGGTTAAGGCGTCACTCATTTATTTCGTAAGACTTTGATTTAAATAACCTTTTATACATTTCTTGTACAAATTTTGAACATTTTTTTAAGGGAACTTGGTCAGTGTGCTGTCAGCTATGCTGACAGTCCATTTTATTCCCGTAAGACGTTCACAAACAATAAATATTTCCCTCGGAATGTGATTTTGATAATCACATTCATTCACAAACTCTTACGAAATGAATGAAATGACCTCTTTTGTCATGGATTGTGGACTCCACGGATACGGCGGCCATTTTTTAAAATCACAGTAAATACTGTGACGAATTGTTGCCGTAAGATCACACTAAGAGTTTTCTTGTTTCACAACTTTTTGTCCTATCTCCTCGCACACACTTTCCGCTTAGGCCAATATCTCACTAAGAAACCATGGTTGCCCAACAGTAAATTATCACGGCCTGCAGGGTTATTCTGTAACTTAGTTACCAACTGAAAATGGTTGCCAACGAATTAGTTCGATATACATTGCTGCTAAAAAGCTGTGATAGCAAAAAGCTGTGATAGCCTAGTGGTTAGGACGACCGACTTCTAATCGGAGGTCGTGGGTTCGATCCCGGGCACGCACCTCTAACTTTTCGGAGTTATGTGCGTTTTAAGTATTTAAATATCACTTGCTTTAACGGTGAAGGAAAACATCGTGAGGAAACCTGCACGCCTGAGAGTTCTCCATAACGTTTTTAAAGGTGTGTGAAGTCTGCCAATCCGCTTGGCCAGCGTGGTAGACTATGGCCAAAACCCTTCTCACTCTGAGAGGAGACCCGTGCTCTGTAGTGAGCCGGTAATGGGTTGATCATGATGATGATGATGATGATGATGACATTGCTGCTTTACTGTGTGAAATATAAATGTGTGATTTAATTTCCACACATTAAAACAGCAATGTATATCGAACTAATTCGTTGGCAACCATTTTCAGTTGGCAACTAAATTAGAGAATAGCCCCGCTGGTCGCCCCCATCAAATTGGTTGCGCAACCAAGCAGACACCGGGTGAGGGATCCTCCATAGAGCTGTTACATTTTGTTGCGCCATCACTGGCGTCCTAGTGAGATAGTGCCCTTAGTCTGATCTTGCGGTGGAAACCACACCATAGGGTACAAGAATCCAGGCCAATTGATAAAATGAAAAATTTCCATGACTGACTCGGCATTTATTTTCGTTTTCATTGCAGAGGCGCATGCGTGCAGAGATATGGGCTAACTTTGCGG
This sequence comes from Melanargia galathea, assembly GCA_920104075.1. Classification (NCBI taxonomy): domain Eukaryota; kingdom Metazoa; phylum Arthropoda; class Insecta; order Lepidoptera; family Nymphalidae; genus Melanargia; species Melanargia galathea. Next base: position 1,713,609 of record OV049872.1, on the reverse strand, counting down.
TGTGTTGCTGACTGCGTACGATACATGATACATTGTGTGTGATACATTGTGATATGATACACAGATCATATAAACGATACGATAGTGACGAAGGCTAGTGTCAGCGCACACTGTTAGAGCATGCTGCCTCTAGAAATGGAATCTTGGGGGTCTTTCAAATTGTGGAATTTTATAGTTTTTTTTTGGGGCGGGGATTTGGGCTGTCTGTAAAATATGCTCATACAAACATGTTCTGAAAACAGGAATCCTTGAATATAAATATTGGTTTCTGAAAATAGGAATCCTTGAATATAAGTATTCTTTATAGTTCTTGTATAATTTAATTCTAACCTACAATTCATGTAGAATCCGCATTGAAACGGTTTTATGAACTTCCATTTCGTTTTCCAGTCTACTTCATCAGTTATTCAGTTATGTGTATATATATTTATTACTTCAGGTATATATTTTCACAAAATCTTGTTCTGAAAACAGGAATCCTTGAATATAAATATTGGTTTTTGTATAATTTAATTCTAACCTACAATTCATGTAGAATCCGCATTGAAACGGTTTTATGAACTTCCATTTTGTTTACAGTCAGTCTACTTCATCAGTTATTCAGTTATGTGTATATATATTTATTACTTCAGGAATATATTTTCACAAAATCTTTAAAACTCTTCTAGCTAGGGGAGGATCAACAAATTCCTCAAAAGCCGGCAACACATAAGTGGTTCCTCCGGTACTGCAAATGTTCATGGGCGGCGGTAATCACTTAACATCAGGTGACCCGCCTGCTCGTTTGCCCGCAATTTTTATAAAAAAAAATAGTGCCGTGAGCTTCATATAATTATGCATTAAACCTGCTCTCCCTGAAAATTTTCAAATCCACTCTAATGGCCCACTCTAGCCAAAAACCCTGTGCATGCCACTAAACTATGCATATATTATACATACATATTCGTATTTTATAGACAGCCCAATTTTATTACTAAAAAAATAGACTAGTGTTTATAGATCAAGATTTGTACAAAGGCAAGATAAAACAGCTGTTTGTACGTTAGCAAGTATTTGCTCAGTTATATGTCATGAGAGATTTGATCACGAACAAAACTAAACATGCGCTACGCCACCTGACAATTTGTAGAAACTTTCAAAAATAAACTCCATATAATAATATAAATATGGGATTATTGTAAAAACACCCGAGACGCACCGATTGTGATGATCCTCTTGGCCAACAACACTCCGGATACTGATGGGCATAATACAGTTCATTTCCAGCCAATCTACGGGCTTTCCGCCGCCGATAAGGTAATTTAGCTTTTGTTTTTCTGGTTTGGGGGAATAACAAGAGAAATACACCGGCGTTTTAACGATCCATTAGTTTTAATGTCCTATATGAAGTCACAAAGGTAGACATAAGTTAAAAGTAACGATGTAATTGTTATGTTTAATAATTTTATGTGTGAAATTTTCAATGGCGTATGCCTTGAATATACATGATGTTCCGAATATATTATATCATATTTTCCTTTGAAATTAAGACGAAATTAATTAATAGTTTTAATTTTTTCCAATAAGTATGTGCAAAACTACTAAGTCCTACCTACTGGGTAGTACGCTGATTTCCTCAGAATGTTTTCTTTTGTCGATAATAATCTGCCTGTCTGATACTAATTTGTTTTTTTTTTTTATTTCTTTCTAACCCTTCTTACTTTATTATAAAACAAAGCTTTTCATAAAGCGTGAAATGGTCCCGGATTTATTCCCTCAAACTTGGTTATTGTAATTTTAAATTTCTTCTACGTTTGCGTGTAACTGAGGAGTGTTAAATTGTTATGTATTGTTATATATATATATTCTAATTGTATTATAATTATAAATTGTATAATATATATATATATATATATATATATATATATATATATATATATATATATATATAATTACACATTGTAATTATAATATATATAATTATATATTGTTATGTGCAAAATAATTGATACCCGCATAATGACACTCGCTCGCGATCCAGACGTGGAGGACGTGAAGTTCGTGATAAACTACGACTATCCGAACAATTCGGAGGACTACGTGCACCGCATCGGGCGCACGGGGCGCTCGCAGAACACCGGCACCGCGTACACGCTGTTCACGCCTAACAACTCCGCTAAAGTAAGTGGTGACCCCGACAAAAAAAACCCTCTATAAAGTACAAGTTTTTATACTGATACTTACCTGTGTAAAATTTAAAGTTTATTATGTTGGTACATGCCTGTGAGAAGGTAATATATATTTTGACATATACTTGTACCTGTGAAAAAGTAAAGGAGATGTTTCATCACTGTATGAGACCTTGGCTAGGACTTGGTACAGTATACTTAGATATAGTCCAGAAAACATTGAACAGTTTTTAACTATATATTTTCTATAAAATGGTTTTGTTTGGTTGTACAAAACAAGTATTTCTGCTTAGGATTGCAACACGTAATAAAAAATCATCATGGCGGTAAAATGTCTTTCATTTCGATTTAAGATTTGACTTTGACAAAAATGTCATTAGATCGTATCAACACCGTCCAAATCGCTAAGCAAAATCGAAGTCCGTGTAGCACAACGCCGGGTCCACAGATGGCATGAGTAACAGTCCAAAAACGAAAGTTAGGTAAACAGATGAGCAAAACGGTCCAAAATCCAGAAAACGAAAGCGAAGTTATTGAAAAGAACTCAAAAATCAAACAGAAATCGATTGCAATTGACTACCAGTCCACCATTGACTGACAGAATATCAATCACAATGACAATTGTTATTTGAAGTGACAAGCTGTCAGTTTACGTCAAACCATACGACGCCAGCGACGCCATATTGAAAATCGATCAATAATTAATGAATAAAAAATATTTTTGTACAACTAAAGTATTAGTTTTAACTCAATAATTTTATTTTTCCTGAGATCAACAGATTTTTCTTAATTTGTAAGGTACTGTACAAGACTTAGCCAGATTTGAAACATCTCCTTTATATACTGACACTTGCCTGTGAAAATGTTTATACTGACACGTACGTGTGAAAATGTAATATTTATACTGTATGTTTTAAAATAATTTAATAAAACTTCTTTTATCAGGCAAGGGACTTAATGTCGGTACTGCAAGAGGCTAACCAGGTGGTCAACCCGAAGTTATTGGAGTTGGCGCAATGTGGAATGGGATTCAAAGGAAAATATGGTAAGACACGTATAATTATTATTTACAATTTTTTACCAATTTAGCGAAGTTATTAATTTCATGAATTACATTAATCAGTTTATTAATTTAATGGATTACTGCGCGAGGTCGTCAAAATAATCATACAATCAAGAAGCACAGTGAAATGTATGATTTGTTTGTAAAATGTGTTGTTTGTAACAGGCCGCGGCCGGTTCCGCGATCGTGACGACGACGGCGGGCGCGGGCGGGGGCGCGGCCGCGGCGGCGGCGGGCGCGGGGGTGAGACACTTTTCAACATTTTGATGACACTTTACAATACTATGATGACACTGCAACATTTTGCCGACACTTTACAACACTTGGATGACACTGCAACATTTTGATGACACTTTAACATTTTGATGACACTTTATAACACTTTGATGACATTTTACAACATTTTGATGACACTTTACAACACTTTGATGATACTTTACAACACTTTGATGACACTACATTATTTTGATCTAACTCAAATACTAAGGCCGGGTGATAACCGAAGCCTTATTGGAACTTTTAGGACTAACGTGACCAAGAGGGTAAATCCTGACCCTCAGTATAGACGGGCAAATTTCGTTATTTTACATTCAAATATTGATTCAAAGCGCCTGCAGTGAACGGTGCACCAAATTAAACTTGATTGACATTTTCCTATACAGTTTAACACCTCCAAAACAAAGGAAAATGTTAAATTATTTTTTCATCCCATCTATTCGAAAAGGACGACTTGGTTCGCCTTTATGTGCACCCAAAGGTGGTGTTTTCAGCGCAGTTTTATAAGTGCGCGTAAAAGATCTTTTACGCGCACTTATTTATAAGTGCGCGTAAAAGATAATTGCGGCGCACTTATTGAAGATGAAGGGCCCGTGGTCCCACCGGGCTAGGCGCGAACGATAGTATCGATTGTTGTTATTGTTGTTACAAGTTTGACGTCTGTGTATGTATGTGCGTCTGTGAACGGGTGAACCGGTTTTTTTATTTGAAAGGTGAATTAGGTGAGAGTGTTAGCTATGTTTGATGAAAATCGAGTCAAGATGGCCGCCGCCACAAAATGGCGGATTACATATTTTTTCACAACTCCCTCAATATGGGTATCAAATGAAAGGTCTTGTTGTCAAGACCTTTCAATTTGGCGTCTGTGTGTATGTGAGTGTGTCTGTCTGTTCCCCCGTAGCGCTCAAACGGTTGAACCGATTTGAATGCCGTTTTTTTTTGTTTGATAGGTGAATTAGTCGGGAGTGTTCTTACCTATGTTTTATGAAAATTGGTCCAAGATGGCCGCCGCCACAAAATGGCGGATTACATATTTTTTCACAACTCCCTCAACATGGGTATCAAATTAAAGGTCTTGTTGTCAAGACCTTTCATTTTGACGTCTGTGTGTGTATGTGTGTGTGTCTGTCTGTTCCCCCGTAGCGCTCAAACGGTTGAACCGATTTGAATGCGTTTTTTTTTTGTGTGAAAGGTGAATTAGTCGGGAGTGTTCTTCTTCATGTTTGATGAAAATTGGTCCAAGATGGCCGCCGTCACAAAATGGCGGATTACATATTTTTTCACAACTCCCTCAATATGGGTATCAAATAAAAGGTCTTGCCATCAAGACCTTTCATTTTGACGTTCGTGTGTGTATGTGTGTGTGTCTGTCTGTTCCACCATAGCGCTCAAACTGTTGAACCGATTTGAATGCGGTTTTTTTTGTTTGGAAGGTGAATTAGTCGGAAATGTTCTTAGCTATGTTCGATGAAAATTGGTCCAAGATGGCCGCCGCCACAAAATGGCGGATTACATATTTTTTCACAACTCCCTCAATATGGGTATCAAATGAAAGGTCTTGACTAGTACAATAACACTATGCAAATCCAAGATGGCCGCCATCATAAAATGGCGAATGTCGGGGCTTTCTTAAATTTTTAATTTACACTTGTATTATTAATCCGCCATTTTGTGGCGGCGGCCATCTTGGACCGATTTTCATCAAACAAACAAAGCTAAAAACACTCCCGAATAATTCACCTTTCATACAAAAAAACCGCATTCAAATCGGTCCATCCGTTTGAGAGCTATGGGGGAACAGACAGACATACACACACACACACACACACACAGTCAAACTTATAACACCCCGTCGTTTTTGCGTACGGGGTTAATAATATGAGGCGCCTTTTATTTCCTCATAGAGGGTGATGAAAAGTAGAGTGTATCACTCGGGCGCAATATATTTTTGGCTCGGGCGACGTACTTTGAATCCCTCGCTACGTTCAGGATTGTACTAAAGAATCCCTCGCTACGCTCGGGATTCTACTATACAATCCCTCACTTCGCTCTGGATTCAAAAAAGCGCCCTCGCCGTAAAAATATTCTTTTGCTCCCTTATGATACAATCTACTATTATTGTTTTAATTTCTTCATGTATCACGAAACTGTATTTCAACGTATGATACTAACTTTCAGGCGGCGGTTCGAGATGGGACAACTCGTCAAACGGCGGCGGCGGCGGCGGCGGCTTCGGGTCGAGCTACAACCGACAGGACAGCTACAACAGCCGACCCGCCTACCAGAACCGAGAAGGGGGAGGCAGCTTCCGCGGAAGGGGTGGAAGTCGAGGCGGCGCGAGGGGGGGTCGCGGCGGCACCGGCGCCGGCGGGGGGTACAGCCAGGAGGCCAGCTACGGACAGAGTCAGGGGGGGTACAGTCAGACCCCCACCCAGGGGTTCAATTCGGCCCCCAGTAGCTACTACAATATGTATTCGCAACCGCCCCCGACGCAATAAGTGAGAATATTAAATTAATTTTTAATTATAATTAATTAAAGACTATAAATGTCTCTCATTGTAAGTAATTTAAATAACCCAATTGTGGTGTTAGAAAACAAACGTTTTTTTTTTTTCTTTTCTATCCATTGAAAATAGATTCTACAATTTTTTATATTTTCTTTGACTATGTTAGGAGTACGAGCGATTATTTATTAAAGCCAAGTCTACATTTATCATGTTGAATAACTTAATATAACACATTTGGAGTAACAGTTTTAATAAACATGTAATGTTTACGGTGTAGACTCTGCTTTTAAATTAATATGGACTGTTTTTAATAAACAAATGTGATCGATCAAGATTTCGACTCTTGAATCATGACAATTTCCTTGGACTATGAATAAAATATACTTTATATCCAAAGTTGAGGGTATTATACTTCTACATGTGATGTAGCTAATAATGTTAGAGTAAAGAATTTAAAATGCACGAAACTGTGAATTTCTCATATCTTTTATAGATAAGCATCGAATATTAAACCCGGGCTTTTTAATTTTAGCAGTAAAATATTTTGTAGGTGGAAAACATTAAGGTGAGTCCAGACTATGTTGTAATATAACATCAATATAACATGTCTACAAGTACAAGTTAGAAAAGTTTACTGTACTTACTGTGGTTTGGTATAATATATACAACACAAAATGTTATGAAATATGTTACATAGTATAGACTCATCAATTTAGAGTAATGAAATATATTGTGTAGTAACTTGATGGTTTAAATATTATATATATAACATTCCCATTGTTTCTGACGCTCAGTTTGTGAAATTCACCAAATAAAACATTCGAACTATTTATTGATTTTTATTTTATCAATAGCTCTTTTACTATGACTTAACTCTTTCCACTTTCAATTGAAACTTTTATTAGGTAAAATTTATAGGCCTATAGTAGTTTATGTATATTGGAGAGAGGGAGAAACGCGTCAAAACGTCAAACGTGAGTCGCGCGACGGTACAATGGTAACAGTATAACTCCCGGCACGTAAGTCGAGCGGTGACCTTCAAGTGCGCGCAGCGTCGTGCGAGTGAACGGGACACAATACGATTGGATAACCAATCGGCGCTTACGAGGGATCCGCGAGAGCTAATCAGTGATTACGAACGATCCCCACGCCCTCCCCGCGACCCCCTCACCACCCGAGATATCTCATTTTCGACTTCTGCGCATTGAAGGTCAACACTAAGACTTATTTGCCGTAGCTTGTACAAGAGATAAAGTTCGTAAACTAAAACCAAAAAACGTGTATTCAACTGCGTACTAGAATTCAAACGGAAGAGCGGGTCAAGCAGCTAGTGGCGCTATCTGTTATGTCTATCTGAAACTAACTTAATATTTAAGTTTAACGTGCGAACGTCACTTCTCGATTTTTTTCCTATATAAAATGTAGCCCTATGTCACCCGTACCAATTGACACATCATTCATCAAAATCGGCCTAATAGTTTAAGATGCTCCGGTGGAACACACAGTGGAATCTTATACAAAAATCGGGTATAAACATACATAATATGTACATTAGACTGCTAAAATCATAACCACCCTTCCTTTTGGCTTTGCCGTGGGTTAAAAAAATTAAAAACGAGTGCAGCGCCACCTGGCACCACGTCAGAACCAAGGACAAATCTATACTCTATACTAATAAATAAAATTGAAGTGTCTGTCTGTAATATCGAAATAACTACCTCATATTAAGCTCATATGGTTATTTGAACGCTACCATAACCGAATCACACGTTTTTAAAATTTTTGTCTGTCTGTCTGTCTGTTTGAACGGGCTAATCTTCGGAACGGCTGAACCGATTTTGACGGGACTTTCACATACAAGTAGAGAATTAACCAGGGAGTAACATAGGCTACTTTTTTAACCGACTTTCAAAAAAGGAGGAGTTGTGTTTTTCTACCTATGTACACCGATGTCTCCGAGATTTCTGAACCGATTTGCGTATTTTTTTTTTTAATCGATAGAGAAACATTGCGACCCTGTTCTATAAAAAAATTGGATTCCAACTCCTCAATCCTGATGCTGTAGGGGACCTAATCCCCAAAACTAATGGGTTTTAGAAACTTTCGGTTATTTAAATTGATATTGGGGGTACCAATTAAAGACTTTATCGTTGAATGAACTCGAGTAGGTATATATCCAACTCCTCAACCCTGATGCTGTAAGGAATTGTATTCCGAAATCGTGGGGATCCCACGGGATTTTTCCGTTTTGGGGACGGGTTTCTACAGATAAGCTACGTTTTGTTCTGGAAAATCAAAAGTTCCCACGGGATTTTTAAAAACCTAAATCCACACGGGCGGAGCCGTGGGCATCATCTAGTATTATAATAAAACAACATTATTATTAATTTTATTTTATTCCTACATGATTTAATTATTCAGAAATAATTTTACTGACACCAAATTCATATCAAATATTGCAAGGTGTTTACAATATTAACATTTATAACTTGATTTACATGACGCTTTGGTATAACCCTATTCAAATGTTAACAGGTGCGGTTTAATTCACAACTTAGTTATGGTAGCAATATTTTTTTTGTGAATGAACTTAGCGGGAGGAGTCAAGCCCATGTCCTGCACAGACAACATACAATCCATTGAGAACTTCTCAATGAAGACATTTTAACAGTGAAGAATGTAACAGCTCAATATTTAGTGATAGGCAATAAGTTTGACTCTTACATACGTAAGTGCAATACAATTTGCAATACAAGTCTGCAAAGTGTACTTTGCAGACTTGTATTGCAAATTAGATTGCACAAGTCTGCTGTCATTGAGGGCAGGCAACATTTGATAATGGGTTATATTATTATTAATTTTGTTCTAATGCGCAGGCGCGTTCCGTTTTTCCGGGTCGACATAGTCCAGCTGTTCCTCTTCATTGTGAGGCCAGAATGTTGGTTTGTTGAGGGAGTCGATGGCCATTTCGGGATGTGCATCATGGAAGTCTTCCATGGTCATTTGCTCGTATGGTAGCATTGCCTTGGTCTCTTCTATTTGTTTCTGAAACCTGGAATGTCACAAAGTAATAGTTAAATATTGTTTTATGCAAATTTCAAATCTCTGTATCTCAGAAACTGTGTAACTTAAAGATTTGAAACTTTCAATTTATCATCACATCCACAAGCTTAATTTATATTTTTATATTTCAAAGTAAGACTACTATCACACAAATCAGAGTTATGGGGTCAAAGCAGCTTGAAATGTTTACGTGTGAATATACACACTGCATGGCATCAAGGTTGGAACTTGCCTGATGCACTCCGTGTCACGATAGGAAGGATACCAGGCAAGATTTTAAATTGTCACAACCCAAATGACAAAGTCCAAAGATAAAATAAGTTTAAATACTGGGAAAAAAAACTAATTTAATGCAAAATTATTAATAATAGGCTCTAAGAATTTGCTATGGGCCTCACAAGAAAGCTCAGTCACTGAGCGGGTAACGGACAGTGTTCAAATCAACAAGTATAAATTGAAAATTTAAAAAACCCCCGACATTCGCCATTTTGTGGCGGTGGCCATCTTGGATTTGCATAGTGCTATTCAACTAGTCAAGCCCTTTCATTTGATACCCATATTAAGGGAGTTGTGAAAAAATATATAATTCGCCATTTTATAGCGGCGGACATTTTGGATCGATTTTCACCAAACATAGCTAACAACACTCTCGACTAATTCACCTTTCAAACAAAAAAAACCGCATTCAAATCGGTTCACCAGTTTGAGCGCTACAGGGAAACAGACAGACACGCACAGACACAGACAAGTCAAACTTATAACACCCCGTCGTTTTTGCGTCGCGGGTTAAAAATGATTTATCGTTTAAATAAATCATACGACATACTGCAAAACAATACGACTATCCATCTGTCCTTCTGCTAAGATCTTGCAGTCAGAGATATCCTAATAGCTTTAGCTTTCAACAAGTATTCCTGATTCTTCAGTAAAATTTGTCATCAATAAATATAAATAATACATGAAAAAAGTAAAAGTGTGTGTTTACTTAGCAATATTAGCATTGGAATCCTGAATGAAAGCATCAATCGCCTTTTTGATCTCGGCCCACTGCGCATCAACCTTGGAAGTCAATGTATCAGCAGGGTATGGCACCTTCAGGGCCTGGTACTGCTTCTGGAAGTTGTCCACCATGCCAGCAACCGGGACCACTTGCTTGTAGACTGCCCAATCAATCTTCGGTGGCTCAGCAGGGTTGGCGAGTACCCTGTCCCAAAGATAAAATTGTGATAGCACAAAAAATTGGTTGCCTGTAAAGTCGGTTTACAGACAATAATTTTGCGTGATAACGTCATAAAAAAACAAAGAGATAGATGCATCAGAAGCCGAACGTTTAGGCCGATTGTGCCTTTTCTGACGCTTGTTCTGCGCTCTCGCTTGCACACGGTATGTGACAATGAGTCATGTTTTTTCGTGTGTGTAGCTGGCGTTCAGCAATTTATAAGACGTTATCACATCAAAAACTCTGTACAAATAAATGAAATTATTGCCTGTGATTTTGAAATAACTGCCTATTATTGACTCATATGAAAAATTGATTGATAGCATAACCCAAACACATTTTTAAAATATTTGTCTATACAAATTTTCAGAATATTGAACTGATTTTGGAATCACAAACTTAAGCATGTACCTATACTGTATAGGATTACACAGGGACTGATTTAAGCTACTTTTTATCTCAGAAATAAAAAATTAACCACAGGATTTTTAAAAACCTAAAATCACAGGGATGAAGATCATGAAGTCACAGGCAGTCAGATAGTTATTTAATAAAAAAGTAATAACAAAACAAGCCTCAATTATAAAGCCTACAAAAGCTATAATAATTGAGACTTGTAATGTTATGCTAGTTAAGTCCTCTTAGCCAGGGATAATGTGGCCGATTCTGTTGTACACAATCTCTAAATCTAAACTAAAATGACAGGTCTAAGTATATTCCTGTCTCTTTCATAATCCTCCCTGCTGAAGGGGATAGCACTATTTTTAAACCTGTCAATTTAGTTTAGGTTTAGAGATTGTGTACAACAGAATCAGCCACAATATCAAAGTAAAATTATTGATCTTTAAACATGTGCCTGAATGTGTTGAGGGTGTAATAGTAGCAGGTTAACAGGTGTAGGCCTGTTAGTGTGGCGCGATTTCTTAAACCGTCATGAGAACAGAATTTTGATATCTAAGTAATCTTCTTAGAGGTGTTTTTGGGAACAATGCTATTCTAGGTAAACATCTTAGTATATTAATGTATATACACTTTCAATGAACGTTTGTGTGTGAACCAACAATACTATATCGCTGTGGTGATTTTCTTTACCTTTTAAATAAAAACGATGTTAAAAATTATGTAACAACCCATCTCAAAACTAACCTTCGGAGGTAGCCATCGGACTTGATTTTGAAAGCGGCAAAGTTGTTTTTCTGCTGCGGCGGGACTCTCTCGGCCAAAGCGGCCCAGTTTACGGAGCTCTGAGAGATCCTTTTCGCCATTTTTTGCTATTTTCTTTCGATATTTAGCAGAACCTCCGCTCTTCACTGACAATTCCAAGTAATCATAGACAATTGTCAATTTTTGACATAAATGACGGATGACGGTCGGCGGGACGGAAACGTCAAATGGCATCTGTTAAATTTTTCGGTGTTGTCAGTCTAAAAAATAAAAAAACTAGTAGGAGAGTAATGTGCGGTACACACGGTATAAATATTTTTCATGGACCATGTGGACGTGACAATAACGAAATTACTGCTGTGTTGAAATGGCGCGTGCCACGATTTTTAAAATGGCAGACATACGCAAATACCCACGTTCATTTGCTACCAAATAAGTATTTAAAGTTATACCGCGATTTACCGTTATACCGCGAAATAAACAGAGAAATCGCTACCGATCAAAGTCGCTGCGTGTATACCTGGTATAAGAAAATTTTAGAAATTTTATATATTTTGGTAATTTGGTAAATTGCTATCCTAATTAAAAAGTTATAAAACTTCGTATCGGTCGAATGCATGGGACTGCTAGCATCAAATCAAATCAAATGGATCTTACAACTAATTCTTTACGGACGTGGATGTCACCATTCGATCTTTTCGCACATAAAAACCACTTTTTTGAAACCGCAGTAAATATACTTGTTAAATCAGATACCTATGCGGCAATTAAAGGCTGTAGTCTCAGTGCCTGCGAAACAATAAACACCGCCAACTGCAAACACCTAAAAAATACTAAGTAAAAGTTTTCTTTTCGATCTTCAAAATCTTTGAGTAGGTAGGTAGGTTGCAACTAACAACTTGCAAAACCACACTATCACTACCCAGTAGTAATATTGTAGTCTTTGACCACTATCGCTGAGATTAGGAGGACTGCAAAATTACGAGCTACGGTTCGTCTTTTTATTTAATTTACTCAACAGTTTATTAAGTGTGAGTAGTACCGAACAAAAAAAAAATTACAACATGGTTCTAACTTTCTGAAAATCAATCTGATTATTTATTGATTATTTAAGTATGTACTAATCAAAGTCTGTACCTTTATGCACCCAATATTATTATATATTTTTGAGTGGGAGGCCTGTATTTGACAATGATATTTAGTCACGAAACCTTTATCCGCGCGAAGTCTTGGGCATCAGCAAAGCATCAGCTAGGGAGTTTAAAATAAAACACAATTTTTCTCAATAAAATATATTTATTTAAACTTTGGTATGTTTTTATCTAAACAAAACTTAATTCAATCAATTACCTACCTATTAATAATGTACGTCTACTATTGATCGTCATAATCTTTATCTATAAAGGTACCTAATATTATATACCTACCTATATGTATATACATGTATAAGTCGTTCGTATTTCAGTAATTAGAATTAATAGAAATCTTACGACCAGTTTTACCTACGCTAATTGACTTTTTAATATCAGTCTTGGTGTACTGTAAACTAAATATTTGCTAAATATCTAGATACATATTAGTAAAAAAATGTTCTTTACAATATAAAAAAAGTTACAAAAATGAGATTTACTGGTTTTCATAATATCTATGGTATTTAAGTATTCTCTGATCTATCATTCAATCAATGAACACAAATCAATATCAATGATCACACAACAAACACAATGAATAATTGCTTAATTTTTTTATCAACTAAGAATAAGGATACGGAATGTTTTGAGGAGAAAAATCATGGAAGATTTAACAAAAACTATTTTTTTATACTTAGATTAATTAAACATAAGTGAAATAAAATAATTAAAAACAAAAATGAATAATTAAAAGAATAAGTAAATTTAAATTTTGCAATTTTACAAAAAACAATTATTGTTTTCACTTATTTATTACTGTGCAAGTAAGTAGATAGATTTAAAAAATGACAAAATCAGGGGATTTTGTAAAAGTTTTATTGTAACGTAGAAAACCTCACCAAACAAAAATCAAAAGAGCCTGGCTGAATTTAAAACGAGTGAAATTTAAGCTGGAATTTAAAAAAAAACTAAACTGGAATTTAAAAAAAGCTGGAATTTAACTATACAATAAATATCATTAAAATAGATGGTAACTTCAGATAAAAGTTTTTAGTTTTATTGATGGTAACTGAAAGCTCAGCAGTCAGTATACTAAGTAACACGTTTTAAACTTGTGTAATAAGTATGGTCCACTATAAGTACCTATAAAAGTAAATAAGATAATGGTTTCGCATATTATGTTTAAATATAAATAGTCCACAGTTTCTTAGGTTCTTCAACGTCTACAACATCTTTGGTGGTCCCGCGATTGATCAGTTCAAGCCACAAATCAAGGCTATCTATAAATGTATACTACGCTATCGCACAAGTATAAATAATACTTGGCTAAAGAATAAAGTACCGATAAAGTGTTAACGATTCAGAGTGCACAATACAATTGTGACAGAACAAATACTGTATAGATATCTTTACACATAGTATAAAATAAAGTAGCTCCCGCTGTTTGCTGACTTACATCTTGTAAAAACTACGTAAATCATTTTAACGCGATTTTCAGTAATAGATAGAGTGATTCAAGGGGAAGGTACATAAGTGCACTCTGATTTTTAATTCCGTGGAATTTCATAATATTACCAGAGATTAAACAGTTCCCACAAAAAAGATAATAAATTCTAAACTTACATAAATAAAAATCAATTGCCTCATGTAGATAAGACAAATGCCTGACAGATACGTCAGGTAGGTACTTTAGTTTGGGGTAAAATCGAACTTCAGGTGGTAACCCTGTTTTTCATACAAATTACTCATTTTATCAAGTTTTATCAGTTTTATGACATTACAACAAATATAAAATACACATCTAGAAATAGATGTGTACAGAACCTGTAAGACATTGCTTTAGGATTTCGTCCTACGGTATTGTTTCTTTTCTATCTTGTATTTTATTTTATATCTATGTGTGCGCAATGAACATTTTATAAATAAATACTTAAATAAAATAAATATAGTAAATAACTAAATAAAGTAGTTTTAATTTTTTAAAGTATCAGCATGTAAATAATTAGTTACAAAATAACATCATTTATAAATGATGTTGTGATCTAATGTATTACCTAGTTATTTTGGGGAAACCAATTTTTCTAATAGTTATCGAGATTTTTATATCATAGTTATAAAGTTATAAAATAAATTACTTTGGTGATGTACTATTTAACTAATTAAACAAATGAAACTTTCAAGCTGGATCTCCACGTTTCAAGTCACACGTCGAGCAAGTTTCATAGACAACGCTCAACTATATTCATGCTTTTAATAAGAAAAATTCCAATTAATGCCTTCTTCGACTAAAAAAGCCACATTTAAATCGGTCCATCCGTTTTATGGACACGACGGTCACGGTCATACAAGCAGACAGACCTACAGACACAGACCGACAGGGCGATCAAACTTAAAACACCCATCTTTTTTGCGTCGTGGATTGAAAACATCCACTTACAAACGTGTAGACCTCGCATTATTTATTACACTTAGTAAGGAATTATATTATTTACAAATATTAACACTTTATTTACAGGAGTACCTAATGACAGTTGCAGTAGGACCATTGTTATATTATAGTATTTTCGCTCACACAGTATGGTTAGTCTGAGCTTGCACACCTCAAAAACTTTACTAAATACTACAAATCGAAAGACATGAAATGGAGCTAAATACCTATAGTTGGGACATTACAAACGTGCGAACTGAGTCATTTAGCTGACAGATCATAGTGTTGTGAGGGCTTTCCCTCGCTCTTTACAACTTGTTATCGACTATCGACAAATCACTTTATTATTGTTACACACAACACCACACAATCAGGTTCTAGTTCCATAAGGCCTGTAAGTGCAAGCGAGAAGTCCGATACAAATGATTTATTATATGGATCGCGGGTTTGTAATGTCCCAACAGCATTGGTCTACAGCCAGCAGCGCCTCAAACAGAAATGTTGTAAAATAAATATTCAAAGTACTGACTATAAAATATGAGGCTTTGGGTTCATTTTGCATTATACATATTTTCTCAATATTTTTAATATTTGGTAAAGTGTTGGAGATGCGCAAACTCAGAATATACAGGTAAGTACAGTTAAAAATTCACTATACGCTGATGCATGAAGAGACCCATTTACTGTGATTAACTGTGAGTAACTACACGGTAAATGAGTATGCGCATATAATTAATTGGTAATTACATGCTTAGTGGTACCTAGGAGTCTAATCTGTCTAGGTAATCGCTTTTTTCTTATCGATAAACAAATCGCATAAATTAAACATCTATACAAATTTCTATAGAAGAAAATTAAATTTTCGATTTTTTTTTCGTTTTTGTTCTCAATCGTAACAGTTGAAATCGATACAATATCAAAAGAGTTATATTTTTAACGAGATCGAATCGAGATGATTTATAATGGTCCCTTTACACTTTGCAACTTGACATCCACAGACCACAAATAATAGAGTCTGTTCAAAAAGAGAATCGGCGTGGGATCTGAGGGCGCTACTGTGCTTAGTTACCTTTTTTTTACCTTTTATACCTTTAGCGGGCAATACAGAACAATACTAATATAGCGCGTTTCTCTTTTTGAACAGACTCTAACCTAATTACAACAACCTATAATTTAGTGGGTTTCTCCTTCAAATTATTTCGTTTATTTTCAACGTAATGTGGAGAATTCGAGGAGTGTCCTACCGTCCTACTTCCCCACGTGGTTCTCCGAGCGACGGGATTATTTTTGCAAAACTTCAAAAGGTTGCCATACGCCGCTCTATATTGTCTATTGGTTGCCGCGTATATTAAAGGGTTGATCACACTGGACGCCCAGGCTAGTATCGACGCGATTATATGGAGCCAGGGGTAAGTTATGCCGTCGTCAGACACATTCATGATCATGAGAGGGAGGAAGCAAGCTAGGAAACACAGGAATATGGTTAACATTAGCGTTGTCAGGCGGGAGTCTTCCTCCTTTTCCCTGGCCGTCTGGCCGCTGAGCTTGCTGTGGACAAAGAAACGACATTGAAGAACATTTAAATAAAATTAAAAAAAAAAAAACAAGTAAACATCTAAAAGATGAAGCACATCTACTTGAGTTAATTAATTTAAAAAGATTATCAAAGCAAAACTATGATGCAATATTTATTAGAAAGTTTTTTGAATAGGTTAAAAGTTTAGAATTTATAGGTGAGTGTGCATACGCGACATCACTTGGTGAACAGGCGGGTTGAAATAAATTTAAAAAAATCCTAAGAAGCGATCATAAACGCTTGAGCATTGCACTGATCGCGAATACTTTTGCTAATTATACAAAGCCTCACAGGAGGCACCTCTAGAATGACGTTCCACCCGATCTTGGACCCCTCAGGCTCAAACCCCTCCGATTACCCCCAGGCCCAACCCAAAGCATCTGAAAAAAAGTGTCTGTGTGCAATTCACACTCGGCAGAAGTGAAACTTATATTCAAATTTTTCGAATGCTCCAAAATATTCTGTAAATATTTTATTAAACATTGAAACCTTGTTTATGTTTTTGAAATAAAAGGGTTCAAAACGGAACGTAGGTGGAGAGCGGAAGCTGAGCGTCATGGAAACCGACTTGTATTCTATCTCATTTCCTCGCAGGCTAAACCCTATTTGAATATGTATGTTTGTCCCTCTCTGGCACTGGTGCAGCGCCTGGGAACTCAAACGACCGCCTGTCACCTTATGGACTCCTGGTAGGTACGCAAGAGAGGATTTTGGTGTTGCTTTTTCTTTTCATTGATTTTCAAATGCACAACGATACTAAAGAAGTTTCACTTCAAAAAATGAGTTATTCTACGAACAGACATGCACAATATCTCACCCACATACACACCTGCGGCCCTCCAGCTTCCGCTTGCTCTCGCGCACGCGCCAGTAGATGCACGAGTAGGACACGATGATGACGACGCAGGGCAGCGCGAACCCGAACACGAATAGGTACTTCTTGGGGCTCCTCCCGTCCTTGGGGAGGATCGTGCACGAGAACGTGTCCGGCTCCAAACCCAGTTGGCCCCAAACACCGAGGAGGGGAGGTATCTGAAAAGAAATAAACATTAGCTGGTATTTCAGTTAACTTAATTTATTTATTTACACGACTGCAATTATATACTATCTTACCAATCCCATAAAATGACAAATTGGCTAGTTAGGTACTTATGTATTTAAAAAAAAACCGGCCAAGTGCGTGGCGGGCCACGCGCAGTGTAGGGTTCCGTAGTCACAATCCTCGAAAAACAGATATAACTCCTTAACCTGTGAACCCTACTTAGCCATGATAGTTTTCCTTTAAAATTGATGTGAATTTTTTCAAGTTCCTATACTTCCTATATACTACCATTTGGCCATACCCATGCCAAATTACAGATTTCTAGCACTAATAGTCTCTGAGATTAACCGAGGACGGACGGACAGACAGACGGACGGATATGGCGAAACTATAAGGGTTCCTTGTTTACTACGGAACCCTAAAAATTGATATTTACAAAAAATATACACTGTCCAAATGATCGTTTATTTCAGTTGCATGAATCCTCGGATTCGATCCAAAGTGGTTTAACAAAGGTTCACACGACATGCGAATAAGAAATCAAAATACCTACTACTTAGTGAGCTCGTAGTTCCTTAACGAGGTAGGTGTACGCTTCGCGAAAGTCCGGCACTCGTTTGTGGGAATTAGTGTGAGAGTATGACTTTCTATAGTAAAATTTCAATTTTAGACTTGCCTATACACAAGTTTAAGAAATATATTAAAAGTGTACTCATAAAAAACATATTATATCGAGGATATTATTAAAAATGATAATAAAGCTCGAGATTTGACTCGCTCTAGTAATGTGTGAGAACTGAGACGGCAATAAATTACGCATGTGACATCAATGGCATAAAATTTAAAATATTTTAAAAGAGCAACCACCTAATTTTTTCATGGTTCTTCTTTTGAAATCCCGTAGTCTCAGTCTGGATGGGTAAAATTAGAAACCGACCAAGATTGCAGTCAATATCAAACTAACCTATGCCAAAATTAAAGAGTTTCTATTCAGTCTATTCCTAGATAGGTTTATTTAAAACCCGCAGCGCAACGGGGCGTGTGCGAGCCCGCGAATTAACGATCAAAATCAGCCAAAAATAGCCTGACCTCACGCGTTGAATTAGTATAATAGGTATACTTATTACCTAACTAAGTACCACATGTTAAAGGCTTGGACAAATAGACAGCTGCGCGAGAGAAACTTGTGCAACTTCTAGGAGTTTGCGATACATGACAAGGAAGTGTTCAGATTGAACACGAAGTTATGCAACTGACTAGCATCAGTTATACGATAGGTTCTACATCAGACTATTTCGTTAATCGTGATCGTGCATCGATTCGTTCGACTCGATTTGACACTCTAGCCGTCAAAGACGACGCCCGTCTCGCGATGCTCAACGTGAGACGAGAGGGGACGAAAGTGTGAACAGTAGAGATAGTACGAGTTTGCACATGACGTCAACGTTGATCGATTTAGAGCAGTAGTTCCCAAAGTGGTCCAGGTGGACCCCCAAGGGTCCACGGGAGACTCGAGGGGGGTCTACGTTGGCGTGACAAGAAAATGGGGGTTCACGTGTCGTAAGCGGGGCTGCCACGAAATTTTTTTATCTGGTTTCGATAGTGAAGAATTTTAATATTGGCTTGACTTCACCTTACAATGTAGGCAGATAATATTTAAAAAAGCTATATTCAGTGCTTAACTTTACTCCCGTCCTTGTCACAGCTGGTCACATTTGTGAGACAATGGTGTGACGTCACATATTTTGCAATTTTTCAACAAAATTTTGCTTTAAATTTTTTTATTTCATGTTTTAATAGTACCTACTTTAAAAATATTAGATTTTGAAATGTGACATCAAAAAATGTATGACCCCTTCCACCCCCTTGTCACACAATGTCACAATTCGTCCCCCCTCCCCCTTAACGTGCGACGTAATTTATGGATAGTTGCAATTGGTCGATGGACGCAAATATCCATAGTAAGATCTAATCTTCATATTTTTTTTCGAGTTTTGGGAATATGGTAGAAATGTGGCTGCAGGGGGTCCACCGGAACTAGTAAAATTTTGAAAGTGGTCCATGAAAAAAAAAAGTTTGGGAACCTCTGATTTAGAGTATCGAAACGGGCTATTCTTTAAAACGAGAGACGAAAGTGTAAACAGTAGGGATAGTACGAGTTTGCATATTACGTCAACGTTGATCGATTTCGAGTATCGAAACGGGTTTAAAGAGTGGCGTTGCATCCGTATTAGTCAACTAGATGATGCCCACGGCTTCGCCCGTGTGGATTTAGGTTTTAAAAATTCCGTGGGAACTTTTGATTTTGCAGAACAAAAAGTAGCTTATCTGTATCTGTAGAAACCCGTCCCCAAAACGGAAAAATCCCGTGGGATTCCCACGATTTCGGAATAAAATTCCTTACAGCATCAGGGTTGAGGAGTTGGATATGTACCTACTCGAGTTCATTCAACGATAAAGTCTTTAGTTGGTACCCCCAATATCAATTTAAATAACCGAAAGTTTCTAAAACCCATTAGTTTTGGGGATTTGGTCCCCTACAGCATCAGGATTGAGGAGTTGGAATCCAATTTTTTTTACAGAACAGGGTCGCTATGTTTCTTTATCGATTAAAAAAAAAAATTACGCAAATCGGTTCAGAAATCTCGGAGATATCGGTGTACATAGGTAGAAAAACACAACTCCTCCTTTTTTTAAAGTCGGTTAAAAAAGTAGCCTATGTTACTCCCTGGTTAATTCTCTACTTGTATGTGAAGGTCCCGTCAAAATCGGTTCAGCCGTTCCGAAGATTAGCCCGTTCAAACAGACAGACAGACAGACAGACAGACAGACAGACAAAAATTTTAAAAACGTGTGATTCGGTTATGGTAGCGTTCAAATAACCATATGAGCTTAATATGAGGTAGTTATTTCGATATTACAGACAGACACTTCAATTTTATTTATTAGTATAGATCAACAAATCGGACAATATTTTGTGTACCCAAAACATTAATACAGTCGATTTCCTATTCATGCGAACGAATCGCAAGCGAAGAGAGCGCGTTTTTCGTTGACACAGAACAAATGCTAAAACAATATATTATGTATGTCACTATTTTTAACCCCCGACGTAAAAACGACGGGGTGTTATAAGTTTGACGTGTGTGTATGTGTGTGTGTGTCTGTCTGTTCCCCTGTAGCGCTCAAACGGGTGAACCGATTTGAATGCAGTTTTTTTTGTTTGTAAGGTGAATTAGTCGAGAGTGTTGTTAGCTATGTTTGATGAAAATCGATCCAAGATGGCCGCCGCTACAAAATGGCGGATCACATATTTTTTCACAACTCCCTTAATATGGGTATCAAATGAAAGGGCTAGTAGAATAGCACTATGCAAATCCAAGATGGCCGCCGCCACAAAATGGCGAATGTCGGGGGTTTTTTAAATTTTTAATTTATACTTGTTAATGGAAATTGTAATAATTGTAGTCGTCCGTTCGTAAATTGGGGCACGCCATATAATGCGGATGCGCGCTGTGCTGTCAGTCGGGACAATTAAACAAGTAACGCGCGGGGAAGTGCAATGAACTAATTCCGTTCATAGAGTGGGATTGCTTCCATTTAGGCTTAGTATAGCTAATAGCTGGCGCATAATCTTTACGTTCATTAATTCATCGGAACATCTCAGAGGGTATGAGTCAGAGCGTGTTGCGATGAACTCGCAATCATGATCGAAAATGTTTTACGAGAGGCGTTAAATAAATTAAAAAGTTAAAAAACCCGCAACATTCGCCATTTTGTGGCGGCGGCCATCTTGGATTTGCATAGTGCTATTCTACTAGTCAAGCCCTTTTATTTGATACCCATATTAAGGGAGTTGTGAAAAAATGTGTAATCTGCCATTTTGTAGCGGCGGCCATCTTGGATCGATTTTCATCAAACATAGCTAACAACACTCTCGACTAAATCACCTTTCAAACAAAAAAACCGCATTCAAATCGGTCCACTCGTTTGAGCGCCACAGGGGAACAGACAGACACACAACAGACAGACACACACACACACACACATACACACACACAGACACGTCAAACTTATAACACCCCGTCGTTTTTGCGTCGGGGGTTAAAAAGTGAGAATGCGATTAAAACTCTTTGGAAGTTAAACGATTAAAATATATTGGCTGGCAAAGTTGGATTATCTGGGAGATATCCAAAAAATTAATAAAAAAATTAAAAATTAATTTAATTATAATTTAGTGTGCAGAAAGCGCGGGGCAAGCAGCTATTGGTTATGTCTATCCAAAACTAATTTAATAATCTAGAAAGCCGCGCAAAAGTCACTTCTCGACTTTTTTCGTAATAAAAAATGTAGCCTATGTCACCCGGACCATAACAATGAATCAATAGACACCTCATTCATCAAAATCGGTCCAGTAGTTTAGGCGCTGCGATGGTACATATAGAATCTCATACAAAAATCGGCCACAAACATACATACATACATAGTCTGCTAAAATCATAACCCTCCCTTTTGGCTTTGCCGTAGTCGGGTAAAAAATATAAGTTGTTAAAAGTTGAAGGAGACGTGTTGGCGAAAGATTATTTATTAAAGTTTAGTTATTTTATTTATTTATTTATTTAGATACGAATTTCTAGGACACCGAGAAGGCTGGTGGTGGTGGAAGATTTAAGAGGTTAAGAAGGAAAGGTGTGGGAACTCACCATCAAGCCGAAAGAGACGAGCCAGATGAGCAGCAGCTGTATCCAGATCTTGGTGGTCGTGTAGATCTGCGAGTACATGTCGTAGTACGCTATCAACGTGTATCTGCAAGTTAACGAGACAAACGATTGAAAATGTTAAAAAACCAAGTCGATTTAATATCCCACACATTCCTGGACCCTGGTATAAAACGCATCTAAAACATGATTATCCTCACACATAGCCCACGGTTTAACATTATGAGTTATGACAATGTGGCTAATTCTGTTGTACACAATCTCTAAACCTAAACTAAATTGACAGGTTTAAAAATGGTGCTATCCCCTTCAGCAGAGAGGATTGCGAAAGAAACAGGAATATATTTAGACCTGTCATTTAAGTTTAGATTTAGAGACTGTGTACAACAGAATCGGCCACAATATGAGATTAAAGAGTTGGAACTCGGAACGAAGGGTATATCGATGGTAACGATTAACGAAATTCAAAGATCCATGAAGAATATTTGTTCGTACTTAAGTTGAAGTGAACATGAAAAAATTCCATCAAAATCGGTTAATAGTCGATCCGAGGATTAGCCCGGATTAACACAGTTCATTTGTTCGTTCACAGAACACAGATTATTTGTTCAAATGAGCTTGTTAAGAGGCAGTGCCTAATTACGAAATAAAACAGACGCTTACACGTATAAAATACCGTAACTTCTACCTACTTCAAAACATCGTTAAAAGTTAAAACTAATTCCTCCTTATGATGCTGTGAACTGCCAGAAGGTTTAGTTATGACCCAACCCAAACGCGTAAAATATAATAAAATGGAACGAATCTCTCACATAACCCGCATTAATAAAAAAATACAAATTGACTGTTCTTTTTAAGGTCCCGTAGTAAAATAAGGAACCCTTATAGTATCTACGTGCCCCTCGAGTGGGTCATCGTTTAATAGGTAACTTTGTTTCATAACCAACTAGAACTAAATAACTAACAAGTATAAATTGAAAATTTAAATAACCCCCGACATTCGCCATTTTGTGGCGGCGGCCATCTTGGATTTGCAATAGTGCTATTCTACTAGTCAAGCCCTTTCATTTGATACCCATATTAAGGGAGTTGTGAAAAAAAGTGTGATCCGCCATTTTGTAGCGGCGGCCATTTCGGATCGATTTTCATCAACATAGCTAACAACACTCGACTAATTCATCTTTCAAAAAAAAACCGCACTCAAATCGGTCCACCCGTTTGAGCGCCACAGGGGAAGAGACAGACAGACACACACACACACACACATACACGTCAAACTTATAACACCCCGTCGTTTTTGCGTCGGGGGTTAACTAGGAAAAGAGGTAAGTAATCAACGAACATCCAGTGGTACAAGGTGGAGTGGTGGGTACAAGTCCACGCGTTCATTTCCGTACAAGGTCTTAATCCGTTCCTACACTAATTCATCCGACCGCGATTGTTTCCATAATGCCGCCAACAGAAGTCCCTGGAAGGGAGACTGTACGAACCATAGTGGTTCTCATAACGCCATCAACAGAAATCGCTGGAGAGAAATCGTAAGAATCATAGTGGTTCTCATAATACTACCAACAGAAGTCGCTAGAGGGAGATTGTAAGAGCTGTAGTGGTTCTCATAATGCCACCAATAGAAGTCGCTGGAGGGAGATCGTAAGAACCATAGTGGTTCTCATAACCCCACCAACAGAAGTCGCTGGAGGGAGATCGTAAGAACCATAGTGGTTCTTATAACGCCACCAACAGAAGTCGCTGAAGGGAGATCGTAAGATCCGTAGTGGTTCTCATAACGCCACCAACACAAGTCGCTGGAGAGAGATCGTAAGAACCTTAGTGGTTCTCATAACGCCACCAACTGAAGTCGCTGGAGAGAGATCGTAAGAACCATAGTGGTTCTCATAACGCCACCAACACAAGTCGCTGGAGAGAGATCGTAAGAACCATAGTGGTTCTCATAACGTCACCAACACAAGTCGCTGGAGAGAGATCGTAAGGGCCATAGTGGTTCTCATAACGCCACCAACAGAAGTCGCTGGAGGGAGATCGTAAGAACCATAGTGGTTCTTATAACGCCACCAACAGAAGTCGCTGGAGAGAGATCGTAAGAACCATAGTGGTTCTCATAACGTCACCAACACAAGTCGCTGGAGAGAGATCGTAAGGACCACAGTGGTTCTTATAACGCCACCAACAGAAGTCGCTGGAGGGAGATCGTAAGAACCATAGTGGTTCTTATAACGCCACCAACAGAAGTCGCTGGAGAGAGATCGTAAGGACCATAGTGGTTCTCATAACGCCACCAACAGAATTCGCTGGAGAGAGATCGTAAGAACCATAGTGGTTCTCATAACGACACCAACACAAGTCGCTGGAGAGAGATCGTAAGAACCATAGTGGTTCTCATAACGTCACCAACACAAGTCGCTGGAGAGAGATCGTAAGGACCATAGTGGTTCTCATAACGCCACCAACAGAATTCGCTGGAGAGAGATCGTAAGAACCATAGTGGTTCTCATAACGCCACCAACAGAATTCGCTGGAGAGAGATCGTAAGAACCATAGTGGTTCTTATAACGCCACTAACTGAAGTCGCTGGAGAGAGATCGTAAGAACCATAGTGGTTCTCATAACGCCACCAACACAAGTCGCTGGAGAGAGATCGTAAGGACCATAGTGGTTCTCATAACGCCACCAACAGAAGTTGCTGGAGGGACATGGCAAGACCCGTAGTGATTCCCATAATGCCCCCAAAAGAAGTGGCAGTGAAGGATAGAAGTGTTAACCCATTACCCACGAACACTCCGTCCAGAGTGAAATATTTTTTTACCAGCATGACTACGAAACTCTACCTTTATTCCTACGTGTTCCGGCACACACTTGACCAGTTTTTTTATCCGTAGAATATCTCGGGTACTCGTTACTCCATCCTTACCACACATGTACCTAGGACCTAGGTAATAGTGTTGGTGTTTTATCCTTGAATTTACGGGCGTGTGATCGAACCCTCTCGGTCAGCCGTCCCAATTACCGATAACGCTTCAATAACAAACCGAAAGCGTTAAATCGAGCCCCAAAGTGGCCGTTATCACCCGCTTAAAAAGCACTCAACACTCAACGCTTGCTTACCGTGAGAAACAAATGTTTACTCGTGGATAAGATAAGCTTAAGCTACACAAGCTAAGTCCCCCTAATTACACATTACTAACACGATTTGCTCGGGAAAAACTGGGTTCTTCCTGAATCTTGCCACTTTTTAGGGTTCCGTAGTAAACAAGGAACCCTTATAGTTTCGCCATGTCCGTCCGTCTGTCCGTCTGTCCGTCTGTCCGTCTGTCCGTCTGTCCGTCTGTCCGTCCGTCCTCGGTTAATCTCAGAGACTATTAGTGCTAGAAATCCGTAATTTGGCATGAGTATAAATATTAATCACGCCGACAAAGTGGTGAAATAAAATTTTGATAAATATTTTTTTTTAGGGTAGCTCCCCTACATGTAAAGTGGGGATGAATATTTTTTTTCTCGTCTACCCCATAGTGTGGGGTATCGTTGAATAGGTCTTTTAAAAATACTGTGGGTGTGGGAACATCATTTTTCGATTTCTAGATCCGTTTGTAAAATATGATGTTTTAAAGTGCAAATTTTTATTAGAGTCAAGTGTCCCCCCCCTCTATCAGCCAAATGGCAGTATATAGGAACTTGAAAAAATTCACAGCAGTAGGGTATATAATCAATTTTAAAGGAAAACTATCACGGCTAAGTAGGGTTCACAGGTTAAGGAGTTATATCTGTTTTTCGAGGATTGTGACTACGGAACCCTACACTGCGCGTGGCCCGCCACGCACTTGACCGGTTTTTTAAATAAAGAGTGCATATATGCTACTAGGTATGCACTTCAGGTAGACCTAAAAATTAATATGAAGAAGAATATATCATACGTCTGATACTCATGTCTCGCTCCATCCAATAAGTTGTTGATTGTTGAGAACTCGGCATTAAAATTGTAGACATGATTATAATTATAATATACCTGGGACGTATGGTTCAGCAAGGTAGGTACAATTTTGAGGATGAGGTCAACCGCCGATTCCAACTCGGCTGGGCAACATTCAGAAAGCCTTTTCGTCCAAAATCTCTCAGTGTCTTCGAACAGAGCAAGCGGTGTACTGTATATTGCCAGTGATAACTTATGGATACGCAACGTAATCGGATCTCCAGGGTCTTTCAGTGAGTGATGGAAAGAGCTATGCTCAGTGTTCCCACGGAGTCAAGTCAAAAATGAGGAGAACCGTTGAAGAACCAGAGTTACCAACAGGAGAGATTTACAACATATTCGTGAAGCTGAACTAGCAAAGCACGGGGCACTAAGCTCGAAGAACCAATAGACGTTAGAATTCCGAAGCCCTGGTTTGAGAACAAACTCAGCCGGGTTTTTTCTTTTAAGAGATCTATATCGACGACTATCGATTCATCATCATCATCATCATGATCAACCCATTACCGGCTCACTACAGAGCACGGGTCTCCTCTCAGAGTGAGAAGGGTTTTGGCCATAGTCTACCACGCTGGCCAAGCGGATTGGCAGACTTCACACACCTTTGAGAACATTATGGAGAACTCTCAGGCATGCAGGTTTCCTCACGATGTTTTCCTTCACCGTTAAAGCAAGTGATATTTAAATACTTAAAACGCACATAACTCCGAAAAGTTAAGAGGTGCGTGCCCCGGGATCGAACCCACGACCTCCGATTAGAAGTCGGTCGTCCTAACCACTAGGCTACCACAGCTTTCGATTGAGACTATCGGTTGAGAAATAATAATTATGTTTTCTCAAACTCCATACAGATGGATTTCAGTGTAAAGGCTGATGATATCACCAACACTTAGCACATCGTCAGTAAGACGCCGCGGTCGCAGATTAAAGCGGACTGCACAAAATAAAGCAGCTCGCCTCGCAAGGGCCCGCGCCCTTCACCGAGCGGCCCACAAAGAGCTCCTTGTGCCTCGGTGACTGACCCGACCTCATGAATGAGCTTATTTTTATGGCAAATAGGGCGTGGTGGAACTTTGTGAGCGATGCGATGTCGACAGATGGTTAAGCTTCCTAAACTATACCTAATCTATAATAATATAAAAAGGCTTGTCCTGACTGACTGACTGACTGGACTGATCATCAACGCACAGCCTTAAACCACTGAAGCTAGAAACTTGAAATTTTCACAGTAGCTTCCTTTTATGACGTAGGCGCACACTAAGAAAGGATTATTGCGAATTCCACCCCTAATGGGGTTAAATAGGGGATGAAATTTGTATGAAAGTCCGTCATTTTTCAAGTTATATGTATGAAAATTGGTATTTAGATTTTTGGTTAAAAATAAAGAGTTCGTATCTAAGGAATTTTGGAAAAACTACTCCCAAGTAGGTTAAATAGGGGAGGGGTGCTAGCCAGGTAACCTCCAAGTGTGCCTGGGTGCTGCTGATCGAGGGGAAGAGCAGTATTCGGGCCGGTGCGCCCCGGTAACATGGTTAATAAATTCGGGGATATTGTTAGCCATGGCCAATGACCTGGCGGTGGGAGGTTTCTCCGCGTGTCCCTCTGATTAGCAGAGGGCACTGCGGATGAAACTGGGGGTGAGACACCCCGGGGCGGGGGGCAGCGATGCCCATCGCGGGAGGAAGAAAACCTCGTTAAAAAATTACGGGAGGGCGCGAGCCTCTGGAGGGACAGCCCAGAGGCGAGCGGGAGCCCCAGCTGGGGCGGCTGCCGGACACCTGGGAGGCATACTTTGGGTTCCCCAGGCGTCCAGCACAGACAGCATGAGGGTCATGCCGTGGTGGTTTTAGTGGGTATACCTGGTTGGAGTCCCACATAACCTTCGTTCTGCCGCATTCGGCCGCAGAACGGGGGTACCTATAAAAGGTTTCCACCACGTCAAAAAAAAAAAAAGGTTAAATAGGGGAGAAGATTTATAAGAACCCAAGCGGACGAAGTCGCTGGCTTCAACTAGTAATACTGTTATAATTGTTTATTAACTGCTTATAGTTGAAGAAAAATGCTGCGATTTTTAGCTTAACCACTGGCACTAGGTACAATAAAAAACCAGTGATTGTATGGATTGAATAAAGAACGACGCCAATCGAACAACATATTTATAAACGTTTTTTTCATTCATCTACCTACAAGTTAGCTCTTGACAGCGATCTCATCTAATGGTAAGTAACCATGCAGTCTAAGGTGGAAGCGGGCTAACTTGAAAGAGGTATTCTTAAATTCTAAATTACCACTGCCAGGAATCGAACCCGGGGCCTCCCATAATAAGACCACAGCGCTCACCACTGCGCCAGGGAGGTCGTCAAGTGACATAAAACAATGTAAACTATAAATTAAACAAGTTATGCATGATAGATCAATGTATAGTTTTTATAGTCTAGGAGCTGTTACTTCTAACAGTAAAACTGATGATTTTCATGCGCTATAAATCTAACATCTGTGTCACTGACTCGTTAACTAGCTTTCATCTTTAGTTTTATTTGCGTGTTGTGTGTTTATGATTTACACAATATACCTTGATGCGTTTTTTTGCTCTAGATTTTTTAATTAATTACATACCTACTTATTATTTTTTTTACTGCCTCGTTGGTCTAGTGGTTGTTAGCATGTTCAACGGTGGATCACGAGGTCCTGGGTTCGAATTTCATGAAAATCGTTGGAGCCGTTTCCGAGATTCAGATTATTATATTATATACATACATATATACACACATATATACAAGAATTTCTCGTGTATAGGTGTTAGATAATTATAACTGAACAGCACGCTAAAATATAATAATTTTATCAAATCAAAAGTTTCAAACACCGCTTCAAAACTTCAAAGGCGTCACGCACTTACTCGGTATTTATTTGATGTCGTGCAAATATTTACATGAAGTCTAGAGAAATATGTGTGAAAGCGAACACTTTTACGAAGATTAACACCTATGTCGAACAAACTAATTATAATGGAACCGCTGGAGGAAAAAAAATACGGTAAATATCACCTAGTTAGTACTTAGTAGTTACGGAAGATTAGTTGGAAGAAACTGACTAACGAAATATCATATTCCTAACTAGTTTAGTTTTTGAAATAGCCCCCGTCACAAAAATGGTAAACTGACAACTTAGACCCGTTTTTACCCTTTGGGTACGGAACCCTAAAAACTACGGGGCCGATTTTAAAGCGGTATTTTTCTAAGGTTTCTAAAAGGTTTTAATTTTTTACTATGTACCTAGTTACCTACTACCTATGTTAACATTTTACTGAATAAGTACTGGGTCGATTTTGATACGGTATTACATAAACGACGAAAGAGGCGCGCAATGTTCGCCCGACTTCAACATGCATTGTACTAACAAAAAATATATTTAACATTTTTTGCGACATTTGAAGTCATTTTTTTTTTTTTTGAAAAAAAGTATACGGATTACTATACTAAAAATGTGCAGCCGATGAACCAAGAAGAAACGAAAACAAAAACAAGATCTTATTACTGAGTTAGAACAGGAAATATATATTTAAAAAAAAGGCCAAGTGCGAGTCGGAACCACACACGAAGGTTCCGTACCATTATCTACAAAAACGAACAAAAAAAATCTTTTTTTGTATGGGAGCCCTCTTAAATATTTATTTAGCGGCAAGAGAAATACATCATCTGTGAAATTTTCAACTTTCTAATTATTACGGTTCATGAGATACAGCCTGATGACAGACGGATAGACAGACAGACAGACAGACAGACAGACGGACAGTCAGACAGGCGGACAGCGGAGTCGTAGTAATAGGGCCCCGTTTTTACCCTTTGGGTACGGAACTCTAAAAAAGAGATGCAAGCAAATGAGATTTCAATCCAACGCAGACGGACCCATCACCCAACGAATAAAATTAACAAATTTATTTTACACACACGTCAACCGCGCCTTTGTTAAGATTCAAACGGAGCAGTAAAAACCGTGCAGTCGTAAAATTGAACAAAAAAAATTAATACCCCGCTACCGCGTCGAGAGACTGTTTGTTTGTTTGTTTGCGGGATAAATAAACCAAACGTATGTAAGTACGTTGTTAATTTTATTTCGATTTAATATTAAAGAGGTGCGAATCGAAACATAACGTATACCGACTACCGATGAGACATGGTGAACGGTTGAATGCAATTTAATTATTCAATTAGACTTTTCCACGCTCAAAGCTGATCTCTGCGTCATATACCTTATTTATGACGGTCAGTCGTTCTGGGCTCTCGTGGGCCTTTCTTTAATGACATGGTAGGGGTTTTCTCGTAATAATGATGCGGTGGGTTCTTATGCATATCATGACTAGCCAGAAACATTAATTAATTAGTCTAATGAGATATCACTACATAGTATAAAACAAAGTCGCTTTTTCTGTCCCTATATCCCTATGTCCCTATACATAGGGACATAGGGATATACATGTATGCTTAAATCTTTAAAACTACGCTAGACGGATTTTGATGCGGTTTTTTTTAATAGATAGAGTGATTCGAGAGGAAGGTTCATAAGTAGAAAAATTGGACCCGGTAGGTGGCGCTAATAGCGGGCAGGACGACGTCTGCCGGGTCCGCTAGTAGGTAATAAAGAGTAAACTCTGATTTTTAACCCCCGACGCAAAACAATGGGGTGTTATAAGTTTGACGTGTCTGTGTGTGTGTATGTCTGTCTGTTCCCCTGTAGCGCTCAAACGGGTGGACCAATTTGAATGCAGTTTTTTTTGTTTAAAAGATGAATTAGTCGAGAGTGTTGTTAGCTATGTTTGATGAAAATCGATCCAAGATGGCCGCCGACACAAAATGGCGAATGTCGGGGGTTTTTTAAATTTTTAATTTATACTTGTTTTTAATCTATCTAAAGAGTACAGTGGAAGTAATATGTATAGATATCAATTAGGTATATGACCGAGACCCCAACACCGTCTGAAAATAAACTGATAGTTCTAAAACAGCTGAACAGATTTTCATCAAACCTACCTACTCCACCAAATTATCATGATGCAAATCGGTCACAGACACACAAAACAATGAATGTTATAACCAATGATCCGAATAGATAGACAGTGCAATTTTTCATTTTCCATAATTTGGATATGCCAATTCATACATTTTTTCCCGCAGTCATATCCATATTATTGATAATGTTCCAGGTCGTTCACTCCAAATTGCACTACCTATTCCGATCGTTGGTTATAACATCTTTGCGTGTAAGATTAAAAATAGTCGAGTTACTTCTTGACTCCTAAGATTTATGATTTAGAAACAGCACTCTTAAAGTGCCTATATTTTTAACACCACTGCCGTAATTTCCTGAGCCCGTCATTCAACTTTAATAACATGCATCACTCGACACAATGCACTCAGCATATTTTTATGTAACTTACCATCCAACAATAGGACGTTAAATTGAAACGCATCGTCATCGCTCAAAATACACGCGTCACCAACTAGAACATGTATGTAGCTGGTATGTGGGCGCTGTGATGGAGCCATTTTAAATTAAAATTGTCAGTATAATTTCGACATGGCAGCTCTCTTAATGATACAATCACAAGTATAAATTAAAAATTTAAAAAACCCCCGACATTCGCCATTTTGTGGTGGCGGCCATCTTAGATTTACATAGTGCTGTTCTACTAGTCAAGCACTTTTATTTGATACATTGGAGTTTTGAAAAAATATGTAATCCGTCATTTTGTGGCGGCGGCCATCTTGGACCGATTTTCATTAAACATAGCCAAAAACACTCTCGACTAATCCTCATTTCAAACAAAAAAAAAACCGCATTCAAATCGGTTCACCCGCTACAAACGCTACGGTGGAACAGTCACACATACATGCACACAGAGACGTTAAACTTATAACACCCCGTCGTTTTTGCGTTGGGGGTTAAAATATAAGTGAAGCAAAATAATTAAACTTTGATAACTTGGAAGGCAAACGTAAGTTCGACAAAGAAGCAGATGAGACATGAGTGAGAGAGATCATGAAGTCGTCAAGGTTACAGGCCTAACCAGAATGAATTAGGCAAGAGAAAGAGATGTATGGAAAGAGTTATACTCGAACCGTGATAAAGATAGCCCTCCTGCATTGAAACGGAGCCCTCCCTGCGCCCCGCGCAGCGATTTGTTCATTCATAAGTTCATTGATAAATTCATTGATAAATCGGCTGCCCTAGTGATAAACAAAGTAACTACATTCAGAACAATTTACAGGACAAGCATAAACATTGAAACTCTTATTTGAAGGCAACCTTTCTACAAAATACCTACTTATTTATCTCTGTAATAAATTGCAAAATAATATATTTTAACTTATAAATAACAGTATTTATTTCTAACTCCTTCGCTTTTAATTTTGTTTAAAATTAAAAATATGGTTTTTCTAATTGCAAATAAAATACAAAAAAATTAATGTTTCAACTTTAAAAAGATGTTAAGTCATTTACTTCGTTTGTATATTGCTTGATAATTTATTCCAAAAATAATTTTTCAATTTATTACAAAGAGTTTACTATGTTATTCAGATACAAATAGTTACCCCAAAAATTAATGTTCAAATGTGCGTGTGCGTGTGCGTTTGTGTGTGTGTGTGATATTGTGATTGTGATATTGCGACTAATACAATTGTCCCCCCCCCCATTTGCTTTAATGGGCACCCGGGCCCTCCCCAAATAACTCAAATAACTATTTTTATTATTTTTTATGTAATCACCGGCTTTAGGTCGTAATTCTGAATGTTATTCTACATATTATCGGTGAATTTGAAGTAATTCTGTTCATTAAATCAGAAGTTATAAGGCTGTGACAGTCAGACGGACAAAGCATATCCAACCTAGTTCACTCAGAGACTTAAGTTGGAGCTTATTACAACTCAAGAATCTATACCATATCTATACTTACCTACTAATATTATAAATGCGAAAGTATGTCTGTCTACTAAGTCTTCACGCACCAACTGTTCAACCGATCTTAACGAGGTATAAAGATAAGTTTCATTTTTGGAAAGGACATATGCTACTTTTTTATCCTGGTAAATTAATAGCTTAGACTAGAATTTCAAAAACCTAAATACACGCGGACGGAGTCGTGGGCATCATAATCAACTATGTTTATCTTGTAAAGTTATAATTTACAGTATTGTGTCTATTTTTAGTTATATTCCTGTAAAGTAATGTCCCTATTAGTTAATTATGTACGTAGGTATCTAAAATTCTGCACCTACCTTCAGTAGAAACATTTTAAAATAGTAAGTAACCGATAACAATTAAAACGATTATTTATAAGTACATAAAGTAATACCCTAAATTCCAGTCTCAGTGTGCAGTTATTTGTTTGGGCAATTCAAATTTCAGTAAACTGTTCAAGTTATTTGAAATATTATACTGTGGACACTGTGTTAAAAAACTACTCGACATTAAACTTTTGTTAATGCAAAAAAGTCAATTTCACAAAAAATGTCAGTTACTTTGTTTATATCACTAGGGCAGTCGAAATCTGTCATATTGAAAAGTCACTTTGAAACTTCAAAGTTCATTGTTTACATCGTTACGAAAATTTTGTGAAATACATAGCAGTAACCAGTTCTTATGTGATAAAAAGTTGTGCTAGAAAAATTGTTATGGTAGTGCGTTCGTTTTGTGCTCAAGAATGTGAGAGAAAAGAACAAATATCTCTAAATTATATATCATAATAATAAATATGAGGCTGACGGGCAATGTCAAGAAGTGTTGTCAGCTTCATGTGAAAAATTTCCATACCCATTGAAGCCATCACGCAAACGGCCTCTCAATTATTATAAAAATACTATAATGTGGACCAATAATTTCAACACAACATTTTTAGTTATTTCGCTGGCGTTTCGAAACAAAAATATTAAATCTGGTGCAAGATGCTTTTCAAGCTGTAACGGAGGCTACGTGAAGTCATATTGTACTTAAGTTCACGTTGAGAGATTGCAGAATGACGACGATGAATTAGTGAATTATAATATAGTTATTGATAGCGACAGTGACACATCATCTGACAGCAATGCATTGAAATTTTAAGATATAGAAGAACACGTCTCGACGAATCCTAATAGTTTTTTTATCTTTGTTTTATTCCATCTCCTAACATCTCCATGCCGTACTAATCCAAACGTCTGGTTTTTTTTACCCGACTACGGCAAAGCCAAAAGGAAGGGTTATGATTTTAGCAGTCTATGTATTTACGTGTTGTAAATAATTAAGTTGCGATTTGTTTTTATAAAGAATTGTCAACACTGATTTATTATCTGTGACTATTGATGCTACAGATCTGTTGCATAAGTTTTATCTGTGGTGTCAAAACTCGAATTGTACTTTATCTTCTCTGGCTCTCTGCCTCGGCGTCCCGTCGGCCATTGGTGTAACAGTGCTAATTAAAATTAAATATATTGATCCACGGAGAATCCTCTTTTATTTCCAAGATTACGTATGTATATATTTATGTATGGATGTTTGTAACCGATTTTTGTATGAGATTCTGTGTGTACTAATGTAGCGCCTAAACTGCTGGACCGATTTTGATGAATGAGGTGTCTATTGACTCGTTGTTATTATCAGGGTGACATAGGCTACATTTTATCTACGAAAAAAATCGAGAAGTCAGCTTTGCGCGACTTTCTAGATTTTTAACCCCCGACGCAAAAACGACGGGGTGTTATAAGTTTGACGTGTCTGTGTGTGTGTGTGTGTGTGTGTGTGTGTGTGTGTGTGTGTGTGTGTGTGTGTGTGTGTGTGTGTGTGTGTGTGTGTGTGTGGGTGTGTGTGTGTGTGTGTGTGTGTGTGTGTGTGTGTGTGTGTGTGTGTGTGTCTGTCTGTCTGTCTGTCCGTCTGTTCCCCTGTAGCGCTCAGCTCAAATGCGATTTTTTTTGTTTGAAAGGTGAATTAATCGAGAGTGTTGTTAGCTATGTTTGATGAAAATCGATCCAAGATGGCCGCCGCTACAAAATGGTGGATTACATATTTTTTCACAACTCCCTTAATATGGGTATCAAATGAAAGGGCTTGACTAGTAGAATAGCATTATACAAATCCAAGATGGCTGCCGCCACAAAATGGCGAATGTCGGGGGTTTTTAAATTTTTAATTTATACTTGTAAAATTAGTTTCGGATAAGAATAACAGATAGCACCACTAGCTCCTTGCCCCGCGCATTTGCCCACTAAATTATTATTAAATTATTAAGCGTAGTCGGGTTTTAGTTCACGAACTTTACTTGTATTTAGTAGATGTATTAAATAAATTATTTTATTATGAGTATAATATGTATAAAATTTAAAAAATGGGGTATAAATTATATTTAATAACGTATCTTCTTCTTTCTTGGTTATGGAAAATCTTTTTTCTATATCCTGAAACGTACCTACTTAACTTTAAATGTATAGTACTAACTACTACTACTATAGAAAAGTATTGAGCAAACTTAAAGAGACACAGATGAAAGACTAAATTGCGATTACGCAAATAATAGAATAACTATGATAATTAAAATTATTATAAAATTTCTTTTTCCCTAATTTAGTGTCATGTCCTTACAGCAGCAATACACACACACACACTCACAGGGGCGTCAAAAATGCTTGTCATACATTATAGTACGAGCACATCCATTGATTATTAATTTATCAATGAGAATTTCCCCCCCTCCCTCGTCCCGCAGATCATGGGAGAGCCAAGTTAATCGTGGTCTTACTATAGAGGAGATCTTTGCCAGAGAGCAAGCACTTATGTTGATGAAGCAAACAACAATGAACAACTGATGTTGTTTTAGCTGGGAGAAATTGTTTAAAAATTTCGCGTATGTAAGCAATAAGTGAGTCTGAATAAAACATTAATGTTATTATTCTATAGATGTTTAGAACCATTTGGCGTCCCGACAATACCTAATAAGTACACAATATAGACTGAACAATTTCCGGTCGAATGCCTATACCTAGAGCCTAACCTTTATTTAAATAAAGAGATTTCCTTTAGCCACTGAGTCATATTGCGAAAATCGAAATCGGAGGTTAAAATTTTATCTACACCCATGCTTTAAATCCTCTAATAATTATTATAAAACGCCTTTGAGTTATTACATCTACTTATTACCTAACTATACTCTTTTAAGTTAGAGTTAGTACTAGTATTGAGTTAGTATTACAAATACAAAAATATACTAAGTACTAGTTATCATTTATTTATTTAATTGAAAAGAAGAAACATGTTGTATGGGAAAATGATTTTTCTTTTATCGTATATTTTCATCAATTTTCCAATGTTTTCTATAGTTATTCTGTTCGGGACCGAGATCGAATCGTTATATAGTTCGGGACCGAGACAGATACAACAAATCAAACATTATGAATAATCGGTCCTACCCTTCTCGAATTATAAGTGTTCGAACAAACATGACTTTGTTTTATACAATTAAGACTAGTGTTTGTAAATTGTAATTAAATTTAAAATAGAGGTCTATTGTAGTCGATGCAACGGTTTAGTTCGTCTTTTAAGTTAATTGAAAGATTTAAAAGTAATAAATCATCCAGTGCAATCTTGGGGTACTTGAGACTTGAAAGAGCTCGAGCGAGCGCTGCATGATGCAAACGCACATCTACGTGTACGGTGTACCTATATCTGAAACTTCAATGTCATTAAATAACTCAATATTTATACTAATCTTCTGTCGTTCAGAACCTCCTTTTTAAAGTCGGTTAAAATGAAACTGTTTGTCTTCCCGGAATAACATTTCTTGAGTTGTCGAGTTGTTTGAGTAACCTTTATCATTCTTCAGATAGGTAACTATACTTATTCAGGCGAAAAATGACGTCGATTCGTAGCTCTGTTGCGACGAGATTTAAAGACAAACCAACAAACACACTCACATTTTTATAATATTAGGAGTAGAGGGCCGACTATGACATTTGCCGACTAGCCGAATAGCCGACTAATCGGTTTTCAAATTGCCGATCAGTCGGCCAATGCCGATCATCATATTTATATTTTCTATACTAATAAATAAAATTGAAGTGTCTGTCTGTAATATCGAAATAACTACCTCATATGGTTATTTGAACGATACTATAACCGAATCACACGTTTTTAAAATTTTTGTCTGTCTGTCTGTCTGTCTGTCTGTTTGAACGGGCTAATCTTTGGAACGGCTGAACCGATTTTGACGGGACTTTCACATACAAGTAGAGAATTAACCAGGGAGTAACATAGGCTACTTTTTTAACCGACTTTCAAAAAAGGAGGAGTTGTGTTTTTCTACCTATGTTCACCGATATCTCCGAGATTTCTGAACCGATTTGCGTAATTTTTTTTTTAATCGATAGAGAAACATTGCGACACTGTCCTACAAAAATTTTTGATTCCAACTCCTCAATCCTGATGATGTAGGGGACCTGATCCCCAAAACTAATAGGATTTAAGCACTGTCGGTTATTT
Source organism: Melanargia galathea (assembly GCA_920104075.1). Lineage (NCBI taxonomy): Eukaryota > Metazoa > Arthropoda > Insecta > Lepidoptera > Nymphalidae > Melanargia > Melanargia galathea. The sequence continues at coordinate 1,675,765 of OV049872.1, read as the reverse complement.
AAATTGATATTGGGGATACCAATTAAAGACTTTATTGTTGAATGAACTCGAGTAGGTACATGTCCAACTCCTCAACCCTGATGCTGCAAGGAATTGCATTCCGAAATCGTAAGGATCCCACGGAATTTTTCCGTTTTGGGGACGGGTTACTACAGATAGACTACTTTTTGTTCTGGAAAATCAAAAGTTCCCACGGGATTTTTAAAAACCTAAATACACACGGGCGAAGCCGTGGGCACCATCTAGTTTTTAAATAAAATAAAATAAAACCAACATTTACGTAAGTATCTATATTGGTTTGGCGCCGATTATAATCGGCATATTTTGGCGATTAATCGCAGACTATAAATATAAAAGATGCCAATTAGTCGGTTTTCCCGACTAGTCGGCCCATCTCTAATTACTAGAGATGTACCAATAAGTATATCATGATTAAAATGTTTAACCCAATTCGAAGCGTTTCATCACTCGCGCCCGTCTCGAGATAATTGAGAGCCAAATCGTAAAGATGTCAGTTGATGAAGAACGCTTTTTATCCCGGAAGGAATAAAAGTTAAAAGCAATACGCAAACGTATTGCCCCTTCTCTTCCCCCCACGAACATATCCCGATCGCATCTATACAAATAAATAAAATTGAAATGTCCGTCTGTGATTTGGAAATAATTGCCTCGAAGAGCTCGAGTAAACTCGAGTTTCCATACAAACGTAGTTTCACGTTGAAAAAACAGTCACTTAAAAAATTTTACTCCTAACTCGCTCTATTTTTTTTTCTGTTTTATTTTTATTGCTTTGTAAGTAAAACTATAATTATTTGTATCGAAACTAGGAGTCTCTTGTTTATTTGAACAATAAACATTTGAGCTCTAATAACAGAGCTGGCACAGAGATAGCCTGCATCCTGTACCCGGGATACTTTTTATCCCGGGTGCCGGAAAATTAAAAATTCTTAAAAACTTAAATCCACGCGACAAGAAGTCGCGGGCTTTAGCAAGTCGTAAAATGAAAACAATATGTGGGAACACTCAAGAAGTGTATGAATCTCTGTGTGTTATTTATTGCTATTGAGTTCGTGCTTCGTTTATATAGCGTTTTCACTTGCTCAATTGCGCTTGACTAACTGAACTACAAAAATACACATCTGTTAATGATAATATTATTTTTATTAGTAAGTAACTATATCGCATGGAACGACCATCCTGGCGCAGTGGTGAGCGCTGTGGTCTTAAAAACGGGAGGGCTTGGGTTCGAATCCCGGCAGGGGCGATTTGGAAATGTAAGTATAATTTTTAAATAGTCTGTCTGGTCACCATCCTACCGGCAAGGTTAGGTTACCAAGCCGTCAAACTATTGCGCGTATAGAAGACGAGTAATTAAAACAGCTATAGATTGGTTTCAGGTAAGCCCGCTTCTATCTTTTAAACTGCATCGCCACTTACCATCAGGTGAGATCGCAGTCAAATGTTAACTTCTACTTAGATAAATAAAAAAAATACTTTTTTTCGTCTATTGCATGGTATCACCAAACAAAAATTACGAAATAAGTAATTTGTGTACAAAATGAGTGAGTGTAGAAAGTGAGTGTTTTGCTCACCGGTTGATGGTGATGGCGACCATGGAGAGCAGCGACACCGCCTCGTTCCCGTAGAACACGAACGCGAACATCTGGCACAGCCGCGGACCCAGCACCCACTGCTGTTTGATGTACCTAACAAGTATAAATTAAAAATTTAAAAAACCCCCGACATTCGCAATTGTGTGGCGTCCATCTTGGATTTGCATAGTGCTATTTTACTAGTAGATATCCATATTGAGGGCGTTGTGATAAAATATGTAATCCGCCATTTTGTAGCGGCGGCCATCTTGGACCGATTTTCATCAAACATAGCTAACGTCGGGGGTTAATAAGAGATTGGACACGAACAGTGAGAGTGGTTTGAATTATTAAGTAGGCTCTGGTTAAATATCGGTATAATACTTGACTGGCCCGTTGGCGCGGTTGGCAGTGACCCTGCCTTCCGCTCCGGGGTCGCGGGTTCGATTCCCGCCCCGAGTCTGGGTGTATTTATAATATGTATGTATGTATACCTTTATTAAAATATATATGTATTTATATGTAAATATGTCTATCAGTCGGCTGTTACCTATAACACAGGCATTAAGTTGCCTACTTTAGGAACAGACGACCGTGTGTGTATGTGTGAGTATTTATTTATTTAAGTATTTATTTATTTAATACCGGTATAATGTTAGGAAGGACATGGTATAACTATAGCGGTTACCTGCTCGCCGTGAGCGGTAGATTGATGCTGCAGAAGAGGAGATCAGATACGCAGAGGGAGAGCACGAACATGGTGGTGACGTGGCCGCGCAGCTTCGGATGCATGAGCAGCGCCACGGTGGTTATGAAGTTGCCTGAAACAGGGAAACAAGTATAAATTGAAAATTTAAAAAATCAGCCAAGTGCGAGTCGGGCCTCGCTCTTTCAGGGTTCCGTACATAATTATGAACAATATAATATTTTGGGTCTAAGAAATATTTAATTTCCGAGCTAGACATCGCAACAAACCGTGAAAGAAAAACCCAAAAAAATGTTCGTTTATTTTGGTCACAGCTTATAAACTATTTAATAAATCGTGGTTTTCAGTATTTGTTGTTTAAATAGAGCATATAGTACATAATATACTGAAATATCATATTCCCAACTAGTTTAGTTTTTGAGATAGCCCCCGTCACAAAAATGGTCTAAAACTGACAACTTTGATGGCCTCCCATTCCCTTATTTTTTGAGATAAAAATTAAATAAATATATATTTGTACTCTACTTAATGAGCTCTAAACAATGATATCCCACAAGCTAGGGTAAAGAAAAATTTTTTTTTTCCGGCTCCTTTTTCATGTATGGGAGCCCCCCTGAAAAATAATTTAATTCAATTTCTAATTCAATATTTGATTTTGGGTTAACGTTTTACACTAAATACCAAAATTTCAGGTTTGTAACTCATTTCGTCTGCGAGCTAGAGACCTGTGACCGGCGGACAGACGGACAGACAGCCGAGTGACATTAATAGGGCTCCGTTTTTTACCCTTCGGGTACGGAACCCTAAAAACCCCCGACGTTCGCCATTTTGTAGCGGCGGCCATCTTGGATCAATTTTGATCAAACATAGCTAACAACACTCTCGACTAATTCACCTTTCAAACAAGAAAACCGCATTCAAATCGGTTCATCCGTTTGAGCGCTACAGGGGAACAGACAGACACACACACACACACACACACACACACACAACACACACACACAACACACACACACACACACATACACACACACAGACACGTCAAACTTAGAACACCCCGTCGTTTTTGCGTCGGGGGTTAAAAAGATGTCGATGACGATGATCAGCCTTCAAAGAAGAGAGCCTAGAAATGAAATGTGTGAGGGTATATTATGAAGAAGAAGTTGCTCGCGGCTTCGCTCGTAGTTCGGTTTTACTCCTATACCAAGTGGTTGAATTTTAAAAAATCCTTTTTTAGGTGATGTAGACTACGTCATGTATAAACTATAAACACAGCACGAAACTCGAGTGCTGACCTTCAATGCGCAGAAGTCGAAAATGAGGTATCTCGGGTGGTGAGGGGGTCGCGGGGAGGGCTTGGGGATCGTTCGTAAGTACTGATTAGCTCTCGCGGATCCCTCGTAAGCGCTGATTGGCTCTCCAATCGTACTGTGTCCCGCTCACTCGTACGACGCTGCGCGCACTTGAAGGTCACCGCTCGAGTTTCGTGCCGCTGTTTATATGCCGATCGGTCCAGTGGTTTAAACTTTGAGCTGCCATAATCTAGTCATTCTTGCAAATAAAAATATTATTCTTAGTTCAATTTCAGGGGTATGGCGCCTCATGGAAAAGGAATACACAGTACAATCTCTCAACGCCAATAAATACGATTTATACCGTCTCCGGTCCGTCTCGTGGGCAACAAAAACACATACATATTATAGATATATTATGTCAATGGTAAAAAATGATCGATCTTGTTTGGCCACAGCGTCACGTGTGTTCATTAGGGGCGGCCGGACATTCGCTCCGCATTAACTGATAAATTGACAGCTTGATTGATTCAACCCATAACCCCTAAACTGTGGCCCCCAAATGTTTGTATTCCTCGAAAGATAACAGAAATGTTAATGCCTCAAACAGACACACAACCGTACGCAGGGTGCGTAAACTTAGTATAAAAAACAGGGAAATGCTTTGTGTACTATACTGTAAATTTACATAGTGCACTCAACTGCAAGTCTGTTAGTAATTCAACAAGTATTTTTAATTTAGCAGAATTATAATCATGTAGTTCATAATTCTTAATGCAGAGGGGACTAGTATTGCGTACGTTTTGAAAAGTCTTCGCTAGATGGCGTCGACTGTCATTTTGAGAAAATTACCAGTTCAAAAATAAAACTACTAAATTGGTAACTTTAAAAAAGTAAACAAAGTCTGATTTTTAATTCGGTGGAATTCTGACAGTTGCCATTTAAAAATAGAATGAATTAATCTAGAGTTATTTGTATGAAAAACAGGGTTAACACATGAAGTTCGATTTTACCCCAAGCTAAAGTACCTACCTGAAGTATCTATCAGGCATTTGCCATATGTCTACATGAGGCAATTGATTTTTATTTATATGTAAGTTTTGAATTTATTATCTTTTTTGTGGGAACATCTCTGCTAATATTAAGAAACGTCAGAATTCAACGGAATTAAAATCAGAGTATAATTAGTTTTTAAATAATTATAATTAAGAAAAACTAGTAAAATGAAGTAAATATTAATGTTATCAATATTTTTTTCTTAGAATTTTATTTAAGATGTTTTTAAAATCTTATTCTTATACTTAAGTCTTAATTAGTAGGTATTATTTCTTTAAATCAGGCAACACTTAGACACTGACGAGTGACCACCACGTGATTAGCACGTGATCACTGAAAAATGTCAAGAAAATTCAAAATGTCTGCCAACGTGCCATTTTGGTTATCGTAGATATTTTTTGGATTAAATTCTAAATTGTTGTGTGAACTGGTCGTTGATTTGAGCTTTAGTTCCTCCGGTTAAGTTTATTACAGTGATATTCGTGCAACTGAGAAAAGACTTATGTGTTAAGAGATAAGACTCTTTATATTTTAGTGTATTTTTATTTGTTAACTGAGACAGGACTCTTTGTATTCTTTAAAGTTAATGATTAGTGTATTATAGATAAATTACTACTGCTTAGTTAATGCATAGAAAAAATAAATATTTTTTTGAAATAACGTTGTTTTATTTCATAAATTAATCCAAATTGACCTTTATTAGGATACGTAGTACGTACAGAATATATAATATATATATGTAGGTATATATGTAGGTACTGTACCTACGTATTTATATAAGTAGGTATGTATAGATTCAACGTTAGTTTCAAATGTCGAATCCAGAGGCGCTAGCGATGCATTTCCAATTTTAGGCATAGAGTTCGGTCTCTATATAATATATAGACAAAGTACTCTGTGACCGTACGGATGGACGTCAAATGCAAAATTTTCACTTAATTGGAAGGGAAATGGGATTTTAGTCATGCTCATCATGGCTAATATAATATTCTTAAAAAACAACCATGCCAATTTATCAAGATCCGTTTATTGCTTGAGACGTGACAAGTGGTAATAGTGGTCCTACTACACCAAACATTTGGTGTAGTATGACCACTATCCGACTGCCTTCTGATATCTTTTGACTCTGAGTTACCGAAAATCCCCATGTTTTCATATTTTAATGTTACACCCATTGAGGTTAAGCGAATCCGGCCAAAGTGAATCATTTGACCGAACTTCATTTAAACAGGATACCGGTGCGGGCTGCGTTACGTAGACGCGTCTTTGAACATGCGTCATGGAGACACGCGTGTGTTTTAGTGTGTTTTAAGGCTACACATTTCACACGCTTCTCCATACATTACGGTGGTTATTCTACTCTTTAGTGTCCGATTCAGCGATTCATTTTATGTTTTGTTGCGAGTGCCTAGTTTAAATCCCGAGCGAACTAGGATTCTAATTTAGAATCACGAGCGTAGCGAGCGATTCTTATTTAGAATCCTGACGCGACACTACACTCAGGTCAGGTGAGGTGAGGTGTAGGAGGTGACACAGACACACACACAGACACACACAGACACACCCACACCCACACCCACGTCCCACAACCACACACCCACCCACCCACAAATATTGATTCGTTTTTCAAAAATTGACGCAAGGTTAAAAATCAACAAACATTAATTTTATTATTTACGTCATCAAAATATCGACCGTCTCGCTCTTGAGTATGTCCCAACCGTATATGAGGCATGAATTAATAGCATGCTCTTACGTATTGCTCACGCACAGCTTGGAGCCACCGAAAGAGTGCACTCTTAAGTCTTAACCAAGTTTATCTGGTAGGAGAAATCCCAGATGATATATTTCGTTTACCAGACCGACAGTCGGAGATATTTTTAATCGATTCAGACATAAATCTAACAGACAGGCCTACGCCCTACATTTCTGCTATCAAATCTTAACATTATCAAAATAATTACCTATTCAATTAAGAGTTTTAGAAAACATCCAAAATATTACCTATTCAATTAAGAGTTTCAGAAAACAATGCACAGCAAAGCAATCGTGCATTCGTTTGGTAGAGATCTCTGTCTAGCAAGTGGACGTATTGGTATTGGTTGAGAGTTGTTACGAATGACTTTATGCCAAACATCACTACATAGATCATTATTATAAAACAAAGTCCCCCGTCGCGTCTGTCTGTCTGTTCGCTATATTCAAAAACTATTGAACGGATTTTCATTGCGGTTTTCACCAATGGAAGGTTTAGATATATAACTTGTGTGTAAATTGGTTCAAAAAAACTGTCGGAAAAAGTCAAGCCGCCTGGGAGCTTTCATCGGAAACGCTGTCTAATCGCTTTGAAATATAGCAAAACAATATCCAACCAGGATAACAGCCTGTAGCAGGTAATTTGTACCCGTATAAGCCGTCGGGGGCGGGACACTAGTAATACGTATATTATAAACGTTGTAAGGTATAACCCCCGTCACGTAAGTCGACCGGTGACCTACAAGTGCGCGCAGCGTTGTACGAGTGAGCGGGACACAATACGATTGGAGAGCCAATCAGCGCTCACGAGGGATCCGCGAGAGCTAATCAGTGCTGACGAACGAACCCCACGCCCTCCCCGCGACCCGCTCACACCCCGAGATACCTCATTTTCGACTTCTGCGCATTGAAGGTCACCGGTCGGTCTTATTTCCCGTGACTTATAATAGGTTCCAGAGGCGTCATTCATGCTGCATGTACCAGTACAGTATAGAAGGCACTTGTCTCTATTTCCCAGTCGGCCACTCAAAGATATTGAATCGATCCGCACTGCACCGATAGATTCGATCGTTTAATTGCATTAAAGTTCAACGCACCACGATCGTGGCATCTAATGGGGTTCACGACGTTTTCTAACAAGACAACCGGCTGAATCCCGTTCATCGTTCATTTTTAACCCCCGACGTAAAAACGACGGGGTGTTATAAGTTTGACGTGTCTGTGTCTGTGTGTGTGCGTGCGTGCGTGCGGGCGTGCGTGTTTTTGTGTGTGTGTGTGTGTGTGTGTGTCGGTCTGTCTGTTCCCCTGTAGCGCTCAAACGGGTGGACCGATTTGAATGCGGTTTTTTTTGTTTGAAAGGTGAATAATTAGTCGAGAGTGTTGTTAGCTATGTTTGATGAAAATCGATACAAGATGGCCGTCGCTACAAAATGGCTGATTACATATTTTTTCACAACTCCTTTATAATATGGGTATCAAATGAAAGGGCTTGACTAGTAGAATAGCATAAGGCAAATCCAAGATGGCCGCCGCCACAAAATGGCGAATGTCAGGGGTTCTTTTTAATTTTTAATTTATACTTGTTACGGTGAACGATACACGATACGATATTTACTATAGCAACGTGCCTGTGAACGATGAACGGTCGTTGTTTAGACGGTTCATTTTCGATGATTCATTCACCAATGAAGTCTCGAAAATGAAAGCAAAAATCTCGAAAAATGAACCGTATAATTTGGCCTTTAGGTACTAATGTATACCTACTCTAGCGGCACGCTATGATGGCCGGTTTGACGTTTGTCCGCTCATGAAGTTCCGTATTAATTGATAACGACTTTGAAGGAAATAATTGTATTACTTTATTGACGATAGTGATGTGCAGAGATTCATAAATTTTATCGAATGTAGTTTTAGGTTTAGGACTCAAAATTTATTTATTAAATTGATTTCTTAAATGTATACAAGTGTAGAAAAATCAGTTTGCACCATTTAAGGGGTGAATGTACTTGTGAATATGAACAATTTTCACTATGTGGACAAACCTCTGAAATCGCAAAAAAATATCAATAAATTTTTAAAAATGGAATCTAATACGATCGTCACATAGGATCGCTGGCTAGCACAACTACTACCTCCGGCAAACTCGCGTCAATGCTCAATGCAAAACAAAGCAGTTTCGAATTGACGTTGCTTCGAAAAGTATAAACTGTCAGTGCAATCAATGATGTATTACCTTAAGAGCGTTGATGCGCCGTTTTAGCTCATTTTTAAGCTTTTTTGACCCTTCATATGTTGTTCATCTATGCATTTACTTAAAAACTTATTTATACTACATTGTAGAAAATTTTGTGTTCTAGGGAATTGGAAGACAACATTTTGCAATTTATTGATAGTTTTTGTCTTATTGCCAAAATACCAAAAGCCTATTTTTGAATTTTGGGAATCGTGGAATCTTTGACGTTCACTACGTCAAAAGTTACTTGTTCAATTCACACACAATGATATATTTATGAAAGGAAATGCCCTGAACTAAAGACATGGAAGAAAACATTTTTTAATTTGGCGTTTTTTACATCATAAAAATCCAAGCAAAGGAATTTTAATTTCAGTAAATTATAGACATATAAAACCGTCATTTTAGTAGATTAATTTTCGCCATTTATAAGTAAAATTAAGAACATATAAAAGTAAAACATATTAGCAATAATATAAGTAAAAAAAAATCTAATATTAAGTACTATTTGTTTCCAAAAAATAACTTTGAAACATATACCAAAACGCAGAAAGAGGCAGTAGGAAATTGAACTAGCAAACTAGTATGAGCCGAGGCCTCTCCGCGAACGGACGTAACGCTTTTTGTCTCGGCAATTCTTATTGGATTACATGGAATATACGTAAAATTGTAGTGCGACCGTCACTATTCAATACTAGATATTTTTAATGCTCGCTATTTTTTCTTACAGATAGATTAAAACTTTTTACGTATTTTTAATAATTGTAATATATTATATTATAGTTATAGTTGAGGATTATAGTTGTAAATCAGTAATCCATACTATATAATATTATAAATGCGACAGTGTGTCTGTCTGTCTGCCGATTTTTATGTAATTAGGTACAGAGTTAGCTTACATCCTGGGGACGGATATAGGATACTTTTTATCTCGGAAAATTAAAGAGTTCTCACGAAATTTTTAAAGGTCCGTCCGTTTAACCGATTTATACAAAATTTGGTAGGTACAGAGGTAGCTTGCGTCTCGAGAATTGACACTGGCTGACTTGCCAACATATACTTAGTACATAATATTATGTGGAAAATGAACTAGAAAATAGCTATCGTCTTCGATTAAAAAATTGATCGAAGGCTATCGTATACAAAAACTATCATCCGGTAACTATTAAAATTTAAAATCGGGAAATTACATCAAAATCAACATGGCGGGCTGATATAGGCAAACTTTCTTGAAAGTAGATATAAATGTTGGAAAAGGGAGCGAGAACGGGAACAGGAAATCTATGATTTCCTCGGGATTTGTGAAAAACCCAAATTCACGTGGGCGAAGCCGCGGGCAAAAGCTAGTAGAGTATAATTTTTTTATTTCAATAATCCATACTAATATTATAAATGTGAAAGTGTGTCTCTCCGTCTGATAGCTTTTCACGGCCCATTCTTTTTACCGATTTGGACGAAATTTAGTATCGCAGGCATGGACATTGGTTATTTTAGACTTGTTGATGTAAAAAAAAACTTTAGAAACAGCATGTTTTCTAGGTATGCACACCATATCTGTGTATATACCTATGTTGGGTACAATACCTAGGTTGTTGGGCACAATTTATCGCAATAGCACAAAGTTATTTTTTTGCATTGTTTTATAAAATGGCTGATAACTCTATTATTACCCGTGCAATAATTTTCTATTGTTATTGTGGTAAATGGATTACACTAGCACAACACCTGCAAGAGATTAGATACTAACTATCATTTGCACGTCGTCATCGTTTGAGCAACTTTATTTGATAATTTTATTTATATTTTCGAACAAGATTTTTCTTTTTATTGCATCAAGGGTCGACCTTGATGGCTATTGTCAGTGTGATAAAAACTGCTTTAGCGTTGCAGGTGCTTATCTATTTTATTGCTCTCTGTTTTTGTTTTTACGTTAGGTTGGGTGCGAAAACAAAAAAAAATACTTTTATTAATTTTTTTTACTTTTGATTATGAATGAATCTGCATTTTTCTTCACTATCTTACCCTTACACGAGTAGGTATATAATAAAATCAATATCAGAAGCTGTACTATATTCTCCAATTATAATTTTTATGTACTAGTCTACTCTATAAGGTCTTTTTCAAGCATTATACATTAATTATGCCTGCTTTATAAAATTAAAAATCTACGAACTAAAAACTTAGGTATAGGTGCATAACAATATTGAAAAAAATAATAGCCCGTTTGAAAATGGTAAAAAGATCAAAACGGTTTGTTACACTACACTGCATTCGGAGCAGTCCGTTCATTCATGTAAACAAAGAATCCCAGGTAAATGCCTAAACTTGCGAAGCGGGTCCGTGCGTCAACGCTCTTAACTAGATCAGCATTCTAAAGCACCGACTCATTGCTACTTCGCTGATGTCCGATGACATCAACGACTTCAGTTGCCAGCCCGACGTCCGAGTGAATACGAACGTAACGGTTACTTGCCACACAATTTGTCAAAATGGTGAAATGTGTTGTTAAAATTTGTTTGTCACGGTCAGAAAAAGATAATAAAGCAACTGGTGTTACTTTTCACAAGTAAGTTTGTTTTATTTAATTCCGATTATCCAAAACAACACGTAATAAAAACATAAATTTACCGCGCATTATTTTTACTATAAGTGTTGCCAGTAAAAACTATTTTGATTTTCCCTACATTGTTGGGAAATTAGTGAATGAAAAAGCGAATGATGAACGTACGTATGTACCTATAAGGCAAACGTAAGTAAATCAGTAATTTATGTGATAATACTGAGTCATTATAAAATAGTTAGAAGTAGGTATAATGATTTCTTACTAAGCGAGTTCAAAAAGGAAGGTTATATATTCAACCCGTATGTTCGCGATTATTTCAAAAACCAATGAACCGATTTTGATAATTTTTTCACTATCGTAATTTACAAACTTTCAGAAAGATATTAGTATACATATACATACGTAGTGATCATTCTTATGTATGAAGTTACTAACATAAACGTACCCATATGTAACTAATATTTTTGATTGGTTCAATAAATTTCAAAATATCTTCAAAATTTCAGAATTGGACCTGTTACAGTTTTATTATTAACTAGATAATGCCCATGGCTTCACCTGTGTGGATTTAGGTTTTAAAAATCCCGTGGGAACTTTTGATTTTCCAGAACAAAAAGTAGCCTATCTGCAGTAACCCGTCCCCAAAACGGAAAAATTCCGTGGGATCCCTACGATTTCGGAATGCAATTCCTTACAGCATCCGGGTTGAGGAGTTGTATATATACCTACTCGAGTTCATTCAACGATAAAGTCTTTAATTGGTATCACCAATATCAATTTAAATAACCGACAGTTCCTAAACCCCATTAGTTTTGAAGATAAGGTCCTCTACAGCATCAGGATTGAGGAGTTGGAATCCAATTTTTTTTTAGAACAGTGTCGCAGTGGTTTTCTATCGATTAAAAAAAAATACGCAAATCGGTTCAGAAATCTCGGAGATATCGGTGTACATAGGTAGAAAAACACAACTCCTCCTTTTCTGAAAGTCGGTTAAAAAAGTAGCCTATGTTACTCCCTGGTTAATTCTCTACTTGTATATGAAAGTCCCGTCAAAATCGGTTCAGCCGTTCCGAAGATTAGCCCGTTCAAACAGACAGACAGACAGACAAAAATTTTAAAAACGTATGATTCGGTTATGGTACCGTTCAAATAACCATAATATGAGCTTAATATGAGGTAGTTATTTCGAAATTACAGACAGACACTTCAATTTTATTTATTAGTATAGTATAGATAGATAGATGAAAGATTTAAATAAAGTTATTTACGTTCACGCATTTAAATATTTTTTTCCTATTAATAATCCTTATCTATACTAATAAATAAAATTGAAGTGTCTGTCTGTAATATCGAAATAACTACCTCATATTAAGCTCATATGGTTATTTGAACGCTACCATAACCGAATCACACGTTTTTAAAATTTTTGTCTGTCTGTCTGTCTGTCTGTCTGTCTGTCTGTCTGTCTGTCTGTTTGAACGGGCTAATCTTCGGAACGGCTGAACCGATTTTGACGGGACTTTCACATACAAGTAGAGAATTAACCAGGGAGTAACATAGGCTACTTTTTTAACCGACTTTCAAAAAAGGAGGAGTTGTGTTTTTCTACCTATGTACACCGATATCTCCGAGATTTCTGAACCGATTTGCGTAATTTTTTTTTTAATCGATAGAGAAACAAAGCGACCCTGTTCTGTAAAAAATTTAGATTCCAACTCCTCAATCCTGATGCTGTAGGGGACCTAATCCCCAAAACTAATGGGTTTTAGAAACTTTCGGTTATTTAAATTGATATTGGGGGTACCAATTAAAGACTTTATCGTTGAATGAACTCGAGTAGGTACATATCCAACTCCTCAACCCTGATGCTGTAAGGAATTGTATTCCGAAATCGTGGGGATCCCACAGGATTTTTCCGTTTTGGGGACGGGTTTCTACAGATAAGCTACTTTTTGTTTTGGAAAATCAAAAGTTCCCACGGGATTTTTAAAAACCTAAATCCACACGGGTGAAGCCGTGGGCATCATCTAGTTTAGTTCTATATGGTTTATATTGAAAATTTTATTAAATCTAATATAATTATTAAATCTCATAAACTCAAATAATTTTTGGGGGAAATCGTTCTTTTGTGGGAAATTATTCCTGATACTGGTAACTCTAATCATTTGTCTAATTGCAATGTCTTGTCCTTTTCTAACGTAATTAGTTTGAGGGCAGAAGAAACGAGACAAATATAGTTTACTCAAAGTTTACTTGGCGTATTTGTCAGTTTCAAAGCTACGTCTTTGAAACTCAAAAGTGGTTACGTTTTTCTGAAAACAGTTTATATGACGCTTCTACTCTTTATTTATTACACCTCACTGAGTGCAATGCGATTGTGATATAGTTTTGACCTGGCTTTGGATTTCAAATATTGATACTGCATTACTGTTGACCCTTGCTCGTTAATTTGGACTCTGTTCAAGCCCTTTGTTGTGGATTTCGTCGATATGACCGAACGTACGCAGAGAACTGTTCTAAATAGTCAGACACGTGAGTTCGTAATACGCCTTCGTAACTATTTCGATCGTGAAGCTCAAAATGGAGGGCCAATTTTACCTATAACGTCAGTGGTTGAACGCGTAGCTGATGCGCTTAATATTGGACAACGAACTGTTAGACGGATAACTAAAAAAAAATATGGCGAGACTGGCACAGAAGAAAATAAACTTCACACACCAAAAAAGAGAAAACGAGCAAAACCAGTCGTAGGCATCGATAGCTTTGATGCCGATGCTATCCGAAGACATGTTTACGGCTACTATTTACAGAAGGAGTATCCAACAAGAAAAAAGTTGGTGCATTCACTGAAGGAAGCTGGATTATTCTTCGGTGGGGAAAGTTCTTTAACGAAGATTTTGAAGACCATTGGATTTCGATACAAAAAATGTAACAAACGCAAAATATTGATGGAAAGATTTGATATAGCGATGGCAAGGTATACTTTTTTACGGCAAGTGAAAGAAATCAAAAATTGGCAAAATGTTGTGTTCTTGGATGAAACATGGCTTAATGCTAACCATACTGTAGGCCGTTCTTGGAACGATGACACAGCAGCATCTACTTCCAAAGTTCCTGTAGGAAAAGGATCGCGACTTATAATTTGTCACGCCGGAACCATCAACGGGTTTGTCGAAGGTTCTCTCATGGCTTTTGCGTCAAAAACCACTGGAGACTATCATGAAGACATGAATGGAGAAAAGTTTACTGAATGGTTTACCTCAATGTTGTGTAGCCTCCCTGAACCATCTATTATAATTATGGACAACGCCCCATACCACTCGATGCAAATTGACAAGCCACCTGCCCAATCCCAAAAGAAAGCTGATATCGTCGCATGGCTTCGTAAAAATGGCGTAGATGCAAACATGAATATGTTAAAAGCGGAATTAGTACGTCTTTTAAAAGAAAACAAACCAACCAAGATCCGATACGTCATTGACGAAATAGCATTAGAACATGGGCACAGAGTTATACGGTTACCGCCTTACCATTGTGAGTATAATGCGATTGAGTTGGTGTGGGCTCAAATTAAGGGATATGCTGCAAGACACAATACAGAACCCCCATTTACCACAAAAAAAATGCTAAAATTATTAGAAGAAGCTTGTGAACATGTGACTAAAGGAGACTGGGAAAAGGTTGTGAATAGAACTGTTAAATTAATAAGGGAAGATTATGAAAGAGATGTGAAAATAGATAATATTATAGAAAACGAACATATAATTATTAATGTATGTGATGATAGCAGTGACGACAGTGAAAATAGTAGTATGGACGAATCTGATTAATTATGGCCTTTTGTGGCACCTTTTTTGGTATCTTTTGTATTCATATGTTTCTTGTGTGCATATAAAGTATGTATATTCATTTTCGTTCAAATATTCAGTTCGTTCAAATAAATTAAATAAACATATACATTTTTGTTTTATTAAACCTATTTAATCAGGTACAAAAACAAAACTTAATTGTTTTTTGTTCGAGAATAAATTGACATTCCACATCACTATTGTAATGTGTCAAACCGGCCATCATAGCGTGCCGCTAGTGTATATGAGTGAAGCCTGAAATAAATGGAATTTAGAATTTGAAGTTTGAAGGCTTTCGTCTGACGTCTTCAGGCACTGAGGGATTTTGTACGACACGTAGTCGACGCGACGTTTTCTTGTATGACTTATCAAATTGTATGTTTTGTTGTGCATGTTATTTATTTTAATCGTTTGTTTTTCTCAACTCGCGCCGGATGCGATCAATCAAAGGCGTCTCTCGGGTATCAGTGCAAGCAAAAAAATAAATAAATGGCTAACTATTCTTATTTTATAAGTATGCCTTGGGGTCGCAGGTTACAGGGCTTTGACAATTGACGCACCGGGTCAGTCTACGTTTTCTTTAGCTATGATAATATGAACGTAGAATTGAAAACCTACGAATGATATATTTTTAACCCCAGACGCAAAAACGACGGGCTGTTATAAGTTTGACGTGTCTGTGTGTGTGTGTGTGTATATATATGTGTGTGTGTGTGTGTGTCTGTCTGTTCCCCTGTAGCGCTCAAACAGATTAACCGATTTGAATGCGGTTTTTTTTGTTTGAAAGGGGAATTAGTCGAGAGTGTTGTTAGCTATGTTTGATGAAAATAGATCCAAGATGGCCCCCGCTACAAAATGGCGGATTATATATTTTTTCACAACTCTCTTAATATGGGTATTAAATGAAAGGGCTTGACTAGTAGAGTAGCACTATGCAAATCCAAGATGGCCGCCGCCACAAAATGGCGAATGTCGGGGGTTTTTTAAATTTTCAATTTATACTTGTATCAAACTGCACCTTAAAAGGGTTCCGTAGTAAGTGAAACAATGACGATGTTTGTGATATAATAATAAATAATTTAATATATATTTGTTTTGCAGTTTACGCGGTTTTTGTGGCATCTAATTAGGGGAAAGGGGCCCAAAGCGGATACGTTAAGATTGAGTTTGAAAATCAGTAGTTTGTTAATCGATGTTAATATTAACTTTTACACAAACGAATAGTGTGTCTCATGGCGCATAAAGTCGTTAAAACAGATAAAGATCGGTTGATAAATAATAAAGTTACAAGGAAATTTATAAAACTTAAAGAAAAACCACTTTGCCCTCAGGGGGGGCCTAAAGCGGTTTTTGGTATCGGGCAAAGCGGACATACCAAAGAAATGCAAAATAAGTCATATAATCTTTATTGTTTTAATAAAAAACGCACAATTTAAATATTTTAATTTAAAAAAGAGCAAATTCAATCTCTCCTTTCAGCAAAATAAAAGAAATCTTCAAAATTAATAATGATGATGAAAATATGGCCTTCCTTTAAAGCACTGGCCATGGACTTTTCGTCCCACGCAGCTTGAGCAGTTTTTCGTTAGTATTTATTCACCATCTAAAAGGATACATACAATTGATATAACAGATCTCATTTCACCCTAGTCGTGGGCAAAGCGGTTAGGTAACCTCTTTGCCCGAACCGCTTTGCCTTTTTAGACTGTTCATTTTCACAATCAAAAATAACTTCAAAATCAGACGAGTACATACAAGTCGGCACTTTCATATCATAGTCAAATACACAAAAGTCAAGATCAATTTATTGATCAGGGCTTATTTTAACTGTAAATTAAAAAAAAACGCTCTACACTTACCGCGGTTTTTTTTCGAAATGCACCCAATTTTGATTTTTTACTGCACCTACTCGTGTAAGCGTTCTTGCTGAGTCGGACGAATGCCCCAAGGGGAGCGGGGGGAGCGCATCGTACCCGCGCGCTTTTTATACACTTAACTATTGGCGCGTTCATTTAAAAAGACAAATCCGCTTTGGGCACCATAACCGCTTTGGGCCCCTTTCCCCTACATAGCAGTAACGATCTTCTTCCAAAGGCTCATAAGAGCTTCTTTAAACAAGAGATGCATATTTAAAATAAAGCTTTGGTAGATAACAAACGTATGTATTATGTAAGTAAAGGCTTTTAGCAAGAACTGTTCAATCAAAACCGACCATCAGTATCACGTACGGTAAACATGTTCCGCGGACGCATATTAAATCGATGTTGACCACAGATAATATACACTCATACCTACTGTATAGAGAATGTTGACGATACAAAAGGCATCGGATTCGAAATTCAAAAGTATCGATTAATGTACCTATTCGTAGGCATCGAACGTGGCATTACTGTACGGGAAACGGATTAATTTTAATAATTTGATGATGGATGGAACGGAATAATCGAGGTGGTTTTAATCGATGACAAAGCTTCAGGTCGATAACAATCTCACTCAACAATACATAGGTACATTATTTAAATACCTAATTAGTACAGCTGATATTTTACAAAATCGCCATGTGCGAGTTGTCACTAGGGTTGGCAATCGTATTATAATTCTACAGAATATGTGGTGTGCGTACTTATATACTGTTGAAATGCAAAAATATATGTATATTTTAGTTATATACTTATCAATCTTTTTTTACAATATAACAAGTATAAATTAAAAATTTAAAAAACCCCCGACATTCACCATTTTGAGGCGGCGGCCATCTTGGATTTACAATAGTGCTATTCTACTAGTGAAGCACTTTTATTTGATACCCATATTGAGGAAGTTGTGAAAAAATAGAAGTAATCCGCCATTCTGTGGCGGCGGCCATGTTGGACCAATTTTCATCAAACATAGCTACAACAACAAAGCAACACTCTCGACTAATTCACCTTTCAAACAAAAAAAACCGCATTCAAATCGCACGCACGCACGCACGCACGCACACACACACACACGGGGGTTAATAACACCCCGTCGTTTTTGCGTCGGGGGTTAAAAATTATAGCTCTTACAATTCAGCTTCAAATGATAAAATTTATTTAAAATGAATTTTACCAACTGAGGGATTTGTTAATGCACTCTAAGATAACTGTTCGATAATAGTGGTTTATGAAACGGTTGCATAATAGAGGTTATTAAAACACGAGTGTTAGTTTAAAAACGAGCCGCAGGTGAGTTTTTTAATAGAATTACACGAGTGTTTTAATACCTAATTATGTAGAGTTTCATACACTACTTTATCTAAACTCATATCTTAAAATCCAAACCATAAAATCTTGGTAATATTTGTCGTGAGTTTCCCTTGATTTTGCTGGCAAAAGGTTGTTGGTCGGTGGTCAGGTGGAGTTAAATTCTCTTCAGTATCACTGATCTGATAGACATTTTTCCGGCACAATAAAAACCACGTCTTGTAAAGTTTTGAGTAACAAAAACAAAATTCTGTTATTACAAAATGTGCGTGCAGCCTGCAGTGTCAGGTGATGTCTATGGTCGTTATTGTTTTTAAATTATGGTAGCGCCACACTCAGGCCGCCGCGGCGTCACGTCTAAATAAAAATCCAGGAAGAAAATATGCTCTATATTAATTCGTATAATATCTAAAATTATATTAGGTAATACAATATCCATAGACAATACAAAAGTCTCACGTAAACGACCAAGGAGGTCGCGCGAATTTCCCGCCATGGCTCAAAAACCTAGAACCATCGATGTACTAGAACCCAGAGTCGTGACTCGACCAGACCTGTACTATAATGGAGAAAAAATTATTTTATAACATTATTTTGCAAGAATTTCCTGACAAAGTAGTGTTATAATGAACTTTTTTAATTTTTTTTTTAATATTATAGATGTATGTGAATAAAGTAGCCCAATATATGATACATTTTGATTTCTTAATCGGGATTTTAAGATATGAGAGTAGATAAAGAATAATATGACACTATTAAAGGATGCAATTTTTTATAAAAACTAATAATTAAAAACATACTCTTGTTTTTTTTTCCTCTTTCTATGTAATAGTTACTATATTTTTTGAAGTAAGTATACTAGGTATATTTTTTAAAATTTATTCAGAAAGATACTATAAAATCAGTCTAGCAGGCAGCCGCAGTTGTGCCAGTGGAAGCGTGCTAGTTAGTAGTTGTTATGACACATTACGAAACAATAGTCGACTGTATACAAACACACGCACGCATATACACACTGCGATTTGATTAGGGCTGTCACTTCATAAAAGCTTCATAACAAAAGCAGATCGCGACATGAAAGTGGAAAAATTACCACCACCACCACCACTACAGCCTTTTTACGTTTCACTGCTGGGCACAGGCGTCCTCTCTCATAGGAGAGGGATTTAGAGCTTAGACCCACCACGCTGCTCTAATGTGGGTTGGCGGGCTTTAACGACTATTGTGACGTCGTGATAATAACCGGGGCCGACTGATTAACGTGATCTCCGAGGCACGGGGGTGAAACACTGAAAGGCAAATTTTAATACAATATCCTAGGTACACAACCCTATTTTTATCTTCCGAGAACCCGTAGTGATGTGATACGCTCAGCGCTCAATGAGATATTTATCGATAAACAAGCGCGTAAGTTGCGATGATTGCGATGCACTGTCCAAACAATAGGAACAAGGAATTCTCATCATCGATATGAGGTCAGATTTACAAACAAAATAGTGTTTAAGTGGAGGGATGATACCCGTATCGATATGACATAATAAGTACTTATGAATAACTTTCTTAACGAGGAGGATCGTCGTAATATCGCAATTTCGACGAGTTTTTTTTGCAATTTTCTGACGTGATAGCGTCTAAAAATTAAAATATGTATATCGATGCTGAACGCCGGCCGCACGCACGGCATGAAAAAGCATGAATCATTGTCACGTACCTACCGCCTAGCCGAGCGTGCAAGCGAGACCACGGAACAAGCGATAGAGATGCAATGTTTTCTTTATGATGTTATCACGTAAAATTATCGTCCGTGAACCGACTTTAAAGACAACCAATTTTTTTTTTTTCTTGTTTAAAGCATTATTTATATTTTATTTATTCGGTTTGATTTACTAGCGATTTACATACATACTTAAAGTTAGCATAGGTACATTATGGCAAGTTCGTAAAGGAACAATAGTATCTATCATCGTTGCTAACTATGGGACTGATTAGAAAATTCAAATCCACTCGACGAATGGAGCTATTATCAGAGTTTCCTACGTGACCTAATCAGAAATGAAGAGATCCGTTGAAAAAAAATCATAATCATTTCAGATCAGATTAAGTTCATAATCATTATTTAGAAAATGATGAGTTGATTCCAAAAATACATAACACAATAAAGAATACATAACAAAATAAATCCAGTGATTCACACATTCGTCATTCAAAAAGTATCATTTATAAAAAATAAAGAGGCAGCAGGGCAGTCGTATTTTATAATTTTGTTAATTCCGACTTGTTATTCTATAAAAAAAAATAATTATTTATATATTCTAAAATGGCGTAACTAAAATTCGAATCCCTAACAACTTGCATGCGTTGTAAATTGTTGTAAATATTTGTATTGTTACATCAGAGAGTCGTCAATGTTTGAATTGCTAATTAGACACTTATTCACGCTCATTAACTTAATACATAAATTACAACCATTATGCCATAAGCCAAAGTAAGCAGACAGTTCTAATCAAAATTATATTCAATATTTAAACTGACAAGTGGGTAATAATCTATTACCTATTTATGTAGTAAATAAATAAATAAAATTGAAGTGTCTGTCTGTGTCCAAATAACTGCTTCTTATTAAGACTGAATGATTACTTGAACAGGTTTTTAAAATTTTGGTCTGTCTGTCTGTCTGTTTGTACGGGCCAATCTTCGGAACGGTTGACTCGATTCTGACAGGGCTTTCACGAACAGATAGAGTCACTAAAGCTTCCCTTTATCCCGAAAATGTTTAGGGTTCCCGTAAATAAATAAAAACTTGATATTAGTAACAACATAATATACAGTAGATATATATACCTATTTTATATACAATCTAACCGCTGGACCGATCTTAACGTTTATCACAGAGATAACTTGCATCTCTATACTACTTGCTAACCCGGGAAATTAATGGGTTCCCATGGGATTACAAAAAACTTAAATCCACACGGACGAAATCGCAGGTATAGGCTTGCCGATAAATAAAGAGACATGTCCTCATTTCATTTATCAACGCCCTTACCAAACAGTCAAAGCAAGAACTAGTTATGCGCTATTTATTTTATCTCATTTAAAACTGACCCTGCTTTACTAGTTTCAGCTCAAACTGTCTTCTTGAAACCTTGAACTTCCTGATCTATTGCAACAGGGTAGTTCTTCGTACCAGTAGTATATTATGTTTGCTAAAATAGGCGCTACGGTAAATAGGCCCAGAGCAAGTCTGTGGCATGCCCAAGGTCTGTTTCAAGTTTCAACTGACCCTGCTAATTCATCAGATCGGCGATGGGCGACGTATCACGGGGATGTAGGATAGGAATATTCATAGCCGCGTCATAAAAAGTTTTTTAATTATAATAATTGCGGGGAAACGAGCAAGCGGGTCACCTGATGTTAAGTAATTACCGCCGCCCATGAACATTAGCAGCACCTGAGGAACCACTAATGCGTTACCGGTTTTGGAGGAAGGGGACTGCCTATTCAGCTCGCTGCCGGAACGCAACGGATGCTTTGCGGCAGTCGCTAGCCAGGCGGATTCGGGGTAGAATCCTACCACAAAGCGGTGATACCATCTAGATTAAGTTGTATGGTATCAGGCACAACTTTTGGCCACTTACACCTTTTGGAATTTGGGCCACTTACACCCCAAAATTTTCTATGTGCAATACATACCTAATACACCAACTATACTGAAGATGCAGGCACATACAGCAGCCAAGATGGTCGCCTCGCGCGGGTAGATCGTGGCCAGCGTCGAGTTGTGCATATCCGGATCCATAATATCTGGATCCATTTCGTCACTTTATCGATATAATTTCAGCACATCACTAGCACAAACACACTTTTTTGTGTCTCATTTTAGTTCTTCGTTTTCTATTATCTATATTTTTCGAGTCCTTTTAACAATTTTCAGTTCCATTGCGTACTTGCGACGTTTTCGAAATGTGTACCTATAACAAAAAAAAATATTTTATTATTAGATTAATTTGTGAATAATAAACAGACACAAAAACACAGACACAATACGATTGGAGAGCCAATCAGCGCTTACGAGGGATCCGCGAGAGCTAATCAATGCTTACGAACGATCCCCACGCTCTCCCCGCGACCCCCTCACACCCCGAGATACCTCATTTTCGAGTTCTGCGCATTGAAGGTCACCGGTCGACTTATTTTCCGTGACTTGTATAAAGCATGAACACGATGAATGGGATCATGTCTAGTTACGATGGTGGGTCTTTAGTATAGCTCATTATCATTAATAACACTTTGTATTCCAGTCCTGGCGGGCTGCTTCGATAGACGCTGTCCTTGACTCGGGTGTGTTTCTGGCTGTTTCTGCTATTAACTGTGCAGTTGTATATCTTTCAACCCCCCCCCCCACGCAAAAAGAGTTAGGGCCTGTTTCACAACATCCTGATAAGTGTAAGATAGCCTAAACGTAAGTTTTGTCCCTTTTTTACGTCTTTATGTCAAGTGACAAGGATAGAACTTGTGATAAAGCTATCCGATACTTATCAGAAGGTCGTAAAACAGACCCTCAGTTTTAAGTTTAACCGCTTCGTCTGTTTGTTTGTCTCTCTGCCTGTATGCATCCTGGCGCTCACACGGAGATGGTCCAATTTTAATGCGGTTTTTTTTTTCATTCGAAGGCGAATATACCTATTGATGATGGTTCATATTCTTAGTTATTAATCACGTGTTATCAATCATACATACTATAAATGTCGCCCATAATTTATTATTCAAATAATAAAATGCATAATATAATCTTGTCACTTTAATTGTTTTGTTACATTGTACATAATTAAGCTATTACTTACCTAAGATTTACCTACCTACTTGCAAAAAAATAACTTATGTTTTTTAAGTTAAATTCGCAATGCAGTTTACAATTTGCAACAAAAATTTTAGTGCTGTGCTAGTAACAACGACTGCACAATTCTTTTATCGATAATATTTAATCGATTACGACAAATATTTTTTATTTCTTTCGATTAAAAATCGAATGCATATTATGTAGTTGCTGATGCT
Organism: Melanargia galathea; assembly: GCA_920104075.1. Classification (NCBI taxonomy): domain Eukaryota; kingdom Metazoa; phylum Arthropoda; class Insecta; order Lepidoptera; family Nymphalidae; genus Melanargia; species Melanargia galathea. The sequence continues at coordinate 1,652,438 of OV049872.1, read as the reverse complement.
GATTGAAATCTTACTTTATCTGTGTCAGTGAACAAGTAAGCAACAACGTGAACGGTTCTGCTAGCCTGACCACAGTTCCCGAGATGTATGGAAATGGATGTGCATAAATACATCACGTATTCGAATTTCGAACACGCGAGTATTGAATATTCTATCATCGATATTCTATGTTGGGCCTTGGGAGAGTTGAACGACCCGATCAAATATTGGCGGCTGACCAATCAATCATATTTGATACTAGCTCCGTCCGCATCGATTTGGCTTTAGCTTTTCAAAAACTCTATGAAAACTTTTGATAAAAAAAAAATTAAGCCTATGTCCGTCTCTGGGATTTACTTCGCAAATTACGCAATACTCTTTAGCAAACATCATCGAAATCGATTCAGCGGTTGGTGAAAACAATTATTTTTTCAGAAATTCCAGATTTTTCACTCATCATAATATAATCTTATACCTGCCGGTGGAAGTCCTATCAAAATTGGTTCAGCTCAGCCGTCACAAAAATTAGCCGGGACATACGGTAAGGCAGAGGAAAATGTTAAAAACCTGTGTTTGGGTTGTGCTATCGACCAAAATATAATGATATTATGAGCTTACGCACGTATACCTACTCTAATTTTTAATTCCGTGGAATTCTGACGTTTCTTAATGTTACCAGAGAAAACAGTTCCCACAAAAAAGATAATAAATTCCAAACTGACATATAAATAAAAGTCAATTGCCTCATGTAGATAATATGAGTTATGACAAACACCTGACAGATACTTCAGGTAGGTACTTTAGTTTGGGGTAGAACCGAATTTCAGGTGGTAACCCTATTTTTCATAACTCATTCTATTTTTAAATGACAACTATCCGAATTCCACCGAATTAAAAGTCAGACTATGGACACTTCTTATTTAAGTATTAGTTTAATGAAAGCTGAGGTAGCTATCCTTAAATCTACTTTCCACATAAGCCGTTGCTATAACTCTAGGTATTAGAAAGGGTAATTAGAAAAGGGCAAAGCTCGTTTCCGTACGCCGAAACCCGATCCACCATTTCGTTAATGACAGCTGTCAATTCAATTTTCATCGAGTGCTGTTTGCGCACACAACACTAATTTACTAATTGCTGGATGAATAATAATCGATAAAAGGACTTCCCTACTGGTTAGTAGTTAGTACCTACCTTCGATTAGGCTAATATTTGGGCCTTGACTTTATAAGGGCCAGATTGATCTGATTGATTGACCAGGTCTAGTGGTAAGCATATTCGACTGCAGATCACGAAGTCCCGGATTTGATTCCCGGGTCGAGCAAGTTATTGTTAGGTATTGGGTTTTTCTGTCAAGAAATTTTCAGTGCCAGCCTGGAGTTGGTACTTGGCGGTGTTTCACCCCCGTGCCTCGGAGAGCACGTTAAGCAGCCGGTCCCGGTTATTATCACTGTCATGTGACAATAGTCATTAAAATCCGCCAACAAAATTGGAGCAGCGTGGCAGGCCTAAGCTCTAAATTCCTTTCTCCTAAGTACTATGAGAGAGGAGGCCTGTGCCCACTTGCCCAGCAGTGGGATGTAAAAAGGCTGTAGTGGTGGTACAACAATATTACTGCCACCATCTGTGTATGTCAAAACATCGATGATGTCAAATAAATAAATTATTTGACCTAACTATTTAATTAAATAAACGTTATTCAACGAGAGCTAAAAGACGCCGCGTAGGCGGTTTGTATTGCCAGCAATAAATCTACATTGCGCGGAAGTGGTTTTAAGAAAAATAGATCATCGCCGTGGGTAGAGTTAATAAAATTCAATTGGAATTGAGAATTGAATTGGATTCTGAAACTGTTACGTAACGAACAGCACGCAAGTGCTTGTATTTCAGTGCTCAAAGATTTTCAATGCTCCGATTGATTTATTACTAAGCGAAAGAATATTGTAAACTTTCATTAGTTTATCCAGAGTTTTGTAAATTCTTTTAGTTTTATTCGTTTACTTGTGAATTTTGTGACTTACTTTTACTATTACAAAAATGGCTGCTATTGGTAACAGTGAGAACTATTTGAGTCCTTATTGCAACCCGATTACGTAGTGAATAGTGATTATGATTGACCATCATTCGTTATTTGATCGTAAACAGCGGTGGCAGCAATGCAACAACCGGACGTTATTTTTATAATTCGTCAATTTAACTTTTAACCGACTTCCAAAAAGGAGGAGGTTTTCAATTTGGCGCGTACTTTTTAACATAAGTAATATTATACCTAATTTTATTCATATTAAAAGTTTTCTTAATTATTATTTAGCTCTCTTTAACTACATTATTAAATAGGTACCCACTGGAAGATGAATCATGAAGCTCATTAAATAAAATAAAGAAACTTTGTTCTAATGTTAGAAAACATTACGAAGTTTATCGTCAAATTACGCTGACTAATAAGATATTAGGTACTATCACATCGTAAAAGTATCGATGGGAGGGCTTAAGACACCCCAAGAGAATTATAATGTCTTTCCATCCCCTTGTGTTATCATCCCTTGGTTTAAGGTAGGGTTGATACCTACTTTCAAGATTTGATCAGAGAAAAATGTTTATTATGCCGTTTTGTGTTATGTTTTTGCTTAATAATATAAATACGTAAAACACAAATTTTTATACATTGAATGTCAATCTTTATATACATTGAGTGGCAACAAGAATCCTTGCCTGACAGAATTATAAACAGGTTTCCCCTTTTGTGGTGACTAGTTTTTACATAAAATTCGCAAAATACAAACACTGAATCAAATCTTTATACATTGGGTGGCAACAAGAATCTCTACCTTTTAACCTTGCCCCACAGAATTATAAATAAAGTAAGTAGTAGAAATGCTATCTTCTGTCTTTAGTACACGACAACCAAAACAACAGCGTGTCGTCCATACTCTAGCTGCTAGCAAAGTAGCAACTCACTCATTACAGAAATAATTAGAAAGCACAAGTAGATATTTCTAGCATTCAAAGCAACGAAAATTAAATTGTACCTAACGCTATGCAAATACGTCTGTTCTTACAATAACGTGGATTGATGTTTCACTAGACATCTGCACGGATACAATCGAATGCTTCCTTAACACTTCTATGTCTGAATTCTGTGATTTTCCCACTATTTACTTAGTCTGTGATACCTACTTAGAATTTAAAAAGATTTTAAAGTGAAATTTCTTTAGTATCGTTGTGCATTTGAAAATTGATGAAACGAAAAAGCGACACCAAAATCCTTTCTTGCATACCAGGACTCCATAAGGTGAGGTCGTTTGATTTCCCAGGCGCTGCACAAGGGGCAGAGAGGGACAAACATACCTATTTACATAGGATTTAGCCTACGAGAGAATGAAAAAGAATACAAGTCCTAATTCATGACGCTCCGCTTCCGCTCTCCGCCTACGTTCCGTTTTTGATCCCATATTCCAAAAACATAAACAAGGTTTTATTGTTTAATAATTCGAAAAATTTGAATATAAGTTTCACTTCTGCCGTGTGTGAATTGCACACAAACACTTTTTTATCATGAAACGAAATAAATTATATCATTATGATTTGACAACCCTAACAAACAACTAGGGTTGCCAATGAACAATTTATCACTGTCCAGTGCAAACACCGGACCCTATTCCCGTATTTAGAAAGGCTAGCCTATACTCGTTAAATGCCGAATCGACGAGACACGCGTTGTCGAGGCTAAGTTATTGAAGTGTTATAGTTTCTTTATTTACTAGGAAGTTTGCTTAATTGAGCTGAAAACTTTAAGGATGTTACCTCAAACAAACTGTATGTAGGTATGTGTGCCTTAAGTCTAACTAGGAATATCAAGATTTTAGTTTGACATCGTAGACCATCACGGTTTTCACGATTTTTGTAAATTCTACCCCCAACCGGGTTAAATAGGGGATGAAAGTTTGTATGAAAGTAAGTAGGTATGTCGTTTTTAAGTTATATCCATGAAAATTAGTAAGTATTTTCGGTAAGGCTTTCGGTTCAAAATGAATAAAAAGGGGCGGTAAGAAATATTTTTCTTTAAACCTAAACCCAACGCCCACAAAATCTACTAAAGAATAATAAACCTATTTCCAACTAACTCAAGCAGATAAGATTTCAATAACAAGTGTAAATTGAAAATTTAAAAAACCCCCGACATTCGCCATTTAGTGGCGGCGGCCATCTTGAATTTGCAATAGTGCTATTCTACTAGTCAAGCCCTTTCATTTGATACCCATATCAAGGGAGTTGTGAAAAAATATATCATCCGCCATTTTGTAGCGGCGGCCATCTTGGACCGATTTTCATCAAACATAGCTAAGAACACTCTCGACTAATTCACCTTTCAAACAAAAAAAACCGCATTCAAATCGGTCCACCCGTTTGAGCGCCACAGGGGAACAGACAGACACACACACACACACACACACACACACACACACACACACACACACACACACACACACACACACACACACACACACACAGACACGTCAAACTTATAACACCCCGTCGTTTTTGCGTCGGGGGTTAATAATTATAAATTACTATTTCTAAAGTTACAATAATAATATCATACTAGATACGTACCTAACTACCTACCTAGCATCTGAATTTTATGTTTTTGTGTAACAATGAGCTAAATAGAAAAAGATGTTTTTTTGACAAATCTTGTTGCCTTTCTATTGACAATAATTTTATTATTATAGACCTTATTCCTATGAGGAAAACGATAAGTACTAGGCTTAAGATTCATCAATTTTTACGAAGTAATAAACATAATAATTTATAGCTGAGTTCCTTCTCCTTTTAAGTCGGTTAAAAATAGAAAAATATACGGTTTATCACCTTAAAAGTGATTAACAAGCCTAACAGTACGCATGAAGCTATCTAGGGCAATTATCTTTTACACTAATTAGTGTTCGAAGATGATGTAACGCACTAACATACATACATTTATCTTAGTAGGCGCTAGATAATTGTTTTACGTGGGTAGATATACATGTGACAAGGTAAACTTGGTTATTAAGCATGTCTATTTATATGTGTTGAGTAGTTAAAATTATGCAGAGCAGTTGGTTATTGTGTTTCAGTTATTTTTAGGGTTCCGTACCTCAAAAGGTAAAAAAAGGAACCCTTATAAGATCACTTTTTTGTCCGTCTGTCCGTCTATCCGTCTGTTCGTGTGTCACCACCGATTTTCTCAGGAACGGGTGGACCTAGCAAGTTGAAATTTATACCAGATACTAAGGTCTATAGTCTCTATTAGGTGTATAAAAATTAAGATCCTGAGTCCACACAATAAAAAGATATGGGCAAATTTAGATTTTCACGAAAACTTGTAAGTACAATTTACATTAATTTTCAACTTTTTTTATTTTTCGGAATTTTTCCTTTACTTGATCTCTAAGACCTTGCTTTTGACAAATCTAGGTCAACCGGAAGTACCCTATAGGTTTTGGGTCGAAAATCTAAATGGTAGTTCCAGTTGACCTAGAATTACGAAATTGGCAAAAAGCCAGGTCTTACAGCACAAATAAAGGAAAAATTCCAAAAACTAAAAAAGTTGGAAATTAAAGGATGTCCCCATACTTTGGAAGCCCACATACTTATGTTTGATGAAAATAGTTGAGCTAATTAAGATAGACCTCTGAGTTGTATGAGCGCTCATACAATTTAGAGGCCTAGCTTAATTAGCACCTTACCTTTTAAGACAAACTAATGAAAAACAAATTGTACTTATACTTCTGGAGTACGGAACCCTCGGTGCGCGAGTATGACTCGCACTTGACCGGTTTATTTTTTAATCCGACCAATTGGCAGGACGACTGTCTCCTGGTTCAGCTAGTTTGTAGTATTGGGTATTTCTGTCAAAAAATTCTCAGTGCCAGCCCGGATCCAAAGTTGGCGGTGTTCCACCAAAGTTCCACCCCCGTATATAAGATAAAACTTTTTTACCTACCTCAAATCAGAATAAGTATAGGTACCTACCTACTTACCTACTATGTATTAGATACCAACCACAGATCACTAATATACTAGACCAACTTACATTGTTCTGTTTATAATAAACTAGCGGACCCGGCAGACGTCGTCCTGCCCGCTATTAGCGCCACCTACCGGGTCCAATTTTTCTACTTATAAACCTTCCTCTCGAATCACTCTATCTATTAAAAAAAACCGCATCAAAATCCGTTGCGTAGTTTTAAAGATTTAAGCATACATAGGGAAATAGGGACAGAAAAAGCAACTTTGTTTTATACTATGTAATGATATGGGTAAAGTGAAAGGAATCCGATACGTTAAGATAAACTTAGGACCGAGATTCGCACGTCTGACGCATTTGGGTCAAGCAAAGATTACGATAACATTCGACCCGAGATAAAGTTTAATGATCAAAATATCGTGATGTTTTGTTAAAATATAGGGGTTTTTAATTTTTGCAAAAACATTGATATTGAATACTTATGTACCTACCTAATAATTGGTACCCTAAATCCCTAAGTAAAAATGCTTCCCTGACCCTAAGGGTAGGCAGCGGCGTGCCTTGCTTAAAAGATGATGCATGCATGCATGGATCCATGCATGGATATATATAATATATTATAAAAAAAAAATAAAAAAAAATTAAAAAATAAACCCGGCAGAATTTGCTGTGGGCTCTTCTCAGACCTGGGGCCTGGGCTAGTTTGGAACCCTCATACTTTTAATTTTAAGTTCCGTAAGTACCTATCTAGTATTGCTTGTTCCTAAATTAATGTTCAAAAAGTGTAGTGTACCAATTTTGAATAAAGTTTATTTGATTTGATTTGATTTATCTTGTCGATTCGAAACTTAACAGACAAAAGGACAAAAGAAGACAAATACAACATGAAAATCGGTCCAACCGTTCTCGAGTTATATGTGTTTGAACAAACACAACTTTGTTTTATATATTAAAAGAAATAAGATAAGAAATTAAGATTAAGATAAGATTTTTGGTCTCATCGTGACCACTAAAAGACAGTCGATGCGCGAAATAATAAGATTTGAAATGCATTTCATGTTTATATACCTACTAATTGCAGATAGTACAAAGAAGTTTCTATAACAGTTAAACTTGTTTACCGAAATTATGACAAGAAATTACAGAACTCATAATGAGTTTTATACGCAGACCTGTTAAATTGTAATAAATGAATTTTACTAATTTGAGAAATAAACAAGTCATGTCATACGAGTTGATTAGAAAAAACAGCAATTACCTACCTTGTTTTCGGCCATCAATCTTTGTACCTACACACTTTAAATTGTCACAAGGAACAACATTTATTAAATCAACACTCATTTTGTATATTTACGATTATTTTACAAATAATATAACCTATAATTACACTTACGGCTAACCACAACAAACAAACAACTTAGATCCTACTAATATTATAAATGTGAAAGTGTGGATGTTTGGATGTTTAGATGTTTGTATGTTTGGATGTTTGTTACTCAATCACGCCGCAACTACTGAACCGATTTGGCTGAAATTTTGAATGGAGATAGCTTATGCCCTGACTTAAAACATAGGCTACTTTTTATCCCGGAAAAGTATTCCTGTGGGACTAAAATAGATATAATCTTCCAAAAACGTCATAGAGGGCGCTGACTGTTCTTAGGTAAATCACGTTCACATAACACATTATTGCAATAGTTTGCTGTGTTGCATGCATTGGCAACACATAGGCTACTTTTTATCCTGGAAAAAATGCACAGTTCCCATGGGATTTTGAAAACCCCGAAGTCTATATCTACAGCTATAGGTAGATTATTATAGCGAACTTCCTTGATAGAAAGTATAAAGGTTGGAAAAGGGAGCGGGAACGGGAACTGGGAATCAACGATTCCCTCGGGATTTGTTCAAAACCGAAATTCACGCGAGCGAAGCTGCAGACAGAAGCTATCACACATAATCACAATACCAATCCTACTAATCCTACTATCCTACTAATCCTACTATAATATTATAAATGTGAAAGTGTGGATGTTTGGATGTTTGGATGTTTAGATGTTTGTATGTTTGGATGTTTGTTACTCAATCACGCCGCAACTACTAAACCGATTTGGCTGAAATTTTGAATGGAGATAGCTTATGCCCTGACTTAAAACATAGGCTACTTTTTATCCCGGAAAAGTATTCCTGTGGGATTAAAATAGATATAATCTTCCAAAAACGTCATAGAGGGCGCTGACTGTTCTTAGGTAAATCACGTTCACATAACACATTATTGCAATAGTTTGCTGTGTTGCATGCATTGGCAACACATAGGCTACTTTTTATCCTGGAAAAAATGCACAGTTCCCATGGGATTTTGAAAACCCCGAAGTCTATATCTACAGCTATAGGTAGATTATTATAGCGAACTTCCTTGATAGAAAGTATAAAGGTTGGAAAAGGGAGCGGGAACGGGAACCGGGAATCAACGATTCCCTCGGGATTTGTTCAAAACCGAAATTCACGCGAGCGAAGCTGCGGGCAGAAGCTATCACACATAATCACAATACCAATCCTACTAATCCTACTATCCTACTAATATTATAAATGTGAAAGTGTGGATGTTTGGATGTTTGGATGTTTAGATGTTTGTTACTCAATCACGCCGCAACTACTGAACTGATTTTGCTGAAATTTTGAATGGAGATAGCTTATGCCCTGACTTAAAACATAGGCTACCTTTTATCCCGGAAATATATTAATAATATAAATGTGAAAGTGTCGATGTTTGGATGTTTAGATGTTTGGATGTTTGTTACTCAATCACGCCGCAACTACTGAACCGATTTGGCTGAAATTTTGAATGGAGATAGCTTATGCCCTGACTTAAAACATAGGCTACCTTTTATCCCGGAAATAATAATATAAATGTGAAAGTGTCGATGTTTGGATGTTTGGATGTTTGTTACTCAATCACGCCGCAACTACTGAACCGATTTGGCTGAAATTTTGAATGGAGATAGCTTATGCCCTGACTTAAAACATAGGCTACTTTTTATCCCGGAAAAGTATTCCTGTGGGATTAAAATAGATATAATCTTCCAAAAACGTCATAGAGGGCGCTGACTGTTCTTAGGTAAATCACGTTCACATAACACATTATTGCAATAGTTTGCTGTGTTGCATGCATTGGCAACACATAGGCTACTTTTTATCCTGGAAAAAATGCACAGTTCCCATGGGATTTTGAAAAACCCGAAGTCTATATCTACAGCTATATGTAGATTATTATAGCGAACTTCCTTGATAGAAAGTATAAAGGTTGGAAAAGGGAGCGGGAACGGGAACCGGGAATCAACGATTCCCTCGGGATTTGTTCAAAACCGAAATTCACGCGAGCGAAGCTGCGGGCAGAAGCTATCACACATAATCACAATACCAATCCTACTAATCCTACTATCCTACTAATATTATAAACTAGCGGACCCGGCAGACGTCGTCCTGCCCGCTATTAGCGCCACCTATTGGATCCAATTTTTCTACTTATAAACCTTCCTCTTGAATCACTCTATCTATTAAAAAAAACCGCATCAAAATCCGTTGCGTAGTTTTAAAGATTTAAGCATACATAGGGACATAGGGACATAGGGACATAGGGATATAGGGACAGAGAAAGCGACTTTGTTTTATACTATGTAGTGATGTGAAAGTGTGGATGTTTGGATGTTTGGATGTTTAGATGTTTGTTACTCAATCACGCCGCAACTACTGAACTGATTTTGCTGAAATTTTGAATGGAGATAGCTTATGCCCTGACTTAAAACATAGGCTACCTTTTGTCCCGGAAATAATAATATAAATGTGAAAGTGTCGATGTTTGGATGTTTAGATGTTTGGATGTTTGTTACTCAATCACGCCGCAACTACTGAACTGATTTGGCTGAAATTTTGAATGGAGATAGCTTATGCCCTGACTTAAAACATAGGCTACCTTTTATCCCGGAAAAGTATTCCTGTGGGACTAAAATAGTTATAGACTTCCAAAAACGCGATAGATGGCGTTGACTGTTCTTAGGTAAATCACGCTCACATAGCACATTATTACAATCGTTGCATGCATCTGTATGCGTATGCACTTTTTATCCTGGAAAAATGCACAGTTCCCACGGGATTTTGATAAAACCGAAATATATATCTACAGCTATAGGTAGATTACTATAGCAAACTTCTTTGAAAGTGGGTATAAAGCTTGGAAAAGGGAGCGGGAACGGGAGTCGGAAATCCACGATTCCCTCGGGATTTGTGAAAAACCAAAATTCACGCGGGCGAAGCCGCGGGCAGAATCTAGTTATCCATAATCCAATAGCCGTGCACTGTATGATTATTTATTAACCAATAGCGTCACTGCATGCAAGGCTTTTTTCCATGAACAAAATTTTATACTATTATACATATGTACAGAGTGAGCAGGAACATTTTTAATAGGATAGAGGAGTGCACAAAAAGCCTCATATGAAGCCAATAAATCAGAGCGAGATGAGGCGACTCGCGCGCCGAGCGATGCGTCAATGACCGCGATCGCGAAATCCGACTTCGCAGACGCGCGGAATTTAAACTTGATAGAATAACATTATTAATTTATTAGTGTGATTATTTGTTTTAACGTTGTGTATGAGTTAATTATGACTTATTCTGCATCGAATATTTATATGTATGCCCGGCTTTTAGGCTTCTATAGAACATCCGCCGCTGAGGGTAGGGACATGTGCACAGAGTCGAAGCACATCGAAGCGAATCGAATAAAAATTCACGGCATATTGGCACCTATCTCTACAAACAATGCATCTATACTAATAAATAAAATTGAAGTGTCTGTCTGTAATATCGAAATAACTACCTCATATTAAGCTCATATGGTTATTTGAACGCTACCATAACCGAATCACACGTTTTTAAAATTTTTGTCTGTCTGTCTGTTTGAACGGGCTAATCTTCGGAACGGCTGAACCGATTTTGACGGGACCTTCACATACAAGTAGAGAATTAATCAGGGAGTAACAGGCTACTTTTTTAACCGACTTTCAAAAAAGGAGGAGTTGTGTTTTTCTACCTATGTACACCGATATCTCCGAGATTTCTGAACCGATTTGCGTAATTTTTTTTTTAATCGATAGAGAAACATTGCGACCCTATTCTATAAAAAATTTGGATTCCAACTCCTCAATCCTGATGCTGTAGGGGACCTAATCCCCAAAACTAATGGGTTTTAAAAACTTTCGGTAATTTAAATTGATATTGGGGGTACCAATTAAAGACTTTATCGTTGAATGAACTCGAGTAGGTACATATCCAACTCCTCAACCCTGATGCTGTAAGGAATTGTATTCCGAAATCGTGGGGATCCCACGGGATTTTTAAAAACCTAAATCCACACGGGCGAAGCCGTGGGCATCATCTAGTCTATAAATAAAAAGACCAATGGGCGCGCATTCGTACTGTGTTCGTACTCTTGAGGTAGGGCACAAATTATTTTTATTTAAACCATATTTAGGGATGACGGAAGTTGGAAGATTGAGGATTTGAAATCAAGCGTTGCGAGTTGCGACAAGACGGTCGTTTCGTGATTATTGCTTAATTTTAAGTGTTAATTTCGTAATGAACTCTGATATAGACTATCGTTAACTCGTTGTGCCTTATTTTGTAGATATAGGTGTCAATATGCCATGAACATTTTTGCTCGACGATTCGATGCGCTTCGACTCTGTTTTAGTATGCCCCGACCCTAATACCTACGTAGGTAAGCAATCGACGCCAATGATTTATAGTGTAAACAAACATTTTTCTTCGAAAATTTTGTGACTACATGAAGTCTAGTAAATAAAATAGATAGGTACCTACTTTCCTAAAAAATTCATCATACCCAACAGACGTAAGGTAAGGTACGTACCACAGATACTCTGTGGTAATAGTTGTTTTGTAATACTTACTAGGTAGGTAGGTACTTAGGTAAGTAAACTGTCTCGTTGGTCTAGTGGTTAGCATATTCGATCACGAGGTCCCAGGTTCAATTCCCAGGTCGGGCAAATAATTGTTAGGTAGGTATTGGGTTTTTCTATTAAGAAATTCTCTGTGCCAGCCCGGAGTTGGTAGTTGGCGGTGTCTCACCCCCGTGCCTTTTAGAGCACGTTAAGCAGTCGGTCCCGGTTAAATTATCACTATCATAATATGACAATAGTCGTTAAAGCCTACTTAGGTTTTAGGATCTACGTTTTCTTAGCATTAAAAGATCAATATTAGGTACCTATATTCATATTTTTTCACTAAGGCTTTGTTTAGCCAGTTTGGCATTTTTACCAATTTCCTAAACAGATCAGTGGGATGACACTAATATTATAAAGGCGAAAGTTTGTGTGTGTATGTGTGTATGTTTGTTACTCTTTAACGCCGCAACTACTGAACCGATTTGGCTGAAATTTTGATTGGAGATAGATTATGCCCCGACTTAACACATAGGCTACTTTGTGTACTTGTTTTTGTACTTGTCCTGGAAAAAATTACAGTTCCCACGGAATTTTGAAAAAACCGAAATCTATAGCTAATAGCTATAGGTATACTGTGTATACACAAAGCTGTGATAGCCTAGTGGTTAGGACGACCGACTTCTAATCGGAGGTCGTGGGTTCGATCCCGGGGCACGCACCTCTAACTTTTCGGAGTTACCTATGTGCGTTTTAAGTATTTAAATATCACTTACTTTAACGGTGAAGGAAAACATCGTGAGGAAACCTGCATGCTTGAGAGTTCTCCATAACGTTCTCACGCGGTGTGTGAAGTCTGCCAATCCGCTTGGCCAGCGTGGTAGACTATGGCCAAAACCCTTCTCACTCTGAGAGGAGACCCGTGCTCTGTAGTGAGCCGGTAATGGGTTGATCATGATGATGATGATGATAGGTATACTATAGCAAACTTCTTTGAAAGTAGGTAGGATAAACGTTGGAAAAGGGAGCGGTAACGGGAACCGGAAATCAATGATTCCCTCGGGATTTTTGAAAAACCGAAATTCACGCGGGCGATGGCTCGGGCAAATGCTAGTATTTCCTTTTCATATTTCGGAGACGAGTGCATCATTTTATCTATGAGACAATAAACAACGGCAGGTGGTGCGGCTGACGAGCGGCGCGTGCGCATCGCATGCGTTTTTTTTTTTACCGAAATAAAAGAAGGGGCAAGGATCTACCATGCGTACAGGATTCCCCATATTCAACATACGGTGTTCAATAGTGCGTAGCGGCCTTGGGTAACAAAAAACTATTACGTCAAACGTTATTAAACACTTAAAACCGTACCTCTTAGTATTTAGTTTATAGCCTATTAACCTACCTATACCTAGGTACTTCAATATTAGATAGATTTTACTTAAGTTATTTTATTACCTAAGTACTTAAGAAAAAGTTAAGCACATAGTTACCTACCTATACTAACTAGCGGGTATTTTATGGTACGTACCTACCTACATTATATACTTACTAGAAGAAAACCCGGCTTCGCTCGGGGGACTCATAATACACATCTAGGTAAAAAATGTAGGTAGATATTATTTACCTACATCAGTCATATCATTCAACAAAACAAAACTATTATTTTGAAATTCAAATTCAACGCATTTTATTCAAAAAGAATAAAACTTACTTACTTTTTTATTAATGAAAACAATTTTTTTTGTACCAAGCCAGATTACTTACCGTTAGATTTTAAATACAAGTCACCTAATTACCTATATTAATCTAAGTATATTACACTCAACTTTTATCACAAAACACGCACGATGTAATTATAGCAGCACAATACCGAAACACAACCTCTCACATCGAGGTTTCGCGCGCAACTAAATTGTTAATTGAATTTAAATTGTGCCGCGCTGGCGCTGCGCCGCGCCGCCGCGCCGTATGTTGCTTCAGCCTCCCTTCTAACTTTTTACTTTTGTAAACATAGGTACTAATTATTATTTTGCTACTTAAATCACTTTCCCAACGTTACTAAATACACACTACCTGCTAGGCTGCTACTTATTTTCTTCTGCTACTTAGAATTTACATACGGCGGGATGCTAGGTATAAACGGATTATAAAGCGGATTAGTACTTACATTTTATAGAATGCGCAAAGTACCTATTACAACTGAGTTCACATACATACTCAATAAATTATTATTATTTATTCATTGAGCGATTAAATAACAGGATAAAAGGCGCCAAAGTTGATCATAAGGCCAAGGGTACAATCCATAGCGGCCATAAAGCAGCTGTACGATCCATTGTCAACGCTAAAAAGACCCAGCGCATCGAGCGACACGTAGAACAGAAGACAAAATAATATTGTATTGAAATTAATATTTATTTTATTAATTAATTAACAATAATGATGTCTGCCTTAATTATAACTACCTAGTTTAGAAAATCTGTAAAAAGTAACTACATATGCATATACAAAAAGCATTGACGATTTTTTTTGCCAGTTCTTCTCGATGGGAATGACAATTTAAACCAGTGGTAGATTTACTTGACGTTTCAGAAGCGTTTAACTTGTATTCAGAAGGTACGAGTCACCTTTATACAATGTAGTCTTTGATACATGTGTCCCGGATTGCGGCTGATGCCTCCCATTTTGATTAGTGATCTGGATCACCCTTGACCACTTAGTTGGTATAATAATTTAGGTATAATCTCAATAGATAAACGTTCGTCGGGCGTGGATCGAAAACCGAAAGGTCGACAGTTCAAACACCACCCACACGCTATTGTCGTACCCACTCCTAACACAAGTTACACACAACACAAGTTTTCGCTTACCTACTTGGATGGGAATGGAAAGTATTATATAAGTCATGTTCATCATGGCTATTTAAAAAAATAATTTATAGAACAATTACTAATATTTATATTGATGATTGATTTTTATACTTCCGTGGAAAATAAGGTTGCAGCGGCATTTGCTACAGTTTCTTTAATCGATAGAAGGCACACTCCTTGTTATCTATACTAATAAATAAAATTGAAGTGTCTGTCTGTAATATCGAAATAACTACCTCATATTAAGCTCATATGGTTATTTGAACGATACTATAAGCGAATCACACGTTCTTAAAATTTTTGTCTGTCTGTCTGTCGGTCTGTCTGTCTGTCTGTCTGTCTGTCTGTCTGTTTGAACGGGCTAATCTTTGGAACGGCTGAACCGATTTTGACGGGAGTTTCACATACAAGTAGAGAATTAACCAGGGAGTAACATAGGCTACTTTTTTAACCGACTTTCAAAAAAGGAGGAGTTGTGTTTTTCTATCTATGTACACCGATATCTCCGAGATTTCTGAACCGATTTGCGTAATTTTTTTTTTAATCGATAGAGAAACATTGCGACACTGTCCTACAGAAAATTTGGATTCCAACTCCTCAATCCTGATGCTGTAGGGGATCTGATCCCCAACACTAATGGGATTTAGGCACTGTCGGTTATTTAAATTGATATTGGGGATACCAATTAAAGAATTTATTGTTGAATGACCTCGAGTAGGTATGTACCTACTCGAGGAGTTGGACATGTGTCCAACTCCTCAACCCTGATGCTGTAAGGAATTGCATTCCGAAATCGTAAGGATCCCACGGAATTTGTCCGTTTTGTGGACGGGTTACTACTTACTACAGATAAGCTACTTTTTGTTCTGGAAAATCAAAGTTCCCACGAGATTTTTACAAACCACACGGGCGAAGCCGTGGGCATCATCTAGTTTATTAATAAAATGTGTTTTTACTGCTATTTTATCTACTGTATGGAGAAATATACTTAATTGGAGTTCAATTTAGAAGTACTCTCTGAGAAACAAGAATCCGGCCCTACGACACATACATACCTTTTATCCACCTTTTATCAAATAAAAAAAGAATTAATACCTACTTACTTAAAGTATTATTTTCTGACTCAGTGGTCCAGTATTTTGGCAAAAAGAAACAGTGCGTATGTATCATTCGGAAAGAAGAACGGTCGCGTTGCTTTTACACTACGAATGGACGATTTTAAACTTTATAACTTAACATTTCAAAGTAAATTTTTTATTACAAAGTGCATTGTTTCTTGAATATGTTTACACTATTATTAATCGGAAACGATTCTTATTGTAATTTGTAACGTGGCTCCGGTGATACGTATAACGTAGGTTTACATATATCCTTTTATTAATCGGGTTTATTTGGTTTTATATTAAATCCGTGGTGGTAGTTACCCGAACATGTCGGAATCCGAAAAATATGCTTCAGAGCTTCAGAGTTCAAAGTAGAGAAAAGTAGTACCAGTAGGTACTTTTTAACTAGTCTTACAGCCCCCGCACATTGGGCCACCACTAGTGGCGGCGACTAGTGGCCGGCCACAAGTCACGAGAAAGATTTTTCATACATTTTAATTTTTAAATGGTACCTAAGTAAAGTCCGTTCGGTAACATAGTGTCACACAGTTACCGAACGGACCAATAACTTGAACCGTTTACTGAAATTTGAATTTCCCAAACAAAGTAACTGCGCACACTAACCTGGTATATAAATGCAAAACCAAGTAAACAACAAGCATAACACAAAAACAAAGTAATTGGATGTTGATTACTTTGTTTTTGTATTTAAAATGCAGTTGCTTGAATTTTCGTTTCGTGAAACGATCCCAGGTAAGATGTTCTGAATGTAATTACTTTGTTTATCACTAGGGCAGCCGAGTTAACCTAGTGTTGCTTACTACAAAATTTAATTTCCCTATTTTTCATGAGATTCTGGTCGATCTATACCTAATCTAAGCGTTTGTGAGTGTATTTTGACAAGTTTTTAAAGTAAAGTCCTTTTCATGAAAGAAGTCCCGTAGCTGCGGCGCTAGTAGTCGTATATCTTAGCAATTTTTGTATGTAAAACCTATTAGTTCCGCCTAATGGCCGCGGGACTTCTTTCATGAAAAGGACTTTAGGTATAGCTTCTCCACTACTATTAATTTCTCAATGGTTTTGTATTTTTTTTTTTTGACACTGTCTGTCACTGTCAATCACAGCTGACAATTTACCAAAATAAATTAAAATACGAAATCCAAAAATGCCAGGTGCTTTTTCCGAAATAATCGACGATATTGAAGATTTAATATCTTCCCAGGACATTACACCTAAAGAGAGATACGCTAGCAGGAAAAATGTTAGCGTACGATCGAAAAAGAAGGAAACCAAAGACTTGGAACCCGTGGAAAAAGTGTTTTTGGAGAGTGTCGTCCCAGGTATAACCTTAAAACTTTTGTTTATTATGGATTATTTGTATATTAGATTAACAAAAAAGATATTATAATACAAGGAAATAGTATTCGACATAATTTCTATGGCTAAATTTCATCAGGATACGTTGTATGTACCTAATCCAAATTCCACAAACTTAATTGATATTTAATTAGTTTACCGTCGTAAATATATTAGACCCAGTTACTATTAAAAACATCTGAGTAAACATTGTTATATTCTGAATTTAAAAGAACTCGTGGATATCTACTTTTATTTTATCCATATACTTATTAATATACCTACAAAAGTGATTGTGAGTTAGTAACATAATGATATACAAAGTGTTTATGATTTTGTAACCTTTCATGCTCTTGTTTCTACAGTGTAGAGAATTAATTATCTTAGGGCCTGTTTCACCACATTCTGATAAGTATCGGATAGCTATCTACAACTTTTGTCTTTGTCACTTAACTTCTTCTTACTCACTTTGGCTTGCCGTACATCGAGACAGCAATTGTAAATAGTACGAACCCCTTTTTGGGGGCAATTTTAATTTTAATTTCTCTTTTATATAATTTTTTATTGTTTACATTTTTGTATTTTTGTATTGAAATGGGTAGAAATAGCCTGAAATAAATGACTAATAATAATATTGTTATATTATTATTATATTATATTAATATAATAATATTATTATTATTATTAACATAAAATAAGAAAGTGACAAAACTTACATTTAGGCACAACATTTATCAGAAGCACCACCTTCTGATAAATGAAAATTGTTTGTAAACAGGCCATTAGTGTAATAAATCCATACTAATATTGTAATTATATTATAAATAAATGCAAAAGTATATCTGTCTGTTACTTTTTGATAGTGCAAAAGCTGAACTGATCTTGACAAAATTCAGTACAAAGATAGCTTGCATCTCGGATAGGGACGTAGCATACTTTCCTGCTGAATTACTTAAAACCTGACACCACACGGACAAAGTTGCATGCATTAATAAATAAAATTATGTTCCAGGCACCCAAACAATCTATGTGAAGACCTGGGGCTGTGCTCACAACAACTCAGACTCGGAGTACATGGCAGGGCTGTTAGCTGCTCAGGGGTACAAGTTGACCGAGGACAAGTGGCAAGCGCAGCTGTGGCTCCTCAACTCTTGCACTGTTAAGAGTCCTGCGGAGGATCACTTCAAGTATGTACCCTTTTCTTGTAGAAGTGGTTATGCGGAGCTTACAGCAAACTACAGCCTTGAGCAAACTAGATGTGCCTGTGATGTGTGTGATTAATTGACCAAGCGAAGCAAGGTCTCCAAGTCTACTTGGTTGAATTTGCAGTTGCCTGTCTGTCTGTCCATCAGAGTCTTATAACTTCTAAATTGTTGAACATAATTAATTCAAAGTCATCGAAGGCGAGGGACAAGACTTGACGATTGAAAATTGACAGACATGATCACAGTTCTGCACGTATATCAAAGGACGTTTTTTAATACAGTTGCTCAAAAAGTGACCACGATATTTTAACCTCATAATATTTTAAATATATGCAATTTTTAATAATATATTTTATAGTTTCAGTGCTAAATGAGCCAATGATCGGAATTGACGGTGCAATTCCTCATGATATCATAATGTGGATATGCCAATTAATAATTTTTTGTAATATTATCCCTTACTTTTCCTTGGTTTCCTTACTCAGTTTTTATTAGTACAACCGAAAAAGAGAAATCTCTTAGATACTGAACATTATATGAGGTATCTAAATCGCGAAAGACAGAAATCCCGCAGTCATATCCATACTATTGATAATGTTTCAGGTCGTTGACCCCAAATTGCACTACCTATTAGGATCTATGTAAATGACGTAATCAATCAAAAAATAAATAAAATGGTTGAACATACAATCTCATTGCCTGATGTATGGCTTGAAACAAAAGTAAATTAAAAAAATTGGCAAAGTAAAAAGCACTATACTTTTCGCACGATATGCAGCTACAAAAAGTACCACTTTTTGAGCAACTAGTATTAAAAATTATATTTTTGTAGTTTGCCCCTTTCAGGAATGAAATAGAGCTGGGTCGGAGCCGAGGCGTGCACGTGGTGGTGGCGGGCTGCGTGCCGCAGGGCGCGCCGCGCGCCGGCTACCTGCACGGCCTGAGCGTGGTCGGAGTGCAGCAGATCGACAGGATCGTTGAAATCGTCGAGGAGACTCTGAAAGGTACGTGCAGAATGCAGAGTAGCCGTACAATATTCTTAATTCATCATCATCATCATCATCATGATCAACCCATTACCGGCTCACTACAGAGCACGGGTCTCCTCTCAGAGTGAGAAGGGTTTTGGCCATAGTCTACCACGCTGGCCAAGCGGATTGGCAAACTCCACACACCTTTGAGAACGTTATGGAGAACTCTCAGGCATGCAGGTTTCCTCACGATGTTTTCCTTCACCGTTAAAGCAATACAAGTGATATTTAAATACTTAAAACGCACATAACTCCGAAAAGTTAGAGGTGCGTGCCCCGGGATCGAACCCACGACCTTCGATTAGAAGTCGGTCGTCCTAACCACTAGGCTATCACAGCTTATTCTTAATTCAGCTGTACACAATCTGTTAACTAAAGTTTTATTGTATTCGTCATAGGTATTTGGTAAGACGAATGTATATCTGTATAGTTTTGTGAACAACATGGCCTAAGGTTTTTGGATTGAGATAATTTTCAAAACAAAAAGTATGCTGCATTTCATAGCAACTGTGATAGTATTGTCAAATTTAAAAGGCCCCTAATTGATATATTTTTGCCTGATGCAACCAAGTTTTATATTTTAGACTGCAATGCTGAATTGTATGAAAATGACATGACGCAGCATGCCATAAAAAATGACATGTAATACTACAATTTTAAATGCAGAAGTGTGTCTATGTCATAGAGATAATAATAATAAATAGAGCTGGCATAATGTCCTATAGAAATTAGTGGATCGGAAAATAGCTCAAGCTTATCAAAATTTTCATAAGTGTGAAAGAGACAACATTACATTTTTGACATAATAATAAAACAGTTTGCGGCAGACTCGTGACTTAAGATGGCCTCCCTAAAATGTATAGATGAACACTCACACACGCACAACTTGAGACATCACAATGAACACGCGCCATTTTATGTTACAGGATTGTGCGTGTGTGAGTGTATTTTTGGCACGTTTTTAAGGTAGTTATGCCAAGTCTATTATTATTATTATTATCTCTATGGTCTATGTCTACTTGTCTGTTACCTTTCACGTGTCAACTATGGATCCAATCTTAAATTTTGATAGCTACTGCGCTAGAGATGAACATATGATACATTTTATCAAGAAAAATCAACAATTCATACACTTAATACTTAGTAAAAATTAATCTTTTTCAGGCCACACAGTCCGGTTGTTTGGTCAAAAAAAGACGGACGGGGGCAAAAAAGCCGGCGGCGCGTCACTCCTGCTGCCCAAAGTGCGCAAGAATCCGCTGATAGAGATCATACCCATCAACACGGGGTGTCTGAACCAGTGCACGTACTGCAAGACCAAGCACGCTCGGGGCGAGCTGGGCAGCTACCCGCCTGAGGAGATAGTTGAGAGAGCGAGGCAGTCCTTCAGAGAGGGGGTCTGTGAGATATGGCTGACGAGTGAGGATACTGGTATGTAAATGGTTTTTAAAAAAACGACTTCAAAACACTATTTTTCAAGAAAAATTAAACTAACTTTGATCTCTCACTAATTCAGAACCTCTTTTTTTATCGGATAAAAAATGAAACATCACTGCATAGAACAGTGTTCTGAGAACACCATTTTTAGGGTTCCGTACCCAAAGGGTAAAACGGAACCCTATTACTAAGACTCCGCTGTCTGTCTGTCTGTCTGTCCGTCTGTCACCACTCACCAGGCTGTATCTCATGAACCGTGAAATTTTCACAGATGTATTACTGTTGCCGCTATAACAACAAATATGTACTAAAAACAGAATAAAATAAATATTTAAGGGGGCTCCCATACAACAAACGTGATTTTTTTTTGCCGTTTTTATAGATAATGATACAGAACCCTTCGTGCGCGATTCCGACTCCCGCTTGGCCGGTTTTATTTTTTACTCTACCGCCAATACGGCCAGCCGCCAGTAAAAAATGTTGTTAGAACCCTGTTTTATGATAGGCGTAAGGTTTTTGTTTTTTTATTGACTGTACTTGTGCCCTTGGTAACCAGGTACATACGGGCGCGACATCGGCACCACCCTGCCGGAACTGCTGTGGAGGCTGGTGGAGGTGATCCCCGAGGGCTGCCGGTTGCGGCTCGGCATGACCAACCCGCCCTACATACTGGAACATCTGGCCGAAGTTGCCAAGATCATGCACCATCCCAGGGTTTATAAGTGAGTCGTTTGCTTGTTAAATTGATCTAACTACATCCAGTCAAAACTGTTTTTTTTTTTAATTTTTTTAAATTCAAGTACAAGTTAGCCCTTGATTGCAATCTCACCTGACGGTAAGTGATAATGCAGTCTAAGATGGAAGCGGGCTAACTTGGAAGAGGTATGCATACCCCTGATCGGTTTCTACACGGCATCGTACCGGAACGCTAATTCGCTTGGCGGCACGGTTTTGCCGGTTAGGTGGTGACCAGCGCCGCGGCTGAAGCCTCCCACGAGACCAGACCAGAGACAATTTAGAAATTATTAAAATCCCAAATTGCCCGTCCCGGGAATCCAACCAGGGACCACCCACTTACAAGACCACAGCGCTCACCACTGCGCCAGGGAGGTCGTCGAATTTAC
The DNA here is from genome assembly GCA_920104075.1 of Melanargia galathea. Classification (NCBI taxonomy): domain Eukaryota; kingdom Metazoa; phylum Arthropoda; class Insecta; order Lepidoptera; family Nymphalidae; genus Melanargia; species Melanargia galathea. The sequence goes on along the minus strand of OV049872.1, from coordinate 1,630,369 downwards.
AGTTCAAATTTTATTAAACAGAACTGTACTAATGAAGCATTAACTGACTCTGAGAATGAAATTGAAGTGAAACTTCTTTAGTAACTGCGTTTGAAAATCGATGAAACGAAAAAGCGACACCAAAATCCTCTCTTGCGTACCAGGAGTCCATAAGGTGACAGGAGGTCGTTTGAGTTCCCAAGCGCTGCACGAGTGCCAGAGAGGGACAAACATATTCACATAGGATTTAGCCTGCGAGAGAATGAGATAGAATACAAGTCGGTTTCTGTGACGCTCCGCTTCCGCTCTCCGTCTACGTTCCGTTTTCGAACCCAAATTTTATTTCAAAAACATGAAAATAAACAACATTCAGGGCCTGTTTCACCACCTTCTACTGTTGGATAGCTTATTTACAACTTTTGTCATTGTCAATTGACATAAAGTAAGAAAGTGATAAAACTTACGTTTATGCTATCCGACACTTATCAGATGGTGAAACAGGCCCTTAATGTTTAATTTAGTATTATATTTACATAATATATTGGAGCATTCGAAAAATTTTAATATATGTTTCACTTCTGCCGTGTGTGAATTGAATTGAAAGCTGTGATAGCCCAGTGGTGAGGACGACCGACTTTTAATCGGAGGTCATGGGTTCGATCCCGGGACACGCACCTCTAACTTTTCGGAGTTATGTGCGTTTTAAGTATTTAAATATCACTTGCTTTAACGGTGAAGGAAAACATCGTGAGGAAACCTGCATGCCTGAGAGTTCTCCATAACGTTCTCACGCGGTGTGTGAAGTCTGCCAATCCGCTTGGCCAGCGTGCTAGACTATGGCCAAAACCCTTCTCACTCTGAGAGGAGACCCGTGCTCTGTAGTGAGCCGGTAATGGGTTGATCATGATGATGATGATAATATTTTGGAGCATTCGAAAAATTAGAATATATCACTTCTGCCGTGTGTGAATTGCACACAGACAATTGTTTTTACTTAGCGTTCTAGTACAGTAATTAATAGCTATGTCCACACTATGCCCTTTCATCATCATCTTTCTATTCAACTTTCGTGCCTTTTCATCTTCAACTTTCGTCGTCATGAAATGTCAAACGAAAGTTGAATAGAAAGATTCAACTTTCGTTTGACATTTATTTCGAATGCGTCAACGCACGACGCTAACGTAGTCATTTTTCCTCTGTCTGTGTTGAAAACATGAGCGACGAGACATTTTACTTGGTGGAATATGTGCGGCTTACTTAGTCATACGAAAATCCAGAAAAAAAAGAACAAAGCGAAAGTTTTGGATACGAAGCTATTATAATAATCGAAGTAACGTGATTGTAAGTGAACTTAGAGAAGATAAAGATATCCTTTTTAAAAATCATCAATAAACTTCAAAGCAATATTTTTTCTTCGTCCGCCATCTTGTCGTTGAACACTTTGTGGCACAGAAATCCACTAGACGCGGGAAACATGTTTCGTAGCGCGCTTTCAACTGTCAATAACGTATGCGTCAAGGGCATGCCTCACGTGCGCTGTTGACTGCCCTGTGACGCATGCCCTTGATGAACGAAAAAAGGCACAGTGTGGACATAGCTAATTACTGTTGTCTGCAGGTTCCTCCACGTGCCGGTGCAGTCGGGCAGCGACCAGGTCCTCTCGGATATGAAGAGGGAGTACACCAGAGCTGACTTCGAGAGGGTCGTCGACTACCTGAGAGCAAAGTTAGTGCTACACCATCTAAATATACAAGTATTACTTAAAAATTTAAAAACCCCCGACATTCGCCATTTTGTGGTGGCGGCCATCTTGGGCCGATTTTCATCAAACTTGCCTAGGAACACTCCCGACTAATTCACCTTTCAAGCAAAAAAAACCGCATTCAAATCGGTTATTTGAGCGCTACGGTGGCACAGACAGACACATACACAGACACGTCAAACTTATAACACCCCGTCGTGTATGCGTCGGGGGTTAGTAAAAAAAGGTGACTGACTGACTGACTGACTGATCTATCTCAAGTCAACGCACAGCTCAAACCACTGAACTAATCGGTCTGAATGACGTAGGTATCCGCTAAGAAAGGATTTTTGAATATTCAACCTCTAAGGGGGTTGAAAGATTGTATGAGATTATATGAATCCACGCGGACGAAGTCACAGGCATCAGCTAGTTAATATATATAGTCAACTAGCCGCAGCCCGTGACTTCATTCGCGTGGTTTAAGATTTTAGGAACATGCAAGCTGTCTCTGTCTTTCGTCAAGATCCGTCTAACGCGTCCGCTAACGCTTGAGCCGTGAAAAGATTGTAAAAACTTTATCTGATAGATAAATTTGACTATTTGACAGTTTTAGGGCCTGTTTCACCACCTTGTGATAAGTGTCGGATAGCCTAAACATAAGTTTTGTCACTTTCTTACTTTATGTTAAGTGACAAAGATAATACTTGTAAATAAGCTATTCGACACTTATCAGAAGGTGGTCGACAGGCTCAGTATTGAAAAACTGTCAACATATCTCATTTATCCGTCAGATAAAGTTTATCTGGCAGTTGTGAAAAAGGTCCTTAAGTCGTTTTATTTCTCAGGGTCCCCGGCATCACGATAGCGACGGACATAATCTGCGGCTTCCCCACGGAGACGGAGGCCAACTTTGAAGACACCATGTCCCTCTGCAAGAAGTACCAGTTCCCCTCGCTCTTCATCAACCAGTTCTTCCCGCGGCCCGGCACGCCCGCCGCCAACATGCGCAGGGTGAGTGGCTGCAGATGATGATAGTTATGATCATCATCGCTATCATCAATGATGATAGCAATGATTATAGCAATGATGATGATAGCGATAATTATAGTAATGATGATGATAGCGATCATAATGATAGCAATGATGATGATAGCGATGATTATAGTAATGATGATGATAGCGATCATAATGATAGCAATGATGATGATAGCGATGATTATAGTAATGATGATGATAGCGATCATAATGATAGCAATGATGATGATAGCGATGAGAATGATAGCAATGATAATGATAGCGATGATGATAGCAATATGTTGCATCCCACATAAAAATAAAATATTACTCAAAAGGTGGCATCATTATAACGGGTGAGAACTGAAAAGGTATTACTATCGGAAACAAAGACAGGTAATAGTCGATTTTGATTATTCATACATCAATGGATTTGTGATTGTCTCTAAAGAGAACAGTAATCAAATAATAAAGCTGTGATGAAATTGTTACTACGCAGTCGGGGTTTTTTATTTTCGTGCTTATATTTGTATTAATCTTCAATAAAAGGTGTTGCTCTTGTTATTAATTCTTCTATTTCTTTATGTTATTACAATTATTTTTAATATTAATATTTAATAATTATTTTCTATTTAGCTGATACAGTTACAATTTCCAAGTCTTTTTTTTTCACAGACCATAAAGTAAGGAATAACCAACCAACCACAGATAATACTATTAAACTACTACACACTACAATATTATGCTTGTGTATCGATAGGTGCCGGGTCAAGAAGTGAAGAAGCGCACGAAACAACTGTCAGACTTGTTCCGTTCGTACGAACCGTACAGCAATAGAGTGGGCGAGGTTCAGCAGGTATTAGTGACGGACGAGTCGCACGACCGCGGCTATTATGTGTCGCACAACCAGTGCTACGAGCAGGTGCTGGTGCCCAAGGAGGAGAGGTACATGGGCAAGATGCTGACTGTGAAGATCACCGGCGCCAGCAAGTTCTCCATGATGGGGCAACCCATAGGTGAGTATATTGTAGCTTCATCATCATCATCATGATCAACCCATTACCGGCTTAAGCTAAGTCCGGTGTATTAGGGTAGCGAATGGGTCTTGTTTGCAAACTATTTGTAGTGAAACAATATTCTAAACTTGACCGTCTTTTTGGTTTAGCAGCTAGCTCGTGCGGCTGCGGTCTTCGGGTCAAAAACAAGTTATCGGGTTTTTCATCATGATCAACCCATTACCGGCTCACTGCAGAGCACGGGTCTCCTCTCAGAGTGAGAAGGGTTTTGGCCATAGTCTACCACGCTGGCCAAGCGGATTGGCAGACTTCACACACCTTTGAGAACGTTATGGAGAACTCTCAGGCATGCAGGTTTCCTCACGATGTTTTCCTTCACCGTTAAAGCGAGTGATATTTAAATACTTAAAACGCACATAACTCCGAAAAGTTAGAGGTGCGTGCCCGGGATCGAACCCATGACCTCCGATTAGAAGTCGGTTGTCCTAACCACTAGGCTATCACAGCTTATTGTAGCTTAGACTGAGAGAATTATTCCTATCTGTCCTCTCAGGGGGACAGATAGGAATACAGAAATCTATACTAATATTTTATAGAGGTAAAGTTTGTGAATTGTGAGATTGTGTGTTTGTGAGGTTGTAGGGGGTAATCTCTGGATCTACTGAATCGATTTTGAAAATTCTTTTACCAATAAAAAGCCACTTTATTTGTGATTGATTTGCAAAGTAAGTCGGAGAAAAAACGGTCGACGTTTCTTACGAACGCTCCCTTAACGATGCCAACCATATTATACAGGGTTACTGGTAATATGTCGGCAATCCGTTAAGGGGGTGTAGAAGGGGTCATTTGCAACCAAATGACCCCTAATGACCCCTAGGCAAATCTCAACCATTTTCGAGTAATTTGACTCTCCGTGTTTTTTAGAAAAATTTGCGGTATGCAAATTGAAAATTTATAAGAAAAAACCCAATGCATGAAATTTAATTTTATTATTATTATCTGCTATAACCATAAAATGGCCATTTCCTTCATTAGTTTTTAAATCAGAGCTACAAACAGTTAAAAGGGTCTAGCCGGATAAGTATAGCGAATTGGCCCCCAAATGACAACCTATATCGAAACTTATGCTTCAATATTGGCTTGGTGTACGAACGCGATTGGCACCAGTTTTAGCGCCGTACTCCGCTTTGACCTTGAGATATTAAAAAAAAATGAGCGCAACTATGACTATCATTCAAAGTGACATATCTCGGAAACTATTAAAGATAAAAACTTAAAACCTACGCGAGGATTCAGGTAACCTTTAGGAGCATATTTTATATTTTTTCTGGATTTTTCGAATTATTAAAAATATTTCTTTTAATAAAAAAAAATATATAATTATTATTATTCCTGTGTTTCTTATGACGGACAATCACTAAAAAAATATATGTTGTAGTACTTAATATGTACTCATACTCATAAAAAATTCGTTTGAAAACAAATGGTGCAACACTTTGAAAAAAAATAAAATTCGACCCGAAATAAATGTATCAAAGAATACGAGCTAAACAAAGACATACGAATATAAACATTAAACACTTTATAATTTATAATGATAAAAATTTTAAAAACATAAAGACAAAACACACAATTTTTAATACTAATTAAATTAAACTAATCAGGTTTTTTATCATCATCGCTATTATAATAATTAATTATAGTTGGAATATTTTGAATCTCAAATATCTTGATTAGTACATCAGCAGGACGTACACTTAGTGTGCTTATACCGTCAGTGTGATAGATAGATAGCTGCTACATGAGAGCACTATTCCCACTATTCGGTTGCGATTAGAACAATTACAGCAATAAGGCTGAATCCTGCAGTTGTAACCAGTACTATCGGATATGTAGTCAATAGTCAACTTACGATAGACTTTGCTATGTGTATTCAGCTATCTATCTATCATACTGACGGTATAAGTGTACGTCCTGCTGATGTACTAATCAAGATATTTGAGATTCAAAATAGTCAAACTACATATAATTAATTATAATAGCGATGATGATAAAAAAACTTATTAGTTTAATTTAATTAGTACTAAAAATTGTGTGCTTTATCTTTATGTTTTTATGATTTTTATGATGATGAACTGCCTCGTTGGTCTAGTGGTTAGCATATTCGACTGCAGATCGCGAGGTACCGGGTTCGATTCCCGGGTTGGGCAAATAATTGTTCGGTATTGAGTTTTTCTGTCAAGAAATTCTCAGTGCCAGCCTGGTGTTGGAAGCTGGCGGTGTTTCACCCCCGTGTCTCGGAGAGCACGTTAAGCAGTCGGTTATTATCACTATCAGTTGTGACAATAATCGTTAATGCCCGCCAATCCGCATCGGAGCAGCGTGGCGGGTCTAAGCTCTAAAAATCCCTGTATCTTATAAGAAAGGAGGCCTGTGCAGAGCAGTGGGACGTTAAAAAGGCTGTAGTAGTGGTAAATTTTTATAATTATAATTTATAAAGTGTTTAATGTTTATATTCGTATGTCTTTTTTAGCTCGTATTCTTTGATACATTCATTTCGGGTCGATTTTTTTTTTTTTCGAAGTGTTACACCATCTGTTTTCAAACGAATTTTATATGAGTATTAGTACATATTAAGTACTACAATATATATTTTTTTAGTGATTGTCCGTCATAAGAAACACAGGAATAATAATAATTATATATTTTTTTTTATTAAAAAAAATATTTTTAATAATTCGAAAAATCCAGAAAAAATATAAAATATGCTCCTAAAGGTTACCTGAATTCTCGCGTTGGTTTTAAGTTTTTATCTTTAATAGTTTCCGAGATATGTCACTTTGAATGATAGTCATAGTTGCGCTCATTTTTTTTTAATATCTCAAGGTCAAAGCGAAGTACGGCGCTAAAACTGGTGCCAATCGCGTTCGTACACCAAGCCAATATTGAAACATAAGTTTCGATATAGGTTGTCATTTGGGGGCCAATTCGCTATACTTATCCGGCTAGACCCTTTTCATAATTTTGAGCAGGTGGTCGAACTAAAATGATCAATTTGTGAAAAAAACCACTATGGTACTTTATCGGCGGACTATTGTTAAAACATGTACAATTTCTCAACTATCCAACGAGATAAAATAGGGTACCAGAAATTAGAAATTGGATGAGAAAAATGCAATTAATGTGAAAAAAAAACGAAATCCCACCCATTCACACGTCTAAAGAAAAACGTCGTTGTGGGCCCTTTTTTCTCTTTTTAACCCCCGACGCAAAAACGACGGGGTGTTATAAGTTTGACGTGTCTGTGTGTGTGTGTGTGTGTGTGTCTGTCTGTTCCCCTGTGGCGCTCAAACGGGTGGACCGATTTGAATGCGGTTTTTTTTGTTTGAAAGGTGAATTAGTCGAGAGTGTTCTTAGCTATGTTTGATGAAAATCGGTCCAAGATGGCCGCCGCTACAAAATGGCGGATGATATATTTTTTCACAACTCCCTTGATATGGGTATCAAATGAAAGGGCTTGACTAGTAGAATAGCACTATTGCAAATTCAAGATGGCCGCCGCCACTAAATGGCGAATGTCGGGGGTTTTTTAAATTTTCAATTTACACTTGTTCTTAAGGTTTTGACCTACTTTAGAGGCCCAGAAGTGTGCATTGTGGTAATTCTGTATAATGTGATCCCGTCTTGGTCAAACTTGGACACATCTGTCCACAAATTTTTTCTAAGAAAGATCTTTTAGGTCTGCATTCAGCTTGAACCATCAGAAATTCGTTCTTCTTACGAGATCACCTGATGCAAGATGATGCAAGATGCAAGATGGCCGCCGCCACAAAATGGCGATGGTCGGGGGTTTTTAAATTTTTAATTTATACTTGTTAATTTATCATTCCTAATACCATTTTATTTATATTTTTCTCAGACAAGCCGAAAACTCCAGGGCTGGCACAACCGCTGAAGAAAGGCGAGGTGTCAGGGTTGACGACGGCAGTCTCCAACAGAGCAGTACCCATTCCGATATTCATGTTACTTGTAGCCGTTGTTTTACGATTGATATGGATTTTTTTATAAGCTTAATTATGTATATATAGTTGTAATTAAAGTATTTTTGTAAGTGCACTGTGCAGTTTTTTATTTCTCGAAAATAAGCTTCCATTCATATTTTTAGTCTATGGTCAAAAATTATTTTTACCATTGACCAAGCCGAAGACTGACTCTCTGCTTTTGATTTTAATTACTTACATCCACCACCACCACTACCACCAGCCCACGTCCCACAGCTGGGCACAGGCCTTCTCTCTCATAGCAGAAAGGGATTTAGAGCTTAGACCCGCCACGCTGCTGCAATGTGGGGTTGGCGGGCTATTACTTACATGCAAACAATTATTTTTCTTATCAAACGTCATTTCACTCTATAGCCATACGACCAACTCCTGGCACTGAGAATTTCTCGACAATGAAACCGAATACCTAAAATTTTTTGGCTCGACCCGGGAATCAAACCCGGGACTTTATAAACATGCTCACCGCTAGGCAAATGGTGTACTGTCTAGAGAACGTTAACACGATACCTTGCCCTAAATTGTTTTGTTCAGTTAGACCATAAAATTAAACACCCAAGTAGATCAAACAAGTTTAAAACAATACGCAACTCGACACACGCACGGTCCGATGCGTCTATTCATACGATATACATATAAGATCCGACCGCGTACGTCCGTTCGTCACTGCTGAAACAATTGTCTACATCATTAGCACTATTTTTAGTTAATTACGACAACTTTTTAATACTTATATACTTTAAATGGTATCGTAATTAGAGATAGTGTTTAAGATTTGAAAATGTCGTACACGCAACAAGGGAAAAGGCAAAAAGTGCGTGAGGCAAAGGTGGCTGAAAATGTGGACTATTTTCAAGGTAAGTAAAGTACATTATTATTTATAATTTTTCATATAAGTATTATTGGTTGGTAGCTGATAAGAAAGCTCAGTGTGTCGGTGGATAGAGGGGTGATAGAGAGAGCTAGGCCCGGTTTCTTTATTTACGTTATTAAATCAGAAATGAGTAGGTATATCTCGGTGGGTGATAGAGAGAGCTATATACTTGGTGTTTCTCTACCTACGTTATCAAATCAGAATTGAGGATATATTTCTGAGTCTATACTATTGTATTCTATTCTATAGTCACCGACATAGCTTAATTATGAGTTGTGAAGCTGAAATGGTAATGTGTGGGGTATATTATAATAATATCTAGACGTTGGGTAATGGACTGAAAAGAGTAGTGTTGGTAGAGCCCTATTAGATAATTAATATACCGGTGGACCTGAAGATTTGTTTGGCGAAAATATTACTTGAGTACCCTAGAGATGCAGTGAGGAGGGGTTTTTTGAAATTGATTTTCTTTCAGTTTGTACTTATAATAATCTTTTTTGACGTGATATAACGTGGTAGATATAACGTCTTATAAAACGATGAACACCGGCTATATGCACGAAAAAGCATGCCTCATTGTCACGTTTCCTAGCGTGCAAGCGAGAGCGCTGAACAAGCGATAGAGATGCACTATCGGCCTATATGTATTCTATATTGTTTTCGACGTCATCACGTAAAATTATCGTCCGTAAACCGACAGGCAACCAATTTTTTTAACCTATATATTATGTGGATTTCTGCGGATTTTTCAGGCATAGACAAAATAGAGTACAACAACATGGCGACCGCCACAGACACGAGCAACTTCCGTTACTACAACAGCACCGAGCGCGTGCACTCGCGGAGCATGGAGGAGTGGCTCAAGTACAGCGTCTCACTGACTGACTTCAGGAACAATGGTACGATAGTATTTATTTTACTACTAGCTTCTGCTTTCGCCCGCGTGTATTTCGGTTTTTCACAAATCCCCAGAAAATCGTGGATTTTCGGTTCCCGTTAGCGCTCCCTTTTCCAACCTTTATACCTATTTTCAAGGAAGTTTGTTATAGTAATCTACCTATACAGGGCCGGATTATCCATAAGGCGGATTAGGCAACTGTCTAGGGGCCCCGCACCGACTAGGGGCCCACGGGGGCCCCGTGAGCGCCTAGTTGATGCGGGCCACGCAACAAGAAAAAAAAAGCTTCATCTAACAATTTTTTTTTTGAGAAAATTCTCAATGGAGGAAGTATATACAAACGTAGAAAGGAAAGGGGCCCCGAGAATTGCATTGCCTAGGGGCCCCGATAGGGTTAATCCGGCCCTGTACCTATAAATTTCGGTTTTTTCAAAATCCCGTGGGAACTGTGGATTTTTTAGGATAAAAAGTCTATGTGTCAAGTCAGGGCATTATTCAAAATTTCAGCCAAATCGGTTCAGTAGTTGCGGCGTTAAAGAGTGACAAACACACACATACATACGTACATACACACAAACTTTCGCCTTTATAACATTAGTGTAGACCAGGGGTTCCCAACCTTTTTTTGTCTACTGCCCACTTTAAGAATAAATTATTTTTTAACGCCCCCCTTTTTAAACATACTTAAAAACCGCTAAGTACTTATAACTGATTATTGAAACGCAAATTAATAGTATTCGGACAGAGTATCTTTTATTGAAAACTAGATTCTGCCCGCGGCTTCGCCCGCGTGAATTTCGAGCTCAGTCGGTGTCTAAGAGTCTTCCTAGCTAGGTAGATGAACTTATAAATCGACCCCAAAGCCCTACACAATGCCCCCTTTTTTTTCTGGGTCTCTTACCGCCCCCCTTTAGGCCTGCAGTGCCCACAAGGGGGCGTTATCGCCCACGTTGGGAAAGACTGGTGTAGACTGTAGTGTATTAACCGCGTGGATGTTGGTCCCTCTGTCCATACGCCTCTAAGATACCTACCATAAATAATATTTATACTCTTTGCAGGATCAGACAGCCAAGGCAGAGCCACACTCAACCGTTCCTGGGACGACCACTCGCACACCATAGACAATTACAAGCGCTACATCAAAGCGTTGTACGACTTCTGCGCCAAACTGGGGATAAAATACTGGACCGCTTTCGATACGGATCTAGTGCCGCCGACAGACAGCTGGGACGAGAACAAGACTTACTGGGACGATATCGTTGAGTTCATCAATGAGTTGAATCAGAGATGTCAGGTTAAGCTGTTGTGGATCGCGCCAGATCTACATTCGCATCCGAGGTACAGTCTGTTTTTTAATCCCTGACGCAAAAACGACGGGGTGTTATAAGTTTGACGTGTCTGTGTGTGTGTGTGTGTGTGTGTGTGTCTCTGTCTGTTCCCCCGTAGCGCTCAAACGGTGAGCCGATTTGAATGCGGTTTTTTGTTGTGGTGAGTTAGTCGGGAGTGTTCTTAGCTATGTTTGATGAAAATAGGTCCAAGATGACCTCCAAGATGGCCGCCACCACAAAGTGGCGGATAACATATTTTTTCACAAACCCCTCAATATGGGTATCAAATGAAAGGGCTTGACTAGTAGAATAGCACTATGCAAATTCAATATGGCCGCCACCACAAAATGCGAATGTCGGGGGTTTTTTAAATTTTTAATTTTTACTTGTAATAAAATAGTTATTTACTATATAATATCTATACTATTTATTTTATTTTTATATATTTATTTATTGAACAGAAAATATTGTAAGATGTTGACAATTTGCAGCCCAAATAGACCGTGGTCTGTGCTAGGGCTGACAAAATTAAGTACATAACTATACAATATAATAATTATTACAAAAATAAAAATATAGAAATACAAAACAAAACAAAAATTTAAACAAACATACATACTGTTGATACAAACAGACAAATAAATAGTGCAACCGTGTTTATTTATTTATTTATTTATTAACTTATTTATTTATTTACCTATGTAGGTAAGTAGGTAAGGTCTATCTTATTACCAATTTCAATTTTCAACAGATCTTGTCATAAAGACACTTAAAATCAGCAGGAGAGCATTCTAGGAGAAATTTCTTTATTGTAAATTTTAGTTTTCTATTGTTCTTGTATTTTTTATTTTTCAGATACGCCTCCGGCGCTTTCACGAGCAACGAAGCGACTACATTCGTGCAAGCGGCGGCACAGATGAAGCGATGTCTGGAGATGTCCCAGCGTCTGAGCGCGGAGTGTTTCCTGCTGTGGCCCCACAGGGAGGGCTACGACGCCGTGTTCCAGACAGACGTCGCCCGGGAGATCAAGCTGTTCGCCAAACTGTTGAAAATCACCGCCGAATACAAGGACAGGCTAAATTACAGGCGAGTACAAGTCACGGTCGAATTTAATTATTTTCAATAAAGAGCCTTCTGTTATTACGATATATTAAAAAAAAAAAAGAAATATGCATCGGATTGAGTAGCATTCCTTTTAAAAGTCTGTTTAAAAATCAATTGCGTGAGAAACAAAGACGCAATAACTGTTTAGAAATAATTAATTGTTTAAAAACGCTGATAATTAAATAAATAAATAACGTACCTTTACAAGGGAGGCGTTACTATAGGACACAACAGCGATCCTCGCAAGAGCTGATCACTGAAACGCTTGCTTAAATTTTAAACACCTTAACTCCTAAGAATATTATTATAACCCGCGGCACGTACATAAGTCGACCGGTGACCTTCAATGCGCAGTAGTCGAAAATGAGGTATCTCGGGGTGTGAGGGGGTCGCGGGGAGGGCGTGGGGATCGTTCGTAAGCACTGAGTAGCTCTCGCGGATCCCTCGTAAGCGCTGATTGGCTCTCCAATCGTGTTGTGTCCCGCTCACTCGTACGACGCTGCGCGCACTTGAAGGTCACCGGTCGACTTACGTGCCGGGGGTTATAGACCGTTTTCGAAAACGGTAAAATTCGATATTGGAGTTCCTCTATTTTTTTTTTGTTTCTGAGCTTTAGGCAAATTAAAGTGATTATAGTCTGATTTTTAATTCGGTGGAATTCCGACAGTTGTCATATAAAAATAGAATAGAATAGAAAAGTTTTTTATTCAAATAAACTTTTACAAGTACTTTTGAATCTACCACAGGTTCGGAATGCAGTTCCAGCCGAGAAGAACCTGTAAGAAACTCGGCAGTTGCTCTTTTTTAAAAATAACAATATAACAATTATTTATGTACATGATTGAAATGCCGTCTCGCGCATTGCTGGAACGAGCTAAGTCCATGCTTTTTTATCGTTTATATAATCTTCAATTGTATAATAAGCTTTTTTTATGAGCATACTTTTAACAGAGTTCTTAAACTTGTGTAAAGGCAAGTCTAAGATTGCTTGTGGAATTTTGTTATAGAACATTACGCCCATTCCCACAAACGACTTTCGGACCTTTACAAGTGCTTACGAATCGACAAATGAATCTACCACTGGTTCGGAATGGTGCTTACAATTCTACACATGTGAATGAGTTATTTGTATGAAAAACAGGGTTACCACCTGAAGTTCGATTTTACCCCAAACTAAAGTACCTGAAGTATCTGTCAGGCATTTGTCATATCTACGTGAAGCAATTAATTTTTATTTATGTAGAATTTATTATCTTTTTTGTAGGAACTGTTTTTTTTTCTGGTAACATTATGAAACGTCAGAATTCCACGGAATTAAAAATCAGAGTATAGATACCTTCGCCCCGAATAGATTTGCAAATTGCCAAAGCGTTACCGGATTTTTGGAGTTTGTTGGTCCGCCCTTAAATAACTCCATATCAATATTTATATTCTAAAACGTTATAACGAATTTGGTAACGATCTCTGATATGGCTGACTCTGGATTCAAAGGATAAAAATCTCGTTTTATATTAATTGGTTCCTGCCTTTGGACTTCAAAATACATGTACATAGCCTATCTTTCTAATAAATTTCTAGCAACATTAGTTTATTTTGCAGCCCGTTTTAAAATAATTTTAATTTGTTAAAATGACAGATTATTAATTTCAGGTGTCAGCTTCTAATAATGCCGTACAGCGGTAGCTTCGGTACAAACTACACAAACCCTTTCCCCAGTTTGAGCTGGCAACACTGCAACTGGGGTGACATGCTGAACCGATACATGTGGGATGTGACCAGTTGTCTCTACTTCCTGAAGCACCACAATCTGGACAGGTTCTACAAAGTGTGCACCCCGCCTGGACATCATATGTATATGGCTAGCGTGTAAGTATTTTACACAGACAGACAGACAGACAAAAACACACACACACACACACACACACACAGACAAGTCAAACTTATAACACCCCGTCGTTTTTCGTCGGGGGTTAAAAATAGGAAGATTTTCCTCCGAGTTGGTGTTACGCCCGGGGACCTAACTGGTCTAAGAGCGGGGCCGCACTGCAAAAATTATTCGCGCGAATTTTATTTGCGCGGTTTATATTCCGCATTATTTAATATATTTTTCTCGCGAATTTTAAATCGCATGTGCGTGCAGCTTCATACATTCCCATATGTCACAGAATTTTGCGAAATAAATCGCGCGAATAATTTTCGCAGTGCGGCCCCGCTCTAATAGTCGTATATTTCAGCTAGATTCACAGATTAATGATTTAGTATCTACGAGCTAGATTCAGTATTGCGTGACGTAGCTATTTTAAATTTAGTAAGCGCGTGGCGACATCTAGTTTGATCGCTGTAAATCTATTTAATTGTGGCGGTATGCGATTGCTTTGTAGATCCTTGGTGGTTCGTACAGCGCCATCTAGTGCTTGATGTGAAGTAGCCACATGTAAATTTTATTATGAGTTAATTTATTTGAAACAGACAGTAGCTAAAAAAGGCTATTCAATTTTGTCACTTTCTTACTTTATGTCAAGTGACAAAGACAAAAGTTGTGAATAAACTATCCAACACTTATCAGAAGGTGGTGACACCGGCCCTTAAATTACGTTTCGATTGCATTTACTTATGAACTTGCCATACTTGTAGACCAGCTAAACTACTTAATATTGCTTGTTTCAGGTACAACATGTTCGGAGGTGTGACGATCAGTAACGAGTTTCATTATTCCGACATCAGGACCATCACTCTGATGATGAAATGTATAGTTGATCAGGTAAGTGACTACTTATACCAAATTAAATGTTGCCAGCGAGTTAGTCGTAGTAGGTATTAGTACGGCAGCCCTGGAACAAAATTTTTAGTGATTAATAACAAGCTGAATTTTCGTGAGTAGGTTCGTTTCGACGAGATGACCAAGTTTTTTATCTATGAATATTCTCGATGGAGGTAGCTATTCGAGTACACAAGTGTTAAACATTTCGATTCGCTCGGGTAGGAAATCGTTCCACTAAATTTGTAGGACTATGTAGCCATTTCATTATACAAGTGTTTACTAAGCTGCATACATTAAATCAGCTAGTTATCAACGGTCATGCCCAGATCCATTTTCAATGTGAAATTCCCCCCCGTGAAGGGCGCAGCGCCCCCCGGCGGCGTGTGCCTGCGGCTGGCGGCGCGGCGCGACAGCGACCTGCGCGAGCTCGTGACCATGCACGCGCGGCACATGGACGCGTGCGCGCGCGGCCTGCGCGTCGCGTGCGCCATGGCCGCCGAGCAGGTGTTCGCCAAGCATTTACAGGTGAGTCTTGTTACTATCTAGCCAATCTAGCTGTTCGCCAAGCATTTACAGGTGAGTCTTGTTACTATCTAGCCAATCCAGATGTTCGCCAAGCATTTACAGGTGAGTCTTGTTACTATCTAGCCAATCCAGATGTTCGCCAAGCATTTACAGGTGAGTCTTGTTACTATTTAGCCAATCCAGCTGTTCGCCAAGCATTTACAGGTGAGTCTTGTTACTATCTAGCCAATCTAGCTGTTCGCCAAGCATTTACAGGTGAGTCTTGTTACTATCTAGCCAATCCAGATGTTCGCCAAGCATTTACAGGTGAGTCTTGTTACTATCTAGCCAATCCAGCTGTTCGCCAAGCATTTACAGGTGAGTCTTGTTACTATCTAGCCAATCTAGCTGTTCGCCAAGCATTTACAGGTGAGTCTTGTGACTATCTAGCCAATCCAGCTGTTCGCCAAGCATTTACAGGTGAGTCTTGTTACTATCTAGCCAATCCAGATGTTCGCCAAGCATTTACAGGTGAGTCTTGTTACTATCTAGCCAATCCAGCTGTTCGCCAAGCATTTACAGGTGAGTCTTGTTACTATCTAGCCAATCCAGCTGTTCGCCAAGCATTTACAGGTGAGTCTTGTTACTATTTAGCTAATCCAGCTGTTCACCAAACATTTACAGGTGAGTCTTGTTACTATCTAGCCAATCCAGATGTTCGCCAAGCATTTGCAGGTGAGTCTTGTTACTATCTAGCCAATCCAGATGTTCGCCAAGCATTTACAGGTGAGTCTTGTTACTATCTAGCCAATCCAGCTGTTCGCCAAGCATTTACAGGTGAGTCTTGTTACTATCTACCCAATCCAGATGTTCGCCAAGCATTTACAGGTGAGTCTTGTTACTATCTAGCCAATCCAGCTGTTCGCCAAGCATTTACAGGTGAGTCTTGTTACTATCTAGCCAATCCAGCTATTCGCCAAGCATTCCAAGCATTTGCAGGTAAATCTTGTTACTATTTAGCTAATCCAGCTGTTCACCAAACATTTACAGGTGAGTCTTGTTACTATCTAGCCAATCCAACTGTTCGCCAAGCATTTACAGGTGAGTCTTGTTACTATGTAGCTACTAAATTCAAATTTGCAAACTATTCAAAATTGCAATGAAAACAAAATTACTTTGCTATAATCCGCTAACAGTGACAAAGGAGAATGCCCAAAAATCTATGGGCGTGTAACCCAGTCGTTTACAAGCGTGTTGTATGCAGCATTTATTGCAGGTTTATTCCTGATAACCAAACACACCATTTTAATACCTCTAGGACTTGTAGTTTTAAATAAATCTAAGTTTAAGTTTGAAAATGATTCTAGGTTATGTGTAGTTTATAATTGTTAAAGTAGTAAGGAAAGCCGTGTATCTTTCCTGCCGATTTGAACTATTTGTTTGGCGCGCACTATACTTAACATACCTGTCCAACGATATCCAATACAAAAACAATAAACCAAATTAATATTGGTCTCCGCTGTGCTACAATAAACATTCAAAATGTAAACAGAGTAGACGTCACTAGCGTCACACACAACTAAAACAATGACATGTCACATTGACATCTTGAAATAAGTTTCGTTACACAAAATCAAAAAGGTTGTAGTTATATTATATTCCATTGCACAAAACGCAACGAAGTTAAAACAATATTATAAAAAAAAAATATTAATTATTACTTATTTACTTTAAGCATATATTGTACGATTTACAACAAATAACAAATAAAATAATGTATTTAAATAATTAATATCCGTTCTATTTTAAATGAAATTATTTTTTTAAAAATAACAAACCTCTTTTTATTTGGGCATGTACCTATGCGTAGAATGTAATGCAAATGGCCGTCAGACTTAAACGGGAAGTTGAAAAGACGATTTAATTCCTTTTTTATTACATTTTTTTATCGTGAAGTGTAGCATTAATAATTATTAATTTTCAAATTGTCATATATTCGTAAGATAATTTTTAATAAATTACATTTTGTGTAAATGTTTGGGTCAGGGGTGGACATTCTCCTTTGTAGGCACAACACCACACAAATTCACCACAAATTTAACTCGACGATCGTTTCGCTCCGACACCGGAGCATCTTCAGGAGATGTCGACTTCACAACGGACGATTGCATTTGCAAGAGTTTAGAGATTATGTAAAACAGAGTTAGCTCCAAAAATTTAATTATATCTAAACGTTTGTTCCAGCAACGCTACGCCTCGTACTACAGCGGGTTCGGCGCCCGGCTCGTCAGCGGCGATGTTACCATCGAGGAATGCGAAGAGTTTTACAAGTATGTAGCAATAGGGTATTTGACAACATTGAAAATATACTATTGATTGTGGTCATCTTATCAGATAATAGCCTAAAAAAGACATATTTCACTCAATCAAACTAAACTATGTAATTTTACGCGATATTTTGCACGAAATAAAACATAATAATTTTTGAAATTTTATCAGGAACGTGAACGCTCTGGGATTGTTTGTGACGTCACTCGATTGCACGTAACTTGGTTGTTATAATTGAAGTTTATCAAGTCAACCGAAACTAAACTTTATACTAGAAAGAATAAGATTGATATTAAAATGAGTAGGTATAACAATTTACAACATTACGATACAGCAGTCGCCTTGCGTAGCGTCTCTGTCGCACGCACCGAGTTCCGAAATGGAGCGAGCGAGAGAAGTGACTTGCATAGCGATTTGTGACGTCATGCGTATCATGTGATCAGAAATGTCGTTTTTGGCGTGGTTTTCAAAACTTAAACTTTATCATTGATTTAATTCTTACTTACTGTAGATATTGCGAAAAATATCAATGTAGTGTGTTTTAATAAGTAATAAAGAATAATTTAAAACAATTTCCAAAAATTTGTCAAATACCCTATTACACCACTAATCGTTTTAGTGCCCAGTTTTACTTCCTTCAAAACATGCAAAATTAAAAAAAAAATGGTGTTGTTCTAACGTGAAATTTTAAAAAAATTGGTGTTTATTTAACGTGTTATAAGTTTGGTGGTTGGTGTTCACGCCACCAAGTTTATGTACGGATTATGATGGAGCCTCGAAGATGCTTCTGTCCACGTACCTGATACGCCAAGAGTAGCGCGGTGTTCGTGAGTCTACAAGGTTGTGAAATGACACGCTTCAAACTTCAAATAATTAATATTTTACTTTGATTCTACATTAAACAAAGAAGGCTTAGGCTAGCGTACAACGGCGGGCGGGGAGCAACTGCAGTGCCGCGTACCACGGCGGTTTATATAGCGACCCAATTTGAGAAATGCCTACGTCGGCACATGTCCCCTACATCACACCGCCCCAAATTTTTACGTCGGTAAAAATTAACAAATTACGAAAAAAAATTAAAAAGTTTACAAAATTCAAATTATCAGTTAACATTACAAACAACAACAAATACGAAAATAAATTGTGTTACAAAACTCAAATCTGTATACAATACATTAATAAAATTTCACAATTTCACAATCACACTGTTTTTTTATTTGTGCCAGCCCTATCAATATACCCGATCCACTCATGTTGACAATTAAAGTCCGAACGCGATAACAATAACACATTGTTCATTTCGCTTCGACGTACCTATAGGTAATGCATTATACACTGGCTGACGTCACTACTACTTGTGCTGGTTGTGGCGGCAGGTTTGCCGTGGCGAGACCACGTTCAACTGAAGCTACGCCTGCGCCGTCCAACCTTCGCTGAACCCAACGTTTTGAGTGTTGGTTGCACTTACGTAATATCCAGTACACTATGATAAGCGTTAACAACGCTATTATCCCAATCGAAATACTTCCAACAAATTTGATACTGCTTTCCAGTTTCTGACTTCCTGCTGAAGCGTTTTGAGCTATAATCACTTGCTCCTCGACCGCGTTGGTTTTACTTTGTTGTTTACCCATCTTGCACAACTGCTTGTTGAACTCGGAATGAACAAAATATACTTCCCAATAGTGAAGTCTAGTTCTATCTTCGAATGAGAAAAAATTGTGGATCGGATACATTTCACAATATTGTTTTGCTTAGTTGCTACCTTAGTGTTCTACTTAAATCTAACTGGCATTTTGCTTATGCGACCACTTCGTGTCGTACGAGTAGCTGGTGGCATCGGCAAAATATCTGTGTCGCTAACTTTACGTTTTTCTTTAACTACAATTTCACCCGGCGTTTGTTGTGGCTTTTCCACGTCAAGAACAAACGCCGGTTTCAGTCTGTCTATGGAAACGAGTGCTTGTCTGTTAGGTAACTGAATCAAATATGCCTTGTCCAACCGCTTTATGACGTCGTACGGACCATCGTAAGGCGGCTGCAGACACTTTCGCATTACGTCACATCTCACGAAGACCTTTTTACACTCCTTCAATGCCGGATGCACAAAAATGGTGCGGGAGTCTCTTTGTGCTACAGGTTTTGGCCTTAGATTGCTAATTACCTGTTTCAGCTTTTTCACGTACTCTTCGCCATCCGTTATCTTGATATCTGACGGTTCGAAAAATTCACCTGGTAGTCGGAGAGTTCGCCCGAAGGTTAGCTCTGCGGCACTTACCCCTGTGTCGCTACGCGGCGCTGCGCGTAGGCCCATCATGACGGTGTGCATCTCGTCGATCCACGACCTATTGTCCGTTAATCCCGCTATTAAGGCTGCCTTAAAACTACGATGCCAACGCTCGATCGCTCCGTTGCTCTGTGGGTGATACGGTGTAGTCCTAAACTTATTAACACCTAGATAACTCATCAAATGCCTAAAGAGACTGCTTTCAAATTGCGATCCCTGATCCGAAGTTAGATTTATAAAACAACCGTACCTTGTAATCCAACCCTCATATACAAGTTTAGCTACCGTTTTTGCACAAATGTCTTTAATCGGAAATGCTTCCGGCCAACCCGTTTCTCTGTCTATCATCGTAAGACAATATCTATATCCTTCCTCTGACATAGTGAAGGGACCTGTAATATTGATGTGTAAGTGACACATTCTATCCACTTTTGCAAACTGTCCTAACGGTGACATAGTGTGTCTCTGAACTTTTGCTTTTTGACACTCTATGCACGACCTAGCCCAAATACCTATATCCTTATTCATCCCGGGCCAAAAATAATTATTAGTTACCATTTTTCTCGTTGTTCGAATACCTGGGTGGCTAAGATTATGTATTGCTTCGTATGCGGTACGCCTAAACTGTTCGGGTAGGTAAGGTCTGGCTTTATCGCCTTGCAAACTACATACAATCGGTTTAGGTACGCTTGGTAAGTCTATTTTTATTAGTCTCACATTACCGTTTCCTGCTCTAAGCATCTCGGCGAGCTGCTTATCGCTCGATTGCGCGAAAGCTACCTCTGCGAAATCAAGTACTGTCGGGCAAAAATTGTTTCGACTCGCGATAACGCGTCTGCGGGCGCGTTCTCTATACCTTTCATATAACGTATGTCCGTCGTAAATTCACTAATAAATAATAACTGACGTGTTCTGCGCGGTGTTTCTTTGTTGCTGCCTAACTTTTTAAACGAGAATGTTAAGGGTCTGTGGTCTGTATACAAAATAAGATCTCTCCCTTCGAACATGTTTCTAAAATATTGTACTGACAAATAAAGCGAAAGTAACTCCCTATCGTAGGTACTGTACTTTTGTTGTGCGTCAGTCAACCTCTTCGAAAAATAACCTAACGGTACCCATTCGTTATTCACTTTTTGTTGCAACGTTCCACCGACGCAATTATTTGATGCGTCTGCCATAATGGCAAGCGCCTGACCTGAAATCGGATACGCTAACAAAGCAGCGTTCTGTAAATTCAACTTACATTGTTCGAACGCTTGAACAGCACTTTCTGTCCATACTATACTACTTTTATCGCGTTTCTTTGCCCCGTGCAGATACTTATTTAATTCTGCCTGACATTCGGCTGCGTGACGTAAATGACTTCTATAGAAATTTACCATGCCCAGAAATCTACGCAGTTCTTCTACCGTTTTCGGTCTGGGGAAGTTTACAATGGCTTGGACCTTACTTGGTAGGGGTTTTAATCCGTTGGCTGAGACTTCGTGACCTAGAAACTCAACTTTATCCTGCGAAAACGCACACTTTGCTAGGTTGATAGTTAGCCCTACTTCCTGCAGTCTTTGAAAAACGGCCTCTAAATGTTTTTCGTGCAACGTACTATTTTCACTCGCTACTATTAAATCATCTAAATATGAGAAAACAAATTCCGGTTTATATTTCGCATATTCCGGGTTATTTTGACGAAAATTTGCCTCTAAATCCTGTAAAACACAATTATTCATAAAACGCTGAAATGTCTGCGCTGCGTTTTTTAAACCGAAAGACATACATGGCCATTCGAATAAGCCAAAACTTGTTATAATTGCAGTTTTTTCTACGTCTTCCTCTGCAATTGGAATAAAATGATACGCCCTATTGATATCGATCCTACTAAATACTTTCTTATCAGCTAAAATAAACGTGAAATCCCTTATGTGAGGAATTGGGTATCTATCAGGCTTCGTAATAGCGTTTAGCGCTCTATAGTCTCCACACGGCCTTATATTTCCATCTTTCTTAGGTACTACGTGTAGTGGACTCGCCCACGCACTTTTAGACGGGCGGCAAATACCCATTTCCTGCATAAGACGGAATTCTTCTCTTACCTTTTTAAATCGGTCTGGCGGTAGCGGTCTCGGGCGCGCATGTACTGGTGGACCTGTAGTCTCGATGTGATGTCTCACGTTGTGACGTGGCGGCTCTTTGAATGACGTCGGCTTAGTCAATTCAGGAAATCTACTTAGGAGATAATAACACGGGTGAGACTCAGCTATAGTGAAAATTGACGTATGCTCTGTGTTTACAATCGTAGAAATGACGTACAAATTAGTTTCTTGATCTAACAATCGTTTGTTCCTTAAATCTACTAACAAATTATACTTAGACAAAAAATCCGCTCCTAAAATAGGTTGATTAACGTCGGCTATCACAAAAGTCCATTTAAACGCGCGACGTAATCTTAAATTTAACACCAATGTTTTTGTTCCATAAGTCTGTATTTCGCTACCATTTGCGGCATAAAGTTTATATTTATCGTTCACTGGACTATCACACACGGATTTATAACTTTTAGGTAACACTGAAATGTTTGCTCCTGTATCGATCAAATATCGCATACCATTGTCCTTGTCCGTAACACATAAGCGGTGGTTTCCTAAGTCGATGCAGGTACCCACCGGATTTACCTGCATTTGCGCTAGTTTCCCTGGATCTTCCAGGTACACGGCTGCACACAACGATTCGCTCTTTCTCGATACCTGTAGTGGTGTACACATAGCCAATCTGGGCTATCCGGCGTCCGTCTCGGCCTGTTTCCGTTTCTCTCCCGGGAGCGCGAACGTCCGCGGAACCTTCCGCGACCTTGATTGCCTCTCCAACCGGGTCTTGCACGGCCCATTTCGTCCAGCCTTGCGCTGAGCTTCGCTATCTCCGCTAATACTGACGTAGTGCTCGACGCTGTGTCTCGTGTAACTACCTCAGCGACGGGTTGCGGCTTCAAATTTTCCATGATCTTATCCGCTATCACTGCTAACCTTTCCAAGCTTTTCGTTTCTGTGGCTGCCAAAACTCCTCGGGCAGGTGCTGGCAGTAGTTTCAACCAGAGTACGCTCAAGGTCTCGTCGTTAATTTTTCCTCTCGCAAGGTCCTGCATGCGGCGGAGCAGATGGCTGGGTTTCTGGTCTCCCAGCTCCATCTCTCCGATCAACTTCTGCACCTGTCGGTTTTCCGATTCCTCATAAATTGCGAGCAGTTTACCTTTGAGCAGCTCGTACTTTCCGTCGTCTGGCGGTTTGATGAGGATCTCCGTCACTTGTTGGATCACCTCTTTTCCCAGCTTCGCGACGACCATGTTGAATCTGCTTGCATCCCCCAGTTTTTGCGGTGCCAATATGGCCTCTAACTGAATAAACCAGACCCTCGGCTGGTCCGTCCAAAATTCGGGGATCTTGGCTGCCAATGAAATCGCCGACAATCCTGCGTCTTCTAATTTGACTATCGTAGGTTGCGCCATTTTTAATATTTAAATAGAAGTCGTGCGTACACTGCCTTACCTTTGTGAGTTGCCCCCTTTTTTCTTGCCACGCCGCCTCAAAAATGCACGACCTCAATTCGCGTACACGTGTTACCTTGTAGACTGTACCTTGTGACATATCACGTCGGGGTCACCAGTTTGGTGGTTGGTGTTCACGCCACCAAGTTTATGTACGGATTATGATGGAGCCTCGAAGATGCTTCTGTCCACGTACCTGATACGCCTGGAGTAGCGCGGTGTTCGTGAGTCTACAAGGTTGTGAAATGACACGCTTCAAACTTCAAATAATTAATATTTTACTTTGATTCTACATTAAACAAAGAAGGCTTAGGCTAGCGTACAACGGCGGGCGGGGAGCAACTGCAGTGCCGCGTACCACGGCGGTTTATATAGCGACCCAATTTGAGAAATGCCTACGTCGGCACATGTCCCCTACAATAAGTTTGACGTGTCTGTGTGTGTGTGTCTGTCTGTTCCCTGTAGCGCTTAAACGGGTGAACCGATTTGAATGCGGTTTTTTTGTTTGGAATTTTACAATATCGAAAAATGCACGTGAACATTCAGCCGCATCAAAAAAATGGCGACGGTACTGCTGACGGCACTTTCGTTTTGCGGATTTTGTTTTTTTTTCGTATTTTCTAGTTTTCACAATTTTTTTTTCATTTTCAAGTAATTTTTTTCCATTTCCAGAAAAAACCAATCCCAGAACGAGCCCACGTGCAGTAAACCGGAATACTACCACGTGGTGTTTCAGAGATACCTCGACACATGCGAACATATATGATATACGAGCTGTAATGGCTTCGGAGATTGCTGCACTTCTTTAGAACAGTAATATCACTGAACTGGATAAAGCCCGCGACTTCGTCTTTAAAACTTTTCCATTACTAGGGAATAAAGTATCCCCGGAACGCGAGCTATCTTTGTGCGAAATTTCATCAAGATCGATTCAGCGATTGTGACGTGAAATGGTAACAAACTGACAGAGAAACTTTTTCCACTTGTAATATCAGTATGTAGTGTAATACAACTTTTGTTGTTCAAGTTCACGTCGTTTAACATTGTTCATAACATGTGTTTACAGTACTATTAGAACATGTTATATTACATTTGGCCATAGATTTTGCGTATGTTATATAATATTGTTACGAATGAACCTTATTACTAGTGCATTAAGGTTCATAATCGCTCGTCACCTAATAAATACCTAACAACCCATGTTGTAAACAACAAACAACGCGGCTGTTCTGGAATAAACATCGATAGGGGTGGAACTTTCTAGAAAACGCTTAGTCACGCGGTAACGGGTATATAAAGGGACCGGCGAGCTGACGGAGAGCAGTTCAGTTCTGAGAGCCGAGCGAAATACAAGTGAAGAAAGCGATCGGAAGCGAAGAGGATTGGAAGCGAACAAGCGAAGAGGAAGTCTACAAGAAGATCAGGAGTACCAAGTGGAATACGGAAGTGCAGAATAAAGTCTGATCAAGGGTCACCAGGTGTTTTATTCCAAATCTTCGAACCCCAGCACGTAACAATTGGTGACAGAAGTGCGATTTGGAAGCTATGCCATTGACTCCGAGAGACGACTTCGGCAGCGAGGGTGTCAAGACCAGGGCCCAGCGTGCAGCGGAATCCAGCCGAGCACCTGTGGAGGAGCACCTGGAGGAACCAGCACCTGGTGGGTCCCCCCAGCTGGCCCCGCCCACTGGCCACACCCACCAGACCACGCCCCCTGAGACCACGCCCACCCAATCGGAGGCCCCGCCCACTGGCCACGCCCACCAGACCACGCCCCTTGAGACCACGCCCACTCAGCCGGAGGCCCCGCTGGCCACACCCACCTGGCCACGCCCACTGAGCAAGCCACGCCCACCGTTGACTTGTCGAGTTTGATGCGGATAATGCAACAACAGTTTGCAGCGATACAGGAAAATCAAGATTGCAAATTTGCAGCGATACAGGAAAATCAAGATTGCAAATTTGAAGGGGTGCAGCGGACTGTTTTGTCGGCCGTTCACGAAGTCGGCGGCATGGTGGCTAAATTGCGAAAAGAGTTGGACCTCATGGACGAGCGAGTCACCTGCCTAGGAACGGACATAGATGGTGTGAAGACTGGCCTCAACGAGCTACAGAAAAAGGTGATACGTCTTGAAACGACAAGACTAACGTCAAGTGGAGCGATGGGCGCAGTTCAGGGACCTAATGTTAAGGTACCCCCATACGACGGTAGCACCTCCTGGCCCGCGTACCGGCAACAGTTTCAGACTGTTGCTACTGCCAACGGATGGACGGACGAACAGTGCTTGACTGCCCTCACTGTCGCATTGAGAGGGCAGGCTCTAACTGTTCTGGAGGCCTTTCCTACTTCAGGCTGTGGATACAAGGAACTGTTGGATGCACTCGAATCCAGGTATGGGGAGCGACATCTGGAGCATGTGTTCCGCGCCCAGCTGCGCGATAGAGTCCAGCGGTCTGGAGAGGGTCTCCAGCAATGGGCGTTGGAAATAGATAAGCTTGTGCGGAAAGCTTATCCATCGGCCGACGATAAGATGGTAACCGCAAACATCGTGCAAGCTTTTGTCGATGGAATTAAAGACCTGGAGGTAAGAGCTGCCGTGAGGCTTCGTCACCATGCCTCATTAAAAGAAGCATTGGCGCATGCCTTAGAGGTCGAAGCAGTTCGACACGACATTCGGCAGACTCACAGACTACGTGAAGTTGTCAAGGAGGTGAAAGAGGTTAAGACCTCATTCAGGAAGAACCTTGGCGCTGTGTGCTATAGATGCGGTGTGAAAGGGCATCTGCAGCTGAATTGCCCACAGAAAGAGTCACAGATGTCCCGACTAAAGAAAATAGAGGAACGGTTGGAGGAGCTTGCGAAGAGAGGTGAGGATGCAAGGTTTCCTCAAAATCAGGGAAACTAGTAACAGCCAGGACTAAGGGGCGAGTACTGGCTGGCACGGAGGGAGCCCCAGCAACGGTTATCTCACAGGGGGACATCGTCGGAAAGTGTGAAGAAGTTGTGTGGCTGAAGAAATTCACTTCAATGCCAAGCATGGAAAAATCAGGTTCTGGGAAGGATCCTACAGTCTATGAGCTTCTTGAAGACTGCAAAAGCAACCTGACTTATTCACAAAGCATCAAGGCAAAGAAGTTTCTATTACGCCATGCGGACATCTTTTCTAGTCAAGAAGGAAACCTAGGGAGAACATCGTTAGTGCAGCATAGAATCGATACCGGAAATGAGGGACCCATCCGTCAGCGGGCGAGACGGCTACCAATCGCGAAGGAAAAAGAAGTCGAGGATATGCTGAAAGAAATGGAAAGGAACAAAATAATAGAACCATCCGCAAGTCCCTGGTGCTCACCGGTTGTGCTTGTGAAGAAGAAAGATGGAAGCACACGGTTCTGCGTGGACTATAGGCGGCTCAATGACATCACAAAGAAGGATAGTTACCCGCTACCTAGAATCGATGACACTCTGGATACTTTGAGTGGCATGAAATGGTTTTCGACTCTAGACCTAAAATCAGGTTACTGGCAGGTAGAAATCCATCCAAAAGACAAGGAGAAGACAGCGTTTTCAACGGGAAAAGGATTATGGCAGTTTAATGTTATGCCTTTTGGATTGTGCAACGCACCTGCCACCTTCGAACGACTCATGGAATGTGTGCTAGCAGGATTAGTAGGAGATGCCTGCTTGGTGTATCTAGATGACGTCGTTATCATGGGTCGAGACTTCGAGGACCATTTGCAAAACATGGAGCGAGTCTTCGCCAAAATACATGGGGCAAACTTAAAACTTAACCCGAAGAAGTGTCAGCTATTTAGGAAAGAAGTGAATTATCTCGGCCATGTTATCACAAGTGAGGGCATCCAGACTGACCCGGCGAAAATTGAAGTGGTTAAAAAATGGCCTACCCCTAAAGACAAGACAGAGGTAAGGGCATTTTTGGGTTTGTGCTCTTACTACAGGCGTTTCGTCAAGGGGTTTTCTGAGATCGCAAAACCGTTACATAGACTGACGGAAGAGAAAAGACCATTTTGTTGGGATGAAGCCTGTGAGGATTCCTTTTCAAAACTGAAGGAATACCTATGTGAAACACCAATTCTGGGATACCCACAACCGGAAGGCCAGTTTATCGTCGATACCGACGCGAGCAACACCGCGATTGGAGGAGTGCTATCCCAAAAGCAGGGAGATAGAGAAGTCGTTATGGGGTATTTCAGCAAATCACTGTCAAGACCGGAACGGAACTACTGCGTGACACGGAGGGAACTTTTTGCCGTGGTAAAAACATTGCAACACTTCAGCAAGTACCTAATCGGCCGAAAGTTTTTACTACGTACGGATCATGCAGCATTGAAATGGCTACTGCAATTTAAGAATCCCGAAGGTCAAGTTGCTCGGTGGATTGAACAGCTCCAGGAATATGACTTCGAGACTCAACATCGCAGCGGAAAGTCACATGGAAATGCAGATGCACTTTCTCGGAGGCCATGCCCGGAAGAATGCAAACATTGCATCAAACAGGAGTCGACGGAGCTATCATTGAAACTTACCAGGACGAGTTCCTTAGGACCCTGGGAGGATGATGCAATGAAGATGGCTCAAGAGGGTGATGAGGATCTACGGCACATCATCATGTGGAAGAAAAGAGGAGACGCCAGACCAACATGGAGTGAGGTTGCACCTATGAGCGTTATCACTAAGGCATACTGGGCACAGTGGAGCAGTCTTACTCTACAAAATGGAATACTCTACCGAAAATGGGAAAAGACTAACGGTAGGGAGTTCCATCTTCAGGTAGTCGTTCCGAGAGCCAAGGTACCCGATGTCCTACGTGAAGTGCATGACGGAGTTTCGGGAGGTCATCTTGGCGTCAAGAAGACACTAACGAAAGTACGGGAGAGGTTTTACTGGCTCCATTGTCGGGAGGATGTGCAGGACTGGTGCCGTAAATGTACCATTTGCGCTGCCGTGAAGGGACCGCAGACAAGGAGTAGAGGTAACCTGCAGCTGTACAATGTTGGTGCACCCTGGGAACGTATAGCTATTGATGTAGCAGGACCATTCCCTGTGACTGAATCAGGGAACAAATACTTCATGGTTGTTATGGACTACTTCACTAAGTGGCCGGAAGTATTCGCGATACCTAACCAGGAAGCTACAACTGTTGCAACTAAGCTCGTTGAGGAGGTTATATGTCGCTTTGGTGTACCATTGGAAATCCACTCAGACCAAGGAAGGAACTTTGAATCGCAAGTGTTTCAGGAAGTATGCAAAATTTTAGGTCTGCATAAGACACGCACAACTGCATACCACCCGCAGTCTGACGGAATGGTTGAAAGATTCAATCAGACGCTTGAAAGGCATTTGGCAAAGTTGGTTGACGCCCACCAAAGAGACTGGGACAGGTACATTCCACTGTTTCTCCTCGCCTACAGGACTGCAGAGCATGAGAGCATAAAGGCGACTCCGGCGTTAGTCAATTATGGCAGGGAACTACGGTTACCAGTAGACTTATTGATGGGAGGGACACCGGATGAACCTTGCACCGTACAAGACTACGTCGCCAATCTGAGAGAGAAAATGCGAGAAATACATGCTACAGTCAGGGAAAACGGATTGCAATCAAGTGAGAACATGAAAACCAGATACGACCGGAAATCGAACACGAGCGGATTCGAGGAAGGCGCCTTAGTCTGGCTGCATAATCCGACTCGTCGAAAAGGGAAATCTCCAAAATTGCAAGCCAGATGGGAGGGTCCATACAAAGTGGTTACCCGTATTAACGACGTCACGTATAGGATTCAACGTCAACCAAGGGGAAAATTTAAGGTTGTACACATCGACCGCTTAGCAAAACATTACGGAAGCAACAGTGATGCTCGGGACGAGCATCGCTAAGAGGGGGGCAGTGTTACGAATGAACCTTATTACTAGTGCATTAAGGTTCATAATCGCTCGTCACCTAATAAATACCTAACAACCCATGTTGTAAACAACAAACAACGCGGCTGTTCTGGAATAAACATCGATAGGGGTGGAACTTTCTAGAAAACGCTTAGTCACGCGGTAACGGGTATATAAAGGGACCGGCGAGCTGACGGAGAGCAGTTCAGTTCTGAGAGCCGAGCGAAATACAAGTGAAGAAAGCGATCGGAAGCGAAGAGGATTGGAAGCGAACAAGCGAAGAGGAAGTCTACAAGAAGATCAGGAGTACCAAGTGGAATACGGAAGTGCAGAATAAAGTCTGATCAAGGGTCACCAGGTGTTTTATTCCAAATCTTCGAACCCCAGCACGTAACAATATCTATGATTAGGAGTTAGGACCTACTCTAAGATAAGTATGCATTTAGTATGTAACATTTAAGTGTATTTTGTTAGGGAACATAAAACGCTTTAAGTTTTAAATTAGTTTAATTTTTAATCAATATTTCAAAGCAGCTCGCAGGATATGTGATATACTCGTACATGAAGTTATATGTCATTTTGTATGAGTACATAAATCAAAATTCACTGTTATTTTCAATTCCATATTTCTCCATTCGACGGCACAGTACATGAAAATCGTACAGTATTCTCATTTCATCTCACACCAAACAATTTAATTTATCTTTGCAGTTTTATCTTTACTGTGAAATAGTAACAATTTATTATAGCGTGTGGCCTCCATTACAAATCTATACCACCGATTTTTGTACTCCATTAATTTATGGCCGATGCATGAAACTTCTCATAATAATTGAGAATATCTTAAATATTAAGTAACTCATTTTTGTCATTTTGTCCACACACTTTCAAAAAGCAGCCACTATATAGTTAAAATTTTACGTGTTTGTATTTTAATCGTTAGGTAATTATTATAGATAGTTAAAAATAATATAATATGATTATCGATAAAATGATTATATTAGTTGTAAGTACAACCCATAATAGTGATATCTTCTAAGTGCCATATGTTATACTGCTAGTCTATAGAGAAACAAATTATTTTAGTTTCAAGTACAAGTTTATTTTTATTAAGTTTATTTTAATTATTTATTATTAACAAGGCGAAAAAATAAAACAGGATAATCTTTCATTATTCATTTTATTACGACATTTCAATTTGTTTTTTGTATTTTTTCTTATATTCACAGCGACTTACCATATTATAAATAGTAAAATGTAATATAACACTTGTGCTTAAGTAGCTATAGATGGATTTATACTTATATATAAGCCGCTCATAAGCAGACTTGGGCGATGTGGAAGATTATGGCGATCGTTTACTCATGACAGGAACAATAACTTTTTATAACATGTTATATTATTGTTTTATAACATGTCTTTGGATGCTGATTTACCGATTGCTGTGCAGTTTTAACTTTGTTGTTGCGGAACAATTACTGTCACTAATATGCAATTTTTATAGCCCGCTTATGAGCAACTTTAGATTACAAGACCAATACTTCTATAATTAAGTTGCTAAGCAACGAGTAATAGCCGTAAAATTTCAGGCTGTAAAACTGTATAAAATGTCAGATCGTAAAACTGAAACGATACTATATTACATGTTATATAACAAGTAATTATGTAATTGTCACATTATAACACTTTTAATGCAAGTCATTTTTTATGCAAGTCAACATCGAAATTATATCGACACATTATTTTAGTTTTAACTGTCAAAATGAAAAATAAAATTATCCTTTTCAACAAAGAACGTTGTGAAAAGAAAAATATTACTTTAAAAAAATATTTAGTTATGCGAGATTTTACAGTACAAAAATAAGGTTTTGTATCTTTGATAAGTGTGTATTTAAGTAGAGTTTACATTATTTTTAAACATTTTACTTTTTTTTTACATTTAATGAATCCTATGATTAAGAATATTTTAATTTACAATTCTAAAAATAAATAAAAAATTAAGCACACTAACTTTAAGCGTTGAGAAACCTTTTTTTAAAAACTAATAGTTTACTTATACGCGACTAAATTTCACTAATAAATAAACGAATCAAAAATTACAGCTACGTCTAAATTGAAAATAGTATACTTTTAGGGCTAGTATATGTAACGAGTTTTTGAAACGTTTACGTCATTTTGACAGGTAAATTTTGAATTTTTTTTAGTACCTGTGTTATATTTGTATGACAAATTCTAGTTCTCGTAACCGCTAGGTTCGCTGTACAATTAAAAATAAACATAAAAAATTATGCAGACGCCGCCTTTCAAAAAACTCATACCTACTTATTATTAACCCTACTTATTGCGAGCCTTTTAAAATTATCATTTACGCGTGCCACCTTTTTACGTTTTGAAAACGTTACAAAGGCACGTTCGAATGGATCCTAAAATTAAATTTAAGGAAAAACAGAGTCCCGCACATTTTTCATCCAATCCGACCAAAGGAATTCTTGGTCACCGGTTGGTTACCTAATGCTCCAATGACCCACGTTTGGTTGGTTTGGCTGCCGTAGCCAGACCACCTTTGGTCGGTTTGGCTGCTGCAGCCAGACCACCTTTGGTCGGCTTGGCTGCCTAGTTCGTGGCGAGGTTAAGATTCCAAAATCATTAGTCAAAAAAAAAAAAAACACTAAATAATCACTAATACTGAAAAACAGACTATCGTTCATGAAATATAGATTGATTCACGGGATTACCTGGCCGGGGCGATGTGAAAAAGCGATCATAAAATTATCGATTATATGTTACTGCTCTCACTGATATTTTTGACAGCTGTACTGGATATCGAGCTATATCTTATGAACTATACATATAACATATACCTACATAAAACAAATGACAGTGTACTCTGGAATGAGCGTAAACTACTTATATTAATCGTAAAAGTTCGGAACACATTCAGTTTGTTTGTCATAAAAGCACCACTATTAATTTTATTGTTGAGTCAACGGAGATTTGAGATTTTTGTGTCGACTTCAGTTATTGTAATTTCAGGATTGGTGTGGGTAGTTTCGAAAATATACAGAGCAAATTTTTAAAAACCAACTACCTTCACCAAGCAAACTGTAATTTCTATACGTAATTTTGAACGACTTTTGTTCAACGCCTTTACTTATACAAAACTAACATTACATTTCTACAAAAAAAAAAAAAAAAATTTTTGCTGTAAAACAAATGTCAGACGCTGACTTTTTTAGCTCCATAGATATTCTGTGTAATATTTATACCTAACCCATGTTTCTTTGAATCGTGCCACGTAGAGTTTATGGCATTTTAGAAATTGAAATATTAATATACGAGCGGATACCCGCGACTTCGTTCGCGTATATATCGGTTTTTAAAAATCCCGTGGGAACTTTTTATTTTTCTTAAGCTCTTTTGAGCTAAAAACTGTTAAAAGTTCACTGGTGTATGTTTAGGTAGATAAAAATGTAAACATCCGCCACTGAAAGTTCCATCAAAATCGATACACCCTTTCAGAGATTACCCGGTAATCTTTAAGGTACATATTTCCTTTCTAACAAAAAAAGAATGAATGAAATCGGACCACGCGTTAATGAATTACAGCTAAGTACACATTTTGACTTTCATCCCCTCTCCCAAGGGAACCGTGCTGAATTTCGGGATAAAAAGTATCCTATATGTTACTCCGTAGTATGAACTTAAATCATGCCAAGTTTCATTTAAATCCATTCAGTAGTTTTTGCGTGATGCGCGCACAAACATACAGACAAACAGACAAAAATTTCAAAAATAGCTTTTTTACGTTCTATTACTTATCCCTAACATCCCCCAGTTATTATTTTGCAAAAATCTTTAATGTACAGATACGGCAAGTCTACGATTTTATTATGTATAGAAGAAGAAGAAGAAGATAGATTTGTATGTCAATTGTTTTTGATAAGAATTTTAAAAAGACTTGTACAAAAGTTGTTTAATAAAACGTATTGAAGTTCTGTAGAAGGTTGTTGGCATCTTTAAATTTACCTTGTACCGCACAAAGGTGCTAATTCGGTTGGATACTATCTTGAATACTTTTTACTTTTTAAATAAAATTGTTAGGGGTTAAAAGTTATTTTACTTTACTTACTACTTTTCTCTTTTTTACGTTATATACATCTTTTGTTATTATTATTTGATGTTCAATTATGTATACTTTAAAAAAATTTAATGTATGGGTCCTGTTATCTGAAATATTATTATTGAAACTAAATTCAAAGTTCAAAACGTAATGCTATCTTTTAAATTAAAAGTTAGTATTCAACCGAATTAACAATATTATACATCATATTCATATAGAAGTCCTGTATATCTGACATAGATATATATATTGTGTATATAATTTAAATTAAAGTAAAATCAAATACATATATGTATTATTATTAAGAAAAAAAATGCCACAAGCATTGGTTGAGGTAAAAAATCTACTGACCGTATTGTTAAATACTTATAAAAAATAAATGTATTTGTGTTGCAAGTTTTGTGTCTTTATTCAGAAGCCTGAACTTTATATAATATATAAAATATACATATATATTTATTATTTATTATATTATATATATTTATATTTTATATGTAAGTAAATGTATCAATCTTGTGCATACTTAGCAACAAATCGGAAATTTCACAATTTCCAATTTATCGGTATTTATATTTATAAAGTTACTCAAAGTTTATGAATATAGTATTTATATCTATTATTTTATAATTTACTTCAGAATCGTGGTCAATTATTGATATACTTAAAGACGTATTTATATACTTTTTGAGAAGGTCTAAGGTCATCTTTTTATTTAAATATATAATTTCTTTTATGAGTCCCTTTTTACCATATTTTGAGAATGTATCATTTATGAATGACCCAATCTTGCATTTATTTTTCGCTAGATGACATAATAAATAACCTCTAAAATGGTGGGATTTTTGAATGACTAAGAATTCAAAATTGGACATTTATGGATTACTTCATCGGTTCAAAGCGTGTGTTTGCTAAAAGTAATATTTAAGAACAACTTATTTAAGCAAAAAACAAATAAAAAGAACCAAAATATGTACTTAAATAAGAAACATGTTATCTATCATGAAATCAGTACTATTTTTGGGATAATATTATGTCTACTATGCCTTCAGAAATAGTAAGATTACTATGAAAATGGAAAAGGAATTATGTTTTAATGAATAGTAATTATACATCATTTTTCATATTACTATCAATATTTCATTATATACCTAATATATTAGGTAATAAACTTGTAAAACAATTATTTATTGATTTTAAAATAAACAATTATGTTTTCTAAAAAAAATGGCTTTTTTTTCCGAAGTAGTTAATTTATGTTAATTTGTTTACTATGGAAGTGTTTATATCGTTTATAGAAATATACAAAACTTTGGGGCGTGATGCGCAGTATATGGTTAGAAAATCTCTACATTCAGTTCTTTTTTTTTAAATTAAAGGAACAAAATTGTCTTTGGCCTAAAATTACTTCAGACAAATAAATAAACATTTTAAAGTCATAGTGTTAATAAACTTTTTAAAATATAATTTTATAATTTAAGTATTTTGCTATTAAAAATATAAAATAATTTATTCTTATCAAAAAATTAAGTCTCAAAATTCACAATACTAAATATGACTAGACTTTCTTGATTGTCGGGATTAATTAATTAATGATGAAAAGAAATCAATATTAACACTTCCATAGCAAAATAAATATACTATCCACAAGATTCGTAAATACAATTTCAATATGTCTTAAGTGTTTAATACACACAATGCGCGCCGGTAACGTGTCCAACGGACGTACAGTTTCTCATATAACCAAAAGTGCACATGTACTCGCGCATTCTGTGTGACATACCATTGCAATGCAGTTGCCATCGCGCCGTGCTTCTATCGCGCGTTTTAAGCATATAATATAAAGCATGGTACGGTACCGCACGTATCGTACCTAATAAGTAATATAGTACGATAATGTACTAATAAATATTGTGTACAGGTAATTCTCATAGTCAATTAAATTCAGTCTGTCAATAGAATAAAGGTGAAGAAGATACATTATTCACATGCATTCATTGCATAAAACATCATGGTATAGAATGGAGGTATTGGCAATAGATGACGTAGGTTACGAACAAAAAGTCGGTGTATATCCGACAAGTAATTTTTGCCAGTGGCGCTGACTGTTGTACGGAGAAGTATTTTATTTCATTTTCAGATTTAAAGTTAATTGGGGCAAAACCGAAAATGACGGTGTATGACCGACAAGTTGCAGAGTATTTGGTTGTAAACTAACTAAATTGACAGATCTAAAAACAGCGCTATCCATTTCACGATAGCATCACATTGCAACAACATTGTCTACAACCGAATCATCGTCGAGTTCCTAAAAACATTGCTTGTCTGTAAAGTCGGTTTACGGACGATAATTTTACATGATAACGTTTTATTAAAACATTGATGAAGGCCGATCTTGCGTCTCTGACGATTGTACCGCGCTCTCGCTTGCACGCTCGGCTCAGAGAACGTGACAATGAGTCATCTTTTTCCGTGCAGCTGGCTTTAACGATTTATATAAGACGTTATCACATCAAAAAAAAAAAAAAAAACACCTCACTGAAAGTGTATCGGCTTTTACCGAAAAATATACGCCATCTTTTGCCAACACCAAATAAGTACCGCGCTAGTATATGCGTCTCGTTCACTCTACTGGCAATCATGCATGCGTCTCGCTCGCTCACTCTTCGTCCGTGGGCTCGGTGCCGAAGTAGCGGTCGCCGAAGTTCCCTATTCCGGGAAGGACGTAGAATTTCTCATTGATCTCTGGGTCTAACGCTGACGTCACAATCTTCACCTAAGAAGTAGAGAATGAATGAAAATTAACTGGAGTGCGATAAGAGCACTGCTTGATTCGAAAAGAAAGCTGATGATTTTACCACATTTATAGATTTTTTTGGTTTTTTGGTCGGTGTATGTCCGATTAGTTTCGAATTCCTGTCAGGGGTCTTTAGTTTTCAGGGTTCAGAACTCGGGACAAGTTTAAAGTAGTCGGGCTTACACCGACCAAAGTCAAGGTTAAAAAAATGTCAATGGTCCTCGGGTACGTCGTGGTCGAGCAGCACGCGGATGGGCAAGCGCAGGTAGTACAGCTGGAACAATGTCGCAGTAACAACCGACCTGCGGGAAGGCGTACGCGATGGAGTGCACGCCGATCTCGGCCATGAGCAGCGACACGAGGCTGATGTGGTCCTCGGGCACGTCGTGGTCGAGCAGCACGCGGATGGGCAGGCGCAGGTAGTACAGCTGGAACAATGTCGCAGTAACAACCGACCTGCGGGAAGGCGTACGCGATGGAGTGCACGCCGATCTCGGCCATGAGCAGCGACACGAGGCTGATGTGGTCCTCGGGCACGTCGCGGTCGAGCAGCACGCGGATGGGCAGGCGCAGGTAGTACAGCTGGAACAATGTCGCAGTAACAACCGACCTGCGGGAAGGCGTACGCGATGGAGTGCACGCCGATCTCGGCCATGAGCAGCGACACGAGGCTGATGTGGTCCTCGGGCACGTCGTGGTCGAGCAGCACGCGGATGGGCAGGCGCAGGTAGTACAGCTGGAACAATGTCGCAGTAACAACCGACCTGCGGGAAGGCGTACGCGATGGAGTGCACGCCGATCTCGGCCATGAGCAGCGACACGAGGCTGATGTGGTCCTCGGGCACGTCGTGGTCGAGCAGCACGCGGATGGGCAGGCGCAGGTAGTACAGCTGGAACAATGTCGCAGTAACAACCGACCTGCGGGAAGGCGTACGCGATGGAGTGCACGCCGATCTCGGCCATGAGCAGCGACACGAGGCTGATGTGGTCCTCGGGCACGTCGTGGTCGAGCAGCACGCGGATGGGCAGGCGCAGGTAGTACAGCTGGAACAATGTCGCAGTAACAACCGACCTGCGGGAAGGCGTACGCGATGGAGTGCACGCCGATCTCGGCCATGAGCAGCGACACGAGGCTGATGTGGTCCTCGGGCACGTCGTGGTCGAGCAGCACGCGGATGGGCAGGCGCAGGTAGTACAGCTGGAACAATGTCGCAGTAACAACCGACCTGCGGGAAGGCGTACGCGATGGAGTGCACGCCGATCTCGGCCATGAGCAGCGACACGAGGCTGATGTGGTCCTCGGGCACGTCGTGGTCGAGCAGCACGCGGATGGGCAGGCGCAGGTAGTACAGCTGGAACAATGTCGCAGTAACAACCGACCTGCGGGAAGGCGTACGCGATGGAGTGCACGCCGATCTCGGCCATGAGCAGCAACACGAGGCTGATGTGGTCCTCGGGCACGTCGTGGTCGAGCAGCACGCGGATGGGCAGGCGCAGGTAGTACAGCTGGAACAATGTCGCAGTAACAACCGACCTGCGGGAAGGCGTACGCGATGGAGTGCACGCCGATCTCGGCCATGAGCAGCGACACGAGGCTGATGTGGTCCTCGGGCACGTCGTGGTCGAGCAGCACGCGGATGGGCAGGCGCAGGTAGTACAGCTGGAACAATGTCGCAGTAACAACCGACCTGCGGGAAGGCGTACGCGATGGAGTGCACGCCGATCTCGGCCATGAGCAGCGACACGAGGCTGATGTGGTCCTCGGGCACGTCGTGGTCGAGCAGCACGCGGATGGGCAGGCGCAGGTAGTACAGCTGGAACAATGTCGCAGTAACAACCGACCTGCGGGAAGGCGTACGCGATGGAGTGCACGCCGATCTCGGCCATGAGCAGCGACACGAGGCTGATGTGGTCCTCGGGCACGTCGTGGTCGAGCAGCACGCGGATGGGCAGGCGCAGGTAGTACAGCTGGAACAATGTCGCAGTAACAACCGACCTGCGGGAAGGCGTACGCGATGGAGTGCACGCCGATCTCGGCCATGAGCAGCGACACGAGGCTGATGTGGTCCTCGGGCACGTCGTGGTCGAGCAGCACGCGGATGGGCAGGCGCAGGTAGTACAGCTGGAACAATGTCGCAGTAACAACCGACCTGCGGGAAGGCGTACGCGATGGAGTGCACGCCGATCTCGGCCATGAGCAGCGACACGAGGCTGATGTGGTCCTCGGGCACGTCGTGGTCGAGCAGCACGCGGATGGGCAGGCGCAGGTAGTACAGCTGGAACAATGTCGCAGTAACAACCGACCTGCGGGAAGGCGTACGCGATGGAGTGCACGCCGATCTCGGCCATGAGCCGCGACACGAGGCTGATGTGGTCCTCGGGCACGTCGTGGTCGAGCAGCACGCGGATGGGCAGGCGCAGGTAGTACAGCTGGAACAATGTCGCAGTAACAACCGACCTGCGGGAAGGCGTACGCGATGGAGTGCACGCCGATCTCGGCCATGAGCAGCGACACGAGGCTGATGTGGTCCTCGGGCACGTCGTGGTCGAGCAGCACGCGGATGGCCATGATGGCGGCCGCGCCCGTCGCCACCGTCGCGTCCATCAGGATCACGCGGTAGTCCTTGATGTCCTTGGGCAGGCGCAGGTAGTACAGCTGGAATAAATTATTACCCATTACCCATATAATAGTGATAGAAATAGGACTTGTTTTACAACAATGACCGGTTGGTACATAGTGGCTCCCACTCGCGCAGACTGCAAATCTTTTACATGTCGCATTACGATCTTATCGTTATTAGAAATAAGACCTGTTTTACAACAATTACCGCTTGGTACATAGTGGCTCCTACTCGCACATTCCACACTGCAAATCTTCACATCGCATTACGACCTTATCGTGATGGGAATACGACCTGTTTTACAACAATGATCGCTTGGTACATAGTGGATCCTACTCGCGCATTATAGCCACGCCACAGATCTTTTCCACGTCTCATTACAACCTTATCGTGATAGAAATAAGACCTGTTTTACAACAATGACCGCTTGGTACATAGTGGCTCCCATTCGCGCAGTATGGGCACACTGCAAATCTTCACATCGCATTACGACCTTATCGTGATGGGAATACGACCTGTTTTACAACAATGATCGCTTGGTACATAGTGGATCCTACTCGCGCATTATAACCACGCCACAGATCGTTTCCACGTCTCATTACAACCTTATCGTGATAGAAATAAGACCTGTTTTACTTGGTATACAGTGGCTCATAATTGCGCATTATAGCCATGCTGCACGATGTTCTCCACTTCGCATTACGACCTTATCGTGATGGGAATAAGACTTGTTTTACTACAACACCTACCTCGGGTTCGTCGGTCTGCTGGTTGGTCTGTATCAGTATCTTGCCGATGCGTATGTCTTTGCACACGTCACACACCGCTTGCTCCATTGTCTCGCCCG
This sequence comes from Melanargia galathea, assembly GCA_920104075.1. NCBI lineage: Eukaryota > Metazoa > Arthropoda > Insecta > Lepidoptera > Nymphalidae > Melanargia > Melanargia galathea. The sequence goes on along the minus strand of OV049872.1, from coordinate 1,590,661 downwards.
CGCGCAGTATGGACACGCCGCAGATCTTCTCCACGTCGCATTTACGACCTTATCACAACGGAAATAAGACCTGCTTTATAAATGCAAATATATGAGTTGGACGCACAAAATATTATGATTTATTTATCCTATTAAAGCTACAAAAACGAAAGGCACATATAGAAACTTGCTTAGATTGATACAGATTTTTTTCGAATATTGAAAAATATTTTGGAAAAAAAAATGCTCTGCTTCTGGTAAGTAATGCACTGGGTAATCACTGAAGAATACACCTGGGTAATCACTGAAGAATAAACTGGGTAATCACTGAAGAATACACTGGGTAATCATCGGACATAATATGACAAGTAATCATAAACGATTACGCCAGGTCATCAAAATCGTAGATGAATTATACACCAGGTAATCATTGACGAATACGACAGGAGAGAGAAAAAGCATTTAGAGGGCCAAGAGATGCAGAGTGCTAAATATTTTTTCTCTCTCTCTCTCTCACCTGTGTACGTGAAGCCCTGGGGCGTGTCGACGGCGTGCTCCGAGTAGGGCAGCAGGGACAGCGCGAACTCTATGACGAGCCGCATGAGGCGCTTGGAGTAGAAGATGAACTCGTCCCGCGGCGTGTCCTTGTTGCGGATGAACGTGTGGAGACCTTGCACCTGAGGAGTGAGGGGTCTCGTTTGAGGGTCATCTCTTCAGCAAGCCCAAGTCGCGCTTGAGAGCTATTACAATCAACGTTTTCTAACAAAATATATAGATAAATACATAATAGATACCGCAATATGCTATAGACCGTGCAAAGTGAAAGAAAGAAAGAAAGCCCTAATAGATTATCATAAGTGAAAATATTAGTATACTGTTTTGGAATTGGTAAAAAACCAAAACCTATACCCGAAAATGGTTAACGCCCACTGACTTTTATTGTCCCTATCATTTGTATGATATTACGGAACAAAGAGTGCTATACTAACTTATCTCGGTGGATAGGATATAGGGTAGGTTCGCTTGTGTGAAGTGTCGAGATTCTAGTCTGGTTACATTAACCCTCCAGTAGGGTACGAAAGGTCGACTCACTTGCGGTGTATCCTTAAGTACGAACAGCGAGTCGGGCACGGGCTGGCCGATGTGGGCAATGGCCAGCTTCTCCCGCACTTTGAACCCTCGCTGCAAGAACACAACAACACTTCTTTAGTTATTTAAAATGAATTTGCAGATTTAATAAATATGGTAATTAAATTTTCTACTCATTCATAGCCTGCAAATTATAAATCCCCCACCATGTCACGGAAATTAAGAGAACTAATTTCTTCTACCGACAGCATTAACTTTAAAATGTCATTGTCAGAAAACGTTGTCAAAAATGTTGAAAAATAATGAAAGACAAGGCATCGCCTTAAGCTAACTTTCAACGTAAAAAAGGAAAAAGTCTGAATAGGCTGCATAGTCTTGACCCTTGCCTGTCCTTATGGGACGAATTGAACAATAAAGTCACATGAACATGACTATTATAGTTAACGTATAAGTCAAAGTGCCGCCGATGGAGCTAGTTATTTATTCTGGTCAAGCCTCTACAAGAGGTATTCGTTGGTGATTACTTGATGTATTTTTAATAATTACCTGGTATATTTTTCAATGATTACTTGGTATGTTTTCCACTGATTACCCAGGGTATTCTTCAGTGATTACCTGGTGCACATTACTCACCAGCTGCAGTTGTTGAACAATAAGCAACTTAACGACATTGTTCGCTTTATCTCGGGATACAATAGTATCTACGTGTCATTTACTACATCAATACAACCTACGATCAGGATTATTTTCAGTTATTACCAGGACTATCATTCGAATAAATACTTGGAGAATTTTCATGCAATACATCTATTAGTCTGCTGTGATAGCCTAGTGGTTAGGACGACCGACTTCTAATCGGAGGTCGTGGGTTCGATCCCGGGCACGCACCTCTAACTTTTCAGAGTTATGTGCGTTTTAAGTATTTAAATATCACTTGCTTTAACGGTGAAGGAAAACATCGTGAGGAAACCTGCATGCCTGAGAGTTCTCCATAACGTTCTCAAAGGTGTGTGAAGTCAGCCAATCCGCTTGGCCAGCGTGGTAGACTATGGCCAAAACCCTTCTCACTCTGAGAGGAGACCCGTGCTCTGTAGTGAGCCGGTAATGGGTTGATCATGAACATGAACATGAACATCTATTAGTCTAGGATTACCTGCAGTACTTAGTTACCTGATGATTACCCAGTGTATTCTTCAGTGATTACTTGTCGCATTCTCGATGATTACCCGGTGTATTCTTCAGTGATTACTTGCCTCATTCTCTATGATTACCCGGTGTATTCTTCAGTAATTACCTGACGTATTCCCGATGATTACCCAGTGTATATTTCAGTGATTACTAGTCTTATTCCCGATGATTCCCAGTGTATTCTCGATGATTACCCAGTGTATATTTCAATGATTGCCTGCCGTATTTCCGATGATTACCCGGTGTAATCTTCAGTAATTACCTGACGTATTCCTGATAATTGATTAACCAGTGTATTTTCAGAGATTACCAGTCATATTCCCGATGATTACCCGGCGTATTCTTCAGTGATTACCAGTCGTATTCTTCAGTGATGACCAGTCGTATTCCGGATGATTACCCGGCGTATTCTTCAGTGGTCACCTGTCGTATTCCCGATGATTACCCAGTGTATTCTTCAGTGATTACCCAGTGTATTCTTCAGTGATTACCCGGTGTACTCACCAGCTGCAGCTGCTTGTGCACGTGCTGCACGATGAGCGAGATGGCCACCTTGTTCTCGCCGCCGCGCGGCACGATGATGTCCGCGTGCGCCATGCTGGGCGCTATGTAGCTCTGGTACGCGGGCTTCACGTGCGTCATGTACTGCTTCAGCACGCCCTCCAGGTCGCGGCCGCGCTGCACGATGTCCCTGTGACCATTTCAATTAACTTTTTTTACCCGAATATTTGTTTAAATACGTTTAATATAGTGGCAAGAGCTGTGTCATGAATTCTCAAAAAAATTTATATTATAAATGTTAACGCTCATCATTACAATTGTGAGGGACATTTGTGTGCCTACCGTCACTTTAGTATTTGTGCGCGTATCTATGTATGTGTGCGTCGCGCTCGGTTCTACTTTATGACCATATAAGGAAATAATTCGAATGCGGAAACGATGACGCCACGCCGAGGGCGTGGCCAATGTTATATATAAGTGAAATTTGAAATAAACTGACGCTCTTTGCTGTAAACACTCAACTACTAGTTTGCTTTCTTCTCCTTCGAATCTATTGTAGAGGACCCGCTAATCGGGCCCTCATGTGTTGGTTCTCATAACCGACAATAAATAATATTTCTTATTAGCTTTACTCACTAGTCTAGATCGTACGATGGCAAGAATTAGGTTGTACCTGTAAGGATAGATCTAAGTATGTTTATAATAATAAATAAATAAATAAAAGTACTATAATACCACAGAATACATATCAGTACCAACAAGGTACATAAGATTCACTCCGTAAAATCGTTCAAATAGCGATTATATTAACCTAGGCATTGCTTGTCTTTCTATCGCGTAGCTCTTATCCCTTCCGACTAAGTAAGGGTTATGAATGGGCCCAACCAGAGCTCGCTAGGTACTTGTAGCCTACCTACAACATAACCCTTACCTCATCATCATCATCATGATCAACCCATTACCGGCTCACTACAGAGCACGGGTCTCCTCTCAGAGTATTGAGAAGGGTTTTAGCCATAGTCTACCACGCTGGCCAAGCGGATTGGCAGACTTCACACACCTTTGAGAACGTTATGGAGAACTCTCAGGCATGCAGGTTTCCTCACGATGTTTTCCTTCACCGTTAAAGCAAGTGATATTTAAATACTTAAAACGCACATAACTCTTATGTTAGAGGTGCGTGCCCGGGATCGAACCCACGACCTCCGATTAGAAGTCGGTTGTCCTAACCACTAGGCTATCACAGCTTTTTTAACCCTTACCTACATAGCTACAATGCTCAGTGCGCTTGGAAGGTTCAAAGTCACACTACGGGCAGCGCGCGGCTCAGCCCCTAACCTAGGTGGGAGGTGGATCTGCCTCACCCCTGGACGGTTCCTACTAGTCTTTTTCACTGACGCCATCTTACTCCATGCTCGTCGAAGCCTGTATAACCCCCACCACGTAAGTCGACCGATGACCTTCAAGTGCACGCAGCGTCTACGAGTGAGCGGGACACAATACGCTTGGAGTGCCAATCAGCGCTTACGAGGGATCCGCGAGAGCTAATCAGTGCTTACGAACGATCCCCACGCCCTCCCCGCGACCCCCTCACACCCCGAGATACCTCATTTTTGACTTCTGCGCATTGAAGGTCACCGCTCGACTTATTCGCCGTGACTCGTACCTCCTCAGGCGCCGCGCGAGGCGGATGTCGGCGTCGGTGTCGACGAACACCTTCATGTCGAGCAGCTTGAGCACGTCCGCGTTGTAGAACGCCAGTATGCCCTCGAAGATTATCACGTTCGCGCCGTACATCGTTTTCTGAAACAGATAATCCTAGTTAATGCCAAAAAATCATAATTAATCCTAATTAATACCAAAAAATCCTAGTTAATACCGAAAAATCCTAATTCATACAAAAAAATCTTAGTTAATACCAAAAATCCTAGTTAATGCCAAAAAATCCTAGTTAATGCCAAAAAATCCTAGTTAATACCGAAAAATCCTAATAAATACCAAAAAATCTTAGTTAATCTTAATTAATACCAAGAACTCTCCGTTAATACCAAAAAATCCTAGTTAATACCGAAAAATTCTAGTTATTAGTAAATGTATTCTTCCTAATTATGTTATTTTATCAATAATATCAATCGAATCGAAATTGAATCAATCAATCGAAAAATATGTAAATCTATTGAATTTAATGTTGACGATTTTGTATAACTTTAAATATCATAATATACCTGTTATAGGTAGACTGTTCCTACTATATAGTAGATAGTAAAATCTTAAGGGCCTGTTTCACCACCTTTTGATAAGTGTTGGATAGCTTATTCACAACTTTCGTCTTTGTCACTTGACATAAAGTAAGAAAGTGTTAAAACTTTCGAGGCTGTCTGACACTGGTGATGAAACAGGTCCTAAATTACTTATTATGTCACAGTCGAGCTTTAATAAATGAAATGAAATTGGACCTGCGCTCAATGTTTAAGGGACCGTTCAGATAGACCGGCGCGGAGAGCATCGGAGAGCATTTCTTTTTTCACACAGACCGGCCGTTTAAGTTTGCTCTGCTCTCCGCGCCGGTCTGTGTGAACGGACACGCGGATGCGTTCGGAGCCGAGCGTACGCTCTTGGGCCGGACGGCAGAGCAATTCGGCCTACGGTCGGCTGCGCGAGCATGAAAGAGCACGCGAACGGAGCCGGTCGGATGCTCGAGCGCGAAAGAGCACGAGCATAGAGCAGCCGAGCGGCTGCTCTTAATGTTTCACACAGAGCGTATTGGGAGCATCCTCGAGCATCCTCTTATCATAAAAGAGATAAAATGTAAAAATAAAGCTTATTTCAATGTCTTAAGATTCTATTTTAAATGCGATTAAAATTTGCTCTGCTCTCCGCGCCGGTCTATCTGAAAGGTCCCTAAGATGGCACGAACGAACCACTCACCGTGCGGTTCTCCCGCGAGTGCGTGACGTAGTTGTAGATGGGAACCTCCACCTTCTTGCCCTCCTTCAGCCTCTGCAGCACGGAGATGAGCAGCTCGATGTCGAACGCGTCCGGGTGGTCGAAGTTGTATTCGTTGCGCGTGGCCAAGTGGTGCTGTTTCTCGTTCAACACCTTTAAAAACATTATAAGGTGTTACTACAAAAAACTTAAACGCGTTTAACTTAGGGTTTAAAGTATTCATTGGACGCGCCGTGAGCCGCACCCGAGCCGTCATCGCTCACACACTACGCGAGCGCGTCAGTCGCTTGTGAACTGCGGCGAGCCTCGCACGTATCTCTGCTGCTTGCTAACACCGCGCGCATACCGTACCGCGCGACCGTATGTCAATAGTCGTAAAGTTAAACACAAATACCCGCAATTTCGAAATTTGGTACAAAGATAGCTGGCATCCTGTAGACCGACGTAGGAAACAATTTACCCTGAAATAGAGACCACTTAGAATTTTTTAAAACCTTGCAATATTTGTAAGTAATAAAATTTTAAATTAAAATAGATCACCTTGTAAAAGGAGTCCATACTGACAATAGTGACCCACGGTATGTTAAGAGATTCTATGATTTTCGCCGCTACTGTTGTCTTGCCAGAAGCGCTAGCTCCACATATACCTATAAAAAAAGAAGACTGAATGTTACCAACACAAAGTATTACTATACTGTACTGAATCCATCTCCCGAATTAATTTAAAATAAAATAATACAATTGAAGATTATAAAAATGAGCGTTTAAAAGGATTTGTTCCAGCAATGAGCGAGACGGCAATTCAATCATGTCCATAACATAAAATCACCATTACGCCCATTCCCACAAACAACTTTCGGACCTTCTTGAGGCGTAGTTGAGGAATCGCTAGCCTATTTCTATTTCTTATTTGCCAGAACACCCAATACCTCATAATTTTTGGTCCCGTCCCGAGAATCGAACCCGAGACCTCGTGATCCACAGTCGACCACGCCAACCGCTAGACCACCGAGGCAGTGGGACGTTGTAAGGCTGGAGGGGTGGTGCTTACCAATAACAAAAGAGAAGTTAGAACAAGTCTTACCAATAACAAAAGAGAAGTTAGAACAAGTCTTACCAATAACAAAAGGTTCGACCTCCTGTCCGCCGGTGCAGTTGTACCAGGGCGGGCGGCCGGCCGTGTATATCGTGCGTCTGTCCGCGTGCAGTATGCTCTCAGCGGTTGTGCGCTTGTTGGACTGCGACATGGACGTGGTGCGCACGCGGCGCGCTCGCGGCGACTTCATGATGTTAGAACAAGTCTTACCAATAACAAAAGGTTCGACCTCCTGTCCGCCGGTGCAGTTGTACCAGGGCGGGCGGCCGGCCGTGTATATCGTGCGTCTGTCCGCGTGCAGTATGCTCTCAGCGGTTGTGCGCTTGTTGGACTGCGACATGGACGTGGTGCGCACGCGGCGCGCTCGCGGCGACTTCATGATGTTAGAACAAGTCTTACCAATAACAAAAGAGAAGTTAGAACAAGTCTTACCAATAACAAAAGGTTCGACCTCCTGTCCGCCGGTGCAGTTGTACCAGGGCGGGCGGCCGGCCGTGTATATCGTGCGTCTGTCCGCGTGCAGTATGCTCTCAGCGGTTGTGCGCTTGTTGGACTGCGACATGGACGTGGTGCGCACGCGGCGCGCTCGCGGCGACTTCATGATGTTAGAACAAGTCTTACCAATAACAAAAGGTTCGACCTCCTGTCCGCCGGTGCAGTTGTACCAGGGCGGGCGGCCGGCCGTGTATATCGTGCGTCTGTCCGCGTGCAGTATGCTCTCAGCGGTTGTGCGCTTGTTGGACTGCGACATGGACGTGGTGCGCACGCGGCGCGCTCGCGGCGACTTCATGATGTTAGAACAAGTCTTACCAATAACAAAAGGTTCGACCTCCTGTCCGCCGGTGCAGTTGTACCAGGGCGGGCGGCCGGCCGTGTATATCGTGCGTCTGTCCGCGTGCAGTATGCTCTCAGCGGTTGTGCGCTTGTTGGACTGCGACATGGACGTGGTGCGCACGCGGCGCGCTCGCGGCGACTTCATGATGTTAGAACAAGTCTTACCAATAACAAAAGGTTCGACCTCCTGTCCGCCGGTGCAGTTGTACCAGGGCGGGCGGCCGGCCGTGTATATCGTGCGTCTGTCCGCGTGCAGTATGCTCTCAGCGGTTGTGCGCTTGTTGGACTGCGACATGGACGTGGTGCGCACGCGGCGCGCTCGCGGCGACTTCATGATGTTAGAACAAGTCTTACCAATAACAAAAGGTTCGACCTCCTGTCCGCCGGTGCAGTTGTACCAGGGCGGGCGGCCGGCCGTGTATATCGTGCGTCTGTCCGCGTGCAGTATGCTCTCAGCGGTTGTGCGCTTGTTGGACTGCGACATGGACGTGGTGCGCACGCGGCGCGCTCGCGGCGACTTCATGATGTTAGAACAAGTCTTACCAATAACAAAAGGTTCGACCTCCTGTCCGCCGGTGCAGTTGTACCAGGGCGGGCGGCCGGCCGTGTATATCGTGCGTCTGTCCGCGTGCAGTATGCTCTCAGCGGTTGTGCGCTTGTTGGACTGCGACATGGACGTGGTGCGCACGCGGCGACTTCATGATGTTAGAACAAGTCTTACCAATAACAAAAGGTTCGACCTCCTGTCCGCCGGTGCAGTTGTACCAGGGCGGGCGGCCGGCCGTGTATATCGTGCGTCTGTCCGCGTGCAGTATGCTCTCAGCGGTTGTGCGCTTGTTGGACTGCGACATGGACGTGGTGCGCACGCGGCGACTTCATGATGTTAGAACAAGTCTTACCAATAACAAAAGGTTCGACCTCCTGTCCGCCGGTGCAGTTGTACCAGGGCGGGCGGCCGGCCGTGTATATCGTGCGTCTGTCCGCGTGCAGTATGCTCTCAGCGGTTGTGCGCTTGTTGGACTGCGACATGGACGTGGTGCGCACGCGGCGCGCTCGCGGCGACTTCATGATGTTAGAACAAGTCTTACCAATAACAAAAGGTTCGACCTCCTGTCCGCCGGTGCAGTTGTACCAGGGCGGGCGGCCGGCCGTGTATATCGTGCGTCTGTCCGCGTGCAGTATGCTCTCAGCGGTTGTGCGCTTGTTGGACTGCGACATGGACGTGGTGCGCACGCGGCGCGCTCGCGGCGACTTCATGATGTTAGAACAAGTCTTACCAATAACAAAAGGTTCGACCTCCTGTCCGCCGGTGCAGTTGTACCAGGGCGGGCGGCCGGCCGTGTATATCGTGCGTCTGTCCGCGTGCAGTATGCTCTCAGCGGTTGTGCGCTTGTTGGACTGCGACATGGACGTGGTGCGCACGCGGCGCGCTCGCGGCGACTTCATGATGTTAGAACAAGTCTTACCAATAACAAAAGGTTCGACCTCCTGTCCGCCGGTGCAGTTGTACCAGGGCGGGCGGCCGGCCGTGTATATCGTGCGTCTGTCCGCGTGCAGTATGCTCTCAGCGGTTGTGCGCTTGTTGGACTGCGACATGGACGTGGTGCGCACGCGGCGCGCTCGCGGCGACTTCATGATGTTAGAACAAGTCTTACCAATAACAAAAGGTTCGACCTCCTGTCCGCCGGTGCAGTTGTACCAGGGCGGGCGGCCGGCCGTGTATATCGTGCGTCTGTCCGCGTGCAGTATGCTCTCAGCGGTTGTGCGCTTGTTGGACTGCGACATGGACGTGGTGCGCACGCGGCGCGCTCGCGGCGACTTCATGATGTTAGAACAAGTCTTACCAATAACAAAAGGTTCGACCTCCTGTCCGCCGGTGCAGTTGTACCAGGGCGGGCGGCCGGCCGTGTATATCGTGCGTCTGTCCGCGTGCAGTATGCTCTCAGCGGTTGTGCGCTTGTTGGACTGCGACATGGACGTGGTGCGCACGCGGCGACTTCATGATGTTAGAACAAGTCTTACCAATAACAAAAGGTTCGACCTCCTGTCCGCCGGTGCAGTTGTACCAGGGCGGGCGGCCGGCCGTGTATATCGTGCGTCTGTCCGCGTGCAGTATGCTCTCAGCGGTTGTGCGCTTGTTGGACTGCGACATGGACGTGGTGCGCACGCGGCGCGCTCGCGGCGACTTCATGATGTTAGAACAAGTCTTACCAATAACAAAAGGTTCGACCTCCTGTCCGCCGGTGCAGTTGTACCAGGGCGGGCGGCCGGCCGTGTATATCGTGCGTCTGTCCGCGTGCAGTATGCTCTCAGCGGTTGTGCGCTTGTTGGACTGCGACATGGACGTGGTGCGCACGCGGCGCGCTCGCGGCGACTTCATGATGTTAGAACAAGTCTTACCAATAACAAAAGGTTCGACCTCCTGTCCGCCGGTGCAGTTGTACCAGGGCGGGCGGCCGGCCGTGTATATCGTGCGTCTGTCCGCGTGCAGTATGCTCTCAGCGGTTGTGCGCTTGTTGGACTGCGACATGGACGTGGTGCGCACGCGGCGCGCTCGCGGCGACTTCATGATGTTAGAACAAGTCTTACCAATAACAAAAGGTTCGACCTCCTGTCCGCCGGTGCAGTTGTACCAGGGCGGGCGGCCGGCCGTGTATATCGTGCGTCTGTCCGCGTGCAGTATGCTCTCAGCGGTTGTGCGCTTGTTGGACTGCGACATGGACGTGGTGCGCACGCGGCGCGCTCGCGGCGACTTCATGATGTTAGAACAAGTCTTACCAATAACAAAAGGTTCGACCTCCTGTCCGCCGGTGCAGTTGTACCAGGGCGGGCGGCCGGCCGTGTATATCGTGCGTCTGTCCGCGTGCAGTATGCTCTCAGCGGTTGTGCGCTTGTTGGACTGCGACATGGACGTGGTGCGCACGCGGCGCGCTCGCGGCGACTTCATGATGTTAGAACAAGTCTTACCAATAACAAAAGGTTCGACCTCCTGTCCGCCGGTGCAGTTGTACCAGGGCGGGCGGCCGGCCGTGTATATCGTGCGTCTGTCCGCGTGCAGTATGCTCTCAGCGGTTGTGCGCTTGTTGGACTGCGACATGGACGTGGTGCGCACGCGGCGACTTCATGATGTTAGAACAAGTCTTACCAATAACAAAAGGTTCGACCTCCTGTCCGCCGGTGCAGTTGTACCAGGGCGGGCGGCCGGCCGTGTATATCGTGCGTCTGTCCGCGTGCAGTATGCTCTCAGCGGTTGTGCGCTTGTTGGACTGCGACATGGACGTGGTGCGCACGCGGCGCGCTCGCGGCGACTTCATGATGTTAGAACAAGTCTTACCAATAACAAAAGGTTCGACCTCCTGTCCGCCGGTGCAGTTGTACCAGGGCGGGCGGCCGGCCGTGTATATCGTGCGTCTGTCCGCGTGCAGTATGCTCTCAGCGGTTGTGCGCTTGTTGGACTGCGACATGGACGTGGTGCGCACGCGGCGCGCTCGCGGCGACTTCATGATGTTAGAACAAGTCTTACCAATAACAAAAGGTTCGACCTCCTGTCCGCCGGTGCAGTTGTACCAGGGCGGGCGGCCGGCCGTGTATATCGTGCGTCTGTCCGCGTGCAGTATGCTCTCAGCGGTTGTGCGCTTGTTGGACTGCGACATGGACGTGGTGCGCACGCGGCGCGCTCGCGGCGACTTCATGATGTTAGAACAAGTCTTACCAATAACAAAAGGTTCGACCTCCTGTCCGCCGGTGCAGTTGTACCAGGGCGGGCGGCCGGCCGTGTATATCGTGCGTCTGTCCGCGTGCAGTATGCTCTCAGCGGTTGTGCGCTTGTTGGACTGCGACATGGACGTGGTGCGCACGCGGCGCGCTCGCGGCGACTTCATGATGTTAGAACAAGTCTTACCAATAACAAAAGGTTCGACCTCCTGTCCGCCGGTGCAGTTGTACCAGGGCGGGCGGCCGGCCGTGTATATCGTGCGTCTGTCCGCGTGCAGTATGCTCTCAGCGGTTGTGCGCTTGTTGGACTGCGACATGGACGTGGTGCGCACGCGGCGCGCTCGCGGCGACTTCATGATGTTAGAACCTGCGGACGTCTCTGTATAAGTCTCCGGAGTCACATTACAAAGAAACTTTCCGTAACTTACAATATCTGCCACCACCATTAGACCAAATTAAGTCAGCTGTGGGCGGTTCCACAAGACTACAGTGTCAGCATACCGCGGGTACAGCAGTGTCAGCTAGCAGGGAGAAGTGGCGAACGCTGGTGGGGCGAATAAAATCTGCCCTTAAAGACGTCACTTCTGTATGACCAAGACTGATCTGCTAAGATTGTTACAAAGAAGAAGAAAATTATCCGCATTCTTTTCCTTGTCTCCTCACTATTGAAGGTGAGGTTGTCTGTTGCATCGTCACATTTTACTTTTTTTTTTAATTTTTTTTATTAATTAAAAAAAAAACATTTTTCTTCTTCTAACACTGCTGTAACTGTTAATTTTCAGGTTGAACAAACACTCGAAAGTGGTTGAAAATCAGTTTCCAGTTTGTATATTATGTAAGCTGTAGGGCTATTCTCTAAAATACCATCTCGATATCGAAGCTCACTCAAGTGAGATAACTCGCTTCGAAAGCAAACTCACTTCACCTTGGTTTGATATTCTGTAAACATCTGCTACGCACTTGCGAAGTCAAGTGAGTTTGAGTGAGAAGACCTGTACTATCGAGTTTTACAGAGTACAAATTAGCAAACTCATCTCGAATTCACTCTCTATAATTCGAAAATGGCTTTACAGAATAGCCCTGCAGCTAATAACATTGAGCTATGTTTTCGCATGAGCTTTGGTCAACATCTATGTATGTATTCAGTGTTTTGTTTACCTGTAGAGGGTGGGCGGTAGGGCCTGACGTTCGGTACTGTGGTGGGCGACGCCGGGGCGCGCGTGTAGTCATCTTCGTCCAAGAACACTTGCTCGCTCAGTTCTAACGCCAGTTCTGAGTCGCTGTAAGTTTTATTAGTATGTTAAAAAATTACCATGTATCTAAGTTTTACTTGTAATCCTAACTAATATTATTAATGCGAAAGTGAGTTTGTTTGTTACATTTTGACGCCTAAACCACTGAACCGATTTTGAGGAAATTTGGTAGAGGTAGACTAGACCTTGGAGAAGGATAGATATAGGCTACTTTTTATCCTGTCCAAACTAGATATGAGCGCCGCGCCGGCGCGCCGTCGTCGCCGTGAGTTCACACAGCGCGCCGCCGCCGACTGAAACATGCGGCGCGCCGTCGTGCCAAGTTGCTACTTGCTTTCCCGCTCGCACGCACGTTCAGAACCGTGAAATCCCGGTCTCGAAAGTACCGGGAATTCCCGGTTCTTTTGTCAGTAAAAAAGAACCGGGAAATCAAAGATTCTCGGTCCTTTCGGTACTTTCGGGAATTTTATTTTAATTACACGATTCACGCTACTACTTACATGACATAAATTAACTTTACTTTTTTATACTTTCTACTGTTCAAAAGTTCAAAACTAAGGTGAATTCAGCGCTAAAATACATGGCGCAAGATATCTTCCAATTCTACTTCCTCTCGCTCGCTGTTGTGTGCGAAATTTTACCCACTTGGGGATAGAATTTTCAAAAATGCTGAAATTTATATATTTTGTTTTTTTATGGAAAGCTTAAATACCAATTTACATGGATATAACATGAAAAATGACAGACTTTCATACAAACTTTCATCCCCTATTTAACAGTATTTTTTCACAGTAGCTTTCTTTTATGATGTAGGCGCACACTCCTCCTTGCGTCAATCTCCCAATACTGTCGTGACTCGTGACCTTCGCTCGTGACCCATCAGGGAATTAATTTCTCACGATGTTGCGCCATCTGTTCTGGCTATCAGCGACGTGAACCGCTTCGGCAACATTCATGTTGAGAGTTGTCAGATCTGGTCAGTCCAGCGAATTGGACTCCTCTACCTACCTCTCGATCTCTTGCTGTCCATTTTCCCGGTAACTATAAGTTTTTGTAGGTTATCGCCGGGTTTACGGGCGATATGGCCGACGAAATCAAAGAAGTCTTCGCAGGTCCAGCGTATGATGCTCTCTCCGTAGATGTTAAACAGAATAGGAGATAAAATGCATCCTTGACGAACTCCTTTGCCAAACGAGAAAAGTGTTGATATCGTCTTGTCGGTTCTTACTACCCCCAGACTATCTGAGTATATACGCCTTGAAGCATTCCGACCAGATGTTTTGGGACTCCCTTTTCCTGGAGAACTGTCCATAGGAGCTTCCAGTTCACACGGTCAAAGGCCTTACTGTAGTCGACGAAACACATAATTACAGAGGTACATTGAATTCGGAAGGGTTTTCAACGTACTATACGCATACTAAGAAAGGATTATTGGAAATTCCACCCCTATGGGGGTTAAATAGGGCATGTAAGTTTGTATGAAAGTCGGTCATTTTTCAAGAGATGTCCATGGAAATTGGTATTTGAGCTTTCGATAAAAATTAAAAAATATATATTTCAGGATTTTTGGAAATTCTATCCGCAAGTGGGTTAAATAGGGGATGAAAGTTTAAATTTTTCTTTGCTTAAGATTTAAGCTTTAAGCTGCTTTAGAAAGCTTTGATTAAGATTTATGTTATGTTATGTTATGATAGAGAATTTTGCTCGCTTATATTGTGTTTTTCAACTTTATCAAAGAAAACTAAGTATTTATTCTTCGTGATTGTGATGTATAAATTTTGTTTTTTATATATTTTTGAATTTAAGACAAATTCAAGCTAAGCCCTCCTATTTAAATTAACGTTATGTTATTAAGGAGAATTGTAACTGCTTATAAAATAGTTAATAATTAAATGCAGGTAAAGAATATAACTGTTTACAAAAAGAAAACAAATTTTGATTAAAAGTGTGATTTGTTGTTGCTAAGAAAGTAAAATGTAAGAATTACCGATTACCTACATTGTTTTTATACCACGTTTCTGTATAAGAAGAATATAACGCCTTTTTTAAACCTACAATATGGGTTCTATTTAATATTATATTTTAAAAAATCGATTCCTGATAAAAACTTTAAGGCCCACGACCACGCCGCCGCGACGCCGCCGCCGCCGTGAAAATTTTTAGGACACGCCGCCGCCGTGGAATTGGCCATCGGCGCTCATATCTAGTCCAAACTGAAAGTCTATGTTCACACAGAATGATCAAATTAAGAAGACAAAAGGTAAATAGACTTGTTGGCATCGCAAGGTGATTCATCAACCCAATTTCCAATAATAACATATTTTCTTATTTGATTATTTAATTACTAAGGGCTCACGAATGCCCTAATGTTTACATTATCAAATATCAATGCAGCTCCAAAACACTGTTATATAAAATCAGTTATAATGTGAAAGCACCTTTTTTTTAAAAGAAAACTGAGTTATATGAGTCAATGTTTCCAAGAATTATTTTCAACTAGCTTTTGCCCGCGGCTTCGCCCGCGTGAATTTCGATTTTTCACAAATCCTGAGGGATAAGTAGATTTCTGGTCCACCCGCCCCCCGCCGCGCGGCGGCGTACCGCGGTACCGCGTACGGCGGGCGCAGGGCGCAGGGGCGCGGCGCGGCGCGGCGCGGGGAGCGCGAGCGTCGGCCGTCGCGATCGCGCGCAGCGAAAATACCTATCAGGGCGTTTTTAACATCTGTATTTACCGATTTCAACACAACTCCTTTTTTGAAAGTCGGTTTAAAAAGCCAAGGAGTAGCCTATGTTACTCCTTGGTTAATCCTCTACTTGTCTGTGAAAGTCCCGTCAAAATCGGTTCAGCCGTTCCGAAGATTAGCCCGTTCAAACAGACAGACAGACAGACAAACGTGTGATTCGGTTATGGTATCGTTCAAATAACCATAATTATGAGCTTAATATGTGGTAGTTATTTCGAAATTACAGACAGACACTTCAATTTTATTTATTAAAAGTAAGTATAGATAGTTCCTCAATTCATTTTGTATTACAAGAAAATAGGTGTATATAATATCATAATATGGATAAGAAAAATCTGTCATTTTTCAAAATATAAAGCAGCAGAAAGCACATGGAGCATAAAGAAAAAATAATAATTTTAATGTTAGCTTTTGCCATTTGCTTTAACAGTGTCTTTAGGTTAATATGTGTATGATCTCATGTCCTAACCAGTGGAAATTAGAGCAGTTTCTCTCAATCCATCTGCCATTGGCTTTTTTAGCCATAATCCCATTTTAAGTATTGGGGGATTGCGTACATAAATTTGACTATAGGGGATATTCTAACAAATCTATAATAATATAAAGTAGCTTGTCCTGACTGACTGACAATCAACGCACAGCCAAAACCACTGAAGCTAGAAACTTGAAATTTTCACAATAGCTTCCTTTTATAACGTAGGCGCACACTAAGAAAGGATTATTGCGAATTCTACCCCTAAGCGGGTTAAATAGGGGATGAAAGTTTGTATGAAAGTCCACCATTTTTCAAGTTATATCCATGAAAATTGGTATTTGTACTGTCGGTTAAAAACAAAGAATTACGTGTTTCAGGATTTTTGGTAATTCTATCCCCAGGTGGGTTAAATAGGGAATGAGATTTGTATGAAAGCACGCGGGCGAAGTCGCGAGCATCAGCTAGTAATAATATACACAAGAAAAATAATGATCGAACATTACAATTTTATGATTGCAGAGAAAATAATAGTAGTAATCTAAATATATAAAAGGAATATGAAAAGGTGACTGACTGATCTATCAACACAGCTCAAACCACTGGACAGATGGGGCTGTGGCAGACAGTTATCTATTGCAATGTAGGCATCCGCCAGAAAGGATTTTTGAAAATTCAACCCCTAAGGGGCTTAAATAGGGGTTGGAAGTTTGTATGAGATTTATATCAATCTACGCTAGTTGCGGGCATCACCTAGTAGAATATAGATAGATAGTTTCATTTCATTGCAAACACTGTAAATGTTCTACCATTTCTTGAACTAGTTAATACCATTTATAATAATTAAGGTCAGAGGAATTAAAGAGGCATGACATGACAAAGTTGTGTAATTTATTGTTCTGCTTTCTGTTGGTTTTATTTTTGTTTCAAGGGTAACCGGTTTCAAAGATAATTACCTACTAGTTTAAACATTTAGTAGTAAAATAACAAGATAAACATAATAATATATTCTATTCATTTTTATAAAGAGAACTTAAAAATTGTGAAATTTTACGCCTTAAATTTTTAAGTCTCTTGTTGGGGATAGTATAGTTTTGACCAAGGAAAAATGTATAGGTACAAAATTATGTAAGTTTTGGTATAAATTGCTTGCCCATATTTAGAAGAAATCGAGAAAAAAAAAAACAATTTACGATATTTTAGTTCATTCATTAGTCAAATGTATTTAAAAGTAACCCTTCTGGTGACAGACATGCATATTTAAAATATTGTCAGGTATCCCCATGGGCTAGGCCATGAAACTTGCTGACTGTCTGTACACACTGACATTATTTGTTTTACTTTATTTAATTTCAAGATACTACTATTTTAGTTTTTTTCCATAAATATGAATATGATTAACTTCAAGTTGAATTAATTGATGGACAGACATACAAACATTTACATGTTTGACATTTATAATATATCAGGTAGGTATTAAATATGGTAATATACATTGTAATGTTATGGAAAGTTTTCTTTGGCCAGTTTCGAGCAATATTTAAATTAAGTACAGTATGTTTATTTAAGACTAAATTATGTTAATTGTATGAATTAATTTCTACACAACTGCTGGCTGATGACTGTAAAGTGACAATTTGCCAAATTTTAAGTTATGTATATGATAGTTTCCGAGACCCAAGTTCTCAAAAGGCAGCCTAACTTCATGTAACTATTTTGTAATAATACTATCATGCTTATCTACTCCATTTATTTTGAAGTAGATAAGCATGTTAGACAGGAAAATTAAAATAAGAAAATAAGTGTAATAAATAACTTTTCAAATTATTATGAGATATGTATTGAAAGCTCACAAGTAGTAATATTTTGGTACACTAACAAAAAAAAAACCATATAATTTCAATTTATAGACATAATCCCTACATTTCTTTTGAACAAAAAAATTTGAGTTATTAACTCAAAATTGAATTTTTCACTTAACTGTATTTTATAGTGATAGTGAAACATGTTGCTAATATCGAGTTAAATATAACTGCAGTTATGACAATTTGAAGGACATGGCATGACTAACACTGTCGCGAATTTTTTATCTTATCTGAGTTTCTATTAATATAATATGTTGTTTATATCCAACATAATATCAATGTTTACATTTTTTAATGTCTTACAGTGATAGATTTAACACCATAATAAAGTATAGTTATAAAAAAAATAGTATGTAAAAACAATATTTTAGAAAAAACAAAAATATTATAAAGGTCTTTTAGAAAGTGCAGAAGCAAGCAGAAAGCTTTTTGTAGTCACAACAGAGACTAAATTACAAATCATTGAAAGTCTTACGGATTCGCGAAGATTACAGAACCTTGTTCCATATTAGGAATTTTGAGTAATTTTCATGTGCTATGGCGAACTTTAAATGTTGAGTTTCGGAAATGTGTCCATCGGAGCACGTGCCCGGATCACCGGTTCACGTAGCGTAAAGCTGCCAATGATCTAAATAAATGTCTATAAATAAAACACAATGTGAGCGCGCTAAGGTTATAATTCCAGGCAACACGGTTTTATTGCACTCTCGCCTACTATCCCGGTGCTCACTGAGTCACTTGCACATAATTATACTGCGCTCTCCACCTCGCGGTCAATCACACACGAAAAACCTTCGTAAGCAGAAAAAACTGTTGACGCAACACAGCTGTGCAAGCCAAACAAACAAAAACTAAGGTTATACCACACGATTTACCTATCCGAGCTTGCCGAGCTGCGTGTCTCGAATTTGTTCAGCTTCCCAGACATTGCTGGTCGTCAAGTATATAATATTTTATTTAAGAAAACAAGGTATTAATTCGAAAAATTCACGGAAAAGCACACGCAACCAGTTATTGGTCTGTGCACGCAACTAAAAACTTTAAAATTCTTAATGGTTTGACAAGTGACGTTTAGATTTTAGCGTTCAGAAAGCTATCTGTGTCAAACACGTTACATCTAATCACTCGTGGAAGTTATTTTATTTACTCATTTATAATTTAATTCTACATTTCTCTTTGATTATTTGATTTTCTCACAACTTTAATTCACTATCGTTTCGTAAATAGACATGTTTGAAAATTCCTAAGATAATGTAATATATATCTATAAATAGATGTGCGATAACATCTGTCAGGTGGTCACAAGATTTTTAATGACACGTGACGATGACACGTGACGTGCTAGTGATGTAACTATCGATATTTTGACTGTGAGGATCTATAGGGACACAATATGCGTGTTTAAATATGTGCACCATAATCTAATATTACATTATGCGAAAGTGTGTCTTTCTGTCTTTTACCTTTTCAGGGCCCATCCGATTTGGACGAAATTTTGTACACAGACAGCTTGCATCCCGGGAACCGATATTTAAGGCTTACTTTTGTCTTGCAGTATCAAAGCGTTCCCACAAGATTAATAATAAAAACCTAAGCTCACGTGAATGAAGTCTCGGGCATCATCTTGTTAGGAAATACAAGAATAATATGTTTCGTATAGTATATTTTTAACCGACTTCAAAAAAGGAGGTTGTATGTATGTATGTATATAAGTATGTTCGCGATTATCTGCGCAACTAATGAACCGATTTTGATGATTTTTTCACTATCATAATCTACATACTTTTAAAGGTTAAAGGTTTTACTGTACACATCGAAAAATATACATATATATATTTTTAAAAAAAAACCACAAAATATACATATTCTAGAACCTTTGTTGTGCCTTCTAGAACTGAAATAAAATCGAGTCTTTTTGGAGTCGATGAAACTTTATAAACGGTGTTTCGAAAATACGATCATACAAGCTATTTTTAAGAAAAATTAAACCGACTTCGGTCCAGCAATCTCAGAGGAACCGGTGTACCAGTCAAAAATATTAGTGACATGTGGGTACATTTATGCGTGTAACTTCGCACATAAGAATGGTAACTAGGTGTGTTATATATTAAAACCTTCCTGAAAGTACTATGTAGATTACAATAGTGAATTGTTTTGTCTCGAAATACAAAATATTAAACGTATTTATATTAATAGGTAGTAATATTATACACTTACTAAATTTCTTTGAACATTAATGTTTATACGCGAATGGAAACTTCATTGGCGGAATTTTCTTCTGCATTACAGACATCCATTGGTAACGGTTCTCTTGCCTTAAATTAAAAAAATCAGACGTGGTAGAACATTTTTCACGTTTCGCTTCAGCGTATTTCATACACCAATAACAGCTTTTAGGGTAAAACTTTTAAAACGTGCCGCCTTGATATGGGTTATGGGATGGGGGGAGGGAGAGGGTAAATCATCCAGTGTTGAGGTTAGAATTGACTTTTGTTGTTTTCTTGAAAACGATGAATTACCTTATTATAAGAGTGTTAGCATTATACTCGTGGACCAAACATCTATCACTAATGACTATTTTTATCTCTGAATTCGTGCCAAAGACTATTAAGTCCAACCCTAGTATTTGCATGTATTTTGCACCTTCACACAACACTAGCATGAAATTATGGTATTATTACAAATATCTGATATTATTATAATTACCAATGTGTCTATATGCGGCAAAAATAATAGCGTTTGCTTCTAAGCGCCTCCATTTTAAATTGTTTTTGGGCACAAATCAATTAAGTGTGAAGTGTTTTGAACAAATATGACTGTTTCTGCGATGTCCAATATTGCGGTCTTATTCTTTGTGCCCATTCATTTCTTATTTTTGGGTTCTTTGGAAATCTGTAACAAATAAAAATTTAGCGATCTTGATACAACAATAGCACGCAAAAACTAGCACGCGGAAATACACGTAAGTATTCATTGTGTGTAGTGGCTACGGAATCTAATGTACAAAAATTAAAAAAAAAACCCGACATTCACCATTTTTTGATCGCGGCCATCTTGGATTTGCATGGTGTTATTCTACTAGTCAAGCCCTTTCATTTGATACCCCTATTAACGGAGTTGTGAAAAATAGATAATCTACCATTTTGTAGCGGCGGCCATCTTGCATTGATTTTCATCAAAATAGCTGACAACACTTTCGACTAATTCACCTTTCAAACAAAAAAAAACCGCGTTCAAATAGGTTTACCCGTTTTAGCGCTACAGAGGAACAGACAGACAGACACACACACACACACACAACACACACAGACACATCAAACTTATAACACCCCGTCGTTTTTGCGTCGGGGGTTAAAAAATTTATCGCACGTAATCGATATGCAATTTTAGTACATCACTATGCTAAAAAACATAACCTTTATTAGTCAACAGAAAATATTTAAAAAATAGGCAAAAATCGGTGTAGAATTGAACACGATGTTGATTTCCAAAATCTACAAATAACGTTACATAATTTTAGATTATATTTACATAAAAAACTATCAAAACTCACCGATTAAATGATAATGTTTCTCTAAAATTTTCTTTTCGGCCGCTATGGGAATTACATCCTTTCACAGCACAGGACATTATAATAAAACTACGGAAAATTTATCAAAAATAACATAGGATCAAACATTTATAAATTCTTGGAAGAAGAACACCAAAATAATAAAAATTTATCAGCCTCGTGATTAATGTTTTTGGAAAATTATGATGCGACTAAATTCAATAGTCAATTGACAAAAAACATCCAAAAACAATACCTAAACAATCCATAAAGTAATGATGGTTTATGAGACATACGTATTTAATTTGGTAGGATTAAATTTATTAAAATATAACAAATAAGTCCATTTGACAATCAATTTAGTGACACGGTTAGAAATAATAAAAAGCAAGTGCGATTCGGTGTTTCATTTACACCTAGACAGGAGTCATTTAGGTTAGGTGAGTACAATAACTTGAAATCAAGTTATCTTTTAAATTGAAATCTCTTAGTTAATAGATCAATGGAAAATTCAGTCGTGGTTTCTAAACGTTTTCCAGTTACGTTCCGTTATGTTATACAAATTACAAACACTATACACTATAGTAAACACTACAAAAAAAGAATCTATATATTGTATTGATTTGATTTTTACTGTTTAGTAAACAGTAAAAATCAAATCAATACATATAGATTCTTTTTTTGTCAACTTTATATTAAAATATTATGTATGTACTTATAAAATTAAACTAATCTTTTATTTTTATCATCTTCAGTGATTGCTTAAATTTGACTTTAATATTTAAAGGATATTCAAAGTAACATTGTAATTTTTTTTAAACTTTAATAGAGCCGTCGTGATTATTTATTGGGTCCTGACTTTACATACCTATATCTTATTGTACCTTTAACCATCAAGGAGTAAGTACGAGTTCGATTGCTCATCTGGCATCTTGAGTTATCGATATTTATGTTAGTACCTACTTAGTTAGCGCGTTCTCCGAGGCACGAGGCTGCAACATTGCCGATTAAAATTAACTCCGGGCATTGAAAATTTCTTGATAGAAAAATCTTAATAATATCTACCTAACAACCGGGATACGGGAATCGTATTGATGACCTAGTGATCTGCAGAACATGCTAACCACTGGACCAAAGAGGCAGTTATTCATTATTTCATAATTACCGGGCACCATTACCGGCCATTTGCTGGCCGTAGTTCACCACGCTGGCCAAGTGACAGAGACTACATTGGACTACATTGGTAGACAGAAAACAATAAAGAAAACTCTCGGGTATGCAGACTTTTTCACGAAGTTTTCCTTCATCGTGATATTTAATTGCTTTTATTATAAGGTTGTGCGTGATGGGGATTGAACTTGGTATCCCCAAAAGGAAAGCCGAAGTCTTAACCACTAGGCTATCACCGATTTTTATTAAATAATGTACCTAATCATTAATAATCCAAATTATAATATTATAATGACGTTTAATTAAGTATGCTCGGCCAGGCGCGCAGACGTCGCAGCCGCCGATCCGAGGTCTTGGAAGGCAACTTGGAAGTTTGGAGTTGCAAGCAATTAGCCGCAACTTTCCCAATTTGCATGTTATGGCGAAACTTTCCAGGCAACCTCAACTCCCAAGAGTTCTAAATTTGAATTGATTAAGTATAAGTATTTTTTTTTTTAAGAGAGCCCTTGCTCTCTATAGTAAATTGCTCTCTATAGTGAATTGTATAGTGAATAGTAAATTGCTCTCTATAGTGAATTTTCACAAACCCTTGTTTGTGAAAATTCTGTCTGTGCTAAGTTCACGTATTAAAATACAGAATACTTTTTTAATAATAGTGACTATTAGAAGATTAGGTACTTGCAGTTTCTTTTCCGACAAAATGCAGTTTCTTCACGAACGAATTCTTTGATTTTCTCAGAGATTCCATTATCTAGATAGGTAAGTAAGTAGGAATGTTTCTATATCAAAGCTGCTAGGTAGGTATGTTTCTACAAGAATTCATTTTATGAAAACTTTTTAAAAGCTGATAGGTACTTAAGTATCTACCTACCATCTAAACTCTGCAGACGTGAAAAAAGATAGTAAAAGCGAGTCCTTTACGTGACATGCCTGAACCGATGCCAATTTCGCGCCGACTTTTAGGTTATTTTACGTGGCAACTTTGATTGGGAGTGACATTCGAAATTCAAAGTTAGAACGCCACCCGAATGTTAAACAACCTCTTTGTTGTGGAACTTTCTGGAGGCGTATCATTGGAGATTGAACCCGCGATTGAACGACCATTTTATCGACTTGCGTTTAATTTGAAAGTTTGCGTTTATTGTCACTATAAAAGTTACTGTAGGTGTATAAAATTCGACTCACTCTTTCTTCATTGTTGTAGTTTGTTCTTCTATCACACTAGTAATATTATAAAGTCAAAAGTTTGTGAGTATGTGTGTGTGTGTGTGTGTGTATGTTTGTTACTCTTTAACGCCCTAACTACTGAACCGAATTGACTGAAATTTTGAATCTCTGAGGTCTACACGAGCAGATTCTGTATAGACTGGACCCAATTCACTGGTCCAATCGCACAGAAACCGCTAGTCTGTCAACGCTATTACTTTCCGTCGTTGGTCCTTTTAGAATCTGAATGCAATTGCACAGGAGCGTGTTTTGGCGCGTCGGAATCCTCTAGTTAGTTACGCGATGGAGTACCTATCTCAACTAATTGCTGGATCCACTCGCCGTGATGAAATCATCACGCTTTTGTTCCATTTTTGTCTGTCGTTCAACGATAGAGTAGGTAGATAGAATAGAAATAGAATAGAAATCGCTTTTGTATATAAGGTTGTATGTAGGTAGGTACATGAGGGTGCTACTGCCTACTTATAAGGTATAAATAGTGCAATTTACCTACCATTGCTTTATTAGTTACTAGCTGCGTCTCGCGGTTAATAATTTGGTACACATAAAAATATTTGAACAGAATCGGTTCAGTACACACGCACGCACGCACGCACGCACGCACGCACACACACACACACACACACACACACACACACACACACACACACACACACACACACACACACACACACACACGCACACACACACACACAAACTTTTGCTTTTTAGGGTTCCAGGAACGGGTCGACCTAGCAAGTTGAAATTTATACCAAATACTAAGGTCTATGGTCCCTATTAGGTGTATAAAAATTATGGCAATAAAAAGATATGGGCAAATTTAGATTTTCACGAAAACTTGTAAGTACCAAAAACCTTAATTTTCAACTTTTTTATTTTTCAGAATTTTTCCTTTACTTGATCTGTAAGACCTTGCTTTTGACCAAAATTGACAAATCTAGGTCAACCGGAAGTACCCTATATTTTTAGGGTCGAAATTCCAAAAACTAAAAAAAGTTGGAAATTAAAGGGTGTCCCCATACATACATAGTTGAGACAATTAAGGTAGACCTCTGAGTTGTATGAGTGCTCATACAATTTAGAGGCCTAGCTTAATTAGCACCTTACCTTTTAAGTCTTAAAATTTAAGACAAACTAATGAAAAACAGATTGTACTTATACTTCTGGAGTACGGAACCCTCGGTGCGCGAGTCTGACTCGCACTTGACCGGTTTATATAATATTAGTGTGATTACTTACATTTAATTTAATTTAATTAATAATAATACTTAGATACCTACGTCGAATCACAATTGGAGAAGAAAAGTGTTTAGCTGCAATGCTATATATTAATATCCCCTTCTTTCCTCCATTTGGTGAGTGTCGAAGCAGTGTTTATGTATTTAATTTCGCTACATTGCTTGCAAGTGAAGTTCCCTCACCATGAGTTCACGATCGGAAGTTCTTGAAACTTTCCGAGTTGAACTTTCACAGTTTGCAAAAGGTAAATGTGTATTCAATGCTACGGTAGATTAGCTTTAGGTAACAACGAGTTAGGTGCATAATATATTTTTTCAATATTAGTTATTTGTATAGTTTTAAGAAATTAATAAAATTAAAGTAATTTAAAAATATCCGAGTGCGGAAAGACTTATAACGTAGCAATAACTTGTGTTACTTAGGAGTATTTCAGCCGGGGACATACATAAGTAAAACGGCTATTTATTCACATAATTTAGTTATTGCTTATTTGTTAGCGCAGAAAGGAATCTCACCGAAAATGATTATACCTATTGTACCAATAATTTAGATCTCAAATTTCAAATCTAAATCATCAAGGCCTATTTTTATAATAGGCTTTGTGGATGTAGAATTGAAATACTTACAACAACTAGAGACTCATGTTATTTCGCTCATAACAGCGGACGCCACCATGACGCGAACAGAATTATCAATACCTAGCGGATTAAAATATTTTCACGTCTGCCGAAAAATTAGATCAGCGCAGGTACATCGTTATTGTAACTTATAAAATTGGTCTTCACCTAAGGAAAGTTGTTTTAACTTTTAAATCTCGTGGTAGGGGTTCAATAGGTATAGGACAGGATTGCAGACAGACAAATATCCGCGACGCGAGAAGCGGATACTGAAGATTGTGGGGCCATTACTACGGCGGGTTCCAATAAGCTGAAAATTTACTGGAAAAAAAAAAAGATTTAAATAATTAAAAAAAGAAAAAATTGGCCTGAATAACTTAGTATTTTATCTGATAATTTATTAAGTTATTAACTAAGTACCTACATACCTATTTAGATTTTGATCTTTGGACTTCAGTCAGTCTGTTTTAGCACTAGATAGGTGTATGTTGGAAATTGATTAATCATGTAACTATACTGAAATATCAAGCCATTACGTAAGCAACAATTTTTTCGAAAAATCGCTTTGTAAAGCAACAAAACGAATATTTGTCACCAAGTTCCAAGTATCTAAGTAAATTGAAGCAACAAAAATCGATTCAATTAAAGTTCCTTTTATTTTAACTTTGTTGAAGTTCAACAATAAAATTGTAGATGAACTAAGTAAGTAAAATCGAACCGTGT
This sequence comes from Melanargia galathea, assembly GCA_920104075.1. Classification (NCBI taxonomy): domain Eukaryota; kingdom Metazoa; phylum Arthropoda; class Insecta; order Lepidoptera; family Nymphalidae; genus Melanargia; species Melanargia galathea. The sequence goes on along the minus strand of OV049872.1, from coordinate 1,564,454 downwards.
GGAACCCGCTATTTTAGTAACAGTATGCACACAAAATATTATTATGGTTTCGTGGCTAAACAAAAATCGGGAAATTCATTGCGATGGAAAAGGATGAATCTTTCCCTGATTCGTCTTCGTTCCAAAACGGTGTTTCTCGAGCGAGGCGGAAACAAGTCCGGGGGATTTAGGTTTATTCCACTTTTTAAATTAATCTTGTTTGTCGTGCTTTATCTGTGGAACAACTGGTGCCGAACTTTTTAAATTTTAGTTCGCTGTTGCAAGGCAACGGTTTAAAGCTTTAGCGCCAAATGGTTGACTTTTATTTTTAAAATTACCTACCTACCGTTTTCTGAATTATTTTGGTATTTTTCTGAAATATCTGTATCATTGTTGAGCAAAATCTGTGATGTGATTGATGTACGAGTAAAAATGGATAGCACAATAGTTACAAGTCAATTATAAGGCCCCTATCCCACTGGCGTTTTGCGAGCGTTGGCGTCTCTCCAACGTCTGCACAGCGTTGTCGCGACGTTAACGTTGCGTTGACGTTGCGAAGTCGAAGCGTGAACGATTGCCATTATAGTAGCGGAGCCGAGGATGCTAAATGTGGATTTACTCGAGCGTCGTCGGGACCTAGTAGATTTTATAGATTAGTTAATACGAAGAATAAAAGGTTTTATAGATTAGTTGATAGGAAGAATAAAAGGTTATGTAAGATTTTCCATTTCAGTGGTGGGGAAAGCTTCTAGCTGCACGCTCTCATCTTCAATAGACAATTTTTATAACTGGCTTGTGAAAATCGGCTGATTATATTTTTTTGTTATTTTTGTATCATTTCCTTCAAAATAGAAAAAAATTCAACCACCCTCGAGATTCGAGAAGGTCAAGATGACGTTTTTTTTGCAACTTTGTAACGCTCCCATTCTCGTACGTTACGTTCAAATAGTCTGATTTTTTAAATATACTTTTCTTAGCTCGTAATTAACCCACCGTATCTTAATCTGACGTTTTTGAGTATTTATGTCCATCATTTTTTTATTTTGCGCGCGGCTCTATTTAAAGGGCTTATATATGATAGAGGGTACTCAGCAGGATGCAAGATGCCTCGCCTCTCTTATCTTAATCTGACGCGCTCGAGTAAATCCAAAATTTCCCTCTTGGGCTTCTCTACTATTGGACACTCTCAACGTCGACGTCGCGTCAACGCGACGTTGTCGCTGCGCAGACGTTGGAGAAACGCCAACGCTCGCAAAACGCCAGTGGGATAGCGGCCTAAGGCTAAAATTTTGGTCTACGAACCTATTGTGCTTTTTTGGTGATCAAACTTTAACGGTAGGTACCTAACCGTAACATAACTTTAAACGCCTAGTGGTGTAATTAACTCTTAGACACCAACGAAATGCTAGTGATTTCTAAAAGCTAGTTTGGCTCTACCTAAAGAATATGATTTTTTTAATTTGTTGTTACTACATTGGTCTATACTCTGATTTTTAATTCCGTGGAATTCTGACGTTTCTTCATGTTAGAGATAAAACAGCTCCCACAAAAAAGATAATAAATTCAAAACTTATATAAATAAAAATGAATTGCCGCATGTAGATATGACAAATGCCTGACAGATACTTCGATAGTTTAGTTTGGGGTAAAATCGAACTTCAGGTGGTAACCCTGTTTTTAACCGACTTCAAAAAAAAGGTTCTGTACTTATTCGATCCGTATGTATGTATGTATGTATGTATGTATGTATGTATGTATGTATGTATGTATGTATGTATGTATGTATGTATGTATGTATGTATGTATGTATGTATGTATGTATGTATGTATGTATGTATGTATGTATGTATGTATGTATGTATGTATGTATGTATGTATGTATGTATGTATGTATGTATGTATGTATGTATGTATGTATGTATGTATGTATGTATGTATGTATGTATGTATGTATGTATGTATGTATGTAAGTATGTTCGCGATTATCTCCGCAACTAATGAACCGATTTTGATGTTTTTTTTCAGTATCGTAATTTACAAAACTAGGTGTGAAACTAGTCGCATATAGATTGTAATAGCAGTTTATGAAACGGTTGCATAATATAGGTTATTAAAACATGAGTGTGAGTTTAAAAAACGAGCCGCATGTGAGTTTTTTAATAGTATCACACGAGTGTTTTAATACCTATATAGGCACCAGGAAATTATTTGAATTACGTAGGTATTACCCACTTCAAAAATAAATACAGTTTTATTATATGTATAGATTTCTTAAGTCTAAGCGGAAACCCCGTGACTTCGTTACGTACCGATGAAATAATTGAGTATATTATTTACGTCCTGAACCTGTACTAAGTTGTAGCGCGATGTTGATTGCCAGTGGTGCCATCTAGTTTGATAACTATCAGGCGATAGCTTTCTATCTAAAACGCGACAAACGCAAAAAATGTGCTAAGTGCGAGTCGGGCCTCGCTCTTTTAGGATTCCGTACATAATTATGAACAACATAATATTTTGGGTGTAAGAAATATTTAATTTCCGAGCTAGACATCACAACAAATCGTGAAAGAAAAACCCAAAAAATGTGCGTTTATTTTGGTCACAGCTTACTAACTAATTTATGAATCGTTGATTTTAGTATTTGTTGTTTAAATACAGTGTGGCCTACATCGATGAGTGTGGCTAATTCTGTTGTACACAATCTCTAAACCTAAACTAAATTGACAGGTTTAAAAATAGTGCTATCCCCTTCAGCAGGGAGGAGTTTGAAAGAGACAGGAATATATTTAGACCCATAGATAAAATGAATAAGAGTTTAGACCTGTCATTTTAGTTTAGATTTAGAGATCGTGTACAACAGAATCGGCCACAGTATATACTTAATAATAATAATAATATTAATAACTAGATGATGCCCACGGCTTCGCCCGTGTGGATTTAGGTTTTTAAAAATCCCGTGGGAACTTTTGATTTTCCAGAACAAAAAGTAGCCTATCTGTAGTAAACCGTCACCAAAACGGAAAAATTCCGTGGGATCCCCACAATTTCGGAATGCAATTCCTTACAGCATCAGGGTTGAGGAGTTGAATATGTACCTACTCGAGTTCATTCAACGATAAAGTCTTTAATTGGTACCCCCAATATCAATTTAAATAACCGACAGTTCCTAAATCCCATTAGTTTTGGGGATCAGTTCCTCTACAGCATCAGGATTGAGGAGTTGGAATCCAAGTTTTTTGTAGGACAGTGTCGCAATGTTTCTCTATCGATTAAAAAAAAAATTACGCAAATCGGTTCAGAAATCTCGGAGATATCGGTGTACATAGGTAGAAAAACACAACTCCTCCTTTTTTGAAAGTCGGTTAAAAAAGTAGCCTATGTTACTCCCTACTTGTATGTGGTTAATTCTCTACTTGTATGTGAAAGTCCCGTCAAAATCGGTTCAGCCGTTCCGAAGATTAGCCCGTTCAAACAGACAGACAGACAGACAGACAGACAGACAGACAGACAGACAGACAGACAGACAAAAATTTTAAAAACGTGTGATTCGGTTATGGTACCGTTCAAATAACCATATGAGCTTAATATGAGGTAGTTATTTCGATATTACAGACAGACACTTCAATTTTATTTATTAGTATATAGATAAACATTTATTTCAGACGTTTCCATCCATAATTTGTTAGTGTGTTAGTAATATAATTTTTCTTAATTACTATGTTAGTTTTGTTAGTTTATTGTACATTACAAATTTTATTATTTTACTCGCCCAATAGCTACTGCCACACAGTGATGTAGGGTGAATGTTCTATAAGTCGGCACTTTAAGCGTCGTGCCATGTTTAAAAATTCGTAGATTTAAAGATTATTTATTGATTAACTATTGAAATAAAATGAATTAAATTGATATTTTATTCATTCGATGGCGCCATCTTGAATTATTTGTATAAATACGGGTAGTATAACCTTTAACCTTAAGGTTAGACGAGTGAAATTAATTAATTAGCATAAAATAGATCATTAAAGATGCCAGTTAAAATAAATTTCTGAATCGATATTGAGTTTGCGCAGGTGCGGGTAGATGCTTAAACAATAGTTTAACTTAGTTAATAAGAAGCTGGCGCTCAAAATGTTTAAAGTATTAATTAATTCCTGATTTTGTGATAGTGTTTATACTTGTGAATGTAGAATTTGAAATATGTTAAATATGTTATTATGATGATCAAGTTTTTGATATCATGAGGCAAACTTGATGTTCCGATGAAGTTAAACTATTAAGTATTTGATACAATGATGCACACTTAATGTTCCGATGAAGTTAATTATAACAATTAAGTATTTGATATAATGATGCACACTTAATGTTCCGATGAAGTTATTTATAACGATTAAGTATTTGATATTATGATACAAACTTAATGTTCCGATGAAGTTAATTAATAACGATTAAGTATTTGATATTATGATGCAAACTTAATGTTCCGATGAAGTTAATTATAACGATTAAGGTTAAGATTCCTATTTTGCTAGTTTTAGATTTGGGTTCAGTTGGGATTTCAATGTCATTTTGGTTAACTTTCTGTCAAGTTCGTATATAAGTTCAGATATCAAGTTAATCATGTATAAGATATAGATAATCATGTGTAAGATTTTGATCATTTTATTTACTGAAATCGTTTGACTGTAAACATTAAAAGATCGTTATGATTAAGTAGTTCTATGCTATACTAATAAGCCATATTTTAAGAATTCTCTTGTATTTGTAAAATTTTTACTGCTTTTATTTCTAATGAAAACTGTTATTGCAGTCGTATGTGTACTGTTGCGGTACATTTTCAAGGTGGATTGTTTAAATAACAAAGTCATGGTAACTGTCGTGTTTAATACTTCAATCATGTTTAGCATTTTTATTGTGCTTATTATTTTAACCATGTTTTATATTTCGATCATATTTAAATATCTGTATTTCAATCTGGTTTTTGATTTCAACCAGTTGATTTGTGATAGTTTTAGATTTCGATAGTTTTTTTTTACCACTTAGATTGTTGCAATTCAATGAATACTATCAATTCAGTTTACGTTATCGATTTTGTTATCGACTGAGTTTGTTTTCGTTCATTTTACTGTTTTTCCTGCTTCTGGAATGTGTTTACATTAGTTTATTGTGAATATGAGGAGAGTATACTTAATTCAACTGTCTACTTTAAGAATTAAAGTAAATAAGTTACTTTTATTGTACATGTTGTAAAAAGTTATCTACGCGGTTGTTTCACGAGACGTGAAAACGGTCAGGAATGGCCGACTGTTAGCAATTTTAAATGTAGTCGTTACTGTTTGTCAATATTCTACAATGTCATGAAACAACCAATGTCATTTATAAACAACAGGATGTAACGTCAATATACCTATTTTGATAGACGATATCGAAGGTATTTCGATATCGCCTATACCTTGCCTTCACATCCGGCCTGTAGTTATAAAAGACGGGACGGTATCGTGACGGATTCATTCTGTTGTCGGCTGTAGCCGTGTTCGGACTTGTTGTCCAGTGATATTTAAGTAAAGCAATGTTGTAATTAAATAAAGTATTGAAGTATTCAGTAATTAAACTGGTTTGGTGAAAGTCGTTGAAGTATTATTACAAGCAAAATACCCTCTGAGCTTATACTTTGAAATAACTCATTCTAATTAAATGACAACTGTCAGAATTCCACCGAATTAAAAATCAGACGTTAATACTGTAAACTTGTTTTTCCGAAGGCAACGTTCGGAAATTCAGATATTAAATTGGAAGCAATATTATCACGATTTGGATTCCGAGCGGTTCACAGCTGTTTGACGATCAGTCAAGCTTTGACATATTGCTCCGCTCCCAACGCTCGGTAATTCGATTTTCCACTCGTCTCCTTCGCAAAGTTGGAGCTGAAATCAAGTGAACGCGAAGTGATCCTACTAAATTCACTCCAGCACGCACTATCATCCGACTCAGTGGTCCGTGAATACGGATCTTTTATGTAAAACGTTTCTGAACGGATTGGCGCGAAAATTATACTATTAAATTTGGAATGGAAGCTGTGGTCTATGGATGCAATTTTTTAATTTGAGAGGAAGTAAGCATGGATTTAGGGGGTAGGTACTACATTTTAAATATCTATACGTACTTTAATGATGACGACGAGTCGCAACTCGCGAACATCTGTTTTTAACCCCCGACGCAAAAACGATTGGGTGTTATAAGTTTCACGTGTATGTGTGTGTGTGTGTGTGTCTGTTCCCCCGTAGCGTTAAAACGGGTGAACCTTAACTTAACGTGCTCTCCGAGGCACGGGGATGAAACACCGCCAACTACCAACTCCGGGCACTGAGAATGTCTTGACAGAAAAAACCCAATACCTGTAACAATTATTGCCCAACACGGTAATCGAACCTGGGACCTCGTGATTTGCAGTCGAATATGCTAACCACTAGACCAACGAGGCAGTGAAAATCAAGATAAGAAAAATTATATTCATTTGTTACTAATTTCCCGTCTACGCGTCCAAATGAAAATCTCACTTCGTGTTTCCTTTGTCTATGGAGGCAATTTGATGGCGCGTATTCGCAGCACGTGCTCCAATTTCGCGGGTGTCAATTTAAATACGATTTTCTAACGTAATGTTTAATCAAAAGGGGATGTTGGGATAAATTTTTTTTTACGCTAGGTTTTATTTGAAAGTGATTCTTGGTAAAATTCGTATATACCGAGTTACTCAGCTACTCAGCTGTACTTAGGTAATAATTCATTTATTTTCTTCGATAAAATCTGTCTAGGTAAGTATATTCACAATTTCAATTAGTTTCAATCTCACTTGTGTTAGCGATCAGCTGTCAGCGCCAAAATAGATAATATCAAATTGTTTCAATCAAATAGTCAGTCTAGTTTACTCAAGTATACTTGTATCTAATAAAAAAATCAGCCAAGTGCGAGTCGGGCCTCGCTCTTTCAGGGTTCCGTACATAATTATGAACAATATAATATTTTGGGTCTAAGAAATATTTAATTTCCGAGCTAGACATCGCAACAAACCGTGAAAGAAAAACCCAAAAAAATGTTCGTTTATTTTGGTCACAGCTTATAAACTATTTAATAAATCGTTGTTTTCAGTATTTGTTGTTTAAATAGAGCATATAGTACATAATATACTGAAATATCATATTCCCAACTAGTTTAGTTTTTGAGATAGCCCCCGTCACAAAAATGGTCTAAAACTGACAACTTTGATGGCCTCCCATTCCCTTATTTTTTGAGATAAAAATTAAAAAAATATATATTTGTACTCTACTTAATGAGTTCTAAACAATGATACCCCACAAGCTAGGGTAAAGAAAAAATTTTTTTTCCGGCTCCTTTTTCATGTATAGGAGCCCCCCTGAAAAATAATTTAACTCAATTTCTAATTCAATATTTGATTTTGGGTTAACGTTTTACACTAAATACCAAAATTTCAGGTTTGTAACTCATTTCGTCTGCGAGCTAGAGACCTGTGACCGGCGGACAGACGGACAGACAGACAGACAGACAGACAGACAGACAGACAGACAGACAGACAGCCGAGTGACATTAATAGGGCTCCGTTTTTTACCCTTCGGGTACGGAACCCCAAAAACCGGCCAAGTGCGTGGCGGGCCACGCGCAGTGTAGGGTTCCAATCCTCGAAAAACAGATATAACTCCTTAACCTGTGAATACTTAGCCGTGATAGTTTTCCTTTAAAATTGATTATATACCCTACTGCTGTGAATTTTTTCAAGTTCCTATATACTGCCATTTGGCTGATAGAGGGGGGGGACACTTGACTCTAATAATTTGCACTTTAAAACATCATATTTTACAAACGGATCTAGAAATCGAAAAATGATGTTCCCACACCCACAGTATTTTTAAAAGACCTATTCAACGATACCCCACACTATGGGGTAGACGAGAAAAAAAATATTCATCCCCACTTTACATGTAGGGGAGCTACCCTAAAAAAAATATTTATCAAAATTTGATTTCACCACTTTGTCGGCGTGATCAATATTTATACTCATGCCAAATTACGGATTTCTAGCACTAATAGTCTCTGAGATTAACCGAGGACGGACGGACGGACAGACAGACAGACAGACGGACGGACATGGCGAAACTATAAGGGTTCCTTGTTTACTACGGATCCCTAATAAAAGAAGTCAGTGTTATAGGCATTTCCAGGTGCAAAGTGGCACTGTTTGTGGTTGGTCTCGTCGATCAATTTTGTAGCGCTAATGCAAGGGACCATAGATAAACGATTTTTTTTTAATTTTGTCAACCGACTTTTCACTGAGCACTTTTGCCGTGCCAGAGAAGTTTGCAGTTTGCTTGCGGTGGAGCGGTTTGTACCTGCATACTTTGTAACAAGAGATTGCATGTAAACTAAGTTTGCCAATTTTCCCGAGCGTAAGGAGAAAATGCAATTACTTTAATACCCCCCATCGGGCTTCAGAGTGCGCGGTCAGCCAGTAGCGAATTAATCATTAGTGAATTACTATTGATTTACGATTCAGACTCGAACTCGACAATTTTTTGATATAGAATTCGAGTTTATTTACTCAAAGAAAGAGTTTTGAATATACTTTACCTACTACATAATAACTGGAATTCCAGTTCAACTTTTCTTTTCGAGTAACTTTTGGGAAAACGGCACGCGTTTGTAATTTAAATGGCAGATCCAAGCACAGTTAACGTTCACCAGGGGTGCGATTTTCTAACTTAGTGATCGTCACTAAATGAAAGCCACCGAATTTGTTCCATATACATTTACTGTGCGAAATAAAAATAACATTTCATAAAAAACTTTCTATGGATATAAAATATGTGTCAAATAACCTGTGGCTTTCATTTTTTAATAACACGTTACCCACTGAGTTAGAGAATTAGGGGTCTGTAAAGTAACACTAGAAACTCTGAGCGCATATCAAAGAGAAGCTGTGCTGCACGAGGTTCATCCTACAGTCTCTCTATAATTTATTCTTTACTAGCTGATGCCAACGACTTCGTCCGCGTAGATTGTTACAAATCTCATACAAACTTGCATGCCCTATTTGGGGGTCGAATTTCCATAAGTGCTGAAACACGTAATTCTTTATTTTTAACGATGGACATAACTTAAAAATTGACGGACTTTCATACAAACTTTCATCCCCTATTTAACTCACTTGGTGGTAGAATTTACAAAAACCTTGAAATACTTATTTTTTATTTTTTATCGAAAGCGCAAATACCAATTTCAATGGGTAAAACTTGAAAAATGACAGACTTTCATAGAAAGTTTCAACCCCTATTTAACCCCCTTAGGGATGGAATCTGCAATAATTCTTTATTAGTGTGCGCTTACGTCATAAAATGAAGCTACTGTGAAAATTTCAAGTTTCTAGCTTCAGTAGTTTAGGCTGTGCGTTGATGATCAGTCAGTCAATAAGTCAGTTAGTCAGTCAGGACAATACCTCTTTATATTAGTATAGAATTATAGATAGATTGGCGAGGTTCCGTTTCGAGGTCAGATTGCTGTTGTCCGGGCTAATTTTTGAAACGGCACAACTGATTTTGATGGAGCTTTGATAGCAGGCATATTTTCACAGACTTCTCTTGATCTTAAAGGTCATAAGATCCCGGTGTCTGGCGAAGTCGCGGGCATGAGCTAGGTTATCTTGTCAATCTGATAGACCAGCAGACACCCGCGACTTCGTCCACGCGGATCGACAATTAATATTCTTTTAAAAGAAATATACGTGTGAGTATTTTTGACTTTTCTAGTGCGAGTTAAAACTATAGTAGAGGCTCACGTAGCGCTCACGTAGCGTTGACGTAGCGTTACGTGCAATTACATTATTATTATACGTGGATACAGAACGATTACCTATCTTGCTTCTCTAAATAGAGAAGCAAGATAGGTATAGATCGACCAGAATCTCATGAAAAATAGGGAAATTAAATTTTGTAGTAAGCAACACTAGGTTAACTCGGCTGCCCTAGTGATAAACAAAGTAATTACATTCAGAACACCTTACCTGGGATCGTTTCACGAAACGAAAAATCAAGCAACTGCATTTTAAATACAAAAACAAAGTTATCAACATCCAATTACTTTGTTTTTGTGTTGTGCTTGTTGTTTACTTGGTTTTTGCATTTATATTCCGGGTTAGTGAGTGCAGTTACTTTGTTTGGGCAATTTAAATTTCAGTAAACGGTTCAAGTTATTTGAAATATTAAACTGTGGTAAAAAACTACTCGACATAAAACTTTTGTTAATGCAAAAAAATCAATCACAAAAAATGTCAGTTACTTTGTTTATCGCTAGGGCAGCCGTAGTGTTGCTAACCTTGGAATTTCATTTCCCTATTTTTCATGAGATTCTGGTCGATCTATAATCGTTTTGTATTTAAAGCAGTAGAGAAAATTCAATGTTTTGTATGTAATGAGGTCGTCAAAAAAGTTGAACTTGTATCACCTGTCTGACGTTGTAAGTATGCAAGTCTAATAGTTTCTGAGTTATGAGGGGACAGAAAGTAGCTTGAATAATGGTTCGTGTAAAATACAACTGCGCGTCTGTCGCCGTTCTTATAAGAATTTTTTCTTATTCGAACTTGGCTTGACACACGGCCGTGTGTCTTTGATAAGTATTCGAAACTTTTTATCTACACCCATGCTTTAAATCCTCTATAAAAGATTCTGAAACAGTTAGCTTATTGCCAACTTTAGAACACCCGATGTTGTAACAACCATTACATCACTGGCCCGTTGGCGCGGTTGGCAGTGATCCTGCCTACCTCTCCCGGGTCGCGGGTTCGATTCCCGTCCCGAGTCTGGGTGTATTTATGTAAGTATATAAGTATGTATTATGTATTTATAAAATATTTATATGTGTTATATATGTAAATATGTATATCAGTCGGTTGTTACCTATAACACAGGCATTAAGTTGCCTACTTTAGGAACAGCCGACCGTGTGTGTATGTGTGTATATTTATTTATTTATTTATTTATCATCCAAAAGAGTGATGTAATGAAATTCGGTACAATATTACATCATCCGTTTTTAACCCCGACGCAAATACGACGGGGTGTTAAGTTTGACGTGTCTGTGTGTGTGTGTGTCTATTCCCCCGTAGCGCTTAAACAGGTGAATCGGTTTGAATGCGAAGGTGGGAATGGTGGAGTGGGCGTGGGCGTGGGTTGGGCGTGAGTTGGGTGTGGATGCGGTTGTGGGTGTGTGTGTGTGTTGTGTGTGTGTGTCTGTCTGTTCCCCCGTAGCGCTCAAACGGGTGAACCGGTTTGAATGCGGGGGTGAGGATGGAGTGTGGGTGTGAGGGGTGGGTGTGGGCGTGTGTGTGTGTCTGTTCCCCCGTAGCGCTCAAACCGGTTTGAATGCGGGTGTGGGGATGGGGGTGTGGGTGTGGGTGTGTGAGTGTGTGTGTGTGTGTGTCTGTTCCCCCGTAGCGCTCAAACCGGTTTGAATGCGGGGGTGGGGATGGGGGTGTGGGTGTGGGTGTGTGAGTGTGTGTGTGTGTGTGTCTGTTTGTCTGTTCCACCGTAGTGCTCAAACGGGTAAACCGATTTGAATGCGTTTTTTTTTTTTGTTTGAAAGGTGAATTAGTCGGGAGTGTTCTTAGCTATGTTTCATGAAAATTGGACCGCCACAAAATGGCGGATTACATATTTTTTCACAACTCCCTCAATATGGGTATCAAATGAAAGGGCTTGACTAGTAGAATAGCACAATGCAAATTCAAGATGGCTTCAACACAAAATGGCGAATGTCGGGGGTTTAGCAGTAAGCTAACTGTTTCAGAATCTTATAGAGGATTCATATTATGGGTGTAGATAAAGTCTTGTATGCAGAAACTGTTGATAATTAGGTATTAAAACACGAATGTGGGTTTATCACATGAGGCGAAGCCGAATGTGATAATAGTATCACATGAGTGTGATACTATTACCACCCTTATTACACAACAGTTGCATAAATAACTATTACGTTACAGTCATTCAATAAGAGAATCATAAAAAGAATAGAAAAAAAAAAAGAACAACCGCCGAGTTTCTTACTGGTTCTTCTCGGTTGGAACGGCATTCCGAACCAGTGGTAGATTCAATTGACGATTCAAAAGTACTTGTAAAAGTTTATTTGAATAAAAAACTTTTCTATTCTATTCTATAGAAGTTAGTTAATAAGGGGTGAGAACTTGAAACAATTTTGTATGAAGTGACTCATACAACGCGCGCCGGTGTGGACAAGCACGTCGTTGCGCGCACGTGGCGACTCATATGAGGTCGCGGTACATGGACATGGGTACTTATTGTATGTCCAATTATCTGCACTGTGGCTTGTTATGGCGCTACTACTTATCTTACTATGACTGCCTCGTTGGTCTAGCGGTTAGCACGTTCGACTGTGGATCACGAGGTCCTGGGTTCGATTCCCGGGTCGGGCCAAAAAAAAATGAGGTATTGGGTTTTTCTGTCAAGAAATTCTCAGTGCCAGCCCGGAGTTGGAAGTTGGCGGTGTTAGATACACCCCCGTGCCTCGGAGAGCACGTAAAGCCGTCGGTCCTGCGCCTGATCTCTCTCCGGTCGTGTCGCATTGGCGTCCCATCGGACTATGAGAGTGAGGGAATAGAGAGTGCACCTGTGTATGCGCACACACTTGTGCACTATAATATCTCCTGCGCAGATGGCTAGTCTCTGCCTCGGTTGAGATTAGCCGCCGTGGCCGATATTCGGTCAGGAGGACTACTTATAGGTACTTGTTTCTAGAGCTAACGAAACTGATTCTTAATAAAAGTGCGAGAAGGATAGATTTATTCAGCGTCGTGTACCGAGAAAGAGATGACGATCTCTCTGGAGCAGTGGTGAGCGCTGTAGTCTTATAAGTGGGAGGTTCCGGGTTCGATTCCCGGCAGGGGCAATTTGGATTTTATAATTTCTAAATAATGTCCGGGTTGGTCTGGTTATCACCCTACCGGCAAAGCCGTGCCGCCAAACGACTAAGAGTTCCGGTACGATGCCGTGTAGAAACCGATCCTCTGGTTCTTCCTCCAACCTCTTCCAAGTTAGACCGCTTCAGCCTTAGATTACTCCGTCACTTACCATCAGGTGAGATTTCAGATAGGGGCTAACTTGCAGTTGAATAAAGAAAAAGTTTAGTTTTTATTATTTAAAGTTTTTTAGACACTCTTTGGCCACCTTTGGCCGCGACGGACGTAAGCAAAAAAAAAAAAAAAACCAATTATAACGTTTTGAAAATAAAATATGATAACAATAAAAGAAAATAAAAAAATCGGTCAATCTTCCAGTTATTGTCATGGGTCAACGCTCATTTAGCATTCAATTGATTTAATTTGATTTTTGATTGATAATTTGACTGATTCGATCTTAGAATCTGTGACCGAATCTTAGGTCCTGTGTAGATAGGTGTGTTAAAAAGCTGTGATAGCCTAGTGGTTAGGACGACCGACTTCTAATCGGAGGTCGTGGGTTCGATCCCGGGCACGCATCTCTAACATTTCGGAGTTATGTGCGTTTTAAGTATTTAAATATCACTTGCTTTAACGGTGAAGGAAAACATCGTGAGGAAACCTGCATGCCTGAGAGTTTTCCATAACGTTCTCAAAGGTGTGTGAAGTCTGCCAATCCGCTTGGCCAGCGTGGTAGACTATGGCCAAAACCCTTCTCACTCTGAAAGGAGACCCGTGCTCTGTAGTGAGCCGGTAATGGGTTGATCATGATGATGATGAGATAGGTATGCGTAGTGGCTAAATAGGAGATGTTTCACGAAAAAAAATAAGAAAGTAAAGAGACTTACGCCTAAACTATCCACTAGCCAGTGATAAAAGTCAAGATAATCTGTTATTACACCGATGTATAAGAGATAGGAACTTATCGGAAACATCTCGAGGACCTGCGCAGCGCACGTCGCGGGGTAGAGGGCGCTCCAGTGCTCCGCCCGACCAGCTCACGGAGACCTGCGAGTGTCCCTTGGAAACTTTGTAACTAGGTACAATGCATCGCAATTACCGTAGGTTGCTGACACCGCTGTTCATGGAAGATGGTTGATCGTTATGAAATTGGTCGGATTATCTACTATATAAAAATAAGTCGGGTTTTCCTTCCTGACGCTATAACTCCAGAATGCACGAACCGATTTCCACGGTTTTGCATTCGTCGGAATGGTCTCGGGCTCCGTGAGGTTTATAGCAAAGAAAAACACGCGAACGAAGTCGCGGGGGTCAGCTAGTTGTGTATAAAATTTGCACCAATTGCTACAATCTCAGTTGTGTGATTGATAGTATTAAATTCTTGCTGCAACAATGTATTTAATTAACCCCCGACGCAAAAACGACGGGGTGTTTAAATAAGTTTGACGTGTCTGTGTGTGTGTGTGTGTCTGTCTGTTCCACCGTAGTGCTTAAACGGGTGATCCGATTCCGAAAGGGCTTAACTAGTAGAATAGCACTATGCAAATTCAAGATAGCCGCCACCACAAAATGGCGTCTACTTGTTCCTGTGAAGGTTTTTTCTCAGAGAAAGCTTTTTTCACTTCAAAATACTAGTTACCTACCAATTTTGATTGACTAATTTTCGTAACGTAAATGAAGTTTTCAAAAGAGACATAGGACTCTTGTAGAGACTTTCACACATCTCGGTCTTGCGCCGCTTGTATCCAGCGGCTCCCTGCAACTCGTCTGATGCTGTCGGCTCACCTGTGAGGGTCTGCCAACGCTGCGCTTTCCGGTGCGAGGTCGTCATTATAAGCATCTCGCGAGTAAGTGTATCATCTCAGAAATCTGTAATCTTGCATAAACGCCTCTGAAGGGTCACATAAGCTAGTGGGGGGTCAGTGTTAACTGGTCAGTGCACAAAAGACTGTGAAACAATGGCCGCGCTACGTGAAGGATGGCCGGCGAGGCTCTTTAAAAATGTAGTGCTCCTTAGTCCTTACTCCTAACATGCGCACTTGCGAAATTGTAATGCGAAATAATGATGTAATGTACTTAAGTAAATACCTAGTTAGACAAACATGTATGTATACCTTTACCTGTATCGCATTTTACAAAACAAAGGAAGGCCTTGTTTATCTCACAAACATCAACTTTGGTATTTTTTTTTTCATTTGGTTTAAATTACCAATGTCCGATAGGTAAGTAGTTATACTGATTTACCGTGAAATACTTGTGTAATTTGCTAGGCGGCAGCGAATAATGAGAAATTGACGAGAAGTCAACGAAAAAGTTAATTCTATTCTACCTACCTATACTGAAAGCTCCATTCTGTTACAGCTATACTACAGAGCTTTTCAGGAGTACCTATACTGCGTATTGAAAAACGGAATTGTTGAATATTTATTTAAAAGTTCGCGATTTGTTTGCGCATAATATCTTATCTTAAGACTTCCTCGTTGGCAGTGGCGTAGCGTACCTTGGCGGGGCCCCGTATAAAATTGTTTGGGGGCCCTTATGAAGTGTAAAGATTTCTCACAAAAGAAAAAAAATGTTTGCATAAAATTAAAAGCAATATTTATTCATCATAATTATTTATCTGACACTTTTTCTAAAATTTTTACAAACAATTGAAATTAAATGTATAACATTTTTTCAGCAAACTAATTTATTAAAACACTAGCCGACACCCGCGACTTCGTCCGCCTGGATATAAGTTTTATATAGGATCGGATTGGATCCCATAATCCTTTTTTGTACCTAAACTAAATGTAGCCTAAGTTACTCCTTAAAACATCACCTATCTGCCATTGAAAGTTCCATCAAAATTGATCCAGCCGTTTCGGTAATTAGCTGGAACAAATAGACAGATCGACAAACATAAATTTAAACGCACACCAGTTTAAAATAAGCCGTACGTTCAAAGATCCGGGTCCCAAGTTATTTGAACCCAATAAATGTCTGTCATTTCTGAATTAAAACACCTATGACCTTGAAATATTTACGGAACAATACTTAAAGTACTACCTTTCTAACAAAAAAAGAATGAGGTAAATCGAACTACGCGTTAATGAATTACAGCTAAATACACTTTTTAACTTTCATCCCCTCTCCCAAGAAAACCGTGTTGAATTTCTGGATAAAAAGTATCCTATGTCCTACCTTGGAGTATAAACTCAAATCGTACCAAGTTTCATTCGAATCCATTCAGTAGTTTCGGCGTGATGCGCGGCCAAGATACAGACAGACAGACAGACAGACAGACAGACAGACAGACAGACAAAAATGAAAAAAATTGCAGTTTTGGTTTCAGAATCGATTATAGAGTGCCCTCCAATTAAAAATTTCAAAATATCTTCAATGTACAGAATTGGATCTGTTACAGTTTTATTATATTATAGATAGAAGATAAATTTATAACTGATGATGACTTTAGTTTTTCTAAAGATTCTACCTCTATGGGCAACTTTTTGAACAACATTTTTTGACTTTTGTCATTTCTGAAATAAACAAAAATTTGGGACGTTTTTGTTAATTTTTGCTTACGCACGTCGGGGGCCCCCGTGGCTTGGGGGCCCCGTATAATTGATACGGCTTATACGGCGGTAGCTACGCCCCTGCTCGTTGGTCTAGTGACTAGGACTCCTCCATTGAGGACTTATATACTCTCCAAACTTATAACACCCCGTCGTTTTTGCGTCGGGGGTTAAAAACGTATGCAACAGTTAACACTACTATAGGTCGACCAGAATCTCATGAAAAATAGGGAAATTAAATATTGTAGTAAGCAACACTAACACGGCTGCCCTAGTGATAAACAAAGTAATTACATTCAGAACACCTTACCTGGGATCGTTTCACGAAACGAAAAATCAAGCAACTGCATTTTAAATACAAAAACAAAGTAATCAACATCCAATTACTTTGTTTTTGTGTTGTGCTTGTTGTTTACTTGGTTTTGCATTTATATTCCGGGTTAGTGTGTGCTGTTACTTTGTTTGGGCAATTCAAATTGCAGTAAACGGTTCAAGTTACTTGAAATATTAAACTGTGGTAAAAAATTACTCGTCATAAAACTTTTGTTAATGCAAAAAAGTCAATTTCACAAATAATGTCAGTTACTTTGTTTATCGCGAGGGCAGCCGTAGTGTTGCTAACTTTGGAATTTCATTTCCGTATTTTTCATGAGATTCTGGTCGATCTATAGTACTAGGTACAATATATATAAAAGCGTCAGTCTCTGGAGAGCTAATAAGAGGCATCGTATCGCTCTCACCAGCACGCGGCGCATGATTGATTCGCGCTAATGTCATGAACTACATAGCATCGAATGCCATCTATTAACTATAACCCACATCTACTGTACACAAAGCCCTACAAGCTGCCTCCGGGTGCCTTCAGTCTACTCCAATTAGAGCGATTCGTTATGAATATGATCGCTTAAAAGTAAAACTATTGTGTCTGACCTATATTAGTTCATGCTTCGTCCAACAATTAGCACTGTTGCTTGCGCTTATTGTTGATCGAAGAATTCAATGGTTAAATTAATCAAGACCAAGCTGTTCTAACAGTGCGTTTGCCAGTGAGATAGGTATATTTCCGAGACATGCAACAAATTGCGAAGACGAAATGGCAATAGGCGGGGGCCGGGGCATATCTAGTATATAGTTCGGAGAACCGATGAACGTTGGGGTCCCACAGTGCAGGGATGGCGACCTCGCACCGTACAGTGCAGGCAGACCCCTTCCCCCACTAGATGAACATACATCAACCGAGTCGCAGGAGGTTCTTACAAGAGACCTATGTCCAGCAGTGGACGTCTTGTAGGTAATTTGCAATTTCCCAAGTAGGTACAGTCTGTTTTTCCCATGTTTTTCCTTACTTGTCAAGTCCATTCACACAAAAACGCGCAAGCGATGCGCTTAGCACGGCGCATAGGACGTTCTTTCCGCGAACTAACAACGCAGTCGTGATTTAAATTCAAATAAAAGAACGTCAGAAGCGCCGGGGAAAGAACGACACTTCGCATTTCTCCGTGAAGATTTTTGCGATTTGTTTACCTTTTAAGACAACTAAGGAAAAACAGATTGTAGGTATCTGAATACCCGTGGTGGAGCAACTTGCCTTTAATGAAATAGTAGTTATCGCTGCGGGTATTATCGTTAATCAATCATGCAGCACCTGTGAGTGAAGGCGATGCGATTAATTTTGTATGAGAAAATATGCACATACAGTAGCTACACTAACACTTAGCTTAGTACGAGTTTTCAAATCTCGACAAAGTTAATAGATTCCGTGTATCGAATATTTCTCTGCGACCTATATTGACCGATTTTGATTATTTTTTTCAGCCGTTGCGTTCAGTTTAAACATTTTATAGTGATTTTGAATCATAACTACTTATTTTCAATTAGCTAATTCTGGCGATTTCTTCACGTGGATAGGTACCTATTACTTAAGGCCTAGGCCGCACTGCGAAATTTATTCGCGCGAATTTTTTCGCAAAATTCTGTGACATATGGGAATGTATGAAGCTGCACGCACATGCGATTTAAAATTCGCGAGAAAAATATATTAAAATGCGGAATAAAAACCGCGCGAATAACATTCGCGCGAATAAATTTCGCAGTGCGGCCCCGCTCTAAGTAGGTATTTAAGGCCTAGGCCGCACTGCGAAATTTATTCGCGCGAATTTTTTCGCAAAATTCTCTGACATATGGGAATGTATGAAGCTCTCCGCACTTGCGAATTAAAATTCGCAAAAAAAATATATTAAAATACGGAAAATAAACCGCGCGAATAATATTCGCGCGAATATATTTCGCAGTGCGGCCTCGCTCTAAAGTTAAATTCTCGAAAAATAATTTGCGCGATAATGAGCCACATTTGTTTCCAGATTGTAAGCTATCTTTACGCCAAAATTCGCCTATTTCGACAATGCTGTTTATATACTTAACTATAAATGTAAGTATATATGTTTAACGAGTTATTGCCCGCGACTTAGTTCGCGTGGATTCATATAATAGTATATCTCATATAAAATTTCAACCCCTATTTTATCCCCTTAGGGGTTGAATTTTCTAAAATCCTTTTTTATCGGATCTCTACGCCATAATAGCTATCTCAGCCCAATCCGTCCAGTGGTTTGATCTGTGCGTTGATAGATCAGTCAGTCAGTCTGTCATTCAGTCAGTCACCTTTTCCTTTTATACATAGTATTATTATTTATATTTAGTTAAAAGTGACTTATTCCGAAATCACTGAAAGGCACTGCAATTTTATTTATTTGTACAGATTGGTGAATCCCAACAAATGGCGCAATATTATTCAGTTCGGTCCGAAGTCGGGGCGAGTTAACGAGCAGGAAACGGCCGGAACCGTGTTAAGGACGCGCCATTAGGAGTTGTTATCGCTGGGGGGTGATTGCGGCAGCTAATACGAAACAAAGTAAAGGAACGATTTTCATGGATGTAGTGTATGCAGGTTACGATAGAGTGCGGCAGTCGCACACCGGCAGCGAACGGGGACAGACGTGCTCAGGGCTTGCATACAGAACATGGCCTACCGAGTAAATAGAAAGTGTGTTTCATTGGATCCTGAAACATTACAATGACCATCAGCAGTATGGCGGGGACGAAGGAATTTCTGATTACCCGACTACGGCAAAGCCAAAAGGAAAGGAATTTTAGCAGTCTACGTAGTGCCTAAACTGATGCTGATTTTGATGAATGAGGTGTCAATTGATTCATTGTTATAGTCCGGGTGACATAGGCATCGTTCATTTTTGCAATGAACGACGCACGATACGATATTTGCTATGGCACAGTGTCTGTGAAAAATGAACGGTCGGTGTTTAGACGATGACTCATCGATGAAGCCTCGAAAATGAAAGCAAAAACCCCGAAAAATTAATCGTAGCTAAGTAATTTGGGCTTTACAATTTGAAAAAAAAAACTTAGGAGAGATCGTCTAAGTTAATGACGACAATCGTATTCATGCCTCCATCAAAACTTCATAAAACAACTGTTCCGACAAATGAGGGTCTGTGCCGCCATTCGCGGTCGGAATCGTCTCACGTTACTCGGCCTTTAGAGCCTCTGAAACATTCCCAATTAGACAAAGCGCAACATTACCGTGTCCCACTTGGCATATAACGGCTTTAACGGTAATATTATGAGGGTAATGATGAGCGAACGCCACCTTCTCTAACCTCCATGCACGCTTTGGTGTGTTTGAATAATATTGTAAAACCCGCGGCACGTAGGTCGAGCGGTGAGCTTCAATGCGCAAAAGTCGAAAATGAGGTATCTCGGGGTGTGAGGGGGTCGCGGGGAAGGCGTGGGGATCGTTCGTAAGCACTGATTAGCTCTCGCGGATCCCTCGTAAGCGTTGATTGGTTCTCCAATCGTATTGCATCCCGCTCACTCGTACGACGTTGCGCGTACTTGAAGGTCACCGCTCGACTTACGTGCCGCGGGTTATACGGAGGTGATTTCGTGATCCTCCTTAATTTTACCAACCTTTGATACTTACTTTTTTGAATTTAAGCATGTCGATATGAGATCGATGCCATGACAGCTCCTCAACTTCTCACTGCTTGTCCGAAAATTCAAATTCAAATTCAAAAATCATTTATTAAAAGTACCTACCCTTACCCTTTGCACCCTTTTGAACGTCAATATATGGAGTACATGGAAGTGAGTAATGGTGATAATTACTACGAAAACTTAAAACTACGAGCAAACGCGCCCTGGTCTGAGAAGAGCCCACGGCAAACTCAGCCGGGTTGTTTTTTAAATACCATCATCTCACAATATGAATGAACTAAGTATATTCGTACAGAAATTGCCATCGAGTTACTTTTTCTCCCATAGGCAGGTAAGTATTGCTTTTAGAAGTTATACACTAATTCATCATCAATAATTGTAAAATGTTAATTGTCTCTAAGTCAATCCGTTGCTCCGTTACGGCTTATCTGCAGAACAAGTCAATAAACAAACACACTTTCGCATCACTACATAGTATAAAACAAAGTCGTTTTCTCTGTCCCTATATCCCTTTGTACGCTTAAATCTTTAAAACTACGCAACGGATTTTGATGCGGTTTTTTTTAATAGATAGAGTGATTCAAGAGGAAGGTTTATATGTATAATAACATCCATTAAATTGTGGAGAAATACTGTTATTTTTGAGGTTTCTAATGTGATGTCGTAAATAATTACATTTTTTCCGCTTACATTGCAAACGCAGGCTGAACCCTACGAGATTTATCAAAATAATGTACTAAGTATTGTACACATTGAAAAGGTCTACAGAAAAGTCCGCGATGGTATATGTCTATCTCTTATGGATATCCCACAATAACATTTTTTTGTCATTTACTTTTTACGACAAATAATGGCTAATTTTCGAAGCGATTTCAACCAATACAGCATTAATCCTTATCTAATTAAATACCTTAAATGCATTGTTGATTTTATATAAATCCATATGGTCCTTTACAGCATATGATTTAAATGAATACTTTCGAAGATATTATAGATTTAAAAATTGCGGCGGCGCGGGAGCGTGCCTATAAGCGCGTCGGCGGCCGCGGTTCTCCCTATAGCCCATTGTCGATAATTTTTGAAACCAAAAAAAAAATCACAGTACGTAGGATGAAACCCATTGGAAAAGGAGGAGAATATTATAAAATACAAGGAAAAATAATTTACGGGCGATCTGAGCTCGGGAAAAAAGGGGGGGAGTTTTAAGGGTAAAAAACGGTTTATCTCGATTTCCGGCAAAACTAGAAGTCCTATGGAAAAAAATTAAATGGCAAAGTTGTAGGTAATAAAAAGATCTACAACTTTTATATTTACACTTTTTTCACATAACCTCAAAATTTATGTGAAAAGTTCAAAAAACCAAGTTTTTGGTTCTTTATTTTTATCTTTTAAAATAATTTTTTTTTTCACGGAATCTGGTGAAAACTTACTTTCTTATGTCCCAAATACACTAATTTATTTGATTTGAAATATTTAGTTTTTCTCCTTATTTTTGACTTAATATCGACTTAATTCTGACAGCTGTCATTTTCATTTACAGATGAGTTATTTATATGGAGAACAGGGTTAACATCTACGAAGTACGATTTTACCCCAAACTACTTTAATTCCCTGTCAACATATAAAGCTCTAAGCCGCTTAATAATATTAATTGTTTCGCCCATCGCCCTAAAATAGAAATTGCTAAGAATGGAAACTAGAAAGTCATATCTACATGCAGCAGTTGATTTGTATTTGCATAAGTTTTGAATTTTTCATCTTTTTTGTGGGAATTGTTTTATCTCTGGTAACATTATGAAACGTCAGAATTCCACGGAATTAGTAATTCGGGTATAAGGTGAGATATAGTAAGTTCATTGTGGAAAATATCGTAAAAAGTCGTAAAAGCCGCCTGGGAGCTTTCATCGAAAACGCTGCCTAATCCCTGAGCGGGTAGTACCTACGCATAAAATGCTCTACTACCCGTGCGAAGCCGGGGCGGGTCGCTAGTAGGTAATAAAATCTAATTATTCTCAAAGGCGTATTTCGGTACTTTACTCCGTAACGTGGCCATCAAAAGGAATAATAGAGGTCGATTTGGTCGCGATCATCGGACCGTTCCGTCGCCCGCCAAAATAACAAGGTGCACTCCCACTCCCTCCGCCTTACCTTACCTTAGGGCGGAACCTACTGAAATTATGGTAAACACACGAGCAGGCGTTTCATCTCTAAACGACGCGGTTTTAGAGAATCGGAACGTGTGATGCGACATCGGTGCACAGTGTTTGCATTTCAGTATAATATAGAGCCGCCACGCTGCTCGGATACAGGTTGGCAGATTTTAACGACTATTGTCACATGATAGTGATAATAAAACCATATTGGCTTAGGTACATTCTATATTTGGTGGTTAGATATCTCGGAAACTTTAATATTGTAGATAGGAATAAACTTCAAGGATTAAATTTATAAGAAATTAATCTCT
This sequence comes from Melanargia galathea, assembly GCA_920104075.1. Taxonomy (NCBI): domain Eukaryota; kingdom Metazoa; phylum Arthropoda; class Insecta; order Lepidoptera; family Nymphalidae; genus Melanargia; species Melanargia galathea. The sequence goes on along the minus strand of OV049872.1, from coordinate 1,541,470 downwards.
TTCATCTTCTTTGGAAAACGTTTATAAACGTAAAAAAAAATACGCGCCGAATTGAGAACCTCCTCCTTTTTGAAAGTCGGTTAATGTTTAGGACCGACGGCTTGATGTTCTCTCCGAGGCAAGGGGGTGAAAAGCACCGCCTACTACGAAATCCGGGCTGGCACTGACAATTTCTTAACACAAAAATTCAATGCCTAATACAATTTTTTGACCCGATCCCAGAATCAAGCCCAGAATTTCTGTACGAAGAACAATATCGCGCCTGCTTTGTTTACACACATGTATTATTGAGTGCTCATAATACATATGTGTAAACAAAGCAACTGTAGTCGCCTGCCACGCATAGAGAACGGTTGCGTTTTTCAAAGTATACATTAGTTAGTTTGGGCGGCTTTGCTAAATTAAGCTGGTTAGTTGATGCTCTATAATTTGGTGCTACCGTAACCGGCTCCTCACATGGACCCAAAAAGTTCCAACATGTGGATGTATCGCGAGTATTGACGTGTTTTCCAAGAATTCAACGCTGACCGGATGAAATAGATAGAAAAAATCATTAAAAAATATTTACAAAATAAATTTAAAAAGACTTTTTGATTTTTGAAACATTTTAGGGAACAATTAAAAAAGCGTCGTTACCGTCCGATACATCAATCCGTATGTTTCCACAGACCCTTCCCTCACATAGCCGCAAGACTTTTATCAAATAAATATGAACGCTGGGTTGTTTATTATAACACGACTTCCAGACTAAGGGACTTGAGCTCCACCGAATAAGTACGGGTGGTCTCAATGTTTTGTGAAGTTCCCCGGCCATTACAGATTTTTCTTATTAGTATAGCCACTTCAGCTTTTCTTTCGCAATAAATAATTTAAAGTTCCGGCCAAGTGCGAGTCGGACTCGCGCACGAAGGGTTCCGTACATCACACTAATATTATAAAAGTGAATGTTTGTGTGTATGTTTGTTAATCTTTAACGCCGCAACTACCGAATGGATTTGGCTAAAAGGAATAACACATAGGCTACTTTTTATCCTGGAAAAATCCACAGTTCCCGCGGGATTTTGAAAAACCGAAATATGCTACAGCAATTTACAGCCACAGCTATAGGTAGACTACTATAGCAAATTTCCTTGAAAGTAGGTATAAAGGTTGTAAAAGGGAGCGGTAACGGGAACCGGAAATCCACGATTCTCTCGGGATTTTTGAAAAACCGAAATTCACGCGGGCGAAGCCGTGGGTAAAACTTAGTAGGAAACAAGCGGACACCCGCGGCTTCGTTCGCGTGGATATTGATTTTTAAAAATCCCTCTCTTTGAGAACTCTGTTTTTCCTAAGGTCCTTTGAGCTCAACCTTGTTAAAAACTGGTAAAAGTTCACTGGCGGATGTTTAGGTACATCAAAATGTAATCATCCGCCAGTGAAAGTCCTATCAAAATCGGTCCAGCCTTGCAGAGTTTAGCCCGTAATCTTTAAAGTATCTCGTTTCTAACAAAAAAAGAATGAATGAAATCGGATCCCGCGTTAATGAATTACAGTTAAGTACACATTTTGACTTTCATCCCCTATCCCAAGGGAACCATGCTGAATTTCGGGATAAAAAGTATCCTATATGTTACTCCATAGTATGAACTTAAATCATGCCAAGTTTCATTTCAATCCATTCAGTAGTTTTTGCGTGATCCGCGCACAAACATACAGACAAACAGATAAACAGGCAAACAGATAAACAGACAAACAGACAAAAATTTCAAAAATAGCTTTTTTACTTTCTATTACTTATCCCTAACATCCCCCAGTTATTATTTTGCAAAAATCTTTAATGTACAGATACGGCAAGTCTACGATTTTATTATATGTATGTATAGATAGAGTATAGAAGATATAGAATATCTACATATTATTATGTAGTTGACTACAATATATAATTATAATGTAGATATATTTTTCTTAATTTTAATTTTAATACTATTAATTTACCTCTTAATTTTAATACTATACCATACCCACCCATGTCTTGAGAACAAGAAAGTCGTTCATCACTCGAGCCCATAAAACAAATGGTGGAAATTCAACGTAGCGTAGAAAAACCCACTAATACGTCGTTAGCGCGGTCCGACGTTATGTTGTTCCGGAGGTTTTTTCCTAAATGTTTTTCTGTTATACATAGGGTTGCCAGTTGTTAAAACTGTGGCATATACTTACCATTGTCTACCGTTTTTAGTTTCCTTTCATACTTGTCTAGTTACCACCCCACCGGCGAAGATATTATGCCACCAAGCGATTTATTTTTGTATGGTGAGTAGGTATACTGTATACAATATACATAATATGTATGGGTGTAACTAACCTGCCATTACCCCTTCCAAGTAAGCCTGCCTCCACCTTAGACTGTATCGTCACTTACCATATGATGAGATCGCAATGAAGGGCTAATTAAAATATATTAGATATACATATTATGTATATATAAGCTCTAAATCCCTCTCTCCTATGAGAGAGGAGGCCTGTGCCCCGCAGTGGGACGTTAAAAAGGCTGTAGCGGATATATATTTATAACAAACTAGCGACCCGCCCCGGCTTCGCACGGGTAGTAGAGCATTTTATGCGTAGGTACTACCCGCTCAGGGATTAGGCAGCGTTTTCGATGAAAGCTCCCAGGCGGCTTTTACGACTTTTTACGATATTTTCCACAATGAACTTACTATATCTCACCTTATACCCGAATTACTAATTCCGTGGAATTCTGACGTTTCATAATGTTACCAGAGATAAAACAATTCCCACAAAAAAGATGAAAAATTCAAAACTTATGCAAATACAAATCAACTGCTGCATGTAGATATGACTTTCTAGTTTCCATTCTTAGCAATTTCTATTTTAGGGCGATGGGCGAAACAATTAATATTATTAAGCGGCTTAGAGCTTTATATGTTGACAGGGAATTAAAGTAGTTTGGGGTAAAATCGTACTTCGTAGATGTTAACCCTGTTCTCCATATAAATAACTCATCTGTAAATGAAAATGACAGCTGTCAGAATTAAGTCGATATTAAGTCAAAAATAAGGAGAAAAACTAAATATTTCAAATCAAATAAATTAGTGTATTTGGGACATAAGAAAGTAAGTTTTCACCAGATTCCGTGAAAAAAAAAATTATTTTAAAAGATAAAAATAAAGAACCAAAAACTTGGTTTTTTGAACTTTTCACATAAATTTTGAGGTTATGTGAAAAAAGTGTAAATATAAAAGTTGTAGATCTTTTTATTACCTACAACTTTGCCATTTAATTTTTTTCCATAGGACTTCTAGTTTTGCCGGAAATCGAGATAAACCGTTTTTTACCCTTAAAACTCCCCCCCTTTTTTCCCGAGCTCAGATCGCCCGTAAATTATTTTTCCTTGTATTTTATAATATTCTCCTCCTTTTCCAATGGGTTTCATCCTACGTACTGTGATTTTTTTTTTGGTTTCAAAAATTATCGACAATGGGCTATAGGGAGAACCGCGGCCGCCGACGCGCTTATAGGCACGCTCCCGCGCCGCCGCAATTTTTAAATCTATAATATCTTCGAAAGTATTCATTTAAATCATATGCTGTAAAGGACCATATGGATTTATATAAAATCAACAATGCATTTAAGGTATTTAATTAGATAAGGATTAATGCTGTATTGGTTGAAATCGCTTCGAAAATTAGCCATTATTTGTCGTAAAAAGTAAATGACAAAAAAATGTTATTGTGGGATATCCATAAGAGATAGACATATACCATCGCGGACTTTTCTGTAGACCTTTTCAATGTGTACAATACTTAGTACATTATTTTGATAAATCTCGTAGGGTTCAGCCTGCGTTTGCAATGTAAGCGGAAAAAATGTAATTATTTACGACATCACATTAGAAACCTCAAAAATAACAGTATTTCTCCACAATTTAATGGATGTTATTATACATATAAACCTTCCTCTTGAATCACTCTATCTATTAAAAAAAACCGCATCAAAATCCGTTGCGTAGTTTTAAAGATTTAAGCGTACAAAGGGATATAGGGACAGAGAAAACGACTTTGTTTTATACTATGTAGTGATGTAAATTGAAAATTAAAAAAACCCTCGACATTCGCCATTTTATGACGGCATGCCATTTTGGATTTGCATAGTGCTGGTGCTATTCTACTAGTCAAGTGCTTTCATTTGATACCCATATTAAGGGAGTTGTGAAAAAATATGTAATCCGCCATTTTGTAGCGGGGCCATCTTGGATCGATTTTCATCAAACATAGCTAACAACACTCTCGACTAATTCACCTTTCAAACAAAAAAAAAACCGCATTCAAATCGGTCCACCTGCACCCGTTTGAGCGCTAGAGGGGAACAGACACACACACACACACACACACACATACACACACACACACACACACACACACAGACAGACACGTCAAACTTATAACACCCCATCGTTTTGCGTCGGGGGTTAAAAAACTGAGATGATTAACGTTAGGCAGCCCTATTAGGTCCCATTGGGACGTTATCGGCGCTAACACACCGTGTGATTTATATCGGATCGTCTCCGGCCAGCGGCGGATTAGCGCGGGGATTATCTACACCGCGTCCGCGCCTCGGGGGGATTTCCTTACTAGATAATTGCTACACCGTGAGGAAAAGACTGTTCACAGATTATACAGGTTTCAAGTTTCGACCATAGAAATATACAGGGTAAAAGCACAGTTTAACACGTTCACTGCGGGCGGGGTCGATAACAGCCCCGTGGTAGACTTTCGTCTGGTGCGGCGCGCAAAACTCGTGTTTTCTCGCCTGTGCGGGAGCTGTCTACGATCAACCGTAAGACGTATGACAAAGACAAATATAGTTTTCTTTATGTCTTCAAAGCCTCGACTCGTTGGTATAAAAAAATAGCACGGGATCAAAATAAGCGTCGTGCGCACTGAGTTCAAAATTATTTAATTCAGTGCGGGACGACGCTGATTTAGTCCCCGCGCGGTGCGCGGCGCAGGCGGCGGGGAAACGATTCAGTCAACGTTAGTGCCGCGACCATAGTCGATAACGGAGCACGCGTTTTGCGCAGCAGTCGATATTCTGAGTCCGCATCATGACTTCGAAATACATATTATGTTAATTATGTCTTCAGTGCTTCCTCGGGTATAAGTTGTTAATAAGTTCCATATTATTATATAGGTATACTATAATAGATGGATATGATAATTTATAATAATTGTAGTTTTCAAGATATGGACTGTTAAGTGTATGATGAAGTCGGTTTGACTTTCAATCTTTTAGATTATCAGTTGTGTTTTAATAAAAACGGTAATCATTTTAACTCAACTTATTTTATCGTGTAACATTAATATTGGAGTGTTGTTGAGTTAAGTTTTGAATAGCATGTTATTATGCTACTTATACAGGTGAATATTATTAAAGTGCACGTATATGAAATAGGAAAAATAATAAAAAAAAACATTTTTAACGTGATAACGTCTTATAAATCGACTAACCGATGCCAGCGACTTCGTCCGCTTGGATTCTTATAAATCTCACTTGGGGTGGAATTTCTAAAATTCCTGAAACACGTAATTCTTTATTTTTAACCGAAAACCTAAATACCAATTTTCATGGATATAACTTGAAAAATGACGGACTTTCATACAAACTTTCATCCCCCATTTAACCCACTTGGGGGTAGTTTTTCTTAAATTCCTCAAACACCTAATTCTTTATTTTTAACCGAAAATCTAAATACCACTTTTCATGGATATAACTTGAAAAATGACGGACTTTCATACAAACTTTCATCCCCTATTTAACCCTCTTAAGGGTGGAATTCGCAATAATCCTTTCTTAGTGTGCACCTACGTCATAAAAGGAAGCTACTGTGAAAATTTCAAGTTTCTAGCTTCAGTGGTTTAGGCTGTGTGTTGATGATCAGTCAGTCAGTCAGTCAGTCAGGGCAAGCTACTTTATAATATTATTATTATTATTATTATAGATAGATGAACGCCGGCTGCAAGCATGAAAAACCGTGACTATTGTCACGTTCCGCCTGAGTGGAACGTGCAAACGAGAACGCGGAACAAGCGATAGAGAGGAACGATTGCTCTAAGAGTTCGGATTGTGATGCATCTATCTCTCTTTGTTTTAACCCCCGACGCAAAAACGACGGCGTGTTAAAGTTTGACGTGTCTGTGTGTGTGTGTGTGTGTGTGGATGCGGGTGGACCGATTTGAATTCGTTTTTTTTTTGTTTGATACAGACTTGGTACAGACACGGCGAGTCTACGATTTTATTGTATGTATAGAAGAATAAAAGATATAGATACGAATTACTTACTGATGAATGAATAATATTTTTCGATCTTACGGACATAATAATAAGAAAATGTGCACTGGTTATTATATTTAAATAAAAAATCACGAGTGCAATAAGTTTAGCATTTTATTAGAAACAAGTACTTATAACCAAGTACGTAAATAAACAAGTACGTATATTTTTATCATTACAGTTTTAATTATTATGAAACTAAGGGAAAAAATAATCATCTGGACTCGAACCGGGGTGTTTTGATTTCAGAACCGCCCGATTCCCACCTGAGCTATTATAACCTTATTGATGATGGTGGCAAAATTTACCTTTGTATTCTAATGATATTAGCCTCCGAAAGCCCCTGCACACTAAATTTCATGAAAATCATTCATAACATTGACTTCGATATTCATCGATATTATACCAGAGAAATTTATTCCCGTCACTAGTGTAACCCAAATTAGGTGCGGCGTGGGATCTAAAGCGACCCCGGATCTATTTTCGGTATTTTCTCTGAAACCAAGGGTCAGAACCGCAGGCGAAGCTAGTTTTAGTTAAAACATTAACACATAAATGATTTTAGCGCAAATCTAAACAGCTTGTCACGTTCCTGGTCAAATTATGACATATTTATCAAACCATTCAGCACGAGGCCAAAAAAGTGCCAACCGCACTGAAATAGAGTTCCAGGTTTCCTAAATCGACCCCAACCGCACCAGCTGAAAGTTCTCTAAATTTTGGCCCGCAGTGAACGTGTTAAAGAAATAACCGCTTCTGAAAACTTAGCGCTATCATTATACTACCTAAACACAATCTAATAACTACCAATAACCATTTTCCAGGGTAGGTATCGCGGGACGAGGCGCGCAACAGTATACCCGAATTACTAATTCCGTGGAATTCTGACAGCTGTCATTGTCATTTACAGATGAGTTATTTGTATGGAGAACAGGGTTAACATCTATAGATGTTCGTCGTACCGTCGATTTTACCCCAAACTACTTTAATTCCCTGTCATCATAAAAAGTCATATGCCGAATAATAATATTACTCGTTTCGCCTTAAAATAGAAAACACCAAGAGTGGAAACTAAAAAGTGCACACTAACAGGAATAGAAAACAAAAGAAGCACATTGAATAGAATAGAATAGAAAAGTTTTTTATTCAAATAAACTTTTACAAGTACTTTTGAATAGTCAACTGAATCTACCACTGGTTCGGAATGCCATTCCAACCGAGAAGAACCAGCAAGAAACTCAGCGGTTGCTCTTTTCCAAATTTACAATATCAATATAACAATTTTATGTTAAGTACATGATTGAATTGCCGTCTCGCGCATTGCTGGAACGAGTCAAATCCACGCCTTTTTATCATTTTGTATAATCTTCAATTTTATTCAGATAAACTTTCACAAGCGCTTACGAATCGACAAATGAATCTACCACTGGTTCGGAATGGTGCTTACAATTCTACACATGTGAAGAAGGCGGCCATCTTGGATTTGCATAGTGCTATTCTACTAGTCAAGCCCTTACATTTGATACCCATATTAAAGAAGTTGTGAAATACTTAATATGTAATCCGCCATTTTGTAGCGGCGGCCATCTTGGATAGATTTTCATCAAACATAGCTAACAACACTCTCGACTAATTCACCTTTCAAACAAAAAAAAAACCGCATTCAAATCGGTTCATCCGTTTGAGCGCTACAGGGGAATAGACAGACACACACACACTCAAACACAGACACGTCAAACTTATAACACCCCGTCGTTTGTGCGTCGGGGGTTAAAAAATCACGCAAATCGGTTTTGAAATCTTGGAGTACCTAATCGGTGAACATACACAGAAAAAAATACGCGCTGAATTGAGAACCTCCTCCTTTTTGGAAGTCGGTACTCGGTTAATACAACTAAGTAAAGTGCGAGTCGGGCCTCGCTCTTTTAGGATTCCGTACATAATTATGAACAACATAATATTTTGGGTGTAAAAAATATTTAATTTCCGAGCTAGACATCACAACAAATCGTGAAAGAAAAACCCAAAAAATGTGCGTTTATTTTGGTCACAGCTTACTAACTACTTTATGAATCGTTGATTTTAGTATTTGTTGTTTAAATACAGTATATGGTACATAATATACCGAAATTTCATATTCCTAACTGGTTTAGTTTTTGAGACAGCCCCCGTCACAAAAATGGTCTGAAACTGACAACTTTGATGACCACCCATTTCCTTATTTTTTAAGCTAACAATTAAGTAAAATTATATTCGTACTCTACTTGATGAGCTCTAAACAATGATACTCGACAAGCTAGGGTAAGAAAAAAAATATTTTTTTTCCGGCTCCTTTTTCATGTACAGGAGCTCCCCTGAAAAATAATTTAATTCAATTTCTAATTCAATATCTGGTTTTGGGTCAACGTTCTACATTGAATACCATACCAAAATTTCAGGTTTGTAACCCATTTCGTCTACGAGCTAGAAACCTGTGACCGACGGACGGACGGACGGACAGACAGACAGACAGCAGAGTGACATTAATAGAGCTCCGTTTTTAGCCTTTGGGTACGGAACTCTAAAAATGTCAAGTCAATGTCGACTCACATTTCAGTTTTTTCTACCATTGATATAGAGCTGTAGGGCTATTCTCTAAAATACCATCTCGATATCGAAGCTCACTCAAGTGAGATAACTCGCTTCGAAAGCAAACTCACTTCACCTTGGTTTGATATTCTGTAAACATCTGCTACGCACTTGCGAAGTGAAGTGAGTTTGAGTGAGAAGACCTGTACTATCGAGTTTTACAGAGTACAAATTAGCAAACTCATCTCGAATTCACTCTCGATAATTCGAAAATGGCTTTACAGAATAGCCCTGCTGCCTCGTTTTTCCAGCGGTTAATATGTTTAACTGCAAATCACGAGATCCTAGATTCGATTCCCGGATTAGGCTAAAAATTGTTAGAATTATTGTGTTTTTCTGTGACGATATTCTCAGTGCCAGCCCGGAGTAAGTAGTTGGCGGTGTTTCACCCCCGTACCTGGGAGACCACGTTTAACCGCCAGTCTCGTAGTATCCCTAATTATGCTTATTAAAAGTTTTTAAAATTTTTTTACATTTGCTTTGTAAAAATTGTTTTACAATTTTATTCTTTTTTACGATATCTTGTAAATAATCTTGTAAATAAATTAGCAAATAGCACCTACCTACTTACGTTTCGTAGACTCCCTATCTATACTTTTTTAATATTATAAAGCTGAAGAGTTTGTTTGTTTGAACGCGCTAATCTCAGGAACTACTGGACCGATTTCAAAAATTCTTTCACCGTTGGATATGTACGCGATCCTTGAGTGCTATAGGCTATATAATATGTACCACGGGCGAATCCGGGGCGGACCGCTAGAAAAATAATAAAGCTACAAGTAGATCCAATTATGTAAGTACCTTGTATAGAAATACTTGAAAGCTCATTTGAGCCAACCTTGTTAAAACTTGTATAATATAGGTTAAAATATTAACCACTTTATCCTTGTAAGTAGAAATTAAAATATTTGTCAGTGCCTCGCCTAACGGTCGTCTGCGACAACGAATTACACATTATTAAACGCAATTACACACATAATTATAATTTATTACGCGCCATTAAAATACAGCGCGCGACAAATGTGTCGTGGAACGGAATGTGTTCTCGGGTATTCTGTGACAGAATAAGGGTGGGCTTTGAGGCACGCGACACTTGCACACAGGGTATAAAGGGGACTGCTATCGAAAACTTAGGGCTATTATTATATACTTCATCATGATCACCTCATCATGATCAACCCATTGCCGGCTCACTACAGAGCACGGGTCTCCTCTCAGAGTGAGAAGGGTTTTGGCCATAGTCTACCACGCTGGCCAAGCGGATTGGCTGACTTCACACACCTTTGAGAACGTTATGGAGAACTCTCAGGCGTGCAGGTTTCCTCACGATGTTTTCCTTCACCGTTAAAGCAAGTGCTATTTAAATACTTAAAACGCACATAACTCCGAAAAGTTAGAGGTGCGTGCCCGGGATCGAACCCACGACCTCCGATTAGAAGTCGGTCGTCCTAACCACTAGGCTATCACAGCTTTTTATTATTATACTTACAATAAATATTTTAATTTTCTTTCGCATGTTTTTTATGGTATCTTGTCAGTAATCATCACTAGATACTAAGTATATCCTGTCTTCGTTTCCGAAAGCGAGCGCTCCTCTTACACACGTTATAGAAGTTTTGGTATTGTTGGTAAGCTGCATACAAAAAATAGTTGGTTATTAATATAATATTCTACAGCGTCCTCCACTCCGAATATTTCCAAATGTTGAGGTTATAAAAATGATTAAAAAATATTAATAACTAGCTGATTTTTTTGTATGCAGCTTAGTAAATACAAATGTCCTACAAAAGTGGAACGATTCCCTACCCTAGCGAAGCGAAATTTTTAACACCTGCGCACTCGAGTAGCTACCTCAATCGAGAATTTTCATAGATAAAAAACTTGGTCGTCTCGTCGAAACCATTTGTTTTAACGAAAAATTTGTTCCTCGGCTGCCTGTCTTTAACAGACGTCAATGCTCACGATCAATTGCCTCACTGTATGTTTGCTAAACGTTGTGTTCGAGTAGAAAATATATATCCTACACTACTAGATAACGAAGCAATTGATTGAGTTTAAATTCTCAGCACGTTGCACGGTTTATTTAGTTAAGTTTAGTTAACACTAAAGATACATAGCGTTTAATCAGTGCAAGTGTTGTATTGAATTTGAATGAAGTCACGATGTGAACTGTTGACGTTCCATTTTGTTGCTCTACGGACTAGGATTACGTAGGTATCTATCCCTAGGTACCTACTACCTACCCTTAGAACTTGGTAGAATCCTGTGGTAGAATCACTGTAGGCTATGCGTCTCTTAACACAACGTTAGTTTTACTTGAAGCAAAACCTGAAAGTAATTTGCTTAGAATCACTAACAGAATCGAATCCAACTATTTTTATATTGTGTTATAATTTTTTCCAAAAATATTTTAAAATCCTGCAAGCTTAGGCACAGTGGTTGAAACGCGCATCAGCTGACAATCGGCATACAGCACGCGGTCATTCAACTCGCGAGTCGAGGTGACGAAATAAACGATGGCTTGCGAGTTGGGGTGACCATTTTTTTTTTTGGAGTACAATGACACAACACAAGAAGCTTATAACTTCGTTATTTCATTATAAGTATCTTTTCGTTTAGTAAAACTATTTCAAATGTTAAAATATTTGACACGTGTTCGTGTTTCGATTTTTGCGCAAAGTAAAACTAATGTTGTATATCTATCTTCAATCATGAATCCCTATGAAATACATAAAGCGATGTGAGTTTATCCCCTCTTCGTCGGTCGTAACTCTTATATCGTCTCTTGAAACTGCAGTTTTTTTCTAAATGAACCAGTGGAAGTTGTAGCACTAGACTTCTAATAGCGGTAGTGCCTAGCATGCGACCCACGAAAAAATTATGTCTACTCATTTACTCGTCGAATACAATAGAGATAAACGAGAAAATGAGTAAAGTTGAAAGCACGAAATCTATCTGGGAGCACGGCAGTGCTCCCCCCAAGTTGAGCAAAAACAAAAAAAACAAAACAAAGGCACAGCCGTACTATCTTTTCTCGAATATAATTTTGAAGTGAAATTCGATTTCTTCTTTAGGAAAGAAATTCATATAAACGGTAAGTAAACATAGGTATTCTGTTACAATATAATGCTCAAATTACGCAGTAAAACCTTTAACCAAAACCCATAACACAACAGATTGTTATTATAACAATAGTTAAACTTGAAAATAGTGAAGTATCGCATTGCACAATTCAATAATATGAACTAAGCCGTGAAAGTACAGTAATAATAGAGTTTATTTCAATATTAAACAACTCATTTCCTGCTGATAGCAATGTTTATGTTACGTTTACGTAAACATTATTGATTACATTGTTTACGTTAAAATGCATAACAAGACGTAAGTAACTTAGTTTAAGTGAATTTGTGTTAATTTATAGATTGTATGTCTCTTAATAATATAATAGTTATTTATGCAACTGTTGTGTAATAAGGGGTATTAAAACACGAATGTGGGTTTATCACATGAGGCGAAGCCGAATGTGATAATAGTATCACATGAGTGTTTTAATACCTAATTATCAACAGTTGCATACAAGACTTTATCTACACCCATAAATTATGAATCCTCTACCTATAAGATTCTAAAACAGTTAGCTTACTGCTAAACCCCCGACATTCGCCATTTTGTGTTGAAGCCATCTTGAATTTGCATTGTGCTATTCTACTAGTCAAGCCCTTTCATTTAATACCCATATTGAGGGAGTTGTGAAAAAATATGTAATCCGCCATTTTGTGGTGGTCCAATTTTCATGAAACATAGCTAAGAACACTCCCGACTAATTCACCCACACATTCAAATAAATTTTTCTATTTCGACGTCTTTGTCATCGTTTCAACCGGTAGGTATACATATTATGTACTTACGTCCACTGTTGGTTTTTTGCAAGTATCGCTACAGAACACGATCTTGTGACATTTGTATACAGCGGCTGCCAGCGACATGCTTGAGATCGTCCATCCATCGCGTATTTACCTACTTATATAATAATTATTCTTGGTATAAATTATATTATTCAAGTTTAGCTGCGCGAAGGTCACTTCTCGATTTTTTCGTATATAAAATGTCACCCAGACCATAACAACGAATCAATTGACACCTCAATAATCAAAATCGCCCCAGTAGTTTAGGCGCTACAGTGGAACACACATAATCTGATACAAACATACACACATACATCATAGATACATATATACATTATAATACATATTACATACATATACATAGTACAATACATACATACATAGACTGCTAAAATCATAACCCTTCGTTTTGGCATTGCCGTAGTCGGGTAAAAATGGTACATTGGGGAGTTTTGAGTCTACCAAAAGGAGTATACGTTCGGCTTTAGATATTGAAAAACCATGGTAACTGGGAAAGGCCTACGGACGCTAGCGAACGCATAGTCGATTATAGTGGCAACTCTTATTAACTCCAGGAAGGTTGTGGCTGATTGGACTGACACGTGAATAAGAGTTATTTCAGTTTACACGGCGGCGTCGCGTGGTCGCACAATGCGTTATTAAATGCGCGCGGCTTATATTTCAACAGAAACTTATTATGGGCCATTGTGCTTTGAAGTCGCAGCTCACGTACCGTAGGCGTTGCACACACTTGCGTCACAAAGTTCTTTTTACCCGACGACGGCAAAGCCAAAAGGAAGGGTTATGATTTTAGCAGTCTATATATGTATGTTTGTGGCCGACTTTTGTATGAGGTTCTGTGTGTACCACCGTAGCGGCTAAACTACAGGACCGATTTTGATGAATGAGGTGTCTATTGATTCGTTGTTATGGTCCGGGTGACATAGGCTACATTTTATTTACGAAAACAATCGAGAAGTGACCTTCACGCGGCTTTCTAGATTATTAATTATTAGTTTCGGATAAACATAATAGATGGCGCTACTAGCTGTTTACCCCGCGATTTCGGGTTTCACTTGCGTAGTAGGGTTTAAGTTTACGAACTTTATACTTGTTCATTATCATCATCATTATCAACCGGTCCAATACAGCACATGTCACACGGGTCTCCTCTCAGAATGAGAAGATAGTTTTGGCCGTAGTCCGCCACGATGGCCGGTCTGTCTACTTAGTACCTATGCGACACACGAGAAACATATCATCGAAGACAATAGAGACTCCTGTTGTCTTCGACGAGAAAAAGTGTAGAGATACCTAATTCACAGGTGCGGATTGGTAGACTTCACACGCCGTTCAGAACATTATGCAGAACTCAGGCATGTAGGAAACCTACATGCCTGATTCTTCTATTCTGATACATACCTGACATCACGATTCATAGCCTCGCGATTCCTCAATTACGCCTCAAGAAGGTTCGAAAGTCGTTTGTGGGAATGGGCGTAATGTTATTTACTAAAATTCCATAGGCTATCATAGACTTGTCTTTACAAAAGTTTAAGAACTCTATTAAAAGTACGATACAATAGAAAATTATAAAAATAATAAAAAAAGCGTGAATTTCACTCATTCCAGCAATGCGCAAAACAGCAATTCTATCATGTACATAGGTACCTAACATAAAATTGTTATAACTATTGCTATTAAAAAAAAATTACCGCCGAGTTTCTTGCTGGTTCTTCGCGGTATAGGAACGGCATTCCGAACCAGTGGTAGATTCAATTGACGATTCGAAAGTACTCGTAAAAGTTTATTTGAATATGAAACTTTTCTATTCTATTCACGAATTTTTCTTCACCGCTAAAGCAAGTAATATTTAATTGCATAAAACTCTTCGAAATGTTAAAGGTGCGTGCCGGCCGGATCGAACCCGGTCCCACCGAAGGGGAGGCCGAAGTCTTAGTTAATTAGTTATTAGGTGAAATAAATTAATATAAGTAAATAAATTGAAATAAATTGTTATTAATCTCAAGCATATTATTATCCACTAATTAGTTATTTTTATTTTTATTTTTATTTTATGAGTATTTTGTAAAGCAGGCAAATATTTCCGTATCTATATCCCACAATTACTATGATCAAGTTTTTTTCACAACAAAACCGATTTCAAACCTCGATATGTTCCAGTCATTATATTTGCAAAGTTAGATTAGATAGAATAGAATAGAATAGAAAAGTTTTTTATTCAAATAAACTTTTACAAGTACTTTTGAATCGTCAACTGAATCTACCCACAGGTTCGGAATGCAGTTCCAGCCGAGAAGAACCTGCAAGAAACTCGGCGGTTGCTCTTTTTTTAAAAATAACATTATAACAATTATTATTATTAATGTACATGATTGAAATGTACAAGATATCTATACGGGAGACTTAGATTAGCGTAAAACGCACGTTCATGGGCGGCCTTATTAATTCCGAATGCATCATGATCTGGCGTTCAGGAGGAATGTACTGTAGATTGGTATTGCGATTCCTAGCCTAACGGTCCAATACCACCACCATCTGATGCCTATGTACAACAGACTCTACCTATTATAAGCATTATTTTTAATCTAAATATTTAACAGAGTGTTTCGAAGAAACATGATATCTTAGAGTAAAGCAGAAATACAAGAGATACAGAAACAAGTATAAATTAAAAAAGTTAAAAAACCCCCGACATTCGCCATTTTGTGGTGGCGGCCATCATGGATTTACATAGTGCTATTCTACTAGTCAAGCCCTTTCATTTGATACCCATATTGAGGGAGTTGTGAAAAAATATGTAATCCGCCATTTTGTGGCGGCAGCCATCTTGGACCGATTTTCATCAAACATAGCTAAGCACACTCCTGACTAATTCACCTTTTAAACAAAAAAAAACATATATATCGGTTCATCCGTTTGAGCGCTACGTTGGAACCACACACACACACAGACACGTTAAACTTATAACACCCCGTCGTTTTTGCGTCGGGGGTTAAAAACATGGAGTTGCTTCAGTTTGATTTCGTCTATAGCGTGTTTATAAGACACACACGTGTGTAACACATGATCCCTCGGTTAGCACAAAGTCTAGAATATAGATAATAAATTAAATGTTAAGAATAGAACTTACGAAAGATAATAAAATTTAAAGTACTTAAGTACAAGTTAATATTGTAGTATTTTATATCTATATACCCATTGTATATTACTGATTATGTTTCTATATGTATTACAGTGTGCTCCCATAAGAATCACGTTTTCTTTATTGCAGTACGGAATCCTAAAAAGTACAATAATACTTATTTTCCCCACTTCACTATCAGTAGGTACTAGGTAGTCGCGGCGCCCCTCCTCTCCTCCATCTAACTTATGTGTCAATATTTCTAAAAGAAAATGTTCATCAGCAACGATACACTAAACCATAGATATGTTGTTGTTCAATTCGTCCCAAAAGGACAGGCAAGGGTCAAAACCATACAGCCTATACCATAGATAGATGAATACACAGTCTCGCGTCGATAAATGTCACAGACAGCAAATTCATGCAAACGCGTACAAATGCATGCAACGACAGCAAACGATTGCAATAATGTATTATGTGAGAGTGATGTAACTAAGAACAATCAGCGACATCTATCGTATTTTTGGAAGTCTATATCTATAATTTAAGTCCCACAGGAACACTTTTTCCGGGATAAAAAGTAGCCTATGTGGCATTTCAGGGTATAATTTATCTCCATTCCAAGTCAGTTCAGTAGTTGCGACGTTAAAGAGTAACAAACATACACATACATACATACACACACACAAACATTCACCTTTATAATATTAGTGTGATTCAGCCATTGACGTTGTACTATTACGTCGTGGATTCAGCCAATCACCACGTTAAATTGCAGCTTTTCCGCAATCGTGAACGTCAAATCTACATACAAACGGATGGCTTGTGTCTCAGAAACTACGTATCTTTGCTGTTTTTCTATAATATCTATGGCCATCAAGAACATTACAAGTTACCTTAGCAGTCCCGGGGAGTCCCGCGGGAAATCAGCGGAGTAGCCGGCCCTGCGCCCTGCGCCTGTCGACGGCTCATTGTCTCATAGGGCTGATTTATTCGCGATACGTGCTAAAGGTTAACTGCCTCGTTGGTTGGTAGCATGTGTTCTGCGGATAACAACGTCCTAGGTTCGATTCCCGGGTTGGATTTGGGTCGAGGACGGAGTTTCACCTAGTATTGTCCTGGAACGTATAGCAGTGGCCTTTACGTATTATATAACTCCTTTCCTTTTCAATGGTAGGTTTACATTGGCGTGTATACTCATATTACTTTGAAAAACTCTTTATTGACCTCCCACTCATGAGACCAAAGCGCTCGTCAAAACGTAAGAAAAAATAACACAAAATAGATCATAGCCAACAGTTTGTTGAGCGCACTTTACAATAAAACCGAATAAGTAGTGGGTACGCCGTACGATCTATTTATTTTAATAAGGTTTAGTCGAAAAAAAATAACACAAAAGATCCGTATATTAATGTACTTTTTATTTTTAAATAAATATAACCAATAACATTTATTACATCACAGGAGCAGGGTATCATAAAAACACAAGTTCATCGCGAAAACACTCCGAGCACGCGCACGCTGGGACCATAAACAATAGATTTCTACTTTTTTAAAGTACACTCTGAGGCTGAGATCTATAGAAAGTAATCTGACTTTGTGCAGACTCTATCATAATGATAGAGTTAGAGCTATATTTATTTAAGTCATAACATATTTATGTTCTGTTTCAACTCTGTCTTTGTGTCTGAGTAAAGTCAGAGTACGCTTTATAAGTACATCAACAATTATTTAATCGAAGTAATTTTTTCATCGTTGTCTTAGTTCGTTTACAGTGTAGTACCCGGCGGTGATTTGATATCGATTGAAAGCTGAAGTAGACAGACGTTTTTTCTTAAATTACCACTGAAAATGTAAAAAAAGGAGAATGGGTCACTTTATGTGTTATTTCTATATTCAATTTAAAAAAATTAAGTATGGTTAGAAGATTTTTTTGTAACAGCGTCAACCGATCCTGTTTCTTCCTCCAAAAAAATCCAAAAACATTTCAAACCAACTAATTTCAGTGTATCGGCAAAAATATGTAAAAAAACTTTTTTGTGACGATTAAATCTGTATATTATAAAAATCAAAATATATTTTTCCTATACATTTAACTTTAAGTAAGTATATAAAAGGTACAATATTTTGTGAGTTTGTACATAAATAAATGCTTTGAAGAAATTAGCTCTTGTGTCTACTGATTTTGGTTCCAACACGTTCGTCGCTCACATGCCTTAAATCTAATTGACATTCCTTACAATATAAATAAGTATAGCCTAAACAATAATAATATTATACATACATACCGCTAAGTAAAATAGTTAAGTATAATAAAATTTTAAAACATTTTTTATTCAGCCTTTCACCACAAAAGTTGATATAAAATAAAATTGTTTAAAAAAAATTTTTTATCGATTCAGGAAGGTAATTTTTGATTGAATTTTCTTCAAATTTCAACGTGTTTTTTGTTTGGCTCATACTTCACATTGTAAGCCCGCCAACCCGCATTGGAGCAGCGTGGCGGGTCTAAGCTCTGAATCCCTCTCTCATGAGAGAGGAGACGGTGGGACGTTAAAAAAAATCTAACTCGAAATTCAAACACCTTTGTGGCAATAGCCTTAACTTTCGAATTGTGCGTCATAAATGAAGCTTACATTTTAATAAAAAATATTAAATTTTATATTGATGTAATTTAGCTTTGATAAATTATACTCTCATAATTATGAGAGTAATTTATCAAAGTAATTTAGTTCGATTGTCATTAAAAATATTTTTAGTATGAAAATTTTGGATTATTTCAGAGTAGAAAAAAAAACCAATATTCACATTATACACAAAGCAAAGCGCGCATTTACGACATTTAGCACCAACATAAAATTGTAGAATGTAGTAATCTTTGTACTTAACATTTAACAGGCAAACTTTAAAAAAAAAGAAAGGTGCCATCTGCCTTAATGCGTCTTTTAGAAGTAAAAATTGGCTATATATCTCTATAGGTACAGTTCCGATATTAAGGGCCTGTTTCACCACCTTCTGATAAGTATCGGATAGCTATCTACAACATTTGCCTTTGTCACTTGACATAAAGTAAGAAAGTGACAAAACGGCTAGGCTATCCGATACTTATCAGAAGGTGGTGAAACAGGCCGTAAGTATAGCTATATTTTAATATGTGCCTATTACAATTCTTTGCACTTGAGAATCTCTTAAATTTTTTGAAGTCGATAAAAATATGTTTGAATTGAAGAAATAAAAAATGGCGCAGACGTGCAAAAATAAGTAATTATGCCTATAAAACTGTATTAATATTTGAAAAAATAATTATTAATCATCATCATAAAATAATTATTTTAATCACCTATGTTTTCTTGTATAGTTCGTTCAGTAACTTAGTGTCGGTACAGGCGCAGGTGCTCTTAGTATTCTGCTTTTATTTTTATTACTTTTTTTCTGTTTGTAATTTTTTTTCTATTCTAACAGAATCTCCGAATAGTCTGCCAATCCACACTTGGCCAGCGTGGTAGACTATGGTTAAAATCCTTCTCATTTTGAGAGAAGACCCGTGTTCATGATAATATTATATTTTATGTTTATGGTTATATTGTAATAAAATACGAATATAAAAAAATATAAAAAGGAAAGAGAATTTTAATATAAAAATACATATGAGTAAGTATAAAACGCCAAAACCCCTTGTACCTGTACACCCCACGCGGCATCTTTTGAAGTCGCAGGCGGTCCCTTTGACAAGACGCCACGCGTGCCGAGGCGGCGCGATCAAAGGTGACCGTAAGAAAACGAACAGACTATACAAATAAAGAATTTTTAATTATTTATTAATATTATTAAATTCAAAAATGGAACAAAACCATATTATTATACGGATTGAGAACGAAATTCCTGGAGTTAAATGCCAATATTAAAAAAAATTATAGGCAAATAAATTTTATACCTATTTATATTTGTTATTTTTACAAATTTTATTGAAACAAAAAAAAAATTAAATTACATAATATTATGAAATCTAAAGATATGCATAACTAGAAACAGGTTAATAGATATCAATCTACAACTAAATACACTTTTTACAATCCCGCAGTAGGTACAATCAAGCGAAAACTCTATTTAATTTTTAATTTAAATACGTATCTAAATGATTATTTTCAATTTGATTTTCTAAACGTACATTAATTGACGCCACAAGTAATTATTATGTTTTTATAGTTAAATATAAAATTTATAGTAACTGAAACCGCGAGCGCAGTGAGCTAGGAATTTTAATTAGTTTTCAAATAAAAAAATAAATCCATAGTAATATTTTAGTAGGTACAATAGTGTGTTTGATTACTTTTGTGTCCGAAAAACCACTGAATCTATATCTCAATGAAATTTGCATGCATTTTAAATTATTTTAGTTTTCTAATCTAGAAAATTAAAGAGTTTCTATGGGATTCTCGGAAATGTGAAGTTGAACAATACTTTTATTTTAGTTTAAATCATAATTTCAAAAATATCCCCTTGTCACGGATAGTATAAAATAGTATAGATAGTAACTATGTTTATCTACTCTTATATCTTAAAATCGCGATTAAGAAATCAAAATGTGTCATATATTGGCCTACTTTATTCACATACATCTATAATATTAAAAAAATTCATTATAACACTATTTTCTTAGGGAATTATTGCAAAATAATGCTTTAAAATAATTTTTTCTACATTAAAGTACAGCTGGTTACCCCGGGTCACGACTCTGGGTTCTGGATTTTTGAGTCATGGCGGAAAATCCTCCTTGGCAGTTTACGTGAGACGTATTGTATTGTCTATGGCTACTGTGTGCTATTGTCTATGATATATAAGTATTACCTACTGTAATTTTAGATATTGTTCAAATTAATATATGAGTAACATTTCTTCCTAGATTTTTATTTGGGTCTTGGGTGCGACAGCGCGGTGCAAGAGTGTGACGCTACCATAATTGACCACAGACAATAGACATCACCTGACGCTGCAGTCTGCACGCACATGCGTAGTTAACAACTGAATTTTGGCACCATACGCTATCTTATTTAACTTTTTAATTTATTGTTTTTGTTACTCAAAACTTTACAAGTGGTTTTTATTGTGCGGAAAAATGTCTAGCAGTGATACTGAAGAGAATTTAACTCCTCCTGGCATTCTGGAAGTAGCAACGATCAACAATCTTTTGCCAACAAAATCAAGGAAAACTTACGACAAATATTACCTGGTTTGGATTTTAAAATAATATGAGTTTAGATAAAGTAGTGTATGAAACTCTACATAATTAGGTATTATGCAACCGTTTCATAAACAACTAATTTATTACCTAATGAAGAAGTGGCAGGTATCAGTTAAATTTTAGTTATAGATACCTAGTTAAATAGTTTAAATATTATAATCAGTTCGGTTTGCTGGAGCTGTGTTAGTTGTTACGGAGTTTGCTATACACTTCCTTTTAACCTAGTTAACGATGATAATCGGAACATGAAATCCGTCCGTATCTGTAATAAGTCCATTGAAATAGTTTCGTGTACTGTTTTCCCGCCGGTGGCCATTATTCCCCCATATTTGTTTGTCCCGCGGCCATGTTGCGAATCCCAACAATGGATTATTGTAAATTGTAGCATCGTGCGAGAGATGATTTGTTGCATTGTATCTCTCCTGTGAGAGCTGTTTCCACGGACCACCGCACGACACGATTTGCGATCACGATGTTCGCAACACGTGATACAGCACACGACATCTCGTTCGTACATTTTTCTACGAGTGGTTGCAGTTCTAAGTTTTACAAGGTTTTTAGGGTTCCGTACCCAAAGGGTAAAAAGGAACCCTATTAATGTCACTCTGTTGTCTGTCTGTCTGTCTGTCTGTCCGCCGGTCACAGGTCTCTAACAAACGAACATTTTTTGGATTTTTCTTTCACGGTTTGTTGCGAGATCTAGCTCGGAAATTAAATATTTCTTACACCCAAAATATTATATTGTTCATAATTATGTACGGAACCCTAAAAGAGCGAGGTCCAACTCGCATTTGGCTGATTTTATTAACAAGTCGGAATTAACAAAATTAAAAAAATACGACTGCCCTGAATCACTGGATATTGAACTATTTTGTTATATATTTTTGGAATCTACTCATCATTTTCTAGATGATCATTATGAACTTAATATGATTTTCGAATTTTTTTTTCAACTGAATGCGGGACCATGGTCACCCCATCATTTTTTTTTAATTTTACTAGCCTATGTCACTCAAACTAAGCTAAGGATTCTAACGATACCTCATTCATCAAAATTGGTTAAGGCGTATAGAAGTTATGGTGGAATATAGAAACTCACATACATACATGAACCCTAAAAACAATATACTCCTTTTTTCAGGCAGTCGTATAAAAATAATTTTGTGACGTGAGTAGTATTTTGCGACGTCAGCAAGTTACTTAATACTTTTTTCGTACAGTAGCTATATCATCATTGCAAAAACATGTGATAATAAAGCGCCAGCGACGGACGACATAGGCAAAAAGTCGTTCGCAAAACGTACGTCAAGCTCTTTTGTTGCTGCATGAGTAAATGGTTCATCTATATTTATTACTAGATGATGCCCACGGCTTCGCCCGTGTGTATTTAGGTTTGTAAAAATCTCGTGGGAACTTTGATTTTCCGGAACAAAAAGTAGCCTATCTGTAGTAAGTAGTAACTCGTCCACAAAACGGAAAAATTCCGTGGGATCCTTACGATTTCGGAATGCAATTCCTTACAGCATCAGGGTTGAGTAGTTGGACATGTACCTACTTGAGGTCATTCAACAATAAAGTCTTTAATTGGTATCCCCAATATCAATTTAAATAACCGACAGTGCCTAAATCCCATTAGTTTTGGGGATCAGATCCCCTACAGCATCAGGATTGAGGAGTTGGAATCCAAATTTTTTTGTAGGACAGTGTCGCAATGTTTCTCTATCAATTAAAAAAAAATTACGCAAATCGGTTCAGAAATCTCGGAGATATCGGTGTACATAGGTAGAAAAACACAACTCCTCCTTTTTTGAAAGTCGGTTAAAAAAGTAGCCTATGTTACTCCCTGGTTAATTCTCTACTTGTATGTGAAAGTCCCGTCAAAATCGGTTCAGCCGTTCCAAAGATTAGCCCGTTCAAACAGACAGACAGACAGACAGACAGACAGACAGACAAAAATTTTAAAAACGTGTGATTTGGTTATAGTATCGTTCAAATAACCATATGAGCTTAATATGAGGTAGTTATTTCGATATTACAGACAGACACTTCAATTTTATTTATTAGTTGTCAGATTATTGTTGAAATTCAATTAAAATTAAAAAAATGGTTTACAGATTATTAATTTCATAATTGAAATATGTTGGAATGAACTGACATTTGATTCATTTATTGGCGCTGAACCGCCCGCGCCATCTTGAATTATTGGTATAAATACGGGCACTTCGAAGCCATGAATTCAGTCTCCTCCAGAGACTCAACCGACTATTAGATGCTTCAGCATCTAGGTCGTGATATTTGATTAAGGGTTGCGATAGCAATCACACCCTAATCGAATAAAATGCTGCCATTTTGGTCTTGGCTGAGTGTAATTAAATTAATTAGTATAAAATAGATTTTGAAAAGAGATCTCAGTTAAACTAATTTGTGATTCGATATTAATTAAGTTTGTGCGGGTGATTAATAAAAATATTTTAATAATAGTTTGATTTAGTTTTAATATTAAACCTTATCCTGCTTCTGTAATGATGTTTACATAGTATAGATTATTACTAGCTGAACCCCGCAACTTCGTTCGCGTAGATATAGGTTTTTATATAGGATCGGATCGGATCACATAATTCTTTTATGTACTAAACTAAATAAAGATTAAGTTACTCCTTATAACATTGAAAGTTCCATTAAAATCGATCCAGCCGTTTCGGAGATTAGCTGGAAGAAATGGACAGACCGACAAACAAATTTAAACGCACACCAGCTTAAAATAAGTCGTACGTTCAAAGATCCGGGTCCCAAGTTATTTGAACCCAATAATGAGGGTTGTAATGTCTGTCATTTCTAAACTAAAAAACCTATGACCTTGAAATATTTATGGGATAATATATAAAGTACTATCTTTCTAACAAAAAAAGAATGAGTGAAATCGAACAACGCGTTAATCAATTACAGCTAAATACACGTTTTAACTTTCATCCCCTCTCCCAAGGGAACCGTGCTGAATTTCGGGATAAAAAGTATCCTATGTCCTACCTCGGAGTATAAACTCAAATCGTACTAAGTTTCATTCGAATCCATTTAGTAGTTTCGGCGTGATGCGCGGCCAAGATACAGACAGACAGACAGACAAAAATGAAAAAATTGCAGTTTTGGCTTCAGTATCGATTATGGAGTGCCCTCCAATAAAAATGTTCAAAATATCTTCAATGTACAGAATTGGATCTGTTACAGTTTTATTATATTACTAGTGGACCCGGCAGACGTCGTCCTGCCCGCTATTAGCGCCACCTACCGGGTCCAATTTTTCTACTTATAAACCTTCCTCTTGAATCACTCTATCTATTAAAAAAACCCGCATCAAAATCCGTTGCGTAGTTTTAAAGATTTAAGCATACATAGGGACATAGGGATATAGGGACAGAGAAAGCGACTTTGTTTTATACTATGTAGTGATAGATAGATAGATAAACGCCAAATACCACTCACTAAGAGCTGACTGACTATCAAGAAACACTAGGAATTATAAAACCCATAATCAAGGAGATTTCTTAGAGGAAGGAGATAGGTACCCGCTGAATTGAAAAGAAAGTTGTAAGATAATATTAAGTAAGTCTTACTTTTCGAACCAGGGAGAAATTTCTCATTCCCACGTGAAAACAGTTGGTTAGCAACCAGGTACAGTTGTTAGTAATTAGTTGAAATATTGCGTTTGCATTCGTCACATCGTCGTCGTTATTCGTCGTGATCTCGTCGTGTCGTGCGGTATTCCATGGAAACACGCCTTAACTGTACCTGAGAGTATAATTATGACGGCTCAATTGAACATGATTACTTGAGTGTAGGCCTCTTTGTTGAATATTGTTTTGTGTAGTTATTACAATTGAAAATTGTTATTATTGAAATTTTCTTTTAACTTTTATTCTAACTTATAAATTAACATTTATTTTGTACCTACTACAGAAAAATTTTCTTCGAAGTTGTTGGTCTATTGTACTTAAATCGATGACAAATAAATAGATACCTTAATGTTTACATGCCAAATTGTACGCAAGATGGCGGCAAAATGTACGCTTAGAACTTTATACACTTAATTATTATAATTTTATTTTAGTAAAGCTAATAATACTGTACAAACCTTCATTCAGGCGTTAGATAAAGAAAGAATAAGTAATCTAAAGGTACGATTAAATAATATTTTAGCGGAAAAAATAAGTACTCGGTAAATAGAACTTTAAAATCATTGCTTTGGCAAGACATTCGTTTAAAAAGGATCTTTCGAAATTCGAAATACATACTATTACAAAGGAAATGTATAAATTAATAGATTTAATAACCCTTAAGTATAAGTTTTCTTAATAAATGAGGTACGTTAAAACATTATGACTATGCTTTGTGGAGATGAATCGTCGAATTGAGTCATCATCAAACATCACCTAAATCTATATTGTACAAAAAAATATCATTTATCAAAAGAGAGCGTAGAAGCGCTAAAATTTTGCGCGCCAATTTTGACACATGATATTGACGAGTGTTACCAGCACTTAAAAACAATTTCAACATACGCATTTTCAATATAAAAATTAACAATTATACAAAAAATGCATAAAATGGAACGAATACTATTTATTTAGTCATAGCTTCTATGTAGAATATTTAAATAAATAATCTTAAAATTAGGGTAAAGTTAACAACAAAATTCCATAAATTATATTTTAATATATTTGAGAGTTGTGATTATTATATATTTCTATTATTACATGTATAGGAACTCTGTTGTTAACAGTACACGATTTATAACGAAATCCTAGGAAGGAAGAAATTAAGTCACAATAATTTTCCCCCACTTTTACATGGCAACAATTATTTTATTTTTATTTTAGTGGAAATAAGTGAAAAATCAGTAAATCGAGTGGAGAAATGTAACGATTTCGTGAATCGATTAGGTGGGGGATACAGTCAAGGTCTAATAGTGAAGGGAAGAAAACCGATTTAACATTTTTCTTTGATAATAATTAATTATTTATTAACGGATTACTATATCCTTAAACGCGACTAGGTCAATCTATTGTATTATTATTAAACAGCATTAATGGCAGTAATCTTGCATCTATCCATTCAAAAATATGCACGGAACATAGACGGAATACCTTACAAATAGGCCTTTGCATTAGGCTGTCTGTTACAAAACCTTTGCCTTTATGTTTTTCAAGATGGCGGCTGGGGGCCTGCGAGCGCGCGCGTCTGTTAGTGACAGTTGATCGCGCGCCGCTGCAGGCGTCGGATGCGCCTGTGCCAGTCGTCCCGCCATTCCAGCAGCAAAGTTCTGTCGCCAACCGTCAGTCCCGGCAAACCAGACGAGGATCCTTCTTTTTCCACTCCTAGGATTAAATAGGACCTGTGGAGTAAAAGATTAAAGGTAATACTCTGACTCTACTCAGACTTGAGATAGAGTTAAAACGAGACATATACCTATTATATAATAAAATATCCTTTTTCAACTCTTTCTCAAATCTGAGTAAAGTCAAAGTACGCTTACTACTACCTCAGTCTGAGTGCGTCGCTTTTAATCGCTAAATATTGTTACTTTGCAAAACTGCTTACCTATAAATGCAAAAAATGTTAATTTTGACATTAATTATGTAATTTCATATGCACCATGTAGGTAAACGCTTCGTTACTTGATTATATTGCTGTCTAATCTCTATGCCAAATTGCTTAGTTTTTCTTTTATAACGAACGAAAAAATATAGCCCTTCTGCTTTTAAATGATTTTTCAAAATGACATTTACACTTCCTAAAAAATGGGCTCGCTTCTTGGATTACAGTTGCGGCACAAGCGCTATGAAACTTGCCACGTGCTTCCATACATACTCAAATATCGGTACACACTCAATCATCTTTTGATTCTCAATACTGATACCATATTATTTATTAATCTTATGCGTGTTTGATTAGGTACTTTCTAACGACCATAAATTGCATTGCTTGAGGTCAGGTTACGTGATCAAAAGTGCCACTGGAATCTGTGTGTGTAGTTTGACCTTACACAATCGTACCTATAGCTCTGGTTTCATACATTTACATAGGTATGAGGAAGAATTTCTGTTAGAGGTAACAGTTCTCCCCAAGCTTGGTCGAGTATAGTCTGATTTTTAATTCCGTGGAATTCTGAACAGTTCCCACAAATAAATTCAAAAGTTATATAAATAAAAATCATTTGCCGCATGTATGTCCATAGATAATAATATTTATGACAAATGCCTGACAGAATTTTTTTTTGTGCTTTAGTTTGGGGTAAAATAGAACTTCAGGTGGTAACCCTGTTTTTCTTACAAATAACTTATTCTATTTATAAAATGACAACTGTCAGAATTCCACCCCGAATTAAAAATCAGACAGGCTGTATGGTCTACGACCTTTGCCTTTCCCGAAAGGGATAAACAAAAAAAAATCAGAGTATAGGTAAACAGCGGCTGGGGCTCACTTGTTAATCTTGATCTTGGGGCACTTGCAGGCGAGGTCCTGCGCGCGCACGTGCAGCGGCACGGCGCCGCGGCGCAGGCGGCTGCGCGGCGCGCGCTTGTACACGGCCTGCACGCTCAGCGCGAGCCGCACCCACGCGCCGCCCGCGCCGCTCGCGCCCGCCGCGCCCGCCGCCTCGCGCCCGACCACCCGACCCATTATGACTGCCACACACAAATATACGATTAAGGCCACACACGTTTTTTGCCGTGAAAAATTGCGGATAATTCACCGTGTGTAGACACGGTCGTCAGTGTTGTATGAAACACTGGAAGCTTGTTAACGGGCACGGCGCCGCCGTGCGTGTTAACAAGACCGTGTCTACACATGTCGAGTTAACCGCAATTTTTCACGGCAAAAAAAAACGTGTGTGAACAAGAGACCTAGGCCTCTTTAACAGTGAAGGAAAACATCGTGAGGAAACCTGTACGCCTGAAAGTTTTCCATGAAGTTTTCAAAGGCGTGTGAAGTCTCCGATCCGCACTTTGCCAGTGTGGTGAACTACGGCCTAAACCCTTACCCTTAACCCTAACCCTTAATGCCCGATCTAGGCTCTCGCGAGGCACCTCTTAGAGGCTTTTGGTACGAATCTTGACGAATGGAGGCTCCTGCAGCCTAGCCATCCAGACTCTCGATCCTCGCGTCCTTTGACTTGCGCCCGAAAAACCTCGCCTAGCCTCGCTGTCGCTCTATACGAAGTGGAGCGACAGCGAGGCAAGGCGAGGGAAGACGAATGTACACGAACGCACCGTCCGCGTCCTCACTCTCGGTTCCCTCTTATAGTCTCGTGGAGAGTCTGGATTGGGCATAAAACTTTGGAGTGACAGCGAGGCGAGGCGAGGGAAGACGAGGGTACATGAACGCACCGTCCTCACTCTCGCACTCGCGTTCCCTCGTGTAGCCTCGTGGAGTCTGGATCGGGCATAAATCAAAGATCACTCACCGTAGTCTCGGCTGCAGAACTTGTTGAGGTTGAGCGTTCGCGCGCCGGCGCGGCACCGCCCGCACTGCTCCGCTGTGCCCAACACACTTCACGTCAGAATATGCCCAGCCGACCACAGCTGGCCTTGGCATTCTGCACTCAGCTCTTTAAGAGGCCCGGACACGATCAATCAGCATTAACAATGAGCATCATTGACGTGTAACCCCCGGCACGTAAGTCGAGCGGTGACCTTCAAGTGCGCGCAGCGTCGTACGAGTGAGCGGGACACAATACGATTGGAGAGCCAATCAGGGCTTACGAGGGATCCGCGAGAGTTAATCAGTGCTTACGAACGATCACCACGCCCTCCCCATGACCCCCTCACACCGCGAGATACCTGATTTTCGACTTCTGCGCATTGAAGGTCAACGCTGGACTTATTTGCCGTGACTTGTAAACATTGACAATCGCGATTGATCGTGTCCGGGCCTCTTTATACAACAAGCTCGTAATCGTTTTAATCAGATAGCGATTCGAGAACACATCGAGCTATTGGATCGACACTGAATACAATATGTTTAATTTAATTATACCGAATTGATAGGCAATAAACAGATAAGACTGGCAACAAGGTGATTTATTAGTAATTTCTTCAGGTGACCCTTTGTTGTGCTCGTGAATTATTCACGTCTATTCACATTCCTCAAGTCGTAAATACGTCTATACTTGTGACTTGTAGAAACGAACGATGATCAAAAAGAAAGACGGGTCTTGAAGACGCATTGAATTGAAAATAATTTTGTAAGAGCAAAATATAAACTATGAAAAAATTAGAAATATGGGAATAATGAACATATAGGTCATCAGTCACGAAGTTTTATATACCCTCATATCTGTAAAACTCGATTCATACATCTAGTGACCCAGAAACGTGCACTTACGAGCACATCCCAAAGTCTAGCCCTGCTATCTCCAAAGAAGAAACAACATCAGGCACCAACCAAACTCTTGGGTAAAGCTTTGAAAGTGTACATTTAAAAAAATGTTAGATTTTTATAATTTTATAATTACTGTAAATTAGGTAAGTACATTCTCTTTATAATATTAGTCAATCCCTGAATAGCTCAATTTGTTGGATAGATGTGTCTTTGTAAATCAAATAAAGAGAAGTTTTTAAAGTTTTCAAAAGTGTCTAACGAAGGAATAAGAATTAAAATAAACTACTATTGATTTATATCAATTTAACAAAACTGAAATTACAGAAGCAGATAAAGAATCCAATATTTGTGATATTAGATTCTTTATATGCTTCTACAGTAATTTATATAATATAGAATCTAATATCACAACTCACAAAAACATCTAAGACAAACAACTAGAGGGCTCTAATATTAGACTCTAACACAAAAAAGAAAGAAATACACCAAAATTTGTTTACCTTCCTCGCACTTGACATAACACAGATCGGACAAAAGGAAACAAAAGGGGTTATGAGTTTGCTGATGAATAATAAAGCAAGCCTGGAACCAAAACTATATTTGATGTTAAAACCAACATTCCGACCGTAACTGGGCGGGTAACATTGTAAATCAGTAAAAGTGCAAATTAATATAAACGGAGTGAGTTCACTTTTCAAATGAAATGAAATGAAGATACACTTCTTTGTACACTACAACTACATACATAATATAAAAACAAACATGAATAAATAAATGAATAGTTGAAACTAAAAAAACAAAAAAAAAACAAATGGCGGTCTTATTTTCCAGGCAACCGTTGCAGATTATGATGAACAGTGAGAAATGGTGTACGTAAGTAAATAAGAAAATTAAAAGTATGTATATACTCGTATATCAATAACTAGCTACATATAAATACATACACACATTTCTTTGTTATATTATTAAAGTAAAACTTTAGAATAGAAAGATAAAGATTAATAGTTATTTCGAAACACGGCAATATTCGAAGTGTATCAAAAACTTCGACTCCTAAGTATCTTTTTTAATGATATCTCGTTAGTAAAATTAACGTTCTCTATAACTGCACACCAATCAGACACCAATGTTATGATGTCAATATATTATGTACCTAGTAAGGAAAAATGTCGAATCGAACCTCCAAGCGTATGATTTGAAATCCTGCGTCACCATAAAAATTGACGCCAACTGAGGTATTTTTCAAAATAACTTTATAAATCAAAAGAAACATTTTCACATAATCAATATTAAAGTAAATAATAATAACTAACAATACTTAATTAAACTAAGTATGTCTAAATCAAGACTTAGGTAATGTTGAATTTTGTCCTGTATAGAAAGTTATATTCAATTAAGTAGATTAGCAACATTGAATTATATTGTTAGCAAAAGTAAACTCACTCCTTAAAAAGCACTCTATCACGGTAATATGATTAGTATTTTGGGAATGTTTGGTGCAAAAATTAAATAATTGCAATAATGTTGTTTATAATGGTAATTAGTAGATAAGTTAGGTAAGGTTTTGAGTGTTTGGTGATGGATAAAAAAACAGACAATTACTAAAGATGCCAGACAATAGATTGAAAAAATATTGGATGGTATTTTTAAAATACTGATAACATCCCTTCAAATTATATTTAAATGCTGAAGATTATACCTATACTTTAATGAATAGCTATGTAAACTACTAGAGTTGTACCCTCGGACGCTTTCAAGTACACTAATTAGCGTTCGAATTTCAAATCAAGATACCGGCAATCTCAACACAAATGCAAGGAACCTTTTCAATAGGTATGTTATTTCTAAAAGACATAATTATTGTAAAGTCGAGGTAGGTATTTAATACCAGTTATTTCGGTACGCATACCTACCTATTGAAATACCGTTCTATTAGAATGAACGGTGGTCGGATGTATCGATCAATATGTGTGGAACGAGTACACGTTATGATTTGATTGATATGAGTTAATATTGCAATGAAACTAGTTTAAGAGCGCGGTAATAGACAGATTTTAACTGAAATTTGTCGGTACTCTATTTGACTGATTTGATTTATTTCACATTGGAGGAAGTTCAACTCGTAAAAAGATTGATTTTACAAATTAAATTATTCAAGTTTTAATATAATCTGTCGCTATAGGTACCTACTTTGTACTTCCATCTACAAGCTATAATAATAGTTAAGATACAGATACAGTTATTACGTAAGTTACTTAATTGAAAATGTTGTTAATAATTTGGGTTTAATATTGGGTCTTTGCAAAAGTTTGTGCGGTCGCATGTAGGTGTTACCTCTGAAAAAATTATAACAATTTGAGATTACATTTTCAGTTTAAATTAAAGTACTGATTATATTGTTTCACATTCATAAATTTTATCAGTCTTAATTGAATCTCAGAATAGACTATCTCTCTAATACATATACGTATCGTAATATGGATATCGATAAAGTGCACATTCGTCATTGTCTTTTATTTCTATTTAATCAAAAATCGACAGCAGCTGAAGTAACAAGAAAAATATGTGAGACTTATGGAGAATCCGGTATATCCGAACGTACGTGTCAAAAGTGGTTTCAAAGATTTAAAAGCGGTGATTTTGACATTAATGACAAACCTCGATCCGGTAGACCTCAAAGTTTGGAAATCGACAAATTGGAGGCGTTACTGCAAGAAGACCCGTCTCAAACGGCCGTAGAATTGGCTGCTAATCTTGGTGTGGACCAGTCTACAGTAAATCGTCATTTACATGGTCTGGGTAAAATTCTTAAGGAAGGAAAATGGGTCCCGCATTTATTGTCCGAAACAGCGCAATCGAACAGATTAAGCGTGTGCCTCTCGTTGCTCGCTCGACATCGGAAAAAATCTTTTTTATGGAAAATCGTCACTGGCGACGAAAAATAGATATACTTAGACAATCCCAAACGCAAAAAAGCATGGGTAGACCCTGGTGCACCTTCAACATCGACCGCGAAACGTGAAGTTCACGGAAAAAAGGTGCTGCTCTGTATATTATGGTGGGACGAAAAAGGTGTACTTTATTTTGAGTTGCTACAACCTGGTGAAACAGTTACCGCAACTCGTTACTGTCAACAACTACGCAAATTGAGCCAAGAAATTCAGCAAAAACGCCCATTTTCTGGTCATGGACCACGTCCAGTAGTATTGCTTCACGACAACGCTCGGCCGCATGTCGCTTCGGTCACTAAAGATACAATAATGGAGTTGAACTGGGAGGTTTTACCGCATCCGGCCTACAGTCCCGACATAGCACCTACAGATTTCCACTTGTTCCGATCGATGCAGCATGTGTTGTCCGGACAGCGATTTGAAAATGTTGAAGAAGTGAGAAAAACAGTGGACAACTTTATTGCTTCCAAACAAGAGAACTTCTTTCGTCGTGGTATTTCTTTGTTGCCCGAAAGATGGGCAAAGGTGGTAGATAATAAAGGAAAATATTTTGATTAAAAATTACTATCTACTTAATAATTTATAAAACAATAAAATGATTGAAAAATCCGCACGAACTTTTGCAAATACCTAATATTTTATTTTATTTAATACTTTGGTAAAGATCATTTAATTCGAACTTAAGGACAAACAAAATTGTTGATTCCATAAAAATATTTGAATAATTAAATTATTTATGTAAGTACTTACTGCTTATTTATTTATTTTTAATATTTTTAATGGAAAAAATGACAACTACAAAACTACGCTGGGAGGTATAGGTAGGTATAAGTATGTAATACAAAGGCCAGAGTAACTAATTGGATATTATAATCTAGCTATACCTAATATTTAAGTTTAGTTTTGTGACAATTAACGTTACTCGTTAACAGATAACGTTACCAGCGAACGGTAACCGTTACACGGTTCACCGATAACGTTGCGCGGGGAGTGTACCGTGAGAGAGTGCGGCATGCGGTGTGATGGGCGAAGTGCATGAAGGTCCACTTACTACTTACCGCGCCCCGGCTCCGCGTCGACCGCCTCCATGGCTTGCACCGCGGTTACTATGCGGGGGATGCCTGGAAAAACAACAATCTATTTAATGTTATCCTTAATTATAGACGAGGTATATATAGGACAGACGGTCCAGCTAGTTAATTCCAATATACAGAAAGAGAAACCGCCGAATTCAACTCGGGTGAGCAGCATTCGGGAAACTTCGAGATGTCTTCTCGAACAAGACCAGAATCTTCGGACCGTGGGTGTTGCCAGTGATGACATACTGCTCCGAGACATAAGAGAACTGAGAGTCACTCAGCGGACTATGGAGACAGTTGTACTCGTACTTATGTCTTTACGTGCTCAAATCAGAAATTAGGAGATCCGTAGAACAACCGGAGTCATAGCTCATCGAGTCGTGAAAAACTAAAGGCAATGGGTGGACCATAATTATGAACCCGTACTTAACTCGAACTAGGTACCGATAAAGCTTGGGGTCTCAAGATGTTTTCAAGCGACCCAAGACAGCCAAGACTATCTATGTCTATGACTGTATGACTATGTCTATTGGTCTAATGGTTGATGACGATTATAATACCTAATAAGGTGCACTCTTTATTCCTTCACTCTCATAGTCCGATAGGACACGATCGGAGAGAGATCAGGCCTGTGCTCGGCAGCGGGATGTTAAAAGGACTGAGGCAGTGGAAAAGGGTTTTGTTGTTGTTGTAACTCACGTATGCAGGGCGCGATGTGGCTGCGCGACTGCTGGTAGCCCTTGGCGCAGCGGTTGCAGGTGGTGCCCGTGACGCCGTCCTTGCACGGGCACTGCCCGCTCGTCTGGTTGCACGTCTTGCCGCTCGCGCCCACCGGGTGGCAGTCGCACGCTGTTCACACCAAAGACACTCTTACATAATATTATACAAGGTATCAAGAGAACGCTCTCAGAAACGAAGACAGGTAATAAGTACTACTGATGATTACTGATACAATACCATAAAAAACCATTTTTATAAAAAAAAAATTGTGCAATATCAGTTTTGGGGAGTTAAACAGAATTGTAATTGCAATAAAAACGCAATTCAAATAAAATCAGCTGACGCTGGAGGTCAATGAACGTTGCGTGCCCTACGAGTAGGTAGATACCTACCGTTTCGGGCGATACCTACCCTATAAGGCAATTGATTTAGTACCGCAATACTTGGCACATCAGTAGATATCCCTACAGAGAGGAAGCTTCATACAAGCGGTCCGTTGTAGGTACACATACAATATGACCTACATGAGACTGACTGACTGACTACAGGAGAGTAGTGCTAGGTTATGAGTTTATCGGTTTACTAATCTGTACTCTGTACTTTACATCTGTATACTTCATCTTAAGTACGCAGACATAGTCACGGATATCAACTAGTTTGTATATATAAAACCGCTCGTCGGTCGTAATACTTTTAAGAGAAGGACTTTGGGTTTTATTTTTGCACTTACACATCCCGTAAACCGTATAACCCTCAAAATAGTAAATCCAAACTAACGAAATAAAAAACTTAGCACGAGTAACGTTAAAGTTACGGAGAAAAATCTGAAAGCGTCCTTTTTCTCCGACGTCAGCAACCCGAACTTTGGCCTGTACACGATCTTTCCTCCGGGGGCCCATTCCGAAAGGTCCGGCCCATCGTAAAGGGCCTGCGAAGTCGTTCCACGATTTCCGGGTATAGTTTTTATGGGGAAACTATTCGCTCGAGACGGCCTGCGGTGGGGGTTTATGTGGGTTTTACACCGTCAGCCTCTCCCGTTACTGCTATTGCCGCTATTGGTTTCTTGGCCGAAGTGTGTGGAGGGCAATTCAATTATTGAGGTTGGCCTTTTTTGTTTTGTTTTTTTCTTTGTCTACTGTTGACATTATTGCGTGGACCGAAAAATTT
Source organism: Melanargia galathea (assembly GCA_920104075.1). Lineage (NCBI taxonomy): Eukaryota > Metazoa > Arthropoda > Insecta > Lepidoptera > Nymphalidae > Melanargia > Melanargia galathea. The sequence continues at coordinate 1,505,921 of OV049872.1, read as the reverse complement.
GTCTGTAAAAAACGGACTAGCTTTCACCAATGTTTAGATGGATGTTTATATGTTCACGAGTTTATATATGCTTGAATTGTCTATGTGTAATGTGTTGAATAATAAATATCGAACTTGTCGAAGTGACACATTTGATCACATTTGGTACTAAGATAAAGTTTATGTACCTCCGCTAGAAAATTATTTTTCACGCCTTGATTGAATGGCATATGCATAGCATATGCACAGGGCATATGATACTCTATGCGTTTTTGTAGTGATGAAATAGTGATATCATCATCCCAAGATTTCAAATACAAAATTATCGCTATTGTGAATTGTGGTAAATTGTATTTGAAAATCTTAAAAGTTCCCATTACCCGAAGGTAATGCTGATTTCTTCTCCGAAATCAGCACATTTTGTGTGACCATGTCATTGGGCCAGGGTATTTGTATGAAGGGGTGCCAGCCAGGTAACCTCCAAGTGTGCCTGGGTGCTACTGGAAGAGCAGTATTCGGGCCGGTGCGCCCCGGTAACATGGTTAATAATTTCGGGGATATTGTTAGCCATGGCCAATGACCTGGCGGAGGGAGGTTTCTCCGCGTGTCCCTCTGATTAGCAGAGGGCACTGCGGATGAAACTGGGGGTGAGACACCCCGGGGCGGGGGGCAGCGATGCCCATTGCGGGAGGAAGAAAACCTCGTTAAAAAATTACGGGAGGGCGCGAGCCTCTGGAGGGACAGCCCAGAGGCGAGCGGGAGCCCCAGCTGGGGCGGCTGCCGGACACCTGGGATGCATATTTTGGGTTCCCCAGGCGTCCAGCACACAGCATGAGGGTCATGCCGTGGTGGTTTTAGTGGGTATACCCCGGTTGGAGTCCCACATAACCTTCGTTCTGCCGCATTCGGCCGCAGAACGGGGGTACCTATAAAAGGTTTCCACCACGTCAAAAAAAAAAAAAGGGTATTTGTATGAAGAGAGAGAGAATACAACATATTTAATCACGCTATACCACCATTTTTATAGACCTCTAAAATTAAAATGTATCCAGCCGTCCATTTTATTAAACCTATAAACTTTATGAACAAGATAAACGTATAGGCGAAAATAGCCCCACGTTTTATGTCAAAAATAAGTAAAAGACGTAACCTATCCCGAGGCAGGTGCGAGACTGAAAATAAATAAGAAATCGTAAAAGTCTAACTTGTTTGGAGAGGGCTAGACAAACAAATATGGCGGATGTTTGTTATGCCTACTTGTTCAGTTTATTTTATTAGGGCCCGATTTTCGTTATTTTTGTCTAACTTACCTTGATTTGAGATGTTTAATTATCTGTATTATTTTGGATGTACGTATGAAATATGTATTTATTCTCTTACAACGTATTGAAAGACAAATCTGTTAAGTATGACTTATTGAATTTTTTTAACTTTTGAACATTTAGAGCCTGTTTCACTACTTTCTGATACTCGTAAGTGTCGGATAGCTTATTCACAACTTTTGTCTTTATCACTTGACATAATGTAAGAAAGTGACAAAACTTACGCTTAGGCTATCCAACACTTATCAGAGGGTGGTGAAACAGACCCTTAAAGCAATAAAATTGCAGAACAGTTGCACGTCAGACGATAAAGTAAAGATATACCGCTATACTGAAAATTGTGTGAGAAAAACAAACAAAGCAGGATGCATAAATCAGTATTCGAATCTAATACTTATGGTTAGAGATCCATCAAAAAGAAGAGAAGAGAAGAAGAGAGAAGAGAGAGATTAGATCAAGTTTTGGTAAAAAGTTAAAGTATCCTATTAAGTATACATAAAATTAAAGTGATTTTTGTTTGGCCGTTAACTTTAGCTTTATTTTCAAAATAAGTTTCGATAGTCAAGTTTCGTTAAAGACAAAAATTTTACCCTTTAATTTACCATAGTAGTACGATTATTCAAACCTATTTTGCTTTTCTTGGTGGTCAAACTTTAACGGTAAACGTAATGTAATTTTAACAGACTATGGCGCAACTGACCCTAAAACTTGATTTGTATTTGACATTGATTATTTCTGAAGACTGATTGAACAAAATATATGGGTATAAGTAAGTAAGTATACGAAAGTTTAGTAAGTCGTAAAAATGGACCGGAAAGCACATAAGTATCGTAAGAAACTACAAATAAGCTAAACGATAACAGAGCAAATCTACGATCACGGGGTCAAGTGGCGATCGCGAAATCCAATTATCGGAATGTGTCCCGCGAAAGGGCCGAGTTTCCGCGTGGCCTCAACACTTACGACTGTGCGCCGTGGGAGAATGAAACTATACACGTACCTACGATACAATAAGATGGATTACTCTTGTAGAGAAAATGAATGATTACTTATTGCAATTTGATGATTATGTAACTTGTACTCACGTTCTTAACCCTCACTTTACCAAACCTTACTCATAGTACTTACTATTGTCAAGAACTAACAAATGGGTTTCGGATTTGGTCCATTTTATAACGAGTTTATATAATTTTGTTAATTTTCACAATCAAAAGATATTAATTTTTAATTGCTTAGAGTAATTTGTTAAATGTAATGCAAGTTATAATACTTTGTTTTTCTGAACGAAATTGTATTGATGTGAATCAAGTTGCGTTAAGATATCAACCAATCAATAAAAATGAAAAATAGCTATGTCCGGTCTATGTCAGCCAATGGGAGGACTGAATAAGACCGTATTGGTCAAAATTCTAACCAACCAGCAAAAATCACATGGGTGTGGTTTTTGGATTATTTTGTGGAGGGAAACGGGCTATAAAACGGATCTTCACAAAGAAGGCCGTTTGATTCTCGTTTGAATAAGCAAAAGTCGTTTATATTTATATTTAGTGAGTCGAAATAGTTGAAAAAGCTAAGTATTGGTTCTTTTAATATTGTTCTCCAAATGTAAATTATATAGACTTCTTGTAATTTTGTTATATGTCATAATTGTCGTGTGTTAATCTTTAAAAAAACCTTACTTTAAGTTTATCTAATAGAAATGATGAAGCTATCATCATAAAGTTTACGGAAAGGTTATCGGTGAAGTTTTTATAAAGTCTTATATAGTTTAAAATCATCCTATCATAATCACTTTATCTTGTCTTAGTTAAATGAAAGTTAATTTCGTTCATTAATATTCATTTGTAACAAATTCTATCAAGTTTCTTGCCACTTCTTCTTGATAGAATAGGTTTCCGAAGTGGTGGTAGACTCATTGAGAATTAGGGCTAAATAATGAAATACATTCAAAAACCTAACCTCAAATAAATCAGAATTAAATAAATGGTCATTTATTGGAGCTTCGTTGTTTTAATTCTATCCTTACAGGCTGGTTAGTGTAGTGTGTTTTTACATTTCAGAAGTGGGATCCTACTGCGGTAGGATCCCAGCAGTCGAGGTCCTACAGCAGCCCACAGACATGCAAGAGTGGAAGAGAACGAGGCCATTTCGGAGAAGACGTGCATCAGAGTTATCACAGCAAAGGTGTATCCGGATGAACTGGTAGGATCTTTCCGTTATTTTTAATTTTTGCCGAAATTGTGCTGGTATTTTAAAATGTTTATTTTGCTGAGAGGTTATACGGAAATTTTACTGGCAAATTGTGGGTGGGAAAAGTTGGATAGCGATGTGGTTTTCGGTAACTACCTACCGGTATCATATAATTTTGTTGTTGTTACGCAAGGATCTGGAAAGTGCCATAAAGTTACTGTTTTCCTTGTTATTGTTTGCAACATGAGATTTGACTAATCTAATACTGTACTTGGCCTTTATCATTCTGTCATTATCTCACTATCCAGCATAGTTGTGATGAAAGACACTCCGTTTTTATATTATGGTTGGTTAGAAGACTGTTGAATTTGTTATAAAGAATGTTTTACATTTGGTGGGTATCCGTGCGTGCAAGTGCAAAACACACATTGTTTGTGGAAATAAGGTGCAGCTTTCGGTAACTTTGTTGTTGCTATGCGGGAATTTAATTTAGAATTGTTGAAAATTTAACGTCGTGGGTTTTGGCGCGGTTTGGTGATCTTTTAGAATTCTCCATCGTTTTATATGGTTCAAATAATATGGTTACTTTGTTATGGATTGAACGTAAGGATTGATTAAAAGGTATTGGGAGTCTTTGTGTGTAGTTCTGGTATTATCATGTTTATGGAAAGTAAAGCATTACGCACGTTAGACACATCGAGGTGAATAAGATGAGGGGAATAGTATATTTCGCTCTAGTGAAAACAAATTGTGTGTTCGATAGTAATTTTTGCTCTGTACTTTGTTTTGGAGAAAATAGTTTGAAAAATGAAATAAAAGGTAATACACTAAATGAGGATGCCCAAAAATCTATGGGCGTATAACCCATTTTTAAAAGCCGTTTACAAGCATGTCGTATGCAGCATTTAGTGTCGGTTTATTCTTGATAGCCAAACATACCATTTTAATAGGTCTTGCCGTTTTTGAATAAATCTAAGTTTAAGTTTGAAAATTATTCTAGGTTATATGTAAGTTTATAGTTGTTGAACTACTTGGTAAGAAAAAGACGTGTATAGTTACAATGCTCCTGCTGGTTTGAACTATTTGCTTAGCGCACACTATACTTAATCAAACATAGCTATTGCAACGATGTCCATGTTGAGTAGTTTGCAATGTAGAATTTGCTGAAGACGCATCATGTCTTAGCATCATGTTACATTGACATTTTGAAATAAGTTTTGTTACACAAAATGAAGGTTATAGTTATATATTCACACAAAATGCACGAATGCGTGAAACGAATAAAACAATATTAGAACAAAGTAATAATATTATTAATTATTACTTATTTACTTTAATCATATTGTACGATCTAAAAAAAAAATAACAAATAAAATAATGTATTAGTAACAAATCTTTTTGTTTGGGAATGTATGCGTATAAATTAATGCAAATGGCCGCCAGACGTGCCAGAGAAACAGGAAGTTGAAACGGTTGAATTCGCTATTGCATTAATAATTATTAATTTTCAAATTGTCATATATTCGTAAGATGATTTTTAATAAATTACATTTTGTCTAAACTTCTGGGTCAGGGTTGATCATTCTGCTTTAATAATAAGTCCTGAAACGTCTGTCATTGGAAATCATGTTTTATAAGTAGTCGGGTTTAATTCAAATTCAAATCATTTATTTGCGGAGTGTTATGACGTGGCTAATGCAATGCACTTTAGCCTGCCAAGTATTGGCGTGCAATTCTTTAGAGTTATTTTAACATAAATAATTTCTTTATAGATTTAACTACCTTACATACATATTGGACCAAATAATAATACATACAAAGTGTCACAAAATGTTTAAACTACAATGTCAAGTCATTTTAATTCATTCATTCCTATTATAGAAACGTTGATCAATAAGGCAGTAAAGCAATTATTTTTCTTGCTTCTTAAATTTAGATGAAACTACTGTGTTCAGGATAGTTTATTTTATCTGGCACAGTTGGAATTATGAGAACATATTATTATTGCTTATCTTTTCTGTGGCCGTATTTGGTTTAATCAGTTCGCACTAGTTTCAAATATTTATTCTATTTTAGAAATATAATTCTTTGTTATATTTTGTTTTCTTTTATGTCTGTACCAAGATTGGTAACTTCAATTTCAATGATCAGCTGTGAATAGCGCCTGTGATGCGAATATACGATTCGTTTTTAAGTTTTCGCTCTCTAGTTGAGATGAACTGGGTAGAGACGCCCTTGGTAGGTACCTACGTCGGGAAGTTGGAAACGAGGAGGCCAGGCTGACCGCGCGAGGTGGCGTGCTTTAAGGTTTCTTTTGCTATCATTTGAGTATTTGTGGTGAGGGAGAGATAGCTCTGTGTGAGCTTTGATCTATTGTTGGTAAATTAAATTTATATGGTTTGAGACGTTTCTTTCGTAACTAAGAATTTGTGTAAAAGTTTGTGTAGCTATAATAGGAACTGGGAAGTATGAAAATAATCGCTAGTTCGTTCGCTGGACTTGTGTGATTTCTTTGAATCTAATGTTTTGAGTTTTTACCTATTGAGTTTTGATAATCATATTTATGGTGGAGGTATAGTTCTGTGTAAGTGAACAATTGTTTTCATTCTGGTGATATTAAATTGATATAGACTTAGGATGAATCTCTAATACTACACGTATGAGACAAGTGGTTCTTGGTTTTAGATTGTTTAGGTAGGTGGGTTGTTTGGGCTATTGATAGTGGCGCTATGTTTTTGATAACGTTTCCCTTATAACCTGTTTGGTAACACTGTTACAAAAGTTTATACAAATATGGCTGGAGGGTCTAGTTTTCCTTTTGGTGTGATGTAAGTGGTTGTAAGCCCCGTAAATTGATGATGCACCTGACCGCGGTTTTGGTTGCGTTGGCACTAGACGGATGTTGGTACCGTTGACAAAACTGTTGAGTTTTGAATAAATATTGTAAATTCGCGCATTTTGTTGTTATTGTTGTTTGTTTTTGTTGTTATTGAGATTCGTCGGTCGGTAGAGATGGTGCAGTCATAATCGGGATGGGACAGTAATAGTAGGCATGCAAGTTATTGGTAGCGGGATAGAGGAAGAGATAGTATTGACATAACGTTGCCGTCACCACATAGGGCGATATTGTACGAAGCGATATGTGATGCTCTTACGGCGCTACAATGAATCCACTCACAAGTATTATATTACTAAGATGGTTAGAGGACAGGAACACAGGAAGATCTGAATACAATTTATTTTTAGTCTAGGTATGATTGGTTGGCTAGGGCTAATACCTATTTATGTTGAAGGGCGGTTGAGCGCAGAAATAAGGCAACGTTGGTAGAGACAGATTTTTGTTTGTAAGCAGGTCAAGCAATTTATGTTAAGATAGGCCTGGGATAGACGCGCTATGCTGTAGCGTAGCTGAGCTGTGGTTCGGTATGATGATATTGTTAGAAATGGTAGAATTGGTTGCGACTGGTTTATTTAGAAAGTTCCAATGATTACAACTTACTAATTGGTTTTGGAAGTTGCATTGGTTGCAACAGACTAGTTATGAAGGTTGCATTGGTTGCAACTAATTGGTTTGAAGGTTGCATCGGTTGCAACTGACTGGTTTGGAGGTTGCATCGGTTGCAACTGACTGGTTTTGAAAGTTGCATTGGTTGCAACTAATTGGTTTGAAGGTTGCATCGGTTGCAACTGACTGGTTTGGAAGTTGCATCGGTTGCAATTGACTGGTTTTGGAGGTTGCATCGGTTGCAACTGTTGCATCGGTTGCAACTGATTGTTTTGAAAGTTGCATCGGTTGCAACTAATTGGTTTTGAAAGTTGCATCGGTTGCAACTGATTGTTTTGAAAGTTGCATCGGTTGCAACTAATTGGTTTGAGAAGGTCACAAAGGTTGTGACTGATTAATTTTGAAAGTTGCTTTGGAAATTGGAACTTAGGGACTGATTGGTTTTGGAAGTGGCATTGTAGTATATACAATTGATTAGTTGCAAACAGTTATAAAATAAATTATATTCGAAGAATGGTTATATTCGAGGAATGGTTATATTCGAGGAATGGTTATATTCGAGGAATGGTTATATTCGAGGAATGGTTATATTCGAGGAATGGTTATATTCGAAGAATGGTTATATTCGAAGAATGGTTATATTCGAAGAATGGTTATATTCGAAGAATGGTTACATTCGAAGAATGGTTACATTCGAAGAATGGTTACATTCGAACAATGGTTACATTCGAACAATGGTTACATTCGAACAATGGATACATTCGAACAATGGATACATTCGAACAATGGATACATTCGAACAATGGATACATTCGAACAATGGATACATTGGAACAATGGTTATATTCGAACAATGGTTATATTGGAACAATGGTTATATTCGAACAATGGTTATATTCGAACAATGGTTATATCCAAACAATGGTTATATGCGAACAATGGTTATACGATTTTATCCATACCATTACCTATACGATTTTATTGGTTATACTTAAATGGTTTTATTTGACTGATTGTTGCTAATGAGCGACTAAGTATATATTTGTTAAATAGTTTAATAGAAACGGTCGTATCAATTTCAGACTAATTGGTTTACTGAAACCATTTTGTTGGTTACTATTGAACGGTTTATTACAAATAGCTCAATATTTATTTAAAATAATTCTAATGGCTAAGACAAGTTGGCTTACTGGAAATAATCGACCTAATTAATGGATAGAAATAGTTTTATGGCTTCAATTAATTGATTTATTAAAATTTCATAAATAATGACTTACCGTTGGTATAATTTCACTATATTTGATCAATTATGATTGAATACATGCATTTTGCAAATAAATAAAATAGAGGTGGTTATTTATTTTGTTATTTAAGTGGAATGTTTTTCAAATGCACTTTTATTTCTCTTTGCAGGGTCGCAAAGTGAGTCAGGATGGACGAGTGTCAAGAACTAACAAATGGGTTTCGGATTTGGTCCATTTTATAACGAGTTTATATAATTTTGTTAATTTTCACAATCAAAAGATATTAATTTTTAATTGCTTAGAGTAATTTGTTAAATGTAATGCAAGTTATAATACTTTGTTTTTCTGAACGAAATTGTATTGATGTGAATCAAGTTGCGTTAAGATATCAACCAATCAATAAAAATGAAAAATAGCTATGTCCGGTCTATGTCAGCCAATGGGAGGACTGAATAAGACCGTATTGGTCAAAATTCTAACCAACCAGCAAAAATCACATGGGTGTGGTTTTTGGATTATTTTGTGGAGGGAAACGGGCTATAAAACGGATCTTCACAAAGAAGGCCGTTTGATTCTCGTTTGAATAAGCAAAAGTCGTTTATATTTATATTTAGTGAGTCGAAATAGTTGAAAAAGCTAAGTATTGGTTCTTTTAATATTGTTCTCCAAATGTAAATTATATAGACTTCTTGTAATTTTGTTATATGTCATAATTGTCGTGTGTTAATCTTTAAAAAAACCTTACTTTAAGTTTATCTAATAGAAATGATGAAGCTATCATCATAAAGTTTACGGAAAGGTTATCGGTGAAGTTTTTATAAAGTCTTATATAGTTTAAAATCATCCTATCATAATCACTTTATCTTGTCTTAGTTAAATGAAAGTTAATTTCGTTCATTAATATTCATTTGTAACAAATTCTATCAAGTTTCTTGCCACTTCTTCTTGATAGAATAGGTTTCCGAAGTGGTGGTAGACTCATTGAGAATTAGGGCTAAATAATGAAATACATTCAAAAACCTAACCTCAAATAAATCAGAATTAAATAAATGGTCATTTATTGGAGCTTCGTTGTTTTAATTCTATCCTTACAGGCTGGTTAGTGTAGTGTGTTTTTACACTATACTTACTTATCTTACGTTACATGCATGCTGCATTATGTACCTACATAGTTACTTAACTTTAACGTGTTTCAGTTTTTCTTTTCTTTTATTGATAATAATAATTTGATGAAGGACTGTGGTGGATTATTCATTATAATAATATTTAAGTTCCCAGTTCAGTCCTCAGTCAAATTGTATTCACGTTTGTAAGCCTCATTAGACAACTGATTCTATTTCGACTTTTATTAACACTATCTAGTTAGTTTTTGTGTAAGGTATTTATACGAAAGATGTATTCACGTTTGCATGCCTTTTTATGAGTAATAGGTTTGTTGAGGCCTCGGTAGTAGCCCTCGCGGCAGTAGTGGCGGTGTAATACTTGCACTTGAGGCACATGACGCCGCTCGCGCGACTCGACAGCTTGTATAGCTCCAGATTGTACAATACTCACGTTTGCAAGCGTTCTTGTGAGTGATGGGTTTGGTGGGGTCTCGGTAGTAGCCCTCGCGGCAGTAGTGGCGGTGTAATGCTTGCACTTGAGGCACATGCCGCCGCTCGCGCGACTCGACAGCTTGTATAGCTCCAGTGTGCTTAGTCTAAAGCGGAGCACTCGAAAACGAACTCGAAAACTATTGATCGATTTCAGAGTAAAATAGACCTAAAATGGCTTGTATTAAGGTTTGAGTTCGCCAATACATTCAGCATTCGAACAATGCTGAATGTATTGGCGAACTCAAACCTTAATACAAGACATTTTAGGTCTATTTTGCTCTGAAATCGATCAATAGTTTTCGAGTTCGTTTTCGAGTGCTCCGCTTTAGACTAAGCACACTGATTGTACAATACTCACGTTTGCAAGCCTTCTTGTGAGTGATGGGTTTGGTGGGGTCTCGGTAGTAGCCCTCGCGGCAGTAGTGGCGGTGTAATGCTTGCACTTGAGGCACATGCCGCCGCTCGCGCGACTCGACAGCTTGTATAGCTCCAGATTGTACAATACTCACGTTTGCAAGCCTTCTTGTGAGTGATGGGTTTGGTGGGGTCTCGGTAGTAGCCCTCGCGGTAGTAGTGACAGTGTCTGCCGGCGGTGTAATACCTGCACTTGAGGCACACGCCGCCGTTCGCGCGACCCAACAGCTTGTATAGCTCCAGATTCTATACAACTTGTACTCACGTTTGCAAGCCTTCTTGTGAGTGATGGGTTTGGTGGGGTCTCGGTAGTAGCCCTCGCGGCAATAGTGGCAGTGTCGGCCGGCGGTGTAATGCCTGCACTTAAGGCACACGCCGCCGCTCGCGCGACCCGACAGCTTGTATAGCTCCATGTTGAAGCGACATCGACGCGCGTGCCCGTTGCAGTTGCATTCTGGAAAAGGAAAGAAAACGTGAGCATTTTGCGTCAAACTGAATTTAAAATACAAGTAAAATCTTATTTCATAAATCAATTAGATACAAGAGCTTTACCAACTTTATAGTATATTTTTAGGGATCCGTACTCAAAGGGTAAAATCAGAGCCCTATTAAATGTCACTCTGTTATCTATCTGTCTGTCCGCGTGTCACAGGTCTCTAGCTCGTAGACGAAATGAGTTACAAACCTGAAATGTTGGTATTTGGTGTAGAACATTGACCCAAAACCAAATATTGAATTAGAAATTAAATTATTCAAACAATATTTTCAATATGCACGCATTTTAAACCTTAGTGATTTTTTGTTAATACAAGTAAATAAAAAAATGTAGCTATTCGATTTTCCGGAATAAAATAGTATAATTATTTCTTGTACAATAACTCCCTGCCTGTAAAAAAGTTAAACAGTTTCAAGTAGGTATGCATCATTAGACAATTATTCGGCAACTTATAAACACACATATCTGTTAAATTCTATGCGATTCGAATGCATATGATAAAAATTAGAAATTCATGAGAGCCTAGGTTATCTAGGTACTGCCTAAGCTTAGCAAATGGCAATGTTCAAAGCAAACACCCGTAAACTAGTATAAATTAGCAATAGATTCGTCTTATAAGGCAGCGAATGCGCCGCGGGCTAATGAGGGACATAAGCATGTGAAAGCCTCCGAAAGCCTCCTGAGGTCATCGTTCGCACTGTTTATGCATCCACCGCGCACTATAATAATATATTCTCCACCACTCCACTACAGCCTTTTAACGTCCCACTGCTGGGCACAGGCCTCCTCTCTCATAGGAGAGAGGGATTTAGAACTTAGATCCGCCACGCTGCTCCAATGCGGGTTGGCGGGCTTTAACGACTATTGTCACAATATGATATAGTGATAATAACCCGGACCGACTGCTTAACATGCTCTCCGAGGCACGGGGGTGAGACACCTTACTTCCAACTCCGAGCTGGCACTGAGATTTCTTAGAAAAACTCAATATCTAACAATTATTTGCCCAACCCGGGAATCGAACCCGGGACCTCATGATCTGCAGTCGAATATGCTAACCATTAGACCAACGAGGCAGGCGACCGTATAATACCTATATATATTCTAAGAAGTCATAATTTAACGATGTCCGAAATGTCGTTTGAAATCAGAATCCGAATTCTGGGTTCACAGGACAAGTACGTCAGTCTGCCTGCGCTAAATCTAGGCGATTCTTTTTATGAAGCCTGACAAAGGGATGGTTTCCAAGCAGTTACACCCAAGCGTGTCTTACGCTGGAGACACACTTTACGCGTCGTGGCGCGCTAGAAGCATATCGATTTCATACATTTAGTATGGTTAGAGAGTAGAGACACATTTGTAGGTTGTGTTGTGTCGTTTTCACTGAATGTATGAAACTGGCGCGTCACGACTCAGGACACGCCACAACACGTAAGTGTGTTGCCGGCGTTAAAGTTACAACAGCTAGTATAGCCAAAATTTTAACTAAGTAGAACCATAAATCAATCGCCGTCTTGTATGAAGCCATCAAAACACCATACAATTTCACAGAACGCCTGAACAAATAGGCCCTAATCACGTTATTATTATTATTTGACATTGAATAATAATAATTTCTACTGCAATTGTGAACGCCAGGCTAACGAGCTGAAACGGAAATTACATCAAAATTACATCACACGATAATAGACAATTTGGGGAGCATTCACATTGACTGAAATAGAAATGGGAAAAGTTATGGGACACCAGCCCTTAACTAGGCTATGGGACGACACTTAACATGTGCTAACTTCCCCGTTCCATAGGGATAGAGTCATAGGGTTTTCCATATTTAAAACTAGCCTCTGCCCGTGGCTTCGCCCGCGTGAATTTCGGTTTTTCACAAATCCCGAGGGAATCGTGGATTTCGGGTTCCCGTTCCCGCATGCTTTTTCAACCTTTATACCTACTTTCAAGGAAGTTTGCTATAGCAATTTATCTATAGCTGTAGTTATAGATTTCGGTTTTTTCAAAATCCCGTGGGAACTGTGGATTTTTTCAGAGTAAAAAGTAGGCTATGTGTTAAGTCAGGGCATAAACACAGAAATAAATAGTCGAAAGCTCAGGCGCTACAGTTTCGCATGAAAAGGCGGTTTTATTACTTAAAGCGATCCAGAAGCGATCTCTCGCAGAACAACATTTCGCAAGATGAACAAGACAAAAGTACGAGATGATGGACTAAGTGAATTAAAATCTTTATGTCAAATATATATCTGAATTCTGAATAGACATAACAGATGGCGCCACTAGTTGCTTGCCCCGCGCTTTCTGCACACTAAATTATTATTATTAAGCGTAGTCGGGTTTTAGTTTATGAACTTTTTGAAATATACATAATATTATCGTTTGAACATGACGATACAGGTAAACCGATCAAAAGCACTTTTAGACCTGCTTATTCACAAGCTTCGCTCGATAAGTTCGATCGTAAAATGATCCCAGTGTATGTGAACACAGCAGAGTCATAACTCAGCGGAGAGGCGCGCGCGCCGCGCATAAAACTGTCATCGGATGATCTGTGGGCTGCGTGTGTGAGTGTGTGTGTGTGTGAGCGAGCAGATGCCAGGAAATGTCTGGATGTCTGGCTGTTATTGTTCTTGTGTTGTTTTTAACCCCCGACTCGTCACTTACTACCTGTGTGCTTAGTCTAAAGCGGAGCACTCGAAAACGAACTCGAAAACTATTGATCGATTTCAGAGTAAAATAGACCTAAAATGGCTTGTATTAAGGTTTGAGTTCGCCAATACATTCAGCATTGTTCGAATGCTGAATGTATTGGCGAACTCAAACCTTAATACAAGCCATTTTAGGTCTATTTTACTCTGAAATCGATCAATAGTTTTCGAGTTCGTTTTCGAGTGCTCCGCTTTAGACTAAGCACACTGGTGAGATAGCTGCCTCGTTGGTCTAGTGGTTAGCATATTCAACTGCAAATCGCGAGGTCCCGGGTTCAATTCCCGGGTCGGGTAAATAATTGTTAGGTATTGGGTTTTTCTGTCGAGAAATTCTCTGTACCAGCCCGGAGTTGGTAGTTGGCGGTGTCTCACCCCCGTGCCTCGGAGAGCACGTTAAGCAGTCGGTCCCGGTTATTAAAAATTAACCGAGTCTTGTATTGGTGTTTATAATTGGTGTTTTTAGTCAGAGAAATTAATCATTTCTATGCTAGCGAATATTGTCGATGTACCTTATTCCAAATTCCAATGGTCCCTGTATTCTTTTTTTTCTACGCCATTTTACGCAGACAAAACTCAGAACAGTCCCGCCGTTTCATACAATCCAAACATAGCACAGAGTAGACGTAAACAAGAACCAAAAAAAAAAACTACATAAAAAGGGACCTCTAATACCCTGAGATCACGTGCGCTACAGTACGTGACTGGCAGCGGCGCGCCTTACTTACTCGCTCAAGTCTTACAACTTGCTACAATGCCGCGGATGCGCGTGACCGTGAATGGGGCTGAAAGTGGCCCCCAACGGGATCAAAAGGGCGATGTCGGCTTCCGATTGGACGGGGGAACTTCAATGATGGTGGAAAATTAAGACGTATTTTGGTTTCCACGCGACGACGCGGGAATTTGGTCCTTATCGGGAAATTACGGGGATTTCGTCGTTATAGTTAGGTAGGCATTAGATATTACTAGATTTCAATTATAAATGTTTATAATACTATATACTAGCCGATTCCCGAGACGTTTTAAAAGTTTATTTTCATACAAAATGAAACAAGGGTGGTTCACCCCTTTTTACCACCCATTTAGTTCACCCATTAGCATTTTAAAAAATCCCACCATTGTGCACTTGTATTAGAATAGAATAGAATCGAAAATTATTTTATTCAAGTAAACTTCTGATAAATAGTAATAAATAACCATTTAATCCCGAAATTAAAATACATTCCGAAAAGAAAATTACATAGGTATTAATTAAATATTAATTTACTTACATCTGTGTCAATTAAAATTAATGTTAGGTACATTATGCAATTACAGTGAATTATTATTTGACTAAGTATAAATAATATAATCTAAGTTTTGGGTATCCATCTTAGGGTAAAGGCCTACACTATAATGCTCCACTGTTGTATAATTAGATATTGGGGTGGCAGTCTCTCAGCAAGCCTGCAGATTTTCTAAAATTGTGAATGAAACAAGTATACTTAAATTAAAATTAATAATTTAAAAAAAAACCCCGACATTCGCCATTATGTGGTGGCGGCCATCTTGGATTTGCATACTGCTATTCTACTAGTCGAGCCCTTTCATTTGATACCCATATTGAGGGAGTTGTGAAAAAATATTTAATCCGCCAATTTGTAGCAGCGGCCATCTTGGACCGATTTTCATCAAACATAGCTAAGAACACTCCCGACTAATTCACCTTCCAAACAAAAAAAACCGCATTCAAATCGGTTCACCCGTTTGAACGCTACGGTGGAACAGACAGACAGACACACACACACACACACACAGACACGTCAAACTTATAACACCCCGTCATTTTTGCGTCGGGGGTTAAAAATTATACAAGGTGCGATATAGCATTATAGCACATTCACACTGCGATTAAGTACAGGCTAGGGTACCGGGTATATAAAGGTTAACGCTCATGTAACGCGATTTCGTGTAATGCCCTTTATTCACGCGCGTCACGCACAAAGCGTAGATTCGATACAGGGAGTGAACATCAAAATTAATTAACAATTCCGCGTCGGGTTACCTTCACTACAGTCACCATCTTCACCATTAAATCGGGACTGACTTCCAAAATTCCACATGTTTCAAATTAAGAATCTATTGGATTCTAAAAAATTAATAAATATAAAAACGTTTAATGCAACATGGCGCTATAAGTAATAAAAAAAAAACAAGTTTAATATTTAAAAAAAATCAAAGCCGTATGAATCGCGAACTAAAAAAAAAAAAAACAAAACTAACCTTCAACTATCGCATGGTTTAGACGAATAGACGACGATATACCTACTATTATTATGATAAATATTTGATGAAAATCGATCCAAGATGGCCGCCGTCACAAAATGGCGGATTACATATTTATTCACAACTCCGTCAATATGGGTACCCAATGAAAGGGCTTGACTAGTAGAATCGCATTATGCAAATCCAAGATGGCCGCCACCACAACATGGCGAATGTCGGGTTTTTTTTTAATTATTAATTTTAATTTATACTTGTTTCATTCACAATTTTAGAAAATCTGCAGGCTTGCTGAGAGACTGCCACCCCAATATCTAAGTAATGAAGCATGGATACGTGTCCTGGGATAAATTTAATTAATATACTCATTACTGGAGTGGCAATTTGGCAACCCCAACTCGCACGATAACGACATTAGGCGTCTGGCGATATTAGGTAGCTGACATATACCCGTATCTTGCACGGGGTAATAAGCCCTCATACGCATTAGCGGTTGCGGTAGCGGTGCGGCTAGCCGCTTTTTATATTTTTATATGCAACCGCTCATTTTGTACGCACTAAGCGCTCGTACGCATTAGCGGTTGCGGTAGCGGTTGCATATAAAAATATGACCGCACCGCTACCGCAACCGCTAATGCGTATGAGGGCTAAGATTGCAGGTGTCAAATTCATAAAAGTACTTGGAACTTACATGTATGGGTAATGAGAAAGACGCGTGATTGTGATATCTACCATACTATCCATTACAGCCTTTTTAATGTCCCACTACTGGGCACAGGCCTCCTCTCTCATAGGAGAGAGGGATTTAGAGTTTAGACCCGCCACGCTGCTCCAATGCGGGTTGGCGGGCTTTAACGACTATTATCACATGATATAGTGACAATAACCGGGACCGACTGCTTAACATGCTCTCCGAGGCACGGGGGTGAAACACCGCCAACTACCAACTCCGGGCTGGCACTGAGAATTTCTTGACAGAAAAACCCAATACCTAACAAATATTTGCCCGACCCGGGAATCGAACCCGGGACCTCGCAATCCGTAGTCGAATACGCCAACCACTAGACCAACGAGGCAGTCTAGATATCTACCATTTTAATCTAATGGAGGAGATACTTAGGACCTGTTACCTTCAAAAAAGTTTTGTCACTTTCTTACTTTATATCAAGTGACAACGACAAAAGTTGTGAAAAAGCTATTCGACACTTATCAGAAGGTGGTGACACCGGCCCTTAAAATTTTAAATATTTGGATGTTGCAATTTATTGCTAGGAGAGCTTCGAAATGGCAAAATCCATCTTGAAGCTTCCCGATGAAAATAAAATTCCGTGCCCCAGTCAGGCTTCCATTTTTTAAATATTTTGTTTGAAAACATCTCTCTCTATTACACACATAATCTATTCTTATATAAAATTCTCGTGTCACAATTTTCGTTCCCATACTCCTCCGAAACGGCTTGACCGATTCTCATGAAATTGTGTGAGCATATTGAGTAGGTCTGAAAAACGGCCAACATCTATTTTTCATCCCCCTAAATGTTAAGGGTAGTCCACCCCTAAATTTTATTTTTTTATTTTTTAGACAAAATTTTTAGTTTTTATTTTTTTATGGTACAACATACAAAAATACATACAATCCTAAATTGTCACCCTTCTATCACCAACCCCTATTTTTTAATTGCGATATTAGTACTTTGATGACCGGGTAGGTTGCACTGATGTCAGTATGTCACCGGGCAGGATGACGTCTGCTGGGTCCGCTAGTAATAATATATTATTTAAACAAAGCCGCAATCCGCGTTCCTCTGTATGTACATAATCGCTTATATTTGTTGGTACGAGTAGATGGTGAAGGTTTAATCTCCCAAAAAATTCATTTATACTCACGAGGGAGGTTTACAAATTCAAATTCAGTATATCGTAGTAAGTAATAGTATGTTTATGGTATAGTATATATACGCGTGCAAAGCCAGGCAGTGTCCGATAAGTAGTTTGTGTTTTTTATAAGCGAAATGCATGAGAATGCCGAGAAAAATAAATCAAATAAGATATTTTACAAGGTTTATTAATTTCCACGGTATTTTATAGCGTTTTCCAACATTTCGATTTTACAAACTTAAATTGCAAATGCCGAAATTCGGCATAATTTCGAGATAATTTAATTCGGCACACAAACGATATTAATTTAGATCGTAATCACGGTATAATCTGGGAATGATAAATGCTTGTGCCAGTTAACTAGAGCCCCGGAGAGCTGTAAATCTCGCGCTGGACACCTGCCAAGCTAAGTCCGGTGTATTAGGGTAGCGAATGGCTCTTGTTTGCAAACTATTTGTAGTGAAACAATATTCTAAACTTGACCGTCTTTTTAACCCCCGACGCAAAACGACGGGGTGTTATAAGTTTGACGTGTCTGTGTGTGTGTGTGTGTGTGTGTGTGTGTGTGTGTTCCCCTGTAGCGCTCAAACGGGTGAACCGATTTGAATGCGGTTTTTTTGTTTGAAAGGTGAATTAGTCGAGAGTGTTGTTAGCTATGTTTGATGAAAATCGATCCAAGATGGCCGCCGTTACAGAATGGCGGATTACATATTTTTCCACAACTCCCTTAATATGGGTATCAAATGAAAGGGCTGGACAAGTAGAATAGCATTATGCAAATCCAAGATGGCTGCCGCCACAAAATGGCGGAGGTCGGGGGTTTTTAAATTTTTAATTTATACTTGTAGTGAAACAATATTCCAAACTTGACCGTCTTTTTGGTTTAGCAGCTAGCTCGTGCGGCGGCTTCGTGTCAAAAACAAGTTAACGGGTTCTTATGTTAAGAAATTCTCAGGTGAGAGCGTAAAGCCAGCCCTACTACGCATCTCCGTGTCGCATTGCCGTCCAGTGAGTTCACACTAAGTATAAACAGCGGCACGTAAGTCGAGCGCTGACCTTCAAGTGCGCGCAGCGTTGTACGAGTGAGCGGGACACAATACGATTGGAGAGCCAATTAGCGCTTACGAGGGATCCGCGAGAGCTAATCAGTGCTTACGAACGATCCCCACGCCCTCCCCGCGACCCCCTCCCGAGATACCTCATTTTCGACTTCTGCGCATTGAAGGTCAGCGCTCGAGTTTCCTGCCGCTGTTTATGGGGAGGCCCAAGAGGGGATTTTTGGTTTTACTCGAGTGCGTTAGATTAACATAAGGGAGGCATCTTGCATCCTGCTGAGTACCCTCTACCATATATAAGCCCTTTATATAGAGCCGCGCGAAAAAAAACGATGGTCAGAAATACTCAGAAACGTCAGATTAAGGTATGGTGGATAATAACGAGCTAAAAAAAGTTTATATAGAAAATCAGACAATTTGAACGTAACGTGCGAGAGTGGGAGTGTTACAAAGCTGCAAAAAAAACCTTTATCATAAAGAATCTCGAGAGCGGTTGAATTTATTTCTATTTTGAAGAAAATGATGCAAGAATAACAAAAAAAAATAATCAGCCGATTTCCACGAGAAGATATACAAGTGTAAATTGAAAATTTAAAAAACCCCCGACATTCGCCATTTTGTGGCGGCGGCCATTTTATATTTACATAGTGCTATTCTACTAGTCAAGCCCTTTCATTTGATACCCATATTAAGGGAGTTGTGAAAAAATATTTAATCCGCCATTTTGTAGCGGCGGCCATCTAGGATCGATTTTCATCAAACATAGCTAACAACACTCTCGACTAATCCACCTTTCAAACAAAAAAAACCGCATTCAAATCGGTCCACCCGTTTGAGCGCCACAGGGGAACAGACAGACACACACACACACACACACACACACACACAGACACGTCAAACTTATAACACCCCGTCGTTTTTGCGTCGGGGGTTAAAAAATCGTCTATTGAAGATGAGAGCGTGGCGTGACGTGAGCTAGACGCTTTCCTCACTAATGAAATGAGAAACCTTATCGATACCTCTGGGCTCAAAGGGCGTAAAGCACATTTTGGGGCAAATTGAGTTATTAATACCATCGTATTCAGTTTTTCATTCTCTATCGATTGGTATATATGAAGTTGCCAAATTCGCACAAAAATGTTCTTTACGCCCCATCTATTTTAGGCTGCTAAACCACAATGAAACAGGAAATCGGGCTGTAAATGCGTAAGTTAAAAATGTCCTAGGTTGTATAGGATTCCAATTATGAGTATTAAGGCGTATAACGCATTAATTCTCATTCAACATAACAGCACCTGTACTATACAACCTAAAAATAATTATAAATATTTCCTGAAGTTTAGGGTGTAAAGCACATTATTCTATTATTTCAGACTCAAAAGGCGTAAAGCTAATTTTGGGGTTCATGGTGTTCATAATAATTGTATTCAGTTTTTCATTCTTTATCATTTCATTATTATCTTTATCTTAATTCGGAAGCAGCACACAGGAAGTTTACTGCTATAGCTGGGAAGAGAGCGCGGCAAACGTGGAAGCAATGATATTGCCTCTTGTCTTTTAAAGTACTTAGAAGAGAAATATAGAATTGGCATAAAAAACATTATTTTATACTGTGACTCCTGTAGCGGCCAAAATAAAAATAAAACGGTATTGTCCACTATTAACTATTTTCTAAAGTCGGCAATTAATATAGCATTAATACAAATAAATTATCTTTTGCCTGGTCATACATACGTATATGTCTGTTGACTCTGGCCACACCACGATTGCAAGAGAAGTGCAAAAATTAATTGTATGGAGTCCGTTGCAATGGCCGACATACTTTGAGACCGCTCGGAAAAAACCTAAGACATACAAAGTCTTTCTTATCGACTACACCGATTTTCTGAATTTTGATCAATTAACTGCCAATACTTTCACTCCAAACACATTGAAAAATATAAAACTAAAACAGATTAGAATTGCTACATTTAAAAAGAAATACGAAAACTAAATATTTGTCAAATATTCCATGGAGCTAGCCATAGAGGAAGCTGAAACTCAAAATATAACGTTAATGGAAAATGAAAAGAACAAGGAAAAGGCAAAGGAAAAAGTAAAGCAAAGGACAAGTCAAGCGAAAACAAAAATCAGGAAGCGGGAGAAGTTAAGCCACAACTAAATTAAACATATACAAACAAAAATACATGGATTTGACACGTCTTTGTGACAACGGAACTATACCTAAGAGATTTCATGAAGAATATAGAAAGCTTCCATGGAGCTCTAATGTTTGTGATACATTAAATGAAACTGATGAAGAAGATAAAGAAGATGAAAATAAAACTGAAAAGAAAATAATTCTAAAGATGAATAACCCAAAAATTGCTTAAAACTTTCTTGTTTGTCCTTTTATTACTTATACTTCTCATATCTGTAGCTTCAAAAACCTAACGAAAACATTCATATAAACTTCCTACCCCATTTTACCCCTTAGAGGGGAAGAGATTTTCGTGAAATCTTATCTACGTTGATATTTAAGCCCTAGAATGAACCTACATTCCAAATTTCAAGGTGATAATAGCAATAATATAATTAAAACTTTAACCCCCTATTTTACCACCCTTAAGGGAAGATTTTTCAGAATAAAATATACAGGTTTTTATTATTTAAAACTAATAATCTAAATGCCGATTTTCGGATCTGTAACTTTAAAAACATAGGACTTTCATGCAAACTTTCTACCCCCATTTTACCCCTCTAGATTTTAGAAATAAAGAAGGAAGATTTTAGGAATAATAAATAATAGGAATAATATATCTTCCTATTATTTATTATTCCTTCCTTCCCGAAATCCTTCTCCGAAAATTGGACTACCAAATGTAAAAAGAATTTTTCAAATCCGACAGGTACTTTCAGAGATTAGCGCGTTTAAACAAACAAACAAACACTTCCGCTTTATTATCTTAGTATAGATAATAAAAACTATTAACAATAACTCTTCAATTATCTATCTCTTACTTTTTAAAAAGCTTTTTGGTTATTCCCATAATCCCCATTGAGATGGAGATTATGGGAATAATCCATCAGAACGGGATGGGGTACCCCCCACCCCACTTAACCCTTTTTATTATGAAAGTTATACAATTTAAAATGCAAACTTTGTGATTTACAACACAATTAAACATTGCTGTTATCATTTACTACATAATATTACACAACTTTTTTACGCTAGGTTACATTTACTGCCTAAGTTAATAATGTTAGCTGTTTTTTAATGGGTGTAAAGAACATTTTGTAGTTTTTTTTAGGTAGTAAAGCACATACTATTTTGGAAACTATTATAGTTAGACTTCATTTAATAATATTTACTTAAAATATGGGAAAATGTAAGTATTTTTCTCATAGATTGTTTTTATATAATCATTAAGACAAAAAGTTATAGCTAATTTTGTTTTATTTTTTAGGTTTTTTTTGCTCTCCTGAAAAGTTACTGTTTTGTGCTATACGCCCTTTGAGCCCAGAGGTATCGTTATATTCTTAAACCTTTTATTCTTCCTATCAACTAATCTACAAAATCTAATAGGTCCCGACGACGCTCGAGTAAATCCACATTTAGCATCATCATCCCCAACCACTGTGTTTGTGCGTAGCTGCGTATATAAATTCGGTGGGAAGAAGTGCGTCACCATCACAACCTGCATCACTGAGATCGCGGTCCAAAACAAAAGAAAATATTTCAATAAATCATTTCAATAATTACATATTTTCTAATCTAAAAATTGGCTGAATATGCGGCACCTAGATAAGTACATACATATAGTATAGGATCCCGCCATACAACGACCTTCACCGAGATGCTTATTTGATGAAACATATTTTATATTTAATTTAATACGTCGATAAATATATTGCATATGAGTTGCCTAACAAATTCCAGTCCAGGATATGATTAATTAATAATTGAAAAAAAAAAAATTTTTTTTAAACATTTCACTGGTTTGATTATTAGACAAATTCATAATGAAATCATCTTTATTTTCATTTAATTTTAATTCAATAATCAGACCGGTGCAAAATGCTAGTATCGATTTACCTGTTTACACCTGGCTACCCGAGAGTTGTGACCGGAAAAGAATAAGCAACCTAACGTTTGCATATTCTATGGGCATCATACTTTCGATTGGTATAGAATTTGTCTAATAATCAAACCGGTGAAATGTTAAAAAAATTTTTTAATTTTTTTATTTATTAATTAATCATATCCTGGACTGAAATTTGTTAGGCAACCCATATGCAATATATTTATTGACATGTTAAATTAAATATAAAATACGTTTCATCAAATAAACATCTCGGTGAAGGTCGTTGTATAGCGGGATCTTAGACCAATATGTACATACTAATTTAACTCTTGTGTTCCCATATCCTTGCAAACAAAACATTATTTCATTTTATATAAAAAAAAATTCGTTTTTTGTCTATAATTGGGCACATGCTTAACACGCTAAGTAACGAATCGGTAACTACTTGTTACTTCATCGAATTGATTTTAAATCGTTTCTTATCGTGGACCACTGCCAAGCGGAGTTGCGATTGCCTATCCATTACTAACAACTGTGCTCTCTTAAACGCATTATTAGAGCGAGCGATCGGTGATTTGTGTTCCGATCGATCTTCCGATTGACAGCCACTGAGCTGAGAGTGGCCGCAGTTAGACGTCTAGCCCTACTTTAGATCAGCGAAGTCTGGTCTAGTTTAGTTAAAGCCCAAATTAGACGGTTCATTTTTCGGGATTTTTGCTTTAATTTTTGAGGCTTCATCGGTGAATCATCCAAAATGAACCGTCTAACCACAGACCGTTCATCGTTCACGGGCACTGTGCCATAGCAAATATAAAAGCCGAATTAGACGGTGCCCCGTTCATCGATGATTTTTGCGGTGAACGGATGCATGATACAATATGGCAAAGTGCCTGTGAACGATGAACGGTCGGTGTTTAGATGGTTAATTTTTGATGATTCATCGAAGAAGCCTCGAAAATAAAAGCAAAAATCTCGAAAAATTAACCGTCTAATTTGGACTTTATCGTATCGTGCATCGTTCATCGCAAAAATGAACGATGAACGGGGCACCGTCTAATTTGGGCTTAATTTACCTATTATTGGATTGTAAAGCAGTAGCGGTAGGTACACTCTAACTACATCATGTCGATACTTCTAATATTTGACTATTCACATTTTGAAAACAGCATGTAGGGTTCCGTACCTAAAGGGTAAAACGGGATCCTATTACTAAAACTCCGCTGTCTGTCTGTCTGTCTGTCCGTCTGTCACCAAGCTGCATCTCATGAACTGTGACATTTGAAGTTTACACAGATGATGTATTTCTGTTGCCGCTATAACAACAAATACTAAAAAATAGAATAAAATAAATAATAAGGGGGCTCCCATACAACAAACGTGATTTTTTTGCCGTTTTTATAGATGAACGAGCTGTTGCCCGCGACTTCGTCCGCGTGAATTCACATAAATCTCGTACAAACTTTCAACCCCTATTTAACCCCCTCAGAGGTTGAATTTTCAAAAATCCTTTCTTAGCGGATGTTTAGGTACGTCATATAATAGCTACCTGCATACCAAATTTCAGCGCAATCCGTCCAGTGGTATGAGCTGTACGTTGATAGATCAGTCAGTCAGTCAGTCACCTTTTTAACCCCCGACGCAAAAACGACGGGGTGTTATAAGTTTGATGTGTCTGTGTGTGTGTGTGTGTGTGTGTGTGTGTGTGTGTGTGTGTGTGTGTGTGTGTGTGTGTGTCTGTCTGTTCCCCTGTGGCGCTCAAACGGGTGGACCGATTTGAATGCGGTTTTTTTTGTTTGAAAGGTGAATTAGTCGAGAGTGTTCTTAGCTATGTTTGATGAAAATCGGTCCAAGATGGCCGCTACAAAATGGCGGATGATATATTTTTTCACAACTCCCTTGATATGGGTATCAAATGAAAGGGCTTGACTAGTAGAATAGCACTATTGCAAATTCAAGATGGCCGCCGCCACTAAATGGCGAATGTCGGGGGTTTTTTAAATTTTCAATTTACACTTGTACTTTTATATATTTAGAAGAAGATGATACGGAACACTTCGTGCGCGAGTCCGACTGGCACTTGGCCGGTTTTTTCTCTAGTCTCTACTATTATAAAACTTTAATTATACTATTATAAACGTGTTTGTCAGTTCATTTTGTCTAGCGCTCATCACATAAAGAACACTGATAGAGTTATGGGAATAATGAGTAACTACTAACTATGATAAAATTTACGATTCCTTTTTTTATTTTTATTTTATCTCTCAAAAGAATACGATTAAATATCCGACAAAATAACATGAAATGTCACGGAAAATGTATCCGAACGTCGAGGGAATCAAATTGGGACGCAAATTATTGCGTAATTTGATTTATGTGAGTGCGGATGTTTTTGCGATTCATGGAATTATGTATGATGTTTGTTTTACAAAAATATACAATAATATAAAACATAAAATATATATATATATATATAGGTACTGAAATTTTCTTATTTAAATTTCAAAATGCCTTGTTTTATTTCTGCTGTAAATTTCTGCTGTTTTGCGTGAACCATAAAAAGTATAGACTACCAATTAAAATTATCAATTATCTACTCCTATAATATTTGAAAATGGATCGAATACACATCTTAGTAAAACTACGTTAATAGAATATAGGTAAATAGACTATTAGGTAACCTAAGCAATAAAGTTATAGATAACCTAACCTAAGCACTATGATTAAGTCGCTAGGTTTTCAACTCTGTAGTCTGTAGTAGAAGCCTCAAGTTCTGAAGTGCTTTTGAGGTATCTTGACACCATTAGCCCATTGTGATCTCTTTTTTTTTGCAACGTTAAACTTTTTTTATTCTATTCTATTTTTACAAGCCACCTGAGCCACCAAGCGAAACATTACTGTATTATTTTCGAAGACTAGATAATACCTACTTTCTTTCTTAATATCACAAAAAGAAATATTTTTTTTGTTGGCCATTTAATATGTGCGTCGAGTTTCTAAGTTCTATTTATGTTATAATCCCTTTTATTTATCTCTAGGATAAAAGCCATCAAAATCTACCGGCTCTTTTTCAAATGATAATAAGCTGATGACAAACAGAAAAACACAGAATTAAAATAGGTTATTTCAACTGATTTTTAATCAATTTTTCATGAATATCTTTGATCTATCTAGATAAGAGCTTATTGCATAATATGGTTTTATAAATAAAGTACTTACGCACTCACAAAAATAAATAAAATTGATTTCCTGAGTGCACGTCAAATATTTAAGCGGTAAAAATAAATATTGCTAGGTTTGTTTGTTCGCGAAATGTAAATTAAAATCATGTTCATCCACAAAACGTAATACTGGATGTGAATGAAATGATATTTGCCCACTTTGTTGTTGTGGTACAGGGTACAAGCGACGGGAGGGAATGAAATGAAACTCTCCGACTTCTCCGAGACGTTATATTATAGTCGCTAAGAAACCAGTAAAAATCAATAAAGTGAAATACTTTATCTCTCAATGCAATAATACAAACAAGTAACGATACTTCATAACATTCATTACTATCCAGTCTGTCTAAGTTGAAATCCATGAAAAATAAAATAATAATAAAAGTAGCAAGCCTGGATGAGTTACATTAGTTTAAACAATAAGACTATTGGAAGCTACTTTGTTAAAACCAATACCACAGAATAACCAGAAGGGAAGCTACCTAAGAACGTCCAAAATTTATACCTATTCAGATAGGGTTGTCACCTGTTGCATGTGAAAAATTATGGGTAAAAATAAAAATATTATATACTAGTATATACTATAGCAAGATATGTAGCACCTAATGATTGAAAAAAAAGTTTTTTTTTATATTAGATATATTACTATATATAAGTTATATAGTTACTTAGGTAGGTAGTAGGTACCTACTAAAAGTAAATGTAATAGCACATGCGTAGATATCCCTAGTGATAGTACCTAGATGCTTACTTACTTTAGTAAAATAAATGAATTAAGTACCTAGTTACTTAGGTAGGTAGCAGATATCTACTAAAAGTAAGTGTGATAGCACTTGCGTTGATATCCTTAGTGATAGTACCTAGTTACTCAGGTAGGTAGTAGGTACCTACTAAAAGTAAGCGTAATAGCACATGTACGTAGATATCCCTAGTGATAATACCTCGATACTTACTTACTTTAGTAAAATGAATGAATTACGTAGTTACCTACCTAGTTACTTAGGTAGGTACCTACCTACTAAAAGTAAGTGTGATAGCACATGCGTAGGTAGGTATCCCTAGTTATAGTACCTAGACACTTAGTCACTTTAGTAAAATGAATGAATTAAGTACCTACCTAGTTACTTAGGTAGGTACCTACTAAAAGTAAGTGTGATAGCACATGGGTAGGTAAAAGTAAGTGTGATAGCACAAGGGTAGGTACATACCCCTAGTGATAGTACCTAGATACTTACTTTAGTAAAATTAATGAATTAAGTAACTACCTAACTAGTTAGGTACTTAAGTAGGTACCTACTAAAAGTAATTAATTTATTTACTGCCGAGTTTCTTGCTGGTTCTTCTTGGTTGGAATGGCATTCCAAACCTGTGGTAGATTCAATTGACTATATAAAAGTACTTAAAGTTTATTTGAATAAAAACTTTTCTATTCCATTCTATACAGAAGGTAGGTACTTAGTCACTCTATTGATAAATTAATTCATTTCATTTCATTAATTTATTGTATAGATACGTAAAAGGTGGGTACCTATTTACTTCACTTGATCTACTACAAAAAAGAAATATCCTAATTTTTTCTAGAGGAACTTAAACATACTGTACAATGGTTAGGCATTTTTGTCTAAACACAACACTTAAATCTATATTAAGACTACTTTTTTTTGTAATTTATACTATTTTACACAATCTCTAAACTCTCGCCAAACATTTTATTCTCAGTATTAATCTAATGCGCACGACCCACAGCCCTGTCGTTATTCAACTAACGTTCAACTAGTGGAGCGTCCGTGACAGCTCGTGTGTGCGTGAGCGGCGCTATGTGTGAGTATGTACCTACAGCGGGCCGCTTGCTGAAGCTTCCTCTCTGTACCTTTTCTACTCGTGTGCCAATACCAAAAAAATACGTAAAAAATCGTTAACGCTTATAACTTGAAACTCATAAATTAAATCTAAGCGAGCGGGGGTCTCTTTTAAGCTGCAAAGCCGCGCGAGCTGATTTAAGTTTCATTATTTAATCCTATTATTCTATGTGAAAGTGTGGATGTTTGGATGTTTGGATGTTTAGATGTTTGGATGTTTGTTACTCAATCACGCCGCAACTACTGAACCGATTTGGCTGAAATTTTCAATGGATATAGATTATGCCCTCCCTTAAGACATAGGCTATTTCTCTTGGAAAAATGCACAGTTCCCACGGGATTTTGAAAAACCCGAAATCTTTAGCTACAGCTATAGGTAGATTACTATAGCAAACTTCCTTGATAGTAGGTATAAAGGTTGGAAAAACGAGCGGGAACGGGAACCGAAAATCCACGATTCCCTCGGGATTTGTTTAAAACCGAAATTCACGCGGACGAAGCCGCGGGCATTCTCTAGTCCAATATAAATCATCCACGCTTATGACTTACAGCCTCGTATATTTAATCTGTGTTTCTATTTGAAGGTGCATATTAAACGGCAGTAGCTAAGAGTAGCCACACTTTAGTCATTTCTATTTCAATTCAATTCTATTCTATTTAAAGCATAGCCAGGAGCTGCTGCGCGCTGAGCAAAAGTAAATAATACAAGTAATAAGTTAACCGCTCGCATTTGTGACTTATAGTCTCGTATATATAATCTGTTTCTCTTTAAAGCATAGCCGAGAGCTGCTGCGCGCTGATCAAAGGCTAATTAATACCAGGTTAACCGCCCGCGCTTGTGACTTGTAGCCCCGTATATTTAATCTGCGTTTATCTTAAAGCAAAGTCGAGAGCTGCTGCGCGCTGATCAAAGGTTAATTAATACCAGGTTAAACGCTCGCGCTTGTGAATTGTAGCCCCATATATTTAATCTGTTTCTCTTTGAAGCGCATATTAAACCGCGTGGCCACGGGCGGGCGGCGGTGATCAAAGGGTAATTATTTAATTCCGCAAGCACCGCGCTATTTTGCCAACGCTCTTTGCGTTCGCAACCGTTTTGCGTTTCGGTTGTATTTGGGTAATTACATTTACCGCTTATATAACGCAATTCATTATTTTGCACGGGACGTTTTGCCGAAACCTATTTCCTGTGAATATACAAGAATTCTTTGTCACAAAAAATATTGCAGATTTCGGCGACAGAAGCCGACTTTCATTAAGTCACTATATTTTATTGTTTGTTATTGAAAAATCAAAAAAAACATCTTACTCTGTTCACATTTAAAACTTTTAAACGCATTAATACATAAACATGTAATGAAAAAGTAGGTACATAATCAGCAAATAAGTAAAATAAAACAGTTGTCAGTTAACAGTTGTCGTGTCACCTGTACGTACGCGGCCAGGTGAACATTTACGAGATCGTAAAACGCTGGACTGGAAATTAGAAATAGAAATAGACCATAGAGACTGCGTCTGCGCATCGTAGCCGTAATAAATAACTTGAAACAAAAATTATTCAAGCATTTTTAATATATGCTATTTTCCATTTTCATGGGATAAGTACACAGAAATTCATATACCTACACTAGCGGCACGCTATGATGGCCGGTTTGACACATTACAATAGTGATGTGGAATGTCAATTTATTCTCGAACAAAAAACAATTAAGTTTTGTTTTTGTACCTGATTAAATAGGTTTAATAAAACAAAAATGTATATGTTTATTTAATTTATTTGAACGAACTGAATATTTGAACGAAAATGAATATACATACTTTATATGCACACAAGAAACATATGAATACAAAAGATACCAAAAAAGGTGCCACAAAAGGCCATAATTAATCAGATTCGTCCATACTACTATTTTCACTGTCGTCACTGCTATCATCACATACATTAATAATTATATGTTCGTTTTCTATAATATTATCTATTTTCACATCTCTTTCATAATCTTCCCTTATTAATTTAACAGTTCTATTCACAACCTTTTCCCAGTCTCCTTTAGTCACATGTTCACAAGCTTCTTCTAATAATTTTAGCATTTTTTTTGTGGTAAATGGGGGTTCTGTATTGTGTCTTGCAGCATATCCCTTAATTTGAGCCCACACCAACTCAATCGCATTATACTCACAATGGTAAGGCGGTAACCGTATAACTCTGTGCCCATGTTCTAATGCTATTTCGTCAATGACGTATCGGATCTTGGTTGGTTTGTTTTCTTTTAAAAGACGTACTAATTCCGCTTTTAACATATTCATGTTTGCATCTACGCCATTTTTACGAAGCCATGCGACGATATCAGCTTTCTTTTGGGATTGGGCAGGTGGCTTGTCAATTTGCATCGAGTGGTATGGGGCGTTGTCCATAATTATAATAGATGGTTCAGGGAGGCTACACAACATTGAGGTAAACCATTCAGTAAACTTTTCTCCATTCATGTCTTCATGATAGTCTCCAGTGGTTTTTGACGCAAAAGCCATGAGAGAACCTTCGACAAACCCGTTGATGGTTCCGGCGTGACAAATTATAAGTCGCGATCCTTTTCCTACAGGAACTTTGGAAGTAGATGCTGCTGTGTCATCGTTCCAAGAACGGCCTACAGTATGGTTAGCATTAAGCCATGTTTCATCCAAGAACACAACATTTTGCCAATTTTTGATTTCTTTCACTTGCCGTAAAAAAGTATACCTTGCCATCGCTATATCAAATCTTTCCATCAATATTTTGCGTTTGTTACATTTTTTGTATCGAAATCCAATGGTCTTCAAAATCTTCGTTAAAGAACTTTCCCCACCGAAGAATAATCCAGCTTCCTTCAGTGAATGCACCAACTTTTTTCTTGTTGGATACTCCTTCTGTAAATAGTAGCCGTAAACATGTCTTCGGATAGCATCGGCATCAAAGCTATCGATGCCTACGACTGGTTTTGCTCGTTTTCTCTTTTTTGGTGTGTGAAGTTTATTTTCTTCTGTGCCAGTCTCGCCATATTTTTTTTTAGTTATCCGTCTAACAGTTCGTTGTCCAATATTAAGCGCATCAGCTACGCGTTCAACCACTGACGTTATAGGTAAAATTGGCCCTCCATTTTGAGCTTCACGATCGAAATAGTTACGAAGGCGTATTACGAACTCACGTGTCTGACTATTTAGAACAGTTCTCTGCGTACGTTCGGTCATATCGACGAAATCCACAACAAAGGGCTTGAACAGAGTCCAAATTAACGAGCAAGGGTCAACAGTAATGCAGTATCAATATTTGAAATCCAAAGCCAGGTCAAAACTATATCACAATCGCATTGCACTGACAGTTTATACTTTTCGAAGCAACGTCAATTTGAAACTGCTTTGTTTTGCATTGAGCATTGACGCGAGTTTGCCGGAGGTAGTAGTTGTGCTAGCCAGCGATCCTATGTGACGATCGTATTAGATTCCATTTTTAAAAATTTATTGATATTTTTTTGCGATTTCAGAGGTTTGTCCACATAGTGAAAATTGTTCATATTCACAAGTACATTCACCCCTTAAATGGTGCAAACTGATTTTTCTACACTTGTATACATTTAAGAAATCAATTTAATAAATAAATTTTGAGTCCTAAACCTAAAACTACATTCGATAAAATTTATGAATCTCTGCACATCACTATCGTCAATAAAGTAATACAATTATTTCCTTCAAAGTCGTTATCAATTAATACGGAACTTCATGAGCGGACAAACGTCAAACCGGCCATCATAGCGTGCCGCTAGAGTAGTAACTAATGTTGACAGTTGCTGGGTAAACGGAGTGCCTATACCTACCCGACTAGTTTGTATGAAATAATATTTTTAAAAAGATTTTTAAAAAGTCGCGAAACAAATGTTTTGACGTGCAACGTCTTATAAATCGATGAACGCCGGCCGCCCGCACGCAAAAGCATGACTCATTGTCACATCTAGCGAACACGTCGCGGAACAAGCGATAAAGAGGAAATGTTTGCTTATGACGTTATCACGTAAAATTATCGTCCGTAATCCAACTTTTTTTAAGTATGACGGTATAAAATAAAATTAAAGAAAAAGTTGTTCGTACTTTAAAAACGGAAATTCATATTATAACTAATAAGATAATGGCTGGACAATCGGAGTATACCCGACTAGTTTGTATAAAAAAAAAAAAAGATTTAAAAAAAGTCGTGGAACCAAACTCGTTTACGTATGACGTATAGAATTAGCCTATAATAGTAGTTTATGAAACGGTTGCATAATAGAGGTTATTAAAACACGAGTGTTAGTTTAAAAAACGAGCCGCAGGCGAGTTTTTTAATAGTATTACACGAGTGTTTTAATAACTAATTATGTAGAGTTTCATACACTACTTTATCTAAACTCATATCTTAAAATCCAAACCATAAAATCTTGGTAATATTTGTCGTAAGTTTTCCTTGATTTTGCTGGCAAAAGATTGTTGGTCGGTGGTCAGGTGGAGTTAAATTCTCTTCAGTATCACTGCTAGACATTTTTCCGCACAATAAAAACCATGTCTTGTAAAGTTTTGAGTAACAAATAAAAAATTTAAATAATATAACTAGCGTATGGCGCCAAAATTCAGTTGTTACCATAGAGATTCTTCTTCTTTTTCGGTTCGTCCCTTTCGGGACAGGCCAAGATCGTTGACTATACAGCCTGGGTTACCATAGAGAAATTAATAGTAGTAGAGGAGTCCTAATGTCCTATAGAAATTAGTGGATCGGAAAATAGCTCAAGCTTATCAAAAATTTAATTTTTAATAGTTATTAATTTTTAGTAGTTATTTTTAGTAGTTACTTAATTTTAAGTAAACTTAATTTTTAGTAGTTACTCTTCTGCAATTTAACACAATTCACAATGTTTAACGCGTTTGTACAGTTACACACATCTACTGCAAGGAGGTCGCACGAATTTCCCGCCATGGCTCAAAAATACCAGAACCCAGTGCGCCTGTACTATAATGTAGAAAAAATTATTTTATAACATTACTTTGCAATAATTTCCTAACAAAGTAGTGTTATAATGAACTTTTTTAATTTTTTTTTTAAATATTATAGATGTATGTGAATAAAGTAGTCCAATATAAGACACATTTTGATTTCATATTCGGGATTTTAAGATATGAGAGTAGATAAAAGGTTATTGGTAAGTATTTTAAAATTTCCCCTGTATAATAACTATAATAATAATAATAATAATAATAATAATAATAATAAAGCCTTTATTTCGAATATTATACAACGTTAATCATTATTATATTAATTACATGTCAGAATTTATTTATTTATTTTTATTTATCCGAACGCCCATTTTTGGGCAAAGGCCTCCTCCATCCGTGTCCATTGGAGTCTGTCTCTCGTCAGTCTCGTCCAGGTAGTCCCCGTCGCCTCGACGATATAATAATAACTATGTATTTATTTAAATTCTAGCACTTGTCGTTTCGTCTGTACATGTGCAGGTGATGGTTACGGGCTCATTGAACGCAGGCTGTTTTAAAGCGCAGGGATCCGCGTCTGCGTCGACAGGACACTCATTTGTTCCCTACCTTATAGGCCTGCCCAGAATGAAGATGAATTATTTGCCCAACCCGGGAATCGAACCTCGTGATCTGCAGTCGAATATGCTAACCACTAGACCAACGAGGCGGTTATTATTTTATTATCAGTTAGAGATCTCACTATAATAATAAAACTAATCAACGACATTTGTTTAAATTTAATACCTATTACCTACTAAAGCCACTTCAAATATCCATTTAAGTGCATACCTACTGCTGAAATCAAAACCTAGCGTTTACCCATACCCTTCTCGAATAGCTAAGCGCTTTCTATTTGTTAAAAATTAATTTGATCGACTTTTCAAAGGCATAATCAGTGGCCATAATAATTTTTATACGCCGCCGTCCAAAACCGGAAATCCGGTGCATGTCCCAACAAGATTTATGTTTTCGCCATTTATATCCAGTGATTGATTGATAATGTATTCCGCTCATTAGGAAAACCGTTCACGACTCACTCCAAATAGAGTGAACGAGACAGATAGTCGAAGAACTAGTGGCAAAAAGTGCTAAATGAAATCACCTTGGCGTCGTCGGGTCGTCCTCAAGAATGACCTCCCTGGATGATGAAACGACCTCCCTGGCGCAGTGGTGAGCGCTGTAGTCTTGTAAGTGGGAGGTCCCGGTTTCCAAATAATGTCAATCTGCCGGCGGCGCTTAAGTGGTTGCGATATCAATAGATGGCGCCTGAAATTATTTGGACGCGTTTTGCTCCATACAAGTAACGCAATCAAATATTTAGTCAAGATTTACGTAATACACATGAGGTACTTTATGTACCAGCTTCAACCATTTCCCATATAGTTTTTTTGTTGGTCACCAGTTATTGAAAAGATTACATAAATTGATGAAAAAGCGTAGATTTGACTCAACAATGCGCGAGACGGTAATTAATTATGACGTAGTCATGCCACAATATTGTTATTTAAATGTTTTATGAAAAGCTTCTTTCCGGTTCTAATCGGTTGGAACGGCATTCAAAAACAATGGTAGATTCCAAACACTTTGTAAAAGTTTATTTTAATAAACCATTTCTATTGTACGTATATTCTAGGATTTCATAATGATGAAAGAACAATACCCAATATTGCAACCACCAGCTCCTTGCCTACAACAAGCCCGGTCTTGTGATAAATCGATTGCTCCCAGATAATAATATATTTACTGCGGTTTTTGTGACAATGTCGAGAAATTGGCGACGCGGACAAATATGGATGGATTGGTTTGTAATTTGTGAGTACCTTGTGGGTGTACAAGGAAAAGGGAACTTAGATATTTTGCTAATAATCCGACAAAACAGGTAAATCTGTATGATACAACATGCAGTATGCGCTGCGCAGTGCCTCCCACTGTTGGACGTGCAGTAAAAGTAAAGCAATTATTCTTAATCGTTGCAATAGGCTATTTGACTAATTTTTGGAATTAGTTTTAAATTATTCTTTATTACTTATTAAAACACACTACATTGATATTTTTCGGAATATCTACAGTATTAAGAATTAAATCAATGATAAAGTTTAAGTTTTGAAAACCGCGCCAAAAACGACATTTCTGTAATAGCGCTGATCACATGATACGCGTGACGTCACAAACCAATGAGCAAGTTTATAGGTTCACACACAGAGGTCAGAGTATGTATGGGCACAGTATGGGTTACATAACCAGAAACCACAACAAAACAGCGTAGCTATCCAGTAACAATAATTAAATAGTTAAATACAAATTAAAAGTAATTAAATAGGTTAAATACAATAAATACAAAGTTAAATGCAATAAATGGAATGCGGGAGAGGAAACAAGAAAAATAACAATCTTTAATTAAGGTAATAAATACATAGCAAAAATATTAGCATCATCACTTTTCTCGCTCGCTCTCGGTGCGTGCGACAGAGCACGCTGCGTGATTAGTTACGACGGATGGCGCGAAAAACACTTGTGTATTTAGGTACAAATCTTTTGTTTTTGTGAGGAAACAAAGAAAAGTTATGAGTTTATCTAGTGATAATTTATTAGTGGAAGAGTTTATCTAATTATTGGTATGAAAACAATTGTGTATTGTAGAGTATATGCGCTAGAAAGCCACACCAAATAAGTGAAATTAAGAGGTTAATAATGCTATTTTAATATCAATCTTATTGTTTCAAATTTAAAGTTTACTTTCGATTGGTTGATAAACTTCAATTATATCGACCAAGTAAAGTGTACTCTCAAGTATAATAATTTCAAGTGACGTCACCAGAGTAGCAACCAATCACAGAGCGTTCACGTGTCTGATAAAATTTCAAAAATTATAATGTTTTATTATTAATTTTAATCACACTAAATTATGTAATTAAAATTACATAATTTAGTGTGATTGAGTGAAATATGTCTTTTTTAGGCTATTATCTGATAAGATGACCACAATCAATAGTATATTTTCAATGTTGTCAAATACCCTATTGTGCATTGTAGATTATACATCTCCTGAGGATGACACAATGATGCAAAGATATAATACAATTTGACAACACCGGGCTGGCACTTAGAATTTATTGACAAAAAAACACCAAACAATTTTTGGCCCGACCCGGTAATCGAAGCCGGGACCTCGTGATACACAGTCAAACATCCTAACCGCTAGACCAATAAGCACAACCTACTAGCACATTCTTGAAAAATATCTACATATGTCCAGCAGTGGACGTCTACACACCCGTTGAGACGAAGTAAACAACTCTCGTAGTTATTTCCCAAGCTACTCAAAATTCACCGGTGGAAATTTTCCCGTGTCAACTTTAAACACCAATAAACAATAATCACCGAATGAAAGTGTTAAACGAATCTTTCTTATGGGAAATACTTAACGTTAAATAACGTGAAACAAGTGGAAATAACGTGAAAGAACTCGACATAACGGTGGAATGATGAACGATTGGCTTCGCAATAATTTGGGTTCAGTCGTCGGTGTTGCAATGATGTAGCGGTCGGATTGGTTCCGCGAGAGTGAGTCGATTGATTGTGATTGGAGTCGGTGCCTCGTTGGTCTAGTCGTTACCATATTCGACTGCAGATCACGAGGTCCCGAGTTCGATTCCCGGGCCGGGAAATTATTGTTAGCAATTGGGTTTTTCTGTCAAGAAATTCAGCAGCGTGGCGGGTCTAAGCTCTAAATCCCTCTCTCCTATGAGAGAGAAGGCCTCTGCCCAGCAGTGGGACGTAAAAAGGCTGGTAAATGGTGGTCAAGAAATTCTCAGTGTCAGACCGGAGTTGGTTGTTGGCGGTGCTTCACCCCTGTGCCTCGGAGAGCACGTTAAGCAGTCGGTCCCAGTTGTTATTACTATCATATGACACTGTCGTTAAAGCCCGCCAACCCGCATTGGAGCACCGTGGCGGGTTCAAGCTCTAAATCCCTCTCTCTTACGAGAGAGGAGGCCTGTGCCCTTGGGAGGAGGCATGGAGGATGGTAATGGTGGTGGAAGTCAGTGTTATGTACACACAGTTTTATTTTGAAGTAGATTTTTTTCCTTTGTACACTTATGTTTGAAAGACGGCGCATCGGTTACGAGTTTTCGACGTTACTTTTATGCCCACCCGATTTTGACTACAAAAAATATCTTAATATTTTGCTGGCGTTTAGAAGTCCGTTTTTTAGACTTCCAAAAAATATATTTTTATAAATATGTTCTCAAATATATTTTTTCTATGTAATGCACATCGACATCGACATCGAAAAATTATTTTTTGTTTGAAGTCGGTTATTTCGAAAAGAATTTTTATTTGAAGTCTTTCAAGAGTAGGCTTACACTCTTTACGGGTCTCTAAACCTGTAATCTTATAAGAACACACGTCGAGGCAATCCGTCCATCCATCTTGATATCAAGACACATTAGCTCTTATTATCCGTTACATCTCGCCTCCCTCTCTAACAGCAGGAGATTGTATCTATCTGTCCCTGTCTGAATCATGCTGTAGGGCAAGCAATAACTCTGACACTTTCTCCGGTGACCCGCGGGTCAGTGGATACAATGCCCGGATTCGGATATCTCTATAATGTTTGTATTGAATAATATATTAGGTCTATTTACTACTAAACAATGCCTGCGACTTCGTCCGCGTGGATTTACTCCTAATTTAGTGTGTCTATCAGTTGGCTAGCTTTTCACGGCCCAACAGTTAAAACCGATTTTGATGAAATTTGGTACAGAGGTAACTTACATCCTGGGGACGGGCATAGGCTACTTTTTATCCCGGAAAATTAAAGAGTTCCAACGGAATTCTTAAAGGTCCATCCGTTTAACCGATCTATACGGTACAGAGGTAGCCATAGATAAAATGAATAAGACGAGATATGGCAAGGGGGCGTGGTTCCTGAGAACTCTTCTGGCGTTAAATACACCTGAGAACCGTTTTTGTCTTGAGTCGAATGTCGTCCAACGATCGCTTCACCGCTCTCGATTTTTAACAAAATGCCGTGTTGTTCAGTGGTTGTTTGCAAAAAATCAAGCAAAAAAGTGAATCATACAAAATATGGCATCTCATTTCACACTTAAGTACAAGCTA
This sequence comes from Melanargia galathea, assembly GCA_920104075.1. Lineage (NCBI taxonomy): Eukaryota > Metazoa > Arthropoda > Insecta > Lepidoptera > Nymphalidae > Melanargia > Melanargia galathea. Next base: position 1,467,975 of record OV049872.1, on the reverse strand, counting down.
TTGTTGTTATTTTCCATAAAAAACAAGAAAACATTATTTTGTATATTTACATTATGCTAAAAATGTGCTAAATTGAGAAGTTTATATCTCATTATGAACAAAATCCATTGCTTGCTTAGTAGAAATCAATCATTGAATCGGTCGGTCTTAGGACGCAATGGACTTGTACTATATAAATATATTCCTTCACTAAGACGTTAGACTCACGGTATGGACGCCGATCGGGTGGTCGTGGTCGTAGAGATGTCATGATGTTAGCTAAGTACATTGTTATCGATATTTTAACGACCAAACGATGATTTTTGATACAGTTATTATTAATTAACCCCCGAAGCAAAAACGACGGGGTGTTATAAGTTTGACGTGTCTGTGTGTGTGTGTGTGTGTGTGTGTGTGTGTGTGTGCGTGTGTCTGTCTGTTCCCCTGTGGAGCTCAAACGGGTGGACCGATTTAAATGCGTTTTTTTTTTGTTTGAAAGGTGAATTAGTCGAGAGTGTTGTTAGCTATGTTTGAAGAAAATCAGTCCAAGATGGCCGCCGCTACAAAATGGCGGATTACATATTTTTTTACAACCCCCTTAATATGGGTATCAAATGAAAGGGCTTGTAGAATAGCACTATGCAAATACAAGATTGCACCACCACCACAGAATTTTGGGTAAAAAGAAACCCAGCCCCTCATTTTTATTTCGAAATTAATTTATTTGAATCGTTATATCTCAAAAACGGTGGCTCTTAGGAAAAAAAGTATACAGACATTTTTTATAGATAATTATCTGATCTACAATTTTGTTTAAAATAATTTTATGATAAGACTTACCGTTTTGCTGAAAAATTTCCCGTGAAAACTTTGACACCGAGTAATTTTTTTCCAGGTGTCGGATCGATGAGGACTTTTCACATTTCATTTATAATAGTGTTTTGAACAATCCTACCAATTTTCAGCCAGGTGTGAATATTGTAATCTTGGAAGTCTAAATTGATCGTATTATATAAGTAGGCATTTTTTATATCGTATTATTTTTGATTCATAATAATAATAATATATCGCTTTTCTTAATATATAAGTCATTGTCAAAACCCAAATAGTAAAAAAATTAAGAATCGATAACTTTACATTTTAGTCAATCACTAAAGTTTTAATGGCTTTTACTCAACATTTTTATTTACTCATCAGTGCATACATACCAGCACTTTTATTTAATTTTATAATTACCTTTTTTAATTTTCTTTTTGCGAATAAACAAAATAACGAGTATCTATCGATATCGATAGACAATTCAATGAGTAGCAATACAGCGCCATCTATGGTCAAGTAGCGGAATTAATTGGACAATCGAATCTAGTGTGACTATAGCTCATAAATACATTCTTCCGTTAAAGCAAAATAAATCTTATTTCTACAAAATCAGGGTTTGTTTCCAAATCTGTGAGTTCTGTGAAGTAGGCTAGTTTTGACTAAACTTAAAACGACAAATCAAACGATTTGTTTCTTTGTAGTGCAATATAGATTAACGGTATATTTGTGTGAGTTTGGCGACAGCGGTTCCTATAGTAGTTTTGGTGCATTTCACTTCCCCTGCCTTCTCTCTTCCGTGGAGGTAGCTTACGTACCGGAAATTGGCATAGGCTCAGGATTTTTGAAAAACCGAAACCACGTGGACCGAGTCGCGGGCATCATCTAGTGAACAATATACTTACGCAGTTTTCATTTTTTTTAATTCCCACTTCAAAAATTTAATATGTAGTTCCTGTCATCCTCCAAAAAAGTTACCCTTAAAATTCATAAGGGCTTAATATGGGGGTGCGTTTAGTCCCAACGTTTGGCGAATGCAGATAGCGCACCCTTAAGAAGCTCGAGATAAGCCCTTTGTTTGACATTTTCTCGATAGGGGGGCATTAAATTATAAGCCCTTGATTTAAGGGGGAAGGTAATAAATGGCGAATATTAGACGTCTTTTATTGCTTAGCTGAGAACTATTATGACTTTGTTTAACTAATTTTAATAATTATATTTTTATTGCATAGAATCAAAATATAAATACCTACTATACGTAAACTTAATTAAAAATATATATTTATACTAGCTGATGCCCGCCACTTCGTTCGCGTGGATTTAAGCTTTAAAAATCCCTTGGGTACTCTATATAATTTTCCGGGATAAAAAGACAAAAGACATAGGCTTATGTCCTTCTCCAAGATCCCATATTAAGGGAGTTGTGAAAAAATAGGTACCTATGTAATCCGCCATTTTGTAGCGGCGGCCATCTTGGATCTATTTTCATCAAACATAGCTAACAACACTCTCGACTAATTCACCTTTCAAACAAAAAAAACCGCATTCAAATCGGTCCACCTGTTTGAGCGCTGCAGGGGAACAGACAGACACACACAAACACACACACACACAGACACGTCAAACTTATAACACCCCGTCGTTTTTGCGTCGGGGGTTAAAAAAAGAGTAGAGAAGACCAAAGAAAAGATGGATGGAGTGTGTGAAAGAGGATATGCGTGTAAAAGGGGTGAATGATCCGTTGACGTATAATAGAAGTGAGTGGAAGAAGAAGACATGTTGTGCCGACCACACAGCGTGGGATAAGGACCGGAAGATGATCATGTGTCTGAAAATTAAAGAAACGACAAGGTATAACTTTCTGAATGATGTACCTACATTCTCATTACAAGGTCTTTTAAAACGTAATATAATCACAGCTGCTACCAAACGAAATAAAGGTACCTATTTAAGCCAACATTATAGAAGCTTTTACGAAGGAAAACCACGATGTTGTTTTCTTGGTATGTGCGCAATTCGTAATTAACTCTTTACGACCGACGTCTCATTATACTTAACAGTAGGTACGTCTCGTTTGTATCAAAGTTAAAAAGCTGTAGCTACTGGGTGAATGAGATTGAAATTATGGTTTTTGTCGCAGTTGTTACGAAAATGGAGGATGGTATATGTAGGGTTGCCAACATTTTTTCCGCTGATTAAAATATTTTTCAGACCAAGCTACAAAATTTTTTAAGTACACAATAAATAATGGGCCTCGACTAACTTCGTAGGTATTTCCGAATATGACCGACCGCAACGAGGTAATACAGACATTAATTGTTTGTGATAAAGTTAAAATTACGAGTGTTTTTAACCGGCTTCAAAAAATGAGGTTCTGTATTCGACCCTTATGTATGTATGTGTGTAAATATATACACGTATGTATGTAATTAAGTATCTATGTATGTTCGCGATTATTTCAAAAACCAATGAAGCGATTTTGATGATTTTTTCACTATCGTAATCTATATACTTTCAGATTTAGGTTTTAGTACATAACACATCTAATTATCATTCTTATTTACGAAGTTACACTACACGCATAAATGAACCCATGTGTCACTAATATTTTTGATTGGTAGGTACACCAATTTTTCTGAGATTACTGAACCGAGGATCAATACTTATCTATAATACCTTTCGTTAATCGTGTTTGTAATATAAAATAAGACACACCAAGCACATATAGATATAGAAGCACTATAAGGTACGCACACCTGAAATATAAACAGCACAATACTATAGTATCGTAGTGCTGGCAACCCTAGTGGCATGGCCTAATTCCGATTTACAAATACCAACAACACTACGTATGACACGATTGCGATGTTTTTGAGAAAACTTTTCACGGCAAATTGAGATGAGCTGCATAATTAGTTGATGTAGAAATTAGTGTTAAAGGATACTAAAGGATAATGTGTTAAAGAACAGTGTACGAAGAAAAAGTGATTCAGTTGAGCTTTTTGTGGTGAACGTAATTACGTGTTTTACGATGCTGTAGCTATTTTCGACGTGATTTTAATCATCTACCTATCTACTTATAACTCAATTAGTAGACAAAAATATCTATGAAGACGTGTCTATGTAGTTATACTTAATAGATATTTTGTCTATTTTATCAGTCCGCGATTTTTTTTAATTTGCGTTTCCATCTGAATTGCATACAATGGACTCGCAACGATTTTCAATAGATAAACGTCATTTGCACCGTGATTAAAGTTACGTTACGGTTACCGTTAAAATTTGACCACCATGGGTGCCCATTAGGTTTCGATCACTTTAAAAATTAACTAACTAAGTAGTACGATTATCAACATATTATGCAAACTATTATTGCTTTTTTTGTTTTTTTTTTTGGGAGTTACACTTTAACGGTAACCGTGACTTTAAACGCCTATGATGCAACTGACGCTAAAAGCCATGATGGTCCATTATCAAAGAAACAGCGCATCCACGAGCCGAAATGCGTGTGGCCGTCGGAAATAGCCGCCGCCTCGTAAAACCCCTAATTGAGTTCACGCCATTAATCCGTAACTGCAGCTCAAACTGTTACGCGGTTTTTCCCCGTATTTCTCTTGTTTAATGACAAGTATTATGAATACTTCATGACTTATCAAACATGACACATAAATAATAATTTAATTTGAAAGAAAATTTGGAAAAATCCAAAAAAGAAAGCGGTTATCAATTTCTCCAACATTTGGGTTGGGTTCGATTTGGGAAGGTTTTTAACCGATAGAGGAAATTTCCAAGATAGTCTTTAAAAAAATCTGGTTCGAACTCTTTCTGATGCTGCAGGGGTACTGCCCACCCGAATTGTGTAGATTTGGGAATGGTCGATTACGAATTTTAATTATAAGGAAAAGGAGGTACCAAGTTTAGAATTATTACTGAACTCTAGATGACAACTTCTCGATCTTGATCCTGCAGACTTCAGCATCTAAGTATCGATTGTGAATTGATACAAGTTACACTTACCTTAAAATTCAACGCATAAAAATGATTTAAAATTGTACAGTACTGATATATGCTTTATTTCCTTTCTTTTTAGAAAAATCGGCTCATTTTTTCAATATTCCAATTTTCAGTCTGATTCTCCGATACCTAGGAATCGTTTGTGTATTCCGCGTGTGCCCGAGGCGCGGCTCCGTGCCCCTTGCCCTCATTACCGTGACGTACGCGGAATACCGAACACCGTGACCGAACATTAGGCGTAGGGCTGCCACCTATCAGATTACTCTCGTCTACACGTTTCCAAAAAACACCCCTCCAATTACAATGCCACCTTGTGGAATGCTCCAAACCCATTCCATTTCCATCAGCCTATAGTCATCCACTTTTGGACATCGGTCTTTTCAAGGGCGCGCCACCAAACATGGTCCTTCACGTTCCTCATCCATCCGCTTCCCGCCGCCTTTTTGAGGTCATCGGTCCAGCGGGCTGGAGGTCGTCCTATACGCTTGCCAGGACGTGGTCTCCAGTCCAGAATGCGTCTGCCCCATCGGCCGTCATTTCTGCGACAGACATGACCTGCCCTTCAGCTTGCTTATGCTCTGAGCTTTTAAACCTTTGAGCTTTTATTATACCCTCGTACCATCTCTACGACTAGATGGCATCTATCAATAAAAATGTCTATCGTTTTGTCTAGACCAAACGATGGTTATCAGCTAGGTTTGGTTTTTTATTGGTTCGCTTTTGATTTTGTTTTCAATATCATGCTTATTTATTACTCATCAATTTTTGAAAAACAAGTTCGTACCAACCCTAAGGCGTATATCGGAAGCAATCAGTCAAGCCGATATGTCGTGGAGTGGGCGTTCCCGTTGCCTTTACGACTTTTGCTACTCGTGTCTCAACTTATGTCGTTCGCTCAACAAATTATACACTGCCAATCATTTTGTAAGGTACTTGAAAATACTTAAAATACGCGCCTTCCTGGCGCAATGGCGAGCGCTGTGGTCCTATGAGTGAGAGGTCCCGGGTTCAGTTTGAGTTTTTATCACACTAATCTATACTTCTATACTAATATAATAAAGCGGAAGAGTTTGTTTGTTTAAACGCGCTAATCTCAGGAATTAGGCCGATTTCAAAAATTCTTTCACCGTTGGATATGTACGTGACCCTTGAGTGCTATAGGCTATATATTATGTACCACGGGCGAAGCCGGGGCGGATCGCTAGTATTATATAAATGCGGAAGTTTGTGTGTTTGTGTGTGTGTCTGTTACTCTTTAACGCCGCAACTACTGAACCGATTTGGCTGAAATTTTGAATGGAGATAGATTATGCCCTGACTTAACACATAGGCTACTTTTTATCCTGGAAAAATCTACAGTTCTCACGGGATTTTGACAAGACTGAACTCTATAGCTACAGCTATAGGTAGATTACTATAACAAACCTCCATGAAAGTAGGTATAAAGGTTGTACAAAAAATTGAAAATTTAAAAAACCCCCGACATTCGCCATTTAGTGGCGGCGGCCATCTTGAATTTGCAATAGTGCTATTCTACTAGTCAAACCCTTTCATTTGATACCCATATCAAGGGAGTTGTGAAAAAATATATCATCCGCCATTTTGTAGCGGCGGCCATCTTGGACCGATTTTCATCAAACATAGCTAAGAACACTCTCGACTAATTCACCTTTCAAACAAAAAAAACCGCATTCAAATCGGTCCATCCGTTTGAGCGCCACAGGGGAACAGACAGACACACACACACACACACACACACACACACACAGACACGTCAAACTTATAACACCCCGTCGTTTTTGCGTCGGGGGTTAAAAATGAACTTACTAAAATGACTGGACTAATATATGTGTATATGCGAATATAATGATGGATATTGTTACCTATTATAATAAATAATATATAAATAAATAAAAGGGAGCGGGAATCCACGATTCCCTCGGGACTTGTGAAAAACCGAAATTCACGCGGGCGAAGCCGCGGGCAGAAGCTAGTATTATATAATATGTTTTAACCCAAAAATGAGTCCACATTTCCACGTCGGGTCACCGGTCACCTGTCATCGTTATGACAAGTCACTCGGCTCGTTACGGCGCGGAGGGTTGAGTAATTTATTTTGACGGTCGTTTCGACCCCTCGACCGCTGAAGAGGGTTCGTACGTTTTCCTTAACAAATGGACTGCGGAAAACATTTTTCATTATTATATAGGTATTTGTAACAAACAGGCACTTGTGTTAGGGATTGTTTTTTTAAGAAGGTAATTCAATTATTTTTATTGAAAGTTTTTTTTTGATGTTAAAAATCTGTCAGCGTTATTTTACTCCTTTTTAACCCCCGACGCAAAAACGACGGGGTGTTATAAGTTTGACGTGTCTGTGTGTGTGTGACGTGTGTGTGTGTGTGTGTGTGTGTGTGTGTGTGTGTGTGTGTGTGTGTGTGTGTGTGTCTGTGTCTGTCTGTTCCCCTGTGGCGCTCAAACGGGTGGTCCGATTTGAATGCGTTTTTTTTTGTTTGAAAGGTGAATTAGTCCAGAGTGTAGTTAGCTATGTTTGATGAAAATCGATCCAAGATGACCGCCGCTACAAAATGGCGGATTACATATTTTTTCACAACTCCCTTAATATGGGTATCAAATGAAAGGGCTTGACTAGTAGAATAGCACTATTGCAAATCCAAGATGGCTGCCGCCACAAAATGGCGAATATCGGGGGTTTTTAAATTTTTAATTTATAGTTGTTGTGCTAGCGAATATTATCGAAGTAACTTCGAAGTAAGTAAAAAAAGTGGTCGTACTTTACTGACGACGACTAGTGGCCGGCCACGAGTCGCGGGAGAGATTTTTCATACATTTTATATGGTACAGCCGCACACTGAGCGCTCGAGTGGCCGCGCTCGGGCCACTAGAAAATGTATGAAAAATTTCTTCCGCGACTTGCGGCGGCCACTAGTCGCCGCCACTTGTGGCCTAGTGTGCGGGGGGGGCTGTTAAAACATAACAATGACCAATCATCAAGTTCCACGCCAGACGTCAATAATATATCAAAACAAACAAATATTTTCTGTCTTCAGTCTACTATTATATGCGGTTGATCGTCAAAAATATCGAGTGATAGCCAAGTGGTTAGGACGACCGACTTCTAATAGGAGGTCGTGGGTTCGATCCCGGGGCACGCACCTCTAACTTTTCGGAGTTATGTGCGTTTTAAGTATTTAAATATCACTTGCTTTAACGGTGAAGGAAAACATCGTGAGGAAACCTGCATGCCTGAGAGTTCTCCATAACGTTCTCAAAGGTGTGTGAAGTCTGCCAATTCGCTTGGCCAGCGTGGTAGACTATGGCCAAAACCCTTCTCACTCTGTGAGGAGACCCGTGCTCTGTAGTGAGCCGGTAATGGGTTGATCATGATGATGATGATGATGATGATCGTCAAAAAAATAAGTTCTCAGCCACGATTGGGAACTTATTTTTAGTTCGAAAGCCCAATGAGAAGACACTTTTTCAAATAGATATGGGACCACATACCTTATATAGGTACATATATCAGTGATCGAAGCCTTCAGTACTTAGTTACTTATTATTTTCGAAAGACGAGAAGCTTTTACTTAATGCACATTATTCAGTGAAGTGGTCTTGAGTTGCCATATGGACGATATCGATTCGCGTAAGAAAATCGATGCATCAACGTCACTCGTGTATCGCTGAAAATTACTCTCGCGCGTTAATCTTGATTTAAGGACGCGTTCTGCGGTCGCATTAAGTGTTTGCGAAACAAAATACCTACTTAGTAGGAGTCAATATTGGCGAAACTTTGTTTAATTTTACAATAGTTACTTATTTGTGCAACAAAGATGAGTTTTAGTTGCGAGTACAGAGTTTGAATTTTTAGCTACGCATGAGAATCATGGAGCGTAGTGTGGAACTCAATGGCACACGAAACAAATCACTTTACTCTCGTGTGACATACAACTTTTCACATTATTAGAGAGTAAATACAAGATGTTAGAAACTATATTATGTTTGAACTAATTAAGTCCAAAAATATCGCTTGATACCAGCATCTCATGTAGGTATGCCTGTGTAGTGTGTAGGTATCAAACTGTAATTCTAGCGTTGCCAGTAGGACAAGTAAGAAGTGCTCTGCCGTTGGGACTGGTGTAGTACTGAGCAAATGAAACACCAATACTTGTAGCTAGTTCCCACTGTCGTGATAGTGATCACTACACGAAGTTTCTGAAACAATTCGCAGCGTTCTAAATTCAATACTTTTGTCACTGAGTGAGCAAAATTCACTTTTGCCCACTACGAGGCCACACCACTCAGTGATTATGCTACGAAGTTTACCCGAACACGGTTCAATAAACTCATTCTGAAAACTGCGAAGAAAATCCGTACAAACCAATTCATCTTTGAGCGTACTAAATAAAGGATCTCGGATTAAGTCAATCAAAGTAATCCCCGCTCCGCTTCGCTCCTGAGCTTGTGCAAATTCCGAACGTCCCCGCGATGAGGCGTGAAACACTGGATCCTTGACTGAACCCTGAATGGATTACGCTTTTATTTTATTACCATTTCAAGACTGTGTTGAAAGATGGCGTCTTCAGTTCTAGCGATGAAGAAGGCAGACAGAAATTGTACCCTAAAAATACAATTAAGAAAAGTGACAGTTGTGAAGTAGGTACTGAATTAGATGTTTTACAATTGCCATTGGCATGTGTCGCAACCACAATTCCAGAGGTACATTAATACTACTTAATTATTGTGTCATCAAATTAAAATTTTATGAATATTGGTATTTTTTAGTCTATTTGTAGTACACCTTTGAGCATTTCGGCTAACTAGCCCCCGACTTTGTGCACTCGGATTGCAACAAATCTCAAATCTCATCCAAACTTTTATCCTCTATTTAACTTCCTTGGGGTACAATTTCCGAACATCCTGAAACATGTAGATATTTTTCTATTTTGTAACCGAAAATATGTACCTTTAGGAACTCTTATACATATTTTTGTTAATTTTCCCGAACTAGGCGAAAAAACAAGCTGAACAATAAAGAAATCCCGAGTTTAAGTACAAAGTTAACATTAAATTTCAAGATGTCGGTGCTTTTAAACGCGTAGTAGGTTTTTTCATCTTCTTAGCGAGGTGTGCCCCAGGCAGTACAGGGGTTTCATTTTAAGAAATAAGTAATGTTTTCAAGTTGAAAGGGATCCGTAATCCGTGGCTGCAGGCGGTCATCGGTAACCAGGGGGGTTATTCTGTAACTTAGTTAGCAACTGAAAATAGTTGCCAACGAATTAGTTCGATATACATTGCTGCTTTACTGTGTAAAATTATGAAAACACTTTATATTTCCCACAGTAAAGCAGCAATGTATATCAAACTAATTCATTGGCAACTATTTTCAGTTGCTAACTAAGTTACAGAATAACCCAGCAGGCCCTAAAAGCACTTACATAAGTAACTAAAATATAAGGCCTACCATTCACGGACGCACCAATCCGCGAGATTAGTCGCTGGCGACAAGGCCACGGACCAATCTTTGTGTGAATGGTAGGGTTCGCGGTTCGTCATGACTTGAGTCTCGCGGATTTTTCCGTGACGACGCTAGCGGCGAGCCGCACCCGCGCCGTGCCGACCAATTTATGACTTACATTATACATATAATACGCTCAAAGGAACTACGTACACATGTTCACATAAAACACACGTCCGTGTTCACGACACAGCCACATTCCGATTTTTTTCTTCTATAAATATATATCAGTTTTTCTGTTTTCCACATAAAAGCATGCCTTATATAGGTACTATTATACTAAGCCTGGGACGTTTACAACGGGTTCCCCAGGCGTCCAACATAGCCCAGCATAGCCAGCAAGAGGGACATGCCGTGGTGATTTTTCCCCTTTGGAAAATTCAAAAAAATTAGAAAAAAAAACTTAAAAAAAATAAAAAATAAAATAGAAAAAAAAACATCGGAAAACGAAAGATTAAGTACATAACCTCCAACTCCAACCATATAGTGAAAAAGATTACATAACCTCCGTTCTGCCCAAGGAATAGGGGTAGCCATAAAGCTTTTTCACCAAAAAATAGGTGCTATAATACTATGTTAAGATATTTCTGTGTGAACAAACCTTGGTAATCTGTTTAGGAAAAAGTACATTCCTCGTTAGTGAAGGCCAAACAGCCGCTCCACGGCCGGCCATTGTTTTATTCGTTCCGTTGCCGCTCCGATTAGCAACGGGACGATTTCTGAACGCAGCTTTAAATATAACCAAACGGAAATACACTTTAACTGTGCGTAAATATAGTTCAATTTCGAATGGGTTCACGAGCTAAGCAGATTACAAACGGATCGCAGAAAAGATTCGCTTGAACGAAAGTCAGCGAGCGTTCGGAAACCGTCACGGAGCTTTAGAAAACGAAGTCTACCGTGGCTGACACGATTTTAAAATTACGTGAAAAATCTGTGAAAAATATTCTTGTGCAAAGGCGTGCAAAGCAGCTTTAATAAACGTTTGTTTACGACTTTACGTATTTAATGTAAGCTTTACGATTAGCTCAAGATTCCTTTTGAGGAGCCATTTGGAGATTGAATTTTTTTAACCCCCGACGCAAAAACGACGGGGTGTTATAAGTTTTACGTGTCTCTGTGTGTGTGTGTGTGTCTGTCTGTTCCCCTGTAGCACTCAAACGGGTGAACCGATTTGAATGCGGTTTTTTTTGTTTGAAAGGTGAATTAGTCAAGAGTGTTGTTAGCTATATTTGATGAAAATCGATCCGAGGTGATCCGCTACAAAATGGCGGATTACATATTTTTTCACAACTCCCTTAATATGGGTATCAAATGAAATGGCTTGACTAGTAGAATAGCATTATGCAAATCCAAGATGGCTGCCGCCACAAAATGGCGAATGTTGGGGGTTTTTAATTTTTTAATTTATACTTGTTTAAATTTTTTAATGGCATCCCGGCTCTGCTCTATGCTCTATTAATCTACAACCCAAAACTGGCAATTTTTTTAGACTAGAGTAGTATTGAATAGAAAAGAAGACCACAGTCAAGACCAATGGAATATATTGCATTTTTTAAAGCTTGATTGTAATAAAAAAAAAATAACTCACAGTATTTGCGATGAGAAATTTGTATATTTATTACGAGATACAAAGTGATAAATAAAAGAAGTTAAATGGCGCGAAATGAGCTCATTAGTCCTTACGAGGCGCTGATCGTAACTTAATGCGCTGTCATCTTTACTGCGCAAAGTTCATGCATCCATAAATATTTTTTAACGTTATTTTTTGCCAACTTTTATAGGCCCACCCACGACTCGACAAGCAGTCAGAAAGTATTGCAATTTTTCTATTTTTGTATTAAAAAAAAATAATTAGATGCAATGCAATAAGTCGGCTTTTTATCATTATTAAAAAAATCTTGTGAATTAACGAGCTCTTATATTTTTTGACAAATATCTTATCGGCCAGTGTTGTCGATAATATTTTTGTTTTCATAATCGTTTTTATTCAAAATTGACAGTCATTTTCATCACTTTAAACAACGTTTTTAATTAACAAGTAGCCAACAAGTAGCGCTTATGTTAGATATTTTTAAGACGCTCTTTTAAAATGTGTTCTATTTTAAAAACCAATAACCCGTTCTTTTTAATTTTTTTTTTTTACGATCGTTCTAAATTTAAATTATGACGCAAGTGTCCACACCGCTTGCATCGTCCATAAATAGGTGACATAGTTTTTGCAAGATCAATAAACATTTTTAACAGTCATATAAATCACGCACAATCCACTAAAAGATTTATCATTTATTGGCCGCTAAATAACGATACGACGATCTTAAAATTTATATGCATAATTTGTAGGTACTCTGTGTTAATTTTTTTTTCCTGTATAAATAAAGCAAACTTTGTTCATCATACATCCTATCAAAACATGTTTAGGTTGTACCTCCATAAAACATATATTATATAAAAGGATGATGAATAATTAATATTTATTTAATTAAATAAAGTATGATACTTAAGTATAATGTGTTTAAAACAAAAAAGAACTTGTAACGTTGTACATTATCGTTTATAACATTATACATATAACATTATAATGCTTTTACTGTCATTCAAAACAAACTCGTTAAATGGCTGGGCATGAATGGAACTCTAAACATTCTAAACTTTTTTCCGAAACGCTACGGTGAATGAAGCGAATTTTGTTCTGTAAACGAATCCAATCGGAACAGCTGCAAATGCAATGTGCATTCAGCACTTTATCCTTTGATGCTACAATAGTTATTTTGATTTTTGCTTCTAAAAATAGTTTTATCCTTTAGCATTGCTTTTATTATAGTGTAGAGATTGCCTATACAGAATTAGTACCAATGTCAGTGGATGAAAAAATCTAGCATATTTTCCCTTATTCTTCGTCAACCAATAGACATCTACAGCTGGACATTGGCCACACGTCACAGAGTTGCGCCGCTTGTATCTCTTTTCTATCAAAGCCGAGACCTAGTGAGGCAATGAAAGTACGCCAAAATTATTTGCAGGGGTTTTTTTTTCGATCTACCCAGATCTACCAATCAAGATACTGCGAACCGGCCTTGCGCTCGGCGTTATAGAATAAAAAAGTGAAAGAGGTAAAAATAAAAAGGTTTTATAGCCGAGTGGGTGTTCCCAAGATATATAACCGTGAACCCGGGGCCTGAAGATCGCAGATTGCGACTGATGGATGGAAATGAGCAGCATGCGAGATGCCTGCGAGCATTGAATAATGTCCTACGCGTATTCAACTAGACAGGCTGGTATTTTTCACTTCGCGTAGGATATGCCAATTTTAAACGCCTGCTATATGTCTAGATTATGGTAATGAGACCTTTAGAATATGTTAGATATTCTACAAAATATTATACAAACAACATACTAATATGACCCTTGGTTTAAAAAAAATATTATTTTACACTGTGCTATGCTTAACATGGCTTTCAAACATCATATGAAAAATGTATGTAAATATAAGAATTTCCATGTTCTAAACTACCCAATTTTTAAATGAAACATTCAGGCGCAATTGTTAGGTATTGGGTTTTTCTGTCAAGAAATTCTCAGTGCCAGCCCGGAGTTGGAAGCTGGCGGTGTTTCACCCCCGTGCCTCGGAGAGCACGTTAAGCAGTCGGTCACGGTTATTATCACTATAATCATGTGACAAATAGTCGTTAAAGCCCGCCAACCCGCATTGGAGCAGCGTGGTGGGTCTAAACTCTAAATCCCTCTCTCCTATGAGAGAGGAGGCCTGTGCCCAGCAGTGGGACGTTAAAAGGCTGTAGTGGTGGTGGGTGGTGGAATCACAGATTCAGAAGATAAATATTACTAAGTTTCATTTAAGTAGTTTAGATCTATTTTTAACCCCCGACGCAAAAACGACGGGGTGTTATAAGTTTGACGTGTCTGTGTGTCTGTGTGTGTGTGTGTGTGTGTGTGTGTGTATGTGTGTGTGTGTGTCTGTCTGTTCCCCTGTGGCGCTCAAACGGGTAGACCGATTTGAATGCGGTTTTTTTTTGTTTGAAAGGTGAATTAGTCGAGAGTGTTGTTAGCTATGTTTGATGAAAATCCATAATATCAAATGAAATCATCAAGTGAAAGTGTATCAAATGAAAGGGCTTGACTAGTAGAATAGCACTGTTGAAAATCCAAGATGGCCGCTGCCACAAAATGGCGAATGTCGGGGTTTTTTAAAATTTTTAATTTATACTTGTTATTTCTACGTCATGCACGCTGCGAGAACTGTATATTATGCAATCGTATTTTCTTCTCAAGAAACACGATACAGGTAAACCGCGGACAATGGCTAGTTATGAATAAACGTTGCCCGTTTATGCTAAACTACGTCCCACCGTCTTGTCGCAACTCCCGTCCCGTCTAGCCAACTTGCTTTACCTGGAACAAAAAGAAAACATTGTGTTTCATTTATAATAAGAGATTTTCTGTGAGAATATGCTGCAAATGTTCTGAGAAGTTTCAGGCTAGCATAAAGCATGCTTATGTACTGTATAAAGCAACATACATAAATCTATGATGACATTAATTATTTTTTAGGAACTAATTAATGAACTGGATTTTTTTATAATCAAAACTAATTATTAGTTTTGATTAGAAAAATATTGTTATAGCATTTTGGTTCATAGGTGTCCTCTATGTACTTAGAGTGGTATATTTATTTTGATATATCCTGCTATATCTGTCTATAATATAATACAACTGTAACAGATCCAATTCTGTACATTGAAGATGTTTTGAAAATTTTTATTGGAGGGCACTCTATAATCGATACTGAATGCAAAACGCCGAAACTACTGAATGGATTCAAATGAAACTTGGTACGATTTGAGTTTATACTTCGAGGTAGGACATAGGATACTTTTTATCCCGAAATTCAGCATGATTCCCTTGGGAGAGGGGAAGAAAGTTAAAAAGTGTATTTAGCTGTAATTCATTAACGCGTAGTTCGATTTAACTCATTCTTTTTTTGTTAGAAAGGTAGTACTTTAATTATTATCCCGTAAATATTTCAAGGTCGTAGATTTTTTAGTTCAGAAATGACAGACATTTATTGGGTTCAAATAACTTGGGACCCGGATTTTTGTACGTACGGCTTATTTTAAATTGGCGTGCGTTTAAATTTACGTTTGTCAGCCTGTCAATTTGCTCCAGCTAATCTCCGAAACGGCTGGATCGATTTTGAAGAAACTTTCAATGGTAGATAGGTGATGTTACAAGGAGTAACTAAGGCTACATTTAGTTTAGGTACAAAAAAGGATTATGGGATCCAATTCGATCCTATATAAAAACCTATATAACCACTCGGACGAAGTCGCGGGGGTTAGCTAGTTAATATTATAAATGTGAAAGTGTGGATGTTTGGATGTTTGTTACTCAATCGCGCCGCAACTACTGAACCGATTTGGCTGAAATTTTGAATGGATATAGATTATGCCCTGACTTATAACATTTGGCTTTTTATCCTGGAAAAATGCACAGTTCCCACGGGATTTTGAAAAACCCGAAATCTATAGCTACAGCTATAGGTAGATTACTATAGTGAACTTCCTTGATAGTATACTACTAGTAAAGGTTGGAAAAGGGAGCGGGAACGGGAACCGGAAATCCACGATTCCCTCGGGATTTGTTTAAAAACGAAATTCACGCGGGCGAAGCCGCGGGCATTCTCTAGTTTATAATAATTATGTCTATCATCATCGTCATGATCAACCCATCACTAGCCCACTACAGAACACGGGTCTCCTCTCGGAATGAGAAGGGTTTAGACCTTAGTCCACCACGCTGCCCAATTGCGGGGCCCACTACAGCGCACGGGTCTCCCCTCAGAATGAGAGGTCAGGCAAGTCAGGCGCTGAAAATTGGTAGACTTCACACGTCCTTGCGAACATTATGGAGAACTCTCAGGCATACAGGTTTCCTCACGATGTTTTCGATTGCTTAAAACGCACATAACTCCAAATGTTGAGGTGCGTGCTAGGGTTCGAACTCGGTCACCCGAGAGGGAGGCCTGTCTTAAACCATTATGTTTTTATATTAATAGGTTGTATACTAGTGGATACTTCTTTCTTTCTACATTTAACAACACACCGGTCGTGAACCGTCAGAAGCACGGACGGTGTTACACCCCAATCTGTGCAAAGATATTACTGAGGCAAGATAGACGGAAGGCATCGCGGAAGTAAAGTTCAGATTTTCGAGTAAATGATGATATGAGCAAGCTATAGGTATACGATTTAGCAAATGAGATGAACAAGCTATATTTTAGGAAAAATTTAACCGACTTCGTTGTACCGTAACATTTCAAGAATTCCCTCGATTTCTCCAGGATCATGGGACCACCTGGGAAGTATATATACCCTTTCAAACAATAGAAGAATTTTCGATATCAGTCCAGGTGTCTAAGTTGAGAAATCAAGTATACATAAAAAGATTCCGACGAATTGAGAACCTCCTTTTAATTGAGGTCTGTTAAAAATAGAGCTAGAAATAGACAAGAGTAATAGTGAATATTTCTTTATTTGTACACATTTTGTACATTTAATAACACACCACAGTTCGTGAACCGTCAGAAGCCGTGTTGCAGCTTGCACCCCAATCTGTGTCTGGCGGCGCGGGCGGCCGCGGGCGATGCAACTAGATCAGAACGCGAGGTATACCCGTAATAAGATGCACGAACTCGATGAGCGATATACGACCCCTAGGTAAATAGGTAGGTAAATAAATTCACCTCGGTGCCTGTTCGTTTGTCTGTACGTCACAGCTGTTTTGTTCAGAAATAAAAGCCGGATCAGCTACAGAAGCCCGCTACTGCGATCGCCGCCGTACGTATTCATATTTTGAAACAAGTGTAAATTAAAAATTTAAAAAACCCCCGACATTCGCTATTTTTTGGCGGTGGCCATCTTGGATGGATTTTCATCAAACATAGCTAACAACACTCTCGACTAATTCACCTTTCAAACAAAAAAAAACCGTATTCAAATCGGTCCACCCGTTTGAGCGCTACAGGGGAACAGACAGACACACACACACACACACACACACAGACACGTCAAACTTATAACACCCCGTCGTTTTTGCGTCGGGGGTTAAAAAAAATATTGATTGTCTGTAAAGTCGGTATACGGACGATAATTTTACGTGATAACGTCATAAGAAAACATTGCCTCTCTATCGCTTGTTCCGCGCTCTCGCTTCTACGTTCGGTTAGGCGGTACGTGACAATGAGTCATGCTTTTTCGTGCGTGCGGCCGGATCGATTTATAAGACGTTATCACGTCAAAATAAATTTGTTTTCAATCTTACAAATAACACCTTTGAAATGTATTGAGTCTTTGTTAAATTGCTGCTCGCGGTAGAATCAATATTGGAGGTGAAGTTTAAGGCAAAACAAAGTGTCGCTCAAGGCGGTGCTCTAGCTCCGCAAGTTTATATGCGCCACGACCGCGGCATAGCTTTCTTGAGTCATGCAATCATATCATCTCGCTGGCAATCATTGCGCTATTTTGTTTGTGTTTTAGCTTCAGGGGTGCCGGGACCGAATTATCTGTTCGACTCGCTGAAGAATTTACTGTGCGGTTTATAAATTACTAGCTTTTGTCCGCGACTACGTCCACTTCAAGTTAGGTTTTCAAAAACTCGCGATATAATTTTTTGCAAAGAAAAAAAGAACCGATTTCAATCGACTCGAACTAAATCTCAGAGAACAAATTAGTGATATATTTGTGAACATTTATGCTTATAACTTCGTACATAAGAATGATAACGTCATATCTCATACACTAAAACCTTCCTGAAAGTATGTAGATTACGATAGAGAACAAGTATAAAGTCCGACTACGCTTAATAATTTATTTAATAATAATTTAGTGTGCGAAAACGCGGGCAAGCAGCTTGTGGCGCCATCTGTTATGTCTATCCAAAACTAATATAATAATCTTGAAAGCCGCGCGAAGGTCACTTCTTGATTTTTTGCGTAAATAAAATGTATCCTATGTCACCCGGACCATAACAACGAATCAATAAACATCTCATTCACCAAAATCGGTCCAGTTGTTTAGGCGGTACGGTGGTACACACAAAATCTCAAACAAAATCAGCCAGATACATACATACATAGACTGCTAAAATCATAACGCTTCTTTTTGGCTTTGCCGTAGTCGGGTAAAAAATCATCAATATCGGTTCATTGGTTGCGGAGATAGTCGCGAACATACATACATACATGTAAAAGTTATTGACATTCAAAAAGTGTACGGTGTACAAATTTTGAATAAATAATCTGAATATGAATCTGAAATCTGAATCTGAATATTTACTTTGGTATTTATGCACTTACTTATACTTCAAAATGATTATTATCTGTGGATCGATCCACGGTCGTGCCTCGTAATCTCACAAATACCGCGTGGACGGATGCGACAGGCGACAACTTTCTGAGAAACTATCTTTTAAAATTCTGCCTGTAACGGGATCGATTTTGCGCTTGCGCCCGCGCCGCTGCGGTGACCACACGTTGTCGTATACAATAGAATAGAATAGAAAAGTTTTTATTCAAGTAAACTTTTACAAGTGCTTTTGAATTGTCGAATGCCCTTACCAGTCTGTGGAACACCTAACTTTCGCATACAGTTAAGTTTTAAGTGTTGTACAAAAATAACGTCCTCATGACCAAATTTTGGCAACGGCGCAGCGGCTAATCTAATTTTATCACCATTGTATCACCCTTGGGATATCTCGTTTCCAAAAAAAAAAAAGAATTATCAAAATCGGTTCATAAACCACGAAGTTATCCGCGAACAAACATAAAAAAAGCATACAGGTATACGGTCGAAATTAGAACCTCCTCCTTTTTGAAGTCGGTTAAAAAAGGTTGTGCTTATGCTGCACATGACAAATGCTAAGCTAAAACTGATTATGCTCTATATTTTATCAGTAACAATTGATTTATGGGGACAATCTCGAAATTTTAATTAGCCTGGCCACCAGATCCGGTGGCCAAAGATCAGATAACAGTAAGTACCGACGATTCAGTGAGTCCGCGAGACGCGCAAGTCATGAATTATTGCGACAATTGGTAAAATTAAGAACGCATTATGCCCTATGAAACAGAATTATCAAAACCAGGCCAATAAAATGAGCATTCGCCATAGTTGATTTAAAAGTTTATGGGTTGTTAAGAGTTGACCGCAAACGTACTGCACAAATTGTATCTTGAAATGTATTCAAACTTGTGGTATATCTATCACTATTTTGCCCAAAGACTTAGCTTAAATATCGTTATAGAATATGAGACACAAGTGTAAATTAAAAATTTAAAAACCCCCGACACTCGCCATTTTGTGGTGGCGGCCATCTTGGATTTGCATAGTGTTATTCTACTAGTCAAGCCCTTTCATTTGATACCCATATTGAGGGCGTTGTGATAAAATATGTAATCCGCCATTTTGTAGCGGCGGCCATCTTGGTCCGATTTTCATCAAACATAGCTAACAACACTCTCGACTAATTCACCTTTCAAACAAAAAAAACCGCATTCAAATCGGTCCACCCGTTTGAGCGCCACAGGGGAACAGACAGACACACACACACACACACACACACACACACACACACACACACACACACACACACACACACACACACACAACACACAGACACGTCAAAATTATAACACCCCGTCGTTTTTGCGTCGGGGGTTAAAAATAAAATGATAACTCGAAATAGAGAGAATAAGATAGATAGAAAAGGAAATAAACGTGATGATAAAAGTAAAAAGAGTGGAAAAGAAAAGAAGTAATTAGCACTAGAATACAAAATGGAAGGTACGAAATGCTTGTACATCTCATAGTACTTTGACTTTGTAACTTTCGTATGTTTGTTACAATAAGGTCATTGACTTAAAGACCTTATTGTAACAAACATACGAAAGGCATCGCGGGAATAAAATTCAGGTTAGCTCGAGTAAAAAGATGAACAAACTACATATAATATTATAGGAAAAATTAAACCAATTTCAATATACCATAAAATTTGAGGAGTTTCCTCGATTTCCCCAGAATTCCATCATCAGATCCCGGTCTGATGACCATGGGACCACCTAGGAAGTATCCTTATACCCTTTCAAACAAAAGAAGAATTTTCCAAATCGGTCCAGGCGTCCCTGAGTAATCGGGGAAAAAAAATAAAAAAGATTCCTATAAATTGAGAACCTCCTCTGTTTTTTGAGATCTGTTAAAAATAGAGCTAGAAATAAACAAGAGAAAAAAAGCCTACACTGATAAGAGCATTGCTCAACAGTGCCATGAATGTGGGGTACGTTTCTCAATATGGCCGATGGCTGATGAATAATTACCGTCGAAAAGGTTTTTTTCAGAGACTCCATAAACCATAATCTGATAAGGTATAAGCGTGGGCATATCTGCTATAAACAGAGCCAATTAAAATTTTCCGATCGGGCGATACTTTAACAAGCTTTTAAGTGATATTAAAACGGTGCAGATTATCTTTGGTAATTTGATATATTTTTAACCGACTTCAAAAAAAGGAGGTTCTGTATTCGACCCGTATGTATGTATGTAAGTATGTATGTAAGTATGTATGTATGTATGTATGTAAGTATGTTCGCGATTATCTCCGCAACTAATGAACCGATTTTGATGAAGTTTTAACTATCGTAATCTACATACTTTCGAGAAGGTTTTAGTATATAACACATTGAGTTATCATTCTTACATACGAAGTTATAACCATAAATGTATACATATGTCACTAATATGTTCTCTGATATTGCCAGACCTATTGCTGAAGTCTAATATACCTATTCTGTCCAAAGACTTCACTCTGCTACGCCTACGTAACATTGACCTTTTGCAAAAACTTTTGGGCCGAAGTCAGTACAGCTGTACTATAGAGTGATTCCTTGGAGTTAGTGCATGTATTGCATTCTGCATGATATGCAGTTACGTGTATTTCCATCCTATACAAAGCCAAACTGCAAGGGTGTGAAACTGGTCGCGTATAGATTGTAAATTACTTTTTAATCAAGGTCTTCCAAATTATACAAGAGTAGTACGCATACAAACTAATCTCGTATAGATCGGAAGTTAGGTTAGGTTGGGTTAGAACATTATAAAACCATTCTCCTATACTTAGTATGACACATAAAATGTATGTAATATGTCACAGGATATTTAATAATAATTAATAATATATAGGTCACAATTTATTTTACATAGGTCTCATTTATATTATTATTAATATAAAGAAAACAAATCACTAAAAAGCATAAAATAATTTTTTTCAAAGAAAAATGAACCGACTTCAAACCATTCGAACTAAAAAGTTTAAAATAATTTTTTTTCATTTAGATTGACGATTAAACTACCTAACTCAAATAATATATAATTTTTTGGAGTCGGCGCCAAACCACATTCAATTCGTCGGAATCGAATTCGGGGAGGATATTTTCGACTTGAAAAGTATGAGTCATTTGGCGCCGACTTCAAAAAATTATATATCATTTGAGTTAGGTAGTTTAATCGTCAATCTAAATGAAAAAAAATTATTTTAAACTTTTTAGTTCGAATGGTTTGAAGTCGGTTCATTTTTCTTTGAAAAAAATTATTTTTTTGTAAATTACTTAACAATTTTACTTGTAGGTATACCTAAAGGAAATATAAGAAATTTTGCGAACGCACGCATTTAGCAAGATAATATTGAATTCCAATATAATTTACTTTTATAGTCTTCTGATTGTATCGATTTGAAAATTGGTCGAATCGAAATTAAATACTTTCAAGAATTTTTTGTTGTTTTGACTGAATTTTGGTGTTTTAGCCTAATACAGTAAAATCCATTCAATACCAAATCAAAATACGTCCTACTAATGTTATAAATGTGAAAGTGTGGATGATTGTTACTCTATAACGTCGCAACTACTGAACCGATTTGGCTGAAATGATTTGGCCGATTTTGAATGGAGATAGATTAGGCTGATGACTGATGGAAAAATCCACAGTTCCTGCGGGATTTTGAAAAAACGCAAACCGAGGATTGCAAAAAAAAGTGTGCTGGGAACTGTAAAATTTTCAATAAAGAAAAGTCAAAAATACATTCAAACCTAAATCGAAAACCCCCACTTTTGTCCGAGATTAAAACACAACACAAAATAATCTTTGGCATTCGAATGCTGAATCAATCGAGACCGATTCTAAATAAAAAAAAAAACAAAAACCAAAACAAATGAAAGCAAAAAGCATCGCCGGCGTCCGGTTTCCGAACATTTACATCGAAGCTTCGTGAGTCGATTGTCTCGATGCAAGATTTATTCGATTCCGGTACGAATCGGTCGAGCGTGAAGAATTCCATGTTGCTTCAAATTGAGTTATACGCTCTTATCGAACTGTGCGTGCGGCACGAATCGACATCCGAGATAACAAACTGAAGTAGCATATAAGGATGTATTGATATTGAATTTTTCCAATTCTTTAAGTTCCATTATAAAATCCTTTGTTACAATATAAAATTTTATAAATTTTTCAGAGGGCAGACATTATTCTTCTTCAAGCTGATCTATCAGACGCTTGATGCTTCATGCTTCAAACTCCGAATCTGAGTCTTTTTTAGAGAGACGCCGATTTTTTTGCTTGATCCAGAATATTATTTCACTAAGATAGGGATAGTCTAATTTCGGACAGCGGTAGTCTAATTTCGTCTAAACATGAGATTTTGAGAGAGGTCGAGAAGTTCTACGGACAGTTGTACACGTCAACACAGAAGCCTGTTGAAGATTTGGCTAAAGATCCCAGAGCCAAATTGACCCGACACTATACTGAAGATATCCCGGACGTCAGCCTATATGAGATTAGTATGGCTCTCAAACAACTTAAGGACAACAAGGCACCAGGTGATGACGGAATCACAGTGGAACTCCTGAAAGCAGGTGGAAAACCGGTTCTTAAAGTCTTTCAGCGACTGTTCAATTCCGTCATCGACGAGGGCATAACGCCAGAGGCATGGCACAGAAGCGTGGTGGTTCTTTTCTTCAAAAAGGGCGATAATACCCTGCTGAAGAATTATAGACCCATCTCGCTGCTGAGCCATGTCTATAAGTTGTTCTCGAGAGTCATTACGAATCGTCTCGCTCGTAGGTTCGACGACTTCCAGCCTCCCGAACAGGCCGGGTTCCGAAAAGGCTTCAGTACCATAGACCACATCCATACGCTGCGGCAGGTTATACAGAAGACCGAAGAGTATAACCGGCCACTTTGCTTAGCGTTTGTGGACTATGAGAAAGCCTTTGATTCGGTGGAAACTTGGGCTGTATTGAGATCACTGCAGAGATGCCGGATCGACTATCGGTACATCCAAGCGCTGAAGTTTTTGTACGAAAACGCCACTATGTCAGTCCGTATACAGGACCAGATTACGAGGCCAATCCAATTGCAGCGAGGAGTGCGTCAGGGAGATGTTATTTCCCCGAAGCTATTTACCGCTGCGTTGGAAGACGTCTTTAAGCTTCTGGACTGGAACGGACTTGGCATCAACATAAACGGCGAGTACATCACTCACCTACGGTTTGCCGATGATATAGTCGTGATGGCAGAGACTCTGGGAGACCTCAATACAATGCTCAACGATCTCAGCAGAGTTTCTCAACAGGTGGGCCTAAAAATGAACATGAGTAAGACGAAGGTCATGTCTAATGCTCATGTTCCGCTCCACCCGGTAATCGTTGAGAACTCTGCACTCGAAATTGTAGACGAGTACATATACCTGGGACACACGGTCCAGTTAGGTAGGTCCAATTTTGAGAAAGAGATCAACCGTCGAATCCATTTCGGCTGGGCAGCGTTCGGGAAACTTCGAGATGTCTTTTCGTCTAATATCCCTCAGTGTCTGAAGACGAAAGTCTTCGAACAGTGCGTGTTGCCAGTGATGACTTACGGATCTGAGACATGGTCGCTGACAATGGGCCTCATAAGAAGGCTCAGGGTCACTCAGCGGGCGATGGAGAGAGCTATGCTCGGAGTATCCCTGCGGGATCAAATCAGAAATGAGGAGATCCGCAGGAGAACCAGAGTCACCGACATAGCTCATCGAGTCGCGAAGCTGAAGTGGCAATGGGCGGGGCACATTGCTCGAAGAACCGATGGACGTTGGGGTCCCAAGGTGCTTGAATGGCGACCTCGCACCAGTAAACGAAGCGCAGGTAGACCCCCCACTCGTTGGACAGACGATCTCAAGCGAGTCGCTGGCAGCCGCTGGAGTCAGGCGGCACAAGATCGTGTGCTGTGGCGATCCTTGCAGGAGACCTATGTCCAGCAGTGGACGTCTATTGGTTGAAACGAACGAAGATAGGGATGGATGAAAAGAAAGTACATGCGACCGAAATGTGAATGTTGAGATAGATGTGTGGTGTGACAAGAATGTATAAGGTAAGGAATGAATATATAAGAGGAAGTTTGAAAGTAAAAATGAGGAGTAATAGGCTGGCATGGTATGGATATGGATATGGTAATGCGGATGGACCATATTACTAGAAGAATGTTAAACATGCATTTGGAGGGAAAAAAGAGTAGAGGAACTATGGGCGTCGCCAGGTAGATGCAGGGGGGGCAGCTGCCCCCCCTGCATCTACCTGGCGACGAGAGACTTGAAAAAATATAGATATGCTATATTTTGCATTATGTATCTAAATTAAACCTGGCGCAAATGGAAACGAGGTCAGTGAAAAATTCTAATTCGAACATAAATTAAGAGCTCGTAACCAGCTTCAAAAGCTCTAGACTGTACCAACAATACTTTGTACTTTTCCCATACTATAATATCATCAACTTGCCCGCTCCCTGGCCATCGGCTGGCCCTTGAGAGGAAGACCAAGGCCACGCTGCTCCAATGCGGGTTGGCGGGCTTTAACGACTACTATCACATGATAATAACCGGGACCGACTGCTTAATGTGCTTTCCGAGGCACGGGGGTGGAACATCGCCAACTATACCAACTCCGCGCTCGCACTGAGAATTGTCTTGACATAAAACCCCAATAACAATTATTTTGCCCGACACGGGAATCGAACCCGGGATCTCGTGATCTGCAGACGAATATGCTAACCACCAGACCAACGCGGCAATCATACCATAAATACATAATGTATTAGTTTACTTTTGCTTAGATACAGTCTACAGAGTACTCGGTAGGTATTATCTTGTTGCCATATCCAGATTCACAATATCCACGTTACCTCAAGGGCTTTATAATTGCCGGTAGGGCTTAATTGAATGTTATTGAATTAGGAACCCGCCCCCGCCACCAGCGACACCGGTGTAGGGCCCCGCTGACATGAGGCAACAAAAGTTAGAACGAAATGTAGACGAGGCCCAAAATTATAGGTTCAGGATCACCAAAACGGGCGTGTGATCTTATCTAAATGGTCTTTAATGAGCCGGCCCTGTTTAACTGTTCCAAGTATTGTTATGGGTAATTTGAGCTACTAACTGATGCCCGCGGCTTCGTCGGAGTGAAATAAGGTTCTAGTAAATTTTAACATCATGGGAACTCTTTGATTTTTCGCAATAAAAAGCCTATGTTAAAGCTTCGAGTTGCAAGCTATCTCTGTGTCAAATTTTATCAAAATCGGTTCAGCAGTTAGACTCCGAATATTTATTAACCTATATGTATATTATTGTCCGTGATAGAAGGTATCCTATATCCGTTTCCAGTAGGTATGCGTCAATTTATGTGCCCGTAGAGATCGGATTCGGCGGTTGAGCCGTGAAAAGGTAACAGACTGACAGAAACACAGACAGATGTAAAGACAGACGTTTTACGTTTTCGTTAATAATAAAATATAATAATGGGATATTGAAATTAGCTCGACTTTAATGAAAATTACGCACCGAAAAATAGATCAAGCGAAAATAAACATTCCATCTCATGTGGAGGGTTAAAAACACTTCGAATTGAATTGAAATGGCGAATAAATAGTCAATTTAATGCGTAAAACACAAATAACATTACGAATGTATCGGAATAACAAGTGTAAATTGAAAATTTAAAAAACCCCCGACATTCGCCATTTTGTGGCGGCGGCCATCTTGGATTTGCAATAATGCTATTCTACTAATCAAGCCCTTTCATTTGATACCCATATTAAGGGAGTTGTGAAAAAATATGTAATCCGCCATTTTGTAGCGGCGGCCATCTTGGACCGATTTTCATCAAACATAGCTAACAACACTCTCGACTAAATCACCTTTAAAACAAAAAAAACCGCATTCAAATCGGTCCACCCGTTTGAGCGCCACAGGGGAAGAGACAGACACACACACACACACACACACACACACACACACACACACACACACAGACACGTCAAACTTATAACACCCCGTCGTTTTTGCGTCGGGGGTTAAAAACAAGTAGGTATGGAATGCGCGTTTGTTGGTTCGTCGCAACAATAATATTGAGCCAGGTTCGCGGTTCGCGGTGGACGGTCGATATCAAAATGTTGTTGTTTCGATCCACTCTAATGGACTGGGAGTAGAGGATTGGTTTTGCGATGTATTGAATTCATCACTTTTTGGTTAGTGCGGTTGACAGTGCAACTTTTATGTTTTTTGACAGTCGCGGTCGGGTACTGCTAAATAATAACGTAACTTGACTAAATATTTATTTGTTAGGATGCGGTGCGATATGCTGATTTATTGATATAGGCGGTTAGCATGTTCGACTGCGGATCACGAGGTCCCGGGTTCGATTCCCGGGTGGGGCAAAACAATATTTTTAGGTAGGTTACTTAATACCACCACCACCACCAAACAACACCGTTTACTGACGGTGTTTCATCCCCTTAGCTCGGAGAGCACGTTCAAGTGGTATCGGAATCAATGGCTAACGTAATTTTACTGATGGATAATAATAATTTAAAAAAAAATCATAGGCCGCATTAGGTATTTCGTCATTTACGCGCTAGTCCCGCTGGTAATCTAAAGATATAAAAGGAAAAGGTCACTGATGGACTGACTGACTGGCTGATCTATCAACGCACAGCTCAAACCACAGGACCATCACAGGACGGATTGGGCTTTGGCGTGCAGATAGCTATTATGACGTGCCTAAACATTCGCTAAGAAAGAATATTTTAAAATTCAACCTTTAATGGAGTTAAATAGGGGTTGAAAATTTGTATAATATGAATCCACGCGGACGAAGTCGCGAGTGTCAGCTCTCAGCTCTGTTTAAGTATAAATATAATATAGGTAAGAATTACCGTGTATTACGAATTTGTTGTTTCGCACGAAAAACATCCACGAAATAAAATCATAATGTAAAATCTGCATGAACATTAATCCAATTACAACGCACTTGACAAGAATTTTACATTACTTCCCAAGCTCAGGTGTCGATGTAATTATTAACAGTTACAAATTGTAAACGACGGGGTGACTGCGGGGTGACATTAATTTATGCACTTGATAAAATGTACTTGATTTCACCCATACCAATATCTTCTATACATATAATAAAATCGTAGACTTGCCGTATCTGTACATTAAAGATTTTTACAAAATAATAACTGGGGGATGTTAGGGATAAGTAATAGAACGTAAAAAAGCTATTTTTGAATTTTTTGTCTGTTTGTCTGTTTATCTGTTTGTCTGTATGTTTGTGCGCGCATCACGTAAAAACTACTGTATGGATTGAAATGAAACTTGGCATGATTTAAGTTCATACTACGGAGTAACATATAGGATACTTTTTATCCCGAAATTCAGCACGGTTCACTTGGGAGAGGGGTTGAAAGTCAAAATGTGTACTTAGCTGTAATTCATTAACGCGTGGTCCGATTTCATTCATTCTTTTTTTGTTAGAAAGGAAATACTTTAAAGATTATTGGCTAATCTCTCAAAGGCTGGATCGATTTTGATGGGACTTTCACTGGCGGATGTTTACATTTTGATCTACCTAAACATCCGCCAGTGAAATTTTATCAGTTTTTAGCAAGGTATGAACTCAAAGGAGCTTAGGAAAGACAAAATGATTCCCACGGGATGTATAAAAACCAATATCCACGCGAACGAAATCGCGGGTTTCCGCTTGTAATAAATGCGAAAGTAAATTTTGTGTGTGTGTTTGTCACCTGTTCACGCTTAAACCAATGAACTGATTTCCACAAAAATTGGCAAGGACAGCTGGCTTCCTTAGAAAGGATTGATTATAAATTGAACAAGTATAGATATTATTTATATCATTACATAGTATAAAACAAAGTCGCTTTCTCTGTCCCTATATCCCTATGTTTTTGATGCGGTTTTTGATGCGGTTTTTTTTTAATATAGAGTGATTCAAGAGGAAGGTTTATAAGTAGAAAAATTGGACCCGGTAGGTGGCGCTAATAGCGGGCAGGATGACGTCTGCCGGGTCCGCTAGTACTGTTATAAATAAATACTTGTTCAATATATTTACAAAAATTCGATTATCCTGGTTAATATTGATAAACTGAGTAGGTGCACAAATATTAATTGTTAAGTATACTCGTGCCCTGTATCTAGAGTAGTAGGTATTAAAAAAATGTAAGAGAACAATACAGTTCTTCAGTGAATGAAATATAATAATACTAGCTTCTTTAGCTTTAGCTTCTTTAGCTAGAATTTCGGTTTTTCACAAATCCCGAGAGAATCGTGGATTTCCGGTTCCCGTTCCCACTCCCTTTTCCAATCTTTATACCTACCTATTTTCAAGGAAGTTTGCTATAGTAATCTACCTATTATAGATTTCGGTTTTTCAAAATCCGTGGGAACTGTGGATTTTTTCATGAGCCTATATGTTAAGTCAGGGCATAATCTAGGTATTTTCAGCGAAATCGATTCAGTAGTTTCGGCATTAAAGAGTAACAAACATACACACATACACACACACACATACGCACACGCACACGCACAAACTTTCGCCTTTATAATATTATTGTGATAATGTGAAACTTTCAGACCAATTCTTAGTCATGAATCATGATAGAACCAATAAATTTAATAATAATCGCATTGTGCAATGATTCACAAATTATCTTGAAAAAGTATTATTACAGGATGAATCTATACATGATCTCCTGATGGAGATTGCCACTATGTTAGGTCTTTGTGTGTGGTAAAGGGACAGCAGTGACTGTAGAATGTGAATGACTAATGATTTAAAATACTCGATAAAAAAAGTTGAATGAAATTTATTATTTGCGAGTTTTTTTTTTGTTTGGCACTTTTATGGCGTTGCCATTATATGCATTATAAATAACATTCTTATAATAATATAATAAATAGAGGTAATTTTTCACGTCTGATCTGAATACAAACCGAACATTTTAATTTATTAACATTATCGTACAAATCACAAGGTAACATTTATGTAGCTTTTGTGGCTTTTGCTTTGCAAGTTTGTCGCTTTTATGAAACTTTTAAGGTCAATGACTAATATATTTTATCGTCTCTCAATATGCATAATTTTTTTCTTCATTATTTTTATGAAACCTAATACTTATTAATATTTATGGCGTGATTTCTTACAAAAAATGTTTTATTTTTTTTACTTTTTATGTAGAGTAGGTAGGTACAAATTACTGCACTTTCAAATAGTAATCAAATTGTTTAAAAAAGCAGGTATCATAATGCATTTTTAAATACACCAATTTTATTTAATAATTATTATTGAAAAATCAAGTAGGTATTTGTGTGTCGTGTGTAGGGACCATCGATTTAGATAGCAAATAAGTATAAGATAGGTAGACCAGAATAGCTACAAGTTACTACCAGAAAACAATCAGAAACAAATCGAAAAACTGATCGCTAATTAAAATTCAAATCAGCTTTGCCGTGTTCGTGGAATCGTTATCCAAATAGAATCGAGACTTCTGTTACGGATCGATCAATCGATTCCAAAACATCACGCGCTTTGATGGAGATGGCCGTGATTCGATCAAAGTATCCGATCGCGATGTGTTTTATAGACTCGCCCGCCATGTTTTACGTTAACACTTCTCGAATAATTGTTTATCGACGTTTGAATTTCGAACTTTTCGCAGTGAGTCTGTTTCGTATTTCGCTTTGGTCAGCAGTAAAATAATGCGATAATAATTAAAAATACTTACGTATTCGACTAGCCAACTACGCAGGAGATATTACAGTGTTCAATTGTGTGCGCATAAATATACAGGTGCACTCTATTCTTTCACTCTCATAGTCCGATGGGACGTCGATACGACACGACCGGAGGGAGGTCAGGCGCAGGACCGACGACTTTACGTGCTCTCCGAGGCACGGGGGTATGTCACATAGGCACATAGTCCACCACGCTGGCCAAAATATGCCGATTTACACTTCTTTAAGAACATTATGCCAAATTACTCATTACAATTTTATTCGAGAGCACAGTAATATGTTTAAAAAACTTTTTTCTTCTCTTTCTTACGAAGTAAAATTAAGAGACAATAAGTATAGGTTTAGGAGGTATTATAAACGTAAACAAAACTTTCAAACGAGGCGTTTTAAAAGTTCGAAAATCACTGGTATATAAATTCACGATTTAAAATTAAGTGCTCGCATAAAATAAATGAACGCAAGACAGATTTATAAGTGTGTGATTTTCCCTTGCGGAATATTCACAAATTTTTTTTTATTTGACTGCACGGCTCTGAGTTGTGGTCCTTTTGACACTACCTAGCTATACGAGTAATGCTGTAGCTACGTGGGCTGGGTAGGTATTATAGCCTAGTTGGTGTACCTAGTAGTTGGCTTGTGTGGTTGCAGATCATGAGGTCTTAGGTTCGACCCGAGTCAGGCCAAAACGACACCGACAACCTCTGAGACACGGGGGTGAAACACTGCACCGCCAACTACCAACTCTAGGGCTAGCACTGAGAGAAAGAGTTTCTTGACAGAATATAAACTCAATACCTAACAATTCGAAATAATTTTTAATTTATAAATAACTAACTATGTACATTAAAATCCATTTCTATAAAGCAAGAATCCTTAAAGAATTAAATAAAAACAGATTATTTGTAAGCCTGCTAACGCATTGATCTTTGTCCAAAGGGCTGGATTAAAAAATAACACACTAAGTATAAACCATTGAATTAAGAGCAAAAAACTTCTCCCCTATTTGAAATTGTAGCATTTCTCCTCATAACATAAATTAAGCTGGGCACACAATAATTTATCACATTCGACAGATTTATTCGCCGCAGAGCGGGATGCATCATCGCTATCATTGTGAATAAATTATCTTAATAATACAAACCAGTTAGTTGGACTAGGTACAGTTACAAGTATTTGATGTGTTCCCAGTTTGTGTTATTTATTGCTACGCTGTTATGCCTATCTGTATTCCTTTGGCTGAACGCTAAAGGGCATTTGTGGTTTTCCGTGTTAATTTCGAAACAATCTATAATATAATAAAACTGTAACAGATCCAATTCTGTACATTGAAGATATTTTGAAAATTTTTATTGGAGGGCACTCTGTAATTGATACTGAATCCAAAACTGCAATTTTTTTCATTTTTGTCTGTCTGTCTGTCTGTCTGTCTGTCTGTCTGTCTGTCTGTCTGTCTGTCTGTATCTTGGCCGCGCATCACGCCGAAACTACTGAATGGATTCGAATGAAACTTGGTACGATTTGAGTTTATACTCCGAGGTAGGTTATAGGATACTTTTTATCCCGAAATTCAGCACGGTTCCCTTGGGAGAGGGGATGAAAGTTAAAACGTGTATTTAGCTGTAATTCATTAACGCGTTGTTCGATTTTACTCATTCTTTTTTTGTTAGAAAGATAGTACTTTATATATTGTTCCATAAATATTTCAAGGTCATAGGTTTTTTAGTTCAGAAATGACAGGCATTTATTGGGTTCAAATAACTTGGGACCCGGATCTTTGAACGTACGGCTTATTTTAAACTGGTGTGCATTTAAATTTATGTTTGTCGATCTGTCTATTTGTTCCAGCTAATTTCCGAAACGGCTGGATCGATTTTGATGGAACTTTCTGGTGATGTTATAAGGAATAACTTAGGCTACATTTAGTTTAGGTACAAAAAAGGATTATGGGATCCAATCCGATCCTATATAAAACCTATATCCAGGCGGACGAAGTCGCGGGGGTCGGCTAGTTATAGTATAAATTAAAAATTAAAAAAAAACCCCGATGAATATGTAATCCGCCATTTTGTAGCGGCGGCCATCTTGGACCGATTTACTTCAAACATAACAACACAACTACCAACACCAACTAACAACACTCTCGACTTCAAACAAAAAAAACCGCATTCAAATCGGTCCACCTGTTTGAGCGCGACAGGGGAACAGACAGACACATACACACATACACAGACACGTCAAACTTATAATACCCCGTCGTTTTTGCGTCGGGGGTTAAACAAGTGTAAATTGAAAATTTAAAAAACCCCCGACATTCGCCATTTTGTGGAGGCGGCCATCTTGGATTTGCAATAGTGCTATTGTACTAGTCAAGCCCTTTCATTTGATACCCATATTAAGGGAGTTGTGAAAAAATATGTAATCCGCCATTTTCTAGCGGCGGCCATCTTGGACCGATTTTCATCAAACATAGCTAACAACACTCTCGACTAAATCACCTTTCAAACAAAAAAAACCGCATTCAAATCGGTCCACCCGTTTGAGCGCCACAGGGGAACAGACAGACACACACACACACACACACACACACACACACACACACACACAGACGCGTCAAACTTATAACACCCCGTCGTTTTGCGTCAGGGGTTAAAAATAGTCGAGGTAAAAAAAAAAATACCCGTTTATTTCAGGATCATCATTCAGGAAGGTTGCATCATTTATCAAGTTTCATGCTGCTGGGCATTTACTCTACTGCTCTTGTGTCCAAGTCCAAGTTTCAAGCCATCGATCTCCACTTCAGCTGATCCATCCTGGTTAATTTTTCATTTCTCTTTGCCGACATAGAAATAATAACGTCATTATCACACGGTCATTACTAAGTTACTATAAAACTAATTACGAACAAGCACTAAGTAATTGCGCGGCAAGCCGTGACAACAAGAAAGAGCGGCCGGAATGACATAAATACCGACACAAAAACAAAATGCCCATTCCACACGCCGCGGCGTTATCGCGACAATTTATCGCTACACACGCGACGCGTTTATCGCGCGACAAATCCGTGCGCGGACAAGGGTTTTATGATTTCATTCCTTTGATACGGCTTGACACTTTCCCGCTTAAATTATGTCAGGAGCGTGTCGTTTATTGTCACTACGGTGTTGGATGTAGCAT
This sequence comes from Melanargia galathea, assembly GCA_920104075.1. NCBI lineage: Eukaryota > Metazoa > Arthropoda > Insecta > Lepidoptera > Nymphalidae > Melanargia > Melanargia galathea. The sequence continues at coordinate 1,434,273 of OV049872.1, read as the reverse complement.
GGACGGCGCGATGCGTAGACTAACTTATTCCCTAACTGCGTAATACTAGCTTTTGCCCGCGGCTTCGTCCGCTTGAATTTCAGTTTTTCACAAATCCCGAGGGAATCGTGGATTTTCGATTCCCGTTCCCGCTCCCTTTTCCAGCCTTTATACCTACCTACTTTCAAGGAAGTTTCCTATAGTAATCTATCTATAGCTGTAGCTGTAGATTTTGGTTTTTTCAAAATCCCGTGAGAACTGTGGATTTTTCCAGGATAAAAGCCTATGTGTAAGCCAGGGCATAATCTATCTCCATTCAAAATTTCAGCCAAATCGGTTCAGTAGTTGCGGCGTTACAGAGTAACAAACATACATACACATACACAAACTTGCGCCTTTATAAATTAGTGTGCTTTACTTAATGCCAAAATGTTGTGAATCACTGGACTTTATTGAAGACTAGCTGTGTGGATTTAGTTTATTATAAATCCCATAAGAAGTATTTGATTAAAAATGACATTCAGATGTACTTTGCCTTTCGTAATGATCGGTTGGCTATGATAGGACGTCAAAATTACCTTTATTAAGCCGTTATTATATCGTCTCTTTTCTACGCCGGAACCCTGAGTTTCCTTAATCACTCCTTGTATAATTATCTATCTGCCCGCGAAAGTCCCGCTGAAATCCGCTCAGCCGTTCCCAAATGGCCGGACAAAGAGATGCAAAAATCTTAAAAACGTGTATTTGTGTAAGGCTATCTTTCGACTAATTAATAATTATTTCGAAAATCTGTTATTTCGAAATCACAGACAGACATTTCAATTTTATTTATTTACTAGCTGCTCCCGCCATGCTTTGCAAATTGCAATGCCACGTAAAGTATGGTTTAGGAATATATATATAGGAGAAACATGCAAATATACACTTTTATGTAGATTTTTTGAGCCGAAAACCTTCGCGGGAGTACACAGAAGAACCCACAAAAGTTTCAACACAATCGGTTCAATAGATTAAGAGCGTGTAGAGGACAAACAGAGAAACATTGAGTTTTATTTAAATAGATAGATATTATTATGCGCGTAGACCATGTTTTGATGCGTTTTATGATGGTATAGCATCAGCGGACTTGTCTTGACCCATTTCCAGCTACAATAATATCATGTTGTCATCCATGATTGATTCTTGTTCCACGCAACTTTGTTTTGTTTACTTTAAAAGCTTATACGACCGCGGCGTCTTTTGTAGTCTGACGATACATTTATGACTTTCTCTGTATGCGAAACATGTTTCGAGATAGGAGTTTTATAGATTTTATCTACACCCATGCTTTAAATCCTCTATTAAAGATTCTGGAACAGTTAGCTTATTGCCAACATTAAAACACCCAATGTCCTAATAACCATTACATCATCCAAACGGATGATGTTATTTTGTACTGAATTTCATAACAACACTCCTTTGTTTTTTTTTTTCAATCCCTTCATGCGCAAAGAGTTTCAATATACAGCCACATTCATTGCTTGATGCGCGGTATCTGTATGAATTTCAAAAAAAGAACATTTTCGTTTACACGCGTTCTGACTACGTCGCGCGCCGTAAAAAAAATTAAGTTATTCGAATCCCCGCCATTTTTCTTCGATATTTTTATTGTTACAAAAAATGAGCGATTCAAGTTTTAATAGCACACCGCCAGATATTTTAAACGCTGCAAAAGACATTTACAATAAATTACTACCGGAAAAATCAAGAACGCGTTATGAAAAAACGTATCAAGATTTTATGAATTGGAAACTATCAAAGGGTTCATCATCATTTTCTGAAGAAGTACTTTTAGTTTATTTTCAAGCTTTATCAGAGAAATTTAAATCTTCATCCCTATGGACCTTCTACTCAATGCTCAAAAGTACACTGAGATTTAATCACAACGTGGATATCTCAAAATATTCAAAATTAATTACCTTGTTAAAACGTAAAGGAGAAGGCTATACAGGGAAGAAATCGAAAACGTTTTCACCTGATGAAATAAATAGGTTTTTAAGCCAAGCGCCTGATCAACTATATCTAGCGATAAAGGTACGTTAGTTACTTACTTCATTATAATGTTATTTTTCTTGTGATATGATGAATAAATTACAATATTATTCTTTCAGACTGCGCTAATATTCGGAACCATGGGCGCATGCCGTCGTCAAGAATTATACGCTTTGTTATATACCGACTTACAGATAAATGAAACTGTAATTGTGGTCAATGTCAATAATACAAAAACCAAAACAAACCGCACATTTACTATTACGGGCAAATATTTAGAAATTTGCAAAAAATATATAGCATTGCGTCCGGATCCATGCAGCAATCCGAGTTTTTTTTTACAATACAGATCTGGAAAATGTATATCACAAAGGATGGGCATAAACACATTTAGCAGTTTGGGTAAAACAATTGCTAACTATTTACAACTTGATAATCCTGAGTTATATACAGGACATTGCTTTCGCAGAACATCTGCCACAATATTAGTAGATGCCGGAAGAGACATAACAAGTTTAAAACGGCACGGCGGATGGAAGTCTACATCTGTTGCTGAGGGCTACATTAATGACTCTATAGCCAACAAAATCCATGTGTCGAATGTAATTTCGAATTCCATAGAAAATAAAAATAGTGAAGTGGTAAATATAAATATTCCGCCGAGTACATCGGGATCGGGACCTTCCAACATTAAAGAACATAATATTCAAGTGAATTTTAATAATTGCACTATACAAAATGTAAATTACTACTAAAATAAATATTTTTTTCATTAATTCTTAGTTTATTTGTATATTAGTAATGGATGATATTAGGTTACTACTAGGACTGGCTGTTTTAATGTTAGCAGTAAGCTAACTGTTTCAGAATCTTATAGAGGATTCATATTATGGGTAAATAATATGAATAGAATAATATGAATAGAATAGATAAAGTCTTGTATGCAACTGTTGATAATTAGGTATTAAAACACTCATGTGATACTATTATCACACTCAGCTTCGCTTCGTGTGATAAACCCACATTCGTGTTTTAATACCCCTTATTACACAACAGTTGCATAAATAACTATAACTGTAGGCAGGCGTTTGCACGGATCGCTATAATATTATAACTTCGATGAACTAGATGTGCCATACAAAATGATAGTTCATTTTTGTGCCGATTGAAAGCGCCCGACCCATCGTGTGTACCAGGAAATAAAGGACGGGCAAATCCAAGATGGCCGCCACCACAAAATGGCAAATGTCGGGGGTTTTTAAAATTTTTAATTTATATTAAGCATTTTCATACCTATATCGATTTTTTTTTTAATTTTTTCGAGATTGACAAGGCCCACAACAATGCGACCTACGTCATTGTAGATCATTGTCGTATTTGAATACGTGTACTGTTAATTTCGTTTGTGTCAGATGTGGGTATAGTTTCCATATAAGAGTGCCCGTTTACCTTTAACATTTAGTTCTTAGTACCTTCACTCTTTCTTCTCTTAGCAATCAACGTCTAGGTTCTACCACCTGTTCGGTACAATAGTTACGTATATTATAAGCGTATATTATAAGCAATCAGGGGATTTATATGTATGGAAATCGAGACAATTATTTTATTATACTGTTTGTTCGTCTTTGGACGTAGGTAGGTAACTAATATTTTAAAGCTTAAACAATCAACTTGGAAATAATACACAAGGCGGGAGAAGAACCACTAACATTATTTTATAGGCAAAGGTAAGTATGTGTCCATTATGCTCAAATTTTCGACTTTTCAGTCTGTGGTTTCTTTTGTATTAAATAAAATAAAGTTCGCTTGTTCCTTGAAAGTACTTGGAACGTACGTCATACTCGTACGTAATCAGGTATCTTTTTGTTCTTACAAAATTAATTCAAAAACATGAGTAAGGTTTATTATTTTTATCGCAATCTGCTACATTGCAGAGTAACATAAAGCAAGCGACCGCGGCTTTGATTAAACTGTTGATAAACTCTCTCGCGACTAAACTAGTTACTCTGAAAAGATACTCTGCGACTTTTTTTTTGCGACTTTATCTCTGATATTATTATACTTTTCATCAACATAATGTGATAAAATAATATTTTCTGTGTATTATTTACAACCGGTCACAATTTAAAAATTACTTTTATTATTTCAAAATTGACAGCAAGTTTTTAACGGTACCAAAAGATACGGAGACATATTATTTTAAGTGAAATCCCGAATAAAATTAGCGCCTATTAAAATTATGCTAAATGCCCTTTTATTGGGTTTTATATACCTATTTTCCATGTAGCAAATCAGCGTTTGTTGTCAAAAGTTGACGGTGTTACGTACAGCCCCGTGCCTCGGAGAGCACGTAAAGGCGTTGGGTCCTGCGCCTGATCTCTCTCCGGTCGTGTCGCAGTGGCGTCCCATCCGACTATGAGAGTGAACTGTGTATACACACTTTTGCACTATAATATCTCCTACGTAGTTGACTAGTCTCCGCCTCGGTCGATATACCACCACCACCAACACTACAAACTTTTAAACGTCCCACAGCTGGGCACAGGCCTCCTCTCCCATAGTCTCATTTAGAAATTAGACCCGCCACGCTGCTCCAATGCGGGTTGGCGGGTGAGATTGGCCGCCGTTGCTGAAAGTTCGGGACATTATACATTTTAATTATAGTCTTGGAAGAAAATGTACTTACTGTTATGTAATTATAATAAGCTTAAGGCGCACCCAAAAGAAACGTAATATGTTTGTATCTCGTCCTAATTACCATGACTCTTTGGCGGTTCGTAAATTACTTCGAGGAATCAAGCGCACCGCGTCTCAATGCTTCCATGTTGCATGCCAAAAAGACGATCGTGGTTAAATATACCCAAGCGTCCATGCGAGCAAATTAATACTTAATACATTTCTGAAAAATCATTTCCATTAGTGATTCTGAAAAATTTATTTTTGTTTCTAAATACTGCCCGCGCACCAACGTCCGCGTGTATTTAGAGTTTTAAAAACGGGATTTCTCAGCATAACAAGTATAAATTAAAAATTTAATAACCCCCGATATTCGCCATTGTGCGGTGGCGGCCATCTTGGATTTACATAGTGCTATTTTAATGGCTTGACTAAGCCATTTGATGCCCATATTAAGGTAGTTGTGAAAAAATATGTAATCCGACATTTTATGGCGGCGGCCATCTTGGACCGATTTTCATCAAACATAGCTAAAAACACTTCTGACTAATGCGCCTTTCAAACAAAAAAAAAACCGCATTCAAATCGGTTCACCCGTTTCAATGCTACGTGGGAACAGACATACACACACACGCACCAGATACGTCAAACTTATAACACCCGTCGTTTTTGCGTCGGGGGTTAAAAAGCATCCTAAATTCGGCTCCAGGATTCAAGCTATCTCTGTGCCAAATATCGCTCAGCTAGTTAGGCCATGAAAAGTGTGGAAACAATATGGCGATGATAGAAATATAGTGATCCAAAGTGTAACTTTTTCGGTAATTTTGAAAGGGTTCGGTTGCTAGTTATAGCACCTAGGAAGAGACACACGCCCTCCCGCAGCTGTCCCACCGTCCGCTACACCTTCGCTCTAAATCTAAAACTCCCTATGCGTGTTCGATGCCTAAATGCCTTAATTTATAATTTCCAGAGCATTTAATCAACTGTGAACTAATAAAGCGTGTGACAGGGTGTGAGCTCGGTGTGGCCATTAAACAACCGGTTTAATTATACTTTTGTTCTGTTTTTAACCCTATCTAATGAGCGCACATGTCGCTAGTATTAATTTGTCTTCCTGTCATCGCTGTTATATTAAATACGCGTAATTCATAAGCGTGAGCGAGATTAAAGGTATACATACGACCTATATAATCAAACTTTTGAATGAAATCACAAGTGCAGTTCTAAAAGATTGTGTGAAGTGAAGTTAAACCGACTTCAGCACACTCTTAACAGTCCACATTTTGAAAACTACTGAACAAATTTTGATAAACTTACACTGTTCCCTAAGTTGAAGTAAATGCAAGTCAATAAAAAGAGTGGTCACAATCAAATTAATATTTTCGGAGAAATCCGCGGACAAACATACATACACCTATTAAGTATATTTGTTTGGAAGCCCTTATAAATTATCAACTGTGTGAATATTCTGCAGTTTCAAAAATATTACATACGTACTATCGAATCCAAAACCTCCTTTTTTAGAAATCGTTTTAAAATGATTAAATTAAAAAGGAAAATTAATTCACAAAAAAAGACGAACTCTATATCTGACTAGCTGATCTCAAATAAGCTATTTAAGTATGTAATGTTTGCTTTATGTAAATTAAATTTCTCGTAAATTAATACTTAAATTAAGTCTGTGCAATGTAATTTCAGTTTCAATATTATAATCTATACGCTCTTTAATGGTAACGTAAATTGGTATGGAAAACGTGTCACCTTAATTAATTATCATTGCCGTAACCATTTTTGGGAAAGAACCTTAATTATTATCATTACCATTACAACAGTAACCATTCGGGGGGGGCGGCTTTAATTATTATCATTACCGTAACCATTCGGATTCGGGGGGGGGGGGCTTAATTATTATCATTACCGTAACCATTTTGGGGAAAAACTTAAAAAGCTTATAACATACACCAGCCGCTATGAGTCCCCCCGGGCGCAGTCGTTGCGATGCACTGACAGCCACTGCCTCGGAGACACCTGGATCGTGAGTTATACCAGAAATATTCTAATTATGTGCATAAAACATGAGTTTATCGCAACTGAATTTATGTCCTACGGAAAATCTTTACTGGTCACTGCAATAGGTAAAAAGTTTGTGACCATATTCTAAGAAAAAGATATACTAAGCCAAATATTCATATTACCAAAATATGCTTAACCTTTAAGTACCGACATACTATTTTAGTTACATAAGTACCGACGTGAGGTCTGCCAGACCACCATAGTTTTCCAATCGAAAACTTTTGTGTTTCTTATTATTCTCCTAAAAAAAAATGTTTCTATGTATTGTTAAATATCTACTTATTGTATAAATTAAACAAAATGTAGAAGTTTTCACATTTATTACTAATTATAAGCATTAATATAGAAATCATAGATTCTTCGTTGGAAAAATTAACTTTTATCTTAATAATTCATATGTATCAGTAATACTATTATTTTTTCTTAAAAACATTTTTTTCTTAAAGATTAATAGCTAGATAAATAATAAAAAATAAAAAACCTTAATAATCAACCGTTTTCTCAAAAATCACAAAGTATCAAATTGCAGGAACTATCAAAGTTTAAAAACAGTGTTTGCATAGGCTTACTGCATTGTAGGCACACGTGTTTCATACAAGTATCGCAGTCTGTTCAGGTGCTGAATTATGGTCACTCTCCAGCAGTAAAATTTGAGTAGATAACCTCAGATTCGGACTCTGAGCTCTCATTTAGCCATTCCACTAAAAGTTCTTGGTGGTCTTTATATTGAAGCAGTGTTTGATATCTTTTCTTACTTATAGGAACACATTTATTTTTATTTATGGCTGACCGTTTCATGCCTGAAGAACCTGGCTAATCCATTGTTATAACTGACTGAAAATAAAAGAGAAAACAATATAATCTGAAAAAAGTTGCATCCAAAAATAGTTACATAAGTACCGACGAGTGGTCTGACAGACCACTCGTGATCTTATAAAAATCAAAACTTACCGAAATCGTACGCGCCAACACTGCCACTCTGCAGGAACGCTGCTGGGCGACTTTCTGAGGGGTAGAGAGAAGCACAGGAGGATACTTTTTCGCTAACATAGGTAATCAGACTTTTCGACCTCTCGAGGTGTCTGTCAGACCACACGTCGGTACTTAAAGGTTAAAACAAAATAACGATAGAACTATAGCAACAAAATCGCAATAATAAAATATCAAAAGTCGTTTCATTGATAGGATAGCATTTTGAAAGACCTAAAAATAAAAGAATTGGTCATTCAAATTCTCATGTTTTGCTTTGCACGCATTGCTAAATTTTGGCACGTCATTCCATATTGCATTACATAGACTATGTAATGCAATATGGAATGACGTGCCAAAATAATATAAAATAAACGTTATTATCTGTTATTAATAAAAATTCCCATAATTCTGTAAAGATATACCTATTGAAATACCAAAATAACCCAGTAAAAAGTATTCAGGTCTTTTTCAGGTCGTGATCCAAGAGATCGGAAAACCTAAATCTAAATCAATTTAAAAATATTATATGTTTCAGTTCCTTAAAATGAATATCACTCACGATAGTTTAAATATTAAAAAAATATTATAGTTTAGGTTAAACTAAACTAAATCAATTTTATAGTTAGTTATTTGTGTATTTTGTCTTGTCTTTTGTCGAAGCCGTCATTCTCATGTTATGTTTGCTGCAATCATTGGGCATTTTGAAAGACCTTAATAAAACTGCCGAATAAAAAATGTTTGGGTCATTTTCAAGTCACGATCGGAGAGTAGAAATTCAAGTGCACCCTTTTCACTTTGATCGCTTATTATCGGTGGCATATCGGAGGCCAATCGATATTGTGTACGACTTTGTCAATATACAATCTGACAACCAATAGCGGTAATTTTTTTGCTGTATTTAATCATTTATTTCAACATAAGTAAAGGTGGTCGGAAATTCGCAGAAAAGAAACGGTGTTTGGTTCCACTGTTTGTCATTTATACCTAGCTCATGCCCGTGACTTCATCCGCGTGGATTCAGACTTTTTGAAAATTCCGTGGGAACTACTTGATTTTCCTGAATAGAAATTTCATAATATATTGTACCTACTAGCTTCTGCCCGTGGCTTCGCCTGCGTGAATTTCCATTTTTCCCAAATCCCAAACGAATCGTGGATTTCCGGTTCCCGTTCCCGCTCCCTTTTCCAACCTTCATACCAACTTTCAAGGAAGTTTGTTATAGTAATCAATCTACCTGAGTATAGCTCTAGCTATAGATTTCGGTTTTTTCAAAATCCCGTGGGAACTGTGGATTTTTCCAGGATAAAATGTAGCCTATGTGTTAAGTCAGAACATAATCTATCTACATTCATATTCAAAACTAGCTGACCCCCGCAACTTCGTTCGCGTGTTTATAGGTTTTATATAGGATCGGAACGGATCCCATAATTCTTTTATGTACCAAAACTAAATGTAGCCTAAGTTACTCCTTATAACATCACCTATCTGCCATTGAAAGTTCCGTCAAAATCGATCCAGCTGTTTCGAAAATTTGCTGGAACAAATAGACAGATCGACACACATAAATTTAAACGCACACCAGTTTAAAATAAGCCGTACGTTCAAATATCCGTGCCCCAAGTTATTTGAACCCAATAAATGTCTGTTATTTCTGAACTAAAGAACCTATGACCTTGAAATATTTACGGGACAATATTTAAAGTACTACCTTTCTAACAAAAAAAGAATGTACAATGAATATAAAATTATTTTGCTATAATCCGCTAACAGTGACAAATTTGTAGGCACAACACCACACAATCTTGTAGGCACAACACCACACAATCTTGTAGGCACAACACCACACAAATTCACCACAAAACAAACTCGACGATCGTTTCGCTCCGACACCGGAGCATCTTCAGGAGATGTCGACTTCACAACACAAATTCAATGATAAGTTCTACCAACAAAATGATGGGTTAGCAATGGGATCTCCTCTAAGTCCATTAATGGCAGAAATTTTTATGGATAATTTTGAAAACAAACATATTGTAAAAAATAGTAACATTCTATATTACTACAGATATGTCGATGACATCATTATATGTTGGACAGGGACAATGAGACAACTGGATGTATTTGTTGAGCAACTTAATAAAATACACCCCAAAATTACATTTAAGTCGGAAATAGAACAAAACAAGTCACTAAATTTTCTCGACTTAACTATAAGTCGTGTCAATAATAAACATCAATTTGAGATCTTCCGCAAGCCTACATATACAGACACAACCATACCCGCATCATCATGCCATCCTTGGCAACATAAACTTGCAGCTTTTCATAGTTATATACACAGATTAGTGTCCGTTCCTCTTACAAAAGACAATTATAAAAAAGAATTAAATATTATTTATCACATGGCGCGTTCAAATGGGTATAACCCTAATATTGTAAATAATATACTTAGAAAACAACAGTTAGTGCAGGTCAAGAAAAACCTATATCCAGCGCCATCAGACAAAATAAATAAATATAAAACCAGTTTGACCTATTTCGGACCAATATCTGAGCGTATTGCTAGGACTCTTAGATCACATGATGTACACGCTGCTTTTAGAACAAATAATACGCTCAGAAGAATTTGTAATGGTAAAGATAAATTAAATAATGGACAAAAGTCAGGTGTGTACAAACTCAAGTGCCCCGAATGTAGTGCTATATATGTTGGTCAAACTGGGCGCAATTTTGTAACTCGATATAAAGAACATATGGCTGCCTTTAGAAACAACCAGCCTCAAAGATCTCATTTCGCAAAACATCTTTTGGATAGGGGACATAGGATAGACGAGGGTCATACATTTGAAATTTTACACACATGCTGTAAAAGTTTAAGACTGTGCGTGTTGGAACAATTGGAAATAGTTGGGCACAGCGGTAGAAGGTTCGAATTGCTGAATGAGCAAATAAATGTGTCATCTTCACCGTTGCTCAACATATTTAGGGGGCGTGGCCAGAGAGAAAGAGAAAGGAGGGTAGATGACTAAGCGGGGATAGTATATATAAGACCGCTCATTCGACACGAACTCACTTTGCAATCGTCCGTTGTGAAGTCGACATCTCCTGAAGATGCTCCGGTGTCGGAGCGAAACGATCGTCGAGTTTGTTTTGTGGTGAATTTGTGTGGTGTTGTGCCTACAAGATTGTGTGGTGTTGTGCCTACAAGATTGTGTGGTGTTGTGCCTACAAATTTGTTTCTGTTAGCGGATTATAGCAAAATAATTTTATATTCATTGTATATCATGGAATTCCGCAAAGTAACGCCTGCTTCCATTCAAAAAAAGAATGAGTTAAATCGAACTACGCGTTAATGAATTACAGCTAAATACACGTTTTAACTTTCTTCCCCTCTCCCTAGGGAACCCTGCTGAATTTCGGGATAAAAAGTATCCTATAACCTACCTCGGAAAATAAACTCAAATCGTACCGAGTTTCATTCGAATACATTCAGTAGTTTCGGCGTGATGCGCGGCCAAGATACAGACAGACAGACAGACAGACAGACAGAAAGACAGACAGACAGACAGACAGACAAAAATGAAAAAAATTGCAGTTTTGGCTTCAGTATCGATTATAGAGTGCCCTCCAATAATTTTTTTTAAAATATCTTCAATGTACAGAATTGGATCTGTTACAGTTTTATTATATTATAGATTAAATCGGTTCAGTAGTTGCGATGTTAAAGAGTAACAAACACACACACACACACACACAAACTTTCGCCTTTATAATATTAGTGTGATAGTGTGGTTAGTGTGATAAACATAATAAACTTTAGTATTGAACATAATATTATGTTCATTTCTACAAACTTACTCTGTGTATTTCTGTAAGATCGAAATTGTGGTTTGGCCATATAAAGGTAATAGACATATAGATAAACAGACCCGTTTTCTAAATATTATGCTACTATAATTATGCATAGTAGCATATTTAGAAAACAGTGAAGCAATTTTCTAGCCGTGTTAGAAAATTACTCTTGTCAAGTTGACAACAAACTTTCCAACCAAAGACAAAGATCACATGTTAAAAACCTCCTCTATATTTAATGACTAGATGATGCCCACGGCTTCGCCCGTGTGTATTTAGGTTTGTAAAAATCTCGTGGGAACTTTGATTTTCCAGAACAAAATGTAGCCTATCTGTAGTAAGTAGTAACCCGTCCACAAAACGGAAAAATTCCGTGGGATCCTTACGATTTCGGAATGCAATTCCTTAAAGCATCTGGGTTGAGGAGTTGGACATGTACCTACTCGAGGTCATTCAACAATAAAGTCTTTAATTGGTATCCCAATATCAATTTAAATAACCGACAGTGCCTAAATCCCATTAGTTTTGGGGATCAGATCCCCTACAGCATCAGGATTGAGGAGTTGGAATCCAAATTTTTTGTAGGACAGTGTCGCAATGTTTCTCTATCGATTAAAAAAAAAATTACGCAAATCGGTTCAGAAATCTCGGAGATATCGGTGTACATAGGTAGAAAAACACAACTCCTCCTTTTTTGAAAGTCGGTTAAAAAAGTAGCCTATGTCACTCCCTGGTTAATTCTCTACTTGTATGTGAAAGTCCCGTCAAAATCGGTTCAGCCGTTCCAAAGATTAGCCCGTTCAAACAGACAGACAGACAGACAGACAGACAGACAGACAGACAGACAGACAGACAGACAGACAGACAGACAGACAAAAATTTTAAAAACTGTGATTCGGTTATAGTATCATTCAAATAACCATATGAGCTTAATATGAGGTAGTTATTTCGATATTACAGACAGACACTTCAATTTTATTTATTACTTAGTATAGATTATTTAAAAAATGTGTTCGAGATTCAAATATACAAATAGCTCGCAGACTGGAGACGATTTTCAAAATTAGAATCAACTGAGCGGTCGCCGCGCGCCGGTCGCGTACATTCTGTGTTTATGTTACACGGGCGCTTTATTAGGTGCTAATGACACACCGCACGCCGACTGAACGCTCGGTAAAGGTTAACGCACACTGCGATAAGATTTTAAAGATTAAATTTGATTATAACTATGAGCTTATTTGTCTTATTTTCGATTACAGTTACTTGCTAAGGAGGTTGCCATTACAAAACGTAGGTACATAGTACGTACAAAGTACAAACAGGTACAGATATATTGATGTGTAACTTCCGTAGAAGGTTACCTAATTCATTACTTTCTATTATCGCCATCATTTTGGTCGTTTAAAGATGTCACTTCTTGAAGATGTAGCAAAATTTCGCACACAAATGTAACAAAAATCTCAACTCATGCTGTGATAATTATCGTGATCCAGATATTATTAACCCCCGACGCGAAAAACGACGGGGTGTTATAAGTTGGACATGTCTGTGTGTGTGTGTGTGTGTGTCTATCTGTTCCCCTGTGGCGCTCAAACGGGTGGACCGATTTGAATGCGGTTTTTTTGTTTGAAAGGTGAATTAGTCGAGAGTGTTGTTAGCTATGTTTGAAGAAAATCAGTCCAAGATGGCCGCCGCTACAAAATGGCGGATTACATATTTTTTCACAACTCCCTTAATATGGGTATCAAATGAAAGGGCTTGAGTAGTAGAATAGCACTATTGCAAATCCAAAATGGCCGCTGCCACAAAATGGCGAATGTCGGGGTTTTTTAAATTTTTAATTCACACTTGTGTAGATTTTTTACCGCATTTTTCACTCTCAGCCTTCATTACCCATTTTCCTAGGGTCCTAGGTAAAGGACAAACACGAGAACGCGTCATAATACAACGCGACACGAAAATATTAAACAGTGTAGAGCCTTCACGTGACCTACGTTGTCACGTAGATAAGTTTGTCATTTTCTATGGAGTCGTATCGCAGCGCCATCGAACTATTACGCTTAGAATGGAAGTTTCTAACAAATTTCCGCTCGAAACGTAAGCTATGTATAAACCAACCCATGTGTGCCCTGTAATTACATTTGCCGACACGCACACAAGCGCATGAGTACCTTGAGCACTGACGCGACGATAGACGTATCGAGCCTTTTAAGGCCCGTTAAAAACGGCTTATCGCCGCGTCGACGACTGCCTTTCTTTACCTATTTATTCTAAGCGCAGCGCATTGTTTCGCAACGCGTCGCGTCACGTTCACTCTACGCCGCGCCGGCATATCTCTCAATAAATAATAGTTTAAAAAAACTAAAAAACACGCTTTTTTAGAAAAACAAACTAAAAAATAGAAAATAAATTTTAATAAATATAAATTAATAATAGTGTGCATATGAAATAAATGTATTTTATTAAAAAAAAGCATGGGGTGCATGGGTGTATAGAGGATTATCATTTCGACAACATCTTAAAAGCACTTGAAACAGTTTGTTTTTCTAAAAAAGCGTGTTTTTTAGTTTTTTTAAACTATTATTTATTTTCTACTTTTTAGTTTGGTTTATTTATAAAACACTAAAAAATCATGTCACTTAAAATACAACAGATATTAATTATTAATAAATTATTTTATTTGTTTTTTATTGTAAATCGTACAATATGATTAAAGTAAAATATAAGTACTAATTAATAATATTATTATTTTGTTTTAATATTGTTTTATCTTCGCATTCGTGCGTTTTGTGCTTAGATTTTAGTTGTGTGTGACATCTATTCTGTTTACCCTAGTTACAGTTAGTTACCGTGCGATTTTGAATGTTTATTGTTTTTCCTTACCGACGACTTTTGATAAATGAACACAAAATCTTATTTTCCAAATTGAATAATGAAATAATCTTATCAAATTAGTGTATTGTCATCGGTCCTCGATAAATCTACAAAGTTTGAATGAAATCTGACCGTTTAAAGTGGGTCAAAATTGCGTTCAAAGAAGTCGGTTACAAACATACATACCGGTGAAGCTAATATAAAGCGTGTAAAAATGATGTGTGCTAAGCTTTATTCAGATATGTTCTAAATTGAGCTGTATTAAAGTTTAATTCCACGAGTATATGATTTACTCATCCGCAGTGAAATTATTATTTTTTATTATGTTTTGCGTTGTTCGAATTAAATTGACACAACATTAAAAAATACGAATCGGAATAATGTTTTAACTGTTCAGATTACAAAGGTATATTGGTTTATGGGTAGATCCATATTCCGACTATTTCACTGAACCATTACCTAAGGTAATTTTTTTTTTTTCATTTTACTAGTTAAGGTCATTAATTTCCAATTTCCATCCACCGGGAAATTATACTGTGTTCAAGAGCAGAACGCAAGACTATTAAGTTAGCTACAATCCGAATAATAAATCCTATCATTAATAATATCCAAAACTACGTCTAACGTTTATTTACAAAGCCAGTGGCAACGACACGACGCAAGCTCCGCGACGACGACAGATTTAATGGACCACCGGAGAAAACAATATTCCTTCCCGAGAGAAAATACACGTCCTCTTTACACTGTCACGGGACGACGACGACACGACATGACGCTATGCCTTATATTGTAGGCTACGTAGAGTACTACGTAATATACCGTTTACTTATAAAGCCGATGGCAATGGCATTATCTCAGTGCTTGGACCACCGGAGAAAACAATAATATTTGTTCCTAGCAATATACCTACTCAAGTAAAACTATTAAATAAAAAAATCATAATTATGTTTTTGTGTTGGCCAACTTGTTAAGTTGTAAATTGAGTTAAGACCCTACCACTGTACTGGTTTAGAAAGCAGAGTCTACTGAGTGTAAGCACTACTCTTTTTTGACGTGATAACGTCTTATATAACGATGAACGCTGACTACACGCACGAAAAAGCATGACTCATTGTCACGTGCCATGTGCAAGCGAGAGCGCGGAACAAGCGATAGAGAAGGCAAGATCAGCCTAAGCGATCGGCTTGTGACGCATCTATCTCTCGTTGTTTTCTTATGACGTTAACACGTAAAATTATTGTCCGTAAACCGACTTTACAGACAACCAATTTTTTTTTTGATTGCACAGATGAAACCGTCAAAACTAAAATAATAATAATTATTATGATTATAGAACATATTGTTATTGTATTTTAACTTTTGTCATAGGTACTATTCATAATTTTATTGTAATTTATGCAACGCCCTGGCCCGGTCTCATATTTTTAACATTTCAATATCCAGGAAAACCAATAAATAAATTTTAAGCTAGCTCTATCGTCGGTTCCCATATCACGTGAATTAATTTTTCTTCGCGACTTTAATCAATGTAGATTGTCAAAATTTCAAAACGAATGCTTATTAGGTAAGCTAAAATTGTTAGGGCCTATTTCACCACCTTCCGATAAGTGTCGGATAGCTTATTCACAACTGTTGTGTTTGTCGCTTGACATGAAGTAAGAAAGTGACAAAACTTACGTTTATACTAAATAACAAAATTAAACCGCCTGCTACGACATTTATCTTTAAAATCGTATCGCTTCTAATCTAATATCTGTAAGTATAAAAGCTGTATATCGGTAAAATCTTTTGCTCGAAGTTTCAAGAGTTCTCGGGCAAAAACATCGAAATTAAACGGTTTTTGTTTTGCTTCATTTTGTTTGACAAATGAGGAAGTGACAGTGAATTTTGAAACCTGAAGTAAATTGGTTTTCTATAAATTACTTTTTTGTCAAGAAGTTAAAGTAAACAAACTTTGACGATCTCTCCGGGAGCAGCCATGCGAATAAAACTTCTTGAAGATGCCAATATGTTAAAGTTACCTGAAACAAAAGGAAATTTTTATTAAGTAATATTATTTTTTAATCATTCTTATGCAAAATATACTCATAGTAGTACGAGTCGCCCACTTAAATTAGTTACAAGGATGTATGCATCTGCGTAATTTTTTATAGCCGCGAAAATGTCCATACGCGTCATGGTGGCGTCCGCTGTTATGAACGAGATAGCACTAGCACACGAGTAGTAAATCTACAGAGGGGAAGGTTCCACAAGCGGCCCGCTGTAGGTATACTCACACAAACACACTCACCAACGGTTCACGGACGCGCGCTCGTTCCACTAACCGGTACAGTTGGTGACAAACATGCGCATATGTGTGAGTGTACTTAAAGCGGGCCGCTTACTAGAAGCTTCCCCTCTGTAGGTACTCTGTGGCACTAGTCTCTTGTTTTGTTTTAAGTTAGTATATCACTACATAGTATAAAACAAAGTCGCTTTCTCTGTCCCTATGTCCCTATGTATGCTTAAATCTTTAAAACTACGCAACGGATTTTGATGCGGTTTTTTTAATAGATAGAGTGATTCAAGAGGAAGGTTTGTAAGTAGAAAAATTGGACCCGGTAGGTGGCGCTAATAGCGGGCAGGACGACGTCTGCCGGGTCCGCTAGTTACTGCATATAGCAGTAATATAGTAGTAGTATAGTATTTCAAATCTTAATGTACAGCAACAAGACCCGCGTTTTATTTGTGTTTACAAAAGCTTTTAGTTGGCGAGATAACTTCTTTCTGCGCTAACGACTATTGTTTATGTAATTTTTTTATTGGTTTTACTATAACTAAGAGATACTAACATTAAACAATAAACATTCATAAAGTATTTTTAGCAATTTATGTAGCTACTTGCAAGTTGCCATCTCTGTAGACGTGTTTCAGTTGACGACAAAGATATATTTTTTTAAATATTAGAATCATAAGTATAAAGTACCTATCATTAAAAGGAACATTAATTGTCACCACCACTTTGGATTTCATCACGTCATATTCAAACAAAAACCTGCACTAGTTTACGGGGCAAATAAAGTAGAAATTCGGAATAAGAAAACACGTGGGGCTGATTCGGTGCGTCAAGTAACACCTGTCAAAACAAAGACGTTTACCGCTCGTCTGCGGCACAAAGTAGCGCATGTAGCGCAAACAAGTAGTATTCTTTCTTAAGTAACGCTTTTGTTAAAAGTCACCATATGATAAGAAACAATCAAGAAGTTTATTTCAAAATCGATACACTATAGGTACAAGTCATGGTAAATAAGTCTAGCGTTGACCTTCAATGCGCAGAAGTCGAAAATGAGGTATCTCGGGGTGTGAGGGGGTCGCGGGGAGGGCGTGGGGATCGTTCGTAAGCACTGATTAAGGTGCGTCCAGACTTGAACATTTCACCGAACCGAACAGCGAACATTTCGGCGAACTTGTTACGCTCAATGTGGACGGCGCGCTTGGAGCGCTTGAGATGCGATTGAGGCGAAACTTTCGCCGAACTGTTACGCAGTAACCCATCTCAAGCGCTCCAAGCGCGCCGTCCACATTGAGCGTAACAAGTTCGCCGAAATGTTCGCTGTTCGGTTCGGTGAAATGTTCAAGTCTGGACGCACCTTTAGCTCTCGCGGATCCCTCGTAAGCGCTGATTGGCTCTAATCGTATTGTGTCCCGCTCACTCGTACGACGCTGCGCGCACTTGAAGGTCATCGCTCGACTTACGTGCCGGGGGTTATACAGGATGTAAGGGGATCACTACCGAAAACGAAAACAGATATGTATCTGTATTCGTATTCTGGTATCTGGTATATCTATCGTTACTATCGTATCTGGTTTCGTAAGTAAGTACTTAGTATTGAGGAGAAAATAGTTTTTACATAAATGCATTTTTATGCAGCTTTGGCGAGTTGAACAGAATTGTAATTGCAAAGAAAATATTTCCATGTTTTTTTTAAGTTCGCAATGTAATGCAAATAAAATAACATCTGATGCTACAGGCATCTACAGGTGAACGAAAGTTGTTAGATACCTACCGTTGTGAAAAGGGCGCCCAGAAACAAGCCCAGAGAGGTGGTTAAAAAAAACTTAAAAAGTAACTTACAAGAACAGAAGGGCGACGTATTAATTTGCAGTTAAGCACGTAGTCGGTTTTAATCTCCACTTATCTTCTAGTTTGTACCACGCGTCGAGTGTCAATATTAATATTAGTAATAACGAGCGTGTTACACGCTAGTCTGTCTGTGTGTGAGTTTGTCACGAGCGCAGTAAGGTACATATATTAGTGCAGTGTTTAGTGTATTGTTAGTGTGCCGTTAACGATAAGTTGCTTTGTAGGGTTAGTTAGTACTAGTTTGCACAAATAGCGTTGATTGATTTAGATTTTAGAGTACCGAAACAAAATAACTTCAAAGAAAAAAGTGGCTTGTTGTTTTTACCTGACTACGGCAAAACCAAAAGGAAGGGTAATTGTAAAGGTAAATTTAGCAGTCTATGTATGTATGTATGTATCCGATTTTTATATATAAACTACTGGACCGATTTTGATGAATAAGGTGTCAATATGTAATTGATTTCGATTGATTCGTTGATATTGTCCGGGTGGCATCGACTACATTTTATATGCGAAAAAATCACGAAGTGACGTTCGTGGCTAAACTGGAATATTAAGTTAGTTTCAGATAGACATAACAGATGGTGCCACTAGCTGCTTGCCCCACGCTTTCTTCCTAATAGTACGCAGTTGAATACAAATTTTTCTGCTTACTAAATTATTATTTGATACTATTATTATTATGAGTAGATGGGTTTTAGTTTACGAACTTTATAAGGGTATACATCTATAGCTGGAGTCCCAAAGGAAACTTTGAGAAAAAAAACCGGAAGTACTTACTGAATGTTTGACTTTGAAACAAGACATTTTAGGTCAATTTTACTCTGACATACCTACTAATTTAAATCAACCTACCTATAAATCCAATGATATCTACATAATATGTCTCTGCCAAACGAACTTCGTCATAAGTCATTACACCCTAAATTAGCAAAGACAATCAAAATCGAAAAACTGATTTGATTTCCGTTGAAACGGTGCAGAACGCATTCACGAAACAATGGGTTATTATTGTTTTTTGTCGACGCTATAATAACGACGAATTGCTCCAGTATTATTATAATAGGTAGCGATAGCAAAAAATACGAGATGTATTTTTAAAGAGGGATCTCTATGGCAGTTACGGTAATAGTTTAGGAAGGTTTGTTCTCGGAAAATCGAAAATATGTTGATTTTCTTCTAACGTTGCCTCCGTTAAAGTACCTAAAACTACACTTATGATTTTTGGAAAATAGAATAATTAGTACATAATACATATACTTATTACTTTTTGTGTTTGAAGTATTTAAAAGTCGAGATGTACCTATCAAAAACTTGCGAAATTTTGTTCAGTTTTTATTTTTTTTTGCTAACAGTCCAATTCAACACCCGCCATTATCGGTTATAGAGCGTAATGACAGGCATCGTCGACACAGACTGGAGAGCGACAGCAAAAAAGTAACAACCATTGCAAGATTAAAAGAATCATTATTGTTTAGGAAATTAATTCTTAATCCATCCGAATTTTACAAAAGTTATCTTTTGAAGGTTCAATCGCTGAAAGGATCTTGATAAACTCTGGCACAGAGAGATATCTTGCATCCTGGTGAAAGGACACCTGGTATTTTTCCCGGAAAATTAAAAAGTTCCACGTTTTGAAAATGAGGCCTTTTAAAAATAAAAACCTACAAAATTTTTCAAGTTTGTATAATATGTATCAGAATATACGTAAGTTTCACTTTTGGATTAAATAAATCTGATGATGCATTTCTTTCTATTTAATGGACTAAGAATTGTCAAAATCCGTTAGATTCCATTCAACCAGCGAAGTAATTTTTTATCCCCTAATCCAAAGGAACCCTATTGTTATTTGGGATAAAAAATATCCTCAATGTTAATCCAGAATACTTATTATGAACGTACAAAATCGCATTCGAATCCTTTCGTTATGCAATTCATATAAGAATGATGTTTTAGATACATATAAGACTACATAATTATATCGATAATTTTAATAAATAAAATGAAATGAATAAACATTCCTCCGAATCAAGACACACGCCAGTGTGTCAAGCCAAGTTTCAAATAAGCAAATTCTTATCACTACATACTATCACTACATAGTATAAAACAAAGTCGCTTTCTCTGTCCCTATGTCCCTATGTATGCTTAAATCTTTAAAACTACGCAACGGATTTTGATGCGGTTTTTTTAATAGATAGAGTGATTCAAGAGGAAGGTTTGTAAGTTGAAAAATTGGACCCGGTAGGTGGCGCTAATAGCGGGCAGGACGACGTCTGCCGGGTCCGCTAGTAAGATCTAGGCGCACGAAGTGCGCCAGGCCAAGTTCCTCCGGCCTTGTCGCATGAGTGTGTTATTTACACGATCCATTTCGAGCTGTTTTGACCCCCCTCATAACTCTGGTTCGCGGGATAGTAATCCTACGAAATTTGAAATATAAGTTAAACTCGTGGATGTGATGATAAATTGAAAGTTTCAAATTTTCAAGTTGAACCGTTTCTGAGACACAGAGGTTTGAAAATCACATAAAACAAGACCTACTCACTGACTGATCAAAATTATGACGCACTTCCCGTGTATGTGGAATGTTGAAATTTGGTAAGAAGATGTGTCTTAGTGTGTATATGAAGGAAAAAATCGAAAAATGTCCAAAAGTTGCATCAGACACTGACCAATTCAAAGATATATAAAAATCTGTCTGTTCCCACATCACACAAAAAATACTGAACAAATTTTCATTTTGTTTTAATAAATGTATTTTACTTTATTCGAAGCTATATATGGTTCTTGTTTCATCGAAATCGGTGCACTATTTAGGGAGATGTGACTTTTTAAGTTTTCTAGCAAGGGGTCAATCTTACTGGTCTTGAGTTCTAATAAAAAGTAAAGTGTAGGTAAATAATAAAACGCCAAGAGGTATATTTTTTATCGAAGTCGCGGGCGCGACTTCGTTGGCGTGGACTACACAAATTTTAAACCCCTATATTACCCCCTAAGGGGTTGAATTTTCAAAAATCCTTTCTTTGCGGATGTCGTACGCCACATTAATAGCTATCTGTGTGCCTAAGCCCGTTCCTTCCAGTAGTTTGAGATTCGTCTTTGCCAATAAAACCAGAAGCGCGATTTTCTTAATAATTTTGATAAGCAACCTTGACCCAAGTCAGGAAATGGATGGGTGGCCGACTTTGGAGGTTTGGAGGAGACTTTGGTGTCCTGTTGATTCCGGCTACTAGGTATCACTAATATCTAATACTATTCATTAAACTTAATGAGAGTCAAATACTCAAAATCTTCTCTTAGTTAAGCCGTATGGTTCTAAGTTCTGAAACTGACCACTGAGTGGAAATACTCTGGAGTGGAGTTTCTGTTATCTGTGATTTTGACAGACAGACGAACAAAATAAAAATTCACCCAATTAGAACAGAGAAAGCGACTTTGTTTTATACTATGTATTGAAGATTAAACCACAGTCCACATCTAATCAGACCGTAAAATGTAATAGGGTTCTATTCCTAATTATACTGAAGCGTAAGAGAGAAAAAAGACTTCATTATACTTATTGCATTAACTTTGAAATACTTAGAAAAAAGGAGTGAGATCCAAACAAAAACATTTCATGTGAATAATAAGGCCAACTTCCTATCAAAAAGTTTCGGCCATTAAAAGTACTGATATCAAAAATTATGACCAAGTCCTTTGCTAGGCTCGATAAATGAAACCATACAGTTTTAGAAGGTATATCTTCTTCGATCACCCTCAAGCTGTCATACCATTCCTAATGATCCTGTTAAAATATTTTTAAATAATTTATGTCTTACTAATAACACTATAATATGAAGCTCATTTGGGACTGAGAATAGTTTTATTGTTTTCAACTTGGCAACATTTTTTAAATTAAACAAATTCAAAGGAGTGCAAAAATGTTGTCAAGTTGAAAACAATAAAACTATTCTCAGTCCCAAATGAGCTTCATATTATAGTGTTATTAGTAAGACATAAATTATTTAAAAATATTTTAACAGGATCATTAGGAATGGTATGACAGCTTGAGGGTGATCGAAGAAGATATACCTTCTAAAACTGTATGGTTTCATTTATCGAGCCTAGCAAAGGACTTGGTCATAATTTTTGATATCAGTACTTTTAATGGCCGAAACTTTTTGATAGGAAGTTGGCCTTATTATTCACATGAAATGTTTTTGTTTGGATATAATTTACAAAATATATTAGAAATCATTCCGTTAGTTAGAAAAGACGTATAGATAAAATTTAGCTGTAAAGAGCTACAGTAGGTGATCTCTTCAACAAAGTAATTGAGGACGACAATACAACACAATAACTCGTAAACGAATTAAGAGACAATAATATCATCAATCCGTTTTGATATCAAAGGAGACACAACTTCCCACAATAACGATACGCAATTATAAAACCATCTGTCTTTTCCGGCCAACTGAACAACAGTGGACACAGTTTCGAGAATATACAGTTTGGAAATGGACAACCATAATGATTGAAGGTCAGGGTTTAATAGAACTGCTGTAGCCCCCTCCTAAGCTAGCTTTCATCTCGTTGAGTCTACTCACACAAAACGCTTTCGGTCAACGTTTCTGAAACGAACCACGAGGATGTAGAACGCCCTTCCGGCGTCCGTGTTTCTCGACTCATTCGACTTGAGTACCTTCAAGGCAAGAGTAAATAGGCATTTTCTAGGCAAGCGCGTTCCAACTTAGACCTCATCACTGCTTTCCATCAGGCATGATTGTCGTTCAGCATAAGCCTATCATACAATAAAAAAAAGAACGCACACAACGGGCCAAATGTGACAGCTACAGTATGACGTTCATATTCACCTCTGATTGGCCGACACTCTCTAGCTATTGGCTAAAACGCATTGTACAAAACGTAAATACCAAGTTCAGCCAATCACCACCATTGAGATTGTAGCAATGATTGATGCAGATTCTATATTTACATTTTCGATGATACGTCCATGTATTTCTGAACCCAGTGGTCTGGTTTTTAACCCCCGACGCAAAAACGACGGGGTGTTATAAGTTTGACGTGTCTGTGTGTGTGTGTATGTGTGTGTGTGTGTGTCTGTCTGTTCCCCTGTGGCGCTGAAACGGGTGGACCGAT
Source organism: Melanargia galathea (assembly GCA_920104075.1). Lineage (NCBI taxonomy): Eukaryota > Metazoa > Arthropoda > Insecta > Lepidoptera > Nymphalidae > Melanargia > Melanargia galathea. The sequence goes on along the minus strand of OV049872.1, from coordinate 1,410,554 downwards.
TTGAATACGGTTTTTTTTGTTTGAAAGGTGAATTAGTCGAAAGTGTTGTTAGCTATGTTTCGTGAAAATCGATCCAAGATGGCCGCCGCTACAAAATAGCGGATTACATATTTTTTCACAACTCCCTTAATATGGGTATCAAATGAAAGGGCTTGACTAGTAGAATATCACTATGCAAATCCAAGATGGCCGCTGCCACAAAATGGCGAATGTCGGGGGTTTTTTAAATTTTTAATTTATACTTGTACTTAAAAGACTTTAATTTCATTATTCTCTTGCACATTATCCTCAAGGAGAAGCCCGTTGGAATTCCACCAAAATAATGAATTAATGACTATTTAACTCAGTCTCAGTCTTCTGCCAAACTGTATGTATGTATGTATGTTACTAAACTGGTCTTGCCAAACTGTACGATTGCTCAGCAATGACACATGCGTACCTTATTCTATCTCAAGGGTCATTTTTGCGATCTACTCTTCGAGTAAGACATAAAATTCGAAACAATATAAACTCTATTCGAAACGGATAAAGTTTACTTTTACGTAGCTCGTTACTCGAATTATACGGGCATGATTTATGATCTATTAACAAGGAATAGGGTTAGAACGGATTTTTTATGTTTGTCAAATCCAAGGGGTCCCTGAAGGGCCTGAAATAATATGTCACGCCTTGTCGGGTCCAGCGAGACAATTTGCGAGGGTCAGAGTACCGAATCCATCATTCTGACAAGAAAAACAAAAGATACAAAATTCTATTAAGAAATTTTTTGTTTAAGCCTGAAATTGGTTCCACCGTGTCCGTAAGCCTGTTTGCACAGGGTAGCAATTATTATTAATATGCTGAGAGGACATATAAAAAAGTCTGTAGGTATTCGTCTACAGGGATGCAAGCTATCTCTGCGCCAGATTTCGCCAAGACCGGTTCAGCGGTAGTTTTATTAAAAACTCCGTGAAAACTCTTTGATTCCGTAAAAACAAGAAGTTTATGCTCGTCTCCAGGATGCGAGCTATCTCTGCGCCAAATTTCACCCAGATCGGTTGAGCGGTAGTTTTATTAAAAATCCCGTGAAAACTCTTTGATTTCCGTAAAAACAACAAGTTTATGCGCGTCTCCAGGATGCGAGTTATCTCTGCGCCAGATTTCACCCAGATCGGTTGAGCGGTAGTTTTATTGAAAATCCCGTGAAAACTCTGTTTTTTTGGGATAACAAGAAGTTTATTCTGGTCTCCAGGATGCGAGCTATCTCTGCGCCAGATTTCACCCAGATCGGTTGAGCGGTAGTTTTATTAAAAATCCCGTGAAATCTCTGTTTTTTTGGGATAACAAGAAGTTTATTCTCGTCTCCAGGATGCAAGCTATCTCTGCGACAGATTTCGCCCAGATCGGTTCAGCGGTACTTTTATTAAAAATCCCGTGAAAACTCTTTGTTTTTCCGAAAAAACAAACACTTTATGCTTGTCTCCAGGATGCAAGCTATCTCTGCGCCGAATTTCGCCCAGATCGATTCAGCGGTACTTTTATTAAAAATCCCGTGAAAACTCTTTGTTTCTCCGAAAAAACAAAACAATTATGCTTGTCTCTAGGATGCGAGCTATCTCTATTAGATCGATTCAGCGTAGGTTTTCAGAAAATCTCGTAGAATGGAAACGCATTGATCAGTTCAGCGTTCGAGATGTGAAAAGGCATAAGATGGATGAGAAAGAGTTACTTTTGCTTTTAAAATATTAGTATAGATTAATGAAACACCCCAAGTAAATAAGTATCCATTCCAATTTAGACGATTCAAAAGATTTACCCAATAGTATGGACGAAGTTTCATTTTTTACATGAGTTTGAAAATATCGAGATATACCACTATATTCATATTCATTAAAATTTAAAAAAAAAATTCATTAAAAAAAAAAGCTGTGATAGCCTAGTGGTTAGGACGACCGACTTCTAATCGGAGGTCGTGGGTTCGATCCCGGGGCACGCACCTCTAACTTTTCGGAGTTATGTGCGTTTTAAGTATTTAAATATCACTTGCTTTAACGGTGAAGGAAAACATCGTGAGGAAACCTGCATGCCTGAGAGTTCTCCATAATGTTCTCAAAGGTGTGTGAAGTCCTTTCCAATTTGCCAATCCGCTTGGCCAGCGTGGTAGACTATGGCCAAAACCCTTCTCACTCTGAGAAGGAGACCCGTGCTCTGTAGTGAGCCGGTAATGGGTTGATCATGATGATGATGATGATGATGATGATGATAATTTTAAGAAAATTGTGACAGTTCCCCAACGATATAACCTACTGTTAAACACTCTACAAACACATAAATAACTCGGTGAACGTCGTAAAAAAAACCTCCGGTCAAAGTCAAAGCTAACGCTGTCGTTTGTAGTCAACTGTTAACGTTTGTCGCGCCTCGTTCTCGTTTATGGTTCTGCTATAAAATTAAAACATGGCATCTCGTTGGGCAAGCTGTGATAGCCTAGTGGTTAGGACAACCGACTTCTAATCGGAGGTCGTGGGTTCGATCCCGGGCACGCACCTCTAACTTTTCGGAGTTATGTGCGTTTTAATTATCTTCTATAATATAATAAAACTGTAACAGATCCAATTCTGTACATTGAAGATATTTTGAAAATTTTTATTGGAGGGCACTCTATAATCGATACCGAAGCCAAAACTGCAATTTGTTTCATTTTTGTCTGTCTGTCTGTCTGTCTGTCTGTCTGTCTGTCTGTCTGTCTGTCTGTCTGTCTGTCTGTATCTTGGCCGCGCATCACGCCGAAACTACTGAATGGATTCAAATGAAACTTGGTACGATTTGAGTTTATACTCCGAGGTAGGACATAGGATACTTTTTATCCCGAAATTCCGCATGGTTCCCTTGGGAGAGAGGATGAAAGTTAAAACGTGTATTTAGCTGTAATTCATTAACGCGTTGTTCGATTTCACTCATTCTTTTTTTGTTAGAAAGGTAATACTTTATATATTGTCCCGTAAATATTTCAAGGTCATAGGTGTTTTAGTTCAGAAATTACAGACATTTATTGGGTTCAAATAACTTGGGACGCGGATGTTTGTACGTACGGCTTATTTTAAACTGGCGTGCGTTTAAATTTATGTTTGTCGGCCTGTCTATTTGTTCCAGCTAATCTCCGAAACGGCTGGATCGATTTTGATGGAACTTTCAATGGCAGATAGGTGATGTTAAGGAGTAACTTAGGATACATTTAGTTTAGGTACAAAAAAGAATTATGGGGTCCGATCCGATTCTATATAAAAACCTATATCCATGCGAACGAAGTCGCGGGGGTCGGCTAGTTTATATTAAAAATTATTTAAATATCACTTGCTTTAACGGTGAAGGAAAACATCGTAAGGAAACCTGCATGCCTGAGAGTTCTCCATAACGTTCTCAAAGGTATGTGAAGTCTGCCAATCCGCTTGGCCAGCGTGGTAGACTATGGCCAAAACCCTTCTCACTCTGAGAGGAGACCCGTGCTCTGTAGTGAGCCGGTAATGGGTTGATCATGATCTCGTTGGGAAATTTTTAAATAACATTTATATAGAAAAGCAATGGTTATAACATTACATTTCCTTTCATTTATTAAAATAGCCGTTACATAATAAGATCTTAAATTAATTGTATATGTAGGTATACAGGGTATACGGGGACCGCTATCGTAAACTTAGCGCTATTATTATACTACCTAAACACAATCCAATACCAATAACCATTTGTCTTATAGTTATAGTATTAGTGGTTTAGTATTTAGTATTTTAAAAAACCGGCAATGTAAAGCGTGCACAACTTGGGGACAATGCCCCGCAAGCAGCGGCCGGCTAGCGACAGCGCTTCAGGTATTTAGGCGTCATTTTTATCTTTTCACAAATGCCGAGAGAATCGTGGGTTTCCGGCTCCCGTTCCCGCTCCCTTTTCCAACCTTTATATCTACTTTCAAGGAAGTTTGCTATAGTAATCTACCTATAGCTGTAGTTATAGATTTCGGTTTTTTCAAAATACCGTGGGAACTGTAGACTTTTCCAGGATAAAAAGAAGCCTATGTGTTAGGTCAGGGTATAATTTATCTCCATTCAAAATTTCAGCCAAATCAGTTCAGTACCCAGTTGCAGCGTTAAAGAGTAACAAACACACACACACACCGACACCAACTTTCGCCTTTATAATATTATAGTGTGAAAACAAAGAAACCAACCCGCACTGGAGCAGCGTGGCGGGTCTAACCTCTAAAAATCCCTCTCTCCTATTACAGAGGTGGCCCGTGGCCTCCCAGCAGTAAGACGTCAAAGGATGCAGTGGAGGAGGAAGTATGGCACAAAAAAATCTACTTTTGAAATAGTAACAATCGAATTACGGAAAAATAAAAATACATATAATGATAAACGTTTCCGCAAAACCAAAGTTAAAATGATTGAATAAGCATTAATGCAACGAGCGACACGGGAAAACATAAAACACCGCATATTTCACAATCCATTCTGAGGCCGCGGCTATAAATTTAATTAATAGTTATGAACTTTTTTTTTTCGCTTTTATCTCATACAGAATTAAGTTTAACGCAGCGGAAGTGAAACGTGTTGTTTCGATTGTGTTTTAGATTAAGAGCTTTTTAATATTGATGCAATTTTATCACATGGTGGTCTAATGAAAATGACATATTTTACAGTTCTCCTGGTCAATCTCAACAGAGCTTGGCCAAGTGCGATGAAGATATTATATTACTAGCTGACCCCCGCGACTTCGTCCGCATGGATATACGTTTTTATATAGGAGGATCGGATTGGATTCCATAATCCTTTTTTGTACCAAAACTAAATGTAGCCTAAGTTACTCCATATAACATCACTTATCTGCCATTGAAAGTTCCATCAAAATCGATCCAGCTGTTTCGGAAATTAGCTGGAACAAATGTACAGATCGACAAACATAACTCTAAATGCACACCAGTTTAAAATAAATAAATGTCTATCATTTCTGAAATAAAAAACCTATGACCTTGAAATATTTACGGAACGATACTTAAAGTACTACATTTCTAACAAAAAAAGAATGAGTTAAATCGAAGTACCCGTTATTGAATTAGAGCTAAATACACGTTTTAACTTTCTTCCCCTCTCCCAAGGGAACCGTAATGAATTTCGGGATAAAAAGTATCCTATGTCCTACCTCGGAGTATAAACTCATATCGTACCAAGTTTCATTCGAATCCGTTCAGTAGTTTCGGCGTGATGCGCGGCCAAGATACAGACAGACAGACAGACAGACAGACAGACAGACAGACAAAAATGAAAAAAATTGCAGTTTTGGCTTCAGTATCGATTATATAGTGCCCTCCAATAAAAATTTTCAAAATATCTTCAATGTACAGAATTGGATCTGTTACAGTCTTATTATATTACTAGCTGATCCCCGCGACTTCGTCTGCGTTGATATAGGTTTTTATATAGGATCGGATTGGATCCCATAATCCTTTTTTGTACTTAAACTAAATGTAGCCTAAGTTACTCCTTATAACACCACCTATCTGCCATTGAAAGTTCCATCAAAATCGATTCAGTCGTTTCAGAGATTAGCTGGAACAAATGGACAGGCTGACAAACATAAATTTAAACGCACGCCAGTTTAAAATAAGCTGTATGTACAAAGATCCGGGGCCAAAGTTATTTGAACCCAATAAATGTCTGTCATTTCTGAACTAAAAAACCTATGACCTTGAAATATTTACGGGATAATACTTGAAGTATTACCTTTCTAACAAAAAAAGAATGAGTGAAATCAAACCACGCGTTAATGAATTACAGCTAAATACTCGTTTTAACTTTCTTCCCCTCTCCCAAGGGAACCATGCAGAATTTCGGGATAAAAAGTATCCTATGTCCTACCTCGGAGTATAAACTCAAATTGTACCAAGTTTCATTCGAATCCATTCAGTAGTTTCGGCGTGATGCGCGGCCAAGATACAGACAGACAGACAGACAGACAGACAGACAGACAGACAGACAGACAAAAATGAAAAAAATTGCAGGATTCAGTATCGATTATAGAGTGCCCTCCAATAAAAATTTTCAAAATATCTTCAATGTACAGAATTGGATCTGTTACAGTTTTATTATATTATAGCTGACCCCCGCGACTTCGTCCGCGTGGTCATATAGGTTTATATATAGGATCGGATTGGATCCCATAATCCTTTTTAGTACCTAAACTAAATGTAACCTAAGTTACTCCTTGTAACATCACCTATCTGCTATTGAAAGTTTCTTCAAAATCGATCCAGCCGTTTCGGAGTTTAGCTGGAGAAAATTGACAGGCCGACAAACATAAATTTAAACGCACGCCAGTTTAAAATAAGCCATACGTACAAAAATCCGGGTCCCAAGTTATTTGAACCCAATAAATGTCTGTCATTTTTGAACTAAAAAACCTACGACCTTGAAATATTTACGGGACAATAATTAAAGTACTACCTTTCTAACAAAAAAAGAATGAGTTAAATCGAACTACGCGTTAATGAATTACAGCTAAATACACGTTTTATCTTTCTTCCCCTCTCCCATGGGAACCATGTTGAATTTCGGGATAAAAAGTATCCTATGTCCTACCTCGGAGTATAAACTCAAATCGTACCAAGTTTCATTTGAATCCGTTTAGTAGTTTCGGCGTGATGCGCGGCCAAGATACAGACAGACAGACAGACAGACAGACAGACAGACAGACAGACAGACAGACAGACAAAAATGAAAAAAATTGCAGTTTTGGCTTCAGTATCGATTATATAGTGCCCTCCAATCAAAATTTTCAAAATATCTTCAATGTACAGAATTGGATCTGTTACAGTCTTATTATATTATAGATTATATTATATATATTATATTATATTATATTATATTATATTATATTATATTATATTATATTATATTATATTATATTATATTATATTATATTATATTATATTATATTATATTATATTATATTATATTATATTATATTATATTATATTATATTATATTATATTATGTTATATTATATTATATTATATTATATTATATTATATTATATTATATATTATAGTATTATAGATAGATGAGGTACAGAACTGACGGTTTTACATGCTCTCCGAGGCACGGAGGTTGTTACATGCTCTCCGAGGCACGGAGGTTGTTACATGCTCTCCGAGGCACGGAGGTTGTTATATACTCTCCGAGGCCATTTTAAAAGGCCTGAGCTTTTTAGGCCCGATCTCATGACCCATAGTCCTCAGTCGAACAAGCTAACCACTAGACCTACGGGGCCGGGTTGAATGGACTCTGCGCGAGTCCTGGGCGCAGTGAGACGTGGGTTCAGCGAACAAACAACAGCATCGCGTTTGTATCAGCGATTCGCAATCGTAAAGTGTTCTCGATTAACTTTATATCTTAGTCCCCTCGTCCCTTCGTCCCCACGTCCCTTCGTCCCTTCGTCCCTACTTGCATGTTGAGAACGTGTTGCTAACGTATTTCTTTTTAATTCCCCCGACGCAAAAACGACGGGGTGTTATAAGTTTGACGTATTTGTGTGTGTGTGTGTGTGTGTGTGTGTGTATGTGTCTATCTGTTCCCCTGTCGCGCTCAAACGGGTGAACCGACTTGAATGCGGTTTTTTTTTTGTTTGAAAGGTGAATTAGTCGAGAGTGTAGTTAGCTATGTTTGATGAAAATCCAAGATGGCCGCCACTACAAAATGGCAAGTGTCAGGGGTTTTTTAAATTTTAAATTTATACTTGTAAGTAAATAACTTGAGTGTGGACGATACCGTCCAATCCACTCCGGCTGAAGTGAAGACAATGTAACCAGCGAATGATAGGCATTATGTGTTACTCACCGGCCATAAACACCTAAATGCGGATCGGACGTGCGTTTGTTTGCGCGAATTATCCCCGTGTTGTGTTAGGCTGGATTACATCTGCACAGGTGTCGGCCATCTTGCCTGACGGCGTCCAAACTCCGCTTGATATGTATCTGAGCAGTCTCAAGGATTTATATCAAAATTAGGAACAAAACATAAACATTATTTTGGCAGCAGTCAGTGAGGAGAAATGTGTATTAACCACAGAATCCATACTAATATTATAAATGTTAGTGTGTCTGTCTGTCTGTCTATATGTTTGTCTGTCTGCTAGCTTTTCACGGCTCGACAGTTTAAACGATTTGAATGTTTGGTACAGATTTAGCTTACATCCCGGGCACCTACATAGGCTAATTTTTCGGGAGGTAGGTATCCCGGAAAAGCAGAGTTCCCTTGGCACTTTTATAAATCCACGCGGACAAAGTCGCGGATAAGTTAGGTAAATAAAAATAATAAAAACAGACAAACAAAAAAGAATTTTACTAGATGAGTTATTTCAAATCTAACTACAAGGCCGCAATCGCAGGACATCATGCACACCTATAGGTACTTACTTCTCTAAAATAAGATATTATGTAGATATACCTATGTAGATTTGTGACTTTTTATAGGAGCCATTTAGAAGGCAATAAAAGATGAATCAGGCCCAACTCCCAACCTGTCCAAGTTATTATTTACAAGTAACCGGGAGCGGGCAGACGGACGGACAAATATTTACATTCCACATTAACACGGCAACTGTGTAACGGTGTATAAAACCCTGTTTACACGCTCGTTAAACCTTGTTTGTAATTAAAAGTATCCGACATTGTTCAATGTGCATTCACCTTTATACTCTATTTTTAAACTAAGAAATAAAGAAAGAAAAACTGTTCAGTTGTTGTCCCAAAATGTTGAGGGTGTTTCCTTTATTTTCTCACACGTATCTTTCATCCGTCTACCTTTAATCCGTGCTAATTTCAAAAAGATAATCTTTTAAAGGCTCAAAAGCGCTAGAATCCAGAGCCGTAAAGACAGTTAAAAACAAATATGTATTTAAAAACAGAAAAACTTTATTTTTATATTCTTAATTCTTTAATTCTGAACCACGCCTAAATATAGTTTTACATTTTTTTCTAACAATTTTGAAATTAAAAGCAATTAATAAAACTCTTAGTGAAATACAAGGTTTTGACGAACAAACAGTACATAAATTGATATTAAATATTAAAATTCCCAAACCATTTGCCATTCGAAACCACAGACAATTTAGTTAAATACCGGAACAATTATTATACTGTTGACGCATCAATACATTCGAATCTCAAATCCTAAATAAACTTGCCCGTAATAAAAATACGCTAACAATCGAATATGAAATCATTAATCTTTATTATAAAGTTCAATATCCACTAACAATGAACACTGAACAACAATATTATTTAAAAAAAATTGAACAATTTATGAATGGCCAGTCATGCTCGCATTTGAAAAAAGAACTTGGTAAGGTTCTTTTTGTTGCCACGATGTCTACCGTAAATCGTCCATTGAGCGCGCGGAAAGAAAAAAATAAGAAAAAAAATGGTTGACATTTTAAGATGGCGCGGCAACTACCTGAATGTTAAACTAACTATAAAATTGTAGGGATTTTTATGTCTCTTTTACGGTTTTGGGAAGAAAGCGACGATTTACGGACTTTCGATTTAATTCTTGCATATTTTTATAGAATATATTTTTAGGGTAGAACTTTCCGTTTGAGCGCCAAATATAAAACATAGACGTAGTACCTAACTACTTATTTAGAATATAATTTAGGTATAATATTAGCGCAGAAAACACCTTATTTAGTTAAACAGAAGAAGATTTTGTAATTATGTAGGTACCTATTGTGGAAAAAAAAATGTCATTTTTGTCAGCGTCGGATTGACAAGCAAAATTAAGATTGTGTGACTTCTACTGTGATTTGTACTGTGATTCACAGTATTTTATTTTGACACACGGTGAAACTATACTTTAGATGTCATTAGTTATTTTAAAAAAAAAAACAATTTTTATAAAAATACCGTGTAGGTACTGACTTAAATACCTTATCTATACTAATAAATAAAATTGAAGTGTCTGTCTGTAATATCGAAATAACTACCTCATATTAAGCTCATATGGTTATTTGAACGGTACCATAACCGAATCACACGTTTTCAAAATTTTTGTCTGTCTGTCTGTCTGTCTGTCTGTCTGTTTGAACGGGCTAATCTTCGGAACGGCTGAACCGATTTTGACGGGACTTTCACATACAAGTAGAGAATTAACCAGGGAGTAACATAGGCTACTTTTTTAACCGACTTTCAAAAAAGGAGGAGTTGTGTTTTTCTACCTATGTACACCGATATCTCCGAGATTTCTGAACCGATTTGCGTAATTTTTTTTTTAATCGATAGAGAAATATTGCGACACTGTCCTACAAAAAACTTGGATTCCAACTCCTCAATCCTGATGCTGTAGGGGAACTGATCCCCAAAATTAATGGGATTTAGGAACTGTCGGTTATTTAAATAGATATTGGGGGTACCAATTAAAGACTTTATCGTTGAATGAACTCGAGTAGGTACATATTCAACTCCTCAACCCTGATGCTGTAAGGAATTCCATTCCGAAATCGTGGGGATCCCACGGAATTTTTCCATTTTGGTGACGGGTTACTACAGATAGGCACTTTTTGTTCTGGAAAATCAAAAGTTCCCACGGGATTTTTAAAAACCTAAATCCACACGGGCGAAGCCGTGGGCATCATCTAGTTGTAAATAAATAACAAATTGTTATATTGGTCGTAATCCAAAGTTTTTCTAAAGTCTTTCATGTAAATTTATTTCATCAACATAATAAAATATGATACATCGTGCACAATTTATTATTTAGCGAGAGAGTGGTATCAATTTCACATGCCATGTAGAGGCGGTAACGTCATTTATTGCGGCTATAAATTCATTGCACCTAGTTAAATACTGCAGGCTTTTAAATTACCTAGTTACTGCTTAACTCGAAGATTCACTTCTTAAGTGCTTTGTAACAAAACTGTGGTTAATGCGACATAATATGCTAATGTAGATTTTTTTATGTGCAATTAAACCTGACGTAAGTATGTAAATCAAGCTATCTTAATTACTCAAATCATTACCGTACTAGCTAAAATAAAATAGTAGGTATATTGTAAAATAGTTAATAATAATTGGATGGTAAGTATCTTATTACGTAAATCTATACTTCTATACTTAATATAATAAAGCGGAAGAGTTTGTTTGTTTGAACGCGCTAATCTCAGGAACTAGGTACTGGACCGATTTCAAAAATTCTTTCACCGTTGGATATGTAAGTGATCCTTTAGTGCTATAGGCTATATTATATGAACCACGGGCGAAGCCGGGGTGGACCGCTAGTAAAGGATATGACTGAATCATAGTACGAGTAGGTATATAATAATTCAATGGACTGAAATTACATATGTGAAGGTTAGAAATAAAGCCTTTGAAATAATGCAGTTGTTGAGATCAAATCAGAGACAAATTAGCAAAGTAAGCTTGACATCTTATTTTGATAGCCCCCTCTCTTCTTCAATTCTGACAGCAAAAAAAAATTTACCCCATTCAAAGTTTTTTTTTAACTTGTGTAATTTTTTTTAACGTTAAATACCTTTCACTTATCAGTCACGGATGAAGAAACACTAACACTGATACGCCGTGGGTGTTATTAATGAGAGGTTCCGGTCAGAGCATCATTTGGGACGGAACAGTTCAATTTGTTAATTAATTATTAATTCACTCGTGTCAATGCTAAGAGAAATTATACCCCACCCCCTCTAGTGTCAATGGCACAAATTGGACGCGCCGATTCATTACCGTGTAAGCGTGTCATGCTGATTGATGATCTACAGTTTTTTGATTGTCTATGGTATGTGCAAGGTTTTTAGGTCTCACTTGAGCTCAGAGCGTCGTTTGTGACGGAACATTTCGTTCAATTTGTTAATTAATTCACGCGTGTCAATGGCACAAATTGGACGCGCCGATTCGGTACCGTGTAAGTGTAGCAGGCTGATTGATGATCTATAGTTTTTTGATTGTCTATGGTATGTGCCAGACTTTTGAGGTCTCGAAAAAGTGAAAATTAGTTAAATGGATGCACAGTGAATGTGCATACATCAGCTTCCATTTCGGGGTTCGATCCTCGGCACGCATCTCTAACTTTTCGGAGTTATGTGTGGTTTATCCAATTAAATATCACTTGCTTTAACAGTGAAGAAAGACATCGTGAGGAAGCTTGCATGCCTGAGAGTTCGCCATAATGTTCTCAAAGGCGTGCGAAGTCTACCAATCCGCACTTGTCCAGCGTTGTGAACTACCGTCTAAATCCTTCTCATTCTGAGAGGAGACCCCTACCCTTTAGTGGGCTGATCATCGAACTATTACGCTTAGAATGGAAGTTTCTAACAAATTTCCGCTCGAAACGTAAGCTATAAACCAACCCATGTGTGCCCTGTAATTACATTTGCCGACACGCACACAAGCGCATGAGTACCTTGAGCACTGACGCGACGATAGCCTTTTAGGCTTGCTAAAAACGGCTTATCGCCGCGTCGACGACTGCCTTTCTTTACCTATTTATTCTAAGAGGCTAATAATGGGTTGATAATGATGATGTCAGTGAATACGGATGTCACTTACTCTGCCTGTGGGCTATGGGCCACTTTCATTTCAGCCATTTTCATATGAAAGTTCAATCCTGAGTGATTGAACTTTGGGCGGGCGATGGACAGAGCTATTCGGAACCCTGCTAGGTTTGTCTTTGCCCCACGTCTTAATAAGATACGGCTCGATCGATATTTCAACACTTACCCTCCTTTTACAAAAAGTTTTTTTTTTAATAACTTCTTCACGGCTCTGGGTTTGAGCCCTTTTGAGTCTGTATTGGAAAAAAAGTATTTGTCACGCATTACCGCGTAGGCGGTTGTTAATGACAAATGGCGGAGAGATGTGCGAACTGGGTCGGAACGGATCGCCTGATTCGTGGCGAATGGCGATTAATTCACGCGTGTCCAACGCTCGAATTGCACGGGTCAACTCATTAGTCATCTGCGGTCACAGCGCCGTCTGTCAAACGAGGGCTGCTGATTGATTATATCCCGCTAATCTAACATGTTGGTAACAATGTTGGCATTGTGTTGTGGTCACGGAATCTATCTCAACACATCTGTCAAATAGTTGAAATTCCGAATTAACTCAATTAAGGCTTGAGCGCCGTAAATACTCAGTAATCCGTAAGAACTACGTTTTAAGACCCTGGGCCCACAAACTGAAAAACATTTCACATCGTGCCTCAGAAATTAGACCACGCGTCGGGTGACCCAAGAGCCTTGTTTAGTCCAACGGCTAAGCCGGGCAACACAGAGGGGCAATAGCGCCAGCGTCTTGGGCACCATGCCCATCACTTGGACGGTGTATATTTTTTTAAATATATTTTTTCTTTAAGTAATTAGTTATTTTTATATGTAGAATTATTGGTATCCACTGCGCGTGGTTGTTTTGTTATTTTTTATGATTATTTGAACGATAGCGGTTCTTCTAGCTATACACCCCCCACTTTTACCACTTCTAAACTAATCTTGAATTCTACGGTTCATAAGTAACCGTAGAATTCAAGATTAGTTTACCACACAATTAGTTGTAGTTACCACACAATTAATTTATTGTCTAACCAGAACCACAGAATAGAAAGAAAGAAACAAAAAAAAAACGTTTATTAGTGTGCTATGCCACACATAACAATAATACATCCTTAATTGAAGACGGGCCTACTGTTATGTTCCTCACCTATACCTACCACTTCTAAACTAATCTTGAATTCTACGGTTACTTATGTACCACACGATTAATATATAGAGTACCATCAGTAACGTTTTTTACCGTTACTGGTAGACGAGGCAATCAGCACTGCTACAGTGGTTGCTGGTGGTTATTCGCATGCGGTTGGACGGTGTAAATCAGGCTGTAAGCAGCAATTGTCGCGTCGGCGAGGTAATTGGACGGCTTGTAAACGTCGCTTGTACGTTGCCCATTTTATTGCCGGACGAAATGAAAACGGTCGCTACTTAAATAGTTCTGCATATGAATACGTATCTATACTAATATAATAAAGCGGAAGAGTTTGTTTGTTTGATTGAACGCGCTAATCTCAGGAACTACTGGACCGATTTCAAAAATTCTTTCACCGTTGGATATGTACGTGATCCCTGAGTGCTATATAGACTATATATTATGTACCACGGGCGAAGCCGGGGCGGACCGCTCGCGCTAGTTTAATATATAACGCAACTCGTATTAGTTGATACGATTTCTATTTTTTTTATTCTGTGGTTACCGCAAAAACTACTTTACATATTGTTCATCATAAGGAGGTACCATTCTTATTACCATTTTTATCGAGTTATTAGCCTATGTGTTAAGTCAGGACATGCTCTATCTCCATTCAAAACAGTCGAATCGGTTCAGTAGTTACGGCGTTATAAAGTAACAAACATACACACACATACACACACAAACTTTTGCTTTTATAATATAAGTGTGACTAAACGGTAACATGAGCTTTTTAATATTCTTCTATTTAAAGTTAGTAAACGGAACACGGCCCGGGCGCCGGCGGTCTACCGCACCGGACCACCTGTCGCGTGGTCAGCTAATTAATGGACCGAGATAATGAGTGCAGAAACGACACTCGATCTTATGATTTCATTAATCGGTTGTCAGTCCCGAATTACTATCGATTACTTTGGAAAATCTTGTCTTTGCCTTGTACCACGAAACGTACTGAAAACCCGAGAAAATAGTAGGTATTTTTAACCCCCGACGCAAAAACGGCGGGGTGTTATAAGTTTGACGTGTGTGTGTGTGTGTGTCTATTCCCCCGTAGCGCTCAAACGGGTGATCCGATTTGAATGCGTTTTTTTTGTTTGAAAGGTGAATTTATCGGGAGTGTTCTTAGCTCTGTTTGATGAAAATCAGTCCAAGATGGCCGCCGCCACGAAATGGCAGATGACATATTTTTCACAACTCCCTCACTATGGGTATCAAATGAAAGGTCTTGACTAGTAGAATAGCACTATGCTAATTCAAGATGACCGTCACGACAAAATGGCGAATGTCGGGGGTTATTTAAATTTTTAATTTATACTTGTACAATACTTAAACTTATGTTAATTCATCATTATCATTATCAACTCATTACCAGCAAGCCTGTACTGGTCTGTGCCGGTCCCCTACATTGCACGGGTCTTCTCTCAAAATGAGAAGGGCTTAGGCCGTAGTCCACCACGCAGCGCGCGG
The DNA here is from genome assembly GCA_920104075.1 of Melanargia galathea. NCBI lineage: Eukaryota > Metazoa > Arthropoda > Insecta > Lepidoptera > Nymphalidae > Melanargia > Melanargia galathea. The sequence goes on along the minus strand of OV049872.1, from coordinate 1,395,316 downwards.
CCAAGTGCGGATTGGACTTCACACGTCTTTGAGAACATTATGGAGAACTCAGGCGTGCACGATGATTTAGGTTTCCTCACGATATTTTAGTTTATCGTTAAAGCGAGTGATATTTAATTGCTTAAAACGCACATATACTTAACTCCGATAAGTTGAGATGCGTGCCGGGTCAAACTCGATCTCCCCGAAAAGGAGGTCTTAACTACTATAGACCAAGATCCCAGTGCGATCTGACATAACTTATTTTCTGAAAGATGAAACCTTAGGCTCTCAGTAGTGTCTCATTCTCCAAATTGCATAAAAGCTCGCTGATATTCATGTTTCTTCATATTGAGGTATGTAGGTGCCAATTAAGCTAAGCCTCTAAATTGTATGAGCGCCCATACAACTCAGAGGTCAATCTTTAATTGGTGTCAATTATGCATTTATTTTTTGTGGAGCTTTAAAGCGTCTGATAAAAGTTCTGGTCCATGGAAAGTGTCTGATACTGTTGGTAGTGGTTCGGAGTGATATTTTACAATATATATATATAAAAATCAGCCATGTGAATGTAAGTTAAATTACTCTTATTTTTAGTTACATTTCACACTTGATATCTCCCCAAGTATCACAGCTACGAACTCCACAAGTACGCAGGTATTCAAAGCACATGAGACACTACAGAGGAGCCTAAGGTTTCATCTTTCAGAAAATAAGTTATGTCGGATCGCTCTGGGATCTTACTCTACTAGACTATCACCGCCGCTAAAGTTAATAGTCAATAAGGAAAAGTTAAACCAGCGGAAAATGTCAATTGTAGGTACCCTTTGGTTGAATTGTTCTCTCTATTGCCTACAACTTAATTACAATATCGCTCGCTAACTCTGAGGCGGGTCAAAGGATAAGGTTGGTTAAAGTCACCGCGGGCACACAGGCAAACGTCGACCTTTTCAACATTTGCACCGCGATGGATTAAAATAAGGTAATTATTATAAGGGCTTTGATGCCAAAAGTTTTGAGTTCAAAATAGTTTAATATTCGAAGTCGTCATCAACGAGATTAATCGATTTTCGGAGTCTAAGGGCCTGTTTCACAACCTTCTGATAAGTGGCGGATATATAGCTATTCACAACTTTTGTCTTTGTCACTTGACATAAAGTAAGAAGGTAACAAAACTTACGTTTAGGCTATGCTACACTTATCAAAAGGTGGTGAAACAGGCCCTTAAACGTGCGTTCAATTGAAACTTACTTTTTTTCGGTCTGTAAAGAGCAATACTTGTGCCGCTTGTATATGATCCGTCTGACACTCATGAACTTTTTATTGTACACTTGTACCTACTTATAGAAAGTGTAGGTATTTGTAAAAAAAAATCTCTGTACCAGCTGTCTGAGTACAGCGGTCGGTCCTGATTTCTCCCCGGTCTTGTCGCATTGGCGTCCCAATGAACTAGAGAGTGAGGGAACAGAGTGCATTGTTGTTTGCGCACATACTTGTACACTATAATATCTCCTGCGCAGTTGGCTAATCTCGTCGCTAAAAAAGCTAATCGTTGAGATTGACCGAAATTCGATCGGGAGGACATTATATTGCGCTATTCGTGGATTTTTTTATGAATCAGAAGAAAAATCCATTTGTTTCATTCATCATGCAAATTAATTCAAAATCAACCTGCATCGGCCCTAACAGATTGCTTCACGTGAAGGAAGTGTTATAAAATTGGGTCAGCCCTGCCAAGGCTCGACTTTACAGTAATTACTCTTTGTTCCCGCGGCTCGTAGACACGAGTAAGCACTAACATACCTGCCTGTATTTGTACAGCTGGGTTCTCAATGAAATTAATCTGTATTGATACAGTGCCTATTTACGTTGATACAAAGCCGTGTCTAAGTTCGGGTATTATTAGTCGACCAAAGCGTGACCTATTTGCGGAGAAAAGTAGTTTTCTCTTTTAAGGCCCCTCTCTTCACGCGCTTCTGCATACAAACGTATTACGCCTATTATTCTAATATTTGTCGCAATAGGTCTAAAGTTAAGCCAGATATCAATTTATATCTCCATTATCTATGCCATAAAATAAAAATATTAGTAAAATTATATTTATTTTGAAAGTTATGACGCTTGAAAAATCACTATTTTTGGGCAAATTTTGGGGCAACTTCGTACGTAAATAAACTATATAAGAAACTAGAAAATTGAAAAACGACCGAAGTCTTATCATAGGTTACTTCATAATAATTACAAATGTCTTTAGTTCATGTAAAAAATTGCCAAATATTTGCTAAAATAGACGAAATACCAAACCTAGATTTGCATCTTTTTACTTTGCCGTTTTTCACTAAAATCATGATATTTCAAGCAAAATTTATTTATTTAATTAATTTATTATTTATTTATGTATATATTATTAGTACTCTTCTTTACTGAAGACGTCTCGCTCTCTAAATGCAGAAATCACTGTTTTAGACTCCACTTCTGTGTGAGCGATCGATGCATAATCTATATCTATTCCCTGAGCCATCTTATATACCTATAGTAGACTAGATACTTAGATAGATATATATAGTAGTGTAGACCGGCATTTTTCAGTGGTAGATAGTACTTAGGTAAAGTGTATACTTGTTTGTTTTGATTTTGTTTGGGTAAGTACAGAGACCATGCTAAAACTACAAGTGTAAATTAAAAATTTAAAAAACCCCCGACAATCGCCATTTTGTGATGGCGGCCATCTTGGATTTGCATAGTGCTATTCTACTAGTCGAGCCCTTTCATTTGATACCCATATTGAGGGAGTTGTGAAAAAAATATGTAATCCGCCATTTTGTAGCGGCGGCCATCTCGGATCGATTTTCATCAAACATAGCTAACAACACTCTCGATTATAAAAAAAATCGCATTCAAGTCGGTTCACCCGTTTGAGCGCTACAGGGGAACAAACAGACACACACACACACACAGACACGTCAAACTTATAACACCCCGTCGTTTTTGCGTCGGGGGTTAAAAAGTAACAGCCAACACGAACACGGTTACATAAATCGGATGTCTCTCATGTAACCCGACGCAGGTTGCAAGGATTCGAGTTCGCACACCCGCTCGTGTGTACCATCTTGTGATCTCGACACTCGACAGTCGACACCCAACACCGCGTCCGGCCGACACACTCTGCTAAGCAAAACCTCTGTGTCTTTACCAGACGATTTTAATTGTAAGGCTCATTTTTACTGGTCCAGTCAGTGTAACATAGTGTACGGGGAAATGATTCCACACAGTATTAAGGGTATACTTACAGTAGCTTCTCGTAGCTTCTCAATATAATATGTATCTACCACAGGGGTTCCCAAACTTTTTTTTTCTCATAGACCACTTTCAAAATTTAGCTGGTTCCGGTGGACCCCCTGCAGCTACATTTCTACCATATTCCCAAAACTCGACAAAAAATAGATTAGATCTTACTATGGAAATTTGCGTTGCGGCTGAGATCCAACCGCGAATTAATATTTTTCGAAAAAAGTGAGAATATGATTGTACTGTGAGTAGATGTCAAAAAAGTGAAGTTCTGTAGAGTAAGTTTGTTTTTTACAAGTTACAGTCGCTGAGCTTCTTAAAATATTATTATCTGCCTACATTGTTAGGTGAAGTCAAGCCAACATTTTAGGTCTTCAATATGGAAAATCTTCAGATAAATTTTCGTGGACCCCCGCTTACGACTTGTGAACCCCCATTTTTTTCTCACGCCAACTTAAACCCCCATCGAGTCTTCCGTGGACCCTTGGGGGTCCACCTAGACCACTTTGGAAACTACTGATCTACAACATATTATAATCTTTGTTAGATATTATTAGTTAAAAAAAAAAACGGTAGGCATATTAGAAATTGAAATAGGCTCGTGATTCCTCAATTACGCCTCAAGAAGGTCCGAAAGTCGTTTGTGGGAATGGGCGTAAGTTTTATAATAAAATTCCACAGTCAATTGTCTTGTCATAGTCAATTGTCTAGTCAACTTGTTTTTACACAAAAATAACTCTATTAAAACCGCCGAGTTTCCTACCTGGTTTATCTCGGTAGCTGAACAACATACCGAATCAGGGGAAGATTCAATTAACGATACGAAAGCACTTGTAAAAGTTTATTTGAATAAAGAACTATTCTATTCTTTTCTACATTGCGCACCTTTGTCTTCGTCGTCTCAACAGCTGATAGTCTCTCTTCTGAGACTCTTGCGAGAATCGCCACAGAACGAATGCTGCACCAGCGACTGCCTACGACGAAATGAAATACAGTAGATACTAGATACAACAGACTCCCCTAAGTACTAGTACAATTAAGCCGATGGCAGCGTTTTGGAAATCGCCAGCACCCTGACTATAATTATATGTCAGTGAACGGTTCCCTATAGTCCATGAGAAACACCTAAAACCACAGCACTCATCACAGCATCGTCAAAGGGAGATCGTCAAACTACAAACTAGTAAATACTTCAAACCCATATCCAGTCCTAGAATGTGTAGCAGCACTATGGCCTGCCATTTTGTAGGTACACTCTTACTCGAGTTACAACACAATACAACACTTGTAACCTAGCACTTGACAGGACAAAGCTCTGCGGTCAGATAAACGTACGATTCGTACGCGAGGCCACCTTTGTGCTGCTCGCGAAAACCGCACACGAGCAGCGGGATGGATTTCACGTGTAAAAAAAACACAGTTAAAAAAACAACATCGTAAGTATTGGCAGAGAACTAAGAGAAAATAATAGGAATGCGAGTTGTACACGCGCGTCGCGCACAGAGGGTTCCGTACCTTCATATGTATACATTTTTCTAGTAAATAACAACACAATACCATAGCAATATCAAGGCCACAAAAAATTTGGTAGCGACCAACAACTCGGCAGTCGGCACCCTCTAAATACGAAAACCTAATATTTATTATTTGCTGTTGTTTTACCATAATCTGACCAAATTTAAATCTTGCATGTATTACCTTTCATAAAATAGAGCTGAATGAAATTACTTTGAGAAATGCTATTTTATTGACAAATGCTATTTTGTCAAAAAAAAACATTTTTCAAAAATCAACAAGAACACGTACCTACTTATTTTGTGAAAATTTCAACCGGCTACCTATTGCTTAGAGTTGTAAACTGTAGAGCTCTTTAACAGACGGAAGGTCAGACAGCGGAGGCTCCATTATGGTAACAACACAACAAGAAAGAAAGGAAGGAACTAAAGAAAGCAAACCAAACTAAAGACAACAGGAGTACAGGACAGATGACAAAATCAATAAACAACTAACAAGCGCGTAACAAAATCCCAAACAAATAGACCCGTAGCAACTAATAAGTATGCAAATCTCAAACAGACCGACGAGAGTAACGAGAATATGTCCAATTAATCGAGCCCTCCCCTCGGCGGTACATCACTAATCAGTGAATCGAGCTAGAACCACCCTTATTGCAACGTTATAGACGTGAAAATTGAAAACAAGCTATTAAGTTTAATTGTAGAGCAATACGCCGAAGAGTTGATATATAACGATACAAGAAGTTTGACATTTTGTACCGAGATAATAGTGTAATTAAACCCTAATTAATTATCTGTTTCGCAGTCGGTCGCATTGGACGCATCGGAGAAACGCTGATATTGTCAACAGAGTTCGGCGCTGAGATGACCTACAATCACTTAACTAAACGTCAGAAGCTGCTGATGCCACTCACTAAATTCAATGTAATTTAAATGTAATTTTCTAATTTATTTTAAGTTTAATTCAGGTTTAATTATGTCATTTTTTTGTTTTCTATATTTCTATAAATGAGGCCCTGTCTGAAATTATTTATTTTAAGTAATTATATTTTTTTTAACTCGGTTTCTAATTTAATAGTCTGAAAGTAGTACCTAGTTCCCTATAATTTATAGCACAAGATTCTAGATTATTTTAAACTTTATAAAGTCTCCAACTTTCAATATTTCATCAAACACTTTGATAAACATATTTCTTCCGACCGTTTGGGCTGGTATTAATTCAGAAACAGAGCCTGTGACAGAGCTTCCCGCCATCATCGCTCATCGAGGTAAAGGCCGCGTTTCTTTTCGCTACTGCCATGTTAATAAACTGTCATTTCCACGGTAATTTGAACCGTAATAAATTCAACATAAAACGCGATTTACATCGACGAAATTGTTTTAAAAAATCTTCACTGAACTGTAGGTATAATCTGCAAACTGAAATGGACTTTAAGATACAATTCAAAAGTTTATTTTCCCTTATTGAGAGAGTGTAATTTTTAAGTGATGTACAAGTACTGTAGGGCAGGTATCGATAGTTATAGATCAAGTTGCGTGTAATGAAACGACTGTATCGACGGACGCCCGTGGGCGATTCACAATGTACTTATAATGTTGTATGGAAAAGTGGCTTGCAGTTTAAAATGAAAATGTCGACAGAAAATAAACTAGTGAAGTGCTGTATTATTGTTTTGTTAAAAAAGAATTTGCACGTTGGCGATTTAAAATGAGGTTCAATGAGAAAATAGCGTATAAAAATAGGAACCTAGGACTTATTTTTTGCGTCAGGGCGGAGGTTAAAAAAAGATTCCGACGAATTAAGAACCTCTACCTTTTTTCGAAGTCGATTAAAAAGTGAGATTCAAGACTAAATTACAATTATTAAAAGCGTTTAGATACGAGCATATTATGTATAGTCGTAAAATCCATCTCAAGGAGTTACGGGGTAGGTGTACGTTACGAGACACCTAAGGCAATTATTAATGGAATCGCTCCGAACTTCATTAGCTTCTAAACCAATTAATGGCTTAATTGGATGTAAAATCACGGAGCTCGCCTATCGCGAGATACCTGAGTACTGAACCCGGTTGCTGTAATTGGATGTAATTACACGTATTAGTTGTTGCTAAATGAAGGGTATCTCAAATTTTGAATTAATGTAATGTGTCTGGGAAGTCTACGTAAAACAAGAGTTTCAAAATGACTAACTTCTCCGAAGCAAAGAAATAATGTGTGGATTTTACTGAAAATCTAATCAGTTAAAAGAATCTAAAAAGTTACGTATTTATGCGTCGAATGAACTTTGTCCCACGTTGAATATCATGTTTCGTTCGCGAGATAATCGAAACAAAAAATAATTTCGAACGGACACAGACATCCACTCAATAAAAAAAATTCGTCTCTGGAAGGGTTAAGATGTAAAAGGTTTGTCAAAATTTGAATTTACAAAATCAGCCCCCATGACATGAAACTTAAGAAGTTAAGTTAAAGTAAAGTAAAGTTAAGTAAAGTTAAGTTAAGTTAAGTAAAGTTAAGTTAAATTAAAATTTAAGAACTGCAGAGTATTTGAGCTTGAGCTGACTCTTCTCAGCAGAAACTTTCCGAACTTGAAGTCTCCGTCTCCAGGATGCAAACTATCCCCGACCCAAATTTCTTCAAGATCCGTTCAACGACGGGATATTAAAAACTTCATGGGAACTCTTGAATTTTCCGGGATAAAATATAACCTGTGTTCAGCGGTTAAGGCGTGAAAAGATAGATCGGATAGAGTTACTTTTGCATTAATTATTATTATAATCCCTTCGACGATGTGATTTTTTGCACCAGCATATCTAGAACCTTGGAGAGTGACACAGGCTTTTTATAATATTTTTACCCGACTACGGCATAGCCAAAAGAAAGGGTTATGATTTTAGCAGTCTACGTATGTATGTTTGTGTCCGATTTTCGTATGAGATTCTGTGTTCCACCGTAGCGCCTAAACTACTGCGCTGATTTTGATGAGTGAGGTGTCAATTAATTATTTATTATGGTCCGGGTGACATAGGCTACATTTTATATACGAAATAAAACGAGATGCGACGTGCGAGCGACTAAACTAAAATATTAGTTAGTTTCGGATAGACATAATAGATGGCGCCACTAGCTGCTTGCCCTCACTTTCTGCACATTAAATTATTATTTTATATTAAATTAAATTACTAAGCGTATAGTCAGGTTTTCGTTTACGAACTTTATCTCTTGTTTTGAGAATATTTAAAAGTATATGGATATCATGATAACTTAATAATAATAAGTCTGATTGACGTAGATTAGACAGATAAAGAAGAGAGAAGTAATTTGATTCACTTATCGATCAGACACGATACAAATAAGGTCGCGTGCACACCACGTTAGTGGGGCTTCATCAGTAGGCCGACACGGATTACGTCGGGGATGGCGCCTAAGCGCATCACGCGAACAAAGGGAATTTACTGCAATCTGATTAAATTCCCGCTATTATCGGTCAACTTTGTCGTTGATTTTTTTACATATAATGCCCGATTAGCACATATCAGTGATGTAGCGGCCACATATACGGCGAATATCGCGTATACGGCCGTTAACCGTAGGTGTAGCCACGATTAACGGGAAATGTTAATGACAATGCCGTAAACCACCGTATATATTTGGCTTAAAACCGTAGGTGTGGCCACTAGTTCATAGTTCATAGTTAATAAATAGCAGTGTAAATAACCCCAGCAAATAAACCCTGTGTGGTTTTAGCTGGGGTTATAAAAACGTTAAAAATACTGTACACATTACTTATATTGAATAAAAAAAAAAAAAACTCAGTTCTACGCGTTTTTTACTGGTGATGATTATCGCGTAGTTTAAGTAGCCGCAATACGGAGCATCAGTGCCGCGGCGCAGTTCTGGTACAGTGAAAAATATGCCATTCTCAATGAACTATCACTGGAACACTGCGTCGTCACTGATACGGACAGGTGTGAACGCATTCATAGAGAATGTATGAAAGAATATTTTTCACTGCGCCCGAACTGTGCCGGCGCTGATGCTTCATTGATGAGCGAATCATAAAGCTTTAAACAAAAACACAACACGTGAAGAAAACCGCACTTTTCAAGTTACCGTTTAACTGACAATGAGTCTATTTACAATTTTGTAGAATATGATTCGAAAACGAAACGAAAAGCAATAATTTCATCAAATACAGTTTTTGGTTCTCCTGGGCTGGGTTAGTGATTTGAGGAAGGAAAAATATTCTTTGAAGACCCCCCCCCCCATAGATATAGTGCCTCATGCGCCTAAGGGTTAATCCACCACTGATTATTTATTGTGTCAATACTCGAAATCTTTTAACGTTTTCGAAATGTATATAACCGTAAAGGACATGAACCTATTACGTTTTTACTGGAAATTGGAGTCTAAGCAAAGCCAAAGTACCTACGCTTCATTCGTAGGTATATCTTCTAAGTCCTTAGTAGAATAAGGAGGTAAACTGGAGCAAGGGACGCCTGCACTACATAATGCAAGGATATCGATTCACCCTCGTTGAGTTAATTCTTGCTGGGTGCGCTCGCACGCTTGCACCGTACTTACCCTGTACTTGCGGGACTTCGGAAGCTCGTAACATATGGTGTCTCTATGGGATATGATGACATAATATTGCATGCTATCTTTCTCTTTTATTAGAACTTTAATTGACTGCGTTATTTTCTTTTTATTGGTGCAATGGAGCAAAAAAATAATTGGTTGTCTGTAAAGTTGGTTAACGGACGATAATTTTACGTGATAACGTCATAAGAAAACAAAGAGAGGTAGATGCGTCACAAGCTTAACGCGTAGTTCCGCGCTCGCGAGCAAGCGAGACCGCATTCCGCGCTCTCGCTTGCACGCGGTATGTGACGGATGAGTCATACTTTTCCGTGCGTGTAGCCGTTCATCAATTTATAAGACGTTATCACGTCAAAAATTGTAATTATTATTTATTATCTGTATTTTCTTGTTCTACCAGGTATTATTATCTATCTTCTATACATCTTCTATACATATAATAAAATCGTAGACTTGCCGTATCTGTACATTGAAGATTTTTGCAAAATAATAACTGGAGGACGTTAGGGTAATAGAACGTAAAAAAGCTATTTTTGAAATTTTTGTCTGTTTGTCTGTTTATCTGTTTGTCTGTATGTTTGTGCGCGCATCACGCAAAAACTACTGAATGGATTGAAACGAAACTTGGTATGATTTAAGTTCATACTACGGAGTAACATATAGGATACTTTTTATTCCGAAATTCAGCACAGTTCCCTAAGGAGAGGGGATGAAATTAAAAACGTGTATTTAGCTGTAATTCAATAACGCGTGGTCCAATTTCATTCATTCTTTTTTTGTTAGAAAGTAAATACTTTATAGGTTATCGACTAATCTCTAAAAGACTGGATCGATTTTGATGGGACTTTCACTGGCGGATGTTTACATTTTGATCTACCTAAACATCCGCCAGTGAACTTTTAACAGTTTTTAGCACGATGTGAGCTCAAAGGAGCTTAGGAAAAACAAAATGATTCCTACGGGATTTATAAAAACCAATATAATATATCCACGCGAACGAAGTCGCGGGTTTCCGCTTGTACTACATAAACATAATCCAATACCAATAACCATACATGTAGTATTAGTGGTTTAGTAAGTATTTAATATTTTTCAAACCGGCAATGAACAACGTGCAAAATACGGGGCATTGACCTCGTGAGCGGCGGTCGGCCCGCGACCGCTATAGGTATTTAGGCGTTACTTGATTCCATTACATTGCGAACTTACGAAAAATACAGGAAATAGTTTAATTTATTTTTCGTGTTTTTTTTTTGTGGTATGTATCTTGACAGTAGTAGTTACCGAAAGCGGTCACAAGCAATACAGTAAAAGTATCATTCATCAATTCATTCATTCATTCATTCAAAACACAACAAAATTATAAACAAAGCAGAACAAATTGCATTCACAATCGACGACCATCCTCTTTAATGTGATTACCGTTTGTCATTTGTTATCAAACAAGTGATCTAAATGATGTCACTCAATAAAACCGCTAACCAATAAAACAACTATTTGTTCCGTTTAAAATGCAATAACCATAGACAATGAACACGCATGGATTGCGAAACAAAATGTGGTGTGAGAGTGGCAAAACGATTTTTGTTGCACTAGATCAGAGGTTCCCAAACTTTTTTTTCTCATAGATCACTTTCAAAATTTAGCTAGTTCCGGTGGACCCCCTGCAGCCACATTTCTACCATACTCCCAAAACTCGACAAAAATGTGAAGATTTCAAATTACCATAGACTTTACTATGGAAATTTGCGTTGCGGCTGAGGTCCAACCACGAATTAAATGTTTTCGAAAATAAAGTGAGAACTGATTGGTTAATTGATTGTGCTGTGAGTGGATGTCAAAAAAGTAGTTCTGTAAAGTACTGAATATGGAATATGCATGTTTTTACAAGTAACAGTCCCTGAGCTTCTTAAAATATTATCTGCCTACATTGTTAGGTTGAGTCAAGCCAACATTTTAGTTCTTTACTATCGAAAGCAGATAAATTTTCGTGGACACCCGCTTATGACTTGTTAACCCCCATGTTTTTGTCACGCCAACGTAGACCCCCTTCGAGTCTCCCGTGGACCCTTGGGGGTCCACCTGGACCACTTTGGGAACTACTGCACTAGATGGTCATAAATATTAATGTAAGTAGGTATCGATCAAATTGATCGATACATTAATATTTTTTCTATAGATAAAAAATTCTATAAATAAAAAATGTCATAGTTATAATATCACCTTCCCGCCAATCAATAAAACTTCTTAAAATTAAATAAATAAATACTCACACATACACACACGGTCGTCTGTTCCTAAAGTAGGCAACTTAATGCCTAAATACATATATATTTTAATAAAGGTATACATACATGATACATACATATTATAAATACACCCAGACTCGGGGCGGGAATCGAACCCGCGACCCCGGAGCGGAAGGCAGGGTCACTGCCAACCACGCCAACGGGCCAGTCCAACAACAGTTTACTGAAATTTGAATTGCCCAAACAAAGTAACTGCACACACTAACCCGGAATGTAAATGCAAAAACCAAGTAAACAACAAGCACAACACAAAAACAAAGTAATTGGATGTTGATTACTTTGTTTTTGTATTTAAAATGCAGTTGCTTGATTTTTCGTTTCGTGAAACGATCCCAGGTAAGGTGTTCTGAATGTGATTACTTTGTTTATCACTAGGGCAGCCGAGTCAACCTAGTGTTGCTTACTACAAAATTTAATTTTCCTATTTTTCATGAGATTCTGGTCGATCTATACTTTCCAGGCAGTAAAGGGAGATAGGCAATATGGAAATCGACATTTTACATCCCTAGAAATAACTCTTATTTTATTAATCCATCTCATTCATTATGAATCTGTGCTATTTGTACTCTATGGTACAATTTACCGACTAAAAGCTCGTGCAAATTAGGGCGCGCATCCTCGCAAAAATTTTCGTGCATCATTTTCATAGGAATGATGAATCATAATAATATATTCAAATTTTATATGAACCATAGCATACTGCAGACGAACCGCAGCGCATGTCTAGTGATGAAAATTGTCGAAAGGTTCGGTAAGGTTACTGATAGAAGTCCACAATTGGAAATGCATTAGCTAATCGATTAGCTTTATATTATCCTTATAGAGCCTGATATTTTTTCGGCTCGGATTTGCAATGCGACGCGATATGCGCGAGCCCTAAAGCAGAAGCGTATGAGCATCACAAATTGACCGTTTCCATTCACATAGATCCACTCGTTCTAAATTCAAATCGCATTGAGCTTATAAATGTACCACTTCAGATCGTAATGTTTACGATTTTTTTTTTTCATTTGGAAATCTGCGCGCGACTTAACATAGAATAAGATTCTCGTTCATGAGATTTAAAAAATGGACGAGAACTTTTACAATTCTTCCTTTTGTAGACTAAACCGTCTTTTCATTCTACTATTAAGTATACAATTTAAATAGCTTATCTTTTTATTAATATGAGCATCATTCAATAAGATCATAGTTATAGCGATATACATATTTTATTGTCAATATTATTTCACTGAAACAGTTACACACGAAAATTTCGTAACTAGGTAGGATAAATAATAGTTTAATGTCTTTGGTAAAAACGCACGTAAAGAATTTCTCAGTATCTGGGAGCACGGCAGTGCTCCCGCCAAGTCGAGCAAATACAAAAAACAAACCCACAGTCTATCGTTTCTCGAAGCATTTCAGGCCATTTTCGACCCCCTGTAACTTTGTTGTGGATAAAGCTAGAAGCCTGATTGAACATTTCCCAAAAATTGTAGATTATGCAAGGAGTATGTTAGTACCTATCTACATACATACATATGTATATACAAGTAGCTGAGATGACTACATCACCACAAAGGAAAATGTATTTTTAGGCGTGTGTGGCCAGCTCAGATCTTTTGAGATCTTTCTTTAGTTAACTGGAACTCTCACCTCCAATTTGATACAAAACTGTAAAAACTTACAATACAGTTAATTAATTAAGCATAAAAATCCCCTCAGAATGAGTTTAATCTTTTCTTTAAATTAATTGAAAACCACTGGTTAAAGGTTTAAAAAAGCTATACAAGTTTTTAAATCTCTCGCTGCACTTTCAGAATTCGAATGTATATATTTAAAGTAACACGGAGTCACAGAATACATGAACCGCGGATTTGTGTTTAAAATTTAAATTCCGAACGCTCCATTCAGCCAGGAACGAGAAACCAGGGTTGTCAGTAGGTACTGGGGTTTTTCCGAACCAAAGACATTATAGTAAAAAAGTATTATTATAATTTACTCATGACTAACTTACAATCTTAAGTACAGTGAAACGGTATACCGTTTCACTGTACTTAGATTCTAGTTTCTAGACTAGAATGATTATAAATATATATGAACAGTGTCATAAATCACATAATTTCAACATCTCCCTTTAGATAAAAAAAAATAAAGTACGAGATAATTGCTTTCCTAATATTCCTAATAAAATTGTTGCGTGTCAATATTGACCGTAAAAAAAATCTAAAAATTGTTTTTTGTTTTCTATAAATATCGCATATTATTATCTCGTAACAGTCAAAAAGTAATGTTTTTTTGTCTTAAGAGATTTTTAATATTATATTCTGCCCAAAATATCTTAATTATTAATAACGTATTTAGATAGGTCGGTTAAACACGGCTTAGCAAAGTAACCTGAAGGTTATATATTTTACTAGCTGACCCCCGCGACTTCGTCCACGTGGTTATATAGGTTTTTATGTAGGATCGGATTGGATCCCATAATCCTTTTGTGTACCTAAACTAAATGTAGCCTAAGTTATTCCATATAACATCACCTATCTGCCATTGAAAGTTCCATCAAAATCGATCCAGCCGTTTCGGAAATTAGCTGGAACAAATAAACAGATCGACAAACATAACTCTAAACGTACACCAGTTTAAAATAAGTCGTACGTTCAAAGATCCGGGTCCCAAGTTATTTGAACCCAATAAATGTCTGTCATTTCTGAACTAAAAAATTTATGACCTTGAAATATTTACGGGACAATACTTAAAGTACTACCTTTCTAACAAAAAAAGAATGAGTTAAATCGAACTACGCGTTAATGAATTACAGATAAATACACGTTTTAACTTTCTTCCCCTCTCCCAAGGGAATCGTGCTGAATTTTGGGATAAAAAGTATCCTATAACCTACCTCGGAGTATAAACTCAAATCGTACCAAGTTTCATTTGAATCCATTCAGTAGTTTCGGCGTGATGCGCGGCCAAGATACAGACAGACAGACAGACAGACAGAAAGACAGACAGACAGACAAAAATTAAAAAAATTGCAGTTTTGGCTTCAGTATCGATTATAGAGTGCCCTCCAATAAAAATTTTCAAAATATCTTCAATGTACAGAATTGGATCTGTTACAGTTTTATTATATTATAGATGCGGGACAACCCTAATCCGCCATTGTATCGCGTTCAGCAACGGGAACCTTTCAATACACAATGAGCAATTCATTACTTTCTGAACGCAAATTAAACTTCGACAGCGTTATTCCATCTTTGATAAGTAATGCGTTCACGCGTGGTTCACGCACTCCAATTTTACTATTATTATTAACTTTATAGCCCGGTCAATCTAATAAAAATAAAAATAAAAAATCTTACTGTTTTGAAAATCAGTCAAAAGTATTCTTTGGGCCTTCCTCTGGAACATGTTTTTTGCTCATATCTCGAAAATCTCTACGAATAACATTATAATTACTTCTGACAAAAGTTTTTACAAAAAATTTACTACAAATTTGGTCTCATTCATTTTTGCTCTAAGTTTATTACTTTAGGAGCTACAGGGTGTTAAAGTTTACAGAGAGATAAAAAGAATACGACATCGTCGTTTATAAAAATTTATATTTTTAAAGCTCACATTTTTAGTTTACCATAAGTATGTTCAAGAGGAAGGCTCAAAGAACACTTTGGCTAATTTTCAAAACTAAAAGTGTTCCATATTATTTCAAACTTTATGATTTATGTTTTTTATTTTTAATGTTCTTTTAATAACTCGCTTCACAGCTTTGGACTCTGTTCCAGGGAATCTTGTCATCTATTCTTTTATGTGTATTTTAGTAAGACAAATAAAAAACGGGCTTTAATATTAATGAATGCAGATGAAATGTAACGTGACGAGTTGTTGTATGTCTTTGGGAAATGGGTAACGTAACTAAATGGGTTACGACAGGTTATAAACGTTGTAAGGGTTCGGACACAATGAGCGTTATCACAATGAAATTATTTTAATTAGAAAGGAAGAAAGAAAGAAAAAACGTTTATTAAAGTGCTATGTCACACATAACAATAGTACCTAAGTACTTAAAGTAAATCACCTCGACGCTTCTAACACTTGTGCACTACAACAAATAAAGCATCAATCTAGGTAGGTTACCGGTCCAATGAGACGAAACGGTTCAAGAGGGAAACGACTGCGGACTGCGGACGAGTGACGAAGTTACACTGTTATCTCAACCAGCATTTAATTCAACAATCAAACGCGAAATAGAGGGCAAACGTCAAATTCGGCCCTCTGGCAATTATTGTTGATCTCCAGACACCTCCAGATCCATAAAACCTAGCAAGCTGATACTTGGTACAAGTGTCCATCAAAAGTCATGTAATTATAATTGTTATCTATAGCATATTGTACAAGTTCGATAGTTTATTAATTAGTAAGTGCAGTTTCAACCTCTTTTATTTTCAACTCTCTGTCAAGCTATGATCTCGGTGTTCCTCGCCTTAACCGCGCGTTCTATTTTCAAAATATATTACAAAGCTTCTGACTCTCAGATTAATTTGTCATACGTTCATCGCCACGTTCCGATCTCGGTCTTCGCGATCCATAGACTAACACAGATTTAAGAATGAGGTACTTTGTCTATTGTTATTTATAGAAACAACCACCGTAAAAGTTAGTCTTCAATTTTCGAACGAACTTTGCTTTTGGACGATGCGTCCTTTAAAAGATTAAAGTATATTTTTTTCCGTTACAAATTGAGTAATTTTTTCAAGTTTTTAGCGTTTGTTTTGAACATTTTTTCATCTAGTCAAATAGAAGTCGAACGCACTGAAAAAATGCATTTCATGTTTTTCTTTTTCCTCACAATTTTTAGTTTCAAAAAAAAAAATTAAACAGCCGCCTTTTTATACAGCCTAAAGTTAGACAAGAAATTTATTACGGGGTCAAATAGCCGGTTAGCATTCACTGCCGCGATGATGACGAGAGAATTATGAATACTTTGAGAGGCGGCGCGATTGTTGGAAATTACTTTGTTTTTCATACCTAACTAATCATTTTGTTTATGGCGGAACGGTTACAGAATGTTAAACAGCTTAATATGAATATGAAGTGTACGAGTATATTAAAAAATAAGCTGTCTTTCATACAAAAACGGCCTAGATGGCAAATGGGCTTTCATTAAAAATGGTTTTAAAATTTTAAAAATGCTTAGATTGTAATTTTTTAGACGTGATAACGTCTTATACATCGATTAACGCCGGCTGCACGCACGAAAACGCATGACTCATTGTCACGTTCCGCCTGAGCCGAGCGTGCAAGCGAGAGCGCGGAACAAATAATAGAGACGCACGATCAGGCCGATCGTGCCTCTCTATCGTTTGTTAGAGTTCCTTAATAAACAATACAGAAGTACATTATATAATATATTGTTTCTTTTGTATGTTGTATTTTTAAATTTTTGTATGTGTGTGCAAAAAAATTTGAATTGTCATAAATATATATTTTTTAATTGTCATAAATAAATCTACAACTGGCTCCGATTTTGGTCAAAGTAAGTAGTATATTTCTCAAAGTATCCTAATTTTGAAAAATTACCAAAAACTTTTTAACCCCCGACGCAAAAACGACGGGTTTGAAGTTTGACGTGTCTGTGTGTGTGTGTCTGTCTGTTCCACCGTAGCGCTCAAACGGGTGAACCGATTTGTAATTACACAAATAACAATTCCATGAACAGTCTTTATCGAGTACCTAAGACCTCGTATCATAAAGATTGCATTAATGCCTCGAGTTTAAAAGAAGAGGTAATACTTGTATAATTTTCTCATCATTACCAAATTAGGCGGCATATTAAATGAGGCCAAACCGCAGCATAATGATAGGTCAAAATATTGGAGCCATGTTAATATGGGATATCTGATTCGTATCGCAGCGGTCGAGGCGGAGGTGTGATCCCGCCTTAGGCGCGCCTTTATACAGTGGTGTAAGTTGCGAGCGCAAATTGTTCTGTTTTTGTGTTAATTTTATTTTCAACGACGTCTCTCGAGCAGTCTGTGGTCTTATAAGTGGAAGGCTCCGGGTCCGTTTCACGGCAGGAGTTTGGTAATCTGAAAACTTCTAAACTCTAGTGGCTCATCATCATCATCATCATCATCATCATCATCATCATCATCAAAGAAATAGTATTGTTCTGTTTGCTCTAACTTTTCTATTCTATTCTATCGTTTGTCTTTGGACCATAGATTTACTTAATAGTTAAGAATTTAAAGTACTGATGTTCTTTCATTCAAATGTTATAAAGTTCTGATAGACAGACAGACAGATAAGTGAAAAATTGCCAAGCAAACTCGGAGACCTCGCTTCGCTCGGTCAAATACTTTTTTATCTCTATAATTATACGTACAGATAATTCCTTGATCGGAAATGACAATACGGTTAAATCATCGCTGTGAATGAAACTTATTGATTTATCTGATTTCAAGTACTTTTAAGTATTATGATAATTTGTTATTTCTTATTTCTATGTTTTTCCTTTTTAATTAATTAGTGTAAGAAGCCTGTTCACCGTTTTAATTAATTTAAATAAATAAATAAATTCGAATGCCAAAATCGCTAGACACCATGTCTTGTACCACAAATCAACGTGTCCGTCCTGGTAACGGAGATGAGTAAGTATTAATAGTTTGATTGGATCAGTTCTTATCGCTAATGCTGGTGTTGTAAGTGGCTCGTTAATGCACTCCGCACTTTCTTATTGCCCCACTTAGTTACATACACCGATAGCCAATAATTATCTATAATTAATTTTATATACATGTTGACCATGTATGGTCGTGATAGCTTTTGTTATAACGTTAACACCGGTAACGTTATGTTTTCATAACATAGCATTATACATACGCGTACAAAAAATACATATTAAGTATGCGTAAATAATATCAATATATTTTATGTAAATAAGTAGTTCAAACTATTTTGACTTGGCTCTCTCTCATAATTGTTATGTGTATTATACTCATAATAATGTCGATATATTATTCGAATAAATTGTTACAACTATTTTAACTTCATGGAGTAGGTACAAATTGTCGCGGGACACCAGATCTTTGCCATCGTTAAGGAACGCGGATTCAGCTGGCAAAAAGCCATTCATTATTTCAAAACACAAGCCACAAATATGTATAAAAGGGACATAATATGTATATCAACATCTATTGAGTTTAATGAAGTCATTATCAAGTTGGTGAACGTCTGAATAATTCGACCGAGCGAGCGAGCTGTGAATCCTATCGTACGATCTCTGTTATCTAAAGTGGTATTGTTATCGCATATACAGAGAACAGGCCGGGATTTATTCCCGCCTCGGGAACAGACTGTTGCTTATGCTAATGTGGATTGTGGAGGAATGGTGGTACAGAATATAAAAATATATACTTTGTAGAGTTACCCAAGGTAGTGGTCACTGGTCGAGTAAAAGTTACAGTTATATTCTGGCATAGGCTTCAATTTCTTCATCTTTCTAAGCCTTTAGTTAAGTATACGTACAGACATTAATTTCTAGATCTTGTCTGAAAAATTCTATTGATATCCATATAATAAAATCGTAGACTTGCCGTGTCTGTATATGAAAGATATTTACAAAAAAAAACTGAGAGATATTAGGGATAAGTAATAGAATGTAAAAAAGCAATTTTTGAAATTTTTGTTTGTTTGTCTGTATTTTTGTGCACGCATCACGCAAAAACTACTGAATGGATTGAAACGAAACTTAGTTACGACAAGCGGACACCCACGACGAATCATTTTGTTTTCCTAAGCTCCTTTGAGCTCATAGCTTGCTAAAATCTGTTAAAAGTTCACTGGCGGATGTTTAGGTAGATCAAAATGTAAACATCCGTCAGTAAAAGTCCCATCAAAATCGATCCAGCCTTTTTGAGATTACCCGGTAATCTTTAAAGTATATCCTTTCTAACAAAAAAGAATGAATGAAATCGGACCACGCGTTAATGAATTACAGCTAAGTACACATTTTAACTTTCATCCCCTCTCCCAAGGGAACCGTGCTGAATTTCGGGATAAAAAGTATTCTATATGTTACTCCGTAGTATGAACTTAAATCATACCAAGTTTCATTTCAATCCATTCAGTAGTTTTTGCGTCATGCGCGCACAAACATACAGACAAACAGACAAACAGATAAACAGACAAACAGACAAAAATTTCAAAAATAGCTTTTTTACGTTCTATTGCTTATCCCTGACACCCCCCAGTTATTATTTTGCAAAAATCTTTAATGTACAGATACGGCAAGTCTACGATTTGATTATATATGTACATTGTACATATGTATAGAAGAAGATATAGATAGAAGATAGATATAAGTTGATATCCATATAAGAATCAAGCTTCGTTTGTATTGGGAGAGCTCGAAATAAACATTACAGTGAAGTGAACTCTTGAAACACATTGCTAGTAACGACTGAGTAAAAACATTAGTGCGTTCTCACGTTTTTGTCGTTTTTTTCGAAGCGTAGCCAACGCACAGTAAACCCGAAAGTAATCCGAAACGCCCCCGCGCCCTATAAAACTAATAAAGCTCTAATAAAAGCATTCAATGCGCTCTTCCGTAACGCCGAATCGACTTAGGGACCGTTCAGATAGACCGGCGCGGAGAGCATCGGAGAGCATTTCTTTTTTCACACAGACCGGCCGTTCAAATTTGCTCTGCTCTCCGCGCCGGTCTGTGTGAACCGGCAGAGCAATTCGGCCGGACGGCAGAGCAATTCGGCCTACGGTCGGCTGTGCGAGCATGAAAGAGCACGCGAACGGAGCCGGTCGGATGCTCGAGCGCGAAAGAGCACGAGCATGGAGCAGCCGACCGGCTCGACGAGCAGCCGAGCGGCTGCTCTTGATATTTCACACAGAGCGTATTGGGAGCATCCTCGAGCATCCTCTTATCATAAAAGAGATAAAATGTAAAAATAAAGCTTATTTCAATGTCTTAAAATTAAATTTTAAATGCGATTAAAATTTGCTCTGCTCTCCGCGCCGGTCTATATGAAAGGTCCCTTAGTCAACATAAAAGGCTTTATTGTATGCTAGGTAGGTATTTCGGGACTAATATACGTGTTTTGTAGTTCGCCCCCAACTAAGAGCACGGGTTCTATAAGTTTGATACATACCAACTGTTCAAACACAGAGCCATCTACCAAAACAATTGTAAAGTTTTGGTTTAGGGAAACTTTTTCAGATAAAAAGTGTAATAATTTTAAAGGATACAACATCTTTGTAATTTTATTTCTATTAGATAATTATCAACTGATTTATTTGATGTTTAACTACACGATATGATTAAAATGATACGTAAGTTACAGATAATTTCCGAAACCTAACTTAACGATAAGTAACCTAAGTTGGTATTTTTTGATGATTCGCTCTCATAATTGACTTAATAACTAACTAGGCTTCTCCCACCAAAACAAAGCAGACCTGAGGCAATTAAAAAAAAGAAAAATTACCAATACCACAAATTGAATCTGAAACCTCGTTCAAACATGACCAATGTTTGAAGCAATGCACTGAAAAGGTTACGAAATAAAGACGTCACTGCATAATTAGGGAACAAGGAAACCCCACGCATGTCAAAATCATCCGAGTATGATATGTCAGGAACTACCCACATGTGCGCTGCGCATTCAGGTATCATTAGGATCTTCCTACCCGATTGAATATTAATGACCTAAATTAGTATAAAACCCGTGAAAACCTCTCCCTACATCACAATTGTATCCCTTCGCAAGACTGCTACCAAGAAAGTTCCAAAAGAAAAACTGGTTGAAATCTTTAAAATGAAGGTCCAGATTTTGATAATCCTCAGCGTGATTGCATCATTATGCATCACTTCTGAGGCTCAAATGCAAGTATACTGCGGACGGCGACTTGCTATGGCACTGGCACTTATCTGCGAGGAGCCCTCCGAATCAGACAAGAGGTCGTCAAACTACATAAATACAGGAAAGACAATCAACAACAATTCAGAAACGAAGTCCATAGATCAAGAAATTAATCTCTTGAACTCAGATAAGAGTTCTTCAAACTATATAGACCAACAGAAACTTGCCGACTACATAGATTCAGAAAAACGGTCCATGAGCAATGAAATGGGATCTTTTGACACTATGGATCAAGAACTGACACCAGAAAACTCTATAGCTTCAGGAGAGAGGACAAATTCTATACACTCGGAAAAGCGGTACCCAAATTTCTTTTACCTCTCAGAGAGGTCTGCAAACTCTATTAACAATAATTACGATTGGGAGATTGCTCCTCAGAAGGCAAGAGGTATAGGCAGAGGGAAGAGGCAGATTGTGAGTGAATGTTGCGACAAACCGTGCTCCCTTGATGAATTGAAGACCTACTGTTAGTTTGTACTGGTAATGTAAGAATTTAGTGAAATAAATATTGCAAGTTCTCACTATGTGTTTATATTGGTGTGAACCATTGTCGCTATTGTCAATCGATGGTCATCCACTGATATAGGAATCTTGCACGGCTTGCTCCCATTAAGTGTTTTTATTTTTTTATGTGGTTACACTTTTTATTAAATCATCGCTGTTTTCAACCGATATTCATCCACTGGACATAAGACTCTTGCAAGGCTTACCACTTTGCTTACATAACATGATCTCACGCTTGAATCCTTTCACATAGTGGAGGGCTACGTTTCTTGATGCAGGATCGCCATTCGAATACTTTGGAACCCCAGCATCTATCGGTTCTTCGAGCAATGTGTGCCACATACATAAAAACACATAAGGTCAAAGGAAAAAACCCTTGCCCTTATTCGAAGAGCGTATCGAATTTTGAAAATGTACCCGTACTCACTATATATAAATATCAGATATTCAAATATATAGTTTTGAAATCAGATGTTGATATTCGAAATCTGATATAGATACGATTTTCAGAAAAAGCGATACGACCCAGTCCTGAGAGCCTTCAGCACCAACCAGGAAATTATTTGAATTACGTAGGTATTACCCACTTCAAAAATAAATTCGATTTTATTATATGTATAGATTTCTTAAGTCTAAGCGGATAACCCGTGACTTCGTACCGGTGAAATAATTCAGTATATTATTTACGTCCTGAACCTGTACTAAGTTGTAGCGCGATGTTGATTGCCAGTGGTGCCATCTAGTTTGATAACTATCAGACAATAGCTTTCTATCTAACTCGAACGCGACAAACGCAAAAAATGTGCTAAGTGCGAGTCGGGCCTCGCTCTTTTAGGATTCTGTACATAAAATTATGAACAACATAATATTTTGGGTGTAAGAAATATTTAATTTCCGAGCTAGACATCACAACAAATCGTGAAAGAAAAACCCAAAAAATGTGCGTTTATTTTGGTCACAGCTTACTAAGTACTTTATGAATCGTTGATTTTAGTATTTGGTACATAATATACCGAAATTTCATATTCCTAACTGGTTTAGTTTTTGAGACAGCCCCCGTCACAAAAATCAGCCAAGTGCGAGTCGGGCCTCGCTCTTTCAGGGTTCCGTACATAATTATGAATAATATAATATTTTGGGTCTAAGAAATATTTAATTTCCGAGCTAGACATCGCAACAAACCGTGAAAGAAAAACCCAAAAAAATGTTCGTTTATTTTGGTCACAGCTTATAAACTATTTAATAAATCGTTGTTTTCAGTATTTGTTGTTTAAATAGAGCATATAGTACATAATATACTGAAATATCATATTCCCAACTAGTTTAGTTTTTGAGATAGCCCCCGTCACAAAAATGGTCTAAAACTGACAACTTTGATGGCCTCCCATTCCCTTATTTTTTGAGATAAAAATTAAAAAAATATATATTTGTACTCTACTTAATGAGCTCTAAACAATGATACCCCACAAGCTAGGGTAAAGAAAAAATTTTTTTTTCCGGCTCCTTTTTCATGTATGGGAGCCCCCCTGAAAAATAATTTAATTCAATTTCTAATTCAATATTTGATTTTGGGTTAACGTTTTACACTAAATACCAAAATTTCAGGTTTGTGACTCATTTCGTCTGCGAGCTAGAGACCTGTGACCGGCGGACAGACGGACAGACAGCCGAGTGACATTAATAGGGCTCCGTTTTTTACCCTTCGGGTACGGAACCCTAAAAATGGTCTAAAACTGGCAACTTTGATGGCCACCCATTTCCTTATTTTTTAAGCTAAAAATTAAATAAAATTATATTCGTACTCTACTTGATGAGCTCTAAACAATGATACTCGACACCTCTACTAGCACCTTACTTATAATATTCTTAGAATACCTAATACGAGTATTTTTGGGACATTATAATTTATGACAAATGATATCAGTAACACAACAAAAGCAAGTGCATTTATCACCGCGCCGCCTGCGCACAATTAAAACGGGATAAATTAAAGAGTTTCACGTGCGCCCGCGCCGCCCGCGCCCGCCTGTGCCCGCGCCCGCCTGTGCCCGCGCCCGCCTGTGCCCGCGCCTTCAACCTTCCGATAGATTTATATGACCCCCGCGGACATCAAGTTTGGTGCAAGTGATAGGAAACTCACTGTTTAGAAGACATCTCAATCCATACTTCTATATATGTAAATAAAATTAATGTTTGTCTGTATGTCTTTTTTTTATTTGTATCGCACTCAAATTGTCCTCTGACAATGCATCAGAGACCTTTTTGTAGCGAATTTTTATAGAGAATAGAGAATGAGAGGGAATAGAGAATGCGTTTGTTGGCGGCTAGTGCACGCACTTGTGTACTATAACATCATCACCTTCGTACTTATCTAGTGTTTGAGATTGAGATTGAGATTCACGGTTCTTATATAAGGAGAAAATAATAATTAAAATAATTTTGTTACAAATGCGATGATAAATACTTATTATATTTTAGCTTTTTGCTATGTTTTACCCTTTACATTAACAGCTTTGTCCAGAAAATCCGTTTTTCATAATTTGTTTTAAAACAAATAATTTAAAATCTATACTAATAAATAAAATTGAAGTGTCTGTCTGTAATATCGAAATAACTACCTCATATTAAGCTCATATGGTTATTTGAACGATACTATAACCGAATCACACGTTTTTAAAATTTTTGTCTGTCTGTCTGTCTGTCTGTCTGTCTGTCTGTCTGTTTGAACGGGCTAATCTTTGGAACGGCTGAACCGATTTTGACGAGACTTTCACATACAAGTAGAGAATTAACCAGGGAGTACATAGGCTACTTTTTTAACCGACTTTCAAAAAAGGAGGAGTTGTGTTTTTCTACCTATGTACACCGATATCTCCGAGATTTCTGAACCGATTTGCGTAATTTTTTTTTAATCGATAGAGAAACATTGCGACACTGTCCTACAAAAAATTTGGATTCCAACTCCTCAATCCTGATGCTGTAGGGGATCTGATCCCCTACACTAATGGGATTTAGGCACTGTCGGTTATTTAAATTGATATTGGGGATACCAATTAAAGACTTTATTGTTGAATGACCTCGAGTAGGTACATGTCCAACTCCTCAACCCTGATGCTGTAAGGAATTGCATTCCGAAATCGTAAGGATCCCACGGAATTTTTCCGTTTTGTGGACGGGTTACTACTTACTACAGATAGGCTACTTTTTGTTCAGGAAAATCAAAGTTCCCACGAGATTTTTACAATCCACACGGGCGAAGCCGTGGGCATCATCTACATAGTAAATAATAAAACAGTTGGGCACATTGTACTAGCTTTTTAATAAATTCTACGGAATAAAGGCAAATTATGTTGACGTAGGTACCTTCTTCTATTCTATTATAGTCTATCTTCTAGTTTATTGTTAATATTTTTTTTCCGTAGAACAAAGTCAGTCTTTGTTGAGTTTATTCAACAAAGAGAAAGCTACAAAAGCGTAAGTTATAAAGCTTTCAGTATGTTAATTGCATAATTATTTTTTCTCTAACAGCGAACGTGTCGTTTTTGTCGTTTAAAAATTCTTTACTAATTTTCGTTTAACAATTTATTTTTTTGACACGGTTATGTTGTTGTTTAAACAAGTAGTAAATTAGTTGAATTCTCTATCTAGCCATGTTTCAATATAAAAAGGCGACAGGCGTCCAAAATAATTATTATTTTTGAATGAGGCAAAGAAATAAATTATTTGAATACTAGCTTCTGCCCGCGGCTTCGCCCGCGTGAATTTCGGTTTTTCACAAATCCCGAGGGAATCGTGGATTTCCGGTTCCCGTTCCCGCTCCCTTTTCCGCCCTTTATACCTAGGTATTTTCAAGGAAGTTTGCTATAGTAAGTAATCTACCTATAGCTGTAGCTATAGATTTCGGTTTTTTCAAAATCCCGTGGGAACTGTGGATTTTTCCAGGATAAAAAGTAGCTAGCCTATGTGTTAAGTCAGGGCATAATCTATCTCTATATAGCTCTATTTCAGCCAAATCAGTTCTGTAGTTGCGGTGTTAAAGAGTAACAAACATACACACATACACACACAAACTTTCGCTTTTATAATATTAGTGTGATTCTTATATTTTGTGTGAGACTTCATTTGTTGGCATTTTATATAAATACTAGCTTCTGCCCGCGGCTTCGCCCGCGTGAATTTCGGTTTTGAACAAATCCCGAGGGAATCGTTTAGTTCCGGTTCCCGTTCCCGCTCCCTTTTCCTACCTTTATACTTAAAATATCAAGCAAGGTCGCTATAGTAATCTACCTATAGCTGTAGATATAGATTTCGGGTTTTTCAAAATCCCGTGGTAACTGTGCATTTTTCCAGGATAAAAAGTAGCCTATGTGTTGCCAATGCATGCTACACAGCAAAGTATTGCAATAATGGGTTATGTGAGCGTGATTTACCTAAGAACAGTCAGCGCCCTCTGTGGCGTTTTGGAGGTCTATATCTATTTTAGTCCTACAGGAATACTTTTCCGGGATAAAAAGTTACTTTATGTGTTAAGTCAGGGCATAAGCTATCTCCATTCAAAATTGCAGCCAAATTGGTTCAGTAGTTGCGGCGGAGAAGAGGAACAAACATACACACAAACTTAATAACTTAATAACGCCTTTATAATATTAGTGTGATTGTTATTTTCCTCGCTAGAGAGCTCCGATAGCATACGTGTCCGATCGCTGCTAAATTCAAAATGCTATAGGGAGAACTTTACGCACCGCGCGCCCCGGCCGGCTGGAACCGCGCGCCGCGCGCAAAGGCTATATCCCGCAATTTTTAAATCTGTAATATCTTCGAAAATATTCATTTAAATCATATGCTGTAAAGGGCCATATAGATCTATAATAAATCAACAATGTACTTAAGGTATTTAATTAGATAAGGATTAATGCTGTATTGGTTAAAATCGCTTCTAAAATTAGCCATTATTTGTCGTAAAAAAGTAAATGACAAAAAATGTTATTGTGGGATATCCATAAGAGATAAACATATACCATCGCGGAGTTTTCAATGTGTACAATACTTAGTACATTATATTGATAAATCTCGTAGGGTTCAGCCTGCGTTTGCAATGTAAGCGGAAAAAATTTAATTATTTACGACATCACATTAGAAACCTCAAAAATAACAGTATTTCTCCACTATTTAATGGATGTTATTATACATATAAACCTTCCTCTTGAATCACTCTATCTATTAAAAAAAACCGCATCAAAATCCGTTGCGTAGTTTTAAAGATTTAAGCGTACAAAGGGACATAGGGACATAGGGATATAGGGACATAGGGACATAGGGACAGAGAAAACGACTTTGTTTTATACTATGTAGTGAAGAATGGTGAGCAAATAATAGTCATGCGCTAAAACTATGCAAAAATCTGTATAATGCTGTATATTTTTCAAAATGGTGGGGGTTTCACGGCCTGTGTTGGGTTTATACATATTCATACCATAAAAATAAATAAGGTCAAAGGAAAAATTCGCTTGCAAGTTGAGTCTGATACGATCATATACATAATGGAGTCTTTTCACGTAAATATCAAATTGAAGAAACATCTTAGAGGTGGCCTATAATAAAATCTAAGATCTCCTTTTTAAGCACAAACAAAAAGTGAACGTCTGACCAAGGCTTTGTAGTACGTTGAAATGTTTATTTACCATTTTTAGGGTTCCGTATCTGAGAAAAAAACTCGTCTTTGAAAAAAATGCGAATAAATAAAATTTTAATTTTTACCAACCGTGCGTAGTTTGAAACTTTAGATTGACCAGAATCTCATGAAAAATAGGGAAATTAAATTTTGTAGTAAGCAACACTAGGTTAACTCGGCTGCCCTAGTGATAAACAAAGTAATTACATTCAGAACACCTTACCTGGGATCGTTTCACGAAACGAAAAATCCAGTAACTGCATTTTAAATACAAAAACAAAGTAATCAACATCCAATTACTTTGTTTTTGTGTTGTGCTTGTTGTTTACTTGGTTTTTGCATTTATATTCCGGGTTAGTGAGTGCAGTTACTTTGTTTGGGCAATTTAAATTTCAAGTTATTTCAAATATTAAACTGTGGTAAAAAACTACTCGACATAAAACTTTTGTTAATGCAAAAAGTCAATTTCTCAGTCAGTTAGTTACTTTGTTTATCGCTAGGGCAGCCGTAGTGTTGCTAACCTTGGAATTTCATTTCCCTATTTTTCATGAGATTCTGGTCAACCTATAGTTAAATATCTATAGAATTTGGACATTACAAAAGCGAATCCAGGACAACTACACTGATGTGTTGCCTACATAGACTTAAAATTCAGTTAAAGGAATCCTACGCGTCCGTCTCGAGAAAAGTAGAAAATTAACTATTAATTTATATATTACTACCCGGCAGACGTCGTCCTGCCCGCTATTAGCGCCACCTACCGGGTCCAATCTTTCTAATTATAAACCTTCCTCTTGAATCACTCTATCTATTAAAAAAACCGCATGAAAATCCGTTGCATAGTTTTAAAGATTTAAGCATACATAGGGATATAGGGACAGAGAAAGCGACTTTGTTTTATACTATGTAGTGATATTGAAACAGCGTGACGAGTCTAAGCTCTAAATCCCTCTCTCCTGTGAGAAAGAGGCCTGTGGCCAGCAGTGGGACGATTAAAGGCTGCAGTAGTAGTAGTAGTAGATATACATACATGTATGGACTCCTTTACGAATAAGATCAAGTCACACTTGATCAATCCCTACTGATATTAAAAATACGAAAATGTATTTGTTGGTTGGTTTGTGCTTCAATCACACCGCAACAGAGCTAACGATAGATGTGATTTGTTGCATATAGGTAAATAAAGTTCCCACGAGCTTCTTAAAAATCTTAAATCCGCGCGGACGAAATCTCGGGCATCAGCTAGTGTTCTATAATTACATCGCCCAAGATAGTACAGAGAATCACGTCCTCGCTTCGCTCTTCGAAAAGGGCCCAAGAGCTACAATCAACGTTAAAATTCACACTTTATCGTCAACAAAATAGAGTTGTAACTTCTTTGGGGTTTAAGATTAAGATAAGTTTATCTTCCGAAGCTCTGTCATTAGTGTTACGTCAAGTGCTTACGCAACGGTCGTGAGTTCGAGTCCCGGCCACAGAGGTGTCGTATACTAGAGGCGATAATGCTCGGCGAAACCTGACCGGTGTACAAGGACCAGTCGTGCTTTTTGTCTTTTCGTGTATTGGCGCTGGACTTGCTTTAACTCGTTCAAAAATCGCAGCTGTCTATGGCAAAGCTTCAAAGAGTCTCGGAGATTAGAGTGTAGAGTCCATTCAAAAACGGAATAAAAATGGTATAAATCTATTACAAAACCGTGTTATATAGGATTCATAACTTTTGCAAATGCACAGTGGGGTGATAGGTTCAAAATCGATATTTGAGCAAAAAAAAAAACTTGAAAAAAAAAACAGTATTGAAAATTTCTGACATCTGAATCCAGAAATCCAGACTCGATGCTGATGTCTAAAAGTGAAATACTTTATTATTAGATTTTACAAGTAAGTGCATATACTTTGTTTGTACATAAGTGAGGATTATTTCAGAAAACTTTAAAACTAAACCTACGAGGCTTACCTATGGTGTATAACTCGATGGTGTCGGCTAATTGCCGGTGCCATCGTCGAAGCAATTATTTATCAATAAATCAAAATTGCTCGAAGCTTGTCGTGGAATAAAAATATTATGTGTTTACGATATTGGCGCGTTGAAAATTCAATAATAATAGAATAGGCTGTAACAGTTGTTTATTTACATAATTATGTGAAGCAAAAGGCACAACAAAGGAGTGGAGTCACACCCGAAGTTCAGCTGCTTTTTGTTTGTTGTATTTTTACTGCACTGTTATAGTGAAAACATGCTGATGCATGTGACTTTTTCAAAAACCACGAGACGACCTTAGTTATGCAGCTTGTATTTAAAATTATATTTTTCTATTTAATGTTTAAATCAGGAACTTTGCCTATTTTCAAACTAAATATTACTTAATATTAAAAAAATCTAATTAGTTTGCAGTTTTATAAGGTCCAGCGAGGCAATTGCAACTACCGGGAAAATGCAACCAATCTAATTATCTTCATAACATTAGTTTTCTTTAAATAGCGACATCTATGAAACGAAAGAGGAAGAAATACTCCTTATAACGTATAATAGATGGAGCCACTATCGCGTGAACTGCTTTAGCGACAGTGACAATTAAGTATCTGTCATTTTTATGTTGGTGTTTACAAAACAACCGGTCACTTATTTTTGTGTGAAAAAATAGAAATACATCGTTTTACGACTAGAGTCTTGAGCGCAGAGCAGATTTACTGCATGGTAAGTAATTTTTTATGATTTGTTTCTTGAAAACACTGCGATTACTATTTAACATAGTTACAGATACATTTGCCCCTAGAAATCTTGCGGAGGGGCTTTTGCAACTTTTAGGTTAGTTACAATTACCCCATGAAATTTATATGAAATCGATAATAGCTAGTGATGGCCGTATGTCGATGTTTAAATAAGGTACGGGGCAACGGCATTTTATATTAGGTACTTTAAACGCAACCTCTATGCAATACGGCAGACTGAGATCCAGAGTCAGCGATAAGGTAGACTGTCAAGCGTCAGATTTTTAGTTTGATTCCCGTGCTGTGCAACTATTTAAACCTTGCATAGGTTACACGCCTGCCTTATGCAAGATTTAAATAGTAACGCAAGTGTCGCACTTGCTTGTTATTTTGTCTCGTAGAGTCGTTCGGGGTAACCGAGCGCAGTGGGTAAGTGAACGAATCGCGTATAACTCCGTAACTACGTGTGGGGGAGGGGGGGTTTGTTTGGATGAAATAAGGACGCTGGAGTGGCCAACTAGTTTTGACATAACATTGTGCGGTGTAACGTTTTGTTAACATTTTATTCGCAATTAATTAAATTTACTAGTTTCATCGGTAATTTTTGGCGTTTTGACAAATCCTGTCACTTGTAAGTTTTGGATTCGATACTGGTCAGTTATGTTTTCTTTGATTATGAACATATTCTTGTAGATATGTGAGCAACAATATTGAGATTATGATTGTTGCATAAACCAGTGTTAACATTAATTTGTATTTTGGCTCCCTAGGGAAAGTGTGCGCGGGTAAGTGTGCGCAGGTGTGCACTTACCCCCATGAGCAATATTTTAGTAAAAAATTAATAATGACCGAATGAATAATAATTATTTGCTGGTTAAGTTATGCGTCTTACACCTCTTGTATGCATCATTATTTTGTATGTTGGTATCATCATGTCACGAACAAAATTAATTATGTTAGGAAAAATCCGAACTAACATCAGTTACCAAGAGCATCGCCAGCTATCAGGGCATGTTGATATATCGAAGATAGGAAAAGTATGATTCTTAGGTACAATCGAGAGATTATGAAGTTGTAAAGCAAGTGTTACAAGCTCTTGACTTGACTTGACTAAAAACTTGTAAACATTTGGTTATATTTTGGCTAAATTTTGGTTGCATTTGGCTATATCTTTTCAAATATCTAGAAGGAAACAGCAGCCCCTACCGGCTCTCCCTTGACGACGCCCATGCCAGTTACAGAACAACAAACAATTGCTAAGGCTAAAGTGCTTATCCAAAATGGGAAAAGTAAGAGAAGTGCTGCAAATGCCATTGGAACAAGTTAATCCTGTCTGCGCAAAATACTTAAACTGAGGGAAGCTCCAGTTCAATGGGTTGCAAACATTCAGTAATGAACCAGAAGAAGAGTTTGTAGTTCATTAGAAGGAAATGGATGAAAACAAAAAGCTGGGCTCTATAATAATTGTTTGTGTACTTCACTCATTTTCACTTACCCCATATGCGTTTACATACCCCGTATGGCTGCGCATGGTTACCCGCAATACGGGGCAAGTGAACGCATTCCAAATTTCTCTCTTTAATTGTTTTTTGCCAAAAGATATACTTTTAATTTGTTTAGTTGTCTATTTTCGTTGATAGCCAGATAAATGCTCTATCTAAAAAATATGTTTTGATTTCGTTAGCTTTATTATTTAAAACACAGCATGGCTCGAAAGACAAAAGTGCGCACAGTTGCCCCGAATGACTCTATAAAGGTGAAACGCCTCTGCCCACCAAATTCAAATTTAATTTGGCTTTTCTTAATTTGGCTACAAAGTTGCATGTTTATACTAAAATCTTTGCTTAAAAGTGTCAATTTTAAGAAATTAGTCCGAGTATCGAGTTTGACGTGAATAACTCACAAAATAGTCGACTCTCGAATTAATTTCCTAAACTAGATAGGTACTTCCAAACAAAGATTGTTATGTACACATATAAACATGATACTGCCATTCCCGCAGTTTTAGTGTCATAAGCCTACAATGTGTTATAAGTTTACAAATTATTTTGGCGGGCAGTCCTTTGCATTCAACTTTAAGCTGTAATATACTAACGTTTTTTTGTTTGTACCTGGACAGACTGTATGAAATAATATTTTAATAGTATTCAACCATTCTCTAATGGTTCATGTGTTTTTTTAGATGGTGCGGAACTATAAGAAATAAAATACACCCAAGATCAGCTTGTTGAAGCTGTTGAAGCCGTGCGTAGTAAAAAAATGAATAGTTACACCGCTGCTGAAACATACGGGATCCCAAGGTCTACTATTACGGCACGATTATATGGTACCCGAGGAGCGAAAATGCCTAGAGCTGGAAGACCTACAGTGTTTTCTATGGAAATGGAGATGAAAATTGCATCCTATATTCACCTCCTTGAGAAATGTGGATATCCTTTAACAAAAAAAGAAATCATAGCTATGATTTCTGAATATATTCGCCGAAATGGCATTGTAACTCCTTTTATAAATGATGTTCCGGGAAAAGAATGGTTTCAAGCATTCCGTAAACGACATAAATTGTCGTACAAAAAACCACAGCCCGTAGAAATAGCACGAGTAAAGGCCTGCAACCCTTTCATTATTTATGATTATTTCGATATTCTTGAAAAGGTCACACAAGAATTAGACCTTACGGATAAGCCTGAACTAATTTTTAATTTAGATGAAACAAGTTTTTGTTCTGATCCATCTAAAAGTAAAATTATTGGGTTAACTGGATTCAAATCCACTAGAACGACAAGCGGCCCTGGACGTGAAAATACAACTGTTTTACTCGCCACTAGTGCAAGTGGTACAAAGATCCCACCATTGGTAATATTTCAGGGAAAATACTTATGGAACGAATGGATGGAGACAACTATTTTCGAGAAATATTTAAAAGATGTCTTTATACCCGCAGTCGGTGACAAAAGACTCGTGTTACTAATTTACGACGGACATTCTACCCACGTTGATTTGAGTGTAATAGAACTAGCAGCATCTAACGATATTACCATTATAAAATTACCCCCACATTCATCACACGTTCTACAGCCTTTAGACTGTAGCACGATGAAAGCCATGAAAGATAAGTGGGAAGATGCCCTTGTCAAATGGCAGCGATTGCACGTAGGAATGAAACTACCGAAAGCCGAGTTTGCGCGGATTATAACAGAAATTTGGGATTCATTGAATCCTAAATCCTAAATTCCAAAACGGGTTTAGAAAAACAGGTATTTTCCCAATTAACCGACATGCAATCCAAGAGGACAAATTTGATTCCTTGTCATGGCTAAAATGGAAGCAACACCTTGAACAACTGCCCTGTACAAATAACTCTAACACTGAAAAATGTCTCAAAGACGATTCTGTTAAAAATCGACCCAGATTCCTTAGCCACGGTAGACCTAGTGATGAACAACTGGAACAGTTTCATTCTGGTCTTTCCGATTTGTCTATTGAAAGTTCTGATCAGTTTAATTTCATACCATCTGAAAAACAAGTTCCAAATCTTTTGAATTTGGTTATTAATAAAATCAACTCACGTATGGACTCAGAAAATTATTTAAATTCTAATGTTTTAAAAATAACAGACAATCTAAGAACAGAAAACAAACAACAAAGTATTTCCAATATAGAACATCCAGTTAGTGATGTATCAAAACCATGGAACGAACCAATTGCTCATGTGTCGTACAATAATGACAATTCTATTATTCATCAAACAAACGGAGCAGGAACTTACATACTACCCTTACAAAATAAACCTGTAACTCATTGGGCACCTTCCGTTAAAATATTGTCAAATGAAGTGGTTTCATTTGAACAGTTAATTTTGCAATCCATCGCACGAAACGACATACCAAAGAAAACAAAAAAAACGAGTAAAAGGAGCAGAAGTAAAAGGAGCAGAAGTAACCTACAAAGATGCTATAGAACGAATAAAAAATGAAAAAAATGAAAAAGAAGCGAAAAAGAAAAAGAAAGGGGTAGTATCTAAAGCAAACAAAGTGCGAAAATCAATAAAGCAAAGCTCTAAAAGACCAAAAACTTCCCAAAAACATAGATTGACAAAGCGAAGAACGAAACGATTCGATAGTGAATCAAGCTCAATATCTTCAAATTGTAGTTTTGAATTAGCTGATACGGATTCTGAGTATGAAACTTTACATGATTATTACATAGCTGAATGCTTGCAGGAACAAGAAGAAAAAGAAGCTGAATACTTAAACCAAGGTGAGGAAAAAGAAGCCGAATGCTCAAACCAATTTAAAGAAAACGAATCTGAATGCTCAACCCGACATGAAGAAAAAGAATATTTTGCACCTGAAATAATGTTTAGTTCGCAAGACACAGACTATTTATCTAACGAATGCTATCACGGACAAGAAGAAAAAGAAAATGTTGAACCAGAAATTCCGTTTGGTTTGCAAGACATAAAATATTTTTCTAACGAAAAAATAAACTTTAAAGAAAATGATTGGATTGTAGCCCGATTCTCAACTAAAAAGAGTGTTAAGCATTTTATAGGACAGATATTGTCACTAGATGATGCTAAATACCCTACAGTTAAATTTGTAAGGAAAGTAAAGAATTCTAAATCTGAGATGGGTGCAACGTTTACTTATCCGACGGTGGAGGATGTATGCATCATTAAACATTTAGACGATGTAATTGTTGTATTGCCTGAGCCAAAGATTGGTCGACGTGGGCAATTAACATTTTTTTTCAATTTTAGTGACTTCAATGTGCAATAAAATAAGTTGGCAGTTGTTATGAACCTATAAAATATTGATCTCATTTTTCATTGCAGTTACTGATTTTCTGTATTTTAAAATAAATTAATAAACAAATAAGCCTTTTATTTACCCAGAAACTTTATATTACTTATAAAACTAATTAATTTTACATAAATACTTCTTACAATAAATTTAATTTCATTCGTCGGTCAGCCTTTAGAATAATCTAAGATTTTTTTAGAATACCTATGTTATGATAATATGCATAAGATGAAAAAAAAATATCACCCCTTAAGGAACAAGATGAGATTATATTAATTTTTATATTTATCGATAAACTCCCCATTATGTCATGTTACATCACTTTGAACTATGAAAAGGAGTTGCATTAGCCCCTCAAAGTTTTTGACAAAAGTTTTCGGTAAATTGAACCATCCGGCGAAGGTATATGGTGCATAATGAGAAAATTGGCATTTTGTGTAATCCTTACACTATGTTTAAACTTTCATTCTAATCTAAATAATCACACTTAATACTGTTAGTTGCATTTACCCCGTTAAGGGGTTATTGCAACCATTTTGGTTATAGTAGAAAAAAATGATAATTTATGGTTCACGAAACTCTCTAGAAGCTTAATAGCATATCAACAGTGTTATTTGAGATATGTGTAACATGTTTAAATCATTGTTTTAACTCTATGATTCTTACAGACGATGATATGCCACTTTAAATTATTGATCGTATTTTTTTTAGTTACAATAGCCTCCCTAGACCTTAGGCGAATTTTCTAAGGAATTTAAATGTTACCCCTTCATGAAGTTATGGATAGGAACTTGTGCAACCATCGTTGCCTGTTTTTTGATGGGCGAATTCAACTTTAACTATTAAATTAACCGCCTGTTGTGCAACCGGCCCTTATACTCCTTGGGCCTTAGAGACGTCAAAATATTATTCTTCTCAACTTATCTATACTAATAAATAAAATTGAAGTGTCTGTCTGTAATATCGAAATAACTACCTCATATTAAGCTCATTTGGTTATTTGAACGGTACCATAACCGAATCACACGTTTTTAAAATTTTTGTCTGTCTGTCTGTCTGTTTGAACGGGCTAATCTTCGGAACGGCTGAACCGATTTTGACGGGACTTTCACATAAGAGTAGAGAATTAACCAGGGAGTAACATAGGCTACTTTTTTAACCGACTTTCAAAAAAGGAGGAGTTGTGTCTTTCTACCTATGTACACTGATATCTCCGAGATTTCTGAACCGATTTGCGTAATTTTTTTTGTAATCGATAAAGAAAAATTGTGACACTGTCCTACAAAAAACTTGGATTCCAACTCCTCAATCCTGATGCTGTAGGGGACCTGATCCCCAAAACTAATGGGATTTAGGAACTGTCGGTTATTTAAATTGATATTGGGGGTACCAATTAAAGACTTAAATTGATATTGGGGGTACCAATTAAAGACTTTATCGTTGAAAGAACTCGAGTAGGTACATATCCAACTCCTCAATCCTGATGCTGTAAGAAATTGCATTCCGAAATCGTAGGGATCCCGCGGGATTTTTCCGTTTTGGGGACGGGTTACTACAGATAGGCTACTTTTTTTTCTGGAAAATCAAAAGTTCCCACGGGATTTTTAAAAACCTAAATCCACACGGGCGAAGCCGTGGGCATCATCTAGTGAATGAATAAAACAGGCGATAATAACAAACAAACAAACTCCATTTATTTCTAAACACGACGGACGGGAATAAAGCCATTTCAACGGATCATTTAACTCAAAAAGATGTTACAAACGCTAAGGAACGACGAATTTACGTCACCGTTGACCTTAACAGGTGAAAATTCTTGGCCTTAGGCTGTTTCATAAACTTCTGTGTTCTACTACTGTTTTAACTCTTACCGTTTGGTTATAAGAGCTACTTTTGATTGATTGAACTTAAGTAACCGAAGCTTTAACTCATTTACGTACAATAAATCCCTAAACATAATATTAAATAGACGTTGTTTTTGTATAGAATAAGCGGGAAACTGGAATGTTTGTGTGATAGGGAACAACTCACTAGAATACGGAAGTTAAGTATTATTTTGTACTAGCTTTTGCCCGCGGCTTCGCCCGCGTGAATTTCGGTTTTTCACAAATCCTGAGGGAATTGTGGATTTCTGGTTCCCGTTCCCGCTCCCTTTTCCAACCTTTATACCTATTTTCAAGGAAGTTTGCTATAGTAATCTACCTATAGCTATAGATTACGTTTTTTTTAAATCCCGCGGGAACTGCCGATTTTTCCAGGATAAAAAGTAGCCTATGTTTTAAGTCAGGGCATAATCTATCTCCATTCAAAATTTCAGCCAAATCAGTTCAGTAGTTACAACGTTATAGAGTAACAAACATCCAAACATTCACACTTTCACATTTATAATAATATTAGTAGGATACGAGTACATTTTAACTAGTAGTGAAGCTCTTTGACCCTATAAAACCTATAATACACTTAATATATCTCTTTATATCATTATTGCAATAAGATGTACCTATCTTCTTCTTTCTTGTCAACCATAGACATAAGGTTTAGGGCATAAGGTTTAAGGCCTAGGTCTTGGGCCACTTGTATCTTGCGTCTCCCAGCAACTCGACTGATATAACCTAGTGGGAGGTCTGTCAACACAGCGCTTTCCAGTGCGAGGTCGCCATTCCAGCATCCCGAGACCCCAATGGTTAATAGGCTCTTAAAACTATTGCCCCATCCATTGCCACTTCAACTTCGTGACTCCTGGAGCTACGTCGGTGACTCTGGTTCTTCCACTGATCTCCTCTGATTTGATCACGTAGAGAAACTCACAGCTCTCTCCATCGCCTGCTCGCTCTGATCTATCATAATTACGAGACCCATAGTAAGCGACCATGTCTCGGAGCCATGTCATCACTCAAATTATGTTTTATCGAGGCGATACGAACAAGAACAGACTTTTATGTGCAAAAAATAATCACCTCAATAATCGTGGAAACTACTCGGTCGTACATACCTGAAACAAAATAAAAAGTTTGAGATGTCACATTATATTTTCCCGAGGGCAGCTGCAAAAAAATGGTAGGTACCTGATTGATATTACAATAAGTAACTTATGTAATTTATTCAAAAAGTTCAAGATTCAACTCTTATTAAACTCTTAATTTAAACTTTAAATTTTTACAAAATCTACAAGTAACGTAACTTAAGTAACATTTGTCCTGTAATTCTAAATAGATTATATCCCGCATTTATAATATAACTACTAGTTTTCAAAACTCCGAGCTGGTACTAAAAATTTCTGGACAAAAATCCTAATATTTTTTTTGTAGCCCGATCCCAGGACCCCCATAGCCCTAGCCGAATAAGCTATCCAGTATACCTATGACAATGAGGCAGTCAATACATAATACATATAGGTAAATTCGATAGGTACTTGGTAAGTTGGTTCATTAGCTAAAGCCCCAGCATCCGCAACAGGTCGCTTACATTGTAACGTACCTAGATCGCGGTGGCATCCCGCATCCGCACGAGATAACATCTACAAGCCACGCGGCCGCCCTTTCGTCTCTAAAGTTTAAACCACACACTGTACCACAGACTGTACCGATTCTGTAATTGTATTGTTTAATAATAATTCTACGTATATAGGTAGGTATTATTACAATGAATCTAACGTTTATTACATAATTTATTATGTATTTAGGTATATCATGACTCATGAAGCCATGAGACACGCCATGCGGCGCATAGGTTGCACTGCAGACAGCGTGGGCCTCTGCAGAATTTTTATTAATTATATTTTATCTAGTAATCATTTATAATTAATAAACTATAAATACTTAAAAATAAAAATTACAAATCCAAAAAATCATCCAAACCACTGCAACGAGGCAAGGTGCCCAGAACGTTGGCTGCGTTGAATGGCCAGACTAATATGCTGACCGAGGTAACTGCCAGCCCTCCGGTCACCCGTGGACTCCACGAGACGGGATGACAGGTCCTTAAAAAAAGACCTAGCATCCTCGCCCCACGAACCCATGGTCTCCACCCCAAAAGGCACAAATATGAAATTATTTTCATATTTGCGCCTCTTGGCCCTTTCCGCCTTTTCTAGTAATCATAGAATTAATATTTTAATTATTATATTTCTTGAATTTATAAGAACAAAGAATTTCCACTTTTACATTCGCAATACGTGTCATTTCTATTTCTACGCTTGAAACCTTTACTAACTTCCTACATTCTATTTTATTCAAAGGAAGCAAATTCCGATATTTTTTTCGACGACAATGACTTTGTTCAATAGCGTGACGAATCTGAGTAGGTATTATTAGGCACAATCACTGTCTCCGTGATTCAGAATGCGAAGTATAAGTATAAGAGACAGGGGTCCGTGTCAAGGAGCACTAGTCAAGATCAGTAGTTTGTCAATCTAAGTCATCATGTTTCGTGTGGTGTGCCTGCTCGCTAGCCTTGTCCTGTGCAAAGGAATTGTGTTACCCGTGGTCGCACCCGTACACGCCGTACATGCGCCAGTACTGACCACTTATGTGGGCCATGGAAACCTGGGTCATGGGTATGGAAACACTGGATACACGGGCTATGAAGGCAACGCTGGAGGATATGGAATTGGACATGGTTTCGTTGGCAAGGCTTTGGGACATCACATTCTGAAGAGATCCCCAACGTTCGGAGCTGGCGTCGGTGGACTCGGAGGTGCAGGTCTTGGAGGTTTCGGAGGTGCAGGGGCCGGAGGTTTCGGAGGTGCAGGTGTTGGGGGTTACGGAGGTGCAGGTGCCGGAGGGTTTGGGGGCGCAGGTGCTGGAGGTTACGGAGCCGCAGGTGCCGGAGGATTTGGAGGTGCAGGTGCCGGAGGTTTCGGAGGCGCTGGTGCTGGTTATGGCGGTGCAGGCTTAGGTGGTTTCGGAGGCGCTGGTGCTGGTTATGGCGGTGCAGGCTTAGGTGGTTTCGGAGGTGCAGGGGATGGAGGTTACGGTGGTGCAGTTGCTGGAGGATTTGGAGGCGCAGGTGCTGGTGGTTTCGGAGGCGCTGGTGCTGGTTATGGCGGTGCAGGGTTAGGTGGTTTCGGAGGCGCTGGTGCTGGTTATGGCGGTGCAGGGTTAGGTGGTTTCGGAGGTGCAGGGGATGGAGGTTACGGTGGTGCAGTTGCTGGAGGATTTGGAGGTGCAGGTGCCGGAGGTTTCGGAGGCGCTGGTGCTGGTTATGGCGGTGCAGGCTTAGGTGGTTTCGGAGGCGCTGGTGCTGGTTATGGCGGTGCAGGGTTAGGTGGTTTCGGAGGTGCAGGGGATGGAGGTTACGGTGGTGCAGTTGCTGGAGGATTTGGAGGTGCAGGTGCCGGAGGTTTCGGAGGCGCTGGTGCTGGTTATGGCGGTGCAGGCTTAGGTGGTTTCGGAGGCGCTGGTGCTGGTTATGGCGGTGCAGGCTTAGGTGGTTTCGGAGGTGCAGGGGATGGAGGTTACGGTGGTGCAGTTGCTGGAGGATTTGGAGGCGCAGGTGCTGGTGGTTTCGGAGGCGCTGGTGCTGGTTATGGCGGTGCAGGCTTAGGTGGTTTCGGAGGCGCTGGTGCTGGTTATGGCGGTGCAGGCTTAGGTGGTTTCGGAGGTGCAGGGGATGGAGGTTACGGTGGTGCAGTTGCTGGAGGATTTGGAGGCGCAGGTGCTGGTGGTTTCGGAGGCGCTGGTGCTGGTTATGGCGGTGCAGGGTTAGGTGGTTTCGGAGGCGCTGGTGCTGGTTATGGCGGTGCAGGGTTAGGTGGTTTCGGAGGTGCAGGGGATGGAGGTTACGGTGGTGCAGTTGCTGGAGGATTTGGAGGCGCAGGTGCTGGTGGTTTCGGAGGCGCTGGTGCTGGTTATGGCGGTGCAGGCTTAGGTGGTTTCGGAGGCGCT
This sequence comes from Melanargia galathea, assembly GCA_920104075.1. Taxonomy (NCBI): domain Eukaryota; kingdom Metazoa; phylum Arthropoda; class Insecta; order Lepidoptera; family Nymphalidae; genus Melanargia; species Melanargia galathea. The sequence continues at coordinate 1,354,136 of OV049872.1, read as the reverse complement.
GGTGCTGGTTATGGCGGTGCAGGCTTAGGTGGTTTCGGAGGTGCAGGGGATGGAGGTTACGGTGGTGCAGTTGCTGGTGGTTTCGGAGGCGCAGGTGCTGGTGGTTTCGGAGGCGCTGGTGAAGGTGGATATGGTGGCCACGGTCACGCTGCCCCTCTAGCAGTCTCCCCCCAAGCGCGTTTGAACATCCATTAGTACCAATTGTCAAGAAGGTGATCGCACCCGTTGTTGCAGTTCCAGTACCAAAATAAATAGTAGGTATAATAAATATAACCAGGTATAAAAAATTATAACTACCTACTGTATTTTTTTACTCTTTGTTGACAGCCCTAAGCAATCACCCAAAGTCGTCCGTGACGTAGGAAGGCGAAAAGATCCAAAGCAATACGGACCCTCGCGCCGAGCGATTAAGTCTAATTTAGCTTGCGTGCGTAATTTACCTACTTAATAAAAATTGTGTAGGCTATTAAAGCGTCGGCAAGTAGTCAACATCAAAGGAGTGAAACTTCTGTACGTAGTACTATTATATATTCTGTGATATAACTAATATCTACTAAAATTGAGATTAGCTTAATTGGAAACTGTGACGAATGTAATAAAGATTAATGAATAAATTGAATTGAATATTATGTTGACAATAATTATTTTTCATAGTTTTACGTAGATAAAACACCATCTATGATTTTATAAATATAGTTAGGTTCTATCTATCAATATTATAGTTGCAGTTAAACCGATTTGCTATCTTATCTTGCTAGGTAATATAGAGCGTTGCGCGTCGATTTCGTCGTTTCTTCTTATGCCCGCCCGACTTCAACATACGTGTACAAACAAAAATTATTTTTATACTTTATATACCTAATGGCGTTTGAAGTCGGTTTTTTGAAAAGATTTTTTTTTATCATTATGAACACCCTTAACATGTTATTTTTGTCATTATGAACGCTACTAATTTCTTATTTCAGTCATATTGCCACGCTAGCCCAACTTTGGTTGTTTGCCTTTTATAAATCTCACAAAACTCAAAATATAAAACAATTCACAAACGTGAAACAAACAAGACATAATCGCGTGTTTAATATTAATAATTTAAGCTTCTTCGCAGAGTTTAATTAAATCAGAGCCGGATGAAATGTAATGTAACAGCTTTTTAAATGTTCGAAACGCAATAAATGCCAGAACAAATTAACTGTCAAAGGTAATTTCTTGCTGCATGACAACTTGACTGTAACACGACCGACGCCTTGGATTTATACTGTAGACTGGAGACACGACAGTCTTAAGACTCTATGACTTCGTATTGCTTGCTACTGACTTACTCGTAATTTGTGGTACGTACCTATCGTTTTTCTAGACAATGGCCTTTTACACTAGACAAAAGTATTTAAAAAACTTGGTGATTGCGACTCGTATCAGAACCAAATACATATGAATTTTTACAATATAGACTGCCAAACATCGGCGGCACAAAGAGTTATAGGAACAAAATATTTGAAAAATTGTATCGTTAATTTTATGAAACTTCAAATTTTATAGTATGTTCCTTCAATTCAGTAAACTTCCTACAAATAGTTGATCTAGCTCTAAGACAGCTTTCCATAAAAGTAGGTAACATCCATAAAAGCGTAAATCTGAAACTTGATTCAGAACTTCGAAACTTTAAGGAAATCTCCAAGTGCGTACTTTAAGTATAAAAACTAAAAGAAACTTGTGTGTAATTTGTTATAAGCCATAAATGCCGCAGCGGGTCGGCGCGGGCGCGGCGTCAAAGTGGAGCGCTGGTTTCCACGCGCTGCGCCGCCGACAGCTGGATACCGCTCGAATTGATATTAATAAAACATGACCGCCGTTTATTTGTATTTGTCTTTAGATCGATGACGAAACAAGGAACAGATACAAACCGCAACAGCTATCTTTTCTATGCTCTAAATTACTGTAGCTGAGCGAAGAAAACATACTTAGTTTATTTATATAAGACTAAAATCTATATATATAAGACAAAGTCGTGTTAGTTCGAACACTTATAACTCGAGAACGGCTGGGGCGATTTTCATGGTTATTGATTTGTTGTATTTGTCTCCGTCCCGAATAGCAGAATAACTATTAAAATCATTGGAAAATTGACGAAAAAATAAAATAAAAGAAAAAACATTTTCCCATACAAAATGTTCACGGGTTTCATAGCTGTCAAACGTCCCTTCGATACGGTAAACTCTCATACCCGTACCTATATAATTCTTCCGTATACAGTGTGTTTGTCACCTAACTCCTCCTAAAAGGCTGGACCGATTTGGATGAAATTTTGTGTGTATATTTCAATCAATGGTTTGAAAACACAATTACCGGGTAGGTACAGGTAACCTACCGGGTCTCGGTAGGTGGCGCTGATGTCGGTATGTCACCGGGCAGGACGACGTCTGCCGGGTCCACTAGTGTTACAATAAAAGTTGCAGCTAGCCTAATCTAATTATTATACAAATCATGCTCGCGCGGAATGGTACCAAGAATACTGAATGCATTCCCGCGCTGAACATCCAAGTTGATTCTTTGCGCAAAAAATGAGTCTCCTGTCGCCAGGTAGGGTTATTAAAAATGTTTGCACTAAGGTTTTGAATACAAAATTTGGCTGAAAATATCGACAATAAAAGATATCGACGTACTATTTGGCAGAAAATAATTGTCGGAAAATATTGTTTTCACCAAATTCCGTGAAAAAAAAAAATTATTGTAAAACATAAAAATAAAAAATCAGCCAAGTGCGAGTCGGGCCTCGCTCTTTCAGGGTTCCGTACATAATTATGAACAATATAATATTTTGGGTCTAAGAAATATTTAATTTCCGAGCTAGACATCGCAACAAACCGTGAAAGAAAAACCCAAAAAAATGTTCGTTTATTTTGGTCACAGCTTATAAACTATTTAATAAATCGTTGTTTTCAGTATTTGTTGTTTAAATAGAGCATATAGTACATAATATACTGAAATATCATATTCCCAACTAGTTTAGTTTTTGAGATAGCCCCCGTCACAAAAATGGTCTAAAACTGACAACTTTGATGGCCTCCCATTCCCTTATTTTTTGAGATAAAAATTAAAAAAATATATATTTGTACTCTACTTAATGAGCTCTAAACAATGATACCCCACAAGCTAGGGTAAAGAAAAAATTTTTTTTTCCGGCTCCTTTTTCATGTATGGGAGCCCCCCTGAAAAATAATTTAATTCAATTTCTAATTCAATATTTGATTTTGGGTTAACGTTTTACACTGAATACCAAAATTTCAGGTTTGTAACTCATTTCGTCTGCGAGCTAGAGACCTGTGACCGGCGGACAGACGGACAGACAGACAGACAGACAGACAGACAGACAGACAGACAGACAGACAGCCGAGTGACATTAATAGGGCTCCGTTTTTACCCTTTGGGTACGGAACCCTAAAAACCAAAAACTTGGTTTTTTGAACTTTTCACATAAATTTTGAGGTTATGTGAAAAAAATGTGTAAATACAAAAGTTGTAGATCTTTTTATTACCTACAACTTTGCCATTTGATTTTTTCCATAGGACTTGTAGTTTTGCCAGAAATGGAGATAAACCGTTTGTTACCCTTAAAACTCCCCCCCTTCCCCTTCCCGAGCTCAGATCGCCTGTAAATTATTTTTCCTTTTATTTTTTTAATATTCTCCTCCTTTTCCAATGGGTTTCATCCTACATCAAAAATTATCGACACTGGGCTATATGCTAGTTTTAGCAATTTTTAGCTCGTTTAATTCAAACACCAACAAAGTATAGTCTTGTCGGCATCATAGCCGAATACTAATTAATATCGTGACAATATTCAGCGTCGATCGTAAATTACCCGCGCCGAGACAAAATGGCGTCGCATACAGAACAGTGCAAAGCTGATTAACATAAACGTGTTCGCTAGATTTACGTTCACGATCGCTTAGATCTGTACACAAAGAGAAAATGCACGTACGGAATCTTTAATACAGATGTTATTTACTTATCTATTAAAATCTTTTCTAAACAAATTCGATTATACTTTCTTCTCTTGTCTAAATAATATGTAGTATATAAAAAGTCTCAATTCGCAGTTGTTTGTGCTTTCGCGAGTAGATGGCAATACGGTTTTCATCGTCTTTTAAAACAAAGAGGTTTATTATTCAAATTGAATCTATACTAATAAATAAAATTGAAGTGTCTGTCTGTAATTTCGAAATAACTACCACATATTAAGCTCATATGGTTATTTGAACGATACCATAACCGAATCACACGTTTTTAAAATTTTTGTCTGTCTGTCTGTTTGAACGGGCTAATCTTCGGAACGGCTGAACCGATTTTGACGGGACTTTCACAGACAAGTAGAGGATTAACCAAGGAGTAACATAGGCTACTTTTTTAACCGACGTTCAAAAAAGGAGTTGTGTTGAAATCGGTAAGTACCTATGTTAAAAAACGCCCTGATAGCTCTGTATTTTCGTTGCGCGAGACGGCCGACGTTCGCGCTGCACGGAACTCCCCGCGCCCCTGCGCCCTGCGCCCGCCGTACGCGGTACCGCGGTACGCCGCCGCGCGGCGGGGGCGGGTGGACCAGAAATCTACTTATCCCTCAGGATTTGTGAAAAACCGAAATTCACGCGGGCGAAGCCGCGGGCAAAAGCTAGTCTATAATAATAGGCAAGTCCAACCCTGCGAAGCCGAATAGTGTATGTTTGGTTGTCTATTGCCTTTTACGGCTCAACTGCTGAACTGATCCAGACGCAAGAAAAGCATAGATACAACTCGAATCCTAGATGTGAACATAAAATACTTTCATCCCGGAAAAACAAATGGTTCTCACGGGATCTTCAAAACCTAAATAGACTCAAAATTGCGAGCAATAGTATTATACCCATCTAGATACTTTCAGTTTAAATAAGCACAAAATACATACCTACCTACAAACTACCAAGTATCCTTCATATGAAATACCACCATTTAAACATACCCAGAAATTCCATATTGGGGCACTAATTGCACATGGTATTCCATAATTGGCCACTTTGGTTGAAATGGTTGAAGTTGATGGTACTGTTCACTAAACTATAGTAAGTTAGGCCCCTATCCCACTGGCGTTTTGCGAGCGTTGGCGTTTCTCCAACGTCTGTGCAGCGTTGTCGCAACGTTAACGTTGCGAAGTCGAAGCGTGAACGGTTGCCATTATAGTAGGGGAGCCGAGGATGCTAAATGTGGATTTACTCAAGCGTCGTCGGGACTTAGTAGATTTTATAGATTAGTTGATAGGAAGAATAAAAGGTTATATAAGGTTTTCCATTTCAGTGGTGGGGAAAGCTTCTAGCTGCACGCTCTCATCTTCAATAGACGATTTTTATAACTTCGGCTTGTGAAAATCGGCTGATTATATTTTTTTGTTATTTTTGCATCATTTCCTTCAAAATAGAAAAAAATTCAACCACCCTCGAGATTCGAGAAGGTCAAGATAACGATTTTTTTGCAACTTTGTAACGCTCCCATTCTCGTACGTTTTCTTAGCTCGTAACCCACCATATCTTAATCTGACGTTTCGAAGTATTTCTGTCCATCATTTTTTTCTCTCTATTTAAAGGGCTTATACAGGGTGACTGGTAACAGGATACATTCCTTGCAGGGGCTTAAAGTAGAGCTCATTTGCAGTAAATTTTTTCATATAATGTCCTATCCGAAACTTAGTCGTTTCCGAGTTATTGAAGATTTAAGGTTTTTAGCAAAAAATTCCAGTTTTAAAGTTAAAATTAGTTGCTGAAGAAAATCATACCCGGTTTTGTTAGTTTTTTTGTTGTTTTCTGATAGAAAAACGTTCAGAAACTCAATCAAAATCAAAATAAGCTAGAAAATACCGTTAACTTTTCAGTTAAGGCCTAAAAACCACGTATTATTTTTAAGAAAAAAATCGAATTTGATGAAAAGCAATAGTATTTCTAAAAAAAAATGTATGGAACGTTACGTACAAATTACTGAAATAACTTCCTTGATTCATTAGCTATCCAAAAAGGTACAGATGTCTACAACTTTTTTCAAAACATCGATTTTATTAACAAAATTCTGAGAACTGACGAGTCTCAATTTGACCGGGATGGAATCACAAAGTATCATAATTTACATTATTGGGCGGCAAAATGAGAAAACCTAAAAAAGAAAAAGAAAGGGCACATCAACGGAGGTATTCTGTAAAAGTATGGATAGGATTAATCAATTAAACATCTAATTGGCCCGCATTTTTCCCTCAGAATTTAAAAAAAACGAATTAGGTGAAAAGAATATTAATTCAAAAAAAAAAAAATGTATGGAACGTTACGTAAAAATTACTGAATTACCTTCTTTGATTCATTATCTATCTAAAGAGGTAAAGATGTCTACAAAAAACTGCAATAACGATAGGTGAACCTATTCCTTGTCCAGATTTAACGCCTTGAAACTTTTATCTTTGGGGCCACATGAATGATTTGATGTACGCTTACCCCATTATCACAGATGAGCTTCGCGAGTACTCTTCGTGCAGCTCATGAAATACGTAAGAATTAGCCAACAAGAGTCACTGAAACGGAAATACGAAAAAGGTTTTGGGCTTGTATCAGACAAAGAGGTTCACAGTTAGAGCAAGTTTAAAATTAGATTTAGATTAAGATTAAGATTAACACTAAGATTTAGAATAAAATAAAGATTAAAATTTAGATTAAAATCATAACTAGTTTTTCTTTTGCGAACCTAAAATATGTAATTACTAATAATTATTAGTTAGTTTATTGTTATTCCTAAAATTAATCAATTAGTCATTAAACTACTACAAGTTTCAAATTGAATTAAAAATCGTTCTTGCAGTTTTTTGTAAATATCTTCACCTCGTTGGATAGCTAATGAATCAAAGAAGTTAATTTAGTAATTTTTACGTAACATTCCATACATTTTTTTTTAGAAATAATATTATTTTCACCTAATTCGTATTTTTTAAATTCTGAGGGAAAAATGCGGGCCAACTAGATGTCTAATTGATTAATCCTATCCATACTTTTACAGAATACCTCCGTTGATGTGCCCTTTCTTTTTCTTTTTTAGGTTTTCTCATTTTGCCGCCCAATAATGTAAATTATGATACTTTGTGATTCCATCCCGGTCAAATTGAGACTCGTCAGTCCTCAGAATTTTGTTAATAAAATCGAGGTTTTGAAAAAAGTTGTAGACATCTGTACCTTTTTGGATAGCTAATGAATCAAGGAAGTTATTTCAGTAATTTGTACGTAACGTTCCATACATTTTTTTTTAGAAATACTATTGCTTTTCATCAAATTCGATTTTTTTCTTAAAAATAATACGTGGTTTTTAGGCCTTAACTGAAAAGTTAACGGTATTTTCTAGCTTATTTTGATTTTGATTGAGTTTCTGAACGTTTTTCTATCAGAAAACAATAAAAAAAACAACAAAACCGGGTATGATTTTCTTTAGCAACTAATTTTAACTTTAAAACTGGAATTTTTTGCTAAAAACCTTAAATCTTCAATAACTCGGAAACGACTAAGTTTCGGATAGGACATTATATGAAAAAATTTGTTGCAAATGAGCTCTACTTTAAGCCCCTGCAAGGAATGTATCCTGTTACCAGTCACCCTGTATATGGTAGAGGGTACTCAGCAGGATGCAAGATGCCTTGCCGCTCTTATCTTAATCTGACGCGCTTGAGTAAATCCAAAAATCTCCTCTTGGGCTCCCCTACTATTGGACACTCTCAACGTTGACGTCGCTGCGCAGACGTTGGAGAAACGCCAACGCTCGCAAAACGACAGTGGGATAGCGGCCTTAGTACTACACTGCACTCATTCGCCGCAATCAGAGGTAATCTCTCAATCCATTAATAAATACCATCCAACATCTGAGGAGATTCTTCTTCGCCTTTTAAAAACAACTTTTTTTCCAAAAAAGGGAGATGGTTATCAATTCAGTGCATTTTATTATGATATAAGTGTTCTACTTATGCCGATATCTTCAAGATTTGCTGGACAAATTTGCATAATTATTTAAGCGATAGAGAAAGCTTTAAGGCCAATAAAAGTTTCCAAAAAAAATCTCACTATAATTCTGATACTGATTGAAGTCGGTTTTTTTAAAGAATTTCTATTGTTTGAACGGAGAATTTTTAAGCAATTTACGTGCTCTATAACCTACCGTAAAAAAGTAAATAATATGAAGCTGTTTTGCAAGTTGAATTTACGTTTTGAGACAAAGATCTCGTTGGAAAAAAGCGACAGTAATAAATGAAGAAAGAAAAAAAAATAAGAAACCCGACTGAGTTAGTTGTGGGCTCTTCTCAGACCAGGGCACGTTGGGAACCCTCGTAGTTTTAATTTTAAGTTTTCGTAAGTAATTATAACCATTACCTACCTGTTCTTAAATTGACGTTCAAAAAGTGTACAGTACAGTACAGTGTACCAATTTTGAACTTTATTTGAATTTGAAAAGTTTCAAAGAAGCAATCCGACATCTTCAAACCGGGCGACCGGCCAGCCGGCAGTCCGGGGGGGCGTGGTTATCGCACAATCAACGATTGTTTGCGCACGTCGCTCCGTGTGTCAGTCTGTCAGTCAGTGGCATCAGAGGCAGCGAAGCCTCCGACACTGAGCCAACAGGATCGTGTGTCTGTGTAAACTAAGCACAAAGCGGTGCCAAGACACAATCGGATTCCGTATAAATCAATAGCTAGATAACTAACCGTTTTCGCGTCTAACGGCCTTTTTAGCGTTCTGTAGTAAAATATGGAACCAGTTTTAGTCGAGTCTGTCTGAATGTCACTACTATTTTATTCAGAAACTATTAAAGCTACAGGTACATTATAGATAATAACAAATATTCTACCACAGATCCGCTGAGGTGTAGGTCTACTAAAAAAAAATTGAAAAAAGGGTAGGTATCTATTTTTATACAGAATATTAAATAATCAAAATCAGCCAAGGGTCAGCCAAAATATTTTGGGTCTAAGAAATATTTAATTTCCGAGCTAGACATCGCAACAAACCGTGAAAGAAAAACCCAAAAAATGTTCGTTTGTTTTGGTCACGGCTTATAAATTATTTCATTAATTGTTCTTTTCAGTATTTGTTGTTTAAATAGAGCATAATATACCGAAATATCATGTTCCTAAATAGTTTAGTTTTTGAGATAGGCCCCGTCACAAAAATGATTTAAAACTGACAACTTTGATGGCCCCCCATTTCCTTATTTTTTGAGAAAACATTTAATAAAAATATATTCGTACTTTACTCAATGAGCTCTAAACAATGATAGCCCACAAGCTAGGGCAAGAATTTTTTTTTCCGGCTCCTTTTTCATGTATGGGAGCCCCCCTGAAAAATAATTTAATTCAATTTCTAATTCAACATTTGATTTTGGGTCAACGTTTTACACCAAATACCAAAATAACAGGTTTGTAACTCATTTCGTCTGCAAGCTAGAGACCTGTGACCGGCGGACAGACGTGACATTAATAGGGCTCCGTTTTTACTCTTTGGGTACGGAACCCTAAAAACGGAAATTATCCGTAGTGAAACTCCATCGCCTGGAAATCAAAACATAAATATTGAAAAAAAAAATTAAATGTAAACTGTTCTAAATTCAAATTTTCAGTAGGTAAGTACAAATTCTTAGATATTGAAAAAATAATCCGTTTCGCACATGAGTAGATCGTTATTTATAGAAATAAATACTACAAATTAAGCTTTAAATTAATATCGATTTATAAGCAGATTTTCTTATTATCGATCATTTACTATCAGAAATATCAGACATTCGTTTAAATCGGGTCACAAATCACACTTTAATCGCGTTAGTTCAATTATAAATTAGAATTTCAAATTGCAACACACTATTTAGACCAGTGAGTAAAATAACATGCTTAATTACAGAGAGTTGTCATAATAATAGAGCGAGCAAACCGTAGAACAACCAGAACTGACAGCTCAAGTGGCAATGGGCAGGGTAGGTAGGTAGTTCTGAGAACCGATAGACGTGGTCATCGGAAAGTGCATATATTTAAAGTTATAAATGTAATATTATGACGGAACTTTTACGTAATGTAACAAGAGTGACAGAAGAACATAAATCGTCATCATCTTTGTCGAACGTCGTCCACAGCTGGGATCGCCACAGAGATATTGTGCCGCTAACGTCCAGCTGCTGCCAGCGACTCGCTTGAGATCGTTAATCTATCTAATGGAATCTATCTAAAAATACTTGTGTCTTTACATTTAAAAAAAAATTAATAAACACACATTTTTCCTTAAATGTTTTACCTATCACTTTCAAGCCTACGTCTTTATAATTAAGTGGGGAGCGCTTTTTAGTTTCTCGGTGTATGAAGTCTGCTGCTCCATGAGTATAACTCGATGCCTACTTATCTACGGCGGGTAATAAGTAATAACATTCAGTATTGACAGGTTTATTTGATTAAGATAATGTTGGTATAAATAACTAAGATGCATTAACTGGGGAGTCGGTTATTTAATAAGGCGTAAGAAATACTAAATGTTGTTATATGAATTATCGAACTTTAAAACTAGGTCTGGTGAGCAGGGTATTGGTCTAGTGGTTAGTAGCTTATTCGGCTGAAGATCACCAGGTAGTACTGATTTCGAGTCCAGGGTTGGGCAAAAAAAGTGATTGAATTTTTCTATCTAGAAATTCTCAGAATTAGCACAGAGTTAGAAAGTTGGTGACCCCATGCCTTGGAGAGCACGTAAAAGTGTCGGTTCTATACGTCTGACATCCCTCCGGTCATATCAGATTACCATCCCATCGGACTATGACAGTGAGGGAAAAGAGAGTAGATACACCTACGTTTGCATACACTTTTGTGCACTATAATATCTACCGTGTAGTTGGCTAGTCTGAATAAGTACGAGTAGGTAAGTATCTACTTTGCTAAATGGAAATTCTAATTTGAAAAAGGTTCGCGCGGGTGTGGCAGCTTATAATACAAACTACTTAATTTCAATATTGACAGCTAAGTAATTTTCTCTGTATTAAGGATTTACCTACACCTAGCCAGTGCTTAGTTGAGAGTTGAGAGTTGAGACAGTGCACTCGGTCGAGTAAGTACTAAACTATTAAAACTCATAATGATTGCTATAGGTAGACCAGAATCTCATGGAAAATAGGAAAATTAAATTTTGTAGTAAGCAACACTACTACTTTGTTTATCGCTAGGGCAGCCGTAGTGTTGCTAACTTTGGAATTTAATTTCCGTATTTTTCATGAGATTCAGGTCGATCTCTACAGTTTTCATAGGCAAACTATATAGAATAGAATGGAATATATATTTGTATATGTATAATAAATAATGCCAATAAATAAGCAAATGCTACGAATTGTGAAGTAAGTATACCTACCATTAGGTCTATGTATCTATCGAATTATTGTCTTTGATTTTTACGCACCATTAACAGACTAAAAGTTAATGCAGTGTGTAAGTTCACGACATCCATTTTGTAGAGTCTTCTTGTCTTAAGATCCACAAGTTATCAATGAAATAAATTAATTAATTCAATTAGAATCTTCAAAAGTCTAACTTGCTTGGTGTGAACTAGGCGTAACGTTTAAGACAGCAATATTGCAGTAAAGCGATATAATGGAGACATCGAGATGAGACAAACTAGCGACAAAGTATTTTACTACCCATAGTCCCAACTATGGGACTATTGTATGTACTAACACAAACACATATTATGTAGGATATATGGGGTTATTACGTGTCTGTGATGCCACTTTTGAGATTGTCATAACTATTGATTGATTACCTACGTTTAATATTTATGTCGCGATCTTTAGATCAGCCGAGTGATCAAGATTTCAGCTTCTATTTTCTGATGAACCGGGTTCGACCCCGGTCACGCACCTCTAACTTTTCGGAGTTTATGTGCGTTTTAAACAATTAAATACCATTTGCTTTAACGGTCGAAGAGTGTAGATCGAGCTTTAGTTTGCGCTTAGGTATATGTACCACGCAGAACACAAACTAAGTATAAACTGTATATTTTACAGCCCAGTCGTTAAGATAGCATAGCTTGATATTTTAATGTGTTTCATTCATAGTTACACCATTACAACGTCTCATTAACAGATTCATGCTGAGATGCTAAATTCTACAGTGATTAACACATTTTCTCGGAAACTAACAAGTTAATAAATATGTATAATAGATACATATCTAAGGTATAAAATATACAAGGCAGAATTGAAACAGTCTACCAGAACAAATTAAATTTGAAAGTAGATTATAGGGCCCAATTCAGTACCTAAATAAATTCAAATTTAAAAATATTTATTTAATGTTGAGAAATATGTACTTACCTACATATTTTTTTGGTTCTTCTCAATAGGAACGGCATTCCGAACCAGTGGTAGATTTACTCGACGATTCAAAAACTTATAGAAAAAGTTATATTGAATAAGAAACTATATATATCACTACATAGTATAAAACAAAGTCGCTTTCTCCGTCCCTATATCCCTATGTCCCTATGTCCCTATGTCCCTATGTATGCTTAAATCTTTAAAACTACGCAACGGATTTTGATGCGGTTTTTTTTAATAGATAGAGTGATTCAAGAGGAAGGTTTATATGTATAACAACATCCATTAAATAGTGGAGAAATACTGTTATTTTTGAGGTTTCTAATGTGATGTCGTAAATAATTACATTTTTTCCGCTTACATTGCAAACGCAGGCTGAACCCTACGAGATTTATCAAAATAATGTACTAAGTATTGTACACATTGAAAAGGTCTACAGAAAAGTCCGCGATGGTATATGTCTATCTCTTATGGATATCCCACAATAACATTTTTTTGTCATTTCCTTTTTTCGACAAATAATGGCTAATTTTCGAAGCGATTTCAACCAATACAGCATTAATCCTTATCTAATTAAATACCTTAAATACATTGTTGATTTAATATAAATCCATATGTCTCTTTACAGCATACGATTTAAATGAATACTTTCGAAGATATTACAGATTTAAAAATTGCGGCGACGCACAGTGAATCGCCTAGAACAAGCTAGGTGGACAAAAGTCAATTCAAAGAATCACTTAATTGATGGTCACTTATCACTAATGATAACCCAGGGATAATTAATGCAGGTAATAATTATTGCAAACATTTCTTATCGATGAGTCATACGCAGTTGAAATCTGGTAATAAGGTAATTACATTAACGTAAACAATTTAGTTGCAATTGTGCATTGCTTTCGACAACATATATTTAAATTTGTGCTGAATATTATAGTTTTTGCTGTGATGGATTTTACTTTAGAGGGTAAGTATTTTCTATTTTTACTTCAAATAGATTCTAATAACAGATAATATGCAGTCTAACAGTTTTTGAAATAGGAGTCCAAAAAATGTCGTCTTTTTTTAAAAACCTTTACTTTCAAGGAATGTAACTTTTTGTATCCACATGTATCCAGTCTAAATTTTTTATATAATATAGCTACTACATTAAGCTTCAATATTATATATAATTTGAATACCACAACGATTCCATTTCATTTTAATAAATTTTTTTCAGAACACGTGCATTGCATTTCGAAAATGGAATTTTTCGAAGAGTGGCGGAAACATGCCAAAGAAGACAGAAATATTCGTCTAATGAGTTTTATTATGGAAAAATTTTCTATTACGAATATGACTCCCGACTCACAGAGGAGTATTCAGCTACAAATAGCAAGTATTTCGTCAAAATTAGCTGAAAAGTGGGCTGAATCGAAAATGACGGAGGATCGTTTTCTTCAGAAAAATAAAAGTTGGTTCGAGGGGGCAAACATACAATTTAAAGTTTGCATACATCAGGCTTGTCCTTCCTCATCATCTGAAGGAAGTCGGCCTCAAGGGCGACCTAAAAAGGACTTTGAAGATACGTCTTTCAAAACCAAAAAACGCAGGGTTGAAGATTTAGTGCAATCGCGCAGTGCTTCTGAATTAACTACAGCTGCGGAAGTGGCACATCGTTTGTCGGGTCACAGAAACGTAGCTTCTTTAATAAGAAGTTCCGAATCTTCGGAAAAAAGGAAATCTGTTGGTGATGTTTGTAGTGGTAGGCAATTAAACAGTGACGAGGCGTTAGCTTATTATGTAGATTCTAGGTGCACCAGTCACGCTTATAAAAAGACGCGAAAGTGGTCATTGAAGGCGGGACATGAAGTGTTTCCATCTTATCATAGTCTCTGTAAAGCCAAAAAATCATGCTATCCTTCGGAGGAAGACATTTCTGTGACCGAAACGCGCGCTGATATTAAGCTTCAAGCTATTTTGAATAAAACTGCTGAACGTTTGATTGAAGTGCAAAGTGAAGTCATTAGAAATGTGTCTTCTTCATCATTTACATTAATTAGTAAATGGGGATGTGACGGGAGTTCCGGGCACAGTACATATAAACAGAAATTTGAGAACATTGACGCTACTGATGAGTTTCTGTTTGTATTTGCATTTGTTCCTTTGAAATTGATTGATGATGACCAAAATATTATTTGGCAGAATCCACGGCCTTCATCGACACTTTACTGCCGACCAATTAAATTTATTTTTTCAAAGGAAACAAATGAATTTACTAAAATTGAAACTGACAAAGTGTTAGAAGAAGTATCTCAACTTCTTCCAACATCTTGTAGTGTTGGTGAATCTCAAATTACTGTGAAGCATAATCTTTTATTGACAATGACAGACGGAAAAGTATGCAATGCTTTGACTGACACAACCTCTGCACAAAAGTGTTATATCTGTGGAGCTACTCCTAAAATGATGAATGGCGAATTAGAAGGCTTGGTTGATAAGAAAGAACATTACGGTTTTGGTTTGTCTACTCTGCATGCGTGGATTCGCTGTTTTGAATGCTTGTTACACATTAGCTATCGTTTAGATATAAAAAAGTGGCAAGTCAGAGGTGATGAAGATAAAGCTAGTGTGAAACAGCGTTCAGACGAAATCAAGCAAAAGTTTAAGAATCAAATGGGACTTATTGTAGACAAACCAAAACCTGGTTATGGGAACACAAATGATGGCAATACGGCTCGTAGGTTCTTTATGAATCCGGAATTGAGTGGGGAGATTACAGGATTGAACGTTAATCTAATTAAAAACTTTAGTATTTTATTAAGAACGTTATCTTCCGGCTACGATATCAATATTACCGAATTTGAGAAATTTTGCATTGAAACGAGATCTCTTTATCTGAGTCTGTATTCGTGGTATTACATGCCTGTTACTGTACACAAAATCCTAATTCATAGTACAGAAGTTATTAAAACTTCCATAGTTCCAATTGGGCAACTCTCGGAAGAATCTCAAGAGGCTCGAAACAAAGACTGTCGTAGATTCCGCGAGCACCACACCAGAAAACAGTCACGTAATTTCACGAATACAGACTTGTTGCATATGCTCTTGATAACGTCCGATCCTGTAATAAACTCACTCAGGGAAGTGCCGAGAAAGAAGACTGAGAAATTACCAGTAGAAGTTCTAAATTTGATTGTCCCTCCTTCAATACCAACACATCAGATAGCACGTAATATTCAACCGTGTGATAAAGAAGATTACGTGATATCTGATTCGACTGATTGTGAAAGTGATGATGAGTCTTCTGATGAATATTATTAGCATATATGGTATTATTTGTAAAATTGATATTATTTTTAAGTTGTATATATTATACTTTTTGTATATATTAAGTTTTGTTTATCATAAGGTAGTTTTTAGTGATTTAAACTGGTATTTTATGTTGCGTTTTATTTTTTTCTTTAACTTGTTATTATATTACTGATTTTAAACATATTATTTTCATTTAAATAAGTACATTTTTTATACCAAATTTGATTTTTTATTTAAAACAAGCGGATGAAACATGCCAAGTTTCATTTCAATCCATTCAGTAGTTTTTACGTGATGCGCGCACAAATATACAGACAAACAGATAAACAGACAAACAGACAAACAGACAGAAATTTCAAAAATAGCTTTTTTATGTTCTATTACTTATTCCTAACATCCCCTAGTTATTATTTTGCAAAAATCATTAATGTACAGATACGGCAAGTCTACGATTATATTATATAATTATTCAAAATTTTCCTGAAGCGTTTAAATAATTATTTTTGATAATTTAAGCAATATCACAACAAAATATCAATGTTCATAGCTATAATAGTTAGAATACACAAAAAAATGTTTTTGTCCACCTAGCTTGTTCTAGGCGATTCACTGTGCGACGCGGCGGGAGCGTGCCTATAACGCGTCGGTGGCCGCGGTTCTCCCAGTGTCGATAATTTTTGAAACCAAAAAAAAAATCACAGTACGTAGGATGAAACCCATTGGAAAAGGAGGAGAATATTATAAAAATACAAGGAAAAATATTTTACGGGCGATCTGAGCTCGGGAAAAAAGGGGGGGAGTTTTAAGGGTAAAAAACGGTTTATCTCGATTTCCGGTAAAACTAGAAGTCCTATGGAAAAAAATCAAATGGCAAAGTTGTAGGTAATAAAAAGATCTACAACTTTTATATTTACACTTTTTTCACATAACCTCAAAATATATGTGAAAAGTTCAAAAACCAAGTTTTTGGTTTTTTATTTTTATCTTTTAAAATAAATATTTTTTTTTCACGGAATCTGGTGAAAACTTACCTTTTTATGTCCCAAATACACTGTAATTTATTTGATTTGAAATATTTAGTTTTTCTCCTTATTTTTGACTTAATATCGACTTAATTCTGACAGCTGTCATTGTCATTTACAGATGAGTTATTTATATGGAGAACAGGGTTAACATCTACGAAGTACGATTTTACCCCAAACTACTTTAATTCGCTGTCAACATATAAATCTCTAAGCGGCTTAATAATATTAATTGTTTCGCCCTAAAATAGAAATTGCTAAGAATGGAAACTAGAAAGTGCACACTAACAGCAATAGAAAACAAAAGAAGCACATTGAAAAAATTTATTGAAAAATGGAAGTCGAATGACATTATCACCATGAAGTGTCTGTCAGGCATTTGTCATATCTACATGCAGCAGTTGATTTGTATTTGCATAAGTTTTGAATTTTTTATCTTTTTTGTGGGAATTGTTTTATCTCTGGTAACATTATGAAACGTAAGAATTCCACGGAATTAGTAATTCGGGTATAAGGTGAGATATGGTAAGTTCATTGTGGAAAATATCGTAAAAAGTCAAGCCGCCTGGGAGCTTTCATCGAAAACGCTGCCTAATCCCTGAGCGGGTAGTTCCTACGCATAATATGCTCTACTACCCGTGCGAAGCCGGGGCGGGTCGCTAGTATATATATATTAGTCTTAGTTTATATATATATATATTCTATATTTATATTCAGGGGGCGTCGTCGCCACTAGTGGTCCAGTGTGCGGGGGCTGTAAAACCAGCATAAGACATAATATTATAATTCATACACCCGATGGGTATAATACTGAATCGGGCTAGTTGTTGGTTGGTGAGAATGCGGAATTGTTATATGTTTATAACATTTTTGACGCCAATCCACTCTGGCTTTATGTCTCTCACGCGAGCTTCGTTTTATGACGTACACATTAAACCTGGATGTCTTCTTTGATTCCTCAGCATATAGATTACAGCAAAAGATTTATTATCTAGCAGAAATCGTTGAAAGAATTAATGAAATTGGTAAGATTTTTTTGGACTTTAATATTATTAATATAACATATTTTGTAATAATAAATTAAGTATATAGGTCCCCGAATTCTTTGTACACTATCTCTCAACTGAATTGGCAGATCCATAGCTAATCCTCTCTATCGTTTTTCGTATGGGATGGTGGATATTATTATTACTCCCGTCTTCACCGCCTATTATCATAAAATTCAAAAATTTTGCGCTAAAAAAGCAAAAAAAACAATACTAACACGTAAATTCATATCTCTGTAACTTTCGTCAAGAGCCGTTCAGCGTTTCAGCCGTGAAAAGGTTACTGATAGACAGACAGTTACATTACATTTAAATATGTATCTATACTAATATAATAAAGCGGAAGAGTTTGTTTGTTTGTTTGTTTGTTTGTTTGTTTGTTTGTTTGTTTGTTTGAACGCGCTAATCTCTGGAAGTACCTATCGGATTTTAAAAATTCTTTTTGCATTTGGTTGTCCAACTTTTGGGGCAGGTTATAGGCTATTTAATATCCCTAAAATCCTCCCCTAAGGGGGTAAAATGGGGGTAGAAAGTTTGTATGAAAGTCCTATGTTTTTAAAGTTACAGACCTGAAAATCGGCGTTTAGATTATTAGTTTTAAATAATAAAACTCTGTATATTTTATTTTGAAAAATCTTCCCTTAAGGGTGGTAAAATAGGGGATGAAAGTTTTAATGGGAAATTTTAAATATAATTTTGCTATTATCAACTTGAAATTTGGAAGGTAGGTTCATTCTAGGGCTTAGATATCAGCCTGGAAAATATTTCACGAAAATCCTCCCCTAAGGGGGTAAAATGGGGGTTGAAGGTTATGTTTTTGAAGTTACAAATATGAAAATAGGATATGAAATTATAATTTTTAAATGATAAAAACCTGTATAAGTTATTCTGGAAAATCTCCCCATAAGGGTGATAAAATAGGGGATGAAAATTTTTATGAAAGTCCTATGTTTTTAAAGTTACAGACCTGAAAATCGACATTTAGATTATGAGTTTTAAATAATAAAACTCTGTAAAGTTTATTTTGAAAAATCTGCTTTTAAGGGTGGTAAAATAGGGGATGAAAGTTTTAATGGGAACTAAAAACGATTGCAGCGCTCTCTGGCGGTCTAACTTGAAGCGATCATAGCGCCCTTTGGCGGCCAAAACTGGAAACTAAAAAACGATCACAGTGCCCTCTGGTGGCCTAAGCCGGAAACTTGCAGCAATAGCAGCGCCCTCTAGCAGCCAAAACTGGAAACTTAAAAAAGATTGCAGCGCCCTTTAGCGGCCAAAACTGGAAGCTAAAAACGATCGCAGCGCCCTCTGGCGGCCAAAACTGGAAATTAAAAAAAACGATCACAGCACCCTCTGGCGGCCTAAGCCGGAAACTTGAAGCAATAGCAGCGCCCTCTAGCAGCCAAAACTGGAAATTTAAAACGATCGCAGCGCCCTCTGGCGGCCAAAACTAGAAACTAAAAACGATCTCAGCGCCCTCTGGCGGTCTAAGCCGGAAACTTGGAGCAATAGCAGCACCCTCTAGCAGCCAAAACTGGAAACTACAAAACGATTGCAGCGCCCTCTTGCGGCCAAAACTGGAAATTAAAACGATCACAGTGCCCTCTTGCGGCAAAAACTGGAAACTAAAAAACGATCGCAGCGCCCTCTGGCGGCCTAGACCAGAAACTTGAAGTGATTGCAGCGCCCTTGTGCGGCCAAAACTGGAAACTAAAAATGATTGCAGCGCCCTCTAGCGGCCTAAGCCGTAAAATCGAAGCAATTGCAATGACCTCTGACGGCCGCAGGCGGAATCTCGATACGACAGCTGCGCCCTCTGGTGGCCGAAGGCAATTAAATAAATACTAAATTAATAACTAAATCAATAAATGAATAACTAAATAAATAAATAAATAGTGTAAAGCTATTTATTTATTAAATAATTATCTAAATGTGAAAATGCGGATATTTGGATGTTTGGATGTTTAGATGTTTGGATGTTTGGATGTTTGTTACTCTATAACGTCGCAACTACTGAACAGATTTGGCTGAAATTTTTAATGGAGATAGATAATGCCCTGACTTAAAACATAGGCAATTGTATCCTGAAAAAATCCACAGTTCCCACGGGATTTTGAAAAAACCCAAATCTACAGCTATAGTTAGATCAATATAGCAAACTACCTTGAAAGTAAGTATAAAGATTGGAAAAGGGAGCGGGAACAGGAACCAGAAATCCACGATTCCTTCAGGATTTGTGAAAAACCGAAATTCACGCGGGCGACGCCCCGGGCAACAGCTAGTTGCAATATACTTATTTAGAGTTTGTTTAGACCATACGTGTGAAGTCAGGTGAACTTGATAGTCATGTATAAAAATCTGTTCTATTCATAACAAAAGTCAACATGCGAGCAGTATGGCGGCTTCTGAATACATCCTGCTCACATACCAAGATCGCGGCGTGAAAGATTTTTAAAACCTCCCACTTAAAGGAAAATAATCACACATAATTTTCGACATGCAGAACTATACTCTAAAAGCAATTCGCTAGAGTTTAAGATACCTTACAAAGAAGAAAGTTGACAAATCATCACCCAATAAGAGTGTGTGCCGATGATATTATGCGTAGGCACGCGTGCAAGCCTTTAATATTTACCCACAACTGAATCCACTCAAAAATGTACCTTAACACTTAAATATTTTGATTGATTTTACAACGGTCGGCGAAATGCAGAAATTTATAATGGAAAATCAAACGCTAGACGCTGTATAATTACGATGTAAGAATGATCTCTATAATTACGTGTAATAGGGTCGTCATTTCTATGTACGATATTTAGGGTTAGCAACCGTACTCTACATTAAGATATTAATATTAAGAAATAAAGATTAGTTCATTTATTTGTTTGCTTTGGGTAATTTTCGAATCTACGGAACCGATTTTAGACAATAATTCTTTCACTGAATTTTCTTTCAAAAATAATCAGCGTAAAAAAAAAGAATAATAATAAGTATGCAAATGAAGAAAATCTTGATGAAGCTGCTTTAACCAGAAGGCACATGAAAATGTCCTGTTGAAAAAAAAGATCGTAGGTATAATCCACAAATTAGACAAATAGCTTATACCTACGGCTATCACCGCTGAGATCGCACAGATTACAGTTTTTATTTCAATTAAACACATGCAGTGTTACCGAAGTAAGTAATTAATAAGAACGAGAGTTTTTTCGCCCCTTTTGAATTTCCACACTTCCTAATTTTAGTTATTTTAGGGTCAGCCCTAACGTATTTTACGTATTCATTGAGGGGAGGCAGTGAACTGTTTGTGATCGCTGCCTTTGTTAGTGATAATCCGCGCGAGGCGCGAGGCAGACATGCCTTGAGGCGACGAGGCACACCACCACCATAACCACTACAGCCTTTTAACATCCCACAGCTGGGCATAGGCCTCCTCTCTCATAAGAGAGAGGGATTTAGAGCTCAGACCCGCCACGCTGCTCCAATACAGGTTCGTGGGCTTTAGCGATAGTCACATGATAGTGATAATAACCGGGATCGACTGCTTAACGTGCTCTCCGAGGCACGAGGGTTAAACACCGCCAACTACCAACTCCGGGATGGCACTGAGAATTTCTTGACAGAAAAACCCAATTATTTTGATTATCTGCAGTCGAATATGCTAACCACTAGACCGATGAGGCACAGATTAAACGCAATTTTAACGAACATTCACCTCGCAACTCTAAACTCGGTATTATCGGTAAATAAATGGAGGATTACTTCTCGAGGCGATACAAGCGTGGAAACCCGATGGAATTGTTTGCGATAATGGGAATAACTTTAGCCGGGTAATTTGCGAGTTTATCATAATAATTATTCTTTACTTTTGTTACAAACAATGTACATAATATACCTAATTACTCGAATTTACTGAGGCTTTTATATTACTCTAATAAGGTTCCAAGTCATGCCGCGTGCGTGAGTAGGTACCTAATAGTTAATGCCTATATACTAGTGACGTGACCCAGCTCCACACGGGTAGTAAATTACCACCATACATTATAATATACAAAGACTTCGTTCGCGTGCATATATATTGGTTTTTAAAAACCCCGTAGGAATCATTTTTTTTCCTAAGCTCCTTTGAGCTCATAATTCATATTATGCTAAAAACTGTTAAAAGTTCACTGGCGGATGTTTAGGTAAATCAAAATGTAAACATCCGCCAGTGAAAGTCCCATCAAAATCGGTCCAGCCTTTTAGAGATTAGCCAGTAATCTCTAAAGTATTTCCTTTCTAACAAAAAAAGAATGAATGAAATCGGACCACCCGTTATTGAATTACAGCTAAATACACGTTTTGACTTTCATCCCCTCTCCCTAGGGAACCGTGCTGAATTTCGGGATAAGAAGTATCCTATATTTTAATCCATAATATAAACTTAAATCATACCAAGTTTCGTTTCAATCCATTCAGTAGTTTTTGCGTGATGCGCGCACAAACATACAGACAAACAGACAAACAGATAAACAGACAAAAATTTCAAAAATAGCTTTTTTACGTTCTATTACTTATCCCTAACATCCCCCAGTTATTATTTTGCAAAAATCTTCAATGTACAGATACGGCAAGTCTACGATTTTATTATATGTATAGATAGAATATAGATAGAAGAAGATAGAAGATAGAAGATTCAAAAAGTGTACAGTGTACCTACTTTGAATAAATGAATTTTGAATTTGAATTTGATAAAAGGATTAGGCAGCGCAGCGTTCACGATAAAAGCTCCCAGGCGGCTTGACTTTTTGACGTTTTTAACTATCGTCACATTTTAATCAATTTCCACAAAACCTTAACAAATTATTCACACGTGCCTCATGAATCACTTTGTGTATTGGTGAAAACCGCAAGAAAATTCGTGCAGTAGCTTTTGAGTTTATCCCAAACAGACAGACCGACAGACTTGGCGGGGTATTTTTAGTGATCACAAGTTAGCCTTTGCCTGCAATATCACCTGGTGGTAAGTGACGATGCAGTCAATGGAAGCGGGCTTACTTGAAAGGGATATGGCAGAACTAAACCCGGATCTCTAATCGGTTTCCGTCGTAATAGATGGCGGTACAAAACAACACAATTCAATCAAACAAGCCGAGAAACAAAATAAGTCATTCAATTATGTTTTAAGTTGGCTTCATCCGATGCAATAGACGCAACTTAAACGCCGCTTACAAAAAGCGTCTACCTACCATCCATCACCGTCATATCCGATCATACTCCAACCAGCCGTCACAGTGTCGCTATCGTACAGTTGGGTGGCACAGTGCAATCTACGCGCGAAACTACTTTCAGAAACACAAATTAAATTATACATTTTCTATTTTCTTTATTTCTTTTGTACATATTATGTATTTATCGTTTTCATCTCACGCATTAGATTTACAACGTGAGATCGCAAAAATCGGTGGTCTGGGTGCGGTCCACGACGCTTCCGGGCACGGCGGATCACAGGCTAACTTACTTCCCAGTGGGAAAAAAAGCTAAACAGATTTTGCTGAAAATCTTATTAGTTTCAAATTTCAAATCACGTAATTATACGTCGAATGAACTTTGTCACATATCAATAACATGTCTCGTTCGCGAGATAACCGAAAGGCAAAATAATTACGAACGCACATAAGTATGTGCATATACACACAAATACATCCACTTAAAAACAATAGCATTCCACTCTAGAAGCTTTAAAACGTGGAGATATGTCAAAATTTCGGATTCTCAAAATCACAAATTACAAAAATTCTCCACAATGAAGTTAAAAATGACCCGTGATCGGATGCGTTGCCCAACTGAATGGTTATTTCGAGCTAGCACACTTCGAAAACTTTACTAAATACTACAAATCGAAAAACTGTAATATTTAACGCAAAATGAACCCAAAAACTCTTTTTTTAAAGTCGTAATTCGAATATTTATTTTACAACATTTCCGTTTGGCGCTCTGGCTGTATGTAATGGCTGAATGTAATGGCGAACTCAAACCTTAAGTTATGCCAATTTAGGTCCATTTCACTCTGAAGTAATTGTGTTTCGATATGTAGTATTTAGTAAAGTTTGCGAGGTGTGCAAGCTAGGATTAATGGCTATATATGGCGTAAATATGGCGGCATACTGAACGGTTTTTGAACTGCGACACCATTTCTGCCTCAAGCGATCCCGGTATTGGTTCCCGGGACACAGTTTGAGTAATGGCGGCGCTGCCATCGGCCAAACCGATTTATTCAATAAAAACCGGCCAAGTGCGAGTCAGGCTTCACTCTTTTAGGGTTCCGTACATGATTATGAACAACATAATACCTTGGGTGTAAGAAATATTTTATTTCCGAGCTATAGACATCTCAAGAAACCGTGAATGAAAAACCCAAAAAATTTTCGTTTGTTTTGGTCACAGCATACAAACTACTTTATGTATCGTTGTTTTCAGTATTTGTTGTTTAAATACAGTATATGGTACATAATATACCGAAGTTTCATATTTCTAACTAGTTTAGTTTTTCAGATAGCCCCCATCACATAAATGGTCTAAAACTGCCAACTTTGATGACCCCCCATTTCCTTATTTTTAAGCAAAAAATTAAAAATATATATATTCGTAGTCTACTCAATAATTTAAAAAAACCCGACTCCTTTTTCATGTATGGGAGCCCCCCTGAAAAATAATTTAATTCAATTTTGAATTCAATATTTGGTTTTGGGTCAAAGTTTTACACCAAAAATCAAAATTTCAGGTTTGTAACTCATTTCGTCTACGAGCTAGAGACCGGCGGACAGACAAACAGATTGACAGGGAGACAGACAGCAGAGTGACTAATTAATAGGGCTCCGTTTTTACCCTTTGGGTACGGAACCCTGAAAATTAGCGTCCGCATGATAAACGACCTTCTTAAACGCTAATTCGATGCGAAGTTATTTTTCCAATTTTTAACAGCTAATGCGCTTAACTTTCGATGCGCTATAAATAAAAATATATTCCATATTTTTCCGGTTTACATAAATCAACCTTTTCATTTTTGAGTTCCAACAATCACGATTTATGTACTAAAATAAATCCATACTAAAATGCGAAAGTAGGGTCTCTGGCTGTTACTGGCACTAAACCAATTTCGAAAAAAATTTGCATTTTATAATTTTCCATAAAAAAATACTTTCAACAAAAGTAATGCAAACTTTTCGCAAGGAAAACACTTTGTGGACAAAATAAAAATGTGTTTCCACGCACGATCAGCGCGGAAAGGAAAATAAATCCACTCCCTCTGTGCGTAGTTTGGGGATGCAGCTAATAAAATCAGGGGCGAATCCTGATAGGGTTGGCACTTTCACAACGGACAATTACCTATTACAGTAAAAGCTCTTTATTCGCGGGGGATACGTTCCGTAAATATGCCGCGAATACAGAATCCGTGAATATGGAATGGTAATTTATATGGGATTATAGGGGATACGTTCCTAGGTGACGAAATAAAAACTAAATATAGGATATAAAATCAATTTCATTGAAGTTTTTGACCATATTGATTAATTATTGTCTTCAGGTTTAGGAAATGGTTTAAAAATTTTGTATTTTTTCTTCCTTGGTAGTTTTTAAAAGCTCCTTCAATTCAGACTGATAAATACATATTATTACTTTTTTTTCGAGTTTTTGTCTTGCTATAAAAAAAGTCTAAAATAAAAGAATCTAATAATTTTCATTACATATCGAATTTCTACAATATTTTGCTTGCTAAGATAATATTATGGGTAAAGCAGGACGTAAGGTGACATAAAAATATGAAAAATTAAAAAATTAATTGCAGTGTGTGAATGAATTGTATGTATGGTGTATATTTTTTTTAATAGTTAGATATTGAAAGTTTATTTACTTTATTTAATACTGTAGTGCAGAAATGAAAAAAAAAATGCAGTTTCCCAACTTTATTCAATTACTTCTGGAACATATTTCTCGCAGTCATTGGTACCTATTTAGAATTCGTGAAAGAAACCTATATGTCGATGGCAACCCTAGATGTAGCTAATGAAATCGGGGGCTGGCCCTGCGACCAGCGAGCCGTGTACAATAAATAAACGCCGTAATTAAGACTATTCATATATCAAATTATTTCTCCTGTTTAGAATTAAAACCGATGGCTCACATACTAATATAAGGGCGGCTACCAATGTTTTATCTATTTTTTTACCATATTTATGTAAGTATGTAAGTATATTATACACATACGAGTATATATATGTTCGCGTGTATTTCAAAACCAATGAACCGATTTTGATGTTTTTTTTAGGGTTCCGTGCCTTAAAAGGTAAAAAAGAAACCCTTATAAGATCACTTTCTTGTCCGTCTGTCCATCTGTCCGTGTGTCACCACCGATTTTCTCAAGAACGGGTGGACCTAGCAAGTTGAAATTTATACCAGATACTAAAGTCTATAGTCCCTATTAGGTGTATAAAAATTAAGGTCTTGAGTCCACACAGTAAAAATATATGGGCAAATTTAGATTTTCACAAAAACTTGTAAGTAAGTAAAATTTACCTAAATTTTCAACTTTTTTTATTTTTCGGAATTTTTCCTTTAATTGATCTGTAAGACCTTGCTTTTAACCAAAATTGACAAATCTAGGTCAACCGGAAGTACCCTATAGGTTTTGGGTCGAAAACCTAAATGGTAGTTCCAGTTGACCTAGAATTACGAAATTTGCCAAAAAGCCAGGTCTTACAGCACGACTAAAGGAAAAATTCCAAAAACTAAAAAAACTTGGAAATTAAAGGGTGTCCCCATACATACATAGTTGAGCCAATTAAGATAGACCTCTGAGTTGTATGAGTGCTCATAAAATTTAGAGGCCCAGCTTAATTAGCACCTTACCTTTTAAGGCAAACTAATGAAAAACAGATTGTACTTATACTTCTGGAGTACGGAACCCTCGGTGCGCGAGTCTGACTCGCACTTGACCGGTTTTTTTTAATATCGTAATCTACATTACTTTGTGGAAGGTTTTAATAATTAGTATATAATATACTTAGTTATCATTCTTATGTACGAAGTTATATGCACAAAATATGTACTTTTAAGTCACTAATATTTTTGATTGGTAGGTACACTGTTTATGTTTATAGTTCCTTTTAATTGTTTATTAATTTTTCACACAATTAAATTTTATTTGATCAAGTGGAGCCGGCCTAAACTCGCAATAAAATCGGGAGTAAAATGTTTGCGAATTCGATGCATTTGACAGTTGGGGGCGGCCATCTTGCATTGTTGTGTCTGCAAATGGCAGAGGTCACTTTATTTATAAAATTGGGGTGCTGAGCTCCTGATGTTTGGAACATCTGTGTTATATTATTATTAGCTGATATAGTTATTAGTATTTTATTGTGTAGTTATTAGGAGGCGTATTAAATACTAGGGATAAGTTAAACGATAGATACATCTTTATTGAATGAATCTAATATATTATTACAAAAGAAAAAGGTGACTGACTGACTAGAGTATAGATGCACAGCTTAAACCACTGGACGGGGCTAGGGCACACAGATAGATTTCCGTAAATCTAATCCTTCAACCTTTAGTAAGCCTTTTAAATTTTATTAAAAAAATAAACGGACGTTCAAATAATTATCTCATCCGGTATCATGACGCACCGTGTAGTTTCATGACAACAAAACGTTAAATGTTCCCGCAAATGGAAATTTCTAAATAAACAAACTCTACGTACTTACATTAGGTTCAAAATAGTCTTTCAAATTGCCAGGTGTATTTATGATCCCGTTGTCACTCATCGCGTTAAAAATAAACTACCTAAAGCACTGTCAGCCATAGTCCATTCACATTGGCTGTCAAAAGATCTATACTTACTCGTAGAGCCGACATACACGCGATAATTTTAGTAGCATTGGCGACTGCATCGGTACTCCATGGAGTTTTAGCGATTTAATGTAATTGATCGTCGTCGTCGTTGTCAACCGATTGACGTCCACTGCTGGACATAGGTCTCTTGAAGGGACTTCCACTTGCCACGGTCTTGTGCCGCTTGTATCCAGCGGCTCCCTGCGACTCGTTTGATGTCGTCGGTCCACCTAGTGGGGGGTCTACCAACACTGCGCTTCCCGGTGCGAGGTCGCCACTCCAGCACCTTGGGACCCCAACGTCCATCAGTTCTCCGAACTATGTGCCCCGCCCATTGCCACTTCAGTTTCGCAACCCGTTGAGCTATGTCGGTGACTTTGGTTCTTCTACGGATCTCCTCATTTCTGATTTGATCGCGTAGAGAAACTCCGAGCATAGCTCTCTCCATCGCTCTCTGAGTGACTCTGAGCTTTCTTATGAGGCCCATAGTTAGCGACCATGTCTCGGATCCGTATGTCATCACTGGCAACACGCACTGTTCGAAGACTTTCGTCTTCAGGCATTGAGGAATTTTGGACGAGAAGACATCGCGAAGCTTCCCGAACGCTGCCCATCCGAGTTGGATTCGGCGGTTGACCTCTTTCTCGAAATTGGACCTACCTAGCTGGACTGTGTGTCCTAGGTATATATACTCGTCTACAATTTCGAGCGCCGAGTTCTCAACGATTATCGGGTGAAGCGGGACATGAGTATTTGACATGATTTTCGTCTTACTCATGTTCATTTTTAGGCCCACCTGTTGAGAAACCCTGCTGAGGTCATTGAGCATTGTATTGAGATCTTCCAGAGACTCTGCCATCACGACTATATCATCGGCAAACCGCAGGTGAGTGATGTACTCGCCGTTGATGTTGATGCCAAGTTCGTTCCAATTCAGAAGCTTAAAGACGTCCTCCAATGCTGCGGTAAAGAGCTTCGGGGAGATGACGTCTCCCTGTCGCACTCCTCGCTGCAATTGGATTGGTCTTGTAGTCTGATCCTGTATACGGACTGACAT
Organism: Melanargia galathea; assembly: GCA_920104075.1. Classification (NCBI taxonomy): domain Eukaryota; kingdom Metazoa; phylum Arthropoda; class Insecta; order Lepidoptera; family Nymphalidae; genus Melanargia; species Melanargia galathea. The sequence goes on along the minus strand of OV049872.1, from coordinate 1,325,472 downwards.
AGTGGCGTTTTCGTACAAACACTTCAGCGCTTGGATATACCGATAGTCGATCCGGCATCTCTGTAGTGATCTCAATACAGCCCAAGTTTCCACCGAATCAAAGGCTTTCTCATAGTCCACAAACGCTAAGCAAAGTGGCTTGTTATACTCTTCGGTCTTCTGTATAACCTGCCGCAGCGTATGGATGTGGTCTATGGTACTGAAGCCTTTTCGGAACCCGGCCTGTTCGGGAGGCTGGAAGTCGTCGAACCTACGAGCGAGACGATTCGTAATGACTCTCGAGAACAACTTATAGACATGGCTCAGCAGCGAGATGGGTCTATAATTCTTCAGCAAGGTATTATCACCCTTTTTGAAGAAAAGAACCACCACGCTCCTGTGCCATGCCTCTGGCGTTATACCCTCGTCGATGACGGAATTGAACAATCGCTGAAAGATCTTAAGAACTGGTTTGCCACCTGCTTTCAGGAGTTCCGCTGTGATTCCGTCATCGCCTGGCGCCTTGTTGTTCTTCAGTTGTTTGAGAGCCATACTAATCTCGTATAGGCTGACGTCCGGGATATCTTCGGTATAGTGTCGGGTCAATTTGGCTCTGGGATCTTTAGCCAAATCTTCAACAGGCTTCTGAGTTGAGGTGTACAACTGTCCGTAAAAGTTCTCTACCTCTCTCAAGATCTCAGTCTTTGATGAAATGAGACTACCGTTGTCGGTCTTCAGTCGCGTCAGCTGGCTCTGTCCGATAGACAGATCTCTTGCGAAGACTTTTGAGCCCTTGTTTCGCTCGATCGTATCTTTAATACATTCTGTATTAAAGTTACGCAAGTCTCGCGTTTGCGCCTTAGAGATCTGCCTATTAATCTGTCGGTAAGCAAACGCATTTGCTGAAGACTGCAGTCTCATTTCTTGCCTCTTATTCATTAGCTTGAGAGTCTGGTCTGAGAACTTTTTGGTTCTGATTGCACGGTGGGTCTTAAAGTACTTGGACCCAACCGTATGGACAGTTTCCACCAGCCTGTTGTTTAGATCGTCCACAGAGTCGCAATCTGCTAGGCAATCGAATCGGTTCTGCAGTTCGAGCTGAAAGCTTTCGGGGTTTTGGATATGAGCACGAGAAGGTCGGAGTGTAGACTTCACCAGTTTGGCCCTTTCCAGCTTTATGTTGATATTCAATGTGCCTCTTACCATACGGTGATCACTTCCGGTTTTCACCCTGTTGATCACTGAGACATCATTGAATATATGCCGTTTGGTCGACATGATGAAGTCAATCTCGTTTCTCGTGGAACCATCTGGACTCATCCACGTCCACTTTCTGTGTGGCCGCTTCTTGAAGAAGGAGTTCATCATAAAGAGGCCCTCCTTCTCCATGAAGTTGGCCAGCATGTGGCCCCTATGGTTCCTTCGCCCATATCCAAATTGCCCCACTCTCACCTCTGCACCGATTCGTTCACCCAGCCTTGCGTTAAAATCCCCCATCACAACACTGTAGTGAGTGTTGGAGGCATGTATGGCTTTAGAAATATCCTCATACAGTACCTCCACCTCCTCGTCGGGTTGTGTCGATGTCGGTGCGTAAACCTGTATGACCTTCAGCGAATACCGTTTGGTGATTCTGAGTATAAGGTACGCTACCCTGCTCGACACACTCTCGACTTGAACAATGCTGTTGACGAGGGACTTGTGGACGATGAATCCGACACCACCCTGGGACTGTTGGTCGCCCTCCCGGTAGTAGAACAAGTTGCCGGAATTGAGAATTATCGAGTCCTCCCCCTCTCTTCGGACTTCAGACAATCCTATAATATCCCAGTGCGACTTGCTCACTGCTTCCTCCAGCTCGATAATCTTCTCGTCAGTCCTCAATGTGCGTGCGTTGTATGTTGCCAGGTCCTGTAATTGATCGCAGTGTTAAAATTGTGCGTTTCAACGATTGTTTATTCGATCGCGTTGCAGCGACTTTTTGCGTTACCTGATAACAGTTGCCCACGGTTGGCAAAATCGTTGCGAATAACGTAAAAATATTGTGCGCTGAGAAAAACGTTGCTGCATAGTGAAACCTCATTCATAAAGCAGTTAAATCAATCGTTTTTTGCAGGATGTATCTTACCTTAATCGCGTAGTGGCTTAACAAAGAGGAGGCCTACTACAATCTTTAATCTAACGATCCAATTCCGATGCTATTCAATATCGGCGCTTAAAATAAATCGCATTGAATTCGTACCATGAAGTATCTTTTTGTCTCTATATTTTTATACTAGGTTTTTGTTTCGTTCATGACGTCATGACGTCTATTGGTCGGATAAAAGAGTTCATGGTACGAAATAGCGGTTCAGTTCAGTTTAGGTCTTTAATTGAGTCGCGATTATAGTTGATGGTAGACCCACTGAGCTTGATACTTAATCTGAGTGGCATACAATAAGCATTGAACCGTTCACACGTATAACAACGCATTAACAGTTATATATATGTATATCACAGGGTATATAGAGTAGATCGGTGGTCATCATTGTTTACTAGAAATCACGCATGCCGATAGTAAAATATACCTTCTCATTTGCGATTTATTTCTGAACTTCAACTTGTGTTTACACTTCGAAATAGCACAAAATGTCACTTTCACGGTTATTTTTGTGCACTAAAACAAATAAATTACGCAGAACGGTACGTATATATTATGTTTCTGTAGGTTTTATTGTGAACACTCAATGTAATGTGCTACGAGCTTGACGAAAAATTCTTATATGGCGCCAACAACGTGTGACAAGACTCTAAAGAACCAATATGTGTGGAATTCAAATTAAATCGCGGCTCCAAGCTACTGAAAATAAATCGCCGATGTTAAGTATCGTATCGTGTATGTAGTGGCCTTTACACACATAATGTAATGTAAAATAGGGCCGGCCGGTGTGGTGTAAAAATAGTCAGTCGTTAGCGAGAGCTTTACTAATAGAATTATTAATGAAACACTTCGGCGGATTATAATATATTATGACAGTCGGGAACCGAGCTGTATATCATTATATCTTGTAAAATATTACGCGATTTACACTTTTATCTTTAAAGATGACTAAATACCCTTTCGCTTGCAGCTAAGCATATAAATAAAACTTTTGCTAGAAATTCGTACAAAAGTCCGGACATTTCGGTTTGAATCTGGATCTGTTGATTTTCTTTTACTACTTATAATGATAATAAAATTAACATGAGTTATATAAAATCATGTCGATCATGATTTTATACGAGTACATAATACATCAGAGCTTTAGACCGAAAAAAATTCTGAATAAAAGATGGCGCGCAATTATGTTCAACAGAGAGCTGGTTCTAATAGCCATTTAAATGTGGAGATAGGTCATTATTTCTAACAATTATCAATTAAGTAGTTTATATAACTGTGATCTGGGGTCACAGTTGAAAATCAGCGTCCTGTGTGGCTAACATGCGCCCCACGAGAAAATTATCTCTACACTTTTTCTAACACGAGAAAAATCGTAGAGATAATTTTCTCGCGTGTCGCATACTAGCCACACTGCGTAGTCCAGTCAAATAAGATGTGGAATTAAAATTTGGCACTCATCATCATCATCATCATCATGATCAACCCATTACCGGCTCACTACAGAGCACGGGTCTCCTCTCAGAGTGAAAAGGGTTTTGGCCATAGTCTACCACGCTGGCCAAGCGGATTGGCAGACTTCGCACACCTTTGAGAACTTTATGGAGAACTCTCAGGCATGCAGGTTTCCTCACGATGTTTTCCTTCACCGTTAAAGCAAGTGATATTTAAATACTTAAAACGCACATAACTCCGAAAAGTTAGAGGTGCGTGCCCGGGATCGAACCCACGACCTCCGATTAGAAGTCGGTCGTCCTAACCACTAGGCTATCACAGCTTAACTTTGGCACTCAACTTTGCATTTTTAATTTATTGAGTGTTTTGTCTGTGACAACATTACTGAATGAATATGTTTTCTTTCCTTTTCTCTTTCACTTTTGTATTTAGTTAGTTCGGTTTCGCTGCCACCATCAATCTGAACCAAAATATATAGTAGGAAACGACTACAAAGCACAACAGAGCTATAAACCCACCGGCTGACCCTTTTCCATTGAGTGTCGCGTTCGCGACGCGAGCACGGCGCGTCACAGAACGTGTCATAAATCGTAACACAACCGAGCGTTCACCGCGCCGGAATAAACACGGCGATAGGTCGCGTTCACACATAGGGCCTACATACTGGAGCGACCAAACCCAAATAGTACTATACAATGAACACAAAATTACTTTGCTGTAATCCGCTAACAGTGACTTTGTGGGCACAACACCAAAAAAATGATCGTCGAGTTAAATTTGTGGTGAATTTGTGTGGTATTGTGCCTACAAATTTGTCACAATTTTGTGTTCATTTTATATCATGGAATTCCTGCCAATATGAATATCAAAGTAACGCCTGCTTCTAATTCAAATAGTACTATAGCCACCTATCAAGGATATAACGGCGACGTAGAAGGAAAATGCATGCCCTAATTGATGCACGGTTGTGCACTTTCCAAAATCAGATTCAGACGTAATTTATATTTTGTTTTAGTGCACAAAATTGTAAGTGCCATTATCGCTATTTCGATCTGTAGACGCAGAAGTTCAGAAATAAATAGCAAAAAAGGTATTTCCTATCACACGTAAGTTTATTTTGGCACGCGTGAATTCTTAGTAAACAGTGATGATCTGTGACTGTGAGACTAAATGCATGAGTAAACATGCATATAGTCTCACAGTCACAGATCACACAGTCACAAGTTCAAAAAAAATTAGCTATGCTACCGTGCTTCGAATAGCTATTTTAAAACATTTATTTATAAACTCAGCTATTTTACAACTATTTTATGACATCGCGGATGGACAATGCAATATGTCCTATACGAAAGACGATAGGATTTAGGACACATAAGAATATTTGTAATCCTGGATAATCAAAGAGTTCCACGGGTTTTTTAATTAATGCACGCAGACGAAGTCGTGGACATTAGCTAGTTTTTTTTATAAACTAGTATCTATTCGTCGCATGTGCCTCCAGCTTTACGACGTATCTAATATACCAATTATTTATAGGCAGTGGACGGAATTACGTCTGATACCGGAGCGTGAAACAAATGCGCTTTAAAATATCGTCTCACCTTCTTACACATCGCTTCCTGTCTCTGTCGAATGAATTCAGATGTTATAGGGATGTATACACAGACATACATTATACAAGAGTAGATCGGTGATCATCACTGTTTACTAATAATTCACGCATGCCAATATAAACACTTACGTGTGATACAATAGAAAATGGAATAGAAAAGTTTTTTATTCAAATAAACTTTTACAAGGATCTACTTTTGAATCGTCAATTGAATCTATCACGTACAGGACCTATTTGTGATAGGAAATACAATACCTCCTTTTTTGCGATTTATTTCTGAACTTCTGTTTTCGAAATAGCACAAAATGCCACTTTCACGGTTAATTCTGTGCACTAAAACAAATTTAATTGTGACTTTGTGTGTGAGTGTGATTTTGGAAATTTGTGCACAACTTTGCATCAATTTGGTAGGTACGCATTTTCCTCCCATTTCGCCGTTCAATCCTTGACAATAATATATTTTTACAAAAAAAAAATACATGTTCTCAAGTTTTTAACCGGCTACGAAAAAGGAGCATTTATTCAAATCGGCGCGATTTTTTTCTATAAGCTGTGGGATTATCGTTCCAGATACGACTTACTCGCAGAGTAGGTACGTAATTACTAATTACGTATGCTACTTTTAAGGGTTTAACAACTTTAAGAACAGAAGTTAGTAGCCGGTACTGATGCCATAATGTGCTCTCCGAAACAAGGGGAAAACCAAAGTCAGTCACCCATCTCATTGCCGACTTGAGGAACATTGCTTACCCAACGCTATCGACGTAAACGTCATCGTCGTCGTCATCATCCGATCGACGTCTACTGCTGGACATAGGTCTCTTGTAGGGACTTCAACACGGCGCGGACTTGTGCCGCTTGTATTCAGCGGCTGTCTACAACTCCTCGGATATCGTTGGTCCACCTAGTGGGGGGTCTGCCAATACTGCGCTTTCGACGGATACGCGCTGTCGCAACTAGCCCACACGTTCCTATTTAGCCAGCACCAATTAGTGTTTATAATAAAGCTTTTGAATACATGGTCGTTAGACAAGGAATGCAAATAGAAATTTTTGACCGTCCGCATAAAACGTTAATGCCTGTACATGTTAGTTTAAGTACCGACAGCAATAACGAAGAACAACGTCGCGGTTAATGAGATACGACGTGCGCGATTAACATACTTTCTCTGAGGATTACCCAGCCAGCTGGCGTAGCTCTGAGTTAACTATTGAGATTGATTTAACGAAGGTTTGCTAATCGCACATCTGTCAGCACGCGCTGTATGTTTTGCTATATTTTTCTAGCTTCTGCCATCATCAAGATCATATTGTATCAAGAGCAAAAAATTCATGTAAATTTTTCTATTTTAATACAGTATGGGGTATTTCTTGTAACTACGTAATTTACTTTTAACCGCTCTATTTGTACAAAAATACTAATACCACACACGTAGGTATGTATCTTCCATAATTCAGAAACGACAAACCTTTGGCACCGATTAACAATATATTATACTTATATTATACTTGTTAATAAATACCTACATGTTTAATATACTTCTATGATATTATAATCGGCACAAACCACGCCGCGAAGTAAACTAACTTGCTTAAAGTGCAACCAATTATACGAGCTAAACTATGTTGGTTCTGAACTAAAACTACAAATTTCAAATTCAAATTCAAATTCTTTATTTGCACAGATTGAGTAGGTACATTGGTGTTACATTAAATATCAGCACTAACAATACAATTACTAGCTAGTCAGTGAAGACACGGGAATGAAGCGGAGTAAGGAAAAACAGAAGAACGATGAAGTTCATTTAGCTTAGCTGTGAGTTGGGTAGAGCTAGCCCACAGATCAATTATAATATAATTAGCTTTTTTAGCTTAACTCTGTAGTTCACAGTGTGAACTAAGTATGAACAGAAGCCGAAGCTGCTGAGTGAGGTGAGCTAAGCTAAGCTACATTACTGTAGGGCTATATTCTCTAAAATACCATCTCGATATCGAAGCTCACTCGAAAGTGAGATAACTCGCTTCGAAAGAAAACTCACTTCACCTTGGTTTGATATTCTGTAAACATCTGCTACGCAATTGTCTGTAAACATCTGCTACGAAGTGAAGTGAGTTTGAGTGAGAAGACCTGTACTATCGAGTTTTACAGAGTACAAATTAGCAAACTCATCTCGAATTCACTCTCTATAATTCGAAAATGGCTTTACAGAATAGCCCTGCTGTAGTTCGCGCTTGGCGCTTTGAGAACTGCATCGATGAAACTTTTCACAAATCAGACACAAAATGTCAAAAGGTTTCTTATACCTGTCTATGGCAAGCACAATGTTGTCAATCATACAAAAAAACGCATTGTAAAACTAAACTATCCTCCTGTGCCGTCGGGTCGTAGTGGGCGGTCAAGACCTCCTTAAATCAATTATATTGTCACATTAACATTAACGATGTCAAAAAAACGCGACGATTTGACGCGGAGCATGGGAAAATAGACCATATTATCATGTACTTAAAGATCATAGGCACCATGTAAAGCTAGTGTAAAGTCAATATTGAGTTAGGATTTCCATGGATTTTGTGTGAGACGGATTTGTCCTGATTATAGAAAAAAGATGTGTAATTTTCTCCACAGGTCTATCTGTATTTAAAAAGAGTTATACACAATTTGAGAAGATTATTTAGTAAGTCGACTATGGGTGGTTTTATAACCAAAATCTTAATTATAATTGTAATTAAGTTATTTTGAGATATTTAACTGGAAATATATTATCTGTAAATATATAACTAAAGATTGATTTAATTTTTGTAGGAAAATTAAATATAATCGATTTTTTTTTTAATTGAATGTGTATTTTGCTTATTTTTACAGGTCTAAAGTAGCTTAGCATAAGCTGAAGTAACAATTGGTGGAGCACATAATTCGAACCGATAGACGTTGGGATTCTGATAATGGGATGGGATGGGACCAAGGTGCTGGAGTGGTGACATCACGCGTGAAAGCACTTACCGAGTGGATCCCTTACTAAGTGGACCGACAACATCAAACGAGCGGCAGGGAGTCGCTGGATACAAGCGGCGCAAGACCAGCGTGTTAACGTCTCCAAAAGAGACTTATGTTTAGCAATGTCCATCCAGCGGTTGATGAAGACAATGAAGGATTCCTATAATTACTTACATAATTTTCTCAATAAGAAATACCATTAACATAAACCAAACTAAAATAACTAAACTGAGAAATCCTGACAAAGGATATAAACTTCGAAGTCTCCCAACTCACACTGGATCGTAAAACTTCTAACACAAAGTTAGGAGTTACTTTAGAGATTAGATTTAAAACTTGACTGGTCGATAGCATTGGTAAGTAGATTGGATTCATTAGTTTATTACGAACTTTATATTCTAAGAGTTCACTTTGCTAACGATCTCCGAAATGGCTGATTCAAGATTCACTGGATAAAGAACATATCAGCGATGCTAAATCTATAATATAATAAAACTGTAACAGATCCAATTCTGTACATTGAAGATATTTTAAAATTTTTTATCGGAGGGCACTCTATAATCGATACTGAAGCCAAAACTGCAATTTTTTTCATTTTTGTCTGTCTGAGAGGGGATGAAAGTTAAAACGTGTATTTAGCTGTAATTCATTAACGCATTATTCGATTTCACTCATTCTTTTTTTGTTAGAAAGGTAGTACTTTAAGTATTGTCCCGTAAATATTTCAAGGTCATAGGTTTTTTAGTTTAGAAATGACAGGCATTTATTGGGTTCCAATAACTTGGGACCCGGATCTTTGTACGTACGGCTTATTTTAAACTGGCGTGCGTTTAAATTTATGTTTGTCGTTCTGTCTATTTGTTCCAGCTAATCTCCAAAACGACTGGATCGATTTTAATGGAACTTTAAATGTTGTAAGGAGTAACAGGCTACATTTAGTTTAGGTACATAAAATAATTATGGGATCCGATCCGATCCTATATAAAACCTATAAACACGCGAACGAAGTCGCGGGGGTCAGCTAGTACATAATATATCTGCTTGCGCTAAGTAGTTGCATTATCTATTTATGGCGCGTGAAGTTCTTTGAACGAGCATTGTTACGTCATCATCATCATCATCATGATCAACCCATTACCGGCTCACTACAGAGCACGGGTCTCCTCTCGGAGTGAGAAGGGTTTTGGCCATAGTCTACCACGCTGGCCAAGAGGATTGGCAGACTTCACACACCTTTGAGAACGTTATGGAGAACTCTCAGGCATGCAGGTTTCCTCACGATGTTTTCCTTCACCGTTAAAGCAAGTGATATTTAAATACTTAAAACGCACATAACTCCGAAAAGTTAGAGGTGCGTGCCCGGGATCGAACCCACGACCTCCGATTAGAAGTTGGTCGTCCTAACCACAAGGCTATCACAGCTTCATTGTTACGTAACGCAATCTAATATTTGGCCAATTTTTACATAGAGGTGTATAATACACACAATCACAACTGATAATTATTTTGTATACTAGCATGAGAAACGCTTTAACGCTTCTTTGGCATCTTCTTTGAACAGGCATTGGCTTCATGACGCAACAGAATTTTTGGTTAATTCACATGAGAACAAGTTACAACTGGTACTTATACAGCATCAACCATTTTCCTAATCGTTTTTAGGGTTCCGTATTTAATTTAATGACGATAACGGCATGCACCATAAAAAAAATCAGCCAAGTGCGAGTCGGGCCTCGCTCTTTCAGGGTTCCGTACATAATTATGAACAATATAATATTTTGGGTCTAAGAAATATTTAATTTCCGAGCTAGACATCGCAACAAACCGTGAAAGAAAAACCCAAAAAAATGTTCGTTTATTTTGGTCACAGCTTATAAACTATTTAATAAATCGTTGTTTTCAGTATTTGTTGTTTAAATAGAGCATATAGTACATAATATACTGAAATATCATATTCCCAACTAGTTTAGTTTTTGAGATAGCCCCCGTCACAAAAATGGTTTAAAACTGACAACTTTGATGGCCTCCCATTCCCTTATTTTTTAAGATAAAAATTAAAAAAATATATATTTGTACTCTACTTAATGAGCTCTAAACAATGATACCCCACAAGCTAGGGTAAAGAAAAAATTTTTTTTTTCCGGCTCCTTTTTCATGTATGGGAGCCCCCCTGAAAAATAATTTAATTCAATTTCTAATTCAATATTTGATTTTGGGTTAACGTTTTACACTAAATACCAAAATTTCAGGTTTGTAACTCATTTCGTCTGCGAGCTAGAGACCTGTGACCGGCGGACAGACGGACAGACAGACAGACAGACAGCCGAGTGACATTAATAGGGCTCCATTTTTTACCCTTCGGGTACGGAACCCTAAAAACGAAAAGAAACCGCTTAGCGCAGGCAGACAAACTGACATAATCGGATTTCAAAGATCGCTACCATAGTACTCTCAGAGTATAAAGTTCATTATTAAATTCATATATTTGGAAATTATCCCACTAATATCAGTACCCATGGTGACCCTATTCACCACAAACGGACTTTGACGTTTGTTTACGACGCGAGCACACAAACAAACAAACAAACGGACTAATAAATGAGTTATAACTTCCGAGGGGGCCCGATTGAGACGCTCGCTGCGGGATTGATGGCAGTTTTCATATTGTTCGTCTAATTGCTTTATCCGACGGAATGTACACGGGACTTATATGTTGTTGACTTCAAAACATTTTATTACAACTTCGAACATTTAGAAATATGTTTTTTTTTATTCAAATACAAGTTAGCCCTTGACTGCAATCTCACCTGATGGTAAGTGATGATGCAGTCTAAGGTGGAAGCGGGCTAACTTGGAAGAGGTATGCGTATCCCTGATCGGTTTCTACACGGCATCGTACCGGAACCAGCCACGGCTTAAACCTCCCACCAGACCAGACCAGAGACAATTTAGAAATTATAAAATCTCAAATTGCCTCTGCCGGGAATCCCACTTATAGAACCACAGCGCTCACCACTGCGCCAGGGAAGTTGTCAAATGTTGGAGGTTGTAAAATGTTAAGTTATACTGCCTCGTTGGTCTAGTGGTTAGCATATTCGATTGCAGATCACGAGGTGTCATGTCGGGTTCGATTCCCGGGTCGGACAAATTTATTGTTCGGTATTGGCTGTGTTTCACCCCCGTGCCTCGGAGACCACGTTAAGAAGTTGGTCCCAGTTATTATCACTATCATCGTTAAAGCCCACCAACCCGCATTGGAGCAGAGTGGCGGGTCTAAGGTCTAAATCCCTCTCTCCTATGAGAGTGCCTGTGCCCAACAGTGGGGCGTAAAAGCTATAGCGGTGGGGGGGTGGATTAGATTTTCAGAAAAAACAATCCAGACATTATTTTTTCCCTCTGAGAAGTTAGTCATTTTGAAACTCTTGTTTTACGTACACTTTCCTACACTTTCCAGACACATTCATTAGTTCAAAAGAGATAGGCAGTCTAGGACGTAAAAACTAAAAAGGCCGTAGATGTCTTGGTGGTGGGTGGATGTCAAGTTAGCCCCACATTAACCTAAAGTGTTGCCAGTGATAAGGCTCCGAGACATACCTATGCGTCTAGCATGCGACACACGAGAAAATTATCTCTACACTTTTTCTCGTGTGTCCTCTATTGTCTTCGACGAGAAAAAGCGATTATTTAGCGACCATTGTGGTCGCTGAATAAGGCCTGACAGAAGGCTCACAGCGTCGTAGTCTCAGAGTCAGTCAGCGGGCGATGGAGAGATCCGAAATGAGGAGGATAAGAGAACCAGATTCATCGATATAACTCAAAGAAATGCAAACTCAGGATTTCGGACTGCGATTCCGCAATAATTTAAATTGAAAAAAAAAAAATAACTGAAATATTCAAAAATACACTTAAATCTATACTTAATATTATAAAGCTGAAGAGTTTGTTTGTTTGAACGCGCTAATCTCAGGAACTAATGGACCGATTTTAAAAATTCTTTCACCGTTGGATATGCACTGTGATCCTTGAGTGCTATAGGCTATATAATATGTACGGGCGAAGCCAGGGCGGACCGCTAGTAAGGAAATAAATAAATTAAATTAAAGCAAGGAATGTCGTTTAAACTATAGCGTTAACTATTATAAAGTCAGTTGTTTCGAGTAATTAATAACTGTTTTATTATGAGAGTCAGATAACCGCCCATCGAGACTCTCTTATCAAGAACATTAATGTCTCTAAATTATGATAATAAACCAAACTTGGCCTTGCGTCTTCATATCAATGCGAGATTGTTCTCGAGTGGGTACAGTTACCGACTTACAGACTTAGATACGTATGAATTAAATTTGGTCGTCGTCTCAATCGATAGATGTCCATTGCTGGACAGTGGACATAGATCTCTTGCATGTACCCCATAGAAATATTTATGTTTATACGTCTTATACCTTCACAGACGCTGCGTGTGCGTGTTGCGTGGTGTGTGTGTATGTGTGTGTGTGTGTATGTGTGTGTGTGTGTGTCTGTGTTTGTCTGTTCCACCGTAGCGCTCAAACGGATGAACAGATTTGAATGCGTATTTTTGTTTGAAAGGTGAATTACTCGGGAGTTTTCTTAGCTATGTTTGATGAAAATCGGTTCAAAATGGCCACCGCCACGAAACGGCGGATTAGATATTTTTTCACAACTCCCTCAATATGGGTATCAAATGAAAGGACTTAACTAGTAGAATAGCACTATGCAAATCCAAGATGGCCGCCACCACAAAATGGCGAATGTCGGAGGTTATTTTTAATTTTGAATATATACTTATGTAGGTACATATATAAGTAAGGTAAGGTTGTGAATCGAAGGTCTCAAATCGCAACCACATAAAACGCAAAGATAAAACAAAGAGCCTTGCGGACGGAACGCCGTGTATCATAGACAATAAATCTCGGTCAAAATCACTCTAAAAGCATAGACAAGGCCCGTCACTGAACAATGCGCGCACAAAAGCGCTGTTGGCCTTTTTTGTCTCGGCGAAATTCCTGCGTCACTCACTTCCACCGCAGGCGACATTGTTTTGTTTTACTCGTCCTAATTTATCTTTAAACGCTAACCAATTTAATGTAAATAGTAAATACACTGACCTCTACTAAGTAATACAACTGTCAGATTATTATTGTTGAAAATTAATTAGAATTTTTAGAAATGGTATACAGATTATTAATTTCATAATGAAAATAGGTTAGAATGAACTGACATTTGTATCATTCAATGGCGCCGAACCGCCATCTTGAATTATTGGTATAAATACGGGCACTTCGAAGCCATGAATTCAGTCTCCTCCAGAGACTCAACCGACTATTAGATGCTTCAGCATCTAGGTCGTGATATTTGATTGAGTGTTGCGATAGCAATCACACCCTAATCGAATAAAGTGCTGCCATTTTGGACTTGGCTGAGTGTAATTAAATTAATTAGTATAAAATACATTTTGAAAAGAGATCTCAGTTAAACTAATCTGTGATTCGATATTAATTAAGTTTGTGCGGGTGATAAATAAAGATATTTTAATAATAGTTTGATTTAGTTTTAATATTAAACCTTATCCTGCTTCTGTAATGATGATGTTTACACAAGTATGCTGGACATGCTACGGACATACAAAATGAGCTAACTTTTCTGCCGATTCAAAGCGCTGTACCGTTAAAATTTCCATACTAAATGACAGATTTAAGAACAGAACGTTATCTTGGAAAGTTACACGAGTGCCTCAGGGAACACCCCCGACGCTTCGTACAATTGAAGCTCCTACTTGTGGTCCTGATATACTTCGCTAAAGAAAAGAAACACTCTCATAACCATAGAAATATATTATCATCAAGGTAGAACAGCCTTATGGAAGGAAAACACGTGCCAAACTTGTGTACACTCGTACACAAGTTTTCAAGTTTTGTAGAATTGTAAGCACCATTCCGAACCTGTGGTAGATTCATTTGTCGATTCGTAAAGGCTTCCGAAAGTTTATCTGAATAAAATTATGATTACTTATATAAATGATAAAAAGGCGTGGATTTGACTCGTTCCAGCAATGCGCGAGACGGCAATTCAATCATGTACTTAACATAAAATTGTTATATTGATATTGTAAATTTGGAAAAGAGCAACCGCCGAGTTTCTTGCTGGTTCTTCTCGGTTGGAACGGCATTCCGAACCAGTGGTAGATTCATCTGACTATTCAAAAGCACTTGTAAAAGTTTATTTGAATAAAAAACTTTTCTATTCTATTCTATTCTATTCAAAATCAAACTCAGTATGTACCGAGATTCGGCATAATTTATTTGTTTTAGTCAAATGTGTTGTATTCTCTCTTCTACAGTTTTAGTGCACAAAATTATCAGTGAAAGTGTCATTTTGCGCTATTTAGAACTGTAAACACAGAAGTTTAGAAAGAAACCACAAAGGAGGTAATTCTGAAGACAAGTAAGTGTTTATTTTGGCACGCGTTAATTTTTAGTAAAGAGTGATCGTCGATCTACTCTATATACGTAATAATATGTCTGTGCTCATAACCGATCCGAACGCGTGCCAAGTCCCCGTCTCCGGAGTCCGGACACCGTGCGGATAAATATTTAGCCGTAAATAAATCCTTATCTCCGTTGTTCGGACGAAATTAGTGCATTCCACGATTATCGGCACTTTAGGGAAGTTGTTTTTAAAATGTGTGGCAAAATTAACATTCAAAATAAGCCAAGAAGCAACGCAATGTCGAATATTCTTTCGTTTTAACTGTCTGTCGATATCACTACATACCTATTATAAAAAAAAATCCACGCCGCATCTGTCGGCCTGTCTGTTTGTCCGCGATAAACTCAAAGACTACTAAACGGATTTTTCTGCTGTTCTCACCATTTTTTTCTGCACAAAAATAACCATGAACCGTTGCGCTATTTCGAACTGCAAACACAAAAGTTCAGAAATAAATCGCAAAAAAGGAGGTATTTCCTACTACACGCCACTCGCAAGTGTTTATTTTGGCGTAAATTCTTAGTAAACAGTGATGGTCGCTGATCTACTCTATACATATACTATGTCTGTGGTAGTACCTGTGTAGTAATTAGTAGTGCAGGTACTACACAGCATCTCCGCTATCTTTTATCCGCTTGTTGTTTGCGCGGCACTAATGATCTCTGACACACAGCATCAACATCATTTGGATGCCGGCACGTGAATGCATCTTAACATTCTCAACGTTTGCTCTCCCCCTTCTCGCTACTAATACGTTTTGCATGAGCTTTTCATTTTGAAATACCTCTTTTTTGCCGACTTTTAAAAAGAAGGCTATCAATTCGACACGTAGGTATGTGTTATACTAGCTAGAAAGCGTAAAAAACAATAAAGTCACTTTCGCGTTTATAATATAAGTTAGGACAAGCGGATACCCACGACTTCGTTCGCGTGGATATTGGTTTTTGAAAATCCCGTGGGAATAATTTTGTTTTTCCTAAGCTCCTTTGAGCTCATACCTTGCTAAAAATTGTTAAAATTTCACTGGCGGATGTTTAGGTAGATCAAAATGTAAACATCCGCCAGAGAAAGTCCCATCAAAATTGACCCAGCTTTTCAGAGATAAGCCGGTAATCTTTAAAGTATCCCCTTTCTAACAAAAAATAAATGAAATTGGACCACGCGTTAATGAATTACAGCTAAGTACACATTTTAACTTTCATCCCCTCTCCCAAGGGAACCGTGCTGAATTTCGGGATAAAAAGTATCCTATATGTTACTCCATAGTATAAACTTAAATCGTGCCAAGTTTCAATCCATTCAGTAGTTTTTGCGTGATGCGCGCACAAACATACAGACAAACAGACAAACAAACAGACAAAAATTTCAAAAATAGCTTTTTTATATTCCATTACTTATCCCTAACACCCCCCAGTTATTATTTTGCAAAAATCTAAAATCTTTACTGTACAGATACGGCAATTCTACGATTTTATTATATGTATAGATTATAACTAAACCTAAGTAACTAAACTAACCTAAACCTAAGTTTTATCAATTTCTTACGTTATGTCAAGTGACAAAGACAAAACTGAATAAGCTATCCGACACTTATCAGAAGATGGTGAAAAGGCCCTTAGTATTCTATGGTTCCGTCGTGAGTAAATAGTATCACACAGAGGCATTATTCAAACATAACGATATGCAAACAAGCGGACAAACACAGATTAGATAAGTTATACTTTATTGCACGCGCGATCCACAGGCGCGATCACATAAATAACGAACCAATAACACGTCGTTATCATCCTCGAATGCCATATTCAAAACCTATGAAACGACGACAAACTGAATTCAGATTTATTGCTGAGCGATTCGATTTGTTTTCCAACAAATATTGCGTGCTAGAGGTGGGCTTTAACAGTTTATCGATATAGTAATTCTAAAGAAATAAATAAAATTGAAGAGTTCGTCTGTTATTTCAAAATATCTTTGTTAATCGTCTCATTGAGATCATGATTATTTGAATGATAGTAAAACAGAAACGGACGATTTTAATAATAAAATAAAGTTGAATTTAGAGATTGCGATCAACCGAATTAGCAACGCTAGCTTACCTACTTTATGACAAAATTGCAATATCCGTAAGAACTAAATACAAGTAATAATAAACATTAAAGAGTTAAACATTTTAAATTTTATAAACATTATTCTCTGTTCCACTTTATTCGAATAGAATTTTACAAACTATTCTGAAATCATCACACATACGTGATTGATCATCTATGTAAATACTAAAATTATCTTTCTGCTAAAATAATTAATAATAATGAATCAAATATGACTAAATTGACCGATGCATCACGACGAACCTATAGACGTAGGAAGTCCCAAAGTGCTCGAGTAAACCTCAAACCTCACTGATAAATGCAGTGTTGGAAGATCCCCTAATACTAAGCGTACGGAGGACCTCAAGTGAGTCACTGGGAGCCGTCACAAGATTGTGTTCTGAAGCAACTCTTGCAAGAGACGATATCCAGCAGTGAACGATTGGAACGACGACGATCGATACATTTCGATACAGCAAAACGGGCACATCACTATTTCAAGAGAAATAAAACGAAACCTCGAAGGTGCAAGCAATAAAATAAATCTCTCGATCAAGTGTAAAGCGCGAGTCGCTTTACGCGAGAACATTGTAATAAACCAAAGTTATCCGAACCACATCGAGTATGTATCGTGTTAACTTAGCACCGTGATTTATTTGGACTATTTTGGTGACCTTTATAGACCACAAATAAGTTACTGACTTTTTTTTAACTTTTTAGTAGCAGTTGCGCACTTTAATATTTGGAGTAGTGACTTGTTATCCCTACATAGGCATCTATTCTATAAAAAAATAAGAATATGATTAGTTCAAATTTGCTCTCTATCTATTCTATACATCTATCTATCTATATCTTCTATACATATAATAAAATCGTAGAATTGCCGTATCTGTACATTGAAGATTTTTGCAAAATAATAACTGGGGGATGTTAGAGATAAGTGATAGAACGTAAAAAAGCTATTTTTGAAATTTTTGTCTGTTTGTCGGTTTGTCTGTTTGTCTGTTTGTCTGTTTATCTGTTTGTCTGTTTGTCTGTATGTTTGTGCGCGCATCACGTAAAAACTACGGAATGGATTGAAATGAAACTCAGCAAGATTTAAGTTCATACTATGGAGTAACATATAGGATACTTTTTATCCCGAAATTCAGCACGGTTCCCTTGGGAGAGGGGATGAAAGTCAAAACGTGTACTTACCTGTAATTCGTTAACGGGTGGTCCGATTTCATTTATTCTTTTTTTATTAGAAAGGAAATACTTTAAAGATTACTGGCTAATCTCTGAAAGGCTGGACCGATTTTGATGGGACTTTCACTGGCGGATGTTTACATTTTGAGCTACCTAAACATCCGCCAGTGAACTTCTAACAGTTTTTAGCAAGGTATGAGCTCAAAGGAGATTAGGAAAAACAAAATGATTCTCACGGGATTTTTAAAAACCAATGTCCATGCGAACGAAGTCGCGGGTGTCCGCTTGTTTTAAATAAATAAATAAATTGCAGGTTTACGTGAAATAAATGTGCTCTTCCGTTATAACTTCCGTTATATACATTGTAACTTAATATTAAATTAGACTCCTAAAATACTAAGGGCCTGTTTCATCACCTTCTGATAAGTGTCGGATAGCTTATTCACAAGTTTTGACTTTGTCACTCGACATAAAGAAACAAAAGTGACAAAACTTACGTTTAGGCTATCTGACACTAATATCAGAAGGTGGTGAAACAGGCCATAAATTGTGTATGCGAGGGAATTTTAAAGTGTCAGCACATTGTAATATGAAATTACTAGCGGACCCGGCAGACGTCGTCCTGCCCGCTATTAGCGCCATCTACCGGGTCCAATTTTTCTACTTATAAACCTTCCTCTTGAATCACTCTATCTATTAAAAAAAACAGCATCAAAATCCGTCGAGTAGTTTTAAAGATTTAAGCATACATAGGGACATAGGGACAGAGAAAGCGACTTTGTTTTATACTATGTAGTGATAAAACAAAATAATATGGAAAAACTCTTGATTTTCTCGGGATACAAAGCATCTGAAATCCGTTCCCATGATGAGAGTTATCTCTGTGCCTTTCGTCAATTATAATATCCTCTCAATACATATAGCCGAGCCGTGAAGAGGTATAAACAGACAGAGTTAGTTTCGCATTTATAATATTAGTATGGATTATCACGATTATCGTGAGACTAATTACTAACGAGATAAAATGCGGTACACGAATTTCGTTAGATTAAATATTACTAATGTGAAGGCTGCTTAGTGCTTAAAATGAACACTGTAGTGATAGAGAACATAAAACAAAATACTTATAATTTTACTGTAACTTTTTTTCTTACAACTAGCTGACGCTCGTGACCTTCTCCGCGTGGATTCATAGAAATTTCATACAAACTTTCAACCCCTATTTTAACCCCCTTAGGGATCGAATTTTCAAAAATCCTCCTTAGCGGATGCCTACGTCATAATAACTGTCTGCATGCCTTTCAGCCCGATCCGTCCTGTGGTTTGAGCTGTGCGTTGATAAATCAATTAGTCAGTCAGTCACCTTTTCCTTTTATATATTTAGAAGATAGATGTTTGCTTAAAAAACTCATTAACGTGAAGTAACGTTTATTTGACATAATATATTTTTTATCCATTGAAGGTCTGTTATAAAATTTTATATTTATTTCACAAAGTAAAGCAGCAATGTATATCAAACAAATTCAGTGGCAATAGAATAACCTCCCAGATGTGAATGCGATCGTCACATTGCAGCTGTAATTTTGACTATCAACATTCTTTGCTATATTATTGATTGCATCTCCCTGTGTTCTCTCCGTTTACATCTTATAACGACCTTCGAGTTAGTAAAAGGCTATCAATCAACGATTAGGTCGTAAAAAAAGTAAACTCTTCAAAAAGTAGTTTGAATATTTATGATAATAAAGCCCGACGGCCGCAAATCATAGACTTACGGAGTGATCGAAGCGTGTTTACGTATGACGAGCGGGCGCGGATGCGACAGCGGGCGCGACTATTTTTTGATGTGATGGCTGAATTACACTTTATCGTTATCTTGGTATTTTGACGCCCGGCTAATATATTATTATCTTCATCGTCTTCATCAACAATAGACGTCCACTGGTGGACATGAGTATCTTGTAGGGACTTCTACACGCCACGTCTTTGCGTTGCTTTAATTCGGCAGGTTTCTGCGACTCATCTGATGTCGTCGGTCCACATCGTGGGAGGTCAGCCAACACTGTTTTTCGTTGCAAGGTCGCCATTGAGATACTTCGGGACCCCATCATTTCTTCAAACTGTGGGTCCCGCTCATTGCCATTTCAACTTCATCATCTTTTTAACTATGTCAGTCTCTGGTACTTCTACAGAGCTCCTCATTTCTTTGAATGCTATTTATATTATTATGTAGCCAACCAGAATTCAACAGGCATCCGATTTTTGTTTTTAATCAACTAACTAAGCATCCTCGCCAGCGACCACAATATGTAATTCCACCTTACCTTACCTACTTACTTACTGTAGCTTCCAGCGTTTTGTAATCGCGTCCGCGAGTTAACGTGAACGAGCTCATAGAGATCACAGAGCCGCGTGGGCGCAGATATCGGCCAGTTTGTTACCCTCATTGTTATGGATTGGGCATAGATAATTCGGTGTATGGGGAATAAAGATAAAATATAAATTAGTTATATCTCTGGCCTTCAATTAACGGGCATTCTGACGGGCTCTTATTATACTGGGTGTGTGTTGAATCAATTTACTGTTGCATTGAGGAGGATTTATTTAACTTCTCACAGTGGATTATGTGGTAGAATATTAGAAACACTAACAGATTATTAACCTAATTACCTACCACTTTTGTGTTTTTTCCAGGCTTCTAGAAGATATATCCTGGGAAAAGCTTTAGCTTGGCTTCCTTTGTATACGGGCATTACTCCATGACATAACCGATTACAATAATTATTGGTTCATTTTTGAAAAATAAACTTTAATATAGCTACTACTGGTATTTACCTACTTTATATGCCAGCATCCACCATTTGTTTCCTTAATTATATAAATACTAGCTGATGCTCGCGAATCGCCCGCGTGGATTCATACAAATCTCATACAAACATTCATCCCCCATTTAACCAACTTAGGGATAGAATTTTCAAAATTCCTTAAACACGTACCTACTTAATTCTTTATGTTTAATCGAAAACCTAAATAACAATTTTCATGGATATAACTTGAAAAATGACGGACTTTCATACAAAATTTCATCCCCTATTTAACCCGCTTAGAAGTGGAATTCGCAATAATCCTTTCTTAGTATGCGCCTACGTCGGAAAAGGGAGTTACTGTGAAAATTTCAAGTTTCTAACTTCAGTGGTTAAGGCTGTGCGTAGATATGATCAGTCAGTCAGTCAGGACAAGCCTCTGTATATTATTATAGATTCTTGGTCAAGATCACTCGTTTGTCGCGGATAGGTACGAAGGTAAGATTTTGACTTGCCTGTAAAGAAGATAGCAAGTAAATTTCCGTGGCCAACATTAAAGCCGCAAAAACTTTTCAACCCCTCGCGTTCGTGGCGGAAACTTCATCCGCAGGGAATGCTCACTTTTTTGCCTTAGTGAGGTACTTTATTCCTATAAGAAACAAAAATATTTTGACAGGGAAATGAGCACCCTTCAGACACCCCTCTTCGCTGCCACAAAATATAAACATAATCGTAAACTTCCCAATTAAATTTCGGAGATGTCTCTACAAATTCATTTTTTGTAGTCGGTTGGTGGTTGCGATGCTAATATGTTAACTGCAATAAGTACCGCGGATGCGGTAAGCATTTAGTAATAACTCCATGGAATATTGAAATTTCAATATTTAATTTATCTGCCTCGTATGTATCTGTTCTGATCATTTACTGCTGATCATTTATTGGGCACATGTAGAACGACGCCTTACTCTAGGTACGATGACCTCCCTGGCGCAGTGGTGAGCGCTGTGGTCTTATAAGTGGGAGGTCCCGGGTTCGATTCCCAGCAGAGGCAATTTGAGATTTTATAATTTCTATATTGTCTCTGGTCTGGTCTGGTGGGAGGCTTAAGCCGTGGCTGGTTACCACCCTACCAGCAAAGCCGTGCCGACAAGCGATTTAGCGTTCCGGTACGATGCCGTGTAGAAACCGATCAGGGGTAGGTATACATACTTACCTCTTCCAAGTTAGCCCGCTTCCATCTTAGACCAAATAAAATAATTTTTTTCAAAGAAAAATGAACCGACTTCAAACGAATCGAACTAAAAAGTTTAAAATAATTTTTTATTCATTTAGATTGACGATTAAACTACCTAACTCAAATGATATATAATTTTTTGAAGTCGGCGCCGAATGACTTCAAGTTCACTTCAAGTCGAAAATGTGCCCCCCGGGTCCCAGACTCACCCTCCGCGACTAGGTTCACCGCGCTCGCATTCAAAAGTGGATATTCTGATTTTACTTACACGAATTGAATGTGGTTTGGCGCCGACTTCAAAAAATTATATATCATTTGAGTTAGGTAGTTTAATCGTCAATCTAAATGAATAAAAAATTATTTTAAACTTTTTAGTTCGATTCGTTTGAAGTCGGTTCATTTTTCTTTGAAAAAAATTATTTTATTCTTTTTAGTGATTTGTTTTCTTTATATTAGGTAATAATAATAATAATATAAATGAGAACTAGGTATGTAAAATAGATTATGACCTATATATTATTAATTATTATTAAATATCCTGGGACATATACATTTTATGTGTCATACTATAGGTGAGTGGTTTTATTATGTTCTAACCCAACCTAACCTAACTTCTGATCTATACAAGATTAGTTTGTATGCGTACAGCTCTTGTATAATTTGGATAGACCGTAATTTACAATCTATACGCGACTAGTTTCACACCCTTGCGGTTTGGCTTTGTATAGAATGGAAATACACGTAACCATGCACAAACTCCAAGGAATCACTCTATATGCAACTGTACTGACTTCGGCCCAAAACTTTTTGCAAAAGGTCAATGTTACGTAGGCGTAGCAGAATGAAGTTTTTGGACAGAATAGCTATATCAGACTTCAGCAATAGGTCTGGCAATCTCAGAGAACATATTAGTGACATATGTGTACATTTATGCTTATAACTTCGTACGTAAGAATGATAACTTGATGTGTTATATACTAAAACCTTCTTGAAAGTGTGTAGATTACGATAGTGAAACAATCATCAAAATCGGTTCATTAGTTGCAGAGATAATCGCGAACATACTTACATACATACATACATACATACATACATACGGATCGAATACAGAACCTCCTTTTTTTGAAGTCGGTTAAAAAGGTACCTACACCGCAGTACACCGCGAAGCGTGGCATAGCACAGATTTTTCTATGTTGGAGGCCATAGCGTAGACGCAGAAACAAGATAGCGTGGCAAAGCTCTTAGGCTGAGATCTATAGAGCGTACTCTGACTCAGACTTGAAACAGAGTTTAAACGGGCCATATTATGTCTTTAACGAAAATCTTTCTCGTTTTAATGCTAAGTCTGAGTAGAGCATTTTCTGAGAACACTAAATAATTAATTTTACTACTATTGACATACGGTCAATAATTGTATTCCAAGAATAAATACGCCGTGAGCCGAGACC
This sequence comes from Melanargia galathea, assembly GCA_920104075.1. Taxonomy (NCBI): domain Eukaryota; kingdom Metazoa; phylum Arthropoda; class Insecta; order Lepidoptera; family Nymphalidae; genus Melanargia; species Melanargia galathea. The sequence goes on along the minus strand of OV049872.1, from coordinate 1,302,027 downwards.
ACCTTTTCGTATCAGTCTCAATAAGGCTAAGTAAAGACCGATGCGTTTAGACAGTAGCATATTTAGGAGCATCAGGTGGGGACTGGACTGGGGACTGTTGTAATGAGTGTGGGTGATCGGATGTTCGGTGTTTGACGCTCGTGGGCGAGCGGCTTTGGCCGTGAATGGACGTCGTCGACGCTGGGTGGTGTGCGACATGTAGGTCGATAATGCTGGATTAGGAATTCTGAGATACCTACATACCTACCTACAGAGTAGTTTTTAATCTCGTAGCGACTAGACTTGTATAAAATTGTACCTTATGAACTCGGTTAGTCTAGTCTAGCTACCTTCCAGAGGTAAGTCGGTGAGGTCCCGTTCCCGAGTTCGAGCATCGGATCGGGCCAAAAAACTTAATTGGATTTTGTGTCAAGAAATTCTGAGTAGCAATTTGAAGATTGAAAATTGGCTGTGTGACATACCCGTGCCTCGCAAAGTCATTGCTAGCAACAGCCTTGGGACTCCGGAGGAACGGCTCCTAGGATTATAAGAGAGAGGGAATGGAGAGTGCATAATGTTTTTTCTGCGTAGTTAGCTAGTCTCCTTTGAAATGACCCATGGTTGAAGTAAGTTTACATATTAATATTATAAAATTGCGAAACTGTTACTTTTTCGTGCCTAATTGCTGAACCGATTTTGAGATGATTTTGCAAAGAGATAGATTGCATCCTGAGGATGGACATACGCCATTATCCTTACAATGCACGAAATTTTTTCTATCTTTCTTTCGTATTGCGTTATTGTTTGCGTATTGTTTTCTGATTGAGCTGAAACATTGTATACAGATAGATTATACCCTGGAGACAGACATGGGATACTTTATCATGGTTCCATTTAGTTTTTTTTAATATCCCGTCGAAACTCCTATTTCCCGAGACAAAAGTATACGTATCGTCTCTGTGCCTTTTTAGCCGGCTATGTATGTATGTTTGTGGCCGATTTTTAATGAGATTCTGTTTGTACCACCGTAGCGCCTAAACTACCGGACCGATTTTCATAAATGAGGTGTCAGTGGATTCGTTGTTATGGTCCGGGTGACATTTTATTTACGAAAAAAATCGAGAAGGGACTTCGCGCGGCTTTTTAGATTATTAAATTAGTTTCGGATTAGACATAACAGATGGCGCCACTAGCTGCTTGTCCCGCGCTTTCTGCACACTAAATTACTATGAAATTATTAAGCGTAGTCGGGTTTTAGTTTACGAACTTTATCTCTTGTGTCATAATCGGTTTAGCGGTTGAACTGTAAAAATGCAACAGACATTAATTAAGTAATTAAGTATACCTAATTAGGTACGCTCCTAAATAGATATAATTAAATAACTAACTACATTATTATATGATTTAAGGTTGTGTGGGAAGATATAGCCAATAAACATACATATGCTATAATGGACAAATTTTACAGCTCCCGGCCCACGGGTCTACATTCCGAGCGGATGTCATAATGACAGTAATAAGGGGGTAGTCGTTAACTATCTATTACCTACGAATAAATAATGAGAAGCAACCTGCACTTTGTTCTGTTTTCGTATTAACTTTTTGTGTGTAGCTATGTTTCGGTGGGTAGGTACGGCCGTAATGATAGAGACGTGGTTTATTTGAATGCGACTGCAATTTTTGTTAATCAGTATAGTTAAGTGTAGGCTTATTGTTTGTTATGAGAACGTTGCGGCGTTTACACATTATTCGACCCGATGTTGGAACAAATACCCACGTAATAGAGCTTATTGTGCTTTACACAAATCTCTAACTAAACTAAATTGATAAGTAGCTCTAAACGTACCTACTTCTATTTTTTTCCGCAAGCAACATTGTGAAAAAGATAGCACTATTTTTAGACCTGTCAATTTAGTTTATTTTGGAGATTGTGTATGCAAAATTAGTACCATTATCTAACTTTTATAAAATGAAGGGAGGGAGTGAAAAATTTATTCTGTAAACTTATTTTAGGTAACTTTATATTCTCTAAAACTTTAACGAAATCTGTATTTCGTAAAAAAAAACTCAATTTTTAAGTGTATTAAAATTTAAAAATTCGTAGAAGCACTTTATAATTTTAATTAAATTAAATTTAAAGCAAGTTCTATTTTAATATTTAAATGTAAACTTTATTATCATCATCACAACGTTATATTTTTCTAAACCATTGTTAAGGTAACCTCTCTCATTTTCCATGTAACAACATTCACCTACCTAAGTACGTAAAAGAAAAAAATATATACAAAAACGCATATAAATCGCGCTGGCGTGGAACACAGACAAAAATAGCTGCTTGCTGAATCGCTGATTCTTTAAGCAAAAAATTGGCCAACTGTCACCGGAATAGCCGATCAAGCGAGAGACTTTTTTTTACCCACGCGGTTGAAACAAAGTTGGTACATGTAAAGGCGCTTTTTTTTGTTACTACATTTTCTGATGTCGAAATGAAACACTCACTATTGTCAAACACGTTTATTTTAATCGTTCAAAACTCTCTATCTCTTTGAACTCCTTAACTCTACTCTGTAACTCCTTAATTATTATTTCATAGCGCGAGATAACTAAGTTCAAAACCCTCTATCGAACGGTGTGGAAACTATAAGACTAATTTTTAACACCTGAATTTTGGGCCGATTTTAATCATTGAATTATACTCTAGGTACTTTTCAATACGATTTCTGAATTAAATAAGTATCAATTTTTAACCCCCGACGCAAAAACGACGGGGTGTTATAAGTTTGACGTGTCTGTGTGTGTGTGTGTGTGTGTGTGTGTGTGTGTGTGTGTGTGTGTGTGTGTGTGTGTGTGTGTGTGTGTGTGTGTGTGTGTGTGTGTGTGTGTGTGTGTGTCTGTCTGTTCCCCTGTGGCGCTCAAACGGGTGGACCGATTTGAATGCGGTTTTTTTTGTTTGAAAGGTGAATTAGTCGAGAGTGTTCTTAGCTATGTTTGATGAAAATCGGTCCAAGATAGCCGCCGCTACAAAATGGCGGATGATATATTTTTTCACAACTCCCTTGATATGGGTATCAAATGAAAGGGCTTGACTAGTAGAATAGCACTATTGCAAATTCAAGATGGCCGCCGCCACTAAATGGCGAATGTCGGGGGTTTTTAAATTTTCAATTTACACTTGTGGACAAGTTCTCAGATATGTTTTACGACTATAGGCCACCTCAAGGAGGTGCTGCAACCGTGTTCATCAATTTTTACTATGTAAATATGTATACATATAAGTAAAAATTACCGGGCTCCCTGATTTTAGCAGATTTAAAGTTTCTGAATATACGGCTATCCGATACATACGTGCTTAAGAAATTATAATTATTGTATTATTATAACAAAGACATATTAATTTTATTTAAGTTTGCAGCTTTAATAGTTACGGTATAAAAATATCTCTTTGTTATTTAGTGTGTGGAAAACTAAAACTGCAGAAGATCTATTAATTCTCGGATCCCAAATTAAAAACAGATTTAGTTAAAATACCGGTTCAAACTCGAAAATTAAGAAAATAATAAACATTTCATTCGTTTAGGGCTATAAATATCCAATATTTTGAAAACCTGTTAGCAATAATAAAACTTTTATTTAATAACCCAAACTGATATAAAAACGAGTAATAAAAGATCTATTATGTGTAAACAAGTTTTACTAATAACTCTCTGGTAGGTACAAAGTAATTAAAGTTTTCGCACATTCATATATTGAGTTTTTGTTGCAGTTTTTCGTTATAATTTGAATTTTTATTGCAAAGTAAACGCGGGGGACACGGTTAATATTTTACGAAGAAGCAAAAGTTTAATGGGTACAAAATGGATACCAATTCTCTTTATACAAATTAATGTTTTAAAAATATTAAGCGATAATTATGTTCAGAGTAATTGCAGAAAAGCTCTATTATCGAATTCTTTTCTTAGTTTCTTCTCCTTAATCTTTAGTCTTATTCTTTAGCTTGTGTAGATTTTATACCTTGGTGACTTGAAATCCTCCAGTTCAAAAACCATAATATTATAATACCTGACGTTCAAACATATACATATACATACATACATACTAATAATTTTCTTTTTATTTTCTAAGCAGCTATTTTATTATATTACTCTATGTTTATTATAATAACGAATAAATAATTCACCACAGCCAGTTAATGTACGATTAGATTAGATTCGTATTTGCTTAGCCGGCGTTTTGTAAATTTAATTTGCTAATTGATACCCCACCGTTAGATTTTATTCAATTCGGAAACGCAGGGGCTATAAATTTTAATTAATTTAGGATAAAGTTTGATTTATATGTTTTTGTGCTAATTTGATGTTTATTTTACTGTTCTGTGTCGAAATTTACCTAATTGGTATGAAAGTTAGGTAGGTACTGTATCGTCCTGCGTCTTTGGATGTTTAGGGCTCCCACTGTCGCACTGCACTATTATAACACTCAGCTCCGCTTGTCCGACCACAACTGCCGACTCGACTTCGACTTCTCAATACGCACGTGTGACGTAGCGATGTGACGTAACGACTCGTCTGATTGGTGCGCAAACACCAATCATTTTAGTCAATACACTACAGGTACTTATTTTTAAATAAAATTTGTAGTTAGCGAATGAAAGAAATCTTCATGTGAATATCATGATTGGAAAATTGTGAGATGGTGATAATAAAAATACCCGACGGAGTTTGTTGTGGAATCTTCAGACGACGTTTAAGAAAGTTCACGTTCAAAAGTGTACAGTTTTGAAAAAAGCAACTGCTGAGTTTCTTGCTGGCCGTTCTCAATAGAATCTGCTTTTCGAACCAGAAGAGTAATGTAACCACCACTTGTGATTAGAGCTAGAAGCTTGTTTCCATGATGAAATAAATAATTTTGAAACACGAACTTTTTAACGTTAAATTCGAACAATTGGTCACAAATCGGTGGAACGTTTTAGACATGATCCAGCTGGTAAGGTAGTTAGGTAGGTACTTTGTGTTATAATACCCAGAAATAAGTTAACAAATATTTTAATACCGATAACGGATACAAAGTGTCCGTTTTATTTGTCTCCAAATGTGTATAAATACAGCGAAGGAGATAAGGGCGAACAGATTTATAATAAGTTCAACGCAGGGAGATAACGGGGGACTTTTATTGCCCTACGTAGAGACGAGTTAGAGGCCTATCTAATCCTTATTACACTTTAAAATTCAAATACAAACTCTTAAATTAGGTATGCTTTGTTTAAACTTAAATAGACTTTCGGAAACTTTTCCCGTACAAATTGCTCGTCAAAAATTTGGGAACTCTTTATTTGATTGGAAAAATGTAAGTGGAGACGCATCCGTTGATATTTTTCTCATTCTTTTTCCAATCGAATTAAAACAAAGTAAAGCTTACTATGGATTATAATATTCGCAAGCGCTTATACAATACTAATACTTAGGCAAGTACATTATATTCTTCATAGGTCCAAGTAAATTTTTATGTTGTTTCTTATATCAAATTTATCTACTTCTTCTCGTAGTTATGGATTACTTCTGTCTTTTATTTTAGCTTTTACAGTTGCGTCCGTTGGCGGCATTACAAGAACAGACGGAGAAAGATGAATTAGTGGCGGAAGGGATTAAGACCTTAACCGACTATCTAAGAGTGACTTTAGATGTGTAGACGACGTCGCTTTTTCGTAAATACTATCCCGAATATATCTACTCTATAGGTACGAATTGGAAATCAGTGTTAATTAAGATTTTTGATAATAATCTGCAATTATGCAGTTTTCTGTTCTCCAAATCGTTTTGGTACCAAAGCATAGAATTTTTTCTGCCTCTGCTATTTTCAGCTTTCGCTATACTTACTTATCCATCTTTCTGTCACATTAAGATTTGTGAGAGACCTTGAAGTAACAAAAACACGAGAGAGGCTTTTTCAGTGCTCAGACCTCTTGATTGCTGTCAATTACTGAACTGGTTTAGAAGCGTACAGCCAAAACTTATGTCACTGATTGTTGGCTCACTTGTCTTTCCCTGTAAAGATTCTTTTAACTAGCTAAACCTTTATATGAGAATTATCTCATATCCTAATTACAAAAGAGTAATTCATAACTTCATCTCTTTTGATTTTCCGTGGCACATTTGGTGCAAACTTTTCTCAAAAGGGCTAGATTATTTAAGAACACTTCTTTACTCAAAAGGGTTAGAAGCGGAAAGTCGAGATAAACCCAAAAGCTTTTCTCAACGCCATATTGGCTGGCGTAACTTAACAAAACCTAATTGATAGTGTGACATTTCACAAGATTTCCCATATCGGTCGTAGATTTCTTAAATAGGGACGCCAATAAAGGAGACAGTTTTTAACACGGGTACTAACACTCGTATCTTGCAATCTCTTTAATATGGAATGGCTTTAGAATATAAAATAGGCAGCGACGCGGAAACACACGGCGTATAGCATTTATATGTACCTTAGATAAAGCCTGTGGATAAGTAAAAGGATTTCCAATTATTTCACAGTATTTAAGGTATTCCTGTAAGTATTTAAGGTCCTGGAAAGGAATAACATTCGCAATAGGTATCTGACAATACTTACTAATCGTAAAATTAGATTAAATGGATCATTTATGTAGTCATAACTTTCTCCAATTCCATCTCACAGTTTTTGTTAAACCCATACGGCATACCAAGGGTACGGAAACTGCCATACCCCTCATCGCCATCAGATGAGATCACAGTCACAGAATTAAAAAAATCTCCATGATCAATACATTTTGCTACGTCAGTAAACGGGCAACAAAGTCACAAACCTTTGCATTCGTTGGCGTCGCGGGCCGTCGCTCGTCCCCACGGCCTGTCGAAGTGGAAGGGCTTGCATCTCTCGCAGTCTCTTCCTGCAGTGTTGTGCTTGCAGTCGCACGCCAACTGGACCTGGCTCTCCTCCCCCTTAGCGGGAATGCAGCGGGACGCGTGTCCGTTGCACTTGCACCGCCCGCCGACCGCGAAGTCCGACACCGCGTAATGCTGAGTCCCCGGAGCGGCCTGCTTCTTACTGTCCACCTCGTCACCTTCGTTCACCATGTGGAGGCGGTTGAAGACGACCCGAACGTCAGTCGCGGTCACCCAATCTTGCAGAACGGGAGATATGTCAAAGTTAGCAGCGCTCGGCCGACCCTCCAGCGTGCTGAACGCCAGCCTCGCTCCCCCGGAGTTCTCCCCGGCGAGTCTGTGGGAATCCGAGCATCTAGCTTCTTGCTCGTTCGCCGAGGTCACGGTGGCTTTATTCGGACGCCCGTACACGCGTCTGCATTGACTCGAATAGAACTGGAAGGGCTGCCAAGTGACGCCGTAGTCGGCGCTCTTGTATATCGCCACGGAATCGGGCCGGGCCGCCTTGGGACAGAACTGTAAGCTGACGTAGGTCAGCTCGTACTTCTTGCCCAGGGACAGGGTCAGGGAGACGTTGTCCGGTGGGGAATCGTAGGCAGCCGGGGCGAGGGCGGCGGATCTCCAGCAGGTGACGTCGTGGGGGTTGTTCAGATCGGTCAGATGGCTCGGTGGGTGTCTCCGGTCTGAGCGTGCGGCGTCGCAGACTCGGCACGCGTTCTCCGGGTTCTGGTCTCCCGGCGGATCGCAGAGTCGCTCGGGGCCTCGTCTGCCGCAGGCGGAGGACGCGACGACCGGGTTCCCGAAGGCGGCGTTGACGAAGTCCGGGATGCAGCGCCTCGGGCGGCCCTCCTCGTAGCACGGGTCGGGCGGGGAGGCCGCGAGTGCGAGGGCCGCGGTGGCGAGGATGGCCACGGCGCGGGCGGGCATTTCACTCACTCGTCACTCACTCGCGAGTCGCGGAACTCTCGGCGGCACAACCTCACCGGTCGGAAGTCGCCGGCAGACTAAGCGGGGAGCTTTGAGAGCTTACGCGTCGACCTACGAGTACGGGCTACGGTACGCAATAGGCGACTTTTGTTAGTGAAAGTTTTTTCACCGCGCGCACGGATTTTATCTCGCATTTAATATTTTACTATTGAAATATGGAACGTTACGGAATGTTTACAGGCTAATGTTGAATAAGTAATTACTTGTGGCTGTATTAAAAGCTTTTCATATGTTTTATGGATGGAAATAGAGTGTACAAATATGTTAATTGGTCTTACAATCGAGGTCTCTACTACCTACTATAGAAGTTCATTCATTTGAATTTAATAATGAAGCTTTACGTTATTATACTTATACGTTTTGATCAATTTTTTGCTAGAAACTCTTTTTAATATCAATATATTCTATTTAACTGTAATAAACTTAGCGGGGAATTTGATGAATTTAAAATCATAAAATATAACGCTTAGCTTAATCCACACAGGTAAGTAGGTAGCTGTTTGTACTATGTAGGTAGGTTGTAGGTATTACGTGGTATTACAGTAAATTGATCACTATTAATAATAATAATAATAATAATGTTTTTATTGAAGGCAAAATACCCAGTATAGATACAGAACAAGCACAAGTACAATGATATTAAAATATAAATATTAAATAAAGATAAAAAATAAAATATACATAAAACTTATAAACTATCTGGGAAGGTTAAAAAACTCTTCCCAGGCGTCTTGGTCAAGACACCCTATTTTCTATTTTTATTTTGATGCACAGATAGCCAATATGTAAAAATATTGCTAGGCATCCCGTCACAAACCGTTTGGAGAATGCGGTTCTGAGATTTGCGGAGTCTCTCCCAGAAGGAAGCAACTCTTTTTCTCATAACAGCATAGAAATCAGGCACCCTCGATTCGGCAAACATACCCGAGGCACTGCAGTATCTAGGCAATCCCATCAATATGCGAAAAGCATCATTGTACTGCACGCGTATTGCCGTGTATGACTTTTTGAGAAATTTCGTCCAAAGTTGACAGGTGTAGAAGCACTGACAATACGCGTTAAACAGTACAATCTTGACGGGATTGCTGCATTTGCCAAATCTTCGAGCTAACATGTTGCAACGAATCGAGAGTGCCCTCCTCTCTCTTTCAATATCACAGTCATCCTTCAGGTGCTCTGTGAGAACATGTCCCAAGTATTTAAACTTTGTTACAACCCGAACCGCTGAGCCGTCCAATAAAACCTCAGGTACCCTCTCCGGACCTTTGCCCGCTCGAAATACCAACATTTCTGACTTATTAACGTTATATTTCAGCCCGTGAGCATTGGCATAATGCTCACAGACTGAAAGTAACTTTCTGAGTCCATTGCAGTGGCGTATTTACCCTAGGGCCAAAAGGGCCATGGCCCGGGGCGGCAGGGTGCGAGGGGCGGCGCAAGCCGCACCTCGTCAGCTTCTTTGACTATAAACTTTGAGGCATACCTCAAGAAATTGAAAAAAAAAACCTACCAAATTAACAAAAAGGACAACTCATTGTTTGTTGTAAGTTGGACATCAAGCCCGGGGCTATTGTATAACTGACCGGCGCGGCGGGGGGCGGGCGGCGCGGCGGCGGTATATCCGTCGCCAGGTCGGACCACATGTTGCACTACGACGTGCATCCCGTGCGCGACTCTGGAGTTCGGGGCTTCGGGGCTATTCGAAAACCGATCGGTTCATAATAGATAGATAGACGAAGGGGCGCGGGGCGGCGCAGGCGGCGGCGAGAGTGATGCAGAAAGCAGAATGCAGACCGTGCTTCAGTTGATGACTTGTCTCTAATCAACGCATCAAATTATTAAGTTTTGTTTTGGACTTTGAACACTTACCTATGAGTTTATGTTTACATATATAAATTATCTTAACTTATCAAGCAGTTTGTAGCTAGGAGTTATTAACTTGCAGCTGATCTCGTTGCCGACTAAGTTTACTGTTAGTGTTATTAACATCAGACATGGATTTTACGAAAAAAAAACTAAGCGGCCACGCTTACAGAAGAAAAGCTTTAGAAAAAAAAACACAAGGAAGAAAAGCTTGTCAAACAAAAAGCTAACATTGACAGTTTTTTCAATAAAAATACGGGCGAACCGATAAGTTCGACTAGGTTCAATGACCTAGCAGAGATTACAGCGGAGGAGGTTAGTAAAATTTAGCTCTATTTAATTAGGTGCACTAAGTATATCAATTTGATAAAAAGGGGTTGGTAGTAAAAGGGTGAAAAAGGGTTGTATGTATTTTTTAATGTCAAATCATAAAAAATTAAAAATTTGGTCCAAAAAATCTATACATATCGTAGCTACACTTGCCGTATCTGTGTACATTAAAGATTTTTTGCAAAATAATAACTGGGAGGTGTTAGGGATAAGTAATGGAACGTAAAAAGCTGTTTTTGAAATTTTTGTCTGTTTGTCTGTATGTTTGTGCGCGCATCACGCAAAAACTACGCATGGATTGAAATGAAACTTGACATGATTTAAGTTCATACTACGGACTCGGAGTAACATATAGGATACTTTTTATCCCGAAATTCAGCACGGTTCTCTTGGGAGAGGGGATGAAAGTCAAAATGTGTACGTACTTAGCTGTAAATTGTTAACGCGTGGTCCGATCATTTATTCTTTTTTTTAGAAAGAAAATCCTTTAAAGATTGTTCCGTAAATATTTCAAGGTCATCGGTTTTGTAGTTTTGAAATTATAGCCATCACAACCCTCAGTATTTCATATAACTTGGAACCCGGATGGTACAGGAACCTTTGAACATCCGGATTATCATCTGGGGTACATTAAAATTTGTGTTTGTCTGTCTCCAAAATGCTGGACTGATTTTGATGGGACTTTCATTGGGTAAACTTTAGTGATGGGAAGAGCTATTAAAAAATTAATATGTACTCATTACTGTAGTGTCATTTTAATGATTTTAATGCGCGACTTTTAACGTATGAGTTCAAAGGGGCTTAGGAAAAACAAAGAGTTACCGTGGGATTTTTAAAAACCTAAATCCACGCGAACGAAGTCACGGGCATCCTCTAGTAAAAAATGATTTTAGCGTGGACCACCCTTATCACATATGGGTATGAAAAATAATTTCTAACCTAAAACCTACCGAATATACACAAAAAAATTCATAAGAATCGGCCAAGCTGTTTCTATTTTGTTACAAACACTGTGACACGATAATTTTATATAATACAAGCGGACACCCGCGACTTCGTTCGCGTAGACATTGATTTTTAAATATCCCGTGAGAATAATTTTGTTTTTCCTAAGCTCTTTTGAGCTTATATCATGCTAAAAACTGTTAAAAGTTCACTGGCGGATGTTTAGGTAGCTCAAAATGTAAACATCCGCCAGTGAAAGTCCCATCAAAATCGGACCAGCCTTTCAGAGATTAGCCAGGTATCTTTAAAGTATTTCCTTTCTAACAAAAAAAGAATGAATGAAATCGAACCACCCGTTAAGGAATTACAGCTAAGTACACATTTTGACTTTCATCCCCTCTCCCAACGGAACCGTGCTGAATTTCGGGATAAAAAGTATCCTATATGTTACTCCATAGTATGAACTTAAATCATGCCGAGTTTCATTTCAATCCATTCAGTAGTTTTTACGTGATGCGCGCACAAACATACAGACAAACAGACAAACAGATAAACAGACAAACAGACAAACCGACAAACAGACAAAAATTTCAAAAATAGCTTTTTTACGTTCTATTACTTATCCCTAACATCCCCCAGTTATTATTTTGCAAAAATCTTCAATGTACAGATACGGCAATTCTACGATTTTATTATATGTATAGATATAGATATAGATAGATAGAAGACTAGCAGATGTCCATGACTTCGTTCGCGTGAATTTAAGTTTTTAAAAATCTCGTGACACCATGATGCTGAATAGCCTATAACCTTCCCCAAGAATTGAGCTATCAAATGCAAATAGTAGATTGTTTGACAAGACGGGCTTTCCCCGAGCTAACAAGTATAAATTAAAAATTTAAAAAAAACCCCCGACATTTGCCATTTTGTGGCGGCGGCCATCTTGAGTCAATTTTCATCAAACATAGTTAACAACACTCTCGACTAATTCACCTTTCAAACAAAAAAAACCGCATTCAAATTGATCCACCCGTTTGAGCGCTACAGGGGAACAGACAGACACACACATACACACACACACACACACAGACTCGTCAAACTTATAACACCCCGTCGTTTTTGCGTCGGGGGTTAAAAATACTACTTTTCATATCGAACAACAACAACAACCGCGCGCCGGTTACAGGTGTCTAGCTCGTAGACGAAATGAGTTACAAACCTGTGGTATTTAGTGTAAAACGTTGACCCAAACCCAAATATTGAATTAGAAATTGAATTAAATTATTTTTCAGGGGGGCTCCCATAAATGAAAAAAGAGCCGGAAAAAAAATATTCTTACCCTAGCTTGGGGGTATCATTGTTAAGAGCTCATCAAGTAATCTACGAATATATATATTTTTAACCCCCGACGCAAAAACGACGGGGTGTTATAAGTTTGACGTGTGTGTGTATGTCTGTCTGTTCCCCTGTAGCGCTCAAACGGGTGGCCCGATTTGAATGCGGTTTTTTTTTCTTTGAAAAGTGAATTAGTCGAGAGTGTTGTTAGCTATGTTTGATGAAAATCGATCCAAGATGGCCGCCGCTACAAAATGGCGGATTACATATTTTTTCACAACTCCCTTAATATGGTTATCAAATGAAAGGGCTTGACTAGTAGAATAACACTATGGTAATCCAAGATGGTTGCCTTAACAAAATGGCAAATGTCGGGGGTTTTTAAATTTTTAATTTATACTTGTTTATTTTTTTCTTAAAACATTTTCATCAAAATTGTCAGTTTTAGACCATTTTTTTGACGGGGGCTGTCTTAAAAACTAAACCAGTTAGGAATATGAAATTTTGGTATATTATGTACCATATACTTTATTTAAACAACAAATACTGAAAACAACGATTCATAAAGTAGTTTGTAAGCTCTGACCAAAATAAACGTACATTTTTTGGGTTTTTCTTTCACGGTTTGTTAATTGCTCGAAAATTAAATATTTCTTACACCCAAAGTTGTTCATAATTATGTACAGAACTCGACTCGAAGACCCGACTCGCACTTGGCCAATTATTTTATGAATTACTTTGCCACCCTAACATACCTACTTACATTGCCTACTTAGCATAGGTTTTTTTTTAATTAACAATTTTTTGTTTAATTTTTTCATTAATTATCATCATTCGAAGCTCATATCAATAAACTGCTGGATTTTATTTTATGATTAAATGTTTTGCTCTTTTTCCGTTAATTTATGGGGCGGCAAACCCTGCACGCCCGGGGCGCAGAATCTTCAAATACGCCACTGGTCCATTGATAGACGGGCTGAGAACCACCATGTCATCTGCATAACTGAGACTGTTAAAACACGTGTTACCGATATGACATCCAATTTTTGTGGTTCTCAACTCCTCTATCAAATCATTTACATACAAATTAAAAAGATCCGGAGAGGTGATACCGCCTTGACGTACTCCGCAGTCTAATTTATAGGAATTAGACGTCGCGTCGCCCCATTTAACACTGTTTATTTGGTTTCCGTACCAGTATCTCAAGAGATCCACCACGTCTTTTGGAACATGAGATCGATACAATTTCGCCCAGAGAATATCATAATTCACCAGGTCGAAAGCTTGGCTCAAGTCCAAAAAGCATGCGTATACTGATGTTTCTCGACGAATAAATATATTGAACGAATGTTTATAATTTTTCTACTTAGGTATTTCAGAGTGCTTAGTCTCAGTTTGATGCGCTCCAAAACTAAAAGTATACTATAAGTATACTAATGATCGAATCACAAATGACTTCAGAACAAAATGAACCCAAAGACTCTTATTTTAGGTCCATTTTACTCTGAAGTCATTGTGATTCGATCAATAGTATACTTATAGTATACTATAAAGTTTTGGAGCGCTCCAAACTGAGACTAAGCACTCAGTATCTTTTACCTAGTATTTTCATAAATCTTTTACGTAGTTTATTATGAACCCGCTTATTTGGAAGGTCGATTCCGAGCTAAGCGCGAGGCCCTTCGCAGGAATCGGAAGAATGCGTGCATACTTGCGTACGTAATTCGTTTACACAGTTTGGCTTTTTACGCAAAACTGCACCGAGGGGACCCGAGCTTTGATAAGGTGCGACCTTCGTTTATAGACGCAGCTATAGTAACTACGTTGAAAGCGGCGTGTTTTTAGCACATTTTGCGTAAATTAAATGTAGTTCAGCTAACCCCAAATAATTAGAATAGCTTCACAGACGAAAGAAACGAGTCTTTTTATCGAATATAAAAATAAATAAAATCTATACTTACTACTTAATATAATAAAGCGAAAGAGTTTGTAGGTATATGCTTGAACGCACTAATCTCTGGAAGTACCCAGTGGGCCAGTACCCACCTACCTGTCGGATTTGAAAAATTATTTTTGCATTTGGTAGTCCGATTTTCGGGGAAGGTTATAGGCTATTTAATATTCCTGAAACCTTCCCCTAAACGGGTAAAATGGGGGTAGAAAATTTGTATGAAAGTCCTTTTTTTAAGAAAAATTTCTTTAAAAATTTTAAAAATTTTTTTAGAAAATTTTTAAATTTTTTAAAAAAGTTTGACGTGTCTGTGTGAGTGTGTGTGTGTAATGTGTATGTGTCTGTCTGTTCCCCTGTAGCGCTCAAACGGGTGAACCGATTGGAATGCGGTTTTTTATTTGTTTGAAATGTGAATTAGTCGAGAGTGTTGTTAGCTATGTTTGATGAAAATCGGTCCAAGATGGCCGCCGCTACAAAATGGCGGATTACATATTTTATCACAACGAACTCAATATGGGTTACATACAACAGACAGAGAGACAGCAAGCACGCACACGCACACGCTCACGCATGCACGCACGCACGCACGCACGCAGGCAGGCACGCACGCACGCACGCACACACACACGTCAAACTTATAACACCCCGTCGTTTTTGCGTCTAGGGTTAAAAACAAAACGCGGTGGCGCAGAATCAAGACAACACATGATTATTAATACCAAAGACACTTTTCTTGGGTAGTCGGCGCTTTGTTAATGAAATCTTCGCCTTCTTTGTCGATACACAGCGGCCTGCTCCATAACTCGGTAACCGTCTGCTTCCCTCATAATGCGAAAGTCAACGAACGCGTGCATGTATATATTAGGGTCAAAGCAGACCCCAGACAACGTTATATCGAACCCTGGGTACAATAATACTAACTATTACCACGTAAAGAAGCGACACTGACGCCGAGATCTTAATAGAGCGTATTCCGACTGTACTCATAATTGAGACAGTATTAAAAAAGGACATTAGTATGTACCTTACATATGTATATCTCTCTCTGTCTGAAGCCTCAAACCTAACCTAACCCAACCACAAAATCGTCATCTGCCATCTCCAGCGACCAAGAAGTACACCTGTTACCCATAACGTTTTACGCAGTATCTATTACCTACGTATAACGTTATCCGTATCCCGCTCGATTTACTTGTAGTGTTATTCTTTTCAGTAGAACTAGGTAATTTAATGACGTTCGTTTGTATGAAGTGTCGAGGGTGTGCCTAGTGCCTACCGAAACACACCCCGTCTGTACCTACTCCCTCACAGATAATATTATGTCCTTCCTTGGACAATTCATAAGAAAACGCTAGAAACAGGCCGCGGCGCAAAATCAAGGCATGTGAAATTTCCCACTAGAGACCTATGACCAGCTGACCAGACGTTTATATGTCAACAAAGGAGAAGAAGAAGTTGAAAAGGTGATTTTTATGTCCAACCAGTTCGTAGACAATTGTGTCGCGTGTCTGCGCTTTGCTCACGTACGTATGTACATTGCAGGCCTAAACAATGGGTGTAATGGCAGTCATTACGCAAATGCGCGCGAGGCGAGACAATGCGCGACCCGGCGCAAGGAGCGAGGTCTGGCATTTGTAGCGAGCGGTGTGAAACGAGCCTATACCGTCGCTGAAACCGTCTGAAACGTCCTTAATATGGGGACGTGCTATTTTTATCTATGTAAATAAAAATCAATGTTTGTCTGTATGTAGGGTAAAACCCGGATAGATGCCGCAGTTGGATAGATGCCTCAGTGTCAAAAAACCTGACTTCCCAAACTCGCGACTAAAAATTGATAGTTTAAATAAGAAGCGCAGGCCCCCCAAACCTCAGGCCCCTACATACATTTGTATTAAAACAATTTGTTTCGCTTGTGCGTGTGATTATCTCCGCAGCGAACGCGGCAAATCCTTCAAAGTTTTAGAGGCGAGTATTTGCCGTTGTATAACTTTTGAAGTAGTAGAAGATTCTGTTATATTTTTTATTATGTCAATACACTGGTTCAATAAGTGTACACCTAAGTGTAAATAATCTCTCTTTAGTTTTTAGTTTATTTAATAAACTAGATGATGCCCACGGCTTCGCCCGTGTGGTTTGTTAAAATCTTGTGGGAACTTTGATTTTCCAGAACAAAAAGTAGCTAAGTATCTGTAGTAAGTAGTAACCCGTCCACAAAACGGAAAAATTCCGTGGGATCCTTACGATTTCGGAATGCAATTCCTTACAGCATCAGGGTTGAGGAGTTGGACATGTACCTACTCAAGGTCATTCAACAATAAAGTCTTTAATTGATATCCCCAATATCAATTTAAATAACCAACAGTGCTTAAATCCCATTAGTGTTGGGGATCAGATCCCCTACAGCATCAGGATTGAGGAGTTGGAATCCAAATTTTTTGTAGGACAGTGTCGCGATGTTTCTCTATCGACTAAAAAAAAATTACGCAAATCGGTTCAGAAATCTCGGAGATATCGATGTACATAGGTAGAAAAACACAACTCCTCCTTTTTTGAAAGTCGGTTAAAAAAGTAGCCTATGTTACTCCCTGGTTAATTCTCTACTTGTATGTGAAAGTCCCTTCAAAATCGGTTCAGCCGTTCCAAAGATTAGCCCGTTCAAACAGACAGACAGACAGACAGACAGACAGACAGACAGACAGACAGACAGACAGACAGACAAAAATTCTAAAAACGTGTGATTCGGTTATAGTATCGTTCAAATAACCATATGAGCTTAATATGAGGTAGTTATTTCTATATTACAGACAGACACTTCAATTTTATTTATTAGTATAGATAAAAGGGCATCTATCCATATCAAAAAGGATAGTTGCCTCGATTTTTCGAGGTATAGGTGCCCTTAGAGGCATCTATCCCCTAATATACCAATAGATATATCAAGTATTTTTTTAATATTTTTAATGTTCTTTTATATTTTTATTTCTTTTTTCAACAAATTCCTGATAGTTTTAATATACTTCGGGCATCTATCTCTTTCAGCCTGATCTGTCCAGTGGTTTGAGCTGTGCGTTTATAGATCAGTCAGGCAGTCAGTCAGTCAGTCACCTTTTCCTTTTATATATTTAGATAATAAAACCTTATGAAACTATGTATTTTGCTTATTTTTTTTCATAGGGCATCTATCCTTTTTAGTATTTTCATAGTGGGGCATCTATCCACACAGGTAGGCATCTATCCCCAAAAAAAAGGGTCTGCGAAAAGTTAAATTCTGAAAAATCTGTAATCGTTAGGACAACAAAAACAAGTCATAATGGAACCCAAAAGATTAAACTAGCTATATTCATAAATATTATTTGTGATAAATTAATATTTTAAAAGTTATGAGGCCATTTCAAAAAGTGGGGCGTCTATCCGGGTTTTACCCTATATGCTGCTAAACTATTGAACCGATTGTGGTGAAACTTTTGTGGGTTCAAAGTTATAATCAAAGTATACCTATTTATTCAAAACAAGCGGAAACCCGCGACTTCGTTCGCGTGGATATTAGTTTTTAAAAATCCCGTGAGAATCATTTTGTTTTTCCTAAGCTCCTTTGATCTCATACCTTGCTAAAAACGGTTAAAAGTTCACTGGCGGATGTTTAGGTAGATCAAAATGTAAACATCCGCCAGTGAAAGTCCCATCAAAATCGATCCAGCCTTTCAGAGATTAGCCAGTAATCTCTAAAGTATTTCCTTTCTAACAAAAAAATAATGAATGAAATCGGACCACGCGTTAACGAATTACAGCTAAGTACACATTTTGACTTTCATCCCCTCTTCCAAGGGAACCGTGCTGAATTTCGGGATAAAAAGTATCCTATATGTTACTCCGTAGTATGAACTTAAATCATGCCAAGTTTCATTTCAATCCATTCAGTAGTTTTTGCGTGATGCGCGCACAAACATACAGACAAACAGATAAACAGACAAACAGATAAACAGACAAACAGACAAAAATTTCAAAAATAGCTTTTTTACGTTCTTTTACTTATCCCTAACATCCCCCAGTCATTATTTTGCAAAAATCTTTAATGTACAGATACGGCAAGTCTACGATTTTATTATATGTATAGATAGATATAGATTGCTTCACTTTTTGAACGTCAATTTAAGAACATGAAAGTCAGATAATGGTGATAATTACTTAAGAAAACAGCATTCTTCTGTGTACTCCGCGAAGGTTTATGCCCAAAAAAATCGACATAATAATGGATATTTGTTTGTTTGTCCCCTATGCGTTTCTAAACCATACTTTACGTGACATTGCAACGCATGTCATATAAACAACACGTTTTTAAGGATTCCAAAAGGTGCCAAATGGGACCCAACAAATAAGCCGTCTGTCCGTCAGTCAGAGGTCCACCTACAGTGACGTAGGTTGCCAGTACACTTTTTCACAGAATACGTTGTATTGAGCTTCTAGCACGACGAATAATTAGATGAGATGAGATAAGATGAGATGAGATGAGGTGAGATGAGATGAGATGAGATGAGATGAGATGAGATGAGATGAGATGAGATAAGATAAGATAAGATAAAATTTATTGGGCTCCACAAATAATTTAACAAATATACAACATAAACAAACATATTGAGTTTAAAATTAGTTATAAAACAAAATATTGTTATAATTAGAAAAAGTTAGCAGAAAATTGCAATCCAAGAGAGATACATACATCGAATGAAAAATTGCATTTTTAATGTTATTTGTATTTACTTTGTAATAATTAAAGTGAAAAAAAAAATGGAATCCAAGAGAGGTCCATCGATAAAATAACATTCTTTCAGTTAAGTAAGTACTTCGCTTTACGGTTTACGGAAAATAAACCCCTGAACAGTCACGTCTGTTTAAAATACGTACATATTACGATTTACGCGGATTAATCTAATAAACAATTGGAACAAATCCGCAGTACCCGGGCACTCTGAAGCGCCTCTCCCGGGGATAACGAGGGGGTAAGGCAAAAGGGGGGGGGGGGCTGTATTGCCGGAAGTGACTAATTACCGCTGTCCAGATAAGGGTAGCTATGTAAAATTACATTTTCCGAACGCACTATCGCGTGATCAAGTGTTATCACTTCATCAATTCATTGATTTTAAACTAACTGATATTTAACAGTTCGCGACTTCGTCCGCGTGGAATTAGGTGTTTTTAAATCCCTTGGGAACTTTATGATTTCCCGGAATAAAAATAGCCTATGTTCTTTTGCAAGGTCTACTCTACCTCTGTACCTTTCGTCAACATCGGTTCAGCGGTTCAGGCGTGAAAGCGTAACAAACAAACAAACATACTCACTTTCGCATTTATAATATTGGTAAGGATAGGTTTACACTTATCCTTAATTAAAACCTAGATTAAGGTTATAATACTAGGTGGTAATGCTGTGGTCCCATGGTCATCAAATCAGTATCTGATGATTCAGTAAGTATTTAATTTAACATCAGTGCAATTGACTGTACACAACCTTTGCAAATTTGTTCATTGTAATATTATTCCGTTGAACATTTTAACATTTTCCAATTAATTAATATTATGATGTTTATTTCCAAACAATTATTCATTAATACAAAATGTAAATTGGAAGTTCTGCTTTTGATTGTACGCAGCCCGCGGCGTTTTTCCGTGATGTGCATATAAATAAGTACTTTTATTTTGTTCAAAATTATATCATAACCGATACCTACTTTTATAACTTTTTAACCATCGACGCTAAAATAGCAGTGTTACTGTATTTTTAGCGTCTGTGTGTCTGTCCGTGTGCGCGTAGGCTAACATTCAAATGAATGGACCGATTATTCGAAGACGGGTTTAATCGGGATGGTCCTTAGTTTGATTAAAATCTGTTCAACCGTTTAAGAATTATCTAATTATAACTGCCTCGTTGGTCTAGTGGTTAGCATATTCGACCGCAGATCACGAGGTCCCGGGTTCGATTCCCGGGACGGGCAAATAATTGTTAGATATTGGGTTTTTCTGTCAAGAAATTCTCAGTGCCAGCCCGAAATTGGAAGCTGGCGGTGTGAACCCCGCGCCTCGGAGAGCACGCTAATCAGTCAGCTATCATGTGACAATTAATAATCGTTAAAGCCCGCCAACCCGCACTGGAGCACCGTGGCGGGTCTAAGGTCTAAATCCCTCTCTCCTATGAAAGGAGGTCTGTGCCCAGCAGTGGGATGTTTAAAGGCGGTAGTGGTGGAGCAGAATCGTGGTGGATAGCTAATGTCGAGTAATTATATCATACATAGAGGTATCCGCATATCGGGGGTGATTATAATTTTAAATTACCTAGCACTTGTATTTAAGTAAGTAATTTAAATGTGATGAGGGTAATATGGAAAACAAAATAAATTGGATACTGTTCTGAATACAGATATAACGAGCTTTAATATAATTTATCGGATTAACTTTAAATGGCTTTTATCGTTTTAATTATAAGAGTTGCGTATTGCGTATGCGGGTAGATAGAACAAACAATAGCAATTGTGCTGAATGATGAATTTTGTTTTTTATTAGGTATTCTACTTTATCTTCTATCTATACATCCTACTAATATTATAAATGTGAAAGTGTGGATGTTTGGATGTTTGGATGTTTAGATGTTTGTATGTTTGGATGTTTGTTACTCAATCACGCCGCAACTACTGAACCGATTTGGCTGAAATTTTGAATGGAGATAGCTTATGCCCTGACTTAAAACATAGGCTACTTTTTATCCCGGAAAAGTATTCCTGTGGGACTAAAATAGATATAATCTTCCAAAAACGCCATAGAGGGCGCTGACTGTTCTTAGGTAAATCACGTTCACATAACACATTATTGCAATAGTTTGCTGTGTTGCATGCATTGGCAACACATAGGCTACTTTTTATCCTGGAAAAAATGCACAGTTCCCATGGGATTTTGAAAACCCCGAAGTCTATATCTACAGCTATAGGTAGATTATTATAGCGAACTTCCTTGATAGAAAGTATAAAGGTTGGAAAAGGGAGCGGGAACGGGAACCGGGAATCAACGATTCCCTCGGGATTTGTTCAAAACCGAAATTCACGCGAGCGAAGCTGCGGGCAGAAGCTATCACACATAATCACAATACCAATCCTACTAATCCTACTATAATATTATAAATGTGAAAGTGTGGATGTTTGGATGTTTAGATGTTTGGATGTTTGTTACTCAATCACGCCGCAACTACTGAACCGATTTGGCTGAAATTTTGAATGGAGATAGCTTATGCCCTGACTTAAAACATAGGCTACTTTTTATCCCGGAAAAGTATTCCTGTGGGACTTAAATAGATATAGACTTCCAAAAACGCGATAGATGGCGTTGACTGTTCTTAGGTAAATCACGCTCACATAGCACATTATTACAATATAGTTGCATACATCTGTATGCGTATGCACTTTTTATCCTGGAAAAATCTACAGTTCGCACGGGATTTTGATAAAAACGAAATATATATCTACAGCTATAGGTAGATTACTATAGCAAACTTCCTTGAAAGTAGGTATAAAGTTTGGAAAAGGGAGCGGGAACGGGAGCCGGAAATCCACGATTCGATTTGTGAAAAACCGAAATTCACGCGGGCGAAGCCGCGGGCAAAATCTAGTACTTAATATAATAAGATCGTAGAATTGCCGTATCTGTACATTAAAGATTTTTGCAAAATAATAACTGGGGGATGTTTGAGATAAGTAATATAACGTAAAAAACTTAGTTTTGAATTTTTTTTCTGTTTGTCTGTTTGTCTGTATGTTTGTGCGCGCATCACGCAAAAACTACTGAATGGATTGAAATGAAACTTTAATGATTTAAGTTCATACTACGGAGTAACATATAGGATACTTTTTATCCCGCAATTCAGCACAGTTCCCTTGGGAGAGGGGATAAAAGTCAAAATGTGTACTTAGCTGTAACTCATTAACGCGTGGTCTGATTTCATTCATTCTTTTTTTTTTAGAAAGGAGCTACTTTAAAGATTACTGGCTAATCTCTCAAAGGCTGGATCGATTTTGATGAGATTATCACTGGCGGATGTTTACATTTTGATCTACCTAAACATCCGGCAGTGAAATTTTAACAGTTTTTAGCAAGTTTAAAGCTCAAAGGAGTTTAGAAAAAACAAAATTATTCCCACGGGATTTTCAAAAACCAATATCCACGCGAACGAAGTCGCGGGTATCCGCTTGTAAAATAATATTAATTAAGGTATAAGGTAATTAGGTAATAGGTACCTAACATAAATTTTAGTGAAGTCACTCCATACAAACAAAGTTTGATTTTTTCATTTTAATATTAATCAATCAAACTCATATATTATTTTGTTGACAAGTGCTTTGTGTGTTGCTAAGTGTTATAGATTGATAGGTTCCATCCACGACGATAAAGTCGAAAGCTTCAGCTAGTTTAGACAATAGATATGTATAGACATATGGATACCTTATGAGGTGTTGCCTAGAATTTAAATACCAGTTAATGAGTTTTCTGGAAACAAATGGGATGCAGTTCCTACTAATGGATGTTTTATTGGGAATCCTTTCCTCCCAGACTGGTTAATGGCTCACATTGTATGCTAATACTGTGGCATTATGCGTTGATGTAACTATTTTATTTCGACAAAATATCAATTCAGTAATATGATACTTATAGTAGAGTTTACATCTCCTGATTATAGATATGTTGGAGATATTTCCTCGGAAAAATATCCGGTTAAGTTTGCATTGGGCTTTTCACAGACCAAAGCACGTTTGAAATCTTTGTCTTTACTTAGCTTTAGTTTTATGTTCTTACTAGGTTTCGCCAGCGGTTACGCCCGCGTGAATTTCGGTTTTTAGGGTTCCGTACCCGAAGGGTAAAAACGGAGCCCTATTAATGTCACTCGGCTGTCTGTCTGTCTGTCTGTCTGTCTGTCTGTCTGTCTGTCTGTCCGTCTGTCCGCCGGTCACAGGTCTCTAGCTCGCAGACGAAATGAGTTACAAACCTGAAATTTTGGTATTTAGTGTAAAACGTTAACCCAAAATCAAATATTGAATTAGAAATTGAATTAAATTATTTTTCAGGGGGGCTCCCCTACATGAAAAAGGAGCCGGAAAAAAAAAATTTTCTTTACCCTAGCTTGTGGGGTATCATTGTTTAGAGCTCATTAGCTATCTCAAAAACTAAACTAGTTGGGAATATGATATTTCAGTATATTATGTACTATATGCTCTATTTAAACAACAAATACTGAAAACAACGATTTATTAAATAGTTTATAAGCTGTGACCAAAATAAACGAACATTTTATTGGGTTTTTCTTTCACGGTTTGTTGCGATGTCTAGCTCGGAAATTAAATATTTCTTAGACCCAAAATATTATATTGTTCATAATTATGTACGGAACCCTGAAAGAGCGAGGCCCGACTCGCACTTGGCTGATTTTTTTTCACAAATCCCGAGGGATTCGTGGATTTCCGGTTCCCGTTCCCGCTCTCTTTCCTAACCTTTAGCCTACTTTCAAGGAAGTTTGCTAGAGTAACCCACCTATTATATAGCTGTAACTGTAGATTGCTATAGCCTATAGCCGGTTTTTTCAAAATCCCGCGGGAAATGTGGATTTTTTCCGGGATAAAACGTAGCCTATGTGTCAATCCAGAGTATAATCTATCTCCGTTCCAAACAGCCATCCGTTCAGTAGTTTTTGCGTGAAACAGTCACAAACATCCATGTTTACAAACTTTCGCGTATTATTATTAGTAACAAGCAGACACCCGCGACTTCGTTCGCGTAGATATTGGTTTTTGAAAATCCCGTGAGAATAATTTTGTTTTCCTAAGCTCCTTTGAGCTCATAGCTTGCTAAAATCTGTTAAAAGTTCACTGGCGGATGTTTACTCTAGCGGCACGCTATGATGGCCGGTTTGACGTTTGTCCGCTCATGAAGTTCCGTATTAATTGATAACGACTTTGAAGGAAATAATTGTATTACTTTATTGACGATAGTGATGTGCAGAGATTCATAAATTTTATCGAATGTAGTTTTAGGTTTAGGACTCAAAATTTATTTATTAAATTGATTTCTTAAATGTATACAAGTGTAGAAAAATCAGTTTGCACCATTTAAGGGGTGAATGTACTTGTGAATATGAACAATTTTCACTATGTGGACAAACCTCTGAAATCGCAAAAAAATATCAATAAATTTTTAAAAATGGAATCTAATAGGGTAAAACCCGGATAGACGCCCCACTTTTTGAAATGGCCTCATAACTTTTAAAATATTAATTTATCACAAATAATATTTATGAATATAGCTAGTTTAATCTTTTGGGTTCCATTATGACTTGTTTTTGTTGTCCTAACGATTACAGATTTTGCAGAATTTAACTTTTCGCAGACCCTTTTTTTTGGGGATAGATGCCTACCTGTGTGGATAGATGCCCCACTATGAAAATACTAAAAAGGATAGATGCCCTATGAAAAAAATAAGCTAAATACATAGTTTCATAAGGTTTTATTATCTAAATATATAAAAGGAAAAGGTGACTGACTGACTGACTGCCTGACTGATCTATCAACGCACAGCTCAAACCACTGGACAGATCGGGCTGAAAGAGATAGATGTCCCGAAGTATATTAAAACTATCAGGAATTTATTGAAAAAAGAAATAAAAATATAAAAGAACATTAAAAATATTAAAAAAATACTTGATATATCTATAGGTATATTAGGGGATAGATGCCTCTAAGGGCACCTATACCTCGAAAAATCGAGGCAACTATCCTTTTTGATATGGATAGATGCCCTTTTATTTATAAAATAAACTAAAAACTAAAGAGCGATTATTTACACTTAGGTGTACACTTATTGAACCAGTGTATTGACATAATAAAAAATATAACAGAATCTTCTACTACTTCAAAAGTTATACAACGGCAAATACTCGCCTCTAAAACTTTGAAGGATTTGCCGCGTTCGCTGCGGAGATAATCACACGCACAAGCGAAACAAATTGTTTTAATACAAATGTATGTAGGGGCCTGAGGTTTGGGGGGCCTGCGCTTCTTATTTAAACTATCAATTTTTAGTCGCGAGTTTGGGAAGTCAGGTTTTTTGACACTGAGGCATCTATCCAACTGCGGCATCTATCCGGGTTTTACCCTACGATCGTCACATAGGATCGCTGGCTAGCACAACTACTACCTCCGGCAAACTCGCGTCAATGCTCAATGCAAAACAAAGCAGTTTCGAATTGACGTTGCTTCGAAAAGTATAAACTGTCAGTGCAATGCGATTGTGATATAGTTTTGACCTGGCTTTGGATTTCAAATATTGATACTGCATTACTGTTGACCCTTGCTCGTTAATTTGGACTCTGTTCAAGCCCTTTGTTGTGGATTTCGTCGATATGACCGAACGTACGCAGAGAACTGTTCTAAATAGTCAGACACGTGAGTTCGTAATACGCCTTCGTAACTATTTCGATCGTGAAGCTCAAAATGGAGGGCCAATTTTACCTATAACGTCAGTGGTTGAACGCGTAGCTGATGCGCTTAATATTGGACAACGAACTGTTAGACGGATAACTAAAAAAAAATATGGCGAGACTGGCACAGAAGAAAATAAACTTCACACACCAAAAAAGAGAAAACGAGCAAAACCAGTCGTAGGCATCGATAGCTTTGATGCCGATGCTATCCGAAGACATGTTTACGGCTACTATTTACAGAAGGAGTATCCAACAAGAAAAAAGTTGGTGCATTCACTGAAGGAAGCTGGATTATTCTTCGGTGGGGAAAGTTCTTTAACGAAGATTTTGAAGACCATTGGATTTCGATACAAAAAATGTAACAAACGCAAAATATTGATGGAAAGATTTGATATAGCGATGGCAAGGTATACTTTTTTACGGCAAGTGAAAGAAATCAAAAATTGGCAAAATGTTGTGTTCTTGGATGAAACATGGCTTAATGCTAACCATACTGTAGGCCGTTCTTGGAACGATGACACAGCAGCATCTACTTCCAAAGTTCCTGTAGGAAAAGGATCGCGACTTATAATTTGTCACGCCGGAACCATCAACGGGTTTGTCGAAGGTTCTCTCATGGCTTTTGCGTCAAAAACCACTGGAGACTATCATGAAGACATGAATGGAGAAAAGTTTACTGAATGGTTTACCTCAATGTTGTGTAGCCTCCCTGAAAAATCTATTATAATTATGGACAACGCCCCATACCACTCGATGCAAATTGACAAGCCACCTGCCCAATCCCAAAAGAAAGCTGATATCGTCGCATGGCTTCGTAAAAATGGCGTAGATGCAAACATGAATATGTTAAAAGCGGAATTAGTACGTCTTTTAAAAGAAAACAAACCAACCAAGATCCGATACGTCATTGACGAAATAGCATTAGAACATGGGCACAGAGTTATACGGTTACCGCCTTACCATTGTGAGTATAATGCGATTGAGTTGGTGTGGGCTCAAATTAAGGGATATGCTGCAAGACACAATACAGAACCCCCATTTACCACAAAAAAAATGCTAAAATTATTAGAAGAAGCTTGTGAACATGTGACTAAAGGAGACTGGGAAAAGGTTGTGAATAGAACTGTTAAATTAATAAGGGAAGATTATGAAAGAGATGTGAAAATAGATAATATTATAGAAAACGAACATATAATTATTAATGTATGTGATGATAGCAGTGACGACAGTGAAAATAGTAGTATGGACGAATCTGATTAATTATGGCCTTTTGTGGCACCTTTTTTGGTATCTTTTGTATTCATATGTTTCTTGTGTGCATATAAAGTATGTATATTCATTTTCGTTCAAATATTCAGTTCGTTCAAATAAATTAAATAAACATATACATTTTTGTTTTATTAAACCTATTTAATCAGGTACAAAAACAAAACTTAATTGTTTTTTGTTCGAGAATAAATTGACATTCCACATCACTATTGTAATGTGTCAAACCGGCCATCATAGCGTGCCGCTAGTGTAGGTAGATCAAAATGTAAACATCCGCCAGTAAAAGTCCCATCAAAATCGATCCAGCCTTTTTAAGATTACTCGGTAATCCTTAAAGTATATCCTTTCTAACAAAAAAAGAATGAATGAAATCGGACCACGCGTTAATGAATTACAGCTAAGTACACATTTTAACTTTCATCCCCTCTCCCAAGGGAACCGTGCTGAATTTCGGGATAAAAAGTATCCTATATGTTACTCCGTAGTATGAACTTAAATCATACCAAGTTTCATTTCAATCCATTCAGTAGTTTTTGATGATGCTCGCACAAACATACAGACAAACAGACAAACAGATAAACAGACAAACAGACAAACAGACAAAAATTTCACAAATAGCTTTTTTACGTTCTATTGCTTATCCCTAACATCCCCCAGTTATTATTTTGCAAAAATCTTTAATGTACAGATACTTGATTTTATTATATGTATAGATTAAAAGTAATTAGTTCTTGATTTAAATCTCACCTGATGGTAAGTGATGATGCAGTTTAAGATGGAACCCTGATCGGTTTCTACGCGGCATTGTACCGAACCGCTAAATCGATTTCGAAATAATTGCCTTCTATTAGATAAGCTCATTATATGATTATACCTACTGACCTCAGGCTACTTTTCGTTCCGGGTGTAGTTGTAGGTATTTAAAATATGTATTTAGGGTTCCTGCGTAAAAAAATCTGATTAAAATCTGTTAATATATGAGACAACATGGTTATATTGAAATATTAACGTAGGTAAACGAAGCTAAATAAAACAGTGTTTACTAATGAAAAGTTACATAAAAGTACCCACTTATCTTATTCTTTCTTTGGTTGGCATTCCAACATAATTCACTTCGCCAAGTCACGTAATAAAAATTACTTCATAGTCGATTAAAATTCACAGGAAAAGACATATAAAGACGTCCACTCAGACAAATTATATTATTGCCGAGTATGTATATTCATTCCCAAAGATAATTGCGAAACGTCGATATACGAAAACCAAAGACACATACTTTTTTTAATCATCTCAATTTTCTTACACAGAAAGCTTTGCTTTTTCAGTAATTTTTAGTCAGTTTAATGAACAACAACGGCGTCGAGGGCAACGACGATTTATTACAAGAATTGAAACCTACAAAAGAATTTAAGGTCGCATAGGGTTCAACGGCAATTTTTATTTCAAGTGAATTTCAAGAGAACCCGAATATTTTTTGCACATGATGAACTGCAATTTAATGATTGAATTGATTAATTACCAACAAGAAAATTGAGTAACAAGAAAACGTATTTTTAAATAACTTTAAAAGGATAGAGATAATCTCTGGGGATTTAAGAAATGGCGATTATTAAATGATTTCATAGGTGTCAGGTATCGTGTCTGGAGTTGAATGAAGTCGTCATGACTTCGTGAACTTCAGGTCCAAACTCCTCAATCCTCAAGCAGCAGGATGAAGAGAACAATGCTGCGCTCCTGTCACTTCGGATGACAATGAAGATTTATATATCCACGGAAAAAGGGTACATCGTTGTAACTTATAAAAGCAGTAGTATAGTATTGTAGCGAAATAAAAAGACTGCTACATCCGTGTACATGATGTTTTATATTCTCATAACAAATAATCATTACAAGTGAACTTTGCACTTTGACAATTTTATATGGCTGACGACCCGGGCCTCAAGCTGTACCAAAGTTATTCACTCATGGAGTAATAGAAGTGGAATGGTGTCGTCGCAGCGAACTCTGAATGGAAGCTGGACAATTTGAATTTTAATTTGTTCCATTTAACAATTGCTTTTCTTCCGGTGAACTCGGCCAGCCATGGGCAAAGAGAGTTTGAATACCTCGACAGTATCTATCTAGGGTTCGTATATCAATGGTTGATGGCCAATAAATCGAGTGGGTCGCTATAATAGGATAATGATTATGGCACGGTGCGCCGGTCGGGGGCTCGTGTGCCTCTCGCGGGGCTCGCGCGCGCAAAAACTGGCGCTGCGGCGACTAATCGCTGCCATTACCTCTGTATGGACATCGACCACTCGCGCACAGAGCACCTAGTAACAGAACTTATTAACCCCCGACGCAAAAACGATGGGGTGTTATAAGTTTTACGTGTCTGTGTGTGTTGTGTGTGTGTGTCTGTTCCCCTGTAGCGCTCAAACGGGTGAACCGATTTGAATGCGTTTTTTTTTTTTTTGTTTCTGGTGAATTAGTCAATAGTGTTCTTATCTTTGATGAAAATCGACCCAAGATGGCCGCAGCTTCAAAATGGCTGATTACATATTTTTTCTCGACTTCCTTAATATGGGTATCAAATGAAAGGGCTTGACTAGTAGAAAAGCACTATGCAAATCCAAGATGGCCGCTGCCACAAAATGGCGAATGTCGGGGTTTTTTTAGTTTTTAATTTATACTTGTTTCTATAATGTCTGCTCTTCACCATCGCCGGCAATCCTCATGATCATCGTACAAGCATCCACACGATCGTCTGTGATCGTTTGTTAAGCGACTAGCGATAGTGGTGCGAATACCCTTTGTTGCGTACCAGAAAGCCGACAAGTCGCCGATCGCCACGATTGCGGACGATTGTGACGACGATGATCGGCGACTACAGACGATATTAAGCCCTCAACACTTTCGTGCACGCGTGTAATCGTGTACAGTCACCGATTGTGAAGAGGAGACTTAAAAACCTAGCATTTAATTGGGTAGAACCTAGCTTGTTCCGACATGCGTTGCAATGCCACGTAATGTATGGTTTAGGAACGCATTGGGGACAGGACAAACATACAAACATTGATTTTTATATAGATTTCTAGGGAAACTCTCCAGAAACCTTCATGGACGTATGCAGAACAATTTTATTCAACAAAGTTTTATCATAACCGGATTAATAGTTTAGCAGTGCATAGAGGGCATACGAAAACATTGATTTTTATTTATACTTACTTATATCAAAAATAAAATGAAAGCTAAGTAACTTATGTAAAACTTTATCATTAATCCTCTTTAATCTTTAATTAAACATTATTGGGCAATCGAAAAATCGGTCCTAAGTGCAATAATATATCCCCGAGATAAATCTAGCAATACGTCAGGCGGAGGATTTACTGACTAGACAGGTAAATCTCCCTCCAAATCCAAAACACTTTAATGTGATTACATTTCCTCATGGAATGGAATGGGAATTTATCGATGCATTGAAAATGCGATGACAAAGCAACTTGCATCCGTTCAGATGCAATAATGTAACACACTATTATTAAATTATAGCTTAGATAATGTAACTACAGATTTAGGATACTAAGGGCCTGTTTCACCAACTTTTGATAAATGTCAGATAGCTATCTACAACTTTTGTCTTTGTTGCTTGACATAAAGTAAGAAAGTGACAAAACTTACGTTTAGGTTATCCGACACTTATCAGAAGGTGGTGAAACAAGCCTAATAATATTACAAAACAACTTTGATAGAAAAGATACCTTATCTTTTTGTTTTTATCAATACGAAGAAATCATTGTAGGATAAGAGGGGAGAGGCAAGTGGAATACGTATGTACAATCAAAACCACGCTTATGCTTGATGAGATCGTCAAAAATCATTGAAAATAAAAAGTAAAGAATAAAGCTTCTTTATCACTGCTTTGCTTGTTCCGAGATTATCCTAATATTTATCATGTTGAATCTTATATGTTCATCTAAGCTGGTAAGCCTATATTTAATTTGACTTCCATATTTTTAATGTTTTACATCAACCGCTACTCTGTACCAGGTTATACATTTAAGGCGTAGTCTCGATAGCAGCAAAAACCCGCAGTCGCAGTAGTTTATACAAAATTACTTGGCAACGCCTCCACCACTCCATCTATGATCGTTCCGTCTACGCTGCACACTGGACGCTGAGCCGACTCGGGAATTCGCAGAAAAACTGTTTAATCTTTCTTTTTATTCAGGAATTTATTGCGTATTGATTGAGCATTTCTTTCCTTTTACCCCGAGCGTTTACTAGAAGTTGGTGCGACAATAGTCCGACAACCATTCGAATTAAACAGTGTGTCCGAAAATTGAGGGAACATGTAATTACAACTGTACATGTAATACAACAAAAAAAAAAGCTGTGATAGCCTAGTGGTTAGGATGACCGACTTCTAATCGGAGGTCGTGGGTTCGATCCCGGGCACGCACCTCTAACTTTTCGGAGTTACCTATGTGCGTTTTAAGTATTTAAATATCACTTGCTTTAACGGTGAAGAAAAACATCGTGAGGAAACCTGCACGCCTGAGAGTTCTCCATAACGTTCTCAAAGGTGTGTGAAGTCTGCCAATCCGCTTGTCCAGCGTGGTAGACTATGGCCAAAACCCTTCTCACTCTGAGAGGAGACCCGTGCTCTGTAGTGAGCCGGTAATGGGTTGATCATGATGTAATACAACTCATTACATCTCTTAAACCACCGCTTTAACTTGTACATTTCTGTTCTATAATAAAGTCAAAATCCATTTAAGTAATCAATTCGGATCAATCTCTATCAACTTACATCAAGCATTTAAAATTAATATTTTTTATTGTAGTAAGGTACCACCACTAATTAACCTCACCACACCGTTTAATGTCCATATCTCACAGCTGGACACAGGCCTCCTCTCTTTTCTTCACAAGCATCTTCAGTTTGTATTTCCAGTGATGTGGGCGACACACTGGATGTCATGTTTATCGCCCTCTAATATTTTCTAAAAGTTGTAAAAAGACGTTCTTGAATATAGTTTTTCATAACCAGATACTCTGCAGCCGGTTTCTCGATAAAAGCTACAAAATTACTTCACGCCTCGGTCCTACCAAGTACCAGTCCATCTATGATCATTCTGTTTTCACTGAACGCTGCCCGGCTCACTGCGCGCTGGCTGGAATTCGCAGTAAGAAGCAAAAACTCGATGCGCTTAGATTGCTCTGGTCGCAGGAACTTTGCAAAAAGGCCGCCGTGAAGGATGAGGAATGTTGGTAAACTTCTAATGGATAGTAAAGATTCACGTTGTATTGAAATTTTAAGATTTAGGTAACTGTTGAGTGTTTTTTTGAAATCGGTCTAGTAGTTCCTGAGATTAGCGGATTCAAACAAACAAACTCTTCCGCTTTATTATATTAGTATAGTATAGAGTATAGATTATTTTATCTAGGTTATTTACATTCCTCTTGAACAGTTCACGTATCTACCACTAGAAGGCGGTAGTAGAAGGTGTAGCTGTAGTAGGGAAGTAGCTGGATGACAAAGGCGGCGGAAACAGATGACCTATGTCTAAGCCTAAGGCTATGAGAAACATCACATATGAAAATTGATAAGCTGATAATGATGTTGCTTTCTGCGTTTAAATCAAAATGGCTTTTACAGAAGCGCTTCTTCTATAAGGTAAATGAATATTTTGTATTGCCCCAAATAATGTCTGCTTTATTATCATAACTAGCTGACCCCCGCAACTTCGTTCGCGTGTTTTAGGTTTTATATAGGATCGGATCGGATCCCATAATTCTTTTATGTACCTAAACTAAATGTAGCCTGTTACTCCTTATAACATTGAAAGTTCCATTAAAATCGATCCAGCCGTTTCGGAGATTAGCTGGAACAAATAGACAGAACGACAAACATAAATTTAAACGCACGCCAGTTTAAAATAAGCCGTACATACAAAGATCCGGGTCCCAAGTTATTGGAACCCAATAAATGTCTGTCATTTCTAAACTAAAAAACCTATGACCTTGAAATATTTACGGGACAATACTTAAAGTACTACCTTTCTAACAAAAAAAGAATGAGTTAAATCGAACTACCCGTTAATGAATTACAGCTAAATACACGTTTTAACTTTCTTCCCCTCTCCCAAGGGAACCGTGCTGAATTTCGGGATAAAAAGTATCCTATGTCCTACCTCGGAGTATAAACTCAAATCGTACCAAGTTTCATTCGAATCCATTCAGTAGTTTCGGCGTGATGCGCGGCCAAGATACAGACAGACAGACAGACAGACAGACAGACAGACAGACAGACAAAAATGAAAAAAATTGCAGTTTTGGCTTCAGTATCGATTATATAGTGCCCTCCAATAAAATTTTTCAAAATATCTTCAATGTACAGAATTGGATCTGTTACAGTCTTATTATATTATAGAAGAAAGGGTCTAGGAGCGGGAACTATTGCTCAAGTATAAGTGTGCCGCTGTATCAGAGATGCAGTCAAAATCACTTACCAGAACCTTTCTTATCCTAACTTGAAATACATCTTAGATAGCAAGATTGCTAAGGTTATACTGGCTTACGATCGGCCTTCTCTGGTCATGTACCCTGAAAAGGCAGTGGTTTTTGTGCGATCAGGCTCACATGGATGCCGCTTTGGAATGTCACAGCAAATGCCGTGACGTCATAACTCTCATTTGAGTCTAGATGAATATAGGATACGGTTCCAGCTTTGATACAAAATCATTTGTACGAACTACGAACACATTCATATATAAAACATTCTTTAATTCTTCTTATAAATGGTGAAGTTATGCATAAATGCCATCGTAATATACGAAAATAATAATTCCTCTTTTTTGTAGTGGACATTTGTGTAGTTGGTTAGCAGTTGCGAAGCAGTATGTCAACTGAAATACTACAATCCGTTGATTAAAAGGTGACTAACCACTGACTAACCTTCAGTTGCTCGTTTGTGGTTAGCCGCTTTTTAGTTAAAGGTACGGCAAAATAGAAGTGCAAACAAACTGCAATTTTGTATTCAGTTTGTGGTTGAATTGCAGCGCGATTGTCTAGCCCGTCGCATCGCATTCGCTTTGACTTCGCTTACGTTGGACGTAAGCCAGTGCACCTAGTAGTATGTTCGCCTTATAGCGGAGAGCTATTCGTGGACACTCCACCTTATAACCATTGCAAAAAACACCGCCGCTAAGTACCGCAGATGCGGTTAGCATAGTAATAACTTCATGGAATATTGAGATTTCAATGTTTACTTTAGCCGCCTTGTAAGGCTCAGATATGCATGTTCGCTGAACATTTACTGGACATTTTTATTCATAACCATTTCGAGATTCCTGTGTGAACGTTTGAAATATGAAAAAAAAAATATTTCTTACTACTTAAGTAGCAGACTTCGTTCCCAAGGAAACTCTTACATCTTACTAGCGACCTGTCGCAGCTCGCTCCGCATGGGTAGAAGAGCATATTATGCCTACATGTTTTTCCTGTCCTAGGGTCGATTTTGTTATATCAAAGGGATATTAGGCAGCGTTTTCGACGAAAGCTCCCAGGTGGCTTGACGTTTCCCGACATTTCCAACAAATGTCGTTTCAACCTTGTTACACAAAACCTTCCTCATGAATCACTCTATCTCTTGGTGATAGCCGCATGAAAATCCGTTCGGTAGTTTTAGTTTATCGCGAAGAGACAGACAGACATGCCGCTTTGTTTTTTAATATATTGTAGTGATCACTTCAAAAAAAATGTGGATGAGAAATTGCGATCTTTAGAAGAAGAATATTGAGCGTGTAGCGCGCCCCAATAGATTACAATGCAGCGTTGCATCAAGACGAGGGGCGGTGGTGAACACGTACCCCGTACCCGGGATAATCTGGATATCAAATGATACAACGCAATAAATGTGAAGCCGTCTAGGTGCGTCTGTTTGTGCGTAACGAACACAAAGCCCGCTCTAACGAGGTGGGGGTTGGATAACAAGTAACAACGGTACTACGTAAACTAGCGCGTTGCAAATACCATAGAAGATTACACAAGATTTGCTAAAAAACTGCCTCGTTAGTCTAGTGGTTAGCATATTCGACTGCAGATCACGAGGTCCCGGGTGCGATCCCCGGGTCGGGCAAAAATTGTTAGGTACTGTGTTTTTCTATCAAGAAATTCTCAGTGCCAGCCCAGAGTTGGTAGTTGGCCGTGTTTCACCCGCGTGTCTCAGAGAGCACGTTAAGCAGTCGGTCCCAGTTATTATCACTATCATGTGACAATAGTCGTTAAAGCCCGCCAACCCGCATTGGAGCAGCGTGGCGGGTCTAAGCTCTCAATCCCTCTCTCCTATGAGAGAGAAGGCCTGTGACCAGCAGTGAGACGTTAAAAAACTGCAGTGGTGGTCGTAGTGGTGGTTGCTAAAAAATAGTTTCTCTCATGAGCCATTAGGTATGCAACTCCTACATGGTATCAGTTCCGGCTGGGAGAAGGGAAAAGTTAAGACTTCGCCTTCAGGATTCCTTCAGTGCTATTAATTTTATTAACCCCCGACGCAAAAACGACGGGGTGTTATAAGTTTGACGTGTCTGTGTGTGTGTGTGTGTGTGTGTGTGTGTGTGTGTGTGTGTGTGTGTGTGTGTGTGTGTGTGTGTGTCTGTCTGTTCCCCTGTGGCGCTCAAACGGGTGGACCGATTTGAATGCGGTTTTTTTTGTTTGAAAGGTGAATTAGTCGAGAGTGTTCTTAGCTATGTTTGATGAAAATCGGTCCAAGATGGCCGCCGCTACAAAATGGCGGATGATATATTTTTTCACAACTCCCTTGATATGGGTATCAAATGAAAGGGCTTGACTAGTAGAATAGCACTATTGCAAATTCAAGATGGCCGCCGCCAATAAATGGCGAATGTCGGGGGTTTTTTAAATTTTCAATTTACACTTGTGTTTTAATGAACTTACAAATAAGAAAATACTATGAATGAAACATATTTTCGACGACATTTCTGTATACTTACCAAAAGTTTTATTTCTTCCGTCGTTTACTGTAGAAATAAATATGTAGGTATCTAGGTACCTTAGATATTATTTCAGCAGGTTCATTAAAAGTCTCCCTTGTGTAGAATTGTATACCTACTCAGGCTTTGAAAGATGTTCTGAGAGAGTGTAAATTTTAGAAGAAAGGAAATAATTGTTTGCGTTTTAAAACTTTTATACTGTAGTTGGTCGTTCAAGTTTCTAGTTTTAGTTTGGACTTTTCACTTTATATGGACGTCACGAACAATTTACGTTCTAGTGCAGCTAGAAAAGGCAAACATGCACTCGACATGGCTTTGCGCTAAATGACTGAAACACCAGCTCGGCTCGCGAGCCGGGATTTGTGTTACACTGTTACACATCGTTGCAAAATCTAAATCAGTGTTTTTTTTTAACCAAACACTTCCTTTTTGTTTGCTGCCAAACAAATAAAAATAGGAGAAGAAACAACATTGTAACGTTCATGATCGTGCTCTACTAATAATGGAAGATATTCAATCCCTGAAATCGTTCATGTATTGTTCTACAGCATTTATTTTTTAAGGTTGTTTTTGCGTATTTCGGTCATTCTTAGATGCTGGCGCTTCGCCAGCGTCTGGACATGTAAAACACCTTTCACTAATAGCCAATTAATAATTAGTTATTATAATTTATACTGAGTTGTGAATATGCCCTGCTGTTTATATTTCGTAAACAGTTTCAGCTGCTTTAACGAATTAGTTAGTTTTTAGCTAATTTTAGTCCCTGCCTACCCGTAAACCGACAACCCGCATTGGTGCAGCGTGGTGGGTCTAAGCTCGAAATTCCTCTCTCCCATGAGGAGAGGAGGCCTGTGCCCAGCGATGGGACATGTGAATCCAAAACTACCTGCAGTGGTGTAAGGGCCGATTCGCACATACCTATCAGTGAAACATCAGCGCCGACTGCCGCGGCCGGCGCAGTTCCGGCACAGTGAAAAATATTCTTTCATACATTCTCTATGAACGCGTTAACACCTGTCCGTATCAGTGACGACGCAGTGTTTCAGTGTCTGTTCATAGACAATATGTATAAAAGAATATTTTTCACTGTGCCGGAACTGCGCCGGCACTATGCCGGCCTTGATGCTTTACTGATGTGTGCGAATCGAACTTTATTCGATAACATTACTTTATCTACTCTCATATCATAAAATTCCGAATATGAAATCAAAATGTGTCATATATTGGACTACTTTATTCACATACATCTATAATATTTAAAAAAAAAATTAAAAAAGTTCATTATAACACTACTTTGTTAGGAAATTATTGCAAAACAATGTTATAAAATAATTTTTTCTACATTATAGTACAGGCACTGGGTTCTGGTATTTTTGAGCCATGCCGGGTGTTTATTATTATTATTATTATTATTATTTAATACTTTATTGTACACCAAAAAAACATAAATTAAACAAAAGAAACATTTTAAAAGAAATAGGTACAATAGTTAGTTTACAATAGTTAGTTAGTTTAGTTTTGTTACTTACAATGATTATCCCGCTATCAAAGTTACCCTATTACTACTACTGCGAAAGTGTGGCGGTAGCATGATGCGGCCAGAGGACAGAGTGTAGTGCTACCATAATTGACCATAGACGCACTGCACGCACCGCACATTCGAAATTGACAATTGACAATTTTGGCGCCTATTATTTAAATTTTTAATTTATTATTTATTTACTATTCAGTTTTTGTAACTCAAAATTTAGCAAGTGATTTTTGTTGCGCGGAAAAATGTCTAGCAGTGATACTGAAGAGAATTTAACTCCACCAGACATTCTGGAAATAGCATCGGGAATGACAAATAATCTTTTGCCAGCAAAATCAAAGAAAATTTACGATAAATGTTACCAAGATTTTATGAGTTGGAAAATTTTGAAAAAAGCCACTTCATTTTCAGAAAATGTAATGCTAGCATATTTCCAAGAATTATCAAATAAATTTAAGTCTTTGTCCTAATGGGCTAAATACTCAATGCTCAAAAGTATATTGAGTATCTACAACCAAATCGATATTACTAAATACACAAGACTGATTGCTGTTTTAAAAAGAAAATTGCAGGGCTTTAAGGGAAAAAAAGCAAAAACGTTCTCCCCTGAAGAATTGAGTACATTTATAAATTGCAATATCCAAAACATGAATACTTATTATAATAAATAATTTTGTTAATTTCTTAGTCTTTTCTTTTATACGTAAGATACCTATTGATGAGCTTAGATAAAGTAGTGTATGAAACTCTACATAATTAGTTATTATGCAACCGTTTCATAAACTACTATTATCTACTCTCATATCATAAAATTCCGAATATGAAATCAAAATGTGTCATATATTGGACTACTTTATTCACATACATCTATAATATTTAAAAAAAAAATTAAAAAAGTTCATTATAACACTACTTTGTTAGGAAATTATTGCAAAACAATGTTATAAAATAATTTTTTCTACATTATAGTACAGGCACTGGGTTCTGGTATTTTTGAGCCATGCCGGGTGTTTATTATTATTATTATTATTATTATTATTTAATACTTTATTGTACACCAAAAAAACATAAATTAAACAAAAGAAACATTTTAAAAGAAATAGGTACAATAGTTAGTTTACAATAGTTAGTTAGTTTAGTTTTGTTACTTACAATGATTATCCCGCTATCAAAGTTACCCTATTACTACTACTGCGAAAGTGTGGCGGTAGCATGATGCGGCCAGAGGACAGAGTGTAGTGCTACCATAATTGACCATAGACGCACTGCACGCACCGCACATTCGAAATTGACAATTGACAATTTTGGCGCCTATTATTTAAATTTTTAATTTATTATTTATTTACTATTCAGTTTTTGTAACTCAAAATTTAGCAAGTGATTTTTGTTGCGCGGAAAAATGTCTAGCAGTGATACTGAAGAGAATTTAACTCCACCAGACATTCTGGAAATAGCATCGGGAATGACAAATAATCTTTTGCCAGCAAAATCAAAGAAAATTTACGATAAATGTTACCAAGATTTTATGAGTTGGAAAATTTTGAAAAAAGCCACTTCATTTTCAGAAAATGTAATGCTAGCATATTTCCAAGAATTATCAAATAAATTTAAGTCTTTGTCCTAATGGGCTAAATACTCAAT
Organism: Melanargia galathea; assembly: GCA_920104075.1. Lineage (NCBI taxonomy): Eukaryota > Metazoa > Arthropoda > Insecta > Lepidoptera > Nymphalidae > Melanargia > Melanargia galathea. The sequence goes on along the minus strand of OV049872.1, from coordinate 1,262,795 downwards.
GCTCAAAAGTATATTGAGTATCTACAACCAAATCGATATTACTAAATACACAAGACTGATTGCTGTTTTAAAAAGAAAATTGCAGGGCTTTAAGGGAAAAAAAGCAAAAACGTTCTCCCCTGAAGAATTGAGTACATTTATAAATTGCAATATCCAAAACATGAATACTTATTATAATAAATAATTTTGTTAATTTCTTAGTCTTTTCTTTTATACGTAAGATACCTATTGATGAGCTTAGATAAAGTAGTGTATGAAACTCTACATAATTAGTTATTAAAACACTCGTGTAATACTATTAAAAAACTCGCCTGCGGCTCGTTTTTTAAACTAACACTCGTGTTTTAATAACCTCTATTATGCAACCGTTTCATAAACTACTATAATTATATACTTTTAACTTTATTATAACATCTCTAGTACCTACCTACTCCAGAATAGAATAGAATAGAAAAGTTTTTTATTCAAATAAACATTTAAAAGTACTTTTGAACCGTAAATTGAATCTACCACTGGTTCGATACCATGATATCTACTAGTATACCCACGTAGACTTCACAAAGAAAATCCTACAACATAAATCACATATCCACCAGGCACCATATGCCCTCCGAGATTTGCGAGCCTCCCATCCAATAATAACATTGTAAAGAATCGAAATAAATCTGCACGCGGGGTCATCGAGTCGCACCGAGTATCGAGATATCGAGTGATCATTGATTTGACAGCCCCTTGCTTTGTAATACACCAATGCGTAACAACACTCGTGAAACAGTTCCCCACTCGATTCACATCCTTATTCGTTAAACTTTAGAGTGCTCGGTGGACTTTGCCGGGTGGTTGGAACATGTTTGTCGGTATGCGTCGGTGCCTTTGCGTTGCGATGTAGACGTTCGGCACTTAAGACGGCTTTGATGAGTTAAGTTGTCGACGATACTCGGATCTCGTTACCTTAGGAGTATGGAGGAGTATTAATTTAATAGTTTCGCTCCGTCATACACGTATAGTACCTACCCAGTTGGACGTGAAGAGAGGTTAGCTTGATCAATGTGAATCCGAGAACTATAGATAAGGATGCTTTGAATGATTTGTGTAGATCGGAGAATGTTTACTACTTTGTAGTATGCATATTATCACTTTTGACAGAGAGGATAGAATACCTATTAATACAAGTGCATGCAATGCAATCTATACATTAGCACATCTTCGCCGCAAAAGGCGCAGTGGGACAGACATACACACAGTTTAGAAATAATAAGATGAAAAGTCAAAATTATTTTCCTATAATCCGCAAAACAGTCTTTGTATGGTACAACAAGCAGCATGTGCTATGCCCTGTCAGCCCTCCTGCTGTTAATAAGCAGGAAAAACAAGCAACCAAGCGGACCCCAAGCACCACCACCATGTAACACCACACAAATCCACCACCAAAACAAACTCGACGATCGTTTCACTCCGACACCGGAGCATTCTCAGGAGATGTAGACTCTACAATGCACAATTGCGAAGTTGACTTTTCAATTGTGCATTGCATTGCATAGCAAAATAATTTTGACTTTTCATCATACATATAAGTATTATGGATTTCCGCAAAGTAACGCCTGCTTCTATTCAATACAAGCGGACACCCGCGACTTCGTTCGCGTGGATATTAGTTTTGAAAATTCCGCGAGAATCATTTTGTTTTTCCTAAGCCCCTTTTAGCTTATACCTTGCTAAAAACTGTTAATAGTTCACTGGCGGATATTTAGGTAGATCAAAATGTAAACATCCGCCAGTGAAACTCCCATCAAAATCGGTCCAGCCTTTCAGAGATAAGCCAGTAATCTTTAAAGTATTTCCTTTCTAACAAAAAAAGAATGAATGAAATCGGACCACCCGTTAACGAATTACAGCTAAGTACACATTTTCACTTTCATCCCCTCTCCCAAGGGAACCGTGCTGAATTTCGGGATAAAAAGTATCCTATATGTTACTCCATAGTATGAACTTAAATCATGCCGAGTTTCATTTCAATCCATTCAGTAGTTTTTACGTGATGCGCGCACAAACATACAGACAAACAGATAAACAGACAAACAGACAAACAGACAAAAATTTCAAAAATAGCTTTTTTACGTTCTACTTTTTATCCCTAACATCCCCCAGTTATTATTTCGCAAAAATCTTCAATGTACAGATACAGCAATTCTACGATTTTATTATATGTATAGATATAGAAGAAGATAGAAGATGTATAGATATAGAATAGATTTATTATATGTATAGAAGAAGATAGAATAGATAGATTTAGAATTTATAAATTTCCAAATTGCCCCAGCCGAGAATCAAGTCCGGGACCTCCCACTTTTAGACTCCAGCGCTCACCATCACCACAGCGCCAGAGAAATCGTTAAATCAATAATTTAAGTAAGTTTATTTTTTTCTCGTACGTTTAATAAAACACAATATGTTAATATTTTTACGACATGTCCTCATACTGTCAGAAACACACTTAACAACATAGACCACTTTTTAGGGTTCCGTACCCGAAGGGTAAAAAACGGAGCCCTATTAATGTCACTCGGCTGTCTGTCCGTCTGTCCGCCGGTCACAGGTCTCTAGCTCGCAGACGAAATGAGTTACAAACCTGAAATTTTGGTATTTAGTGTAAAACGTTAACCCAAAATCAAATATTGAATTAGAAATTGAATTAAATTATTTTTCAGGGGGGCTCCCATACATGAAAAAGGAGCCGGAAAAAAAAAATTTTTCTTTACCCTAGCTTGTGGGGTATCATTGTTTAGAGCTCATTAAGTAGAGTACAAATATATATTTTTTTAATTTTTATCTCAAAAAATAAGGGAATGGGAGGCCATCAAAGTTGTCAGTTTTAGACCATTTTTGTGACGGGGGCTATCTCAAAAACTAAACTAGTTGGGAATATGATATTTCAGTATATTATGTACTATATGCTCTATTTAAACAACAAATACTGAAAACAACGATTTATTAAATAGTTTATAAGCTGTGACCAAAATAAACGAACATTTTTTTGGGTTTTTCTTTCACGGTTTGTTGCGATGTCTAGCTCGGAAATTAAATATTTCTTAGACCCAAAATATTATATTGTTCATAATTATGTACGGAACCCTGAAAGAGCGAGGCCCGACTCGCACTTGGCTGATTTTATTTAATACTAGCTGAACCCCGCAACTTCGTTCGCGTAGATATAGGTTTTTATATAGGATCGGATCGGATCCCATAATTCTTTTATGTACCTAAACTAAATGTAGCCTAAGTTACTCCTTATAACATTGAAAGTTCCATTAAAATCGATCCAGCCATTTCGGAGATTAGCTGGAATAAATAGACAGGCCGACAAACATAAATTTAAACGCACACCAGTTTAAAATATAAGCCGTACGTTCAAAGATCCGGGTCCCAAGTTATTTGAACCCAATACTGAGGATTGTAATGTCTGTCATTTCTAAACTAAAACACCTATGACCTTGAAATATTTACAGGACAATACATAAAGTACTACCTTTCTAACAAAAAAAGAATGAGTGCAATCGAACAACCCGTTAATGAATTACAGCTAAATACACGTTTTAACTTTCATCCCCTCTCCCAAGAGAACCGTGCTGAATTTCGGGATAAAAAGTATCCTATGTCCTACCTCGGAGTATAAACTCAAATCGTACCAAGTTTCATTCGAATCCATTCAGTAGTTTCGGCGTGATGCGCGGCCAAGATACAGACAGACAGACAGACAGACAGACAGACAAAAATTTAAAAAAATACAGTTTTGGCTTCAGTATCGATTATAGAGTGCCCTCCAATAAAAATTTTCAAAATATCTTCAATGTAATTGAAGATATTTTATTCGGTATTTTAATGAATTTAATGAACGATATTTTAATGAATTCGATCTGTTACAGTTTTATTATATTACTAGCTGACCCCCGCAACTTCGTTCGCGTGTTTATAGGTTTTATATAGGATCGGAACGGATCCCATAATTCTTTTATGTACCAAAACTAAATGTAGCCTAAGTTACTCCTTATAACATCACCTATCTGCCATTGAAAGTTCCATTAAAATTGGTCCAGCCGTTTCTGAGATTAGTTGAAACAAATAGACAGACCAATAAACATAAATTTAAACGCACGCCAATTTAAAATAAGCCGTACGTACAAAGATCCGGGTCCCACGTTATTTGAACCCAATAAATGTCTGTCATTTCTGAACTAAAAAACCTATGACCTTGAAATATTTACAGTATAATATATATAGTACTACCTTTATAACAAAAAAAGAATGAGTGAAATCGAACAACGCGTTAATGAATTACAGCTAAATACACGTTTTAACTTTAATCCCCTCTCCCAAGGGAACCGTGCTGAATTTCGGGATAAAAAGTATCCTATAACCTACCTCGGAGTATATACTCAAATCGTACCAAGTTTCATTTGAATCCATTCAGTAGTTTCGGCGTGATGCGCGGCCAAGATACAGACAGACAGACAGACAGACAGACAGACAGACAGACAGACAGACAGACAGACAAAAATGAAACAAATTGCAGTTTTGGCTTCAGTATCGATTATAGAGTGCCCTGCAATAAAAATTTTCAAAATATCTTCAATGTACAGAATTGGATCTGTTACAGTTTTATTATATTATAGATAGAAGATAGAAGATAAGAGCAATAAAAATATAACAACATTCTAATTTGACAAATTTCTCGTGTCATTTATTAGCCGAAGACTTTATTTTACGAGGTGATAAATTAAACAAAGACCTCCAAATACACCTTGTGCCAGTGTGTCTGTCTGTAGGTTATCACGGTTGAAACGGGTTGTATAAATTTTATGGGCCCTTAAATACACCTTTGAGTGTGTCTTGGCGCACGATAAATAAAGGTGCGTCCAGACTTGAACATTTCACCGAACCGAACAGCGAACATTTCGGCGAACTTGTTACGCTCAATGTGGACGGCGAAACTTTCGCCGAACTGTTACGCAGTAACCCATCTCAAGCGCTCCAAGCGCGCCGTCCACATTGAGCGTAACAAGTTCGCCGAAATGTTCGCTGTTCGGTTCGGTGAAATGTTCAAGTCTGGACGCACCTTTAGACGTTAGGTGAAACCTCTGGAGTCTGGAGTGGCGGATCTTGGGAACGCCTAGGAAAGCGAGAGGTTACGAATTCCTTTCCAGTCAATATTTAGAATTATATTTCCTTTACTAGTGTTTGCCCTCGCTAATTTGCTATCGTGAAAATTGCTGTCGAACTAAATGTAATGTCTCTATTTGCTTTGGCAAAGAAAATGGCGTCTGACGCGCATTCGTGATCAATGATATGATAAACTGCCTCGTTGGTATAGTGGTTCGATTCCCGGCTCGGGTCGGTTTGTTAGGTATTGGGTTTTTCTGTCAAGAAATTCTCAGTGCCAGCCCGGAATTGGTAGTTGGCGGTGTTTCACCCCCGTGCCTCGGAGAGCACGTTAAGCAGTCGGTCCCGGTTATTGTCACTATATCATGTGACAATAGTCGTCAAAGCCCGCCAACCCGCATTGGAGCAGCGTGGCGGGTCTATGCTCTAATCCCTCTCTCCTATGAGAGAGGAGGCCTGTTCCCAGCAGTGGGACATTAAAAGGCTGTAGTGGTGGTGGTGGTGGGGTTATTATGAATTTATTGAAGTACTTACCTATGCGTGAATTTTATATATGTACTTATTCCGTCGTCCGTAATTTTTCCGTCAGTGTACTCGTTGGTACAATATATCGGGCCGCAAGGGACCTAGAATTTCGACAGAAAATATTTCTCGCGCATTCACACACAAAACGTCGAATGGCCACTCTATTTACTCTATGGTTTGTATGATGATAAACTAAAGTACCTATTAATTATTATTATTACAATTTCATATCGGTGCATAGCAGTGCATACAATGAAAAGTATTTTCGAAAACTTTGAATACGTAGGCAGTATAGGTAGACTAGAATCTCATGGAAAATAGGAAAATTAAATTTTTTAGTAAGCAACACTAGGTTAACTCGGCTGCCCTAGTGATAAACAAAGTAACTAATTACATTCAGAACAATTTTACAGGACTACTTTTGACACAGGCGCGCAGCAAAACTGACAGATGACAGAGCGTTTAATTTGGTATTGCATAAAGAAAGTAAAGGTGATCTCAAACATAGACAAGTTTTACCTACCTGGGATCGTTTCACGAAACGAAAAATCAAGCAACTGCATTTTAAATACAAAAACAACGTAATCAACATCCAATTACTTTGTTTTTGTTCTGCTTGTTGTTTACTTGGTTTTTGCATTTATATTCCGGGTTAGCGTGTGCAGTTACTTTGTTTCGGCAATTCTAATTTCAGTAAACGGTTCAAGTTATTTGAAATATTAAACTGTGGTAATATGTTATTTTTTATGTGTTATGTTAATGCAAAAAAGTCGATTTCACAAAAAATGTCAGTTACTTTGTTTATCGCTAGGGCAGCCGCAGTGTTGCTAACTTTGGAATTTCATTTCCGTATTTTTCATGAGATTCTGGTCTACCTATACTTACCTGTACAGACGTAACTATTTAAAATGATAATAATTATAATTTATATCGTTACATTATTAGCTACTTAAGTAGGTACTGATCAAAAACAAATTAGGAAGGCGTGCTGTACGAAATTCATTATTTTGAATGAGTTTCCCAAATTCGATATTCTCTATTTGAATAGCGAAATGTAACTATTATTTCGTTTTTCGAATACAAATTACACGACGAATAGGTACCTACCTTCTGCCGGTAATTTCCACAATTTCCATTTTCCACAAAACACAATGGTAAATATTCATTTATTTAATGTGTTTTGGAAGCAGTTATGCAAAACGGATTCTATTTTGAAATTCTGATAAAATATATTCAGTAGGTACATCAACAACTGACATCGCAATCAGTAGGTAAAAGTTATACCTAGTATTCCGTGCCGCAATAAGTTTAATTAACTTGGGATAAATATGGTTTTTGATGTTCAAAGAAGCCTATTTTCATCTCTAAAATGCATGCTATATCTTTGTTCAGTCAGATCAAAGTCAGTTCATAGTTAACGCCGTGAAACAGTAAAAAAGTCAGATACATGTGTAATGTTTACTGTGTCTGTCAGATACATTTATTTTTTGTGCAAATTAAAAAAAAGTAAATTTGTACTACTTAATATAATAAAGCGGAAGAGTTTGTCTCTTTGAGTTTGTTTATTTGTGTGAATATGTGTTATCTCTGGAAGTCCTACCGATCGGATTTGAAGAATTCTTTTTGCATTTGATAGCCCAATTTTCGGAGAAGGTTATAGGCTATTTAACATTACTAAAACCTCCCCTAAGATGGGGATAGAAAGTTTATATGAAAGTCCTATGTTTTAAAGAGGCCTCGTGATCTGTAGTCGAATATTATGCTAACCATTAGACTAACGAGGCAGTTTAACAGCCTAACCGCTGAAACGATTTTGACGAAATTCAACCCACAGTTAGCTTGTAACGCGGAGATGGACAGGGGCTACTTTTTATCCTAAGCAATTAAAGAGGTCCCACGAGATTTTAAAAAACTTCAATCGCGGACATCAATTACTTGATAATAACAATTTGAACAAAAATAAATAAAATACCTATACACTGTAACAGACTTCAAAAAAAGGAATTCATTGGAATCTTTTTTAACCCCCGACGCAAAAACGACGGGGTGTTATAAGTTTGACGTGTCTGTGTGTGTGTGTGTGTGTGTGTGTCTGTCTGTTCCCCTGTGGCGCTCAAACGGGTGGACCGATTTGAATGCGGTTTTTTTTTGTTTGAAAGGTGAATTAGTCGAGAGTGTTGTTAGCTATGTTTGATGAAAATCGGACCAAGATGGCCGCCGCTACAAAATGGCGGATTACATATTTTATCACAACGCCCTCAATATGGGTATCAAATGAAAGGGCTTGACTAGTAGAATAGCACTATGCAAATCCAAGATGGCCGCCACCACAAAATGGCGAATGTCGGGGGTTTTTTAAATTTTTAATTTACACTTGTTGTACTTATATGTATGTTCCCCGATTACTCAAAGACGCCTGGACTGATTTAGAGAATTCCATTTCCTTTTCATTGAAAGGATATACTTCCCAGGTGGACCCATGGTCATCGGGTCAAGATCTGATGATGGAATCCTGGAGAAATCGAAGGAACTCTTCAAATATCGTATATTGAAGTCGGTTTAATTTTTCCAAAAAATATAGCTTGTTGTTGACAACATGGAATTCCAGCATATTTTGAAGTGTAAGAGGCGAGGCGAGGCGAGGCTAGCAAGACGTTGATATAAATAGCTCGTATTTAAAATAAGAGGTGCGAACCGAATGACAAAACGTCGCCGAAGGGCTGCCACCACACACACAATACAATAGCAAGATAAAAAATAAATTAAAACTTTAAAAACCACCGACAATCGCCATTTTGTGGCGGCGGCCATGTTGGATTTTCATAGTGCTATTCTATCATTTATTTTATTTATTATATTTATTTATAATCAAACCCTTTCATTTGATACCCATATTAAGGGAGTTGTGAAAAATATGTAATCCGCCATTTTGTAGCGGCGGCCATCTTGGACCGATATTCATCAAATATAGCTAACAACACTCTCGACTAATTCACCTTTCAAACAAAAAAAAAAACCGCATTCAAATCAGACCACCCGTTTGAGCACCACAGGGGAACAGTGTGCTTAGTCTAAAGCGGAGCACTCGAAAACGAACTCGAAAACTATTGATCGATTTCAGAGTAAAATAGACCTAAAATGTCTTGTATTAAGGTTTGAGTTCGCCAATACATTCAGCATTGTTCGAATGCTGAATGTATTGGCGAACTCAAACCTTAATACAAGCCATTTTAGGTCTATTTTACTCTGAAATCAATCAATAGTTTTCGAGTTCGTTTTCGAGTGCTCCGCTTTAGACTAAGCACACAGACAGACATACACACACACACACACATACACACACATACACAGACACGTCAAACTTATAACACCCCGTCGTTTTTGCGTCGGGGGTTAAAAATCAACAATTGCGATCCCTATTTTGATCCCATGAAAAATCTCCTGGCATCGGAAAGTTTTATTAAAACAAAAGCTCCAGGTTTTTCCATCGGAATCGTCTACTATGTAAATATGTATATCTAAGAGCAGTGGACAGCCCTATACAAGGCGCAAGCCGCGGTAATCCTCTTTTTCCTGTCGATTTTGCGTGTCACTGCGCAGCATTTACTTAGCCCCAAAGAAAAAATCAAACGCTGATTCATGTGTCATGGCATTATACGTAGAGTTTGTCGGTTTGTGTGGACTTGAAAAATGTATTTAAAATTGCCAATGTAGTTAACTATACTTTGTAGGGTAAAAGGAGCATTTTTATAAGAGTTTTACGGTTCAAGCTTCAAACGGTAGTGATTCAGATGTTTATACTTAGTCGATGAATGTTTTTGATCGCTTTTTTGGGTATGGACAGTATAGCGAGGGTCGCGTGGGCTTTAATTAAGTGAATCTTTTTATTTCGGAGACAATATATCCTATAAGTAATATGGTTATTTAGCTGTGATAGCCTAGTGGTTAGGACGACCGACTTCTAATCGGAGGTCGTGGGTTCGATCCCGGGGCACGCACCTCTAACTTTTCGGAGTTATGTGCGTTTTAAGTATTTAAATATCACTTGCTTTAACGGTGAAGGAAAACATCGTGAGGAAACCTGCATGCCTGAGAGTTCTCCATAACGTTCTCAAAGGTGTGTGAAGTCTGCCAATCCGCTTGGCCAGCGTGGTAGACTATGGCCAAAACCCTTCTCACTCTGAGAGGAGACCCGTGCTCTGTAGTGAGCCGGTAATGGGTTGATCATGATGAATATGGTTATTTGGAAAGTGCTATAAATGGATTAATTAACAGAAATAGTAAAGTAACGATATTCTGTGAAAATCCATCTTATGGATAGGGATAACATTTTCTCCCTGGCGCAGTGGTGAGCGCTGGTTATCTTATAAGTTCCCGGGTTAAATTCCCGCCAAGGGCAATTTAGGAATTTATATTTTCCGGTCTGGTCTGGTGGCAGGCTTGAGCTGTGGCTAGTTACCACCCTATAACGGCAGCGCCGCGCTGCCACGCGATTTTGCGTTCCGGTACGATGCCGCGTAGAAACCAATCAGGGTATAACTTACTTCTTCCAGGTTAACCCTCTTCCATCTACACTGCATCGTCACTTATCATCAGGTGAGATCGTAGTCAAGGGCTAACTAGTCGATTAATAAAAAATAATAAGTACATAAAAAGACTAAACGCGCTCACCTATTAATTTTTTTTTTCTTACATTGGAAACCACCCTTGGTCTAGACTGTAGACTCTATGACTAGGTATACGCTATAATCCTTTAAGGCTAGATATAATAAAACGCCCGTGATTTATTTCCATAAAGTCCACTTCATCCGGCTCAGCCTCATAAATTTAATTTCGGAGTAGGTACTTATATTTTAGTGAAAACACTGGAGTCTCTGCGGGCGAGTCTTAATGGAATCAGTTTTTCCGCTTACACAGTGTTCGGGCGAGCACAATTTTAGAATATCAAACTCGCAATTAAATTTAGTGTAAGCTAAGTTAATCGCACACATGCGACCAATCGATCGACAAAATGTTGCGCTATAAAAATTATTTTTAAATCTAAACAGTACCAATAGGTATACTTACCTGCGTGAATGTAATTTTTTTTGGTAGGCGCAAAAATATCTAGGTAGATGCACCTAGATATTTTGGTTGTACTGTAGGCATCATGGCGTACTTCAAATCTATCATGAAATGAAATACATGCCGTATTTCGTTTCCCCGTGGGAACTGTTGACTGGCATGATACTTTCCCTAATTTACTTAGTTAGTAAGTACTTATTCTAAGTATTGTCGTCTGTCTTTGAGTAGAGTCATATATTTAACAGTTACTGTAGATATTTAACTACGGTAAGCTAAGCTAAGCTCACCAGGGAACGTCACAGATTGTCGTGAGTTTTTGAAGTGATAACGTCTTATAAATCGATGAACGCTGGCCGCACGCACCAAAAAGCATAACTCATCACGTACCTTCTAGCCGAGCGTACAAGCGAGCGCGCGGAACAAGCGATAGAGAGGTAATGTTTTTTATGAGGTTATGCCGTCTTATAAATTGATGAACGCTGGCTGCACGCACGACAAAGAATGACTCATTGTCACGTACCATAGCAACGCACATACCATCGCAAGCGAGAGCGCAGAACTAAGCGTTCGGATTGTGAAGATGTGACCCATCTATCTCGCTTTGTATTATTGTGACGTTATCACGTAAAATTATCGTCCGTTAACCGACTTTACACACAACCAATGATTTTGTTTTTAATGTTAATCTCGAAACAAAATGTCGCCAGTGTGCACACGCACTACACTCTAGTGTGCAGGGCAGGGAAGCGCTCGGGTCGGCAATTTCCGGGCGTCGCTCAAACAGCGCGCGTCGCGCAGTGCACAGGCTGCGCAGTGTTCATAATATAGTTGTTATTCTGGCAAATTGTTCACACAAGTAGTTTTCCGGTTTACCAGTAGTACCTAGTACCTACGCCGTAGCCCGTAGGTACCTTTTCTACTCGTGTGCCGTAGGCACCCGTAGGTACGTAAACCTAATGTCCGCGGTCAAACTGCTGTTGCGATTTGGTATGTGTGTATGACGTATGTATGTATGTATTTATACCTGTATGTATATACGTAGGTATGTATGTATGAATGCATGTAACGGAATATTTGAACGTGATTTCCATCCCCCTCAAAACGTCACATTTGAAACTTTGTACACTTATCGCGGACCGAGGACAATGCAATAATTTAGTTTGTCCCATTATCTTGATCTTCAGGATTAGCAATTTTTGTCTATCTACAAAAGCATGTTTTTGAATTAAATTAAACTGTGATAGCCTAGTGGTTAGGACGACCGACTTCTAATCGGAGGTCGTGGGTTCGATCCCGGGCACGCACCTCTAACTTTTCGGAGTTATGTGCGTTTTAAGTATTTAAATATCACTTGCTTTAACGGTGAAGGAAAACATCGTGAGGAAACCTGCATGCCTGAGAGTTCTCCATAACGTTCTCACGCGGTGTGTGAAGTCTGCCAATCCGCTTGGCCAGCGTGGTAGACTATGGCCAAAACCCTTCTCACTCTGAGAGGAGACCCGTGCTCTGTAGTGAGCCGGTAATGGGTTGATCATGATGATGATGATGATGATGATTTTATTTTTGGGATAAAATATAACATCCTTATGTGTCATATATCTGTGTCTTTCAGCAAGATCCGATCAGCGGTTGAGCCGTGAAAAGGTTACAGACAGACAAACGGTTAGGTACTTTCGAATTTCTAATACAATATAGGTAGATCCGTAGATACCTACTATCCAAAATACAGATTAAATAAAGATTATAATATCCATAATACAGATTAAATAAAGCATGGATTTGTTATTTAACAATTAGTATCTTAAAGAAATTATTATTGCTCCACTTACCTACAACCGATACCGAATCATAATTATTAATTAATGCATTAAAACAGTAATGTACTCGTAGTTATTAAAACAATAACCATAGTTCTGCCACAGTTCTGCGTTTGGTTCTGCTAGTCAATATACAAAGATGGCGTATAATTGGCATTACACTCTCACAAAGCGTATTGTTCCCAACAATAGAGCAGGCGAGCAGTCGCAGACCCTTCCGCGATAACTTCAGTGTGGTGTTGCGGAAATGAGCCTTCGCCCTGAGCCCTTAATACAAATTGTAGGGATTAAGGGACCTTTCAGATAGACCGGCGCGGAGAGCAGAGCAAATTTTAATCGCATTTAAAATAGAATTTTAAGACATTGAAATAAGCTTTATTTTTACATTTTATCTCTTTTATGATAAGAGGATTCTCGAGGATGCTCCCAATACGCTCTGTGTGAAATATTAAGAGCAGCCGCTCGGCTGCTCGTCGAGCCGGTCGGCTGCTCTATGCTCGTGCTCTTTCGCGCTCGAGCATCCGACCGGCTCCGTTCGCGTGCTCTTTCATGCTCGCACAACCGACCGTAGGCCGAATTGCTCTGCCATCCGGCCCAAGAGCGTACGCTCGGCTCCGAACGCATCCGCGCGTCCGTTCACACAGACCGGCGCGGAGAGCAGTGTGCTTAGTCTAAAGCGGAGCACTCGAAAACGAACTCGAAAACTATTGATCGATTTCAGAGTAAAATAGACCTAAAATGGCTTGTATTAAGGTTTGAGTTCGCCAATACATTCAGCATTGTTCGAATGCTGAATGTATTGGCGAACTCAAACCTTAATACAAGCCATTTTAGGTCTATTTTACTCTGAAATCGATTAATAGTTTTCGAGTTCGTTTTCGAGTGCTCCGCTTTAGACTAAGCACACAGAACAAACTTAAACGGCCGGTCTGTGTGAAAAAAGAAATGCTCTCCGATGCTCTCCGCGCCGGTCTATCTGAACGGTCCCTAAAGGCGTTTCACACGTGTAGCGTTTACATGGCGATTTTAACTAAGGACTTCTGTCGAATACAAAGAATAAACTAACCACTAGACCAACAATTTTCAAATTAATCCAAACAAACGACTGAGTTATATTTCAAAGTGATTTTTCTCAGACTCATCTTATACGAGTACCTATTTAACTATCCCTTACTTATCACTACATAGTATAAAACAAAGTCGCTTTCTCTGTCCCTATATCCCTATGTCCCTATGTATGCTTAAATCTACGGATTTTGATGCGGTTTTTTTTAATAGACAGAGTGATTCAAGAGGAAGGTTTATAAGTAGAAAAATTGGACCCGGTAGGTGGCGCTAATAGTGGGCAGGACGAAGTCTGCCGGGTCCGCTAGTACTACATAAATCAATAAAATGTGAAAATGTTTATTTCTGTAAATACATAGCTCACTTTTTAGGGTTCTGTAGTAAACAAGGAACCCTTATAGTTTCGCCATGTCCATCCGTCTGTCTGTCCGTCCGTCCTCGGTTAATCTCAGAGACTATTAGTGCTAGAAATCTGTAATTTGGCATGGGTATAAATATTGATCACGCCGACAAAGTGGTGAAATAAAATTAATAAACATGTAAAGTGGGGATGAATATTTTGTTTTGTCGTCTACTCCATAGTGTGGGGTATCGTTGTCGTTATTGGGGTTATCGTTGTGTATATTGGGGTATAGGTCTTTTAAAAATACTGTGGGTGTGGGAACATCATTTTTCGATTCCTAGATCCGTTTGTAAAATATGATGTTCTAAAGTGCTAATTTTTATTAGAGTCAAGTGTCCCCCCCCCTCTATCAGCCAAATGGCAGTATATAGGAACTTGAAAAAATTCACAGCATTAGTAGGTATTATATAATCAATTTTAAAGGAAAACTATCATGGCTAAGTACGGTTCACAGGTTAAGGAGTTATATCTGTTTTTCGAAGATTGTGACTACGGAACCCTACACTGCGCGTGGCCCGCCACGCACTTGGCCGGTTTTTACTGTTTTTTTCAGCAATTCTTTCTCGCAGTAGTACCTACAGAGCGTAACTAATAAATCTAATCCAATCGAAATAGGTATATAGAAGGAAATGGTGACTGACTGACTGACTGGCTGATGTATCAACGCACAACTCAAACCACTGAACGGATCGGGCTGAAAGGCATGCAGAATGCAGATAGCTAAGTACTTATTATGATGTAGACATTCGCTAAGAAAGGATTTTTGAAAATTCAACCCCTAACGGGTTTCAATAGGGGTTGAAAATTTGTATGAGATATATAATCACTACATAGTATAAAACAAAGTCGCTTTCTCTGTCCCTATATCCCTATGTCCCTATGTCCCTATGAATGCTTAAATCTTTAAAACTACGCAACGGATTTTGATGCGGTTTTTTTTAATAGATAGAGTGATTCAAGAGGAAGGTTTATAAGTAGAAAAATTGGACCCGGTAGGGGTATAATATATATGAATCCACCTGGACGAAGTCGCAGGCATCAGCTGACAGCTCGTAACTAATAAAATCATGCGATCTATACAACGATGACATACCCCATAGACGGATGATAACAGGCACGCGGTGTGAGGTAACAGTTGAGTTTTTTTAGTCTTATATAAGTGGCTGCTCGAAAATTCCGAATTAGTATCGACCAGTTCTGAGCGCCGTAAACACGTCCGCTTTGGCGAATGAAATATAGTGACAAAAATACAAGGATGCCTTGCTGATTTGTAAAATGGTGTGGTAAAATCTCTCAAACATCGAGGTAAAGAAAGGTAGCATAACATTTCATCGATAAGTCAGTAAAACTAATTTTACCAAAATAATCATAAATAAAATAATTTATAGCGGGGTTCATCTTATGTTGGTCATGTTCAGAGTAAGAGGAGCTTGAAATCTACTCGCGTTATCGCCGCATCTCTTTTATTCATACTCGCCGCGTAAGTATTTATCTCGTTTCATTAGTTACCTTCTGAACGATAGTGATGTTCAACATCAATTCTATTCTATTGTCGATAGTATGAACATAATAAAGCCGTAGACCGAATTGTTTTTCTCTTAGACGTTGTCCTAATACAACGCGAATGCGCGATCATCGCAAGTTCGCGCGAATTTTACTCGTACGAACTCGCGATCAAACATACTGATCTCGAATAGGTGTCCTAATAGGCATTCGCGCGACAATCGCGTCACGTCGTTGGGCAGTGACTGACTGACTGACTGACTGACAGACTGACTGACTGTGACTGACTAACTGATTGACTGACTGACGGACTGACTAACTGACTGACTGACAGTGACTGACTGACTGACAGTGACTGACTGACTGACAGTGACTGACTGACTGACTGGTTGACTGACAGTGACTGACTGAATGACAGTGACTGACTGACTGACTGACCGAGTGACTGACAGTGACTGACAATGACTAACAGTGACTGACTGACAATGACTGACAGTGACTGACTGACAATGACTGACAGTGACTGACTGAATGACTGACAGTGACTGACAATGACTGACTGACAATGACTGACAGTGACTGACAATGACTGACAGTGACTGACAATGACTGACAGTGACTGACAGTGACTGACAGTGACTGACAGTGACTGACTGAATGACTGACAGTTACTGACAGTGACTGACAATGACTGACTGTGACTGACAGTGACTGACAGTAACTGACAATGACTGACAGTGATTGCTGACAGTGACTGACAGTGACTGACTGGCTGACAATGACTGACAATGACTGACAGTGATTGCTGACAGTGACTGACCGTGACTGACAATGACTGACAGTGACTGATTGACTGACAGTGACTGAAAATGACTGACAGTGAGTGACTGACTGACAGTGACTGACAGTGACAGACAGTGACTGACGGTGACTGACAGTAACTGACAATGACTGACAGTGACTGACTGACAATGACTGACAGTGACTGACTGGCTGACAGTGACTGACTGGCTGACAGTGACTGACAGTGACTGGCAATGACTGACAGTGACTGACAGTGACTGACAGTGACTGACAGTGACTGACAATGACTGACAGTGACTGACTGACAGTGACTGAAAATGACTGACAGTGAGTGACTGACTGACAGTGACTGACAATGACTGACTGTGACTGACAGTGACTGACAATGACTGTCAGTGACTGACAATGACTGACAGTGACTGACTGACAATTAAATGAGTGACTGACTGACTGACAGTGACTGACAGTGACTGACTGACAATGAATGACAGTGACTGACTGACTGACTGACAGTGACTGACTGACTGACTGACAGTGACTGACTGGCTGACTGACTGACAGTGACTGACTGACTGACAGTGACTGACAGTGACTGACTGAATGACTGACAGTGACTGACTGAATGACTGACAGTGACTGACAGTGACTGACAACCCTCTCCTCTCTACCTCTACCTCTACCCCTACCTCTACCCCTACCCCTACCTCTACCCCTACCTCTAGGTAGGTAGGTAGAGGTAGGTAGATGTAGAGGTAGGGGCAATATAGCAATCTGTAATACAAAATATAAAATAACATTCATACAATATTATGTTTGGTAGGTAAGTATCTACTTATCGTGTTTTAATCAAACGTCAAGACTAGGGATGGGACCATCCCTAGTCCGTGTACTTTTCTCAACCTAGGTAAGTACTGACCTTGGTCGGGCCAATCAGAACGCGATTCCCCGCACCTTCATACTTCAGCTAGTTGCCAGAATTGTTTCAGTAGAATTAAAATAAACATGAGGTGTCTATGGGATGTATCGTCGATGGATCTATACTAAATAGACGCAGTATTAAAGTACGTGTAAAGTACGCTAAACGGAGTAGTCTGTGTAACGAATACAATCGGTAATCTAAAGAAATCTCACCCCAGCAAGGCTCACCGGCACGTAGGTACCTATTCAAAACATTTAATTAACACGGGGCGCGGGGACTCCCCTTCGCTATTCTAACCATTCAAATTGGACATTCTTTGTCGCCTTTAAGGAATTCGGTGACTAATTACTGTACGGGGTAGGCTTACGTGCAATGTATTCGATTAAAGTTTCAAACATTTTTTTTTTTTTTGGGAAAATTTATCAAAGGGGAAATGGTCGGAAAAGTTTGGGGCTGTTTGTGCCAAATAAATATAAATTAAAGTGTATAATATAATTGCAATAAAACTGTCTCTTATTAAGCAATTATGATTATTTGAACGATAGCATATTTCAGACATAAGTTTTTGTCCGTTCTGTCCTACATCGATGGTTCTGTCTTTTAGTAATTCGGTTTCCGGGCAAATCTTCGGAACGGGTGAACTAATTTCGACGGGACTTTCACAGGCAAATAAAATATTGTACAAGGACTAATTTAGAGAATTTTTCATCCTGGACTTACAGTACAGTACTACTGGACACTACTAATACTACTGGAGTCTGGACAGTAAGTCATCAAGACAGCAAGTCAAAATTCCCTTGGGTAGGCTAAGGGAATTTTGAAAACCTGAAACCAACTACCTATGAAATTCCATACATTTTATTTATAAATGGGGCAATTTCAACAAAGCCGTTTTTTCTTGAATTTCGGTGGACTTTTTTATTATTAAGTTTTTTCAACTTTGAACTATGGTTTATTGTTCTTCTTGTTATTGTTTATGCTCTTATTGAATGCCATCAAAATATGTCTTATAAACTCGTGAGAATACGTGTTTCAAATTTTGATGCCACCGAAATGATAAAACTAGCCACCGAAATGATATAAGTAGCCACCGAAATGATAGAAACTGTCCACCGAAATTAAAATTCACTGAAAATATATTAAATATACTACTGAGCAGCCTCAACCATACACTTTAACTTAATAGATGCACTCTTAGCCTATGGCCAAAACCCTTCTCACTCTGAGAGGAGACCCGTGCTCTGCAGTGAGCCGGTAATGGGTTGATCATGATGATTTTACAAAAAACTGATGAACAAAAAATCAAAACTTATATTTTAATATACATAGGTGCTAAGCTCGTTATCTACTAGAATTTTTCCTTTTTGGTTTGGTTTTCGTTTATTTTTCAGTGTTTTTGACCACCTACCTTCTACCTACCAACAGTTCATGTGTTGTTTTGCGACCATTTCATAAACTTTCTCTATTGAGTAAAAAAAAAAATTAGTGTAGAACCAAATATGGGAAAAATCGGTGTACAGGTTCAATATTTTGATGACATAAGTAAGTCACTTATGTTAATTTGTACATATGAATTATATGAACGTAGGTATAATATAGTTACTAAAAACTCCCTAAAAGTATGTTAATTACGATAGCGAAAAAATTATCAAAATCGGTTCATTAGTCTTTGAGATAATTGCGGCCATACATACATACATACATACATAGATACATACATACATACGTACGGGTCAAATACATAAATTCTTTTTTTGAAGTGGTTTAGTTAAAAAATTACCTGCTGGCCTGAATTTTCATCGAAACAAATAATAATCTACCAAAATAATAAAACAATCCACCGAAATGAGACAATTAAACACCGAAATGATAAAGCAATCCACCGAAATGAGATAATTAAGATTTAAAAAAACCGAAATGAGAATTTCTATCATTTCGGTGAGATTTTTATCATTTCGGTTGACAATTTAGCCCACCGAATCCACCGAAATGATAACACCGAAATTAGAAATACGGACAAAAATTAGCATTACAAGAAGACTATTTATTACAAGATGATATGAATATTACACAAATAAACGTATTGCCATTACGCACTCTTGAATAGTATTTTATATCTATTAACTAATTGCAAGACAAGTTATACCTGTACACGGAAATGATAAGAAGTTTGTCACATGCCACCGAATTGAACTACTTACTTTTTTTGCGGTAACACGCAGGCAAGCGGCGCATTTCCTCCCACGATAAGCACATAGACCACACTGTTACGTACATTTTAAGCGCACGAGGGTGGAGCTAGAGTTGTCCTATGCAAAACTACAATCGGTTAAAAAAAAAACACCGAGATGAGAGGACTTTCTGGGACACAAGCATTTTTACTTACCAGTTATTAAACTAAGTAGATATTATCATAAAATTATTTTATAACTATACTGTCACTATTCACAATTCAAATAAAAGTAGCCATATACCTAAATAAGCAATACTTTTTGATTTATGAGTGTTCGCGCCCGGTTGACGTAATAATATATCCTTGGCGCGCTCTTGGCCTAATTTGGCCGGTTTGACATTCGCGCTGTTTATTGGATGATCGCGGAATCGCGCGATGTCGCGTGATGCGGTGAGCGCCCCCCGCCCGCGCGCCGGCCACGCGGCCGGCGCTCTAGGAGTCGCCTGCGTGTCGCCGCCGCGATATCATACGAACCGCACTGTTAGATGCGGCTTCTCTCGAGTTCGCCCTTGTTATTTGGAGAGAATTGTGCGGGTCGGGAAAGCTATTTGGACTCGTTTTGATTCCCCCTTAATTGGGACCCGCGCCCTGGAAATTCTCGCGAACGCCGCGCGGTGAAATTGACTGTGTGTTTAACGCGCCCGATTGAACGGTCTCTCAAAATGGCGGCTATGTTTGTCGCGTTAAACGATTAGCTCTGTAAAGTACTGTGCTATCGCAACTGACGCGTCTATAGTGTGTGGGGGCACAATGGACCCCTGGTGTGGACTCTGGAAGGAGATACACCGTCCCGTCGGACCTCATGCCAGGCGTGCCTCGTGTCTCGTGCCAAGGACCCTGCAATGCGCTGCTTGGTGGTTCCACACACACACACACTGACAAAACACTTACCTCATAACACTCACTACATACCATTAGAACCAACCATCGGCTTCGCCTGGACTTCGCCGCTGCTTCAAGGTTAGTGCTAGCCTATAATTATAACCGCCGCCAGGTCGCTTCAAGCCGTCTCTATTCATTTGAGGAGCCGGAGCCCCCAGGGGACTCGGCTCGTCTGCCTGCGGTATCGGGTAGGTCTCGCTATGGGCCCCGAGGTCTGGCCCCTTTTGAGGGTGCCGCAGGACAGCCAAAACCTTTGGTAGCAAGAGCGCGGTTGACGCTTCTGGACTTGAGCGGCTTACGCACCTGGTAGCTGTATTATAGGCTTAGCAGCTGGGTTAATTACTACGTAGCATTGTTAAAGTTTAGGTGCCTACGGCGTAATATGCTAAGTAGTTGAAGATGGGTACCTACGACTCATATTACTAGTTGAAATATTGCTAATCATTAATACTTAATATTGTTGAGAAACTGTAGGTACCTATCGGGTATTACGCTAATCTGTTGAATGCGCGTATAGTACGCAAATTATTTAATTTGATGCATTCTTGACTGTTCAATTGTTTAATGTGTGTAGGTACTTGCTACGTAGTACGTTATTTTGTTGCCCAGGTTGGTTTATTGAAGTCGTAGAATCGAAACTGTAACTGTAATATACCTACCTACCGACCTACCTTATCACAATTTTGGTGCAATTTGGCAGTGATAAGGTTGATCTATTAGGTCTAATTAAGTAGATTTAAGTCTTTGTGTATTGTTGTAGGTAGGTAAAATTATTGTATTCGTAATATTCATGTTACATTTGATAAACTGTAAATATTAATTCGACGAGTAAATTTGAGGGTAGGAGCAAATAATTATTCACTCGGTCAAGTGATTGCCTGGTAGGCACGCGGAACTATTGTTCCAACAATAGAATTTCTTCGTGCGTGACCTACATAATTAGTTTGCGTCAGTTGCTATCTGTTAAGGCGGCTACACACGATCCAACTTTGGACCCAATTCGGGTCGTGGTACACAACACGACTGAGAATTCTTTTTTTTTATTGTCTGTTTGTAATTAATTTGTAAGAATTCTTTTGAATCAGTCTGTGATAATTGTTTGTTTGTGTGTTGTGTTGACATTGAATTTAATTTTTATTGATAATCTTTTGTTTGATAATTATCCTGAAAATTACTTTGAAATATTTGATGTTGACCGTAAATACGGACTAACTTACTGAATTTGTATTGTCTTTGTAATTGCTACTCGGTATCTGTTTGTGTTAAAACATTGTGCGTTTGTTTGTGCTATTTAAAAAATTGTTATAGCGTTTTAACATACCGAGTACAAAGACACCGTCCCGCCGGACTTAGGCTAAAAGCAGTTCGCGCTCGGGATGCCGTCGGGTTCGGTCAACCTACAGCGGGTTTTTGGCGGCCACCCCCTGTAGATACTCTAAGCAATTGATTATCGTCGTATGTCTGGACGTTTATCGTCCCTACTTGTTGGACTATTGACGGACGTTTATCGTCTCCAACCTGGCTATTCACTGGACGTCTTGTCGTCACTACCCATTGGACAAATCATTGAGGTCCCGATGGGCCATTGTGAGCTGGTGGCATTGTAGCTTATGACAGCGCCTACGACTGGCTGCCCGCCCCAGCGCGCTTGCCCACAATCTCAGGGCAACCGCCTCTTGATTTTGACTTCGTGCCTTAACAGGAGTGGTGTTGTTGGTGCTGTTCATCAGGACTATTTGAGGGCACCCCCCGCACGGGCGGGGGCGCTCGTCCTTACCACTCTCATGGCACCGTGATTGATCGCTTGTGAACCACCCTCTGACCTGGGCTTGCTAGGGATTTGAAAGGTATCCCGCCAGGGGCGGGGGGGTCTCAACCCCCCTCGCCGCATTTTTTGCGACTTTGGTTCCAGGCGTCTGTAGGGGTTCTATTCCCCCCCGTGGGGCGTATTTTGGCCCTCCAGGGGCGGGGGGTCACGACCCCCCTCTGTTAGTTTGATGAAGGTTTTGTAGCGGCTTTGCCGCAGCGGCTGTCCCGCCCTTCTCTCCCCCACGGGTTCTGTGTCCTCGACTTGATGGTTGCCTCCCTCGGTCTGTTTGTTTGTTGGCAGTAGCATTGTGGGGTCTTGTTTTGTTCGGCTCGCTTAGCCGGACCCGCGCTGCCACCGGGGAGCAACGCCTGGGTGTACCCGAGTGTGATTGATTCCCTCCGGTCTTAGGTTTGACCCAGAGGTTCATCGAGGACCCCTGTTTTGACGATGGCAGTTTATACTAGATAACTGCCGCCCTAGCTTCCACTACAGCCACCTCTCTTGAGAATTGGATCGTCAATAATTATTGTGGCATACTGGTTCTTCGCCGACGATCTCTGATATGGTGTACAACCCGAAGGGCGTTTGTTGGATGGTCCGTTCTAAGCTGGATTCGGGTTCACAGAGCTGTACTGTCTTGTATTGGTTGGTGGGAAGCCTAGGGCCCCCTTGGAGTCTTGTATTTGATGCCTAGAGCACCCGACTCCTAAGGGAGAATTGAAATTGATGTTTGATCCAGCTGACAATTCCTTTCGCGTTCTGAGTAAGCGAACGCGCTCGACGATATTGTGGGCTCTTTGCCGAACGTGTAGATAGATAACTACAGCAGTTCTTGTACGTCGAGCCTAACCCCCGCTGATCCCTACTTGCTTGATCCGGACCCGAGTGATTGTTGTTGGGTCCCGACGTGTTGGATCTGACTTTGTCGGGTGGTGTTAGTATGCTGCAACCTACTGTTACTACTATTACTGTTTGTATTTTGTTGACCATATTTGGTTTATCTTTTGTTCCGATTTATGGTTCGTACCCGCATTGATGGTGGACTAGCCCAATCAGTGGGTGTATGTCATGATGTTTGCACCGGAGCTTCCACCGCGGACGAAACTCTGAATTTGTGAGATTTTGACTTTGAAATTTTGATATTGAACTGTATTACGTATCAAATCTTGATTGTTATCCTGAAGTTAGGAGGTTCTGAGTTTCGTAACTGCTTGTTCAACTCCACTCATTTTGAAGGACCTCTCAGGAGAGGATCAACAGGATCCTCCTTGTCTGAATATTCGGAAAATCCGAACCTTGACGGTGCTAGTAATTCAGCACCAGCCCTACGAGGCTCGCCACCTTGTTGCTCCCAAAGAGGGTACCTTGTTGAATAAAAATTATTGTTGACCCAATACTAGGTCATACTACCCTCTCGGCCCTTTTGCATCGTGAGTTTGGAATTGTGGCCGGCCGACACGCATTTCTTTGAGCTATATTTGTATGCATTCATGTTGTCGATTGGAAGCCGCCCCTCTTCCGCCGATTATGGGAGACTAGCCGCCGGACCGTGACTCGACCTTTTGCAGGAGCCGCGACTGAGTTCGCGCGTCTGTTCCCTATCATGAACACTAACTTGTACTGCTCGGTCGACCGAAGCCTACGCGTGCATTTTTCGTTGCTGAACTGAACACTGAAGTGTTTTGTTTATGATTAATTGTAGGTGCGCTCTGCACTGAGGCCTTGTTGCCGCGCTAGTGAGTTGTAATTTTGTTGTAGGCTGCATGACCTGGTCCGGACGGATTGTGGCATTAGTTTTAAGTTTGTGTTGTTGAATTTGTTTAGATATAAGAATAATAAGTAATAAGTATATGTAAATTCGACCACCCAGCGTGTGCCCATTGGGGCGGGTTTGATTTAAGTAGGTCGTTCTAATGCTGCAAAAACGCATCTCCGCCGCGTTATTGGCGAAACCATTTTTGATTTTTCGAGGTTCGCCATCGCGTTTTGTATTTGATGCCAGCCCTTTAACGCCTTGCCTAGTGCCTCCTCTGGGAGATGAATATCTTATCTTGACTTATTTAATTGTCGCAACGGATCACTCAGTTTTGGCGCCGTTGGCCTCTAGAGTTTCATCCTTGCAGCAACGCGTTAAGTGGGCTGACAGCCGGATTCTCCCAAAATGGGGGATCCCGCCTGGATAATGAAGTTAATTTGCTGCACTTGTATTAGCGTCATGGACGCCCTGTTAAACCTGTATGACTTGAAGGTCGGAGATTCGGTTTTGCATCTATCTGTGTCTACCTTGACACGTCTTCCGTTTTTAATTGTTAACGGACCTAATTCCCTTATGTCCGGGACGGGGGATTGTTCGCGCCCGGTTGACGTAATAATATATCCTTGGCGCGCTCTTGGCCTAATTTGGCCGGTTTGACATTCGCGCTGTTTATTGGATGATCGCGGAATCGCGCGATGTCGCGTGATGCGGTGAGCGCCCCCCGCCCGCGCGCCGGCCACGCGGCCGGCGCTCTAGGAGTCGCCTGCGTGTCGCCGCCGCGATATCATACGAACCGCACTGTTAGATGCGGCTTCTCTCGAGTTCGCCCTTGTTATTTGGAGAGAATTGTGCGGGTCGGGAAAGCTATTTGGACTCGTTTTGATTCCCCCTTAATTGGGACCCGCGCCCTGGAAATTCTCGCGAACGCCGCGCGGTGAAATTGACTGTGTGTTTAACGCGCCCGATTGAACGGTCTCTCAAAATGGCGGCTATGTTTGTCGCGTTAAACGATTAGCTCTGTAAAGTACTGTGCTATCGCAACTGACGCGTCTATAGTGTGTGGGGGCACAATGGACCCCTGGTGTGGACTCTGGAAGGAGATACACCGTCCCGTCGGACCTCATGCCAGGCGTGCCTCGTGTCTCGTGCCAAGGACCCTGCAATGCGCTGCTTGGTGGTTCCACACACACACACACTGACAAAACACTTACCTCATAACACTCACTACATACCATTAGAACCAACCATCGGCTTCGCCTGGACTTCGCCGCTGCTTCAAGGTTAGTGCTAGCCTATAATTATAACCGCCGCCAGGTCGCTTCAAGCCGTCTCTATTCATTTGAGGAGCCGGAGCCCCCAGGGGACTCGGCTCGTCTGCCTGCGGTATCGGGTAGGTCTCGCTATGGGCCCCGAGGTCTGGCCCCTTTTGAGGGTGCCGCAGGACAGCCAAAACAATGAGGGAAATTACATTGAAAAAGGTTGTGAGGACAGCTACCGAAATGATAAATTCGGGGCTTTAATTTTTTTTTATTTCCTAACCTGCAGTCCTAATCAATAAATATTTATTGTCTCGCATAGGTATCTACCTATTCTACCTAGAAAAAAATATTAGATCTTTATACTAACGTTGGACAGTACCGATTTCACCCATGCCGTGCGAATTTTGCTGTTGGGAAATCCACCCAAATATTTTTTTAACTGGACTACAAAATTACGTAGTAGGTAAGGCAAAAAGTTGTTAGAAAGCAGAAATACGAAAGATATCAAAATATATTTTCTTTTATCAAGATGTTACAACCGGAAATCAACGTCGCGCGCAAAATAAATGGAAAACTACTTTTAACTTTCCATTACTTATGTATTTTTTTTTTTCTTGTAAAAAAAACCTATAAAAGAAAGAACAAAAAGAAGAAATCGCTAAGTATAAAAGAACAATGAAAATTACAATTATGAAACTTTATACCGTCATCATTTTACCGAAAATCCTTTTCTTGTTTTAGGCAAGTTGTTTTGTTAGGCAATTTTTTTGCAAGAAAATCTTTTCGCAACAATATTCCCCTTTTTAATATTCAAATATGTAGCAACATATAATAACCCAGAACGGCTTGTAATAACAATAAACATGAAGCCATGTTTAGGGTCACCACATCACATCGATTTTCCCGACGTGTCAGGAATTTTGTCAGAGAAAAACCTTTTGTCAGAGAATCATGAAAAATTGATATTTGTCAAGAATTTTTGAAAGAGGAAGATACTTAGGGCCTGTTTCTTAGTGGTGGTGTTTGTTCGTAATGTTACTGTGGGACTTAAAACACCGCCATCTATCGACAAATAAGTGAAACTTT
The DNA here is from genome assembly GCA_920104075.1 of Melanargia galathea. Lineage (NCBI taxonomy): Eukaryota > Metazoa > Arthropoda > Insecta > Lepidoptera > Nymphalidae > Melanargia > Melanargia galathea. Next base: position 1,236,512 of record OV049872.1, on the reverse strand, counting down.
GGCTGTTAGGAGTGCTGATCTTATTTGTGTCTTATTTGTGTTTTATGTGCAATTTTCTTTCGCGGGTAACACCGCGGAGCGCAGCTTGTCAGATGTGAATGCGATCGCAATGTATAGTCTGATTTTTAATTAGTTGGAAATTGGAATTCTGACAGTTGTCATTTAAAAATAGAATGAGTTATTTGTATGATAAACCGGGTTACTTACCACCTAAAGTTCAAAGTCAGGCATTTGTCATAAATCTACATGAGCCAATTGATTTTTATTTAAACGTAAGTTTTAAATTTATTATCTTTTTTGTGCGAACTGTTTTATCTCTGGTAACATTAAGAAACGTCAGAATTCCACGGAATTAAAAATTAGGGTATAGCAGCTTGTATGTCTGTCATTTTTTATACGACACTCTGGTTACCCTAGCCGCGATATACTGTGAAACCTTAGCCATTACCGAGGCAGAGTCACGACGCATCGGCGAGCTTTTCATCACAGACTATGTAACAAGTGGGTACGACTCAGTACTGTACTGTGCTATGAATTATTCAACGATCTCTCCAAATAGCGGCTTCTTTGCATGCGATTATATTTGTTATCATTCACAGCCCGCCAACCTGCAATTGAGCAGCGTGACAGGTTTCAGCTCTATATCAGTCTCTCCTTACTAGAGAAGGCACGATCTGCCGGAATGGCCGAGCGTGCAAGCGAGAGCCGAGAGCGCGGAACAAGCGATGCAATGTTTTCATATGACGTTATCACAAACTTATCGTCCGTAAACCGACTGTCCGTTTCCAGACAACCAATTTTTTTTTAATAAACTTGAGAACACCCAATAAACCTTACGTTCGTTTTTCTAGATCACGTATCTATATTATAGACGGTTTCTAAAAATCCAATCCCATATCTTGACAAAAATATCCATATCCGTTAAGCCGGGGCCCGGGGCTAAGAGCGTTCCAATACTTCCAATAGAGTTTGCGTTTTATCGCGTCTCCGCAGAGGATAACCTCTGTATGAAATAACACCCTCTGTAAGTGTCTGTTCTTCGTAATAATACCTTTACCAAGTCGCCTCGAGTCCAGAGAAAAGAGACTCCAATCGCCCATTGCTCACTTTAGCTGCAACTTGCTGAGATTCAGATTCAGATTTTTTATTCAAATTCTCTAAGCTCCAATCCCTGTCTCTTATGAGAGAGGAGGCCTTTGCCCAGCAGTGGGACGTTAAAAGGCTGCAGTGGTAAGCTAGGTCTCCACCAAAAAAAAAATTGACAACTTTATGTTGACAACACAAAAGTTAGCGGAGGACCCAGCTAAAAAGTATAAATTAAAAATTTAAAAAACCCCAGACATTCGCCATTTTGTGGCGGCGGCCATCTTGGATTTGCATAGTGCTATTCTACTAGTCAAGCCCTTTCATTTGATACACATATTAAGGGAGTGATAAAAAAATATGTAATCCGCCATTTTGTAGCGGCGGCCCTCTTGGATCGATTTTCATCAAACATAGCTAATAACACTCTCGACTAATTGACCTTTCAAACAAAAAAAAAACCACATTCAAATCGGTTCACTCGTTTGAGCGCTACAGAGGAACAGACAGACACACACACACACAGACACGTCAAACTTATAACACGCCGTCGTTTTTGCATCGTGGGTTAAAAACTGAAATCAATAAATTGTTTTGATATGCCAAGCCTCGTCCCTGTCTAGACTTTAAATACAACTAAGTACATACGTACGTTTATTGGTGTACAGTAGTGTATTTGTACTCTTCTCACGTGCCTCCGACTCAGCCTCCGAAGCCTGTTTGTGTTTGTATTGAATATTGTGGCGAAGCGTGCCCGCGGGACTGAATCTAACCGAATATATTACGTACACTGCGAGATGATTACGTGACTTGTTGCTGAAACACCTTTTTAGGATTCCGTACCCAAAGGGTGATAAACAGGAACCTATTAGAGTCTGTTCCACAAGTATAAATTAAAAATTAAAAAAAAACCCCGACATTCGCCGTTTTGTGGTGGCGGCCATCTTGGATTTGCATAGTGCTATTCGTCAAGCTCTTTCATTTGATACCAATATTAAGGGAGTTATGAAAAAATATGTAATCCGCAATTTTGTGGCGGCAGCCATTTTGGACCGATTTTCATCAAACATAGCTAACAACACTCTCGACTAATTCACCTTTCAAACAAACAAAATCGCATTCAAGTCGGTTCACCCATTTGAGCGCCACGGGGGAACAGACAGACAGACACACACACACACACACGTCAAACTTATAACACCCCGTCGTTTTTGCGTCGGGGGTTAAAAAGAGAATCGGCGTGGCCAAACAGTGAACTAACGTGCCATATTGTACTTGTATTGCCCGCTAAACAAAAGCACAGTAGCGCCCTCAAATCCCACGCCGATTCTCTTTTTGAACAGACTACTAAGCTTCCGCAGTCCTTTAGGTACGAAAGTTGGAACCCTAAAAAGTACTTGGCCTTTCGAATTATTTGAAACTGACTTCTGCCCGCACCCACCCCACACGGTGTATGCCCCCCCGTTGACCAACCGACCTGACCAACCAGTTGGTCAAAGGGGAATTCGTATTTCCCCTTTGACCAGCTGCGGTAGGGTAAGAATTAAATGTCGATACATTATCCACTACTTTCCCATCATACATTGTTTTGTTAATAATATATACTTATCTCAAGGGATTAGCCAGCGTTTTCAATGAAAGCTCCGAAGCGGCTAGTCGCTTGACTTTTTTCGACAATTTTAACAATTTTTGCATATTTCTTCCAATTTTCGCAAAATCTTAACAAATTATACACCTAAACTTTCCTCATGAATTACTCTGTTTAATGTTTATTGATGGAAATCGCACGAAAATCCGTTCAGTAGTTTTTGAGTTTATCGCAAACAGACAGACAGACGCAGCGGGAGACTTTGTTTTATAATATTTAGTGAAAAAGTAATATTTGTGAAAAAATTTTTTGCAGACAAATCGATTTCAAGTCTGCTAAGTAGAAAGTTAAAATGGAAAAGTTGTGGACGTTCTTATTGTTAGTTCTACACAATTTAGCGGACTTTTTATCGCAATTTAAACACGCTGCGTCGTCTTTGCTCCGACCATTAAACGCGTATTAAGAACTAGCCGATCCCCGCAACTTCGTTCGCGTAGATATAGGTTTTTATATAGGATCGGATCGGATCCCTTAATTCTTTTATGTACCTAAACTAAATGTAGCCTGTTACTCCTTATAACATTGAAAGTTCCATTAAAATCGATCCAGCCGTTTCGGAGATTAGCTGGAACAAATAGAAAGACCGACAAACATAAATTTAAACGCACACCAGCTTAAAATAAGCCGTACGTTCAAAGATCCGGGTCCCAAGTTATTTGAACCCAATACTGAGGATTGTAATGTCTGTCATTTCTAAACTAATAAACCTATGACCTTGAAAAATTTACGGGACAATACTTAAAGTACTACCTTTCTAACAAAAAAAGAATGAGTGAAATCGAACAACGCGTTAATGAATTACAGCTAAATACACGTTTTAACTTTCTTCCCCTCTCCCTAGGGAACCGTGCTGAATTTCGGGATAAAAAGTATCCTATAACCTACCTCGAAGTATAAACTCAAATCATACCAAGTTTCATTCGAATCCATTCAGTAGTTTCGGCGTGATGCGCGGCCAAGATACAGACAGACAGACAGACAGACAGACAGACAGACAGACAGACAGACAGACAAAAATGAAAAAAATTGCAGTTTTGGATTCAGTATCGATTATAGAGTGCCCTCCGATAAAAATTTTCAAAATATCTTCAATGTACAGAATTGGATCTGTTACAGTTTTATTATATTATAGATTTCCTTTCGCGAAAATTTCACTTTGAAAAAGTTTAATGAACCGTGCAAAATAAGATGAAGGAAAACCAAGCAAATTGACGTAAACGCAGAGTAAATTGATTTCTTTTTATTTTGGTATTTTTATTTTCACTTGTATGCTGTTTACAGGGCTGGCTTTGATTTTGAGCACATAATTGAGTGGAATAAAGAAGTAATAGGTATTAAGTATACTTATAATAAAAAAAGTATAGAAAAATATTTTTTTAGAAACGCATAGTTTAGGACTTAAGTAACTATATTGAAAAAAACCAAAAAAAGTGCAAAAAATTTCGTGGTTTTTCGAGTGCTGCAAAGTTAGCACCATGTTAGCACAGGTCTTTCGAAGCTGCAAAATTGAATTCAGACTACTGGTAGTGGTCCTAACAACATATTAAAAAATCAGAACTAGCCGTTTGATTGCGATTTTAGCGCTTTTTTGATTAAATAACATACTTATTATTCTCTAACTCGAAAAAAATATTTGAAAAGGAGACGACGTGTTTTCAAAACCAAAACTAAGAATCGAAATCCCTTATTATGCACCTACTCTTAGTTGAGTCATTTTCAACGACTCCCTGGCGCAGTGATGAGCGCTTTGGGATGTCCCGGATTTGATTCTCGTCAGGGGCGATTTGGGATTTATAATTTCTTAATAGTCTGGTCTGGTGGGAAACTTCAGCCGTAGCTTGTTACCGTGCCACCAAGCGATTTAGCATTTAGGTATGATGCCGCATAGAAACCGATTAAGTAGGACCATACCGCTACGTGTATGTATTACTAAGTAGGTACTATTAAGTACCTGTTAAGACATAGATAGCATCCAGATAGATAGCTAACCTCCGGTAGGAGATGGCACCATAAGAAGAAGAAGACATAGATATAGATTGCATTATAAAAAGTAAAAACACAGGGAGGCTAATTTAGGAAATCCAAGGGATCCCACGGGTTTTTTAAAAGCCCTACGTCCACACGGACGCAGTAGCTCGCAGCGGCGTATTACGTATATACTCTTACGATTAGGACATACTAGTGTTGCGCTCGGTGCGCGAGCTGCAAGCAGCTCGCGGGCCTTGTAGTCTCTTCAATATTCGTAAAATAAAGTAATGGGAGGCCATACCAAATACCAGAATATTCTGGATTCTCTTGAAAGATAGAAAGAAATATTTGTATCACGTTTTGTATCTTTTCTGAAAGGACACTAATGAGTTCTATGCATGCGTTTAGTGGGAAAAAAGATCTATACAAAAATGTTCTGGAAAGCCACTTTAAAATTAAAAAGAAATTTTGTATGGACACAAATTTTTTTGTTCCGTAGCTATCTTTTTTTACTGGCTCACCAAAGGGCCTAAGGTCTTGAACATTTTTAGTTTCAGGAACATGCCTCTATGATTGATAGTTTTTGAGGGCCGTTAGGGTACTCTGGTAATTTTTCCACATTCACTACGCTTTGTATTTTTTTGTGAAAAAAAAATCTTTATGTTCTATTTATACGTGTAGTGGGGGGAAAAAGTTTCATACAAAAATGTCTAAGAGAGCCTCTTGAAAAGAACCCAAAAAATTTGTATGGAGAAAATTTTTTTTTGTTCGGTGGCCATCTTTTTTTTACTGGTTCACCCAATGGCCCAAGGTCTTAAACAACATTTGTTTGGGACCATGCCTGTATGACTGGTAGTTTTGGAGGACCCATGAGGTACTCTGGTAAATTTTCCACAATCATGACGTTTCAGAATTTTTCTGAAGGAAGACCCATAAGTTGGACATGTATAAATAGTTAAGGGAAAAGGTTCCATACAAAATTGTTCTGGAGAGCCTCTTGAAAAGAATCCAAAAAATTTGTATGGAGAAAATTTTTTTTTGTTCGGCGGCCATCTTTTTTTTACCGGTTCACCTAATGACCCAAGGTCTTTAATAACATTTGTTTGGGACCATGTCTGTATCACTGGTAGTTTTGGAGGACCCATGAGGTACTCTGGTAAATTTTCCACATTCATGACGTTTCATAATTTTCTGAAGGAAGACCCAGAAGTTCTACGCACATAAATAGTGAAAGGAAAAAAGTTCCATACAAAATTGTTCTGGAGAGCCTCTTGAAAATTACCCAAAAAATTTGTATGGAGAGATTTTTTTTTTGTTTGGTGGCCATATTTTTTTTACCCGTTCACCTAATGGCCCAAGGTCTTTAATAACATTTGTTTGGGACCATGTCTGTATGACTGGTAGTTTTGGAGGACCCATGAGGTACTCTGGTAAATTTTCCACATTCATGAAGTTTCATAATTTTCTGAAGGAAGACCCATAAGTTCTACGCACATAAGTAGTGAAGGGAAAAAAGTTCCATACAAAATTGTTCTGGAGAGCCTCTTGAAAATTAGGAAATTTTTTGTATGGAGACGAAATTTTTTTTGTATGGTGGCCATATTTTTTTTACCGGTTCACCCAATGGCCCAAGGTTTTGAACATTTTTTGTTTCGAGACGATACCTGTCCGACTGATAGTTTTCGAGATCCCCTAGGGCACTCTAGTCAGTTTTCCACGTTCAGCTCTCTCAATAATTTTGGTGACCTAGAATTTTTGAATTTTACACACATGGAAAGTATGGTGAAAAAGTTCCATACAAAATTGTTCAGGAGAGGTGATCAGTCCGTAACTTCAAGTAGCTTTATATATATAACTAGTATGGCGCGTGGGTGCGCGGCCCGCAAGCGGACCGCGAGGATTCGAGTAGTTTTTGTTTGAGCACGTCCCACCTATCTTCAATACCCTCGCCGTGTTCTTCATCCGTCTCCGAAATCTTCGATCATCAGCTCTTTCCGTATTTTTCCTCCGCATGAATTTTTGTTTTCTACACGAAACCATCAATAAAAAATTTTTTTGTGTAGAAAAATAATTTCCGCCATCTTGATTTTTTTCTGTTCATCAAATTGTAGATCTTCAGTTCTTGATCATCTTTTGCCAAGAAACCACTCTTCCATCTTTTATACTTGGTGAGATAGACACCGACGAAATTTGTATAGCCGCCATCTTGAATCCGCCATTTTGTTTTTTTTTCAGCTCAGTGCCAATTGGATGAGGTTCTGAGTATTTTTTGTTTGAGCAGCCCCCATCTATCTACAAAACTCTGCCCGGGCTCATCAATCATCTTCCAAACCCTCAATCATCATGTCTTCCCATATTTTTCTTTGAGATTTCTCCAAAGAACCGCATCAACCGCCTTGCATACCTAGTTCACAACTTTATACTCTCTCTCAATATTCGCCATACATTTTCTATGGAAAAATAAAGTCCGCCATTTTGAATTTTTTTTGTATTCATCTAGTAGACCTTTGGATCTTGATCATGTTTTGCTAAGAAACAACTCTTCCATCTTTTATACCCTTCGAGATGGACACCGACAAAATTTGTATGGCGGCCATCTTTTTTTCGCCATTTTGAATTTTTTTTCGGCTCACTGCCAATTGGATGACGTTTCGAGTGACATTTGTTCGAGCATCCCCCACGTATCTTCAATACCTTAAGCGTGCTCTTCAACCGTCTCCGAAATCCTCAATCATCAGCTCTCTCCATATTTTTCCTCTTAATGAATTTTTGTCCTCTATACGAAACCATTTGTGAAAAAAAAATTTTTCATACAAAATTTTACAGGAGAGGCGATGAATGAGTCAGTGAATCAGAACGAACAGCTATATATATATTAACTAGTTGCTCGGTGCGCGAGCTGCTAAAGCAGCTCGCGGGGACGTTCGACATTATATTATAACATGGGGCTGCACCCTATAATTTCGAAGATATAAGCATTTAAAAATTTGATCACGTGAGCACATAGACATCGCGAAAATAAGAAGTTTGAGTACCAACAACATGGGGCTCGACCCTATAGTTTCGGAGATATAAGCTTTTAAAAATCTGACCACGTAAGCACACAGATATCGCGAAAATAAGAAGTTTGAGTACCAACTACATAGGGCTTCACCATATAGTTTCGGATATAAGCTTTTAAAAATCTGACCACGTGAGCATAAAGACGAAGATAAGAAGTTTGAGTACCAACAACATGGGGCTGCATTCTACCCTTCTGTATCCTTCACTTGTCTCCAAAATCCTCAATCATCAGCTCTCGCCATATTTTTTCTCAGAATGAATTTTTGTCTTCTGTGTGAAACCATTTGTGAAAAAAAAATTCATATAAAATTTTACAGGAGGAAATTTTTGGGGAAATCTAGAAAAGTCCCCGGTCGGTCCTTAGTTGGTCCCTAGTCGGTCGCTAGTCGGTCCGTAGTCAGTCCATAGTCGGTCCATAGTCGGTCCCTAGTCGGTCCGTAGTCGGTCCGTTGTCGGTCCCTAGTCGGTCGCTAGTTGGTCCGTAGTCTGTCCTTAGTCGGTACAAAGTCGGTCCGTAGTCGGTCCGTAGTCGGTCCGTAGTCGGTCCCCAGTCCGTCCCTAGTCGGTCCGTAGTCGGTCCCCAGTCCGTCCCTAGTCGGTCCGTAGTCGGTCCATAGTCGGTCCGTAGTCGGTCCGTAGTCGGTCCCTAGTCGGTCTCTAGTCGGTCCCTAGTCGGTCCCTAGTTGGTCCTTAGTCGGTCCCTAGTCGGTCCATAGTCGGTCACTAGTCGGTTTCTAGTCGGTCCCTAGTCGGTCCGTAGTCGGTCCCTAGTCGGTCACTAGTCGGTCCATAGTCGGTCCCTAGTCGGTCTCTAGTCGGTCTGTAGTCTGTCCCTAGTCGGTCCCTACTCGGTCTCTAGTCAGTCCGTAGTCAGTCTCTTGTCGGTCCGTAGTCGGTCCGTAGTCGGTCCGTAGTCGGTCCGTAGTCGGTCCGTAGTCGGTCCGTAGTCGGTCCCTAGTCGGTCCGTAGTTGGTCCAAAGTTGGTCCGTAGTCGGTCCGAAGTCGGTCCCTAGTCGGTCTCTAGTCGGTCCATAGTCAGTCCCTAGTCGGTCCCTAGTCGGTCCGTAGTCGGTCCGTAGTCGGTCCGTAGTCGGTCCCTAGTCGGTCCCTAGTCGGTCTCTAGTCGGTCCGTAGTCGGTCCCTAGTCGGTCCGTGGTCTGTCCGTAGTCGCTCCCTAGTCGGTCTCTAGTCGGTCCGTAGTCAGTCCCTAGTCGGTCCCTAGTCGGTCTGTAGTCGGTCCGTTGTTGGTCCGTAGTCGGTCCGTAGTCGGTCCGTAGTCGGTCCGTAGTCGGTCCCTAGTCGGTCCGTAGTCGGTCTCTAGTCGGTCCGTAGTCGGTCCCTAGTCGGTCCCTAGTTGGTCCTTAGTCGGTCCGTAGTCGGTCCCTAGTCGGTCCGTAGTCGGTCCCTAGTCGGTCCGCAGTCGGTCCCTAGTCGGTCCGTAGTCGGTCCCTAGTCGGTCTACCCTAGTCGGTCCGTAGTCGGTCCGTAATCGGTCTCTAGTTGGTCCGTAGTCGGTCCCTAGTCGGTACGTAGTCGGTCCGCAGTCGGTCTATAGTCAGTCCGTAGTCGGTCCCTAGAAGGTCCCTAGTCGGTCCGTAGTCGGTCCATATTCGGTCCGTAGTCGGTCCCTAGTCGGTTCCTAGTCGTTCCGTAGTCGGTCCGTAGTCGGTCCGTAGTCGGTCCCTAGTCAGTCCGTAGTCGGTCCCTAGTCGGTCCCTAGTCGGTTCCTTGTCGGTCCCTAGTCGGTCCCTAGTCGGTCCCTAGTCGGTCCCTAGTCGGTCCCTAGTCGGTCCCTAGTCGGTCCGTAGTCGTTCCGTAGGCAGTCTCTAGTCGGTCCGCAGTCGGTCCCTAGTCGGTCCCCAGTCGGTCCCTAGTCGATCCGAAATAAATTCCTCCATTTTGATTTTTTTTTTCTAGGATCCGAAGGTCCTGATCATCTTTTGATAAGAAACCACTCTTCCATCTTTTATACCCTTTGAGATGGACGCTGATGAAATTTGTATGGCGGCCATCTTTTTTCCGCCATTTTGAATATTTTTCCAGCTCACTGCCAATTGGAAGCCGTTTCGAGTGACATTTTCTCGAGCACCTCCCACCTATCTTCAATACCTTAAGCGTGCCCTTCACCCGTCTCCGAGTTCCTCAATCATCAGCTCTATCCATATTTTTTTTCTGAATAAATTTTTGTCTTTTTTGTGAAACCATTTGTGAAAAAAAAATTTCATACAAACTTTTACAGGAGAAATTTTTTGGGGAAAATCTCGTAAACTACCCCGAAGGTGGCAACATTGTTTACATTTATCGATACTGCCGGTTAAGTTACACAGTCGATTCATACATTTCAATTTTCCAAAATGTTGCCAACTGCCTCAAAAACATGTTCAAAATCAATTCCAAAACAAATAAAATACAAAATGGCTGTCAACTCATTTTGCAGATTTATTTTAGAAAGTTGAATAATTTTTCCATTCAGTACAGGAGATACCGCTCCTGATGACGTTTCAAGTTTTCATCTCGCTTGCACACAGGCGAAATGATCACCCCTGAAAAAAAGACCGTATCGCGAAAACAACTTTTTCTTTGATAAAGTTCAGTGTTGCCTGTCCCTGGCGATAAAAATATCCAAATTTCGTTTGTACAGGTAAAAAATGTCGTTGCTCATACTCGGATTTTGCAAAAAGTTCGTATTTCGATTTTTGAATTTTTGGGGTAAATCTTGAAATTTCCCCAAAAATGGGGTATTTTTTTCACCAATCTATACTTCAAGTCTGTACATACAATAGCTTCATAGAAGTAGAAACGCTCCGATGTTGTCAACTGTGAGTAATTTGAATTTTAAAATTGCGTTTTTTCGTACCTCAAACTGAATGGCCGCCACGACAGCCGCCATCTTGAATATTTAAAAACCACTCCCGATCTGTCAAAATACAGGATAATTGTAGACGGAATAAGGAAAAAAATATTATCCTCAACTAACCCGTTTCGGTGCTGTGGCGCCGCGGTTCGGGGTCGAAAAATCGAAAATTTGAAAGACTACAGCTAAGCCGCCATCTTGTTTTTTAAATTTTTTCTACTTTTTCTATTAATCGTTTCCTAATTTCTTCTAGAATTGCGAGTTTTAACGAAATCGGTAGGAAAACAAAAATGTTACAAAAATCACGTCGGCCGCCATCTTGTTTTTGTTTGAGCAGCCCTTTTCTATCTACAATACCCTTCCCGGGCTCCCCAACCATCTTATTTACCCTCAATCATCATGTCTTCCCATATTTTTCTGTGAGAATTCTCTGAAGAACCGCATCAAAGGCAATTCAATATTCACCATACATTTTCTATGAAAAAATGAATTCCGCCATTTTGAATTTTTTTTTCCATTTATCAAGTAGACCTTCGGATTTTGATCATCTTTTGCTAAGAAATCACTCTTCCATCTTTTATACCCTCCGAGATGGATACCGATGAAATTTGTATGGCGGCCATCTTTTTTTCTCCATTTTGAATTTTTTTTCAGCTCACTCCCAATTGGACAACGTTTCGAATGACATTTGCTCGAGCACCCCCCACCTATCTTCAATACTTTCAGCGTACCTTTCACCCGTCTCCGAAACCCTCAATCATCAGCTCTCTCCATATTTTTTTCGGAATAAATTTTTTTCTTCTTTGTGAAACCATTAGTGAAAAAAAAATTTTTCATACAAAATTTTACAGGAGGAAATTTTTGGGGAAATCTCAAAAACTACCCTAAATGTGGCAACACTGTGTACATACTTCGATACTGCCGGTTGAGTTACACAATCGATTCATACATGTCAACTTTCTAAAATGTTGCCAACTGCCTCAAAAACATGATCAAATTTTTTAAAAACACCCAACAACAATACAAAATGGCCGCCAACTCGTTTTATAGAATCAATTCCCATAGTTTTATGATTTTTTCAATAAATACAGTATATACCGCTTTTGATGACGTTTTAATTTTTTATCTCGCTCGCACCCAGGCGAAATGATTGCCCCTGACAAAAGACCATGTCGCGAAAATCACTTTTTCTTTGATAAATTCCAGTGTTGCCAGTGCTCAATGACAAAAATACCCAAATGTCATTTGTATAAGTAAAACACATGGTTGCTCATACTCAAATTTTGCAAAAAGTCCGTATTTCGATTTTTTTATTTTTGGGGTAAATCTTGAAATTTCCCCAAAAGTGGGGTATTTTTTTTATCACCAATTTATACCTCGAGTCTATGCAAACAATCGCTTCATAGAAGTCAAAATGCTCCGATGTTGCCAACTGTGAGAAATTTGAATTTTAAAATTGCGTTTTTTCGTACCTCAAACCGAATGGCCGCCACAACAGCCGCCATCTTGAATTTTTAAAAACCACTCCCGTTTTGTCAAAATACAGAATAATTGTAGGCGGAAACAGTAAAAAAATATTACCGTCAATGACCCCGTTTCGGAGCTGTGGTTTCGCGGTTTGGGGTCGAAAAATCAAAAATTTTAAAAATCTAAATCTCGGCCGCCATCTTGTTTTTTCAATTTTTTCCACTTTTTCTGTTAATTGTTTACTAATTTCTTCAATAATTGCGAATTTTAATGAAATCGGTTGGAAAACAGAAAAGTTACATAAATCACGTCAGCCGCCATCTTGTTTTTCTGAAATGTCATAATTTTTCCCTACTCGACTCCCCCATCCGAACACATCTCCCATACATGATTATATCGTTTTCTGTCTCTTTCTAGGAGAACAATTATGTCAATGAGTCAGTCAGTCAGTCAGTGGTAATTGAGCTATATATAGTATAACTAGTTGCTCGGTGCGCGAGCTGCTAAAGCAGCTCGCGGGGACGTTCGACATTATATAACAATATGGGACTGCACCCTATAATTTCGGAGATATAAGCATTTAAAAATCTGACCACGTGAACATATAGACATAGCGAAAATAAGAAGTTTGAGCACCAACAACATGGGGCTGCACCCTATAGTTTCGGAGATATAAGCTTTGAAAAATATGACCACGTAAACAAACAGACATCGCGAAAATAAGAAGTTTGAGTACCAACAACATGGGGCTGCACCCTATAGTTTCGGAGATATAAGCTTTGAAAAATATGACCACGTGAACACATACATAGACTTCGCGAAAATAAGAAGTATGAGCACCAACAACATGGGGCTGCACCCTATAGTTTCGGAGATATAAGCTTTGAAAAATATGACCACGTAAACAAACAGACATCGCGAAAATAAGAAGTTTGAGTACCAACAACATGGGGCTGCACCCTATAGTTTTGAAAATATAAGCTTTTAAAAATCTGACTACGTAATGACACAGCCATCGCAAAAATAAGAAGTTTGAGCACAAACAACATGGGGCTGCACCCTATAGTTTCGGAGATATAAGCTTTTAAAAATTTAATCACGTTGGCATACAAACATCGCAAAAATAAGAATTTTGCGTACCAACAACATGGAACTGCACCCTATAGTTTCGGAGATATAAGCTTTTTAAAATTTTATCACGTGAACATATAGACATCGCGAAAATAAGAAGTTTGAGTACCAACAACATGGGGCTGCATCCTATAGTTTCGGAAATATCAGCTTTGAAAAATCAGACCACGTAAGCAAACAGACATCGCAAAAATAAGAAGTTTGAGTACCAACAACATGGGGCTGCACCCTATAATTTTGGAGATATAAGCTTTTAAAAATCTGACTACGTGGGCTTATCGACATCGCGGAAATAAGAAGTTTGAGTACTAACAACATGGGGCTGCACCCTATAGTTTCGGAGATATAAGCTTTTAAAAATTTTATCACGTGAACATATAGACATCGCGAAAATAAGAAGTTTGAGTACCAACAACATGGGGCTGCATCCTATAGTTTCGGAAATATCAGCTTTGAAAAATCAGACCACGTAAGCAAACAGACATCGCAAAAATAAGAAGTTTGAGTACCAACAACATGGGGCTGCACCCTATAATTTAAGAGATATAAGCTTTTAAAAATCTGACTACGTGGGCTTATCGACATCGCGGAAATAAGAAGTTTGAGTACTAACAACATGGGGCTGTACCCTATAGTTTCGGAGATATAAGCTATTAAAAATCTGACTACGTGAACGTATAGACATCGCGAAAATAAGAAGTTTGAGTACCAACAACATGCAGCTGCACCCTTTAGTTTCGGAGATATTCACCCGTCTCCGAAATCCTCAATCATCAGCTCTCTCCACATTTTTTCTCCGAATAAATTTTATCTTCTATGTGAAACCATTTGTGAAAAAAAAAATTCTTACTAAATTTTACAGGAGGAAATTTGTAGGAAAAATCTCGAAAACTACCCCAAATGTGGCAACACTTTTTACATTACTCGACATTGCCGGAAATCAAAATTTTCAAAAACACCGAACAACAATATAAAATGGCCGCCAACTCGTTTTACAGAAACATTTCACATAGTTTTATAATATTTCCATTGAGTACGGGATATACCGCTTTTGATGAAATTCAAAATTTTACATCTCGCTCGCATCCAGACGAAATGATTGCCCCTGAGAAAGACCATGTCAAGAAAATCTCTTTTTCTTTGATAAATTCCAGTGTTGCCAGTCCTCGATGACAAAAATACCCAAATCTCATTTGTACAAGTAAAATACGTGTTCGCTCATATCGGATTTTGCAAAAAGTCCGTATTTCGATTTTTTAATTTTTGGGGTAAATCTTGAAATTTCCCCAAAAATGGGGTATTTTTTTGCACCAATCTATACTTCGAATCTATACATACAATCACTTCATAGAAGTCGAAACGCTCCGATGTTGGCAACTGTAAGAAATTTGAATTTTAAAATTGGGTTTCTTCGTACCTCAAAACGAATGGCCGCAACGACAGCCGCCATCTTGAATTTTACTTTTTTTCACATTTTCTATGAATCGTCTACTAATTTCTTCAATAATTGCGAGTTGTAACGAAATCGGTTGGAAAACAAAAAAGTTACATAAATCACGGCGGCCGCCATCTTGTTTTTTCAATTTTTTCCACATTTTCTATGAATTGTCTACTAATTTCTTCAATAGTTGAGAGTTGTAATGAAATCGGTTGAAAAACAAAAAAGTTACAAAAATCACGTCAGTCGCCATCTTGTTTTTCTGAAATGTCATAATTTTTCCCTGCTCCCTCACTTAAACTTAACATGTCTTCCCATATTTTACTTGAGTTCTCCAAAGAATCAAAGCCTTGCATACTCAATATTCGCCATACATTTTCTATGGAAAAATAAATTCCGCCATTTTGAATTTTTTTTCTATTCATCAAGTAGACCTTCGGATCCTGATCATCTTTAGCTAAAAAAACACTCTTCCATCTTTTATACCCTTCGAGATGGACACCGACGAAATTTGTATAGCGGCCATCTTTTTTTCGCCATTTTGAATTTTTTTTCAGCTCGCTCCCAATTGGACCATGTTATGAATGACATTTGCTCGAGCACCCCTTACCTATCTTTAATACCTTCAGCGTGCCCTTCACCCGTCTCCGAAACCATCATCAGCTCTCTCCATATTTTTCGTAAAATAATTTTTTGTCTTCTATGTGACATCATTTGCGAAAAAAAATATTTTCATACAAAATTTTACAGAAGGAAATTTTTGGGGAAATCTCGAAAACTACCCTAAATGTGGCAACATTGTGTATATACCTCGATACTGCCAGTCGAGTTGCACAATCGATTCATACATGTCAACTTTCTAAAATGTTGCCAACTGCCTCAAAAACATGATCAAAATTTTCAAAAACACTCAACAACAATACAAAATGGCCGCTAACTCCTTTTATAGAAATAATTCACATAGTTTTATAATTTTACCATTAACTACAGGATATACCGCTCCTGATGACGTTTAAATGTTCCATCTCGCTCGCACCCAGGCGAAAATCACTTTTTCTTTGATAAATTCCAGTGTTGCGAGTGCCCGACGACAAAAATACCCAAATGTCATTTGTACAAGTAAAACACGTGGTCGCTCATACTCGGATTTTGCAAAAAGTCCGTACTTCGATTTTTTAATTTTTGGGGTAAATGTTGAAATTTCCCCAAAAGTGGGGTATTATTTTAATCACTAATGTATACCTCGGGTCTATGCAAACAATCGCTTCATAGAATTCGAAACGCTCCGATGTTGCCAACTGTGAGAAATTTGAATTTTAAAATTGCGTTTTTTTCGTACCTCCAACCGAATGGCCGCCACGACAGCCGCCATCTTGAATTTTTAAAAACCACTCACGTTCTGTCAAAATTAAGGGTAATTGTAGGCGAAAACAGAAAAAAATATTATCGTCAATTACCCCGTTTCGGTGCTGTGGTGCCGCGGTTCGGGGTTGAAAAATCGAAAATTTGAAAGACTACAGCTAAGCCGCCATCTTGTTTTTTAAATTTTTTCTACTTTTTCTATTAATCGTTTCCTAATTTCTTCTAGAATTGCGAGTTTTAACGAAATTGGTAGGAAAAAAAAATGTTACAAAAATCACGTCGGCCGCCATCTTGTTTTTGTTTGAGCAGCCCTTTTCTATCTACAATACCCTTCCCGGGCTGCCTAACCATCTTACTAACCCTCAATCATCATGTCTTCCAATATTTTTCTGTGAGAATTCTTTGAAGAACCGCATCAAAGGCAATTCAATATTCACCATACATTTTCTATGAAAAAATGAATTCCGCCATTTTGAATTTTTTTTTCATTCATCAAGTAGACCTTCGGATTTTGATCATCTTTTGCTAAGAAACCACTCTTCCATCTTTTATACGCTCCGAGATGGATAACGATGAAATTTGTATGGCGGCCATCTTTTTTACGCCATTTTGAATTTTTTTTCAGTTCACTCCCAATTGGACGACGTTTCGAATGACATTTGCTCGAGCACCCCCCACCTATCTTCAATACTTTCAGCGTGCCCTTCACCCGTCTCCGAAACCCTCAATCATCAGCTCTCTCCATATTTTTTTCGGAATAAAGTTTTGTCTTCTTTGTGAAACCATAAGTGAAAAAAAAAAATTTCATACAAAATTTTACAGGAGGAAATTTTTGGGGAAATCTCAAAAACTACCCTAAATGTGGCAACACTGTGTACATACCTCGATACTGCCGGTCGAGTTGCACAATCGCTTCATACATATTAACTTTCTAAAATGTTGCCTACTGCCTCAAAAACATGATCAAAATTTTCAAAAACACCCAACAACAATACAAAATGGCCGCCAACTCGTTTTATAGAAACAATTCACATAGTTTTATAATTTTTTTAATAAGTACCGGATATACCGCTCCTGATGACTTTTACATGTTCCATCTCACTCCAACCCAGGCGAAATGATTGCCCCTGAAAAAAGACCATGTCGCAAAAATCACTTTTTCTTTGATAAATTCCAGTGTTGCCAGTCTCTGGTGTCAAAAATACCCAAATGTCGTTTGTACAAGCATAATACGTAGTCGCTCATACTCGGATTTTGCAAAAAGTCCGTATTTCGATTTTTTAATTTTTGGGGTAAATCTTGAAATTTCCCCAAAAGTGGGGTATTTTTTTACCACCAATTTATACCTCAAATCTATACATACAATCGCTTCATAGAAGTCGAAACGCTCCGATGTTGCCAACCGTGAGAAAATTTAATTTTAAAATTGCGTTTTTTCGTACCTCAAACCAAATGGCCGTCACAACAGCCGCCATCTTGAATTTTTAAAAACCACTCCCGTTCTGTCAAAATACAGGATAGTTGTAAGCGGAAACAATAAAAAAATATTATCCTCAATTACCCCGTTTCGGAGCTGTGGTGCCGCGGTTTGGGGTCGAAAAATCAAAAATTTTAAAAATCTAAATCTCGGCCGCCATCTTGTTTTTTCAATTTTTTCCACTTTTTCTGTTAATTGTTTACTAATTTCTTCAATAATTGCGAATTTTAATGAAATCGGTTGGAAAACAAAAAAGTTACAAAAATCACGTCGGCCGCCATCTTGTTTTTCTGAAATGTCATAATTTTTCCCTACTCGACTCCCCCATCCAAACACATCTCCCATACATGATTATATCGTTTTCTGTCTCTTTCTAGGAGAACAATTATGTCAATGAGTGAGTGAGTGAGTGAGTGGTAATCGAGCTATATATAGTATAACTAGTAGGGCGCGTGGGTGCGCGGCCCGCAAGCGGACCGCGAGGTTTCGCTTTCGGGTATTTTGGTTTGAGCAGCCTCCACCTATCTCTCCCATATTCCTAATCCTCGATCATTATCACTCTCCATATTTTTTCTTCGAATCATTCTGCTCATCAAGTAGAACTTAAGGTCTTAATCATCTTTTGGCAAAAACCACTCTTCCATCTTTTATACTTGGTGAGATAGACACCGATGTTTGTATGGCCGCCATCTTGAATCCGCCATTTTGGACTTTTTTTCAGCTCACTGCCAATTGGATGATGTTTCGAGTAATTTTTGTTTGAGCACCTCCTACCTATCTTCAATACCCTGCCCGGGCTCCTCAACCAACTTCCAAACCCTCAATCATCATGTCTTCCCATATTTTTCTTTGAGAGTTCTCCAAAAAACCGCATTAAAGCCTTGCATAGTTCACAACTTGTAGTCTCTTCAATATTCGCCATACATTTTCTATGGAAAAATAAATTCCGCCATTTTGAATTTTTTTTCAATTCATCAAGTAGACCTTTGGATCCTCATCATCTTTTGCCAAGAAACCACTCTTCCATCTTTTATACCCTCCGAGATGGAGACCGACGAAATTTGTATGGCGACCATCTTTTTTTCGCCATTTTGAATTTTTTTTTCAGCTGACTGCCAATTGGATGACGTTTCGAGTGACATTTGCTCGAGCACCCCCCACCTATCTTCAGTACCTTAAGCGTGCCCGTCGCTCGTCTCTGAAATCCTCAATCATCAGCTCTCTCCATATTTTTGTTCCGAATGAATTTTTGTCCTCTCTACGACACCATTATTGAAAAAAAAAAAATTCATACAAAATTGTTCAGGAGAGGTGATCAATCAGTCAGTGAATCAGCACGAGCAGCTATATATATATTAACTAGTATGGCGCGTGGGTGCGCGGCCCGCTAAAGCGGACCGCGAGGTTTCATTATCGGGTATTTTTTGCTTGAGCAGCCTCCAATCCTCCTATCTTCCAAACCCCCGATCATTATTACTTTCCATATTTTTTCTCCGATTCTTTTGTCATAATGAGAGTTCTTCCATAAAAACAAATTTTGAAAAGAAACTATATTAAAGTCTTGCATAGTTTCCAACTTGCATTATCTTCATATTCTTATAAAAAAAAGAAGCTGTGATAGCCTAGTGGTTAGGACGACCGACTTCTAATCGGAGGTCGTTTCGATCCCGGGCACGCACCTCTAACTTTTCGGAGTTATGTGCGTTTTAAGTATTTAAATATCACTTGCTTTAACGGTGAAGGAAAACATCGTGAGGAAACCTGTGTAGCGACACATTAGGTGTGCATGCAAGGCGTTCTGTCGACGTTAGCAAAACGCATTGCATGACGACACACGGCGCCGCGGAGGAGAGTCTATCCCGGCACGTCGCGACCGTTAGACGGGTACTAAAATCACTGTAATTAATAATAATAAAATTGGTAATTGTGTTTGGACATATTAACATTAAACAACCAGTAACTTGATAAAGCCCTTTATTTATTTATCATCTTTCCAACAAACATTTAATTACCCAGCTGGTAACATATCTACCAAAGTGGTGACCCCGTGAAAAAACAACATGCAGCCTGTACCAGCACCCGGGTCGATAAATAACCTGGCAGCGCCCGTACCCCAGGTAAAGGAAGAAAGGATGGCGGAATTGGCAGCGATTACCGTCACATCGCGCGTGCCTGAATTCTGGGCAGACCACCCAAGGTTGTGGTTCCTCCAAACGGAGGCTATTTTAGCCCCACAAAAAATGTCGGACGAGGCCCGGTACAACCTTGTCATCACCAAGCTGTCCAAAGAAGCCATACAACAAGTCACAGATATTCTTATCACGCCGCCGGATGCACAAAGGTACGAAGCACTGAAGGCGCGCCTCCTCGCCGTTTACGAGGAGTCGGAGACGCGCCAAATTCAACGACTCATCGGCGAAATGGAACTGGGTGACCAGCGGCCGTCGCAGTTATTACGACGCATGCGTGACTTAGCCCGAAGTAAGGTGCCAGATGACACGCTTAAAATATTATGGCAGAGCCACTTACCTGCCGCAGTCCAGGGAATAATCGCGGTGACCGAAGCGACGGAGTTGGATGTCCTTGCGCGCATTGCTGATAAGGTAATAGAAACAATTTCCCCTAACAATGTATTCGGACAGAAGGGTCCGCAGCTCGCGGCCATTGCAAGACCCAATGGACCGCAATACGGTCCCAAATACCGTTCGCGCTCCAGGGGACGCTCACAGGAAAGATCCAACTTTCCAACGAACACCAGACCCACCACCACCAGACCGACGCCCAAAGACAGGAAACCGGATTGGCTGTGTTTTTACCATTTCCGCTATAAGGCCAAGGCACGTAAATGCGTTGCCCCGTGTGCGTGGAAGCCGGCGGAAAACCAGGCGTAGTACAGGAGGTGGCGGGACCCTGTACCCATACTACAAGTAACCGTCTGTGCATCACTGATCGTACTAGTGGACTTCGATTTCTAGTTGATACAGGAGCCAATGTTTCGGTGCTCCCCGCACGTAAGTCAGCTAGTGTTAATAGTGCTACTTATAAACTTTATGCTGCCAACGGAACTGAAATAAGTACTTACGGTGTTAAAACATTAGTGTTAGATTTAAACATGCGTAGACCTTATCGTTGGACATTTATATTAGCAGCAGTGAAACAACCTATTTTGGGTGCAGACTTTTTGACCCACCACAGACTCTTAGTAGATTTAAGCAACCGAAGGTTAATAGATTTAGTAACTAATGTAAATAGCTTAGGCTCTATAGTATCTTGTAACCAACCTAGTTTAAACACGTTGGATACATCGCATCCTTATTTTAATATTTTGTCAAAATACTCAGACATAACGAAACCTGTGTCTTTCAAGGATACCCCTAGGCATACAGTGTTTCATCACATAGAGACGACAGGGCCGCCCGTGCATGCGCGTGCGCGCCCCCTCCCTCCCGAAAGGTACAAAAAGGTAAGTGAAGAATTTCGCATAATGCAGGAATTGGGCATTTGTCGTCCTTCGAAGAGCGCATGGTCAAGTCCGTTACACGTTGTTCCGAAGAAAAACGGAGATATTCGACCGTGTGGCGATTACAGACGACTCAATGCTATTACGAAACCGGACAGATATCCAATTCCGCGTTTGCATGATTTTACTTATATATTGTCTGGTAAAAGTGTTTTCAGCAAAATCGATGTGAATAGAGCATATCACTGTATTCCTGTTGCTCCTGAAGACGTTGAAAAGACTGCGATCATCACCCCATTCGGATTATATGAATTTCCTCGAATGTCGTTCGGTTTGCGCAACGCAGCACAATCCTTTCAACGCTTCATGAACAATACAGTACTACAAGGTTTAGGTATCGAACGAGCCGACGGAACTTTTGAACCTAGTTCAGAGTTCATATTCTGTTATATTGACGATGTTATTGTAGCCAGCGACTCGAGTTCTACACACGAACTTCACCTGGAAGCCTTATTTAAACGGTTAAATGAATACGGTATTACAATAAATTTATCGAAGTGTTCATTCGGACAGTCACATATCGAGTTCTTAGGACACGAGGTGACCACCGAAGGCATAAAGCCTTCACTTGATAAGGTCCAGGCTATTATCGATTTCCCTAAACCGGAAACAGTCGCACAGCTTAGAAGATTCATTGGTATGGTGACGTTTTATAGACCTCACCTACCAAACGCAATGAAATATCAGGCCGAGCTCAATAAATACATCGTTACCGCGAAAAAGAACGATAAATCACTAATTGTTTGGGACGATTCAGCTAACGAAGCATTCTTGAAATGTAAGAAAAGTCTTCAGGAAGCTGCGACATTATCTTATCCCATACCGCACACTCCACTAGCGTTGATGACGGATGCATCAAATACTTGCGTAGGTGCCGTATTACAACAATTAGTCAACGGTCATTGGAAACCATTAGGTTATTTTTCGCGCAAATTAACAGACACTCAATTAAAGTATAGTACATACGATCGCGAATTGTTAGCCGTATACCTAGCTATAATTCATTTCAGAAAAATGTTCGAAGGAAGAGCGCTTACCATATATACAGACCATAAACCGCTCACCTTTGCATATAGTAAACTAACTAGCGATAAAGAAACGCCTCGCAGAACTAGACAACTCATGTATATTAGCGAATTTACAACGGACATTCGATATATTCTCGGTAATGATAATGTAGTCGCCGATTCGCTAAGTCGAATAGAGACAATAACATGTCCAAGTAGTTTAGATTACGAAGAAATCGCTACCGCACAGAGCGATGATACCTACATTGCACAATGGAAACAAGACGCTACTAGCAGCGTAAGCATTAAAAAGGTATGTATGCCTAATGTTGCAACACACATTTATTGCGAAATGTCAACCGACAATATTAGACCTTATTTACCTAAACAATTTCGTAAATTAGCTTTTGACTTAGTTCATAATTTAAGTCATCCCGGAATTAATACCACACGTAAACTAGTATGTCAGCGTTATTTTTGGCCAGGTATGAATAAAGAAGTCAATAACTGGACCAAGACTTGCGTTCAATGCCAGAGAGCGAAGGTTCAACGTCACACCGTATCCGTTTTAGGTCGATTTGAACCGGCCGGACGTTTTGAACATATCCATACTGACATTGTTGGTCCATTACCAATCACGGTCGACGGATATAGGTACTTACTTACCATTATCGATCGCGCCACACATTGGCCGGAGGCATTTCCACTTAAAGAGATTACAGCGGAGGCCGTAGCGAAAGTCATTTATGACGGATGGATCACCAGGTTCGGAATATTTCAGCTCTTAACTACGGACCAGGGCCGTTCTTTTGAGAGTAAATTGTTTTCCGAACTTTTGAGGTGCATGGGCGCACATAGAATTAGAAGCAGTCCTTACCATCCGCAAAGTAATGGAGCTATAGAGAGATGGCATAGATCACTCAAGGTCGCTCTCAAAGCCCGACTTAATACTACTTCGTGGGTTGACGAGTTACCTACCGTTTTACTAGGACTCAGAACTACCTTACGAAGCGATTCCAACATTAGCGCCGCTGAATTAACCTACGGACGCACGTTACGGTTGCCAGGCGAATTTTTCGCGTCAGCGAAAGAGGAAACTACTGACCCGATTACATTAGTACAGGACATACGAGACAAGATACGTAAGTTGAAGGCCGTTCCTGAAAGACAACGAGATTCTCGGACTTTATTCATCCATCCAGATCTAAAGTCCGCTGAATATGTATTCGTAAGGAATGATGCAGTTCGTAAACCCTTACAGACACCTTACGACGGTCCTTATCGTGTATTACGTAGAAGCAGTAAGGTATACAAACTTCAACTTCCTAACAGACAACTAAATGTATCTATAGACAGACTCAAACCTGCCTATATATTAAACGACTCATTGACGGATGACATCATGACTGATAGTGATAACCCTACGATCAAAGTATCTAGAAGTGGTCGAGTTATTCGCCCACCTATACGTTTCAATTTATAACTTACATGTATCCATTTTACCTTGTAAGCATAAGTAGTTAACTAAGAAATTATAATATGCAACTAAGTATAATTATTATTAAGGTTTTATGACACATACACATTTATATGAACGATCATTTATAATAATATTTTATTTGCAACTCTTAGCTATTGTGTTCTACTTTTTAAACATGCAAATCTGTCAAAATATCGTATTTATGTTAAGATGTAACTTCTTCTCGTAAAAATAATTTTTGGAGTGCATTAGTTAATTAAATTTCAAAGAGCTAACACGTCCATGATTTTTACAAATATGGGCAAAAATCAGTCTAAGGAACAAAAGGAGCAGATTATAATAGCTCAGAACTCAACAGAAGTAGAAGCGCACATGTCTCGGCAGAGCGTTTTAACCATGGTAATCATCGGGTTACTCCTGCTTATCGTTGGGTGTGCCTTGATCCGAAAGGTTCGTCGAGGCATTCGGCGGCAGTTCCGCAGCCGCATGAGGGCCTGGCTCCGCGAGGAAGTTAGTGGACCAGCGGCAACCCTTACGCACGTGCAAGTACAGCCGGCAGTAGCAGCACCAGCAGCGGTCGCGAATCTCGCACCAAATCCCGCGCCTGTTGCTACCCACTACGCGTAACACGTTCCGTAATTAATTCTTTTGTACTTATTCATTTTTTATTACTGTTATCATGACTCCACAAATTATTTTTACCTTTAACCATACTTATCTAGATATAAAATTTATTTTTATGTAACTAGTTCATACTGTGTATTGTGAAACCTACCGTGTCAGCGCACTCGGCGAGCGCAGCTGCCGATCATATTACAGAGCGCTCAGCAATGTTTGCCCCAGTGCAATTGTATGTTATTATTATATTTTGTAACTACTTAGTTATCATGTTTGAAATGTATTTAGTTTTGCTTTCATGTAGTATCAACCTTTCTTTTTACAAAAAGGGGAGGTTGATGTAGCGACACATTAGGTGTGCATGCAAGGCGTTCTGTCGACGTTAGCAAAACGCATTGCATGACGACACACGGCGCCGCGGAGGAGAGTCTATCCCGGCACGTCGCGACCGTTAGACGGGTACTAAAATCACTGTAATTAATAATAATAAAATTGGTAATTGTGTTTGGACATATTAACATTAAACAACCAGTAACTTGATAAAGCCCTTTATTTATTTATCATCTTTCCAACAAACATTTAATTACCCAGCTGGTAACATATCTACCAAACCTGCATGCCTGAGAGTTCTCCATAACGTTCTCAAAGGTGTGTGAAGTCTGCCAATCCGCTTGGCCAGCGTGGTAGACTATGGCCAAAACCCTTCTCACTCTGAGAGGAGACCCGTGCTCTGTAGTGAGCCGGTAATGGGTTGATCATGATGATGATGATTATCTTCAATATTCGTCGTACATGTTGTATAGATAAATAAATTTCGTCATCTTGTTTTTTTTTCGATCTAACTATCAAGTAAATCACGTTTTGATGATCTTTTGCCAAAAAACACTCTTCCATCTTTTATAATCCGTGATATAGACACCGACGAAATTTTTATCACCGCCATCTTGAATCCGCCATTTAGGACTTTTTTTTCAGCTCACTGCCGATTGGATGAGGTTTCGAGTAACTTTTGTTTGAGCACCTCCTACCTATCGTCAACACCCTAGCCGTGCTTTTCACCCGTCTCCAAAATCCTCAATCATGAGCTCTCTCCATATTTTTCCTCCGCATAAATTTTTGTCTTCTATACGAAACCATCAATAAAAAAAACTTTGTTTGAAAACGTAAATTCCGCCATCTTGATTTTTTTTTTCTATTCATCAAGTAGATCTTTAGTTCTTGATCATATTTTTCAAAGAAACTACTCTTCCATCTTTTATACTTGGTAAAGATAGGCACTGACGAAATTTTTATAGCCGCCATCTTGAATCCGCTATTTTAGTATTTTTTTTAGATCACTGCCAATTGGATGAGGTTTCGAGTAATTTTTGATTGAGCACCTCTCACCTATCTTCAATACCCTGACCGTGCTCCTCACCCATCTCCAAAATCTTCAATCATCAGCTCTTTCCATATTTTCCCTCCGCATGAATTTTTTCTTCTATACGAACATCAATGAAAACAACTTTTTGTGTGAAAGAAATAAATTCCGCCATCTTGATTTTTTTCTGTTCATCAAACTGTAGATCTTTAGGTATTAATAATCTTTTGCCAAGAAACCACTCTTCCATCTTTTATACTTGGTGAGATAGACACCGACGAAATTTGTATAGCCGCCATCTTGAATCCGCCATTTTGGGTTTTTTTTAGCTCAGTGCCAATTGGATGAGTTTTTGAGTAATTTTTGTTTGAGCCTATCTACCTATCTACAATACCCTGACCGGGTTCCTCATCCATCTTCCAAACCCTCAATCATCATGTCTTCCCATATTTTTCTTTGAGAGTTCTCCAAAGAACCGCATCAAAGCCTTGCATAGTTTACAACTTGTAGTCTCTTCAATATTCGCCATACATTTTCTATGGAAAAATAAATTCCGCCATTTTGAATTTTTTTTCAATTCATCAAGTAGACCTTTGGATTCTCATCATCTTTTGCGAAGAAACCACTCTTCCATCTTTTATACCCTCCGAGATGGAGACCGACGAAATTTGTATGGCGGCCATCTTTTTTTCGCCATTTTGAATTTTTTTTCAGCTCACTGCCAATTGGATGACGTTTCGAGTGACATTTGTTCGAGCACCCCCCACCTATCTTCAATACCTTAAGCGTGCCATTCGCTCGTCTCTGAAATCCTCAATCATCAGCTCTCTCCATATTTTTGTTCCGAATGAATTTTTGTCCTCTATACGAAACCATTAGTGAAAAAAAAATTTTTCATACAAAATTTTACAGGAGGGGTGATCAATCAGTGAGTCAGTCAATGAATCAGCACGAGCAGCTATATATATATTAATAAACGGCTCGCGGTAGCGGAATTCAATACACGTAGCGCAATAAAAACGCAAATCCCGTTCATTCGATCGCGCTCGCCGGTCCGCTGGAACTTATCACTCGCGCGCGCCCTTTGATCCGCACCCTTCAATATCTGTAGGGTTACCTGTTGCCAGTGTGGAAAAACTGTTGAAAAACTACAAGTGGCATGGCATGAGTAAGTATGCCAGATTTTTATTAATCCCAGTGAGTTTCGACGTCATGCCCGCGCTGGCAAGGTTGTGGCCGTGTAGTGTAAGCAGCACAGGAGGGCTATTCTGTAAAGCCATTTTCGTAATATATCGAGTGAATTCGAGATGAGTTTGCTAAGTGGCGCTCCATTGACGAATGCGGCGGTGAGAAAAACTACTTGGTTCGGATAATTATGGGACATTTTGACATTATTGATATTCTGTAAAGCCATTCCTTGTCATTTCAAAGTTCGTTTCCACTTGTCAAATTACTATCCCACTTGAGTGAGCTTCGATATCGAGATGGTATTTTAGTGAATAGCCCTACAGCTGGCAGTGTTGTGACCACTGAAATATAAACGTATGGGTAAAATATAGATATTTTCTGATGAAATCTTATACTTAGAATAGCAAAGATTTTTGTTGCAAAAATCTTTTATTTACGAAAGATAAATGGCAACCCTAGATGTATTTAAGTAAAGGGGGAGAATGAGCAACTCTCGGATTTGATAAATTTACGACAGCCGCACCGCGACCGGACATTTAGAGGTTTTTATGCTTTTCCAATTTAAAGGACAAGTAGGTATCTCTCGTGAGTATGGGAGTAGTTGTCGCGGGGCAGGTGATGTATGGTTATCACACTAGTCTACGATTCATGGAATTCATATCAAGCAAACTCAAAGGCTTAGATTTAGGTTGGCGTATCGTTTAAAGAGTTTTTAGATCTTTCTTAATAACAAGTATAAATTAAAAATTTTAAAAACCCCCGACAATCGCCATTTTGTAATTCCCGCCATCTTGGATTTGCATAGTGCTATTCTACTAGTCAAGCCCTTTCATTTGACACCCATATTAAGTGAGTTGTGAAAAAATATGTAATCCGCCATTTTGTAGCGGCGGCCATCTTGGACCAATTTTCATCAAACATAGCTAACAACACTCTCGACTAATTCACCTTTCAAACAAAAAAAACCGCATTCAAATCGGTCCACCCGTTTGAGCACCACAGGGGAACAGACAGACACACACAGACACGTCAAACTTATCACAACTTATCACAACTTATCACAACTTAACACCCCATCGTTTTGTGTCGGGGGTTAAAATAGGAATGGTCACAATCCGATTAATTGTTTCGGAGAAATTCGCGGAGAAACCTACATACATGCAATCGTCAATCATACAATCATAGTTTTCGGTTAAAAATATATTTAATTTATATTTAAACTAGCGGACCCGGCAGACGTCGTCCTGCCCGCTATTAGCGCCACCTACCGGGTCCAATTTTTCTACTTATAAACCTTCCTCTGAATCACTCTATCTATTAAAAAAAACCGCATCAAAATCCGTTGCGTAGTTTTAAAGATTTAAGCAGTGGCGTAGCGTACCTTGGCGGGGCCCCGTATAAAAATTTGTTTGAGGGCCCTTATGAAGGGTAAGGATTTCTCACAAAAGAAAAAAAATTGCATAAAATTAAAAGCAATATTTATTCATCATAATTGTTTATCTGTCACTTTTTCTAAAAATTTTACAAACATTTCAAATTAAATATATACTCTCCTTGCCTTTTTTTCGGCAAACTGATTTATTAAATCATTTACCTATAGCTAATGATGACCTTAGTTTTTCTAAAGATTCTGCCTCTATGGACAACTTTTTGGACAACATTTTTTTTTACTTTTTTCATTTCTGAAATAAACAAAAATTTGGGAAGTTTTTGTTAATTTTTGCTTACGCACGTCGGGGGCCCCCGTGGCTTGGGGGCCCCGTATAATTGATACGGCATATACGGCGGTAGCTACGCCCCTGGATTTAAGCATACATAGGGACACAGGGACATAGGGATATAGGGACAGAGAAAGCGACTTTGTTTTATACTACGTAGTGATAGTGATACTTAAATACACAATTCTTCCCAATACCATTGTATTACAAGTAGGTATATAAGATAGAAGAAGATCTGTCGTGCTAATATCAGTCGCTCCCGGTGGATGGACGGGGGGGTATGAAGTGAAGGCACATAATGTAATCAGTGTCGTATTATTCAAACTGCATTATGTCTCCCGGCGCGCCTCCCGCTTCCCGCGTTCGCGTCTGTCGCGCAAAGTGCGCGGCGCCGTCTATTAACATACGTCACTTACTTTACAGCTATGAAGCCTTTATTGTGGACTAAACTTCGTACTAAGTAATTTCAGTTGATAGATTTTTCTTTTACTCAAATTAGATGGTGCCCCGTTCATCGTTAATTTTTGCGATGAACGATGCACGATACGATATTTGCTATGACACAGTGCCTATGAACGATGAACGGTCGGTGTTTAGACGGTTCATTTTCGATGATTCATGATGAAGCCTCGAAAATGAAAGCAAAAATCCCGAAAAATGAACCGTCTAATTTGGGCTTACCTTCTTAGTTTTTTACCCGACTGGGTAGGTATATGTGTTTCACCTGTGTGTATGTATGTCCATTCCTATGTCCGCTTGTAACTAATCAACGGCTCAACGGATTTTGATAAATGATACGTCATTAGATTTGTCTCAATGACGCGAGTGTTATAGGGTACCTAAATTTAAAAAAAAATCAAAATGGCGGACTTTATGCGCTTTAATGTGCGAGCTGAAAAAAAATTTTTTCTTCAAGACCCTCGAGTGGGGTATCAAAATAAAGGGATTCAAAAGGCAAATACGAAAATGTATAAATTTATATATTTGGAAACAATTTGGAGTGATAAATCGTAGAAAATGACCGTTTCCTATGTCAGTTCGTAACTACTTAACGGCTCAACCTATTTTGATAAATTATACGTCATTAAATTTGTCTTGACGGCGCAAATGTTACTGGGTACATAAAATTCATAAAAAATCAAAATGGCGAATGTTATGCACTTTAATGTGCGGGCTGAAAAAATTTTTTTCTTCAAGACCCTCGAGTAGGGTATCAAAATAAAGGCCTTTAAAAGGCGAGTACGAAAATGTATACAATCTATATGTTTCAAATCAATTTGGAGTGACAAATCATGAAAAACAAAATAAATAACAACTACATTTTAAGTGGTACGGTGGTAGTTTATTAATTTTTTAGTTCGTTTTTTAGCATGGCAGTCGGGTTTTTTTAATTTTTAAATTATAGCTTGTTTGACGTGATAACGTCTTATAAATCGATGAACGCCGGCTGCACGCACGAAAAAGCATGGCTCATTGTCACGTTCCGCCTAAGCTGAGCGTGAAAACGAGAGCGCGGAACAAGCGATAGAGAGGCACCATCGGCCTAAGCGTTCGGCTTCGTCAATATTTTCTTATATGACATTATCACGTAAAAGACTTTACAGACAACCAATTTTTTACTAGCAAGACTCAAGAGTGAATAGACATTTCCTAGGCAAGCGCGATCCAACTCGAACCTCATAATTGCTTTCCATCAGGCATGATGATTGTTCTCAAACGTAAGGCGTTGCTATTTTAACTCTATGTTAAAAAAACTACCCTCCACATCATACGTATAATTTGTTCAAATGGTTTACGGCTGTATAGCCTCTTGAACCTTACAGATTTATAACTTTCCGAGGAGCCACAGATTAACAGTTTTAGCATCGAATTCTTCCGAGAAAATTGTAACGACACTCTAAATTCAAATAGGCTTAGGTACCTACTTCGCTGGGGCAGTAAATTATCGGCGACAAGTTTAATTTAATTTTCGTTTCAAATAATAGGCTCGAGATAAGCAAAAGACGGCAATTAACCCGAACAGCCTCTCTTCGCGCTCTTATCTCCCAAACCGTTTAAGACGGACATCTATTTAACATTCCAATTCTGAGATTCTGTTTGAATAAATCCGCCCCTTCGATGATAAGACTATAATATAATATATTATAGCCAGGAGCGCTCTCTTTAATATTACGTGATCGCGCGTGAGAGGAAGCCATTTCTTGAAATTATTCTTAATAAGCGGACACCCGCGACTTCGTTCGCGTGGACATTGGTTTTTAAAAATCCCGTGAGAATCATTTTGTTTTTCCTAAGCTCCTTTGAGCTCATACCTTGCTAAAAACTGTTAAAAGTTCACTGGCGGATGTTTAGGTAGCTCAAAATGTAAACATCCGCCAGTGAAAGTCCCATCAAAATCGGTCCAGCCTTTCAGAGATTAGCCAGTAATCTTTAAAGTACAAACTTTCTAACAAAAAAAGAATAGGTAAATGAAATCTGACCACCCGTTAACAAATTACAGCTAAGTACACATTTGAATTTTCATCCCCTCTCCCAAGGGAACCGTGCTGAATTTCGGGATAAAAAGTATCCTATATGTTACTCCTTAGTATGAACTTAAATCTTGCCGAGTTTCATTTCAATCCATTCAGTAGTTTTTACGTGATGCGCGCACAAACATACAGACAAACAGACAAATAGACAAACCGACAAACAGACAAACAGACAAACAGACAAACAGACAAAAATTTAAAAAATAGCTTTTTTACGTTCTATTACTTATCTCTAACATCCCTCAGTTATTATTTTGTAAAAATCTTCAATGTACAGATACGGCAATTCTACGATTTTATTATATGTATAGAATAGAAGATGTATAGATAGATAGAAGATATAGATGTATAGTCTGTTCATTTTCTTAGTGTCGCTCTTTGTGTCTAGCCGCCTCCGCCGCGCGGTGTTTTATCAAAGACGCCGCCGCGACTTCAAAGCATGCCGCGCGCGGTGTACAGGCACAAGGGGTTATACCGTTTTATACCTACTCATATTTTTTTATTAAAATTCTCTTTCCTTTTTCTATTTTTTTATATTCGTATTTTATTACAATATACTTATTACTACAATATACTATATTGACAACTTGTGCAACAAAATCAATAAATTTGTCTTTGCTTTACGTAGAATATCTAAAATTGCTGACCGAAGCACGGCTCTTTCGGCATATCATGGCTATGTTGTTTCCAATATTTTGTACGGAGTTTTAATTTGGGGTAATGCTTCCGAAATGAATAGTCTTTTTAATTCAGAAAAAGTGTATCCGGGCAATTTGTAACAAAGATCCAATGCAATCATGTAAGCCACTTTTTAAAACGCTGAAATTATTAACATTACCATGTAGGTATATATATATCTACGAAGTGGCGTGTTTCGTAAAGAAATTCAAAAATGAATATTTTCAAACACGTCAAAATGTTGTATCATTTAATGCCAGATATCCGAACAAAATTTCCTATCCACAATGTAAAACTGCTCTGAGCTCAAAAAGTTGTTTTTATATGATGATTAAAATTTATAATAAGCTACCCTCTATAATAAAAGATTTACCATTTACAAGATTTAAAACAAAACTGCATCTTCAACTCTGTAAAAGAGTTCCTTAATGAATAAATTAAAATTCTTATAAAAATTGTATGACTTCTGTAGCATAAGAATTAGACTAATTTTGTATGTTATTCACAACTGTAAAATCTAATTATTGCACGCCATTATAATGTATAGCTGATTGTAACATGCCAAATCATGCAATAAAATCTATTCTATTCTATTCTATAACCATAAACATAAAATATAATATTATCATGAACATGGGTCTTCTCTCAAAATGAGAAGGATTTTAACCATAATCTACCACGCTGGCCATGTGTGCATTGGCAGACTATTCGGAGATTCTGTTAGAATAGAAAAAAAATTACAAACAGAAAAAAAATAATAAAAATAAAAGCAGAATAGTAAGAGCACCTGCGCCTGTACCGACACTATGTTACTGAACGGACTATATAGATGTATAGATTTCACTAGTTAATCTGCCAATCGTTAATCTGCAGATTAACCCATAAAAGATCAGCATATTCTTAGATAATTCGCAATCTAACGACCAATCTATCTTCTTCTATAATCTATCTTCTATCTATAATATAATAAAACTGTAACAGATCCAATTCTGTACATTGAAGATATTTTGAAAATTTTTATTGGAGGGCACTCTATAATCGATACTGAAGCCAAAACTGCAATTTGTTTCATTTTTGTCTGTCTGTCTGTCTGTCTGTCTGTCTGTCTGTCTGTCTGTCTGTCTGTATCTTGGCCGCGCATCACGCCGAAACTACTGAATGGATTCGAATGAAACTTGGTACGATTTAAGTTTATACTCCGAGGTAGGACATAGGATACTTTTTATCCCGAAATTCAGCACGGTTCCCGTGGGAGAGGGGAAGAAATTTAAAACGTGTATTTAGCTGTAATTCATTAACGCGTGGTTCGATTTTACTCATTCTTTTTTTGTTAGAAAGGTAGTACTTTAAGTATTGTCCCGGAAATATTTCAAGGTCATAGGTTTTTTAGTTCAGAAATGACAGACATTTATTGGGTTCAAATAACTTGGGACCCGGATCTTAGAAGGTACGGCTTATTTTAAACTGGTGTGCGTTTAAATTTATGTCTATCGGTCTGTCTATTTGTGCCAACTAATCTCCGAAACGGCTGGATCGATTTTAATGGAACTTTCAATGGCAGATAGGTGATGTTATAGGGAGTAACTTAGGCTACATTTAGTTTAGGTACATAAAAGAATTATGGGATCCGATCCGATCCTATATAAAAACCTATATCTACGCGAACGAAGTTGCGGGGGTCAGCTAGTCATTCATAAGGGTGAAGAAAATAAGTTCTCCGTGGGAATAACTTATTAAGTTCATAAATAATGCGTTAAGTAGACTGAGTCAAATATGGCCCAGAACGAAATTTGATCACCCCAACTCCGAGCAGTCTAGTTTATACTACCCTTGTACAGCGGACCGCCATCAGAAGGAGGTCCTGAGTGAAACGAACCTACAAGGCCGAGTGCAATGAAGAAGGGGTTGGGTGAAATTTTGAACGGAGATAGATTTATGACTTAACACATAGGCTACTTTTTATCCTGGCAAAATCCACAGTTCCCACGGTATTTTTGACAAAACCTAAATCTATAGCTACAGCTATAGCTAGATTACTATAGCAAACTTCCTTGAAAGTAGGTATAAAGGTTGGAAATGGGAGCGGGAACGGGAACCGGTAATCCACGATTCCCTCGGGATTTGTGAAAAACTGAAATTCACGCGGGCAAAGACGAGAGTAGAAGCTAGTATACATATGTATGCACATAAATACTAGTACTGTAGTATACATATGCATGTACATAGATTATGGACTAACTAGGAGACATGTGATCAAGATCACAACGCGTGCAGTTGTCTCAGGCGATTATCGAGAAGCGCGGTCGATTGGCAGAGCTCCTGCCATTCCAGGAATCGCGTTCCAGCTCGCGTCGCTCGCCGCATTTAGCACTGGCATTACTATACTTGCTGCATAGCTGTGCTTTACCGAGAACGCGGCCTGATCAAAGAATGATCACTGCGTACTCGATTCATCGCTTTGACAGTGATTTTTTGATATTTCAAGAACTACATATTCACTATTCACTAGTGACTCAGTTCTATATATATGAAAATTTAAAAAAAAAACTACCCAACTAAAAAATAAGAGCTAAAGAGGCGCGGCTAATATTATAAATGTGAAAGTGTGGATGTTTGGATGTTTGGATGTTTGGATGTTTGGATGTTTGGATGTTTAGATGTTTAGATGTTTAGATGTTTGGATGTTTGGATGTTTATTACTCAATCACGCTGCAACTACTGAACCGATTTGGCTGAAATTTTGAATGGAGATAAATTATGCCCTGACTTAAAACATAAGCTTTTTACTACTTTTTATCCATAAGCTATTAAACATAAGCTAAGTACTTTTTATCCTGGAAAAATGCACCGTTCCCACGGGATTTTTAAAAACCCGAAATCTATAGCTACAGCTATAGGTAGATTACTATAGCGAACTTCCTTGATAGTAGGTATAAAGGTTGGAAAAGGGAGCGGGAACGGGAACCGGAAATCCACGATTCCCTCGGGATTTGTTTAAAACACATTCACGCGGGCGAAGCCGCGGGCAGATCCTAGTACTCAATATCTTTGAGTAGGTACTTTGATTTAGTTCCGAAGATGATGTGTGTATCAAACCTTTATTTATAGGGACAGATTAACTTGTTAAATTGGCTCATTGTACGACTGAATGGTCAATGGATGTATAGGTATATACATAGGTATAAAATACAGGTTTGATCACACAGCGTATAAATATAGATTATTCCGTTGGTGTTTTATTGCAAGCTCATCGCTCTAATAGTTAACACACGATTAGAAACGGTAAACCATAATCGATAGCGTTACCACACACTTCTATTGTGTTAATGCAACGCCGCGCCGCTGTTGTGTCGGTACAGGCTGCAGTAATTATCACTACGTTGATTATATTGTTACTCGAACGGTCCGAGCTTGGAGAATTCAACCAACGAGATTTCCAGAGCTCGGGGAAAAAAATAATTAAGTACTATATACTATATATGAGGAGCGTTGTTTCAAAACTCATTTTGTCCAAAAATGTGTATTTTTCAAAAATAGCCGTTTTTAATTTATGCCTTTTTCTTAAAGTTATATGTAGAAATAAATTTACCATGCTAAATATAAAGCATAATATAGCATGTCTGAATAAAAAAACAAATAGTGTTCTATAGTTTTTTATTAAGTTAATTAAGCATAAATATTGGACAAAATATGTTTTGAACCATTTGTATGGACATAATACATTTTGAAACACTGGTTTATGGACACAATACATTTTGAAACACTGGTTTATTTTCAAAGCATATTATGTACAAAGAAATAATTCATATTTTGTCCAATAATACCTACTAAAAAATAAAAAAACGCTTAAGGCCTATATTTTATGCACAGAGTATGCATAAAATAATGTTTTCACTGTATTAAATCAAATTTATATATAGCACAACATATATTAAATCTTGAGTTATTATGAATGCATGGAATTATGAATGACAAAATTTTTCAGTTCAGGTTCCTTTATTTCATAACTGAAACAAAATAAATTCATATTGTAGCCAGAATCTTATAACTGCCGATAAAATACAGTTAGAGTCGTATAATAGTACAAAGAAACAATAAAACGATAATTTAAATATTCCTCGCCTCTTTGTTTTGGTGTTTTGTGTCTTTTTTTCTTGAGCCAACTGAATGATTTCCTACTAGGACTCCTTGCTCCATGCTTGTGCAACAATATTAAAACAATTTTGTTTAAATTACTAAGGGCTTGTTTCACCACCTTCTGATAAGTGTCGGATTTTCGGATTATGTCAAATGACAAAGACAAAAGTTGTAGATACTTACCTTACTTATCAGAAGGTGGTGAAACAGGCCATTATTTAAATAATCGTACAGTTTGCCGCCACAGACAGACCATAATAAATTGTTATTTTGCTAACAGGTGGACAGACTATGTTTTGAAACACCACTTCACACGGACAAAACATATTTTGAAACAGCGCCTCATTTTGACATTCGATTATTTACTAGACAAATTCGGTTTTTATGCACTAACTTTTGCTAAGTTAGTTACTCTTGCATTTTAAGGCCATATACAACGAAATCTCTTATTTTGATTACTATGGACAAAATACGTTTTGAAACAACGCTCCTCAATTATACAAGTCACAGCAAATAAGTCGAGCGGTGACCTTCAATGCGCAGAAGTCGAAAATGAGGTATCTCGGGGTGGTGAAGGGGTCGCGGGGAGGGCGTGGGAATCGTTCGTAAGCACTTACTAAGTCATAAACTCTTTTTTTTCGAAGCGAAGTCATAAACTCGCCACGACTGAAGCCTACCACCAGACCAGACCAGACCATTTAGAAAATATAAATTCCCGAGACGAAGTATAACCCCCGGCACGTAAGTCGAGTGCTGACCTTCAAGTGCGCGCAGCGTCGGACGAGTGAGTGGGACACAGTACGATTGCAGAGCCAATCAGCGCTTACGTGGGATCCGCGAGAGCTAATCAGTGCTTACGAACGATCCCCACGCCCTCCCCGCGACCCCCTCATACCCCGAGATACCTCATTTTCAACTTCTGCGCATTGAAGGTCACCGGTTGACTTATTTGCCGTGACTTGTAACGCTATAGACTTTTTTTAAATCAGATTCGTTGTCATCAACCGATAGACGTCCACTGCTGGACATATAGGCCTCTTGTAGAGACTTCCACACGTCTTGATCTCGTGCCACTTGTATCCAACGGCTCCCTGCGACTTTTTTTGTTTTTATTTAGAGTAAGTGAACGGTAGAAATAATAGTAATAGTAAGCGAATCGAAATGGATTTGTGATGCATGGCCGCTGCGGTGGCGGCGACCACCGGCCGAGAGCCGACACAACACAAAAAGTGGTCAGCCACCATAGACCATGTCGCCGACTGGGAATTACATAAAGTAACCCAGTTATCTATTAAAGTCTAAGGGCCTGTTTCACCACCTTCAGATAAGTGTCTGATAGCTTAAACATAAGTTTTGTCACTTTCATAATATACTTAGCATATACCTAAGATAAAGTAAAAGTACCTCCTCTTACTATGCTTGTTTCTAGGCATATATACGAGTAGATAATATGACAAATGCCTGACAGATACTTCAGGTTCGGGATAAAATCAAACTTCAGGTGGTAACCCTGTTTTTCATACCAATTAACTCATTATATTTTAAACTGTCAGAATTCCTCCTAATTAAAAATCAGTCTATAAATGATTCAATTGTAAATAGAAATAAAACCGGCCAACAGCGTGGCGGGCCACGCGCAGTGTAGGGTTCCGTAGTCACAATCCTCGAAAAACAGATATAATTCCTTAACCTGTGAACCCTACTTAGCCATGATAGTTTTCCTTTAAAATTGATTATATATACTACTGCTGTGAATTTTTTCAAGTTCCTATATACTGCCATTTGGCTGATAGAGGGGGGGGGGGGACACTTGACTCTAATAAAAATTAGCACTTTAAAACATCATGTTTTACAAACGGATCTAGAAATCGAAAAATGATGTTCCCACACCCACAGTATTTTTAAAAGACCTATTCAACGATACCCCACACTATGGGGTAGACGAGAAAAAAAATATTCATCCCCACTTTACATGTAGGGGAGCTATCCTAAAAAAAAAATATTTATCAAAATTTTATTTCACCGCTTTGTCGGCGTGATTAATATTTATACCCATGCCAAATTACAGATTTCGAGCACTAATAGTCTCTGAGATTAACCGAGGACGGACGGACGGACGGACAGACAGACAGACAGACAGACGGACGGACTATGGCGAAACTATAAGGGTTCCTTGTTTACTACGGAACCCTAACAAGCTCGAAATTTAAATCCAGTACGCCTTTGCCCTCGGTGAGCTACGGCGCACATTTTTCATGGACTTAGCCTCACCCCTCGGCCCTGCGAGCTCGGAGGGATAGTTACTTACTTATAATGAAGTCTGCGAACTGCGCGGAGCGTGACTTAATTCACTCGGACACTTGACAAATGTGCTCTGTTCATATTATTTCTATTAAAAAAATTGATACAGCTTTTGATTTTCACCCTGGAAGCATCAGTCGTCGTCTAACCAATAAACGTCCACTGCTGAACATAGGTCTCTTGCAAGGATCGCCACAGAACACGAGGCGGCACAAGAGTGCCGCCTGTTTCCAGCGGCTGCCAGCGACTCGCTTGAGATCGTTCGTCCATTTAGTGGGAGGTCTTCCTACGCTTCACTTTCTGGTGCGAGGTTGCCACTCAGGCACCTTGGGAGCCCAACGTTCAGTAGTTCTTGTGCCCGCCCGTTGCCACTTTAGTTTCGCGACTCGATGAGCTAAGTCGGTAGTTAACTCTGGTTCTCCTGCGGATCTCTTCATCCCTGAGTTGATACCGCAGGGATACAGTTCTCTCCATCGCCCGCTGAGTGACGTAGACAGTGCGTCCTAGACCACCCTAGTGCTAAAAAATTATTTACGAGACGTATCGATTACCGGGGTTAATTTCCTCCTTTTTGCTCAAAAATCCAGATTTGGATCACAGTTAAATCAGTAAATTATATGTATAATACACAATTAAATATATCAAAATAGTCTGGTTGGAGGCTTCAGCCGTAGCTAGATACCTACAACACTACCGGCAAAGAAGTGCCGCCAGGCCATTTAGCGTTCCGGCATGATGTCGCGTAGAAACCGTTCAGGGGTATGGGTTTAATAAAAACTGCCGAACCCCTTCCAGCAGCCCTATATTCTCTAACTTAGTTGCCAACACTGTAAACGAAAGCCACCGAATTAGTTCGATAATCGATATACATTGCTGTTTTCCTATGTGAAATGAAATCAATGTTTATATTTCACACCACAGTAAAGCAATAATGTATATCGAACTTATTCGGTGGCTATCATTTACTGTTATTACTAAGTTAGAGAATAGCCCCCCAGGTCATCCCACTTCCATCTTAGACTGCATCTTCCATAACCATCAGGTGCTGATGTGAGGGCTAACTTGTAGATGAATGAATAAAACACAGAATATCACTTAAATAGGCAGATCGTTTAACCTCCTGCGTACATCTGTACTACACAAAGTACCTACGTAGGAAATAAAAAAATCTGTGGTCTCTATTTTCATTATTAGTTCTAAAAATATGTTACTGGCGACATCTAGTGACTACACTGGTTAATACAAAAAATAAAACAACACATTTGACATCTGTCATTCTTTTGAAAATGGCGTCGGAAGGTGGGTGAGCGAACGTGCGTTTACGCAGAAGTAAGTTTATCCATGATAATCTTTTCTGTTTTTATGTGATTTCATAGTTTTTTGTGTAAAACCAGTTATTGATAGTACAAACTAATTGCTCAAAGTAATATTTTATCAAAAAAATCAAATATTCCTAACCTAACCTTGATATTATTTTCTATGTCCTCTGCAAAGTACAAAAGTATGTAATTAATATATTTCACGTCTGTCTTCCCGACTACTATATAAAGTACGTTAACAAGTTCTTAATTTTTTTTAGATTTAACACCTGACCTCATCGCAGAAATTTTGAATGACTCCTACTTCGACTATTCTGGAGATGATTCAGACAAAAATCCCAAGTTTCAACCACTAGAAACCAACCAAACAGTCTGTGATCACCGTAAAAGCGGTTCCAGTAGTTCAAGCGAAGATGAAGATTATTTGGTTATTTCTGCGACTTCTCCAGCAACATCAGACAACTCAGATTGTCCTTCAACTTTGTCATACTTACCACGAGCAAGAGGACGTTCAAGGGGAACATTTCGTGGGCAAATTCGTGGTGGTAGCCGGGGTAAAGGTGAGAACTCACAATTATTATCCACTCGACATATTATACTTAGCTATTAGAAATTGACAAAATAACTCTGGCATTCAGGATACTTGAAAAAGAGAAGTAAATAAAGAAAAGAAAAATAAAGCAAACGAAAGAGTCAGAAGGCCAGAGGTCATTAAAAATTATAACGAAAAAATGGGTGGCGTCGATCTCGCCGATAGAATGCTTTCTGTTTGCCCATCGCGTAATCGTACAAAAAATGAGCAATACGCGTAATTTCGCATCTTTTCGACCTAACCGTTGTAAATGCTTGGTTGCAGCATAGAATGGTAGAAGTAGATAAGGATACACCAAAGAAAAATGTCGTTAAAATACGAGAATACAAGCTGAATTTAGGTACAAAACTAATTGATGACAATGAAGAAGAATCTGATGATGATGGTGAAGTTGAATACGAAGAACTTGAGCCGATACATAAAAATCGTAAGATTTTAATTAAACCAGTTCCTTCCAAAGAAAACCGTACCAAAAGTGCAGCGCATTTGCCAGCATATGGTACAAAACAATGTCGCTGCAGAAAGAATGCCTGTGATAAAAAAACTACAGTATTTTGCAAAAAATGTGAAAACCTATGTTTTACGCCTAATCGGAATTGTTTTATTGATTTCCATGAAGACTGTTAATTCCTAGTTGACTGTTGAGTCCTACAAACTTTAATATAAGTATAAATGATTGATCTCTAGTATTCCTCCTATTGAATGA
Organism: Melanargia galathea; assembly: GCA_920104075.1. NCBI lineage: Eukaryota > Metazoa > Arthropoda > Insecta > Lepidoptera > Nymphalidae > Melanargia > Melanargia galathea. The sequence goes on along the minus strand of OV049872.1, from coordinate 1,195,866 downwards.
CCTACTATAAGTTTATAAGAAGAGTTTAATTTCTGTTAATTTTGAAACATTTAATAAAACTACTTTAAATTATACATCCAATCTATTATTTATTGCTCCTATCTGCTCACTACGCTACCAAAAATAGGCTATGTCCTTTATGAAGCACATAACAGTTTAGTTCCCTTGTACTTTGTATAGAACATAGTGAAAAACCACCAGTTTTTCCGGTACTTGATTTTTTCTAATATTTTTCCCGTACTAAGTGATAGTCTAATAGTGCAATACAAAAGTTTCAGAAAGAAACAATAGAAAAAGGGTGTCTGGAACTCAGGAGGTTAAAGCTAAGTATAAGCAAAGAATAAAAGTTAACCTTACTGAATGTTATTACTTATTTAAGCTTATATGAACGACGTCGCGGCGTTCGCAGCAATAACAATTAAACCCATGTAACTAAACCGGAGATAGCGGCGGGTCACACTCGGATTACGTAAATCTATGCAAATGCCGCCAAAACTGAGCCGCAGTACCGCCCGAACATCCAGTAATTGAGGGGTAATTAGCTTTTCACGCTGGCAACACTGCCGAATAGTGTTGGCCGTACTTTTGAAAAAAGAACAAGAAAATGTACTTAATCGGTATCATTGGTATATCATAGGTATAAATGTACTTAATACTAAAATATACAATCACTTCGCAACGATTATTTGTGTGATGAATACAGTTGAAGACCGTTAGAGTGACATAGGAAACTTTTTAACCATACCTACGGTTCCCGCAAAATTTTTTGGAAAACTTTTCTCCAAACACGGCCGAACACAAAGGCAAAATCTAGTCGATTAACATTTTTGTAGCAAAATTTCTTTACGGACGTTCGAGAAAAGAGCGATCCTCAAGCGTTTGTTTTTTTTTTTTTCAAATTAAGCATAGGTATAGATCGACCAGAATCTCATGAAAAATAAGGAAATGAAATTCCAAGGTTAGCAACACTACGGCTGCCCTAGCGATAAACAATTCAATTTTTTGTGACATTGACTTTTTGCACTAACAAAAGTTTTATGTCGAGTAGTTTTTTTACCACAGATTAGTATTTCAAATAACTTGAACCGTTTACTGAAATTTAAATTGCCCAAACAAAGTAACTGCACTCACTTACCCGGAATATAAATGCAAAAACCAAGTAAACAACAAGCACAACACAAAAACAAAGTAATTGGAAGTTGATTACTTTGTTTTTGTATTTAAAATGCAGTTGCTTGATTTTTCGTTTCGTGAAACGATCCCAGGTAAGGTGTTCTGAATGTAATTATTTTGTTTATCACTAGGGCAGCCGAGTTAACCTAGTGTTGCTTACTACAAAATTTAATTTCCCTATTTTTCCATAAGATTCTGGTCGATCTTTACTAGTATGTATACTGCGTAGATTCTACGTATTTAATTGGACCGCGCTTAATATTAGAAACCTAAATCTCAACTCCTAGCCCAGTCAATTTAGACTTTCAAGGCTACAATAACTCCCACCTGGCTGAAAATTGGTAGGATTGTTCAAAACACTATTATAAATGAAATGTAAAAAGTCCTCATCTATCCGACACCTGGAAAAAAATTTACTCCTGGACACGCACAGTTTATTCTCACTTGGCTGAAAATTTGTAGGATTGTTTGAAACACTATTATAAATGAAATGTACAAAGTCCTCATCGATCCGACACCTGTAAAAAAAATTACTCGGGGTCAAAATTTTCACGGGAAGTTTTCAGCAAAACGGTAAGTCTTATCATAAAATTATGTTAGACAAAATTGTAGACCAGGTAATTATCTATAAAAAATGTCTACATACTTTTTTCCTAAGAGCCACCGTTTTTGAGATATAATGATTCAAAAAGATAAGTTTTGAAATAAAAATGAAGGACTGGGTTTCTTTTTACCCGAAATTCTGATATTTATGATATTTTATATGTGTAAGTGTGTAACTTACACATAAATTATACACATAAGTTACATATTACACACATACAATATTGGAAATATCAGAATTTCAGGTAAAAAGAAATCCAGTCCCTCATTTTTATTTCGACACTTAACTTTTTGAATAGTTATATCTCAAAAACGGTGGCTCTTAAGAAAAAAAGTATTCAGACATTTTTTATAGATAATTATCTGATCTACAATTTTGTTTAAGTTAATTTTATGATAAAACTTACCGTTTTGCTGAAAATCATGAAAAATCCGTTTTTGTGACCTTTGACCCTGAGTAATTTTTTTTCCAGGTGTCGGATCGACGAGCACTTTTCACATTTCATTTATAATAGTGTTTTGAATAATCCTACCAATTTTCAGCCAAGTGTGAGTCAACTGTGCGTGTCCAGGAGTAAATTTTTTTCCAGGTGTCGGATCGATGAGGACTTTTCACATTTCATTTATAATAGTGTTTTGAACAATTCTACCAATTTTCAGCCAGGTGGGAATTATTGTAACCTCACCCCTATTTTTTAGTCTAATTTGACCGGACTATCCGGACTGATACTGAAAATTACTTTACCTATATGTACCTACAGAAAAACTCAATAAGTCACTTGGCCCGACCCGAGGGTCAAACTTGGTACCGTCGAGCAAATAATATGTAGACAAACGAGTCATAACTCATAATGTTATAAAAGAGTCAAAAAGTCAAGCGCGCCTAGGGTTACCATATGACAGGCGTTTGCCGCATTTGACAGGCATTTTAAGGTTTAGACAGGCGTGCGGCCGGCATTGGTCTGAGACAGGCATTTTTGGCACAATGCGAACGTAGAACGTACGTTTTCTCTCGTCAACGCCCAGTGGAGTAAAGAAAGAAATCGGCTGACAATTGAATCAGTAAAAGCAATATTGATTACACAGGAAAATTACAAAACTGTATCCTGTGAAGATTTTTACGTTTATATATTAGAAAAGAAAGAACTATTAAAAAAATAATGTCCTCTGACAAATATCAGTAATAAATATCCTTCTTCATTATTATCTGTTGGCTTTTACTTATTACCTACAGCGTTTTGCTTTAGACAGGCATTTTTCTGAAAATTCAGGCATTTTAGGCACCATAAACAGGCATCCCTCTATTTACATATGGTAACCCTAAGCGCGCCTTAATTATTAAAACTAATAATTAGCGCACTTATTATAGTAATCGAGCTTTTTTTTCAGTTAGGTCTCATCCCTAGGTCTAAACGTGCACGATAATTCCGCCCGCGTTATACACAAAGGGTAATTAGAGATATTGTTTGTATGATTGCGAAAGGCAATTACCCGTATTTTGGACCCGATACAATGACTGCCTAGGTAGTCCAGCATTAATTAATTTTGTATATCTGAAAACCCCCCTCTACCTACCCACACACCCAACACTTCATAATAAGCGAAACTACCACTGAAAAGGACAACGTTACACATAAATCGAACGGGACAAGGACATAATACTGCTAGGCGTACTTCTAGGTTCCATAGAAAACGCTGGCTTATCTATCTCTATGAGATATAAAAAAATCAATGTACCTACATATTGTGAAGAATTCGCCTTTATTCAAAACTACCCTCTTAGAAAAATCACGACAATATGGTGGGATAGTTCCTAGCAGGTAATTACTACCCGTGCGAAGCCGGGGCGGGTCGCCAGTAATATATAAAATCTAATCCGCACATGTCGAGCATATTGGCGTTATTATCACCACATTTCCGCGCAGAAAACTTCGTATACTGTTAGGTTTTCACGCTGGCAACACTGTTAGGTTTGTGTAAAGCTCTATATTTTATTAGGTTATTTGTTTCTCCGCGAAGTTTCGCCTGAGAGAGAGCGGTGTGGGAGCCTGGATGCCTCCTCGTAGAAGATATTATGAAGTGTAACATATCCAACGCGGATTATCCGCTAGTAACGTAAACAATGATTTCATTTCGGATGGGGAGAACTGTAGGGTGACCATTAATTATGTTGTACAAAATCTCTGCTGACAAAATGCCTCGTTTGTCTAGTGGTTAGCATATTCGCCTGCAGATCACGAAGTCCCGGGTTCGATTCCCGGGTCGGGCAAATCATTGTTAGGTATTGGGTTTTTCTGTCAAGAAATTTTTAGTGCAAGCCCGGAGTTGGTAGTTGGCACTTGGCGTGTCTCGTAGAGCACGTTAAGCAGTTGGTCCCGGTTATTATCACTATCATGTGATAATAGTTAGACAATAATCGTTAAAGTCCGCCAACCCGCATTAAAGCAGCGTGGTAGGTTAAAGCTCTAAATCCCTCTCTCCTATGAGAGAGGAGGCCTGTGGCCTAGTGGGACGTTTAAAAGGTGGATAGTGGTACATAGTCTCTAAACTAAATTGCACGTTTTAAAAATGCTATCCTTTTCATAATACAAAAGGACAGCATTAGATTTAGAACCGTCAATTTAGTTGTCAGGTCAGGCGCACTTCGTATTTTAAGTATGACGCTACAAGTACCTACCTAGCGCGCTCCAGTTGATAACCAATTAAATTACCCTTACTTAGTCAAAAGGGATAAGAACTACGCGATAGGAAGAGAGCCAAATCTAGATTAATATAATAATAATAATAATAATAATAAATATTTATTTGCAAAATTGTGGGTAAATAACATGATATTTAATATTAAGTGCAATCCCGAACACAATCGACTGTCACAGACAGTGTGCAAATATTTACCTTAAAATTAAATTAATTACATTAAAAATTACATTGAAAATTAAATTGAAAATTACATTGAAAATTAAAATCTTAAATTATAGTTATATATAATGTCAAACAATAGATTCAAATCACAAAATGAAATTATCCAATGTTATAAATAAATGGTTATTTAAGTATGTTCATGTCATCAAGATATTCTTTCACACTATAATAATTTTTTCGATTCAAGAGTTCAAAAATTTCTTTCTTAAATTTTAGAAAAGGCAGAATTTTTTTACAGTCTGGAAGTTTGTTATATAAGGTAATAGCCATACATGAGGAGTTATGTGACAAGACAGCCAACCTTTGCGGTGGTACCCAGAGCTTGAATTCTGGATACGGCCTGCCCCTCCTGTTAGGATACTTTTCATTGAATGTAGGAAATAGATTGGGGTTTTTTTTTACAAATAGCAATGCTTCGTATATATAGAGACATGGTAACGGTAGAATTTTATTTTCCTTAAACAATGGTTTGCAGCTGTCTAAAGTTTCAGCTCGACATATTGATCGAACACAAGCTTTCTGTTTAATGAATGCTTTTGAAGCGTTTGTTGAATTTCCCCACAGTACAATTCCATATCGCAAAATTGATGATACATACCCATGGTAAGCAAGTAGGGCAGTTTGTTTATTACTAACTTGCGATAGCTTTTTCAAGACATACACAAATCTGTCAATTTTCGTACATAGTTTTTCAATATGAGCTTTCCAATTGAAAAACTTATCTAAGGTCAGTCCAAGAAATAAGGATGTATCAGTTTTATCAATGTTATATGATTCATAGCCTACTGTTATATTTGTTGGGTGAGAGTTAAGTGTTTGAAACTGTACATAGTGGGTTTTTTTCATATTAATACTTAGATTATTTTGATTTAGCCACTGTATAACCGATTGGAGTGCTTCATTTGTCTGTTTTTCAAGAGTTTGTTTGTCCTTTGTTTTAACTACAATCGTAGTATCATCTGCGTACAAAAAACATTTATGTGAGACTATATTGGGGAGGTCATTTATATACAAGAGGAACAGTAAAGGGCCAAGTACACTCCCCTGAGGTACTCCATATGGATTTTGGGTTTTAAATAATGAGCGGCAGAAGTTCATAACCTTCCCAGTGGTTTTAGAGACTTCCACACATTGTTGACGCTTGAAAAGGTAACTTGATATCCATTTTAGTGCTTGGCCTCGTATCCCATAGTATTCTAATTTATTAATTAGTATTTTGTGACTTATTAGGTCAAAAGCTTTGGACATATCGAGGAAAATTGACACAACGTTATGACCAGTGTCGAGACTTTCTAATACATACTTTGTTAAGGCAAAGCAGGCAAGTGTAGTACTACTTTGTTTTCTAAAACCATATTGTTCCTCTTTTAAAATATTATTTGTAGTTATAAATTTATAGATCTTATCAAACATGATTTTCTCAAACACTTTTGACAAAATTGGAATAAGTGTTATTGGACGGTAGTTATTTAAGTCATCTTTATTATTCTTTTTATGTAGGGGCTTAACTATGGACTTTTTTAAATTATTGGGAAATACACCTTCTGTAAAAGACAAATTGATAATATGGCTTAGTGGGGGTGATAAAAGTTTTGCGCAAGCTTTGATTATTTTCGTATTAAGCCCATCATATCCCGTTGAGTTAGTATCTTTTAGCTGAATTATAGCTTTGTGCACATCCTGTGGGATGACTGGGGTGAGGAACAAAGAATGACAGATTTTCGGTACTTTAATCATTGAATGTCTTTGAACAATTTGAGCATCTGAGTTACAATTGCTTATATTAATAAAATATTTATTAAACTCTTCAGCGATCTCTAGAGAACCTGTCAAGGTAACGTTTCCAGCTGTTTTTAGTTCCTTTATTTCATTACTCACATCTTTGGCGTGTGAATTTGAGCTAATGACATCCCAGGATGCTTTGCATTTGTTTTTGGACTTTTGTATGTAGTTCGTATTAGCAATGCTTTGAGATTTGGCCATACAAGTTTTTAATATTTTTGAATATCGGTTGTATTTTATTTTATTCAAGCGTTTATTAGCTGCCGAGAGTCTATAGTTCAAATACAATTTTCTTTTAACTATACATGATTTTTTTAGTCCTTTAGAGATCCATTTATTTTTAATTTGTTTATTTACTAATTTCACTGTTATGATTGGGAAACATAAATTGTAAAAAAGAATTACGTCATTATGAAACATCTCAAAAGCTGTATTAGTACAAGTTTCCGTTAGTACGTCACTGAATGATAATGCAGAGATACATTGCATAAATTTTCTTTTATTATCAGTTGAAAAATCTCTCCGTTTTATGAATAATCTTTCATTTTTGATCTGTATGGCGCTAGTCGCAGTTGGAAATGTAATCGTTTGCGCAGTCTCATGGTCAGACAAACCAAGGTAATGTAACTCTGATTTTGCGTCTTTAATGTTACTAGCTATAAGATCTATACTAGACGATTTTCTGGTAGGTTTAGTAATATGATTTATTAAATTATAGTTTGTCAGTAGTGATAATAATTGTTGAGATACTTTATTTTTAGCTAAGGTGTTTACATTCCAATCTCCACATAGAACCACTTTCTTTTTAGTTTTAATAACCTTTAGCTTGCATAATAGCATTTCCAAATTCTCAAAAAAGATACTTATATTCGATGCAGGTGTTCGATAAATGCATAAGACAATTAAATTTAATGATTCTATGGACACACCGCAATATTCAAAATGGTGTTCAATTGGTTTAACTTTTTTATATAGATCTGTAAGGGGGATAAAGTCTAGGCCTTTTTTTAAGATGATACAGGTGCCTCCGCGCCTCTGATCCACTCTGGTGAACTGGGCAGCAACATTATAATTTTTAATAATCAGGTTAAGCTCAGATCCCCTTTTAATAAAGGTCTCCGTCAGGCAAATAATGTCAATATTGTGCATTTGAGTATTGCTATTAAAATTTTGTAAGGTAAGTTCAAACAAGTCGATTTTATTAATATATATATAGCTGCTCGTGCTGATTCATTGACTGACTCACTGATTGATCACCCCTCCTGTAAAATTTTGTATGAAAATTTTTTTTTTCACAAATGGTTTCGTATAGAGGATGAAAATTCATTCAGAACAAAAATATGGAGAGAGCTGATGATTGAGGATTTCAGAGACGAGCGAATGGCACGCTTAAGGTATTGAAGATAGGTGGGGGGTGCTCGAGCAAATTTCACTCGAAACGTCATCCAATTGGCAGTGAGCTGAAAAAAAATTTAAAATGGCGAAAAAAAGATGGCCGCCATACAAATTTCGTCCGTGTCCATCTCGGAGGGTATAAAAGATGGAAGAGTGGTTTCTTCGCAAAAGATGATCAGGATTCAAAGATCTACCCGATGAATAGAAAAAAATTCAAAATGGCGGAATTTATTTTTCCATAGAAAATGTATGGTGAATATTGAAGAGACTACAAGTTGTAAACTATGCAAGGCTTTGATGCGATTCTTTGGAGAACTCTCAATGAAGAATATGGGAAGACATGATGATTGAGGGTTTGGAAGATGGTTGAGGAGCCTGGGCAGGGTATGGCAGATAGATGGGAGGTGCTCAAACAAAAATTACTCAAAACCTCATCCAATTGGCACTGAGCTACAAAAATTCATATGGAAAAATATGGAGAGAGCTGATGATTGAGGATTTCAGAGACGAGCGAATGGCACGCTTAAGGTATTGAAGATAGGTAGGGGGTGCTCGAGCAAATGTCACTCGAAACGTCATCCAATTGGCAGTGAGCTGAAAAAAAATTTAAAATGGCGAAAAAAAGATGGCTGCCATACAAATTTCATCGGTCTCCATCTCGGAGGGTATAAAAGATAGAAGAGTGGTTTCTTCGCAAAAGATGATGAGGATCCAAAGGTCTACTTGATGAATTGAAAAAAAAAATCAAAATGGCGGAATTTATTTTTCCATAGAAAATGTATGGCGAATATTGAAGAGACTACAAGTTGTAAACTATGCAAGGCTTTAATGCGGTTTTTTGGAGAAATCTCAAAGAAAAATATGGGAAGACATGATGATTGAGGGTTTGGAAGTTGGTTGAGGAGCCCGGGCAGGGTATTGTAGATAGGTGGGAGGTGCTCAAACAAAAATTACTCAAAACCTCATCCAATTGGCACTGAGCTGAAAAAAAACCAAAATGATGGATTCAAGATGGCGGCTATACAAATTTTTTCGGTGTCTATCTCACCAAGTATAAAAGATGGAAGAGTAGCTTCTTAGAAAAATATGATCAAGAAATAAAATCTACCAGATTAACAGAAAAAAAAAACAAGATGGCGGAATTTATTTTTCCACACAATTTTTTTTCACTGATGGTTTCGTATAGAGTACAAAAATTTATGTGGAGGAAAAATATGGAGATAGCTGATGGTTGAAGATTTCGGAGGCGAGTGAGGAGCATGGCCAGGGTATTGAAGATAGATGGGAGGTGCTCAAACAAAACTTACTCGAAATCTCATCCAATTGGCAGTGAGCTGATAAAAAAGTCCAAAATGGTGGATTCAAGATAGCGGCCATACAAATTTCGTCTATCTCATCGAGTATAAAAGATGGAAGAGTGGGTTTTTTGTTAAAAGATGATCAAGTTCTAAGATCTTCTTGATGAACAGATAAAATCGAGATGGTGGAATTTATTTTTCCACACAAAAAAATTTTTACTTTGATGGTTTCGTATAGAAGACAAAAATTCTTGCGGAGGAAAATTATGGAAAAGCTAATAATCAAAGATTTTGGAGACGGGTGAAGAGCACGGCCAGGGTATTGAAGATAGATGGGACGTGCTCAAACAAAAACTACATGAATCCTCGCGGTCCGCTTTAGCGGGCCGCGCACCCACGCGCCCTACTAGTTAATATATATATAGCTGCTCGTGCTGATTCACTGACTGATTGATCACCTCTCCTGTAAAATTTTGTATGAAAAATTTTTTTTTCACTAATAGTTTCGTACAGAAGCCAAAAATTCATTAAGAACAAAAATATGGAGAGAGCTGATGATTGAGGATTTCGGTGACGGGTGAGGGGCACGCTTAAGGTATTGAAGATAGGTGGGGGGTGCTCGAGCAAATGTCACTCGAAACGTCATCCAATTGGCAGTGAGTTGAAAAAAAATTCAAAATGGCGAAAAAAAGATGGCCGCCATACAAATTTCGTCGGTGTCCATCTCGGAGGGTATAAAAGATGGAAGAGTAGTTTCTTCATAAAAGATGATCAAGATTGGAAGGTCTATCTGATGAATAGAAAAAAAATTCAAAATGGCGGAATTTATTTTATCATAGAAAATGTATGGCGAATATTGAAGAGATTACAAGTTGTGAACCATGCAAGGCTTTGATGCGGTTCTTTGGAGAAATGTCAAAGAAAAATATGGGATGATATGATGATTAAGGGTTTGGAAGATGTTTGATGAGCCCGGGCAGGGTATTGTAAATAGATGGGGGCTGCTCAAACAAAAAATACTCAGAACCTCATCCAATTGGCACTGAGCTGAAAAAAAAAACCAAAATGGCGGATTCAATATGGCGGCTATACAAACGTTGGTATCTATCTCACCAAGTATAAAATATGGAAGAGTGGTTTCTTGGAAAAATATGATCAAGACCTAAAGGTCTACCTACTTGATGAGCAGAATGATTCGGAGAAAAAATATGGAGAGTGATAATGATCGAGGATTAGGAATATGGGAGAGATAGGTGGAGGCTGCTCAAAACAAAATACCCGAAAGCGAAACCTCGCGGTCCGCTTTAGCGGGCCGCGCACCCACGCGCCCTACTAGTTTAATATATATATAGCTGCTCGTGCTGATTCACTCACTCATTGATCACCTCTCCTGAACAATTTTGTATGAAAATATTTTTTTTCACTCATGGTGTCGTATAGAGGACAAAAATTCATTAAGAGGAAAAATATGGAGAGAGCTGATGATTGAGGATTTCAGAGACGAGCGACGGGCACGCTTAAGGTATTGAAGATAGGTGGGAGGTGCTCGAGCAAATGTCACTTGAAACATCATCCAATTGGCAGTCAGCTGAAAAAAAATTCAAAATGGCGAAAAAAAGATGGCCGCCATACAAATTTCGTCGGTCTCCATCTCGGAGGGTATAAAAGATGGAAGAGTGGTTTTTTCGCAAAAGATGATGAGGATCCAAAGGTCTACTTGATGAATTGAAAAAAAATTCAAAATGGCGGAATTTATTTTTCCATAGAAAATGTATGGCGAATATTGAAGAGACTACAAGTTGTGAACTATGCAAGGCTTTAATGCGGTTTTTTGAGAACTCTCAAAGAACAATATAGGAAGACATGATGATTGAGGGTTTGGAAGTTGGTTGAGGAGCCCGGGCAGGGTATTGAAGATAGGTAGGAGGTGCTCAAACAAAAAATACTCGAAACATCATCCAATTGGCAGTGAGCTGAAAAAAAGTCCAAATGGTGGCCATACAAACATCGGTGTCTATCTCACCAAGTATAAAAGATGGAAGAGTGGTTTTTGCCAAAAGATGATTAAGACCTTAAGTTCTACTTGATGAGCAGAATGATTCGAAGAAAAAATATGGAGAGTGATAATGATCGAGGATTAGGAATAGGCGAGAGATAGATGGAGGCTGCTCAAACCAAAATACCCGAAAGCGAAACCTCGCGGTCCGCTTGCGGGCCGCGCACCCACGCGCATTACTAGTATTTAATATGCCTGCTATGTTTTGATGAAAAATTGTTAAATTATAGTACCTAAGTATTAACGAAAAAACAATGGATTAGAGTTTTGTGCTTTGGGTGATTGCGTAAACGATTTTTTTGTATTATTTAGTTTAAAATAATAGGGAATGGTACCTTTTTTCTCTTTATTCTCACATTTAGAACTAATTTCTGTATGAACCTTTTGTAATATATTTTTCTGTTTTTGAGCCTCAAAGTAGTAAGGAATAGTTCCCTTTTTGTGCATCTTTTTAAAATTTTTGTTTTTGTTTATATGTTTTTTAATATTATTTATGAATTTATTTTTATATTTTATGTAGTCTATTTCAATATTTAATTTTTGACACAGATATTTTACCCAATTTTTTTGTGGACAATTTGTAGAGTGGCAGTTATAGTTGGGTTGTATGAATGTACAATTGCTATAATTTTTTACTAGTAATTCAACGGTAGGTAACGGTAACGGTAGGTATAGTAGTTAGCGCTACTGCGACCTGAATTGCACTTTATTGCGTCGCGGTAACAAGACTAACTATTTATTTAAATGATTTTACGGAGTGAATCTTCTGTAGTACCTTGTAGATATTATTATGTATTACTATGATTTACTGATTATATTGTTACTGATGCCCGAGACTTCATCCGCGTGGATTTATGTTTTTTTTTAAATCCCTTGGCCTTGACAACTCTATGATTTTCCAGGATCAAAAGTAGCCTATGTGTTAATCCAGTGTATAATCTATCTCGATTCCAAATTTCAGCCAAATTGATTCAGTAGTTGCCGCGTTAAAGAGTAACAAACATACACACATACATACATACTACGTACAAACATACATACACACAAACTTTCGCATTTATAATATTAGTATGTATTATGTTGTTTTGTTAAGAGATTGTGTGAAACAGAATCAGGCACATTATCGTAGAATTTGGCTTTTGTCCCGCTCTCTGCAAACGTGTGCACGCCCCACAAGCACGAGGCGCGAGTTTATTAAAAATTGGATTTACTCTCCGCCACGCGACTGCTTTCATATCAACATCTTGTATTGGAGGCCACGGGCTGGAGGCTGGAGGCTGGATGGGGCGACTTTATTTGTTGCGACGCGACTCCACTGTGGGGGAACGCGGATATTGCGTATATTATTACACTGAACACTAGCTGTTACCCCTGTACTTGCACGTTACTGTTAGCGAGGAGTTTCTTTTTTTCAAAAACTATTACGTAGAAGGCATTAACTAAATATTTTCTCTAATTTACCTGTCCACAATATAAAGATTTTTGACGTTTCTTAATGTTAAGATTAGAGATAAAACAGTTCCCACAAAAAATATAATAAATTCAAAACTTAGGAACATACTAATTACATAAAATAAAAATCAATTGCCTCATGTAAAGACCTGACAGATACTTCAGTCTTCAGGTAAGTAATGTCTACTTTAGTTTGGGGTAAAATCGAATTCAGGTGGTAACCCTGTTTTTCATACAAATAACTCATAAATAACTCATTCTATTTTTAAATGACAACTGTCAGAATTCCACCGGATTAAAAAGGAAGAAGAGGAGGTACTTATTACTTTATCTTAGATTAAAAATCAGACTTAATTAGAATAGTTATAGTTACCCATTTTTTTGGCTTTACCGGCTCTGACTCTGTTGAAATAATTCGATAGGCCAGGCCAATTTAGTAACAAACTACGTATAGATCGACCAGAATCTCATGAAAAATAGGGAAATGAAATTCCAAGGTTAGCAACACTACGGCTGCCCTAGCGATAAACAAAGTAACTGACATTTTTTGTGAAATTGACTTTTTGCATTAACAAAAGTTTTATGTCGAGTAGTTTTTTACCACAGTTTAATATTTCAAATAACTTGAACCGTTTACTGAAATTTAAATTGCCCAAACAAAGTAACTGCACTCACTAACCCGGAATATAAATGCAAAAACCAAGTAAACAACAAGCACAACACAAAAACAAAGTAATTGGATGTTGATTACTTTGTTTTTGTATTTAAAATGCAGTTGCTTGATTTTTCGTTTCGTGAAACGATCCCAGGTAAGGTGTTCTGAATGTAATTACTTTGTTTATCACTAGGGCAGCCGAGTTAACCTAGTGTTGCTTACTACAAAATTTAATTTCCCTATTTTTCATGAGATTCTGGTCGATCTATACTTACCTATCCAAATGAAGTAGGTAGGTACGGCTTTTCCACTCAGATGTTAAACATGTGCACTAGTTATACAGTGCTATCATCTGTCCCGGTGGGACAGTATACATAAGCCTTTTAAGCCCACGATTGGCTTCTGCCCAAATTCCTACATGGATATAGCTAATTCTTTACCCATATTTTTTTCAACTGCAATCTATTTGTAACCGGAAGATTAAATAAAAATTATCTTCAAAAAACGTCGCGTGTCGGTCCCGCCGTTTCTTTCTTTCGATGTTGGTTTCTGTAAACAATTTTTATTTCAGCTTTTTGGTGTAAGTTTATTCAACAAAGTCGATAGTTTAAATTACCCCACAGTTTCGATAGGCAGCGCCCCTGCAACGTCAGGACTGAGGAGTTGGAATCAGAAATATTTTCGCGACCATCTTGAAAACTTTCTACTTAACTAACTTAAAAAACTCATGCAAATCGCTCCAGAATACTCGGAGAAATAGACAAAATATAAGACACGCCAAAATATAAAGAACCTCCTCCTTTTTAGGAAGTGAATATAAAACTGGGCATTATGGTCAACCTTTATATAGATCTCTACTAGGGACTTCCACGCACTCTTCTCTCGGTGGTCTTGCGCCGCTTGTATCCAGGATCTCCTACCTTCTTCCATTTGAATACATAGTTTGTGTTACTTGTTTGTTCTTGTACTTATGGCTGTTGGGAGGCTTCAGTCGTTACCCTCCTACCGACAAAGCCGTGCCGCCCAGCGATTTAGCGTTCCGGTACGATGCCGCGTGGAAACCCATTGCATCCAGGGGCTCCCTGCGATGTCGTCCATCCATTAGAGAATTTAATGAAAATTCCTTTTCCTTCTAGAACTAGGAGTCCTATGTGCATGTAGTCGGCCATTTGGCTGCGTGCTAAATAGGGCAGCCGTCCACCGCCGGCGGCGTCTTATCACGCCAGTTGGCACGCGGCCTACGATTTTAAAGAGTAAAAAAACGGATATCGAAATATGGTTATTACTTATATTCCTGTTTCGATTACTCCAAGTTTATAATTTTTTTTAGGGTTCCGTACCCAATGGGTAAAACGGGAATCTATTACTTCGACTCCGCTGCCCGTCCGTCTGTCACCAGGCTGTATCTCATGAACCGTGATATGTAAAGGTTGACCAGAATCTCATGAAAAATAGGGAAATTAAATTTTGTAGTAAGCAACACTAGGTTAACTCGGCTGCCCTAGTGATAAACAAAGTAATTACATTCAGAAAACCTTACCTGGGATCGTTTCACGAAACGAAAAATCAAACAACTGCACTGCATTTTAAATACAAAAACAAAGTAGTCAACATCCAATTACTTTGTTTTTGTGTTGTGCTTGTTGTTTACTTGGTTTTTGCATTTATATTCCGGGTTAGTGTGTGCAGTTACTTTGTTTGGGCAATTCAAATTTCAGTAAACGGTTCAAGTTATTTGAAATATTAAACTGTGGTAAAAAACTACTCGACATAAAACTTTTGTTAATGCAAAAAAGTCAATTTCACAAAAAATGTCAGTTACTTTGTTTATCGCTAGGGCAGCCGTATTAGGGCAGCAGCCTAACTTTGGAATTTCATTTCCGTATTTTTCATGAGATTCTGGTCGATCTATAGTTATATATTTGAAATTTTCACAGATGATGTATTTCGGGGTAAAAATGTAAAATAACATTAAAATACGCAGGTATTTAATATATTCGTTTATTTTAAATTGTATTACATTAAAGACAAAGAATGTCATAATGAACTAAAAATATCCATCATAATTATTATTAGCAAAATAAAATACAAATAACAATTACTAAAATTATAGGCAGAAGTGTGATTTTTAATTCTGAATTTAAATGAAAACTGTGAGAATTCCACCGAATTAAAAATCAGATAGTATATTTTCTATCTACTTATAACAATTCCTAGTAATGGTATCACAAAGTGTTCAAATGACTTATGATACCCGCGACTTCGTAGCCGTGGATTTAATTTTTTTTTAAATCCCTTGAGAACTCTTATCATTTTCCGGGATAAAAGTAGCCTATGTCCTTCTCCAAGATCTAGTCTATATTAGTACCTACCAAATTTCATCAAAATCGGTTCAGCAAGTTTGGCGTGAAAGCGTAACATAAGTACACACAGACAGTTACTTTTGCATTTATAATATTAATTAGGTACATTTAATTTAAGTAGGTAGGTACATGTCTAACAAAATGATGCTATATTTTTTTAACATAGTAAACTTTGACATAGCGTGCACGCGTAATATACCTACTATCTATATCCCTACTAATATTATAAATGCGAAAGTAACTGTGTCTGTCTGTTACGCTTTCACGCCTAAACCGCTGAACCGATTTTGATAAAATTTGGTACAGAGATAGATGAGACCTTGGTAAGAACATATTATGCTGCTTTTTATCCACAAAAAATCTAAGTTTACCCACGGGATTTTCAAAAACCTAAATCCACGCGGACGAAGTCGTGGGCATCAGCTAGTACTGTTATATTTTGACAGTAATGTACATATTATGTAAGTAGGTACATTAATTTACATGTGCTTATATTTATTACATAATTTATTCATGTACTAGATGTTTTTGTTGATATTAGTTTAGATAACTAGATACAAAGGTTAATAAAACACTCGTATAATATATATAAAAAACTAACCAATAATAATTTCTTCATTGTGACAGTCTAATGGGAAGCTTCGGCCGTGGCTCGCTACCACCCTATCGGCAAAACCGTGCCACCAAGCGATTCGGCGGCGTTCCGCGCAAAAACTTCATAAGGGATAGTTTAGACACAGCTTACATCTAGACTGAATCGACACTAAACATTAGATTCTTCATTCAAGGGTCGATTTGACATTGAATAAAAATTAAATTAAAAAATTACATTAAAATCAAATAAAAAAATAAAAAAAAGGGTCGCCAGCATCGTGCACGCCGTAGAAATGCGCGTGACGTCATCAAGATGGCGCCGGCTGATGGATTAGAGATGTCAAATCACATGAGTAGATATACGTACAGAGTGGAAGCTTCATACAAGCGGCCCGCTGTAGGTACACTCACACACACACACTCACCAACGGTTCACGGACGCCCGCGTCTGACCGCCAACCGGCTCAGTTGGATGACAAACGTGCGCTATGTGTGAGTGTACCTACAGCGGGCCGCTTGTATGAAGCTTCCTCTCTGTACGTAGGTATATCTACTCATGTGCTTTCATGTTCATTTTGCGTTTCAACTTTCAATTCATCTTGCCAAGCGCTATGCCATTAGTGCAAGGAAAAACGTAAGAAAAGGAGAATCTGGATCAAAGATTATTATTTGAAAAAAAAAAAAAAAAATTGGTTGTCTGTAAAGTCGGTTCACGGACGATAATTTTGCGTGATAACGTCATAAGAAAACATTATAGAACACATAATATGTAGGCCGATCGTGCCTCTCTACCGCTTGTTCCGCGCTCTCGCTTGCACGCTCGGCTCAGGCGGAACGTGACAATGAGTCATGCTTTTTCGTGCGTGCAGCCGGCGTTCATCGATTTATAAGACGTTGTCACGTCAACACGGAACAACATAGTATTGAAAAATTCACAACTAAAAACTAAAACTAAAAATTACTCGATGTTTGGCTTCCGGAATCCGGAGACACATTTATGTACCCGATGTATTTGTTTAGTCTCAAAGTGAACTATTTCAAGTATATTACCAGAAGTACAAGTCACGGCAAATAAGTCGACCGTTGACCTTCAACGCGCAGAAGTCGAAAATGAGGTATCTCGGGGTGTGAGGGGGTCGCGGGTAGGGCGTGGGGATCGTTCGTAAGCACTGATTAGCTCTCGCGGATCGCTCGTAAGCGCTGATTGGCTCTCCAATCGTATTGTGTCCCGCTCACTCGCACGGCGCTGCGCGCACTTGAAGGTCAGCGCTCGACTTACGTGCCGCGGGTTATACGATATATTAAAAAAAAATAGAAAAGAAATATGCATCGGATTGAGTAGAAATTGCTTTTAAAAGTCTGTTTAAAAATCAATTGCGTGAGAAACAAAGACGCAATAACTGTTTAGAAATAATTAATTGTTTAAAAACGCTGATAATTAAATAAATAAATAACGCACCTTTACAAGGGAGGCGTTACTATAGGACACAATAGCGATCCTCGCAGGAGCTGATCACTGAAACGCTTGCTTAAATTTTAAACACCTTAACTCCTAAGAATATTATTATAACCCGCGGCACGTAAGTCGAGCGGTGACTTTTCAATGCGCAGAAGTCGAAAATGACGTATCTCGGGATGTGAGGGGGTCGCGGGGAGGGCGTGGGGATCGTTCGTAAGCACTGATTAGCTCTCGCGGATCCCTCGTAAGCGCTGATTGGCTCTCCAATCGTACTGTCCCGCTCACTCGTACGGCACTGCGCGCACTTGAAGGTCACCGCTCGATTTACGTGCCGCGGGTTATAATTTCAATCAATATTTAAGGTGTAATTAAATTATGATTATACAGCCTTCCTTCTACTTCTCGTACTTCTGGGTGTCATTATTTCCACGGCATCCTGCCGCTTCAATCTGGCGCTCCTTCTAGAGGACACTATATTTTCATTGTCGTCTGCGAATTTTTTCGAATCTGTCGATGCCAAATTGTCCTCAACGTTAGGTGTTACGCTCCTTCTAGAAGAACGTCTATTTTTCATCTCTTCTGCGTAATTTTCCGAATCTGTTGCTAACAAATTGTCTTCATGCTTAGATCTTGCGCTCTTTCTAGAAGAGCGTCTATTTTCTTTGTCTTCTGCTATTTTTTCCGAATCTGTTGTTAACAAATTGTCTTCAGGCTTAGATCTTGCGCTCCTTCTAGAAGAATGTTTATTTTCTTTGTCCTCTGCAATTTTTTCCGAATCTTTCGATACCAAATTGTCTTCGACGTTAGATCTTACGCTCCTTCTAGAAGAACGTTTATTTTTTGTCTCTTCTTGTATATTTTCTGAACGTATTAACAAATCTTCAGCATTAGGTTTTACGCTGCTTCTAGAAGAGCGTCTATTTCTTTTCCCTTCTGTGGAGTTACCTGAATCTGTTAACAAATTATCTTCAACATTAGCTCTTACGCTCCTTCTAGAAGAGCGTCTGTTCCTTTTCCCTTCTGCGGCAATATGCGAATTATCTTCAGCATCCGAATTCGCCAAGTTCTGTATCTGCGAATTCTTCAACTGGGCAGGACTCGAGTTCTGTGAGCTGTCCATATCCGGTAGTTTCTCGACGCCCGATATTTGTCCGTGGTCCGCGGCGGGACCGGACTCGCTGGTCGCGTCCGAACTGACCGAACTGGCCGAACTGGCGAGCATGAACTGCAATTGTTTGCTGGCGACTTTCATTGAAGAATTGTTGTTGCACTTTAAAATACTCTTTCCCGGAGTTAGGCCTAGATTTATGGGCGTCGAGGGGACGAGATTTGCCTGAAAAAAAAAATATTATTTATCATACAATGAATATAAAATTATTTTGCTATAATCCGCTAACAGTGACAAATTTGTAGGCACAACACCACACAATCTTGTAGGCACAACACCACACAATCTTGTAGGCACAACACCACACAAATTCACCACAAAACAAACTCGACGATCGTTTCGCTCCGACACCGGAGCATCTTCAGGAGATGTCGACTTCACAACGGACGATTGCAAAGTGAGTTCGTGTCGAATGAGCGGTCTTATATATACTATCCCCGCTTAGTCATCTACCCTCCTTTCTCTTTCTCTCTGGCCACGCCCCCTAAATATGTTGAGCAACGGTGAAGATGACACATTTATTTGCTCATTCAGCAATTCGACACTTCTACCGCTGTGCCCAACTATTTCCAATTGTTCCAACACGCACAGTCTTAAACTTTTACAGCATGTGTGTAAAATTTCAAATGTATGACCCTCGTCTAACCTATGTCCACTATCCAAAAGATGTTTTTGAGATTTGACCACTGGGCGCAGTTACAAAATTGCGCCCAGTGGTCAAACTGGGCGCAATTTTGTAACTCGATATAAAGAACATATGGCTGCCTTTAGAAACAACCAGCCTCAAAGATCTCATTTCGCAAAACATCTTTTGGATAGTGGACATAGGATAGACGAGGGTCATACATTTGAAATTTTACACACATGCTGTAAAAGTTTAAGATCCAAAAGATGTTTTGCGAAATGAGATCTTTGAGGCTGGTTGTTTCTAAAGGCAGCCATATGTTCTTTATATCGAGTTACAAAATTGCGCCCAGTTTGACCACTGGGCGCAATTTTGTAACTGCGCCCAGTGGTCAAATCTCAAAAACATCTTTTGGATAGTGGACATAGGTTAGACGAGGGTCATACATTTGAAATTTTACACACATGCTGTAAAAGTTTAAGACTGTGCGTGTTGGAACAATTGGAAATAGTTGGGCACAGCGGTAGAAGTGTCGAATTGCTGAATGAGCAAATAAATGTGTCATCTTCACCGTTGCTCAACATATTTAGGGGGCGTGGCCAGAGAGAAAGAGAAAGGAGGGTAGATGACTAAGCGGGGATAGTATATATAAGACCGCTCATTCGACACGAACTCACTTTGCAATCGTCCGTTGTGAAGTCGACATCTCCTGAAGATGCTCCGGTGTCGGAGCGAAACGATCGTCGAGTTTGTTTTGTGGTGAATTTGTGTGGTGTTGTGCCTACAAGATTGTGTGGTGTTGTGCCTACAAATTTGTCACTGTTAGCGGATTATAGCAAAATAATTTTATATTCATTGTATATCATGGAATTCCGCAAAGTAACGCCTGCTTCCATTCAATATTATTTATCAATTTGACGACCTCCCTGGCGTGCAGTGGTGAGCACTGTGGTCTTATAAGTGTACAGGTTCGATTCCCGGACAAGGGCAATTTGGGAATTTTCAATTTCTAAATTGTCTCTGGTCTGATCCAGTGAAAGGCTTCAGCCGTGGCTGGTTTACCCTACCGGTGAAGCCGTGCCGCCAAGCTGTTCGGCATTCCGGTATGATTACCTCCTATTTTGAAGTCGGTTAAAAAAGTAATTGTTACCTCGTAAGATGGGTCGCCGTCTACGCTTTTTGCTAACAGCGAGGCGCGCAGCATGGCGTAGGAGGCCTGTGAAGAGAAAACAAAATATACGCGTCATTAACACTCACTTCACAAATGCCACCGCGTAAAAAAAGCACCGCAGTTGCGGAGCGACGTGGCAGTGGCGGGGGAATTGCAAAGCGGCGTGGCAGTGGCGGGGGAATTGCGGAGCGACATGGCAGTGACGGGGAAATGCGGAGCAGCGTAGCAGAGACGGGGGAATTGCGAAGCGGCGTGGCAGTGCCGGGAGAATCACGGAGCGGTGTGGCAGTGGCGGGGGAATTGCAGTGCAGCATGGCAGTGGCGGGGGAACTGACGGGTGATTGACGCAAAAAAAAGTTTGTGTCGAATTCACAATGTCCCTCTCTGGCACTTGTATAGCGCCTGAGAATTCAAACGACTTCCTGTCACCTTATAAACTCCTGGTACTCAAGAGAGGATTTTGGCGTCGCATTTTCGTTTCATCTATTTTCAAATGCACAACGATACTAAAGAAGTTTCACGTCAAAAACCGCCTCGGACGTTCACACATCGTCCGTGTTATCTTTCTCGGCATATTATATTACCTGCTTACAAGAAGCCTTCTGTGCTTCACAGGACAGCACGCTCTGTAGCATGCTGCGCTGGCGCGCCGGGGTGGCGGCCGGGGTGGCGGCCGCGGGGGACTTGACCGGTGACTGGATGCGGAAAAAGCCCGCCTCGAATGTCTTCGTCGCGTCCGATTTGGCCTGCTTGGCCTTTCTGGCCGCTGAAAACGAACATTCTAATATGAGATCGGTAGAGAATGCGCCTGAATGATTGTTTGTTACATTTATTTGTTGCATTTATTTATTACTTGCCACAAATAATAAATAAATGCACGCGAAGATTCCTGGCCCAAAAAAATCTATATAAAAATGAATGTTTGTTTGTTTGTTCTCTATATGTTCCTAATCCATACATTACGTGGCATTGTAACGCATACCGGGGACAGTTAGTTTATATATTAAAAAAAACCGGCCAAGTGCGAGTCGGACTCGCGCACGAAGGATTCCGTACCATTATCTATAAAAACGGCAAAAAAAAAACATGTCTGTTGTATGGGAGCCCCCCTTAAATATTTGTTTTAGAATAGAATAGAATAGATTTTATTGCATGATTGTAAGTATGTACATGGTAGGTGTTACAAAGTTTTGTTTGCATGTTACAATCAGCCATAATTATAATGGCGTGCAATAATTCGATTTTACAGTTGTGAATAAAATACAAAATTAGTCTAATTCTTATGCTACAGAAGTCATACAATTTTTATAATAATTTTAATTTATTCATTAAGGAACTCTTTTACAGAGTAAAAACATTTGTCAACCAACCAGTTATGCAGTTTTGTTTTAAATCTTGTAAATGGTAAATCTTTTATTATAGAGGGTAGCTTATTATAAATTTTAATCATCATATAAAAACAACTTTTTGAGCTCAGAGCAGTCCTACACTGTGGATAGTAAATTTTGTTCGGATATCTGGCATTAAATGATACAACATTTTGACGTGTTTGAAAATATTCATTTTTGAATTTCTTTACGAAACACGCCACTTCGTAGATATATATACATGGTAATGTTAATAATTTCAGAGTTTTAAAAAGTGGCTTACATGATTGCATTGGATCTTTGTTACAAATTGCCCGTATACACTTTTTCTGAATTAAAAAGACTCTATTCATTTCGGAAGCATTACCCCAAATTAAAACTCCGTACCGAATATTGGAAACAACATAGCCATGATATGCCGAAAGAGCCGTGCTTCGGTCAGCAATTTTAGATATTCTACGTAAAGCAAAGACAAATTTATTGATTTTGTTGCACAAGTTGTCAATATTAGGACCCCAAGCACAAAATTCATCCAAAATCATACCCAAAAAACAAATCGTAGATATTCGTTCTATGTTTTCACCAGCACATGTCACCTTATTATTTATAAATGTCATTTTTCTGTTTCTCAAAATCATGTATTTAGTTTTTTTTAGGTTTAAACATAAGTTATTACTTATAAGCCATTCGTGTACGTCGTTTAGAGCTTTATTTATTTCAGAAGAGTTGTCATTATTTTTCACACATGGCACATTTATTTTAATTTAATTATTTATTTTTAAAGTGAATATATATAACTAAATATTCTGTGCATATTTCAAGGGTCTACCTGTTGCCGTTATCAATATCGAGCAAAGACGAGCAAAAAAAATAACGTTGTTACATGGGAGCCCCCTTAAATATTTATTTTATTGTTTTTTAGTATTTGTTGTTATAGCGGCAACAGAAATCTGTGAAAACAACTAACTATCACGGTTCATGAGATCTGACAGCCTGGTGACAAACAGACAGACGGACGGACGAACGTCGGACAGTGGAGTCTTAGTAATAGAGTCCCGTTTTACCCTTAGGATACAGAACCCTAAAAAGGTGAACAAAGTGAAATGAACATTTGGTGACAGTTACCCGCGATGATATCCTTCAAACGGCTGTTCGCGGCGGTCGGAGCGCGCGCCGCCGGCTTGCTCTGCGCCGGCTTGGGTTGCGGCGGCTTTTTTTTCAGCGCGGCGGTCGCGGCCGGCTCCTCGGCCGACCAGCCGCGAGCGCGAGACTGCTCTAACTTCTTAAAACGTATATCTACGTCATCGATCTGTGATGGCACAAAAATGAGCTGTATTTTAGAAAAAATTAAATCCACTTCGGCCCAGCAATCAAGAGAAATCAGTGCACCGATCAAAAATTTAATGACGTACATTTATGCGTTTTAACTTCATATATAAGATACTGGATGTGTATGAAGCCTAGAAAACGACACAACCGTTTAATTTCTTATGTTTCTACAAGTTAGTCATTGACTGCGATCTCACCTGATGGTAAGTGACGATGCATTCTAAGATGGAATCGGGCTAATCTGGAAGAGGCATAGCAGTTTTTAATATAATTATAAATACCCCAATTGGTTTCTACGGCTGAATCGCGTGGCGGCACATGTTATCGGCAGGATGGTAACTAACCACGGCTGAAGCCCCCCACCAGACCGGACAGGGGACAATTTATAAATTCCTAAATCACCCCGAACGGGAATCAAACCCGGCACCTTCAACTTATAAGACCATATAGCGCTCACCGCTGCGCTAGGGAGGTCGTCAAACGCACACACACATAACTGGTGTAAGAGGACCGCTGTTGTTAACGAAGACAGGTAATATGGAGTAGTGATTATTACTGACAAGATACCACAAAAGAAAACGAGGAAAAAAAATTTTTTGCTGCATTTTTTAAAAGTTTGCAATGTAATGCAATCAGCTGACGAACGTTGGGTAAATACCTGAAGCTGATGCTTTGCGTTGCACGGTATACATTGCCGGTTTGAAAAATACTCAAACCTAAACCACTAATTGTACAAGAGTATAAGACGATAGGTTATTGGTATTGTATCGTGTTTAGCTAGTATAATAATAGTGCTAAGTTTTCGATAGCATCCCGTTATGTGTGTGTTTTGACGACCTCCCTGACGCAGCGGGGAGCGCTGTGGTAACTTACAAGTGGTAGGTCCCGGGTTCGATTTCCGGCTATGCACTGGCGCGCGGTAGACGGTTCATACCTGCAGGAACACCATGTCCCAGAAGCCCTGCAGGTCGGTCCTGTTGACGAGCATCTGGCCCGGCTCGGGCTGCTCGCAGCGGCGCAGCAGCGACGCGAACTGCTGCAGCTTCTGCGACATCAGCAGGCGCGCCTGCCCCACCGCCGACTGCACCGCTTCCTGCCAACAGGACTACAGTCAGGACTGTGGGTTCCAGTTTAGTAACAACGCAGTTACTTGTGAATCGCGCGAATTTCAAATGCACAATGATACTAAAGAAGTTTCTCTTAAAAAAATATGACATGTACACCTACGAGTTATGTAAACTACTAAGAACTAAATAATAATAAAAACTAACATTTGCAATGTAATTTATAGAATAAATATAATCTATATCTATACTAATATAATAAAGCGGAAAAGTTTGTTTGTTTGAACCCGCTAATCTCAGGAACTACTGGACCGATTTCAAAAATTCTTTCACCGTTGGATATGTACGTGATCCCTGAGTGCTATAGGCTATATTATGTACCACGGGCGAAGCCGGGGCGGACCACTAGTTAATATAATAAAGCTGAAGAGTTCGTTTGTTTGAACGCGCTAATCTCAGGAACTACTGGACCGATTTCAAAAATTCTTTCACCGTTGGATATGTACGTGATCCCTGAGTGCTATAGGCTATAATATTATGTACCACGGGCGAAACCGGGGCGAACCGCTAGTTTATAGATATAAAATAATAAAATAAAGGCTTTATTGTTATGTCTATTATAACACTGACCTGAATTTCATCTGGTACAGTCTCCTGTTCTAATGTGTTGTCCCACACCTCGCACATCTCTGTCATGCGGGTAATCTCTGAGTTCAGTTGCCTCCTGAAGTGTCCCACACTCATGTCACATATGTCTTCATCCAGTAAACCTGGGGGCCAAAATCAAATTAAAACTACGGCAGAGACCATTTCCAACTGTATAACTAGTACCAATGGTATGGCATTATCATATTTTGGACTTGCGCACAATATAACATTATTTGACAGACAGAAATAGCATAATGCATTGTGTCAAGTGGCTACCTATAACGTAATGTATAACCCCCGTCACGTAAGTCGAGCGGTGACCTTCAAGTGCGCGCAGTCGTACGAGTGAGCGGGACACAGTACGATTGGAGAGCTAATCAGCGCTCACGAGGGATCCTCGAGATCTAATCAGTGCTTACGAATGATCCCCACGCCCTCCCCGCGACCCCCTCACACCCCGAGATACCTCATTTTCGACTTATGCGCATTGAAGGTCACCGCTTGACTTATTTGCCGTGACTCGTACTGGCTACCTATAATGGTATGAAGCTGTATGATAGCCAGCCAGATGGACAGACAGTGGAGGCTAGAGATAGGGTCCCATTTGGCACAGAACTTTTATACGACTTTGACACAACTGTTTATTTCAGTAATTAATAATGAAATAGACCCAGAAAGAGATAATTTTACATAAGAGCCTGTTCCCATGACAAGCATTTAACGAGTTTTTATGCTCGCCCAGCTTTGTTAGCACTATAAAGGTATGGAGGTGTAACACTGCTAAGTGCTAACTTCTCAACTCTGGACTGCTATTGACAATTTTTCTACTTGAAACTTTTTTTGCCCAACTAGGCACTCAAGGCAAAGTTAAATAAATTTTATTCAAAATTGGTATACTGTATACTTTTTGAACATCAATTTGAAAACATTGAGGTAATGGTGATAATTACTTATGAAAACCTAAAACTACAACTATGAGGGTTCCAAGCAAGCCCTGGTCTGAGAACAGCCCACAACAAACTCAGCCGGGTTTTCTTTATATTATCACCATCTTACAATATGTCTTATCCTTATAAACGATGATTTCACTCGAACGTGAAACCTAATGATCTGTCCCAATAAGCCACTGCACTGATGAGGCTGTCAAAACTAACTTAATCAAATAATTTCTTACCATCCGCTATCTTTTTCTTCATCTCCTTCCTTGTGTTGTCTTTCCCTCGGGACAAGCACACACGAGGGCTAATCATTTTTACCTCCTCCTGGATTTCTTGAGGAGTCATTGGGACATCTATAACTTTGGGTGAGCGCAGTTTTTCTTCCGAACTAGACTCGCTTTTAGGTACTGGATTTTTTGGTGTAAACGTTATGAAGTCTTGTACGATTTGTTGTGGTTTATTTGGAGTTTCTTCAGTATTTGGTATGAACATTTTTGAACTATTCAAAGCTTTTTTAACCTCAATTTCCATACTAGTTGAATTTGATAAATCAACAAGTTTATCATTATTTGTAGAGGCTACAATCTTAGAAATTCTTCTTTTCTTTGTAGTACTTGCTGATATTTTTCCTTTTTTTGTATTCCTCATTTTTTTTGCACTAATTGTAACTTTGGTCACAGGTTTTGAACCATCGTGATGTGAATCGGTGCTACCTGAAGAACTGGTTGAATTGGAGATTAATTTTGATTTAGTGGGTTTCGATGGTTTTCTTGAAACTTGTATCTTTGGTATAGTGGCATTCTCCACAGCACTTGAAACTTCAGTCAATTTTTTACTTCTTAAACTTCTTGTGTTATTCAAACTTTTTGGTGCATTATTCAAACTTTTTGATGCATTATTCAAACTTTTTGGAGCATTATTCAAACTTTTTGGTATGTCAAGATTTTGTAATTTTGGATTGAAAACTGCATTTTGCGGTGCAAAATTATATAATTTTTGATTTTGTGACCTGGTTACACGTCCTGATGTACTCGGTAGAGGAAAAACTACAGGGGGTGGAGGTCCAAATTGCAGAGTATCCTTCGCTACTCCTACCACAAAAGGCTTTTTCTTTTTTGCCATGGCCTCCGCTTTTTTCTTTGCTTTCTCTTCCTTCCATTTTTTCAACTGCAACATCCTTTGTTCTATTTTGGTCAGTGGTTTTGGTTCTGGAGTTTGGCATACTGGTATGTTTCTAAAACTATCAAAGTTAGTTAGCCTTGTTCTCCTTTTGTTCTCTATGTTGCTATCTAGTCGTTTTTTCACCTGTTAACAATTTAAATGATACAAATTTTATGTCTTGTTACTTAAGCATCAAGCATGAAGTAGAGTCGTCGGCAGTATTTTTAAATGATCTGAACTAAGGCTGTGTGATGAGATTTACCAACTAATAAACAAGCTTGATGTTGCCGCATGATACAGTGTATACGCAAGGGGCAAGTCCCACATATATATGAAATTTGCACATTGAAACACTGCCATAGTCCTCGCTAATCTTTTTAGAGTATTGAAAAAGATTGGTAAGGACTGTACCAACATTAGTCTGAGCATTAACTTAAAGTAGTAGTCACAAGAACTTATTACAATAATACTGTACTAATCAAAATAAAATTTTAGGTTTAATTTGCATCAAAAATCATTAAACTTACTTAATTGTATTTATTTAGCAGGGCTGAACCGATTTTGACGAGATATTCACAGGCAGCTAAAGTATTATAAAAAGGAGTTAAGTATGTAGGCTAGGCTATGGGTAGGTATTTATATATATTTATATTGTTAATTTAAAAAAGAGCAACCACCGAGTTTCTTACTTGGTTCTTCTCGGTTGAAATGGCATTCTGAACCAGTGGTAGATTCAATTGACTATTCAAAAGTACTTGTAAAAGTTTATTTGAATAAAAACTTTTCTATTTTATTCTACATATCCCGGAAAATAAGCGTTCTATCCTTCTAAACCTTAATTCACGAAGCCGCGGCTATCAACTCGTTTTGTCTAAAACTTAAAGTGCAATCAATTGTTTGTCATTTTCTAAGGGTGCCAAGGGTGGTTGGCAGTTTACATTCATTCAGTCTCATTTACTTACTTATATATTGTTTGAAAATATTAATTTATACATTACCCCTCCGGCGACACTTCTGAATTGCGAAGGTTTAAATTTATGTTTGTTCTCGTGGGTCTGCGTCAACAAAGCGCTGAAGTCGAAATTCCTATCTGAAATAAGTATACAATAAACTTCCTTGTACACTTTTAATTCAAATTATGTTACAAACATGACACATGTTGGTGCGAATTTAAATATAAATTCTTACCCATAATGCATTCGCTTGAATCTGTATTCTGTAAAAAAAAAGAAACAAAACAACGAAACAAATTAATAATTAAACAAAACTCAATTTCAAACTTGATTTCAAAATGTTTTTATGTAACCGTCATCGGCACAGACTACAATCAAAGAATCAAATGATATCTGGCACAGATCACTAATATAGTCTCTAAAGAATATATCTGGTGTCTGGACCAAGAAGGTTATAAATATATATTCTATGTAGACACTGGAGACCACAGAATACAATTACTCCGGAGACTGCATCTCGATCTAAAATATTGTAGTGAAGACAAGGTCAAAGCCAGAAGAGAAGAAAAAAAAGACAAGGTCATTCACCTGGGCTATTTTTTCTCTCTAGTTTTTATATGCCTTACACACTATTGTAAGTGTAACTAGGTACACCAATTACTCCGAGATTTCCCGACCGAACGGGTCGTGCGTCGTGCGTGAAGTCGGGAGGGCGTAAGAAGAAACGACGAAACCGACGCGCAACGCTCGCTCAACATACTTATACAAACAAAAATTATTTTTATACTTTGAAGTCAGTTTTTTGAAAATAATTTTTATTACCATAGTTGACGCGATTCCAAAGTTACCCATCTCCACTATACCAAGGAGATTTTTAGGTTAGAAACTGGATTCAAATCCACACATATGTATTTTAAATGGCAATAATTCGCTTAACTTCCGGTTGTCAGCTGATAATAGAGTCGTCGTGATTTGCTTTCCAAAACCTATTTCGATTTTCCAAGAGAAAACGTCAGGCACCATTCAACATGGGCTTGAAATACGCTATCAAAAGCTAGTTATAGCTGAAATATTGCTCTAATTGTAGTGTTATTGTTACTTTAGTTTCATTTTGTACGTACATTGTGTAACTCTTATATTAATCGAAAATGGATTCGTTTATCTTAGGATACTTCAGTTATGGCGTTTGTTGATCACTAAATAATTTCGTTCCGTTGACAAGTTTTCTTTCCGTTTGATGTCTGCTTTTCGTTTCTGATCGTATCTTTTGTTCGCGTTTACGTGTCACGTGAAAATGGTGAAGGAGAAGCCCAACTCTATACGTATTTACGACGACGAAGGATTCAGGCGCCGTGCGGCTTGTATCTGCGTGCGCTCGGACGCCGAAACGGAGGTTAGCGTCTGTTCAGTTGTTCACACGCATCTGTTAGTGTTTACGAATGTTTGTGTGGGTGTTACGGCGTGTTCGGTGCGCAGGTGTTGCTGGTGACGTCCTCGCGGCGGCCCGACAACTGGATCGTGCCGGGCGGCGGCGTGGAGCCCGAGGAGGAGCCGTCGGTCACCGCGATGCGGGAGGTGCTCGAGGAGGCCGGCGTCATCGGCAAGCTCGGGAGGTGCCTTGGAGTGTTTGAGGTGATGACACAGAATATAACCTCTTATGTGATAAGAAAGAAACGTTTATTCAAGTGCTGTGCTACAGCCCACATATTACAAGTAGATCACCCCTAATGCCTCCAATACTTGTGCACTTGATCTAAAAAACTAATTAATTTCATAAATAATTGAAATAAATATAAAAATGCAAAAAATTCTTTATAAAGATGTAGAAAGAATTTAGAAGTTAATAAACACAACATAAAATTGTTATTTTAAAAAAAGAGCAACCACTGAGTTTCTTGCTGGTTGTCAGTTGGAACAACATTCCGAACCAGTGGTAGATTCAATTGACAATTCAAAAGTACTTGTAAAAGTTTATTTGAATAAAAAACTTTTCTATTCTATTCACTTCACTACATACCTATATTATAAAACAAAGTGCCTTGAAGTATCTGTCTGTCTATCTGTTTGCGATAAATCCAAAAACTTATGATTAGATTTTTATGCAATTTTCACCAATAGACAGAGTGATTCATGAGGAACACATGAGATAACTTGTTAAAGGAGGATGGGCAAAAATGTATGAACGTTGGTCTACCTAAAATCAACACAAACGCCCTCTATGGAAATAAGAAGCTAATAAGTAGTTAATCAAATTACGTATAGCGTTTATGCCAAAATATATGGGAGTTTTTCAAAATTCACTAAAAAATAAATGTTTTAAAAATACTCTATATTAGTAATTCTACTATGAATTTAATTAATAGTGCGTAGCGTTCTACGTTAAACTGCCTCTTAGGTCTAATGGTTAGCATAATCGACTGCAGATCACGAGGTCCCGGGTTCGATTCCCGGGTCAGGCAAATAATTGTTAGGTATTGGGT
This sequence comes from Melanargia galathea, assembly GCA_920104075.1. Taxonomy (NCBI): domain Eukaryota; kingdom Metazoa; phylum Arthropoda; class Insecta; order Lepidoptera; family Nymphalidae; genus Melanargia; species Melanargia galathea. Next base: position 1,165,210 of record OV049872.1, on the reverse strand, counting down.
TTTCCTGTCAAGAAATTCTCAGTGCCAGCTCGGAGTTGGTAGTTGGCGCTGTTTCACCCCCGTGCCTCAGAGAGCACGTTAGGCAGTCGGCCCCGGTTATTATTACTATCAAGTATCATGTGACAATAATCGTTAAAGCCCACCAACCTACATTAGAGCAGCGTGGCGGGTTTAAGCTCTAAATCCCTCTCCTTTGAGAGAGGAGGCCTGTGCTCAGCAGTGGGACGTTAAAAGTCTGTAGGTGGTGGTGGCGTAGCGTCTATAAAATATAGAATTAAATACATTGGTCAAGTTGGCAGCAGGGGGCACAAAAGCGGCCTAATGTCGGGCCCAACATAACTAATAATAGTAATAAGTCGAGATTATTAGCACACAAGTAGATAGGTACAGAGGGAAAGCTTCATACAAACGGCTCGCTGTAGGTACACTCACACAAACACTTACCAACGGTTCGGTGTCAGTTGGATGACAAACGTGCGCATATGTGTGCGTGTATCTACAGCGGGCCGCTTGTAGAAGCTTCCCCTCTGTACCTATCTACTCGTGTGATTATTATCTTGATCGTTAGAAAGCTGCGAACTATTCCTATCGTTACTAGGTGGCATATTATGTCCTTCATAGCCTAATACTTCTATATCTTGCGGTCATAAAACAGAAAATAAGGTAAGGGGCTGCATTATGTTTTTCTCGAAAATCTCTTGAACCCCAAGACTTACAGCTTTGCTTCCATATAATAAAATTAAGTACTAAAAATAAGCTTTTCATTGAAATAGGTTTCATTTGTGTTGAGTAGGTAGACCACTTTGCCCATCCTCCTTTGTAAGGTGTACAATTTGTTAAGGTTTTGTGTAAACTGGTTGAAATGTTTGAGATAATTGATGAAAATGTTGGGAAAAGTCAATCCCCGGGAGCTTTCATCAAAAACACTACCTAATCACTTTGAGATGTAACAAAACAATATTTGGGATAGGAGCAGGCAGTTACCGTGCGAAGCCTGTGCAGGTTGCTAATCTACTATATAAAAATAAGTCGGGTTTTCCTTCCTGACCCTATAACTCCAGAACGCACGAACCGATTTCTACGGTTTTGCATTCATTGGAAAGGTCTAGGGCTCCGTGAGGTTTATAGCAAAGAAAAACACGCGAACGAAGTTGCGGGGGTCAGCTAGTATGTCATAAGGCACACTGCAAAATAAACTTTAGTACGTGATGATGAAATCAACTTTTAATCTATTCTTATAATATGATTATTTAGGACTAAAATCAGAGTTACAACCTTAGTCTGGCTTAGAAATAATGGAATTAAACAAAAACAAGCAAGCTACTCTGAAACCTTATATTGTAATCGAATTCTGTTTATTTCTTTATTTAGGACACAATGCTTTTTTCTTGCATCTAAGCATAATGTTACATGTAAGGACTTCCACACACCTCTGTCTTACAACCATGTAAATGGCTTCAATGGTCATGGTTGTGAGAAAGGTGGTAACTTTGACTTTGACTTGATTTTGGTTGTGAGAAGATAGAAGGATAGATACACTTCCATGTACCTGAAAGGTTTGATATAATGTATAAAAATCATATAATCACACTTCACACTAATATTATACAAGCAAAAGTTTGTGTACATATATGTATGTATGTTTGTTTGGTACTGTTTGACGCTGCAACTACTGAACCAATTTGGCTGAAATTTGAATGGAGATAGACACAGGCTACTTTTTATCCCGAAAAAGTGTTCCTATGGGACTAAAATAGATATAGACTTCCAAAACGCCATAGATGGCGCTGATTGTTCTTAGGTACATCACGCTCACATATCAAATTATTGCAATAGTTTGCTATCGTTGGATACATTTGTATGTGTTTGCATGAATTTGCTGTCTCTCTTCGCTCTCTTTGCTAAGTTACTAGTTAAATATAAAAGTCTTTATGATTTTCAAATTATGGCTTACCACAAATTGCGATTCAATATGATTCTCGATATCATTATATTATTCTTGTTGTGAGGTGTGTATGTATTTGTATATTTTGTAATAAATGATATTTGACTGAACGCAATGTTGGTATCGCATTCCAGAACCGCGAGCATAAGCACCGGACGGAGGTGTACGTGATGATGGTGACGCAGGAGCTGGCGGAGTGGGAGGACTCGCGGCTCATGGGGCGCAAGCGGCAGTGGTTCAGCATCGAGGACGCGCTGGCGCAGCTCGCGCTGCACAAGCCCGTGCAGCGCCACTACCTGCAGCAGCTCAAGCGCTCCAAGCAGACGCCCGACGCCGACGACCCCGGCAGCTAAGCGCTGCACTGTTTGTTTCACATGGCCGACCGCTTTTGACATGTTTGCCAATTTTACTTGTGTACCCAGTGTTTTTTTTTTATTCATCTACAAGCCCTTGACTGCGATCTCACCTAATTAATTGACGATGTAGTCGTAAGGTGGAAGCTGGCTAACTTGGAAGAGGTATGGCAGCGTTTTATCAAACCCATACCTCTGACCCCTGTTTCTACGCTACATCGTACCGGAACGCTAATCGCTGGGCGGCACGGTTTTGTCGGTAGGTTAGTAACTAGCCACAGCTAAAGCCTGCCACCAGACCAGACCAGAGACAATTTAGACAATTGCAGGGAATCAAACCCGGGACCTCCCGCTTATAAAAACACTGCGCCAGGGAGATCGTCAAAATCGTTTAGTATTGTGTGTCCGAGGGCAACAGCGGGGGAGGCGCTCGCTTCTCCCTAGATGCAGTAACGAGTAGCCGAACACTTTCAATATTAGAATCACTCCTAATTAGAAACATACAACGTTCTGCCCCCCATAATTTTGTTCAAAATTATCAAAAATATTCAACAATAAAGACAATTTTTGACAATATTTGTCGAGCATCTTTATTCTATAATATTACTGCTCGCACTACTTTACCACATTAATTACATATGCTCCCTTCCTGCCCATTGCATAAGTTTAAAAGATCCTTTTTTCATATAACATTGATTATATTTTTGGTGCTCAGACGTGCTCAATCGAAAACTTTATGTCTATGTATGTATAACGTAAAAGATGTTCGGTACACAAGTAATATTTGACATGTCAGAGGGGAATGGCTATTTGAAGTGGACAATAGGCTAAGATCAAAATAAACGCACTGCGTCTTGTAGGCTTTAGATCTGTGCAGTGCCGTCTTTGGCTCGTCCTAAATGTCAATTGGACTTGAGTTTTGACCTTGGAAGCCCAATCCTAAGTAGGATTAGCTGCCGAAAAGTAAAACTTACTTATCTTTTTTAACCAACTTCAAAAAAGGAGGTTCTGTATTCAACCTGTATGTATGTACGTATGTTTGCGATTATTTAAAAAAAAACCAATGCACCGATTTTGACGGTTTTTTTCACTATTGTAATTTGCATAATTTCAGGAAGATTTTAGTAAATATTACATCTAGTTATCATTCTTATGTACGAAGTTACATACATAATTAATGTACCCATATGTGACTAATATTTTAGATTAGTACACAGATTTATCTGAGATTGCTGGATCAATGTTGGTTTCATTTTTCCTGGGGTTCCTCATTGGTCTAGTGGTTAGCATGTTTGACTGTTGATTACAAGGTTTGATTCCTGGGTCGAGCAAATAATTGTTAAGTATTGGGTTTTTCTGTCAAGTCTTAGTGCTAGAATTGATAGTTGGCGGTGTTGCAACCCTGTGCCTCACAGACCAATGTTAAGCCATTGGGCCCGGTTAATATCACTATCATATAAGACAATAGTCATTAATATCGATTATATCGATAAAAAGCGAAATATATTATTCATAATATATTGGTGACTTTAAAGGTTTTGAAAACATTTCTGATTTTGGCGACCTTTATAAATTTTTTTAAGCAATATTAATATAATATACAATACCAACTGACTAATCAACTTGCATTTAATTTAACCATTAATAAAATTCATCAAACCAAAATGAGTTATTTTAATAAAAATAAGTTTTTTTTGGGTCAGTTTTAATTTCTCGGCACTTTTGTGTTTCCACGTTCTTATTTCACTTATGTCTCAGTGCCTACAAATATATCGAAAGAAGGCTCGAAGAATAATAATATAAAAAATCGATGAATAATTTATCGATTTTTTAATACATCAATATGCAGATAGGATTGGTTGTGCTTCTGGGGTTAGAAATTCCTAGTCCATTGGCCTATTTTAACGATTGGTTATTTAAGATCTTGCGCCGCGTCGCTTGTTTCAATTTATCATCGTATTAATTTAATGTAAAATAAAAATATATGAATACACGTGGTGACTAAAATAAACTGTTAAGCTGCATACTTACTATAATGTGGGTGTTGTGGTGATCGCTCTAACTATAGTCCGATTTTTAATTCGGTGGAATTCTGACAGTTGTCATTTAAAAATAGAATGAGTTATTTGTATGAAATACCGGGTAACCACCTGAAGTTCGATTTTACCCCAAACTAAAGTACCTACCTCAAGTATCTGTCAGGCATTTGTCATATTATCTACATGCGACAATTGATTTTTATTTACATAAGTTCTGAATTTAGTATCTTTTTTTTTGTGGGAACTGTTTTATCTCTGGTAACATTAAGAAACGTCAGAATTCCACCGTGTGAACCGAAGTATAAAAGGATGCGGTAGCGACATGAGCGAAGCGAAATGAAACGAGGTACGCTTCGCTTCAATCGCGAAATACATAATATGTGCCGAAGCCGCGAGGATTCTGAGATTTATATATGACACACGCGAATATGAACTTTGAATGTTAAAGAAAACGTACTTTTCAATTTTTCTTTATTCTTTTGTCAATGCGGTCCAACGCGCTTCGTTAGATGTGAATCGTACTTTAAGTGAAAACTTCGACCGCTATTGAATGCTTGCAATGTATTATTCTCTCGTATTCATGGTTCATACAGTCCATTAATATGGTAACACCAGTCTCAATATATTTTGTCAATTTAATGTTCATAACTTTATCGTGGTTAGATTTAATTTATTGACGTGTTCATCAATACCGTAACATTAAGGGCCTGTTTCACCACCCGATAAGTGTCGGTTAGCTTATTCACAAGTTTTTTTCTTTGTCACTTGACATTAAGTAAGAAAGTGACAAAACTTACGTTTAGGCTATCCGACACTTATCAGAAGGTGGTGAAACAGGCCCTTAGTGTTACAAAATCGATAAACCTTTATCGAGTTGAAAAACTGAAAAAAGCCGGGTACTCACGAGCGGGCCGTAAACGTTTCACGTTTTCGTTACCAAAAATCATACTGTGTATGTACTAGACGTGTGCGCCGCGCCGACCCGCCGCCGCCGCCGTCATTTTTTGGACGCCGCCGCCGCCGATCTGCGTATCGGCGTAAAATCGGCGCGAGTTCTAAATGTTTGAAAACACCCTCCAACATCATTCACCCTCTTCTATACCAAATAACCTAACGATTACACCATTCATATTCCATACTAGCTGATCCCCGCGACTTCGTCCGCGTGGATATAGGGTTTTATATAGGATCGGATTGGATCCCATAATCCTTTTTTGTACCTAAACTAAATGTAGTCTAAGTTACTCCTTATAACATCACCTATCTGCCATTGAAAGTTCCATCAAAATCGATCCAGCCGTTTCGGAAATTAGCTGGAACAAATGGACAGATCGACAAACATAAATTTAAACGCACACCAGTTTAAAATAAGCCTTACGTTCAAAGATCCGGGTCCCAAGTTATTTGAACCCTATAAATGTCTGTCATTTCTGAACTGAAAAACCTATGACCTTGAAATATTTATGGGACAGTGCTTAAAATACAACCTTTCTAACAAAAAAAAATGAGTTAAATCAAACTACGCGTTAATGAATTACAGCTAAATACACGTTTTAACTTTCTTCCCCTCCTCCCAAGGGAACCGTGCTGAATTTCGGGATAAAAAGTATCCTATGTCCTACCTCGGAGTATAAACTCAAATCGTACCAAGTTTCATTCGAATCCATTCAGTAGTTTCGGCGTGATGCGCGGCCAAGATACAGAAAGACAGACAAAAATGAAAAAAAATTGTAGTTTTGGCTTCAGTATCGATTATAGAGTGCTCTCCAAAAGAAATTTTCAAAATATCTTCAATGTACAGAATTGGATCTGTTACAGTTTTATTATATTACAAGTGGACACCCGCGACTTCGTTCGCGTGGGTATTGGTTTTTAAAAATCCCGTGGGAATTGTTTTGTTTTCCTAAGCTCCTTTGAGCTCATACCTTGCTAAAAACTGTTAAAAGTTCAGTGGCGGATGTTTAGGTAGCTCAAAATGTAAACATCCGCCAGTGAAAGTCCCATCAAAATCGGTCCAGCCTTTTAGAGATTAGCCAGAAATCTTTAAAGCATTTCCTTTCTAACAAAAAAAGAATGAATGAAATCGAACCACGCGTTAACGAATTACAGCCAAGTACACATTTTGACTTTCATCCCCTCTCCCAAGGGAACCGTGCTTAATTTCGGGATAAAAAGTATCCTATATGTTATTCCATAGTATGAACATAAATCATGCCGAGTTTCATTTCAATCCATTCAATAGTTTTTACGTGATGCGCGCACAAACATACAGACAAACAGACAAACAGATAAACAGACAAACAGACAAACCGACAAACAGACAAAAATTTCAAAAATAGCTTTTTTACGTTCTATTACTTATCCCTAACATCCCCCAGTTATTATTTTGCAAAAATCTTCAATGTACAGATACGGCAATTCTACGATTTTATTATATGTATAGATGTATAGATTATATGTATAGAAGAAGACTAGCTGATCCCTGCGACTTCGTCCGCGTGGATATAGGTTTTTATATAGGATCGGATTGGATCCCATAATCCTTTTTTGTATCTAAATTAAATGTAGCATAAGTTACTCCTTATAACATCACCTATCTGCCATTGAATGTACCGTCAAAATCGATCCAGCCGTTTCGGAAATTAGCTGGAATAAATAGACAGATCGACACACATAAATTTAAACGCACACCAGTTTAAAATAAACCGTACGTTCAAAGATCCGGGTCCCAAGTTATTTGAACCCAATAAATGTCTGTCATTTCTGTACTAAAAAACCTATGACCTTGAAATATTTACGGGACAATAAATAAAGCACTACCTTTCTAACAAAAGAAGAATGAGTGAAATCGAACAACGCGTTAATGAATTACAGCTAAATACACGTTTTAACTTTCATCCCCTCTCCCAAGGGAACCATGCTAAATTTCGAGATAAAAAGTATCCTATGTCCTACCTCGGATTATAAACTCAAATCGTACCAAGTTTCATTCGAATCCATTCAGTAGTTTCGGCGTGATGCGCGGCCAAGATACAGACAGACAGACAGACAGACAGACAGACAAAAATGTTTTGGCTTCAGTATCGATTATAGAGAGCCCTCCAAAAAAAATTTTCAAAATATCTTCAATGTACAGAATTGGATCTGTTACAGTTTTATTATATTATAGATAGATAGATAGATTTCTATACAATAAATTACAAAAAAAATTCGATCATATTCGTTCGCCAAAATCGCCAAAATCTGAACGCAAGGTACCCCCATACTTGCAAACGTTAGTTACTGGACTATTTGGCAAGTTGTTGTTATTGCAAAAGTTTTATTTAATTGTACCTATCTGATTTTCAGTAATAATAATTCTACAATTAAGACAGTTTTATTAAAATTATCCGCGCCGAAATTACGCCGAAAATACGCCGCCGCCGCCGATTTTTGACCGGCGTGCGCCGCCGGAGATTTTAGCATCGGCGCACACGTCTAGTATGTACATGGTTCGCGAGTGGATAGTTGTCGGCTTTTTGACGGAAACAAAGGGATTCGGATCGCGCTCCTATCTGGCTCACCCGCTGTGGCTGTGGATATCGCGTACACACTAGAACCTCGTTACTATACTTGTACGGTTACAACTTACAGTTAAAGCTCGCTAGTGAGTACCCGGCTTAAGCGTACCTACAGCAGATAGAGAGGAACAGATATCCTTCTAGGACACGACCATATTTGTAGAGTACAACACGAATAATAGGTTTACCACTTTTATAAGTTACAAGATACGATTTGTTTGATAGGTAAAATATCTTCATCCGCTATTAGTTGTTCCGTACGCGTCAATGTGGCGTCCGCAGTTATGAGCGTGATAGCATAAGTCTCTTGTTGTGTTTCAAATTTAAACGTAGAGCAACGAAGTATGTATTTCATTGGTGTCGTTTTTAGTCTATGTAACTTATTTAAGTGGTCTTACGCCCACTGCTCTCGAAGATCATCATTAAGGCTCTTGTAATTTTTTATTAAAAAATAATCAAAAAAAAATTCACACGATTTCAACAATTGATGCCATTCAAATGTTTGCAAATTGTCTAATTTGTAACAATTTCTTTATTTCATTAAATAGAACAAAATGTAGCTAGCCTGCTGAAATAGTTTTTATTTTCTAACTGCGGTATAATAGTTGTTAGTACATATTTTCAAAAAATATAAGGACCTGTTTCACCACCTTCTGATACGTATCGGATAGTTATCTACAACTTTTGTCTTTGTCACTTGACGTAAATTAAGAAAATGACAAAACTTACATTTAGGCTATGCGATACTTATCAGAAGGTGGAGAAACAGGCTGTAAGTCTAGTTATTTATGTATGCAATACTTAAGTTATGATGTTGATGTCAAAAATGCGATGTCTTAGGAATTTTAAGGTGTCAAATGTCGATGATTTAAAAACCTGATTCTATGTCTTGATATAATCTATATACTAATATAATAAAGCAGAAGAGTTTGTTTGTTTGAACGCGCTAATCTCAGGAACTAATGGACCGATTTTAAAAATTCTTTCACCGTTGGATATGTACGTGATCCCTGAGTGCTATAGGCTATATATTATGTACCACGGGCGAAGCCGGGGCGGACCGCTAGTATAGACATAAGTGCTTTTCCACCTGGTCGATTGGTCTAGATAAGATAGACATATCCAATCATTGAAGTATATCTCCATCATACGGTCTATTAGTGCAAACCGCACGAAAATCCGTTCAGTAGTTTTTGAGTTTATTGCAAACAGACAGATGCGGCGGGGAATTTGTTTTATAATATGTAGTGATCTCATTGATATTGAAAGGTATCGCTAGGATGGTCGATGGAGATTAGTTTAAACGATCGGATTATTTGATGTTACACAATTCACATCGACAGAGTCTGCAATGTTACACTAAATTGCTTTGACCAAATGACCATGCCCAAGCAAGCCGAACGAAGAGGTGGAGTAGCACCTTTAGCTATAGAATTGTAATTTGTCAATGGTGCTTATTCGCTTGTATACACAAATCTAAAATTAATTGACAAATCTATAAGGGTATCCGTCCACTGAAACGGAGAGGAGATGTGTTCTGCGGACCAATCACATTATTGAGATAATATGCTATTATATAAGATCAATTTGATGTAATGTAATTTATCCACCCGATACATCTCCGCTTCAGTGGACAGGCACCCTAAGGCACACCAAGAATGGAATGGCACGTTGATGTAGTTTCTTTTTACCCGACTACGGCAAAGTCAAAAGGAAGGGTATGTGATTTTAGTAGTCTATGTATCAGATTTTTGTATTAGTGATAACTTTTTAAACTCAGCTTTATTTACTTTGACATTTGAAAATAGAACAAACTCGAACCGCACTCGGCGCGCCATGCCAATTTAAACCGAGTGCAAAAATATTTTCTTATAAAAAAATTGGTTGTCTGTAAAATCGATTTACGGATGATAATTTTACTTGGTAACGAAAACAAAGAGAGATAGATGCGTCACAGGCCGATCGTGCATTCTCTATCGCTTGTGAGCGCGGACTCTCGCTTGCACGCGGAACGTTACAATGAGTCATGCTTTTTCATGCGTGTAGCCGGCGTTCTTCAATTTATAAGACGTTATCACGTCAAATCTCATTTGTCTCGTTTGCATTGTTTTTGTAAGTTTATTTAACTAAGGCGTGACGTAAGCGACGGTCATAGAGTAAGACGGTACTGCAAATTGTCTATGGCTTTGTTGTTCGCACACTCCTGCTTGGCAATGGCGGACAACTTTACTGTAATCGCTAGATAACACGTAACTCTTGTAACACCCCCCATCCCCACTTTTTTTTCTATTTTTTACGTAACTATATTTTTATATTTAACAGCGGTAATATGAAGTAAATGTTAATTTTATTTTGTTAGAATTAAAACGAAAAGACACGCATAACTACAATCTCTATTTTTTATTTTACTTGCTAAATTAATTTGGTCGTCTGTTTTTATTATGAATCCTGAATGAGTTAGTTCTAAAGAATAAATTTTATATTGCTCTTCTGAAGGGGTTTCGTTTTTTGCATTACCTACCTTACTTATCCTATCTGCCTTCAATCCTTGGTTACATTAGTGCATAATATTAATATGATACATACTCAGGGACCACGGGCAACAAATCTCATGTTTCATATAAACGTTAATAAGATGATTTATTGCCCGTGGTCCCTTCACGTAGTCCCTCGAAGGGACCACGGGCAATTTTTTTACCCGTGGTCCCTAACGAAATTATAAGGCTGATTTTAACGTGTTTTATTGCATTAAGGAGGCAGGTTCTTAGATATATTTTTATCGCTATAGACCTCATGGGGCCCATTTTCCTGAAAACCTGCTAGTCTGGATTTTGATGATTTGTTTTTCGCATTAGGTATATCACCTCCGAGCAGATGGTTCATAGATGTTTTATGGTTTTAAACAATCAAGTGGCGCTGCAGTCGTGGGTTTTACATTTTAATTTTGTCTTGTGTATTAGTAAATAAAGTTGGTACATAATCGTACTTAATCACGTTTATTCGAGACAAAGTATAGTTTATACTGATGGGTACACCGCTTGGTGTGAACTATACCTAAAAATGCTTAGTAAGTAGTTTGACGAAATTCGTCACGAGATAACTTGCATCCTAGAGACTGACATTAGAATGCTTTTTATCCCGCAAATCGAGGTTTTCCCACGGGAATTTCACAAGCGGGCACTGGCAACCCAGCACCGCCTCGCCTTGATTTCTTGCACTCCCATAGTCCATATAATGCACAAGTGGTCCATTAAATAAAGAGGTAATCTACTTATAGGTATCTCCTTATATCTCATCTCTTTATATCTACCTATATCTACTTATATCTCAAAACTTTAATATTGCAGACGCATTATCTCAAATTCTTACAATACTAGCTGGAAACACCCAAACGCTCAAAACATTGTTAGGATAGGCGTAAACTTCAACGCCCAGACCGAACTCCACATTTGGGTCATCGTTTACGTGTATTGATGTGGATTTTATCCTAGAAATAATCAGCTTCGAATTTAAATACGGCATGTTTAGCGGGAAACCGTAGATCTGAAAAACGAAATCAGAGACAAAATCACTAACGGAATGTAGATTTGTAGAACTTAACAATATTTATTATTTATTTCGGGATAAAAAGTATTCTATATGTTACTCCGTAGTATGAACTTAAATAGTACCAAGTTTCGTTTCAATCCATTCAGTAGTTTTTGCGTGATGCGCGCACAAACATACAGATAAACAGACAAAAATTTAAAAAACGCGCGTTCGGATACGCGTTAAGGTGCGTCCAGACTTGAACATTTCACCGAACCGAACAGCGAACATTTCGCTGTTCGGTTTTGAGCTTGTTCGCTTGGAGCGCTTGAGATGGGTTACTGCGTATCAGTTCGGCGAAACTTTCGCCGAACTGTTACGCAGTAACCCATCTCAAGCGCTCCAAGCGCGCCGTCCACATTGAGCGTAACAAGTTCGCCGAAATGTTCGCTGTTCGGTTCGGTGAAATGTTCAAGTCTGGACGCACCTTTACATAGCTTTTTTACGTTCTATTACTTATCCCTAACATCCCCCAGTTATTATTTTGCAAAAATCTTCAATGTACAGATACGGCAAGTCTACGATTTTAATAAATGTATAGATGGTACGTAACAGGTACGTAAGTAGTGAGAAGCACAAAATAGGTAAATAGGTATATATACGGAACTTTTCATTCAACTTTTCATCAAAAATCTACCATAGAATCTACAATTTGAATTTCGAAAATGCATAGAAATAATAATAAAATGAATTCCAGTGCCAACATTACAAAAAAATAGTTGAAACTGCTAAGTTTGAGAAGCGTCTTTGAATTATATTTTTTTAGAAATCTTTCGACCTATCGAATTAATTTGTATTTTTTACATATTATTTAATTACTAAAAAAATACTTAGAAAATCAAATCTGTACCTTGTACGTAGCCATAAATTGTTTCAAACGATGTCCGGGGCTCGTTCGCGGCTCACCTGTGTTAAATGACCAATATTCCCAGTGAGGTAGCATTTCTCGCAATAGGGTGCTGCAATATCTAAAAGGGTAAAACATAATATTAGACCAGAGTAATTCCCTTCAAAAATGATATTGTTAATTTAAAAAAGAGCAATCGCCGAGTTTCTTACTGGTTCTTCTCGGTTGGAATGGCATTCCGAACCAGTGGTAGATTCAATTGACTATTCGAAAGTAAACTTGTAAAACTTGTAAAAGTTCATTTGAATAAAAAACATTTCTATTCTATTCTATTAAAGATAAAGTAGTTATGAATAACAAGATTAATGCATTTAAAAACATTGTAATGACTATATAGCGTAATCAAAATAAAGTATCTAAATTCAATATAGTACGATTAGAATAGAATAGAATAGAAAAGTTTTTTATTCAAATAAACTTTTACAAGTGATTTTGAATCGTCGATTGAGTCTACCACAGGTTCGGAATGCAGTTCCAGCCGAGAAGAACCTGCAAGAAACTCGGCGGTTGCTCTTTTTTAAAAAATAACATTATAACAATTATTATTATTAATGTACATGATTGAAATGCCGTCTCGCGCATTGCTGGAACGAGTTAAATCCAAGCTTTTTTATCGTTTATATAATCTTCAATTGTATAATAAGCTTTTTTTATGAGCATACTTTTAATAGAGTTCTTAAACTTGTGTAAAGGCAAGTCTAAGACATATTTTTTATTCAGATAAACTTTTACAATAGTGCTTTTGAATCGACAAATGAATCTACCACTGGTTCGGAATGGTGCTTACAATTCTACACGTTAATTAAAATTATTTACATTTATTTTTATATATTATGAGTTTTCTATGACACAAATGTAATTAGCATTTAATAAATCAAATTTTTAATTGAAAAAAATTGCAGCAGTCACATTTTTGATGAAATTGTATATAATGATTAAAATAAATTTCGAATTCTGGTTTTTCGATTTTTTGCATTTTCTGAAAACATTTACTACAGTAATATATATATTTTTTAACACCATCGGAAAGTAGAGATTTCAACGAACAGAAAGCACACCTACTTTTTGAAAAAAGCTGACATTTTGACGGATGATTTTTCGATTGAAAATTAGGGTGCTTTTTCGATATTAAGTCAAAATAAGGAGAAATAATAAACATTTCAAATCAAATAAATTACAGTGTATTTGGGATATGAAAAGGTAAGTTTTCACCAAATTTCGTGAAAAAAAATATGTTTTTATAAAAGATAATAATAAAAAACCAAAAACATGGTTTTTTGAGTTTTTCACATACATTTTGAGGTTAAGTGAAAAAAGTGTATATACAAAAGTTGTTGAACTTTTTATTACGTACAACTTTGCCATTAGATTTTTTTTCCATAGGACTTGTAGTTTTGTCGGAAATCGAGATAAACCGTTTTTTACCCTTAAAACTCCCCCCATTTTTTTTCCCTAGCTCAGATCGCCCGTAAATTATTTTTCCTTTAATTCTTATTATATTCTCCTCCATTTCCAATGGGTTTCATCCTACTGTGATTTTTCTTTGTTTCAAAAATTATCGACACTGGGCTATATGCTTATGGTTCCCTGTAGCAATACATCCGCAACCGCGAACCTTCTTTGATCAATGTAAAGTTCCCAATCAAAATGGCTTCTGTAACTACCTACATATTATTATCTACCTACATATTGGAAATAGCATTGCCAACGAAAGTTGCACTCTAACTTTTCCTGCATTTAAGTAGAAATCTGCACGCTTTACCTATTCCAAATAGTCTTAACATGCGGGCGCCATTTTTGAATTTTATTCTTAATCTTCGTTTCCAAGTTTAAACGTAGATTTTCTACATCTTCTGGTTTACTGTACAAATTGTCATTTATAGGCCTTGTAATAAACATAGGCTTGTTGAAAACCTAAAACGTACAAATGAAGTGTTAAAAAATAAATCACAGGTATACTCAATCAGTTTTTTTTTAAATAAAAGAATAAATTGGATGTGTATTTTATAATTCCATTTAAAAACTTATTACATCAATGTAACTGTTTCAACGTGAATTTTAATGTTTTAAGCGTCATGAGATTGAGCTTTTTACCATTTATTACTACAGTTTATTCCTTATTCTTTTACTTCCTTCTACTTTATTTTCTTTTGCCCATTGGTTCGTAAATTTTGATTTATTTAAAATTAAACAAACTGTCAAATGCATAAAAGTTATCAAATATTTCAATGCTTATTTTAGTCGATACTTACAGATTGCCAATCTGACGACTTAGTAAAATTAAAAGACACACTTTCACAATCTTGCGCTGCCTGAACATTGACCCATATCTGAAACAACAGATATTGGAAAATCTTTAGTTAAAAAAAAAACATTTTTTAGCATTCTACTAAACATAATAATTATGCTTACATTTTCAGAATCGAACACATAAGAAACTGTTTTCAATGGACACCCAATTTCTCTCAACTCGCATCTCTCACCAGCAACCGCATCATAAATGTACCACACAAATCCTTCATTCCCACCACAAACACCACTTGTTTTGATCTGTTCATTACTTCTTAATATCCTATTGTGATAGTGCTGTACTAAAACATAACTGCTCAGACCGCGTGGTAAGGCGAAGCCGATAATGATCCAGCATTTGATTTCTAAATGGAGGAAGTAACTCGCTAATAATATTGTATGGTCTAGCGGAGAGCCGTATAATACTTTTAGAAGTTCCTGAAATGTTATTTAACTCCTTACAATTTTTTTGGATGCAGATGTAATTAAAACCAATGAGACAACAATTCTTATAGGTTATATCTAATTATACAGAACGTATCTTCCATATAATGATATAAATATATAGATGGACAATCTCAAGCGAGTCGCTGGTACACGCTAGATAGATATATCATCATAAAATAGCAAAATCATCGAAGTTGTTGTTTCATAGTCCTTTTTATGGAAAATTTAAAATTACCACTCCCATCATAGTGACAACATGAGTTTCCGTCACTTCGTACGTCGGTATTAGCGATACGTATCTCACAACCGCATCTATGTATTTCATCAACTGGATTTCACCACTCCTCCAAGTTTCAACACTCCCTGACTCCTTATCTTCTGTCGAAGACTTCTTTCTGCTACTTTTCGAGGAGGAACTTTTTGAATAAATGGAGCTTTTAGACCGAGCTGATTCCGACTTCTTCGGATCTATTGGAAAACTCTCATAATCAGGAGCAGGTATTGCTTGTAAAAACTCCGAAACGCACTTATTCCTCCCAGTGCTATCAATAAAAGTTAAAGAAACATTTCTGCCAGGAAAATCATTAGTGTACTCAGTTACAAATTCATTAAGATGCCGTATAACAAAATCAGCTTCTGAATTATTTGATATTGGTTGCCGATAGGTCTGAAATCCTCCTAAATGTGACATGCTTGTTGTAGCTTGAACAGTTAAAAACGACGTGTCTCTCTTTATCAGTTGATTTAGTTCCGAGAATGATGATTCTGGTCGTTTTGACGAAGTATTTTCGTAGCCAAATATTAATGGTGGAATGCTTACTTTAAATGTTCCTCTGACCTACAATAATTATTAAATATGAAAATTATAATTAAAATATTATTTAAAAGTTATCCATTGTTTTATGATAGAGATGAAATTACATTTCCCAAACTTAATAAGGTGTGTATAGGTAAATCTATAGCTCCAAGCCATTTATTATATTTACTATAAATGACAGTACTCGCTTCAGATTGATCATCAGATTTATTAAGATGTTCCTTGCACTGATCATAAATATTTATATGGATTGTCGATAACGGCTCCAATCTGAAATTTAAACTACACTTTTTAGTAAGTAAACTAATTACAAACAGGTACATGCAATTTTCTAAGCCACATAACAGTTTTCAATGTACTAAGTACTGTGTACTAATTCGTTAACCTTGTTTTGATTTTTAGAGCATGATTCCATGATGGATGGCGACCAATAGCTGTAGGAGTTTGTGCAGTAATACCATGGTAGCTCACTTGAATAAACGGTCGAAGAGGATGAACTTTAAAACCTGTGAAATTTATATAAAACGTAATGATGCAATATTTTCAACCCGTAGTAGTATTTCTCAGAAACTTTTACCTTACCAGCTATATTATCACTATCGTTTTCATCTTCCGCTATCGTAACGGGACTCCTGCAAGTCAAGTTGTATGCTTTGTATATTTTTATGTGAATTTCTTGTTCCTTCGTCAAATAATCTTTCATAAGCTTTTGTTTTGATACATTAGTAGCTGCACCCAAGGATAGATTTGTGAGGTTTGAAAACAGGTTCCTACAAAATGAACCAATTGATCGATTAACACTCCAAAAACTCAATGTAATTGTTATTTAAAAAACCTTTATATTACCTGAAATTCAAATCGTCAAAGTCTCTTACAACATCCTTATACGTTATCTTTAAAAGATGGTCATTTACTTTTTTGATAACATTTTCATTAAGCTTTTCTACAAATTTTACCCCTATAAACCTTTGAACATCTATCGAATTATCCGTTTCTCTTACAAAGTTATGATACCCGAGATCTTTTTGATCACTTTTTTGTAAACGTCCTAACAGCTCAGTAGACATTTGACTTGTAAACAAAGGCACTGTTTTGTTCTCTAAATCTAAAAGCCCACCACTGAACCTTAAATGTAGTAACTTAAACCGACTCATTGCCGAATCCTTTTCACTTTCATTGAAACCATTGCTCATATTTAGTTTACTTTTGCAAATATCTTTAAGTGTATTCATTATGTTCTTGTTATCTTCTATATCTGTATTGTACAAATTATTTATTATTGATGTTATTTCATGCAGAGTTGGATTTTTACCTAGGAATAAACGGTTAATTTTTTGCCTAATATCCATATGTGACTTTATAGATTCAAATTGACTGTAGTGGTACTTATCATTCCAATCTAGTTCAATATTAACATCACAGTTCGTCCATAATTTGCCTTTGAATATATTGCTTGACTTTAATCTAACTTTGTTTTTGGCAGCAATTTCTTTGATATCATATCCACAGCCGATAAAATTAGTGCTAGGTTCTTCGGTTTTGGTAAAAACGAAATTGTGTTTTAAATTAATTATTTCAATAGTAGTTTTCTTTATATCAGAAATTTTAATTCGAAACGACGACATTTTTTCATCGTTTTCCAAGAAATCAATTTTTATGGATTTATTATATGGGAGAATTTCTATCGATAAATATTCCATAAAATCTACATCACCTTGATCTCCTTTACAAACATAATTATCAGATTCACAAACAAAAACATCGTCTACATAGATCTTAAAGCAATAGTTATTTGCAAATGAAGTTTTTCTTTTACTGTTTGCATTGCTTATGAAACTTTTATCTCTTTTTAACAACAAATCAATGGTATTTCTTAACATAATCAAATTTACTATGGATTCTACCTTAACTTTTAACTTTTCATAGTCGATTTCTAATTTAGGTTTTGTTATTTTATTTCCTTCATCGCCATTATTACTAAGACGTTTTAGTTCTTTGTATTTAAGATAGCTATTTATGTAATCGTACTCAATTTTAACAATCATATCGGAATACTCTATCTCAAATGTTTGGTTCCATTGCTTTTTATATTCATCTCGTTCCATTTCATTATTTGTAATTTCCAGTAAGCAATCTGTTTTACAACACCCAAATTTTTCTCTTATCATTTCAATATCTGCCCAGAGTGATGTGATTCGGTGAATGTTATCTCTCTGTTCTTCTAAGGCGCGGTAATATTTCTTCTTCCACTCTAGCATGGCCTTCGTATACTTTAGAATGTTTGTATCATATTTTATATCTCTACTTGGACTTAGTTTTAACAATTTTTCTTTCAAGCTAGTTCTTGTTATTCTGTTTATATCGATGTTTTTAATTGAATCTTTTAATACATTTGTGGTGGTCTCATACTTTTCATAATACTCGATTAGCTTTAGAGAACACAATTTTTCGAGAGAGAACTTGTGGTGATGCTTAAACCTAATGTTTTTGAATATAACATCTAGAAATTTAGGAGTTTGCTTAGTGCTGCTCTCTATATATTCTGTTACTACATCGCTAAATAATGATGGTTCTGTATATTGTACTGGTATACTTGTTTCTTTGCTTACATTGTTTTCAAGAATTCTAGGAAACACTGGACTGATATGATCAACTTGACGAACTTTTAATCTGTAAGTATTTATTTTAATTTATTTCTAGAAAAAGTTAAGGTACTTATTCAAAAAAATAAATATATAAGAAAAAGTAAAAACTTTGAGTATGAGTTCGTTTGATGCACACTTTATGGAAGTTGATAAAGTGTTTATGTATGTGAAAGTAGTTGTTTGTTGCATCACACCACATGAGTTTGCATAAAAAGACTCCTGCGCAGATTCAAATTTCATGATGCGAACTGCTAAAAATATTTGATTTACATACCCATTCTCAATATCTATACTTCGATATCCGACTGACTTTAAAATTTGATGAATTCGTGACTTTTTCTCCGAGTAACTGACAAAATCATCAGCATCTACTACAACAATATTATTGGCAATGAGAAGTTCTTTACTTGCCAGTTCCGAACTAATAACATCTGTGATAGTTTTTGATCTATTTTCTTTTCTTTTTTTCTTCTTTTTTGTTGATTGTTTTTTTAAAGTGCCCGTGTCGTAATTTGTAAAGAAATCATATTCTTTGACCGGTATAACTGGAGGCTTAGGTGAGAAAAGAGTTTCTTGTAATGCTGAATTACTTATTTCGTGATACTCCTCTGAATCACTTTGGTTCAATTTGTTTTTATATTTTAGAGATGAGAGATGCAATTCTATCTGTTCACTCATTGTTTGCGGGATCAAACGTAATAACCGGCCAAGTGCGTGGCGGGCCACGCGCAGTGTAGGGTTCCGTAGTCACAATCCTCGGAAAACAGGTATAACTCCTTAACCTGTGAACCCTACTTAGCCGTGATAGTTTTCCTTTAAAATTGATTATATACCCTACTGCTGTGAATTTTTTCAAGTTCCTATATACTGCCATTTGGCTGATAGAGGGGGGGGACACTTGACTCTAATAAAAATTTGCACTTTAAAACATTATATTTTACAAACGGATCTAGAAATCGAAAAATGATGTTCCCACACCCACAGTATTTTTAAAAGACCTATTCAACGATACCCCACACTATGGGGTAGACGAGAAAAAAAATATTCATCCCCACTTTACATGTAGGGGAGCTACCCTAAAAAAAAATATTTATCAAAATTTTATTTCACCACTTTGTCGGCGTGATTAATATTTATACTCATGCCAAATTACGGATTTCTAGCACTAATAGTCTTTGAGATTAACCGAGGACGGACGGACAGACGGACAGACGGACAGACGGACAGACGGACAGACGGACAGACGGACGGACATGGCGAAACTATAAGGGTTCCTTGTTTACTACGGAACCCTAAAAAGACTACTTTTATTGAAACACATTTCTATGGAAACGAACTTCAAACAATAACGCTTTTTTTTATCGACCCCGTGCCCGTATGCCCGCGTGTCACGATCACAGAATGTGCACAGAACATGAACCTATAGATGAGGACTTGGCATAATGTCCTATAGAAAATAGTGGATCGGAAAATAGCTTAAGCTTATCAAAATTTTCATAAGTGTGTAAGAGACAACACTACATTTTTAAACATAACAATAAAACAGATCGTGGCAGAAATTTTATTGCACTTCCCTTAAGATGGCCTCCCTAAAATGTATAAATGAACACTCACACACGCACAACTTGAGACATCACAATGAACACGCGCCATTTTATGTTACAGGATTGTGCGTGTGTGAGTGTATTTTTGGCACGTTTTTAAGGTAGGTATGCCTACTCTACTTATTATTATTATCTCTATGGCACAGAATATGATGAACACAATTGAATTTTGGTAATTTTTAATTTGTTGGCACACCTGATAACGAAGAACTAGACGTAGGTAGGTACCTACCCAATAGTTAGGTAGGTAGGTACCTACTCTTTGCAAAATATACCTACTCTGCGAGTGCGATGCTGACTTAACATAGAGATAATATTTATTACATTAGAGTTGGCATAACTACCTTAAAAACGTGCCAAAAATACACTTACACACGCACAATCCTGTAACATAAAATGGCGCGTGTTCATTGTGATGTCTCAAGTTGTGCGTGTGTGAGTGTTCATGTATACATTTTAGGGAGGCCATCTTAAGTCACGAGTCTGCCGCAAACTGTTTTATTATTATTTCAAAAATGTAATGTTGTCTCTTTCACACTTATGAAAATTTTGATAAGCTTGAGCTATTTTCCGATCCACTAATTTCTATAGGACATTATGCCAAATCTATTTATTATTATTATCTCTATGATTTATTATTGTTATCTCTATGCACTCTCTATGTGACCTAATGTCAACAGAATGTTAACATAAATCTGTCAAATGTCAAAACTGGTGAAAAATGAAAATTCAAAACAAGCAGCAAAACAAAGTTCTGGTTTTTATCTAATTAAAGAAAGTTTTTAAAACATGGCTAGATTTTCTTTAAAGGACTCTGACAAGTACTATCTTTCACTTTCGGAGCAGCCGAAAAGATTTGACGCAGATAGTCCTGTTACAAATGTTTTCTTTGATGACACAAACGGGCAGGTAAAAGTTTTTAAAACATTTTGTTGTATTATTTCAATAAACCACATTGTGAATAAGACATAATATCTCAAACAAGACACTTGTTTTTCTCAGGATTACTTGATGAAGGCCTACAACTGTTTAACGTCTTTATCTTGATCACAAAATTAATAATGGCAAAATACAATAACATTGCAAAATACATGGATTAATCTATGAACTTAAGGTACCTATATCGTTTTTATAGATTTCATATAATTTTTGTAATAAATGTTTCTAGGTTTTTACTGTGAGGTCTGGGGGTGTTACAGGAGTGACAGTAAATGGAATGGACAGTACAAAATGCACATCCTTCAGAATGGAAGACAAAGGACCAATAATCTCCATAAAATTCTCACCCGATCACAAAATACTTGCAATACAGAGAAACCTCGAGGGGCAAAACGCTACTGTTGAATTCGCTAACTTTAAAGACTTAGTTCCAACAAATGTTGAATACTCACACACTTGCAAATGGAAGAATGGAAAGATATTGGGCTTTGTGTGGCCGAGGGCTAATGAAATAGCATTTATCACTGATCATGGTATAGAATTGTTGCAAGTGCTGCCAGACAAGAAACAACTGAAGACCTTAAAAAGCACTACTTTTAGGTAAGACTTGAAAAAAAAACCAAGATTTCTGATGCATGAAGGTTTTAGATTCATTTTGTGGTTTAATAACATAACTAAAATGTACAAAATAATAGTACCTATATCAAACTGTTCATATAATACAATGAAACCTATCAACATACAAAATGTTCATGTGTTTTGTAACTGTCAAACATCGTCAATACGGTAAACTCTTACCTGGGTAATTCTAAGTTAACAGGTACTAAGTTATTAGGATAGGCGGCATGACAAAAATAATAGAATGTTAATACAATTGTAGTATTTCTTTATAGAAACACTTATTACTTATCTTCATACCTGAAAAGCAGCCAGTCAATTAATTTATTATTTGTTATTTTATAATGGACCAGGGGAGATACTAAATACAGGGGAGATATAAGGCGTACAGGGTAGGACTTTATTTTCTATTCTGATACTGTTCCTGACGATCTGTGATAATTGACTAACTGACTGATTTTCCTGGGACAAAATAAATCCACCGTTAACAATCAGACAATCGGTATTCAAACAAAAACATTGTTCGATGTTCCATTAAGTACCTAAGTGAAATTATAATGTTAAGAAAAAGTGGAATAGAGTAAGATTATAAAATATGGATGTATTCACTAAATTATGAAAACAGTACACGTATCGGCTGTAAAAATACTCCAATACGACATATTTGTATCTCCCCTGGACAGTAAGCATCTTCCCTGGCACCTTAAGAGGCAGGGGAGAGAAGGCAGGGGAGATACTTTTCTGTTAAAAAACAGGTATAAACGTCAAAGTTTTTGTTATACGTAATTAACAAAGAAGAATACGATTCTATGCATAAATTACAGTAATTATTTAAAGAAAATAAAGTATTTAGGCTTATAATTGCGAAAAAAATTTTACCAGGGGAGAGAACACATTCACTGATTCACAACTACTCCTAGCAAGTAGTTTCACTGAAATGGCGGACAAAATGACCGCATGCTTGCGTCGTGAATGCTTGCCGCAAATTTCACGTTGAATGCTTTGTTTTGAAGGTCGCAATTTACGCAGCAAAGTAAACAGTCGTGAGTTTTAAATTAATACATAATGCCAGGGGAAGAGACGCTAAATATGAGGGACAAATGTAGACATTATAGTTAATATGAAAAAAAAAATGTTAGGTGTTGTTTTTTCTTGGATTGCATTAATTTAATTAGTCTAATTTCTAAATTATTAAAGTTTAATTTACTACATAATTTAAATTTAGTTAAAACTATCGATTGACTAACATAATATGGTTAGGGGACATGGCAGGGGAGATACATTTTTCATATTTGAGGCGCTTTTGCGACTAAATTACATACATTTAATTGGTGAATTTAAGTGACCATATAGAAAGCGGTAACTATTATGACATAACAGTGTTATTTCAAATAAATTAAATATGTATATATGATTTTTTATTGTTGCCGTTGAAAATACCTCATAACTTAGAATTACCCACCTATATAATTTCTTCCGTATGGGTGTTTGTCAGCTAACTCCTCCTAAATAGCTGGACTGATTTGGATGAAATTTTGTGTATATTTCAATAGGTTCCTGGATGGTTTGAAAACCCAATTACCAGGTAGGTAGGTAACCTTCTGGGTCTCGGTAGGTGGCGCTGATATTGGTATGTCACTGGGCAGGACAACATCTGCCCGGTCTGCTAGTCACATAATATATAAGTCAATTCAATATTATTTCAGTGGTGCGTGGTTCTCATGGTGTGCTCAAAGTAATATAGTGCTGCTGGCGGGCAACAATAGTGCTTTACTGCAACCATTCTCCTTGAACAACTCCACCATCACAAAGTTACAGAAATTGGAAGGTAGGAATGTTTTCTCCATTTTATATTATATTAATTAACTTCTATCTATACCTCTGAAATAGCATCATGAGTTATGATCAACTGACAGACAACATAAATATTTTGTAGGAACTTCTAGACGCCGCATTCTTGCGCCCCTTGTATCCAATGGCTTCCTGCGACTCAACTAATGTTGTTCACCTGTTATCAGATCAGCTCGATAGGACCAAATTGTTGTATTGTCATCAGTATTCCATATATTTGCATAGTTTAAAGAAGTTGGTTAAATTCAACTTTCAAGATTAATTTATATAGATTGTTATTGGCGAATGTAATAGATGTTAAATAAGGATGATATTATGGGCCTATTTCACCACCTTCTGATAAATGTCAGTTAGCCTAAACAAAATTTTTGTCACTTTCTTAATTTATGTCATGTCGCAAAGACAAAAGTTGTGAATAAGCTATCCAACACTTATTAGAAGGAAACCTTAACCCCTAAGAGGGGGTCTGCCAACACTGTGCTTTACGGTGCGAGGCCTCCAGGCATTCCAGGACCCTTTGCAACTTCAACTTCATGAACCAATGACCTATGTCGGTGACTCTGGTTCTTGATTGGTGGTTAGGCAGCCTAAACCAACACAACTGACATGCGCTGTGCAAACTAGGCCACATCACTGTCACACATGTTTGGTTTTTGCAGTGGAGTGGTCGCGACCCGTCATGGAGAGAGATGTGTTCGTGTTGCGGCTGTGCGGTGCCGCGTGGTGCGCCCTATTCCGTCACGCCGCCGCCGCTCCAACTGTCTCTGGACCCACTGAGGTACTTACTTAAGTACTACTGTATACTTACTTGTTAATTTGAGGTTAATATTGTAATTAATGTCACCATGTCACCCGCATCAAGGTCTCGGCTGAAAATCATCGCTTTATGTTCTTGTGTATGCAAGGCAAAAGCATTATGCTGAGCTGGGACCATTTTTCGGATTGTGCCACACATGACAGATGTTATTCTTGTGCTTCTATGGCTTGGGGCTTTATCTGTTTAAGTGCATGTGTTGGATGCGTCAGGGGTGATTCACTTAGTACATATACACATAACAATAGTACCTAGTATTGTTATGTGTATGCACGTGTGTGTATAAACGTTTTCTTTCTTTCTTCTTACTTTAAAGATGTAAGAAATGCCCCGGAACTTGTGTAACCGTCAACAGTAACAGAAATTAGACATAAGAAGAACTTGCATAACCATCTATGGTAATATTTGGTAACCTGTAGTACGAGTTTGCAATCCGACAATGCTAATAGATTTAGAGCATCGACACAATAATAACATCAAAGAATAATGGACCTAAAAACCCTTGTTTTAAAGTTGTAACGTACCTTCAGTACCACAGAGTTTTATTTCGCAAAGTTTCCGCTTGGGTCGCTATGAATGAATAGACGAAGTTCAGCATTAAAATTCTTTAAGAACTCTTAAGTTATTGTAGAGGTATACGACCTCTACTGATGACTTTAGCTGTCAAGAGAAAGGAAGAGAAACAAAGCTGTCATTTAGAACCGGTTCAATAATTCCTGTTGGCTCTGATGCGATGAGCCGGGAGACATTCAACCCAAGGCAGTCAAACAATCATAACGTTTTGTACCACCCTGTGACCCGTAGGCCATGGCTGGACAAATACAACAAATTAAATGTATATAGTGTAAATGTAAATACTGTAAAATACAAGTTGTATAATTGTATATGTATACTTAATGTAGCTGTGTTTCTATCAATCTGCTACATCTGTTATGATATTATGTTATTATGTGTATATATGATACTAGCGGACCCGGCAGACGTCGTCCTGCCCGCTATTAGCGCCACCTACCGGGTCCAACTTTTCTACTTACAAACCTTCCTCTTGAATCACTCTATCTATTAAAAAAACGCATCAAAATCCGTTGCGTAGTTTTAAAGATTTAAGCATACATAGGGACATAGGGACAGAGAAAGCGACTTTGTTTTATACTATGTAGTGATTATGTGTTGCAGGTGTGGCTGATGCCCATATCGGGCGGCGGCGGCACGCAGCACGTGCTGAAGACGGGGCTCATGGGCCGCTTCGCCGTCAGCGTCGTCGACCATCTGCTGGTCATACACCATCAGGTAACATTATATTGGCATCTAGGAAAATATTTATCTAAGTTTAATCGCAATTAAAAAGCACACAACGTAGGTACATACAAATAAAAACACAAACAATGCAACAGATTATTTATTATTTATTGCAAATTCAAACTGGTGTACTGGAGTAAATTTATATTTATTAAATCACTAGCTGTTGCAATGCCACGTAAACTATGGTTTAGAAATACATTGGGGACAAACATACATTTATAAATAGATTTTTTTTGGCCAGTAAACTTTGCAGATGTATGCACAACAACTCACCATTTCATCGTAATCGGATGACTAATATAGGACATAGAATATAGGCATAGAAGACAAAAGTACAGTCAACCATCGATTTTCTTTTATTTTCAGTCCAGCCAAACCTCCCAGATCTTCGACATAATGGAGGAGTCCAAGCCGGAGAACAACGTGGTCATCCACGTTCCTATTGTGCAGGGCATCTCCATGAAACCGGCCATGCTGGACGACCAACTCTGTCCCATGTGTATCCTTTACTATATTAATCAATACTTTTACTAGTATTGTAAAACCGTACAGTCCGTGTGGATGTAGATTTTTCGTGTGGTTGTTACGTTCCCTCGAATATGGTTGAGCGAAGCAATGGCTGGATCATGCGTCATGCTCGTGAACGGGTGCCACCGTCGGAAATGGGGCTACTTTTGTCTGCCCTTCTTAACGTGTAGAATTGTAAGCACCATTCTGAACCAGTGGTAGATTCATTTGTCGATTCGAAAGCACTTGTAAAAGTTTATCTGAATAAAAAAATATGTCTATTCTATTCGGCTTTGCTTCAGCTGTCCACAAGATAGTTCAACTACTTCTTGTAACAATTTGTTTTGAAAAGAGCAACTGCTGAGTTTCTTGCCGGCTCTTCTCAGCAGAACCAGCATTCCGAACCGGTGGTAGATTCTTGACATGTCTTATGAGCCACACATTGGCCTGCGTGAAATAAACGATTTTGAATTTGAATTTTGATCCTGTGGATTCATTCATTTTCTGGGATAAAAGTTTCGACATAGTCTAATATGGACATAATTATAATGTGATCAAGATAAAGATAGGAATGTTGAACCGCCATTTTCTATTTTTTTCTCGTTCAGTGTAATAGCCCATCACTATTCGCGGAGTTGATCGGAGTTGGACGAGACGAATAGTGTTTCTCCGGGCGAGTGCTTCGATCAATTTTGACTTCGTCGGGGTACTCCGCGAGTAGTGTGGATGGGTTATTAGAAATACATGAGCAAGATAGAAACAGAAAATGGCGGTTTTTTTATTATGTATTTTAATACAGTGTATGAACTGAAAACTAATACTCTCTGGCCTCAGAACTATAGAAAAAAAATTGAAATAGTTACTTTAACAAGCGTACAGATTCAGGCAACTGGGTAGTGTTCCAGCCTGATTACATAATAGACGCGCGCCTCGGCTGTCTGTGGCGAGTCAACCTGATACCCGCCGGACTTGCACATTCGGTAATAGTTTTAGTGATCTATTCGACCCGTATGTATGTAATTTCGCGATTATTTCAAAAAATAAATAAACCGATTTTGATGTTTTTTTAACTATCGTAATCTAGTGTCTACAACTATCAGATAGATATATATGCGCATATAACACACATATAGTTATCATTCGTACGTACGAAGTTATACGCATAAATATACCCACCACTACAGCTTTTTAACGTCCCACTGCTGGACACAGGCCTCCTCTCATAGGAGAGAGGGATTTAGAGAGCTCAGACCCGCCACGCTGCTCCAACGCAGGTTGGCGGGCTTTAACGACTATTGTCACATGATAGTGATAACAACCGGGACCGACTGCTTTCCGAGGTACGGGGGTGAAGCTCCGCAAACTTCCATCTCCGGGCTGGCACTGAGAATTTCCTGACAAAAAACCCAATACCTAACAAATATTTGCCCGACCTGGGACTCGAACCCGGGACCTCGTGATCTGCAGTCGAATATGCTAACCACTAGACCAACGAGGCAGTTACAATGTACCCATATGTCACTAATACTTTTGATTGGTACACTGTTTTCTCTGAGTTTGCTGGAACGCAGTCGGTTTAATTTGTCCTGAAATATAGCTTTGTTTTCTCTTTAACAGGTGCCAAAAGACGAGGTCCCAAAAATAGTTGCAGTATTATTGAGACGCAAAAACGGAAAAGAGACAATCTACAGGATGTTGAATCAACTGGTGACGGATGCTGGGGAGTATCTGGTCGAACTTACGAAAGCATTTGACGAAATCAACTCCGTTTATAGGTATTTAAGTTATATACCCTCATTAAAAAAAAATCTTTGTTTTAAAAAACCCCCGATATTCGCCATTTTGTGGTGGCGGCCATTTTGGATTTGCATAGTGCTATTCTATTGTACTAGTCAAGCTCTTTCATTTGATACCCTTATTGAGGAAGTTGTGAAAAAATATGTAATCCGCCATTTCGTGGCGGCGGCCATTTTGAACATAGTGATGATGATTATGACGATGATGATGATGATAATGATGGGGTCGTTTGGCTAGGAAATGGGCAGACTTGGAGGTGGCGCGCAACACGGCCGGGCAGAGCGTGGACGCCGCCAAGCTGAGCGCGCACTTCCCCGTGCTCGTGTCGCAGGCCGACGTGTGCACGCACGTGCTGCAGGCGCATGCGGACGACCAGTACCTGGTGCAGGTAGTATATAAAAATGGTGTATCATCAACTTAGGGAACAGTGCAAGTGTCATCAAAATCGATTCAGTAGTAGGTTTTAAGATATGGACTGAGTGTGTGTGGTGAAGTCGGTTTAACTTTCAATCTTTTAGTTTATCACTTGTTTTAAAGTTGGTTAGTAAAGAAGTTTCACTCGAACGCACAGGTGGTCACAGTGAAGCCTGTCACTAAAGAAGTTTCACTCGAACGCACAGGTGGTCACAGTGAAGTCGGTTAATGAAAAAATTTCACTTGAACACACAGGTGATAACAGCGAAGTTGGTTACTAAAAAAGTTTCACTTGAACGCACAGGTGGTCACAGTAAAGTCGGTTACTAAAAAAGTTTCACTTGAACGCACAGGTGGTCACAGTAAAGTCGGTTACTAAAAAGGTTTCACTTGAACGCACAGGCGGTCACAGTAAAGTCGGTTACTAAAAAAGTTTCACTTGAACGCACAAGTGGTCACATTGAAGTCGGTTACTAAAGAAGTTTAATTTGAACGCACAAGTGGTCACATTGAAGTCGGTTACTAAAGAAGTTTAACTGGAACTGTAACACACAGGTGGTGACAGCGTACCTGGCGTCGCTGTCGCGGCACGACATGGTGGTGCAGCACCCGGTGGCGGAGCTGTGCGTGCGCGCGCTGGTGACGCGCGGCGCGTGCGGCCGCCTGCGCGCGCTGGTGCGCCGCGGCTGCCTGGGCGACGCCAAGCCGCTGGCGTGCCAGCTGCTCAGCCTGGGCCGCATCGACCCCGCCGCCGCGCAGATTGCGCTCGACATGATGTGGCGGCTGAAGGCGTACGGGGTGCGTACCCGGCGGAGCTGTGCTGCCGTGTACTACCGTGCGCTGTACCCTGTGCTATGTGTCCAGGACGTGGTGGAGGTGCTGCTGAGCTGGGACGAGCCGCTGAGCGCGGTGGGCGCGGCGCGGCAGGCGGGCGCGGCGTGGCTGGGCATGTCGCCGCGCAAGCTGCTGGCGGCGGCCATGGCGCACGCGCGCGAGCTCGGCCGCCCCGCCGCCTTCCTCGCCGTGTACCACGCGCTGCTCGCGCGCAACGAGAAGACGAGGGGCTCGCCGCACTTCCTCAAAAGTAACACGTCTTTTAAAAATTTTATGTTCCGTGTGAACTTCGAGCAAGGAGCGAGGCAATTTCGAGGCTACTAACTTCCCTGGCAGTATATAATGCATTGTTAGCACGGAATGAGAGGCTGTACTTTTATACTGACTTCAAAAAAATTTATTACTTTTATTCAACCTGTATAGGTAATAATATGTTCACGATTATTTCAAAAACTAATGAACCGATTTTGATGATTCTATCGTAAACTACATGTTTTCAGGAAGGTTTTAGTGTATAACACACTTAGTTATCATTCTTATGTGCAAAGGTATATGCATCAAACAAATGTACCCATAATGTGTCAGTTATATTTTTATTTTATCGGTAAGTATATAGATTTCTCTGAGATTGCTGGACCGATTTGTCATAGCTTGAAGTCTGTTTAAAAGTTTTCCTTAAAATATTATATAAGTAGCTTGTTTCCGACTGTTTAATATTATGTTGGAAGTAAATATTTTGTAATATACATTTTAAAAATGTTTACTTGAACAAGGGTTAAAAGTTATCAGGTTATGATTTGAATATGTATTATTAATTGCTTTTTATTCCATGACTGATTATTTTATATACCTACCTTGCGAAACACTACCCATAGATATCTTTTTAATTCAATAAAAAAAATCTGTTGTTACCAATTTGATTTTACAAATTCCTAACGTGACGTGTCTAAAAACAGTACCAGTTTCTACGAACAACATAATTTTTACAAAAAAAGATTTTGAAAATAACAGTGTCACTCTTCCAAATTAATAATTAGAATATTTAGTTTTTGTTTTTTTTTATTTCAGGTGAACAATGCGACATTTACATAGATTACTACAAGCAGCTTACTTCTGAATCGTAATA
The DNA here is from genome assembly GCA_920104075.1 of Melanargia galathea. Taxonomy (NCBI): domain Eukaryota; kingdom Metazoa; phylum Arthropoda; class Insecta; order Lepidoptera; family Nymphalidae; genus Melanargia; species Melanargia galathea. The sequence continues at coordinate 1,134,814 of OV049872.1, read as the reverse complement.
GGAAGGTCCATGGATCAAAATTACATGTACATGTAATTGTGGCCAATTCTGTTGTACATCTAAACTAAATTGACAGGTTTAAAAATAGTGCTATCCCCTTCAGCAGGGAGGATTGTGAAAGAGACAGGAATATATTTAGACCTGTCATTTTAGTTTAGATTTAGAGATTGTGTACAACAGAATCGGCCACAATATCTCTGTATTTAGTACCTATTAATGTATTTACTATCTTCATTATTTTGTAGACTTATATCATATAAAAATTAAGTTTATCAATAAATGTGATAATATGGAGATAAAATGTAGATAATGTCAATCTTGTATATATTACTATAAATAAAGTATTACCATTAAATAATTTGTTGTATTATTATGAAATGTCCTAATGTGGCCGATTCTGTTGTACACAATCTCTAAATCTAAACTAAAATGACAGGTCTAAATATATTCCTGTCTCTTTCACAATCCTCCCTGCTGAAGGGGATAGCACTATTTTTAAACCTGTCAATTTAGTTTAGGTTTAGAGAGTGTGTACAACAGAATCGGCCACATTGTATCTCTTAAACTCAGAGGACCATCAAAAATCTGGTGTGTGGAAGTCCCTAGAGGTGCTATGTCCTATGCCTAACATGTTTGAGCTGTTGAAGCAAATCTGGCCATGCACTATTGTAGTTAACAAAGTAAAACAACTATAATACATAGAAACCATAGTATATTACATAGTTTTACAAACTTAAAATTTACATAAGTATTATACAACAATTAAATGCTTAAACAGGAGTAAATTAATAAATATAACCCAAAATTGTACGGAATCCTCTAGAACTCAACAACAGCACGAATGGCCTTGCCAATATGCATCAAGTGGAATGCTTCATTGATTTCATCCAGTGGTACTTTGTGTGTAACAAAATCATCAAGAGGTAGCTTCTTGTTTAGGTAATCATCTACGAGTTTAGGAACACTGTCTCTGCTTTTGTACCCTCCGAAAGCTGTGCCCTTCCAAACTCTACCAGTCACAAGCTGAAATGGACGCGTGCTGATTTCCTCCCCAGCCCCCGCCACTCCGATGATTATAGACTCCCCCCAGCCCTTGTGGGCGGCTTCCAAAGCGGCACGCATGGTATTGACGTTGCCAATGCACTCAAAAGTATAGTCCAACCCACCATCAGTCAACTCAATCAGCACCTGTTGTATAGGTTTATCGTAATCCTTGGGGTTCACAAATTCGGTAACACCAAACTTCTTAGCGATTTCAAATTTCTCAGGGTTTATATCAACACCAATTATCCGCTTAGCGCCAGAAACTTTGCAGCCTAAAGCGACAGCCAAACCAACGGCTCCTAAACCAAATATAGCGCAGCTAGACCCAGCTTCGACCTTAGCTGTGTTCAGGGCAGCTCCGTAACCAGTGGTTATTCCGCATCCGAGCAAACACACCTTATCCAGTGGAGCAACATCAGCAATCTTGCACAAAGAAATTTCTAGAACAACAGTATATTCACTGAACGTTGAACATCCCATAAAGTGGAACAGCTCTTGTCCTTTGCAGCGGAATCTTTTGGTACCGTCCGGCATCACACCTTGGCCTTGGGTGACTCGAACTTTCTGACATAGGTTAGTTTTCGGGTTGAGGCAGAATTTGCACGTTTTGCACTGCGGGACATATAACGGCAGCACGTGGTCGCCTGGCTTCACCGTAGTAACACCTTCTCCGATACTTTCCACGATGCCTCCGCCCTCATGGCCCAAAACTACCGGGAATACACCCTCTGGGTCTTTGCCTGATAAAGTGTAGGCATCGGTGTGACAGACGCCGGTCGCAATTATCTTGACCCTCACTTCTCCAGCTTTCGGTGGATCCACCTCAATTTCTTCTATAGAAAGTGGTTTTCCGGCCTCCCAAGCAACTGCAGCTTTGCATTTTATGACTTGACCGGTTGTCGACATTTTCTTACAATCTTTACAAGTTTACGTAACTGTATGAATGAATTATGAAATGGATTCCAATTATCAAACAATATAAAAAACACTGATAAATCAAATGATTCCGTTCAAATAATAATAATGAAAACGAAAATAGTGATAATGTTCGCGATAAAAAAATATAACCAAGGCGCAAAGGGCAATGTCTATGACTTGGGAACAGATAAGGCCGGCTTCACACAGCCGGAATGCCTACCGGAATTCAGATTCTGAATTCAGAATCTGAATTCCGGTATTGTGTGAGGCAATGCATCGGAATTCAGATTCTGAATTTGTCGATTGATCAGTAGTAACGTATTCTCGGTTCAGGCGAACGTCTTTGAATATCTCGTTCTCTCATAGAAGAAAGGGATTTAGAGCTTAGACCCACCACGCTGCTCCAATGCGGGTTGGCGGGCTTTAACGACTATTGTCACATGATAGTGATAATAACCGGGACCGACTGCTTAACGTGCTCTCCGAGGCACGGGGGTGAAACACCGCCAACTACCAACTCCGGGCTGGCACTGAGAATTTCTTGACAGAAAAACCGAATACCTAACAATTGTTTGCCCAACCCGGGAATCGAACCCGGGACCTCGTGATCTGCAGTCAAATGCGCTAACCACTAGACCAACGAGGCCAAAGCACCTATCACAAGTGTATACATATATATATACATATAAATACGTGAGGATCAGCCATCATAATAATATTCTACAGCGTCCTCCACTCCGAATATTTACAAATAATGAGGTCATAAAAATGATTAAAAATGATTAATAAAACCAGCTAATTTTTGTATGCAGCTTAGTAAATACTTGAATAATAAAATGACTACATAGTCCTACAAAAGTGAAACGATTTCCCACCCGGACGAATAGAAATGTTTAACATCTGCGCACTCGAGTAGCTACCTACATCGAGAATTTTCATAAAGGAAAAACTTGGTCAGCTCGTCGAAACGAACCTACTCACGAAGGTTCAGCCTGTTATTCACTTAAAATTCGTTCGTCGGCTGCCGGACCATAAATACCTAATATACAATATCTATACTTAATATAATAAAGCGGAAGAGTTTGTTTGTTTGTTTGTTTGTTTGTTTGTTTGTTTGTTTGAACGCGCTAATCTCTGGAAGTACCGATCGGATTTGAAAAATTCTTTTTGCATTTAGTTGTCCAACTTTTGGGGCAGGTTATAGGCTATTTCATATCCCTTAAATCCTCCCCTAAGGGGGTAAAATGGGGGTAGAAAGTTTGTAAGAAAGTCCTATGTTTTTAAAGTTACAGACCTGAAAATCGGCATTTAGATTATTAGTTTTAAATAATAAAACTCTGTATATTTTATTTTGAAAAATCTTCCCTTAAGGGTGGTAAAATAGGGGATGAAAGTTTTAATGGGAAGTTTTAATTATAATTTTGCTATTATCAACTTGAAATTTGGAAGGTAGGTTAATTCTAGGGCTTAGATATCAGCCTGGAAAATATTTCACGAAAATTCTCACCTAAGGGGGTAAAATGGGGGTTGGAAGGTTATGTTTTTGAAGTTACAGATATGAAAATAGGATATGAAATTATAATTTTAAATGATAAAAACCTGTATAAGTAATTCTGGAAAATCTCCCCTTAAGGGTGGTAAAACAGGGGATGAAAATTTTTATGAAAGTCCTATGTTTTTAAAGTTACAGACCTGAAAATCGGCAATTAGATTATGAGTTTTAAATAATAAAACTCTGTAAATTTTATTTTGAAACATCTGCTTTTAAGGGTGGTAAAATAGGGAATGAAGTTTTAATGGGAACTAAAAACAATTGCAGCGCCCTCTGGCGGTCTAACTTGAAGCGATCATAGCGCCCTTTGGCGACCAAAACTGGAAACTAAAAAACTATCACAGCGCCCTCTGGTGGCCTAAGCCGGAAACTTGAAGCAATAGCAGCACCCCCTAGCAGCCAAAACTGGAAACTAAAAAAAAACACTTGCAGCGCCCTCTAGTGGCCAAAACTGGAAGCTAAAAACGATCGCAGCGCCCTCTGGCGGCCAAAACTGGAAACTAAAAACGATCACAGCGCCCTCTGGCGGCCTACGCCGGAAACTTGAAGCAATAGCAGCGCCCTCTAGCAGCCAAAACTGGAAACTAAAAACGATCGCAGCGCCCTCTGGCGGCCAAAACTAGAAACTAAAAAACGATCTCAGCGCCCTCTGGCAGTCTAAGCCAGAAACTTGGAGCAATAGCAGCGCCCTCTATCAGCCAAAACTGGAAACTACAAAACGATTGCAGCGCCCTCTTGCGGCCAAAACTGGAAATTAAAACGATCACAATGCCCTCTTGCGGCAAAAACTGGAAACTAAAAAACGATCGCAGCACCCTCTGGCGGCCTAGGCCAGAAACTTGAAGTTATTGCAGCGCCCTCGTGCGGTCAAAACGGGAAACTAAAAATGATCGCAGCGCCCTCTAGTGACCTAAGCCAGAAACTCGAAGCGATTGCAGTGCCCTCTTATAGTCAAAACTCTTGCGGCCGGAACTGGAAACTCGAAGCAATTGCAACGACCTCTGACGGCCGCAGGCAGAATCTCGATACGACAGCTGCGCCCTCTGGTGGCCGAAGGCAATTAAATAAATACTAAATTAATAACTAAATCAATAAATAAATAACTAAATAAATAAATAAATAATGTAAAGCTATTTAGTTATTAAATAATTATCTAAATGTGAAAGTTATCTATCTAAATGTAAAGAATATTTGGATGTTTAGATGTTTGGATGTTTGTTACTCTATAACGTCGCAACTACTGAACAGATTTGGCTGAAATTTTGAATGGAGATAATGCCCTGACTTAAAACATACTTAGGCAACTTTTTATCCTGAAAAAATCCACAGTTCCCACGGGATTTTGAAAAAACCCAAACCTACAGCTATAGGTAGATCAATATAGCAAACTAACTTGAAAGTAAGTATAAAGATTGGAAAAGGGAGCGGGAACAGGAACCAGAAATCCACGATTCCCTCAGGATTTGTGAAAAACCGAAATTCACGCGGGCGAAGCCGCGGGCAACAGCTAGTACAGTATACATAGCCCAGTCAATTTAGACTTTCAAGGCTACAATAACTCCCACCTGGCTGAAAATTCGTAGGAATGTTCAAAGCACTATTATAAATGAAATGTGAAAAGTCCTCATCGATCCGACACCTGGAAAAAAATTTACTCCTGGACACGCACAGTTTATTCACACTTAGTTGAAAATTTGTAGGATTGTTTGAAACACTATTATAAATGAAATATACAAAGTCCTCATCGATCCGACATCTGCGAAAAAAATTACTCGGGGTCAAAGTTTTCACGGGAAGTTTTCAGCAAAACGGTAAGTCTTATCATAAAATTATTGTGGACAAAATTGTAGAACAGGTAATTATCTATAAAAAATGTCTGAATACTTTTTTTCCTAAGAGCCACCGTTATTGAGATATAATGATTCAAAAAGAAAAGTTTCGAAATAAAAATGAGGGACTGGGTTTCTTTTTACCCAAAATTCTGATATTTATAATATTTTATATGTATAAGTGTGTAACTTACACATAACTTACACATATAAGTCACATACTTACACACATAAAATATTGGAAATATCAGAATTTCAGGTAAAAAGAAATCCAGTCCCTCATTTTTATTTCGACACTTAACTATTTGAATCGTTATATCTCAAAAACGGTGGCTCTTAAGAAAAAAGTATTTTGACATTTTTTATAGATAATTATCTGATCTACAATTTTGTCTAAGCTACTTTTATGATAAAACTTACCGTTTTGACTGAAAATCATGAAAAACCCGTTTTTGTGACCTTTGACCCCGAGTAATTTTTTTTCCAGGTGTCGGATCGATGAGGACTTTTCACATTTCATTTATAATAGTGTTTTGAATAATCCTACCAATTTTCAGCCAAGTGTGAGGCAACTGTGCGTGTCCAGGAGTAAATTTTTTTCCAGGTGTCGGATCGATGAGGACTTTTCACATTTCATTTATTATAGTGTTTTGAACAATCCTACCAATTTTCAGCCAGGTGGGAATTATTGTAACCTCACCCCTATTTTTCAGTCTCATTTGACCGGACTAACAGTCATCAACTCATCGTCCTCATCATTCATTGAAATCGAATATTACACTATGAGTAGGTAAGTAACTTTTACTTTTTTTCCTCTTCATTTAATGTCTCCCAATTTGAGAATACATGTTTAGATATTGACATACATATAACCATGCTAAATCTGTTATTTCCTTGTTAGGGTAGTCCTCTACTGAATTATCCCAAATACATGGATGTCTTTTGACACACAAAATTAAATTTTCCGTGTCACACATCACGACGGATCGCAAGTCGCAACACGTCTATACGCTACCAGTAGCAGTAACCATGCAGTAACGAATGAAGTTCAGAATCTGAATTCCGGGTGTGTGTGTTCGCTCTATAGAAATGTATGGAAAGACGTGCGTTCTGAATTCAGAATCTGAAATATTCAGATCCGGAATTAAGAACGCTCGTCGACGCATTTTGTCAGATCGATCTGAAAAATTAAGAATCTGAAAAAATCAGAATGTGTGTGGGGAACAGTGAAATTGTATGCATTTCTAGGCTTTCTGAATTCAGATTCTGAATTCCGGCGTTCATTCCGGTTGTGTGAGGTCGGCCTAATAGTACCTACTCTCCGAGAGTGGATGTTCCACAGAGCACGCTCATTCTTTTTTTGTGGTCTGTGGTTCGTTCGTTGACAGTTGAGCACGTTGACAGTTAACGACGTAGACAGAGTAACAAATAGACCAAGGTACTGTGTAACCGCGATTGAGATAGAGATAACATGACGTAACGATGACGTCAATGACAAGGTTATAGATTAATGTTGCCACAATAACTGCGCTCCCCTGATTGGAGTATTGGATGGAATAGGGAAAATTCTTTCCAGAATTTTTAAATAAAACTAAAAAAGAAGTTGAATTGATTTTATTTTATTTTTTCAACAACATATTATGTAGGTACTTACAAAAGAAGTCAAAGACCATCTTGATCCATACTAATATTATAAATGCGAAAATGTCTGTCTGCCTGCTACCTTTTCACGGCCAATCCGTTAACCAATTTCAATATTTGGTACAACGATAGCTTGCGGTCCGGAGATGGACTTAGGCTACTTTTATCCTGAAAAATAAAGGAATTTGTAAAAAATGGTGTGGGGAAGACTTAACCCTCCTTCTGGTGCAGTCGAGTAAAAAAAAAAGCGCGAGCGTCTTCCGCGCACTCGCTCGCTCGAATGCAAGCGAGAGCGCGGAACGCGCAACGCGCACGGTACGTACCAGACGAGTCATGCTTTTCTGTGCGGGTAGCTGGCGTTCATCGATGTATACCAATAATGCATTTTGACGTTATCACGTCAACATTATTCTAGCAATTGATGTGGATGGTTCTGGATGAGGTGGTATCTACAACATTCAATCAAAATACCTAATGAGACAAAATTAAAAGTGTAAATTAAAAATTTAAAACCCCCGACATTCGCCATTTTGTGGCGGCGGCCATCTTGGATTTGCAATAATGATATTCTACTACTCAAGCCCTTTCATTTGATACCCATATTAAGGAAGTTGTGAAAAAATATGTAATGCGCCATTTTGTAACGGCGGCCATCTTGGATCGATTTTAATCAAACATAGCTAACAACACTCTCACCTAATTAAACTTTCAAACAAAAAAACCGCATTCAAATCGGTCCACCCGTTTGACCGCTACAGGGGAACAGACTGACATACACATACACACACAGACACGTCAAAGTTATAACACCCCGTCGTTTTTACGTCGGGGGTTAAAAAGTGGAAATTCAGGACGAACTGCAGCGCCCCGCGGATGCCTATAAACTTAGAATATATCTAAGAACCTGTTTTGGTAAATTGTGATATCTGTGTAATGCAAAAAGCCGCTACAAAATCGGCCTAGTATTTTCCAGTGATAAAAGAGTAAAAAATTAAAAATATGATTGATGACAAAAACTACAAAAAAAAAAAATTAACTGCCTGCTGACTGTCTGCTAAACCAAAGTTGAGCTCTACTTTTTATCCCGGAAAAATTATGATTGTATCCACGCGGACGTAGTCGCGAGTATCAATCAGATAATAAATAATATTTCTAGATACCGAAGCATTTCAGGTATATAAATAATTCAATATTCAATATGTATATTTTTACTGAAAATCGGGACGTTGTATACCTAAAGGTGGCACACTTAGACAGGCCTGTGTCACTCCGCGTGTAGGTATTAAAAACATACCTACAGGCGGCGGCCGTTTCGATAAGGCCAATCTAGTAGGCTGCCACAAGCGAAGAAAGACGCACGCGCGCGCGCTATTTGTTCGACCACGTTCAACTTTCTCGATAGTTGCAAGATGGACACAAAACGAAAAAAAAAGCAAAAAGATACTGTGCAGTATTTAATTGTTTAAATACGGATCGTGATCGAAATTTAACTTTTTTTTGGTTGCCTAAAGACGCTGACAGATAAAATCTACTTTGATTGGATTACATTATGTTCCTATTTGAAATGAAATTAATTCAAACTACAAACCATTTCTCCCCTTGTTGAACAAAGTACTATTCCAATACCCTAAAAGTATTTAAAAGTACAATAAAAAGACATTTTAGTCGTTTCATTCGAGTTGCATTTCATTAATTGTCGTATTCATTTACGAACTTAGACTAAGAGCCCTACGCAAAATATTTACGGTGATACTATAGGTGATAGGTACCTATGGAATTCTTTTCAATTTTAAAGGAAGTTTGCGAATCCATATTGCGAATTTCTTGCTTGGAAATAAATATGGGCGCTGCCTGCCCGCCACAAGTAGGAGTAAACGCTCGTGCTGTGCGCTAGATGGCGTAAGTAGTTTCTCGAAGTAAACAACCCTAGTGTCCGCGGATCATTCAAACGTATAACCACGTATAACCTATTATGAACCGTAAACCAGTGAATTAAGGCACATATTCCCTCAAAAAAAAATTTGTAGGTACGTAAATGAACACGTGCTCGACTGGAACGCGAGCTAAATTAAATCATATTGTTTATCAAATTGAGTACATATTTCTTTAAAAACCATTGCGAAGTAAGGCTTCTGTACCTTTAGGTACTAGTTATTATTCTGTGACTTAGATAGTAAATTTAGGTTATGAATAATAAAAACATTACAATTTTCTTCTATTTAGCGATTTTTAACACAATCATTTGTTTCTGCGTAACAAGGTTTATGGAATTAATTAACTAACAGTATATTTATGAGATTACAAACAATAAAATGGTCACTACTTACGCGTGAAAAGATATTCCGGCAATTTTCTTATCACTATCACTATTGCACGAAATAATACGACAACGTACCATCGTACTTAGTCAATACTTGTAATAAACGATATGCAATATAATTAGTATCAAACGTTTTCTGAAAACAAGTAGGTAAGTAAATAAATAATAAAAAATACAATGGCACCACCAACAAAGAGAATATAACCACTACGTGACCACGAACTGGCAGTTTGTTTTGCAACTAAATTTGCAAAACCTTGAAAAAACCGGTTACAAGATGAGGGACAAAAAATAAGATAGCTGCGTCTCTGTTTATCACATTAGTAACTTGATCTGTGCTCTCTTTCTAGTGTGAATGAGAAAGAAATCGTCACTTAATCTCATCGACGTCATACCCTGTAGACACCTCATGTTTATTTTAATTCTACTGAAACAATTCTGGCAACTAGCTGAAGTATGAAGGCGCGGGGAATCGCGATCTGATTGGCCCGACCAAGGTCAGTACTTACCTAGGTTGCGAAAAGTACACGGACTAGGGATGGGACACGTTTGATTAAAACACGATAAGTAGATAATTACCTACCAAACATATTGTATGAATGTTATTTTATATTTTGTATTACAGATTGCTAACCAAACCTAGCCTACCTGTAAACTTTTTAAGTACCTACATAATTATTTTAGAGTTCTACATAGATACATATTATATTACAAAATATGAAATTTTAAAAACAGAGAAATATTAAAATACTTTAGAGGTGTCAAGGGACACCCAGATGGAATTTCGTTCTATCCGGGTTGTATTGTATAGTTATTATTTTTTATTATATTAGGTAGGGGTAGAGGTAGGGGTAGGGGTGAAGGTAGGTAGGTAGGGGTAGGCGTAGGGGTTGTGGTAGAGGTAGGTTGAGGTAGGGGTAGAGATAGGGGTAGGGGTAGAGGTAGCGGTAGAGGTAGAGGTAGGGGTAGGGGTAGAGGTAGGGGTAGGGGTAGGTGTAGTGGTAGGTAGGTAGAGGTAGATAGGTAGAGGTAGGGGTAGAGGTAGAGGTAGAGGTAGAGGTAGGGTTAGAGGTAGGGTTAGGAGTAAGGGTAGGTGTAGGGGTAGGGTTAGAGGTAGGGGTAGAGGTAGGGGTAGGGGCAGAAGTAGATGTAGGTAGGTAGAAGTAGGGGTAGTGGTAGTGGTAGGGGTAGGGGTAGTGGTAGAGGTAGGGATTAGGGTTTACGGAACTGGTCCTGTTTTTGAGAACCGGGAATTTCGGTTCTTTTACCTAAAGGAACCGGGAATTCCCGGTTCTTTCGGGATTTTCGGGTCTTTATAGTTTTTTTTTATAAAACAAGTTTTACACTTTAAAAGTAAACCACAATGAAATATTAATGTAATTTTTATTGTCATTTAAACTTTCATCCCCTATTTAACCCACTTGGTGATAGAATTTCCAAAAATCCTGTTTTTATTTTTAATCGAAATTTTAAATACCAATTTTCATGGATATCACTTGAAAAATGACCGACTTTCATGCAAACTTTCATCTCCTATTTAACCCCCTTAAGGGTGGAATTTCCAATAATCCTTTCTTAGTGTGCGCCTGCGTTGAAAAAGCTTACGAATTCAATGTACCATTCATTATGTGTTTCGTCAACTACAGTAAGGCCTTTGACTGTGTGAACTGGAAGCTCCTATGGATAGTTCTCCAGGAAATAGGAGTCCCAAAACATCTGGTCGGAGTGCTTTAAAGCCTACACTCAGATAGTCAGGGGGTAGTAAGAATTGACAAAACGACATCGACACCTTTCTCGTTTGGCAAAGGAGTTAGTTCGTCAAAGATGCATCGTATCCCCTTAGATCTTGTTTAACATCTACGAAGAGAGCATTATACGCCGGACCTGCGAAGACTGGGATGGTGGAATTACCATCAACGACATTAAAATTCAAAACCTTCGCTACGCCGATGACACCATCCTTTTCGCAACTAATGAAGCTGAAATGTTCCAACTCCTGAACAAAATGGAGCAACACAGGCCATAAATTGGTCTAAAACTAAGATCATGGTGGAGGATCGCGCTTCTAAGCTAGAACTCAATGGAACACTCAATTTAACACCCGTTGATCACTTCATTTACTTGGGTTCTAGCATCGGCAATAACGGTTCTTGTGAAGCTGAAGTTCGCAGGAGAATTGGAATGGCCAAGGCTGCAATGTCTCAGCTCGATAGAATATGGAATGATCGTAACATCAGTAATAAGACAAAAATTACACTCGTCAACACTTTAGTCTTCTCCATTTTCCTATACGGGGCGGAGAGTAGGGATAGAGGTAGAGGTAGGTAGGTAGAGGTAGGGGTAGGAGTAGGGGTAGTGGTAGAGGAGGGATAAAGGTAGAGGTAGGTAGGTAGAGGCCTACCTCTACCCCTAGGTAGAGGTAGGGGTAGGGGTAGGGGCAGAGGTAGAGGTAGGTAGGTAGAAGTAGCGGTAGTGGTAGGGGTAGTGGTAGAGGTGTAAGGATAGAGGTAGAGGTAGTTAGGTAGAGGTAGGGGTAGAGGTAGGGGTAGAGGTAGAGGTAGGGGTAGAGGTAGGGGTAGAGGTAGCGGTAGAGGTAGAGGTAGGGGTAGGGGTAGAGGTAGGGGTAGGTGTAGTGGTAGGTAGGTAGAGGTAGATAGGTAGAGGTAGGGGTAGAGGTAGAGGTAGAGGTAGGGGTAGGGTTAGAGGTAGGGTTAGGAGTAAGGGTAGGTGTAGGGGTAGGGTTAGAGGTAGGGGTAGAGGTAGGGGTAGGGGTAGAGGTAGGTGTAGGGGTAGGGTTAGAGGTAGGGGTAGTGGTAGGGGAAGAGGTAGGTAGGTAGAGGTAGGTAGGTAGAGGTAGGGGTAGGGTTAGGTGTAGTGGTAGGTAGGTAGAGGTAGGTAGGTAGAGGTAGGGGTAGAGGTAGAGGTAGGGGTAAGGGTAGGTGTAGGGGTAGGGGTAAGGGTAGGTGTAGGGGTAGGGTTAGAGGTAGGGGTAGAGGTAGGGGTAGTTTTAGAGGTAGAGTTAGAGGTAGGGGTAGCGGTAGAGGTAGGGGTAGGGGAAGACGTAGGTAGGTAGAGGTAGGGGTAGGGGTAGGGGTAGGCGTAGGATTAGGGGTACCCCTACCTCTACCCCTACCCCTACCCCTACCCTTACACCTACTATCCCTACCTCTACCTCTACTTCTACGTCTACCTACCTCTACCTACCTAAATGAAAATAACTGGCTTGCTTTCTATACTATACTATAGCAAAATATATATAACTATAGCAAAAAGTGTCGTTACAAAAGTCTTAATTTTTCCGTCTAAAAAAAAATTCGCTCTATGGCTTTGATACATATAAAGTTTTGTTCATATTATCGACAATAGAATAGAATTAATGGTGAACATCACTATCGTTCAGACGCTAAATAATAAAACGAGAGAAATACTTACGAGACGAATGTGAATAAAAGAGATGCAATGATAACTCGAGTAGAGCGCGAGCTCCGCCTCCTTTGAACTAGACCAGCATAAGATGAACCCCGATATAAATTATTTCAATTTATGATTATTTTGGTAAAATTAGTTTTACTGACTCACCGATGAAATGTTATGCCGTCTTTGTTTAAACTCGATGTTGGAGTACTTTTACCACACATCTTACAGAACAGGAAGGCATCGTTGTATTTTTTGTCACTATATTTCATTCGCCAAAGCGGACGTGTTTACGGCGCTCAGAACTGGTCGAAACTAATTCGGAATTTTCGAGCAGCCACTTATATAATACGAAGAAAACTCAACTATTACCATCACCACGTGCCTGTTTTGTTCAGTCTATATGGGTATGTCGTCGATGCTTAATCTAGCTGTTTCTCTGTCTACGGTTAACTTTATTTTTCGTGGCATAGACCACGAAAAATAAAGGTGCTCATTAACGAGCCACAGATTAATAATTAGTATCCACAGATTAATGAATAATGATTAGTATGTACCTGTGCCCTGTGGTATGTACAGGAGTATTTATGTGGTATTTATGTTCTGTGGCCATGTACGATAACGATAGTCGATATGCGAGGCCGTAGACAGAGAAACACATAGACTAAGTGACGATTTCTTTCTCATTCGCACTAGAAAGAGAATACAGATAAAGTTACTAATGTGATAAACAGAGACGCAGCTATCTTATTTTCTGTCCCTCATCGTGTAACCGGTTTTTCAAGGTTTTGCAACTTTAGTTGCAAAACTTAATTGCAAAACAAACTGTCAGTTCGTGGTGTCCTTATTGTGAATATTTATTTACTTTTTTGTTTTCACAAAATATAGTTGAATACATAGTATAACTTATCGTATAACACAAGTATTTACTAAGTACGATGGTACATTGTTGTATTAATTCGTGCCAAAGTAACAGTGAGAGGAAAATTGCAGGAATATCTTTTCACGCGTAAGTAGTGACAGTTTTATTGTTTTTACACTCATACATATGCTGTTAGTTTTAATTCCATAAAACTTTTAACGTAGAAATAAATGGCTGTGTTAAAAATTGCTAAATAGAATGAAATTGTAAAGTTTTTATTATTCATAACCTAAATTTAGTGTCTAAGTGTGTTGCCAGCTTTAGGTACTTATACAACGTCCCGATTTTCAGTAAAAATGTACATAATATTGAATTATTTATAAACCTGTAATGCTTCGGTATCTAGAAATATTATTTACTAGAGAATACCCGCGGCTTCGCCCGCGAGAATTTTGGTTTTTCACAAATCCCGAGGGAGTCGTGGATTTCCGGTTCCCATTCCCGCTCCCTTTTCTAACCTTTACACCTACTTTCAAGGAAGTTTGCTATAGTAATCTACCTATAGTTGTAGCTAGAGATTTCGGTTTTTTTCAAAATCCCGTGGGAACTGTAGATTTTTCCGGGATAAAAAGTAGCCTATGTTTTAAGTCAGGGTATAATCTATCTCCTTTCAAAATTTCAGCCAAATCGGTTTAGTAATTGCGGCGTGATTGAGTAACAAACATCCAAACATCCAAACATCTAAACATCCAAACATCCACACTTTCACATTTATGATATTAGTAGGATATTAGTAGGATAGTAGGAGGATTAGTAGGATAGTAGGATTAGTAGGATTGGTATTGTGATTATGTGTGATAGCTTCTGCCCGCAGCTTCGCTCGCGTAAATTTCGGTTTTGAACAAATCCCGAGGGAATCGTTGATTCCCGGTTCCCGTTCCCGATCCCTTTTCCAACCTTTATACTTTCTATCAAGGAAGTTCGCTATAATAATCTACCTATAGTTGTAGATATAGACTTCGGGTTTTTCAAAATCCCATGGGAACTGTGCATTTTTTCCAGGATAAAAAGTAGCCTATGTGTTGCCAATGCATGCAACACAGCAAACTATTGCAATAATGTGTTATGTGAACGTGATTTACCTAAGAACAGTCAGCGCCCTCTATGGCGTTTTTGGAAGATTATATCTATTTTAGTCCCACAGGAATACTTTTCCGGGATAAAAAGTAGCCTATGTTTTAAGTCAGGGCATAAGCTATCTCCATTCAAAATTTCAGCCAAATCGGTTCAGTAGTTGCGGCGTGATTGAGTAACAAACATCCAAACATCCAAACATACAAACATACAAACATCTAAACATCCAAACATCCACACTTTCACATTTATAATATTAGTAGGACTAGCTGACTGATACTCGTTCGCGTGGATTTAGATATTTTAATATAATTATAACTTTTCCGGGATATAAAGTAGGGTTCAACTTTGGTTTAGCAGATAGACAGTAGGCAGTTCAATTTTTTTTTTGTAGATAGGTTTTAATATAATCAAACTAACACCGAAATATTTTCCCGGGATTCGTAAAAGTTTTCGAGAAATATATATTTTTTTTAATTCACAAAGGGTCTAGCCGGATAAGTATAGCGAATCAGCCCCCAAATGACAACCTATATCAAAACTTATTTTTAACCCCCGACGAAAAAACGACGGGGTGTTATAAGTTTCACGTGTCTCTGTGTGTGTGTGTGTGTCTGTCTGTTCCCCTGTGGCGCTCAAACGGGTGAACCGATTTGAATGCGGTTTTTTTGTTTGAAAGGTGAATAAGTCGAGAGTGTTGTTAGCTATGTTTGATGAAAATCAATCCAAGATGGCCGCTGCTATAAAATGGCGAATTACATATTTTTTCACAGCTCCCTTAATATGGGTATCAAATGAAAGGGCTTGACTAGTAGAATAGCACTACGCAAATCCAATATGGCCGCCGCCACAAAATGGCGAATGTCGGGGGTTTTTTAACGAACGATGCACAAACGCTATTGACATAAGTTACACTGCCATACTCCGCTTTGACCTTCAGATATAAAAAATGAGTGCAACTATGACTATCGTTTAAAGTGACATATCTCGGAAACTATTCAAGCTAAAAACTTAAAACTAATGTGAGGTTTTAGGTAAACTTTAAGAGCATGTTTTTATTTTTTCTTGATTTTTCAAATAGTTACAAATATATAAAGGGTGTAACAGATATGTTGTCTAAAACGAGTCCCACACAATATTTATTACATGATTCTAGGTTCCCCATTCGTCGGATTTTTTAAACGTTTACTCTTTTTTTACCTCTTTTTTAACTGAATATTGTATAAAATTATTATTACTATCTGTCTCAATGCAATTCTAAATGAAAATGTAATTATTTCATTATTTTTACCTAAAACTAAATAAAAAGTGAATTTTGCGGCGGAGTGTTGTGCGCGTTGTACGCAATACATTGCACGCTCAAAAATGACAATATCTGAAACCAATCATTTCCGAGATAAATGATTTCAGTAATTTTACATGACACTTAAATGCAACCTTATCTCAAAGTTTTCGTTAACATGTTACTTACACCCTGTATTTTTTTTAAATAAAAAAATATAATTATTATTATTCCTGTGTTTCTTATGATTGACAATCACTAAAAAATATATATTGTAGTACTTAATATGTACTCATACTCATACATAATAATTTGTTTGAAAACAGTTGGTGCAACACTTTGAAAAAAAAATTCGACCCGAAATAAATGTATCAAAGATCTATCTTTAGATCTACATTTTGGACTACCTTTTGTTTATTAGGGTTCCGTACCTCAAAAGGTAAAAAGAAGGAACACTTATAAGATCACTTTCTTGTCCGTATGTCCGTCTGTCGTTTTATTTAAAAATTCGGGAAAGAATTTTCCCTATTCCATCTTATACCCCAAACAGGGGAGCGCAGTTATTGTGGCAACATTAATCTATAACCTTGTCATTGACGTCATCATTACGTCATGTTATCTCTATCTCAGTCGCGGTTACACAGTACCTAAGTCTATGTGGTACTCTGTCTACGTGCGAGGCGCATGCGAGGTTGTCTATGAGTGGTCTATGATGCGAGGCGCCATCGAGATCGAGGCGCGAGCACCCACGTTTGTGAAATGTGAATTCTTTCCATTCCTTCTTTGTTCTAATTTCTGTAAATGATGTGATTTAGCAATGGCAAAACTCCATGATTACTATGTGTTGTGTCCATTGATTGACCAGAACAGTTTCTTAGGAGTGGCACGAGACCGGGACGATGAAAATGTTATTGTTACTTTGGGCCGAAACGTCGTCAACAAATATCGAGTATATTTCTTATTTGTGTAATAAAAACTGTAATAAAACTTAATAAAAATGATTATTAGTAATTCATTGTGGTTAATAGCTTTCAGATCAGAAACAAATAGGCGGCTGGACGTCAAAAGACCACCTGACTTCAGCAGTAATATTTGATGTGGAACAAGATGCTTATGTTGGAGTTTTCAATAGAAATACTATTAAAATATGGAAAGACGATTCCTGCAGCTTGGATAAGAGTAAAAAGTTTAAGGTAAATATTTAATTGACATTTATTTGAGGATAACCTAAAGGGGGTCTAAGCTTTATTCTTAACTAGACCCAGACCTAGCAATGGGACATAAACAGGGTGTAGTGAACATCGAAATAATAAGCTCATAAATTCTTCACTGATAGATGTTATAGGTCTCTTGTAGGGATATCCACAAACCTCGGTCTCGTGCCGCTTGAGTCCAGTGGCCATATTTGTCTGTCAAATCGGTATGTTCAAAAAACGTAAGGTTACCTTACAACATCTTGGGATTTCAACATCTGTCAGTCCTCGCACAGTGTGGCTGCTCAATGACACTGCAAATTCAAGACTTGTTGAGCTGCATCAGTTACTCTGGTTCTACAATTCTGTTTTTTGATACAAACAGAAAAAGAGCATAGCCAATGCCCATTGAGATAGTTAAAAGTTAATTCAAAAAACAGGAAAAAAACGTAGTATTATAAGAAATATTTCCCTCTTCATGAGGCGTGACCCTCAGTCATGAGCAGCTTCAACTTATGACTTCCAGGCTCTGTCTTGTGAAAGTTGGATGAATGTATGCTGGGTTTATATGCTTGTTTAACAGTATATATAATATTTCCTTACAGTTTCCAATAAATATCATGAAGCTTATACCAAGGGAAAATCAACCATCGCTTATTATATTCGACAATGGTAACTGTGCCTCCCTACCTTACGCATTAGATAACAGGAAGACATATGAAAGCAAACTACTCATTAAAGACACTGAAACTATAGTGGATACAGCATGTTTTAAGATGCACAAGACAGACTACATTTGCTATGTTATTAAAAATAATAAGGATTGCTATGAGATCATGACATGTCCTATTCGAGAAGAATTAGGTGACATGGAGAAATCAAAACTGAGTAGAACCAAAGTTGCTAGAGCTGAGGGCAATAAAGCGTACATCGTTGGAGAGTTCATCAGTGCAGATGAAAATTCTGCTATTTATTTTATGTGTAAGTAAATATCATATGTTTATTAAAAAGTAAAAACTTGTCATTTAATCCATTGGTGCTAATTTGGGAGGAACTAACACAAGTTGTGAATATTGCATTGCAATCATTGCCAGAAGCAAAACTGAAGTGGAAATAGGTGGGGCACATAACTTAAAGAACCAATAAACGGAATTCAAATATGCTCAAATAGTGACCTTGCTCTGGCAAACAAAGTGGTTACTTACATTAAAATTCCATTCAAAATTTAAGTAAGTATATTGTTCCATAGTATGATGATTATTGAGCAATATTTTTAATTCCAGGGAGTGATGCCAAGATCACAGAATATAACTTGATCAATAAATCATGGAAGACTATTGGAACTGTACCGTGGATATCAACAACTGCAAGTGTATCCATGTCGTGGATGGGCAAAGACCATCTCATTTTATTCGGAAGTAATACTGACCAAGATGGAGCGATTATAGTTGCTTATAATATCATACTTGGTGTCGGGTCATGCAGATACCCAATGAAAATGTACTCTGAGAATGCTAAATTATATTGTTTCAATGGCAGAATAATTCTTGAAGCGTCTAATCACATAGGGATGTTGCCGTATGTGTTAGAGATTAACAGAAATCTGTCAAGCCTGCTAGGATCTCATGAGATTCTCCAAGATGATCATACTGAAATAGCCAACTGGGACACCCCTGTGGAACCAGTATTCAACTACCCCAAGGAGGTGAAAGGTCTCCTAAAGCTTGGTTTAACAGAGAGGAGTATGTGTGCTCAAGTCATAGCAAAGTTAGTTGAAAAAGATGATACGGATAACATAAATCGAGTAATCAGAGAATTTGTCGATGTCCCTGAATCAGTTTTGGTTTTGTTGCTTACTTATGCTATTAAAAATATAAATCCAAGTAGCATTGATATTACAAATCGTGAAGAGTTCATAACATTCTGTGAATGTGATAGTAAAAGTTTTGCTTTACTTCGATATCTGTTTGAGATTACTTTCAGCGATGCAATGTTGATACCGTATTTGAGGAACGGACTGCCACTGGATGGTGCTTTGTTTTCACTAACTTATATATCTTATTTACTTGTTGATTCTGATATTGGGATCACTCCACACTATGAAAGTAAACTTTTTGATTGGTGTAGTCTACTATTGGACTCTTTTTATCAACAGCACTTGCTGACAAAAGACAAGAAAGTCTCAGATGTTTTGAATAATATACAAGAGGTTGTAGGAAACCTTATAGATCAGCTGATAGCAATCGATAGCACTTTACCCTTGTTACATAAAATTGTCTCCGGTACATACACTGATCCAGCAGATAGAGAAACATTGCCATATACAATTGAATTGGTGACAATATAATATTTTTTCTGTTGAAATCTGTTTTTATTGCAATTACTAAAATTGTTAAACTAAAATAAAAAAATAATAAATTAAAGTTCTGATTCATAAATATTTTCTTTAGAAACATTGCTCATATTTTCTTTTTCTCTAAACCTTTTTGTACCACTGGTAGGTATTTCAACTCACCCAAAAATCACAGTTATCACAGGTAACACCATATACCTACTAATAGGAATTCGTATATGAATTAATTCACGATATTTACAGCTAAAATTTTGCAGTCCATCCTGTCTAGATATAACTCTTGAGGCTTTAAAATATAGACTGTTAGCTGCTCATTGTTGCTGCTCAAGTATGTCTGAAAGAATAAAACATTTTTCCTAAATCAAAAAAGTGGCAGCTTTTTTCCATACCAGCTGAAGGATGCAAAGTTAAAAGGAAAAACAATAGCTCAATCAATATGTTTTTTATTAGCAGCCCTCGCAAACTGTACGACCATTGGTTTTTCGTTTAGTAAATATCCGTTTGTTTCATTTAAAGCGTTCTCTGCAATCCTGACTGATGGGAATGTAACAAACCCTTGCCCTTTCATTCTTCCTTCCTGCATAACTCTTACATCGAAACCTATTAGCTCATCTTCTGGTATATGTTCCACGTAACGCTTATATATCCTCTTGACATCTTGTTCTGTGACATTTTTAGCAAGATTTTTAATATACAATCTCATTGATGGCTCTCCTGGGTGATAATTCTTGAAGACAGGCAAAACTTTCATATCGCTGTACGAAATTCTATTTTTTAACAACTGCTTTCTAGTGATTGTTGGTTTATCAGGTTCAGCAGTTTCCACGACTTCCTCCGAGGGTTGTTCTTCTTTCTGGAACTTTCCGAGCTCTCCGATAACTTCTGCTTCCTCAATTGGCTTAACGAGTGCATCATGAGATACGACTAAAGATATCTTCTTTGTTTCTGTGACTGGAGTAACAACATCGAAAACTTCTTTTTGATCTATTGTTATATGAGGTTTCTTTGGTTTAGGTAATGTGGCAGTGGAGAGGACTGCTGCGAGCCGCTTTCTTGTTTTTGGTAAACTGTGTGTTCTTTTTGACACTAAAGGTACAGGTTGTTTCTGCTTTTCACTAGTTTCATCACTTGATATTTCAGATTCAGTTTCACTCGGTGGGAGAATAGGAATTTCGTCAAAAAAATACTCTCTGAAAGTCTCTTTAAAAAATTCTAAAGCAGCATTATTCTCTCGAAATGGAGTATTGAGTGACATCTTGTTCATTAGATGCAAGGTTTGATTATAAAAAGGTTTGTAAGTAAATAATGCATGGACAATATTGATAACTATTTGAGAGCTTGCCTTTGGGTATTTATACTTAATATGAGTTGGTGGAGGCTGATAAAAGTCTACAGACGGATTCCACGCGTTGAGAGCTAGTAAAAACTCTTTAATAAGATTTGTAGTACTCGAATCTGTTTCATTTCTCTGCTTGACTTGTTCCACCGGTACATTTTCAAAGGAATATTCTACAACTAAACGCCTTTGTGCTATTTCTAGTTGATGGAGCCGTGACAACGAAAGTTTAGCCTTTTCTTCTGTAGAAAAAGAAGCAAATACATAGTCGCGTTTCTTGGATGTTTCCCAAACTTGTTCAGCTCCAAAATGTTTTAATAATTGTTCTTTATCTTCAAAAGATAACATAGATGGTAAATGTTTTATTATGAGCACTTTGGACATGTTTTGTGATATTATATTTCTTATTTTATTGCAGAGAAAAGTAAAAACAGGTAAAAACTGAAAGCTATAAATAAAAACAAAACAATTCTATTGTTGAGTTGTTGACAACTAAGCAAATCTCTGTGATTATAGTTCGGCCGTTCAGAGAATGCGTTCCTGACACCTATCAGTTAGTCACGACTAGTGATGGGCACAACATAACACTGAGTTCGTTACCGTTCCTCCAAAATGAACCGGCGCATTATTTTAAGATTATTTTCGTTTTAAATTGGCGGAATCATTTAAAATTTATATTTTAGTTATTTAAGTAGAAACCAAAAAAAGGTAATATTCATATAATAAAATTGTCAAATAAAAACAGATCGAAAACACTTGAAGAACGTGGTCTATGCGCACGAAACGACAACAGACGACTCTTTTAGCGTCACAAAATGGCGGCCCAACGCCATTTGGGGTTACCATTTTCAACCTAAATATAAAAATGCTACTTTCTTTCGCGCGTTCGGTTTGGTCATAAGTAGTTTTATTTTTATATTTCATAAAAGTTATCTTATAGTCCATTATTTTCAAATTCTTAAAAAGAAAAACAAAGCGTATTATTTTATATTATAACTGTATAAGAACAGATTACGATACTTGCCCGTTATTTTTAGCACAGCACTATTATACAAATATAAAGCGCTGACATAACCTTGTAATAGCGTAGTATAGATTTAGAAAAATATTATTTACCAAGTTATTTGACACTCAGTTTGGCACAAAATTATAACATTCATTAATTATTGATATAATAATGTTGTTTTAATGCTCATCAATTGTTAAAACGGTAAACAACCAGCAAAAATATTTTTATCGTAACTGCAACGCCATTACAAAGCTACGTCGTCAGTTCAATCGCGACGTGTCAGGAACGCATTCTCTGAACGGCCGAACTTTAACACTAGTGATTAATCCACTTCTATAGGTTCATGATAATCCATCTGTTCCAGTGTCTACATAGAATAGGTACCTACTACCTATATATAGTTATAAGTATAACCTTCTTGGTTGGTTGTCAACATCAGTTATTTATAGTTATACCCAAATTACTAATTCCCCGGAATTCTGACAGCTTTCATTGTCATTTACAAATGAGTTATTTGTATGGAGAACAGGGTTAACATCTACGAAGTACGATTTTACCCCAAACTACTTTAATTCCCTGTCATCATAAAAAGCCATATGCCGAGTAATAATATTAGTCGTTTCGCCCTAAAATAGAAAACACCAAGAGTGGAAACTAGAAAGTGCACACTAACAGCAATAGAAAACAAAAGAAGCACATTGAAAAAATTCATTCAAAAATGGATGTCGAAAGACATTCTCACCATGGAGTGTCTGCTAGGCATTTGTCATATAGCTACATGCGGCAGTTGATTTTTATTTGCATAAGTTTTGAATTTTTTATCTTTTTTGTGGGAATTGTTTTATTTCTGGTAACATTACGAAACGTCAGAATTCCGGGGAATCAGTAATTCGGGTATAGAGAGTATTTGTGTTCTGTGATCATGACAAATGAGTAATGACAAATTCAATCAAAACCACAGATCAAAACCCTATCAAAACAAAGCTTCAAAAGTCAAAACCACGTCAAAACCCTGACGTATAAAATTCAAATATTTTCCCATAAAACATGATTTTATAATACTTTAAACCTAAAAATCATTAGAAACTGAAAGCTATGACGGATCAGCCATCTGGGAAAACCGTAAAAGTGATAGTTTTAGGAGATATAGGAAGAAGTCCACGGATGCAATATCATGCATTATCGTTAGCCGGTTGCGGTTATACAGTGAACCTTATTGGCTACGTGGAAACAAAACCACTTCCTGAAATACAAGAAAATCCGCTGATAACAGTAACGAAACTTCACCCTTTGAAAGTCGAAAGATATCCAAAAATTTTACAGTACTTCCTAAAAGCGTTGTGGCAAACTGTAAGTTTGTTATTAACGTTATTTGTTACTGGAAAATGTAGTTATTTACTTTGTCAGAATCCCCCTGCAATACCTACATTACCTGTGTGCAGATTTTACTGTCTCATTACCCGTACAAAGTTTATAATTGACTGGCATAACTATGCTTGGTCAATCATGGCCTTAACTTTGAGACCCAACCATCCACTTTTAAAAGTTTCTACCTATATAGAGAAGTCCTTTGGCCAGTCGTCTGATTGTAATATGTGTGTGACATACGCTATGAAAAGGGATTTGCTGGAAAATTGTAATATATTGTGAGTTAAAGTTTTGTGCTCATATTTATAAACACATTGTGGCTAATTCTGTTGTACACAATCTCTAAACCTAAACTAAATTGACAGGTTTAAAAATAGTGCTATCCCCTTCAGCAGGGAAGATTGTGAAAGAGACAGGAATATATTTAGACCTGTAATTTTAGTTTAGATTTAGAGATTGTGGCCGATTCTGTTGTACACAATCTCTAAACCTAAACTAAATTGACAGGTTTAAAAATAGTGCTATCCCCTTCAGCAGGGAAGATTGTGAAAGAGACAGGAATATATTTAGACCTGTCATTTTAGTTTAGATTTAGAGATTGTGTACATCAGAATCGGCCACATTGTGGCTAATTCTGTTGTACACAATCTCTAAATCTAAACTAAAATGACCGCTAAATATATTCTTATCTCTTTCACAGTGATACCTGTGGAAGAGGATAGCACTATTTTTAAACCTGTCAATTTAGTTTAGTTTAGAGATTGTGTACCACAGAATTAGCCTGATTGCCTATTTAAAAGAATAGTTTCGATAAAGGAAAGTCCTTTTTTGCCACATTGGTCAATTTGAATATTGAATGACAAGAGATATTTTTCAATTCAATCTTTTATTCCAATTACAGAGCAACAGTCTTATATGATAGGCCTCCAAAAATATTTCACCCAATATCATTGCAAGAAAAACATGATTGGTTCATCAAAATAGGCCAGCAATATGAAGAATTCAGTTCAGTGTATGACCATGGAGATTCCAATCAGACTGCGTTTACTGTAATAGTTGATAATGCTGTAAGACTTAAATATGATAGACCCGGACTTCTGTTTAGCAGTACTAGTTGGACTCCGGATGAAGACTTTGGTATATTGATGGAAGCTTTACAGGGTATGTGTTTTATGGTTTAACATTTAACATTGAAACAAACTGAACTGTATAGTGGAATAAAATTGTCTTAATAAATTAAATTTTTCGTAACACCTGTTTCAGTCTATGAAACAACATACAATTTAACACAAAAGCTGCCGAAACTTATATGTGTAATAACTGGCAAAGGACCCATGAAAGAGCACTATGAAAAGCAAATAACTTCTCGCAACTGGGAGCATGTGACCGTAGTGACTCCGTGGCTTGAGGCAAGCGACTATCCAACAATGGTAGCAAGTGCAGATCTTGGGGTGTGTCTTCATACTAGTTCCTCTGGTCTCGATCTTCCAATGAAGGTTGTTGATATGTTTGGTGCAGGGTTGCCTGTTTTGGCCTGTGATTTTAACTGGTATGTATTATTTTGTATGAAAATCTATGTTTATTATCAAAGATCGAAATAGGTAGTGCAGTTTGGGGTGAACAACCTGGAACATTATCACTAGTATGGATTTTATGACTGGTATTTCTGTCTTGCGCGATTTTGATACCTCATATAATGTTCAGTATCAAAGAGATTTTTCTTTTTCATGTTGTACTAACCACATTATGATATCATGCAGAATTGCACCGTCTATCCGATCATTGTTTATTAGGTAGGGGCAAAGAAAATAATATTTGTTTTATTTTCCCAGCCTTGATGAACTCGTGCAAAATGGTGAAAATGGCTACACATTTAAAACTAGTGATGAATTATCCAAGCAAATAGTGTCATGGTTTGAAGAGTTTCCCAATAATACAATTCAAAACAAAATAGCAGATAATATGAGAGAAAAGCTAGCAAAATTCCAGGAATCCAGGTGGGAAGATAATTGGAATTTGAGAGCAAAAAAGTTCTTTGAATAATAACTATTAAGCAATTTATAATGTGAATTTGTGATAAACTAAAATATTTATTTATTATTGAGAATTGATGAAAAATATAATATGAATTTTTATATAATATACAGGATGGTTATTTTTTTAAGTCATTGAGAAAAAAATCACATTATAAGAGATAGGCTTTGGAGTTAAAAACCATGAGGTTGATTTTCAAAATGTTAGAGGTCAGGAATATAACATGCACTATAAAAAAAAATTGATTTTATTGTGGGCAAGGATGGGAAAAAGAAACGAGTTTGAACTTGTTAGAGATGAGAGGATGACATAATATTATAGAGAAGCGAAGAAAAGCTAAAAAAAGAGATCTATGGATAACCCTGGAAGAAGCCTAATGCCCATGGCCTAACTGAATAGCAAAAGAAAAAATAAGACAATAAAATAAGATAACAACAGCAAATTATTTATTTATTGTATTCTTAGTAATTGTTCATTTATTGTTTTAAATAAGTAATTCAGAAAATAAAGGCTTATATTATTAATAAGTATATTGCTAAGAGACCTAGCCTCTGAAAAAAAAAGAAAGAGTATTATTGATTAAATATTATCTCTTGTCTGTATTGTCTCCTAACAGAGAAAAAAATCTGCTGTAACTCATTTCAAATTGGTCAGTGAAACAAATGAAAGATCTGTACGGCCATTCATTGTTGATTCATCAGTTTCAGTTTTAACGAAGGTTTTATAGGACAAAATTACACAATTATAAATATTTTCTATATTTAAGTTTTAAATGGAAGATAATCCCAGTTAGTGGTCCAGCTAGAAAAATCATAATGCTGTTCCTGTTTATGAAAATTGAGGTATGGATGGGGTGACAAATACAAAATTTGTTTTGTTTTTATGGATTGTATTTACAAATAACACATCCAACAGTCCATCACTTACACTAAAAGTCTTTCAATTTCTTGCTGGATACTTTGAATTTGCGGCTTCAACTGTGAGCCCTCATTTATAGTAATAGAGCATGCCACAATCGGTCTAGACACTCCACACGCTCTGCCTAGGGCTTGTTTAGACCTCACAAAGACGTAGGGCACATTTTTGTCTTCACACAAAATGGGAATGTGTAGAACAATTTCCAGAGGTTCAGCATCTGCCGCCATTATGATGAACTCTGAAAGTCCTCTGTTCAGAGTTTTGGTCGCCTCATTGGCTCCTTTGCGAAGCTGCTTGTAGTTAGCAGCTTGCTGCACCAGGTTAAGTATTTTGGCTGTTAAGGATGCGTCAGCCAAAGGGTATGCTTTGGGATTCACAGCTGCTTCATTATCTGCCTGTAATTTGAAGGAATGGAATTGTTAAAAAAATAAATATATTCTTGCAATCTAATCAACTTGGTACAGTTTATAGAGTTCATAATATACACTTAGGCTAGCTCTACATGTCAGCCCCAGTAAGTCCTGTGATAATATATTGTATTGGCACATATTCTCTAAGAAGGCGACACGAAACAGCCAACTCCTAACATAGGCGCGAATATAAGGCCAATGCTAATTTGTCAAGGTACAAGTGCATTGGAGCCATAGTTAGAATGTTACTTGATTGCTAACTATTAGATTAGCAATCTAATAGTTAGCAAGTGTAGTTTCAAATTCATTATTCATCACTTTTTCATTCATACATTATTATCTGTGTATAGAAAACATTTTTTTTTAAGGTATCAAGTAATATGCGATGTTCCCCTTGAGGGGAGAGGGGCGAGGGCAGACACTATTCATCGCCAAGCCATTAACGGTTCAAAGCTTCCTTCGAGAGAAGCTAGGTATCGATTTATCGACTCATTTTAAGTGAGACCGATCTTTTTTGCCTCGTTATGAAAACTGTAGTAAACTACAGAAAAACTTAACCCGGCAAGTTTGTCAACATAACCTAGCATACACGTGCGTTAGCGACAGCCGACAGGTACTTAATTTATTAATTAAGTCCACACCATCACAAACTAAATTTCACATATTGTACTTATTTTATCTAAAAGTAAATAAAAATAATTATATACCGCTTACCATTGCTTTGTATTGTTGTTTTTTACTAGCGCTTTTATCAAGTATTCAAGCTGGACCTCTCAGCGATTTCTCGCGTCACTGAGGAAAATTATATATAATTACAGCGAGAAGATTAACTTCTGTGATAAGGTACAGAAAGTGTTATTGGAAAAATGAGAACGTACAGTAGAATCCTACGATTCTTAAAATAATAACTAGGGTAAGCGATATAGTGATTGGCCGTTTAAGGTGAACATTGACTGTTAACATTTATTCCGTCGAGTTAAGGCTCAAAACCAAATAGCATTTGTTCTCAAGTTGTTGAGTATGAATCTGAGAATTCGAATAAACCACAAGTGTAATTGTATTTCATCTCTTTATGAACTTAAACGCCATAAATTTAAAAATGGAGCCAAAAGTACAATCATTAGCCTTTGAGCATAGTGAATGCCGTACCAAAAGTATAATGATTAGCATGTTAATCGTTATACTTTTGTATATATTAGCACTGCTAATTTTTATAATGTGTTATGCCAATCACTAGTAAAATTTATTAGAATTTTAATAAAATATACGATAGTGACGTGCAGGTATAGGACATTTAGCCCTAAGTCGATATATAAGTTGGTAGGTGGGTACTTGCATAAATGCCTCCTTTGGTAGGTTTTGGCATTTTATCTGCAACAAAGCAAACTAAACAATTAAATATAATACATTTGTTTTTTAATAAAAATCGTTATTTGCCTATTGAATT
This sequence comes from Melanargia galathea, assembly GCA_920104075.1. Classification (NCBI taxonomy): domain Eukaryota; kingdom Metazoa; phylum Arthropoda; class Insecta; order Lepidoptera; family Nymphalidae; genus Melanargia; species Melanargia galathea. The sequence goes on along the minus strand of OV049872.1, from coordinate 1,106,750 downwards.
AAACATTAATTATACATCGGAAATTTTGTAATACTATAGTATTACCTACCTAACTATTATGAGTTGTCACCAGTGATTGCTTGCATCTCGAGCGTCAGTTAGTACCTAATATTATAAATGCGAAAGTAACGTTGTATGCTTGTTTGTTTATTGGTTTTTTATATTAATTATGCTGAAACGGCTGAAATGATTCGGATGAAATTCGTCAAACAATCCATATCCAGAAAAAACTTATCGGATAATGTCCGATCTTTGCGTCAATGAAGTTGCGGGAAAAGCGCAAGTTACATACCCTAATACTATAAATACGAAGGTATGTTTGTTTGTTGATTTATCCATCAATCACACTGCAACAGTACTACGGATCATCGTGATTTTTGCATGGGTATAGTGGAGGACCTCGAAAGTAACATAGGCTTCTATATAGCCCGTAAAATCAAAGAGCTCCCGCGGGAATCTAAAAACAAAATCCACGCGGATGAAGTCACGGAAATCAAGTAGTTATTATAAAAGAAAAAGGAGTACTTTTTGTGTTAGGAATAGCCACATGCCACTTCAAAACTATTACCGATAATTCGATATAGATAGGTAGGTATTATTATAAATCTTACATTCAGCACTTTCAATATGATATGAAGTTACGAAGGAGCTATTACTTTATCCGTTTGACGAATAAACCAACATACATCTTCAATACCACTTCATCATCATACTTTCGCATTTTTAATATTAATAGGGTAGGAAAACATTACTCGTCAACATGTTTAATAAGTCAAAACTTGACATGAATTGATTGGTCATTAGGTAGGATCTCGTTTAGCCGTAAAAATAATAAACAGACTTGTACATAGGTAGGTATATCTAATTGTTCAGTATCGACCTCGGTACATCACTACAAATATTATGTTTCTTTGCACAAAAATTGGCATACGTAAAAATACAACGATTAGCACGGCCAAATACGTAAAAGTATAAAGATTGACCCTGCTAAAATCTAGTTACTGCAGTCCTATGATATTTTAACTTAAATTATTTTAAAAGGAGTCTACAGTAACATTCATTACAAGTATAAAATAGGGTAAATATTTTTAAGCAGTGACTACTTTAATTGGCACCCATGCTAATCAATTCATCTTCTATATAAGCGGACGGTACTAACTTTGACCTACACTTTTTTTGGTTATTTCGTGTCTTTTCTCTCTAATTAAGACATATAAATCTAAATTGAATGTTAAATAACCTATAAGAAGGCATACCTCCTAATTTAGATTCGAAGAAAACAGGTAATTGACAATGTAGAAGTACTTACTTCTTATGATTTTCGTAATAATTCACGCCGTCATCATGCACGTCACAAAATTATTTTTTTCCAAGTGTTTCTAGCTGATATTATTAAAAACTATCAGTTTTATTTAGGAGTGTTGTCAACATAGAAAAATGTAGTAATTTTTATAAACCTTGTGCGCGAATAAAACTCTTAATAAATCAATTATAAAGTCAAAAGGCCAATGATTGAGGGGTGGCCAAGATTACTACGGCTTACCCTATCAACTTTTTCTACTTTATTGAAACCACAATTTTTTTTTTTTAACTGGTTTTACGGCTCTGGGTTCTAGCCCTTTTGAGCCTGCCTTGAAACCACAATGAAAATTGAAACATTTAAAAAAACAAGAGACAAGAACCACGGACACAGATAATCATTAAATCTGTGACCAATGAGGATTTGCGACGTCACACAGTGAATCGCCTAGAACAAGCTAGGTGGACAAAAACATTTTTTTGTGTATTCTAACTATTATAGCTATGAACATTGATATTTTGTTGTGATATTGCTTAAATTATCAAAAATAATTATTTAAACGCTTCAGGAAAATTTTGAATAATTATATAATATAATCGTAGACTTGCCGTATCTGTACATTAATGATTTTTGCAAAATAATAACTAGGGGATGTTAGGAATAAGTAATAGAACATAAAAAAGCTATTTTTGAAATTTCTGTCTGTTTGTCTGTTTATCTGTTTGTCTGTATATTTGTGCGCGCATCACGTAAAAACTACTGAATGGATTGAAATGAAACTTGGCATGTTTCATCCGCTTGTTTTAAATAAAAAATCAAATTTGGTATAAAAAATGTACTTATTTAAATGAAAATAATATGTTTAAAATCAGTAATATAATAACAAGTTAAAGAAAAAAATAAAACGCAACATAAAATACCAGTTTAAATCACTAAAAACTACCTTATGATAAACAAAACTTAATATATACAAAAAGTATAATATATACAACTTAAAAATAATATCAATTTTACAAATAATACCATATATGCTAATAATATTCATCAGAAGACTCATCATCACTTTCACAGTCGAATCAGATATCACGTAATCTTCTTTATCACACGGTTGAATATTACGTGCTATCTGATGTGTTGGTATTGAAGGAGGGACAATCAAATTTAGAACTTCTACTGGTAATTTCTCAGTCTTCTTTCTCGGCACTTCCCTGAGTGAGTTTATTACAGGATCGGACGTTATCAAGAGCATATGCAACAAGTCTGTATTCGTGAAATTACGTGACTGTTTTCTGGTGTGGTGCTCGCGGAATCTACGACAGTCTTTGTTTCGAGCCTCTTGAGATTCTTCCGAGAGTTGCCCAATTGGAACTATGGAAGTTTTAATAACTTCTGTACTATGAATTAGGATTTTGTGTACAGTAACAGGCATGTAATACCACGAATACAGACTCAGATAAAGAGATCTCGTTTCAATGCAAAATTTCTCAAATTCGGTAATATTGATATCGTAGCCGGAAGATAACGTTCTTAATAAAATACTAAAGTTTTTAATTAGATTAACGTTCAATCCTGTAATCTCCCCACTCAATTCCGGATTCATAAAGAACCTACGAGCCGTATTGCCATCATTTGTGTTCCCATAACCAGGTTTTGGTTTGTCTACAATAAGTCCCATTTGATTCTTAAACTTTTGCTTGATTTCGTCTGAACGCTGTTTCACACTAGCTTTATCTTCATCACCTCTGACTTGCCACTTTTTTATATCTAAACGATAGCTAATGTGTAACAAGCATTCAAAACAGCGAATCCACGCATGCAGAGTAGACAAACCAAAACCGTAATGTTCTTTCTTATCAACCAAGCCTTCTAATTCGCCATTCATCATTTTAGGAGTAGCTCCACAGATATAACACTTTTGTGCAGAGGTTGTGTCAGTCAAAGCATTGCATACTTTTCCGTCTGTCATTGTCAATAAAAGATTATGCTTCACAGTAATTTGAGATTCACCAACACTACAAGATGTTGGAAGAAGTTGAGATACTTCTTCTAACACTTTGTCAGTTTCAATTTTAGTAAATTCATTTGTTTCCTTTGAAAAAATAAATTTAATTGGTCGGCAGTAAAGTGTCGATGAAGGCCGTGGATTCTGCCAAATAATATTTTGGTCATCATCAATCAATTTCAAAGGAACAAATGCAAATACAAACAGAAACTCATCAGTAGCGTCAATGTTCTCAAATTTCTGTTTATATGTACTGTGCCCGGAACTCCCGTCACATCCCCATTTACTAATTAATGTAAATGATGAAGAAGACACATTTCTAATGACTTCACTTTGCACTTCAATCAAACGTTCAGCAGTTTTATTCAAAATAGCTTGAAGCTTAATATCAGCGCGCGTTTCGGTCACAGAAATGTCTTCCTCCGAAGGATAGCATGATTTTTTGGCTTTACAGAGACTATGATAAGATGGAAACACTTCATGTCCCGCCTTCAATGACCACTTTCGCGTCTTTTTATAAGCGTGACTGGTGCACCTAGAATCTACATAATAAGCTAACGCCTCGTCACTGTTTAATTGCCTACCACTACAAACATCACCAACAGATTTCCTTTTTTCCGAAGATTCGGAACTTCTTATTAAAGAAGCTACGTTTCTGTGACCCGACAAACGATGTGCCACTTCCGCAGCTGTAGTTAATTCAGAAGCACTGCGCGATTGCACTAAATCTTCAACCCTGCGTTTTTTGGTTTTGAAAGACGTATCTTCAAAGTCCTTTTTAGGTCGCCCTTGAGGCCGACTTCCTTCAGATGATGAGGAAGGACAAGCCTGATGTATGCAAACTTTAAATTGTATGTTTGCCCCCTCGAACCAACTTTTATTTTTCTGAAGAAAACGATCCTCCGTCATTTTCGATTCAGCCCACTTTTCAGCTAATTTTGACGAAATACTTGCTATTTGTAGCTGAATACTCCTCTGTGAGTCGGGAGTCATATTCGTAATAGAAAATTTTTCCATAATAAAACTCATTAGACGAATATTTCTGTCTTCTTTGGCATGTTTCCGCCACTCTTCGAAAAATTCCATTTTCGAAATGCAATGCACGTGTTCTGAAAAAAATTTATTAAAATGAAATGGAATCGTTGTGGTATTCAAATTATATATAATATTGAAGCTTAATGTAGTAGCTATATTATATAAAAAATTTAGACTGGATACATGTGGATACAAAAAGTTACATTCCTTGAAAGTAAAGGTTTTTAAAAAAAGACGACATTTTTTGGACTCCTATTTCAAAAACTGTTAGACTGCATATTATCTGTTATTAGAATCTATTTGAAGTAAAAATAGAAAATACTTACCCTCTAAAGTAAAATCCATCACAGCAAAAACTATAATATTCAGCACAAATTTAAATATATGTTGTCGAAAGCAATGCACAATTGCAACTAAATTGTTTACGTTAATGTAATTACCTTATTACCAGATTTCAACTGCGTATGACTCATCGATAAGAAATGTTTGCAATAATTATTACCTGCATTAATTATCCCTGGGTTATCATTAGTGATAAGTGAAAGTGACCATCAATTAAGTGATTCTTTGAATTGACTTTTGTCCACCTAGCTTGTTCTAGGCGATTCACTGTGCGTCATAACAAATCTAAAAATATATTACTATCTCTTTCTAACTAAATGAGACGCTCACACAGACGTACAAAGACGCTCATGACCGGAGTAATAAATCCTATTATCTAATCTGTGCTTCTCTTGCAGGGGGTGTAAACTCTCTTAGAAGAAAAATACCTACGGGGGCTGAAATTGCCATTGTTAAAACATTCTGATAATAATTGTATATTTTTTAAGCATTGCAACACTAACTTTTCTAAGGTCATATCCAAGAAGGTTATATTCTTTATGTAGTGTAAACATAATAATTACAGAAGCAGGATAGGATTTAATATTAAAACTAAATTAAACTATTATTAAAATATCTTTATTTATCACCCGCACAAACTTAATTAATATCGAATCACAGATTAGTTTAACTGAGATCTCTTTCAAATCTATTTTATACTAATTAATTAATTACATTCAGCCAAGTCCAAAATGGCAGCATTTATTCGATTAGGGTGTGATTGCTATCGCAACCCTCAATCAAATATCACGACCTAGACGCTGAAGCATCTAATAGTCGGTTGAGTATCTGGTGGAGACTGAATTCATGGCTTTCTCTTGTTTCGGATTGAGTATGCTGCATGGCCCTATTGGCCGCTACAGCGTCACCGGGGTTGTCGGAGAGCGTGAAGCTCTGCCAGGGGGGAGTAGTGAGCCCTAGGGCTCGATGAATATCGGAGGGCGGCAACGTCTTCCTAAGGGCGCCTCCTGCGAGGCTCGGACCACGGCTTAGGTTGACGTTGGGGCGAGTGGGTTCGTTGGACTAGATTAGTCCGAGCGCCCCCGAGACCGTGGTGAGGGCCCACGTCCGGGTGACGTTAGAAATCGGGGACCTCGTCTTCGCCAGCGAAGACGCTGTGCATCGGTTGTGTGATTGTGTGGCCCTAACATATAGGGTGCATTGTCGGTAGTTATTTGATCGTCGGGGTCGTAAAGGATGTGCTTAGGGCGTCTTTTATCGGGAGGGTCGTTACGATCTGGAGTGTAAGCTGATGCCCCTACCACCAGAGGGTTGGGGTGCTTAGCTGCTTTCTCAAAATAGTTTTTGGAAAGTTGTTTGAAATGTTGTGCAATAGTGGGGAGTTGGAGATCTCTATGGAGATCCACATTGCGCATGAACCACGGAGCGCCCGTGGCCATACGCATAAATCGGTTCTGTATTACTTGAAGTTTATGATACGAGGAGGGAGGGAGGTGCGCAAACACAACGCTCGCATATGTCATGATGGGTCTAATACATGTTTTGTACAAGGTAATTTTATGTCTGAGGGACATTTTGTTTTTTGCGCAAAGCATAGGATAGAGACGACCTAGCACATACGCCGCCTTGTTCCGAACTCGGCGTATGTGTGCTGTGAATTTCATCTTTTCATCGAATGTTACACCCAAGTACTTGGCTTTCTTTTGCCAGGGGATGGGACGCCCGTGAAGGGTGATTATGAGCTGATCGAGTTTGAATTTAGATTTCGTCTTTTTGGAGAAAAGCACTGCTGCGCTTTTTTCCGGGTTAACCTCGATCCTCCTAAGGCGGAACCAGCGGCCCAGGCTGTCTACCGCTTTTTGGAGTCGAGATATAACATGACGATAATTTTTATCGGAGCTATAGAATGCGGTATCATCCGCGAACTGTGCAATGCTAACGTGCGGGGATCTAGGTATGTTGCTTGTAAATAGCGCATACAGAAGTGGGGAGAGCACGGAGCCCTGAGGGACTCCTGCTCGGATTGGTCTAAGGGACGACAAGGTACCGTCTAGTCGGTATCGGAAGGTCCTATTGGTGAGATAGTCTCGTAGCAGACGTACGAGACTCTCTGGCACGCCTAGGTGGAATAGCTTGTAGATCAAGCCGGCGTGCCAAACCTTGTCAAAAGCTTTCGCTACATCCAAGAATAGGGTTCCTGTTGGGATGCCTTTCGTCTGAAAACGATGAAAACCTAGATAGATGTGCTCCGTGAGGCGGTGCGCTTGGTGAATACATGAGTGTTTGGCTCTAAAGCCAAACTGCTCGTCGTTGAGGAGCTTTTTGTCCTCAACTACTTTCTTTAATCGGTTCAGTATAATTTTCTCGTACACCTTGGCAAGGGTGTTGAGTAAGCTGATGGGACGGTAGCTAGTGGGGAGGTTGGCAGGTTTCCCTGGTTTTGGAATAGAATAGAATAGAATAGAAAAGTTTTTTATTCAAATAAACTTTTACAAGTGCTTTTGAATCGTCGATTGAGTCTACCACAGGTTCGGAATGCAGTTCCAGCCGAGAAGAACCTGTAAGAAACTCGGCGGTTGCTCTTTTTAAAAATAACATTATAACAATTATTATTATTAATGTACATGATTGAAATGCCGTCTCGCGCATTGCTGGAACGAGTTAAATCCAAGCTTTTTTATCGTTTATATAATCTTCAGTTGTATAATAAGCTTTTTTTATGAGCATACTTTTAAGAAAGTTCTTAAACTTGTGTAAAGGCAAGTCTAAGACATATTTTTTATTCGGATAAACTTTTACAAGTGCTTTTGAATCGACAAATGAATCTACCACTGGTTCAGAATGGTGCTTACAATTCCACACGTTAAGAAGGGCAGACAAAAGTAGCCCCATTTCCGACGGCGGCACCCGTTCACGAGCATGACGCATGATCCAGCCATTGCTTCGCTCAACCATATTTGAGGGAACGTAACAACCCGCACCACACGACACCACCACAGAAATGTTTAAAGAGAGCGTGACATACTTAGGCTACCCATGATTAAAGCATCGAATTGAACACCAATAATCGAATACTCCTCAAGTTATAATAGCGTATAAAGCGAATAAATTAAATCCATGCTTTTTTATCATTTATATAATCTTCAATTGTATAATATGCTTTTTTCATGAGCACACTTTTAATAGAATTCTTAAACTTGTGTAAAGGCAAATCTAAGATTTGTTGTGGAATTTTGTTATAGAACATTACGCCCATTCCCACAAACGACCTTTGGACCTTTTTGAGGCGTAATCGAGGAATCACTAGTCCATCTCTATTTCTTAACCGCCTATCGTGTAATTCACACTTTTTATTGTAACTGTGAATGTTTTGCTTAACAAAAATTATGTTGTTATAAATATATTGAGAAGCTACTGTAAGAATACCTATTTCTTTAAATTTCTCTCGAAGGGAATCCCGCGGTTTTAAATTATAAATTGCGCGAATTGCCCTTTTTTGTAAAACGAAAATTTTTCCAATATCAGCTGCTTTACCCCATAGTAAGATTCCATACGACATAATACTATGGAAATATGCAAAATAAACTACTTTTGCAGTTTCTACGTCTGTTAACTGTCGAATCTTCCTAACAGCGTAAGCAGCAGAGCTAAGCTTGCCAGCAAGTGTTGCTATATGGGTGCCCCATTGAAGCTTTGCATCTAGGGTTATTCCCAAGAACACAGTTGTGTTCTCAGTTTTCAATGGCTGACCACTGGGATGCCTATGACTGTTGCTTCCTTCCACCTGTCGGGGAAGGAGCAACCTGCCATGAGTGTGTTGAAAATAATAACCAGGAGGTTGATTATTTGCTCGGGGAGTAGTTTGAGAGTTTTGTTAGAGATTGAGTCTGGGCCAGGGGCTTTTTTGGCGTGTAAGTCCTTGATGATCTGATGAACTTCACCGCTGGTCGTGGGAGTGAGTGGTTCGCCACCGGGGGCGGACGCGAATAGAGCGGCTAGTTCATTATCGACTGATTCTACGTGGGACCTATCAATGGAAATTGTACTTGGAGTGCATTGTGACTCTAGGCTGTCGGCTAAGCACTCGGCCTTATCGATATCTTCAAAGGCGGGCGGTTGGTTGGGACGTAGAAGCGGAGGGGTGGCCGAGACAGGGTCGGCTTTGAGAGCTCTAGCCAGCTTGCAGTACGCTACATGCGATGGCGAAAGTTCGCTCAGCTTCCTGTCCCATTGTTCGTCACGGAGTTCGGCAAGGCGAGCCTTTACCTTCCTCTGGGCTCTCCAGAGTTCCCTCCGGTTGTCAGCGGTCGGACATGCGTCATGGGCTCTACGTTTGGCGTTTTTAATTGTGATAAGCTCTCTCGCGTCGTCCGGGAGCTGCCTACGGAGGAATCCGTTTGGCATTTCCCGGGAGCATTCGCTTAGAGCATCGCGAATATGGTTAGTAAGGTGCAGTGAGGCTGCCTGCGCTTCATCTAAGGTTTCTATTCTGTCAGGTATCTGAGAGAGGTGCACTGAATCGAGTGACTTAAGATGCTCTGATAGCTTCTTGAAGTCGATGATCGTTTTGGTCGGGGGGTCCGTGGAGGGCGGAGGTCCTAGCTGGAGTAGGACGGGACGGTGGTCTGAACATAGTTCGGATAGCACTCTCAGAGGGCTCACCTCTAGGGCGATGTTCTTTAAGAGTGCTATGTCGAGTATGCCCGGTCTGTCTGTAGTCCTGTCTGTCGTAGGGTATCGTGTCGGTGTGTCAGGGGCCATAACTATGAAGTTACAGTCTGAGCGTTCGGTCAGTCTTAGTAGTTGTAGTCCTCGTTTTGGTATCGACTATTCCAGCAAGGGTGTTTGGCGTTGAAATCTCCGGCCAAGATGACGGAGTCTCCTAGGGAGAGTAGGGCTTTCAGATCACTTTCTAAGAGATCTTTAGTCGGGGAAAGATACACTGATGCTAGTATGACCGTCGGATGGCCGGACATACTCATCTGACAGACAGAAGCTTCTATATTGGTGAGTTGTGGAGGATCGAGAGGGGTGCAGTGAAGAGCCCTTCTATAGTAAATAGCTGTGCCACCTAGCCGGTTGGTGGTTCTATCGTTACGTATTAAATTAAAGTTCGCAATCTTCGGATCACGTCTACAAGGTTTCAAGAAGTTCTCTTGCACTAATAAGATATCGATTTGGTGTGCACACACGAATTCGCGGATTTCATCTATTTGATCGATGAGGCCGTTTGCATTGAAAAACGCCACAGCCAGGGAGTGTGGTTTTAATCTACCTTTTGTTGTATTAGCCATTTAGAGCTTTTTGACATCTATGAATCGACAGTAAGAATTGTGCGTGCTCTTGCATCGCACCTAAAAGGTTGGTTTTGGACATTTTGATGAACGAGTCTAATTGTTCGATGTCTATGCATTCGAAAATATAGCTCGTGAGCCGCCAGTTATTAGCGAAGCGTTCTGCTGCGCCGGATTCTGGGGTGGAGGGTGCGGGGGGAGGTGGGGTAGGCCTAGTCGGAGACGGACGGGGGCTAGGGGCCTGCGGGGCGGGAGGCGCCGCCGCTGCGGAGGTTGCCTTAGGGGCTTGAGGTCCCTTTGTAAGGGGTTTTTCCCAACACTTTACGCATCTAGGGCGGGCGAAACAATTCCTTGCGGAATGCCCGTATAATTGGCAGCGATGACACTGCCCTATCCTACCTCGGCTTTTTGGATTTTGGATTTTAATACCAGACAGTCGGCAGACTGTCTTGATATTATGAATATTCTTTCCCTCTGGAGTGAGGTCAAGGACGACAAGGACCATTTCGTATGGACTCTTGGTTTTAGGATGGTACATCCTATGAACCTGTTGGACGGGGAGACCCTGGGAAATAAGGTCGGACTTGACGAGCTCTGTGTCGAGCTCCCTAGGGATGCCGCGTATTACTTTACGTAATACGCGCTCATCGGGAAGAGCGTAGGTGTGGAAACCTACGTTTTCCTGGCGGAGGATGGAAGTTAGTCTACGATGGTCGTCGGACGTGGGGCATTGAACCCTTATCCCGATGACCGTCGAGCGGGCGTAATCGAACGAGATGTGTTTCTCGTCGAGTAGTGGCAGAATGCGCTGCCAGCTGAGTTTCTCTCTGATGTACAGAGGTGGGACTTTTTCTTTATTTATGTCCTCCATCGGGGAGTCGTCCGACTCCTCGATTTGGGACGCTTGGGAGGTGGAGTTGTTTTTGGACCTTGAGGAGGTCTCGGGGACCGCGATACCTGCCTTTTTAGGCGGGTTTGAGTGGGAGTTAGAGGCCTTCAGCTTGCGCTTCTGGCTTTTGCTCTGTACAACGGTAAACGTGTCGTCTGTCTCCGACGAGGCCGGGGATGTTTCGGAGTGGACCTCCGTGACATAGACCGGCTTTTCGGTGCGGGCAGAAGGCCCGGGAGTGATCGCAGAGCGGGGCTCCTTGACCAAGGGAAGGGGTTGGGGGGTGTTTGGTTCCGCGGCAGGGGCCTCGGAGGCGGGCGCTGAGGGCGCGGGAGGGTCCTTACAATAAAAATGTTGTAAGTATGTCGGGTTGGCTCAGATCGGCGATCAGAGCTTCTATATTTATTTTTGGCTTCCGTGGGTCCAGAGCGGACCACGGACATCATAAAAATACCGAGGGTATTCCAATAACTTGGAACCCGGATTGTACAGGAACACTTAAACGTACAGATTTTATCATCTTAAGATGGAATGCATTAAAAATTTGTGTTTGTCTGTCTGTCTGATTATTCCTGACTGATAATGACGGGGATTTCACTGGCAGATAGCTGTTGTTATAAGCAGTAACTTCGGGTAATTATTTTAGAAAAAAAGAATTAAAATCTATAATGAAAACCTAAAAATTTGATGGGAAAGGGCTATTAAAACATTTATTATTATTGTAGTTCCATTTCAATGCACCATTTTTAACAATTTTTAGCAATGTATGAGCTCAAAGGAGCATAGGCAAAACAAATAGTTTCCACGAGATTTTTAAAGACAGTAGTTTAGCTAGACCAAGACTATAGACCATAAATATGATTTGTGTGATGTCATATTAAGATCTTAGATCAGCCAGTATGAACAAGAAGACAAATGGCCGATAGATCTACAGAAATTCCATTGCAAATGGATCTATGCTATGTTACAATCAGCTGTTATCGATACAACCTTCCAAGAAGAAAGACTTTATGTCGAAATAATATTATTCTGCCAGTATACCACGATTATTATGAAAGTTTAGTGGTATCTAATGACAATGATCTCAATGAGTGAAAGTGATAATGAAGACAGTTAGTTTCTATATAAGTTTTTATATATTCCAAAATTATAGTTTTTGAAGACTGATTTAATTTTTCCTTTCAAACAATAAATAAAATTATTGTATTTGTTTTAGTACTCAAAGCGTCTAATTGAAAACTCAGTCATTTTCTAACTAGAACGTACAACATAATTATATGTATTAATATTTGTCATTTAACGGGAGGGTCTCTTCTTCCCACCGTTGAAAGAAATAACACTCACTTTGGTAAAGGTGTAGGTTTATTACGGTACATAAACACGAATTACAACATATTTAACTTAGATTGACTATATCAAGAATAACAACAAAAACTCTCCATGGAAACCTTTTATAGCCGTTAACAAGTGAACGATTCGAACGTCACCAGCTGGCCAATCGGAGACAGACACGCGCTCTTCGTACATTATTTTTAAAAGGTGACGTTGGCCCATTTAATCAAATATAGAACCACGCAACCTGCGAAACGTAAGGAGGTTCCCTATCTATATCTAGCGGGGAGCCTCCGTACTCTAGCGGTATGGCTGGTCGCTACATCCTCCCCCGATAGACCAAGACTACGCCCTCGTGCTTGGTCTAGCACCTCCTGCTGCTGCCGTGGACGACCTCTATTCCGTTTGGGCACAATAGGTTTTGGACAAATTTCATGTCTATTCTGAACACCCGTCAGCTCATGAACGTGATTCTTTCCCAAAACTTCGTCCTGGTCTTCAGGGTTTGCTATTTTGTACATTGTTGGACTGGGCTTATCCACAATCATATAAGAACCATCTCGCTTGGGTGCAAATTTTCTGGTAAAACCTTTAGCTGCATTACTCAAACTATGAGTATTTACGAGTACTAGATCTCCTACATTAAAAGAGACAGACCGCTGTTTTTCGTCGGCGTCAATTTTCTTCTTATCCTGATAACGTTCCACATTTTCTCTTATCTCCTCAAATTTCCTTACAAATTTTCCCAAATAAGGTGTAATTTGTGGTATAAAATTCTCTTTCTTTCTCTTTCGCTTGAATCGAAAAGTGCCGAAAGGCGTGACGAAGGAAGTCTTATCTCTTATATCTGCTGGAGCTCCCCAAGCAGACTCACATTCCTCTATAATATCTTCCGTAAGCATCTTGTCCAGCTCTTTTTGCATAATTTCCTTCTTCGCTGGGGTTAAACGATATGGTGGCATCGCTATTGGTGGGTGCTCCCCAGTGTCAATGCGATGAACTGCAAATGGCGTTGGCTCACCATTCAAATCAAAAATACTTTTAAATTCCACCAAAAGTTGAGAAAGTTCATCATGTTCATGCTTCTTCAGACTTGTCCCCTCATCATCACGAAGGACGTCCAAGGCAGCATAAGAAATGCGAGGCGAGACTGATTCAAACAGTAGCTCATACTTAATATTCTCATTGTTTGAAAAATACCAGTACGATTTTCCGAAATCAAAAACTAATTGAGCCTGAGTAAGAAAATCAATACCTAATAAGGATTCATTATCTTACGCACTAGGTAATATAATAAATTCAACAAAGAATACTTTTTTAACCAGTCTAACCTCTAACATGGTTACATAAACATCCATAACTCGAGCACAACCATCTGACAGTCCTCATCGATGGTGTTAGAGGGTGACCCCTATCTACCAAGAAAGCATGCAGCGACTCACCTGCCACACAACTCTTGGAACCTGTATCCACTAATGCTGTTCCTTTTGAACCTAATATTTCAATATTCAATTTCGGACGGCAGTATTGCTTGGGCGACTCCCCCTTAATAAAACCCATATCCGAAAATGACTCAGGAAGCTCCCGCTTTACAGAATTCTTATATATAGACGGTTCAGGAGACTCCCCCTTTACATTATCCATATATGAAAATGTTTTAGGGAACTCCCCCTTAATTGTATCTATTAGCGATACAGCGGTTAAGTTTTGTTTACACATACTTGTGGCATACATGTTATTATAAAAATCATTATTAGTTGTAGTACAGTTTGACATAGAAACAACAGGTATATGTTGGTCAGTAACTAAGTTAAAGCTTGGTTTAATTCCTAAACCCTTACTAGATAGCATTGCATTATGATCATTTTTTAACTTAGCTTCTGGCTCAAAACTAAAATCATTGTACTCACAGTAATCCTCATACTTATCTAACCTATTGTAAGAGTCGAGTTGTAGACCGATCTGCTGCTCCGCATAGCCTAGTCGATCCGGCCCAGGCACAGCTGAAGTATTGCCTGCGCCGGTATCTCCGGGTACCACAGCACTACCATAGTAGGTATCAGATGACACTGACGCACCGAAGTTAACACAGTCCTTAGACACTACCTCGCTGAGAGGTTTAGGGATACACACAGAAACCATTTTAGGCTTGTTATACACTGGCACAACACTACCACACATGTCCAATGAATAGAATGCATCTTTTTTATTGCATTCTGGACAGTTACTCCGTAAGCAGTTCTTTGCTCCACATCCATAACAGCTGATCTCCGGTTTTGGGGCTACCGCTTCCTTCTCTGTTTCTGCTGTCTCTTTGACCTGCAGCTTTCTACATTCAGATATCAGGTGGCCCCATTTCTTACAGTATACACAAAAACTCCTTTTAATTGATGCTGCATCAGCATTCCCAGTACCTTCAGCCGATTTTGCCATCTGTGGCTTGTCCTCTATTAACGATTCTTCCACGCTCCTAGCTCGCTTTAGTAACTCGTCAAAGGAGTTTATAATATCGCGATCTATACGTTTCCTTATTCGTCGGTCCAGAAGCCCAAAAACCATATCCAATTCGACTTTTTCGGTCAACTCGCCTCTTGGTAACCTTGCTAGCAACAATCTTGCTTTAGCTATAAATTTATCTGTGTTTTCCTCGCCTTGCGTCATGGAAAACAACTCCTTATATATTCTAAATGGTGGCCGTCTTTCTCCGAAAGCGTACCTCAACTTGAGTAGAGCGTCACTCCATGTCGTGACTGAATCTCTCAACCCAATCCACCAAACACTCGCCGAATCCGTTAAGAGCATCGAGAGGCCCTTGACTGCATTTTCGTCCGAGATGTTGAGACAAGATTTATACACTTCCACAGCATCTATGAACCCTTCAACCTCTTCGCCTTGAGCGCCGGTAAACCTTGCAGTACACCTTGAAAAATTCGCAGGTGAGGTGCTCGGAGCAACTGCGAACGAAGATTCTGCAGGCGCCGGCGTTGACGACCTGATTTCCTGCAGCATTCTGGCACAGAACTCTGCCTGTGACTGCTGGAGGGTCTGCAGTAATAACTGCAGCTGGTTCTGGCTCATTGTGATCGAGGTGTTCGTCTGTGTTGTATCTTCTGTCTCGGTGGTTTCGGTGCGGGCACGCCGGCCACGCGGCGATCTTGACATAGGCATATCGTAGTAAAGATGTGATTCCTTACACCCGATGGAGTATCACTTTCGACGTAAATCACGTTGGGCGCCAGTTTAACGGGAGGGTCTCTTCTTCCCACCGTTGAAAGAAATAACACTCACTTTGGTAAAGGTGTAGGTTTATTACGGTACATAAACACGAATTACAACATATTTAACTTAGATTGACTATATCAAGAATAACAACAAAAACTCTCCATGGAAACCTTTTATAGCCGTTAACAAGTGAACGATTCGAACGTCACCAGCTGGCCAATCGGAGACAGACACGCGCTCTTCGTACATTATTTTTAAAAGGTGACGTTGGCCCATTTAATCAAATATAGAACCACGCAACCTGCGAAACGTAAGGAGGTTCCCTATCTATATCTAGCGGGGAGCCTCCGTACTCTAGCGGTATGGCTGGTCGCTACAGTCACAATATCTAAATAGTTTTTATTTATTGCTATTAGTTATCAACTTAATTTAACTTTCAATCAATTTTATGAGAAAAATATAAAATTATTTACATTTCTTAATGGTTAATTTGCCACATTGGCCCTTTTAGTCTGTTTTTGGAGTAAAATAAATATAAGAAAAACTAACGTACAAGGGCCTAACGGCTGTAAAAGAAAAACTAAAATATATACAAATAATGCATTATGCTGTAAATAAGGACTATAGCTTTCATAGTAAACATGCAAAGTTTCATAAACTTTACATTTAAAATCTTAAAGTTATAGCAAATTTAAACTTTGGGAGCCTCTCCTGTAAAGTTTTGATTTTGCGCTTTGGCCCTTATACATAGGAGCCATCGATTTATAGTGATATCAACAGGTGTGCTTACTGCTTATGTCTATAGTTTCCTGCTGAATATACTGATGTGTTACTGTCAACCATTTTCCAGACATTGCAGATACTAGGAAAAAAAATATTGGTAGCCCACCCTTAGTGTTTACTATTTATTACCTATAGGGTAGTAAAAATACTTTCTTATATGTTATGGTATATATTATTTGTAATAATTAGTACCAATTAATCAACAAAATCTAGTCTGCCAATCCGCTTGGCCAGCGTGGTACACTATGGCCAAAACCCTTCTCACTCTGTGAGGAGACCCGTGCTCTGTAGTGAGCCGGTAATGGGTTGATCATGATAAATCAACAAAATTGTTTCTTTTCAGATGTGAACTAAGTATGTGATTGAACAGAGGTTTTACTGATTGTACTAAACGGAAGTTACAAAGAACTGCTGTTCCGTGTGATGTAATTGAATATGAAAATATTAACAGCATTGTAAATAGCGATTTTGTATGTATTTGGAAAATAGATCGTTTTCAGAAGAAGTGTCAGCCACCGCACTCAAAAAAAAATCCTTACACATAAATAAATGTGCATTGTTATAAAGAAAACCTGTTGTTTTATTTTGAATCCTAACTAAAACTTTATTGATAAGGCATTTTGACTCGAAAGAGAACTTGGTGTATTTTATTTCACCAGTTCTCTCTCGAGTCAAAATGCCTTATCTAATGGCGGCTCCTCACTTCGCTATTCGTGTTCGCGTATTTGCCATATTTGCCGAAAACGGCGATGTGTAGATGGTATACTTGACGAAACATTCGCGCTATTTGCCTATTTGGGTAAATTTATTTGCCTATTCGGCAAATAGGACGAATAACATTAATTGCCGAAAACGGCGATGTGTGGATGGTAATTGACGAATATTCGCGTTATTTGCCTATTTGGCAACATAGATCATATACTAACCACAGATTAATAATTATAATCTAGATTATGACGAATAACAAACACGCTTATCCGCACAGCTGTCGGTTTTTCAACGCGCATCAAAGGAGCCGAATAGACAAATACACAAATACTGTGACTACATATTCGTCCTATTCACATCAAGGAACATACTCTTCAGGATAAACGCATAGCTAATAATATACTAATATAGCGCTCGCGTGCCGCTTACTAATACGAGCGTCACTTGTATTTGTTTTTGTGCCGTTACTAACACGTTTTATTACCATGAATTACTGGGACATTGCGACCATTTTACTGCCTCATTGGTCTAGTGGTTAATATATTCGACTGCAGATCACGAGGTCCCGGCTTTGATTCCTGGGTCGGGCAAATCATTTGGTGTTTTCTGTCAAGAAATTCTCAGTGCCATCTCGGAGTTGGTAGATGGCGGTGTTTCACCCCCGTGCCTCGGAGAGCACGTTAAAACATTCGGTCCCGGTTATTATCACTATAATGCGACAATAGTCGTTACAGCCCGTATTGGAGCAGCGTGGCGGGTCTAAGCTCTAAATCCCTCTCTTCTATGAGAGAGGGAGGTCTGTGCCCAGCAGTGGGACGTTAGAAAGACTGTAGTAGTGGTGGTGGTGGACCATTTTAGGGTTTTTAGAACTACCAAATTAACATAGTTCAGAGAACCGATAGACGTTGTGTCCCGTGACGTCCCAAGGTGCTAGAATGGCGACCTCGCACCGGAAAACGCAGTGATGGTAGACCCCCCACTAGGTGGACCGACGGTATCAGAAGAGTCACAGGGAGCCACTAGATACAAGCGGCACAAGACCTTGGCGTGTGGAAGTCCCTTCAAGAGACCTATATCTAACAGTGGATATCTATCAGTTGATAACGGCGACGACGACCACCAAATTAATTTTTGTATCTGGGACCCTAAAAAAATAATCACATAAAATTTATCTATATTTAATATACCTAGTAACAAGAATTAAAAATCCCGCTGCAAGTGCTATCTCGTCCGACGGTCCGACATATCCACAGAACCACAGAACATATACATTTTATAGTTAGGTACCTACTCCTAGCGGAGTACAGAACAGACTACTAGCGAGTACCTATCTATCTACCATAGAGTAACTACCTATGTGCGATCGTATTCGGCCAATCATAGTTGCCAACTTAGGGATTCCTCCCTAAATTTAGGGAGTAAAAAAAATCGGTGGGATTTTTGTAGGGGCCTTATATTTTTGGGGTATTTTTAAGTATTTTGTCTTTTTAGATTTTAAATAAAAGTTGTTCAAAATTTAATTTTCAAAAAAAATGTCTCGTATTTTTTATTAGGACTATTTATCATGAAAACCGTAATTTCAAAATTAAATTTTCATAAAATTAGCAATTTGAATCATTCATTAGGAATCATAATTTTGGAATTACGTTAAAACAATTCTTGTTTACAATTTTTTTATAAGACCAATATTATCATCATATTTTCAAACCATTAATTTTGAATTTAAAGCAAAAATCTTGGCCTTTTTATTAGTGTTTTTGACTTAAGCTTTAGGGAAAAATATTTTTGAGAGTTGGTAACACATTGTGGCGAATATTCGGGTATTTGGCTATTTGCTCCATGTGTGGATGGTCTAATTGTCATGTAATGTTTATTCGCGTGTTCGTCAAATATTTTGCCGAATAAAGCTATACGAATACGCGAACACGAATACGCGAAGTGAGGAGCCGCCATGAAAATATTATTTGGGTTAAGTAGGTATAGAATCTCCCGCCGTCAAAGTGTTGTTGATGGGCTGAATCTAGATGGCAATGAACTGTTCTCATTTTTTACTATGGAGTTTCATTCTTCTCTCGTTAGAGAGTATTTGTGTTCTGTGTCCATCACGCTTCCATGGCTTCCATTCCCTGGTGTTTCTCTGTGGTTAATAATTAATTTCTCAGTCTTTTCGGAAAATAAAGAATTGAATCAAATTAATTAATAACTATTTGCTTAACTATATTCTGCAAATACTACGGTTTATAAGCAAACGTTAAATTAAGAAAAATGAGAACCAGTTCACAGCAGTTTGAACAGCTTGTAAATTTTATGGAACGGTAATATAAATTAAATACCTATTTACATAAATGCTAGGAAATAAATTCTCGTTTCAAATTTCGATCAGTGTTTAAGTTGGTATGAATATTTTCTAATGATTTGGAAACTAGCCTGGTATACACTTATAAACTGAGTATTGTCAAGAAAAGCCAGGAATATTAAAGTTGTTTTGTTTGTTTAGTCACGGCGACCTTAATAAGCCTTCCGAAGGGCCTCAGGGCAGAGTTCGAGCGGTACAGATGTGGGAAGACTTGACCAATCTCCTGAATCTGGATGTCAGTGGCGACCATAAGAGTATCGACAAGTGGAAAAAGGTACTTATATCTTAATTCCTTTCAAAACCAGACTTTGTATAATACACGGTAGGTACATAAAAAAAGTGTAATGTGTACAATACACACATTTGTTTGTTTTTGAAATAAAATTTAGGTTCAAAAAGCTAGGCGGGGTGCGGATGCGGAGCGTCATGGAAACTGACTTTTATTTTATCTAATCTATTGTATTGTATTGGATGCTATACTGCCGTCCTAACGAAGAGTGCAATAAGTCGAGTTTTTGGTCAAATTGACTTAAGACCATATCCGTAATCAGGAAAATGAGCTCTATATTTTCGTCTTAGACGTCTTTTTTGTATCTTCAATAGTTTCGGTTCTGTTGGTTACCATAACTGCAATATCTAATATATCGATGTGTAAGGAGCTAATCATAACCGAAATATCTTGAGTTATGACTTGAATAGCTTTGATATTTTGTAATATTACATAAAATAATCGCAATAAGTCCAGTTATTGCACTTATGACTATAGTACGTTTTATAAATTTTTGGCACATTTACTAGTCATAAGCGCAAGAAGTAAGAGTTATTGCAGTTATCATAAGGAAACTTATTACTTAAAATGTCTAGCTTACTAAATGTATTATACTAAAGTAAAGTTAAAATAAAAAAAAGTTTTTGATTTTGACGATTTTGTGGATGTTGTAAAATTGTCAAATTCGTAGATTTTTACTTTTACAAGCACAAAATTAGAAACACAACCACGTAAAGAAAATTTTGGAAGTCAAAAGTCATTGGCTGAAAGGGGACAATTTTCATTGAAAGTCAAAGAAAAACATGCAGCTGATTGGAGAGAATTAGAATTAGACAAATGAAAATTATCAAAAATAAAAAAAAACTAGATATCTATACTATCCTTACTATTATAAATGGGAAAGTGAGTTTGTTTGTATGTTTGTTCCGCTTTCACGCCGTAACTACTGAACCGATTTGGCTGAAATTTTGAATGGAGATAGCTTATGCCCTGACTTAACATAGGCTACTTTTTATCCCGGAAAAGTATTCCTGTGGGACTAACATAGATATAATCTTCCAAAAACGCCATAGAGGGCGCTGACTGTTCTTAGGTAAATCACGTTCACATAACACATTATTGCAATAGTTTGCTGTGTTGCATGCATTGGCAACACATAGGCTACTTTTTATCCTGGAAAAATGCACAGTTCCCACGGGATTTTGATAAAACCGAAATCTATATCTACAGCTATAGGTAGATTACTATAGCGAACTTCCTTGATAGAAGGGGGTAAAATGGGGGTAGAAAGTTTGTATGAAAGTCCTATGTTTTTAAAGTTACAGACCTGAAATCGGCATTTAGATTATTAGTTTTAAATAATATAAACCTGTATAGTTTATTCTGAAAAATCTTCCCTTAAGGGTGGTAAAATAGGGGTTGAAAGTTTTTATGTTAAGTTTTAATTATTGTTATTATCAACTTGTAATTTGGAAGGTAGGTTTATTCTAAGGCTTAGATATCAGCCTAGAAAAGATTTCACGAAAATCCTCCCCTAAGGGGGTAAAATGGGGGTAGGAAGGTTATATGAAAGTTCTATGTTTTTGAAGTTACAGATATGAAAATAGGCATTTAGATTATGAATTTTAAATAATAAAAACTTGTATAAGTTGTTCTGGAAAATCTCCCATTAAGGGTGGTAAAAAAGGGGATGAAAGTTTTTTGAAGTTTTAATTATTGTTATTATTATCTTGAAATTTGGACGGTAGGTTCTTTCTAGGGCGTAGATATCAGCCTAGAAAATATTATAGGAAATTTCTCCCCTATGTAAAATATATAAGGGGGTAAAATGGGGGTAGGACGGTTATATGAAAGTTCTATGTTTTTGAATTCAGTTACAGATACGAAAATCGTCATGTAAGTTATTAGTTTTAAATAATATAAACCTATTTAAATTATTTTGGTAAATCTCTTTTATTCTTATTATGTTCTTGCAATCACCTTATATCTAATTAAAATAATTCACTAAGGAAAACCGTACATATGGTTGGAAGAAACTATAGGGCATCATATAGTTTGTGCTACACAAATAAGTACAATAGTATGTAGGTTTACTAACAAAAACTGCAATAAGTAGTGTAGTTATTGCAATTATGATTAGGAATGCTATATCAAAACAATTCATAAGTCCTAATGATAAATACATTATTGCGTTTTTAGTGTGTATATAAACTTATGTACAAATATAATATACTACATAAAATTAAGCATTATTTTATCTGTCGTTCAGTAAAAGTTTCAAACCAATAGCTTTTATAGTTACGAAGATACACACAAAACAAAAATTAAATCTTTAACTGCAAATATCTCGAAAGTAGTCAAAACCTAGTTATTGCACTCTTCGTTAGGACGGCAGTATAATAGCAATAATTGGTGTTGCTTATTTGTTTCATCGACTTTTCAAATCACAACAATTCTAAAGAAGTTTCACTTCAACAATGAAAATGGTTAGCTAATGGTTGGACTATAAAATAACCGGCCAAGTGCGTGGCGGGCCACGCGCAGTGTAGGGTTCCGTAGTCACAATCCTCGAAAAACAGATATAACTCCTTAACCTGTGAACCCTACTTAGCCGTGATAGTTTTCCTTTAAAATTGATTATATACCCTACTGCTGTGAATTTTTTCAAGTGCCTATATACTGCCATTTGGCTGATAGAGGGGGGGGGGACACTTGACTAATAAAAATTTGCACTTTAAAACATCATATTTTACAAACGGATCTAGAAATCGAAAAATGATGTTCCCACACCCACAGTATTTTTAAAAGACCTATTCAACGATACCCCACACTATGGGGTAGACGAGAAAAAAAATATTCATCCCCACTTTACATGTTACCCTAAAAAAAAATATTTATCAAAATTTTATTTCACCACTTTGTCGGCGTGATTAATATTTATACTCATGCCAAATTACGAATTTCTAGCACTAATAGTCTCTGAGACTAACCGAGGACGGACAGACGGACGGACATGGCGAAACTATAAGGGTTCCTTGTTTACTACGGAACCCTAACAAAGTCTCAGTCAGTCTACAAGTTTTTGTATGTAAAGGTGTGGAGCGACTTCAAGAACAACACGAAGCGCAAGGCCGCGAAGATCCAGCGAGCTGCAATCACTGGTAGTGATGGGGCCCTCAAGATGCCTGCCTTGACAGATCTGGAACAGCGGGTCCTGCGCATCACACAAACGCCCATCAAGCAGATTGAGGATGTTGCGGTGGAGGTATTTTATTTTATGAATTACTAGTGGACCTGGCAGATGTCGTCCTGCCTGGTGGCAAGTATGGGAAAATGTTTTTTCTTTTATTTTATTTTGTCGTAAATTTTCTAATGTTTTTAAGGGTAATATTTAATCATACACCTATTAATTGCCTTTCGCACACAAGATATTCTGAAAGCACCTAAAATACTGAATGTTATAAGAGGTGTTATAAGTTTGACGTGTCTGTGTGTGTGTGTGTGTGTGTCTGTCTGTCTGTCTGTCTGTTTGTTCCCCTGTAGTGCTCAAACAGATGAACCGATTTGAATGCGGTTTTTTTTGTTTGAAAGGTGAATTAGTTGAGAGTGTTGTTAGCTATGTTTGATAAAAATCGATACAAGATGGCTGCCGCTATAAAATGGTGGATTACTAACTCCCTCAGTATGGTTATCAAATGAAAGGGCTTGACTAATAAAATAGCAGTATTGCAAATCCAAGATGGCCGCCACCACCTACTCGTAAATGGCGAATGTCGGGGTTTGTTAGACCTTTTTTTTTTTTTTTTTTTGATGTGGTGGAAAGCTTTATGGCTACCCCCGTTCTTTGGGCAGAACGGGGGTTATGTGGGACTCCCCCTATGGGTATACCCTAACTAAAACCACCACGGCTGTTCCCTCTCGCTGACTGTGCTGGACGCCTGGGGAACCCGTTGTATACGTCCCAGGCGGGTTTGTTAGACCTATCGATTTAGTTTAGTGATTGTGTGCGAGAATAAGTACCAATGCATGTATGTTTTATTGCAGTATGTGGTGCCAAACAACGAGTGGGCAAGTGCACGTGTGCCGACCCAGAATACATTGCGTGTGGAGAAGCCGTTTGACACATCCTCCAAGTCTGATGAGGACATCAAGGATCAGAACTGTAAGTTTATGTTATTAATTATCTAAATCACACTAATATTGTTACGTGCTGGGGTTCGAAGATTTGGAATAAAACACCTGGTGACCCTTGATCAGACTTTATTCTGCACTTCCGTTTTCCACTTGGTACTCCGGATCTTCTTGTAGACTTCCTCTTTAGTCTTCACGTTTGTTCGCTTCCAATCCTCTTCGCTTCCGATCGCTTTCTTCGCTTGTATTTCGCTCGGCTCTCAGAACTGAACTGCCCTCCGTCAGCTCGCCGGTCCCTTTATATACCCGTTACCGCGTGACTAAGCGTTTTCTAGAAAGTTCCACCCCTATCGATGTTTATTCTAGAAAAGCCGCGTTGTTGTTGTTTACATTATGGGTTGTTTACATCGATGGGTGATTAGGTATTTATTAGGTGACGAGCAATTATGAACCTTAATGCTCTAGAAATAAGGTTCATTCGTAACACTGCCCCCCTCTTAGCGATGCTCGTCCCGAGCATCACTGTTGCTTCCGTAATGTTTTGCCAAGCGGTCGATGTGCACAACCTTAAATTTTCCTCTTGGTTGACGTTGAATCCTATACGTGACGTCGTTAATACGGGTAACCACTTTGCATGGACCCTCCCATCTGGTTTGCAATTTTGGAGATTTCCCTTTTCGACGAGTCGGATTATGCAGCCAGACTAAGGCACCTTCCTCGAATCCGCTCGTGTTCGATTTCCGGTCGTATCTGGTTTTCATGTTCTCACTCGATTGCAATCCGTTTTCCCGAACTGTAGCATGTATTTCTTGCATTTTCTCTCTCAGATTGGCGACGTAGTCTTGTACGGTGCAAGGTTCATCCGGTGACCCTCCCATCAATAAGTCTACGGGTAACCGTAGTTCCCTGCCATAATTGACTAACGCCGGAGTTGCCTTTGTGCTCTCATGCTCTGCAGTCCTGTAGGCGAGGAGAAACAGTGGAATGTACCTGTCCCAGTCTCTTTGGTGGGCGTCAACCAACTTTGCCAAATGCCTTTCAAGCGTCTGATTGAATCTTTCAACCATTCCGTCAGACTGCGGGTGGTATGCAGTTGTGCGTGTCTTATGCAGACCTAAAATTTTGCATACTTCCTGAAACACTTGCGATTCAAAGTTCCTTCCTTGGTCTGAGTGGATTTCCAATGGTACACCAAAGCGACATATAACCTCCTCAACGAGCTTAGTTGCAACAGTTGTAGCTTCCTGGTTAGGTATCGCGAATACTTCCGGCCACTTAGTGAAGTAGTCCATAACAACCATGAAGTATTTGTTCCCTGATTCAGTCACAGGGAATGGTCCGGCTACATCAATAGCTATACGTTCCCAGGGTGCACCAACATTGTACAGCTGCAGGTTACCTCTACTCCTTGTCTGCGGTCCCTTCACGGCAGCGCAAATGGTACATTTACGGCACCAGTCCTGCACATCCTCCCGACAATGGAGCCAGTAAAACCTCTCCCGTACTTTCGTTAGTGTCTTCTTGACGCCAAGATGACCTCCCGAAACTCCGTCATGCACTTCACGTAGGACATCGGGTACCTTGGCTCTCGGAACGACTACCTGAAGATGGAACTCCCTACCGTTAGTCTTTTCCCATTTTCGGTAGAGTATTCCATTTTGTAGAGTAAGACTGCTCCACTGTGCCCAGTATGCCTTAGTGATAACGCTCATAGGTGCAACCTCACTCCATGTTGGTCTGGCGTCTCCTCTTTTCTTCCACACGATGATGTGCCGTAGATCCTCATCACCCTCTTGAGCCATCTTCATTGCATCATCCTCCCAGGGTCCTAAGGAACTCGTCCTGGTAAGTTTCAATGATAGCTCCGTCGACTCCTGTTTGATGCAATGTTTGCATTCTTCCGGGCATGGCCTCCGAGAAAGTGCATCTGCATTTCCATGTGACTTCCCGCTGCGATGTTGAGTCTCGAAGTCATATTCCTGGAGCTGTTCAATCCACCGAGCAACTTGACCTTCGGGATTCTTAAATTGCAGTAGCCATTTCAATGCTGCATGATCCGTACGTAGTAAAAACTTTCGGCCGATTAGGTACTTGCTGAAGTGTTGCAATGTTTTTACCACGGCAAAAAGTTCCCTCCGTGTCACGCAGTAGTTCCGTTCCGGTCTTGACAGTGATTTGCTGAAATACCCCATAACGACTTCTCTATCTCCCTGCTTTTGGGATAGCACTCCTCCAATCGCGGTGTTGCTCGCGTCGGTATCGACGATAAACTGGCCTTCCGGTTGTGGGTATCCCAGAATTGGTGTTTCACATAGGTATTCCTTCAGTTTTGAAAAGGAATCCTCACAGGCTTCATCCCAACAAAATGGTCTTTTCTCTTCCGTCAGTCTATGTAACGGTTTTGCGATCTCAGAAAACCCCTTGACGAAACGCCTGTAGTAAGAGCACAAACCCAAAAATGCCCTTACCTCTGTCTTGTCTTTAGGGGTAGGCCATTTTTTAACCACTTCAATTTTCGCCGGGTCAGTCTGGATGCCCTCACTTGTGATAACATGGCCGAGATAATTCACTTCTTTCCTAAATAGCTGACACTTCTTCGGGTTAAGTTTTAAGTTTGCCCCATGTATTTTGGCGAAGACTCGCTCCATGTTTTGCAAATGGTCCTCGAAGTCTCGACCCATGATAACGACGTCATCTAGATACACCAAGCAGGCATCTCCTACTAATCCTGCTAGCACACATTCCATGAGTCGTTCGAAGGTGGCAGGTGCGTTGCACAATCCAAAAGGCATAACATTAAACTGCCATAATCCTTTTCCCGTTGAAAACGCTGTCTTCTCCTTGTCTTTTGGATGGATTTCTACCTGCCAGTAACCTGATTTTAGGTCTAGAGTCGAAAACCATTTCATGCCACTCAAAGTATCTAGAGTGTCATCGATTCTAGGTAGCGGGTAACTATCCTTCTTTGTGATGTCATTGAGCCGCCTATAGTCCACGCAGAACCGTGTGCTTCCATCTTTCTTCTTCACAAGCACAACCGGTGAGCACCAGGTGTATAAAGTTTTAGCGTGGTTTGAACACTCACAGTTTCTGTTGTCTTCGATGGACTTGGGGGGTTTCCAAAATTTGCTTCTTGGGTTTGAGTTGCTGTTTCTTGGTTTCCTTTGATGAATGGTGGATTTTTGTGAAAATTAACTTTTCGTTTCTTGCTTCATTTTTCGAGTTTTTTGACATGTCTGACGATTAGCGTATAATAATTTGACGTTGACAGGTTTGACAATTGGCGTACATAATTTTGAAGTTGTTCTGTTTAATTTTTAATTCTGTTTAATTCTGATCATCCTCCCCCGGAAGAGGACAGATGCGGTTGAATGCACGACGCACTACTCCTTTTGATGTTTGTAAATCTGCAACTCGAGAGACTCCATCGGTTCCCGGATGGACCTTGATGACACGGCCGAGACTCCACTTCATGGGCGGTAATGTATCGTCCTTGATTAGCGCGAGTGTTCCTTCTTGCAGAGCGAGGCCCTTGCTGGTTTGCCATTTGGTGCGTTGCTGCAATTCCGCGATGTACTCTTTGTACCATCTTGACCAGAAGTGTTGTCGCATTTGCTCCAATCTTTCAAATCGAGTGAGTCGATTTTCCTTGATGTGCATTAATTCAGGCGTTGGTAGAGCTGTTAGAGGTCGTCCAACCAAAAAGTGTCCAGGAGTCAGTGGAGTCAAGTCTTGTGGGTCGTTTGATAAGGGAGTTAGGGGGCGTGAGTTTAATATTGCTTCTATTTGAACAAGAACGGTATATAAGTCTTCAAAATCTAAGTGAGCGTTTCCTAGGACGCGATTTAAATGGGATTTGAAAGATCGCACGCCCGATTCCCATAAGCCGCCCATATGGGGTGCGTAAGCTGGTATGAACTTGAACTCGATGCCTTCATCGGACATAGAGTTCACAATTGAGTCAGAATTAGATTTGAGGAACTTATAAAGGTCATTACGAGCGCCTACGAATTGAGTCCCATTATCTGAGAATAATGTTAATGGTCTAGAACGTCTCGCAATGAAGCGACGTAACGCTGACAAGAACGAGTCCTTCGAGAGGTCTGTCACTAGTTCTAGGTGACAGCTCTTAGTGGCAAAGCAGACAAAGATTGCTATGTAGACTTTAATAGTTCTACAACCCCGTCCCTTTCTATTTAGTGCGATCATAGGACCGGCGTAGTCCATTCCAGACGTCTGAAATGGGTAACCTGGCTGTAGACGTTGCCTGGGCAAATTACCCATGACGGGAGTGGTTGGTTCTGCCTTCATTCGAAAGCAACGATGGCACTTATGCACTGTACTTTTTGCTAAATTTCGACCTCCAAGTGGCCAAATTTGCTCTCGAATGGAAGCAAGTAAAAGTTGTGGACCCGCGTGCATTAAACGTAAATGTTCGTTT
Source organism: Melanargia galathea (assembly GCA_920104075.1). Classification (NCBI taxonomy): domain Eukaryota; kingdom Metazoa; phylum Arthropoda; class Insecta; order Lepidoptera; family Nymphalidae; genus Melanargia; species Melanargia galathea. The sequence continues at coordinate 1,078,647 of OV049872.1, read as the reverse complement.
TGAAATATTAATTTTGTGAGTGGATGTGTAGATGTGATCAAAATTGGATGTTTTTTGTCAAACGAGAAATTGCCGTTTTTTATTCGACCACCTACTCTAAGCAAACCGCTGTCATCAACGAAAGGGCTTAACGACAGCAATTTGTTCTTTGTCGGCAGTGGTTTGCCCGATGCCACCGTGTTATATTCCGGGAAACATTCGAGTTGTGATAATTTTAGTAAAGTGTTAAACGCTTGCTGTTTTTCTCTTACAGTGAGAGAACCTAATAGTCGGTCGCCTTTAGATTTACGACAATTATTTATGAAGCGCAAAATATAGGCGCATGTATTTTTGAGTTTTAATAAATTGGAAAAACGAGAAAAGGGAAATCGTTCGTTTGGCTCAGCGGATAATGCTACCGCTGAAACCACTTCTGGTAAGTCTGACTCTGTATAGTGAAAAGCCTTGCTCGGCCAGTTGGTCTCACTATCAAGTAAAAAGTTAGGTCCGTTTAGCCAAAACTTCAATTTGTTCGGCTGATTACTGCTTACTCCTCGGCTTAAAAGATCCGCTGGATTGGAGGATGTAGGCACGTGACGCCACGGATAATTTTTAGTCCTTTCTAATATGTCTGAGACTCGGTTACGAACGAACTGTTTCAATTTGTTGGGTTGAGTTTTTAACCAACTAAGGACGACTGATGAGTCCGTCCACAGAAAACAATTGCTGTAGGTTAAACGAGTTGTTGCTAGCACTTTCTCGAGTAATTTTGCGGCCATTGAAGCACCACAGAGTTCGAGACGCGGTATAGATGTCGGCTTTATAGGTGACACGCGAGTTTTTGAACATAATAAATGCACTTCGACAGCGTCCGTATTACTCACTGATCGAACGTAAACGGAAGCGCCGTATGCGTCCTTAGACGCGTCGCAGAAAATGTGAAACTGAATGTCCTGAGGGTTGTGACACACTACGTGTCGTGGTATTTTTAAATCGTTCAATTGATTAAGACTTTTAAAAAATTTGGAACAAGAATTTAAAACATCTTCAGGTATGGGATGATCCCAATCTAATTTATGAAGCCATAAGCGTTGCAAAATGGTTTTTCCGTTTATAGTGAAAATGCTTAATAAACCTAATGGATCAAAGATTTGCGCAATTGCTGAAAGAAGAACTCTTTTAGTGACGTCAGCTTTAAATGGAATATTATTTTTTAGGTTGAACAGTAAATCGTCTGTGGACGAAGACCAAATTAATCCAAGTGTTTTTGACGGCTCGTGCTCGCTGAAATTGACGGTACCGTTGTTATTGATCGCAGAACTATCATCACTACAAGTTAGAACGTTTGACTTAAACTTTCTTAAATTGAAGCAACCGGAGGCGAGTACTTGAGTAACGAGCTTGCGGATCTGTAGCAAGCCTTCAACGGTATCGTGGCCTGTGATAAGATCGTCTACGTAAAAATCTTCACGAATAACTCGACCTATATCTGCGTTTTCGCATTCGTCAGCAAGCTGTTTAAGACAACGGACTGCCAAAAACGGTGCCGAAGCCGTTCCGTATGTGACCGTATTTAAATTGTAAGTTTTAAGTGGCATTGAGGGGTCGTCTCGCCAGACAATTTGTTGTAGATGACGCTGATTTAAATTGATTAATACCTGGCGGTACATCTTCTCGATGTCTCCTGCCAGTACGTATCGATGTTGTCTAAACCGAAGTAAAATTGAGAATAAATCACTCTGAATTGTGGGTCCGATTAGTTGTAAATCGTTCGATGACACTCCGCTAGATGAGGGAGCGCTCGCATTGAAGACCACTCGCAATTTTGTTGTAGTGCTTTGTTCGCGTAGAACGCCATGATGTGGCATAAAGTATGAATTTTTGTGTAAATTATCTATGTCACTTTCCGACATATGACCTAAATCTTTGTAATCGTTCATAAAATCGATATACATTGCCTTTAATGTAGATTGTTTTTGTAGTCTCCTTTCTAAAGAAAGAAAACTTAATTTAGCGCGTTGGAATGAGTCTCCTAGAGTGGACTCACCGCCTTTCATTGGAATGCCTACAGAAAATCTTCCATCTGCATCTCGGGACATGTGTTGTTTGAAATGGTTCTCACAAAGATCATTGTCGTTCAAAGATGCATCTTTGTCAGAACTCTCTAGCTCTTCGATAGTCCAAAATTTAGCGAGTTGTTCTTGTATTGAATCAAATTGAGAAAAATTGCATGAAATTGTTTGTATATTTTTCGTTCCAATGGGCCCGGATATTATATAGCCGAACTTAGTATCTTGAAGCACTGGAGAATTTTTGCCTAAGTAAATTTTGTTTGTGCAGAGCAAGTCCCAGAAAATGTCTGCGCCTAACAGTAAGTCAATGCTAGACGGATTGTAGAATTCTGGATCTGCCAATTTTATTTCGGGGGGAATGTTGTATAAACTTGTGTCTAATGATTTTCTTAGAGATGAAGTTATTTCTGGTAACACTAGAAAAGAAACCTTTGTTTGATATGAATTGAGCCTGGACTGTATTATTGCTTGACAACGTTTGTTTATTGTAGAAATTAAATTATTGATTCCGGAAACTTTAAATTTAATGTCATCAAAATTCAAGTTTAATTTATTTAGAAGATTTTCAGAAATAAAGGACGCTTGACTGCCTGAATCTAAAACTGCCCTTACTTCATGATATACATGGTTTGCATCTAGAATCCGAATGATCGCAGTAGCTAAAAGTACTTCACCAGGTTGGCAACATGATGAGAGGCTTGTCGCAGCTGCAGGTGCAGTAGAAGTGTCAGGCGCAGAATTAGGATGCAGCAGCGAGTTATGTTTGAGAGTACACTGACGGCATGGGCCTAGCCTGCATAAGCGCTCTGTGTGTCCTAACCTAAAACAATTCCGGCATAGCTTGTTTGTTTTTACAAACTGTTCGCGTTCTGGAACATTCATGCGTATGAATGAATCACATTTGTAAAGTGGATGCTCTCCTTGGTCCAATGGACATTTAAAAATTTTAGGTGTAGGGTTAGCAATTGAAGCAAAACTTTTGACATTTCTAGTAGCATGAGACCTAGATGTAGTTTCCGGCTTGTTGTTATTGTTTTCAATAGTTTCTAATAAGTCAGCCTTATTTTTTAAGAATTTGGAAAAAAAATCTAAATTTATTTGTTTGTGGGTGGCCTTATGTTCCTCCCAATCTCGTAAAGTACGGCTGTCTAATTTTTGACAAATAATGAAAATGATTAAAGTATCCCAAGTCCCTGTTGGTTCACCGAGAATTTGTAATGCACGTAAGTTTTTATTGTACATATCAATGAGCGCACGTAAAGAGACAGCAGATTCCCTTTTAATAGATTCATGATCAAAAATAGCCTTAATATGGTTTTGCACTAACAGTCGTGTGTTGTCGTACCGCTCGCATAGTGCACTCCAAGCTAAACAATAGTTAGACGCAGAAAATTCTAATGAGCAAATGATCTGAGCTGCACTGCCCTCTAGTGACGCACGTAGGTAGTGAAACTTCTGAATATTATTAATGCTCGGGTTTTCATGGATAAGTGATATAAAGGTGTCACGGAACTCTAGCCATCTCCCATAATCGCCACTATATTTGGGTATATTTATTGTAGGTAATTTCACTCCCCTAACAACACTCTTTGTCTGCTTCACTTTCACAACACTCTCCTGATCACTAGTGGAGGAATCCGAACACACCGAGGCATTATCACCATGATTGACTGACTTTTCTTTCCTTTTGAATGCCTCGCAAAGTTCTTGAGCCCTAGCCATTACTGAGAAATACTGGGTTTCAAATTCTGACCTCTGAAGACATTGATTTTGTTGTTCTTCCTCAGACAATGGCAAGCACTCAATACTGATTTGAACCTCATCAAACTCATTATATATTGTTTCTATTTTATTCATGCGAAGTTTCAATTCTAACTTATCAACTGGACTGCAGTCAGATACACTCTTTAAGCTACTTACATAATTCTCAAATTTAGTTAACCGACCTTTATATGAACCTCTTCTTTTTACTAATTCATGTAATTTTGACATTGTAAATTATATAGAGAAATTGACAATTTGAACAAGGAATAATTGTGTAATAAACTAAGTTTATGTAAAAAACGAATTAAGTTGGCACCTCTTAGCTCGTATTTTCTCTTGCCTGTATGCAACTTGGGTTCAACAAAGGATTACTTGCACGCCCGGTTCGAATGACCACGTGTATAAAGTTTTAGCGTGGTTTGAACACTCACAGTTTCTGTTGTCTTCGATGGACTTGGGGGGTTTCCAAAATTTGCTTCTTGGGTTTGAGTTGCTGTTTCTTGGTTTCCTTTGATGAATGGTGGATTTTTGTGAAAATTAACTTTTCGTTTCTTGCTTCATTTTTCGAGTTTTTTGACATGTCTGACGATTAGCGTATAATAATTTGACGTTGACAGGTTTGACAATTGGCGTACATAATTTTGAAGTTGACAGTTGCGTTTAGAAATTTTAATTCTGATCACCAGGGACTTGCGGATGGTTCTATTATTTTGTTCCTTTCCATTTCTTTCAGCATATCCTCGACTTCTTTTTCCTTCGCGATTGGTAGCCGTCTCGCCCGCTGACGGATGGGTCCCTCATTTCCGGTATCGATTCTATGCTGCACTAACGATGTTCTCCCTGGGTTTCTTTCTTGACTAGAAAAGATGTCCGCGTAGCGTAATAGAAACTTCTTTGCCTTGATGCTTTGTGAATAAGTCAGGTTGCTTTTGCAGTCTTTAAGAAGCTCATAGACTGTAGGATCCTTCCAAGAACCTGATTTATCCATGCTTGGCATTGCTAAATTGTTCCCATCGCATACCTGTGAGATAACCGTTGCTGGGGCTCCCTCCGTGCCAGCCAGTGCTCGCCCCTTAGTCCTGGCTGTTACTAGTTTCCCTGATTTTGAGGAGACCTTGCATCCTCACCTCTCTTCGCAAGCTCCTCCAACCGTTCCTCTATTTTCGTTAGTCGGGACATCTGCGACTCTTTCTGTGGGCAATTCAGCTGCAAATGTCCTTTCTCACCGCATCTATAGCACACAGCGCCAAAGTTCTTCCTGAATGAGGTCTTAACCTCTTTCACCTCCTCGACAACTTCACGTAGTCTGTGAGTCTGCCGAATGTCGTGTCGAACTGCTTCAACCTCTAAGGCATGCGCCAATGCTTCTTTTAATGAGGCATGGTGACGAAGCCTCACGGCAGCTCTTACCTCCAGGTCTTTGATTCCGTCGACAAAAGCTTGCACGATGTTTGCGGTTACCATCTTATCGTCGGCCGATGGATAAGCTTTCCGCACAAGCTTATCTATTTCCAACGCCCATTGCTGGAGACCCTCTCCAGATCGCTGGACTCTATCGCGCAGCTGGGCGCGGAACACATGCTCCAGATGTCGCTCCCCATACCTGGATTCGAGTGCATCCAACAGTTCCTTGTATCCACAGCCTGAAGTAGGAAAGGCCTCCAGAACAGTTAGAGCCTGCCCTCTCAATGCGACAGTGAGGGCAGTCAAGCACTGTTCGTCCGTCCATCCGTTGGCAGTAGCAACAGTCTGAAACTGTTGCCGGTACGCGGGCCAGGAGGTGCTACCGTCGTATGGGGGTACCTTAACATTAGGTCCCTGAACTGCGCCCATCGCTCCACTTGACGTTAGTCTTGTCGTTTCAAGACGTATCACCTTTTTCTCTAGCTCGGTGAGGCCAGTCTTCACACCATCTATGTCCGTTCCTAGGCAGGTGACTCGCTCGTCCATGAGGTCCAACTCTTTTCGCAATTTAGCCACCATGCCGCCAACTTCGTGAACGGCCGACAAAACATTCCGCTGCACCCCTTCTTGATTTTCCTGTATCGCTGCAAATTTGCAATCTTGATTTTCCTGTATCGCTGCAAACTGTTGTTGCATTATCCGCATCAAACTCGACAAGTCAACGGTGGGCGTGGCTTGCTCAGTGGGCGTGGCCAGGTGGGTGTGGCCAGTGGGCGGGGCCTCCGACTGAGTGGGCGTGGCCTCAAGAGGCGTGGTCTGGTGGGCGTGGCCAGTGGGCGGGGCCTCCGATTGGGTGGGCGTGGTCTCAAGGGGCGTGGCCTGGTGGGTGTGGCCAGTGGGCGGGGCCAGCTGGGGGGACCCACCAGGTGCTGGTTCCTCCAGGTGCTCCTCCACAGGTGCTCGGCTGGATTCCGCTGCACGCTGGGCCCTGGTCTTGACACCCTCGCTGCCGAAGTCGTCTCTCGGAGTCAATGGCATAGCTTCCAAATCGCACTTCTGTCACCAATTGTTACGTGCTGGGGTTCGAAGATTTGGAATAAAACACCTGGTGACCCTTGATCAGACTTTATTCTGCACTTCCGTTTTCCACTTGGTACTCCGGATCTTCTTGTAGACTTCCTCTTTAGTCTTCACGTTTGTTCGCTTCCAATCCTCTTCGCTTCCGATCGCTTTCTTCGCTTGTATTTCGCTCGGCTCTCAGAACTGAACTGCCCTCCGTCAGCTCGCCGGTCCCTTTATATACCCGTTACCGCGTGACTAAGCGTTTTCTAGAAAGTTCCACCCCTATCGATGTTTATTCTAGAAAAGCCGCGTTGTTGTTGTTTACATTATGGGTTGTTTACATCGATGGGTGATTAGGTATTTATTAGGTGACGAGCAATTATGAACCTTAATGCTCTAGAAATAAGGTTCATTCGTAACAATATTATAAAGGTGAAAGTTTGTGTGTTTGTATGTGCATGTTTGTTACTCTTTAATGCCGCAACTATACTGAACCGATTTTGCTGGAGATAGATTATGCGCTGACTTAACACACAGGCTACTTTTTATCCTGAAAAATCCAGTTTCTGGCGATTTTGAAAAAATCTAAATTTGCTATAGCAATCTACAGCTGCAGCTTATAGGTAGACAAGTACCTACCATGGTATTGTCCTTGTATTCAAATTCAAAATCATTTATTTCACATAGGCCATCGTGTGGCTATAGCTGTGATAGCCTAGTGGTTAGGATGACCGACTTCTAATCGGAGGTTGTGGGTTCGATCCCGGGGCACGCACCTCTAACTTTTCAGAGTTATGTGCGTTTTAAGTATTTAAATATCACTTGCTTTAACGGTGAAGGGAAACATCGTGAGGAAACCTGCATGCCTGAGAGTTCTCCATAACGTTCTCAAAGGTGTGTGAAGTCTGCCAATCCGCTTGGCCAGCGTGGTAGACTATGGCCAAACCCTTCTCACTCTGAGAGGAGACCCGTGCTCTGTAGTGAGCCGGTAATGGGTTGATCATGATGATGATGATGAACGTGTGGCTCTTATGACATGTCAAGAATCTACCATGTAACTGGATTTGACCAACAAACAAACATTTTTACTGTGGTAGTAGTTTACATTTGATTATTTTTGATGAGATAACGTCTTATAGTGTGCAAACGGGAGCGCGGAAAAAGCGATAGAGAGGTAATGTTAGCCGAGTGTGAAAGCGAGAGCGCGGTACAAGCGATTGAGAGACAGTGTTAGCCGAGCTTGCAAGCGAGAGCGCGGAACAAGCGATAGAGAGGTAATGTTAGCCGAGCTTGCAAACGAGAGCGCGGAACAAGCGATAGAGAGTCAATGTTTTCAGACGTTATGACGTAAAATTATTGTCTGTAAACCGACTTTACAGACAACCAATTTTTGTACATTTTCCAGTGGGAAGAAGCGGGCAATCGACCCCCATCGCGTGGGAGATGAGCGTGTCGCCGGCCGCCAGCCCGGCGCGGGCGGGGCGGTCGTCGCGCGCCCGCCGCGGGTACCGGCGCCCGTCGACGCTGCGGCGCGGCGCGGTGCGGGTCGGCGACGACCGCCTCAGCCAGGTGCTGCGCCTGTACGCCGCCGAGAGCCTGCGCATGCGCCGCCGGGAGCTCGAGCAGCAGGCGCAGTGGCAGAGTCTGTTCGGCAAGCTGGTGGACGTGGTCAATAAGTTTTTGAACAAATGAAATTGGTGCACCGACTCCTTTGCAGAATGGATTTTGCCCCCGAGCCGTGTTGGTGACGAGCGATGTACATAATTCTGAAAATGCAGTGTTGGCAGATCCTCGAGTGGGGATCCGGGTTAGGATGGAGTAGCGAATGCTGCACTTTGTGTTATAGCAGAAAAATCTTACAATATATAATATTATTGAAAAAATAACTTGTGTGTTTATTTATGTATTTCTCTGAGTTTTTACACTGAAATTCATATTCAGAGATACGAAATTGTAGTGATCGGCATGCACGCATGGCATAAAATAACAATGTGTAATACTGTACATATTATGGCTGGAGGAGGTCTTTGCCATAAGGCACTCGGAGCTTACGGATTTTTTTACGAGAAAATTTAATGTATGTAGAATATACTCTGAAATAGAAGGTTATTTAATTTAATACTGTACTGTATTCTATTTGACCCGGACACATTGCTCGAGTGTAGGTATTATAATATGTAGATAAATATAAATTATTTATTGAGGTGTCATAGGAAAAAGAATAGCTGAGTTTTTGTTGGCTCCTTTTCAGACCAGGAACCCTATATAGGTAGGGTAGGTAATTGCTATAACTTTATAAATTCCAAAATAATACATATTCTATGTTGTATTATTACTATCATAAAAATCATTCCTAAAATTACTCTCACACTTGAAGTTTTATAATATTGTTACAATACATTTAACCCAAAAATAGTAGTTTATGAAACGGTTGCATAATAGAGGTTATTAAAACACGAGTGTTAGTTTAAAAAACGAGCCGCAGGCGAGTTTTTTTAATAGTATTACACGAGTGTTTTAATAACTAATTATGTAGAGTTTCATACACTACTTTATCTAAACTCATATCTTAAAATCCAAACCATAAAATCTTGGTAATATTTGTCGTGAGTTTTCTTTGATTTTGCTGGCAAAAGATTGTTGGTCGGTGGTCAGGTGGAGTTAAATTCTCTTCAGTATCACTGCTAGACATTTTTCCGCACAATAAAAACCATGTCTTGTAAAGTTTTGAGTAACAAATAAAAAATTTAAATATTATAACTAGCGTATGGCGCCAAAATTCAGTTGTTACCATAGAGATTCTTCTTCTTTTTCGGTTTGTCCCTTTCGGGACAGGCCAAGATCGTTGACCATACAGCCTGGGTTACCATAGAGAAATTAATAGTAGTAGAGGAGTCCTAATGTCCTATAGAAATTAGTGGATCGGAAAATAGCTCAAGCTTATCAAAAATTTAATTTTTAATAGTTATTAATTTTTAGTAGTTATTTTTAGTAGTTACTTAATTTTAAGTAAACTTAATTTTTAGTAGTTACTCTTCTGCAATTTAACACAATTCACAATGTTTAACGCGTTTGTACAGTTACACACATCTACTGTAAGGAGGTCGCACGAATTTCCCGCCATGGCTCAAAAATACCAGAACCCAGTTCGCCTGTACTATAATATAGAAAAAATTATTTTATAACATTACTTTGCAATAATTTCCTAACAAAGTAGTGTTATAATGAATTTTTTTAATTTTTTTTTTAAATATTATAGATGTATGTGAATAAAGTAGTCCAATATATGACACATTTTGATTTCATATTCGGGATTTTAAGATATGAGAGTAGATAAATATTATTATTTAATAGATAGTGAACTACATATTACAAAATGCAATTATGACTTTTTATTTATAATACTAGCTGAGCAAGGTTCACGTGGATTTTTTGTAAATAAAAATTGTGTGGTAGGTACATCTTAATAATTTTAGGGATAGAAGTAGCCAATATGTGACTCTGGATGCAAATTTTGTGAATATGTAGACTCTTTCGCATTTATTATTTCAACTTGTGTCAAAGCATTATTTTTATAACATTTTTAATAATAAGTGACTTAAGTATACAATATTAATGTTTTTTTTCTTCATACACCTGCCTAATTATTTTCATAGCTCAAATGTATGGAGGACCTAAGTGGAGGACTTTTACACTGGCCTGCCACCTTGATGTACATATACTGGGTTTTTTTTTTCATAAACTAAAAGTCTAGCTCGTTGATCTAGTGGTTAGCATATTGACTGGAGATCACGAGGTCCCGGGTTCGATTCCCGGGTCGGGCAAATAATTGTTAGGTATTTGGTTTTTCTGTCAAGAAATTCTCTGTGCCAGCCCGAAGTTGGTACCTAGTTGGCGGTGTTTCATCCCCGTGCCTCGGAGAGCACGTTAAGCAGTCTATCCCGGTTATGATCACTATAATGTGACAATAGTCGTTAGGCCCGCCAACCTGCATTACACTAGTACTATAATGTGTAACCGGCGCCGCACCGCTACCGCGTCGGTGCCGAGATTTCATTATTTACGTGACAAGTATAAATTAAAAATTAAAAAAAACCCCGACATTCGCTATTTTGTGATGGCGGCCATCTTGGATTTGAATAGTGCTATCCGCTTGAGTGCTACGGTGGAACAGATAGACACATACACACAGACACGTCAAACTTATAACACCCCGTTGTTTTTGCGTCGGGGGTTTCAAATAATAAGCACTGTCGGACTCGAAACTGTAAAGACGTCTGTTTACACTTACTCCGGCTTCATGTAATAGGAAGCCTTAGAAGTGGACGTACGATCCGGCAAAATGATCCGATGGTGTGCGGAATCTACGATGAAACAAGTTGTACGAGAGTGCTTTCCGCCGCGCGTCCGAATTTCTTTAGTCAGTTTCTGATGATGTGCGGCCAGCCTTATACTTTAAATTTTTTCATAGGTAGTTTAAAAAAAAGGGGATAACTGTTAATTGATTTATTCAGTTAAAAAATGGAAATGTTTTTACAATTTATATATTATAAAATAAAATATACAAACTATTTACCTACTGAAAAATATTTTTAGACTTTGAGATATTCTTTATTTCAACATCTAATATTTTTGGTAATCTCTAATATTTTGTTATTTTAGTATGTTTTGTGTAAGTTTTATTGCTGAGAACACTTATTTACTTAATTATAATTTATCAACATTTACACATATCTATTTGCAAAAATACTAAGATATTTACGATTGGTATGTAGTATGTACATACCTGTATTACATAAATTTTTTTTGAAGAAAATATTTTGACAAAATCGCCAATCTTATGAAAGCATGTATAACTGTATTACGAGTATTACACATGGCGCAATGACTCAATGAGGCACCGCGACGAAGAGATTTTATCAACGCAACAATGCATCACTTTACATTCTTTATTCTCTATTCCTAAAAAATTAATGCTGTCACCCAGTAATGGGAAATTAACTGCCAAATACATAGGTATACATATATACATAATATCATAATACAAGAGCTTCTTAAGTATTACGTGGCTGTTTTTGGATGATAAAAATACACATAAAAAAAATAACATGTGCTGTTTAGAAAAAAATTAAATTGGTTTATTTAATTTAAAGACCTACCTATTTCATATTATTTAAGCAGCTCTTTAGTATTAAGAAATGGCAGGACGGGGTCGTAAGTCTGCTACGTAAAAATGTACAGATAACTCTTTAAATAAAAAGGCTACAGGAAGACTGGAACTTCAGTATTTTAACTATATGAGTACATTTAAACTATGGGCCTCTGAGGCCCATAGTTTAAATGTCCTTTCTTATGAGGCCGGCCCGGCCTCATAAGAAAGCTGAGGAACTCAGTGCATGGTGCAACAGAGAGGCTATGCTCAGAGTTTTTCTAGTTTCTATGTTATCAAGTAAAAAATGAGGAGATCCATGGAAGAACCAGAGTACCCAACATAATTCAATGAGTGCTGAAATTGCAATAGGCAAGGCACATAGTTCAATGAACCAATAAACATTTACATAGAGTTCAAAGGTGCAGGAATTACGACTTTGCACCTGATAGCAAAGTGTTGGTACACCTCCTCAAAACAGTCAGACAACATTAAACAAGTTGCAGAGATCTACTGGATGGTAATCACAATACATTGCAAATGTTAAAATGGTATCAGCTCAACTGCTACTCCCATTAATAGACCAAGAAAACTGTAACCTTATTCAATTCAATTCCCAAGAAATGGCTTTTAGGCATGCCATTTGGGCACAGGTTGTTATAACCTAATTCACGCACTATACAAAATTGTCACATCATCATAATACTACACTATAATCGTCTTTTGAAGCCTTAAGTAGGCTTCACATACTTATACTAGTTAGGTTTTTTGAACACATGGTTGTTCTGGTTGCCTTGTTGGTTGGACAGGAAGGCGAGATGGCCTTTAGGACACTTGTTGGCATAGTGTCCTTTGGTGCCACACTTGAAGCAAGTGACTTCTTCTAAAGGTTTATGCAACATTCTAGGGTGGGGACGAGGTTCTTCATTATTATCAGTTGCAGGTTTCACATACCCTAGTGCTCTGTATCTGGCTTCCTCTTGTTTTTGAGCTGCCTCCCTTTGCTGAAATTAAACATTTACATCGTAATTTTACTATGCTGAAATTACTCCTTCTACAAGCTTTGAAAAGGCTGATATCTATACAGATCTTATGACAGACATATAATAACAGACATTAATTTGGTAAAACAAATTACATAAGTTAAACACAAAAAAAAAATAATTATAGTAACCTCTGCAGGAAGCTTGTTACATGAAGATGCTTTGTGTCCGACATCACCACAGAAGTGACAAACAGGTAAACGTTTAGCATCCTTTGTTTGTTCAGGTGGTGCGGGTAGTTCAAATCTTGGGTGCATGTACTTGCAGCTAGGTCCGTCAGGGCAGAAGCCCGTGAGGTAGTTCACGCATAGCACTCTGCGCACGTGCCTGTGTCTGCAGTGGGGGCCGTGTCGACAGAAGCCTCTGTCATACCTAGTAATAATGTTGACAAAGATCAGCTAAATTGTACCAAATAATTGTTATACGTGTGTTTCTAGCAATGTAGGAGAAACCCTTTATTATATTCCTAGAAAGACATACTGCAAAATTGCAACTAAGATGCAGTCATATCAGTTGCTTCAAGTATATTGCATCTGCCATTGGTCTGCATAGTTAAGTGCAGTTCTAGAACAGATTGCTCAATTGGTTGGCAGTTGTGAATAGTTCTGTCAGCTGCAATAAAACTTCACTCAATGCATTTATTTTCAATCTCATTCTCAAATCTTGGCATTTAGCAAAAGGTTTTGTCAGGGAGTTAAAAACTGAAGTATGAGATTATACTGAAACAGTAGATGCAAAAGTGTTTTTTATAAAAAGGCTCCAATGTTTACAACCATAAATTGTACCCAGTTAGTACAAACGCAAGTCATAAAACCAAGAATTGAATTGAATTGTTTACAATCATATAAAAAGTTTTTGGCTCTAATGAAGTTAGAAAAAAAACTGCCTTCCAGATACTTCAGTTGCAGATACAATAGGTTTAATGCTAAACTTACCACGGACAATCCTTAATTTTACTCTCCGGGTCAATATGTAGAAATGGACACTCTTTATTATGACATGCATTGAATCTAGCATAGAAGTAACATTCAGGCATCTTTGACATGTCGTATTCGTGGAGGAATTCACACTGGTCCCCTTTCTTGCAGAGGCCTCGGAGCCAATGCTTGCAGACGACCGTGCGGTCCCCTCTCACGTGCCGGTAGGGGCATTGGGGGCCATTATTGCACCCTCCAGGTTGACTGAAGAATTCGCACACCGCTGCTGTCGATTCTACAAATTTAAATCATTAAAAGGATCATGTAGCAGTTTAGACCCAGTAAAAACTTAAGCGTTTTAAATAAATCAAGGCTTACTGTCCATCCCGGGAAAAGGCAGGGGTAACGCTCCATATTGCTGTTCTAATGCGTAATCAATGTCGAATTTCATATGGTCAACATTTGCCACTAATATTTCCATTTTAAAAGGGTTATATTTTATTTACAGGCCTTAGATAAATTAAAAAACAATTCAATATTTTTTAGAAAAAAATCGTGTAATCCCAAAATGTCAACCTTTTTTTTTTTAAACTGGTTTTACGGCTCTGGGTTCTAGCCCTTGTCAACGTCACGTCACAGACCACGGTCCACAAAAAATAAGTATCACAGATAATAGAAGAGAGAATACATAGAGATAATAATAATAAATAGAGTTGGCATAACTACCTTAAAAACGTGCCAAAAATACACTCACACACGCACAATCCTGTAACATAAAATGGCGCGTGTTCATTGTGATGTCTCAAGTTGTGCGTGTGTAAGTATTCATGTATACATTTTAGGGAGGCCATCTTAAGTCACGAGTCTGCCGCAAACTGTTTTATTATTATGTCAAAAATGTAATGTTGTCTCTTTCACACTTATGAAAATTTTGATAAGCTTGAGCTATTTTCCGATCCACTAATTTCTATAGGACATTATGCCAGCTCTATTTAATATTATTATCTCTATGAGAGAATACCATCAACATCAATGGTCAACGTCAAAACTTATCTTTTGTGGTCTGTGGTTAAAAAATCGTTTTTTCTATGGTTTTTTTCCGTTTTTCCCCCTCTACCCTCATAAATTACCTATTGTACCCATGAACCTATAGAAGTGGACTTGGCATAATGTCCTATAGAAAATAGTGGATCGGAAAATAGCTTAAGCTTATCAAAATTTTCATAAGTGTGTAAGAGACAACACTACATTTTTAAACATAACAATAAAACAGATCGTGGCAGAAATTTTATTGCACTTCCCTTAAGATGGCCTCCCTAAAATGTATACATGAACACTCACACACGCACAACTTGAGACATCACAATGAACACGCGCCATTTTAGTTGTAGGATTGTGCGTGTGTGAGTGTATTTTTGGCACGTTTTTAAGGTAGGTATGCCTACTCTACTTATTATTATTATCTCTATGATTGTACCGTAGACAGTGTTTCTCTGTCTACGTTACCTACCCTAGGTATTGGCTCTGAGTTCTAGCTTTTTTGATACCCACATTTGTCTGTGCTGTGTCTAGAAACATAGAACCAATGGAATTTGCGCTCCATACAAAAACGATACAAAACGTTGAAGTAAAGACATTTGGCTTTGAACAGCCTAGTTGAATGACCTACATAGTCTTCAACTACAATGTTTTAGGCGCATTCTCCAGTGTCTTATAAGAATAAGAATATAATAGGGGTTATAGTATGAAATTGCCGTTTTATTGTAATAGGTACTTCGAATTGACATAGAACCTTCATGGTTTGAGATTTTTGAGTGAAACTTTTTTCATACGGTACCTATGTAGTTCTTCTTTTAAAAAATGTGCAACATTCGATTATCAACTTTCAGTTGTTTTTTTATTCAGCTTAGACAATAAAGATGGATACTTCGAAAATTCGTGTGATTTTTGAATACGAGTTCCGACGCGGAACTAATGCGGCAGAAACAGCACGCAATATTAATGTTGCGTTTGGAGAGGGGACTGCTAATGAACGCACTGTGCGATTTTGGTTTAAACGCTTTCGTGATGGAAACTTCGATTTGAAGAACGAACCACGTGGAAGACCGCCCACACAGGTGAATAACAATGATTTGAAAGAGATGGTGGAAGCCGATCCGAGCCAAACTACCCAGGAATTAGTGGCATAGTTTAACGTTACCTTACCAACAATATTGACTCATTTGCGTCAAATCAATAAAATAAAAAAATATGAAAAATGGGTGCCTCATGATTTGACTGATCTGCAAAAGCGTGTTGAAACTTGCGTTGCCTTGTTGAATCAATACAGAAATGAAGGAATATTGGATCGAATTGTGACATGTGATGAAAAATGGATTCTTTATGATAATCGTAAGCGGAAAATGCAATGACTGACCCCAGGTCAAACGCCGCAACAGTGTCCTAAAGCAAATCTTACCAATAAAAAGGTAATGGTAACTGTTTGGTGGTCTCAGCGTGGTGTTATTCACTATAGCTTTTTCCGATCTGGTCAAGCAATAACGGCAGATGTCTACTGCGCCGAACTTCGAACAATGATAGCAAAACTAGCAGTGAAACAGCCCCGACTTATGAATCGATCTTCACCATTATTGCTCCATGATAACGCGAGACCTCATACAGCACGAGAAACCGTTTTAACTCTGCAGGAACTGCAATTAGAAACCATTCATCACCCTCCGTATTCGCCAGACCTTGCCCAACGGACTACCATTTTTTTCGTGATTTGGACAATTTTCTGAGTGATAAAAAATTTTCTTCTCAGGATGCAGTGCAAAATGCTTTCACACAGTTTGTCGAATCTAGATCACCAGAGTTCTATCGCAAAGGCATAAATGAGCTTCCTATTAGATGGCAGCAATGCATAGATAATAATGGTAATTAATTTGATTAAATAAATATGTTAAATTAAAAATAAAACGAATTTTTATTTTTCAGTACATATCGGCAATTTCATATATATTATAGTTATATGCTTCTTGGTCTGTGTCCGAAGTCCGAACTCCAAATAGGTAATGGTCTGGGTTATGTCCACAGAACATAATACTCTCCGATAGGTACTCTATAACATGATTCATGATCTCTAACGAGAGGTTATGTCAAATGTCAATGTCATTTTCGAAAAAAATTGTAATATTACAAAAAATAAAACTTCTGTTTAAAATTGCACTTGATTTGCTTATTTTGAGTCAAAAATGTCTTTTTCGGATTTAAAACATGCATTGAGAAAGTACGACTTCCCGGCTAGTGCAAAGGAAGCCCTTATGAAGATAGGTGATGGGACTTGACCATTTATCAACATTGCCGTTAGTGTATTGGTGTTTTACTCACTTTTTACGCATATTTTAGAACAACTGTTGGTCGGCCGAGCGGCGCCTACAAACAAACAGCTCGATGTAGCCATGGATATAATATCGGAGTTCGTGTTCTGTGAAACTGATAGACGCGGCAATCGGCGTGGTTTGAATCCCCTGCAGGAGTTACAGCTAATAGATGTAATCTGTGACTACATCTCCGCCTGTAACAATGATACTACTAAGAATACGATATTCTTATCACTATTTGGAAGTATGGAAAGTCAAAGGAAGTTGAAAATCTTGAGTATTCTCGCTAGCATGGCTGTTTCAGCTTCCAGTACACCGGTAGGTTACACACTAATTTATAAATAGTATTTATATTTTGTTTGATCTCCATGAGTAGAGAGACATACCTACATATAGTAGCCAGGGTCTGATGATGGAGAAGGAAGGCGGTCACAGGATCTCTCATCTCACCCTTAGTAAACTGGGTCTAATGAGTTGATACTTGTTGGTACTACAAATTGTTGATACTATTTGTTTGACACAGTGATCAAGATTTGATGTTAATGCAGAAGGTGGTGGAATATCAGATTTATCAAATATAAATGTGTGAGTTTATATTTGATAAATCTGATATTTCACATATCAAGGGTGATTTATAATTTACACTGAATATGGTGTTACAGGTGCTTCTAGCTGTAGGTGTATGGCTCCAACAGATGGGCTGCTCATCATCACAATCCCTGCAACTGGTAGAAAATGTCATCAGAGATCACTTCTACCTGAACACATCCAATCAGGACACCCTCAAGATCTTAGCCAAGACAGCGCCTCAGTTTGTGTCCAACTTCATAACAGCTGTCACAGAACTCTACATGCATGACATGCAGAGGGTTAAGAAGATGCCACCTAAGAACTTGCTAGAAATTATCACATCTTGGGTAAGAAAATTCAAATTCTTCTTGTAATAAGATGAAGTTCAAAACTGACTATTGCTCAGAATAAAAATATCTCCATTATGGTAAATTTTCAGATTTTATAAAAAATAATCATTTGTATATCTCGCTCATATCTGCTTTGCAGTTAAATAAGACTGAGGAACGTATGGCTATGTTGCCACAATGCATGTCTGTGAATTATGTAATCCTAGTCACATTTTGTCAATATTCTTAGTTATATACATCAGGGTTCGAGGATATATATCAAGATATATATCAGATATATATCAATTTTTTTTTTAAATAATATATCACAATACATGTTTCTTGATTATTCTATTATTTTTTACAAATAAAGTAATCGCTAGATAATTTTAGTATGTTTAAGTAACATAGCAGATAGTATTCATAAATAATACAATAAAATAATGATATGGCTTTCATACAAAATGGATATATATCAAACTTGATATATATCCGATATATATCATAAATATCCGATATTTTGATATTTATAATAAATATCGCATATTTTCGAACCCTGTTATACATATAACAGTGGTAGTTTGAAGGTTAGTAGATAATTAGCATATAAAAATGTGTATGAAAGATTGAAGTTCTTGTACCAGTTTAAAAAAAAAAAACATTAAAAACATAACACATTATTATGAGTTCTCCCAGTTATCCCAGAGAATATGTTATGACAAGAATATTAAACAGCATCAACTGCTACACAAATGTTTATCAATTGAAGATTGATTAATTTAGAATTAACTTTTTAATAATTTGTGTTTCTGTGTAGGTGTACTCCAACCCAACGCTATGCATGTCAGCTCAGTTGAACCCGGCATCTCTGCCCAATGGCTCCATTCCCATGGGAGCTGTCACACCATTGGCTGGTCTGATACACTGGTGTGCACTGGCCCCTCTTTATATTGATGAAGGTAGTGTATATATTTTTTAGTTGCATTGTAGTATGCACAGTTAAATACTCTTACTGTATTTATATCACTTACACTGTTGTCATAAATAGTGAACTTTAACTGTAATAATGTTTTTAGTATTAAGCTTATCTGTATTCATATATATTTAATTTATATTTTAAATATATTATAGTTACTTCATTTCTATATAAGATTTTCATAAAGATTGTCTACGGAAGAGCGGGACATCCTGGCACAGGTATAAAACCTAAAAGGATGTCCCAACAAATGATTAATATTTTGTAAAAAAATCTTTTTTCTATGAATAAATCATTTCATTTCTATGAAAAAAAAAAAAAAAAAAAAAATATATATATATCTGTACTTATCAGTATAGCTCGCCGACCAGCATTGGAGCAGCGTGGCGAGTCTAAGCTCTAAATCCCTCTCTCCTATGAGAGGAGGCCTGTGCCCAGCAGTGGGATGTTAAAAGGCTGGCATTGTAAAAATATTGGCAGGATTAAAATTAGAACTAACATTTTTTTTGCTTCAAAGTACAGTATTTATATTTTTAACTAAAACCAAATGCTTATACTATTCATCATACAATTTTTTTATAGTGTAAAGTTTCTTATTACAGATACAGAAATGGAGGAACTTCCCATTAAGCGTATCAAACTAGAAGATGAGAAGTTTCCAATCATCAAATCAGTGACGAGCAAGTCTCTCTCAGAGTCAGAGTTGTATGTTAAGCTACATTTAGGGGTTTTGAATAGCTTGCGAGCGGGTAGACGAACCCACGGCCCTCCCACAGCTGTCAATGCTCAGCATTTGGCAGCGTTGACGCCGTTGGTGCAAAACTACGCACACCAACTGCTGAAGTGTGGTGTTAAGTTACAAACTGATACTAAATTACAGGTAATTTTTATTATTTTCTAAAATTTTGCCTACAAGTGATTGAATTGAACCTTCAGGTTTTTTAAAATTCACCCAGGAACACATTGTTTAATCCTAATGTTTGTGAAAGTCCTGACAAAATGATATCAGCTATGAGCTGTAGCCTGGAGGAACAGACAGACAATAAATTTTAAAAACAGGTGTTTGGGTTATGGTGTTATTCAAATAATCAAATCAACTTAGCAATTAGTAAAAGGTCATTATTTCGAAATCACAGAAAGGCAAATAATTAATTTTATTCATTTGTAAATATAATACAGCAAAAATCAACTCAATTAAATACAATTATGTATTGGAATTGTTTCCAGGATTGCTTGGACAGAATAGGTCAATCAGTACAAGTGGCGTTAGCCAACGGTTGTGTGTACGGCAACATCAGCAACCTGCTGGCAGCGTTGGACACGCTGCCCGAGAACCGGCTGCTGCGGATCATCATCAAATGCCACCAGCAGAGCATATGACGCGCTCTAATTGGGTGACAATACAGAAGTAACTACTATCTTAAGTGCTGGAATTGAGTTAACTCACGGATCATGATATAAAAAGTGAACTATGTAGTGAAATCATAGAAATAACAAACTGTTACAATACTCATGTACTGTTGAACAACTTATGCAACTGTTCCCGGCATGTGTTGCAATGCCACATAAAGTATGGTTTAGGAATGCATAGAGGACAGACATACAAACATCCATTTTTATGTAGATTTTGGGCCAGCAACTTTCACAGGAGTACACAGAAGAGCCTTACGAAAATTTACAATTGGTTCAATAGTTTACAAACATTGACTTTATAAGCAATAAAAAGAACAATATTCTAATAATAATTGTAAAGCACAAACAGCAAAGTCTATGTGTTTTCAATAAAATTAAAGCTAGACTAATAGCATAAAATTGAGTTGTTTAAAGCTGATTTTTTTATTTTGTAAATATTTTAGGTTTAGTTAGTGTCGAAAATTAAATGAATAGAGGTAAAAAATTGGCATCTTACCTATATAGTTTTGAATCATGTTGGGAATTTATGAATTTCACATCTATTTGAATTAAACAAATTAGTTCATAAATGTTTTTTAGCCCTTTGTACATTACATAAGGAAAATATTTTATGTATATAAAAAGTACATATTGAATGTAAAACAATTATTTATTCCTACATTAAAATGGTTTAAATCTCCGACTTTGTTTAATTTGCACAATTTTCTTTTTGTCTTCTTCAAACTTTTGTCGGAGTGCAACTATGTGCTTCATCTTGGACTCCCTGATCTGGAAGGTGTAGAAATTTTTCAATTCCTTCCTTTTCTTCTTTGATTCTTCTTTAGCCATGATTTTACTTTCTACTTTTTCAGTGCGAGCAAAACTTTGCACTTTCCCCCTCTTGGTGACTGTTATCCATCCTTCATCATCCTCTTTTTCTAGTTCTTTCTCTTGTTTTTGTTCCAAATCTATTTTTTTATCATGTTCCTTCATAAAGGCTTCTATTCTCTCTTTTAACACTTTAGGTGTTTCAACTAAATTGTTGTACTCCTGTATCCATTTTTTCATTCCAACGTTAATTTCATGACCATTCAAATTCATTGGTCGTAATTTCTTTAATTCTAAAGCTTTATTTAGTTCAGAAACCTTTTTGAAAACTACATAACATACTTTAAAAGATAGTTTACATATTTCTTTTATGAATCTATTTGATTGAATTTCTGAATTAGGTTTTGAACAGAAAATTACAGAATTGACTTTCCCGGCTTCAGAGAATGCATTCTTCAGGCCATTCTCGTCAGCATAGGGAGGCACATTGATTATAAAAAGCGTTCTTCCAGAAGGTTTATCGTTGGAGTGTTCCCTAACAGAATGTTCTTTAAAATAAATTATATGTGGTGAAGTGGACTGTTCGTTAATTTTTAATTCCAGAGCTGAAATGAAACAAATTATTAGTCTCAACATACATTGATTATACTTACGTACATGAAAAATTTAGTAAACAAAGATAGGAATGTTTACCTTTGAAGTCATGTGTTCGTTTGCTGGATTTCATATTTATATACGGAAATTATAGATCAGCTCAGATTTTTTATGCAAATAACGCATGAATAATAAATTTAAACACTTTTATAATAAAACATTCAATAATATTAACCACTTAAAGGTAATTTTTTTAGAAAATTGAGGTTATGAAAGAATGTCAAACCCGTGTCAAACCAAACCACAGAACAAAAATACTCTCTAACGAGAGAAGAATGTAAACTCCATAGTAAAAAAATGAGAACAGTTCAGCGCCATCTAGATTCAGCCCACCAACAACTCTGACGGCGGGAGATTCTATACCTACTTATCCTAAATAATATTTTTAGATAAGGCATTTTGACTCGAGAGAGAACTGGTGAAATAAAATACACCAAGTTCTCTTTCGAGTCAAAATGCCTTATCAATAAAGTTTTAGTTAGGATTCAAAATAAAACAACAGGTTTTCTTTCTAACAATTCACATTTATTTATGTGTAAGGATTTTTTTTGAGTGTGGTGGCTGACACTTCTTATGAAAACGATCTATTTTTCAAATACATACAAAATCATTTTAAACATAATATGTATGAGACACTATTTACAATGCTGTTAATATTTTCATATTCAATTACATCACATGGAACAGCAGTTCTTTGTAACTTCCGTTTAGTACAATCAGTAAAACCTCTGTTCAATCACATACTTAACGTGGTGGCGCCAGTTATGGACAGGGTTAAGCGCCGAGTCAAACATGAGGAGCTATAACTTTTTTATTATTTAATCTAGAGTGTTATAATTTTACAATGATATACTCAGATATACAGAGCTTCTCACTAACTGCTAAAATTTAGAAATAGTCGAACAAGTTTTGAAATATGGAAACCTAAAAACGATCAACTGAAATATGTAAAAATCTTTATGATGGACAGTCTAAATCCAGTTATGGACACCCAGTGATGGACAGTTCGTTTGTATCCGATTACTGCAAAGCCAAAAGGAAGGGTTATGATTTTTGTAGTCTATGTATGTATGTTTGTATCCAATTTTTTGTTCTAGCGAAGCACCTAAACTACTGGGCCAATGTTGATGAATGAGGTGTTAATTGATTCGTTGTTATAGTTTGGGGGTGACATAGGCTACATTTTATATGCGAAAAAATCGAGAAGTGACGTTCGCACAGCTAAATTGGAATATTAAGATAGTTTTAGATAGACATAACAGATGGCGCCACTAGCCGCTTGCCCCGCCTTTTCTTCCATTAGTACACAATTGAATACACGTTTTTCTAAATTATTATTTTTAACCCCCTACGTAAAACGAAGGGGTGTTATAAGTTTGACGTGTCTGTGTGTGTATGTGTGTGTGTGTGTGTGTGTGTGTCTGTTCCCCTGTAGTGCTCAAACGGGTGAACCGATTTGAATGCAGTTTTATTTCGTTTGAAAGGTGAATTAGTCGACAGTGTTGTTAGCTATGTTTGATGAAAATCGAACCAACATGGTCGTCGCTACAAAATGGCGGATTACATATTTTATCACAACTGCCTTAATATGGGTATCAAATGAAAGGACTTGACTAGTAAAATAACACTATGCAAATCCAAAATGGGGTTTTTTAAATTTTTAATTTATACTTGTATACTATTATGAGTAGTCGGGTTTTAGTTTAAGTATTTAAATATCACTTGCTTTAACGGTGAAGGAAAACATCTTGAGGAAACCTGCATGCCTGAGAGTTCTCCATAACGTTCTCAAAGGTGTGTGAAGTCTGCCAATCCGCTTGGCCAGCGCGGTAGACTATGGCCAAAACCCTTCTCACTCTGAGAGGAGACCCATGCTCTGTTTTGGGTTTTAGTTTACGAACTTTATCTCTTGTTTTATTTTATATGGATTGTGGGCAAACGAGCAAGCGGGTCCCCTGATGTTGATTGAGTGATTACCGCTGCCCATGAACATTTGCATCACCAAAGGAACCACTAATACGTTGCCGGCTTTCAAAGAATTTGTTAATCCGCTCCTTGATTATTTCGAATAATATATAAATTATATCAAAGTTACGTAGAAACAACCAAGGTTCGTCACATTTCAATTTGACACTTGTCTATTTGAGGACGTTTACAAAATGGTTCCATATTTTTTTATTTGCTTCAACTTCTTAATCCTGATGCTGTAGGGTACTACCCACCTAAACTAAAGGGATTCGGGAACTGTCCACTATGACTTCATATTTTTGGTACCAAGCTTAGATTGAATCACGGACCTCTGAGTCCCAGCTCCTTAATCCTGATGCAGCACGATACTGCTCACATAAGCAGCGAGGAATTTTCGCCTGTTTTTTGAAAAGATGAATAATTGTTTTTCTAGACCTGTTACCTGTAAAAGGTTTCCTTTCTTCTTGTGTAATAATTACTTGGACACAACGTGATCCTTAGCTATGGAGAATCTTCTTTCTAGGTGAAAGAACGAATGATGACGACGAATGATGATTTTTGCGTCGAGGGTTAAAAAACCGAAATTCACGCGGGCAGAAGCTAGTTAAACTATACAAGTTTAATTTTGACTTGTAATTGTGTTTAAATGATAAGAATAGATAGGTCCATGACTGGATTTTTGATGTGTTTCCGATCCAGTAATGGACATCCCCTCTAAAACTTGAAAATAACTCTGTGTCGCATTTATTCCTTCACAAGCATGTTTTAAAGTTTATATCTAAGTGATTTAATCATTGTAAATTTACATTTTAATCAGAAGCGAGAATCCATCGATCAAAACGTTTATTTACCTTCTTAGCGATTTGCTTAAGAAAACTATTGAAATCGAAAGATATTTGCACACAACATTTTCTTCGCCTTGCCATTTTAAAACAAAATGGCCGTTTCATATGATATTTGTCAATATGACAAACAGATCCCTATTCTACATGGTTTAAATGTTGCCAGCGGTAAAACTCTAATCTATCTCTTATTTTTGTTAAAAACGGTGAAGGTGGTCAGCTACTGGTGCCTGGTCCATACCTGGCGACACCACGTTAGTTCAAATCTGAAAAGAAACAATTTTGTTGATTCATCATGATCAATCTATTACCGGCTCACTAGAGCACGGGTCTCCTCACAGAGTGAGAAGGGTTTTGGCCATAGTATACCACGCTGGCCAAGCGGATTGGCAGACTAGATTTTGTTGATTAATTGGTACTAATTATTACAAATAATATATACCATAACATATAAGTATTTTTACTACCCTATATGTACCTAATAAATAGTAAACACTAAGGGTGGGCTACCAATATTATTTTTCCTAACTAGTATCTACAATGTCTGGAAAATGGTTGACAGTAACACATCAGTATATTAGCAGGAAACTATAGACATAAGCAGTAAGCACGCCTGTTGATATCACTATAAATATCAAAATGTGTGCTTGTGTCTGTATAAAATTTATAGAGAATGAATTTTAGTAAGTAGAGATCGACCAGAATCTCATGAAAAATAGGGAAATTAAATTTTGTAGTAAGCAACACTAGGTTAACTCGGCTGCCCTAGTGATAAACAAAGTAATTACATTCAGAACACCTTACCTGGGATCGTTTCACGAAACGAAAAATCAAGCAACTGCATTTTAAATACAAAAAAAAGTGATCAACATCCAATTACTTTGTTTTTGTGTTGTGCTTGTTGTTTACTTGGTTTTTTTATTTATATTCCAGGTTAGTGAGTGCAGTTACTTTGTCTGGGCAATTTAAATTTCAGTAAACGGTTCAAGTTATTTGAAATATTAAACTGTGGTAAAAAACTACTCGACATAAAACTTTTGTTAATGCAAAAAGTCAATTTCACAAAAAATGTCAGTTACTTTGTTTATCGCTAGGGCAGCCGTAGTGTTGCTAACCTTGGAATTTCATTTCCCTATTTTTCATGAGATTCTGGTCGATCTATATAAATCTACTAAGTTAGGTTAGGTTATACGTACCATGCAAGATTCCTTAAGCAGGTTTTAGGAAATCGAATCAACTTGATGTTGTCTTTACCGGCGAGTTGTTGCTGTTTTATTTGTCAGGTCAGATAATGAAATAAAACATACGAGCAAAGAATTCCACATATGAGTCTTGTTTCAATGAAACAGAATCAACGTCTCAAATATAAATAGCACTACACTATAAAACACAAACAGAGTAACAGAAGCTCGACTCGACGTATTTAAAGTTTATAATATGATCGCAAGAAATCTAAATATTTTAATTGTTACGAAACTTATCCACACAATAACAAAGACGCCATTTTGAAAAAAACAATTATTACCAACATTACGTACTATTACGTCAGTGACTACCAACTTAAAAACACTTAATTGACCATGAACAATTGAACCTATGGAATTTGCAGAGCGATTCAGAACACTTCGATAACTTACCGTGTCGATACGACTTGGTATCGATTTTGTATCCAAATTTTTTTTCGTGCAATTCAGAACGATAAAAGCATACAATTGGATATCGATTACGATACCGGTATCGATAAGATACATTGCGATTAAGACATGTGCATTAATGAAGTATGTTATTTTACCAAAATTTTACATAATATACATTCATATTAAGCATTAAAAAATAACTTTTAATCATCTTGAAGGTAATTAAAGTCATTATTTAAAATGATAACATTAAATTATTGATTTAGAGAGAAAAACGTCGAAGTGTACTACAAAAGTATTATTACAGCTATTCTCGTAAATACCACACAGATGTCCGTACCCAAAGGGTAAAACGGGACCCTATTGCTAAGACTCCGCTGTCAATCTGCCTGTCTGTCCGTCCGGACAGACGGCAAGCAATATACTACTCTCTACCGAGAGATATATTATGGCATTGGTTGGTAATCATGTACATACCAAAAATATAAATCTACATGATTACGTGTTGCCTCCTGTAATGCCCCCTCTTATTAGTTAGTAAAATTAACGCAAATTCTGGCAAAAGTTTTATTATATTTTCCCATAAAAGTTGAGGCATTTGCCTCAAATGGGTTAAAGGTATCAAGCAATGTCCGTAGATACCTACGTCTCTTAAGAATCCTCTTCACCGCGTCTTCTTCGCCTCGGTGATTTACTGCGGCTATTGCTATCTATTTTAATTGCGGCTCCGAACATATTTTTCACGAAATAACAGTAAAAGTACCTATCTGACGAGTAGATGAACAAAAAGATTAGGATATCGAATGCCCTGTAGCTTTCGATAAATAATCGTAAAAAAATATCGGATGTTCGGAAAATATTATTCGATAAAGTTGTTGTGAATAGCTTTTGATAGCGTTTGATAAAGTTGTTGTGAATAGCGATTATGACAATCGAACGATATCTACGTCGGTTCGATTCGGTTTCGGTTTCGACAACTTCCCGGTTGATACGGTTATTCTGAATTGAAAATACATCTTATCGTACGATAACTTACCGAATCGATTGATGATTATGTTATCGAAGTGTTCTGAATCACCCTGCCGAGCTTCAAACAAAATGTTGAAACAAAGAAATGTGGCCTTGAACAGGCTTTATCTCGTTCTTAACTACTTAAATAAAGTGGTAAGTAGTAAGTAAAGGTACAGAAAAACTAGAGAGAAAAAATAGCCCAGCTGAATTATGGACTTTGTCTTTCCTACATTGTTTCAGGCGCAGACTCCAGTATCTACATAAAGAATTATAACCGTCTTGGATATGACTTTAGAAAAGTTAGTGTTGCAATGCTTAAAAAATGTACAATTATCATCGGAATGTTTTAACAATGGCAATTTCAGCCCCCGTAGGTATAAATTTTCTTCTAAGAGAGTTTACACCCCCTGAACCAAACGCAGATTTTTCTGTGACAGATTATAGGAACAAGCCACAGATTAATGATAATGATCTACGATCATCATGATACATATAAGAAGTTCATGACGATCATTGAGAAATTAATTGTATAATATACGTATATATAATAAAATATAGTTAATTATATATAGTTATAATTGTATATATAAAATAAAATTAATTGTATTATTATTATTTCTGTCTTTATGTCTACGATAGAACAAGCATAGCGTGAGAGAATACAGACAATAATATATCTTTGTTCAGAACAGTGACCCATCGAGAGGTCAATGCAGTGACCTTTGGCAGTGACAGTGACCCACAGCAGTGACCACACCACAGAATTCGTAGACAAATCAAGGAACTCGTATTTACTCTAAGAGAAGTTATACCCCGTAGACAGAGAAACAGATAGACTAAGTGACGATTTCTTTCTCATTCGCACTAGAAAGAGAATACAGATAAAGTTACTAATGTGATAAACAGAGACGCAGCTATCTTATTTTCTGTCCCTCATCGTGTAACCGGTTTTTTCAAGGTTTTGCAACTTTAGTTGCAAAACAAACTGCCAGTTCGTGGTTACGTAGTGGTTATATTCTTTTTATTCGTGGTGCCATTGTATTTTTTATTATTTATTTACTTACTTGTTTTCAGAAAACATTTGATACTCATATTGCATATCGTTTATTACAAGTATTGACTAAGTACGATGGTACGTTGTCGTATTATTTCGTGCAATAGTGATAGTGATTAGAAAATTGCCGGAATATCTTTTCACGCGTAAGTAGTGACCATTTTATTGTTTGTAATCTCATAAATATATTGTTAGTGTTAATTCCATAAACCTTATTACGCAGAAACAAATTATTGTATTAAAAATCGCTAAATAGAAGGAAATTGCAATGTTTTTATTATTCATAACCTAAATTTACTATCTAAGTGTGTTGCCACCTTTAGGTATACAACGTCCCGATTTTCAGTAAAAATGTACATATTGAATTATTTATAAACCTGTAATGCTTCGGTATCTAAAAATATTATTTACTAGCTGATTGATACTCGTTCGCGTGGATTAGGTATTTTAATATAATTATAACTTTTCCGGGATATAAAGTAGGATTCTACTTTAGTTTAGCAGACAGTCAGCAGGCAGTTCCATTTTTTTTTGTAGATAGGTTTTGATATAATCAAACTAACACCGAAATATTTTCCCGCGATTCGTAATAGTTTTCGAGAAATACCTATATATTTTTTTAATTTACAAAGGGTCTAGCTGGATAAGTTTAGCGAATCGGCCCCCAAATGACAACCTATATCAAAACTTATTTTTAACCCCCGACGAAAAAACGACGGGGTGTTATAAGTTTCATGTGTCTGTGTGTGTGTGTATCTGTTCCCCTGTGGCGCTCAAACGGGTGAACCGATTTGAATGCGGTTTTTTTTGTTTGAAAGGTGAATTAGTGGAGAGTGTTGTTAGCTATGTTTGATGAAAATCAATCCAAGATGGCCGCCGCTATAAAATGGCGAATTACATATTTTTCACAACTCCCTTAATATGGGTATCAAATGAAAGGGCTTGACTAGTAGAATAGCACTGTGCAAATCCAATATGGCCGCCGCCACAAAATTGCGAATGTCGGGGGTTTTTAACGAACGATGCACAAACGCTATTGACATAAGTTACACTGCCGTACTCCGTTTTGACCTTCAGATATCAAAAATGAGCGCAACTATTACTATCGTTTAATGTCACTTTAAACGATAGTAATAGTTGCGCTCATTTTTCTCTCTTCTTCTTATCTCGGAAACTATTAAAGCTAAAAACTTAAAACCAATGTGAGGTTTTAGGTAAACTTTAAGAGCATGTTTTTATTTTTAACTGACTTCAAAAAAAGGAGGTTCTGTATTCGACCCGTATGTATGTATGTATGTATGTATGTATGTATGTAAGTATGTTCGCGATTATCTCCGCAACTAATGAACCGATTTTGATGATTTTTTCACTATCGTAATCTACATACTTTCAAGAAGGTTTTAGTGTATAACACATCAAGTTATCATTCTTATATACGAAGTTATAAACGTAAATGTACACATATGTCACTAATATGTTCTCTGAGGTTGCCAGACCTGTTGCTGAAGTCCGATATAGCTATTCTGTCCAAAGACTTCACTCTGCTACGCCTACGTAACATTGACCTTTTGCAAAAAAAAATTGGGCCGAGGTCAATAACAGCTACATTTAGAGTGGAGTTGGAGTTTGTGCATGGTTACGCGTATTTCCATTCTATACCAGGCCAAACCACAAGGATGTGAAACTAGTCGCATAGAGATTGTAAATTAATTTATCTACACCCATGCTTTAAATCCTCTATTAAAGATTCTGAAACAGTTAGCTTATTGCCAACTTTAGAACACCCAATGTTGTAACAACCATTACATCATCCAAACGAGTGATGTAATGAAATTCGGTACAATATTACATCATCCGTTTTTAACCCCGACGCAAATACGAACGGGGTGTTAAGTTTGACGTGTCTGTGTGTGTGTGTCTATTCCCCCGTAGCGCTTAAACAGGTGAACCGGTTTGAATGCGGAGGTGGGAATGGGGGTGTGGGCGTGGGCGTGGGCGTGGGTTGGGCGTAAGTTGGGTGTGGATGTGGTTGTGGGTGTGTGTGTGTGTGTGCGTGTGTGTGTTGTGTGTGTGTTGTGTGTGTTGTGTGTGTGTGTTGTGTGTGTGTGTGTGTTGTGTGTGTGTGTCTGTTTGTTCCCCCGTAGCGCTCAAACGGTTGAATCGGTTTGAATGCGGGGGTAAGGATGGAGTGTGGGTGGGTGTGTGTGTGTGTATGTCTGTTCCCCCGTAGCGCTCAAACCGGTTTGAATGCGGGAGAGGGGATGGGGGTGGGGGTGTGGGTGTGTGTGTGTGTGTGTGTGTGTATGTCTGTTCCCCCGTAGCGCTCAAACCGGTTTGAATGCGGGAGTGGGGATGGGGGTGTGGGTGTGTGTGTGTGTGTCTGTTTGTCTGTTCCACTGTAGTGCTCAAACGGGTGAACCGATTTGAATGCGTTTTTTTTTTTGTTTGAAAGGTGAATTAGTCGGGAGTATTCTTAGCTATGTTTCATGAAAATTGGACCGCCACAAAATGGCGGATTACATATTTTTTCACAACTCCCTCAATATGGGTATCCAATGAAAGGGCTTGACTAGTAGAATAGCACAATGCAAATTCAAGATGGCTTCAATACAAAATGGCGAATGTCGGGGGTTTCGCAGTAAGCTAACTGTTTTAGAATCTTATAGAGGATTCATATTATGGGTGTAGATAAAGTCTTGTATGCAACTGTTGATAATTAGGTATTAAAACACTCATGTGATACTATTATCACATTCGGCTTCGCCTCATGTGATAAACCCCCATTCGTGTTTTAATACCCCTTATTACACAACAGTTGCATAAATAACTATTTTAATCAAGGTCTTCCAAATTATACAAGAGTAGTACGCATACAAACTAATCTTGTATAGATCGGAAGTTAGGTTAGGTTGGGTTAGAACATTATAAAACCATGCACCTATAGTATAACACATAAAATGTATATGTCACAGGATAATATTGATAATAATTAATAATATATAGTTCATAATCTATTTTACATAGTTCTCATTTATATTATTACCTAATATAAAGAAAATAAATCACTAAAAAACATAAAATAATTTTTTTCAAAGAAAAATGAACCGACTTCAAAAGATTCGAACTAAAAAGTTTAAAATAATTTTGTTATTCATTTAGATTGACGAATAGACTACCTAACTCAAATGATATATAATTTTTTGGAGTTTTTTACGCGAGCACGGTGAACTAATAGTCGCAGAGGGTGAGGCTGTCCGGGACGCGGGGGGCATATTTTCGACTTGAAGTGAATTTGAAGTCATTTGGCGCCGACTTCAAAAATTATATATCATTTGAGTTAGGTAGTTTAATCGTCAATCTAAATGAATAACAAAATTATTTTAAACTTTTTAGTTCGAATCTTTTGAAGTCGGTTCATTTTTCTTTGAAAAAAATTATTTCTTGATTTTTCAAATAGTTACAAATATATAAAGGGTGTAACAGACATGTTGTCTAAAACAAGTCCCACACATTTAGTACATGATTCTAGGTTCCTCATGCGTCGGATTTTCATTTCATTGATCATTACAAAATAAATGAAATAGCTTTTGTAAATATGGTCTGTAAAATGTCAATATGAAAGATTAGTTTATTTAAAACATGTATTCAAATATGTGAAAGTCTCTCCTACGATGCTAAATTTGGAGCCTGAAATCTTAGACTTTTCGTTGGCAACGGTAAGACGGCTCTTAATTATAGGCTCTAGGGCTGATAAAATTCAGAATTAAGGCAAATTTTCTTAACTGAGGAAAATATTTTCTCTCTGTGGTATTTTTACTAAGAATTTTTTTTAAAGTCCTTATTGGCTGGTTTTATGGAACACAACATAGCAGCGGATTCTTCGTTTATCATATGATGAGCTTTAAATTCTCTACAATTTTCGATAGCTCTGCAGTCTTCTTTTTTCACCCGCCAGGTTTTGGATCTTAGCACAGCTAATTTCTGCTTTCTGCTTTCGGCTAGAAGATCTCTCCTAGACAACCTTTTATATGTTGAATAGAAGCAGGCGCTACTTTGCGGAATTCCATGATACACAATGAAAACAAAATTACTTTGCTATAATCCGCTAATAGTGACAAATTTTGCAAAGACTTTGCAATCGTCCGTTGTGAAGTCGACATCTGAAGATGCTCCGGTATCCGGAGCGAAACGATCGTAGAGTTTATTTTTGGTGAATTTGTGTGGTAGTGTGCCTACAAAGTCACTGTCACTTAGCGGATTATAGCAAAGTAATTTTGTTTTCATTGTAAACCTTTTATATGTATGCATTTTAAAAAATAAAATAAAATCAATTCAACTTCTTTTTTAGTTTTATTTAAAAATTCGGGAAAGAATTTTCCCTATTCCATCTAATACCCCAAACAGGGGAGCGTAGTTATTGTGGCAACATTAATCTATAACCTTGTCATTGACGTCATCGTTACGTCATGTTATCTTTATTTCAGTCGCGGTTACACAGTACCTAAGTCTATGTGGTACTCTGTCTACGTTATACCCCCTCTTTATTTACTCAAGATTTACTCCAAATAATCGGATAAATCTAGGATAAATCACTTATTTTTGTTTTTTTTGGCAATTATTTGGAACATCTGGATTTAACCGTTGAAAAATTGGAAGCTTAACTCGTGGACAATATGGTTAACGTTAATATAAAAATATGTAATTGATTTAACTATATTTTTGCTACGTTTTACTTAGTTAGGTAGGTACTTTAAACAATGACCCTATAATACAAGGTATGTACCGCTAAGCTAATATCGTTATTTTAATGGTAATTTATCGTATTTAAATAAAGGTTGATATTAACGTTATTTCTATATTATTAAATATATTATTGTTATTTAATAGAGATGTGTGTCATGTCATGTCTATCACAAGTGTCACTGTGTCACCTGTGTCACTGTCACCACAGAATAACCTGTCACTTTCTGTTGGCGAAGCGTTTGTGTTGTGTCGAATATTTTTGCTATATTTTCCATATTAACTTACGGCAATGTGTTTTAAAATATATCTTCCGCACTTAAACTTTAGTGATGCTATCCACCACAGCAAATAGTAAAGTGAAAAGTTCGAGACTTCCGGAGAATATCGAAAATTCAGATCGGGACGATTTCGGACATGAAAACACAACGGACGATAAGGTCAGAGGTTATGTGGGCTCATACGATGGGTCTTCGTCGTTCGGAGGCCCTCGAGACCCGCGCTTCCGGCCTCGCGGCCGCGTCACCGAGTTCCGACCGTCCCGGGGTGGCGGCCGCGGTGGCCTCCGAGGCCGCGGCGCTTTCCCGCCGCGACCGACGCTCGACCGCGACGAGAACTCGTACAAGTATCACGAATCGCTAGGATCGACCAACAGCGACGGCTGCTCGCAAGGAAACAACAAATTCTACGATAGGACCGATTTGGCAGTCAACCTGCCTGAGGACCCTCGTATATCTAAGCTTTTACGTCGGCTCTGCGCTGAGGGCGATGTCGAGAAATCCTTAGTTATATGCAGCAAGTTGCAAGATGCGGTCATGCTGCCAGAGAATGCACGCTATATCCGAAGATCTTACGATATCCTAGTGGAATCACTGTTGGACGTGCTTTACGATGCTCCCAGTCCGGAGACTAAGGAGAATGCGGCTGTAGTGTTGGGCAGGATCGGGTTTGTCATGGGCCCTGATTATAGGAAACATCTGGATTGGATTTTATCAACGTACAACATGCACAACAGTTTGATAAAGCACTTACTCATACTGTCCTTCTCTGAGACTTTCCAGCTCGATCATCAGACTCCTAGCCTAGGAGAGTTTGCAGAAACAACGCTAGAGAAGCTTCAAGGTATTATTGAAGCTACGGACTCGGCCGATGTGTTCATGGCAGCTATCAATGCTATGATAGCAATGTCTAACTCCTACCCTGAACACTTTGCTAATCATTTTGTTGACACAGTAGACATCCTGGTGGGTTGGCACGTTGACAACGCCCAACCGAACAAGATCAAGGAGTTTGCTCTACAATCATTATTCAAACTGAGCCGCCACTGGCAGGCGGATGTTGGCTTTTCGATCAATTTACTCAATCAATTTGTGGAAGACATGGTGGCTTACTGTCACGACTTGGACTCAAATAAAAGTGACAAGGATGGAGATGTAAACTCCTATGAAGACTGCATGCAGAAGATCGCATCCTTCTTAAATGTTTTCAACACTGTTGTCAAAAGTTTAGGGACCTTACTGAACCCTAACGTGTCTCAAGTAGTGTCATGGAGCTTCTTGACAGACTCTCTGTCGAAAGTTCTACAGGTTATGACAGATGCACTGAAGGAAGATGCCGATTCAGAGCTTATACTCGCCGGTAATGAATGCATAATGTTACTCATAAAATATTTGCAGATGAAATCAACTGCGTGCCTTTCCTCACTATTCGCTTTGATATCTATGCAAATGAATTCTTACTTACAAGCAGATGAAAAACTATGTCTAAGCATTATAAACCTTATATCGACAGCAATAAAAGAGATCGCATCAAACTTAACATTGGAGTTCATAACGCAGATTATTGGGCCACAGTCCTTATTGCGTGCTTTACGCTTCTCGGATAGCATTCCGGTATTAACCAGTGTAATGTCCATTTACAGTAATCTACTTAATTTGAAAAACATACCCCTCTTGCAAGAGGCATATAAATATGTGCTGATGGATATACAAAACTCCTACACTATTATTTTGCCACACATCCACATCATACAAGTTGATTACAATGAAGAAATGAGTGAAAGTGATGCAGAAAGGAATATTATATTCTATCTTCAATGCTTATCTGAACTAGCGAATGCCAGTAACTCTATCATTGGGATGTGGGCTCTACAACCGAGCATTTTGGAACTACTGGCAATAAAGATGTGTCCACATGATGAGATTTTGATGAAAGAGAGACCTGCACTACAGTATGCCATACTTTACTTATTGTATTCACACTGTAAGAAGAACAACCATTTTATTGCTTCCAGTGACCTAGTGACAAATTCTCAACAGAGAGCTAGTGACCTTTTTGGATTGTCTAACCTAGGTGAGGTTTCTAGTTCCAGCCCTACATCTGGCCACCTTGCAGTCATACTAAACATACTTAGCATTGTACTTGATGACCAAATGCCCAATGAAAACTTAACCCTCGTTTTGACATGGGTATATGATATATTTTGTCAACTGGATAAATATTTGCCCCTAGTGAATATGTCCAAAGGATTTTTGGTTTTACTCACAAACATGTTAAGCCTAGCGCATAGTTTTGACAGCGATATTGTTCTGCTTGTAATGAAAAACTTTCATTTCTTACTGAAGAACAAGAATATGGCTTTGAATATGCTTCTCCTTAAAACAATTGCAGTTCTATGTATATTGCATATTGACAATCAGAACAGAGCTTTGGCAAAGTTGTGCAAAGAAGTTTTGTTTGAACTTCCATGGGACATCGTCCAGCAAGAACTGGACAAACAAACTGTAAAGATATTCACCACCCGAAAATTTACTCATATGATAATCAATTGTGACACCAAGATAAACTCCTTCAAAGAATACCTGATGAAAGGATCTTTCTCCATGCTATCTAATCATCACTTCAAAGCAATAATTAATTGCCTCATGCAAATTAATCTTGATGGAAATGACTTTCTGCTGGACACTTTCATATCTTCTTGGCCCATACAGAGTTATGATGCAGATGAAAATAATTTAAATTTTTTTAGACAGTGTATATCAAATTTTTCATCCATTTCTGTCAATTGGGCCCTCTCAGAATTAGCACATACATGCATATCTCTGAAACTTCGTACAGTACTGGGTAAGCCTCAGGAAACTTTCACAAAGATAGAAGGAATCTTAAAAGGTGTTGCAAGAGAAATATCCTCAAGTGAAACAAAGTATGTTGCTGAGGAACATAAAAAGCTACTAGAAGTTGTCACAGCAGAACAAGTTAGATCGCGATGGCTCATTGAATTCATGATGTTTTTGGAGAAGTACACATACAATGCTGCAGAAGGTACAGCCACTGTTCTCCCAGCTGTTGCAAAACCTGTTAAAACATTTTTCCACACCAACTGGCCCACCTGTAGAGAATGGCTAAACCGAGTGCGTCCTGCAGCACTTGCTGTCAGTGTTTACGGCGGAAATTACGGGGCAGCTATATACCACGCCTCATTCATATTGCAAAATGCTGCCAATTCAAGTACTAATATTGATATAGAGGCTATAACAATGAGTGTATCTCGAGCCCTAATAAAGATCAAAGAACCAGAAGTTCTGCATGGCCTTTATGTGTGGATAAAACAAAAATTTGACCTTAAATTACCATGGTTAAAGGGAGCCGCTGAACAAGCAAATTCACGCTTCGAACTAGCCACTGATTATTACAAAATGTTGTGCAATGAAAAGATGAATGATAGTGGCAATGAAACAAAAATGCCTGTGCTAGATAACAAAGGACTCAAATTTGTAAACGAACAAATATTCGAAAGTTACAAGAATATTCAAAGTTGGGAAGATATGGAAGAATGGAAGACAATGATGGAGGGATGTGGATATTGCTCTAACTGGGAACCATTCATAGAGTTAAAACAGTTTGATGAAAATGATGTGATTCCTGACTTTGGCGATTGGAATATTCTCAATCCTGATGCTATTGAAATGTCGAAAAATACCTGTTCATACCAAAGCTTGTTTGACAAGATAGAGTCAACGTTGATATGCTCAGCAATGAATTTGTACAACAATGATTGTGATGAGAAATATAAAGTGTTACTGAATGACTGTGAACATTTATTAAATAAAAGTGCAGAAGAACTTGCTAGAACTAACACTATACACTTTCTGAAAGATGTCGCTGTAATACAGCTAGCCAATCAGGGGTTATTGAATGTCGTGAAAAATGGGAAAGCAATTACAAATCCATTCAAGCCATCAGCCCTAAAAGAAAATATTTATGGAACAGAAATAAAAAATTTAACAAGAGCTTTATGGTGGCACCAGTATTTCACAAAGCTGAATATGACTGAAGAAAATGTGTTTTACAATGAATGTCTACGACTGGATGTTATAAAAAGTGCAAGAAAGAATTCAAACTTAGACATGGCCAAGAGAGAGCTTCTCAAGCACTTTAAAAATAATCCAGCTTTTCAATTGTGTTTAAATATTAACAGCTTGGAAGAAGTAAGCGATGTCCTTCTTTTGTCCAACAATACCTACGATTTAGATATATGGACACTAAACAATGCCAGTGCATTAGCAGAACTTTGTAAAATTACTTATGCCAGGGATGATTCAAAAGAACAAGCTATTAATTTATGTGCAAGTATATCTCTTGGTTTTTCTCAAAGATTAGCAATGGGAGAGCAAAGCTACGAGCTTCGAGAAAAAGGAACGAGAATGTTATTGACTCTCTCTAAATGGGTGCAAAACGAAAATGAAAATATTTTAAAGAATGATTCAGCTCTGATGAAACTTGTTGCTGCTCTTCCAGAAATTGGTCTGGTAGATAATAACATTTCTGAAAACGTTATTCCGCTAACTGATTCGGCCGTTGGAAAATTGCTACAGTTCGGAGTGAATCAATGCCCCGGCCTAGCTAAAGCTTGGGCTAGTTTCGCCGCTTGGTGTTTTAGATGGGGGCGCAAAATGGTCGAGTTCAGTTCTAAAACTCGAGAGCAACTTACAGACAATGATAAGCTTCAGATAGAAAGTGTTATGATCGGGTGCTCGCCGCAAGATTTCGAAGCAGTATGTGAAATACTATCGAAAACTAAAGCAACATGCGACGAAGAGGACATTGACTGGAACGAAATTAATACATCTGAAATGATCGAAAGTCATTTACGTACAGTTCCTTCACTGAACAACGCTTTCCCCGAGCATCTCGCTCTGCTAGTTGATATCTGGCGACAAGCCCAAAAAAGAGTATTTTCATATTTCGAGTTATCAGCAGATGCTTACTTCAAGTTCTTGCAATTGATATGTGCTTCTGACTATATCAATCATAGCGGGGAAAACGCTGTCGTCAACGCGACCCTGAGACTGCTCCGGTTGATTGTTAAACATGCTATGGAGTTACAAACAGTCCTCGAATCAGGTTTAGCCAATACGCCCACCCAGCCATGGAAAGTTATCATTCCACAGTTATTTTCCCGACTTAATCACCCAGAAACGTATGTGAGAAAATGCGTCTCAGACTTATTGTGCAGATTGGCGGAGGATACGCCGCATCTTATCACTTTCCCCGCAGTAGTTGGTGCCGTGGAGAATGAACAGAACAGTATAACGGATTTGCACGTACCGAGATCGTTTTTGTCTAATGACGACGCTGACAGTGATGATGATTTAGACATGGAGGACTCTGCCAGTGACAAAGTCGTCAATAATGAGTTAAATTCTTGCTTCCTTGACATGGTGGAAACATTGGCAAAACAAGCACCAGAAACAATTTTACAAGTCAAATTATTGGTAAAGGAGTTACAGAGAATAAACTTATTATGGGATGAATTGTGTCTCGGCACACTCGTACAACATCATTCGGAATTCAGCAAGCGTCTCACTCAGTTGGAGGCTGAAATTATAAAAGTGAAAAACAACTTAAATCTGACACCTGAAGAGAAAGAGAAACTGATTAAGGAAAAACATCGCATAATATTTGAGCCCATCGTGTTTGTCTTAGAGCAGCTCAATCAGATAACCTCTGCTCCGCCAGAAACCCCACACGAGACAGCGTTCCAGACCAAATTCCAAGCTATTATTGTTGACGTAATTGACAAGTTGAAAAACCCTGCCAATCCCGAAAAACCCCAAGAATCTTGGGCACCGTTGAAACAGTTGCAAATAAAGCTACAACAAAAGGTAAATAAAAGAACATCTTATATTTTGAAAATGGCTGATATTAGCCCAGTATTAGCTGACATGAAAAACACAGTGATAACCATGCCCGGTCTTCATACAAATCAGCGCACTGTTAGAATTACGAT
Source organism: Melanargia galathea (assembly GCA_920104075.1). Classification (NCBI taxonomy): domain Eukaryota; kingdom Metazoa; phylum Arthropoda; class Insecta; order Lepidoptera; family Nymphalidae; genus Melanargia; species Melanargia galathea. The sequence continues at coordinate 1,039,605 of OV049872.1, read as the reverse complement.
TAAATCCATAGAGAACAATGTGGCAATTTTACCGACCAAGACGAGACCTAAAAAGTTGGTGTTTTATGGATCCGACGGCAAATCGTACACCTACCTGTTCAAAGGTCTCGAAGATTTGCATTTGGATGAGAGAATAATGCAGTTGCTATCGATAACTAACACGATGTTGGCGCGCGACTCAGAAAACAACGATAACCAGACATACAGAGCTCGCCACTACTCTGTTATTCCCCTCGGACCTCGATCGGGTTTGATCAGTTGGGTGGACAACGTGACGCCTCTATTTGCACTGTACAAGCGCTGGCAGAATCGCGAAGCAGCCATGCAGTCGGCGAAAACAAACAAGCCCGTAAACGTTCTCAGACCCTCGGAGCTCTTTTATAACAAGCTCAACCCCTTATTGAAAGAAGCCGGAGTGTCGACTGAGAATAGGAAGGAATGGCCGGTGTCGATCTTGAAGCAGGTGTTACAAGAGCTATCCGCGGAGACTCCCAATGATTTGCTGGCTCGAGAGTTGTGGTGTAGCAGTGTAAATCCGGAGCAATGGTGGCAAATGACGCGCCGCTACAGCTACTCCGTGGCAGTGATGAGTACGATAGGTTATATAATCGGGTTAGGTGACAGACACTTGGACAATGTGTTGGTGGACTTGACGTCTGGTGAGGTAGTGCATATAGACTATAACGTGTGCTTCGAGAAGGGGAAAACGTTGCGCGTGCCGGAGAAAGTGCCGTTCAGGATGACGCCAAACTTGGTGACGGCGCTCGGTGTGACAGGAGTTGAGGTGAGTCCGTTTATTTCTCATTTTTTTTACTTTGGGTCAAGATTGTGTTAACTAAATTTTTATCTGATTTAATAATAACCAAACCCATGATTTATCGTCATACGACTTTGAACCTACATCTCGGCAACGTTGATAGATTACGAGTTTCCAAACACCGTCATTTTTGGTGTTTCGACACTCGTAATAGGTGCAGCGTGAAGCGGAATCTTTGTAAATTAAAAATCTGTAAGGATGCTATTTTTATACAAGTGCCATCTAGTGTCTATCTGGACCTGAAGAAGTTTAACATAGAGGGCAGCATAAGCATATTTGAACTGTAATTTTACATGTTGCACCTAGATGGCGTCACTTGTTTCTATTTGGAATATTCTTTGAATACTCTTTTTCTATACAGGCTGCATCTTTGAACTTAAACATCCTGTTAATTATCTTAGTTTATTTCATTCCACGTCAATTAATCTTAAGCCTTGACAAAGGAAAGGGTTTTTATTACAAATAAAAGGTCCTCTAAGTAATAAGTTCCTAATAATACACAGTAGTAGTTAAAATCAGTGACATAGGAATAGGTAGTTACTTCGTTAATCACATCTTACTTACTTACATCACTGCTTGTCAGGTGATATTGCAGTCAATCGCAAACTTGTAATGTGAATGATAAAAATGAAATATACTTAAATATATAATACCTAGTATTTACCTAGATTTTCTCACGAAACACGTTGTTACTTGGTTGTTACAGTTTATAGTAATGGAAAGTCACAAAAAAAATTATATTTTGTCTTTAAATATACTTTTTATTTTACACGAACATCTTAGTAGGTATTAATCTTTATTTTTAAAACATCTCAAAGATGACAGATATATCTTTATTATATTAATATTTTTTTCATATGGCAGAGAAATTATTAGAATTCTTCATAAAAAATCAACAATAAAGCTTTTCATAAAACTTGAGCGTATAGACTTGAACAGGCAGGTACGATATAATACATTTGTTTAGAGTAGAAATGGTTGAACATGTAAACAAGCTAAGAGTTTATTTCACAATTTCTCGACATAAGTATAATTATATAGGTGCATCATCTTATTAAAAATTATAATACAATTCATCTTTAAAAGAAAATAGTTTTTAAAATTTTTAGTTACAAAAATATTATACATTAGTTAATTTTTTTTACCCTTGTCCTTATTTTACTAATATCAAGATTCATTGATTTAAGTATATTTTGTTTATATATTTTTTGATTTATTATGATAAAATAAGTGAAATAATTTTTTTACTCTTGTCCTTATTTTACTAATATCAAGATTCATTGATTTAAGTATATTTTGTTTATATATTTTTTGATTTATTATGATAAAATAAGCGAAATAATGCATAATAGGACATAACTAGCAAATCCCAGCTGATTTGCTAGTAAAAAATTTTAGGAATCTATATACATTCATTAAAATACATCAGAATATATAAATATGTAATTGTCAATGTTAAACAGGGGGAAACAATAAGTGTGCGCAGAAGACAGTGACAGATAAATAATTCATATAATAGTATTTAATTTTTAAAACTTGAATCTATTTTAGTTTCATCATCTTTATTGAGAAAATTATTATTGTTCTGTCCACACTAATGCTTTTCAAGTGGTATAGCCAATTTACCATATTTGTTTACATGTTTTTCCTTTTCAAACAAATGTATAATTTTAGTGGACCAGGCCCCTAGCTGTAGTGCTAACAGTGGTATTTTTATGTCGAGTATCCACTAGCAAGTTACTTATCCACAAATCAATTTAAGACTAGGTAACTGCACTTGCAGATAACTTGTTGTGAATGATTATTGATTACAAAGTGTAAGTGACTTGCCAGAGCTGACTTCTGCGAATTTTAATGCTTGTGGACACTGCATTTAGCATCACACATGTAACAACCTGTGGATCTATGCCTATGTTCATGGCATTAACGACAATTTAGTTCCGCGAGCTTCAAGGGCCAACTCCACAGCTAGACCGGGCATTAAATGCGACAGGGATACCTACTCACTAACAACTTTAACCTCTAGAAGCGTTTCACGTTTCCCACTGAACGTCTGTACTGTTCACGCCGCACTACACTACGTCGGGCGCGCGCGATACGGGCCTGTGCACGGGCGTGGGCCCGTCCGGCGCGTACGAAGGGTTGCTATCGCCCCGCTCCTGTTCCACGTAACCGGCGTTCTCTATGATGCGACACCTCGCCGTGTCCGTTTCGCGCTCCACGTAGATCAAACGGGCGGGTCTCCCTCCCAACGTCGACAGGCCGGTGGGTGTCCGCGTGATGGAACCTTCCCGTAGAGCCACGGAGCCGCGCTTCCGCTCCGGCGCGGGGGATCCCCTGTACTCGGAAGTGTCCGGCCGCTTGCATCGCAGCAGTTTCGCGAACGCGGCTCTGAAGCCGGCGTTCTTCCACGCGTATATCAGAGGGTTGATCCCCGAGTTGGACATGGCGAGGGACGAGGTCAGGCGGTACGCGATGGGGTTGTGCAAGGGCGCTATGGGCAGCGTCTGCGCGCACGCGACCACCACGAACGGCATCCAGCAGATTGAGAACGAGCCCAGCACGAGCAGGACCACCTGAAATTAATAAGAGGAACATTCATTTAATAAAGAAAAATTATTAGTGAGGTTCTTGGTTTGAGGAAAAATTCTTTAATAGTCTTCATCTCGGGGATGGAGTTTGCATCATCTTAAATCTATACTAATATTATAAATTCGAAAGTAAGTCGGTTTGTTACTTTTCACGATTCAACCGTTAAACGGATATTGACGTTTACCACAGAGATAGCTTACAATCTAGACACAGACATAGGCTATTTTTATCCAGGAAAATGAGAGAGTTCTTTCGGGATTTTTAAAACCTACTGTTGAACGGATCTTGACGAAATAATTTGAATACTTAGCTAGCTACTAGTAGATACAGTTCTAGCAAAAGAATTGACGTACAGAGAGACGTAGATATTTATTGAAAAAATGCCAGGAAACAGACTTTAGGGAGCCCTTCTCGTATATTAGTAATGGTACCGTCGACCCTGACTGTAGGGGCGCTACCCGCGGTCGTTCCACCCTAATGAATTGCAGGGGCGGGACGACGCGACGCGACGCCGGGGAAAAGGGATCCACGAAAACACAACAGAATTTTTGCGAATCACTTGCCAGAATTATCTTCTAACCAGAAAATAGGTGTATATTTTTGAACCAAACTAAGCCCCAAGTAATATCTACTTAAATGGATTTGTTTTACTTGTTATTTTGAATAATACGAAGTTTAATATTAAATCGCAAGCGTATCTTGCAATAATTAAAAGGCGGTACCTGAATACACTTCCAGTCATTGGCGTCAGTGGGCTCCAACCTAGACCATAGAGATTGTCTTCCATTAGGAATGATTATAGCGTATCATGAAAAAATAAAAAGATGGTACCTCAATGCTCTTCAAATCGTTAGCGCCGGTGGACTACAAGCTAAGAATGAATAGGCAAGCGCTCTCCAATCTAGACCATATACACAAGCGTATCTTGCAATAATAACCGGCCAAGTGCGTGGCGGGCCACGCGCAGTGTAGGGTTCCGTAGTCACAATCCTCGGAAAACAGGTATAACTCCTTAACCTGTGAACCCTACTTAGCCGTGATAGTTTTCCTTTAAAATTGATTATATACCCTACTGCTGTGAATTTTTTCAAGTTCCTATATACTGCCATTTGGCTGATAGAGGGGGGGGACACTTGACTCTAATAAAAATTTGCACTTTAAAACATTATATTTTACAAACGGATCTAGAAATCGAAAAATGATGTTCCCACACCCACAGTATTTTTAAAAGACCTATTCAACGATACCCCACACTATGGGGTAGACGAGAAAAAAAATATTCATCCCCACTTTACATGTAGGGGAGCTACCCTAAAAAAAAATATTTATCAAAATTTTATTTCACCACTTTGTCGGCGTGATTAATATTTATACTCATGCCAAATTACGGATTTCTAGCACTAATAGTCTTTGAGATTAACCGAGGACGGACGGACAGACGGACAGACGGACAGACGGACAGACGGACAGACGGACAGACGGACGGACATGGCGAAACTATAAGGGTTCCTTGTTTACTACGGAACCCTAATAAAAAGGTGTTACCTGAATGCTCTTCCAATCGTTGGCGCCGCCGGTGGGGCAGCACGTGTTGGCGCGCATGCGGCGCGCGTGGCACGTGGCCTCGCGCCATATCCGCCAGTACAGGATGAACATCACCATCCATATGAGCGAGAACATCGGCGCCAGGATGCTGGTCGTGTACGACTTGGGCACTACCTGAAACGTGCACGGAATAAAAAAAAATATTATATACATTGTTATGTCGATAAAATCTTTTTTGTAACAATTTTATAACTTCATTTGTTTTTGGTAACACGATTTTTCTATAAAGTCTATTAAGTGCTTGGGTATATTGGGGTGGTTCTTAGCGAAGGCCGAATTTTCTCTTATAAAGTGGACTCGCCTTTGGCAACGGAAGTCGGCGCCGGCGCCTGGCGCATATTCATGATGATGAATTTATTGAAGTGTGCGTGAATTGTTTATGTACTGCATAGTTTAGTGACATACAATTTTTCCGTCAGTGTACATAATATTAATAAACCTTGACCTGATGCTGCAACAGGACTGTCTGCTTACTATTATCTTGTTTCTTGTATATAAAACGGAAAGGTACGTACCACGTTCATCTCGCAAGCGACGCCGTCCCGCCACTCGTTCCAGAACACGGGTATGCAGCTGATGCACACCGCCACCGACCACGTGGTGCTCATCAGCAGCCGCGTCACCAGCTTGGTCATGTAGCGGCTGTAGTGCAGCGGGTGCACTATTGCGATCACGTACCACGTTCATCTCGCAAGCGACGCCGTCCCGCCACTCGTTCCAGAACACGGGTATGCAGCTGATGCACACCGCCACCGACCACGTGGTGCTCATCAGCAGCCGCGTCACCAGCTTGGTCATGTAGCGGCTGTAGTGCAGCGGGTGCACTATTGCGATCACGTACCACGTTCATCTCGCAAGCGACGCCGTCCCGCCACTCGTTCCAGAACACGGGTATGCAGCTGATGCACACCGCCACCGACCACGTGGTGCTCATCAGCAGCCGCGTCACCAGCTTGGTCATGTAGCGGCTGTAGTGCAGCGGGTGCACTATTGCGATCACGTACCACGTTCATCTCGCAAGCGACGCCGTCCCGCCACTCGTTCCAGAACACGGGTATGCAGCTGATGCACACCGCCACCGACCACGTGGTGCTCATCAGCAGCCGCGTCACCAGCTTGGTCATGTAGCGGCTGTAGTGCAGCGGGTGCACTATTGCGATCACGTACCACGTTCATCTCGCAAGCGACGCCGTCCCGCCACTCGTTCCAGAACACGGGTATGCAGCTGATGCACACCGCCACCGACCACGTGGTGCTCATCAGCAGCCGCGTCACCAGCTTGGTCATGTAGCGGCTGTAGTGCAGCGGGTGCACTATTGCGATCACGTACCACGTTCATCTCGCAAGCGACGCCGTCCCGCCACTCGTTCCAGAACACGGGTATGCAGCTGATGCACACCGCCACCGACCACGTGGTGCTCATCAGCAGCCGCGTCACCAGCTTGGTCATGTAGCGGCTGTAGTGCAGCGGGTGCACTATTGCGATCACGTACCACGTTCATCTCGCAAGCGACGCCGTCCCGCCACTCGTTCCAGAACACGGGTATGCAGCTGATGCACACCGCCACCGACCACGTGGTGCTCATCAGCAGCCGCGTCACCAGCTTGGTCATGTAGCGGCTGTAGTGCAGCGGGTGCACTATTGCGATCACGTACCACGTTCATCTCGCAAGCGACGCCGTCCCGCCACTCGTTCCAGAACACGGGTATGCAGCTGATGCACACCGCCACCGACCACGTGGTGCTCATCAGCAGCCGCGTCACCAGCTTGGTCATGTAGCGGCTGTAGTGCAGCGGGTGCACTATTGCGATCACGTACCACGTTCATCTCGCAAGCGACGCCGTCCCGCCACTCGTTCCAGAACACGGGTATGCAGCTGATGCACACCGCCACCGACCACGTGGTGCTCATCAGCAGCCGCGTCACCAGCTTGGTCATGTAGCGGCTGTAGTGCAGCGGGTGCACTATTGCGATCACGTACCACGTTCATCTCGCAAGCGACGCCGTCCCGCCACTCGTTCCAGAACACGGGTATGCAGCTGATGCACACCGCCACCGACCACGTGGTGCTCATCAGCAGCCGCGTCACCAGCTTGGTCATGTAGCGGCTGTAGTGCAGCGGGTGCACTATTGCGATCACGTACCACGTTCATCTCGCAAGCGACGCCGTCCCGCCACTCGTTCCAGAACACGGGTATGCAGCTGATGCACACCGCCACCGACCACGTGGTGCTCATCAGCAGCCGCGTCACCAGCTTGGTCATGTAGCGGCTGTAGTGCAGCGGGTGCACTATTGCGATCACGTACCACGTTCATCTCGCAAGCGACGCCGTCCCGCCACTCGTTCCAGAACACGGGTATGCAGCTGATGCACACCGCCACCGACCACGTGGTGCTCATCAGCAGCCGCGTCACCAGCTTGGTCATGTAGCGGCTGTAGTGCAGCGGGTGCACTATTGCGATCACGTACCACGTTCATCTCGCAAGCGACGCCGTCCCGCCACTCGTTCCAGAACACGGGTATGCAGCTGATGCACACCGCCACCGACCACGTGGTGCTCATCAGCAGCCGCGTCACCAGCTTGGTCATGTAGCGGCTGTAGTGCAGCGGGTGCACTATTGCGATCACGTACCACGTTCATCTCGCAAGCGACGCCGTCCCGCCACTCGTTCCAGAACACGGGTATGCAGCTGATGCACACCGCCACCGACCACGTGGTGCTCATCAGCAGCCGCGTCACCAGCTTGGTCATGTAGCGGCTGTAGTGCAGCGGGTGCACTATTGCGATCACGTACCACGTTCATCTCGCAAGCGACGCCGTCCCGCCACTCGTTCCAGAACACGGGTATGCAGCTGATGCACACCGCCACCGACCACGTGGTGCTCATCAGCAGCCGCGTCACCAGCTTGGTCATGTAGCGGCTGTAGTGCAGCGGGTGCACTATTGCGATCACGTACCACGTTCATCTCGCAAGCGACGCCGTCCCGCCACTCGTTCCAGAACACGGGTATGCAGCTGATGCACACCGCCACCGACCACGTGGTGCTCATCAGCAGCCGCGTCACCAGCTTGGTCATGTAGCGGCTGTAGTGCAGCGGGTGCACTATTGCGATCACGTACCACGTTCATCTCGCAAGCGACGCCGTCCCGCCACTCGTTCCAGAACACGGGTATGCAGCTGATGCACACCGCCACCGACCACGTGGTGCTCATCAGCAGCCGCGTCACCAGCTTGGTCATGTAGCGGCTGTAGTGCAGCGGGTGCACTATTGCGATCACGTACCACGTTCATCTCGCAAGCGACGCCGTCCCGCCACTCGTTCCAGAACACGGGTATGCAGCTGATGCACACCGCCACCGACCACGTGGTGCTCATCAGCAGCCGCGTCACCAGCTTGGTCATGTAGCGGCTGTAGTGCAGCGGGTGCACTATTGCGATCACGTACCACGTTCATCTCGCAAGCGACGCCGTCCCGCCACTCGTTCCAGAACACGGGTATGCAGCTGATGCACACCGCCACCGACCACGTGGTGCTCATCAGCAGCCGCGTCACCAGCTTGGTCATGTAGCGGCTGTAGTGCAGCGGGTGCACTATTGCGATCACGTACCACGTTCATCTCGCAAGCGACGCCGTCCCGCCACTCGTTCCAGAACACGGGTATGCAGCTGATGCACACCGCCACCGACCACGTGGTGCTCATCAGCAGCCGCGTCACCAGCTTGGTCATGTAGCGGCTGTAGTGCAGCGGGTGCACTATTGCGATCACGTACCACGTTCATCTCGCAAGCGACGCCGTCCCGCCACTCGTTCCAGAACACGGGTATGCAGCTGATGCACACCGCCACCGACCACGTGGTGCTCATCAGCAGCCGCGTCACCAGCTTGGTCATGTAGCGGCTGTAGTGCAGCGGGTGCACTATTGCGATCACGTACCACGTTCATCTCGCAAGCGACGCCGTCCCGCCACTCGTTCCAGAACACGGGTATGCAGCTGATGCACACCGCCACCGACCACGTGGTGCTCATCAGCAGCCGCGTCACCAGCTTGGTCATGTAGCGGCTGTAGTGCAGCGGGTGCACTATTGCGATCACGTACCACGTTCATCTCGCAAGCGACGCCGTCCCGCCACTCGTTCCAGAACACGGGTATGCAGCTGATGCACACCGCCACCGACCACGTGGTGCTCATCAGCAGCCGCGTCACCAGCTTGGTCATGTAGCGGCTGTAGTGCAGCGGGTGCACTATTGCGATCACGTACCACGTTCATCTCGCAAGCGACGCCGTCCCGCCACTCGTTCCAGAACACGGGTATGCAGCTGATGCACACCGCCACCGACCACGTGGTGCTCATCAGCAGCCGCGTCACCAGCTTGGTCATGTAGCGGCTGTAGTGCAGCGGGTGCACTATTGCGATCACGTACCACGTTCATCTCGCAAGCGACGCCGTCCCGCCACTCGTTCCAGAACACGGGTATGCAGCTGATGCACACCGCCACCGACCACGTGGTGCTCATCAGCAGCCGCGTCACCAGCTTGGTCATGTAGCGGCTGTAGTGCAGCGGGTGCACTATTGCGATCACGTACCACGTTCATCTCGCAAGCGACGCCGTCCCGCCACTCGTTCCAGAACACGGGTATGCAGCTGATGCACACCGCCACCGACCACGTGGTGCTCATCAGCAGCCGCGTCACCAGCTTGGTCATGTAGCGGCTGTAGTGCAGCGGGTGCACTATTGCGATCACGTACCACGTTCATCTCGCAAGCGACGCCGTCCCGCCACTCGTTCCAGAACACGGGTATGCAGCTGATGCACACCGCCACCGACCACGTGGTGCTCATCAGCAGCCGCGTCACCAGCTTGGTCATGTAGCGGCTGTAGTGCAGCGGGTGCACTATTGCGATCACGTACCACGTTCATCTCGCAAGCGACGCCGTCCCGCCACTCGTTCCAGAACACGGGTATGCAGCTGATGCACACCGCCACCGACCACGTGGTGCTCATCAGCAGCCGCGTCACCAGCTTGGTCATGTAGCGGCTGTAGTGCAGCGGGTGCACTATTGCGATCACGTACCACGTTCATCTCGCAAGCGACGCCGTCCCGCCACTCGTTCCAGAACACGGGTATGCAGCTGATGCACACCGCCACCGACCACGTGGTGCTCATCAGCAGCCGCGTCACCAGCTTGGTCATGTAGCGGCTGTAGTGCAGCGGGTGCACTATTGCGATCACGTACCACGTTCATCTCGCAAGCGACGCCGTCCCGCCACTCGTTCCAGAACACGGGTATGCAGCTGATGCACACCGCCACCGACCACGTGGTGCTCATCAGCAGCCGCGTCACCAGCTTGGTCATGTAGCGGCTGTAGTGCAGCGGGTGCACTATTGCGATCACGTACCACGTTCATCTCGCAAGCGACGCCGTCCCGCCACTCGTTCCAGAACACGGGTATGCAGCTGATGCACACCGCCACCGACCACGTGGTGCTCATCAGCAGCCGCGTCACCAGCTTGGTCATGTAGCGGCTGTAGTGCAGCGGGTGCACTATTGCGATCACGTACCACGTTCATCTCGCAAGCGACGCCGTCCCGCCACTCGTTCCAGAACACGGGTATGCAGCTGATGCACACCGCCACCGACCACGTGGTGCTCATCAGCAGCCGCGTCACCAGCTTGGTCATGTAGCGGCTGTAGTGCAGCGGGTGCACTATTGCGATCACGTACCACGTTCATCTCGCAAGCGACGCCGTCCCGCCACTCGTTCCAGAACACGGGTATGCAGCTGATGCACACCGCCACCGACCACGTGGTGCTCATCAGCAGCCGCGTCACCAGCTTGGTCATGTAGCGGCTGTAGTGCAGCGGGTGCACTATTGCGATCACGTACCACGTTCATCTCGCAAGCGACGCCGTCCCGCCACTCGTTCCAGAACACGGGTATGCAGCTGATGCACACCGCCACCGACCACGTGGTGCTCATCAGCAGCCGCGTCACCAGCTTGGTCATGTAGCGGCTGTAGTGCAGCGGGTGCACTATTGCGATCACGTACCACGTTCATCTCGCAAGCGACGCCGTCCCGCCACTCGTTCCAGAACACGGGTATGCAGCTGATGCACACCGCCACCGACCACGTGGTGCTCATCAGCAGCCGCGTCACCAGCTTGGTCATGTAGCGGCTGTAGTGCAGCGGGTGCACTATTGCGATCACGTACCACGTTCATCTCGCAAGCGACGCCGTCCCGCCACTCGTTCCAGAACACGGGTATGCAGCTGATGCACACCGCCACCGACCACGTGGTGCTCATCAGCAGCCGCGTCACCAGCTTGGTCATGTAGCGGCTGTAGTGCAGCGGGTGCACTATTGCGATCACGTACCACGTTCATCTCGCAAGCGACGCCGTCCCGCCACTCGTTCCAGAACACGGGTATGCAGCTGATGCACACCGCCACCGACCACGTGGTGCTCATCAGCAGCCGCGTCACCAGCTTGGTCATGTAGCGGCTGTAGTGCAGCGGGTGCACTATTGCGATCACGTACCACGTTCATCTCGCAAGCGACGCCGTCCCGCCACTCGTTCCAGAACACGGGTATGCAGCTGATGCACACCGCCACCGACCACGTGGTGCTCATCAGCAGCCGCGTCACCAGCTTGGTCATGTAGCGGCTGTAGTGCAGCGGGTGCACTATTGCGATCACGTACCACGTTCATCTCGCAAGCGACGCCGTCCCGCCACTCGTTCCAGAACACGGGTATGCAGCTGATGCACACCGCCACCGACCACGTGGTGCTCATCAGCAGCCGCGTCACCAGCTTGGTCATGTAGCGGCTGTAGTGCAGCGGGTGCACTATTGCGATCACGTACCACGTTCATCTCGCAAGCGACGCCGTCCCGCCACTCGTTCCAGAACACGGGTATGCAGCTGATGCACACCGCCACCGACCACGTGGTGCTCATCAGCAGCCGCGTCACCAGCTTGGTCATGTAGCGGCTGTAGTGCAGCGGGTGCACTATTGCGATCACGTACCACGTTCATCTCGCAAGCGACGCCGTCCCGCCACTCGTTCCAGAACACGGGTATGCAGCTGATGCACACCGCCACCGACCACGTGGTGCTCATCAGCAGCCGCGTCACCAGCTTGGTCATGTAGCGGCTGTAGTGCAGCGGGTGCACTATTGCGATCACGTACCACGTTCATCTCGCAAGCGACGCCGTCCCGCCACTCGTTCCAGAACACGGGTATGCAGCTGATGCACACCGCCACCGACCACGTGGTGCTCATCAGCAGCCGCGTCACCAGCTTGGTCATGTAGCGGCTGTAGTGCAGCGGGTGCACTATTGCGATCACGTACCACGTTCATCTCGCAAGCGACGCCGTCCCGCCACTCGTTCCAGAACACGGGTATGCAGCTGATGCACACCGCCACCGACCACGTGGTGCTCATCAGCAGCCGCGTCACCAGCTTGGTCATGTAGCGGCTGTAGTGCAGCGGGTGCACTATTGCGATCACGTACCACGTTCATCTCGCAAGCGACGCCGTCCCGCCACTCGTTCCAGAACACGGGTATGCAGCTGATGCACACCGCCACCGACCACGTGGTGCTCATCAGCAGCCGCGTCACCAGCTTGGTCATGTAGCGGCTGTAGTGCAGCGGGTGCACTATTGCGATGTACCTGATACACGACAACATTTTAGACTTATTTTGTGGTTTAACGACATGTGCGAAACGTGTATACATATCACCTTATGTGTGTGTGTAGTACCTAAATAACCTTTAATGTGTCTATATCCTTGTCAATGAAATATGGATATTTCGACCCAGTATGTGTCGTGGTGACGAGGGGAATGCGGTGTTGCGAGACTTCAGGTTAAAGCTGTCCCGGGCGGAAACTATCTACCCGCCTCCTTGGTCCTTCGAAGGGACTTCCCGTGATGTTCGGTAATATGGGATTATTTTCTAAACAGGGACGCCGATTTCAAACCGATTTTAAAGAAGTTTAGCACAGAGATAACTGGCAATACGGAGACGGACGTAGGCTACGTTTATCATGGGAGATCATAAAATTTCCACGGCATTTTCAAAAGCTTCTATCCACGCGAAGTCGCAGGCATCAGCTGGTCTGGCAATATGTTGCATGGGCTTTAGAACAACAAGTAGATCTTGGTTATGTAACCCAGCAACGTGCTTTGTTGAAGAAGATTATGTTGTAAGTGGTTAGGTACTGAGTCAGCCCGCTGCGGCTGAAGACGCCAATTTCCAAAATTGTCAAAATACTCGTATTTCTCAGTTATCATTCTATATACTCCTACATATTAATATTATGGGCAGTGCGAAGCTGAGGCGAAACGGCTAGTTTTACGAAAGTACAAAATATCTAGACTATGGACCTTAAGTATTGATTTAGAGCTCACATAGCGTGTTCCGAACAACTGTACCGTTTATTTGCGTGTATTTTTAAGCCATGTTGGATTATATTGACTTAGAGATAGCCCTGGGGTAAGACGTTGACGGCGAAATTCTCAGAAAGCGTCGTGTTTTTTCAATCTTATGTAAATGTGACTGAATGCATGATATAATGGCACGAGGGAATTTTCATTACAGAAATGTATCAGTATTATAAAACGTAAACAAACAATACCCCGAGGCTTTCATTATTTGCGCATTTAAATTCACCGATTGCTGAAATAACAAGAAATAAAATGTTATTACACATACACAATTTGTTAATTTATTAGTGAAAAAGTTGCATGGAAACAGTTGGCTTTGCTGTTGCTGCCCACAAGATACTTAGTGTAAAATTTTGTAACACTGACTATTGAAAAGAGAAAATTTTGTAACATTGAGTACCTAAGAGCAAACTGCTGGGGTGTCTTGCGACTCTTGTCAGCAGAATCCGCTTTCCGCATCGGTGAGAAAGTCTTGATCTATCTAAGAGCCACAATTCTTGAGCAATAATTTCGAATTAAAATTAAAATTTAATTTAATTAAAATTTTTATTTAATTAAAATTTTAATAAAATCGCGAGAGCATAATTGTGTTACAATCATAGATAAAAATTATTCTTTGGCACAACTTAGAAGAATGCAGTTTTGATTTCATAAGCCTATAGTGATGACGAAGATAGTTTCTGCACACTTATTGGCGTATAGTACCTAACGAGAAGGTTATGACGTACTCACCTGTCCACAGCGATGGCGATGATGTTGTAAATGGATGCGAGGCACGCGAGTATTATGAGTATGAACCTCATCAGGCAGGACCACTTGATCTGACCGAAGTCGTCGTCTATGTAGAACACGAGGTGGTAGGGCAACGTGAGCCCCACCATGAGATCGGATACGGCCAGGTTGAGCACGAACTGGTTGGAGACGAGCGAGGACAGGCGGCGGCTCATCGTGACGGCGAGGATGGTGAGCGTGTTCCCGCTGACGATGAGCAGCATCAGCGCGCCGTCCACGATGCTCCACGCCCAGTAGTTGTACAGGTCCTGCTGGTCCGCCGCCGCCGCCCTCGTAGAGTTCCACTGGTCGGTCCACTCCTCGCTGCCATTCCCCACAACAACGTCCATACCATCGCTGGGCGCGGTCGCCGGCGACCCCCAAACCGACTGATTCGACGTCGTGGTCGCACCTTACACGCACATTGTCCCAACATTTGATATCACTCGCGTTACGTAAGCGCTCACATTTATTACTATGGTCTCTTTGAACATTTTTACTGACAACAGTCTCATTTTCGATGACTACAGCACCTGCAACAAACGGTTAGCATTACTGAAGAGCTATAGAGAGTATTTAAGTACAAGTGACAATAGGCGTTAAATCCCGTCAACCGCGTTGGAGCAGCGTGGTAGCTCCAAATCTCTCTCCTATAAGAAGAAAGGAGAGCCTGGCAGTGGTGGGAGGCCTGCTTGGCAAATATTTTAAACTATTTGTCTCTTGGTACCAGTAGTTACTAAATAAATAAACCGAAAGTTACAAGTTAGAGGAAGAGGATTTAAGATCTTAAATTCAGCTTAATGACTTCAGACAGAATTCAGACATTAATGTCTGCCATGGCTACGTAGGTTAAGAAATCCTCGCATTTTTGCAAAAAATCAGGATCGCTGTAGACGTTACAGACCCAAAGTCAATGGCGAAATCCGCAAACAAGAGTTTTTATAATTGGATTAAGTTTGTACATAGTAGGTACATTTACATACATACGTACTGAAGATGTCTAGAAAACTTTGATCGTATTGGGAGGAATAAATTTATTACGAGCTGAAGGTCGCCTCCCTGGAGAATCCATATATCGATGACTTATTAGCGGGCATCGTAAAAAGCTTTTAGTGTCTCGTAGATAATAACATTTTTACTAAGGGTTGTAACTTTGAATCGATGAACATAGTAATTTATTTATTTAAAAGGCCAATAGTAGTAACCTTCGTGGTGGTGTACAAATCTATTTTTAAGCCTTTTTGATTATTTAAGATTATGTATAAAAGACAAACTCGAATTTCCCGTTAATGATTTTTCAAAATTAAAAGTAAAGTTTCTCATGTAGACCCATTAAATCAAGGAAATGAAAATGACCTTTAGTATATTGGTTTAATTTTGGTTGAATATCGACACACCGGCAATATGCTTCAGTTGATTACAATTAAGGATGTCAAACAGAGTTTTGATTAATTTGAATCGAACGGAGGCTTTTGACTGCGTTGTTCGTAAATCATCTCGCAACAGAACGGACCGCGCAATATGTTCCCATGGGACGATATAATTGATGGTAATATTATCAAGTAATGCGGAAATGGGAAACAGAACAGAAAGTACCTACAATGTGAATAATACATGTTCCACGGAAAATAGAATCAAAATTACTGTACGACGAATTGTGACAGTTTTTTTTGATGTGACGACGTCTTATGAATCGACGAACGTCGGATACACGCACGAAAAAGCATGACTCATTGTCACGTTCCCCTGAGCCGAGCGGGCAAGCGAGAGCGCGAAACAAGCGATAAGAGAGGCACGATCGGCCTAAGCGTTCGGCATGTGACACATCTATTTGAGTTGTTGTAATAAAATTGAAAAGAAAAAGACAATTGATCGTGGTGGTGTGATTGCAATGTCCTCCCAACCGAATTTTGCACAACTATAGCTGCACTTTCTATTCTCTCACTGTCATACTCCGATGGGACGGAAATTTGACTGTACCGGCGTAACATCAGACGCAAGACCGACGGTTTCCCGTGCTCTCCGGGGATATAACATCGTCAAATTCCCAATTCCGGGCCGCTACTGCGAATTTATTGATAGAAAAACCCTATACCTTTATTTTGTCCTATCCCGAAATTCGAACCCTAGGACCTCTTGATTCGCAACCGAACAAGCTTACCACGAGGGAGTTAAAATGAACAATCAACAGATACCGTGAAAAACTATATATCCTGCGATAAATCATTATTTATGAGGGAAAAACAAAATTAAAACAGCTGAGTGAAATAAATATTATGTACCACGGATCGATATTGTTTCGGAATAGACAAACACTGGCATTGAATAAGTACACATCCGTTCCGCTCTATAAGAAAATGGTACATTAATTGTGGTATAAATCGATGAGTCGCGACCCGCCACTCAAGGTTCAGTTTGGTCCCTGAACTCCTAAGAGTTTTATTTATCGACTAGATGATGCCCACGGCTTCGCCCGTGTGGATTTAGGTTTTTAAAAATCCCGTGGGAACTTTTGATTTTCCAGAACAAAAAGTAGCTTATTTGTTAAGTAACCCGTCCCCAAAATGGAAAAATCCCGTGGGATCCCCACGATTTCGGAATGCAATTCCTTACAGCATCAGGGTTGAGGAGTTGGATATGTACCTACTCGAGTTCATTCAACGATAAAGTCTTTAATTGGCACCGCAATATCAATTTAAATAACCGAAAGTTTCTAAATCCCATTAGTTTTGGGGATCAGGTCCTCTACAGCATCAGGATTGAGGAGTTGGAATCCAAATTTTTTATAGAATAGGGTCGCAAAGTTTTTCTATCGATTAAAAAAATAATTACTAAAATCGGTTCAGAAATCTCGGAGATATCGGTGTACATAGGTAGAATAACACAACTCCTCCTTTTTTGAAAGTCGGTTAAAAAAGTAGCCTATGTTACTCCCTGGTTAATTCTCTACTTGTATGTGAAAGTCCCGTCAAAATCGGTTCAGCCGTTCCGAAGATTAGCCCGTTCAAACAGACAGACAGACAGACAGACAAAAATTTTAAAAACGTGTGATTCGGTTATGGTACAGTTCAAATAACCGTATGAGCTTAATATGAGGTAGTTATTTCGAAATTACAGACAGACACTTCAATTTTATTTATTAGTATAGATGTCATGGATGGATTAGTGGTTGTATAGGTACAGGTCTGTAATTCGATTTGAAGATCAGTTAGAGCAACTACATTGCACCTAGAAATTTAACTACGACTTCTGACTACGACTACGACTTTTTAACGACTTCTGGCATTTCTAGTACTCTAACCTCACTCGATTACATAGTATTTTCTTTAAGAAACGTGACTTATTGAAAGAAACCGTAACAATTGGCAATGTGGTTAATTCTGTTGTACACAATCTCTAAACCTAAACTAAATTGACAGGTTTAAAAATAGTGCGATCCCCTTCAGCAGGGAGGATTGTGAAAGAGATAGGAATATATTTAGATCTGTCATTTTAGTTTAGATTTAGAGATTGTGTACAACAGAATCGACCACAATGACTGACTTAATTACTGACTTAAATTGGCAATTAATTGACTATTGAATTTTTAACCCCCGACGCAAAAACGACGGGGTGTTATAAGTTTGACGTGTCTGTGTGTGTGTGTCTGTCTGTTCCCCTGTAGCGCTCAAATGGGTGAACCGATTTGAATGCGGTTTTTTTAACGGTAGAGATACTGTGAACAGTTCCCACAAAAAATATAATAAACTAAATTCAAACTTACATATAAATAAAAATCAAATGCCTGGCATACTTCACGTAAGTACTTTAGTTTCGGGTAAAATCGAACTTAGTGGAACTAAGTGGTAACCCTGTTTTTCATACAAATAACTCATTCTATTTTAAATGACAACTGTCAGAATTCCACCGAATTAAAAATTAGACTATCTTAGACTACAGATATCGTATATTTCAAATTTAGAAATCATTGAAATAGGACACATCTTGAAGATACCAGAGTCTAAATATTGACATAATTTCGTTTGCAAATAAAGCGAGCACTCCGAAAATTTACACGAGTACCCAATATCATGTCAGACACGACTCACGAGTAACGTTATTAATGTTTTTGTCAAAACCGGGCGGTATGTCTACGTCAGAAAAACACGAGAAAATATATCTGAGTCCTTATTAAAGTGTTCTTCAATCTAGAATGTTTCCGGTATTAAATCAAGATATGTGCTAATAATGCTACTTAAAAATTATTTTTCGTTATTAAGAACAATAATTTTTATCTAAAAAACAGTAAAAAAAAATCAGAAAACAAAAATAATATTCGGTATACCCACTGCTAACTAGCAAGGTAGTAACCCCAAGATGCATCAATAAAAAAAAAATTGTATGATTTGTTTTTATGAATAAAAACTTATAAAACTATGTAGGTACTAACAAAAACTAAAAAATAGACTACAGTTCAAAGCACAGATCTGCTGCCGAAGCTGATAGAATAGGTAGTCCTTTTAAAAGTATTTTTATCATAACTTATTAATAATATCGACCTTTTTATATTATAGCTACGTAATTTGTTTTTGGAATTTTCCGATTTGCGTAATTTTTTTTTTAATCGATAGAGAAACATTGCGACCCTGTTCTATAAAAATTTGGATTCCAACTCCTCAATCCTGATGCTGTAAGGAATTGTATTCCGAAATCGTGGGGATCCCACGGAATTTTTCCGTTTTGGGGACGGGTTTCTACAGATAAGCTACTTTTTGTTCTGGAAAATCAAAAGTTCCCACGGGATTTTTAAAAACCTAAATCCACACGGGCGAAGCCGTGGGCATCATCTAGTAATATAATAAAACTGTAACAGATCCAATTCTGTACATTGAAGATATTTTGAATTTTTTTATTGGAGGGCACTCTATAATCGATACTGAAGCCAAATCTGCAATTTGTTTCATTTTTGTCTGTCTGTCTGTCTTTCTGTCTATCTGTCTGTCTGTCTGTCTGTCTGTCTGTCTGTCTGTCTGTATCTTGGCCGCGCATCACGCCGAAACTACTGGATGGATTCAAATGAAACTTGGTAAGATTTAAGTTTATACTCCGAGGTAGGACATAGGATACTTTTTATCCCAAAATTCAGCACGGTTCCTTTGGGAGAGGGGATGAAAGTTAAAACGTGTATTTAGCTGTAATTCATTAACGCGTTGTTCGATTTCACTCATTCTTTTTTTGTTAGAAAGGTAATACTTTATGTATTGTCCCGTAAATATTTCAAAGTCATAGGTTTTTTAGTTTAGAAATGACAGACATTACAATCCTCAGTATTGGGTTCAAATAACTTGGGACCCGGATCTTTGAACGTATGGCTTATTTTAAACTGGTGTGCGTTTAAATTTCTGTTTGTCGGTCTGTCTACTTATTCCAGCTAATCTCCGAAACGGCTGGATCGATTTTAATGGAACTTTCAATGTTATAAGGAGTAACTTAGGCTACATTTAGTTTAGGTACCTACATAAAAGAATTATGGGATCCGATCCCATCCTATATAAAACCTACAAACACGCGAACGAAGTCGCGGGGGTCAGCTAGTAATACATAATTGAATGATTTTCTTATGTTTCTTATTATTACTCCTATTGTTGTCAAGATTAATTTAATTTATTGATTTATAAACCCAAATATCTTGCTGAATGATAGGAACACAGAAGGTAAATAGAATTATTTAAAAAAAATATGAATGGAAACGAGAGGGAATCTATTGACTATACCTATTTGAAAAGTACATTTAAACAAAATTCCTGACTTAAATAAAGTTATAGCCCTGACCTAGAAATTGAGAAACAGCTCTTCATTTTAACTTTAAATCTGAAATAACGTTTGACAACGGATGTGAACGGTGAAAAATAAAATTAAACAAGCTATAATTTAATATACCGAAATAAATAATAACTGAAAAGGGTAAAGTGTATATATCTTGAAAACTACTGAACCGATTTTGATGAAACTTGCACTGTTCCCTAAGTTATGTAAATGTAAATCAATAAAAAATAGTCACAATCCGATTAATAGTTTTGGAGAAACGCATGGACAAACATACATACATATACAAATTGAAACATAAATGCACCTATAAAATTTTATATATCTGTTTGAAAGGGCTAATAGATTATCATATCTGACAGTGCGGTTTCAATAATATTACATATTATATACGTATGTATACGTGTCACATTGATAGCCTTCTTTTTTTAACGTGGTTAAAAACTACACAGCGAACGACCAAAATCTTTTTTAATAATAAAACATTTTGAATGGTTACCAGTACATTTATCACGGACAACAGATACGTATATTTTGACGTGGGTCGGGAGTCGGACGTTGCCCAGGTATCGGCATTCAGTCCCACTGTCAATTCGTCATTCAGAGGCCGTGTGTTGTCGTGTCACTTTTGTCTAACTTTGTCGGTTCCTCTATTATTGTTAATGGCACTGTATCGGATCGATTCGCTCGAAGGGCGTTGCTGTAGCGCTGACACTGTCGGGAAAGTGGGCAGAATTTCCAGGAAGGTTAAATTCTGCCCAAATAAAAAATATATATGACTGGTCATTTAAAGGCCTGTTCTGGTTTTTTCTGATGGACGTCTTGCGATTGTTCAAGAATTTTACATATTATACATTTTCAATACAGTCCGTTGTATGGCTGTTGTAAGCGCAACTGCCCGTTCTATTTATTTTATTCTCTAACCTTGAATTTTGCAAACATTGAAATTTTTTTCATCCGATTTAAGAAAATAAGGTTTTCTATTCAATTCGTATTTTTATTATCACCTTAAAACACAATTGGTTTTAGGTATTTACTATTTAGTTACGTACGATTTGGTTTGGCGGCTTTTTGATACAAGGAAGCGGCTCTCTCGTCTAGAGTCACATTTAATCAACTGACGACAATGGTTACCAATCTTAATTGTTGATCTTTATGCTTGCTAATTGTTCCAGTAATTACTAATTTAAATAGGTAGTAGTTTCAAATAGAGTTGCCGTTTTAAACTGCCGACGAAATAATCAAGTTTTAAAATATGATTACTATTTTAGCTGGAAAGGTGTTTTTACCATTGAAGATTTGTACAAGCAATAACTATTTTTAAAAGAATTATAACATCAGTTTAATTTTACAAGAACGATATCATAAAATGTGAAATAACAATACAAATAAAACGAGCATTTGAAGTGAATAATTTAGTGCTAAAGTGTTCATCTTTAATTTATCTAGAGTCTGTTCAAAAAGAGAATTTTCGTGGTCAAACAGTGAACTAACGCCTTGTGCTAACGCGCCATAGTATTGTACTTGTATTGCCTTTTAAACAAAAACACAGCAGCGCCCTCAAATCTCACGCGGATTCTCTTTTTACACGCTTTATATTAGCTTCACCTCTATGTATGTTTGTAACCGACTTCTTTGAACGCGATTTTGACCCACTTTAAACGGTCAGATTTCATTCAAACTTTGTAGATTTATCGAGGACCGATGACAATACACTAATTTGATAAGATTATTTCATTATTCAATTTGGAAAATAAGATTTTGTGTTCATTTATCAAAAGTCGTCGGTAAGGAAAAACAATAAACATTCAAAATCGCAACGATAATTAACTGTAACTAGGGTAAACAGAATAGATGTCACACACAACTAAAATCTAAGCACAAAACGCACGAATGCGAAGATAAAACAATATTAAAACAAAATAATAATATTATTAATTAGTACTTATTTACTTTAATCATATTGTACGATTTACAATAAAAAACAAATAAAATAATTTATTAATAATTAATATCTGTTGTATTTTAAGTGACATGATTTTTTTAGTGTTTTATAAATAAACCAAACTAAAAAGTAGAAATAAGAAAATAAATAATAGTTTAAAAAAACTAAAAAGCGTGTTTTTTAGTTTTTACTATTTTCCCGTCATTTCTTGACGAATTTCAAAATCTTTTGCACTAACGTATGATGATAACTGATATACTGTTTTAATTTGTATCCATTCCAAGGTTTCTTAACCTTTTTCTAGTCATGGACCCCTTTCAAAATTTTAAAGAGCCCACGACCTATTCTAACAATAAATAATAGTTTAAAAAACTAAAAAACACGCTTTTTATAGAAAACCAAACTAAAAAATAGAAAATAAATTTTAATAAATATAAATTAATAATAGTGTGCATATGAAAAAAATGTATTTTATTTAAAAAAAGCGTGGGGTTCATGGGTGTATAGAGGATTATCATTTCGATAATATCTTAAAAGCACCCCACGCTTTTTTTAAATAAAATACATTTTTTTCATATGCATGTTTACCCTAGTTACAGTTAGTTACCGTGCGATTTTGAATGTTTATTGTTTTTCCTTACCGACGACTTTTGATAAATGAACACAAAATCTTATTTTCCAAATTGAATAATGAAATAATCTTATCAAATTAGTGTATTGTCATCGGTCCTCGATAAATCTACAAAGTTTGAATGAAATCTGACCGTTTAAAGTGGGTCAAAATCGCGTTCAAAGAAGTCGGTTACAAACATACATACAGGTGAAGCTAATATAAAGCGTGTAAAAAAACGAGGTTGCTAGATCAGAACGTCAAATTATCTAAGTATTTACTCACAACATATTGTATAGCAATTTTTATATTAATGCACTATGTTAGATAGGCTCGCCGTGGACCCCAGCGTTGTTACACGGACCCCTCAGGAGTCCATGGACCACAGGTTACGAAACCCTGATCTCTATTTGTATATTACTCAACATTACAACATCAAGAATATGAAACTTCTCGCGTTTCGTTAAAGATTCAGATTAATAAAATTGATTATAACACCTGAACAAGAGAGGTGGTTATAACGAATTCATGTAACCGTTGGCGCGGGGCACGCGATTGGTTGATTCTCGCCGGAGGCTCCGGCGTGACGCGGGCATTACAGATTAATGGGCCTCAAAGGGCTTCCACGTCTAACCCGCTAAGGTCGGTCGGAGGTTGCCGGTGTGAGCGGTTCTAACGATATGCTCGATTTAAATATTCAAGAGCACTTAATGGAACGTAAACGAACAGTCGTGTCTCATTAGATTAATCAGATACACTAAACTATCGACAAAAAGTATATAAAGAAAATATTTTATTTAGCTATGAGTTTGTAACTCTTTGGAAAAGAGTACAAATCCGAGTAGAGTAATCAAGAGTAGGTACTCTCGATTTCCCGGAAAAAAGTAGCCTATGACTATCTCGAAGATGCAAGTTATTTTCGTGCCTAAGTATCAAATTTTGTCAATATCGATTCAGCGCTTGGGCCGTCTTCGCTAATATTAAAAGTTTTTATTATTTTACTCGGGAGTCCTTAATATTTCCGGCATGGTATAAGTAGCCTATGATCGTAGGTACAATTGTCTGATTGCTTGTGAATGTCCCATCAAAATCGGTCTAGTGGTTTCGAAGATCAGGACAATCAGACAGACTGACAAAAAAAATTCAAAACGTCTGTTTGTATTGTACTTAAGTGCGAATAATAATTGCGCTAATTATGAGAAAGTTATTTCGATATCATAGATGGATATTTCAATTTATTTATTTGTATAGCCTTAGATGTTAGCTTTTCTATTTATGAAACACATAACAACGTTGTGGGGTCAACGGGTAAACACTGGCGTGTTGACATCTTTCTGATGAATGAATAATTATACGCGGTCGCTTGATTACATAGGTATACGCTGGCAGTGTTGTTGTTTATCTCTAGATCAGTGCTTCAGTAACAACTTGATCTTAAACCTTAGATACGCTCGGTTGCAAATTAGGTACAAGTTATATTTTAGGAAAAATTAAACCGAATTTTATGGTATCTTGAATATACCATATTTTAAGAATTTCATCGGTTTCTCCAGGATCCCATCATTAGATTCTGACTAAATGACCATTGGACCGCCTGGGAAGTATACCCTTTCAAACAAAAGTAGAATTTTCCAAATCGGTCCATGCGTCTTTGAGTAGGTACTCGGGGAACATACATAAAAAAAATTGACGAATTGGAAACCTCCTCCTTTTTTGAAGTCGGTTAATAATTAGTATTCTCCTCAGTAGTGCGCTAGAGCATGCTATTTCATTCCGCATAATACGAGCGGGATACACTCAAGAGCGAGATGTGCGATGTTTCGACAACGCAAATCAACGTTTGCTATTAATTTTAGCAAAACTAATCAATATTTTTATACAAATTAAACACATTTGTATTTTTACACGCTTTATATTAGCTTCACCTGTATGTATGTTGGTAACCGACTTCTTTGAACGCGATTTTGACCCACTTTAAACGATCAGATTTCATTCAAACTTTGTAGATTTATCGAGGACCGATGACAATACACTAATTTGATAAGATTATTTCATTATTCAATTTGGAAAATAAGATTTTGTGTTCATTTATCAAAAGTCGTCGGTAAGGAAAAACAATAAACATTCAAAATCGCACGGTAACTAACTGTAACTAGGGTAAACAGAATAGATGTCACACACAACTAAAATCTAAGCACAAAACGCACGAATGCGAAGATAAAACAATATTAAAACAAAATAATAATATTATTAATTAGTACTTATTTACTTTAATCATATTGTACGATTTACAATAAAAACAAATAAAATAAATTATTAATAATTAACATCTGTTGTATTTTAAGTGACATGATTTTTTTAGTGTTTTATAAATAAGCCAAACTAAAAAGTAGAAAATAAATAATAGTTTAAAAAAACTAAAATCACGCTTTTTATAGAAAACCAAACTAAAAAATAGAAAAGAAATTTTAATAAATATAAATTAATAATAGTGTGCATATGAAAAAAATGTACTTATTTTATTTTAAAAAAGCGTGAGGTGCTTTTAAGATATTATCGAAATGATAATCCTCTATACACCCATGCATCCCACGCTTTTTTTTTAAATAAAATACATTTTTTTCATATGCACTCTATTATTAATTTATATTTATTAAAATTTCTTTTCTATTTTTTAGTTTGGTTTTCTATAAAAAGCGTGATTTTAGTTTTTTTTAAACTATTATTTATTTTAAATAAAAATATATACACGCATATGTTTGAAGGGTCATAACTTTCAAAACAAACATAATTTTAAGTTATTTTCGTTGCGGTAAGTAATGCATTGATAATGAACAGATAAATCGATATACGGCTTAATTTTAGATCTAATATTAATGTCTTGCGCGAACATTTTTCAATGACAAATATAAAGGTCAAATCCTTGTAGTTTCATTCGACATTCCTTTAGGTATTTTTGACGACACTGCCTAGTTAAGTCGACAACACGTATGATGCAGTTCTTTAGCGCCCCTCGTTACTGTAACGAGGCGGCCGGCATTGTGAGACTAAGGGCGGCCCATGATTTATGCCCTCGGTCAAGAGCAAACTTCTCACATTTGTGCACGATTTAATATTGATTATTTAAAGCAAGCAATAAGCATGATCTTATAGACATATGACTTCACGGATTTTTCTCCCTTTGAGTCGTAGTTTTCGTTTCTGCGGGTCGTGGTCCCTTTCCTCTAATCATATAAGTATAACGGGCACTTAAAGCCGTCGGTCCTGCGCCAGATCTCTCTCCGATCGTGTCGCATTAGCGTTCCATCGGATTTTGAGAGTGAACGAATAGAGAGTGCACCTGTGTATGCGCACGCAATTGTGCACTATAATATCTCCTGCGTAGTTGGCTAATCTCCGCCTCGGTTGTGATTGGCCGTCGTGGCTAAAATTCGGTCGAGAGACATTATAATGGTAGAGGCACAGAGGAAGCAAAAGGACCTCAAAATTCGAATCTCTAGAAACTTTAACATTAACTTAACGTAATAAGTAGTCAAATCATGGCAAGTCCCTACAAAAGAACTATGTGCAGCCGTGTATTAAAATTACATTTCATTTCGAGTGAAGTTATATAAAAGGAAAAGTTAAAAAACAAATACTCGTAATTCTCACCACTGGATGCTGCTCGTAATACCGAACGTTGTTCCGAAGATCAAGTTCTATCTCGAAACAAGATTCGATACGAAATTAGTTTAGCAATTGTGGAAAGTTAGACACGAGAGCAAGCGATAAATTATCTTCGATTATTAGGATTTTGGCAAGCTCGCTATTAACCCGCGAGCTATGCGAGTTAATTTTACACAATTGGAATTACATATAAATAATTATTTCTAATACTGTGATTTTAATATAACGTATACCAATAATTTTCCTTGGGCATGTTATGTTGTGGTTTGTGGATAGGTATATTATTATTTATGAGTATGAATAGTTTTGAAATATTTTTAATATTATATCCTTGATCTCGACGACAAAGTATTATCTGTATATTTATGTATTCATAAATCTAAAGAGTATTAACCTACTGTCTGTCTAGTTTAGATTTTACCTAAAGATGAGTCGCGATTTTTGGCTTAAAATAACAACAGAGACAGAATATAAGTAAATCTATAGCGATTCCATACAATATATTATCTATTGGATGATTTCAATCGCACGTTTTACAGTAGTATGTGATGTTTAAAAGGACTCTTTATTCATCGTTTTGTCTGGTTGCTAGCTTGATCTTGGTCAGGCCAAAAAACTGATTGGGTTTTGCGTCAAGAAACTTTTAGCCCAGAGTTGGAAACTTTTTGGCGTTACACTCTCGTGCCTTACGAGAGTGCGAAAGCCGTTGATCCCGTGCATGATTTCCCTCGGATTACCGTCTCATCGGACTATGAGAGTGAGGGAATAGAGATTGCGCCTGTTCTCTCTGTGGCACTAGAATATCTCCTGCGTAGTTAGCTATTCTCCGCTGAGATTGGCCGCCGCGGGCGTAATTCACACTACGTTTTATTCACGCGTAATTCACGTTACGTTTTAGATTTGTATAAGTATGTATGTACCTAACGTAATGTATTTGTCAGGATGCAATTGCACTGCAGAACAAAGGAAAGTTTTATTGAGCTATTGTTGGAAACATTTCTCCGCTCGGGTTACGTGTTATCGAGACAAGTGAGATTGCTACTTTCTCCGTGTGTGCATTTTTATTGTTCCCCCCCAGTTTCTAAACTGCAGCGTTTATTCGTTGTGCTCAAGGTTCATATTATGTTTACTTTCACTCTATTATTCGGAAACTGTAATAGAAGAAGGGAAGCAAAGGCTCTATTTATCGTTACTAACAAGCCTCCCAACCGCTTATGTAGAGCAGTTGTTGTAGTTGGGTTTCTCCAAAGAAATGAATAGACAACCAAGCGTGTTCCAACCCAGACGCCAAAAAGCTAAGCGAAAGCCTTTTTGTATTAAAAATTATTCCACCAACTTTTTTTAAAGGACATTGGCCTTAAGAAAAAACAAAGCTAGTTTTTGACCGACAAGCACGCTAGACAGGCTGTGGCCATACAAAATTGGTTGATTCTTGCGTCTACAAGCCAAAATGGCGATAGTAAACCTGTGTCGTTCTTGTATCAGTAGAGGTCAGTGGTTTAGACCAATAACGTCCAAGCGATGAACCTTTTGGACATCGTTCCACCCTCGAACCCTCGGGCTTCCAAATGTTTTGTATGCACCGGGCGTGAAATGAGTTTGGCCAGTGCCGCTCCGTAGAGATTCATGTCATTCACTGTCGACCTTTGGACGCTGACGTCGCGTCGGCGTTAGAATTATTATTTCACAACCCCCCATAAAACGTTATCACCTTTCGGGTCTCAATGTTTACGATCACGCTGAAATGTATCGCGGTTGTAGTTTCATAACATGGAAGTAACGGTTCACACAGAGCGGTATGTGTACAATGCTCTTGTTTGCCATACAAACTTCATGAATGCTATATAGTTTGCATCGCCGAGTTTCGTGCGTATTGTGTTACTAAATTGTTTTCCGCCGCAGAGTTTTTTTAATGCCCGTAGCACTTGGGGATTCAGGGACTGTCGATTGTGAATATTAAAAAATAAACAAAAATATTAATTACCGTTTGTGCAGGTTAAAACTGAACACAAAAGTATTCTACTCGTATTTCAAATCGAATTTAAATTAAAAACCCAAAAGGTATATATCTACCTAGGTATTTAAATATAATATACCTATTACTATAGGTAATATAATACTTAAAGTTTTCAAGTTACGGCTCACCGAAAAACGCATGAATTCTCAACTTAATACGTTAAATATTTATGTGATACGGATCAGTGGCGTGCAGAGAGGTCGAATCGGAGTATGCAAGAGTATTTTTGAAATTTCTTTTTCAATGTTATTAAATTAACTTTTATTTCTCCGAAGTGCTTTTTTGTTTTTTGAAGAGCACGCTACTGATTAGGAACTTCTCTATCTATAACTGAAGATACTTTTATCTATTGGAGTACAACTAATTTCGTTCAAGTCAATATTAGTAATTTCAAAAATATAGACGAGGGCGGGGGGTGAGCTTACATACTATGCAGTGATGCCATGCATCATTTATGTTGAACGTATACATACATGCTTTATGTCAAATATTTATACCGACTCTGAAATGAACCTTACGGAAACTTCAAAACTTGGGAACCATTCACAGAAATCGTTTGTTCCATACAATGGAATGTGTTTAACTTTATGAAGTTCGTCAATGTAACGAGTACTTACATGGTCGTATATTACGAGCAAGTGAATATTTGATTTGTTTGCCCAAACTATTCATTAGTGCCCTTTGGTGTTAGACATCCCTCTTCGGGGATTGGACACAAAACGCGTGACCATTGGTTCCCATTATGTTCTATGGAATATGATGTAATTGGTAAATTAATGATTCTTTTTTGTAGTTCTTTTTCCGTCCAAATGCGTACGTGCACTACCCATTAGGTGCAGAATTTCAATTTTTTTTACTGTGTACAACTGTCACCCCTTTACCAAAGTCGCGTCGCAGAGCCAAAACGGAATTTCCGCTCAGTGAAGTACTGAGAACAGAATTCAGCTCGAAACATTCCGCGTGCCATGCAACAAAAATGACATCGTGTTTTTTAAAATTCGAATCATGTAACTTATCATGGAAACTCTAATTGCCTTTGTTATAATATGAAAGCTTTCTAAACTAAAAGATATCCAGGTTCGTACCTATATAGCCTCAAGTTTCCAAATGACTTAACTTTCATTAAATTCTCTTCCCTCAAGGGAAATTCCATATTCATATCGTAAAGTAACTCTATACGTCAAATTGTTATAGCTATTAGAGGCTATGAAATTGCACAACAAAATGGAACTCGGTGTCCTTTCGTGTACCTACGCTTTTATAAATCTGTGTCGTAAGTCAAACTTAATGAAAAATTTTCGGTGGAACTGTTTCTGACGGTTAGAAATACATATACATATATTAGCATCTTTCCTTCACTAAAGACGACGTCGTCGGTGGCATTCACCAGTGTATACCAATAGGTATAATCTTGTAACTAACTACTTTAGCTTTACGAGTATCATTATAGTTAATTGAACCTTAAATATCTAAATTCCTCACATTCATATAAAATGTATAAAATTAATTCAAATAAATCAGAGTATCCCTGCCGATTCAAATTAGGAATGAAGGGATCAGTAGGAGAGCCAAAGTCACCGCAGCGGTGCGGCGGGAAGCGCAAAGCGAAATCTTCCGTCCACCTGGACGAAAGATTTCAAGCGAGTCACTTTCAACCGCTGGAGCTGGACTCAAGCGGAACAAAATCGTATTATATGGCGATCCTTGCAAGAGCCCTATGTCCAGCTGTGGACGTCCATCAGTTGTGATGATGATGAAGGTTTAAATCCACAATTAATGTACCTGTTAAGGTAATGTTCGTGTTGGACGCACGACAATTTTGTTGGTAGGATGAATAGATAGGTAAAATAAGTACGTAGAAATTTTATGATCTTTCGGATTCAGTCTGCCCTCTTAACATTTAAATTATAGAAGCGTTTCCTTCCAGTGCTGCCTATTTCCTGGGAGATTCCCTGTTGGATTATTTGCAATGCATCTCAAATAGAGCTGCCCAGAATCCACTGCAGAAATCTAATTTCTTCGTCATTTAGACTGTTTGTCTTAACCGGAAGTCTGCTCTGATGGACGATGGAAGGCTTTATTGCTTTCAGATATTGCCTGTTAGTTCGAACTAGCCAATCGGCCTATATTTCAATATACTCCGTCCGATTTACTGTTTTCTTTTTGCATATTAAGATCTGTTCGGTAATATTCTATAGTTTTGACAATGACGTTGTAACATCCATTTTACTATGATGAATAAAAATAAACAGCGTGGTTATTAGATAGGATATATTATGTAGGTTCAAGAGAGAGTAGGTTTAGAACATTAAGGTTAAGAACATTGGGAGAAGTTGAATGTGTTTGTGAAAGTGACTAAGTTTATTGCCTCGTAATGCCGTTATCCTCGTGATTTCAGCTGATCTTGCGAGTGTGGAGGCTAATATAATGGCTTGGAAGTATTTACTAGTATATGGACTATTTGTTATCATTGATATAAATTG
This sequence comes from Melanargia galathea, assembly GCA_920104075.1. NCBI lineage: Eukaryota > Metazoa > Arthropoda > Insecta > Lepidoptera > Nymphalidae > Melanargia > Melanargia galathea. Next base: position 1,008,835 of record OV049872.1, on the reverse strand, counting down.
ATCTTTTCGCTAATGAAAATTTATTGGAAAAGTCTCTTTATGCTTGTTTTACTGCCTGAATTTTACCTTCAGTATCTTAGATATAGATACGAGTATTATATCATAATCAGATAAAAAGTTTTATCTGATGTAAAGATATAATGTTTATGAGAGGTTTTATGACAGGAATAATGCATTATTGTTTTAGCGCATTTTGTTGGTCGGCATTAGAATTATCTTTTCCGCCCTAGCAGATATTGTCGATGTAATTTATAAAAGTGGTAGTAATGCAGTACTGTGTGACGTCATTGTTAAAAGATTTAAAAGAAATCTATATAAGCTAGGATGGTCCCAAGAAGCGGAGGGAATAGCTTGGAGGGATTAGCTGGATTACGCGATTTATAGCGGCGACTTTCCTCGCGGCAAATTGTTTCCCGCGCAACGACGTCAATGTAGTTTCTATTCGTTGAACCGCACAGAAATATAATAATACAGTGTCAAGCTTGTACTTAATTACTAGCTGTTACCCGCGACTTCACCCCCGTGGATGTACTTTTATATAAATCCCGTAGGAATACTTTTAATTTCCGGGATAAAAATTAGTAAGTTATATCTTTGCCAAGTTTCGTCAAAATCGCTTCTAGGGTTGAAACGTAAAAATGGGTCGTAAAAATCCATACTATATACTATTATATTTGTTACATTTCCACGGTTCAGCCTCTGAACGTATTTTGACGAAATTTAGCACAGAGGTAGCTTGCATTCTGGAGACGGACATAGGATACTCTTTAACTCGGAAAATCAAAAAGTTCTCGGAATTTTTAAATAACCTACCGCTTAACGGATCGTGACGTAAGTCGCAGAGCTAGCTTGCATACTTCAGACATAGGCTTATTTTTATTCCGGAAAATTGAAGGGTTCCCACGAAATTAAAAAAAAAAAACCTAAATCCATTCGGATGAAATCGCGGGCAAACACCTTATACTGCAAACCAACCATTTTCTTTGTTTTCACACCTTGTCAAATTTTTATTGTGTGGGTTATTGAAATCCATATGGTGATAGTTTACCAATTTTTGGTTATTAATTCCGTCTGACCTTCATAACACGGCGATATAGATAAAAGAGTAGCACATATCCACACGAATAATGTTCCAGCAGGGCTTACCGATTGTTATCAATATCTAGTGATAATCGAGACTAACAGCCGAACCTGTTATACGTTGTACGGAAAGAGTTTATTGAACTAATTGACGTTACAGAGCCTGGAATAATCTACAGTAAGTTACAGTAAGATTCCGTAGACGTAGAATGTGAGAGTAGACGAAGTATACCTAGACGTTTCAAAATCCCTAAGGTATTATCTAATTTTCCCGACAGCAAAAGCAGCTGAGCTGAGTTTGCCCGCTAGTGTCTCTATCATCTATTAAACAATAAACAAGTCTTAAGTCGCAGAAACTCATTCCCCTGGCGCATTCCCTATTTGGGGTCGGCCCTCCTGATACGTGATCGCCACTTGTTACGATCTTGGGTCATCGCTGGCGTTAGGCCTAGCATCGTCAGTCGCAGAAACTGCTGGTTGAAATAATTTTACAATATTAAATTATTAAATTGAGGTGAATTATGTGTAATCAGTAAATTTCATATTTGATCCAGTTAAATGCATTCTGAAGTGGTATCAGCGGATGGAATCTTTTGGCCTGACTACGTTTTCCTGCGACCAGAAATGCACTTTCGCCTGCATTACGTATCTTCCTCGCAACATCTGGCTCATGTAGCGATCGATCCGGCCCAGATATAAATGAACCTTATACTAGAGCGACAACAGTTTAAAGTCGGGCACAAATAGCCAGTTATCATTTAAAAGGCAGCTCTTATATGGATTAGTCCTTAGTAGAGTCCTTAGTAACAAAATTCAAAGCATTTCGTATCTATTTTTTTCACTGTTAAAACGATTTCAGTGATTTCACTGTTAAAGCAGTGACAAACGCCTTGTTTTGATACTGTTCCTGTCCTGTCTTGTGGCGAAATCCCTACCGCGTAATCGGGAAATAGAAAGTTATTCTTTTTGAAAGAACGTTTTTAGGAGAGAATCACCAGGACCGTCCTGATATTTTTCTGAGTATAGAACTCTACATACCTAGCGTTCCTATTTAGTATGTGAATGTTTTCAATAGCAGCTCTACTATCTAAATCTCTATAATCCGGGCATGTTCGATCCGCACGGGTTATGAACATTATTTCGCGGATAAGTCACCGCCAAGGTCGCGCCGCCCCAGATTGCAAGCCTGCAGGTTTGAGTTTCAATTCCTACCGGAGCTTGTAAGAATAGCGAGTCCGCATGAAGTGCAAATGAAATGGAAAGAGCGAGCGGCTTGCCGAGGACGGCTCTCGTGAATTTGTCTCTCCTAGAAAGGTTCCCGTATTTTTATTAATCGTCCGCTGCCACTAACATTATTACAGGCTTGAAAATGAGGTTTTATAACAATTCCGAATCGATTTTGATGTAGAGTGGCATGTCACTGCACACGTTATTCAAAATCAAGACGATGCGTCCTAGACTATTTTACATAACCTGAAAGTGTTGTATCTCTACATATTTATTATTTGATTACTTCCTGAAAAACTCCTTTGTGCGGTCGCATTTTTGTTTTTTTAATAACTTTACTTGGTCGTACAATTTCATAAAGCGTCCGCCAATAACTTGCACTTTCTAAACGAAATATAAAATTGAGATAAGTTACCCATTACCTACCTAGCTAGCTGCGATCCAAACGGAATGGTTACATAAGGGGGGGGGTGGGGGGATGAAGCCTGCTGAAAGCTTACGTAAGGACGTCTGGAAAGTGGAGTTTTCGGTGGAAACTATTTTAATTCGTTTCATAACCCGATACGGGCTCATGTGGTCGCGGGCTCCCTCGCATTAGCATATTGTATGCACACCACCCTGACAGCGAGCGGTTGAAATATACATATACATACATATACCTGCTGAATGTTCCATCCATCTGTCCGTTGGCAGCTACGTATAACATACGGAGTAACAAAATATGTTTTTGTTTATTATACTGGAGTGTTTTTTGTAAATTAATATAAATGTTCTTTATCATGAAAACTAATGCTTCGAGATGAAATAGAACTTTTAATAAATAAGATAATTTAAATCGGAATTCTCGATTTGATAAAACCGGTGACGAAGAGTTCTCGCGATGGCCTGAATAAAGTTTAATTCAAAATTCGCTGCCCATTTCGCTGATCTAGTCCATGAAGAGAGAGTGTTATCTTGAAAACACAGATTTTTCAAGAGACAGTTTCTTTTTATAATATTTCAGCTGCTACAATTATTTGACTAACTCGCCTATATTATATTTAAAAGTTACCTATGTGTTTGACTGTGTTTATGTACTTACACTTCTTGTTCTTATTCAGTTTTCAATTTTGCAAAATCATGAAAATATTCACAAGTGAAAAATTGAATTTTTTTAAATAATACCCAAGCAAGCGATATGTCGATTTAAATTACTTGAATAAACAGTCTCGCTGCGAACTGATTGGTTCGCAAACACTCGACTGCTCGTGCGGAGGACGTCGGCCGCGCGGGTTCCTCAATCCGTCCACCGTCAATATTTACCTCAGCAGTGCCATTTGTGCCAACGCCGACACGGAACCCGTGTAAAGTGTACTTCCCGCCAAAACCATCAACCATCACAACGGATCCCAGGGCATGCAACACTCGCTGAACGTGAAAATTCAATGACACTGCGGTAACACTCCAACTTTTTCCCACTTTTGTTTTATTATTTTCGTTCGGCAGCGGAATTCTTTGCGCGATGACTAACACGTCCGATCAGTTGGCCGGTCGTCACGCAACTAACGCCGGCAGCGGGTGCCGACTGCCGACTTCTTCCAAACTTGAATTTGGTGAATTCGAAGGCTTCTGCGGCTATTACAGTGCCTGTGTACGCTACTGCCAAAGGTCGTATACTTTTTCGTAGAGCGGAACGAAGGGGAAAGTTTAGTTTATTTGTCATCTTGTTCGCGTTTATTTTTATCTTTTGCTCTATTCTATGATCGTGCACGTTATTTAACTTAATAATAATACTGATTGTACTCATACTTAAAGTAAGGTAAGTGTTTTTTTTTTACTTTTATGTATCGTGATCTGTCAAACGCGGCACCTCGGAAAACGTAGACCGAAAAAAAAACTTTTAAAAATGGACAAGCCTTAGGCAATGGAAATTGCGGAGTTTCATGAATCATCATGATAAATAATATTGAAGTGGGTGCGAATATTTGAGCTCTAGATCACGGAGGCCCGTGCCCAGCAGTGGGACGTTAAAAAAAGGCTGTAGTGGTGGTGGTGGCCGTGGTTGTGAATATTTCGTGGTAGTGACACAATTTTTCTGTGAGTGTACAAATTAATTGCGCTTGTGGGCGGGCGGTGGAACCTCATTTGACAGAAACTATTTTTTCGCGCGTCGATAAATCTAGAGCCAAATTGCGACTCTATATATCAAACAATAACCTTTTTTATCCAACTTCAGAATCTTTAGGGGGTTGTCAAGATCGCGCGACGAAAATTTCCACAAATCTAAATTTTTCAAATTTTTTTACCGTGCTTATTTAGCTAGTTAGTCTGTTAATTAAATAAAACCTGTGTAATTGTTTCTAACTTTAAATGCAAATAAATAGTTATTTTAGTTCGGTAAATACCTACAGTAGCGAAAGCTGGGCTAGGTGTTGGGTTTACATCGATCTAGCTCTAAATTGTTAGTGATTCTAGGCCAGTCGCTCCCTAACCTATAATACTCGTATTTGCCCGCTATTCCTATAAAAAAAGACATCTTTTTTTTATACATAGCCTGCGACTTCGTTTTCGGGGAAAATCTATTCGGATTAAAAAGTATCCTGTGTCCTTTACCAGGATGAAAGACGTATCAGTAGGGCTATTCTCTAAAATACCATCTCGATATCGAAGCTCACTCCAGTGAGGTAACTCGCTTTGAAAGCAAACTCACTTCACCTTGGTTTGATATTCTGTAAACATTTGCTACGCACTTGCGAAGTGAAGTGAGTTTGAGTGAGAAGACCTGTACTATCGAATTTTACAGAGTACAAATTAGCAAACTCATCTCGAATTCACTCTCTATAATTCGAAAATGGCTTTACAGAATAGCCCTGCAGTGGCCAGTTTCCAAATCGATAGGAAGATTGATACAAGAACGCATAAAAGACAAACAAACAGATAAACTTTACTTTTTAAGATTTGAAAGAGCTATATTTTTCCAGTCTTGCAAAGGATCCCAATATTGGCCTGATCCGGGAATCGAACTCAGGACCCCATGATCCGCATTCCAAGATGCTAACCACTAGACCAACCAGATATAGTGGCGACAGTAGGGAATTATTGATTTTAGCTTAACTGTGATTTATGTTACCACTATTACGATTCGCGGTAGGGTTCGAGCGCCAGTGTGTGGGCGTTTGGGCACACGAGTAGAAAATCTACAGAGAGGAAGCTTCCACAAGCGGCCCGCTGTAGGTACACTCACCAACGGTTCGCGGACGCCCGCTCGGTCCCCCAACCGGTACAGTTGGGTGACAAACGTGCGCATATGTGTGAGTGTACCTACAGCGGGCCGCTTGTAGAAGCTTCCCCTCTGTACTCTGTGGTTTGGGTGTGTGGCTTACAACCGGAACTATTATAGACCTGCTATACCTACCTACTAGTTGCAAATGTAGGTAGTACTTTTCAGTAGCATAAGTCTGAACAAGAATAAATTTAAAAATTTAAAAACTCCCGACTTACGCCATTTTGTGGTGGCGGCCATCTTGGATTTGCATAGTGCTATTCTACTAGTCAAGTCCTTTCATATGATACCTATATTGAGGGAGTTGTGAAAAAATATGTAATCTGCCATTTTGTGGCGGCGGCAATATTGGACCGATTTTCATTAAACATAGCTAAGACCAGACCCGAATAATTCACCTTTCAAAAAAAAAACCGCATTCAAATCATTTCACCCGTTTGAGCGCTACACACGCACAGAGAGACGCCAAACTTATAACACCCTGTCGTTTTTGCGTCGGGCGTTAAAAATGAGTGCACATATTTGGTGCTAACTACTGTACAATACCTCTTAATTAAACTGCCTCGTTGGTCTAGTGTTTAGTAAATACGACTGAAGATTACGAGGTCCCGGATTCGATTCCCGCGTCGGGCAAATTGTTTTTAGGTATTGGGTTTTTCTGTCAAGAATTTCTCAGTGCCAGTCCAGAGTTGGTAGTTGGCGGTGTTTCATCCTCGTGCCTCGGAGAACGCGTTAAGCAGTCGGTTCCGGTTCTTATCACTATATCATGTGAACATAGTCGTTAAAGCAGCGTGACGGGCTAAGCTCTAAAACACTCTTTCCTATGAGAGAGGAGACCTGTGCCCAGCAGTGGGACGTTAAAAAAGGCTGTAGTGGAGTGGAAACCTAATCGACGGGTCTAAAAGTAGTGTTATCTTTTCCCGCAGGGAACATTGTGTAAACTTGTAAAGGATAACACTGTAATTTGATCTATCAATTTAGTTTAGTTCAGAGAGTATCTATAAATGAATAAACATATATATATCGCCTGAGTTATCTTTTCACCAGCTAAAATACCTAATTTTTAACAGTTAAGAATTCTGGCGTCCTGCTCCGGGCTTGAGCGCCCAAATGGAAACACTTGAGCATTTCATAGCTGTCGTAGTTAGGAGCTTAAGTTTACTATTTAGACGTTATGACCACTAGAGCGGTTAAACACCCTGGCGATAGTATCCATAATGATGCGCCAACCTAATTCAATTTGCTAAACTACTTAACTCTATTTCTGAGTATACTTTCCTAGTTGGGATCTATCTACGACTAAACTAAATTGATAGTCTAAAAATATAGCACTATTTTTAGACATTACTAATTACATTCATCATCATGATCAACCCATTACCGGCTCACTGCAGAGCACGGGTCTCCTCTCAGAGTGAGAAGGGTTTTGGCCATAGTCTACCACGCTGGCCAAGCGGATTGGCAGACTTCACACACCTTTGAGAACTTTATGGAGAACTCTCAGGCATGCAGGTTTCCTCACGATGTTTTCCTTCACCGTTAAAGCAAGTGATATTTAAATACTTAAACCGCACATAACTCCGAAAAGTTAGAGGTGCGTGCCCCGGGATCGAACCCACGATCTCCGATTACATTAGTTTAGTAATTTTCAAACTATTTTAGTAATATTTACACGAAGAATGCTAATAAGATCGATTGATGTGTACAATTTGCTACTAAACACTTAACACTACGTGAGTACCTATAACTAACCAAGCCACCTTTATACGTAAAGATGTCAGAGCGCATACGATGACTTGAAAACAATTTCGTTTACCTGTTTCGTTCTAGCTACACTCTTTTCAATGTTTTCAAGGGACTTGTTCTAAAAATACAAAATAGCCTTCGACAAACCTACTTGTGAGTCGTGTGAGCCGCGCTACTTTTTGTCTGTGCACGCGAGCGCGACGCCTAATGCCGGGATTACGTTCGGTACACTTATCCAGCATTCTAGAAACCCCCCGAGAGCGCGCCAGCCCTCCCAGTGGGTCTACCATCAACTATAATCGCGACTCAATTAAAGACCTAAACTGAACTGAATCGCTATTTCGTACCATGAACTCTTTTATCCGACCAATAGATGTCATGACGTCATGACGTCATGACATCTATTATTATAGACGATATTATAGACGAAACAAAAACCTAGTATAAAAATATAGAAATAAAAAGATACTTCATGGTACGAATTCAATGCGATTTATTTTAGGCACCGATATTGAATAGCATCGAAATTGGATCGTTAGATTAAAGATTGTAGTAGGCTTTCTGATCGCTTGACCCACTCGTAACATTGGGGGTAATACGTCATATTAATGTTGTTAGAAGCACCTGTAACGCGAAACTTAATCGCAATCCAGCCGAGTTCCTTTCAAGCTTCAAAGCGACACGAGCTCAAAGAATTGTGTGTAGGTAAATCTTTGAGCACATGTAACATTTAAACTATTGTGTTTTAACGGGAATCTGACGAACTACAGACATATATACATATACATTATACATAGATAAATAATATGTTTTTCTTTGCTATAAACCTCACGGAGCCCGAGACCTTTCCAACGAATGCAAAACCGTGGAAATCGGTTCGTGCGTTCTGGAGTTATAGCGTCAGGAAGGAAAACCCGACTTATTTTTATATAGTAGATAGAGCGTGTAGTTACAATAGATTGATTAATTAATATTCTAATAAGAATCAATCTTCGTTTATTAGGACTACGCTTGAGAGACTCTTTATTCGAGTATTTAGGAAATTAGATGAGATCAATGCAATAATGGTCATTTGTTGCTGACTGGAGTAATGCTACGAGAGCCCACGAGTCACGACTAAAAACACGTCACGCCGTGATGTGCGTATGACGTCAGTTGTGGTTTCTTTGCGCGTTGTTTATCGTGTTACAGTTTTCCTGAAAATTACTGGGCGGATTTTAATGCGGCTTTATCAAAGGATTAATGTGCGAGAGTGGCTAATAAAACCATAGTGTGCTTAATCGTCTTTTTTATATTTGCTTGACAGCATTCATGCCTGGTGGAAAGATCTCGGTTGGAGCGCGCTTGCCTAGTAGAGGTCTATTCACTCTTGCTTTGAAAGTACTCGAGTTATAAGTGGCAGGAAATACGGATAGCGAGAGGGCATGCCACACCTTAGGTTCGTATCAGAAAAGTCGAACGTAAACATTTCGTGTCCTTTCCAACAATAATAATAACTATTATAATAATTACATACCGAACCGAGATTAATGAACTCTAATCTTCGTATACTAATATGTAAGTTTATGGTGGGTATACAATGGCGTGCTAATCTAAATTCAATCAGGTTCATTAAAGGGTTTATTTATTATTTATTTATTTAATACTTTATTGTACACCAAAAAACAAATTTGACAAGAAACATTTTAAAAGAAATAGGTACAATGGGCGGCCTTATCGCTTATAAGCGATCTCTTCCAGGCAACCTCGTTGTGGAGAATATAAAAACTAGAGAAGTGTATAAGGGTTGTTACACGTTTACATGAAACCAGACTCTAATTTAGAGTAGGTAATTCAATGGAAATAAAAAAGGTTATTGAGTGAACTAAATATACAATACATATATGTATAGTTTACTATATCCATTTATCGTACCTGTTTGGATGTTATTTCAGCTGAAATTACCCACTAAACCTGTCGGAATGTGCTAATTATTGCATCTATTAACAATTCAGTGTGTGGGTTCGTTACTAAATAACATTTGGGCACAGATAACTACTCGTAACTGTTATTACGTAAAAAAGCGATAATCACATCTCGCAACGTAGCAGCACAGTAAATAGTGTTGCCACACCCCCGACACTTCATAAGATTAAGCAAACTACTAATGACCAGGAAAATTCGTAAACTAAATTTGTGAAATACTATCGAGCGGGCTAAGGGCAACGCGATAATACTGCTAGGTACTTCTACATTCCTTCTTTACGTAGTAGGTAATAGTAAGTATTCTATGGTATGGCCGTGCTGTGATTGGCTTAGATTGAATTATATCACACAGAAAATGTGTGTAAACAGGCTGCTGTAGTTGTTATCATCATCATCCCATTACCGGCCCACTACAGGCCTTGGGTCTTCTCCCAAAGTGAGAAGAGCTTAGGCCGTAGTCCACCACACTGGCCAAGTGCCGATCGGTAGACTTCACACGCCTTTGAGAACATTGCGGAATGCGGACAACTATCAGGCATGCAGGTTTTCTTACGGTGTTTTCCAACACCGTGAAAGTGAGTGATAAGTATTTAATTGTTTAAAAGGGTAGGTAAGTTACGTTGGTAGGATAATAGGAAAAATAGGTATTTGGGTAGAAAATATATACTTTTACTAGGCATCCAGCGTAGCCAGGTGTAGCTAACTGAATCTCGGTATCCGGGTGGGAGCATTTTCAGGCGAGATTGAGTTCATCAATCTCGTTCATTCATTCATTATGTACGCGGGCTAGACGAAGGTGCGCTCCGGGACTTTATGTTCGCTCTCAGAAGCTGGCCTCACTTTTTCAGACACTCGTTATTTTCACACTTTCCTTTGGTAGCCGCTATTTAATTGGTAGAAGCAATTTGCGCAAATTACTATTAAGAAAAATTCCAGCTCGTGCTCGCTCGTGTTTTAATGAGGGTGTTGTGAATGGTTGAGAATCTTTACGTTAGTAACGAAACCACCACTAGAATAATGAACTAAAGATAAGAAGAGTTTATCTCAAGCGCGCCTCATAATAATAAAAGAAATTTGATTGTTATTGTAATAGTCAGGCAGCCGAGGAAAAATTTTTTTTAGTGATTCTTAACAGGCTGAATCTTCGTGAGTAGGTTCGTTTCGACGAGACGACCAAGTTTTTCCTCTATGAAAATTCTCGATGGAGGTAGCTACTCGAGTACGCAGATGTTAAACATTTCGATTCGCTCGGGTGGGAAATCGTTCCACTGTAGGACTATGTAGCCATTTCATTATACAAGTATTTATTAAGCTGCATACAAAAAAATCTGCTGGTTATTAATAAATTTTTAATCACTTTTTTGACATCATCATTATTTGGAAATATTTGGAGTGGAGAACGCTGTAGAATATTGTTGATTTACAAATGAACACTATTTCTTACATTACATGAATGAAAAGCAAATATTCAGCAGACCCATTCATCGATGAATCAACAATTGCTGTTTATTTATAAACAAATTTTATTTGTCTCATCGGTTCTATGATCTATCCACAGCTATTGTCCATTGAATGCAGCGGTATAAATTATTTATTTCGACATACCTACTCGTATTCTAAACATATTACTACTGTGTATTTCTCCGCATGTATCTCCCATATTTGAGAGTAGTAAATTCACTTTATGGTGATAAAACGATGCTCCAATCTATTCCTGTTGGACCTAATGTCTTTACGGCAGGAGATTTATTTAAACCTACTGACCACACTTAACTTTTCAATCGTCATTAAATGTCACGTCATTCAATGTTCCTCGGCTGCCTTACTATGTTCCAATGAAAATAGCGAAAGTGACTCCCTTAAAGCAGATTTTCTATTATTATTCTAGTCAGGCTTCAGTAAACAACGGTTGTTTGTGCCATAGATAGACAGAATGAAAATACTAAAGAAGCTCTATGCACTATTAGCAGGTGCCAGTGAATTAATTTACGATGATTACCATAATTTAACTATACGGTCGATCCATTACTGACGCGGCTCTTAGAGTGATTGGATCGCAATGGGGATTACCTATTTATTCCATGCCATTAAAGGATTTAGAGCTGGAATGTATAAATTTATGTGTAACCCCCTTGTAACCCCGGATAAATGTATGCATCGTTAGTTTATGATATAATATCAAATCAGATTGTAAGCTGACGAGCGCTTGTGAACGGACGATAAAAATCCATACTAATATTATAAATGCGAAAGTGTGTCTGTCTGTCTTGTCTGCTAGTTTTTCATAGCCCAACAGTGTAACCGATTTTGATGAAATTGGTACATACATAGGTAGCTTACATCCTGGTTAAGGACATAGGCTACTTTTATCCCGGAAAAATAATAGGTTCCCACGGGAAGATGAAATATTTATAATGCATAATCCGTTTAACCGATTTTAATGAAATTCGGTATTTTAATAAATTTCGGTCGAAAAAAGAGGTAGCTTACATCCCGGGGAAGGACATAGTTTACTTTTTATACCGGAAAATTAAAGAGTTCCCACGGGATTCTTGAAGGTTTACCCGTTTAACCGATTTATATACGTTTGGTACAGAGGTAGCTTTCGTCTCTGAAATTGACACAGGCAACTTTTATCCCGGAAAAGCCACGAGCACAAGTTCCCACAGGATTTTAAGAAATCTAAATCCACGCGGACGAAATCACGGGCATCTAGTTTTATATATTTCAACACACCCACTCCACGCAGTCTTGTCCTGTCCTATCCTGGTCCCACTAACCTACACAACCTACTTTTTTGTAAAACGTAAAGCCAGATTCACGAAAGAGGTCCTCAACGACTATTCGCATAGGTAAAAGGAAGAAAGGGACGACGAGCCCTCTTGCGTAGCCCATTAGTACACTTGACACCCATTAGCCCCTGCTATCAAATTATAAGAAATCGGATAAGGTTAGTTCTTCTTACATTAATTACCTACAATTAGAATCTACCTACAAGTTTCGGCCGGCAAAACTAGTTTGTCCTAAAATCGATCGATAACAACTTAGAATTGAACCGAAATCAAATTAGATTTGAACCGAATATTGTAAGAAATGAAGACCGTTCACACTTGTTTTTCAAATCTCTTTTACAATTGTATACGGATTAAATTAAAATGCATGCAATTTTCGTTACAGGTAAGCTAAGATATGCAGAGGTTACATTACTCGTTTCTGTACAAGTGGAAGAAAAACCCGAGATCAGGAAAAGGTAAGTTAAATTTAAAAATATAATAAGCTTTACCGTAAAGACAATAAAACTTAAAGTTTTAAAATCCATTGAAGCACGTACAAGTGTACATTTTTGGCCGCCTGACAAGAAACGCTACAGGTTCTTAGTCGTAATGGCCCACTTTGGCTGCTTCGACCTGATATAAGTCAAGCTGGATTGTATTTTAAACGTTATTAGGGTATAACTCTTATTACAGAACGGGGTTTCCTATCTTAACCAAACCAGAGTCTGACTCATTCCACAATCATTACTGACTTTGGTTTGAGATTTAAATGTCAAGTAATCTTAAGAGTACTACTGAAGAGAAAACCATTCAAATATTTACTGGATAAGCAGTCGTTACTTTGTGGAAATCCATGATACGCCAGGAACCAGCTTCTTCCTCTTGTTCTCAACCGAAAGACGTCCACTGCTGGACATAGGTCTATTGCAAGGACCTCCACGAAACATAATCTTATGCCGATTGTGTCCATCAGCTGCCATCTTTTTTTCATCACCAGTGTGTACGGGCTAATTTCGAAACGGCTGAAGCGATTTACACGGGATTATAACGAGCAGGTATCTAACGGGATTTTTAAAATATCTAAATCCGCGCAGATTCTGCGTATCATCTAGTCCTTAGTCTAGAGTCTAAACTAACTTGTACATGTCGGTACATGGATGTATCTTGAGTTATAAATAGCCCATTAATTTGATCCACTGTAGCCTTGTAGGCCTTGGCATTACGGCGCAGAAGGCCGCTTATTCAATTATTAGAGCTACAAGAAGAAAATGCTATTTCAATGTCAAATCCCCACTCGATGGGCTTAATAATTTAGGTAAACATTTCATTATTCATGAAACGAATACTGAGGGTCGAATGGTCTAGCTGTAATTACTTTGCTGCGAGTACATACTTGTAAATTGGACCGAATAACGAAAGAAAACGGTGAGAAAGAAAACACAACAGGATTTAACGTAGTAGCTTAGCTACGATTTGGGCCAGCGGTAGAAATGGGACCCGATACATAATCCCCAATTAGCCCCCTCAAAAATTAAATTTTTTGACACACAGACTTTTTTAAAATTTTAAGCTTAAGAGTTTAAAGAGTTCCAAGCAAGAGCAAAAGCGCTAGATTGTCCATAAATTTTGTACGTCATTCAGATGTGGATCTTTACGTCTCGGCGGCATACGGGCTAGTCAATTTCAACCAACCCATGCGTCCCTACGTCACCTTAAGCCGAGGTCAGAACCTCACAGGAGACGTTGCCTCTGATCCTCTCGTACCTTAATACTCAACCCCAGTAGGATCCTTAAGCATGTAAGTTCAAAAAATCCCTCCTTAGTGCACCTCTAATCAAGAAACATTTCCTCCTTTCATACGTCTACCTAGATACTGAAAGGCAATGCACAGTCTAAACTGTTACACTTCGCCGGTCTTCATCTATGTCAGTCAGGCACGGTACTGTTTTAAATTAACTTATCCCTTAGCTTGATCTTTAAGCCATTTGAGGTTGGAACAAAATTATGTCTATCCGGATAAATCGATTTTACGGCCAGCCAATGTGGTATTGACTGACCCTAAAACTGTCCATAAAATTCGAATGCTCCAGCGGAACTATTAATCCTGAAGTGAGGACATTAAGGATATTTCCAATTTATTGGCGAGACATTATCTTAACGACCTTAAAGTTATAAGTGTAAGATTAAAATTGCGCTGTTATCCGATTGGTTATAATTGCACGGTTGTTACAGTGATCCCCTGGCGGAGTGCCAAGTACTACGAAAGTCAATGGCATGTGACGTAGAGCAAAGCGTTTCGTAGTAACTTTCTCTGACAACTTCAGCTAATGGCTTCGGTATAGTCAAAATTTATCTTTTATTTGTGTGCGCGCTTAGTAAAATCTCTGGTCACACATAGCGCGATGTGGCAGTGACGCTTAACGGCTGCACTTAGACACCGATCTCTATTAATACAAGAACTGGCTATTGGCTGAAGCATTTTGACTTTCGCCATTTTGGTGCTGATTGCTAAAAAACGTGAGAGTGAAAGTACTCGGAACTTTTGTGGATTGCGGTAAGTTGTATTGACTTGTGTTAATAGATTACTAAGCATTGATCTAATTAGCTCACAAGTAATCAAAGAAATGTGGTTCCCGCAGTAGTGTTACGTGTTGTAAAAAGTCTAGCGGCTTCTGCTGCGACCTGTCGGTCGTTACTGTACCGAACAAACTCGGCGCCCTAGGCATCTGGACTGGCGCTACTTAACACAACAATTTTGCAACCTATTTCGCTAAAAAATGTTGAAAACAGGCTGTTGAGCTGATAGCTGTTGCCGCTGACGTTCCGCGTTGCGTCTTACCTGGGTTAGGGTCAGCGCAGACCGAGTGGCACCTTGCGTTTGCATGCTCGAGAGCTTATCTCGTGGACAATTTACTCAAATCCTTTAATCAAAAGTTCTAGTGGAACTGTTGTTTATTAAACTTGAAAGCGACATTAAACTGTTTGTCCAGCTTATTATAGAATCTGACTTCATATTTTTTATCACTCTTAAGTGAACATAAATAAGGCGGAAAGTCCTTTGCTTCGCTATGGATTGTTAGGAATGTTACGGCTTCCCCCTGGCGTGTTGCCAAGTCGTGCTAATGTCAATGCCATGTGAATTGTGACCTAGAATCGCGTTCCAAGCGGTTTGTGTGAATGTGCTCTGAATTATTGCTATGGCGCTTTTCATATGTGTGTAACTTATCGAAATACTTTACAAAGTATACTTTTAATTTTCAAGTCTGGTTCGGAATGTCTTTGCCTTATGATATGCAAATAAAAGTACAGTTTCTATTCTATTTCATAGAGATTTTATTATAGTGTTTGTCCAGACTTTACAATTATTATTTTTTTTAGTTCGTTGACAAACTAGACTCCCATCTGCAGACCAGAATAGAGCCAATATAGAAATTATTTTCGAAATCGAACATAAGAACTCCTTTAAAAGATCTCACCGCTCGAGCGCCAGAGGCCCAGGTAGGTTGTCAATTAAGTTTAAAATATTATACTACGGGAGGTCAAGGTTCAATTGAAAAAGTCATTTTATACCGACTGGAAATTTTAACAACAATAGTTTAGACCTAACCCATCACAGCTCCGAACTTCAGCTGCCGCACCAGTGGTGGAGTTAAGAGTGAGAGCATGTGAAAGTGCTTGAAAATCAAAGCGCTCCGAGTGATTTTATCCCGGACCAAAATAGTCTTAAATCATTGTTTCAATCATTTTTGATACAGAAACAATATTCAGCTGCAGCGCCGAGGGTGGGTTATACTTCCGCTACGCGCCTGAAGTGCATTAAAATTTTGAAAAAAAAAAGTTATTTTATACCTTATGAAATTTATGCAGCAGAATTTTCACACTTTTAAAATAATAAAGAAAATCTTCAGCTGCACTGAAGGTGGGGGAAAGACCTTCAGTCAGCGTGATAAACATTTTGCGCGCTCAGTGCATTTAGCCTAGTAAATCTAGGAAAAACATCCTATAGTTTTAAAAATTGGCCAAATGTATTCTTTGGGCCTTCCTCTTGAATATATCCGAAAACCCCATATGGGGGGTGCGTAACCAGCCGCCATTTTTAATTTTGTCCCTTTTTTCGGTTTTTTTCTCATATCACGAAAATCTCTACAAATAGCATTATAATAATAATATAATAATAAAGTTTTTATTAAAGGCAAAATACCCAGTATACATACGGAACAATATTATACATAATAATATTCTAATATAAATAAAGATAAAAAGTAAAATATACATAAAACTTATAAACTATCTGGAAAGGTTAAAAAACTCTTCCCAGGCGTCTTGGTCAAAGCACCTTCTTTTATTTCCTATTTTTATTTTGATGCACAGATAGCCAATATGAAAAAATATTGCTAGGCATCCCGTCACAAACCGTTTGGAGAATGCGGTTCTGAGATTTTCGAAGTCTATCCCAGAAGGAAGCAACTCTTTGTCTCATCACAGCATAGAAATCAGGCACCCTCGATTCGGCAAACATACCTGAGGCACTGCAGTATCTAGGTAATCCCATCAATATGCGAAAAGCATCATTGTACTGCACGCGCATTGCCGTGTATGACTTTTTGAGAAATTTCGTCCAAAGTTGGCAGGTGTAGAAGCACTGGCAATACGCGTTAAACAGTACAATCTTGACGGGATTACTGCATTTGCCAAATCTTCGTGCTAACATGTTGCAACGAATCGAGAGTGCCCTCCTCTCTCTCTCAATATCACAGTCATCCTTCAGATGTTCTGTAAGAACATGTCCCAAATATTTAAACTTTGTCACAACCCGAACCGCTGAGCCGTCCAACAAAACCTCAGGTACCCTCTCCGGACCCTTGCCCGCACGAAACACCAGCATGTCTAACTTATTAACGTTATATTTCAGCCCGTGAGCATTGGCATAATGCTCACAGACTGAAAGTAACTTTCTAAGTCCCTTGATAGACGGGCTGAGAACCACCATGTCATCGGCGTAACTGAGACTGTTAAAACACGTGTTACCGATGTGACATCCGATTTTTGTGGTTCTCAACTCCTCTATCAAGTCATTTACATATAAATTAAATAGATCCGGAGAGGTGATACCTCCTTGACGTACTCCGCAGTCTAATTTATAAGAATTAGACGTCGCGTCGCCCCATTTAACACTGTTTATTTGGTTTCCGTACCAATATCTCAAGAGACCCACCACATGTTTTGGAACCTGAGATTGGTACAATTTCGCCCAGAGAATGTCATAATTCACCAGGTCGAAGGCTTGACTCAAGTCCAAAAAACATGCGTACACAGATGTTTCTCGACTTGTATAATAATCTACGGCATATTTTAAGCTAAGAATTGCTGAATCTGTCGAGAGACCAGGACGGAAACCAAATTGCGCGTCATCAATCACAATGTTCTTCAGCAGATCGGGTTGCAACAATCGCTCCAAAATTTTACCGGTGATGGTGCCTAGTGAGATTGGGCGGTAGTTATTTGCTGAACCCAAATCACCGGTTTTGTTTTTGACGATCGGTACTACCACTGTCCTCATTAGATCTTGTGGGAGGTAACAGTATCTTATACACAAATTGTATAACCTACATAATTTAATGTGCAATAGTTCACCTCCATAGAGTACATGCTCTAAACTTAGCTCATCATGACCTGGTGACTTACCACGCTTCATTTCACGAACTATTTTAGTCACCTGGTCAGGAGTAAATTGCACCACAGGTTTATCGGGTGCAACTGAAGGATGACTGTTTTTAGCTCTTAAATTAGCATCTATCGATCGAGGATGTACTTTAAACTTGTTAGCAAACATATTGGCTATCTGTGCATGTTCATGTAACCCATTCACCTTTATAGGCAGACTTTGTCTGTGGTTAAACTTTTTGGTTTCCTTCCAAAATTTTGGAAAGTTACATTCCTTTCTATACATAGCCAATATATCTAGTTTTATGGTCTCTTCATTCCTTTGGCACCAGCGAAGTCTATTTTTAAAGTCCTTACGTGTAATTACCATTTGATCATATATTATTCCAGTGGATGGTTTACCTGCCATTAACCATGTGTCAAAATTTAATCTATAAATTTGATGACTTTTCTGAACATGCAGATTCCACCCCGTCACTTGTTTTTTATTCTGGGTATTACCTTGATTATAAGATCTTCCTAATGAAGTTTTTGCACTAAGTTGCATGATTTCAACTATTTGACTATACAATTGATCTATAAAAACATAATGTTTACCTAAATTATCACAGTATTTAAAGCTTTCGCATTCCTTACATTCAAAATTATCAGTAATATTGACTAGATTATTTTTACAATAATTATAATATTTGTCTATTTGTATATTATCCCTAACACCCCAGCGGATGCCCGTCTTGCCAGCACGAACGTCATCAGTGATATATCCCTCTGCAACTTCGTTGAGGTTGCACGTGACACATAATGGAAAATGGTCTGACCATGTGACCTCGTACAAAACGTTGACAGATAGTATCGTGTCCCATGCTGCTTGGGTAGTAATACAGTGGTCCAACCACCGATGACTTCCATGGGCCTCACTTATAAAGGTGAATGCGTCCGAACTTATACCTAATTTTACAATATCTGCCCATATCCATTGCTGCTCGTCGCAAAAACTTTTCAACTCCTTACCAAAACTGGCAGTGGGATGAGCATTAAAATCTCCTAAAACGTACACTGCTGAGACGTCAGATTCTTCCGCAATGGCGCTAATTCTTGCTAAACAATTCGTGAAGTCGGGAAGGTTATCTAATTCATCTGTTGGCATATACACATTAAAAACTAAAAACGACCTTAAATTTAGCGTAATCCGAATAGCCATAAGTCTGTCCATTGAACAGTTGACTATAGAGACGTCGGAGAATCGAGTTTTTCGCCACATAATGGCAAGACCGCCATATGGTCGACCGCGCAATACGCCAGCTGAAACGTCAACAGAAGAAATTGCAGCACAAGCAAAGTCATTATCTATGCCATGTATAAAGTCCAAATCATGGGGCAGTAACCACGTTTCCTGCAAAAGTAATATATCTGCCTTACGGCATAAATCGCGAATACATTGAACCGATCTCTTAATTGATTTACAATTAAAAGATACTATTGTGGTATTAATAATAGGCGTATTATTCATAATTATTTATAGAAGCGTCCTTTACATTGTTACGTCCACGAAAAACTCGATACTTGACACCTTCTGGCCAAAAGTCATTTTTTAAAAATACTTCCAATTTATTACGCGTTTAATTACTTCTGACAAAAGTTTTAATATACAATTTGCCACAAATTTGGTCTCTTGCATTTTTACTCTAAGTTTATTACTTTAGGACATATTGGGTGTTTAAGGGTATTTTAGGTCCCTTTTTCGTTTTTTTTGCTCATATCTCGAAAATCTCTACGAATAGCATTATAATTACTTCTGATGAAAGTTTTTGTATAAAATTTTCTACAAATTTGGTTCCATGCAGTTTTACTCTAACTTTATTACTTTAAGAGATATAATAGATATAAGAGATATAAGAGATATATCCGTCGGGGCCGGACCGTGCCGGAGCCGGGAAACAATACCCACCGACATTTCAACGCCGTGCCCCGGCCGAGTCCCGGCGTCAGGCATGAATCGCTTCATACAAAAAGTACACCAAAAATATTTGACCGTGCCCCGGCCGGGGCACGGCCCGGTCGCGCCACGTTGTACCGTGAATCATCCTTTATACTCTTTATTTTTATTTATTTATTCTACTACAAGTTAGCCCTTGATTGCAATCTCACCTGATTTTTTTTTTGCCGCCGCGCTGATGTGTAATAGTATTCAGTCCGTTTATTTGGAGTCCAGACTCAAAATTCGCGCGAACGCCGCGTCACATCGTTTTAAGTTCGCTGACGTAGAACGGCATGTAAGAGAGACGAATCGATGAACGCCAGCTGCACGCACGAAAAAGCATGACTTATTGTCACGTTCCACCTGAGCCGAGCGTGCAAGCGAGAGCGGGGATCAAGCGATAGAGAGGCACGATCGGCCTATATATGTGTTCTATAATGTTTTCAGACGTTATCACGTAAAATTATCGTCCGTAAACCGACTTTACAGACAACCAATTTTTCCCTATGGAGATTTGTCGGGATCGACACGCGGATTTCCTAAGAGCTCGCTAGATTTGTCCCTGGACTCAGACTCTCCCCTTACGCTGATGCAAGCGTATTGACATCGTATAACAAATTCTCTTATCAGCAATGGTGGCAAGGTGGCGGGCGCCGCGATGGCAAACAAAATTTTATTACAACCGATAACTTTATTGCGTTTTCGAGAACCCCTCGTAAAACGTGCGGTAATAGCCGATCGCGTAGCCTCCTGTGTATTTCAGCTGTACCGTCGGAACATTACTGAATTCTGGCTGATGACCGCGACTTTGTTGCCGAATGTCCGCTGTTGTCCGCAACTTTTCAGAATGCAAGCTTTTCTGTGCCAAGTTTCAGCTTAATCAGATGAACGACCCGCGAACCTACATATGTATGTATAATCACACTAACATTATAAAGGCGAAAGTTTATGTGTGTGTGTGTGTGTGCGCGTGTGAGTGCGTGCGTGCGTACGTACGTGCGTGTGTGTGTTTGTTACTCTTTAACGCCTCAACTACTGAACCGATTTGGCTGAAATTTTGAATGGATTATTCCCTGACTCAACACAGGCTACTTTTTATCCTGGAAATATCCACACTTCCCACGGGATTTTGAAACAACCGAAATCTACAGCTACAGCTACCTATAGGTAGATTACTATAACAAAAATATATAAAGGTTGGAAAAGGGAGCGGGAACGGGAACCGGAAATCTACGATTCCCTCGCGATTTGTGAAAACCGAAATTCACGCGGGTGAAGTCGCCTGCAGAAGCTAGTGGACGTATAAAGGACGCCGTTCCCACGGGAACTCTCACGGGATGAGAAGTGTCTCATATCAATCTCCACGATGCAAGCTGTCTCTGTGCCTTTCAACTCAATACGTTACGCCGCGCCGTTCCCAGTGGAACTTATAGCATATTCTATTTTTTTTTTGCCAAAATATCCTTGCAAAGGATGCAAGCTATGTATCTCGTTGCCGGTTAGGTGTAAATAGGTAACAGACGGAAAGAAAGACAGAGTTACCTTTGCATATTTAATATTAGTCTAAATAATTAGGCTCAATTTACACCGCGGCGGAATGGAATGGAAGCGACTTTTTGCAACGAAATTGTACATAGCTAAATGAACTTTATGTCAATTGCATAACATACAAATTAAATAGGAGCCAAAAAAAGGTCGCGCGTCTTCCGCGGAATTCTCGCGCATTCTCGAGAATTCCCGTAGCTACTGTCGGCGCCGTCTGTGGAATCCGCGGGAAGTGGCGCGAACGGAAAGTCCGTTGAGTCGGTCACAGCAGTGCCGTGCCAAGCGTTTAGCTGGAATGCGCGAGAATTCTCGAGCATTCCAGGGAATTCGCGCGCCTTCCGCGTCATGAGGCGAAAGTGACGCTTCCACTCCATTCCATTCCGCCGCGGTATAAATTGAGCCTTATGTTTTGAAAATATGATACCGCGTCCCAGTTGCTCGTACCTACGTGGTATCGATCCTTTAAGCCGTAAATATTACATTAACGCGAGTGGAACCGTGTTATTATATACGCGTAATGCAATAAGGATAACTGAATTACACTTTACAATGGCATTAAAGTAAATTGAAACTTAATGTTGAAACATCAAATAGGTTTTCCAGTGACATCTGCAGCAAGGTTACTGGTTCGGTTGGATAATGATAGATTATTATATCTTTTAGTTTTTTTTTTCTTTTAGTTTTTGCTCTAATCTTTAACGGGTCATCAAAAACAATTTTTATTATAATTTAAGGAGGAATTGATTTTGCTTAGTAACTCGATTATTTTCAGCTCTTCAACCAATTGAATTGTCATGTTACTCATGTTGTTGTATATGCACATTCAATAGTTCATTCGAATACTTATAAAGCCCTGCGCAGACTAGTGTTTATTACTACTGCAAAGTCATCGTACTATTAGTCCGTCTTGTGCGCTATACGATTCAGTTTTAACTGATCTGTTTTGCCGGACAACCAACTAATAAGTAGCTCATTCGCACATATCAGTGAAGCATCAGTGCCGCGGCCGGCGCAGTTCCGGCACAGTGAAAAATATGTCATTCTTTATGAACTGACACTGAAACACTGCGTCGTCACTGACACGGACAGGTGTGAACGCGTTCATAGAGAATGTATGAAAGAATATTTTTCACTGTGCCGACACTCATATTATGTGCGAATCATGCTTTAAAAGTACGGCGATCTCGTTCCTGTCCCCCGTCCGCGCAGGCTTTAATTTATTCGATCGATAGTTTTCGAATTAAACGTAGAACTAGCGGCAAAGTATCTATTATTAAATTATATCGTTGAGGATATGAACGGGCGTTTTTTTTTATATATTGATACTTTCTCAGCTAACACAGAGCTAATGCCGGAAACCGCGTTTGCTTGTTAACTTGTAAAATGCACTAATTTGTTAACTCTCGGAATTTGCCACCCACAAATAACGTAATTAGATTTTCTCACCCTTGTGCTTTAATGTGTTTATTCTAATTTATCTACAGCGAGTGTTTTAATTACAAAAGAGATTACCAGTGATAGCACAGAGGCGCAAATATATTTAATTGCGGCAATTTTAAAAGTTTCTTTATCTTGCCTTCGTGGAAATAACTGTCTCATTGGTCTGGTGGCAAATTTATTCAGTTGCGATCATGAAGTCTTGGATTCGAGTCCCGGGGTGGGCCAAAAAGAAAAAAATCTCAGCTTTCAGCAGCTCGGAGCTAGGAAGCTGGTGGTATTAGATACGCACCCGTGCATCGGTCCTGATCTCTCTCCGGTTTTATCCGCATAGTCGTCCTATCGGATTATGAGAGTGAAGGAATAGAGAGTGCACCTGTGTTTTTGCAAACACTTGTGCACTTTAATATCTTCTGCGTAGTTGGCTAGTTTCCGCCTCCGTTGAGATTGACCGCCTTGATCGAAAATATAATGAACACAATAGGTACAGAGACAGCAATGAGACTTAGACAATGCAGATATTTTTAAATATCCGAAGATACATACATACCCACATAACAAATTTAAACCACAAAAGTTTGAATTTGGCTCGATGTAAATAGGCAATATTCACTCAGTCGCTGAAACTGAAACTGAATATGGACGTGCCGATTTTCCGCTAGATGAAATCTAAATGTAGAGTTTGTAGGTCATCGATTTGTTTTCGAGTAACGGTTGATATGCGGGTACACGGGCATCACAGATTCGCTAAAGTTCAGCGCACACTTGTGCATGCCGAACGCGCCGCAAGCAATGTATCGGCACACCTTGAGATACTACTAAGGCGGAGGTTTTCAATTTGGCGCATATTTTTTGAATTACTAGCATCTGCCCGCGGCTTCGCCCGCGTAAATTTCGGTTTTAAACAAATCCCGAGGGAATCGTGGATTTTCGGTTCCCGTTCCCGCTCCCTTGTCCAACTTTTATACCTATTATCAAGGAAGTTCGCTATAGTAATCTACCTATAGCTGTAGCTATACGTTTCGGGTGTTTCAAAATCCCGTGGGAACTGTGCATTTTTCCAGGATAAAAAGTAGCCTATGTGTTGCCAATGCATGCAACACAGCAGGCTATTGCAATAATGTGTTATGTGAGCGTGATTTACCTAAGAACAGTCAACGCCCTCTATGGCGTTTTTGGAAGTTTATATCTATTTTAGTCCCACAGGAATACTTTTTCGGGATAAAAAGTAGGCTATGTGTTAAGTCAGGGCATAGTCTATTTCCATTAAAAATTTCAGCCAACAACACATACACACAAACTTTCGCCTTTATAATATTAGTGTGAAGTGTGATTTGATTTGACACACAGATTTAGCTACTATGTCGGTGATGTTGGCTCTTCTGCATACTCAAGGGCGTTTTGCCACTGTATGCATTTACGCTGTGGTATTGGTCCACATGTGGACTTTTTTGTTACGCACTGGGCTTAGACAACGGTTCCTTGCATTGATGATGATAAATGATCGTGAATTGATTGAAGTAAAACGCGATTCATTGGCTGCACGTATGGGCAACAAGCCCATAGCGATACAGATGACAAGAGAGATCTTGTATTCCAGAGATCTGTTTCTCTCACGGTAGGATTCATGCAAAGATTACAAAAATCCGTCGCGTGCGGTGATAAGTGTGCATTCACCTTAAATTTCGCTCGTCATATTCGGCCTCTCTGAACATTATGAATTAATGAAACTGACCCGTGTACGAAACGCTCTCTCCTAATACGGTCCACTCAGAGGGGTCTGCATGGAATATGAGCTGCGGTAGGCCAAACGTACAGAAGTCTATTTTTAGATCACTCTTAATTACTATCAAGTCTGAATAGTTAAATGAAAGCTGGTAAGCTTCGTTCAGTGAGTTTCGCCTAAGAGACGGATTATAATAAGTTTGGTCGTAGATTCAAATCCCACCTGTTGGACTTTTGTCGTTTTGTTACTGAACTTAAAAATGGTAAAATAGCAGTATTTTTCTCAACAATAAAAATACTTTCCAAAAAGGTCTAAGTATAATCAACGTCATTGCCAAAATAATTATTCTACTGCTGCTAATTATTTGGGGTAATCAAAATCAATGTACAATTCTGGCAACATTTTTGTGATCGTCCACGAATTAATCTTTTTCTCTTCTCTTGTTCTAAATAAGCAGTGCTTTTCTCAGAGTAAGCAGAGCTTTTCTGCTTTCATGAAGTGCACGCCACTGAGTGTATGTGAAATACAAAGCTGAGAGCGTTTTCGACGTTCGGCATGTATGCAGTTTTTCATCTGCGGGCTAATTGCACGCTACGGCACACGCGTAACCCCATTTGTTCATATCCACTCGTAGAGCAGGTTTTGTTTAGAGACCTTCATCAAAGTGGTCTGATTTTTTTAACAAACGATGTGGTCTAGTTTTAAAAGATCAAGCTTTCGATCCGATATTAGGGCTCATTTTCATCGGTCGGAAAGTCTGATGTGACCTTGCATACTGACGATACGTAGAAGGTACCCCAGTATGCAAGGACACATGCAAAAGGCGTAAGGACCCACGAAATTCATCAGTTGATACAACGTAGTAACAACGTACGACTAGGCTTTAGGCGTGTAGACTTAATAAAACTGTCGTAACTCATACCCAATCAGTTTAGCTCGCTACCATCTTAAACTAAACTATCACTTACCACTAGTTCAGAGAGCGGGCAAGATTTAACTCGTAGGAGACACTGAATTAAAAAAAAAAAGGTTTGTACCTAATCTTAGAAAAGAAGTTGTACAAAGTCACGTTTCGCATTTATGCGTAAGCTCGGAGCGGACGGCGAGCTACTGCGTTTATCACATTATTCTGAAATTGAATAAATTTCCTTGTGTTTACAGTGAGAATAAATTGAGTCGAGCACACTTATTTATTTACTTTCGTCGGATTACTAGGTAATTACTTTTTGTGTTTACCATTTTTTTTATTACGTTATTTGCTTAATGTGAGAACTAGATTATTAAAAAGACGTACCAACTACAAAGGTCTCATTACTACAATTCTAAGAAATTTTTCTCTACGTAGCTGGTTTTTTATCGAATAATTTGTAACTTTTCTCATTGCAGCGTGGTGGGTCTAAGCTAAAAATTCCTCTTTCCTATGAGAGAGGAGACTTGTGCCCAGCAGTGGGACGTTAAAAGTCTGTAGTGGTGGTAACGTTTCGTATCTCTTATAGTCGCCCTCGGCTTCAAAACGGGTAGGCGAACCGGCTACGTATTGATATATTTACTAATCTTGTGATGACGAAATTGGATAAAGGCAAAAGATTAAGGCGACTGCAACACGAACGGAAACCCCGAATCCAGCCGCAGATGGGATGGAGACTGGACAAGCTAGATCAGAAGGTTCTAGATAGCATCCTGAAGGAAAGTGAAATTAGAACTCCTGAAGAACTGGTGATGGAAACCAAAAGAGCGTGCGACCAGGCTATGCCCAAAAAAGGGCTGCGTAAGAAAACACCAGTCTACTGGTGGAATAAAATTATAAGGGAGAAAAGAGAGCACTGCACAAAATGTAGGAGAAAATATACGCGAATGAGAAGAGGAAAAGGTAAGGAAAACTCGATGAATAATGAAAACAACGAAGGAGAAATAAATAAACTAAAAGATGAATACAAGGCGGCAAAATTAGATCTGCAGATCGCCATTATAAAAGCTAAGACGGAGGAATGGAGAAAACTCTGCGACGAAGTGGACAAGGACACCTGGGGACTGGGATATAGAATTGTTACTAAGAAACTGCGACAAAGTCCACCGAGTTTGGACATGGACCTAATAAAATCCGTGGTCACAGTTTTGTTCCCTACCCATGAAGACTTCGGCCGAATAATGGCAGATGCCTCCTGGATTACAGAAATAACGGAGGAAGAGATAAAAACGGCAGCAGAAGGTCTCAAACTAAAAAAGGCGCCAGGGCCTGATCTCCTTTGCCCAGAGGTGGTCAAACTGGCAGTGCAGGCTATACCAGAGAAAATAAAAAAGGTTTTGAACGATACTTTTGCATCAGGGACTTTTCCTGCGGCGTGGAAAACGGCATCTCTGGTCCTTCTTAAGAAAGCTAATAAACCAGCAGGAGATCCAACCGGATACAGGCCGGTCTGCCTGCTCGACAGTTACGGCAAACTGATGGAGAGAATACTGTTAAAGAGGATCGAAAAGCTACTGCCAGAACACGGAGATCTGTCTGAACACCAGTACGGTTTTAGGCAGGGCCGGTCCACACTGATGGCTATCAAAAAAGTTGTACAAACTGCCACAGAAGCAAGACAGGGCACGAACAGAACCAGAAAGCTTTGTGCCCTAATCTGCCTAGATGTGAGAAATGCTTTTAACTCAGCTTCTTGGAGAGAGATCCTCTTAGAGATACGAAGGAGAGGTTTCCCAGGGTGCATACAAAATATTATAAGTAGCTACCTAGCAGATAGATATATAATAGTAAGAGACTCTAACGGAAAGGAAGAAATGGTCAAAGTCAGCAGTGGAGTACCCCAGGGATCGATACTCGGGCCCACTCTTTGGAACATTCTATATGATGGAATTTTCCAGCTGGAACAAGAAGAGGGCATCCAATTGGTAGGCTTCGCTGATGATCTGGCTCTGATTGTGGTTGCCAAAAATGAAGTTTCCCTCATGACTCGTGCTAATAGGGCGCTTAAGCGAATAAATAACTGGATGACAGGAAAGCGACTGGCATTAGCACCAGAGAAAACGGAAGCAATTATATTTAGTGGGAGGCGAAGGCTAGATCCTATACAATTTAGAATACAAGATGCTACAGTGACTCCGAAGGATCATGTCAAATACCTAGGAGTATGGCTCGACAAAAGTCTGACTTTTAAGAAGCAAATAGAGGAGGTTGCAAATAAAGCGCAAAAACTCGCGGAAGCGCTAAAACGACTAATGCCGACGAAAGGTGGTCCTAAAGCGAGCAAGCGAAGAGTTCTAGCTTCAGTGGCTCACTCCGTCATTCTCTACGGAGCACCGATTTTTGAGGGAGCACTAAATGTAGAACTATACAGGAAAAAATTGGAGGCAGTGCAGAGAAGATTGGCAATTGGCATCTGTGGAGCATACAGAACAGTTTCAACTGAAGCAGTACTGGTCATAGCAGGGCTGATCCCTATAGCTAAGCTGGCCAGAGAACGCGCTACGCTGTTCGAGTGTAAGGATCAGACACCCGCAGAGTTGCGAGAGAAAAGCCTGACTGAGTGGGAAACTGAATGGTCTAGAGAAGGAAAAGGTAGCTGGACTAGAGAATTAATTACCGACCTAAAAGCGTGGCACAAAAGGAAGTTTGGTGAGGTAGACCGGTGGCTGACGCAGGCGCTCAGTGGTCACGGGGTGTTTAACACCTACCTTTTCGCAATAGGAAAAGCATCAAGTGAAAGTTGCTACTTCTGTGGAGAGGAAGACACCCCGAGACATGCCATATTCGAATGCCCTGCCTGTTTAGATCTGAGATCGGCAGCGCAGGGAACGAGCGAAAGGGTTGAGGCAAGAAACTTAGTCACACGCATGCTAAAAAATGAAGAGGAGTGGCATAAGTACGCCCAGATGATAAGGGCAATTATCATGCGCAAAGAGAATAGAGAACGAGAAGAGAAGAAGAAAAAAGAGTAAAAGAGTGGTCAGCACGAAGTAATGCAAATGCGGTTCCGTGCTGATCAAGAGGACAAGGGGAGGTTGTTTTAGTCCGTGCAAGTCGGACATGCCCTGCCAACAGGCAGAAGTCCGGAGGGATTTTTTCCTCCCCTGAGAGAAAAAAAAAAAAAAAAAAAAAAAAAAAAAAAAAAAAAAAAAGATTAAGGCGATAGAAGATGTATTATGGAGAACTTGGAACATAATGCAAAAGTTTAAGCTTGATGCTGATATACCCCTCATCCGCGCAGATTTAGGTTTTTAAAAATATCGTGGGAATCTTTTTTTTTTCGGGATAAAATTCTATGTCCGTCTCCAGGACGCAAGCTACGAACGCCCGTGCGTTTGGTTACGAACGGTTAAGCCGTGAATAGGTAGGATGGACAGGCAGATTTAGCACCGACACTTTTGCACTTTATTATATTATGCAATGCGCTATTCTATTTTAAAGAAAAAGAAGAAGGATAGTAAAATGTATATTTATTATTTATGTGTGACACTCAATGTATATTGTTAGAATATGAGTGCGTTCGGTAATATGGAGATTCGCTCTTTCAAACACACATAATATAGAAAGGCGGGCTACTTAACATAATATATCTCTTTTACTTTAACTCACTTCATCTTTAATTTTAGCTGGAGAACATTTTTTGTACAATAAAGTTTATTAAAAAAGATATAAGTAAATATGAGTTTACGTAACTCCTTACGCAGATACCTACCGACTACCAGTCTTGTTACGTAATTCTTACCACAGTGGCTTACGTAAGTTCATCCCGTTTCTGGGTTGTTTTATCGGACCGAGTTGTCGAGGCTTGATTATTATTTGCAGTATATTGTAAAGAGAGAGAGAGCCCGCAGGAAATTCCATCTGCGCTAGACATCTCAAAGCGAATTGTGATATTAGTTAACGTATTGTGTTGCTGGAATAAAGCATAATGTATACAGAGGAAAAAATCGTGCGGTTTTATTTGAAGAAATTCGTCGATGACGTCTCAATAGACAGACATGCTCTGTGAGAATCAGATGTAGGTCTCTTGCGATGATCGCCACAGAACACGATCTTGTGCCACTTGTAACCGAACTATGGTAAATCACTCGTCACCGCTTGTAACTTGAACTTCCTGTGATCACTCATTTAAGTCATCATCGAAAAGATAAAGAAAGTTAAAACAATAAAGAGAACTGAAGATTGTTTTGACATTAT
The DNA here is from genome assembly GCA_920104075.1 of Melanargia galathea. Classification (NCBI taxonomy): domain Eukaryota; kingdom Metazoa; phylum Arthropoda; class Insecta; order Lepidoptera; family Nymphalidae; genus Melanargia; species Melanargia galathea. The sequence continues at coordinate 979,267 of OV049872.1, read as the reverse complement.
TTAAGTTTTTGCGTACGTAAGTGTTCTCATTAATAATTCTCGATATCTCTAAATTTACAGCAATGCACAATAATAATCAAGATACTGAATGCTGATGCGTTGATGTTGTACCGTGTGAACAATGATTTAGATCCTTATTTTTCTTTTTAACCCCCGACGCAAAAACGACGGGGTGTTATAAGTTTGACGTGTCTCTGTGTGTGTGTGTGTGTGTGTGTGTGTGTGTCTGTCTGTTCCCCTGTGGCGCTCAAACGGGTGGACCGATTTGAATGCGGTTTTTTTTGTTTGAAAGGTGAATTAGTCGAGAGTGTTGTTAGCTATGTTTGATGAAAATCGATCCAAAATGGCGGATTAAATATTTTTTCACAACTCCCTTAATATGGGTATCAAATGAAAGGGCTTGACTAGTAGAATAGCAATATTGCAAATCCAAGATGGCCGCCGCCACAAAATGGCGAATGTCGGGGGTTTTTTAAATTTTTAATTTATACTTGTAAGTACAGTTCTTATTTTCTGAGGTATCAACGATGAAGTCGGCTTACCTTCTGAGAAAATTATTTGGATTACTTAAAGTCGCCAGTAATTTTTGGAAATTAATAAATTAAAACAGGGTTCTTTCTTCATAAAAATTATACAAATACAGTCAAAATCTGTTATAACGACATCGAAGGGACTACTCATATTAAGTCGTAAAAACCGATAGTTATAACAACCGGTTCCACCATACAACACCATATTCTTTTGCCAAGTCTTTGTTTAGAACTCCGCTCTCTTGCTTTGTAATAATACGCGATTTTTCTTCGATATTAATTTGCTTTCTTTTTGTTTACGACAAGTTAAAAGTTTCACAATTAATTCAACAATATGTTTTAAGTAAGTAAGAAACTGACTGAAGAAATTTGAAGAACTGGGCCTTGACTCTACGGCATGCACGTGTTTTGTTTTCTAAGAATTACAAAAGACCCTAAACACGTGTTTATTTTTACGATAATAACCATTGACCATTATACTATGCCGTCTATATAAGCTGGTCGTTGTAGAACGACCTGTAGAGATACAATTCTCCGAAAACATTGGTCAAATGTGGTCGTTTAATGCGGTATGTCGAAGTAACCAATGTCGTAAAAAGCAATGTTTTTGATAAGGCAGTCATATAGCATTCAGCCGGGACCTTTGATTACGATTAATATAACCGGTATGTTATTCTAAACGATGTCGATATAAACGGTTTTGACTGTATACTCATTTCAAACAGATTTTAACAAACTTATATATAAATTGTTTTAACATGAATTATATTGGAATTATCCTGTTTTGCGTGATTTCACACACATATCTCATTCCTCATCTAAGATGGGAAATCTTTCTGAACACAGTTAACATGCTGAGAAAAAGTCAAATGAAATTGTAACATTATGATCTAAGCTTTAGACGTGAAGTAATACGGTTTCCCTTTGGTCTATTTCAGGCCTAGTTTGATATCGCAGAACAATGCACGCACAAGCCGGCGCTGTGTTACGATGATTAGATCACAGATTAGCATAATATCTCCTCTGTTCAATTTAGATTTTAGAATTGAAATGATATAGTTAGATACCTCCCTCTCAACGGTCGAATATGGAACGAGCAAATCTGTATGCTTAGTCTCACTCTGCATAGCTCGAAAACTTTACTGAATACTACTGATCGAAACACAATGACTTCAGAGTAAAATGGACTTAAACTGAAAGAAATAAAGAAAGATAGAAAAAACGTTTATTTAAGTGCTGTGCCACACAGCAATAAGTAAATCACCCCGACGCTTCCAAAACTTGTGCACTTAAACAAATGAAGCATCAAGCGAAAGAAGCGCCGGGTTAACACCTGTCATGTGTGGCACAATCCGAAAAAAGGTCATAATGCTGAATGCCTTGCACACTCAAGAACATACAGATTTTCTGATTTTCAGATTGCTGATTTTCAGCCGAGACCTTGATGCGGGCTGAACTGGCTTATTATAAGGTTTGAGTTTGCCAATACATTCAGCATTCGATTACAGCCAGCGCCCCAAGCAGAAGAAATGTTGTAAAATAAATATTCGAAGCATTGAATTACGACTTAAAATAAGACTGGGTTCATTTTGCATTACATATTACATTTTTTCGATACGTAGTATTTGGTAAAGTTTTGGAGGTGCGCAAACTCAGAATAACTATACTGTAGGAGAACTAAGATAACCGACAGCTCGGAAAAGATAAAGCGATGGATCGAAACCCTCAAAAATGTAGCGATCTTCATTGTTGCTTTCTTATTAGCTTTCATTTACTCTATAATATGGTAGTAAAATACAAGCGTATTCAAATAAATAAATGCAATTGAAGTGTTTGTCTCTGTAGTCGAAACAACTGGCTCTTACAAACGAAAGCATGGCCCAAACGTACGTTTTAAAAAAAAATTGTACGTTGGTCCGTTTGTTTTTCCGGGCTAATCTTCGAAACGGCTCAATCGATTTTGACGGGACTTATACAAGCAGGTAGAGGATCACACGTGGAATGATCTAGGCCACCTTTTATCCTGGAAATATTTAAGATTCCTGCGAAAAATTCCTAACAAAAGTAAATCCTGAATATTTAGGACTTAGGTACTTTTGTCCCAGGAAATCAATGTTACCGCGGGATTTTGAAAAAACCTTAAATCCACGGACATCTTACCTACTTTGTGATAGTGAAAATTCACGAGGAATATTCACTAAAAATTCTTATTAATTCATAAAAATTTGTAAAAAAAAATTAGTAGGATCGTTAATATTCCAGTCTATTGTATATTTTTTCACGTAGTATTTATAGCATCTTTTCGCAATGTAACATTCACGTGTCCAATTAGCGCGGCAAAGGAGTCAGGTGCGTCGCGTCTCGCGTCTCGTGCCTGACAAAGCTGAAAGCATTTCGCAATAATTCGCGCTCCGCTGAAGCCTGATGGATGAGCTCACAAGAGTTGTTCATATCGAAGTTTTATATTGAAAATCGCAATCACTTCTTTTAGCTTGAACTACTGTTTGGTTTATTATGTAATGCATAGAACTTCAATCCAAGTTTGGGTTAGGTTCAGGTTGCATCATCATCATCATGATCAACCCATTACCGGCTCACTACAGAGCACGGGTCTCCTCTCAGAGTGAGAAGGGTTTTGGCCATAGTCTACCACGCTGGCCAAGCGGATTGGCAGACTTCACACACCTTTGAGAACGTTATGGAGAACTCTCAGGTATGCAGGTTTCCTCACGATCTTTTCCTTCACCGTTAAAGCAAGTGATATTTAAATACTTAAAACGCACATAACTCAGAAAAGTTAGAGGTGCGTGCCCGGGATCGAACCCACGACCTCCGATTAGAAGTCGGTCGTCCTAACCACTAGGCTATCACAGCTTTTTATGAGGTTGCATGAGTTGATAGCATGAGAGGATAGAAACGTCCGGAAAAATGTTACTCTTTTGACGCATTTTTTGTAAAAATGTAAAACACTGACAGTGTCTGAAGATAAAAGTCTTCTGTAGCCAATGCGTAATAGCCTAGTGGTCAAGGCTTAAGCTTTCCTTTCGGTGGGATTAAGTTCGATCCCTGACACGCACTTAAACTTTTCGTAGTTATGTGCTTTTTAAGCAATGAAATATCACATGCTTTAACGGCGAAAGAAATTATCTTGAGGAAACCTGCATACCTGAGAGTTCTCCAGAATGTCCTCAAAGGCGTGTGAAGTCTAGCAATCCGCGCTTGGCTAGCGTGTTAGACTACGGCCTCAACTCTTCTCATTCTGAGCGGAGACCCGTGCTCTGTAGTGGGTAGGTAATGGATTGATAATGATAATGTGGCCAGTGGTGATATACGGCTCCGAGACATGTTCGCTAACTATGAGCCTCATAAGAAAGCTCAGAGTCACTCAGCACTCAGAGGGAGTTGGAGAGAGATGTGCTCGGAGTTTCTCTACGAGATCAAATCAGAAATGAAGAGTTCCAATAGAGGAGTCACCGACATAGCTCAACGGATAGGAAGCTGAAGTGGCAATGGGTGGCACAAAGTTTGAACAACCCATAGACGTTGGGATTCCAAGGTTCTGGAATAACAAGCTACCACTGGAAAGCGCAGTGTTAGTAGACTAAATGGACTGACATGCTAGCAGACGGCGGGGAGCCGCGTTATATAAATAGCGCAAGTCCGCAACGCATGGAAGTCCACATGAAACCTGTCACTATGGCTATCCGACACTTATCAGAAGGCCGTAAGAATCGCAAGTAGGTACATTTGAACCACGTCTCCTTCGAGTTAACAGTGCCGTAAGAAACTAGTTACAAACACATTACAGCGGTCCGGACGCGCGATGAATTCAAAATGGCGCCACCACCGCACCGCGGCAAACGAAGTTAAATGAAACAGCAAAAATGCGCAATTTTATTCCCTTTAGTTTTCTCTCGCCGCAGCGCAGACGAATTGAGCAGTATTTTGTTCCCGATGAAGCTTAATGGAGAACTATATACTATGTAAATACAAGTTTTCTTTACTTTTCAACCGACGACGACGCGATGATAATATGTTTTCTGAACTGAACGGATCTTGATGAAATTTTGTACCGAAGTAGATTGAGTCCTGGAGACGTACTCAGGATGTATTTCGGAAAATCTAAGATTTCCCATGGGATTTTTGAAAAACCCAAATCCACGCGAATGAAAGTCACGGGCATCAGCTAATTTTTATTTTTATAAAACGCAATTTATATCACAGTATTTTATTCGCATGGGCGTACTTATAATACGGCACGTAGCGCACTGTAGAGTCTCTACGAACTACGTAGACGTCTACGTCTACGGCCACTCTACAGCAATTAGTTTAAAATTGTTAAAATTGTATATTATGAAAATAAATGTGCCCACATTTATTTTCAGGGGCTCTAATGCTACTTTTGTAGTTAACGTTAGTTGTGCGTAAAACTATCATTTAGTATGAATATTAACTTTTGGTAAAACGTCATTTGAAATCTCCATTAGGCACAGTTAAGGAAAACTTGAAAACTTACATTAAATGTAAGAGCCTCAGGTAAAATGTAAACATGCTCATAATTACGAACTTGCTAATGCCCGCGCATTCTCCTGGTTTGAAATTATTAAAAAATCCCGTGAGAAATCTTTGATATTTTGGGATGAAAAGTAGCAGTAACTCTGTGCAAGAAGACACACAGACATATTTTCTCAGAAATTATTATACTAATATATGGAATATGGATACAAAGTTTTTGCAATGGAATTCAGTTTTACTTTTGTTTGTTATTATTTTATCTACGGTAAAAGTAGAAAATCGTTTGACAAAAATAGAAAACATTTCAAACGTTTCAAGTTACGTTTGTTTTTTTGACGTTGAAAAGGTTTTCTCTACTCGAATACCCGATGTATTCGCGATGAATGTGGTCTTTGAATTCGCTGTAGAGGGGACTTTTCGCTCAATCGACGTTCGACACATCTGCCGGTTAGTGTACTTTTACAATAATGATTTATCGATGTAAGTTTTTTTTAGAGGAACAAATAATGTCCCATCTATGAATAAAATACAAAAGTTCAAATGAAATAGAGGACAGGTACTGTCTGTGTAGCTGAACCAAGAGTCGGTGGGGATCGTTGATCGAAAGATTTGTATGTAAATCTTTGAGCCCGTATAACTTTTGAACAACATAATATAGTTAAATAAACGATAAATGAATAATTGAATTATCTAATTTTGTCGTTTAGGTATAGCCTGCAGTGAAATAAATGCTATTGATAGCCTAGTGGTTAGGACGACCGACTTCTTATCGGAGGTCGTGGGTTCGATCCCGGGCACGCACCTCTAACTTTTCGGAGTTAAGTGCGTTTTAAGTATTTAAATATCACTTGCTTTAACGGTGAAGGAAAACATCGTGAGGAAACCTGCATGCCTGAGAGTTCTCCATAACGTTCTCAAAGGTGTGTGAAGTCTGCCAATCCGCTTGGCCAGCGTGGTAGACTATGGCTAAAACCCTTCTCACTCTGAGAGGAGACCCGTGCTCTGTAGTGAGCCGGTAATGGGTTGATCATGATGAAATAAGTGCTATTGTTGTCGTCTCAATCGATAGACGTCAACTGCTGGACATGGGCCTCTCGCAAAGATAACCACAAACCACAACCTTGCGCCGCCTGTGTCCAGCTACTGCCGGTGACTAGCTTGAGATCGTTCGTCCACTTGTGGAGGGTCTTCCAACGCTTCCCGGTGCGAGCTCGCCTCTCGAATAAACTTAACTACTTACCGAGTCTAGTATAATAAGCAGACAGGTTAAAGTACGGAGAAAATGCTATAGCAAGGAATTATTCATATATTCATAGACTATTACATTAATGAGCCGTTATGCCCGCCGGGGTATTGCACTAATGAGGGGGAGATTGTAACTAGACTATTATTTTCAACGAAGTCTTATGTCGTTATCGTAAGAGTTCTATTTTACAGACATAACGATACATTTCTTGGTTGTTATCTGCTTTGCATTTGAAAGAGTTTCATCGTGCGCCCATTCGGTACATTGCATTACATTTCGACTATGGTCGTGTAGATATGTACCTATTGGTAAAGTAGGTATGTACCTATTGGTTGGGGGTACGACATAACCCGATTTTTGCCCAAGACGTTGGGTATTTCAGGCAGATTTCCCCACGTTGAAAAAAAAATATAGGTATATGCTTTTTCTGGGTCTTTAATCTAAATTCGCTTTTGAACTGAAAACTGATTGGAAACAATTTTCTTGACAAAAATTTTCTCCAAACACGGATCTATTAAAACTTTCTTAATCGAAACGATAATTCATTTTAGTTTAATTTCTTTTATGTGTTAATAATTACAATTTCTAATATAGTGCGACCATTTTGCCATACAAAAACTTTTCGGAGCCTCTTTACTTATAGAAATCAGTGGTTGCACATTTCCTGCCCATGGTAAAAGGCTTGGAAACATTCGTTTCCTTAAAAAGTTCGTAATGTAGTTTCCTTTTTAAATGCAGGAAACTTTTAAAAAGGAAACTAAATTTTAGGAAACTACTTTACGAACACAAGTAGTGTACATATTATGTACGTTTTACATTGAAGGCCGTCGTGCAAGGGACGTGACGGGATAGTAACCCGAACGCACGTAAGAAATAAATCTTCTTGAATTAAAGGGAAAGCTCCCGAGGCAAGATTAGCAATGGGAAAAAGAGGAAAATACGGACGAATAAATATTAATCAAATCTACACGGTAATGCCATTATGTACGGTTTTGTTTATTACCTTAAAAATGAAGTCGAGGTTTGCATGATAAGACGTCATAACATTAACAAAGGTATCGATCTCCGTAATCGCTGATTCCGGGTTCACAGGATAAAGAGCAATTCTCTGATGTGAAATATGTCTCTACCTATGCCAAGCGGTTGCGTTATCTATTTATGGCTCCTGACAAACGAGTTAACCAAAAAAAAAAAAAACACCAACGGAAATGGTCGTTGCTGATATAGAAAGTAAGTATCAGTAGCATTAATATGTATTTTTAAAACTGATCAAGAATTCAGTTGCGTTGTAGAGCAATTGTTTAGCCTCTCAAGAGACAAGGCAAAACATAAAATTCTGACGGCCAACTTTCGCTTGTCGAAGAGGCATCTAAGGAAGAAGAAAGTGGAGCAATGCCCGCTTAAATAATATGCTAAAGTGATTATTTATTATTTAAATGTGCATTGTAAAGTCCACTTCTGAGGATGCTCCGGTGTAGAAGAGAAACGTGCGTAGAGTATGATTGGGAGGGTTTGTGTGGTGTTTCCTGGTATTGGAGCGTATTGCTTGCTTCGATGCTTGCCTTTCCTGTACGTTGTATACATATATTTATCTGTTTTAGCCGGTTATAATAAAAATATTCATCTTCCCATGTGAATTAGTTAAATACACTTAAATGTCTGTACGTAGAAAATAAAAGTGGTTTCTGATATCTAACATGTTTTATATTTTAGTACAGTAACGTTTACGCATAGTGGAATTACTCAGTTAGTTAGTTAGTCAGAGCCTCAAAATAACACCACAATGGCTTACTGTAATAACATATTGTGTAAGAAACAACAAAGGATTTTTTTAATTTAATAACAGCAATAAGAGCGGGCTAACTTCAGTGGGCAAAGCAAACCTAGCAAATTAAATTCCTGTGTACCAAATGTAATTCCGCAATGAAAACTAAACAATAACAATCAACACACACACACAGGCAAAGTGAATATATTGAAACATATGTTCAAATTAAGTTTGAAATGTGGACTAGGTCAAATTAAATTCGTTGTTTGCAATTTGTAGTTTTTTTCGCAAAACAACAAAATAAAAACAAAATATAAAACTGTTGATATTAGGGACAATAATAAATAGGTCAATACATTTTCATGATCTAACTGCTGAACCGATCTTGACGCAATTTTGGCACACATAAGCTTTATCATTCATTTTTTATCATTCAGATTGATTATAATAGGTATCCTTATAATTTATAAGGATTAGCGAAGCTGAAGTATGACTTGCGGTCTATTAATCACAACTAAAGTTTTGTAAATGGAAACTTTTGCTGAAGAAGCTCTTAATCGTCAAGAAACGCGCCTAAGAGTCGCGCTGTCCTTTGATACAAACGGTCTTACCATAAAAAAAAAAACAAAAAAGTGTTAGAGGCCTCATGTATGATATATACTGGTATGAGGCCGCGACCACAGTCAGTGGTCGGAAGCGTCCAGGTATCGGAACCCATGTGCCACCAATTGCATGATCGTCGGAATTAAGTGCTTGATCGTTGCAGTCATTGACGTTTCTATAAAAAATAAAAGAATTATTTAACGTTTGGAAAAAAATTCACCTGGGCCATGTTCCGTGTCAACTTCTAATTTGGTTTGAGTGCATAAATTGACGATATCATTAGGACCAATAGGTCCGATAGTTTATTGCTTATAGCTTCTCTCCGTCAAGGACCTCGGATCGTAGCTTTTAATTCCATAAATCGACCATCCACTCGGCTAACTTCGTTACTCTGAATACGATCGATCGCAGGAAGTTAGGACCTCGTAAAATCAACTACATAATTGCTTAGGTAATTTGAGCAGATGTAGTGACATGAACAAGAGCTCGTAAATGATTTCCAAGAAAGGATGAGAATAACAATTCTACGAGAATTTTTTGTGATGTAAAAGCGAAGGCCCAAGAGCGTTGTGTTGCCGACAAGTTGTGATTTTGTTGGATTGTTTATCACACGTTTGGTGCGGCATCGATACAAGCAAAGTAGCGCTAAGGTGTGTCTCAGCGCACGGTACGAAACATTAGAAGGGTCCTACGTAAGCGAATGCTCGCAAATTGCGGTAAGGTGGGTAAAAATGGAAAAAAAATATTCTTTAAATTATTTTAAAAAGTATTTTTTCGGATCACTGCAGACTATAACATAATATGTCATGTAATTCCAAAAGTATCTTCCATCATAACAGCACGTGTTGGTAATTGGGAAATAAACCGATATGGCATTAAATTTGAACATTCGTCGTGGCAAAGCCTGATTGAGTCGCCGCTTGAGCATCATTTGACCTCCCATCCCTCCCATTTGCTCCACTTGTGGATCACATCGGTTCACTGCATTCCAATTTAGACTTGTTTTCATCAACCTTCGACAATTTCCAATTACAAAACTGACTTCACTTAAAAATCGACTTTATAGCGTCGGAAATCGACGTTGAACAATTTTTTCGAGACGCAAATGTAGTTTGGTATGTCAAACTCGATTCTATTCGTGTGAATACTCGATGATTTCGATCGTGCGATGATAAACGTTTGTTTTGCTCATTTTTGCCAGCTGCTGAGATGGCAATGCAGCTATTAATTGATTAGTGCGGATATTTGTTGAGCATCAACATTATTGGTGGTAGGTAGCTCAGATAAGTGGGCTGAATATACAAAACATTATTCTACATTAAATTAAAAGGTTATTTTCCAAAATGACCGCCCGTTGCTGTGCTGAAGAAGTAGGTCGACAAAATAAAATGTTATTGTATGTCATAAAATGTGATATTTGAATCAGCGTGCCATAAATATACGGGGTTCTCTCGTATAATTTCTCTCCGAAAACGGAGCAACGAAAGGGCTCATTGAATAGAATAGAATAGAATAGAATAGAAAAGTTTTTTATTCAAATAAACTTTTACAAGTGCTTTTGAATCGTCGATTGAGTCTACCACAGGTTCGGAATGCAGTTCCAGCCGAGAAGAACCTGCAAGAAACTCGGCGGTTGCTCTTTTTTAAAAATAACATTATAACAATTATTATTATTAATGTACATGATTGAAATGCCGTCTCGCGCATTGCTGGAACGAGTTAAATCCAAGCTTTTTTATCGTTTATATAATCTTCAATTGTATAATAAGCTTTTTTTATGAGCATACTTTTAATAAAGTTCTTAAACTTGTGTAAAGGCAAGTCTAAGACATATTTTTTATTCAGATAAACTTTTACAAGTGCTTTTGAATCGACAAATGAATATACCACTGGTTCGGAATGGTGCTTACAATTCTACACGTTAAGAAGGGCAGACAAAAGTAGCCCCATTTCCGACGGCGGCACCCGTTCACGAGCATGACGCATGATCCAGCCAGGTTGTTCAGTGTAAATGCCGTGAAATCGGTCGTCTGCTAAGCTGCAGTCATTATAAACTTATGGCTGAGTGGCCTCCCCAGGAGGTAGGGTATTTAACGGATTTCCCCTTCAAAACCAAAAAAAAAATATATATGTTAACTAGTGAGTAGCGGCTAATGTATTCAGACCAGACATGTGCCAGTTTAGAGAAATGGTAATGTTATTCCAAAACGAACGCTGTGACATCAGACATCGTTAAAACGTTCTCTCAGACATCGTTAAAATGTGTAATATCCTTAAAAATATGCGATATAGGGAGTCTCGTATAATCTTCTTGCAGCCCTGTGAGCGTGGCGGCGAAAGGGCCCTTTGTTCAGTTTAACTGTCGCGAAGCTCGTCACCCGTCAGTCGTCTAAGCTGCAGTCATTATAAAGTTATGGCTGAGTGGAAACGATACTCGTACCCGATATTACGTTACACGTTAACGTTATTCTCGCTTGTTATAGCGCTTGCTGCTATATGTACCGCGAGGAACGCTAAGCTTGGTCTCCATGCAGGCAGATAAATAATATCGACGACCAACTTGTGTGAAGCTCCTTAAATGGATACAAAGGTGTAGATTGTAGAACAAAGTTCACGTTGTATAGATCTAGACACAACACTAGATATGTTACTAGTTTTGTGTAGTGTACCTTTTTTGTTGACTGTTTCGCAGTAAGTTATATACGAAGTAAAATAATTCCTGTTAAAATGTTCCTGTTAAAATAAAAGTCCTGATGAAATACGCTTGCTTGCCCTTGGGCCTTGGTACACATTGAACACATATACAAGTGACGTAAAGACGTAATTTCAGAAGAAAGCTCCAAGCCTTGGCAGTGCCTTTTAGTGAGGCAGTTCGAGGAAGTGAACTACTTTGAACGCAATACCTACTCGTGGAATGTCAACTTAGGTATAGTGCAAAACTTTCCGCGGTTCTTTTTCTTATTTGAGCAAGAATTTATTAGTCTCTGAATTTAAAAAACTTGGAATAGGTAGAATTTTCTGAACAGTTTTTTGATCTTTTCTACCGATACCGAAGGACCTAGACCTTGGACTCAGCCATCCTGAACAATATTTGCTTACTTTTACTGAACAAAGAACACAATTAATTTTTCAGCCAGGTAATTCTTTTACTTCATACGCCTCTTGCATATGTTGTTACCAAAAAACTCTGAATAATAGTCACTAGAAGTGCGGCGTACGTGTGACATTGTCGCCGCTCTGTGGGCGAGGACGTCTACATTGCAACGATGTGTGAAAAAGCGAACAGATACAACTATGTGTGAGGTAAGCGAACGATGAGACGCATTTGCAACCTTAACGTGCTAATCCTACGGCTCAATTCTGTCTGCAGAGCATTGAGCGTAAATGTGTTTGTGTATGTAGTAATGCGGCGACATGCGTTCTGTATAGTTTGAAGTGGTACATAGCACTCCCGTGCTTGTTACTTACCTACGTACATCTTGTTCAACTGTGTCAAGAAGTCCATGGCCCGGACGTCCTACGAATTGAATATACCTCCTTTAACTCGTAACGACTAGTTATGTGTTTTAAGGATGTTTTCTTTTTGTTCGCTGGAATAGCACATTTCGAACCCAAACAATAAGCACAGAATACCTACAGAGGGGAAGCTTCTACAAGCGGCCCGCTGTAGGTACACTCACACATATGCGCACGTTTGTCACCAACTGTAACGGTTAGTGGAACGAGCGGGCATCCGTGAACCGTTGGTGAGTGTGTTTGTGTGAGTATACCTACAGCGGGCCGCTTGTGGAAGCTTCCTCTCTGTAGATTTACTACTCGTGTGCAATAAGTACAAAACAAGGCACGGGTAATGTTTCTGTCCGCGTGTTTTTACACGGCGCGCGCCGCCGCGGTATATGTCAACATGGAGCTTGTTAAAATGTAAATTAGAGTAATTATCGCGTGACTAGCGCCGCGACGCGACTTCAGTCCTTAATGATACTGCGGTATTTGTTGTTAATTCGACAAGATAGCGGTTGTTCTACATGGTCGGTGCGCTTGGTGAGTAGGTACATTTTGATAAGGCCAGAAAGTAGGTAAATATAAACGAGGGGGGTTTCTAATAGCTAACTTTCGTGTGTTACGACGTTTTTCAATACATTTGTGAGATATTACGTTTATAGAGTATGATAAAAAATATTTTCAAATGGATTTCTAATCCCCTTAGTGCAGTACCTTGTAGAATTAGGATTTAGAAACTGGAACCCATATAGTTCAATGATGTGGTATACGTATGTATATGCTTGGTACTAAAAATTATTCACAGTTTTATAAAACCTAAATATTTTTTTTGTTTTATAGACGTCATCGAAGGAATGTAAAAGGGAGCGGAGCAGATTTAAACGAGAGCTGCTGTTATCGTCATTTGAAAAAAGATGATCTCCGGTAGAAGCGTCCGGGGAGAATGGTATTTTTGCCTCGGCAATCAACACTCCGATTCCCACGCTCTCGATTAAAGCTGGAGTTGACGCTTACGATTACACTGAAGACTTGTCGGTCTATGAAATATTACTATGTCGTTTGCAACGCCATTTTGTGCATATCGTCGTCTCAACCAATAGACGTCCACTGCTGGACATCGGTCTGTTGCAAGAATCGCCACAGAACACGATCTTGTGCCGCCTGTTTCCAGCGGCTGCCAGCGATTTTCTTGAGATCATCCGTCCATCTAGTGGGGGTTCTTCCTACGCTTCGTTTACTGGTGCGAGGTCGTCACTCAAGCACCTTGGGACCCCAACGTCCATCGGTTCTTGGAACAATTTGCCCCGCCCTTTGACACTTCAGTTTTGCGACTCGATGAGCTATGTGACTTGATGAGCTAGTAGATACATACTCGCAAGCATAGCTCTCTCCATCGCCCACTGAGTGGACCCATATTGTGAATATAAATAAGCTAGAATACAACCGGCACCGTACACCTATTAAACGGGGATGAAACGGTCACTGAATGCGAAATACTGATATGATACGTTGTTGATAATTTTAGTGGGCGTAGTAGTCTCTCGTGTTTTTTTAGTGCCTGATGCGTTCATGGTATGGACCGGTGTAGGAAGGGATGCGAGCTTAAAAGCAGTAACTGTGTGCTTAGTCTAAAGCGGAGCACTCGAAAACGAACTCGAAAACTATTGATCGATTTCAGAGTAAAATAGACCTAAAATGTCTTGTATTAAGGTTTGAGTTCGCCAATACATTCAGCATTGTTCGAATGCAGAGGAAGGGGTTCAGAAACTTGAGATTTCGCATATAGGTATTTTTTATAAAGTAGCCCCCAACTAAGAAAGGAATTTCAAAAACCCCTCCCGAGTAAAGCCGAGACAGATCAGTAGCCGACAATATAAAACTTTGAAACTATAGATCTATGTACACTGTACAGTATTCTCGTGGTAAGTTTGCGCATTTTACTGTTTCTCGGGTACAAACTTTATTTTGGAGTTTTAGCTTAAGTAGACGTCGTTCGTCAATCTTCTCAGCGAAATAGGGTTTGCAAGGGCCGTTTAGGGGCTCTATGGTTGTTCATAATTTTTCAGTAGGTACGTATTTCTGACCTTTTACTCTTGTATCCGGCTCCCTGCGACTCGTCTGATGTCGTCGGTCAACCCAGTGAGAGGTCTCTATAGTAGTATAACTATCGCATAGTTTTGTTGTCCCGCTCGATTTATTTATACTGTTTCTTGTCAGTAGTGGATTCGCTTGTATACAGTTTCAGAGGGGTGATTTAACTGTGTAGTTTGGCGTGGAAATTCTCAGGGAGTTCATGAACCTTGCTAGAATTAATTTCATATTAATATTCCTTCAACCGACCCGAACTTTTGTTACTCTATTTTGATACAGAATGACGTCAGTTTAGTGCTGTGATATTAATTACTAGTGTAGGGTTCAGTAACTTTTTGAAGGGTCATAAGGTTTTATGTTAACACTCACAAAAAAATAAAAATCTGAAAGGCTTCTCTTGGTTGACTTGGTCTACGTAAAATTTTTGTATGGCCTTGTTACTTACCTCCTATAGACTAGGATCCATAAGTCAGCATTACACTTTAAAATTATTTAAATCAGGCCAGTAGTTTGACCTTAGACAGACATACAATTAAGCCTTAATAGCGCAACGATCAGGCTGTAGACTGGAAAGTCGACTGTTCAAAAGTACGGTTGATTATTGAGTAACAGTCGAGCATTACAAATAACTCCTTGACTGTTGAGCTATTTATTTAGTTTTCTGTGCATTGGGTTTAAGGTTTTTTGTATGTTGCGGTTAAGATCTTCTATGTATTGAAGTTAAGAGCTATGTATTGGAGTTAAGATCTTCTATGTATTGGAATTAAGATCTTCTATGTATTGGAATTAAGATCTTCTATGTATTGGAGTTAAGATCTTCTATGTATTGGAGTTAAGATCTTTTATGTATTGGAGTTAAGATCTTCTATGTATTGGAGTTAAGATCTTCTATGTATTGGAGTTAAGATCTTCTATGTATTGGAGTTAAGATCTTTTATGTATTGGAGTTAAGATCTTCTATGTATTGGAGTTAAGATCTTCTATGTATTGGAGTTAAGATCTTCTATATATTGGAGTTAAGATCTTTTATGTGTTGGGGTTAAGACTTCTGTGTTGGGTTGAGCGTGACAAAAAGTATTAATTTATTTTCAACACATTAATGCACGTGTAAGTACAATTACAAAGTTCTATTAATATAGCCAGTATGATCGAGTGAACAAAATAGCATGTCAGACCGTGTAAATGCTAGTGAATAACCTATTGACAATGTATAAATTGATACGGACACGTGGGCGTGATAAGATATGAAGAGTACCGAGGGTGGACATAATTGTTTTGCGAAAACAGCCAAGCGACCTTTGAATTTTTTCTCTATAGCAGCCGAACTCAGAGGCGTTTAATGGTTACTTGAGGAACTTAGTAAAGATTTAGAAAAGATCACCCTTTACAAACACACATTATAAAGCTTAACAATATCCATTTATAACGCCGCAAAACCGGCGGACTTAGAAATCAGGTATTACAATTTGAAATTGTATCAGAAATTCATAACCAGTGGCTTGGTAAACAATAAGTTGTTAACTAGATCACTTCTGTTCACGCAGAGTTAACGGAGCGGAACCACTTTAAAAGCGGGCTCAAATTAATTCACTTACAATGAATACACAGACTGGGAACTGATTCCGAGTCTCGCTCAAAGCTTGCTCTGTAATTTCAGAGAGCTCTTCATTGCGATCATTTATCATAGAAGGTTTATGATTCAGTCTAGTCAGCTCAGGTCTAGTCTAGTGGAAGCGTTTTTACAGGCTTTTTTATTAGATTGCTTTGTTTGTTTGTTTGTTATATTTTTGTTGAAATTGGTAATTGATTTCATAACTTCAGCTTCGCCTGCTTAAAATTCGGGTCTTGTAATTAATCAGTAAGACTTATTTTAATATGCTTTCCGTCACAGATACGAACAGCAGAGAAGAAGTAATAAATATCCTATTCAGAACGGCGTAAGACGCACGGCGGATGCCAAATAAATAACATCAGCCGGAAACTAAGATGCGTATCTAATATATGACTGTGATCAGGCCAATCTTGACGGTTGTAAATCCTGGACATTCAAATATCCGCCAAAGGACCACCCGCTGAATGACTTACGTCAATGTTACGGAAAAGATCCACTCTTATGGATCCGAAACATGATCACTACTGTGGACCTCAAGGTCACTCAGCAGGCGATGGAGAGAAATATGCTCCGAATATCCTTGCGGGATGAAATTAATAAAGGGTAGGTTCGTACCAGACCAGGATTGCCAACATATCTCATCGAGTTGCGAAACTGAAATGGTAATGGGTGGGGCACATAGCTTGGAGAACCAGTAGATGTTGTGGTTCCACCACCACTATCACTGCAGCCTTTTAACGTCCCACTGCTGGGCACAGGCCTCCTCTCTCATGGGAGAGAGGGATTAGAGCTTAGACTCGCCACGGTGCTCTAACGTCGTCGGGTTGCCGGGCTTTAACGTATATTGCCACATGATAGTGATAATAGCCGGAACCGACTGCTTAACGTGCTCTCCGAGGCACGGGGGTGGAACACCACCAACGACCAACTGGCACTGAGAATATCTTGACAGAAAACCCAATACCTAACAATAATTTGCCCGACCTGGGAGTCGAACCCAGGACCTCGTGATCTGCAGTCGAATATGCTTACCACTAGACCAACGAGGCAGTGTTATGGTTCCAAAAAAATCAGTTACTAAAGCGCGTCCACAAATGACATATATAGTTGATCACGCTTCGTTTATATGACGCGAGCTATTAAAAGACATCACTCTTAATAATTAAATAAACAAACAATCTGAAAGACTACTCGTATGATATAGCAATCAGTTTCACTTCATAATATATTAAAAAATTTCGCCGGAGCTTTAATCTGTACTCGTTGGTGAGTTGTGACCCAAATACGGAGTGTTCCAGTTTTTTGCGGGGGTTTAACGGCCCGAACTCATCTGGTTACACACTAACTGGCCATATTGTGCGGAATATAAGCAGAGGTACCTACCGTGCTTGTGGTGCTGCCTAGCATCGCGAGAGTTGGGGTAATAAAGACCTTTATAACTCTCGTAACAAGACGGATATCAACTACCCGTACCTTCAGAGTCTGAGTATCAGGGCAATATTACCTACCAGGAGATATAACGACCGATCTCGAAAAGTTCTTACAATGCGAAAGGGAACAAACCTTGTAACTTGATGCGTTGCTCAAAACAGATCCGAACAGCTCTCAACAACAAATACTCATTTACGTAGGTCATTAATTTTTTTTAATAATTCGTAATTTTTCGTCTTCCCAATCCACTTTTAGCTAGTGGTATAATTTATTTACTAGTTGATGCCTGCGATTTAGGTTTTTTTTTAAGTACAAACTTCACCGACTCTTTTCACCTTCTTAATGATGGAATTAAAAAACTGATTTCAGAATTCTTTAAATTTTAAGATTGGTTTTAAATAATTTAATAAAATCCCTCTAGGGTAGGTATTTGAGGAATATTTCCTTCTTTCAATCTCTAGATGTATCGGCTTAGTCTGTGGTCTCTCTATCAATCAGGCAGACAGCTACGGTACTGTTTTATAAGCACTGACTACAGAAGAAATTATAAGGTAACTACGGGAAGTACAAATTAGAAAGGCAAACACACATAGCATAACAATTAGGCTTCAGTGATAACCACGATACGTACTTTATCATGTACTTTATCGTCGAAGTTGCTACGCTGGTATGACTCTTCGTTATTACTATGTGAATTATGATAGTGCGAAGCCTATCATATACTAGTAAAGTCTATCTGAGCTCGGAATAAGCTCAATTTACAAGAAGAATTATTTTATTTCAACTACGTGTATTATTGTTTAACTGAAGATAGTCTTAACTCTTAACTTATCTTATGAATCACAAGTTATACATAGCTCCCTGCGGTATAACGGGTTGTGAAGATGAAGTGACAATGGATGGAGCGGGCACATAGGTGGAAGAATCGATAGACGTTGGGGTCCCAAGTTGTGCAAACACAGTGTTGGCAGGCCCCCCACTTTATGTGTACGGAAATTGAATTGAATCCTTGTCGAAAAATACTAGTACTATTTTTTGCACTAGGTACTTTTGCACCATCCGTGTGAATAAAGTTAATTATAGTAAGTAAATTAATAAACTTAAATAAATTGTTTTTCTAAAGTAAGAACTATTCTATGTCCGTCTTTAAAAGCAATCAACGCTTTTTTCCATTGATCTGGTTCATAAAAAAGATGAAGGACATAAAGTATTTCCTCTGGCTTACAAATATGTATTCAGATTTGTTAATAAATGTATTAACTCCTGTTTTATTTGCGCGGTCAATTATAACTCGTCATTATAACGCTGATTTACTAATAACTGTAATCAAACACGCCCCGTTGGATGTAGGTATTTCTCATTAGTGAATTATTTATTTATTCATTGGACAAATACAACATTTTATTGATTCACAATTTCACACCGCCAACAGATCTCAGGCTATAGTGTAACTTTTCAAGGTAACCTAAAACTGCGTAAATCTGTCACTTATTTACAGAGTGCTTAGTCTCAGTTTGGAGTGCGTACTCTTATAGTATACTATTGATCTCTTGAAAACTTTATAGTATACTATTGATCTCTTGAAAACTTTATAGTATACTATTGATCTCTTGAAAAACTCTTAAGCGCACATATAGAGTTTGTCAGTGTAGATTGTTCGTGGAGTGTAGTCAGTCACTTATCGATTATTTTATCGCGTTTTGCGGGCAACGTAATCGTAATCGGTTATCGGTGATAATCAATCAGCCCGCCGTGGACTTAATTAATTCGCCATTTGGCTCGTAAACATGCCGATATAACCATTCATAAAATACAATTAAGATAGCGTTGCAAGCCGCAAAAGCTAAAAATATTCTTTGACCTTCTGTACAAAAGCGTTAACAAGCTGAATTGGCAGTGGGTATATCGTGCCGAATGTGTTGGCAGACTCTCTACTACGAGCAGGTGGACCGACGACATCAGAATAGTCGCAGGGAGCCGCTGGATACAAGCGGCACAAGACCGCGGTGTGTGGAAATCCCTACAAGAGACCTACGTCCAGCAGTGGACGTCTACTGGTCGATAACAACGACGTCGACGATCGTACCGGAACGCTAAATCACTTGGCGGCACAGCTTCGAGTCACGGCTGAAGCCTCTTTCTAGAATTAATAAGCTCGCGGTACCACGCCGTTGCCGCGACGAGCAAAACGAGCGAGCGGTCCACTAACCGTGTGCTGAAAATTGAATTTTTTGTACGCCCCTGAACTGAGTGCTTAGTCTAAGATCGGAGCACTCGAAAACGAACTCGAAAACTATTGATTGATTTCAGAGTAAAATAGACCTAAAATGGCTTGTATTAAGGTTTGAGTTCGCCAATACATTCAGCATTCGAACACAACGAGCGCCCCAAGCAGAAATTTTGTAAAATACATATTCGAACTATGGAATTACGACTTTAAAATACGAGTATTTGAGTTCATTTTGCTCTGAATTCACTTGTGATTCGATCAATAGTTTTCGAGTTTGTTTTCGAGTGCTCCGATCTTAGACTAAGCACTCTGCTCGCTAGCTAAACTGTGGCGCATGTACAAAGTTTCAAAGTAGAATTAGATATTCAACGCATGTCGCAACACTGTACTCGTTACGTGCCTGATGCGTCCGCTGTTCCATGTTTGCGCTGTACGGACAACTTCAATTAGGTGTTCAATTTGATGAATGACAGTTAAATACGAGTAGATTACGAGTTCTCTGCTCATATTTAACCGTCATTCATCAAATTACCGAAATAATCAAAATGTCAAATAGCTCGAAACCGTGTGGATCCCGCGGGTATACTGTTTGATTTTCCGGCTTAAATTATCCTGTGTCCGTCTCCAGAATGCAAGGTATATCTGTGCATTTCATTAGCAATTTAAGAGAGATTGATCGCTTAACTATACGAATGGCTAGGGAACCGACTGAACCCATTTTGACGTAATTTTCACACATAGTTCGAAGATTATATAGGAGTGATCTAGGCTTTTATCTAGAAAAAAAAGCTTAGCTTCGTTCGTAAAAAAATAAAAGCTGTTGATATTAGGAACAACACGGCCTTAACCTGAACGGGTTTTGACGAAATTTGGTAAAAAGATAGCTTCCCGCAGACGGCCAAATCGTCTTTGTTTCGCAGGAAATTTTGTGGTGGCGGCCATCTTGAATGGCGGCCATTTGATACCCTTATTGAGGGAGTTATGAAAAAATATGTAATCCGCCATCTTGTAGCGGCGGCCATCTTGGACCGATTTTCATCAAACATAGCCTAACAACACTCTTGACTAATTCACCTTTCAAACAAAAAAAACCGCATTCAAATCGGTTCACCCGTTTGAGCGCTACGGAGGAACAGACAGACACACACACACACACGCAGACACGTCAAACTTATAACACCCCGTCGTTTTTGCGTCGGGGGTTAAATATAATCGCTTTGTGTTCTTTTTTTCCTACAACCAAGATTAATTATACGGCTTTTTGTTTACCCCGGGCCGCCAAGATTAATATCAGAGCGTAACTACATTTTTTTCTAATAGAATCTATTCCATAACCGTTGCAAAGGGCCAATCGATCCATCTCTCTTAGGTTGCCGAGCAATTTCATGCCTTGTTTTTCTTTCTTACTTACTTAGGTACCTACTTCTCTAGAAAACCGTATCACGTACTACGGAGGGACAATAGGCGTGGATAACTCCGGATATGTCTATATCTTCGGATACGATTGGTCAACGTATAAGTGCGGAAGCAAACCCACAGAAAGAAAAAAAAGGAAACCTTTCGATAAAAATGTTTTGTTTGTAAAAACAAACATTTGGAGGAAAAATAATAATTATTATAATTATTAAATTTCACAATCACCAATATTATAATTGGTAGGTATATTTTGTAAAAACTACGAATATGTATAATTGTTTTTCCTCCTTTGTCGTATCAATCGATAGATGTCACAGCTGGAAATAGTTGTCTCTAGTGGGAAGGGTCTGCTTTAGAAAAATCACCCGACGTGTCGCAAAGATACAAGCGGCACAAGACCGCGACGTGTGGGAGGCCCTAGACGAGACTGGTGTCTAGCAGTGGTTGTCTATTCATTGATGCAGACGACGGCAACGCCACAACCACGCAGCAACGACTCCGCAACGCATCGGTGCGGTACCGCGACGTGTGGCCGAGGTACACCATGGATTTTTTGTGAAAGACTCCGCAGAAGCAGCGCGTCACGGTGCCGTAGCAGACCGTGCGGAATACCATAGATTATTAAAAAAAATTAGGGGGCAGCAACGCGCTGTTACGAATGTCTGAGGCCCGCGTCAAGGCCCCAGGCACTCCGGGAGGCCGTGACCGCGCTGGCGCTCTGCCAACCCCCGAGGCTACGAGCTGGCTATCGATTCGACGGCTTATCACTTGTAAGGACGTAACATGTGGTATATTACCGTGATGTTACTTTCACGGTCATGTTTTGTGCGCGTCGTCCATGAGACTTCTTCTATTGCATGCGTCTTTGCTTTCGGCTGAACCCGGTTTTAGGACAAAGTAATTTTGCCTAATCCTAAAACGTCAAAATCACAAGAAGAAATCCCTAAAATCGAGTGTTAATCAGGTCGAATATCGTCGTCGTCATCGTCATCAACCGATAGACGTCCAATGCTGGACATATGCATCTTGTAGAGACTTCCACACGCCACGATCTTGTGCCGCTTGTGTCCAGCGACTCTTCTGATGCCGTCAGTCCACCTAGTGGGGGGCCTGCCGACACTGCGTTTTCCGGTGCGAGGTCGTCATTGTAGCACCTTGGGACCCCGACGTCTATCGGTTCTTCGAACTATATGTGCCCCGCCCATTGCCACTTCAGCTTTGCAACCCGTTGAGCTATGTCGGTGACTCTGGTTCTTCTACGGATCTCCTCGTTTCTGATTTGATCGCGTAGAGAAACTCCGAGCATAGCTGTCCCCATCGCTCTCTGAGTGACTCTGAGCTTTCATATGAGGTCCAACCTAACCCTAGCCGAACACTTACTTCACGTAGTCTGATCCGGTCCCTGTTTTTGTAAAGCGCGAAGCATCCTACTGCAGCTATGCCTTATCAGTATAAATGTTCGCTTATATGAAGTATCGAGGGTGAACCTCAAGTAAATAGCACGCGATTAATATTACCAAAATCCTAATCTTTTTGTACTTTTCATCTAAATTTTCCCAGCACTCGATCTACGAGTTTATAGTTACGGAGTTATGCTTCATGAAGCTGTTTCGGCTCACCAAGTACCCGCATATCGCACATAACTTAGTAACGGCTGTGGCTCGAGGTATTTCTGTGACGTAACTGGTAGGATTTCACGGTGGTTAATTCAAACAATGAGCCCTTTATCTTTATAATTCACAAAAGGCGACTGGAAAATTAACCGAGACGATGCCCTCAGGCGGGGTACACTTTATCCCTCGGGATGGAAAGCGAATTTGCCTAATTGAAATTTCATATTTCGCTTATTGTGTAGGTACATGTATTACATTTTAATCTTTTAAATAAATAACTTGTTTTCTTTTGAGATGTTCGAGAGGCTCTAGTTTTAAGATAACTGGGATTCAGCTTAAATTTTACCTGTTTATAAATATTTCTGTCTCGACTGTTTTTTACTTAGACTGCTCTGCAGAATCTGGTTTCGAACCGTTGATTGAGTCTTGAAATATCATAGTCGTAAGAGCCACAAGTTGACCTTAGTAAAATGTCAAATTTTTAAATTGGTAACTTAAAATTAACTAACTAACTAAAAAAATATACTCAAGTATATCAAAATATTGCTACCACGTTTCTCCTCAAAAAAGTATCACCACTACAGCCTTTTAAAGTCCCACTGCTGGGCACAAGCCTCCTCTCTCATAGGAGAGAGGGATTTAGAGCTTACACCCGCCACGCTGCTCCAATGCGGGTTGGCGGGCTCAAAAATTACAAGATTCCAGAAAAAAGTGTAGTTCTGCTGTTTCGATTCCACCACGTAAAATGTACCTACTTGAATTTTCGTTTCAATTGATTTTTACCTAAGTGTAATATCTTGAGAGCAAAGAAACCCTAACCTCGCGACCCTTTGACCCAGCTCTACTGTTTTTACGACGAGCATGTTATCAAATACTAGTAACCTCGATACAGGAGTCTATTTTTAGAAGCCACCACACACTACACAGTCGGCAGGTTTCATGAAAACGAACCTAGATTGGAACGCAGTGATCCGATGAGCTCTGCGATCGAGGGCTAAAGGAATGCTAATAAAACGCGAAGTCTCCATGAGGTTTGATAATGAACGATTTGTTGTTGCGGTCTGTACGAACAAGTATAGATAAATTAAAAAAAGACGTGTGGCACTCGGGGACTGCCGCGGTAAAGCTATTGCATAAGTAGCATTTTTTATCAACTTATGCAATTATTATTACAACGCCATCTCTGTCGCGACACCCAAGTCAAAGTATCACCCATAGAGATAATAATAAAATAATTACTGTAGCCACAATGTTTTATGTCGGTACTTGGTACTTTCATTTCACCGACATCCAACCGTATGTACACGCACAGGGCTAATTCGCAACTCACATAATTCTATTTACTATTTTCCATTATTGTAATATTTTGTTGTACGCCGAACTGGAATTTAAAAAAAAAAAGAAAAAATAAAGAATACAAAAAATAAAAAAATAAAGATTTAAAAAGAAAAAATTTCAAAAACAAATTCGAAAAAGCAAAGTACAACGAAAACGCGAGTGAGATTCGAACTTGCGACGCCGTACCTTATGTGTACGGTATCATAATATGTTTGGTTGCCCGCTGCGCCACAAACATGCACTGGCGATGTGCCAAAATATCCTATCTCAATCTGTGTCATAAAATCGTTAGGCTTTTTCGTTACGAAATTTCTGAATTCGGTCTCCACGCTCAAGGCCCGCTATAAAAGCTATGCAATAGCTTAAAAATATAAAAATCCCGACATTCGCCATTTTGTGGTGGCATCTTGGATTTGCATAGTTTTAAGAGCTACGGTGCCACAGATATTCACACATAGCGGTCAAATTTATAACAAGTCACTTTTTCCATCGCGGGTTAAAATGGTTTCATTTTACTAAATATTTACGAACGATTTCTGTACAGTATTATTATTACTAGTATGGTATTTTTAGTATGGTACTGGTATTTTTATCGGCGGCGTGTGGTGTTGTGTGGCCGGTCGGTTCATTTGCATTTTAATTGCGACGTCACAGCGCTGACACTGCGTTCGGGAAACTGGGAACAGCGGGAAAACCGTCCACGTCGTCGCGTCGCCCGTTTGTTTGTCACACCGCCACGTACACAGTTTAAAAGAGGAATATCACTTTTGTATTGTCACACTAATATTATAAAAGCGAAAGTTTGTGTGTGCGTGTGTGTATGTGTTTATGTTTGTTAGTCTTTAACGCCGTAACTACTGAACCGATTTGGCTGAAATTTTGAATGGAGATAAAATATGCCCTGACTTAACACATAGGCTAAATCTATCGCTACAGCTATAGGTAGATTACTATAGCAAACTTCCTTGAAAATATGTATAAAGGTTGGAAAAAGGAGCAGGAACGGAAACCGGAAATCCACAATTTCCTCGGGATTTGTGAAAAACTGAAATTCAAGCGGGCGAAGCCGCGGGCAGAAGCTAGTATTTTATAAACATTCAATAAGAGTCGAACCAATGAACACCTGCAGCTTTCATTTGCAAGTCGATAACATTTAGTATTTACTGAAATAAGTAGTTGTTGCAAAGAGATCGATGAAGTCGCACCATAACGGTTTCTTTTTAACCAAATTCAAATCAAGAGGATCTATCTGATCATGAGGTTCAAATCAACAATAGACCCGTATGTTTGTTATGTATGCTCGCGATTATTTTAAAAACCAATGAACCGATTTTGATTTTATCACTATCATAATCTACATACATTTAAAAAAAAATTAGTATAACTTTAACACACCTAGTTATCATTCTTATGTACGAAGTTACAAACATAAATGCAACCTAATATTGTCACTAATATTTTTGATTGGTGCACCGATTTCTGTGAGGTTGTTGGACCGAAGTCATTTTAATTACTAAAATGTAGCTTATTACTATTATTTTGATACGAAACGCTAAAACAATAAAGGCAAAAAAAGACAATCCGAGGAATTATTTAAAAGTTAATCTTACTCGGTGTTCATAACAAGTATAAATTAAAAATTTAAAAAACCCCCGACATTCGCCATTTTGTGGCGGTGGCATTCAAATCGGTCCATCCGTTTGAGCGCTACGGGGGAACATACACACACGCACACACACACGTCAAACTTATAACACGACGTTTTTGCGTCGGGGGTTAAAAACAATCCTTAAACTATAAATCGAATGCATAATAAAGCTATGCATTTCTATTTATAGAGCTCACCCGCTCCTTTTATTAAGATAAGGGGATTGAAAACGCATTAGCTGCCACTGGTCGCGGCTAATGATAGCATTCTTTCTACGCTTTGCATCGCACTATATAATACTGCGAGCGATTCAGACAACTTTCAATTAATATTTCTTTTCGTTAAATGGAATATAAATTTTTATTATTTACTTTACTCGTCAAATAAAAAGTTCCATTGTGAGCGTTCAGTTACTTAAATGATTGTTGAGTAATCGAAAAAGTGTCTGAAAATCTATTACTAATTAACCCCCGACGCAAAAACGACGGGGTGTTATAAGTTTGACGTGTCACGTGTCTGTGTGTGTGTGTGTATGTGTGTGTGTGTGTGTGTGTCTGTCTGTTCCCCTGTGGCGCTCAAACGGGTGAACCGATTTGAATGCGGTTTTTTTGTTTGAAAGGTAAATTAGTCGAGAGTGTTGTTAGCTATGTTTGATGAAAATCGATCCAAGATGGCCGCCGCTACAAAATGGCGGATTACATATTTTTTCACAAGTCGCTTAATATGGGTATCAAATGAAAGGGCTTGACTAGTAGAATAGCACTATGTAAATCCAAGATGGCCGCCGCCACAAAATGGCAAATGTCGGGGGTTTTTAAATTTTTAATTTATACTTGTAAATAAAGAGGCTTGTCCTGACTGCCTGACTGACTGACTGATCATCAACGTACAGCCTAAACCACTGAAGCTAGAAACTTGAAATTTTCACAGTAGTTTCCTTTTATGACGTAGGCGCACACTAAGAAAGGAATATTGCAAATTCCACCCCTAAGGAGGTTAAGTGGGGGATTAATGTTTGTATGAGTTTTTTATGAATCCGCGCGGGCGAAGTCGCGAGCATCAGCCAGTTAGTTATAAAAATAAGCAGAAGTACATTTTCCTTCGAACTTCGAAAAGTGTTTGTTTGAATTTTGAAACTTTTAAAAACAAATTGCGGCTTAGTGAGACTTATTTACAATGGTATTCACTAGCAAACTAACGAGAAAAGGTTCCCAATCCTAGTTTAGAACAAGTATCTTACGGGCGTATGTTTATATTGTGATGATTGACAGCCTATCTAGTACATTATTATTGATCAAATCCGCATAAAAACCAGGTTAAAAAAAATTAACATATAAATATTTTATGCAGATACTAATGAGTAAACTTTAGCATTAATGCATAATAGCTGCACAAACCGTATTAAATTTCATAAATATTCTCTGGAGTAGATAGTTTAATATCATGCTGATAGCCCGACTTCAATCGAAATGCAAATCACCCTAATGTGTCCCAACTCCCACGTCGGAGCCATTTGCCACTCCATTAAAACACTGAAAACGCGGCCAGTCGTGAGGGCAGTGTTCAGTATGGTTATTCCGAGCTTGCGCACCTCGAAAACGTTACTATAATTCGAAGCAACGTTACTAGAATTCGAATTCACGAAGCGCTTGCGGTGAACGTTTCTGTTTCGATACGAACCGCTAGGGTGTGGAACGCCCTTCCGACGTCCATGTTTCCCGCCTCGTTCGACTTGAGTACCTTCAAGGCAAGAGTGAATAGGCATTTTCTAGGCAAGCGCGGTCCAACTTAAACCTCATCATTGCTTTTCAGGCATGATTGTCGTCAAGGGTAAGCCTATCATAGTTCTAGAAATATATTATGTATTAATACAAATAAATACAATCGAAGTGTCTTTTTGTAATATGAAATAATTATCTCCAATTAAGTTCATGAATGTTTAACGATACCGTAACCCAAACCTACGTTTTTAAATTTTTTTCTGTCAGTCTATTTGTACGAGCTAATTTTCGGAACCGCTGAACCGATTTTGACGGGACTTTCACCGAAAGATAGAGGATTACATACCTATTATACAGAGATTGGTCTACTTTGTGTCCCAGTTCTTGCGTTGAAGAATTAGTTTCACAGTATATTGAACATATTTTAACGAAATTTGGCAAAGAAAGATAGCTCGTAGTTCAGCGGTGGTCATGGTTATTTATCCTTAAATCAAAAAGTTCCAACGAGAATTTTTAACCGGCTTCCAAAATGGACGAAGTTCTCAATTCAGCGCGTATTTTTTTTAACCGACTTCAAAAAAAGGAGGTTCTGTATTCGACCCGTATGTATGTATGTAAGTATGTATGTATGTATGTATGTATGTATATAAGTATGTTCGCGATTATCTCCGCAACTAATGAACCGATTTTGATGATTGTTTCACTATCGTAATCTACATACTTTCAGGAAGGTTTTAGTATATAACACATCGAGTTATCATTCTTACATACGAAGTTATAACCATAAATGTATACATATGTCACTAATATGTTCTCTGATATTGTCAGACCTATTGCTGAAGTCTAATATACCTATTCTGTCCAAAGACTTCACTCTGCTACGCCTACGTAACATTGACCTTTTGCAAAAACTTTTGGGCCGAAGTTAGTACAGCTGTACAATAGAGTTGAAGAAGTTTATGCACGGTTACGTGTATTTCCATCTTATACAAAGCCAAACCGCAAGGGTGTGAAACTGGTCGCGTATAGATTGTAAATTACTTTTTAATCAAGGTCTTCTAAATTATACAACAGTAGTACGCATACAAACTAATCTTGTATAGATCGGAAGTTAGGTTAGGTTGGGTTAGAACATTATGAAACCATTCACCTATACTTAAATGACTTCAAGTTCACTTCAAGTCGAAAATGTGCCCCCCGGGTCCCAGACTCACCCTCCGCGACTAGGTTCACCGCGCTCGCATTCAAAAGTGGATATTCTGATTTTACTTACACGAATTGAATGTGGTTTGGCGCCGACTTCAAAAAATTATATATCATTTGAGTTAGGTAGATTAATCGTCAATCTAAATGAATAAAAAATTATTTTAGACTTTTTAGTTCGATTCGTTTGAAGTCGGTTCATTTTTCTTTGAAAAAAATTATTAAATACTTGTATTGTTTTTAAGCTCACGAACTGTAAAAAGCCGGGAGCATAAATTGGTATGAAACATTATGTGATTATAAGTAATTCTTGCTGCAAATGTAAGGACTACAACAAAGACGAATCATCAAACAAAAAATATATCTACAGAGAAATATGAAATATTTCCTTAGTAATTGATTAATATTGAATAACATTGGAGTTACGTAAAATGTAGTGGAGTTTCATTACTTAGCGGGTTGCGAACATGTTTGTGCCATAAATAAAAGGCGCATAATGTGTAACATTATTCAACAGCAACAAAGGCCTACGTAGACTCGTTGTTTTGTGTGTTTTGTTTGGATGAAAGTGGGGGGTAGTTTCATTTGCGTTGCCCCAGGTCGGGCGCCAAATAAACGGTTATTACCCATCTACCCTCCCTTGTTTGCGAAATTGCGTATACTTTCATATTATTCATTTTTATTGTATTTCACGCCGTTTGTACATACGAATAAATAAAATTGAAGTGTCTGTCTGTGCTTTCGAAATTACTGTCTCTTGTTTACTTCATATGATTTTATGAACAGTGATACAGTTGGCGCCACTAGTGGTGTAAACAAGTTAAAATTGTGCTCCGTGTAATACAATTCATTTAAAATTTCTAAAGTAGATAATAGTTATTTAAAATATTATAAAAACCTTTATTAGTGTATAATAGTCCTGTGTCGATGTTATCCCGTTAGTTAATAAAGTAGTTTCTAATTAAAACAGATGTGAAAACGGTAACGGCTTGTACTCGAAATCGTCACTTTATTTGAAAACTTAGTGATACTTATATGGAAAAAATGCAGAATTTGTGCAATGGTGTCTCTAAATTATAAAACAAACTTTAAAAGTGAACTTTTTAACATTACAACCTGCGATTACCCATAATAACTATTCAAGACTGAAACCGACACTATTTGAAAATTCAGTGGTGGAGAAAAATGAGCATTTGTGCAATAATATCGCTAAATTAAAAAACAAACCTTAATAGTGAACTTTTTTAACATCTTATCTCGTGATTACTAATAATAATTATTCAAAACAGTATTCCAATACGTAGTTAAATCTTATTTAATATCTACCTACCCACAAACAGTTAATAACAAGCCACTATACTGAACGAGTTTTTCGCTAATACAAGTAACTTAGCCGTGGCGCAGATGCGAGAGTACCGCCTTCGGACACAGTTATACTAAAGCGACGTGCGATCGATCCCCGGCCTGACACCTATGAGACTTTTTCATTTTTAAAAAATTTAAATTTACATAATTTGTTTGTAACAAGAATGGCTTCTACGTCCAATTCTAAAATATGTGCCGGTTGCAGAAATACTCTGCCTAAAAAAGAATTCATGAATTGTTCGGTATGTAAATCGAAGTATGATTGTGAGTGCGCAAACGTATCTCTGAAGCAATTCGAACAAATGGACCAGCTAAAGAAGAATAACTGGAAATGCCCGGAATGCTGCAGTAAACAACCAAAAACTGGAAACACACATACTCCTGTTAGGTCAGCTATCACCAGTCAATCATACAGCAAAGCTACTGATGAAGTCCCTGAAGCGTACGTCACTACACGCAAAAAACGTAGTGATTCACCAGCGTCCGCGTCGATAAGTTGTAATGACGGTGGTAGCCTCTTGACGGAGAGCACTCTGCGCGATATTATACAGCAAGAACTATCTACAACTATACAAAACTTGGTTACGGCACAACTTAACAAAATAAATGAACAAATAGTGGGATTTTGTGAGTCTATGTCTTTTATAAACGCACAATTTGAAGAAATAAAAGCTGAGTTGGAGGAAAAATCTGCTATTATCAACAGCTTAAAAAAGGCAAATACTCACCTCGAGGCATCAGTCAAGGACCTCACAACCAGGCTGAATATTGTGGAATCGCATATGAGGGAATGTAATGTCGAAGTCAATGGTATCCCTGAACATAAAGCTGAAAATTTGGTAAATACTATGGTTCAGTTAGGCCAAGCTGTTAAAAATCCTTTATCTTTAGATGACATCCAGTATGTCTCCCGAGTTGCAAAGCTGAACAGGAACACCAATAAGCCACGTTCTGTTATAGTCAAGCTGCGGACTACAAAGCACAGAGATGCTCTCCTAGCGGCAGTAGCACAATTTAATAAGAAAAATCCTGAAGACAAATTGAGCTCTTACCATCTTGGGATTGGAGGAACTAGAGCACCAATATATGTATCAGAGCATTTGACTCCAGGAAGTAAATCTCTACACGCTGCTGCACGCATAAAAGCCAAAGAAATGAAATATCGCTTTACATGGATTAGGAATGGCAAAATATATGTACGCAAAGACGAATTCAGTC
This sequence comes from Melanargia galathea, assembly GCA_920104075.1. Lineage (NCBI taxonomy): Eukaryota > Metazoa > Arthropoda > Insecta > Lepidoptera > Nymphalidae > Melanargia > Melanargia galathea. Next base: position 948,218 of record OV049872.1, on the reverse strand, counting down.
AAGCAATTATAATAAAGAATCAAGATAGTCTTAAGTTACTAGTTTAAACAATAAAAATGCGAACGTTGTGGCTTAATCTCTTTTTACAGTGCTAGAGATATATTATCAGAACGTGCGAGGATTGAAAACAAAGACCAATGATGTGCTTAAGAATATCTTGATTTCGGATTATAAGATAATTGTATTCACTGAGACTTGGCTCAATTCTAGTATCTTTGATAGTGAACTATTTGATTCCCGTTACATTGTTTACAGAAAAGATCGTGCATGTACCCATGTATCCAAAAAAGATGGGGGTGGTATTCTCATTGCCATTTCACGCGATATCTCTTCTTCTCGTATTATAAACTGGGAAACTGATGATGAAAACATGTGGATAGCGTTAGAGTTTAGAGACAATCACGTTATAAAAACTATTGGACTTTGCGTAGTCTACTTGCCTCCACCAGTAAAACTAGATGTTTTGAATAAATTCTTGGAAAGCATTGATAATGTAACTAATCAAATTGATGATATAGTTGTATTAGGAGACTTCAATATGAGTTTTATTAAATGGTGTTCTAATGATAACTGCTCCTATATGACTCCTTCTAACTATAATAATGCTCTTGGATACTCATTAGTCGACTCTATGTCTATTAATAATTTATTTCAATTTAATTGTATCAATAACTGTGACGATAGACTTTTAGACCTGGTATTAAGTAGTTTGCCGAATATTACAGTTACAAAACCTTCAGACCTACTTAGTAAACTAGATTCTTACCATCCTAATTTGTTGATAACTATCGAAAATACTAATATATCTTACCTGCGTTCTAAAGGTCGTATCGATTTCAATTACTTCAAAGCTGATTATGATAATATTGTTAAAAAAATGAAAAATATTGATTGGCAGCATAAGTTTTCTACTTGTAATGATGTCAATGCCATGGTTAAAATATTTTACAATTGTCTACAAGAAATTATCGAGCATTCAGTACCAAAACGGAAAATAAATTCAGAAAAGTTTCCTAGTTGGTTTAATCGCAACTTAATTAAATTGCTATCTGAAAAAGATAAACTCCGCAAAAAATTTCGCAAATACGGTAATCCCAGAGATAGCTTAGAATTTCAAATCATTCGCAGCCGCTGTCACAAACTTCTTGATTTTTGTCTTAACGATTACAAAAATAAAACTGAGTATAATATTTCTAAAAACCCAAAATACTTCTGGAAATACTTTAAGAATAAAAAGAAAGGTGAATCATCTCTGCCTGCATCTATGAAGCTGGATAATTTGGTTGCAAATTCGGGACCGGAAATAGCAAATCTTTTCGCTAACCACTTCTCTTCTATTTACACTCAATCAAATAGTTACAATCCAATAAAGCAACAAAGTAACAACATTCCACATTTAGTCAAGATAAAGTTCCTTGAGGTGGACGTATTTAAACAAATTAAAAAACTGGATCCCCATAAGGGTGCGGGTCCAGATGGTCTCCCTACCATATTTGTTAAGCGTTGTGCCCCAGGAATTGCTTTGCCACTGACACTTATTTTTAATCGATCTTTAGAAGATGGTATCTTCCCTGATGAGTGGAAAAAAGCAAGAATTGTGCCAGTGTTTAAGAAGGGTGATCGAATGGACATAAAAAATTACCGGCCGATCTCAATTCTTTCATGTTTCTCAAAGCTATTCGAAAGTCTTGTGCACCCTATGCTTGCCAAACACCTAAACAACTTCTTCACGAATTCTCAACATGGATTTAGAAGCGGACTATCAGTACAAACTAACTTGTCAAATTTTACTTCTGATCTTATAAGAGAGGTGGATAAGGACCAACAGATCGATGCTATATATACGGACTTCAGTAGTGCATTTGACAAGGTTGACCACCAAATACTTATTAACAAGCTATTTCAGTATGGTATTGGAGACACTTTAATTAAGTGGTTCACATCGTACTTGGAGCGAAGATCCCAAATCGTCGCAGTAAATGGTTTTGAATCAAAATTATACTTAGCCCGATCAGGGGTACCCCAAGGTTCTCATTTAGGGCCTTTATTATTTCTGGCTTTTATTAATGACATCACTATAGAAGTTAAAAATTGTTCTTGTTCCTTATTTGCAGACGACCTAAAAATTTATAAACCAATAAAGTCGGAGAGTGATATAAAATTAATACAGGATGATCTAAATAGAATTATTAGCTGGTGCAACGTCAATAGGATGACTCTTAATGCTAACAAATGCTTCCACGTGCAATACACGAGAAAGAGAAAACCACTTGTGTCCAGTTACACTATAGGTAATGTAGTATTGCAGGAGTTACCTGAGATTAAGGACTTAGGAGTCACTATTGACAAAAAACTAACCTTTAGATCACACGTTAACAACATTGTCAACAAAGCTGCGCAGCTTTTAGGGTTCTTAAGACGCAATACAAAATGTTTTTCTATTAAGACTAAAATTATTCTATATAATGCTCTAGTAAGAAGTTGTCTAGAGTTTTCTAGTGTCATCTGGAATCCCACATACAGTGTGCATTCCCAACGCATTGAGAGTATACAACGCGCTTTTACTCGACACCTTGCTTTTTGTGATAGTGGTATTTCTCACAGACAACCTTATATTCAGCGGCTGGTGAAGTTTAAAATGATGTCTCTTAGAAATAGGCGAGAAATACTTGATCTATGTTTTCTACATAAAATAATACACAGTAAAGTTAAATGCAGTAACCTTCTCGAACGCATACTATTATCTGTTCCGCGTAGGTACCCTCGCTGTTGTAAATTGAAGAAAACCTTTCACACGCCCTTCGCGAGAACACATCTCGGAAAGCAAGCTCCTATAGCGCGTATATGCGCTAAGTACAACGAAGTTTCTAGAAAGATACCTGGCATTGACATATTTCATGACTCATTTAATGTTTTCAGAAAAAAACTCACCGATCATTATTTTGTAATCACTTAATCCAGTTTATTTATATTGTTATATAGTAATTATTTTTATCTTCATTCTGTTAGTAGTAGTTATATTAATATGATCCTGTCTCAAATGTAAATTTTTAAATTTCTATTAGTAAGATCTTATGTATTTCTATTAGGTATTTATTGTTTCGGAGCCTCTAACCTATGCAATGCTGTGTACACCTATTATAGACCTAGTGTTGTTGGTGTATCTTAAAATAAATAAATAAATAAATAAATAAATGAACGTTAATATATTGTTCAAAAAAGCGTTGAGTTCAAAGCCTACAATATACACACCACCACCACTAAAGCCAATGATGTATTACCTTAACAAGATCAGCATTCTAAAGCACCGACTCATTGCTACTTCACTGATGTCCGATGACATCTACGACTTCAGTTGCCAGCCCGACGTCCGAGTGAACACGAACGTAACTGTTACTTGCCACACAATTTGTCAAAATGGTGAAATGTGTTGTTAAAATTTGTTCGTCACGGTCAGAAAAAGATAATAAAGCAACTGGTGTTACTTTTCACAAGTAAGTTTGTTTTATTTAATTCCGATTATCCAAAACAACACGTAATAAAAACATAAATTTACCGCGCATTATTTTTACTATAAGTGTTGCCAGTAAAAACTATTTTGATTTTCCCTACATTGTTGGGAAATTAGTGAATGAAAAAGCGAATGATGAACGTACGTATGTACCTATAAGGCAAACGTAAGTAAATCAGTAATTTATGTGATCATACTGAGTCATTATAAAATAGTTAGAAGTAGGTATAATGATTTCTTACTAAGCGAGTTCAAAAAAGAAGGTTATATATTCGACCCGTATGTTCGCGATTATTTCAAAAACCAATGAACCGATTTTGATAATTTTTTCACTATCGTAATTTACAAACTTTCAGAAAGATTAGTATACATATACATACCTAGTGATCATTCTTATGTATGAAGTTACTAACATAAACGTACCCATATGTAACTAATATTTTTGATTGGTTCAATAAATTTCAAAATATCTTCAAAATTTCAGGATTGGACCTGTTACAGTTTTATTATTAACTAGATAATGCCCATGGCTTCACCTGTGTGGATTTAGGTTTTTAAAAATCCCGTGGGAACTTTTGATTTTCCAGAACAAAAAGTAGCCTATCTGCAGTAACCCGTCCCCAAAACGGAAAAATTCCGTGGGATCCCTACGATTTCGGAATGCAATTCCTTACAGCATCCGGGTTGAGGAGTTGTATATATACCTACTCGAGTTCATTCAACGATAAAGTCTTTAATTGGTATCACCAATATCAATTTAAATAACCGACAGTTCCTAAACCCCATTAGTTTTGGGGATCAGGTCCTCTACAGCATCAGGATTGAAGAGTTGGAATTCAAATTTTTTTTAGAACAGTGTCGCAATGGTTTTCTATCGATTAAAAAAAAATACGCAAATCGGTTCAGAAATCTCGGAGATATCGGTGTACATAGGTAGAAAAACACAACTCCTCCTTCTCTGAAAGTCGGTTAAAAAAGTAGCCTATGTTACTCCCTGGTTAATTCTCTACTTGTAGGTGAAAGTCCCGTCAAAATCGGTTCAGCCGTTCCGAAGATTAGCCCGTTCAAACAGACAGACAGACAGACAAAATTTTAAAAACGTATGATTCGGTTATGGTACCGTTAAAGTAACCATATGAGCTTAATATGAGGTAGTTATTTCGAAATTACAGACAGACACTTCAATTTTATTTATTAGTATAGTATAGATAGATGAAAGATTTAAATAAAGTTATTTACGTTCACGCATTTAAATATTTTTTTCCTATTAATAATCCTTATTTAGTTCTATATTGAAAATTTTATTAAATCTAATATAATTATTAAATCTCATAAACTCAAATAATTTTTTGGGGGAAATCGTTCTTTTGTGGGAAATTATTCCTGATACTGGTAACTCTAATCGTTTGTCTAATTGCAATGTCTTGTCCTTTTCTAACGTAATTAGTTTGAGGGCAGAAGAAACGAGACAAATATAGTTTACTCAAAGTTTACTTGGCGTATTTGTCAGTTTCAAAGCTACGTCTTTGAAACTCAAAAGTGGTTACGTTTTTCTGAAAACAGTTTATATGACGCTTCTACTCTTTATTTATTACACCTCACTGACTAAAGCCCTTTAACATCCCATAGCTGAGCACAGGCCTCCTCTTCATAGGAGGAAGGATTTGGAGCTTAGAACCGTCACGTTGCTCCGATGCAGGTTGGTGGGCTACATGTGGCAGGCTAATTTACACATATTGAAAAAAAAATTGTTTCTGTCTTTTTTGTAAAAAAGGACTGAACCGATTTTGAGTGATCATGACTATTTGTTTTGGTGTAGTGATGTTTTTGGTGTGGCAACACTGGGGTAAACAGCTGTTCAAATCTGTCCCGGTTTAAATTTTATTTTAATTATTATTTAGTGCGTATTTATAGCCCATTTAAGAATAATTTAGTTTAATAATATTAAAATCAGTGTTATATAAATATAGTTTTAGTAGTTACAGTGCCAATCATAAGTTTATTGCGTGTAAAAGTTACAACGGTTTTCAGGTTAGTTTAACTTTAAAAATAGTGTTAGCCTGTGATTTTCAAGTCTATTGTGTTGTTTTAGAAATAAAACAAACTTAAAAGTACACAAAAAACCGGTATTTGTGATTGCAATTGTCTATTATTGCCGTAATACTACACAGTTGTAATCTCAAATTATCAACTGTCAACTCGGATTCCTTGGGTCGTTGGTCTTTATCCGTCTTTATTCTTTTGGTCTAAGAACATACTTCATTTATTTACAAGATGATGACCCGAAGGGCATTAGCACGCCAAGAAGAAACTAAACTTCAACTGGCATTAAAAGAATTAAAGGCGAGTAGGGCCTTATGTGCTCAACTTAATAGCGAGCGTGACGACAATGAGAGGGAAATATTAGATATTTTGGATAAAAATAAAAAATTAAAATCGGAACTGTCAGCTATCCATATAAGTTACGAAAGCGTAGTCGAAGAGCGTGACCACCTTCAGGAGCTTGTAGATAGGTTTGATGGGTGCCGGGCTGAGTACGAGGCGACCCTTCACAAGATCTCTGACCTACAGCAGCAGCTGCATGAGGCTCACCAGAAGATCAGCGAGCTGGAAACTGCTGCCTACAATACTACAGTCCTTCAAAATCAAAGTCTCTTCGAAGAGTTAGTTGATAGGGCCCCGGAGTTGGTTACTGCTGCCACGGATAACCCTATTCTCTGTACTGACCAAACATCATCACAGGTCAATATTACAAATCCTTCAATGGTTTATCCCTGCAGCAGTAAAAAACTAAAAAAATATATAAAAATTAACCGATATACACTGGGAGGTCAAAAAGTTCGCGGAATGGCGGGGTTGGCGTGGCAGAGTTTACTCATCTAGGTAGGCACTAATTGAGTGACTCATTGTTAGTATATATACGAAGTTTCAGCTTAATTGGGTCATTAGCTTTTGAGTTATCAACGAGTAAACAAGTCAATCGGGAAGAAACTAGCCAGTATGGAGAAAATTGAATATCGCGCCGTCATTAAGTTTCTCACCAAACAAGGAAAGACACCTCAAACCATTTTTCAAGAGATGTCAGCTGTTTATGGGGACTCCACTCCTGGGAAAACCATGATTTATAAATGGCACGCCCTTTTCAAACAAGGGAGGGACTCCATTGAAGACGACCCCCGACCTGGACGGCCGATTGAGGCTACCACGCCAGAAATAATCGAAAAAGTTGAAAAACTTGTATTGGAAGATGCCCGGCTAAAGAAAAAACAATTTGCAGCATTAGTTGGAGTATCTGAAACAACCATTTTAAACATCCTACATCAACACCTTGGTATGACAAAAGTCTGTGCAAGATGGGTTCCAAGAATGCTTTCTGCGCATCAAAAACGCGAGCGCGTCGAATGTTGTCAAGAGTTTTTAGACCGCTTTGGAGAGCAAAGGGAGGAAGTTATGGCCCGAATTGTAACTGGCGATGAAACTTGGGTTCACCATTATGAACCTGAGTCAAAGCAAGAGTCGATGCAGTGGCATAAAAAAGGCACACCCCCTCCTAAGAAGTATAAGGTGTCTCAATCGGCCGGAAAGATCATGGCGACGATCTTTTGGGATACAGAAGGTATCCTTTTGATTGATTATAAGGAACGTGGTGTTTCCATAACGGGAGAATACTACGCTTCTTTATTAGATCAATTAAAAGAAGCTATTAAGGAAAAAAGGCGAGGAAAGCTTGCAAAAGGCGTACTCCTTTTGCACGACAATGCGCCCGTGCACAGAAGCCATGTTGCGACGTCTGCCATTCACTGCTGCGGATTTGAACTACTGCGCCACCCACCCTACAGCCCAGACCTGGCCCCAAGCGATTATTATTTGTTTCCAAAAATGAAGAAAGAACTGCGTGGAAAAAAATTTGGCGACGATGATGAAGTGAAATCGGCAATTTCGGCCTATTTTGACACCCAAGACAAATCTTTTTTTTTCGACGGTATTAATAAGTTGTTTGACAGATGTAATAAATGTATTAGGGTTAAGGGAGAATACATTGAAAAGGAAAAATAGTTTAGTGTTTCAATTCATTATCTTTCCCTGTCATTCCGCGAACTTTTTGACCTCCCCTCGTATAAGGAAAACACAAAAGTTATTAAAAATTCATAATTACTCTTTTAAAATGTTAAAACCCAAACAGGATCGATTACAATTGTTAGAACAGATTAAAAACTATAGTGCACAATTAGAAAGCAGTAAAATGAGTTATGAATCTGACACACATATATTAGAAGTTCAAATTGCCAGATTACAAACTTCTTTACATACTCTGGCAGCCCAGTTTGACTCTTGTCAAAAAAATATGAGGTCGGAATACACACAGACTTCAGATGAGACACAATTAAAACAGTACAATCACAATAAACACAAAAATTCCTTAGTAAATAACTGTGCTAATGAAGGTGCGGGTCATCCACAGTCTGTGTCCCCGGCTTCATTGTCCTCAAAATCAAGGCATATGTGTGACAGGTTCCCTGAACAAAATGTTGTAAACAGTGCTAATATTTCCCTCAGACATACAAAATCAAGCACAAAAACATTCATGTTTAGTGACGGAATTGGTAGTAATATGGGCATATTATTAAATCTACATTTACAGGGACATACGGTATTGAACTGCTGTTCCCCTAATGCGGGATTAATCTCTGTGGTACATTCAATTTACAAAAATAGAAATAGTTTTGATGAAAATACAAATTTGATAATCTTTTTTGGAAACAGAGGTAACATTAACAAAAAAGATTTGGAATATTGCTATGAATCTCTAAATAAATTAAATGTAAATAATATTGTTATTTACACATTCCCCTATTGTCAAAATCTGCCACACCAAGAAAATACTCTTAGATATAAGTTGAATATGACATTGTACAATTTATGTATATACAATAATAAATTTAAAATTATTGACATAACCAAATGTGGTAATAGTAGTTTATGAAACGGTTGCATAATAGAGGTTATTAAAACACGAGTGTTAGTTTAAAAAACGAGCCGCAGGCGAGTTTTTTAATAGTATTACACGAGTGTTTTAATAACTAATTATGTAGAGTTTCATACACTACTTTATCTAAGCTCATCAATAGGTATCTTACGTATAAAAGAAAAGACTAAGAAATTAACAAAATTATTTATTATAATAAGTATTCATGTTTTGGATATTGCAATTTATAAATGTACTCAATTCTTCAGGGGAGAACGTTTTTGCATTTTTTCCCTTAAAGCCCTGCGATTTTCTTTTTAAAACAGCAATCAGTCTTGTGTATTTAATAATATCGATTTGGTTGTAGATACTCAATATACTTTTGAGCATTGAGTATTTAGCCCATAAGGACAAAGACTTAAATTTATTTGATAATTCTTGGAAATATGCTAGCATTACATTTTCTGAAAATGAAGTGGTTTTTTTCAAAATTTTCCAACTCATAAAATCTTGGTAACATTTATCGTAAATTTTCTTTGATTTTGCTGGCAAAAGATTATTTGTCATTCCCGATGCTATTTCCAGAATGTCTGGTGGAGTTAAATTCTCTTCAGTATCACTGCTAGACATTTTTCCGCGCAACAAAAATCACTTGCAAAATTTTGAGTTACAAAAACTGAATAGTAAATAAATAATAAATTAAAAATTTAAATAATAGGCGCCAAAATTCAATTGTCAATTTCGAATGTGCGGTGCGTGCAGTGCGTCTATGGTCAATTATGGTAGCACTACACTCTGTCCTCTGGCCGCATCTTGCTACCGCCACACTTTCGCAGTAGTAGTAATAGGGTAACTTTGATAGCGGGATAATCATTGTAAGTAACAAAATTAAACTAACTAACTATTGTAAACTAACTATTGTACCTATTTCTTTTAAAATGTTTCTTTTGTTTAATTTATGTTTTTTTGGTGTACAATAAAGTATTAAATAATAATAATAATAATAAACACCCGGCATGGCTCAAAAATACCAGAACCCAGTGCCTGTACTATAATGTAGAAAAAATTATTTTTTAACATTGTTTTGCAATAATTTCCTAACAAAGTAGTGTTATAATGAACTTTTTTAATTTTTTTTTTAAATATTATAGATGTATGTGAATAAAGTAGTCCAATATATGACACATTTTGATTTCATATTCGGAATTTTATGATATGAGAGTAGATAAAATTTATTATAATTTGAAGCAAGATAAATATACACTATCTTGCTATTTTAAAAGACAGATAGCTATTTCGCTATCATATTTTTTTTCAATAACAGCCAAGAATTTGGCTAAACAAACTGCTTTTATTGAGCAGTGTTATAATTCTGACTGCATCTTGGATGTCAATCCAAGTAATTTTACTTTAAACTAGATAAGGAGACAACAGAGGTTTCCTCTTGCTTAAATAAATCAAATTATAATAAGGACATACCATATTTAAAGAATAAAAAATCTCAAATTATCAACCTTGTTCACCAGAACATTCAGTGTATTAAAAAGAAGGATTTGGAGATTGAGTTATTTTTAAAGAATTTTAATATTGATATTTTATGTATTACTGAACATTGGTTAAAAAAAAATGAATACATGTTTAATTTTGGTGACTACCGGGTTGGTAGTTCGTTCACCAGAACAAAATCTATTCATGGGGGCTCATTAATATTATTGAACAAAAAATTAAAATTCAAAAATCGAAATGACATTGTGAGCCTGTCTGTTGAACGGACAATTGAACTAGCGGCAGTTGAATTAGAGCAATTCATTGTTGTGTCTGTTTATAGACCACCATTGTCCAATTTTGAACTTTTTGAGAAGGTAATGGATGAAGTATTATTCAAAATAGTAAATTCAAGTAAAAAGTTACTTGTATGCGGTGACTTTAATGTCAATATTTTGGAAAGTAGCCCTTTAAGTGTAAAGTTATTAAATTTGTTTATGTCCTACAACTTATCCAAAATGTTTATGGAACCAACAAGAATAACTTCAATAAGCGCCACTTGTATAGATAATATTTTTACAGATATAAATCCTCTTAGTAAAAGCATTATTAGTAAATTAGATTCAGATCACTGCGGACAATTAATTCAGTTTGAAAGTTTGAGGGAAAAGTCTGCTAAACGTAAAATAACTTTTGTACCAGTAACGTCGGACCGTATAAAGAAAATGAGAACAGGTCTAGTTAAAGACATTCCATTTCTACCAGATATTTTAAGTCCTAATGAAATGTATAACTTATTCTTTTATTCATTTCATAGAATATTTAATGATATTTTCACTAGTAAATCGGTCTTAATTACTGATGCAAAAGCCTTTAGTGAGTGGGCAACAATTGAATTACATAAAAAAAGGCAAAAATTATATGAACTGTATGCGGAGCGACAATATAACACGAGTGATGAGTTCAAGCAGTACGTTCAATTGTTTTCCAAAACTTTTAAGAGGGATTGCATTGTGGCCAAGTCTAAATATATACAGACCAAAATAAAAACCAGCTCCAATGTAATAAAATCTACCTGGAAGATAATTAACGAAGAGACAGGGAAAGCAACAGAGAAAACCAGTGAGTTTAAACTTATTGTGGATAACAAATCTATAACGTCAGACTCTGAGGTTGCTTCAGCCTTTGAGGCCTTCTTTACGGATATCCCTGTTTCTACTACAAGATCATTGAACTCTTCACCAGCTGCCGCTCTCTCATTATTGGAGGATAGCGTGCCTGAATGCAATCAAAAATTTAAATTCAGTCACGTTAGTTGCTCTGACGTTATTAAGGCCTTCAAATTAATCGACAATAAGAAAACAAATGATTTGTGGGGAATTTCCGTTAACGTTGTAAAGTCATTGATTGACATTGTTGCACCTGAGTTAGCTTTAATATTTAACAATTGTATTGACTGTGGTGTGTTTCCTGACTTAATGAAACATAGTAAAATAATTCCGTTATTTAAATCAGGTAGTACTAGTGACCCCACTAACTTTAGACCAATATCGGTACTACCTACCTTTAGTAAAATTTTTGAAAAATTAATACTAAATCAATTGCTTAAACATTTTCATACTAATGATATATTACATACAAAACAGTTTGGTTTCACAAGGGGTCGCTCAACAACTGATGCTGGTGTTGAGTTAATTAGACATATATTTGAAGCCTGGGAGGAGTCACATGATGCACTTGGAGTTTTTTGTGATTTGTCCAAGGCTTTTGATTGTGTTGATCATGAAACATTACTCAGAAAACTACACCATTATGGAATTAAAGGTGCAGCTTTGGATTTAATGAATTCTTACCTTAATGATAGAACACAAAAAGTAGATGTGAACGGAAAGCGGTCTACCGGATCAGTTGTAAAAATAGGAGTTCCACAGGGTTCTATTCTTGGGCCCTTTCTATTCCTTATTTATATTAATGACCTTCCTTATCTCGCTAAGGATAGTCACGGGATAGTATTGTTTGCTGATGATACATCACTTTTGTTTAAAATTGATAGATACCAAAGAATACCTGACGAAGTAAACAATTCTCTCACAAAAGTGGTACAGTGGTTTGAAGCAAATAACTTATTACTTAATGGGAAAAAAACTAAGTGTGTTAAATTCACTTTACCTAATGTTAAACAAGTTGAAACCACTGTACAGCTTAATAATGAGGAATTAGATCTAGTGGATACGGCTGTTTTCCTGGGGATAACGTTAGATGCTAAACTCCAATGGGGCCCTCATGTAAATAACTTATCGAACAGACTTAGTTCTGCTGCATATGCGGTTAAAAAGATTCGCCAACTAACTGATATTGAAACTGCGAGGTTAGTTTATTTTAGTTACTTTCACAGCATTATGTCATATGGCATACTTTTATGGGGTAATGCTGCTGATATTAATTCCATTTTCGTGCTGCAGAAGAGGGCTGTTCGTGCCATATATAATATGGGACCCAGAGAGTCACTGAGAAATAAGTTTAAGGAAGTTAAAATTATGACAGTTTATAACCAATATATTCTTGAAAATTTAATATATGTACACAAAAATATCGATAAATTTAAGAAAAAAAGTGACTGTCATAACATTAATCTTAGAAATAAAGATAAACTTGTGTTGCCCACTACTAGGCTGCGAAAAGTTGGAAAATCATTTGTTGGTAATTCTGTACTTTTTTATAATATGTTGCCAGAGAACATTTTGGATATGTCTCTCAATAAGTTCAAAGGTTTTATTAAACGCAAATTAATTGAAAAGTCTTACTATAGCTTAAAAGATTTTTTTAATGACAAAAATCCATGGACATAGATTGCTCTAAAAGCCAACAGTTCAAATCATTTTTATGGCTATTATACCATATTGTAAGATGGTGATAATAAAAAAAAAATAAACCCGGCTGAGTTTGTTGTGGGCTCTTCTCAGACCAGGGCGCGTTTGGAACCCTCGTAGTTTTAGTTTTAAGTTTCCGTAAATAATTATCACCATTGCCTGTACCTAAATTGACGTTCAAAAAGTGTACAGTGTACCAATTTTGAATAAAGTTTATTTGATTTGATTTGATTTATTTTTTATTCCGGAAATATTTAGTGTTTCTTCGCAAAAAAAATAAAAGCTGATGATATTAGGGATAATTTATAGGTTCACAGCCTCACCATTAATTTGATGAAAGATGCAAAGAGCGCTTGCATCTTAGAAAAGAACAAGAGCTCCTTTTTATCCTTGGCAAACAAAGAATTCCTACGGGACTAAGTATTAAAAACTTAAACCTGTGCGGACGAAGTTTCGGGCATCAGCTAGTGTTTCTGTAATGACGCTGTGTTGTCGGTCGAAAAAATGACATTCAGGTATTTTGAGGCTTATAAAAATTTATCTGTCGAGGAATCCTTTGTTCATTTTATGTATAAGTGACGGACGTATGTATATAATGTACAGTTTTCAAAGATAATTATGTTGAGATCAATTAATTTTTTAAAGTTAAATAAACTTTATTCAAAATTGATACTTTGTGCACTTCTTCAACATAAATTTAAGAAGTTCATGAAAATGGTGACAATTACTTACGGAAACTTAAAACTAAAAGGATTCCAAACGCGGCCGTCTGAGAAGAGTCCACAATAAACTCAGCCGGGGTTTAGTTTTTATCACCATCTGACAACATGGTTTAGTCTAAATGATTTGTAATTTTGGTTTTTAGAGCAATCTATGTCCAATTTTTGTCGTTAAAATAATCTTTTACGTTAAAATAATATTTTTTAATTAGTTTACGTTTCATTAAAACATTGAACTTATTGAGCGGCATATCCAAAAACTAATTCTTGAACTTGTTTTGTATCACGTCTCAGGCTTTAACTTATTATAAATAAGTGCTTTTTATAGCTACAATACAACCCTGTTCGTCTGAAAATATACTATAAATTGTTGGAAACTAAGCTCTTAAGTCATTAGTTACTCGATCTCGCCGTCTCCACAATATTTCACTGTGACCTAGAAAGTGTTTTTCACTGGCATACACTCGGAGCGCCTCCTAGGGATTGGAGTACCAATTAAATGTCAGCCCGCTTCCTTATCGAGTGTCGTAGTGGCTGGCGTTTCTCTCTTATACTTGTTCCATGTGAGTGGTTTTCGTGCGACGAAAATTGGAAATGAAACAGGGATATACCGGGTACAAGGGGACTGCTATCGAAAACTTAGCGCTATTATTATACTACCTAAACACAATCCAATACCAATAACGGTATAGTGGCGACGTATACCGTGCAAAACGCAGCGACAACTTTAGGTTGTACTCAACGTTTGTTGAACTCTTGCATCAGCTGATTACTTTACATTGCGAACTTTTTAAAAATACACGAAATATTTTTTTTGCGTTTTTTTGTGGTATCTTCTCTGTAATCATAATTACTATTGCCTGTCTTCATTTCCGAAAGTGGGCCCCTTACACGCGTTATAGACCGAAAATAGCTCCTTCGAAACTCGCCATTACTTGTTCCTATTAAACTGAGAACATGAATACAATAGCAAGATTACCGAGTCTGAGCTCAATACACTCCTATTCAACCTATACCGCCACAATATAACTGCCTTGATTGAAATGGATATTATGTTTAGTCCCACTTTGCAGAGCTCGAAAACTTTATAGTATACTATGGATCGAATCACAATGACTTCAGAGTAAAATTAACCTAAAATGGCTTATATTAAGGTTTGAGTTCGCCAATACATTCAGCATTCGAAAACAGCCAGCGCCTCAAGCAGAAATGTTGTAAAATAAATATTCGAACTATTGAATTACGAGTTAAAAATAAGAGTGTTTGGGTTCATTTTGCTCTAAAGTTATTGTGTGTCGATACCTACTCGAATTTCGATCATCGTTGCCACTATGTAAAAAGTCGGCATAAGGCCTCGGATTCTCGAGAAAGCCAACTTACAGTACAATGCACGCCGAAACATGCTTTGCTTAACACGGTTTCTTATATTACTAGCTGATGCCCGCGACTTCATCCGCATGGATTAAGGTTTTTTAAATCCTTTGGGAACTCTTTGATTTTCCGGGACAAAAAGTAGCCTATGTCTTTCTCCAAGGTCATATCTGTACCAAATTTCGTCAAAATCCGTTCAACAGTTTAAGCTTGAAAGTGTAACATACAGACAGCTCGTTTCGCTTCGCTCCCAATAGAGTCTGTGCCTTTAGAGTTTAGACGATAGCGTTGCCTTTAAAAGCGGTATCCATGTCGGGGGTAGGTCCCATCATCTGTCTCTAATCGTTTAATGAATTTTGATTTAAACTTAAAAAAAATTATATAGTTACTTACTTTCATTTATTTATTCTCATGCCTTGTATTACCCTTATCATCGCGTACACGCGAATTCTGTGTGACTCCCTGCTGTGCAGTGTCGCGCTTTGTGGGGGCTCAAGTCAAAAGTTATAAATAAGTTTTCTATAACAAAGTATCCACCGAGTGCAACTAAAGGCTCTTCGAGGAAGGAATATTTCCATGAATAATAATCTAAGTTTAGTTTACTTTGCACTTTGCTGCAACACGTGCATCTGAAACGTGATTTGATAACTCGGCGCAAACTGGGGCACGACCACGACGGGGCACCGCTCCGCTCGTGTACGAACATTCTCTGCGTCGCTTTCTTCATTGTTGAGGGTTGAACTCCTTCCATTGATGGCAGATGTTTCTCGGAATAATAACGCGGTGATCTCCCAGATCCTTCTCAGACAACTATTAGTGCGATTAGACAGCTAGTAGTGCGATTTCGACTATGTATTGGTTTAATGATTATTTCTATGATGTTACTAATCGTAACCGAATTCAAATTCTGTTCTATTTGAAGTGGATAGACCACCACACACTACAGCGTTTTAACGTTCGACTGCTGCGCACAGGCCTCCTCTCTCTCATAGGATAGAGGGATTTAGAGCTTAGACCCACCTCCAATGCGGGTTGCTTAACGTGCTCTCTGAGGCACGGGGGTGAAACACCTGCACCAACTACCAACTCCACGCCGGCACTGAGAATTTTCTTGACAGAAAAATCCAAATCCAGACCTGGGAATAGAACCCGGGACCTCCTGATATGCAGTTGAATATGCTAACCACTAGACCAACGAGGCAGTTGATGCTGATGCTGTTGATGACAGTTGAAGAAATTCGGATCTCCAAACTCGATTATTCATACAGCTACCGAATTCGGTCAGCGTTGCTTTAATAGTTTACAAGTAAAAGCTCGCAATTCTTGCACACCACCGACACCACACACACTGTCAGTAGTAGCTAGTAATGCAAATAATTTCTGTAAATAAAACAATTTCATCATCGTAAACGTGATTTTAGCGACACGGGGCAACTGCAACATGGATACGACTTGGGGGCAGCGCTACTGTCGGGGCTTCATTAATTTGTAAAGCGAAACTCCGAACAGAGACGTGCGGTTAACAAGTCAACAGAAGCTCCAATATACCCCTATAGTAGAGCTTAGATCTAGTAATCTTCGTCTATCAATTTTGAATTTATTGATTTGCAATAAGGGCCGTTTTCAGGTAACGGCTTTGTACAAGTATAAATTTAAAATTTAATAAACCCCCGACATTCGCCATTCTGTGGCGGCGGCCATCTTGGATTTGCAATAGTGCTATTCTACTAGTCAAGCCCTTTCATTTGATACCCATATTAAGGGAGTTGTGAAAAAATATGTAATCCGCCATTTTGTAGCGGCGGCCATCTTGGATCGATTTTCATCAAATATACCTAACAACACTCTCGACTAATTCACATTTCAAACAAAAAAAAACCGCATTCAAATCGGGCCACCCGTTTGAGCGCCACAGGGGAACAGACAGACACACACACATAGACACGTCAAACTTATAACACCCCGTAGTTTTTGCGTCGGGGGTTAAAAATGCTTACCGGCTGGCGTGCGTACATATAAACGTACACGCATACATGACATGGGTGGGACTCATGGGAAAAGTCGCAAAGCAGACTTGTTGTTATTTTGCCTGGAGGTTATGACCTTGTGTGCACTGTGCAGGCGAGTGGCTCGTCGGTGCCGGCTCGCAACGTGATCTCGACGCCACGGGGCTAACTGGCATACGACGGAACACAGTTTAGATGGAGGGAGGGGCCTGTTGTGGTTGTGGCGGCTCCATTAATAGGGTATTTGGCTTTTTATTTGCAATTCAAAGCTAACCTGCTCCAACAATTAATATTTATATAGCTGCTCGTGCTGATTCACTCACTCATTGATCACCTCTCCTGAACAATTTTGTATGAAAATTTTTTTTTTCACTCATGGTGTCGTATAGAGGACAAAAATTCATTAAGAGGAAAAATATGGAGAGAGCTGATGATTGAGGATTTCAGAGACGAGCGACAGGCACGCTTAAGGTATTGAAGATAGGTGGGGGGTGCTCGAGCAAATGTCACTTGAAACGTCATCCAATTGGCAGTCAGCTGAAAAAAAATTCAAAATGGCGAAAAAAAGATGGCCGCCATACAAATTTCGTCGGTCTCCATCTCGGAGGGTATAAAAGATGGAAGAGTGGTTTCTTCGCAAAAGATGATGAGGATCCAAAGGTCTACTTGATGAATTGAAAAAAAATTCAAAATGGCGGAATTTATTTTTCCATAGAAAATGTATGGCGAATATTGAAGAGACTACAAGTTGTGAACTATGCAAGGCTTTAATGCGGTTTTTTTGAGAACTCTCAAAGAACAATATGGGAAGACATGATGATTGAGGGTTTGGAAGTTGGTTGAGGAGCCCGGGCAGGGTATTGAAGATAGGTAGGAGGTGCTCAAACAAAAAATACTCGAAACATCATCCAATTGGCAGTGAGCTGAAAAAAAGTCCAAATGGTGGCCATACAAACATCGGTGTCTATCTCACCAAGTATAAAAGATGGAAGAGTGGTTTTTGCCAAAAGATGATTAAGACCTTAAGTTCTACTTGATGAGCAGAATGATTCGAAGAAAAAATATGGAGAGTGATAATGATCGAGGATTAGGAATAGGGGAGAGATAGATGGAGGCTGCTCAAACCAAAATACCCGAAAGCGAAACCTCGCGGTCCGCTTGCGGGCCGCGCACCCACGCGCCCTACTAGTTAATATATATATATAGCTGCTCGTGCTGATTGGGTCACTGACTCATTGATCACCTCTCCTGAACAATTTTGTATGAAAATTTTTTTTTTCAATAATGGTGTCGTATAGAGGACAAAAATTCATGAAGAGGAAAAATATGGAGAGAGCTGATGATTGAGGATTTCAGAGACGAGCGAATGGCACGCTTAAGGTATTGAAGATAGGTGGGGGGTGCTCGAGCAAATGTCATTCGAAACGTCATCCAATTGACAGTTAGCTAAAAAAAAATTCAAAATGGCGAAAAAAAGATGGCCGCCATACAAATTTTGTCGGTCTCCATCTCGGAGGATATAAAAGATGGACGAGTAGTTTCTTCGCAAAACATAATCAGGATCCAAAGGTCTACTCGATTAATAGAAAAAAATTCAAAATGGCGGAATTTATTTTTCCATAGCAAATGTATGGCGAATATTAAAGAGACTACGTATAAAAGATCGAAGAGTGGTTTCTTGACAAAAGATGATCAAGACCTTTAGATCTACTTGATGAGCAGAATGATTCGAAGAAAAAATATGGAGAGTAATAATGATCGAGGATTAGGAATATGGGAGAGATAGGTGGAGGCTGCTCAAACCAAAATACCCGAAAGCAAAACCTCGCGGTCCGCTTGCGGGCCGCGCACCCACGCGCCCTACTAGTTAATATATATATAGCTGCTCGTGCTGATTCACTCACTCATTGATCACCTCTCCTGAACAATTTTGTATGAAAAATTTTTTTTTCAATAATGGTGTCGTATAGAGGACAAAAATTCATTAAGAGGAAAAATATGGAGAGAGCTGATGATTGAGGATTTCAGAGACGAGCGACGGGCACGCTTAAGATATTGAAGATAGGTGGGAGGTGCTCGAGCAAATGTCATTCGAAACATCATCCAATTGGCAGTGAGCTAAAAAAAAATTCAAAATGGCGAAAAAAAGATGGCCGCCATACAAATTTCGTCGGTCTCCATCTCGGAGGGTATAAAAGATGGAAGAGTGGTTTCTTCGCAAAAGATGATGAGGATCTAAAGGTCTACTTGATGAATTGAAAAAAAAAATCAAAATGGCGGAATTTATTTTTCCATAGAAAATGTATGGCGAATATTGAAGAGACTACAAGCTGTGAACTATGCAAGGCTTTAATGCGGTCTTTTGGAGAACTCTCAAAGAAAAATATGGGAAGACATGATGATTGAGGGTTTGGAAGTTGGTTGAGGAGCCCGGGCAGGGTATTGAAGATAGGTAGGAGGTGCTCAAACAAAAATTACTCGAAACATCATCCAATTGGTAGTGAGCTGAAAAAAAGTCCAAAATGGCGGATTCAAGATGGCGGCCATACAAACATCGGTGTCTATCTCACCAAGTATAAAAAATGGAAGAGTGGTTTTTGCCAAAAGATGATTAAGACCTTAAGTTCTACTTGATGAGCAGAATGATTCGAAGAAAAAATATGGAGGGTGATAATGATCGAGGATTAGGAATATGGGAGAGATAGGTGGAGGCTGCTCAAACCAAAATACCCGAAAGCGAAACCTCGCGGTCCGCTTGCGGGCCGCGCACCCACGCGCCCTACTAGTTATATATATAAAGCTACTTGAAGTTACGGACTGATCACCTCTCCTGAACAATTTTGTATGGAACTTTTTCACCATACTTTCCGTGTGTGTAAAATTCAAAAATTCTAGGTCACCAAAATTATAGAGAGAGCTGGACGTGGAAAACTGACTAGAGTGCCCTAGGGGATCTCGAAAACTATCAGTCGGAGAGGTATCGTCTTGAAACAAAAAATGTTCAAAACTTTGGGCAATTGGGTGAACCGGTAAAAAAAATATGGCCACCATACAAAAAAAATTTCGTCTCCATACAAAAAATTTCCTAATTTTCAAGAGGCTCTCCAGAACAATTTTGTATGGAACTTTTTTCCCTTCACTACTTATGTGCGTAGAAGTTATGGGTCTTCCTTCAGAAAATTATGAAACGTCATGAATGTAGAAAATTTACCAGAGTACCTCATGGGTCCTCCGAAACTACCAGTCATACAGACATGGTCCCAAACAAATGTTATTAAAGACCTTGGGCCATTGGGTGAACCGGTAAAAAAAAGATGGCCGCCGAACAAAAAAAAATTCTCTCCATACAAATTTTTTGGGTTCTTTTCAAGAGGCTCTCCAGAACAATTTTGTATGGAACTTTTTCCTTTCACTATTTATGTGCGTAGAACTTATGGGTCTTCCTTTAGAAAATTATGAAACGTCATGAATGTGGAAAATTTACCAGAGTACCTCATGGGTCCTCCAAAACTACCAGTCATACAGACATGGTCCCAAACAAATGTTATTAAAGACCTTGGGCCATTAGGTGAACCGGTAAAAAAAAGATGGCTGCCGAACAAAAAAAAATTCTCTCCATACAAATTTTTTGGGTTCTTTTCAAGAGGCTCTCCAGAACAATTTTGTATGGAACCTTTTCCCTTAACTATTTATATACATATATCGAACTTATAGGTCTTCCTTCAGGAAAATTCTGAAACGTCATGATTGTGGAAAATTTACCAGAGTACCTTATGGGTCCTCCAAAACTACCAGTAATACAGGAATGGTTCCAAACAAATGTTGTTAAAGACCTTGGGCCATTGGGTGAACCGGTAAAAAAAAGATGGCCGCCGAACAAAAAAAAATTCTCTCCATACAAATTTTTTGGGTTCTTTTCAAGAGGTTCTCCAGAACAATTTTGTATGGAACTTTTTTCCCCCACTATAAATAGAACTTAAAGATTTTTTTCACAAAAAATACAAAACGTAATGAATGTGGAAAAATTACCAGAGTACCCTAACGGCCCTCAAAAACTATCAATCGTAGAGGTATGGTCCTGAATTTAAAAATGTTCAAGACCTTGGGACCTTTGGTGAGCCAGTAAAAAAAAGACAACTACGGAACAAAAAAATTCGTGTCCATACAAAATTTCTTTTTAATTTTCAAGTGGCTCTCCAGACATTTTTGTATAGATCCTTTTTTTTTCCACTAAATGCATGCATAGAACTGATTAGTGTCCTTTCAGAAACGTGATACCAATATTTCTTTCTATCTTTCAAGAGATTTTCCAGAATATTCTGGTATTTGGTATGGCCTTCCATTTCTTTATTTTACGAATATTGAAGAGACTACAAGGCCCGCGAGCTGCTTGCAGCTCGCGCACCGAGCGCAACACTAGTATAACAATATAACCAAACAATATAACTCCAAAATATAACGAACAATAAAAACATGAATCGAAATATCTTTATAAATTTCGAAGTTATAGAAGTTTTAAGATTGCTCATTAGACAAGAACGACGGCGCGGCGGTATCAAATTATGTAAGCAAAGTACCTAATGAATTATGTTAAAGTTTTCATTTTGTTACAGGTATGTGCACTTGTGCAGTTGGCCCGATACACAAAATACATACAATATAATTGGTAAGACTCGATTAAGTACGTATTTATATTGTACCTATAGTTTTAACTCAATAAAATTGAAAACGTTTTAGAATCGTGATACCTATTGATTAATATGAACAACAGACAATCTGGAAAGTCTTTAAAAACGCATGTTCATTATGACGTCGCGAATTTCGGATGTTACACTTTTTATTAAAGTAGTAACAATGGCGGAATCGGCTGCAACGTGGCCGCCACTTTTCTTATGGAAATCTGTACCTACATATAATAAAACCGTAGACTTGCCGTATCTGTATGTACATTGAAGATTTTTTTAAATTAATAACTGGGGGGTGTTAGGGATAAGTAATAGAACGTAAAAAAGCTATTTTTGAAATTTATGTCTGTTTATCTGTTTGTCTGTATGTTTGTGCGCGCATCACGCAAAAACTACTGAATTGATTGAAACGAAACTTGGTACGATTTATGTTCATACTACGGAGTAACATATAGGGTACTTTTTATCCCGAAATTCAGCATGGTTCCCTAGGGAGAGGGGATGAAAGTCAAAACGTGTATTTAGCTGTAATTCAATAACGCGTAGTCCGATCTCATTCATTCTTTTTTGTTAGAAAGTAGATACTTTAAAGATTACCGAGTAATCTATCAAAGGCTGGATCGATTTTGATAGGACTTTCACTGGTGGATGTTTACATTTTGATCTACCTAAACATCCGCCAGTGAACAGTTTTAAAAACCAATATATATCCACGCGAACGAAGTCGCGGGTGTCCACTTGTACATAATATTATCTTAGGGCATCTCTTCTTGCTATTACTTTATGGTATATGTGCAGTAAAGACGTTACTAGTAACAGTGGCTTGGCAACCAGCGACAGGCACTGATGTGGAAACATAGATAGCTCAAAGCTGGATTTCGATGTTGTTTGTGTTCCTAACGCCTTGGGTATATGTATGTAGCTACCTACTTGGAAATATTCCTTGAATTGTGTACCTGTTGCAACGTTGGTCTAGTGGTTAGCATATTCGACTGCAGATCACGAGATCCCGGGTTCGATTCCCGGGTCGGGAAAATAATTGTTAGGTATTGGGTTTTTCTATCAAGAAATTCTCAGTGCTAGCCCGGAGTTAGTAGTTGGCGGTGTTTCGCCCATTTGCCTCGGAGAGCACGTTAAGCAGTCGGTGCCGGTTACTATGACTATCATTTGACAATAGTCGTTAAAGCCCACCAACCCACATTGGAGCAGCGTGGCGGTTCTAAGTTCTAAATCTAGAGGGATCCTATGAGAGATGAGGCCTGTGCCCAAATGTGGGACGTTAAAAAGGCTGTAGTGGTGGTTATGGTGGTGGGATGCTTATTATATTTTCTGACTAACTCACTGTTGATCAGTCAATCAGGTCAAGTACAAGTGGGATTTACCATTTGTATGTATTACAATTCGCAAGATAGAGCTGAAGCAAATAACATTGAAAAAATTATATGTATTTTTTTCTTGGTCTTAATTTTATTTTAATTTTTAAAATTTGCCTTGATATAATAGTTTGCCTAAGTAGGTCACAGTAACACGTATTTTTAACCCCCGACGCAAAAACGACGGGGTGTTATAAGTTTGACGTGTCTGTGTGTGTGTGTGTGTGTGTGTGTGTGTGTGTGTGTGTGTGTGTCTGTCTGTTCCCCTGTGGCGCTCAAACGGGTGGACCGATTTGAATGCGGTTTTTTTTGTTTGGAAGGTGAATTAGTCGAGAGTGTTCTTAGCTATGTTTGATGAAAATCGGTCCAAGATGGCCGCCGCTACAAAATGGCGGATGATATATTTTTTCACAACTCCCTTGATATGGGTATCAAATGAAAGGGCTTGACTAGTAGAATAGCACTATTGCAAATTCAAGATGGCCGCCGCCACTAAATGGCGAATGTCGGGGGTTTTTTAAATTTTCAATTTACACTTGTGTAAAATTGCAAATAATCTGTAGACCCTATGACTTAAATTTCTGTGACATAAATCGAGCGATAATTAATAAGTACCTAATAAGATCCCATTTAGCGACACCCTTCGGGTACTGATCCCTAAAGTCGTGACACCCGAGTAACGTTAATCTGCCCTATAGAGACCTCAAATCACGACCTTTGCCCGTCCATATTAAATAAGAGTAGGTATGCTTACTCTCACTTTGCACAGCTCAAAATCTTTACTAAATACTACTGATCGAAACACAATGACTTCAACGTAAAATGGACATAAACTGGCTTAATTTAAGGTTTGAGTTCGCCAGTAGATTCAGCATTCGAAAACAGCCAGCGCACCAAGTAGAAATGTTGTAAAATAAATATTCGAAGTATTGAATTACGACTTTAAAATAAGAGTCTTCGGGTTCATTTTGCATTACATACCTATTATCTCTCGATACGTAGTATTTGGTAAAGTTTTGGAGGTGTGCAAAATTCAGAATACCTAAGGTGGATGCTCCAAAGCCCGGGTTCCGTTCCAAAAGTCGGCACTCCGTCTATTTCTGTCGATATTAGCGTTGTGGTGCTAAACTGCTGTCTTATTTTAAAACTATTTTCCCATTAGAGCAAGCTAAAGCTAAGAAATACCCAATGTTTCTAAACAGTACCAAGACTTTTGGAGCGGGGGCCGAGCTTAGGAGCATCCACCCAATACTGATGTGTACATCTTAACACTCAAGTCACGTTACCAAACTCAGGCTACTTGGAAAGTTACACTGGAGCCTCTGTCAGTATGAATTACACAAGAGTTTTTCTAATGGTCTGGATGCCGGGCGTGATGTTCAGTTTTTTCTACACGCTGCGACACTTCAGTCTTCAACGATTTGCGCTAACTTTAGTGAAAGATTAATGACTATTCATACAAGCGAACCCACTCGTGTGACAAGGACAACGCTATAGGTAAATCGAGCGGGACAAATACAACGATATACATTATGTACTACTAAGTTAGCGATCTTTACTGTACGAATAAATGATGCCCACGTCTGCGTCCACGTAGCCTGTAGATCGCTCCCTGTGTAATCCTCTGCCTGCCTACCTCTATGAAAGCCCTATCAAAATTTATTCAACCGTTTCGAAGATTAGCCCGTACAAACAGACAGACACGGACAAAAATTGGGTGAGAGTGAGTTTGGGTTTCGCAATTGGTCACAATCACACTAATAACAGGCAATTATTTAGATTTATTTAGATAGACGTCTCAATTTTATTCATTAGTATACTAGCTGATGCCCGCGACTTCGTCCGCGTGGATTCAAAAATGTTCCGCTCAACATTCTTAATTAGGGTTCCGTACCCGAAGGGTAAAAACGGAGCCCTATTAATGTCACTCTGCCATCTGTCTGTCTGTCACAGGTCTCTAGCTCGTTGACGAAATGAATTATAAACCTGAAATTTTGGTATTTGGTGTAGAACGTTGAGCCAAAACCAAATATTGAATTAGAAATTGAATTAAATTATTTTTCAGGGGGGCTCCCATACATAAAAAAGGAGCCAGCAAAAAATTTTTTTTCTTACCCTAGCTTGTGGGGTATTATTGTTTAGAACTCATTAAGTAAAGTTACTACGACTATATATTTTTAAATTTTTTGCTTAAAAAATAAGGAAATGGGGGGCCATCAAAGTTGTTACTTTAAGACCATTTTTGTGACGGGGGCTATCTCAAAAACTAAACCAGTTAGGAATATGAAATTTCTGTATATTATGTGCCATATACTGTATTTAAACAACAAACACTGAAAACAACGATTTATTAAGTAGTTTGTAAGCTGTGACCAAAACAAACGAACAATTTTTGGGTTTTTCTTTCACGGTTTGTTGCGATGTCTAGCTCGGAAATTAAATATTTCTTACACCCAAAATATTATGTTATTCATAATTATGTACGGAACCCTAAAGGAACGAGGCCCGACTCGCATTTAGCCGATTTTTATATATATAGATAGATAAGTTAGGTACATTTGAAATTATCTTTATTTGGTTTGCGGTCGACATTTTCTTTACCCAAGTTATGTTGAATAAGATTGGTTAAACGATAATTTTGTTTGAACAAACTCCTTTCAAAAGAGTAAGAAGTCTTTGTTAAATTTATTTAACATGTTATGTTTTCTCTGAAACTGCAAAAATATTCCTTTGTAATGTAAGTGAAAACTCACAATAAGCTTTCGTATGATTGTAATATTATTATTAATATATTCTGGGGCATTACTCCGAAATAAAGAAAGAAATATAAAGCTGGGCATTCACTGTGAAGCCATTTACCGTGACTCCGATCAGCTGAAGTCAAATTGATGGACGACAGTAATTTGACCCACTCACTCACTTAAGTTTTTCAAGTGGATAGAACTCCAATGTGACTTCGCACATTCCCGTACTGCGCGACGTGATGCCCCAGCGCACGGAATTCGCACTCACGACCAAATGGCACGACGTCAAATGACTTGAAGCAGTAGATTATGTTGAAAATGGAAAACCCGTGGGTTGTCGTCGCACCGCAGTTTGACTTGAAGATTCTGACACTCACGATCAAACTTTATCTGCTGATCACGCCAATTTACGCGATAGACTGACAGTGAATGCCCAGGTTAAGTCGATTGCCTGATTTTTAGGTAAAGTCGATTTCAAATCGCACAGCACGTGCGTGCTGAGTGAGTTCTCCTGAGTGTGGCCAATCACAACGGAGACTAACCAACTACTCGGCAAATATTATAGTGCACAAATGTGCGCAAACACGGTTGCATTTTTATTCTCTCGCAGTAAAATCGCGATGGGATTTAAGAAAATTATAATACCAGTATCTCTGTTCTTAGCGCGTTAAATGCGGAAAGTCGGCGGGCCTTTGCCTCACACGGGCGGGTGTTTACAAGACTAGCCCTCAGCGCGCGACCCCGACCCTCTCGAGAGGGTCAAGAGCGCTTCGCTAACGAGCTAAAAGCGCTACCGGCTTATAGTCGCTACACTTCCGTATACAACTATATCAACAGGCTATATTAATGTCTTGACAGTTTTCTTCTTTTTTAACCCCCGACGCAAAAACGACGGGGTGTTAAGTCTTGTCTTCTATTGCTTCTTCTCCATTGAAAGTTGAACGTTATCTCGTCATTTAATGCCCTGTCTTTCAACGAAACAAGTTGTGCTAAGTTGGCCATCCCAGGAAATCTAAGTACATATTTCGGGAATAAAATCTAGCCTAGGTCTCTCTCTGTACAATCATCTATCTACCTGTAAAATTCTCGTCAAATTCTCTTGTTTCTCCATCTCCACTAAAACTGTTGATATTAGTAACAATAGATTAATATATTTTCAAGGCCTAACCGTTGAAACGATTTTGACGAAAAGATAGCTTGCATCCCGGAGACGGGCATAAACTAATATTTGTCACGGATAGTAACAGCCCCCACACACTGGGCCACTAGTGGTGGTGACTAGTGGCCGCCAAAAGTCGCGGAAGAGATTTTTCATACATTTTCTTGTGGCTCGAACGCAGCCACTCGAGCGCTCAGTGTGCGGTGGGGTGGTACCATATAAAATGCATCGTCTAAAAAAAGGTTTAAGAATAAAAAGGTTGTTGTTTATAATATTAAGGTTATAGTATAAATATAGGTTACCTTTAAACAGTCTCTCGGCTCGTAATAGACAGCTAGGAATAGAATCAGTCAGGTATAATTATATCGGCGATCGTCCTGCCTCTAAGCTGATTACGCTGCACTTTGCACGCTAATCTACCGCCGTGCACTTAGACCGCTTCCAGATTCAATTCAGATTATCTCTCCTATATAGTCCGGTAAAATTAGACCAAAAAATAGGGGTGAGGTTACAATAATTCACACCTGGCTGAAAATTGGTAGGATTGTTCAAAACACTATTATAAATGAAATGTGAAAATTCCTCATCGATCCGACACCTGGAAAAAAATTTACTCCTGGTCACGCACAGTTGGCTCTTGGTGCTACAAAACGGTGGCTCTTAGGGAAAAAAGTATTCAGACATTTTTTATAGATAAATATCTGATCTACAATTTTGTCTCAGATAATTTTATGATAAGACTTACCGTTGCTGAAAACTCTCCGTGAAAACTTTGACCTCGAGTAAATTTTTTTCCAAGTGTCGGATCGATGAGGACTTTTTACATTTCATTTATAATAGTGTTTTGAACAATCCTACCAATTTTCAGCCAGGTGTGAATTATTGTAACCTTGGAAGTCTAAATTGACCGGATTAATATACCTACTATAGTATCAAACAAAGTCATGGTTGACTTTGTCGGCTTATCCGCTTACAACTTGTAAAACTTTCAACCTATGTATTGACGATAGTTGCTTTACTTAATAAGGTGTGTGGGGTGTGACGTCACCCGGGTCACAGCCCGTGCCGGTTTTGAACCTGCCCCGGGTGAGATCTAAGGCGCTCCCTCTCTGCTGACCAATCCAATCCATCAGTCTGTAGATGTCCACTGCTGGACATAGGCCTTTTCAAGTGCACGCCACTAAACGCGGTCCTCCGCTTTCCTCATCCGCCCGCTTCCCGTCGCCTTAAGGTCATCGGTCCAGCGGGCTGGAGGCCACCTCCAAAATCGAATTGTGTTAAACTGATGTGACATTAGCAATGAGCTCAAAAAACTTAATTCAAATTAACCATCATTCACTCGTTTAAAATAACGATTCAAATCGTAATCTGTGTCGTCACCTATGAATCCTATACACAATTTTTTTTATTCATCTACAAGCTAGCCCTTGACTGCGATCTCACCTGATGGTAAGTGATGAAGCAGTCTAAGGTGGAAGCGGGCTAATTTGGAAGAGGTATGGCAGTTTTTTATCAAACCCCTGACAGGTTTCTACGCTACATTGTATAACTGGAACGCTAAATCGCTTGGCGGCACTTTTTTGTCGGTAGGGTGGTAACTAGCCACGGCAGAAGCCTCCCACCAGACCAGACCAGAGACAATTTAGAAATTATAAAATCCCAAATTGCCACTGCCGGGAATCGAACCCGGGACCTCCCACTTATAAGACCACAGTTGGCCGTTTGATAAATGAAACCATACGTTTTATGCCGTCAAACGAATACGATTTCCTTACACAATCGCACCTTCGGATTTCGGAGATAGATGTAATGACAGCGAAACATAACAAATCCGGCGTCACACACATAGGCGCGACGTAGTCCGCGAGGGTAGGCAAAGTTAAACACATCCATCAAGTTGTTGTTTGCCTACCGCCAGCCTTCCACTACAAGGACACGTTTACATGACGTGACGTCACTATTTTTATAAATGGCATACTCGCACGTTTACACAAAAAAATATATAAGATAGGGAATGTTATAGAGTTACTCAACGCTTCTTTACTTGGTAAAGCTACGTGACAGCTCATGAAGAAATGATATAATTAGTTAAGTGACTCATTTACAATACTTAATTTAAGGATTGTCGCCGGTAGGTTTAAGTCATTAAATGGAACATATGTATTAAATAAACTAACATTGACTGCAAAAATTGTAAACCTCTGCTTACTTTGCTGTAGTTGTTCAATAGTTTCACTTTTTTACTTATTTTGTAAAATGAGAAGTACAACTGAACTCGCAGTCCAGAATATCAGTGTAAGGACTCAACTTTGCTCTCGCAAAAGTTTAATACATTTCTGAGTGCGACCGGCGCTTGAGGCGCTTAGAGCGATAAAATGAAAACCTCAAATTAAAAGGAAAACTGGGACGGAGGCTTCGCACCGAATAATAATAAAAAATAACAAATTTTCTGTTGAGTAGTTATTCAGTTTAAAAACTTTTAGCCCGGTCAAATTAGACGTAAAAATAGTTATCCAATAACAATAATTCCGACAGAACTGAATGTTGGTAGAGATCTTGGCTACACCAGTAGGAATAAAGTGTCAAAAGTCCCAATTGATCCCATGTCTGCTAAAAAAGTTATTCAAGGTCAAAGTCAAAATGATTATTTTTATAAGGGTAGTAATAAAACGAGTGACTGTAAATTACAGTTCTAAGTGTCAAAATTAATTAATTTGGGTTATAGAATTACAAAGTGAGCGACTGACTGCGAGTGACGAGAAATCAACAAAACAGCAACTTACAAACATTAATTTGAGTTACTTAAAATACAAAATGAGCAGCTTCATAATATTTGAGCGACCTAATATTTGTTTGAGTGTCAACGTTACGTCCTGCATTTTTTTCAATATTTGGCAAATGTATTTTTTATACTGAGCGGCATTTTATCTTAAATGAAGTGTTTCGAATACAAAAACCACTTTGAAAAATACACTAATGAGCAGAGTATAATGAGCTCACATTTAAAAAATAAAAATAATATGAAATAACTATTTGAAGAAACACTATTCTATTAGTTGAGAAATTTTATTATTGAAATATAAGGGTAATTAAATAAAACAATGTACTCCGTAAAAAATTTGGATCTGGCACTTCGCCGGCCGCTGCCGCGGCACGCTCGCTTCGCTCGCTCGGCTCGTGCGTTGTGGTAACTGTTCTAACCTAACCTAACCTAGCTGGTGTTTTTGGAATCCTGGTGTTTTTTAACCTGGTATTTTCATTAAAAAAGCGTATCAAAATAAAAAACATAAGCCCTCAAATAGAATATCAGTAACCAATAATCATTAATAAAGCAGCTTACAAAACTTTGCTCAAAGTGAACTTTTTAGTAGTTCGCTAAGTATAACCTCACTTAGAAAAATCGAATCTATCTTAATATTGAAGTTGCCCTCTCTGTATTTCCAGTCGCTCACTTAGTAATGAAGTCGCTCAGATAAAATTTTAATATCTGAAATGGATTTATCACAATCCACTTTTTGTAAGCTCGTTCTGGATTTTATTATAAATCAATATTCGTCGTCAGTTTAGTTAATTTTTCGCTTACTCAAATTCATACCGCTCAAGTTATTAAAACAGTATGTCATCATCAGTCGCAAAGTTTTTTTTTGTTCGCTCGTTTTATAATTCCCCTTTTTATAATATTTCTAACGGGAATCTATTTAAACGCCTTTCAAGAATAGCTTCAAGAAAGGAAAGAAATGTCAAATTTATAGTTAAACAATTATAAGTTTTTAGGGTTCCGTACCCAAAGGGTAAAGACGGAGCCCTATTAATGTCACTCGGCTGTCTGTCTGTCTGTCTGTCTGTCCGTCTGTCCGCCGGTCACAGGTCTCTAGCTCGCAGACGAAATGAGTTACAAACCTGAAATTTTGGTATTTGGTGTAAAACGTTGACCCAAAATCAAATATTGAATTAAAAATTGAATTAAATTATTTTTCAGGGGGGCTCCCATACATGAGAAAGGAGCCGGAAAAAAAATTTTTTTTCTTACCCTAGCTTGTGGGGTATCATTGTTTAGAGCTCATTAAGTAGAGTACGAATATATATTTTTTTAATTTTTTGCTTAAAAAGTAAGGAAATGGGGGGTCATCAAAATTGTCAATTTTAGACCATTTTTGTGACGGGGGCTATCTAAAAAACTAAACTAGTTAGGAATATGATATTTCGGTATATTATGTACTATATGCTCTATTTGTACAACAAATACTGAAAACAACGATTCATAAAATAGTTTATAAGCTGTGACCAAAACAAACGAACTTATTTTGCGTTTTTCTTTCACGGTTTCTTGCGATGTCTAACTCGGAAATTAAATATTTCTTAGACCCAAAATATTATATTGTTCATAATTATGTACGGAACCCTGAAAAAGCGAGGCCCGACTCGCACTTGGCTGATTTTTTTAGTTTTGCAACTATTATTATTTAGCAATGTGGAATGTGGATGTCACAGAGTAATAAGTTTGTCTTTAACACGCTGCTAATCGAAGAGATACGTTCCTGAAGACGTGTTCCGGCATAACGCCGACTATAAACATCGGCACGGACATCGAACGCTGAAGGAAAGTGGAGGGGGTAAGCTATTGTATTACGTGCCTGACAGTTCCCATGCGCAGCTGTCCCCTCCACGTTTCGTTCGGCGTTCGATATACGTGCCGCGGGTTATAACTATTTCTAACGTTAAGCTGCGTCCACGCTTGCCGAGCCCAAGCGAAGTCTTTCTGTTCGCGACGCCATGAATTGACGTATAAAGAGCCTAAAAATAATGCACTCGAACGTCGTTTCTAATGGTTGATCATGACTGTGTGAACACAGTGTGTTAAGTACATATTTGTGAAATAATTCGCTCGCTCCACATTCGCGGGACGCTCACGTGAATGTGGAGCCTGTTTCTACCTCGCCCTGCGCGCGCGCCCCCCTTCCATTGGAACCAAACCCGACCGACGCGCAAAGTAATCGATTTTTCTTACGCTCAGTTCACTCCAAACCGTCGGACGCAGTACCCGCGCGAGACATTTCTCTCCGCTATTTAATTCCCAACCTTGTTTCTATGTGATAAAGTTGTTATTGTTCAACTTTGAGTGATAAAACGTTCTGTGTTCGCGATTTACAATGTCAACTAAAATCATGGGCAAGTTTGTTCTACGGAAAAAAGCCGTTTTGCCGCTCAAGGTCAAAATAGAAATACTTGACCGTTTACGCCACGGCGAGTCTCTGATATCCGTAGCGCGTGATTTCAATGTCAACGAATCAACTGTACGATCCATCAAGAAGTCAGAGGACAAAATAAGAAATTCCAAAGCTTTGAACTCATCAGCAAAGATGGTTCGTGACCCGGCTGTCGAGAAAATGGAAAACGCATTAATGTTATGGATCGAAGACTGTAACCGGAAGAACATGCCTCTGAGTGGCCCGGTTATTAGGGAGAAAGCTAAACTTCTTTATACACAGTTTAAAGGATTTAATGAACATACGCCGGGGAGCTTTCGTGCTTCAGAGGGTTGGTTCAGCAAGTTCAAGGTGCGACAAGCGTTGTACTACCACGAACTGACTGCAGAACAAGACGGCTTCGAACATATCAACATACCAGAGTCGCAAGTTACACAAGATGAAGATTTCAAGCAAACTGACATCGAGCAATTGCTTCATCCCCATTCTATTAAAGAAGATACCCCAATCACCTGTAAACAGGCAACACTAAACTTAAAAAACCTCAGAAAAGGTTTACAAATGGCCAACGAACTCGGTGATTTCTTCATAAAAATGGATCCATCTATGGAGAGAAGTAATTTATTTAAGAGGCTGGTCGTGAAGGCCACCGCAGAATATCAATCCGAATTGAAAGACCTGTTGAAAAAAACAAAACAAGAAAACAATTGACAAAATTTAAACTGACGAAAAAAGAAACTGAAAAGCGAAAAATAAAACCTTTTTAGTCTTAATAACTATTATAAAGATTTTGGGCCCAGAAGGGGCACGGGGTCAACACATTTTGTATGTACTATATTCGGACTTTTAATTCGATGCAGTAAATTGACGTTTCATGGGTTGCTACTTTTAACGAACGAAAAAAATATAGGGAAGTGCTAAAAGTGAATGATGTCAATGATTCACATCATAATAACATTAATTATTTTATTTTTATTTACTACAGTACAAAATTTTTAAGAGGATATAGTAGATAAAGTTATTACAGATATCTACCTAGATACTTGTAATAACTTCCTAATTATGTAACAGTCAAACGATTTTATTATTATAGGTAATTATAAATGAAATGAAATAAGCCTATCACATCAGTACTGAAAGTTGACAACATTATTTTACAAAATGACATTTTGAAACGTCAATTTACTGCATCGATTTAAAAGTTCGAGTATACACATACAAATAAACAACACTATTCCTCTTTTATAATTATAGAGATTACATAGACAACAATTTGTTCCTGAGCACAAATTGCGTTTCGTTAGCACAAAATCTAGTGCAAGGGAAAGCAATGAAGTTTTATTTTCACTGTCACACCCGTGAGATGCCGAGCTGGGCGTTTCTCCACGGACCACCGTACGGCACGGTATAATGCGACGTAGACTCCGAGCGCTATATATACGAGTATTTCCATAAACCGTTTAAGGGTTTTGGGCTATGTCGCCGTTACTGGTATGTTTTTGGCAGTGACAATAACAAAGTGTGAGTCTTCATAATGTGCACGTATTAAATTCAGTGAAACTATGCTTAATTTTATCGATGGAAAATGTTTATTTTCAATTGAGGTTAGTTTTTCTTTCCACAATTTTCATTTAATGAGGACGCCCAATTACTTCCAATAAATATGGAGTTTGTTTCGTCGCGATTGATCAATTTGTTTAAAAGTTACATCGTTTTGTTTACACAGGGGTACGAAAAATAGTAGCCAAATAGTAGCGAACAAAATCTTAAAAAATTTTAAAAACATTTACATTTTTTTGTAAGTGTATTACATAATGTAGTGTATTTTTTAATATCTACTTTTTCTGTAGATAAAATTAAGCATAGTTTCCCTGAATTTAATATGTGCACATTATGAAGACTCACACTGTATATGCCATGGCCATATTGTGGCCAATGTACGAAGCAAGTGATATTTTCTGACGCTCTCACGTGAAAACTCCAAACCGCGACTACATCATTACTGGAATCTTCTCTCGTAGAAAAATGAACGAACGACAGGTGACAGGTTGTGTCGCGTGTTGCCAATTGCGATTCTTGAGTCGTTGATCGATCGTTTCCATATACGAGTATATTTGGTGCTGAAGGTGCAATTTTCTATGCTTGCTTTTGATTTAGTATATAAACGAAAGTCTTATAAACAGTTACAATAGTTACAACGCAGAATATTAGACCGATTTATACGTTAATTTGTCATTTACTATGGAAATTTGGGAAAACGCCACGATTTCACATCTCTACTAATTTACAGGATTACAACAGAGCCTACGACGTAATATTGCGGTCCGTTTAGGCGAGAATGTCGTGATCGCAAAACGTATCGTTCTACGGTCCGTGGAAAAACGCCCTTAGGACGGTCGTTATGTGAAGATGACGTGTGTTTTGAATTGGCGCCTGATGGCTCGGGTGACCTCCTTCACAACGCTAACTCTACGTTATTTGTTGAAATAGATATATTTTTACTTTTTATCGTAAACGTAATATGAGTTGCTAAAATTATTATAAAATAAGTGAATGGGCTTCCTATTAAAAATATACTCTACATAAGTACCTCATGCTCATTTAGGGGTGCTTACGCGAGCGACTCGGTACAGACGTATTCTTTTTAACCCCCGAAACAAAAGCGACGGGTGTTATATTTTTTCATACCCCCTTCAATATGGGTATAAAATAAAAGGGCTTGACTAGTAGAATAGCACTACGCAAATTCAAGATGACCGCCACGACAAAATGACGAATGTCGGGGGTTTTTAAATTTTTAATTACTTGAATTTTTATGCATATAGTATAATGTCTTCTCGAACGAATTTCGGTCACAACGGCCAATCTCAATGGAAGCAGAGACTAGCTAACTACTCAGGAGATATTATAGTGAACTAACACAGGTGCAGTCTCTATTCCCTCAATCTCATAGTCTGATAGGACGCCAATGAATAGGAGATCAGGCGCATGACCGATGAAGGCTTTACGTGCTCTACGAGTCACATGAATGTATCAAACAACTTTTCAATACCAGGCTGCTACAATGAATTCCTTGACAGAAAAATGCATAACTTTTTCATTTTTTGGCCCGATCCGTACCCAGGACCGTACCAGGATGCACCCAGGACCTCAAGATCCACAGTTGAACAAGCTAGCATAAATAAGAAGCTAAAGCACCTACCTAGTACCTACCTATGCTCTTTTCATATCAGCACAAAATGTAATAAAAAAAAATTATTATGACTATGATTTTTCTTTTCCCAAATACGGTATACATATGTACATGCGAGTAGAACCCTGTAATTATTTCATGTGACCTTTCAATCAAACGAATGAACAAATAAATATGGGTGCAGTTGTTATTCGAGCTGCGCCATAAAATGGCGATGCACTCGCTCGATGCGGAGCACTTCTGAATTATTCATTGCCAGTATCGCGGGGTGAATTTAACGTCAATGCATATTATACGAAAATCATGCCTAATGCTCATGTACGCGCTCCACCCTGTTATTGTTGAGAATTCGTCTTTCGCAATCTGAAACCAACTGGGCTGGAAGCATCGAGATGTCTTCTCGTCCAAAATCCCTCATTGTCTGAAGACGAAAGAAAGTCTTCGAACAGTGCGTGTTGGTATCGGTAGAGACGACAAATAAAAGTTACTCAGTGCCTGTGAACATAATTTTTGTGAATTTAGTAAATGTAAATGCGTTTTTGTGGTCAGTAAAACTTTATTTGTTTATTAAATAGTATCTTGTTCATTTTCTAAAAAAGAAATACACTTCCACTATCTGTGAAAAATGGAAGTGTAAAAATGCCGAAGGAATCCGTTTAATCTTTATAAAAGAGCAGGAAACCGAATCCGCTTCGCTGGAGCGAGTGGATAAAAAAGGAAATTAGAAATGGTAATTTTGCCTCTCTTTGTAAACAGAAACCAGGGGGTGGGAGTTAATTGTGATTTCGTTTGAGACGATTGGACATTTTATTTTTTACGGTACACCAAATAGGGGCGATAGAATGAGCTATGCTTGTAAATAAAGAGTACCACAGAGCGTCATACTCATAACTCATAAGTCATGGAAGTTGCGAAACTGAAGTGGCAATACGCGGCTAATATAGCTCAAAAAATCGATACCGACAGACGTTGGGAGCCCTAAGTGCTTGTACAAGCCTGCACTGCCGAATGCAGCGTTGGAATACCACCCACTAGGTGGACAGGCGAAGTCAATATCAAACAAATTTTATCTCGTACAAGTGTAAATTAAAAATTTAAAAAATCCCCGACATTCGCTATTTTTTGGCGGCGGCCATCTTGGATTTGCAATAGTGCTATTCTACTAGTCAAGCCCTTTCATTTGATACCCATATTAAGGGAGTTGTGAAAAAATATGTAATCCGCCATTTTGTAGCGGCGGCCATCTTGGATCGATTTTCATCAAACATAGCTAACAACATTCGACTAAATCACCTTTCAAACAAAAAAAACCGCATTCAAATCGGTCCGCCCGTTTGAGCGCCACAGGGGAACAGACAGACACACACACACACAGACACGTCAAACTTATCGTCGTTTTTGCGTCGGGGGTTAAAAGTTGGCACACTTTACACTGTTTGAATTTAAATTTTACAAGTACATAGAAGTGAGGTATTGGTGATAAAATTACTTACGAAAACTAAAACTCCGAGGGTTCCAAACGCGCCCTGGTCTAAGAAGAGCCCACAACAAACTCAGCTGGGTTTTTTTTATTATCACCATCTATGACGTGAAATGACGATTTCAAGCGAGTCCTGGGATGCAAGAGTCACGAGATCGTGTTCTGTGGGAATCCTGACAGAATAGAATAGAATAGAAAAGTTTTTTATTCAAATAAACTTTTACAAGTGCTTTTGAATCGTCGATTGAGTCTACCACAGGTTCGGAATGCAGTTCCAGCCGAGAAGAACCTGCAAGAAACTCGGCGGTTGCTCTTTTTTAAAATAACATTATAACAATTATTATTATTAATGTACATGATTGAAATGCCGTCTCGCGCATTGCTGGAACGAGTTAAATCCAAGCTTTTTTATCGTTTATATAATCTTCAATTGTATAATAAGCTTTTTTTATGAGCATACTTTTAATAAAGTTCTTAAACTTGTGTAAAGGCAAGTCTAAGACATATTTTTTATTCAGATAAACTTTTACAAGTGCTTTTGAATCGACAAATGAATCTACCACTGGTTCGGAATGGTGCTTACAATTCTACACGTTAAGAAGGGCAGACAAAAGTAGCCCCATTTCCGACGGCGGCACCCGTTCACGAGCATGACGCATGATCCAGCCATTGCTTCGCTCAACCATATTTGAGGGAACGTAACAACCCGCACCACACGACACCACCACAGAAATGTTTAAAGAGAGCGTGACATACTTAGGCTACCCATGATTAAAGCATCGAATTAAACACCAATAATCGAATACTCCTCAAGTTATAATAGCGTATAAAGCGAATAAATTAAATCCATGCTTTTTTATCATTTACATAATCTTCAATTGAATAATATGCTTTTTTCATGAGCACACTTTTAATAGAATTTTTAAACTTGTGTAAAGGCAAATCTAAGATTTGTTGTGGAATTTTGTTATAGAACATTACGCCCATTCCCACAAACGACCTTTGGACCTTTTTGAGGCGTAATCGAGGAATCACGAGTCTATTTCTATTTCTTAATTGCCTATCGTGTAATTCACACTTTTTATTGTAACTGTGAATATTTTGCTTAACAAAAATTATGTTGTTATAAATATATTGAGAAGCTACTGTAAGAATACCTATTTCTTTAAATTTCTCTCGAAGGGAATCCCGCGGTTTTAAATTATAAATTGCACGAATTGCCCTTTTTTGTAAAACGAAAATTTTTTCAATATCAGCTGCTTTACCCCATAGTAAGATTCCATACGACATAATACTATGGAAATATGCAAAGTAAACAATTTTTGCAGTTTCAACATCTGTTAACTGTCGAATCTTTCTAACAGCGTAAGCAGCAGAGCTAAGCTTGCCAGCAAGCGTTGCTATATGACAGGAGACCTATGTCCAACCGTGGACGTCTATAAATAGTTCAGCTAGTTTTGCTAGGTATATACTAGTTTTGGAATCCGATATAACCCGATTAAATTTGTATGAATGCCTCCGCAATGCATTTCATATAGTAATGCAGGCAATTTCGTATTCTCATAACTTGTCAAAGGGGTAACTATATCGCGAGCTCGTAGCGTGTCTACAAAGCTCACAGCACTCGTAGAGCGTCTACGTCATACCTACGTTACTATGTATTTTTGTGCTATATCATCTTTTATGTTATTAGTTTTTTTTTGTTGGGAACTTTCATGTCAAATGCAATGGTACACCTTCGAAACTACATACAAGCGAACTATCACTGACGAGGATAAAGCTTACATAAATCGAACAGGATAAGAATAA
The DNA here is from genome assembly GCA_920104075.1 of Melanargia galathea. Taxonomy (NCBI): domain Eukaryota; kingdom Metazoa; phylum Arthropoda; class Insecta; order Lepidoptera; family Nymphalidae; genus Melanargia; species Melanargia galathea. The sequence continues at coordinate 909,640 of OV049872.1, read as the reverse complement.
TACTATTTGTTATACTGCTAGGCTTACTTCTACGTTGCGGGATTGGCAGTGGCAGTGAGTGCCTTTTCTTTCAAGTTAATAAAGCTGTTTGTAATTTGTATCATCTAAGAAGACGTTGTGCGCCATTTGTATGTTACTTAACATCAAGTGAAATCGTAGTCAAAGACTAATTTGTCATCGAATAAAATAAAATTAAATAAATATGCTTAGAATGTACTAGCGAAAAATTTCTAAGTCTATGGTCGCATGTTTATGTTTCTTCAAGTCACAAGAGAAAAATCTTTCGGTTTAAGCCTAAAAGTTTCGTCTCTTTTCAACTGTTTCGTCATGGTTGATATTTTTAACTCTTTGTTTCAAATATTCGTGTTTGCAATGTGGTCACATGTTTACAAACCTGACGGATGGTGTTTACTTTTAAATACAATTATTGAGAAATCTTTATTATAAGGATGTTGTGTAATCATAACATTTAAATATGTGATCACTGATCAGTTTTAAGCTATCTCTACAGACATTTTATCACTTGTAATGAGAAGACTATTAAAATACTCTGAACTTTTGCCTTTGTACCATCCATTTACTTATTATTTGGTTACTTAAAGTATTAATTTAAATTGACATAAGTTAATTCATTCAGGAGTTATGAGACTTCACAGATGTTTGGACGAACAAGTGTAAATTCACATTTACTTGGAGACTTCGCTTGTCTCGGTCAATGATACAAACCTTTTCGCAAACTCAGGATATCTAGGATAGCTTGTACTTCGAAAAATATTTTATGGCAATTCTGTAACACGGACTGTGGGGCTTGTACCTCGCTTTTGTACCTTAGGTACAGGCACACACACACACACACACACAGTCTCGTGTTTTTAAATATTTCAACTTTCCTAAGAAATCTGATCTCTTTTGTGGAGCAAAGGTCTTGTAATGAGGTTTATTCTCTTCACAAGAAGGCTTTATGCTCCGTAATTGAATTTTCTTTGAAGTGTAGAAATGCGTCTGTATGTGCGTAATAGGTACCTACGTACAAACTGTTAAATTGAAAGAGATAACACACATGGCCTGAAAATGGATAGGATAGAAAAACGAAATCCTCTTTTAAGCTCTCCTGAAAAAGCTGATCGCACATCAGTGTGCTTAGTCTAAAGCGGAGCACTCGAAAACGAACTCGAAAACTATTGATCGATTTCAGAGTAAAATAGACCTAAAATGGCTTGTATTAAGGTTTGAGTTCGCCAATACATTCAGCATTCGAACAATGCTGAATGTATTGGCGAACTCAAACCTTAATACAAGACATTTTAGGTCTATTTTACTCTGAAATCGATCAATAGTTTTCGAGTTCGTTTTCGAGTGCTCCGCTTTAGACTAAGCACACTGACTGTGAACTAAACGGGTCCGCACGCAAGGAATTTTTGATATTTTTTTAAACAATTAATGTATATATTTCCGGATTGCTGAATGAATCGAAATATTATGTTCCAAAAACTAATTACATGCGGTGTGCGTTTGACGCGACATAATATATGCGACCACCTTGTCTCCTAAATATAAACAGAAAGCTCTTACTAATAGATTTTGATATCTGATAGCTACGACGTGTATTATATGTCTTGATCGTATCGGAGTTTCGCATTCTCAACAAACATAATATTTTCAAAATAAACTTCATTTTCCATCCCTTGAACTCAAGATATTATCACTCCTGAGTCGGTTTCTGAAGGAATGGCAGCTTTGTGAGGGCATAAAGCGATCCGCCTCAAACATATGGTAATGATATGGAGAAAATTGGAAACTCTTCATGGAAAATGCTCCCGACATCTTTCTGCAAACGTAAGAATGACGTTATTTGCAAAGTAGACAATTTACGATTTTTAAAATTAAAGTTGTCGATTTTCTTGTAAGAGCTTCGTACGCAGTGACCCACCGCGCTGGGCCAATGCCTTTGGCCATGTGGCTCGCTGACTTTTACGAGTTTTCATACACCTTATATAAAAAAACATTTTGGCACATTTTGCAAACAGCATTTGCACTCCAGTCGGCTCCGGTCGAATGCTTTGGGCCAGTGTTGGCAGGAGCCATCAGATATTTGTAATACAAGGAACCTGATAAAGCTGCCCCTACATCATGAGAAGCCACTTAGGTCGCTGCAGTGAACTGTCACGTTGATGTCGCACTGTGGGTATGATCCAGGCTAAGCTGCCTTTCCACCTGAGATATGTTAAGTTGCATAGCAAGTGATGTATAAGATATCAATCTATAGAGTCATTTGATTTTCATAGCTTAGTTTAGCTCTCGTTGAAGCGAGGAATGCGAGCTACGGAAGCGAGCTAAATATGCGAGCTAGGTATGTGAGCAAGGAATGCGCGACTCCGTACTTCACATAATCATTATTTGGCGCAAAGCGCATCTTCACAGTACATCGGCTTTCGTAGCTTAGTGTTGATCTCGCTATTAAATTAACTACCTCATACATCTCTGGTGGAAAAGCAGCCTTGGTTAGAATTTACCGCCATCGCAACGCAGAGCTACACGGCAGCTCGTAGCGGGGTTACGGCGTAGCGCCCGTGGCATCGAAATTACCACAGCGCAAGATTTGATTATACAATATATTAGAGTGACGTGTTTTAGGTAGGTTCTGGGCACTAATTATTATGCGCACTATGTTGTCTACAACTATGATTGTTCCCCGTAACTAATTTCGCATACGACGTCGTTACATCTGTTCCATATCGTTACGTACATATTTTAGTACACGGCATGCAAGTAGACAATGCTGCGAAACAATTTCATCTCGCGAAAAATAATGTTCAGTATTACAAAGACAAAGATTTTCATTTAAAACTGACTATCCTATTTATCGGTATGGTTGTTAATTTACCACATTGTGTTTACAAAGTCGTGATAAAACTCAGTCAAATTTTGTTTCCAGTGGTTCATATTACCTTCGCAATATAAATCGGGGTGCCTCGTCAAAATTTACATTATGTGACACCACATTAAATACAGAGTCCTCATTAATATAATATAATTGTCGTCGGATGTTCGTAAACAGATCTTGTTTACATGTAAAGGGGAGCCGCTTGCCGTTGAATTATGTATTTATTCATACATTTCACATTTCTAGCCATTTACCTGAGTGAAGGACGGGGAGTTGTCGCACGACTGGAGCGTGTCATTATACGCGACAATCAACACATTGAATTTTAATTATTTGTATAGATAACTCCCGCCAACCCGCATTGGAGCAGCATGGCGGGTCTATCTATATCTATATAATATAATAAAACTGTAACAGATCCAATTCTGTACATTGAAGATATTTTGAAAATTTCTTTTGGAGGGCACTCTGTAATCGATACTGAAGTCAAAACTGCAATTTTTTTCATTTTTGTCTGTCTGTCTGTCTGTCTGTCTGTCTGTCTGTATCTTGGCCGCGCATCACGCCGAAACTACTGAATGGATTCGAATGAAACTTGGTATGATTTGAGTTTGTACTCCGAGGTAGGACATAGGATACTTTTTATCCCGAAATTCAACACGGTTCCCTTGGGAGAGGGGAAGAAAGTTAAAACGTGTATTTAGCTGTAACTCATTAACGCGTGGTTCGATTTTTCTTATTCTTTTTTTGTTAGAACGGTAGTACTTCAAGTATTGTCCCGTAAATATTTCAAGGTTATAGGTTTTTTAGTTCGGAAATGACAGACATTTATTTGGTTTAAATAACTCGGGACCCGGATCTTTGAACTTACGGCTTATTTTAAACTGTCGTGTGTTTAAATTTATGTTTGTCGGTCTGTCTATTTGTTCCAGCTAATCTCCGAAATGGCTGGATCGATTTTGACGGAACTTTCAATGGCAGATAGGTGATGTTATAAAGAGTAACTTAGGCTACATTTAGTTTAGGTAAATAAAAGAATAATGGGATCCGATCCGATCCTGTATAAAACCTATAAACACGCGAACGAAGTTGCGGGGGTCAGCTAGTATACTCTAAACTCCTATGAAAGAGGAGGCCTGTGCCCAGCGATGGTGGTGGTATAAATAACGCGGCTCGGACGGAGCTCGGAATGACTCGGACACGACTCGTTCCCGGAATGATCCAATGCAATTAAACTGCATATAAAATTGTACTACGATCGCGCGTCGGCCGTGGCAAAGCACCCGGCACGTCCTAATGTGAATCATTCCCTAACGAAAAACACGATATGTGTTCTCGTACACAAATCATATTGAGGCCTTAGGGATGATTCACATTAGACCGAGCCGTAACGTGTCTGTTTCGAAATAACTCTATCTTATTAAGCTCTTGTTATTAATTGAAAAAATATATAACGTCAAAGTAAAATGGAGCTAAACAGCCTTAAATGAAGACGGAAGTTCGGCGGAACAAAAATCACTAGCGACTTAGCAAATAACAAAACTTAAAGTTATTTTACCGTGACTTTATATACGAGAATCCGATACTTGAAGTCTATCAACGTTGCGAAAATATGGAAAGTCATACTATCTCTACAGATGTATTAGATATGCTGCTCCAGTAATATGAAATCTCTCCGAGTAAAGAAATGTAAATGTAAATCTGAACCTACATTTCGTGATCCTTTTTCATCCGAAGGCCAATTTTTACTGCATTATGAAGCTCGAAATAAAAGTCTTTTCTTTTCTTAGTAGTTTTATCGGAATTCATCAAAAATTTAGAAGACTGCGCCTTTCATTGGAATTTTCTCGTGACCCATTTAAATAATAGTTTGTGAAACGGTTGCATAACAGGGCATGTTCAATTAAAGCATGAGTGTGATTTTAAAAATCCTGTAGAAGATGAGGAATTTAAATATAAAGAAAGATTTAAAATTAAAAGCTCATTGAATTCAACCACCACTACAGCCTTTTAACGTCCCACTACTGGGCACAGGCCTCCTTTCTCACAGGAGGGAGAAATTTAGAGCTTAGACCCGCCACGCTGCTCCAATGCGGATTGGCGGGCTTTTAACGACTATTGTCACATGATAGTGATAATAAGAGGGACTGACTGCTTAACGTGCTCCTTGAGGCACGGGGGTGAAACACTGCCAGTTTCAACTCCGGGCTGGCACTGCGAATTTCTTGATAGAAAAACCCAATACCTAACAATTATTTGCCCTACCCGGGAATCGAACCCGGGACCTCGTGATCTGCGATTCGAACGCAGATCACGAGGTCCCGGGTTCGATTCCCACTAGACCAACGTTGCAACAGGTACACAATTCAAGGAATATTTCCAAGTAGGTAGCTACATATACCCAAGGCGTTAGGAACACAAACAGCATCGAAATCCAGCTTTGAGCTATCTATGTTTCCACATCAGTGCCTGTCGCTGGTTGCCAAGCCACTATTACTAGTAACATTGAATTCAAAGTAAGCGCAAAATCTTAAAAAATCATTACAAATGTAAAGTCGCTACCAAAATAAAAATCTCAACGTTCAGAGTTCGTGGTTCATGTGTGTGGACTGTGGAGGGATTTGGCAGACAATATTTTCACACGCATTCATATGTGTAACGCGCAATGACGCCTCCATTTACTAGCACTTAAAAGATTTCTGTGTTTTATAAAATCACGGTGAATATTTTAGTAGGTACATTGTGCTTAATACAATCAACTGAAATACAAAATGCTCATAGAGATTTTCCTGCCTCCATAAAATTTGTAATATCCAGGGAAAAGGCCTTCACTAAATAACGGAGGAAGCGTACCTTTTGTGGAAACTTTCTAAAATGTAACCTAAATACCCTTTGTTGTTACCTGCCTCGTGAGTTACGTAAAAATAACGGAATTTCGCTTTGAATCGCTGTACACATTATTCCAGTCCAATGATCAGCGATTATAACAGAAATCCTGTCATTTTTTAAATTGTAATAAGTGATTTTACAATCAGCGATGTATCCTTCTTATTTTCTGGCCAGTAAAATAAGTAGGGTATTAACCAGCCACGGCTGAAGCCTCCCACCAGACCAGACCAGAGACAATTTAGAAATTATAAAATCCCAAATTACCCCTGCCGGGAATCGAACCCTGGACCTCCCACTTATGAGACCACAGCGCTCACCACTGCGCCAGGGAGGTCGTCAAAATGGTATCTTCACAGTAGACAGACAGGTAATGATAGTAGTGATGCACAGGATGATTATCCCCGTCGTTATATTCAGACAGCAAAAAATAGAGATTAAACCATTTAATGGAGATATAGATTAAAATAGAGATATCCTACGTAACGTTAATCGCTTCCAACGAAAACGATGTCACGTTTAATGAACGTGGCTCCTGTGACTAAAATCTATATTGATTTAGTCGATCCGACGTAACATGTGGCCGGGGTGGATTTAGTCATAAAGGTGCGTTCTCACTGGAGCAGATCGTAGACTAGCAATCGTGTGTGCATCACGTTGAAACGCGCCCTTAGTCGGACCATCTCTTGTCTTGTGGGATCAAGAGATGAAAGGAATAAGGGTGCGTTACTATTAAGGGTCAGTTGCACCATAGGCGGTTAAAGCTACTTTATGGTTACCGTTAAAGTTTAACCACGGAATAGCAGCAACATGGATTGCATAAGTTTATCACTTTAGTATTATGGTTAAGTTTAAGAGTATTTCAGCCTAAAGTTTATGAAACTTGACTACGGGAACAATATAGGTACTCTTGATGGAATTAATTTCTTTATTGGTCGCGACTCTACTACTATTGGTTAAGAGCGTTGACGCACGGACCCGCTTCGCAAGTTTAGGCATTTACCTGGGATTCTTTGTTTACGTGAATGAACGGGCTGCTCCGAGTGCAGTGTAGTGTAACAAACCGTTTTGATCTTTTTACCATTTTCAAACGGGCTATTATTTTTTTCAATATTGTTATGCACCTATACCTAAGTTTTTAGTTCGTTGATTTTTAATTTTATAAAGTAGGCATAATTAATGTATAATGCTTGAAAAAGACCTTATAGAGTAGACCAGTACATAAAAATTATAATTGGAGAATATAGTACAGCTTCTGATATTGATTTTAGTATATACCTACTCGTGTAAGGGTAAGATAGTGAAGAAAAATGCAGATTCATTCAAAATCAAAAGTAAAAAAAAATTAATAAAAGTATTTTTTTTTTGTTTTCACACCCAACCTAACGTAAAAACAAAAACAGAGAGCAATAAAATAGATAAGCACCTGCAACGCTAAAGCAGTTTTTATCACACTGACAAAACAGACAGACAGTCTAAAATGACCAATGTCCATGCCTGTGATACTAAATTTCGTCCAAATCGGTAAAAAGAATGAGCCGTGAAAGGCTATCAGACGGAGAGACACACTTTCACATTTATAATATTAGTATGGATTATTTAAATAAAAAAATTATACTCTACTATTAAATAAAAAAATTATACTATACAAATTCACGCGGGCAAAAGCCCGCGGCTTCGCCCGCGTGAATTTGGGGTTTTCACAAATCCCGAGGGAATCATAGATTTCCTGTTCCCGTTCTCGCTCCCTTTTCCAACATTTATACCTACTTTCAAGAAAGTTTGCCTATATCAGCCCGCCATGTTGATTTTGATGTAATTTCCCGATTTTAAATTTTAATAGTTACCGGATGATAGTTTTTGTATACGATAGCCTTCGATAAATTTTTTGATCGAAGACGATAGCTATTTTCTAGTTCATTTTCCACATAATATTATGTACTAAGTATATGTTGGCCGCGAATTCGTCAGCGTGGATTTAGGTTTTTAAAAATACTGTGGGAACTATGTCAATTCTCGAGACGCAAGCTACCTCTGTACCTACCAAATTTTGTATAAATCGGTTAAACGGACGGACCTTTAAGAATTTCGTGAGAACTCTTTAATTTTCCGAGATAAAAAGTATCCTATATCCGTCCCCAGGATGTAAGCTAACTCTGTACCTAATTACATAAAAATCGGCAGACAGACAGACACACTGTCGCATTTATAATATTATATAGTAAGGATTACTGATTTACAACTATAATCCTCAACTATAACTATAATATAATATATTACAATTATTAAAAATACGTAAAAAATTTAATCTATCTGTAAGAAAAAATAGCGAGCATTAAAAATATCTAGTATTGAATAGTGACAGTCGCACTACAATTTTACGTATATTCCATGTAATCCAATAAGAATTGCCGAGACAAAAAGCGTTACGTCCGTTCGCGGAGAGGCCTCGGCTCATACTAGTTTGCTAGTTCAATTTCCTACTGCCTCTTTCTGCGTTTTGGTATATGTTTCAAAGTTATTTTTTGGTAACAAATAGTACATAATTTTAGATTTTTTTTTACTTATATTATTGCTAATATGTTTTACTTTTATATGTAATTAATTTTACTTATAAATGGCGAAAATTAATCTACTAAAATGACGGTTTTATATGTCTATAATTTTCTGAAATTAAAATTCCTTTGCTTGGATTTTTATGATGTAAAAAACGCCAAATTAAAAAATGTTTTCTTCCATGTCTTTAGTTCAGGGCATTTCCTTTCATAAATATATCATTGTGTGTGAATTGAACAAGTAACTTTTGACGTAGTGAACGTCAAAGATTCCACGATTCCCTAAATTCAAAAATAGGCTTTTGGTATTTTGGCAATAAGACAAAAACTATCAATAAATTGCAAAATGTTGTCTTCCAATTCCCTAGAATACAAAATTTTCTACAATGTAGTATAAATAAGTTTTAAAGTAAATGCATAGATGAACAACATATGAAGGGTCAAAATAGCTGAAAAATGAGCTAAAACGGCGCAGAACGCATCAACGCTCTTAATCAGCAGATACTGATTGGGAACTCGGTAGTTGTTGCTTCAAAAGCGACATAAGCCAGCAAGCATTGGAAGAATGCCTGTCCACCTAGTGGAGCCATGTGGACAGGCGATCTCAAGAAACTCGCTGGCAGCCGCGGGATACAACCGGCGCTAGATCGTGTTCAGTGGCGATGCTTGCGAGAGACCTATGTCCAACTGTGGACGTCCATCGATTTAGATCACGATGATGACGATGACACTCTTAGAACGCACTTATTATTAAACGAAATTGTATTTTAACGGTAGGTAAGTTTTTTATACTTCAAACATTTGCAAGCCCTGGTGTACCCAGACAAACACCCGAAACTAAGCCAATTTAGAAAAGATCGTTCCCCAAATTGACTCAATCGGATTTCCCATTCCTTTTTTGGGATAAGTCCACCTCACTCTTCATTATTGTAATTTATTTTCTCTCGAGTTTATTTTTGTTTGCAACAAACATAATAACAAATGATGGTTAAGACTTTATTAAAATAACAATTCTTCGAACTGTGCCCCGTCCAGTCACAGATCCGGATTAACATAAATCCACCTTTTTTTGGATCCGATACATGGTCGGGCCTTATTAGAAGGCTCAGGGTCACTCAGCGAGCGATGGTAAAAGGGATGCTTGGTATCCTTGTGGAATCAAGTCAGACATGATCTGATCTCTATCCTTGCGGAATCAAGTCAGACATGATCCGATATAGGTAGCTCATCGAGTCGCAGAATTGTATTGGCAATGGGCGGCGCACATAGTTTCAAAACCGATAGACGTTGGGGTCCTAAGATGCTCGAATGACGACCCAACTGTCACCGACACTGGCAAATGCAGCGTTGGAATACCCCCCACTATGTGTAAGGACGATCTCGTGTCCGCCGCTGGATCCACTGCGACTCTTTTTTGGTAACAAAAGGTAATTTTGCTTATGATAGGTACTCGACTGCCTGGCGGGGACGCAACGCAACTAAGAGGTAGGCCATCAGTCAACTTTGAAAAATGCGACTGAGATCAAACTTAAATTCAAATTGATAAAATAATTTTAAACTATTCGAGGTTAAAGATATCTTAGGGATGTTTAACAAAGTTTGTCGGCTCGTCGAGGTCAAGGGTTACGTGTCTGATCCCGAACGTGGGGGGGAGGGGGGAGCAAAAGTTACGCGCGAACTCGGCGCGCCCAAGTTTTAATGAAGTGTCGTCGGCGAATAGCAGCTGGCTTACTTGCTGACTTTAAACCGACCGCGCAAGGCGCAAGCGTTGCCAACTTGCAACTGAATCCGCAACGGATTACCAACGATAATTATTATTATAACGAGTGTATTCCGCGCACTTTTATAATAAGTAATAGGAGAGCCCAAGAGGGGATTATGTGATTTATATAAACGTGAGAATGTAAATACGCAGGCGCGTACATTACACGATTTATTTTATTCAAAACTTTGTTCTAAAGTTAAACTTTTATTACTCTATTTTCACAATTATACTTTTCTAATTAAGGCTTCATTCCTCGACCAAAGTTTGCCCCCGGTTTGAGTTTCAAATTATGAAACGTTCCCTCGATACAGATTTTCACAAAACAACGTTTGTAAGTCATTATTTATTTATAAGCAATGGCTGGATCATGCGTCATGCTCGTGAACGGGTGCCGCCGTCGGAAATGGGGCTACTTTTGTCTGCCCTTCTTAACGTGTAGAATTGTAAGCACCATTCCGAACCAGTGGTAGATTCATTTGTCGATTCAAAAGCACTATTGTAAAAGTTTATCTGAATAAAAAATATGTCTTAGACTTGCCTTTACACAAGTTTAAGAACTCTATTAAAAGTATGCTCATAAAAAAGCTTATTATACAATTGAAGATTATATAAACGATAAAAAAGCTTGGATTTAACTCGTTCCAGCAATGCGCGAGACGGCATTTCAATCATGTACATTAATAATAATAATTGTTATAATGTTATTTTTTAAAAAAGAGCAACCGCCGAGTTTCTTGCAGGTTCTTCTCGGCTGGAACTGCATTCCGAACCTGTGGTAGACTCAATCGACGATTCAAAAGTACTTGTAAAAGTTTATTTGAATAAAAAACTTTTCTATTCTATTCTATTCTATTCTATTCTATAGTTAGAGTTCCCATAGATTTAGGTTTTTTAGAAATTGTGCTCAAGTCCTTTATTTTTCCACCATAATTAATAGTAACCATGTCCTTCTCCAAATTGTATTTTAGCTTTGTGAATAATGTCGTAATCGGTTGTGAAAAAAGAAAACGTAAAGGAGCAACAAACTAATAATCACTTATGGATAAGTATACTCTTCGAAATGTAATGATTTGTATAAGAAAATGTATGTAAAGTATGTTTCTACCCTTATTATTATAGAAATTCATTACCAATCTTCTATCTATACATATAATAAAATCGTAGAATTGCCGTATCTGTACATTGAAGATTTTTGCAAAATAATAACTGGGGGATGTTAGGGATAAGTAATAGAACGTAAAAAAGCAATTTTTGTCTGTTTGTCTGTTTGTCGGTTTGTCTGTTTGTCTGTTTATCTGTTTGTCTGTTTGTCTGTATGTTTGTGCGCGCATCACGTAAAAACTACTGAATGGATTGAAATGAAACTCGGCATGATTTAAGTTCATACTATGGAGTAACATATAGGATACTTTTTATCCCGAAATTCAGCACGGTTCCCTTGGGAGAGGGGATGAAAGTCAAAATGTGTACTTAGCTGTAATTCGTTAACGGGTGGTCCGATTTCATTCATTCTTTTTTTGTTAGAAAGGAAATACCTTAAAGATTATCGGGTAATCTTTGAAAGGCTGTATCGATTTTGATTGGACTTTCAGTGGCGGATGTTTACATTTTTATCTACCTAAACATCCACCAGTGAACTTTTAACAGTTTTTAGCCAGGCATGAGCTCGAAAGAGCTTAAGAAAAACAAAAAGTTCCCACGGGATTTTTAAAAACCGATATCCACGCGAACGAAGTCGCGGGTATCCGCTCGTATTAAAATAAATGTTTGACAAAATACTCAGATATAAGTACGACTGAATATATTTGCAATTCAAATGCAGATTGGTAATATTAAATGGCAATATGAGTAAAATACAATATATTTGAAATAATAAATTTAAAATTGGATTAATAGCATAAAGCGAATATAATGGTTGAATTTCAAAATTCAACGCGAAATCCATACTTAATCCATCCAATCAATACGAAATTCATAATTTTATAAAAGGGAAAATAACTCAGTCTGTCTGTTAGCATTTCACGCCTATACCGCTGAAACTAATTTTGAAAAGCACTGAAATAACTTACATACCTAGCACAGACGGACACAGGATACTTTTTATCCTGGAAATTCAAAGGCATCGCACGGGATGTTCAACAAACATAAATCAGCGCGGCCGAATTCGAAGGCATATACTAGTGATAAAATAATAATTACTGCGTTGAGGCTACACGTGGACGTCGGAAAGTCGCAATATACAATTTTAATTCCCGGGAAAACATCCCATCCCACGAGACAGAGGCAGATCATAGCAGTGAGTACCTACTTAGAGCAGAGGCCTTATTCCGGCTTTGTACATAGTGACAACGATGATCGATATTCGAGTATCGACACACAATGACTTGATGAGCAAAATGAACCCAAAGACTCTTATTTTAAAGACGTAATTCAATAGTTTGAATATTTATTTTACAACATTTCTGCTTGGGGCGTTGGCTGTTTTCGAATGCTGAATGTATTGGCGAACTCAAACCTTAATTTAAGGCATTTAGGTACATTTTACTCTGAAGTCATTGTAATTCGATCAATAGTATTTAAGCTGTGCAATGTGAAACAAAGCATACTGAAGAGTGAACTGCCCGGGGATATAATTGCTGAGTCGGCATATTGAAATCATCATAATATGGTTTTTAAAATATATTTTCGAAAAAAAAAAAAAATTTGCCCGACCCGGGAATCGAACCCGGGACCTCGTGATCTGGAGTCGAATATGGTGTGTAAGTAAGACACCTTGTAAGACACCCACGTCCAACAGTGGACGTCTATTTGATTACAACGGTTTAATATCCTGAGAAAACGACACAAGTGAGAAAATCACCACTAAGCTGAAGTTTATTACAAAGTTTTTAATTTTAACCTTTCTAATTTGTTCGGAGCAAAACCTGCACGTGCAAGCAGCGCAGCGCGGCGGAGTGCACCTTGAAAAGTCGCCGTTCATTTCCCGACGGAGAAAAGTTGAGCGTATTAAGAAAAGTAGTTTATGCTTCGTTCCTTTTTAATTGCTTAGTGGATAGGTTCATTGTTTGATTATTATTATTTGTATGTATCTACCTCCTTTCTATTTAATTAAGGGATGTTTTAAATTTCAAAAACTTAATTTACAGGCTAACCTTGTGGCTCTTAAGACATGAGACTACCACCGGTTCGGAAAGCAAATTCTGCTGGGAAAAGCCGCTAAGAAACTTAGCAGTTGGTCTTAGTGTTTACCTTCTGCACGCGGCTTCGCCCGCGTGAATTTCGGTTTTTCACAATTCCCGAGAGAATCGTGGATTTCCGGTTGCCGTTCCCGCTCCGTTTTCCAAACTTTATACCTACTTTCAAGGAAGTTTTCTATAGTAATCTACCTATAGCTGTAGCTGTAGATTTCGGTTTTTCAAAATCCCGTGGGAACTGTGGATTTTTCTAGGATAAAAAGTAGCCTATGTGTTAAGTCAGAGCATAATCTATCTCCATCAAAATTTCAGCCAAATTGGTTCAGTAGTTGCGGCGTTAAAGAGAAACAATCATACACATACACACACACACACACACGCACTTACACAAACTTGTCATTTAAAAAATCTTAATTCAATTTATTCTAATTATTAAAATGTGTTTATACTCATTGATTTTTGTGTAGTGTCAAATCTATAAATTCTATAGAAGTCATGTTGTAGAAGTCGTATACCTCGTACACTCAACCCCCAACAGGATTTGTATACTTACCGCCATACTATGCGATAATTCTTTATTAACGCACGTGTGCGGTAAAAGTCTTCATCAGTAAGTTGTTTTTGCCACGGGGGTTAATAAAATCCATTTTACAAGCAAATGTATTGAATAGTACATTGTTCCTCGACGGGAGAAAGTGACCGATTACTACGAGGGTGTAGTTTGAGGCCCGAGGCCGTAGGCCGTAGGGCCGCAATACGCCCGAGAGGAATCGCACTTTCTCCCGAAGGGATACATAGTGCTTTATACTACACCTGCGAGGAAAATAATAAAATAATCAAAAATATTAAAATTATTACCGTAATCAATCAGAAAAAGAGGTTGGGTTTCCATTGTCTTCTTCTTCATATGCTTTGTTGTAACTATTTCTATCTATCTTTAGATATCTTGGGTAAAAGATTTTCAATATAAAAATAACTACTTAGCCACATATTTTTAATTCTGGCGGCGTTGGGCGGCGTCATCAAATCTTCACTATCACTACTAAACACTTTGACTTCCATAATAGCTACTTGTAATTTTATAAATTGAAAATTTGGATAGGTAAAACAAAAGAAAGCGACTCGCAAAATGAAAAGAAAATAGCGCGAAAAAAAATCTATTTTGTATTTTTTACTTTTATTTTATGTTCATATGTAATTATAATAATTAAAATTAAATATATTTAAACTAGCAGACCCCGGTCCTGCCCGGTGACATAGCGACATCAGCGCCGCCTACCGTGACGGTTGTTATTAATTATTGGGTGCTTTTTACGTCGTGTTTGTCGACATAGGTTTTTTTTCATGTACTGATCGGATTTGATCAAAAATTAAAAAGAAAAAAGCACGTTAGTAATGGAATTTCATAAATGGAACTTCCGCTCTAGCGCGTTAACAATGAAATTCCATATATTTTTTCGTCCCGCCTATTTGTTTGACAGTAATGACGTACTTTGACTTTCGATATGAGAAAAACCAGAAGGTACTTTCAGAGCAGGTGTAGTATAAAATACATTACAGTCATGTACGAGTTTGTTTGCAACTACATAACCTTCTTTTAAAGTTTATGTGTTAGCAAACTCATGTCGGATCATTACATTTTTGCCCGCGTTTAAGTCAACAAGTTTCCCATCACACGGCGAACTTTGGACGTGCCCTCACTGCCCTGGTAGCGTGCCCTGGTTCACCTTTAGCTTTTACTCGCTCAGGCCAAGACTTTACTAGCGCTGTGTCGATCAACAAGAAGTCGTTGTACTGAAACTTTAACAAGTATAAATTAAAAATTTAAAAAACCCCCGACATTCGCCATTTTGTGGTGGCGGCCATCATGGATTTGCAATAGTGCTAATTTACTAGTCAAGCCCTTTCTTTTGATACCCATATTAAGGGAGTTGTGAAAAAATATGTAATCCGCCATTTTGTAGCGGTGGCCATCTTGGACTGGTTTTCTTCAAACATAGCTAACAACACTCGACTAATTCAACTTTCAAGCAAAAAGAAAACCGCATTCAAATCGGTTCACCCATTTGAGCACCACAGGGAAACAGACAGACACACACACATACACACACACACACACACACACACACACACACACACACAGACACGTCAAACTTACAACACCCCGTCGTTTTTGCGTCGGGGGTTAAAAAGGTATTAATGATCGAACTTCCTTCGGTCATCGAACTGTCTAAAAACGTGCTACTTTAGTTACCATTCATTCTATAAAGAGCAACCAATTGACAATGGCTCGTAGAATAGAACAAACGGATTTGCGAAACAAACTGTTCGCAATATCCGCTCTACGGTTTAGGTTTCATCCGCTTTGATGGATTTGCACGAGTGTAATAGAGATCGATCCAAAAGAGATCATAGAATCTCATTGGAATGAACTTTTAACGATCTATCGTTAAAAGTGACAGGATGAAAGTCCTGTGTGTATTTTTATCCTGTCGTAAGTTCATAATTCACATTAAAATCCTAACTGCAGCAAATGTGTTTTGTGGTTTTGTGACGATAATTTTGACACGTCATTATATTATATTGTCCGATAAGCCCAAATTAGACGGTTCATTCTTCGGGACTTTTGCTTTCATTTTCGAGGCTTCATCGATGAGTCATCGGAAATTAACCGTCTAAACGCCGACCTTTCATCGTTCTCAGACACTGTGCCATAGCAAAATATATCGTATCCTGCATCGTTTATCGCAAAAATGAACGATGAACGGGATACCGTCTAATTTGGACTTTAGGTTTGATGTCAAAAATTGCAGTGCGAGCAAAGATATTACATTAGATAGGACATAATCATTCCAGGTAAGATCAAGGAACCAAAATATACTGTCTTGTTCCTAGGATAAGATACGATTTGAATGTCGTAGCGAATAGAGGCCCTAGATAAAAAAATCCTAAGAAAAAAATTACTAATGAAGTCTTGCGCTTCCATGTAATAGTACATTATGGTATAAGTGTGTAATGTTGGTGATTACCGCTGAGGCGATATTGAGACCCGAGCCGTTAGGTGAGGGTCTTATGATAGCCGAGGACGGTAATCATCAATACACACGTGTATCATACGACGTTTTTCAACACACTTGCGAAGAAAATAACACTAAAATAGATATTTTTCCTTGGATATTTCAGGTAGGTAGTAAACTTTCCATAACTTTAAGGGCTTCACATATATATCGGGCGGTGTACAACATAAATAATTTTCTTCATAATTAGTACTTGTAGATATTTTAATTTTAATTAATAAATAACTGTAATTTCAACAGTGAAAACGAGTTATGAAAATTTTCTCACAATGGCGGGAAAAATTAATCAGTTTTCCTATGCGCGCACACATATAAGTACGATCGGCCATAGACTATATAGAATGAGGTTTGTTTTCTATGGCATTTTGCAATGGCGGGAAAAATTAATCAGTTTTCCTATGCGCGCGCTTCTTAAAATGGCAATCGGCCATAGACTATAGAATGAGGTTTGTTTTATTTGGCTTTTCGCGGATAGCGTTTTAGCCACGTACAAAATGGAGAATTTCAAGTTTTCTTTATTACAGAAAAAACAAAAGTTATATTTGAGTGAAAGTTTTATTTATTAAACACGTACAAGTTGAAATTATCTATTTAAATACGAAGTTGCATGAAATGAGCAAGCAAAAGGTATATTAATTTATTTGTACTATTGAATACGACCTTTTTTGTATCGAAACTTTTTTAAGAACAAAGGAACCAACTCAACCAATAAATTAAAAATAAAACTCTATAATTCACTTGTGAATAATAGTAAAACAAAAGTCACAGTTTGAATAATAGGTGTAATTATCTGCCTAATTGCGGTGAACATAGAGCTACTTTATGAGCAAGTGTGTTGAAAAATTTCTTAATTTTACAAGCCTGAAACTGCTGAAGGTTGTAGGTACATATGTGTATTGAGTGCATGCGTTGTTTTCGTTTAACACATCTTCTATTCTATACATCTATACATATAATAAAATCGTACAATTGCCGTATTTGTACATTGGAGATTTTTGCAAAATTATAACTGGGTGATGTTAGGGATAAGTAATAGAACGTAAAAAAGCTATTTTAGAAATTTTTGTCTGTTTATCTGTTTGTCTGTATGTTTGTGCGCGCATCACGTAAAAACTACTGAATGGATTGAAATGAAACTCGGAATGATTTAAGTGCGTACTACGGAGTAACATATAGGATACTTTTTACCCCGAAATTCAGCATGGTTCCCTTGGGAGAGGGGATGAAAGTCAAAATGTTTACTTAGCTGTAATTCGTTAACGGGTGGTCCGATTTCATTCATTCTTTTTTGTTAGAAAGGAAATACTTAAAAGATTACTAGCTAATCTCTGAAAGGCTGTACCTACCGATTTTGATGGGACTTTCACTGGCGGATGTTTACATTTTGATCTACCTAAACATCCAAACATCCGCCAGTGAACTTTTAACAGTTTTTAACAAGGTATCAGCTCAAAGGAGCTTAGGAAAAACAAAATGATTCTCACGGGATTTTTAAAAACCAATATCCACGCGAACGAAGTCGCGGGAGTACGCTTGTTAACAAATAAACGCCACACTTCTTATTCGCTTCTTCATACAAATGTATTACGTTTGTTATTAAAATTTTTGTTGCTTAGACTATGTCGAATATCGATTTATTTCTTTATCAACTTTTCTATTCTATTCTATTCTATTCTATCTATTCTCAAGAGCAATTTTTTAAAAGTTATGAGAAGTTAGTAAGTTATGTAAAGACCCTTGAAAAATATTAATTTTACAGCATTTTTGAGGCAACTTTGTGCGTTAGTAAACTAGAAAATAGAACATTGCAAAATTAATAATAAAGAGGCATATACTTTAATAATAATTTCAAATGTCCTCACATTGTTTAAAAATTGTTGTGTGACTGTAGTGTGACTAAAGCAGCCGTGTAAGTTACTTGTGTTCCCCCGACTTAAGGCTGCTCTCTTCACGCGCTTCTCCATACAAACGTATTACGCCTATTATTCTAATGTTTGTAGCAATAGATCTAAAGTTAAGCCAGATATCAATTTATATCTCCATTATCTATGCCAGGAAATAAAAAAATTAGTAAAATTATATTTATTTTGAAAGTTATGACGCTTGAAAAATCACTATTTTTGGGCAAATTTTGAGGCAACTTCGTGCGTAAATAAATTATATAAGAAACTAGAAAATTGAAAAACGACCGAAGTCTTATCATCGTTACTTCATAATCATTTCAAATGTCTTTAGTTCATGTAAAAAATTGCCAAATATTTGCTAAAATAGGCGTAATTCCAAACCTAGATTTGCATCTTTTTACTTTGCCGTTTTTCACTAAAACCGATGATATCTCAAGCAAAATTTATTTATTTAATTAATTTATTATTTATTTATGTATATATTTTTAGTACTGTTCTTTACTGAAGACGTCTCGCTCTCTAAATGTAGAAATCACTGTTTTAGACTCCACTCATAAACGATTTGTCGCTCCTATGGAGAGGGCTCTTAACAAAAATATTTATTGTATTCCACTTACCTTAGTTATTAATTAGTTAGATGCATTAATTATACTTTAATTCATAATCAATTAACCCTATACCAAACTATTATGCTAATTATTGCGCAATTAATTTTTAATACATACATTTATAATTTAATGAGATGCATTGAACAAATAATTAATTTAAAGGGTGGGGATACTAAAATTATTTAAATATCTTAGATCAGTGAAATTATATCATTAATTATTTCGATTTTGGTCGATATGGATCTCCATCTACACTTATCATTCGCTTTCCGTGCTTTAGATCGGAAATGGGGGACTGCTGTAGATTTGGACGTATCGGATACGTCATTTGATTCAACACCCTGTGTACCAGCCACAATAGACGTCGATAAATCCACCTTCAGCTCTGATGAGTTTATGAAGACCATTAGAAGAGTACCGAAGGCACGTTCTATTGAAATAAAGTGTATGAAAGATAGAACTAATTCCATTCCCAATATGGAGACGTTATTCGACTCAAGCAAGTGTATACCAGTTGATGAAGACTTTGATGCGTCTCATTTATCTGCCGATGATATTTCGAAGACTATTAAGAGTCAGAAGACATGTTGTAATGAAACAAGAACGCATGTAGTAGAGAGGGCCGACTCCTTTTCAAATATATCAATATCTAGAATGCCATCAAAAAGTGATTCGGATTCTATAAGTACAACGGATTCTTCGAAAACGAATAGTCCATGCAGCAGTGGATATGGTGGTTCTTGTGATAACTTGAACGTCTTTTCTGAAGATGCCTCTGGTTCAGATGAAAATTCGGAAGAATCAACGGTTCTCCAAGACTGCACTGACGTGAAGATGAAATGGCGTATGCCCAAGATCTTTAAGCATATTAAGAATAGAACCGTCACGTTTGTAAAGAGAAAATTCTAGGAGAACTCATTACATTTTAAGGACGTAAACCAGTAGCTTCATGTTTTAAGACTAAATTTTATTTTGATACCAACTATTATTTATATTATTTATTTATAAGTAATTTATTTTAGACAATAAATAATTTTATTAATATAAAACTTTTTTTGATCTCTTCCAATCTACCCTATTGAGATTTATTTATGTTAAGATAAGATTTAAACGTAATCTGAGCACGTTTAAATGATCACAAAGCAACTTGAAACTTTCTGGATGAATTCCAAATCAGTCTGTTCGAATTGGGCATTGCAATAGCACACCTCCGACACTTCATACGAGCGAACGATTTAATCACAATAAATTACAGCCTAGGCGTACTCCTAAGTTTCGAGCGAAGGCGTGCGGTGTAAATTGTAATAGTTTTCTGTGGCAACAGATCGGCTAAAACGTAATATTTGATGTTCAATGTAAGCTTTATAGGAGGCTAGAAGCTTTATTATCTGAGTTGTATGGCTCAGTATAAAAACCTGATTGCGAGCAAGTTGTAGCCCCAGCGACCATTTTTAATCGATCTCTGGCGAGAGATAGCGTTCGAGCTCTCGATGTCAATTTACTAAGCTAGATGGAATGATTTATATATTTCACACATTGAATAGAAATTATTTACTTACTATAAACATATATCTATCCTAAACTTGTTAATAATTGTGAGTGTAGATATTCAGAAGTGCTAACATGCGACGCACGAGAAAATTATCTCTACACTTTTTCTCGACGAATACAATAGAATTTGACGAGAAAAAGTGTAGAGATAATTTTCTCGTGTGTCGCATGTTAGCCCTGCAGGTCAACTTTTTAACAGATACCAGATAAAGCAATATAGCGATGGCTTATGAAGCCGATAAGTCGATATTATGTTCAAACCTTTAATGATCTTATGTCGTATATCATAAAGTGATTATTTGTTCATGTTAAATCGAGTGTGATAGAGTCAGTCGCCTGGTGATAAATCTGTGGCGCGATTGTATCGTCTCATATTCGGTCAATATACCAGTTCATCATTCATGCAACTCATTGAGTTGGGGTCTTTGCAGACGCTTAGACGCTTTCATATAGATCTCTAATGAGGCAGGTGCTGCTATTATATTCGTTACATTGATGAGTTGATGACATACATACAGACTTCCTCAGAAATCCATACTATAAAAGGTAGGCCGATGAATCTGTATTTTGATGTCAAATATGATTAATATTCGTCTTGCACTTTCGAATATTATGTTTTAAGGCGTGTACACACCCAAAGTTAAGAAAACTTTAAATATCGTATGCCAGTTAGAGGTTCACTTTCCTACTAAGTAATAGAACGAATTTAAGGTCTTATTATGTAGCAGTCAAGCGATTTTAATAAAAAGCGCAACGGCCGCGGCGTGCGTGGTGGGGCAGGATAAATGATCTCCTTGTTCGCCAACCGATACACTATGTCCATTGCTTTCTCTTGCAGGGACTTCCACTCGCCGCGGAGTTGTACCGCTTGTGGCCAGCGGCTCCCTCTACTCGACTCGTCTGATGTAGTCTGTGAACATTGCGTAAAGAACAGCGCTGTTTTAAGCACCTGTCAATTCAGTTTAGGGACCTTTCAGATAGACCGGCGCGGAGAGCAGAGCAAATTTTAATCGCATTTAAAATAGAATCTTACGACATTGAAATAAGCTTTATTTTTACATTTTATCACTTTTATGATAAGAGGTTGCTCGAGGATGCTCCCAATACGCTCTGTGTGAAATATTAAGAGCAGCCGCTCGGCTGCTCGTCGAGCCGGTCGGCTGCTCCATGCTTGTGCTCTTTCGCGCTCGAGCATCCGACCGGCTCCGTTCGCGTGCTCTTTCATGCTCGCGCAGCCGACCGTAGGCCGAATTGCTCTGCCGTCCGGCCCAAGAGCGTACGCTCGGCTCCGGACGCATCCGCGTGTCCGTTCACACAGACCGGCGCGGAGAGCAGAGCAAATTTGAACGGCCGGTCTGTGTGAAAAAAGAAATGCTCTCCGATGCTCTCCGCGCCGGTCTATCTGAACGGTCCCTGAGATTGCGTGAGACCCAATTAACACGTCTATTTTCTTAATTTTATTTTAGGGCAAGCAAAAGTTTCTAACGTTCTTTGTTGGAAAACCGATACTCCAGAGAAATCAAGGTATACATTCACATGCATTCAGTATGTCTGTCGGTAGCTAACTATGCATATTCTAACAAGGTCAGAGCCACAGCTAGTTATGTGAAGAGTAATTGTGGTTAAAGGGCTGTTAGTGTACATCTCGCGTCGCTAAGCCACTTGCAACTTGGACACTAACGAACTACCTCACGAGCCTAATGCCATGTATAGCTGGGAGCACACTTGGATCATTTCTAACCGATTTCAAAAAAGATGAGAGAGAGATGGCTCCACTGTAGTTAGGATGGTTTCCCTTGAGAAACCATCAGACGACTTGACGACCTCCCTGGCGCAGTGGTGAGCGCTGTGGTCTTATAAGCGGGAGGTCCCGGGTTCGATTCCCGGTAGGGGCAATTTGGGATTTTATAACTTCTAAATTGTCTCTGGTCTGGTCTGGTGGGAGGCTTAAGCTGTGGCTGGTTACCACCCTACCGGCAAAGTCGTTCCGCCAAGCGATTTAGCGTTCCGGTACGATGCCGTGTAGAAACCGATCAAGGGGTATACATACCTCTTCCAAGTTAGCCCGCTTCCATCTTAGACTGCATCATCACTTACCATCAGGTGAGATTGCAGTCAAGGGCTAACTTGTAGTTGAATAAAAAAAAAACCTCAACAGGTTCTGTGCTAAAGTTTAAAGTATGGAGCGGAGTTTTGCTGGGTCTAAGTTCATGCATACTGTAAATGAACCCTAATGAGAAACCGAATTAGGTGATTACCCTTCTTTATTGATTCGGTTAAAGGGTTAATCAATTATGCATTTTATATTTGTTAGTTAATTAGGGAAATTAAAAATATCGGCCAAATGCGAGTCGGACTCGCGCTCGAAGGGTTCCGTACCATTATCTATAAAAACGGCAAAAATCTGAAGTATGGGAGCCCCCTTAAATATTTAATTTATTCTGTTTTTTTAGTATTTGTTGTTACAGCCGCAACAGAAATACATCATCTTCGAAAATTTCAACTGTCTGTTTCAGCTCAGTCGGATAAATGATATGCGAACGCTTAACAGACGGAAACATTTTGATTTGTAAATGTAAGATTTGTAAGGAATTTGTAAAACAGCAAACATATACACCAAGTAGAAATGTAACGCTATCAATATTTAAACACCTCAGTCGCGACAATCTTATATTCCTCTCGAATGCTACGGTTTATCTCGACATTCGGCATTATTACTTTTGCCTGCAGATCCAAGTATAAAATGTCCATGAATATCACATTAAGGTCTGTCTGCTATCTATCTTAGGGTAATTTCTCACGGCGCGTGACTTCGCGATTTGCTCTGTGCGATTATCTTGTACTGCCTTGTATCACCTGTTGAATATGAAAAAGGAAATATATCGCTCGAAATAGAGCGTTGGTGCTACGCTACTTGACAGCTTGCTATTAGATGGATTTCATTTTATACTTTTTTAATATGAAGTTCTATGCAGCTTTGCACATCTATCCATACCTACCATACCCGTCGTACATCAGGAAAATGCCGCAGGCAATTGATTTCCGAGGGCTGACGTCATAGATAATTACAATATCAAAAATTATTATGAAGTTTTTTTGTTAATTATAATCTTTAAAATATGATTTAATTTTTTGCTCATTTTGCGGTCAACTTATATTAAATGTTTTATCCGGTACGCGGGGGTGCATAATACTTTTCACATTTTAGCTATAAAAATCTGGATGGTTGTACCCCCTTCATGTACGATGCTGAATAATGTGCGACGTTTTTGCCAAATTTATTGTTTGCGGAATTTGTTACTGTACTTATAGTTCGTTGAGGAAGTCCGTGTAATCGTGCATTGTGGGTCACAAGCCTTAGCCCGTCACGTCCGCTCGTCCCTAAGGGATAGACCTAAAATATTTTTAGCCGATGTCGTAGTGCATCCACTAGTGGACCGTTGTGGAATGTTGTAGTCTATAGACACGCTTCAAACAAAGCCTTTTGGATATTATGTTTTAAACAAGAATGTACCTACATATTTTTAGAAAGTATTGAAATGTTGCTTTTATTTTTTAGTGTGAAGTGAGATTATGATAAATCAATATATTATACTTGTTTAGAAAACAGTTTTAAGAGCACTTTAATCAATAATCTCAAATCGTGCGCTATAGTGTGCTATTTCATATTTTAGTAAGAAAGTGACAAAACTTACGTTTAGGCTATCCGACACTTATCAGATGGGGGTGAAACAGGCCCTTAGTGTGTAAAGAGTGAATAATTACAGAGTTTCCACGTAATAATTTACAGCGGCACTCTGTTATGACTAGATTTAATGGGAGCTCTCCAAACGAAACACTGGAGCGAGCCAGAGACGCATTAGCATATAGCCTTTAGCTATTAGGCATCTAATTTACATTAGGCTACAGCCAGAGAATTCTAAATAACGTTAAAAGAGGCGCGGGCCGCCCGCCTCGCCTCATTCGTAGCTCGCATACGTTGTCCGCTGTCTTTAAGGCTGCTACCACATATCCGCTGGCATGTACCAGCGGAACGATAGCATGTTAGGCGTCAGCATTACAGTACAGACAGTTTCGCTTTGGTTTCGCTTCTGATTGACAGCAATACTGACAAGTACTTAAGTGTAAAAAACCTTAGAAAATATGTAGTCAGTAATGAGTGGATTTGAATTGGGTACCGAGATAATATTTTTTTTTTTTTTTTTTTTTTTTTCCGTTTTTATCTGCAATCAGTCGACAGACTATAATCAGATCTGGTGAAATAATAATATGGCTTTATCAGACTACAAAGGCTCCTGTCCTCAAGTCTGCACATTATCGAGCACATTCGCCCGTTTCAATCTCTTTAGAGTTTCCGCTGTTAACAAGCTGTTTGCCAGTGGATTAGGATGTATTACTAGACGTTCCCGGTGTTTATCTTTATATTTATTGATTTCCTCAACTACTGTTGGCATTTCTAAATATTGGTGTATTTCAGTGTTGCGTGCAAACCAGGGAGCATTGGTAATGGTTCTGAGCATGCTGTTCTGAGCTCGTTGTATGGCCTGTATATTGGATTTACTGGCCGTGCCCCAGATCTGTATACCATAAAGCCAGATGGGTTTCAGGATTGAAGTATACACCAATGTTTTATTGTTGAGGGACAACGTAGATTGTCTTCCTAAGAGCCAAAGTAAATTTCTAAAGCGATTGTTGAGCTCATCACGTTTGCGTTTGATGTGATCCTTCCAAGTGAGGCGTCGGTCCATGTGAAACCCCAAGTACTTCACACATGTTGTTTCGGGTAATGTTTCTTTTCCTAATTTTACTGATGGACAGTCGCCGTTTTTTAGGGCAAAGGTCATGTGTTGAGATTTAAGTGCGCTAGGTTTAATGCGCCACTTGTTTAGCCATAAGTTTGTCTTATCCAACTGTTTTTGCAACTGAGTACTTGCTTGTATCGGGTCTTTATTGCAAGAAAGAAAGGCAGCGTCATCTGCAAAAGTTGCAACAGTGACGTCTGGTGAGAGAGGCAAATCACATGTGAAGATGTTGTACAAGACAGGACCCAGGACAGACCCTTGGGGTACACCGGCGGTACAGGTGTATAAGCTAGAGCCGAGATAATATGGAGAAGATTTTTTCGGAATATGTTACTTAAGTACCTAAGTGTAATAACTAAACAAACTATCTTACAAATAAATACATAATAGACTAACTAAAAGGTTTCACGTCGCATTATTATTAAGTATCTCAAAAATAACAGGGCTTTGTACCTATTTAATAATAAAAAATATCGATAAATATCCTTAAATTATTGTTTCTTTAACAATTTGTTCTTAACTATCGAAGCCTATTATTATTATTAAAAAGAATATTTTTCCAAATTTCAAGAAGTATGTATATTCAAACGCCTGCTTTGTGTTAACATTTGAGGAAAAATGCATTTTGAAAGGTTTGGAGGACCCAGGTTGTTGCACCCAGGTTAACCCTGCCAGATCATGATTTTCTTACTTTGATTGAATAAAGTTTATATGAAATCTCGTATTGTATCTCATGTGAGTCGAGGTGCCAGCGAGCTTTCGGAATATACACTATGTTAATTAATATAGATTTTAACGCTTACACTCAAATTGGTTTCTAATTATTTACCTAATTAATGTGTACGAGTAATTAGATGTATCATTCATCTATCATTGCTTCATTAATTTGTGTGATTAATTTCGCAACAACTGTAGGTTTAGACAAAGGGTTATTTCTTATCATTTATTCATAATCGTGCCTAATAAATGAGAAGTTAATCAATATACTGCCCCGTTGGTCTAGTGGTTAGCATATTCGACCCCTGATCACGAGGTCCCGGGTTCTATTCCTGGGTCGGGCAAATAATTGGCAGGTATTGAGTTTTTCGGTCAAGAAATTCTCAGTGCCAGCCCGGAGTTGGAAGCTGGCGGTGATCACCCCCGTGCCTCCCCGGTTATTATCACTATCATGTGACAATAGTCGTTAAAGCCCGCCAACACGCATTAGAGCAGCGTGGCGGGTATAAGCTACCCTCTCCCTCCCACCCATCCCTCTTTCATTTGAGAGATGAGGCCTGTGCCCAGCAGTGGGACGTTAAATGGCTGTAGTAGTGGTAATCAATATACCTAGTACTTAATTATTTATAGACCGACCGATGCCCTCCAATATGTCCGCGTGGATTTAGTTTCGTAAGAATATCGTGGAACTTTTGATTTTCCGGAATAAAAAGTAGCCTAAATTGTCTTCGGGATACAAATTACCCCTGTACCTAATTTCGTAATCACGTCGCAGTTGAGACGTGAAAAGGTAACAGACATCCAGACAGTTAGTTTCGTATTTAATGTATTAGTATGGCTATAACCGCTCTTGTAAGATTGTGCATTGTTGTGCTGGAACTAGAAGTGTTGGTACGTGGTATGTAGCTAGTTAAACAGTCGGCGTCCAGGCTGAATTCCAGGCTGCCTGCAAGCCTGTGGCGAGCGTTGCCTTGGCTAGGAATTTACACAGCCATTTCATGCGTTAGCATTTCAGGGACGTCTATTTAGGTATAAGGAAACGAAATACTAAGATTATTCAACGAAAATAGCTTTGGAAATAAAATGTTTAAATAACTTAACGAAAATAACTTTCCCAAACGGAAAACCACATTCCTTAAATAGTTTAAGGGCTATTTACGAGTATTAGATGGGTAGCAGAATATTGCGGTTTTGGTGACTTCTAAAATGGTTTCTATCGGAAAATATCGTGGATTTCCAGTTCTTTAGCTATAGATTTGGGTTTTTTCAAAATCCCGTGAAAACTGTTTTCCAAGATAAAACGTAGCCTATGTGTTTAAGTCAGGGCGTAATCTATAATATCTCCATTCAAAATATCAGCCAGTAGTTAGTACCTAGTGTGTCGGTTCGGTAGTGCGGCGTTAAAGAGTAACAAACATATTATGTGTGCACACACACACACACAAACTTTCGCCTTTACAATATTAGTGTGATTATTTCTACACATAGCATTCTAAATTACCTAATTCAGGAATATCTGTGGAGATTACATATCCTACTGATTAAATATTTACCACAGCCATGTTGGGTAGATACTAATTATAAATTATAATGCTGCATTGTTTATCTCATTTAAGTTAGTATATTTGTTGTACAAACTCGCATCAACAATGTAGAGTACTTGTATGTATTCCTGAGGTAACGAGTTGCAAACTTTGTTGTGCTCACATGTTGCGTACAACGCGCGGCGTGCTGATTAAACACTTTCACCATCTTGTGGAACATATTATAACACACTGGCTGGATTAAAGTTTTATAGATCCCGTGGGAGCTCAATCAATTTCCGGGATGAAAAGTAGCCTAGATCGATTTTTGTATAATCCACTACCGCATTTTGTCCTGTCAAAATCGAAAAGATTGTATCCCTAATGAACAGACAGACAGACAAAAATTATAAAATGTGTGCTTCGGTTATGCTATCATGCTATCATTCAAACAAATATTATGAGCTTATTAAGAGCTAAGATAAAGTATAAGTAACTCCTCTTCTTCCAAGAGGCAATTAATTAGTGCAAATTATATGTTCTCTAAACTAAACTACATACATTGACAGCTCTAATTATAATGCTATCCTTTTCCGGAGGGGACATTGTGAATAGGGTAACACCACATTTAGACCTGCCTTACAATCTTGCTGTAACACTCAGATACATACTTAACGAATTTTTTACCATACGAAACATGAGCTAAGGCTGAGTAATATACTTTCGACAATGTCGTAACGGCATAGTCGAGGAAAATCAAATTGTTAATATTAGAAGTCTGTCGTTGCTGTCGGTTTTTCCCGCGACCAATAGATTTATATGAACCGCGACACTTTATTGACTTTATAGTCGCGACATTATCGGAACTATGTACCTACGTAGCCTTAGCTAATGATTCGTAGAATAAAAAATTCGTTAATTATTATCTGTCTATAGCAGCTAGAATAGCTGCTTAATGAGGAAATAACTATAGCGAGAATGTGGTACTAATTCTCTTGTACACGTACTGAAATGTCTTTTATTTTGTGACAATGTCAGAACTACGTACTAAGTGTAATTGTTTTTTCCAGGGCATCTTCCGGCTGGCGTGCGAGCACGTGACCCGCACGATGCGGCGCGGTCGCGAGACGCTGCTCACGCTGCTGGAGGCGTTCGTGTACGACCCGCTGGTGGAGTGGGGCGGCGGCCGGCGGCGGCGCGGCGCCCGCCACGTGCGCGCCGCGCGCGCCATGCTCGCCGTGCGCGTGCGCGAGCTCAAGCACACCGCCGCCGAAGTCACGTGAGTAGGACGGATTTAGATTGCGTCAATAACCGAAGTCAGGGCGGATTTAGATTGAGTCAGAAACCGAAATCAAGGAAGATTTAGATTGCGTCAGTAACCGAAGTCAAAGCGGATTTAGATTGAGTCAGTAAGTAACCGAATTCAAGGCGGATTTAGATTGAGTCAGTAATCGAAATCGAGGTGGAATTAGATTGAGTCAGTAATCGAAATCGAGGAGGATTTAGATTGAGTCAGTAATTGAAATCGATGCGGTTTTATATTGCGTCAGTAACCGAAATCAAGGAGGATTTAGATTGAGTCAGTATTGAAGTCGAGGCGGATTTCGACTGAGTCAGTAATTGAAATCGATGCGGATTTATATTGCGTCTGTAACCGAAATCAAGGAGGATTTAGATTGAGTCACTATCGAGGTCCAGACGGATTTCGATTGAGTCAGTAATTGAAATCGATGCAGATTTATATTGCGTCAGTAACCGAAATCAAGGAGGATTTAGATTGAGTCAATATCCGAAGTCGACGCGGATTTCAATTGAGTCAGTAACAGAAGTCGCGGCGGATTTTGATTGAGTCAGTCAGTAACTTTTGAGCACGCGGAACTTTGAACCTAAATATTTAAAAATGTAAATCTGATAAACCACAAACATCTACATTACTTTTTAGTGCATGTATACAAAATTTCGTTGACTAATAAAATAATAATATAATAATAAAAAATAATAATATAATATAATAATAATAAATATAAAATATAATCCAAATTCATTTGTATGGGGCGCGCTCGGAAGCGCTCGAGAGAGGCTTTCCTCTTTCGCGTATATTAGAAATTATATTTTGCTCGCGAAGTCGATCGCGTGAAGTTAGGTTTTTTTTTAAATCCCGCGGGAACCCTTTGTTGTCCCGGAATAATAACCCCAAAAACATTAGCCACAATTACGCGTACAACCCAGTGCTGTAGCTAGTCTGATAAACAGCTCATACTTTCCGCTCCACCGACATGACAAGATTATTACGGACAATGATCGCCGCCGAGAAAAACATGATTCCTTATTCTCACTCGCAACCATTTCAGGAAGCAATAAACACAAAGGGTGTATCTTTACGAGCTGCCACTCGCGCCTAGGGTTACCAGGTATAAAATTAAAAAGTCCTGACATAAAATCTGATTTCTGCTGAAAAGTCCTGACATAAAGCCTGATTTCAACTGAAAAGTCCTGACATAAATCTTTCTTGAAATTTTGTCAAGACTCCATGCGACAAATAATATATAGCTGAGTTGTTTTGTGATCGTACAAGAACTAGGTTGGATCTTTAATTACTTTGATTAGATTTTTTTTTAAATATATAATTTAAATAATAATAACCGAGTTTCTCATTGAATAATATAAAAATTCCAGCCGAAATCCTGACAAATGCCAAGCGATTTGAGGAATTCAAAATTTTCAAATTTATTAAATAATTGAATTTATTTATGACATGTCAGGACAAGCCCTGACGTGTAGTGGCTCCACTCGATTGGGAACACGCGTGTACGGAGATAATGCCCTGACGAGTGCTCGGCGCAAATATTTACTGCCTCAGTTATGACACCCGCCTAAGCCTCCCCGAATTTCAACTCTTTGTTACAACAATAACGCACCTTTTGCGGAAT
This sequence comes from Melanargia galathea, assembly GCA_920104075.1. Lineage (NCBI taxonomy): Eukaryota > Metazoa > Arthropoda > Insecta > Lepidoptera > Nymphalidae > Melanargia > Melanargia galathea. The sequence goes on along the minus strand of OV049872.1, from coordinate 879,244 downwards.
TCGCGCCGAGGGTTTCGAATATTGGTATTTTATGTGCTCCAGTAGTAAAACTATTTATAGAGCCTTTACATAACAGTTGAGAACAGTATTTATTTCAAGGTGATCTTTTGATCCTTTGCGAAAATAAATAAAATATTCTTGTGGAGAAACGGAAACCTAGTCTACTGCCTACTGCCTGCTAAAGATTTATAATCGAAACGATAATAATCGAATCATTGGTAACGATCTCCGAAATGGGTTATTTTGGGTTTAAAGCATAAAGAGGTCAGTCAGTCAGTCAGGTCAGTCTGCCTGCAAACAAAGTAGTTGCGTATCTATTTATGGCGACGTCGGTTAGTTAGTAATTTTGTTTTCCTGTGTTTCGCATTATCGCATGTTCAACTTGATCTCTTATTAGAGATATTATTAGCATCATGTATCCGCATATGACCGCGTACGAAATTATACTGTAAATAATTTATTTGTGTTAACGAGAACTATGATTAAAATTTCGTAGAGCACACCCTGCATTATTAGTGAGATTGCGGGTGATATCCGCTTTTAAATATTCACGAATCCTCATCCTAAACAAACTTTTTAATGCTTCACTTTATGTATTTCAGGGAACAACTTTTGGCTATACTTCCTGAAGTTAAGCAAAGCGCTGAGAAATGGCTAGAAGAGAACGAAGAGTTCAAAGCCGTCGAATCGAAACTACAGATGTGCCACCAGCAAATGGCCCTGATAAAAGAGATCGAAGCGTACGGTAACAACCTCAACAACCATCCGCTTTACGCCATATCACAGAAGTACACTACTTACAAGCAAGCCAAGAACGCTGTCGAGGATTCTATGAAGGCTCTCGTGAAAATCCTTAACGACTTTGATACACAAATTGAAAGTTTCGCCACTACCAACGAGGTATTGAACGGACCGCAACTAATGGCGTGGGTGCAGGAGTTCTCCGGCCCACAAGAAGAAGAGGAAAATCCGATATTCGAACACATAAAAGAGTTTTTAACTAACGCAGGACAGAGTTCGATGATATCCCAATGCGAGCAGGCCGAACTCGAACTCAACCAAAGCATGAAGCAAACTAATCTCCTTGTCAGATCCTGTCTCGAGCTTCTCACGCAATATGTGGCGATTTCCCAATACTTTCCACAGAGTCAGACAGAATACCATCGCATAATGATGTTCCGAAAATATCTCGCTGCAGCCTTAGAAAGCAAATCGCCTGAAGTGTGCCGCGAAGTGTCCAGTCAAGTCACAGCGCTGGTCAACTCCGATTCAAATTGCGGCGATACGCAACAAATCGTCGCTTACAACTACCGTTTACAACAAATAAATGTTGAAGCCACGGCGAGTTTGAAGAAATGTCTTGAAAAGTTGCAGCAAGAGGGCGGTACTGATGCTGTAGCTACGGCACAAGACGCTTACATGGAAGCTAAGAACAATATCAGTAATTGGGTGAGAGCGGAGGAAGGTGCTGCAGCGGCTCTAGAAAGCGTCGTTATTGGAATGTTATGCAATTTAAACAGGCGGTATTTGATGTTGGAAAATGGAGCACAAAGTGCGGGAGACTGTCTCGTAGATTTAACTTCTATGGAAGGGGAATGGTTCCTTGACGATATGAGCTCGTTATCTATGCAAGCCGTAGAGCTGCTTTCGCTTCTGCCTTTACAATCGGCATCAGCGGAAGATGCCGCTTTGCCGGTGGCCGTCGAGTGCGTGAGAAACGCTAACTTACTCCTCGCAGATTTGGTGCAGCTGAATTACAACTTTAGCACCATAATACTACCGGAAGCTCTCAAAAAAGTGCACTCTGAGGATCCATCTGCACTTTTGATGATAAACGAATTGAACAACGTGATCATGAATTCGCCGGTTCCGTTGAACGAACTGTTGGCGCAACTGGAGATGCACTTCAGATATCTTGTGATGGACATGGAGGTAAATATAATTTTCAAAGTCCATACAAACTCTCTCGAGAACATCCGAGAACTACTATGTCTTTGACAGTGAATAGCTTCTTGTCTCCTATTTGCTTTTGCTTAGTGACTCAACAGACGACATCTCTGAGAAACACAGAAGTTTATCATGTTCTTGTCAGTTTTGGATTTGATTGGTTGTATTAGAATAGAATAGAATAGAAAAGTTTTTTATTCAAATAAACTTTTACAAGTACTTTTGAATAGTCAAATGAATCTACCACTGGTTCGGAATGCCATGCCAATGCCAATGCTTTGTTCGCAGTCCCCAGCAGCCAGCGCCCAGCTCGTAGCGGCGGAGCTGCGGTCCCGGTACGAGGCTCTGCTGTCGTCAGCGCCGGAGGGCGAGAACCAGTCGGCGGGGCGCATGCTGCTGATGGGCTTCAACGGGCTGTTCGCGGCGGTGGAGCTGCGCGGCCGCGAGCTGGCCGACCACCTGGCCGCGCCCACGCCGCAAGCCTGGCGGAAGATCGACCACATCAACGACGCCATGCATATGTCGGTCAGTTATAACCTATAACACGGGCATTAAGTTGCCTACTTTAGGAATAGACGATCGTGTGTGTATTAGCCTCGCAAATTAGTATTGCACCTGGCCGCTATTTTAGTGACGTTAGCACTACAGACGTCTGTTTGAATAAAAAACTTTTCTATTCTGTGAACGCTTGTACGAGCGCTGTGGGCGGGTGGTTTCAGGCGGCGATGCAGAGCCCGGCGCTGCGCTCGGTGCTGGAGGACATCTTCGTGGTGCGGCGCGTGCAGACCGTCGCCGAGGTGTTCGCGCTGTGCGCGCAGCTGGCGGGCGCGTTCCGCGGCGCGCGCCCCTCGCACCCCGCGCACCCCGCGCACCCCTCGCACCCCGCGCACACGCCCGCCGCCATGATGCTCGACGACGCCGCGCTCTGCAAGCCCGTCAGGCGGTGAGCTATACTCTACTAACTGTGTGTGAATTGCACACACAATATACACACACTTTTTTTAAACCATTGGTTGAACACTCGCAGGTTCACGGCGGAGTACGTGTCGCGCTGCGTGCTGGGCGTGCACTCCAAGGCGCTCGCGTCCGTGCTGTGCCTGCTGCTGCGGCGCGCGCGCCTCGACCTCCACGCCGAGGTCGAGCAGAAGGAGATCGGTGAGTGATCACACTCGCAGGTTCACGGCGGAGCACGTGTCGCGCTGCGTGCTGGGCGTGCACTCCAAGGCGCTCGCGTCCGTGCTGTGCCTGCTGCTGCGGCGCGCGCGCCTCGACCTGCACGCCGAGGTCGAGCAGAAGGAGATCGGTGAGTGATCACACTCGCAGGTTCACGGCGGAGCACGTGTCGCGCTGCGTGCTGGGCGTGCACTCCAAGGCGCTCGCGTCCGTGCTGTGCCTGCTGCTGCGGCGCGCGCGCCTCGACCTGCACGCCGAGGTCGAGCAGAAGGAGATCGGTGAGTGATCACACTCGCAGGTTCACGGCGGAGCACGTGTCGCGCTGCGTGCTGGGCGTGCACTCCAAGGCGCTCGCGTCCGTGCTGTGCCTGCTGCTGCGGCGCGCGCGCCTCGACCTGCACGCCGAGGTCGAGCAGAAGGAGATCGGTGAGTGATCACACTCGCAGGTTCACGGCGGAGCACGTGTCGCGCTGCGTGCTGGGCGTGCACTCCAAGGCGCTCGCGTCCGTGCTGTGCCTGCTGCTGCGGCGCGCGCGCCTCGACCTGCACGCCGAGGTCGAGCAGAAGGAGATCGGTGAGTGATCACACTCGCAGGTTCACGGCGGAGCACGTGTCGCGCTGCGTGCTGGGCGTGCACTCCAAGGCGCTCGCGTCCGTGCTGTGCCTGCTGCTGCGGCGCGCGCGCCTCGACCTGCACGCCGAGGTCGAGCAGAAGGAGATCGGTGAGTGATCACACTCGCAGGTTCACGGCGGAGCACGTGTCGCGCTGCGTGCTGGGCGTGCACTCCAAGGCGCTCGCGTCCGTGCTGTGCCTGCTGCTGCGGCGCGCGCGCCTCGACCTGCACGCCGAGGTCGAGCAGAAGGAGATCGGTGAGTGATCACACTCGCAGGTTCACGGCGGAGCACGTGTCGCGCTGCGTGCTGGGCGTGCACTCCAAGGCGCTCGCGTCCGTGCTGTGCCTGCTGCTGCGGCGCGCGCGCCTCGACCTGCACGCCGAGGTCGAGCAGAAGGAGATCGGTGAGTGATCACACTCGCAGGTTCACGGCGGAGCACGTGTCGCGCTGCGTGCTGGGCGTGCACTCCAAGGCGCTCGCGTCCGTGCTGTGCCTGCTGCTGCGGCGCGCGCGCCTCGACCTGCACGCCGAGGTCGAGCAGAAGGAGATCGGTGAGTGATCACACTCGCAGGTTCACGGCGGAGCACGTGTCGCGCTGCGTGCTGGGCGTGCACTCCAAGGCGCTCGCGTCCGTGCTGTGCCTGCTGCTGCGGCGCGCGCGCCTCGACCTGCACGCCGAGGTCGAGCAGAAGGAGATCGGTGAGTGATCACACTCGCAGGTTCACGGCGGAGCACGTGTCGCGCTGCGTGCTGGGCGTGCACTCCAAGGCGCTCGCGTCCGTGCTGTGCCTGCTGCTGCGGCGCGCGCGCCTCGACCTGCACGCCGAGGTCGAGCAGAAGGAGATCGGTGAGTGATCACACTCGCAGGTTCACGGCGGAGCACGTGTCGCGCTGCGTGCTGGGCGTGCACTCCAAGGCGCTCGCGTCCGTGCTGTGCCTGCTGCTGCGGCGCGCGCGCCTCGACCTGCACGCCGAGGTCGAGCAGAAGGAGATCGGTGAGTGATCACACTCGCAGGTTCACGGCGGAGCACGTGTCGCGCTGCGTGCTGGGCGTGCACTCCAAGGCGCTCGCGTCCGTGCTGTGCCTGCTGCTGCGGCGCGCGCGCCTCGACCTGCACGCCGAGGTCGAGCAGAAGGAGATCGGTGAGTGATCACACTCGCAGGTTCACGGCGGAGCACGTGTCGCGCTGCGTGCTGGGCGTGCACTCCAAGGCGCTCGCGTCCGTGCTGTGCCTGCTGCTGCGGCGCGCGCGCCTCGACCTGCACGCCGAGGTCGAGCAGAAGGAGATCGGTGAGTGATCACACTCGCAGGTTCACGGCGGAGCACGTGTCGCGCTGCGTGCTGGGCGTGCACTCCAAGGCGCTCGCGTCCGTGCTGTGCCTGCTGCTGCGGCGCGCGCGCCTCGACCTGCACGCCGAGGTCGAGCAGAAGGAGATCGGTGAGTGATCACACTCGCAGGTTCACGGCGGAGCACGTGTCGCGCTGCGTGCTGGGCGTGCACTCCAAGGCGCTCGCGTCCGTGCTGTGCCTGCTGCTGCGGCGCGCGCGCCTCGACCTGCACGCCGAGGTCGAGCAGAAGGAGATCGGTGAGTGATCACACTCGCAGGTTCACGGCGGAGCACGTGTCGCGCTGCGGACCTTCATGTTCAAACAATACTATATAGCTGAGGCAGAGCATAATAAGGGTTATTCGTTTTACTACCGAATCATAAAAAGTGATGTAACTGTGTTGTGTTGTCACCAGGCGCGTCGTGGAGCGTGTCGCTGGAGTCCCTGTGCGAGAAGGCGACCGCGGTGGGCACGGCGCGCGCGCGCGCTCGCGCGGCCTCGCTCGCGGGCGCGCTGCAGGCGGGCCGGGCGCGCGCGCACCGCGCCGCGCTCGCGAGCCGCGCCGCAGAGCGTGCGCGCGCCGTGGCTCGCGCGGCCCGCCTGCGCGCCGCCGCGCACGCGCATCTACACGCTGAGGTTCTATTCTATTTATCAAAGTCATTTGTGCTAACAGCTAATTTTGTAGTGCACAATCTCTAAACTAAACTAAATTTATTTTGCAACGGCGTAGGTGGTGAACAACAGCCAGGACCCGAGCCCGCAGCTGGCGCGGCGCGCGCGCGAGCTGGGCGCGGCCGGCGAGCGGCTCGACAGCGCCGTGGCCAAGGCGCAGACGCTCGTCACCGCCGCGCACCAGAGGTACACAAGAATTTTCCAAATTAAAAAAAAATACAACACATGTAGAACCTGTTGATCATGAAAGATCTGCCCCGGCAGGCCGCGCACCCGAGCGAATAGTAGATAACCTACGGCTCTCGAGTAAACATTGAATGTCCCATCGTTTCAGGGTGAAGTGGGGCGCGGGCGCCAACCCGGCGCTGCGCTCCGTGGTGCGCGCGCTGGAGAGTGGCTGGGCAGCGCGCAGCGAGACTGCGCGGCGCCTGGGCGCGGCGGCGGCTGCGCTGGCGCCGCACGCGCGCGTGGCGGCCGCGCTCAGCGCCGCGCCGGCCGCCAGGGCCGCGCGCGCGGCTCGAGCGGCCAAAGCGGCCAAGACCGCGAAAACCGCACTCGCACACTGGGAGAAGGTACGCATTAAAATGCGGAAGTGTGTTTAGTCGACTTCAAAAAAGGAGGTTCTGTAGTTGACACATATGAATGTATTCACAATTATTTGAAAAACCAATGATCCGATTTTGATGATTCCTTTCCACAGCAAAGTCACGCGAATAAATGACAGACGTGGGGCTTTATTTGTTTAAGAGCACAAGTGTTGGAAGCGTCGGGGATGATTTACTTTAAGTACTATTGTTATGTGTGGCACAACACTTTGATGAACGTTTTTTCTTTCTTTCTTTCTTACGTGCGAGTGTAGGATTGCCAGTTAATCTAATACACGTTATTTGAATGCAGCTTAGAAGCTTTGTCTATGATTTAACTGTTGTTATCGTATTGTAAAAAGCTGTGATAGCCTAGTGGTTAGGACGACCGACTTCTAATCGGAGGTCGTGGGTTCGATCCCGGGGCACGCACCTCTAACTTTTCGGAGTCATGTGCGTTTTAAGTATTTAAATATCACTTGCTTTGACGGTGAAGGAAAACATCGTGAGGAAACCTGCACGCCTGAGAGTTCTCCATAACGTTCTCAAAGGTGTGTGAAGTCTGCCAATCCGCTTGGCCAGCGTGGTAGACTATGGCCAAACCCTTCTCACTCTGAGAGGAGACCCGTGCTCTGTAGTGAGCCGGTAATGGGTTGATCATGATCATGATGATGATGATCGTATTGGTGTGTGCGCAGGCGTGCACGCTGGCGCAGAAGTACTCGCTGCAGGTGTCGCCGGTGGAGGAGTCGCTCATGGAGATGCTGCACCCCGAGGGGAGCATCGACGCGCAGTGGGTGAGCCCGCGACGCTGCTACTGCTACTATACTAACCAAACTAACTAAACATTGCTTGTCTGTAAACTCCGTTTATCTACACCCATGCTTTAAATCCTCTATTAAAGATTCTGAAACAGTTAGCTTATTGCCAACATTAGAACACACAATGTTGTAACAACCATTACAACCAAACGAGTGTTGTAATGAAATTCAGTACAATATTACATCATCCGTTTTTAACCCCGACGCAAATAAGACGGGGTGTTAACTTTGACTTGTCTGTGTGTGTGTGTGTGAGTCTGTGTGTGTGTCTGTTCCCCCGTAGCGCTAAAACAAGTGAACCGGTTTGAATGCGGAGGTGGGAATGGGGGTGTGGGCGTGGGCGTGGGCGTGGGTTGGGCGTGAGTTGGGTGTGGATGTGGTTGTGTGTGTGTATGTGTGTGTCTGTTCCCCCATAGCGCTCAAACGGGTGAACCGGTTTGAATGCGGGGGTGAGGATGAGAGTGCGGGTGTGTGTGTGTGTCTGTTCCCCCGTAGCGCTCAAACCAGTTTGAATGCGGGGGTGGGGATGGGGGTGTGGGTTTGTGAGGGTGTGTGTGTCTGTCTGTCTGTCTGTTCCACCGTAAGTTGCATAAATAACTATTACGGACGATAATTTTACATGATAAAGCCATAAGAAAACAAAGAGAGATAGATGCGTCACAAGCCGAACGTTTAGTTCCGCGCTCGCGAGCAACATGGATGGGGTACGTGACGGATGAGTCATACCTTTTCCATGCGTGTAGCCGTTCATCAATAATAATTAAAAGCCCGTGAATCTTGTTGGCGGTTACGTGAAGTTGGCTAATTCCTGCACAAAGAAATTGTTTTTGGTGTTAAAAGGGGAGCTGCGTGGGGTTTCATTCGGACCACTTATTTAATGACTCAATCGACCTCAATAAACAGTGATTCGTCTGAAGACCACTGTTTATATAATATGTAGGTTGATTGAACAATTAATTTAGGCACATCCCATACAGTCACGTTTACAGTAAATGCGGGTAACTTTGGAAACATGTCAAACATTGTGAGTCAATGGCAAAGTGGAATTCATAATAAGAAAGGATTCTCCAAACAAATTTTAGAAATATAATGAGGCAAAAAAATCACCACCAATTACCTGCGTAAAATGATTTTGAAATATTATAAAATTTGCGTCTTTTGTTAACGCATTCTACAAAAAAGGAGTCCATTCAACCGATCAAACAATGTAATTTTTTTCAAGTGTTTAGACATCTCTATGCTTCACAAGACTATGTCAACTACTCACGTAGATTTTACAGTGTTTTCTGTCAGTAATGTGCAAAAGATTTGTAATTATATTCATATAAGCGCGTGCGGCCTAAGGTTTAAGGTTTATGGTATAAGGTTAATGTGGTATTTTTTACTTTATTTGAAAGCAAGTTTTTTACGATGGTTCTTAGACATTTTAATTTTATCAAAATCGTTTCAGCCATTGAGGGGTTTTTAAATTTTTGAAATTTCTTTATTTTTTTATGGTGCATCATGTAAACATCATCATTACAGAAGCAGGATAAGGTTGAATATTAAAACTAAATCAAACTATTATTAAAATATCTTTATTTATCACCCGCACAACCTTAATTAATATCGAATCACAGATTAGTTTAACTGAGATCTCTTTTCAAAATCTATTTTATACTAATTAATTTAATTACACTCAGCCAAGTCCAAAATGGCAGCACTTTCGATTCGATTAGGGTGTGATTGCTATCGCAACCCTCAATCAAATATCACGACCTAGACGCTGAAGCATCTAATAGTCGGTTGAGTCTCTGGAGGAGACTGAATAGGGTATTTGACAACATTGAAAATATACTATTGATTGTGGTCATCTTATCAGATAATAGCCTAAAAAAGACCTAATTCACTCAATCAAACTAAATTATGTAATTTTACGCGATATTTTGCACGAAATAAAACATAATAATTTTTGAAATTTTATCGGTAACCAGAACGCTCTGGGATTAATTGTGACGTCACTTGATTTGCACTTGACTTGGTTGTTATAATTGAAGTTTATCAAGTCAACGGAAACTAAACTTTAAAATTGAAAGAATATGATTGATATTAAAATGAGTAGGTATAACAATTTACAACATTACGATATAGCATTCACCTTGCGTAGCGTCTCTGTCGCACGCACCGAGTTCCGTTAAGGAGCGAGCGAGAGAAGTGACTTTCATACCGATTCGTGACGTCACGCGTATCATGTGATCAGAAATGTCGTTTTCGGCGTGGTTTTCAAAACTTAAACTTTATCATTGATATAATTCTTAATACTTTAGATATTCCGAAAAATATCAATGTAGTGTGTTTTAATAAGTAATAAAGAATAATTTAAAACAATTTCCAAAAATTAGTCAAATACCCTATTCGAAGTGCCCGTATTTATACCGATAATTCAAGATGGCGGTTCGGCGCCACTGAAAAGAATCAAATGTCAGTTCATTCTAACCTATTTCAATTATGAAATTAATAATACGTAAACCATTTCTAAAAATTCTAATTGATTTTCAACAATAATCTGACAATCAGGTGGGCAACGTGTCGGCGCTGGTGCGCGAGACGGCCGCCACGCTGCAGGCGGCGCGCGCGGCGGCGTGCGAGCGCGTGCAGCTCGCGGCCGGCGCGCTGCGGGCCGCCGCCGAGCGGCTCGCGCACGCGGCGCTCGCGCGCGACGCGCTGCGGGCCGAGCTCAAGGGGCCCTTGCAAGCGCTGCTGCAGCTCAACGACGTGAGTTGTTCAACATTTTCTTTAAGAGCCCTCTCCATGGGCACGACAAATCGTTGCTGAGTGGAGTCTAAAACAGTGATTTCTGCATTTAGAGAGCGAGACGTCTTCAGTATAGAAGAGTACTAAAAATATATACATAAATAAATAATAAATTAATTAAATAAATAAATTTTGGTTGAGATATCATGATTTTTAGTGAAAAACTGCAAAGTAAAAAGATGCAAATCAAGATTTGGAATTTCGCCTATTTTAGCAAATATTTGGCAATTTTTTACATGAACTAAAGACATTTGTAATTATTATGAAGTAACCTATGATAAGACTTCGGTCGTTTTTCAATTTTCTAGTTTCTTATATAGTTTATTTACGCACGAAGTTGCCCCAAAATTTGCCCAAAAATAATGATTTTTCAAGCGTCAACTTAGAAAATAAATATAATTTTACTAATATTTTTATTTTATGGCATAGGTAATGGAGATATAAATTGATATCTGGCTTAACTTTAGACCTATTGCTACAAATATTAGAATAATAGGCGTAATACGTTTGTATGGAGAAGCGCGTGAAGAGAGCGGCCTTAAGCTTTTAAGACTTCTTGTTCACGCGCCGTGGAAAATTACGGTTAATTCGCCGTGAAAAAAGACGGTTGTCAGTGTTGTATGCAGCACGATGGAAGCTTGTAACAGGCACGGCACCGCCGCAGTTCTGCACGGCGTAAACAAGCTCCCACTGTGCTTCATACATCACTGATGATCGCGGCAAATTAACCGTAATTTTTCACGGCGTGTGAATAAGAGGTCTAAGCTCTAAGGCTGAGGTCTATAGAGTATACTCTGATTCTACTCGGACTCGAGATAGAGTTGAAACGAGACAGCTTTATGTCAGCCGACATATTTATGTCCCATTTTAACTCTGTTTCATGTCTGAGTGTAGTGTGCCCAGCAGTGGGACATTAAAAATGCTGTAGTGGAGCGCGTCGTGATCATTTAGTGATAATTTCAGGGCGACAATCCGGCGCAAGAGTTCTCGAACATGTGGCGCGGCGTGACAGAGAAGATCAGCTGCGTGTGCGCCGAGCCGGACTCCGAGCCGCGCGTGCTCGCCGCGCAGCGCGCCGCCGCGCAGCTGCACGCCGACCTGCCGATGCTGCTGACCATGCTGCTCGAGTGAGTGACGTCCGCAGACTCAATAACTACTTTAAAAACGTGTCCTAAAATATACACTGACACACACACAATCGGACGTGCGTATGTGAGTGTAAACTGAAGAAGAAAAACTTCAAAGTAAAATAGATCTAAACTGGCTTGTTTTAAGGTTCATGCATTTACAGCCAGCGTCTCGAGCGTAAATTAAGCATAATAAATATTGGAAGTATGAATGTGTGACTTAAAAATGAGAAGCTTTGATCCATACATTAATTTTCTAATGGCCGCTCTATTGACTGAAGCTTTCTTTCGATCCTACTAATATTATAAATGTGAAAGTGTGGATGTTTGTTACTCTATAATGTTGCAACTACTAAACCGATTTGGCTGAAATTTTGAATGAAGATAGATTATGCCCTGACTTAAAACATAGGCTTTTTATCCTGGAAAAATCCACAGTTCCCGCGGGATTTTGAAAAAACCGGAATCTATAGCTACAGCTATAGGTAGATTACTATAGCAAACATCCTTGAAAGTAGGTATAAAGGTTGGAAAAGGGAGCGGAAACGGAAACCAGATATCCACGATTCCCTCAGGATTTGTGAAAAATCGAAATTCACGCGGGCGAAGCCGCGGGCAAAAGCTAGTAGAAGTAATAAATATTGTAAACCTGTGTGTAATGTTGCAGTCTGCCGGGCGGCGCGGCGGACGGCGGCCGCAAGCTGACGCGGCAGGCCGCGCTCGCCAGGCCCGGCGCCAGGCACGGTGAGGAACACCACCCCCTCACTACACTTCTCATTCAATGTTCATAAATAACATTCAGCTGTCTGCTGTTATTATAATTGACACATACTGACTCATGTCACGTTACGTTGTGTCAGCCCCCACAGTTTATTTTTAACCGGCTTCAAAAAAGGAGGTGTTCGACCCGTATGTGTGTATGTTCGCGATTATTTCAAAAACCAATGAACCGATTTTGATGATTTTTTCACTATCGTAGTCTGTATACTTTCAGGTAGGTTTTAGTATATAACACAAGTTACACGCATAAATGGATCCACATGTCATTAATATTTTTGATTGGTTCGCCATCACCGATTTCTCGGAGATTGCTGAACCGAAGTCTGTTTAATTTTTCCTACAAAAATAGCTTATTAAACTTAGAATACATATTTACTCTATGAATAATATTTTGTTTATTATTTATTAATCTTGTTATTTTTTTTTACAAAAGCTATTTGAATTGTGTTTTTTTTTTTAATAAAACGTATATGCGTGTGCTTGTGTGTGTGCAGGGGGCGAGCAGCGCAGCGCGACGGGCGCGGGCGTGTGGAAGCGCGTGCGGCTCAAGCTGGAGGGGCGCGACCCCCCCGCGCGCCGCCCGCAGCCGCAGGACCAGGCGAGTGCCCCACCTCCCCCACCTCTCTACCGATATGTGTATCTACTTGACTTACACCCAAGCCTATTTTCTAATTAACCTTTAAAATGACCACGTCTTTTCCCGAGAAAGTTGGAAAAAAAACGATTAAAGGACATGACCAGTGCCTGCCTACCGATTAGGAAAAATGTGCAGGATTTCTGCTTTTACAGTAAGATTCAAAAATTAAGGCCTAATTTAATATGGATTTATTATTCCGAAAAAGGCCAAGGTTTAAAATATCTAAAAAAACAGTATGTTTATTGATTCCGCTTTTTCCTTTTATTTACTACTCCATCAGAATTGCCAGAAAGGTATGAAATGTACGAAATTGGTACTTTTTGGGTGATATTCGTACCTTCGATTTTATTTTCAGTCGAACATTTATTCATACATTTTTTGACGTTTCCATTGATACCAGATTTTTATAAAAATAAATATTGCCTGGGACAAAAAGAGATTGGTATGAATCACTAACTCGGTTGCTACAGTAGCTACGAGTAACTTTAGAAACGTATCAAACATGAGTCTTTTTTTAAATAAAAATAGCAAGCAAACAACAACAAACCTTAATATTATTAACAGAATATTACCAAACCAATATTATTAATAGAATAACAACTTGGTATTTGGATTTTGTACCCAGAAGTCCCTTTAATTAATGACGACCTCTGACTCCTGACGTTTTCTTTCGTTCAGAGAATATTGACTTTTTGTTACGAAAGTCAGTGGCGCTACAGCTTCGTACTTTATTTAGCTTTCGAACTTTTTCAGGGTCTCGTTCGTAGGATTCACAACATATCATCTGGCAACACTACACCATTCATACAAATAATAATCAGTCATGAAAGCTTTACGAAATAAATCTGCTATTCGATACTAGATGGCGCTAGGCGTTGTGGTCATCAAGTCTAAAATGTAAAAAAATGGTTTTCTACTATTCAACGTCATCTATATAGGTGGAACTTTGCTATAAAAAGTAAACTTTCTATTATTCAATTAAGACCCCTCTCCCAGTTTGACGGTATGGAAGTTTAGGTATCTAACGGCAGGTAGGCTGGCGGCCAGTTACACGGACGACTACTTGGATATAGCGCGACTATGACTATAGTTTTGGTACTTGTATTAAATATTAATTTATAAATTATTTATTTGATATTGTAGTATTATATATTATATATTTACTATAAAATATTTTTAAAATGACTTCGCGTGGGACTTTATCGAATAAGTATTTCATTAATCTACGTTCAACTTACAAAACAAAAGCGACCAGGATAATATGATGTTCTTCTCTATAATGACATGTAGGGTTCCGTATTTACATCATAGGTATCACGCATATTTAGCCTTCAACCATTTTTTTCTAAACTAACTAATAAAAGAAACAATCACCTTTTTAATTATTTAACAATTACCAATTATTATTATTATTATTATTATACATATTTCAAATCATCTGTCTGAAAATAACATTACAGAGCTGTTGCATTGCACCTGTTGAAGTTCTTGGATACATTTTCTGATAAGAGTACAATTATTTAAAGTTTGCCAATAGAACAATAAAAAGTATGCAATCTTTGTTTTTAAAAATCCCTCTCATTGAGAACTCTTTGTTTTTTCTAAGCTCCTTTGAGCTTATACCTTGCTAAAAACTGTAGAAATTTCACTGGCGGATGTTTAGGTACATCAAAATGTAAACATCCGCCAGTGAAAGTCCTATCAAAAACGGTCCAGCCTTTCAGAGATTGGCCGGTAATTTATAAAGTATCTCCTTTCTAACAAAAAAAGAATGAATGAAATCGGACCACCCGTTAACGAATTACAGCTAAGTACACATTTTGACTTTCATCCCCTCTCCCAAGGGAACCGTGCTGAATTTTGGGATAAAAAGTATCCTATATATTACTCCGTAGTATGAACTTAAATCATGCCGAGTTTCATTTCAATCCATTTAGTAGTTTTTACGTGATGCGCGCACAAACATACAGACAAACAGATAAACAGACAAAAATTTCAAAAATAGCTTTTTTATGATCTATTACTTATCCCTAACATCCACCAGTTATTATTTTGCACAAATCTTCAATGTACACATATGGCAATTCTACGCTTTTATTATATGTATAGATATGACGTATAGAAAATAATTTCTTAAAAAAAAATACGACGGCCATCTTGGATTTCAAAATGGAATATTAGTTTATAATATTATATTTCCGTGACTGTCCTAGGTGCTATGCTGTAATTTCACTTATTTAAAAAAATACGCACTATTACTTACTACTCACGCATATTTTTTAGAAAAATATTGATGCTCAAAACTTTGCAGTCGTTGTATAAATTAGTGTTTACACGACTCTCGTACGTGCATCTGGATGGTGGCAAAATTGACACAGGTCCTTCCCTAACGAGCGCCGGGCGCATACTAAATAAGCTAAGACATTGTGTTTGCTATTTATTGTAATTTAGGGGGATGTTTAATAAGTTTTTATGTTTGATCAAATAAATGGATTGTTAATTAAACTATATACATAGATTCGTTAAAGAACATAGTTTATTTCTACATAAAAATTTTATTGAATTTATGCTTTTTTCAATACAAAAAATCGTGTTAAAGTAACCGTATAATTCGGGAAATTTGGCGGAAGTTCTTTTTTTTTTACTCATTAATTTGATAAAAAATCTATATTCTGGTCTGTAATGTGTCAATAGGACTATATGTCTGATATTTAAGTATTTTTTTCAAGTAAATCAGATGACTTTAAAGGACAGATATAGAGCTTCAAAGTTGAGTCTGTTATTTATTTTATTAAAACGAGGTGTGGGAAATTGATCATTACAAAATAAATAAAATAGTTTTTGTAAATATGGTCTGACAAATGTCAATATGAAGGATTAGTTTATTAAAAACATGTATTGAAATATGTGAAAGTCTCTCCTACGATGCTAAATTTGGAGCTTGAAATCTCAGATTTTTCAGAGAAAAGGTAAAACTGCTCTTAATAATAGAAATATTTACTTCAGAATAATTTAAATTATTTAGATTTAAAGTTTTACGAAATAACTCTGCCTTTCGATACTAGATGGCGCTAGGCATTTCATGCAAATCTGAATAATTTCAATTATTCTGAACAAATAATTTAAAGCTTTACTTTTTATAGCAAAGTTCCACCTATATATAGATGACGTTGAATAGTAGAAAACCATTTTTTTACATTTTAGACTTGATAACCACAGTAATGCTTAGCGCCATCTAGTATCGAAAAGCAGAGTTCTTCGTAAAACTTTTCTTTATTTTTCTCAGTTTTCTGAGCCTTTAGATCCCTGAAAGTTTTTTATCTGAAAACTAGAGAATATAAGAATTCCAAAAATAAAACAATCTTTGCTGCACATTGATTTTTGACACCTAGGCAAGTGCCCATAGTGCCACTGGTCATGTCCTTTGACCAAGTCCTCCGGGTAATTTTTTATTTTTATTTTCATTTTTCTTATGTAGTTTTATTCAACGCAGTATGAGAAAACACGGTCAACGCGTCCATTTTAAAATTTCAAATTAAAATTGCAAAACACATATTTTATCTTAGCTGCACGAATTTTAGTTAATAATAATATTATAATTAACACTAAAACCCAATTGAGTTTTACCATTTTCAGAAATCCTTATCAATCGATTCGAAACTTACGTATCTTTGAGCTGTTAAATTGATCGAATTTATTGATTTTCTGTGTTTCAGGTGGAATACATAATAACGGAAGCGACTAGTGCAGAGAACCTGTGCCTGATGTACGAGGGTTGGATGGCGTGGGTGTGAGCGCGGCCCCGCGGCCCACGGCCCCGGCCCACGCCCCCCGCCCACCGCCCGCCCGGCCCGCAGCGGGGCCGCCCGCGCCCCACGGCCCGCGCGCCCCCCGCCCGGCCCCTCGCCCCCCACGGGGCGGGACCCCCGACGATGACGCGACGCGTACGGCAGAAGGTTTCGAAGTAATCAAATAACACTCGACTCACGCCCTTCTTTGTTTGTCACTCGGCCGCCGTCCGACACGATGTAAACGAACACGTGGTTCGCAGACGGGCTAGTAAAAGGGCAATATATAGCCCAGCAATATTGAGTTGCGCGGGTGCGTCTAGAAATTATCCAAAAATGAGCGCCCGCGGACGAGCTATTTCGGTGTGGATTCGACTTACTGGCTCGCGTATCTACACGCACTTTCACAAAAACGTACGTTTGAATGAGGGATACTATTCATTTCCTGGGTATTCTTTCGACAGTGCAAAAAAATATATTTAGTATTCCATTTCAAAATCAGTTTTCTTCAGTACACAATTTAAAATGTGTATGTCGGCGACCAAGCCAGATCTTTCACATTAAGGGTCTAATCACGGTGAAATTACACACCAAATATCACTTATTTTATTTCAGTGCAATATCTAACAAAGGAATGCATGCCATTTTCACGATTCGATTGCTTTTATATTTGGCTCTCAAGGTTATAACGGAAATATAGCAATACAACTTCTTTTGTATAACGAACAAATAAAATTACTGTAAAATAATTCTTGAACCATAGCTTAATAATCAAAATAATTAATATTTAAATGAATTTTACGTAACTCTCAATGGTTTATTTTAAACAAACTATGTTTATTTAAATAATACCAACCAACAGTCATAATTCCTGCAGATGGCGCTACAAGGAGATTCTACCATAGATTACACAAAACGTTATTATAAATTTTGCAATGATTAAATTTGATTAAAGTTAATGTTAATAACTCTAATAGATTTTATTATAAATGTTTAAACAGCAAACTATTATTTCAATAGTAAATGGTGATATTGAACAATAAATTAGACATCAAACATTCAAAGATTCAAAACTGTGTCTATTTAATATTAGACCTTGATAAATAACGGTTTAATATTTACCAATAATTATTTGAATATCAATCTCATCTATTTCACACATTTTTATAATTATTTAAACGATAAACTAAAATATAGTTTATCAATATTTTCCACTTATTGCCGATACATGGCGCTTGCGCCCATACGGCCATGCTGATTCCAGCGCGTCCCTTGCGCTGTTTCCCTTAAAATTCTGTGCCCCTTGCAGTTTTTTTTTTTTACAGTCAAATTCAAAGTCATTAAGTCAAAGTCAAAGTCAAAGTCACAAATTGTAAGTTATATTTTCAATTTTTTTTTTTTTTGTTATGACGTAATTTCAGATAAGGCATCACCCAAACTGGGATCTAGCCCTCCCACAAGGCATCACCCAAACTGGGATCTAGCCAACCCACAAGGCATCACCAATAGGATCTAGCCAACACAAAAGGCATCACCCATCCTGGGATCTAGCCAACACAAAAGGCATCACCCATCCTGGGATCTAGCCAACACAAAAGGCATCACCCATCCTGGGATCTAGCCACCAAGACCAGGTTTAAGGATACGCATGGTGGCCAGCCAGCGTTTAAGGAGGGATGTTTTGGATAGGGAAAAACAGATTTGCACATCATGAAATAAAATAAATCATAAATCATATCAACACAATGCAAACACAACATAGAGTCAGCATTGCCACAGAGGAAACGGAAGCACTCGCATGTTAATCGATGTCCACTGATTCCTCTGCCCATACGGTCAATTGGTCAATTTGTCTGAGTTGTTAGAATTAGGTAAGAATCCAAAAGGGTCTGACTAAACTAGGTGGATTCTGGCTTTACGTTTATCAAAATGCGTTTGTCATTAAGGAGCCGCTCGTTCATCCATTTCTACCAATCCATCTAACTTCTTCTACAACATCTGTCAGTATGTCATCATCTGTATAGTAGGTAGGTAACATATTTTATTTTTTCAAATTACAATTCCGTGGAACTTTTACCTGTACTATTTATTACCAATAATAACATAAATAGTGCTACATTTTAACAGATGAACAATTATTATTACTAGTTGATAGTTTTATTTCAAACATTACGTTCGTCGCTTTGACGGTAGTCATATTTATTTTTTTCTCAGAATGACCCTACAATTAAACTTAGCGTTGTCAAAACTGCCACGGGAACTGGAATTGCTGTTTGCCTAAAAAGGGTTAGGCTTGGAAACACTCTGACTAATCATCCGGCTGATTACATTCAAAACATACGACTTGACATTTTGAAGGTTATGTAACACGTGGTTTTTTAGCAACGCTATATTTACTTCCTCTATTTTCAATTTTACGTTTCCGTAATGTTTTAGAACAGATATTAATTTGGGAAATAAATTGGCGGTTATGCAAATAAAAAAATTCAATTCTTAACAACTCAGATCAAATAAATTCAGGATAAATACCTGTGACCAGTGCATCCATCACCCCCGCTGACAACACACCTTTCGCAACACTTGAGACCCATCACTTATTTTACAATGAAAAACGCCTCATCCGGAGGTCTTAAAAACTTTTGGGGCTGTGATCCCACCGCTGCTGTCGGCGACCAAGCCAGATCTTTCACATTAAGGGTCTAATCACGGTGAAATTACACACCAAATATCACTTATTTTATTTCAGTGCAATATCTAACAAAGGAATGCATGCCATTTTCACGATTCGATTGCTTTTATATTTGGCTCTCAAGGTTATAACGGAAATATAGCAATACAACTTCTTTTGTATAACGAACAAATAAAATTACTGTAAAATAATTCTTGAACCATAGCTTAATAATCAAAATAATTAATATTTAAATGAATTTTACGTAACTCTCAATGGTTTATTTTAAACAAACTATGTTTATTTAAATAATACCAACCAACAGTCATAATTCCTGCAGATGGCGCTACAAGGAGATTCTACCATAGATTACACAAAACGTTATTATAAATTTTGCAATGATTAAATTTGATTAAAGTTAATGTTAATAACTCTAATAGATTTTATTATAAATGTTTAAACAGCAAACTATTATTTCAATAGTAAATGGTGATATTGAACAATAAATTAGACATCAAACATTCAAAGATTCAAAACTGTGTCTATTTAATATTAGACCTTGATAAATAACGGTTTAATATTTACCAATAATTATTTGAATATCAATCTCATCTATTTCACACATTTTTATAATTATTTAAACGATAAACTAAAATATAGTTTATCAATATTTTCCACTTATTGCCGATACATGGCGCTTGCGCCCATATGTACCTACTGCTCTTGCAACACATTTTCTAGAATACTCTATTCTCTCTATTCTCCTTATTACTTTCTACTTTCTTCTAATCACGGCCCTGTTCTAATGAAAATCTCCTATAGAACTTCTCAATTTCGAAAATGGATAAAATACCTATCGATATCTTTTCATTAATAATTGTTTCCGAAATGTGAAAGATTAGACCCGACAAGTCTCTTCTTAACTCAAAATGTTCAGTAAAATGTAAACGAACGGAAGACCCGAGACGGCAGGCCGAAGTATTTAGGTATTAGATTTATGGTTTCTATTGGTACGGCTTACGGAATATAACTATATGTAGGATCGAACATCTACTTACGATCTTGTAGATCATAGACGTTGAAAAATTGTGGATACAATTATATTAATGTAAAAAAAAAACGACAAAAAAAAACAAAAAAAAAATCTAATGCTTTTTCTTCATAACTAATACTCCACAATTTTCGACGAAGAAAACTTCAAAATATTCGACTTCATTGTAACATGTTACTATTGATGTTACTCGTCTTAAAGATCGTTTCCATAATACGACAAGTTGATGTTAAATTTAATAATAAAATTATATTAACTATTCAATAATATGTATGTACACGCGTATTTTAATGTAATCGTATTTATAACGGAGAGAGTTTATTTTCTGCAATTTCATTGGATATTTTTAATTAAATTAATATAATCTTCCGAACGAAACTTTAGAATGGATTTTGGACGTTTTAAATTGTCCTTAAATTTTTTTATTTTTTATTAGATATTTTAAAAGTATTATAAGAAAATATTGCACATCCAAAAGTTATTTCATACACGTCTTTATCTTAACTTACTTATATCTTAAAACTTTTGACCTACAAAAGCATAGTAAGTAATAAAATTAATTATGTCCAAATAGTTAGGTATATACATTTGAATCACGCACATATGCTGCCATGACAATTTACAGACGGAGTGCGGAAAAAACTAGAAATTGAACTGCAGTGTACTTTAATGAAAAAAATTCTAAAGAATTATTTTGAAAATCGAATCTTCAATATACTTTACTTATTACACTGAGTTATTACAGATGTGCGTTCATAAATTAGTCATTATTCACTTTGTTTAAGTGAATAATGTGGCTAATTCTGTTGTACACAATCTCTAAACTTAAACTAAATTGACAGGTTTAAAAATAGTGCTATCCTTTTCTGCAGTGAGCACTGTGAAAGAGATAGGAATAAATTAACTTCATCTTGAAAGGACCTGTCATTTTAGTTTAGGTTTAGAGATTGTGTACAACAGAATTGGCCACAATATATTCTTTACTCAAACCACAAGACTATAACAATAATTAACATATGAACGTCCATTTTGAAACGCGAATAAGAAGTTCAATAAATAGTCCAATAAATAGTTTGCAGCGCAAGTGTCACTTGCCTCTGCAAAGTCGAGAACTTGGTTTTTACACATTACAGTCATTATTACAGTTCATTAATTGTATTTGTGTTAACACACTCCCTTATATTCATAATCAGGATTTTAAGATTATGAGTGTAGATAAAAATTGATACTCCTATTCAATTTCAGGATCAGTTTTTTGATACG
Organism: Melanargia galathea; assembly: GCA_920104075.1. NCBI lineage: Eukaryota > Metazoa > Arthropoda > Insecta > Lepidoptera > Nymphalidae > Melanargia > Melanargia galathea. The sequence continues at coordinate 857,995 of OV049872.1, read as the reverse complement.
GATGTTGATTGTTTATATCGTTCAGCGCCGTAGTTTTGTTGTTTGTGTTTAGCTTTACAGTTTAATTAAACCATATCATACAAAAAAAGTAGGTACTTCTCTAATAAAATCTATGAAATAAATGAATTCAAAATGCATTTATTAAAAACAATGAAATAATTATTTATGATATTCAGGTGAAATTAAAATTCTGTACCATTATTGTATTAATAAATGTTGACTTGTTACTAAAATAAATGCAATAACAATTTAACTTCCAATAGTTTCAACTAAGTACTTCGTGAAACGCAAGAGTTCTTTCTGACGTGTATTTTTTTTTTCTAAAACTGCAGTGAAACTAAATATGTATGAGCATTAAATTTTGTTTCTAATGATGTACCGAAAATAAGCTCTCTTTTAATAATTATATATGCATTCAATGTCAAGTGTGGTTGTAGTGTGAATGTTAAATGGTAGACGCTAAAAATGTAATCCTTGCTATATTCATTACTATAGTTAGTGTGTGTGTGACGGGGAATGTAATTGTTCAAATAAAATCATACATTTTACTTTAATTCATTTAAACGACGCGAAAAGAATTGTATGCGAATTCGAAGACTAAAGGAAAATTCATGGAATGACTCGCAAATAAACAAGTCTACAGGCCCATTTGTAAATTAAAAAAAAGCTAGAGTCTCACTGAAATGTAAAGAAATACCCTTGTACGAAATAACTCCCTGAGAAGAGTTAATCCATCTTAGGTACCATATTATTGTATTGCATAAAGCAAGTATAGGAAGTTTCAAATTGGTACCTAATAAACTCAATAAAAAATAAGCTTTCAAAAACAACCTTGTTACGAATTTGCATTGATAAGAAGTTATAGATGAAGTTAATTTAAAGCTTGTATTAAAAATGAACAACTCTAATAGCTATTGCCTATTGGATAAGTTGTGCAACTTCTGGGTTCACTTTTATAAGCTTGTATGCTAGCCATAGCTTATGTGTTTCTTTTTCCTTTAGTCTTTATATCAAGCTATTGAATTCTAAAATAAATCAATAAAATACTTATACTATCTACACTGTTAAAAGTAGAGACATTTTAATGACACTTTCGATATTTCACCTAAGTTTAACTGACTAGTGACTAAGGCAGTAAATTTGTACAGGCGGCAATGGTGTTTTGCAAGGTGTCCTACCAATACCTTTGTGCACATAAATAATTCTGACAAAATTAATGGCGTCTAAAGGCTCACGTAAATTACAACAGCCGCGACAGGCCGCATTGCGTCGTATTGCAAAGTCGCGCCAAAGATATTGAATTCTATCTGTTACTATATACATCACAATCGATCTGTCAGTGTTTTGCGCTGCGGCTTTGTGCGGCCCACCCTAAATATAACATATGTACAAAAATGGTTTTCTTGGGCTTTAAAATTACTCTTAAAGGTATCAAAACATTTTCATATTAGTTTTCAATATTATACTTAATTGGTTTACATAAGGTACGATCACACCAGTTTTTTGTTTCCAATGTCTGCCGTGTCCGCTTTCTTGTAGAACCTGCACACTCACCGCGACTACATGATAGGTTTATTATATTAATAAAAAATATTTTATTAAACCAACAATGTGTAGGCTAGCTAGCACATCTCTCGCTATTGAGTTATAATGCACTTTTGCAGTAAAAATACCACGAATTATTGCTTTCTTATTACACCTTTGTTTTCCATGCAAAAATAGCAACTTTTTAAGTGCAATCACTGCTGGTGTGCCCTACTTTTGACAAAAATATTATGTCTAATACATATACACAGGTGAAATATTATTTCTTTTATACAATTTGTTCAATATGGCGTCGATTCTGATGTTTTTTACTTACCACTCTTTCTATTACTGGTTCTGTATTTTTTTCTGACGGTTTACTTGCTTAAAAGTATATGCATCTTTTTCTTATAAACATTAAAAAAAGAACGGAAAAAAAATTATATTGTAAACACCCTAAAAATTTAAACACCATGATCAATGCTGGTACCTAAAGTTACAGGGTTAGATAGTTGTAGACGCTAAAATAGTAGTTTCATCTGATCTTTGACATTGGTAAGGAAAAGATGCGAATACTTTATTTACTTATTATACGATAAACTTAATCGGCACCGACAACTGGTGAAAACAATGCATTCTCTGTTTGTATGTCTGCGTCGCTTCATATAATATCATATAATAAATGGTGTATGACAAAATGTTGTTTTATTTATATCCAAATTGTAAAACCTTACAAATCCTCACCACAGAACAAAAATACTCTCTAACGATCCTCACAAACTAAGCCGCGGTGCGGGAGGAGCGGGAAGGAAAATGTTTGCCTTGTTTTGTAGAGATAGGTGTCAATATGCCGTGATTTTTTTTTGGATTCTCTTCGATGACGGAAATATACCCTTAGGTATACCCAAGTTAAAGTGAACATTTGTCACAAACTTTAAAATTTATTATATAATAATAGTATAGTCTGTTCAAAAAGAGAATCGGCGTGGCCTAACAGTGAAGTTCAGTGAACTAACGCGCTATAGTATTGTACTTGTATTGCCCGCGAAACAAAAACAGCAGCGCCCTCAAATCCCACGCAGATTCTCTTTTTGAACATCTAGTGTGTAGATTAAAAAATCTGCCACATTAAAGCATTCTACAGATTTAGGAAGCAGCTAGATTGAAGTAATCTAGGACGGGTTTGCCGCTAGTACGTGTATATTTGCTCCTGCCGGCCGACCTAGGATCCGACCAGATCCGACCTACACGAGGGTGAGATGTTTAGGAGGCAATCTAGGATCCTCCCCACATTGGCCCTGCCGCAGTGTCGTGAGTAGAATGCTTTACTTAGTGCATTTCTGAGGATGAAAGTTTACCTATCTCGCTCCAGTTTTTTCCCGTTTGGCTCAGTTTGCAGTTACTTGTTTTATTCTTGTCTCCGAAATAAAACAAGACTAATCATTGAATACATTTTTTATTGTTATAAATAAAATTCTTAGGCTAAGGCCAGAGGCAATAAACATTTAGGAATTTCAATCATTCTTCATACAGTATACACTAATATTCTATACATGACAACAATAGAACAAAATAACAGCAACAAAGATTATTTTAATTTACATAAAAATATAATATCATAAAAAATAATAATCAGAAATGTGAATAATAGGTTTCCGTCGCTATCGCAGTTATGAAGCATTTGTAAACACTTGTGACGAAGTTTGGTTTTTGCCGCAATACACTGATAGGACATCCATATTTGATAAAATACATAAATATGGTGAATTACAATATTTGCAAGTTCCATGAGAAATTATTTGCGGCAAACTAAAAACTAAACTTGCTGTCACCAAGTGTTTAGACCGACGGACTGAATCAGTGCAATGCAAGTGCAAATGTAGTCCAAATGCAGCTACTATCATAGCAGTTGACACAACTGCAAACTACTGACCAGTCAGTCAGTTCACAGTTTGCCAACTTCATCTAAACTGTAATTTTGCAGTTGGCTCGCCATCCATCTGTTTGGACCCTAAATCTCTTTAAGGAATAAAAGGAAATAGATATAACAAAACAAAAAAAAAAGTACTTAATTATAAATCAATATTATTTTAAACTAATGGCATTACATAATATGAAGGGCACAGGGGAAAGGCAACTATTGTCACATTTTTAATGTTTTTTGAACTGGCAATCTTTTGTTTTTTTACCCGACTGGGTATATGTGTTTCACCTGTGTGTATGTATGTCCATTCCTATGTCCGCTTGTAACTAATCAACGGCTCAACGGATTTTGATAAATGATACGTCATTAATTTGTCTCGATGACGCGAGTGTCAATGGGTACCTAAATTAAAAAAAAAATCAAAATGGCGGACTTTATGCGCTTTATTGTGCGAGCTGAAAAAAATTTTTCTTCAAGACCCTCGAGTGGGGTATCAAAATAAAGGGCACAGACCAATAACATATAGGATAAATAAAGGGATTCAAATGGCGAATACGAAAATGTATACAATTTTTATATATGGAAACAATTTGGAGTGATAAATCGTATAAAATGACCGTTTCCTATGTCAGTTCGTAACTACTTAACGGCTCAACCAATTTTGATAAATTATACGTCATTAGATTTGTCTTGATGGCGCAAATGTTACTGGGTACATAAAAATCATAAAAAATCAAAATGGCGGATTTTATGCACTTTAATGTGCGGGCTGAAAAAACTTTTTCTTCAAGACCCTCGAGTGGGGTATCAAAATAAAGGGCTTTAAAAGGCCAGTACGAAAATGTATACAATCTATATGTTTTAAATCAGTTTGGAGTGACAAATCATGAAAAACAAAATAAATAACAACTACACTGTAAGTGGTACGGTGGTAGTTTATTAATTTTTTAGTTCGTTTTATAGCATGGCAGTCGGGTTTTTTAATTTTTAAATTATAGCTTGTTTTATAGTATGATAGGATTACGCTTGGCGACAATCATGCCTGATAGAACGCAATGACGAAGTTGAAACGCGTTTGCCTAGAGTCTAGACGATGCATACCTAATTACACTTGCCTTTGTAGAGCAATGGTAAACAAACGCCAAAACTCTGTTTCGAAAATCAGGCTATCAGGCAGGAATCACAGGATAATCGCTATATAAAATAATAATAACCGCTGTTTAAACATACTAAGGCATCTTTTAAGAGTAGATATTACAGTCACTGGTATAATTAGCAATTTCTCAGTTCATTTTCTGTGTCACATGGCTTGTTCTACCCATGTGCCCTTCATATTATTGTCAACTAATTTTACATTTATGTCGATTATTACAAATATTTTTCATTTTATTTTATGTACATATTATTTATGGCGATATTTTAAATTCATTTAGAATTTTAATTCATTAATAAATAATTTCAGGATAAATAAAAAATATTTTCAATTTACTTAACGTGATGGCGCCAGTTATGGACAGGGTTAAGCGCCGAGTCAAACATGAGGAGCTATAACTTTTTTATTATTGAATCTTGAGTGTTATAATTTTACAATGATATACTCAGATTTATAGAGCTTCTCACTAACTACTAAAATCTAGAAATAGTCTAATGAGTTTTGAAATATGGAAACCTAAAAACGATCAACTGAAATATGTAAAAATGCTTATGATGGACAGTCTAAATCCAGTTATGGACACCCAGTGATGGACAGTTCGTTTTTACCCAACTACGGCAAAGCCAAAAGGAAGGGTTATGATTTTAGTAGTCTATGTATGTATGTTTGTACCCAATTTTTTGTTCTACCGAAGCTCCTAAACTACTGGGCTAATTCTGATGAATGATGTGTTAATGGATTCGTTGTTATAGTTCGGGGGTCACATATGCTACATTTTATATGCGAAAAAATTGAGAAGTGACGTTCGCGCAGCTAAACTGGAATATTAAGTTAGTTTTAGATAGACATAACAGATGGCACCACTAGCCGCTTGCCCCGCCCTTTCTTTCATTAGTACACAATTGAATACACGTTTTTCTAAATTATTATTTTTAACCCCCGACGCAAAACGACGGGGTGTTATAAGTTTGAGTGTCTGTGTGTCTGTGTGTGTGTGTGTGTGTGTGTGTGTGTGTGTGTGTGTGTGTGTGTGTGTGTGTGTGTGTATGTGTGTCTGTCTGTTCCCCTGTAGCGCTCAAACGGGTGAACCGATTTGAATGCAGTTTTTTTCGTTTGAAAGGTCAATTACTCGACAGTGTTGTTAGCTATTTTTGATGAAAATCGAACCAACATGGCCACCGCTACAAAATGGCGGATTACATATTTTATCACAACTGCCTTAATATGGGTATCAAATGAAAAGACTTGACTAGTAAAATAGCACTATGCAAATCAGGATGGCCGCCGCCACAAAATGGCGAATGTCGGGGGTTTTTTAAATATTTAATTTATACTTGTATACTACTATGAGTAGTCGGGTTTTAGTTTACGAACTTTATCTCTTCTTTTATTTTATATGGATTGTGGGCAAACGAGCAAGCGGGTCACCTGATGTTAAGTGATTACCGTGAACATTTGCAGCACGAAAGGAACCACTAATACACTGCCGGCTTTTAAAGAATTTGTTGATCCTCCCGTTGATTATTTCGAATAATATATGTACAAATATCAAAGTTACGTAGAAACAACGAATGTTCGTCACATTTCAATTTGACACTTGTCTATTTGAGGACGTTTACAAAATTGTTCCATAATTATTTTTTTTGCTTCAACTTCTTAATCCTGATGCTGCAGGCTGACCCACCTAAACTAAAGGGATTTGGGAACTGTCCACTATGAATTCATATTTTTGGTACCAAGCTTAGATTGAATCACGGATCTCTGAGTCCCAGCTTCTTAATCCTGATGCAGCACCATACTGCTCACATAAGCAGCGCGGAATTTTCGCCTGTTTTTTGAAAAGAATATTTATTAAAAGATGAATAGGTTTTTTTCCAGGCCTGTTACCTGTAAAAGGTTTCCTTTCTTCTTGCGTAATAATTACTTGGACACTGTCCAAGACAAGAGGTAATCCTTAGGCGTTGTCCTAATACAACGCGAATGCGCGATCATCGCGCAAATAAGCGATGCGATCATCACGTATTCGCGCGATGACTAAAACTGGGTGGCCTAATAGAACGCGAATACGCGATCATCGCGCGAATTGACGATGCGAGCGACCGCGGGTTCCTGCTTCGCTCCGCAGTTTGCGCGTGCCAATGGCGCTAAGTATGGACGTCAGTCAGTCAGTCACTGTCAGTCACTGTCAGTCAGTCAGTCAGTCAGTCAGTCAGTCAGTCAGTCAGTCACTGTCAGTCAGTCAGTCAGTCAGTCAGTCACTATCAGTCAGGTCAGTCAGTCAGTCAGTCAGTCAGTCAGTCAGTCAGTCAGTCAGTCCGTCCGTCAGTCAGTCAGTCACTGTCAGTCACTATCAGTCAGTCAGTGTCAGTCAGTCAGTCAGTCATTCACTGTCAGTCAGTCACTGTCATTCAATCAGTCAGTCACTGTCAGTCAGTCACTGTCAGTTAGTCAGTCAGTCAGTCAGTCAGTCAGTCAGTCAGTCACTGTCAGTCAGTCAGTCCGTATAGTGCACAAGTGTAACTTTGCTAGATGGGTGGTGACCAGTCACGGCTGCAGCCTCCCACTAGACCAGAGACAATTTAGAAATTATAAAATCCCAAATTGCTTCCTTTTGGATATCGAACCTGGGACCTGCCACTTATAAGACCAAAGCGCTCACTACTGCACCAGGGAGGTCGTCGAAACTATATTATAACTAGAAGTCATTTGTTTTTTTTTTTCAATCCAATTTTCAGAAAAATTTTAAGATGCAATCCTACTCCTACTATATTATATATTAATATTATTTATTATATTATTATAATATTATAAATGTGAAAGTGTGGATGTTTGGATGTTTGTTACTCAATCACGCCGCAACTACTGCACCGATTTGAAATTTTGAATGGAGATAGATTATGCCCTGACTTAACACATAGGCTACTTTTTATCCTGAAAAAATCCACAGTTTCCCACGGGATTTTGAAAAAACCGAAATCTATAGCTACAGTTATTGGTAGATTACTATAGCAAACCTCCTTGAAAGTAGCTATAAAAGTTGCATAAGGGAGCGGGAACGGGAACCGGAAATCCACGATTCCCTCGGGATTTGTGAAAAACCGAAATTCACGCGGGAAAAGCCGCGGGCAGAAGCTAGTTAATCTATAAAAATTTAATTTTGACTGTAATTGTGTTTAAATGATAAGAATCGACAGGTGTCTATGACTGGGTATTTGATGATTTTCCGATCCAGTAATGGACACCCCCTCTAAAACTTGAAAACAATTTTATGTCGCATTTACTCCTTCATAAGCATGTTTTAAATTTTGTAACTAAGTGATTTAATCATTGAAAATTTATATTTTAATCAAAAACGAGAATCCATCGATCAAAATATTTTTCTTACCTTCTTAGCGATTTGCTTAAGAAAACTACTGAAATCGAAAGATATTGCACACGAAATTTTGTTCACCTTGCCATTTTAAAACAAAATGGCCGTTACATATGATATTTGTCAATATGACAAACAGATCCCTATTCTACATGGTTTAAGTGTTGCCAGCGGTAAAACTCTAATCTAGCTCTTATTTTTGTTAAAAACGGTGAAGGTGGTCAGCTACTGGTGCCTGGTCCATACCTGGCGACACCACGTTACCTACATAATATTTGGTAAGTACATCAATGTCATAATATTTTATTTGGATAATATATTTGTATTGAAATGGTTTTAACATTCAATTTCTATTGAAATCACGGCACAAGGAACTACAGTAATATGGTTTAAAATAACTAAAGGCTGACACACATTCTGTGAAATGTTGTGTTTAGTTAGTAGCTTAATACTAATTTGGTTGTAAACGGTCGGTCTTAAAGTATTGCTATACTTTCCGCTGGGAACGTTGTAGAAAGTATTTTTAAACCAGTCAATTTAGTTTCAGGTATTGTATACAAGAATTAGCACCAATTTGCAGCCACACATTACGCAGAATGTGTATCGGCCTTAAGATCAATGAGAAATGATATTTATTTGATTTGACCCAAATAATTAGTTAATAATATATTGGTAGGTACTACGTTTGCTACAAATAGGTCTAGGTAATTAGGTATTCTATAGTATATTTAGGTAGTATTATAGGTGATATTAAAGCGCAACTAAACTAAGCATAGCAAATATTATAAGATTTAAGGCTCCCCAATGCAGGTGCGTTTTATCGGTCGGCAATATCGCAAGCGTCACTGGGACAATGCGTCCCGCGTTCTTTACAAGTTTCCACACAGATGCGTTTCTACTTTCTAATATTTCCCAACGCGTACACGCGCGTATACTGACACAGTCAGTTTATTTTACACAGCACTGACAACACGTTGTTGGTTCTGTTGCACACAAATCTCTAAACGAAACCAATCCGACATGACTATAAGTGAAGTCCACATCGTTATGTTTATGATTATGCATGGTCTCGACTACAGCAGATGTTCACAGCACACATCATCACGTAATAAATGTCTTTCACTCGAAGTTTTGTGAGTTCTAGCACTTGTGGTGAAGTCCACATCGTTATAATTATGATATGAGGAATGTTCTCGACTACAGCAAACGTTTGCAGCAAACATTATCTCCTAATAATTTTCCTTTATTTAAAGTTTGGTGGACTGTATCACTCGTGGTGAATTCCACATTGTTATGATAGTGACAATGAATATTCTCAACTACATCAGACGTTTGCAGCACACATTATCTCCTAATAACTGTCCTTCACTCGAAGTTTGGTGGACTGTATCACTCGTGGTGAAGTCCACATCGTCGTGATGCTGACGCTATCGCGGCGCGTGCTGCTTTAGCGCCAGCAGCTCGTCAAGTTGCGCCTTATACAGCTGCGTGACGTCGTGCAGGTCCAGCCGCAGCTCGTTCAGCTGTTCCTCCTTCTCGCCGTACATCTGCAGCAGCGCGTCGTACTGCTCCTGCAGGTTCTGTGAAATACAGGAATTCCATGATACGTGACAAGTAAAATAACGACGTGGATTTTATTAAAGTGTGTTGCATTTTGGGACCTTTCGATGGTGCTAATTATGTTGAGGACTATTTTTAAACTAAACTAAACGGACAGGTGCAAAAGGCAATCGTTGTCCAGTGAATCGGATGTGGTGATACCTGGTAGTCGTGCAGCTCGGCCTGCAGGCGCGCGAGGCGGGCGGACAGCGCGGCGCGCTCGTCGCGCGCGGCTCGCAGCGCGGCGGCCAGGCCGCGGCGCTCGCCCTCCTTGCGCGTGAGGGCCGCCAGCGCTTCCTCCACGCCCGCGGCCGACAGCCCGCCGCCGGCCGACACGTTGCCCGCGCCCACCACGCTGGCACCCTCCTCCTGATACGGGAAAAACTAAATTAACAAGAGGTGGATATACGGTGTGGGTTCATCTTTATTAGTGACGCGACGTTATTGTAGCGGAAGCAGAAACGGAAACAGATGTCAAAAGTAAATTTTAGCGGAAACAGAAACTGATGCAGATGCGAATTGTAAGTATAAGGTAATTTCACAAGATATTCACAAGGTAATTTGACAAGGTATTCACGAGGCCCTCGCACTCACCGTTTGCCAAAAAGAAGTAGAGAAGGAATCCGAGGCGACGGAGTGCGCGGGAGACGCGTCGCCGCGCGACGACACCTGCTCCTGACCAACATACAAAATATCAAAATTATATCTTAAAACATACTTCCTAACGCCGTGGTCTTCTGCTCGTTATATTGCGACTTCGGCCTGTTTCACCACCTTCTGATAAGTGTTGGATAGCCTAAACGTAAGTTTTGTCACTTTCTTACTTTATGTCTAGTGACAAAGACAACAGTTGTAGATAGCTATCTAATACATATCAGAAGGTGGTGAAACAGGCACTTAACGTCTAATTGTATTAGATAAATTAAGTAACAAGTGATATAATTACTTGTAATATAGCGTTTCGTTTTCTCTCAGTTTCCAGAACGTTCTGAGTCTCCACTAGTTGTGTTTCCATCTCGCTCACTCTCGATCTGAGTGCCGATATCTCTTTTTCATATTCTTGTTTCAAATTTTCCAGTTCGTTGTTTTTACTGAAAACAATTTAATTCTGTATTATAATATGAACAAAATTGTAAGCACATTGAAACTATGATTATATTTTAAACGCGCAGTATGCACGTATATGTTAAGCTTGTTAAGTGCCGCCATTTTAGATTAGTTTCTATTGTTCATGAATGGTTTTTAAAGTGAAGTGAAACTTCTTTAGTATAGGTGCATTTGAAATTCGATGATACTACCATAGACCGTATCTAGATCGCGCTGTATCTCATTCAGTCGCGTTATTACTCGGTTGTGTACAATAGTATATTTCATTACAAGTGTGGAACAGCTGTCATTGCAAGGAGTTCCGACAAATGTCTACCCGAGCCGAGGCGCAGCTGAAGGCGAGGGTTGACAGTCGGAACAAGTTGCAATGACGGTTCCGCACGTGTACTGAACGACTATTTTTAATACAGTTGCGAAAAAATGAAGCAATTTAATAAAATAATAAAAACACGATAAACTCAACTAACTTAACATTTGTTTCTTATAAAAGTCATTTTGTGCAATTATACTGAGTTCTGGTGGTGTTAATTCAAAAAAACTAGGGTCGAAATTACTCATTTTGTGCAACAAACAACTATACTCGCAAAGAAAATTTCTGAAAAATGGCGCCAACCGTAGAATATAAGCAGAGTTTTTTTTTTCACCCATTCTGGTAGGCAAAGGGTACATCCCATACAGCCCAAGTCTTCAGTAGAAGTTTTTTATTGATATGAAATGAAAATTAAATTTAATGAGATGAAATGAAATGAAACCTAACCAAACTTATTCAATCAAATCATTAACCCTTTGACGACCAAGGGACGTATTTGTCCCCAAAACTATTTTCACTCCTACAAAAAAACCAGGAACCATAGATTATTTTTTAATAAATAATATATTTTTAAGGGTACTTTTAATAATTTGATCATTGAATTCGATTCCTCTGTGTTAGCTTACATAGTAAATTTAGTATCGCTATTAGCAGTTCATTGTGTTGCAAGTTCATCGTTTTTAAAAAATCGTAACCTTAATAAAACTTGTTTATCTAGTTATTACTTTGTGAAAATATTATTGTCTGGTAAGTAAATAACTATTATATATTTACACAAAACGATTATATAACTTATTTACTTTGTTAGCTCGTAAAAATAAAAAGGGACACTGGCGTCCCTATTGGCGATAACGGTAATAATCTATCAGAAAATGTCTAGTATTTAATCTGATATTTTTATCACATCTACATATATTTTGAATATTATTTTGGCAGATTGTGGTGCGCAAGGGATATAGAAGTTTTGAACTTAGCAAAAATTAGGTCCATCAAATCTTGTTGACTGATAATAGTGTTGACGAAGATGCGTTACTACTTGACGAAGACAATGCAAAGTTTTTGTCGCAGAATGATGATGAAGGGCTCCAAAATGTTAAGATTGAGGATTCATCGATTTCGGAACCTTCTACTTACATCGCACACAGCTAAACTTTCTAAGTCGACACCTTCAAGATCAACAGCTGCAAGTTGCATAATACAAACTCATCAGCCTCGTCCAACAGTTTTCATGTTTTTCCTAATGAGGAGTACGATTTTGGAAAAGTACAAATCTTTGAGGAACGTGATTCATTGACATTTAGATATTTTTTATTCCGTAGGTAATTTTGCAGTGTTGCGTCAAATTACAGTATCAGAGACAGTTAGATATGCTCAACAAAACGGCTGAGAATTTATGATCGGAAATGACGAAATGAAATTTTCTTTCATTTCGTTTCTTGGTAATAATTTGGTTATCATATTTTGCAGTCAATTAGGTTATTGGTCTACTGCCCTTGAACTGCAAATAGCATGCTAGCTATAGCATGGATTTCATCAGTAACTTGTCTGTGAGGTAATGAGTACCGTTGACCGTAACTACAGCAGCAAAAAGGTCTCAGAAACGGACAACAACTCTTTTATATATCATGGAAACATCCAGTATTAGAAAAAGATGTGCAAATTGTGCTAAAAATAAAATAAAAAATCGCACGAACAAACATCATTCATTCAACATCACATTCATTTGTGTAACACAACTCAAAGAAATTGCTTCGCTGCTTATCATAATTAGTATATACCTATGTTGTAGTAAATAAAGATTTATAACAACAAATACATTGTTTTTTCATAGAATGCCAAAAAATGCCGTGAATAGTAAAACGAACTAATAAAAATAAGATGATTTCTGAATCATAGTTTTGTATAAAAGTTACCTTTGTCGCCCATAGGGACACATGTGTCCCAAAGAATTCCAAAAAAAGTAATATAATTTTTTTATTTTTTATTTTTTAATATGTTTACTAGACCGTAAATAATCCATAATTTATATCTAAAAACTTAAAATCACTTCTGGAAACCTTATGGTCCTGAAAGGGTTAAATCTGATATGGAAACAAATTAGTAGCTTCTTTTTAGAAATATACGTATTTGCATGAATCATAAAAACTTCTATGAATTTTTTTAGTAAAAACTTCATGCTTGGTTTTTCTTTTTAATAGACATTATTTTGACAGTTGGGAAAGAGAACGCACGAGTTCGGGAAAGGTAAAAAAAAAGCACGAGTATGTAATAGCCCACATCCCGAACGCTATACGTCCCTGCAATACGCCACTTTTTGAGCAACTGTATTAAAAAATCTTATACGAGTACGCACTTGTGTGTGTTTGTGGTGTAAAGTTGCAATATTAGTAGTTGTCACCTGTCGAGCACCTGGCGGGCGGCGGCGTGCAGCGCCTGCGCCGCCCGGCCGCGCTCGCCGAGGTCGGCCAGCGCGCGGGTCGCGTCCAGCAGGTCCCGGTGCGCGGCCGCCAGCTGCTCGGCCAGCGCGCCCGCCTCGTCGCGCGCCAGCCGCTCGCGCTCCTGCGCCTTCGCTGCGAGCGTTTCTGCTGCAGCTGGATTTTTTTATATAATATTACAGACACACGCTCGACCGCAATCGTTATCAGCACGGATCTTAAGACATAACTCGTTAAATTTCGTGAGGCGCGACGGGCAGCGTTCGCGATTGGTTTCCTAATAGACCAAGATCCCAGTTCGATCTGACATAACTTACTTTCGGAAAGATGAAACCTTAGGCTCTCAGTAGTGTCTCATTTGCTTTGAATATCTGTGTAATTGTGGAGTTCGTAAGTGGGGTACTTACGGAGATATCAAGCGTGAAAGGTGATAAAAAATAAGAGTAACTTAACTTACTTTCACATGGCAGATTTTTATATATATATTGTAGAATATCACTCCGAACCACTACCCACAGTATCAGACACTTTCCATGGGCCAGAACTTTTATCAGACGCTTTAAAGCTCCACAAAAATTAAATGAACTTACTTATTTTTAGATGTCTGATTTTTAACCCCCGACGCAAAAACGACGGGATGTTATAAGTTTGACGTGTCTGTGTGTTTGTGTGTGTATGTTCCCCTGTAGCGCTCCAACGGGTGAACCGATTTGAATGCGGTTTTTTTTTTGTTTGAAAAGTAAATTAGTCGAGAGGGTTCTTAGTTATTTTTGATGAATTTTTCAGTTCGCGCGCGGCGCTTGTCCAGTGTGCCCGTGCGTCCGCTATAGCTGTCTTGCTACTGACTCACCAAAAGAATAGTGATGTGACTCGTGACTATCGACATATTGTCAATAGTTGCATCGACGACAAGATGGACAGATACCTAATAAGGTCTTCGTCCGCCGGTAGCCTCAACTCAAAGAGACCAGCCGATGAAAACATTGAAGCTTGGCGAACTCCAAAGCGATATGCGGCGCAGAGCAAGCAATCAAAGTTTGATAATAGCCGTAATCTGCCCACGAACAACAAGTTCAAAGACCTTCCTGTTGATAGTGAAATGGATTCGGGCAGCAATTATTATTTTCAAGCAACTGTTAAAGTCAAAAAATCAGGGCATATTCCTCCTATAATTATGGATATCAAAAATAGAACTCATGAAGATATCAAAGGAATTGTGAATAAATTTTCTAAACAATTTCACCTTCAATACAGGAACGGCAACAAAGTAGCTGTCATCTGCTATTCAACTGAAGCTCATCAAGCTGTCAAAGATGGCCTTCGGTCAGATGGTGTATCATTTCTGACTTACACCCGAAAGGATGAAAAGACCCCCAAGGTAGTCATCAAAGGTCTGCCAGCATACGTGGAAAACGAACTTCCTGATGAGCTTGAGAAACTAGGATTCAAAGGAGCTATCGTGACTAGATTGAAATCAAAGAATGAATTACCCTGTCCTCCTTACTTAGTTCAGCTTAGTGACGGAACAGATCTTATCAAATTTCGCCAAATCAAATACCTTTTTAACTGTGTAATTACTATCCAGAAATTTAAACCCAATCGCACAACAGGTACGCAATGCTTCAGATGTCAAGATTTTGGACATTCATCCAAAAATTGCAATATGCCGCCGCGTTGTGTTAAATGTACTGGGATGCACCTAACATCTGAGTGTTCAAAAAAGGATCGGAAAGAACTTGCCCACTGTTGTAACTGCAATGAAGATCACCCTGCTAATTACAGCAAATGTAAAACAAGATTAGACTACCTTGAGCGCTTGCAACGAAATACTCTCGTGCGGAAGCCACCGATACCAACGCACATGTTTAAACCCATATCGAAAACTAGGACTTGGGCAAATGTAGCGGCGTCTGCCACGACTGATGGACGGGCAACTGAAGGTGAAATACCCCGCTTCACTAACCCGATTGGTCCTGAAATGAATCTACCCACTACTGAAGATTCTGCAACAAAGGAAATGTTCGAGATATTGCTAACCTTACGAAAACTAAAAACGCAGTTTACAGATTGCAAATCTCCATTAGAGAAGGTTATGCTTGTATTCACACACCTCGGTCAATACGTTTAACAAGAAGGAACTGTGTCTACTTTCATGGAACGCTGATGGCGTACGTGGTAAGATACACGAATTACTTGATTTTGCAGTGCATTCCGTATCTGTCGACATAATATTTATTTGCGAAACTCGCCTCACATCGAATATTCCCCTCGCGACTCCTGGCTATACTTGCTACCGACTAGACAAGCACCACACTGGTCGAGGTCAGGGTGTAGCTATTTTAATTAAAAATAACATTAAGCACTCCTCAATTACTATTCCTAAAACTAAAAATATTGAGGCAATTGGTATTAGCATTAAAATATCGGGTAATGTACATATTTTAGTATCTGTTTATCAGTCTCCCAACTTACCTCTTTTGCAGAATGATTTAGACCTTTTGTTAAATCTTGGTCCTCACGTACTTATCGCTGGTGATTTAAATGCCAATCACGATTATTGGCAAAGTAGTTATACAAATACACGTGGTAGAGTTCTATTTAGTCATATGTTGCAGCGCGACTATACAATTCTCGCTCCAGATATTCCAACACAAGTAAATTATTCTTCTGAATATAAAGCCACTAAACCTGATTTGGTCCTAGCCCATAATATATTTAATATCAGTGAAGTCCAAGCAATAGTAGCCTTATCATCCAACCATTATCCAGTATACTTTAGCATTGGTGGTTACCTGCATCGCAACGTAAAAACACATTATTACCGTTACCAAAATGCTGATTGGAGCAATTATCGAGCTCAGCTAGATGAAAATATTCATCTTTCTTCTAGTTCGTTCTCTTCAGTGGAAGAAATAGATTCTGCTGTTTACCACCTGCACAGAACCATTTTAAATGCCAGAGATTCAGCTGTTCCCATGGGCACTCTTAAAAATGATAGCGTTACTAAACTGCCTAGACATGTAAAACAAATGATCAGATTCAAAAACTACCTGCGTCGCTGTGACAATGGGCTACCTAAAGGAGCGCAAAAGAGATTTGTTCGCAGTCTAATAAATCGCCTTTGCAGCCTGATTAATGTTGCTGTAAAAACATGTGCAGATGACAAATGGAATAAAAAGCTTTCCAAAATTGACAATCCTACGACTGATATTTGGCGTGTAGCGAGATCTTTGAAACCTAAACACGTCACTATACCTCCACTTAAACTTCCTGATGGGGCCATGACTACCACTGTTGTTGGACAATGCGATGCTCTCGCCTCTGCTTTTCTTGGCAATATGAGACTTACCTATAACTGGCCGAGCACACATCTTGATGAAGCAGTTCAAAATTCTGTAGGCATTATCCAAAATTATAGTATTCCTAATCTGTCACATCCTGTTCGCCCAGCAGAAATTCGTACGCTACTAAAGACTTTAAAAACTCGCAAGGCTCCTGGTGATGACGATATTGTAAATACATTATTGAAGAACTTTTCACAAAAAGCTGTTGTCTTCATGACTAAAATCTTTAATGGTTGCTTGTTTTTGGGCTACTTTCCTACCGCATGGAAGACTGCCAAAGTAATCGCTCTAAAGAAACCAGGTAAAGACGATTCTGTACCATCCAATTACAGACCCATTAGTTTATTGCCCTCCTTAGGGAAACTATTTGAAAAGATTATTTACTCTCGCTTACGTGCGGCTTCCGAACATTTGCTCATCAATGAGCAATTTGGGTTTCGGCAATCACATTCTACAGCTCATCAACTGGCTAGAGTCTGTGAACATGTCACCCATAATCTTAACCTCCACCAATCTACTGGAATGTTCCTGTTAGACTCAGAAAAGGCATTTGACAGTGTCTGGCACGAGGGCTTACTTCACAAATTAGTACTTTTGGGTATTCCTTTATCACTGAACAAACTCATTAAATCGTATCTTGAGAACCGTAAGTTCAAGGTTCATATTGGTAAAGCCAAGTCTTCGTGCCTGATGGTGCCAGCTGGTGTCCCCCAGGGATCTATTTTGGGCCCCTATTTATTTCTGTTGTATCTAAATGACATACCAATACAACCTAGAACAAGTTTAGCCTGCTTTGCAGACGATACCGCTTCTTACACATCATCTGATGACATTGATTTAATAATTTGTCGTTTACAATTATCTATTGAATTACTTCACAAGTTCTTCACTAAATGGAAGCTGAAACTAAATGAGGATAAGACTGAAGCCATCTTATTTACACGACATCGTCAGCCTCCACTCAGAACACTAGAAATTGCTGGCCATAGCGTGAAATGGAGTTCCTTAGTCCGCTATCTTGGTGTAAACATGGACACTAAATTAAATTGGTCTAAGCACATTGCTAATCTGCGCGTCAAGGGCGCTCAAGCTCTCGGTGCTCTTAGCCCAATTTTAAATCGTAGGAGTAAACTAAGCCCTAAAACCAAACTTAAAATTTACAGTGTACTTGTCAGACCATCGATAACTTATGCCTGCCCTATTTGGAGCAGTACTTGTATTACTAATTACAAACACTTACAGACCATACAAAACAAAGCATTAAAAATTGCGTACAATACTCCGCTTAAGGGACCTTTCAGATAGACCGGCGCGGAGAGCAGAGCAAATTTTAATCACATTTAAAATAGAATCTTAAGACATTGAAATAAGCTTTATTTTTACATTTTATCTCTTTTATGATAAGAGGATGCTCGAGGATGCTTCCAATACGCTCGGTGTGAAATATTAAGAGCAGCCGCTCGGCTGCTCGTCGAGCCGGTCGGCTGCTCTATGATCGTGCTCTTTCGCGCTCGAGCATCCGACCGGCTCCGTTCGCGTGCTCTTTCATGCTCGCGCAGCCGACCGTATGCTGAATTGCTGTGAGTATAATCCGACCCAAGACTCAAGAGCGTACGCTCGGCTCCGAACGCATCCGCGTGTCCGTTCACACAGACCGGCGCGGAGAGCAGAGCAAATTTGAACGGCCGGTCTGTGTGAAAAAAAAATGCTCTCCGACGCTCTCCGCGCCGGTCTATCTGAACGGTCCCTAAGAGAAACTTAAATAAACTACACAAAGAAATAAAATTTCCATTTCTAATAGATTTTATATATAAACTCACTCATAAATTCTACAAGTCGAACGAGAAACATAAAAATCCCCTTATAATAAACATTTGTAAAACTAAGATATCTGAATTACCGTTTATCGACAGATACGGAACGTACAAGTTACCCCATCACTACGTATTGTTTCCGCGGGCCGGTGCAATGTGAGTGCAAGCATACTACGACACGCGTTCTTTGTATTGAACTCCCCCGATCTCGCCTAGTTACTGTACATGCGCGCGGGGCAGGGGAGCGCTTCGCCCGACTTGTATACTGGCCACTGTAAGTATACAAGCCGTGCGTTAAATTACTTTTAGTAATTTTTCTTCTTCTACCCACCTCATTGATGTAAGCGACAATACATTACAAGTATGCGCAATAATATTATAGTATGTAAGTATCATAATTTATGTTAAAAAAAAATACATAACTACATTGTTTTGTAAGCTTTAATAGGCGTATGTAGCCTGTAAGCGTTTTTTAATATTAGGTTAATGTACATTATTTTATTTATAGTTTGTTTATGTACATATTGTTATCTATTAAGTTAATAAAGAATTTTTAAAATGAATGAATGATCCAAGATGGCCACCACCACAAAATAGCGGATTACATATTTTTTCACAAATACCTCAATATGGGTATCAAATGAAAAAGCTTAACTAGCTAGTCGAATAGCACTATGAAAATCCAAGATGGCCCCCGCCACAAAATGGCGGATGTCGGGGGTTTTTAATTTTTAATTTATACTTGTTAAATATGTAACTAAGACAACTATCATAAAGTTATATTTCATCAGTCAGACAAATTGTAATGACCAAACATCCGCTAATCACAAAAAATAATTCAACCGTGAGTATGAGCGCAAGAGCATTATGTAATGTGTTTCAGAGGTAAACAAAGACTAATTTTCATGTAATGATGAACAAACATGAAGAAATATCAGCGAGATTTTATGCAACAACAAGATATTTTCAAAGTAATACAATTTTTTTTGTGAAATTAAATAAAAGACACAATCAAATAGTTTTATTAATTAATCATGGTGAAGTATTTTTCTGTTAATTTTGTTTTAATTATCATTTTTAAAATAAAATAAAATTCCTAATAGAACAAAATTGTTTTGAAAAAATATTTGCCCCAAATATATGTGATAAATTATTTTACTTTAATAATTATTTATTTCTAGAGAATGCCCGCGGCTTCGCCCGAATGAATTTCGGTTTTAAAGAAATTCCGAGGGAACCATGGATTTCCGGTTCCCGTTCCCGCTCCCTTTTCCAACCTTTGTACCTACTATCAAGAAAGTTCATTATAGTAATCTACCTATAGCTGTAGCTATAGATTTCGGTTTTTAAAAATCCCGTGGGAACTGTGCATTTTTTCAGGATAGAAATTGGCCTATGTTTTAAGTCAGGGCATAATCTATCTCCATTCAAAATTTCAGCCAAATCGGTTCAGTAGTTGCGGCGTGATTGAGTAACAAACATCCAAACATCCACACTTTCACATTTATAATATTATAGTAGGATAATCTTAATAAAAAAGCTTATATTATTCAAACAGAGATGCCAAAATACAGTGTTTTTAAAATACTTAAATATACTTTGTTCAGAAACACATGCGTACTTATAGTAGGTACCTCGCGCTCATACTCACGGTTGAATAATTTTTGGAATTAGTGGATGTTTAGTTTTGTTTGTTGTTTAGTTTAGTCATTACAATTTGTCTGACTGATGAAATATAACTTTATGATAGTTGTCTTAGTTACATATTTAACAAGTAAAAATAAAAAAAAACCCCGACATCGGCCATTTTGTGGAGGCGGCCATCTTGGATTTTCATAGTGCTATTTGACTAGTCAAATGAAAGTATTTGATACCCATATTGAGGTATTTGTGAAAAAATATGTAATCCGCTATTTTGTGGCGGTGGCCATCTTGGATCGATTTTCATCAAAAATAGCTAAGAACCCTCTCGACTAATTTACTTTTCAAACAAAAAAACTGCATTCAAATTGGTTCACCCGTTGGAGCGCTACAGGGGAACATACACACACAAACACACAGACACGTCAAACTTATAACATCCCGTCGTTTTTGCGTCGGGGGTTAAAAATCAGACATCTAAAAATAAGTAAGTTCATTTAATTTTTGTGGAGCTTTAAAGCGTCTGATAAAAGTTCTGGCCCATGGAAAGTGTCTGATACTGTGGGTAGTGGTTCGGAGTGATATTCTACAATATATATATAAAAATCTGCCATGTGAAAGTAAGTTAAGTTACTCTTATTTTTTATCACCTTTCACGCTTGATATCTCCGTAAGTACCCCACTTACGAACTCCACAATTACACAGATATTCAAAGCAAATGAGACACTACTGAGAGCCTAAGGTTTCATCTTTCCGAAAGTAAGTTATGTCTTTTTTATTTATTTATTTGAAAAGGACAATCAACAGGTTACATAACAAAACATGAGTAAACACACAATATAAATATACAAAAAAAAATTGCTATAATGTAGACCCACTTATGGATTGCCTCAGCTTGCGATATAAGAAAAATGTTAGTAAGAGAGAGAGACAAAAAAACAAAAAGAAAAAAACAAAAAGAAAAAACAATAGAGCAAACAAAAGCAAAAACTAGAAACTATCTCTAAACACATAAATTAATAAAATACGTAAAAAAAAATAGATAATAAACAGAAACCTACGGGAATGCAGTTGTTTCCTTGTATTGAGCCAGAAAATGGTCCTTTAATTTATTTTTAAACTAGCGACCCGCCCCGGCTTCGCACGGGTAGTAGAGCATTTTATGCGTAGGTACTACCCGCTCAGGGATTAGGCAGCGTTTTCGATGAAAGCTCCCAGGCGGCTTTTACGACTTTTTACGATATTTTCCACAATGAACTTACTATATCTCACCTTATACCCGAATTACTAATTCCGTGGAATTCTGACGTTTCATAATGTTACCAGAGATAAAACAATTCCCACAAAAAAGATGAAAAATTCAAAACTTATGCAAATACAAATCAACTGCTGCATGTAGATATGACTTTCTAGTTTCCATTCTTAGCAATTTCTATTTTAGGGCGAAACAATTAATATTATTAAGCGGCTTAGAGCTTTATATGTTGACAGGGAATTAAAGTAGTTTGGGGTAAAATCGTACTTCGTAGATGTTAACCCTGTTCTCCATATAAATAACTCATCTGTAAATGAAAATGACAGCTGTCAGAATTAAGTCGATATTAAGTCAAAAATAAGGAGAAAAACTAAATATTTCAAATCAAATAAATTAGTGTATTTGGGACATAAGAAAGTAAGTTTTCACCAGATTCCGTGAAAAAAAAAAATTATTTTAAAAGATAAAAATAAAGAACCAAAAACTTGGTTTTTTGAACTTTTCACATAAATTTTGAGGTTATGTGAAAAAAGTGTAAATATAAAAGTTGTAGATCTTTTTATTACCTACAACTTTGCCATTTAATTTTTTTCCATAGGACTTCTAGTTTTGCCGGAAATCGAGATAAACCGTTTTTTACCCTTAAAACTCCCCCCCTTTTTTCCCGAGCTCAGATCGCCCGTAAATTATTTTTCCTTGTATTTTATAATATTCTCCTCCTTTTCCAATGGGTTTCATCCTACGTACTGTGATTTTTTTTTTGGTTTCAAAAATTATCGACAATGGGCTATAGGGAGAACCGCGGCCGCCGACGCGCTTATAGGCACGCTCCCGCGCCGCCGCAATTTTTAAATCTGTAATATCTTCGAAAGTATTCATTTAAATCATATGCTGTAAAGGACCATATGGATTTATATAAAATCAACAATGCATTTAAGGTATTTAATTAGATAAGGATTAATGCTGTATTGGTTGAAATCGCTTCGAAAATTAGCCATTATTTGTCGTAAAAAGTAAATGACAAAAAAATGTTATTGTGGGATATCCATAAGAGATAGACATATACCATCGCGGACTTTTCTGTAGACCTTTTCAATGTGTACAATACTTAGTACATTATTTTGATAAATCTCGTAGGGTTCAGCCTGCGTTTGCAATGTAAGCGGAAAAAATGTAATTATTTACGACATCACATTAGAAACCTCAAAAATAACAGTATTTCTCCACAATTTAATGGATGTTATTATACATATAAACCTTCCTCTTGAATCACTCTATCTATTAAAAAAAACCGCATCAAAATCCGTTGCGTAGTTTTAAAGATTTAAGCGTACAAAGGGATATAGGGACAGAGAAAACGACTTTGTTTTATACTATGTAGTGATTTAGTAAGACTGTCACCTATTATGTCAATATCAAGGACCTTGCTAATGCTATTATACAATGTTAACATCCTATTAATAGGTGCTGAGTGCCCAAGATTTGTTTTTGAAATACTAGCTTTAAATGGCACGTAGTTTTTAACACGACTAAATGGCCTAGGTATTTTTACAGATATTTTATAAAGTAAATCCGACGCGTCAAGGGCTTTGTTGAATAATTTGTGTAGAAAGCATAAGTCTAGTAGTTTTCTACGATCTGATAGGGTAAGAAGTTTATAATACCTCAGTCTAGAAAAATAACTAGAATGTATGTTACTTAACTTATCTCCAAAGCTCACATGGTGCAAGAAGCGCTTTTGAAAAATTCGCAATTCTCAGATCGAACTGGGATCTTGGTCTATAAAGCGCCTCCCGTATTGGTCGCCACCGTCTTCGTAGTCCGCTGCACACTCGCGAATCCTTCGCAGGACGAGTGTACCCGCTACTTTGGTTCATAGGTCTACTCACCCAGCTGCGCGGCCAGGCCGGCCTCGCCCGCCGCGCGCGCCGCGCTGCAGCGCCGCCAGCTGCTGCAGCAGCGCCGCGGGCGCCTCGGCCTCGCCCGCCGCGCGCGCCTCGCTCGCCTCGCGCCTCGCGCCTCCTCGCTCACTCACCCAGCTGCGCGGCCAGGCCGGCGGCGGCGGCGGCGTGCGCGCGCTCCCGCTCCAGCGCGCCGCGCTGCAGCGCCGCCAGCTGCTGCAGCAGCGCCGCGGGCGCCTCGGCCTCGCCCGCCGCGCGCGCCTCGCTCGCCTCGCGCCTCGCGCCTCCTCGCTCACTCACCCAGCTGCGCGGCCAGGCCGGCGGCGGCGGCGGCGTGCGCGCGCTCCCGCTCCAGCGCGCCGCGCTGCAGCGCCGCCAGCTGCTGCAGCAGCGCCGCGGGCGCCTCGGCCTCGCCCGCCGCGCGCGCCTCGCTCGCCTCGCGCGCCTCCATCGCCTCGCGCCTCCTCGCTCACTCACCCAGCTGCGCGGCCAGGCCGGCGGCGGCGGCGGCGTGCGCGCGCTCCCGCTCCAGCGCGCCGCGCTGCAGCGCCGCCAGCTGCTGCAGCAGCGCCGCGGGCGCCTCGGCCTCGCCCGCCGCGCGCGCCGCGCTGCAGCGCCGCCAGCTGCTGCAGCAGCGCCGCGGGCGCCTCGGCCTCGCCCGCCGCGCGCGCCTCGCTCGCCTCGCGCGCCTCCATCGCCTCGCGCCTCCTCGCTCACTCACCCAGCTGCGCGGCCAGGCCGGCGGCGGCGGCGGCGTGCGCGCGCTCCCGCTCCAGCGCGCCGCGCTGCAGCGCCGCCAGCTGCTGCAGCAGCGCCGCGGGCGCCTCGGCCTCGCCCGCCGCGCGCGCCTCGCTCGCCTCGCGCCTCGCGCCTCCTCGCTCACTCACCCAGCTGCGCGGCCAGGCCGGCGGCGGCGGCGGCGTGCGCGCGCTCCCGCTCCAGCGCGCCGCGCTGCAGCGCCGCCAGCTGCTGCAGCAGCGCCGCGGGCGCCTCGGCCTCGCCCGCCGCGCGCGCCTCGCTCGCCTCGCGCCTCGCGCCTCCTCGCTCACTCACCCAGCTGCGCGGCCAGGCCGGCGGCGGCGGCGGCGTGCGCGCGCTCCCGCTCCAGCGCGCCGCGCTGCAGCGCCGCCAGCTGCTGCAGCAGCGCCGCGGGCGCCTCGGCCTCGCCCGCCGCGCGCGCCTCGCTCGCCTCGCGCGCCTCCATCGCCTCGCGCCTCCTCGCTCACTCACCCAGCTGCGCGGCCAGGCCGGCGGCGGCGGCGGCGTGCGCGCGCTCCCGCTCCAGCGCGCCGCGCTGCAGCGCCGCCAGCTGCTGCAGCAGCGCCGCGGGCGCCTCGGCCTCGCCCGCCGCGCGCGCCTCGCTCGCCTCGCGCGCCTCCATCGCCTCGCGCCTCGCTCGCCTCGCGCCTCGCGCCTCCTCGCTCACTCACCCAGCTGCGCGGCCAGGCCGGCGGCGGCGGCGGCGTGCGCGCGCTCCCGCTCCAGCGCGCCGCGCTGCAGCGCCGCCAGCTGCTGCAGCAGCGCCGCGGGCGCCTCGGCCTCGCCCGCCGCGCGCGCCTCGCTCGCCTCGCGCCTCGCGCCTCCTCGCTCACTCACCCAGCTGCGCGGCCAGGCCGGCGGCGGCGGCGGCGTGCGCGCGCTCCCGCTCCAGCGCGCCGCGCTGCAGCGCCGCCAGCTGCTGCAGCAGCGCCGCGGGCGCCTCGGCCTCGCCCGCCGCGCGCGCCTCGCTCGCCTCGCGCCTCGCGCCTCCTCGCTCACTCACCCAGCTGCGCGGCCAGGCCGGCGGCGGCGGCGGCGTGCGCGCGCTCCCGCTCCAGCGCGCCGCGCTGCAGCGCCGCCAGCTGCTGCAGCAGCGCCGCGGGCGCCTCGGCCTCGCCCGCCGCGCGCGCCTCGCTCGCCTCGCGCCTCGCGCCTCCTCGCTCACTCACCCAGCTGCGCGGCCAGGCCGGCGGCGGCGGCGGCGTGCGCGCGCTCCCGCTCCAGCGCGCCGCGCTGCAGCGCCGCCAGCTGCTGCAGCAGCGCCGCGGGCGCCTCGGCCTCGCCCGCCGCGCGCGCCTCGCTCGCCTCGCGCGCCTCCATCGCCTCGCGCCGCAGCGCCTCCTCGCTCACTCACCCAGCTGCGCGGCCAGGCCGGCGGCGGCGGCGGCGTGCGCGCGCTCCCGCTCCAGCGCGCCGCGCTGCAGCGCCGCCAGCTGCTGCAGCAGCGCCGCGGGCGCCTCGGCCTCGCCCGCCGCGCGCGCCTCGCTCGCCTCGCGCCTCGCGCCTCCTCGCTCACTCACCCAGCTGCGCGGCCAGGCCGGCGGCGGCGGCGGCGTGCGCGCGCTCCCGCTCCAGCGCGCCGCGCTGCAGCGCCGCCAGCTGCTGCAGCAGCGCCGCGGGCGCCTCGGCCTCGCCCGCCGCGCGCGCCTCGCTCGCCTCGCGCGCCTCCATCGCCTCGCGCCGCAGCGCCTCCTCGCTCACTCACCCAGCTGCGCGGCCAGGCCGGCGGCGGCGGCGGCGTGCGCGCGCTCCCGCTCCAGCGCGCCGCGCTGCAGCGCCGCCAGCTGCTGCAGCAGCGCCGCGGGCGCCTCGGCCTCGCCCGCCGCGCGCGCCTCGCTCGCCTCGCGCGCCTCCATCGCCTCGCGCCGCAGCGCCTCCTCGCTCACTCACCCAGCTGCGCGGCCAGGCCGGCGGCGGCGGCGGCGTGCGCGCGCTCCCGCTCCAGCGCGCCGCGCTGCAGCGCCGCCAGCTGCTGCAGCAGCGCCGCGGGCGCCTCGGCCTCGCCCGCCGCGCGCGCCTCGCTCGCCTCGCGCGCCTCCATCGCCTCGCGCCTCCTCGCTCACTCACCCAGCTGCGCGGCCAGGCCGGCGGCGGCGGCGGCGTGCGCGCGCTCCCGCTCCAGCGCGCCGCGCTGCAGCGCCGCCAGCTGCTGCAGCAGCGCCGCGGGCGCCTCGGCCTCGCCCGCCGCGCGCGCCTCGCTCGCCTCGCGCGCCTCCATCGCCTCGCGCCGCAGCGCCTCCTCGCTCACTCACCCAGCTGCGCGGCCAGGCCGGCGGCGGCGGCGGCGTGCGCGCGC
The DNA here is from genome assembly GCA_920104075.1 of Melanargia galathea. NCBI lineage: Eukaryota > Metazoa > Arthropoda > Insecta > Lepidoptera > Nymphalidae > Melanargia > Melanargia galathea. Next base: position 831,562 of record OV049872.1, on the reverse strand, counting down.
TCCCGCTCCAGCGCGCCGCGCTGCAGCGCCGCCAGCTGCTGCAGCAGCGCCGCGGGCGCCTCGGCCTCGCCCGCCGCGCGCGCCTCGCTCGCCTCGCGCCTCGCGCCTCCTCGCTCACTCACCCAGCTGCGCGGCCAGGCCGGCGGCGGCGGCGGCGTGCGCGCGCTCCCGCTCCAGCGCGCCGCGCTGCAGCGCCGCCAGCTGCTGCAGCAGCGCCGCGGGCGCCTCGGCCTCGCCCGCCGCGCGCGCCTCGCTCGCCTCGCGCGCCTCCATCGCCTCGCGCCGCAGCGCCTCCTCGCTCACTCACCCAGCTGCGCGGCCAGGCCGGCGGCGGCGGCGGCGTGCGCGCGCTCCCGCTCCAGCGCGCCGCGCTGCAGCGCCGCCAGCTGCTGCAGCAGCGCCGCGGGCGCCTCGGCCTCGCCCGCCGCGCGCGCCTCGCTCGCCTCGCGCGCCTCCATCGCCTCGCGCCTCCTCGCTCACTCACCCAGCTGCGCGGCCAGGCCGGCGGCGGCGGCGGCGTGCGCGCGCTCCCGCTCCAGCGCGCCGCGCTGCAGCGCCGCCAGCTGCTGCAGCAGCGCCGCGGGCGCCTCGGCCTCGCCCGCCGCGCGCGCCTCGCTCGCCTCGCGCGCCTCCATCGCCTCGCGCCTCCTCGCTCACTCACCCAGCTGCGCGGCCAGGCCGGCGGCGGCGGCGGCGTGCGCGCGCTCCCGCTCCAGCGCGCCGCGCTGCAGCGCCGCCAGCTGCTGCAGCAGCGCCGCGGGCGCCTCGGCCTCGCCCGCCGCGCGCGCCTCGCTCGCCTCGCGCGCCTCCATCGCCTCGCGCCGCAGCGCCTCCTCGCTCACTCACCCAGCTGCGCGGCCAGGCCGGCGGCGGCGGCGGCGTGCGCGCGCTCCCGCTCCAGCGCGCCGCGCTGCAGCGCCGCCAGCTGCTGCAGCAGCGCCGCGGGCGCCTCGGCCTCGCCCGCCGCGCGCGCCTCGCTCGCCTCGCGCGCCTCCATCGCCTCGCGCCGCAGCGCCTCCTCGCTCACTCACCCAGCTGCGCGGCCAGGCCGGCGGCGGCGGCGGCGTGCGCGCGCTCCCGCTCCAGCGCGCCGCGCTGCAGCGCCGCCAGCTGCTGCAGCAGCGCCGCGGGCGCCTCGGCCTCGCCCGCCGCGCGCGCCTCGCTCGCCTCGCGCGCCTCCATCGCCTCGCGCCTCCTCGCTCACTCACCCAGCTGCGCGGCCAGGCCGGCGGCGGCGGCGGCGTGCGCGCGCTCCCGCTCCAGCGCCGCCAGCTGCTGCAGCAGCGCCGCGGGCGCCTCGGCCTCGCCCGCCGCGCGCGCCTCGCTCGCCTCGCGCGCCTCCATCGCCTCGCGCCGCAGCGCCTCCTCGCTCACTCACCCAGCTGCGCGGCCAGGCCGGCGGCGGCGGCGGCGTGCGCGCGCTCCCGCTCCAGCGCGCCGCGCTGCAGCGCCGCCAGCTGCTGCAGCAGCGCCGCGGGCGCCTCGGCCTCGCCCGCCGCGCGCGCCTCGCTCGCCTCGCGCGCCTCCATCGCCTCGCGCCTCCTCGCTCACTCACCCAGCTGCGCGGCCAGGCCGGCGGCGGCGGCGGCGTGCGCGCGCTCCCGCTCCAGCGCGCCGCGCTGCAGCGCCGCCAGCTGCTGCAGCAGCGCCGCGGGCGCCTCGGCCTCGCCCGCCGCGCGCGCCTCGCTCGCCTCGCGCGCCTCCATCGCCTCGCGCCGCAGCGCCTCCTCGCTCACTCACCCAGCTGCGCGGCCAGGCCGGCGGCGGCGGCGGCGTGCGCGCGCTCCCGCTCCAGCGCGCCGCGCTGCAGCGCCGCCAGCTGCTGCAGCAGCGCCGCGGGCGCCTCGGCCTCGCCCGCCGCGCGCGCCTCGCTCGCCTCGCGCGCCTCCATCGCCTCGCGCCTCCTCGCTCACTCACCCAGCTGCGCGGCCAGGCCGGCGGCGGCGGCGGCGTGCGCGCGCTCCCGCTCCAGCGCGCCGCGCTGCAGCGCCGCCAGCTGCTGCAGCAGCGCCGCGGGCGCCTCGGCCTCGCCCGCCGCGCGCGCCTCGCTCGCCTCGCGCGCCTCCATCGCCTCGCGCCGCAGCGCCTCCTCGCGCGCGATCCAGCGCTGCTCCTCTGCACATCCGAACATCGATCTCTTAACGACGAACTATAGACTACACTACAAAATTACCAAAATATCTTAATTCTTATTAGAGTTCTTATTATTTGTCCGTCCGGGCTCAGGGTAAACTTTATAGCATCAAGCATGTCGGTAAACAAAGGAACGATATTAAAAACCAATTAACCATGTTTGATCTTCGGCGCGATCGTTTGCGTTGACGTTTGACAAACAAATGTGATCATCAATCATCGCTTAGATATCGTAATAATGTAAAGTAAGGTGACCCTTGGCCCTCTCGGTGCGCAGCTGGCGCAGCTCGTGCCGCAGCCGCTCGGCGTCGCGCTCGGCGCGCTCGGCGGCGGCCTGCAGCTGCGCGCGCGCGGCGCGCTGCGCGGGCAGCTCCGCGGCGCTGCGCTGCAGCTCGGCCAGCTCGCGCTTCACCGCCTCCAGCGACGTGCGCGCGCCCTCTAGCTTCTGCGTCGTGTCGTCTAGGGCGCTTTTTGTCTGCGAACAATGTGCGAGATAAACGCTCGAATAATCAATTAATTCATTGTTAAAACGGAACAAGATATTAGGACACGGTTATTTGTGTTTGCTGTATGAAAACCAGACCAGGGCGCGTTTGGAACCCTCGTAGCTTTAGTTTTAAGTTTCCGTAAGTAATTATCACCATTGCCTGTTCCCAAATTGACATTCAAAAAGTGTACAGTGTACCTACTTTGAATAAATGAATTTTGAATTTTTTTTGAAAAAATAACTGCAACCCATGGTGTTAACCACGGTCAAATCACATAAAACACAAATAGAAATAGCCAAAGTTTAACTTATTTGTCAATAGATGGCGTTGTTTTAAGTCCCACAGGAACACTTTTTTCCAGGATAAAAAGCCTATGTTACTCTTCGTCTTTTCAACTATCTCTATGTCAAAAATCAAGTCGATCGGTTGCTTAGTTAGGGCGTGAAGGAAGGAGAAACAAACACACTTCACATTTATTATAATATTAGTAATTAGTATAGTATTGAAGTATTGATGATAAGGATAGTTGAGATATTTTATAGCACTGTGCGACATAAACTCTGTGCTAAGTAACGCTTATCCATCATATAAATAATCCATTTTTACCCAAGCTAAGGTCACACCACAGCAGTCATAAAATAATATGCAGCATATTATAGTGCCCGAGTGTAATTACTACTTTAGTCACGCGTTTTCTAATGTACATACTAATTCAGTATTTGCTACAAACAAAGAAAAAAACATAGGTGATAATTAAAGTAAATAAGAACTACCTAACTAGTTCCCAATATACAGTATATTATATGGTATAGTTCCAAAATCCTGGAATTTGTATCAAAGTTGATAAAACTAGTTTATTGACATTTTTAAAATCATGTCTGACACGAGTTTTTAATCAGTTGAAGATACTTCAAAGAAATAACTCCGTTAGCCTGATGATTAATTGCATATATTAAATAAATCAGATTAGATAATGAAATATTACTACAGTAAACAGGTAGACAGAAAATAATAAAGATTATTTTGAGTCCCTGAGATTTGTAATAAAAATAATCACGAAGCTGATTAATAATGTTAATCTTCTTCTATACAGATGATCTGTAATTGACTGTCAATGTTTTAGATTAATCTAAAGCGTCCAGTAGACTACAGGTATTGCTATCAGTATTATAGAAACTACCACAATCACAACTGACTGACTGACGGATAAAATATTGTGTGAAGTGATGACAAAAATCTGAAAAACTTTCTGCACATCAATCATGAGATTTGATTGACTGTTGGAGCACCATTTGCCTTCAATAATTTATTCATCTGTGCAATACAAATGGCGCAAAAAATAATGATTTTACACACTTTACAGAGGTAAATCTAGAAGTATATATTCCTGGCATCTGAAAGGAAAACAAAATCACCGACATAGTGCAAACCTTCAGCAAGAATTGGCAGTAAGAAATTCATGCTTGGCTGTATACCGCCTACTACCTAATAGGTTTGTATGGAGCACCCTCCTATGGAGGCCAATGAGAATTGGGGAAGGCTTTTGTCCAGCACTGGACTACACCTGGTCCAAATGACTGAAAGGATGATGTCTGTGTTTACCTCGTTCAGTTCAGTCTCCAGTTTCTTGTTAGCAGTGGTGAGTCGGTACACTGCTTCAATCTGGTTAACCTCCACCTCTTCCTTGGCTGCCATTGATCGCTTGACGCGGTCCAACTCGGACGTTAGCTCTGCCACTTTGTCCCTACAAATTACAAAAAGTTTTATATTATTTCCTATAAATGTGCCCAGGAATTAATTCCTGGTACCATACACCAACTCTTCTTAAATACTTCAGACCTGAGTAGCCAGCCAATCTTCTGAACTACTTATCCTACTAATATTATAAATGTGAAAGTGTGGATGTTTAGATGTTTGGATGTTTGTTACTCAATTACGCCGCAACTACTGAACCGATTTGGCTGAAATTTTGAATGGAGATAGCTTATGCCCTGACTTAAAACATAGGCTACTTTTTATCCCGGAAAAGTATTCCTGTGGGACTAAAATGGATATAGACTTCCAAAAACGCGATAGATGGCATTGACTGTTCTTAGGTAAATCACGCTCACATAGCACTTTATTACAATAGTTGCATGCATCTGTATGCGTATGCACTTTTTATCCTGGAAAAATCCACAGTTCCCACGGGATTTTGATAAAACCGAAATATATATCTACAGCTATAGGTAGATTACTATAGCAAACTTCCTTGAAAGTAGGTATAAAGTTTGGAAAAGGGAGCGGGAACGGGAGCCGGAAATCCACGATTCCCTTGGGATTTGTGAAAAACCGAAATTCACGCGGGCGAAGCCGCGGGCAGAATCTAGTATCCAATATATTCAAGAGTGTGATTGAAGTGAAGACCTTTCAAAAATAAAATAAGCCTCACCTCAATAATTTTTATTGTCCTTTTTATTGGCTTTACTCAGCTCTTAATAATATTGGGGTACTGCTACTTTTGCCACCTTAGTTCTTCCTCACACAGCTGAGCTGCGATCTCCTCTTTCTTTTTTAAGATGCCCTTGAAATCTGAGGAGTTCTTACTTCTTACCTCAATCCTTTGATAACTTGCTCGTTGTCTTTCTCCTTGGCCCTCAGCTTCTTGATGATATTGGAGTGCTGCAACTCCTGGCGGGCCAACTTCTCCCCCTCCTCGTGCAACTGAGCTATGATCTCCTCTTTCTCCTTTAAGGTGTTCTCAAACTCTGAGGAGTTCTTACGGGATGTCTCAGTTTTGAGACTGTCTAGCTGTTTCCTCAATTGGTCCTGGGAATCAGCCATAATATTTATGATCTACATAATATATGAATTTCCTTATGGCATATTTCTTATTTTAACTAGTCACTTATATTTTTTCTAAAACATTTATGTTGTAGGACATAAATCATCTGGGTTTAAACCCAAATTCAAAGTCATTCATTAAAATTAATATTGTATATTTTTAAAATTTTTAAATAAATATGAAAAATTCATAAAAAAGAACAAGATTTTTTATAGGATATCTGGTATTATTCACGCGAATGTTTTTTATATAACTAACTGTGTCAAAAGCTTTTTCATTTTGGAAGTGCCAAAACATATTGAATTATTAAGATAAGATAAAAATACTAATTATTCTATTATGTTGTATTGATAAGAAAAAACATGTTACATGATTTTGTCATCAATCGGATGTCTGATTCATTATAATAAGTATAAATTTAAAATTTAAAAACCCCCGACATTCGCCATTTTGTGGCGGCAGCCATCTTGGATTTGCATAGTGCTATTCTACTAGTCAAGCCCTTTCATTTGATACCTATATTAAGGGATTTGTGAAAAATATGTAATCCGCCATTTTGTTGCGGTGGCCATCTTGGATCGATTTTCATGAAACATAGCTAACAGCTAACAACACTCTCGAGTAATTCACTTTTCAAACAAAAAAAACCGCATTCAAATCGGTCCACCCGTTTGAGCGCGACAGGGGAACAGACAGACAGACACGCACACGCACGCGCACGCGCACACACACACAAACACACAAACACGCACGCACGCACGCGCACACACACACACACACACACACACACACACACACACACACACACACACACACACACACACACACACACACACACACACACACACACACACACACACACACACACACACACACACACACACACACACACACACACACACACACACACACACACACAACACACACACACACACAGACACGTCAAACTTATAACACCCCGTCGTTTTTGCGTCAGGGGTTAAAAAACATCAAATATAGAGAAAAAAATCTTACAGATTATTTTCTTCTTATAGATTTTAAATATCTAACCACAAATGGAATTAAAGATTACTTTACTCGCTCAAACCAATTAAATATTTATAGATGTTCTTTACAAGATAAGATCTACCTATAAGTATCACTGTAACTAACAAAAAATAAGAAAGGAATTGAATCATTTTTAGTTCAATGTCACATTTGTATTCACAAATCATTTCACTAAAAATATATCACATTTGCATAGATTAGTTTCGAGCATATCTTGCCATTCCACCACCACTATTTTAGTTAACAATAGAAGACAAACCATATTTAAATGAAGTACCTTTTCTCTAATGACTTGCTGAAATTTCTTCTCCAGTGCTGACAGTCGTTGAGTATAATCCTCTGTTATAGTACTAATATCCCCTCCCTCGTGCTTAGCCACCAATGATTCAACCTGATTCTTCAAATTAGTGTTAGATTCAGCTAACTCTGCATTATTCCTACTAACCTCCATCAGTCTATTTTCTCTTGCATCTAATATCTCTGCCATTTCAAATAACCTACGCATTAATCTATCATTCTCCGAACCTTGGCTTTCATCACTTGTGTTACTCTGAACAGATGCTTCTGAAAGTTCCCTGTTATGTCCACGAATTTTAGTAGCTAAGCTTTTACCAAGAACTAAATCTACTAAATTAGGGGAAATTGCTCCGTCGACTTTGTGTTTCAATCCATATTTGGCTGGACTATTTCGGCATCCGTTACTACTGTCTCCATTTGGACTTGGGATGATTTCTATATCTGACGAAGTAGCTGTCTCAAGTTCATCGCCTGATGTGTGACCTGACGTCCTATCAGAACCAATCTTAACTAGATCACTCTTGCTCTCCGAGCTGACTGGTGATATTCGCTCTTTTACACTGCTTTCCTTCTGTGAAGACTCACTACTCTCTGGAGCACTGCATTGCTGTTTCTCCACATTAACAAAAGCAGAACTTTCTGACCGTATTAAATCAGCTGACACATTGATGTTATAAAACGAAGAAGAATCACTGAGTTTCTCCATAAATACATCTTCTTGTTCGGTACCTTTTTTTAGTTCATCTGCTGGGTTTTCTTGTGTAATACTATCATTGTCAGCATTTAATGTTCTATCCGACCAAGATCCATCATTAGAAGAGTTCTCACTTATTTGCATCTTATGAGAAACAAATAATGACTGATCGAAGCTTGATGTTTCTTTATCGTTAGGTCTCCTAGCTTCAAGCCTTGCTATTTTAGGGAATGGACTTAAAGGTTTGTCATCTGTATCTAAAACAGTAGGTGCAGTGCATTCAGAGATAGAGTTGTAAGACATTGTATCCTCATCGTCGTCAGCGACTAAGCTCACACTGTCAGCGGTTTCTGCTCTTTCAGTTCTCTCACCGACTGGTGTGGATTTTTTATCAGATAAATTACTAGCTGATAAATTAGATGAGGAACTACTATTCTTGTCACTTGCGTAACTATCAAAGCCGAGGCACTCGATCGAGCTTGGACTTACAAGACTGTCAGGCAAAATTTCTACCGATTCAGAATTTAATTTTAAACCAGCACTACTGCTATGTGACATTGATTGACATGATGCTGCCTCAGAATCAGGTGTAGACTTCAAGCTTTGGGACAAAACCTCAACTGAATCTGAGCTATTCCTACTCGATACAAATGATATTACATTTGACATTGAAGAGTTGCGCCTATCGTCTGTTTTTGGGGCATCCTCCTTCTTTAAAGTTAAACAATCTGCACCATCGGACATAACAAGTTGACTTTTCGAAAACAAATCATCCTGGCTGTCGTATTTATCAGAAATAACGTTCATAGACTTGGCTTTCGGCGGTCGAATAATAGTATTCGTATCTGTTTTCGGCTGTTCGAAAAATGACCCAGCAAATGATCCCCAAATGCTTTGCGAACTGGATTTCGAAGGGCTCTCTGTGACTACAGGTTGTTCGGCTATAGGTTCAGCTTTTTGGCTCTCAGCACTCACGGTCAAGCCCCAGGACGAGAAAAAATCCGAGTTATCATTTTGTGGTACGTTACCAGTTCCGGGAGACGATTTTGAGCTCGATGGAGCGTTCGCCTCGTCCTCCTGTTCCTCATTATCATCATCTTGAATATCCAAGGCCTTATCAATCGTTTTCTGTGCCTCCTTCAATGCTGACTTGGCTAAACTCGTCAGCCCCGACGTATCGAACCAATTCATCTTTCGGACGCATTAGACACGTAAAACGGTGAAAAGAATCCAAAGGCTACGTTAAACCACGTAATTAGCACAAATACACACCAATATACACAAATAATAGAATTGTTTTTCCAAAAAAATCACTGAAAAATAAAATCACAACACAAGTTTTAAATGACGTTTGCATTCCATTTCTTCTTTCGTGTTTATCTTCACGCAATTAAAATATTTTATGGGAAAACCATTAAGTACCTACGTACTTGAAATGATGGAATTATAAATAACTTTAACCCTTTACCGCATGGATTTTTTAAATTGGCTCAAATTAATTTACGGCACTATGTGGCCTAGTAGATGACCTAGAAAAATATTTAAAAAAATAAAAGACCCATAAATTTAGAGAAAAATAAAAAAAACATGTAGTTCCATATTTGGAACACCATGTATCTAAGGGTATATTGAATACTGTGCCAAATTTGGAACAGTATGCAGTAACTGCATCTTAGCTCCTATATATATATATATATATTACTTAGTAAAATAAATAAAATAATGTATTTTTAAGAAGTGTTTTATTTAACATTTAAGAGTAGTTATTAGAATAAAGATATTATTATTCTAATGTTAACATGTGGAATGATTTGAAACAGTTTCTATCCTTATTAAGACAAAGATAGCAAGCGCATTTGCTGCAGTACATAGAAGATTTTAGACTGCAAATTTTGCAGCGCTGACGGTCCTTTGCCCATGTGGCCCAATGACCGATCCCATCTTCAGCAACTTCTTTTGGGGGTAGATCAATGCGTCGTCGTTTTGGCTTATTTTCAACAATTTGACTTAAAGGAAGTCTTCCTCTGCTTCGTGTCGTTGGAGTGAAAACGCCGCTCGTTTCTCGCATCAACACGTCGGCAATGTACAGTTTAAAATCCAACAACGGCATGTAAGTTTCAAACCCCTTTTGTTGATTACGTCGTCGCCATAATAGCCAACTGTTCACTGTTACTAGGTCGATTATGTGAAAGAAAATTCGGTGGTACCATTTTTTACTACGAATTTTTATTCTATAAAATCCTAACATCGCATCTAACAGGTCCACCCCGCCCATATATTTGTTGTATATTTCCACTGCCTTTGGCCTAGGCAGACTAGTGTACCAATTATCAATAAATAGTTTATAATTTAAATTCTTTGGTACAGTATCTACAAGTCTTGTAACAACATTTCCTGATGCACCTAAATCAGAACAATTTTCTGGAACATCTGTTCTGCGTTTTCCCGTGAAAATATCAAAATCGTAACTAAAACCACTAGCTCCACTCAAAACGTAATTCAAGTATCCCCACTTGTGCGGCTTTTTTGAATTATACTGACGCATCCCAGACGTTTTGGATTTAGTGGGGATCATCTGCTCATCGACGGATAAGTATTGTTCTTTAGGAATTGTCAATAATTGTTTTCTTACGATGTCAAGTAAGGGTCTTATTTTTTGCAATTTATCATAATTTTGATCGTTGGTAGAAAGTTCTTTTGTTTTATCAGAAAAATGTAAAAACCTCTTGATTTGTTCAAACTTATTGCAAGTAAGAATAGACGCAACCTTTTCTATATATGTCCCTTCTCGCCAGTAGTGGCGTGTAGCTGGCAATTGTACTACAGACATGTAAATGATTATACCAATAAATTTGCTTATATCATCTCTGGTTAGAGAATTTGCCTTTTCAGGATCTATCTGTTGCGCATACAATTTGCTTTGATCATATATCAGGTTCAGAGCTTCTGTCGTAAAAAGAAGTTTGAAGAAATTCATCGGAGTTTCTAGATTTAATATTTCATCTGGCAGATCCTCACATCCCAAAAATGTTATATCCTGTTTTTTGAATTCAATAGACTTTTCAGTCCATGTTAATTTAGGTTTTTTTACGCCCTTGGATGTTGATGGCTTATTTAAGGTATAAGTGGCCTCAGCTAGACAATCTTCATCTATGTGGATAGCTTCAAATCCAAAATGTTCATAATTATGACATTCGTCGTCTTCTTCATCATCATCAGATTGGTCAATGTCTCTTTTTGGTGGTAACATATACTCGTCATCATCAGAAATATCTTCGTCTTCACTCCAATCTGGAGGAAGTATAACTTTACGTCCACGTGTTTTCATTGTATCTGAAATAATGAAAAATTACTGATGATGTGGTTTTAAGTTTACCGAATGCAGAAACATATTTGAGGAATAAATAAATAGATAACATTTATGTAACGGGACTTTCATTGGGGAAATTTAATTAGAAATCGCTATTTTAAAAAACACAAACGTTCTATTTTATATATAACTATGAAAGGATAGTAAATTAAGGGCTTAAAAATGCGAATATAAAATATAATATATGTACCAATGGAAGTACCATATGCATGATGTTCCATATATGGATAGAAATGTTAATGCATACTGTTCCATATTTGTCCAAGCCTGAAAGCCTTTAATGCATATTGTTCCATATCCGGAACAAGAATGTAGGCTAGTTTAAATTATGATGTGATTAAGATTACTAACATGTTTTGTGATAGAATCAATCTAGATATACTTATCTTTATACTGAAAACTAAAAACTCATTTATTTGCACATAAACACATAAAAAATCGTCTTGATAACTTACCAAGCTCGCCTCCTATCCAAATCACCAGAATGACAGCATCTGTCATTGAAATATCGAACCAGAGACAAGAAAAAGGAACGCAATTCTTATTTTGCGTTCGGATAATATGTCTAGAATATGTTGCAGTGTGCATCATGTAACACAGATAATATTTCACGAATATTTTTAAAGTATATTGTAGTGTTACAAATATGGAACGACATGCGGTAAAGGGTCTGTTAAAGCAATTAGGTATAAAATTTTACTTTGAATTTTAATTGGGAAAAAATTCAGTCGACCGATTTTATAGTTTGACATTTCATAGAAAAAATGGAATTTTTCCTAAAAATAGCAAACAGAACTCGTATAGTAATTTGGACGAGGCACCCATAGCTCCAGTGGCGCAATTGGTTAGCGCACGGTACTTATAAGACAGTGTTCGTGTGAGATATGCCGGGGTTGTGAGTTCGAGCCTCACCTGGAGCATAGTTTTGGACCTTGCAATATAACTTTTTGTTTTCCATTTTTCAACTTTTGAGCTTGCAATTTACTTAACTTTTTGTTTTCCATTTTTCAATTAGATGTTTTAAAATGTTGGTGTTGTGGTTAGCGCATTATAGCAAAGTAATTTTATATTCATTGGGCTAATCTTCGAAATGGCTGAACCAATTTTGACGTGATTTTCACATGCGTAGAGTAGACACGCAAACTTCCCACGAGATTTTTAAAAACCTAAATCCTCGTGGACAAATCGCGTACATCAGCATTCAGTTATTAGATCGGTGACAGACATATGGATTAAATGAAATATTGTATGTGGATATTGTTGTTTGGAACTCGGAGTTTGCGTATGCAACAAGCTTTCGATGGGAAAGGGAAATAAAGAGTTTAAACGTTTCAGACCCGACAGAGCACACCTAACCACAGCGGCAATGAAATAAAATGAAATGGTACCTATTTAAAATTATTATTTATTTCTTAAAAATCATACAAAGTTGTTTACCTTCTGCGACAATAATTTATTGTTACATCAATACTTATCGCAGAAGATCAATGTTAAACGCATAAATAATCGAATCTGTGAATCCTCGCGGCTGCTCGCGCATTCCGCCGGGCGCGATCGCCTATATTAAAATGTCACATGCAAATTACTGTTCTCTGGATAAGTCTGCTTTTATTCGCTAGCTCTTTTCTATTTTTAAATAATACATTTTTTCCCGCGCTCTATCTGATCTGAATCGTCATTAAAAAATTGCAATATCCTAGAAATTATATAATTTATTTTCATAATTTAACCTAAACTAAACATAATATCTCTATCCCCTCCGCCACACACTCGTCGAGACATGGGAAGTAGAAAGATAAGGAGGCAGAGACGTAGTGTGGCAACAGTACTCGTCATCGAAAGTCGTTCGCGGTACCTTCCTTTCCTCTCTACTTCTCATGCCTCTCGACGAGTGTGTGGCAGGGGATAAGGCATAGCTCGCACTGCGAAATTTATTCGCGCGATTTTTATTCGGTGTACCTATTTTCCGTATTTTGGTATGTTTTTTTGGCGAATTTAAATCTCAAACTGTGCGTGCAGCTTCAAACATTTCTATGTCACAAAATTCTGCAAAAAAAAAATCGCGTGAATAAATTTTGCAGTGCGGTCTAGGCCTACTAGGGCCGACTTTAACGTCAAAAACACACTTACGTGTCGTGACGTGTCGTGGCGCGCCAGAAGCATATTGGCCTGTTTCACCACCTTCTGAGAAATGTCGGATAGCCTAAACGTAAGTTTTATCACGTTCTTACTTTATGTCAAGTGACAAATACAAAATCTGTGAATAAGCTATCCAACACTTACGTATCAGAAGATGGTGAAACAGGCCCTCAGTATATTTTGTAGGTTGTGGTGTTGTGTCGTGTTTACTGAATGTATGAAATTGGCGCGCCACGACACGCCATGTGTGTTTCCGGCGTAACACGAGTCACACAAGCGGCGCGAGACCGCGGCGTGTGGAAGTCCACGACGACACGTCTAGACGACGCCCGCGCTGCCGGCGGTGGGCGGCGCGGGCTGCGCGAACATGAAGGAGGTCGCGTTCTGCAGCAGCTGCCTCTTCACGAAGTCGGTGGTGGCGGACTGCAGGTTCTCCTTGGCGCCGAACTTGCACTTCACGTACCCGTACAGGTTCGCGCCCGTCAGCGTCAGCGCGATCAGCACCAGCAGCTGCCGACCACACCGTCATCATGATCAACCCATTACCGGCCCGCTACAGAACGAGGGTCAACCACGCTGGCCGAGTGCGGATTGGTAGACTTCACACGCCTGTAAGAACGTTATGGCGAACTCTCAGGCGTGCAGGTTTCCTCACGATGTTTTCCTTCACCATTAAAGCAAGTGATATTAAAACGCACATAACTCCGAAAGGTTAGAGGTGCGTACCGGGGATCGAACTCGGACCTCAGTCCCCTTGAAAGGATAGCGATGTCTTAACTACTAAAAGTGCAGTGGCGGAGCAGAAAGAATTTTGTACAATGACCTCTTGGCCTGCTGACAGTGGTCACAAACATTTTTTATTAAGTGCGGTTTTTGAAAGAGAAAAAAAAATTACTAGCTTATTAGGTAAATAGATTCTTTATTTTGATTTAAATCTGAAAACAGTTATAATAATAGAGTTATATTTACTTAAAGTCAGTCAAGTAAAATGATTTATTCAAAATAGGTAATAAATTACTCTTTTCGATTGTCAGTTGTTGGATATGTAAGATATAGTGGTGATAATTATTTCGCAAAATTAAAACTTAAGCTACGAGGGTTCCAAACGCAACCAAAAACAAACCTTACGTTAGCAGGTAAAAGGTTTACAATCCCCGAAAACGGCGGTCATTGCATCTGTGCGAGCGTGACGCATTGTTTAAACGCGGGAGTGACAGAGACAGGTAGTAACAGGTTAATGTACGAAATTCTTCCTATAACGCGACCGTACTTATAGACAATAACCGCTTAAACAATATAATAAACTAATTATATTAAAATACCTACAAGAGAACTTCATTAAACAATGGTATCTATCAATTGGCGAAGAAGAATAATAAGAGTATCAAAGTCACCACTTCCCATCTACTTGAACTTGAGTCTGAACAGACAGATGATGAAGAAGCCCGACCAGATGTTGGGACACAGGATCAGCCCTATCCAAAGTATCCGGTTCTTTTTGAGGTTGATGTGATTGTCACTTACTATTTACTAACCACTTGAACTTGAGTCTAAACAGGCAAATGATGAAGAAACCCAATCAGATATTGGAGCACAGAATCTGTCCCATCAGAATAGGTGGTTTTTTTGCGGTTGAAGCTATTCTCACTTACCATCCACTTGAACTTGAGTCCAAACAGACAAATGATGAAGAAGCCCGACCAGATCATGGGGCACAGGATCAGTCCCATCCAGAAAAGACGGCTCTCGTTGCGGTTAATGCGATTCTACAAACATACATAATATACACTTATAGAAAGTAGAATATTGCATTTTTACTACACTTCTTCTAGACATTGACTTATCAAAATCAAAAATCAAAATAAAAAAATCATTTCTTCAAAACTAGTTTTTGCCCGCGGCGTCGCCCGCGTGAATTTCGGTTTTAAACAAATCCCGAGGGAATCGTGAATTTCCGGTTCCCGTTCCCGTTCCCTTTTCCAACCTTTATACCTACTATCAAAGAAGTTCGCTATAGTAATCTACCTAATAGCTGTAGTAGCTATAGATTTCGGGTTTTTCAAAATCCCCTGGGAACTGTGCCTATGTTTTAAGTCAGGGCATAATCTATCTCCATTCAAAATTTCAGACAAATCGGTTCAGTAGTTGCGGCATGATTGAGTAACAAACATCTAAACATCCAAACATCCACACTTTCACATCTTCTATAATATAATAAAACTGTAACAGATCCAATTCTGTACATTGAAGATATTTTAAAAATTTTTTTTGGAGGGCATTCTATAATCGATACTGAAGCCAAAACTGCAATTTTTTTCATTTTTGTCTGTCTGTCTTTCTGTCTGTCTGTCTGTCTGTCTGTCTGTCTGTATCTTGGCCGCGCATCACGCCGAAACTACTGAATGGATTCGAATGAAACTTGGTACGATTTGAGTTTATACTCCGAGGTAGGACATAGGATACTTTTTATCCCGGAATTCAGCACGGTTCCCTTGGGAGAGGGGATGAATGCTAAAACGTGTATTTAGCTGTAATTCATTAACGCGTTGTTCAATTTCACTCATTCTTTTTTTGTTAGAAAGGTAGTACTTTACATATTGTCCCGTAAATATTTCAAGGTCATAGATTTTTTAGTTCAGAAATGACAGACATTACAACCCTCAGTATTGGGTTCAAATAACTTGGAACCCGGATCTTTGAACGTACAGCTTATTTTAAACTGGTGTGCATTTAAATTTATGTTTGTTGGTCTGTCTATATATTACAGCTAATCTCCGAAACGGCTGGATCGATTTTCACGGAACTTTCAATGGCAGATATATGATGTTATAAGGAGTAACTTAGGCTACATTTAGTTTAGGTACATAAAAGAATTATGGGATTCGATCCGATCCTATATAAAACCTATAAACACGCGAACGAAGTCGCGGGGGTCAGCTAGTTTATAATATTAGTAGGATTACATTAGAAATACATTTACAAATACAATTACACTGTACACCTTTTGAACGTTAATTTAAGAAGTAAGTACATGAAAGTGAGACAATGGTGATAATTAATTACTTACGAAAAATTAAAACTAAAACTAAGAGGGTTCCAAACGCTCCAGTCTAAGAGCCCACAAAAAACTCAACAGGGTTTTTTATTATCACAAGCTCAATGGTTTAGTTTCATCATCATCATGATCAACCCATTACCGGCTCATTACAGAGCACGGGTCTCATCTCAGAGTGAGAAGGGTTTTGGCCATAGTCTACCACACTGGCCAAGCGGATTGGCAGACTTCACACACCTTTGAGAACGTTATGGAGAACTCTCAGGCATGCAGGTTTCCTCACGATGTATTCCTTCACCGTTAAAGCAAGTGATATTTAAATACTTAAAACGCACATAACTCTGAAAAGTCAGAGGTGCGTGCCCCGGGATCGAACCCACGACCTCCGATTAGAAGTCGGTCATCCTCACCACTAGGCTATCACAACTTTTTGGTTTAGTTTAAATGATTTGAACTATTTGCTTTTAGAGTAATCTATGTAGTTACCTGTGTAGTTACCTGTTTAGATTCAAAGACCCAGTGTGATTTTCCCTCATCGTCTACATAGTTCCACCATCTCAGTCCAACCAAAAGTCTACCTGAAATAAAAACATTCAAATTTTTTAAATTCAAATAAACCTGTAAATGATATGTGATTGTGTAAATTGCATCATCATCATCATCATCATGATCAACCCATTACCGGCTCACTACAGAGCACGGGTCTCCTCTCAGAGTGAGAAGGGTTTTGGCCATAGTCTACCACGCTGGCCAAGCGGATTGGCAGACTTCACACACCTTTGAGAACGTTATGGAGAACTCTCAGGCATGCAGGTTTCCTCACGATGTTTTCCTTCACCGTTAAAGCAAGTGATATTTAAATACTTAAAACGCACATAACTCCGAAAAGTTAGAGGTGCGTGCCCGGGATCGAACCCACGACCTCCGATTAGAAGTCGGTCGTCCTAACCACTAGGCTATCACAGCATACTGCTTATATTCTAATTCTTTGTAATTTTCGTTCGGCGGTAGGGCTCAGCATTAGAGTACAAAAGATCCATAAGGGTTGAAGTGCACCCGGTTTTTTAGTGGGCCCCACCAAAGGCAGGCTCGGCATAAACAGGTCTTTCGCAGGTGTCACATTCACTCATGTACTTGAACTAACCACTTATATTCTTAACAGTCCAGAAGTCTGCAGACAGCAGGAGCACCACCAGGACAAAGCTGGCGATGAAGGAGTCGGAAAACCAGCCACAGAGAATGTAGACCACGATGGCTGCGCCGCGGAATATCAGGTGGAAGAACACTATGTAGGGGTGGCTGGAAAATCAAACATATTTTATAATATTGAAACAGTAAAGAGTAGATCTGGGACTTAACACATTATGGGAGAACTGATTCTGAGAACTTCACTGATTGCAGATTACCACTAAGGATAGAACAAAAAAAAATATTCTTACTTCATGAGATCTGTTTTAGGTGAACCAGAATTGTAAACAATTTAATTTAATTTCTAATATTTATTTAGTTTTGGGCCAAGTTTCTACACCAAATACCAAAATTTCAGGTTTGTAACTCATTTGACCTGTGACTGGCAGACAGACAGCAAAGTGACATTAATAGGGCTCCGTTTTTACTCTTTGGGTACGGAACTCTATTGATCCACTATTACTGGACATTTGCTATATGAATAAATTCTTATTAGATGATCAATTACCTTTAAAGTGTAATTTGTGTATCTAATAAGAATAGTTAACAGGTGTAAGGAAACACAACTTACACAAACTGCTTGTTGGCATTGTCCTCTTCCCCGAAGGCGAGGGTGTCGTCGTCCAGCAACGGCACCTGCGGCACGACTGGCTGTAATGCCGCCATTACATCTACATGAGCTCAAGCCGTGCAAAGCAAAACAAATATACTGTTCTATTCTATTAGGGGCATGCTACTGGTATTTTAAGTACATAATATAAGGTGCAAATCATAACAGCAGTATTTAGATCAATGACACAACACTGTACTATCTTATGTATAAGTATTTAACATACAGGCCACAGGGTATATGTGTACATTATGTATAGTAATTATAAAAGTAGATATACTATAAATAAAAATTTGTGTAAGGTACAAAGAATTGCCAATGACTATGGACGGGATTCATCATGTGCCGGGTATGACTTTTCCATTGAATGACATGCGAAACTGTTTGTTCTAATGCAGAAAGCCTATGAATTTATCTCTTTTTCAAGAATTTCTTTTCAGCATTGTATTGTAGCCAGTCATATATCTGGTGCATAGCAGAAATCACTGGCGAAAGAGATGATTCAAGTTATGCCAGAGTTGCAGCAGTATCGCCATGTTTATTTCGCGACGAAGATCTGCTGCAGGTCTCAAAGTAGAGCATATTTTTTTCTGATTAAAACTTTAATAAAACTTTAATGAGGTTTTGTTTTTGGTTAGGTCCTGATTAAACGCTTGACCCTACAGCCTTTCCAACATGTCATAATATATTAACTGGGCTGTATGTGAAATTAGCTACAGCAGTTTAATTAATGCAAAATGTACAGAATATGGTCTGAAGACTAAATTATGTAGGTATGTAAGTTGAATAAGGATGCATGTTCAATATAAGAATGTATGTAACTTAGTACGGCTGTGTCTTCAAGCTTGTAACACCTATCTGATTAGGAATTATATTAGGGTTTTAATCAATATTTCATTGAAACACTTGATGTTTTACTTACAGTCGCTGAATTCATTTTTTACTAAGGAGGTAATGCTTTATTTTTTCTATTGTAACTTAATTACTGCCAAGAATAAGATATTATGATCAAGATAAAGTGATATTTCTTTACTATAAGCAAATTATTTAAAATTCGATCAACAAAATACACTCTCCACTCCACGTAAATAAAAGAAACGTCATGCGTCAAATAAATAATTTTGACACTGAAACATCACTGAAATCACCACCAGTGTGACCACATTTAAATCAATTTAAATTGGTCAATCTACTTCTGTAGCTTAAAAAAACTACCGAAATATACCACAGTCTTGGTAAAAACTACCACAAATCTACCTCACTAATATGATAAATTAGAGATGAAATAATAGTAGTTTATGAAACGGTTGCATAATAGAGGTTATTAAAACACGAGTGTTAGTTTAAAAAACGAGCCGCAGGCGAGTTTTTTAATAGTATTACACGAGTGTTTTAATAACTAATTATGTAGAGTTTCATACACTACTTTATCTAAACTCATATCTTAAAATCCAAACCATAAAATCTTGGTAATATTTGTCGTGAGTTTTCTTTGATTTTGCTGGCAAAAGATTGTTGGTCGGTGGTCAGGTGGAGTTAAATTCTCTTCAGTATCACTGCTAGACATTTTTCCGCACAATAAAAACCATGTCTTGTAAAGTTTTGAGTAACAAATAAAAAATTTAAATATTATAACTAGCGTATGGCGCCAAAATTCAGTTGTTACCATAGAGATTCTTCTTCTTTTTCGGTTTGTCCCTTTCGGGACAGGCCAAGATCGTTGACCATACAGCCTGGGTTACCATAGAGAAATTAATAGTAGTAGAGGAGTCCTAATGTCCTATAGAAATTAGTGGATCGGAAAATAGCTCAAGCTTATCAAAAATTTAATTTTTAATAGAGTCTGGCTAACGAAAGATGAGCCTGAAATCGCCCGGCAAATTTAAAAAAAATTCGGAGGGCATCCCCAAGATTATAGTGAAAAAATTTGAATAACTCAATTTGATACTTGCAAATAATTTTTTTTATTGCTTAAATTACAGCATAGTAATGTTTTCACACATTTCTATTTTTACAAACATCTACGTTTTTCAGACCTCATCAGGGGGTTGGATTACCTGACATGCACCTCTGACTTTAAGGAGTAATTGCGTTTTATGATTTACTAAATATTATAGTCTGTTCATTTTCTTACGGTCGCCCTTTGTGTCTCGCCGCCTCCGCCGCGCGGTGTTTTACCAAAGACGCCGCCGCGACTTCAAAGCATGCCGCGCGGCGTGTACAGGCACAAGGGGTTTTGGCGTTTTATACCTACTCATATTTTTTAATTAAAATTCTCTTTCCTTTTTATATATTTTTATATTCGTATTTTATTACAATATAACCATAAACATAAAATATAATATTATCATGAACACGGGTCTTCTCTCAAAATGAGAAGGATTTTAACCATAGTCTACCACGCTGGCCAAGTGCGGATTGGCAGACTATTCGGAGATTCTGTTAGAATAGAAAAAAAATTATAAACAGAAAAAAAGTAATAAAAATAAAAGCAGAATACTAACAGCACCTGCGCCTGTACCGACACTAAGTTACCGAACGAACTATACTTGCTTAGAGGTGAAAGAAAACATCATAAAGAAACCTACATGCCTTGGATAGTGTAGTGGGGTACATCCAAATACCTCTCATTCTGAGAGGAGACCCGTGCTCAATAAAAGGGGTTGAGATGAATAATGCAAACTATCACATTAGAATTAGTATAAGGAAAAAAATAACAATGCAATAATAATTATGTTTTATTCGCTATAGTAAAGCAATTTCTTCCATGTATTGGTTTTGGGTACTTATTCTATTTTCTGCTCCAAATCCGAAAGTGTATCGATTGTTTTCAGTATTTCATCCGTCCTTGATACATCTTCCAGTTTTACTGTCAAAGAAAATACATATTGTAGTATTAAAATCACAAATCTTAATCAATGATGTAATAAATCGTACTTATATATCGTAATAATATCGTATCGTTTAAAATCACACTAATATTATAAAGGCGAAAGTTTGTGTGTGTATGTGTGTCTGTGTATTTGTTACTCTTTAACGCCGTAACTACTGAACTTATTACAATAGTTGCATGCATCTGTATGCGTTTGCACTTTATCCACAGTTCCCACGGGATTTTGAAAAATCGAAATCTATTGCTATAGCTACGGCTAGGTTTAAAGGTTGGAAAAGGGAATGAAAATTCCGAGGGAACACGATTCCCTCGGAATTTGAGAAAAACCAAAATTTACGCGGGCGAAGCCGCGGGCAGAAGCTAGTTGTAATATATCATTAGAATGAGATATTATGGTTTTAGAAAACATCATTAATAACTTTTACGAATGTAAACCAAGTATCAAAATCCACTGTCATACTTACAAAGAAATCGCTTATCACACGTAAACAATCTTGTTTTTGTGTGAATACGTCCTCTTTCTCCCGTTGTTTTTCTTTCAATTTAGATATCATGCAAAACAACAACTTCCGCATTCCACTTTTAATCGTTTTTTTCATTTTTAGACTCGATCACAAAAAATACTCACTTAACAAACTCATAAAAAATCACCAACAACCGCCATCTTCTTTTTCCCGATCGACGTTTTAGGGTTGCCATCTAAAAAGATTGGAAAAAAGCCCAGGCTCATCTTTCATTAGCCAGACTCTAGTTATTAATTTTTAGTAGTTATTTTTAGTAGTTACTTAATTTTAAGTAAACTTAATTTTTAGTAGTTACTCTTCTGCAATTTAACACAATTCACAATGTTTAACGCGTTTGTACAGTTACACACATCTACTGTAAGGAGGTCGCACGAATTTCCCGCCATGGCTCAAAAATACCAGAACCCAGTTCGCCTGTACTATAATGTAGAAAAAATTATTTTATAACATTACTTTGCAATAATTTCCTAACAAAGTAGTGTTATAATGATTTTTTTTAATTTTTTTTTTAAATATTATAGATGTATGTGAATAAAGTAGTCCAATATATGACACATTTTGATTTCATATTCGGGATTTTAAGATATGAGAGTAGATAAAACTATATTTCATTACAGTCTGGCCAACGAAAGTAAAAAATCATAAAATGCCGATAATTTTAAATGGCAGCACCAATTTTATGTCAAACTTCTGATAACTGTCACTCATTACTGTCAGATGTGTGACTGTCAATTGTTATTATTATTTTACGTAGGCAAGTACCTACATACCTTAGGAAGTTAGGTGTTCCAGAAATTACTTTGAAGTTTTTTTGGTGTTTAGCTGAATTTTCATGTTCCTTAAGAGACGCTATCCGTGGAAGAATATTGCAATTGCAGGCTTTACAAAAGGCGTTGTATCCTTCCGATGATTTAGTCAACCACTTTGAAAATAAAGGGTTTTGCTCCCACTCCGTACGATATTGCCTTCTACAGGGGCGTAGCTACCACCGTATTTGCCGTATCAATTACACGGGGCCCCCAAGCCACGGGGGCCCCCGATGTGCGTCATTATTGTCCATAGAGGCAGAATCTTTAGAAAAACTAAAGTCATCATCAGCTATTTACCAAACCCCCCAAACAAATTTTTATACGGGGCCCCCATCAAGGTACGCTACGCCACTGGCCTTCTGTATTTTCTTTTCATGGTGATAAATTAAATTACAAAACAAAGAAATCGCTCTCGATAATATTATGTGCTCTTCAGCTCATAATATTCGTACAATCTCGTGTTAAGTCACATATAGGTACATCAAGTTTAAAGTTTACGTAGACGTGCCTACTTGCAAACGGGCAAAGAAGATAAACAAAACAAGACTAGTTATGGCCTGTTATGGACGGGGAAACCCCGCCCCGAAAATCTTACTAAACAGAAAGTTTCTATATACTTGATCCAAAATCTACCAAATCTACCGGGAAAAAAATCAAAAATGTGTAATTATACCATAATCTACCCAACAATTTTTAACTACCACAACAAGCCTTAAATCTACCAAAAAAGTAGAAATCTACCACATGTGGTCACGCTGATCACCACAGATGACAGATTACTCTCTAATTTTGTTCATAACAGACAGCTGTAGTTCCTTTTTCCTCGTTTTGGCGCTACAATCGTTC
This sequence comes from Melanargia galathea, assembly GCA_920104075.1. Taxonomy (NCBI): domain Eukaryota; kingdom Metazoa; phylum Arthropoda; class Insecta; order Lepidoptera; family Nymphalidae; genus Melanargia; species Melanargia galathea. The sequence goes on along the minus strand of OV049872.1, from coordinate 808,645 downwards.
GCACACCACAGACTTCAACACAGAAAATAACAGGTCCACAGATTAATGATAGGTTTTCCACCGATTAATGATAAGTATCTAGTATTTTCTGTGTTTAGGTCTAGGTCTGTGGTTTAGGTTTAAGTGATAAGTCTGAGGTCTGTCATTGTCATCAGGGGTATGACAGCTGTAGTTCCTTTTTCTGCGTTTTGGCGCTACAATCGTTCGCACACCACAGACGTAATCACAGAAAATAACAGGTCCATAAATTAATGAAAGGTTTTCCACAGATTAATGATAAGTATCTAGTTATTTTCTGTGTTTAGGTCTGTGATTTAGGTTTCAGTCATAGAGATAATAATAATAAGTTCATGGTTTCAGTGATAAGTCTGAGGTCTGTCATTATTATGAAATTTTCGAAATTTCGCGAAATTTACATTTTTCATTTCCACCACTTTTCTTTACTTTTCGTTGTTCTCATCACGGGTTCTCAATTATTATGGTGTTTTTTGTGATATTTCGTGACGACTTGGCTTTGTTAAATGGATTTTGGTGATCATATTGACTTGTACTTTGTTTTGGACTCCGAGAACTCTGTTTTACATTTGACTCCGGCTACGTTATAAGGACTACGATTTGCTATATTAGCAGCAGAAAAAAAGTGTTGAATTTTGTGTAAGTATTTTGCTGATTTGAAATCCAAATTCTCTGCTGTTGTTTGATAGAAGACAAACTGTGCTACTTTAGAGATTACGAGACGAATACGATACGATACGAATACGATATTTGAATCGATCGTCATGGGACTATTTAAGGCCGGAACCACACTTACGTGTCGTGGCGTGTCGTGACGCGCCAGAAGTCTATCGGTTTCATACATTTAGTATGGTTAGAGACACACTTGTAGGGCGTGTCGTTTTTACTAAATGTATGAAACCGGCGCATCACGACACGCCACGACACATAAGTGTGCCGGCAGCCTAAGTGTTGTGTCGGTACTTGCTACTCAACACCTAAGACTTTTAAGTTTGCCCAAGAACGACACTGTAAGGTGGATGTCCTACGTAGTACCTACCAACTCTCTCCCCATCGAACTGCAGCTTTCTGTGTGGATATGCCTGTCACTCTGTAGCTCTTAAACGAGTGAACCGATTTGAATGCAGGTTTTTTATAGTTAGATTTGTCTCAATGAGTAGGTACTTGGTAGACACTTCATAGTGTTAAAGGCCTTATTTTTTGATCGAAGGTTATAGGTTGAAAGGAAGGAAGGTGATGTTTAGAGCTTTAGAAGGTGTTTTTAAGAGAGTTGGGATGTCTTGATTTCCCACAGGTTGGGGAATATTAAAATTTTGAATTTACAGTTATTTTGCATTTTTATACTGTTAAATACTTGCAATGTTTTTGGACTAGATAATCCCTATCATAAAAAATACATGTACCATAAACCTACGTACTTTACTCACCTGTCTATATTTAATAATTTTCAGATAATTTTCACACTGGAAACATAAGCAGTATGGAGGCTACAGCAAGCAGGAAGACGAAGGGGTGGACCATGCACAAGTCGGGACTTGTTTTCAATCACAATCCCATCTACTTCATAGGAATGAGAATGTCTCAAGTAGTCTATATTTAGAGATCAGGTTTTATTTCAAAAAATTAAAGTGCAATGCTCGGCATGTACACATATTTACATCATCAATGCAAATTCGCGGCATGAACTGTTGGATTCATATGTCTAACAAAAAAACCAATGTAAGAGTTGTATAAAGACAAACAGCTCTATGGATGCCAATACTTATTCATTAAAAAAAATATATAGAGAATATGAAATGTAAAAAAATAATAATTTAGTATATTATCCTAATGAAAATTTTCTAATTACATACATATTATTGTATACAGGGATGCAAGCACTTTTATGCACAATTACCATAGTGAAAATGGTTATAAAAAAAAATATTGGTAGCAATTTAAACACTGTAGGTTTTCTTGGGGTGTTTTCCTACCCAGAGTTTTTGAAAAAATTGTTTTTAATATTAATAAATGTGTATTTGAAAAATAAGTAATTTAGATTAAGAAAGAAAGATTTGAATAAATAAGTTTGAAATAAATTTATCTTGTTTGAATTTAATTATGAGGTCTCTTGTTAACACGCCGTGAAAACTCACGTTTTGTACGGATATCCATACAAAACGTGAGTTTTCACGGCGTGTTAACAAGAGGCCTTAGTAAGAAAACCCTGTTATTTGGTTATCGATAAAACGAGTACATCACTAGTATCGATAACAAATCATCGACTGGCAAGCCCTAGCCGCAAATCTACAGTGGCGCCAAAACGCAGAAAATGGCGTAAATGGAAATGGCCCCGAAGAAAAGTCACTGTCGCATCTGTTACGTAGTAACTAATACCTAATCTGTGATTGTCATGAAATTTTCGAAATTTCGCGAAATTTGAAGTTTTCTTTTTCCATTTTCATCACTTTTCTTTGCTTTTCGTTGTTCTCATCACAGGTTCTTAATTCTCATGGTGTTTTTTGTGATATGTCCCGATGACTTGGCTTTGTTAAATGGATTTTGGTGGCGATCATATAATATTGACTTGTGCTTTGTTTTGGACTCCGAGAACTCTGTTTTACATTTGACTCCAGCTACGTTTTATGGACTACGATTTGCTAATTTGCTATAGGTAAGTATTTTGCTGAGTTGAAATCCAAATTCTCTGATAAAAGACAAACTGTGCTACTTTAGAGATTACGATACGAATACGATACGATACGAATACGATATACGAATCGATCGTCATGGGACTATTTACGTGTTGTGTTGGTACTTGTTACTCAACATATAAGACGTTTAAGTTTCCCCAAGAACGATAGTGTACGGTGGATGTCCTACCTAGTACCTACCAACTCTCCCAATCGAACTGCTGTGTGTGGATATGTCTGTCTCACTGTAGCTCTTAAACGGGTGAACCGATTTGAATGCAGGTTTTTTATAGATGAAGCCCTATCATAAAAAAATATCAGTACCATCAACCTACATACTTTACTCACCTGTCTATATTTAATTATTTTCAGATAATTTTCACACTGGAAACATAAGCAGTATGGAGACTACAGCAAGCAGGAAGACGAAGGGATGGAACATGCACAAGTTGGGACTTGTTTTCAATCACAATCCCATGTACTTCATAGGAATGAGAATGTCACAAGTAGTCCAAGTGGGTCTATATAGATCTAGAGATCAGGTTTTATATCAAAAAATTAAAGTGCAATGCTCGGCATGTAGGTACACATATTTACATTGTATACATAGCCAGAATGCACCCATAAGATTCTGCTTATGTATACATTGTAATGCTATGTGTGTGGATATGTCTGTCAACTGTAGCTCTAAAACGGGTGAACCGATTTGAATGCGGGTTTTTTTATATGTAGTTAGATTTGTCTCAAGGAGTAGGTACTTGGTAGACACTTCATAGTGATAAAGATTCTGATGTTTAGAGCAGGACGTTGGGATGTCATGATTTCCCGCAGGATATTACAGTATGCACGAGTATTTGCATACTACTCTTGTATACATTGTAATCACAAATTGAAAAATTGCATTACAATGTATACATAAGCAGAATCCTATGGTTGCATTCTGGCTATGTATAGAATGTAAATTCACGGCATGTACTGTTGGATTCATATGTCTAACAAAACAACCAATATAAGAGTTGCATAAAGCTCTATAGATGCCGATATTTATTCATTTAAAAATATATACAGAGAATATGAAATGTTAAAAAATAATAATTTAGTATATTATCCTAATGAAAATTTTCTAATTACATAGGTAGGTACTATTGTATACAGGGAAGCACTTTTATACACAATTACCTTAATGAAAATGGTTATAAGAAAAATATTGGTAGCAATTTAAACACTGTTTAAGGTTTTCTTGGTTGGGGTGTTGTCCCACCCAGTATTTTTGAAAAAATTGTTTTTGTTATTAAATAATTACTAAATGTAAAATAAATATTTTAGATTAAGAAAGATTTGAATAAATAAGTTTGAAATTAATTTATCTTGTTTGAATTTAATTACAAGGTCTCTTGTTAACACGTCGTGAAAACTCACGTTTTGTATGGATATCAATACAAAACGTGAGTTTTCACGGCGTGTTAACAAGAGGCCTTAGTAAGAAAACCCTGTTATTTGGTTATCGATAAAACGAGTACATCACTAGTATCGATAACAAATCATCGACTGGTAAGCCCTAGCCGCAAATCTACAGTGGCGCCAAAACGAGGTAAATGGAACTAGCCCGAAGAAAAGTCACTGTCGCACATCTGTCGCATCTGTTACGTAGTAACTAATACCTAATCTGTGGTTCATAAGAAAAAAGAAAGATACGAAATAGTTTTTTTACACAGAGAAGTGTTTTTTTACTATGGCATAATCTATGGTTATTGGAAAATATATTGAAATCTCAAGAAGAAACTGAAATCAAACAACTCAGCTCAGCATCAGTAATCAACATCAATAAATATAATAATTTTATATAATCAATTGTAATTAGGTAAAATAATTTATTAAATGGTATACATAGGTATATACCTATATATTTTTCTATATATGTATGACCTGCACTCTAGGATATCTATGGACTTTATGAAATCGATTTATTAAGTATCGATTTCTTTCACAATATAAAATAATCGATGTTTTGTAATTTAACAATAATTAATTTTTCATAAAATCGGGAAAAAAGAAAAACAACCCGTGAAAACAACACACTTCAGAAAATTATGATTGAAACCAGTTTACGGTTTACTTACTCTAGCTTCGCATAAGCTTCGCATGGAATTTCAGAATTTTTTTATAGTGGGGTCCACATTAAAATTTACTTTTTACTTGAAATTACAAAAATTTACATGCAAAAAAAATTCTAGTTTAAGTACTTATAGAACGGAATAGAATAGAACAGTTTTTTATTCAAATACTATACTTTTACAAGTACTTTTGAATCGTCAATTGAATTTATAGACTCTTTTGTTTAACAGTTTGTGCGTTGATTGTGTTAATCAGTTTTTAGATGGATGTTTTTATTGTATAATGTGTGAACACTTTCGTATCAATGGTGAAATATCATAAAAACTGATTTGACCTCTAAAATGAATCTCCGTAAAAGTAGTCTAACTCACGATTATATTATTTATGAGTTATGACTCTCGAAATCGATGTATCGTGAGAATCGATTACACACTCAGATGAGAACTGTCAAAATTTTGCAGGAAGTATGTAGGTAGTAGGTACATCCAACGCTGTTTACAATAGCAATTCGCGACGTTTTGGACTTTGTTGTGCTATTGTTTTTTTTTGTAATCGTCCCGTTGCTCGTACGATGTCTCCCGGCGCCTTTAGTGTCGCGTGTTTGTGCTCGTGATCTTGGATTTCGGTGACGGGTGCGGTTTTGCGTAACGTAGCCAACAGCCATGGGCGCAAAGGCCAGCACTGCAAACGGAGATCAGAGTCCGCGGGCCAGGACATTCTCCACCAGTTCCAGCTCCGACGTAGTGTCCGGGGGCGCCGGGTTCAGCTTGCTCAGGGCGATACCGGGTATCCAAGTGTCCAATGATCGGCAGCGCGCGAGGTCTTTGTCGTCCGTGCCGGACCTGCACGCGTCCCACGAAGCTATCGCCATTCCGCCGAACTCGCAGAGCTACGAGGCGTCCGCGGCGGCGAGCCCGGACACGGACTCCAGCTCCAACGAGGACACGGGGCCGGTTGCGGGCACGTCCCTGGCGCTCGGACGTGTGTACGCGGCGCACTCGCTGCCGTCACATATCTGGTCTTTAAACGGTGAGTTTGTTAATATTTGTAGACTCTGCAGTTAAGTGAATTCGTTGCTAGAGCGATAAAAACAGTATGTTATGCTCTGTGTTAGTTCACCATAAAAATTCTGTTGTGCAGTTATGTAGGTGATATTATAGTGCACAAACGTGTGTGTAAAGCCAAGGTCTATGTTCTATTGTATCAATGTCAGAGGAGTTGGATGGGACGGCAATCCAATGTGACCAGAGAAAGATCAAACCCAGGCTTGACAGTTTTGTTTGCTCTCTGTGGCATGTGGGTTTAAGACCACCAACTTTCCGATTCCAGGCTGCTGCTGAGAATTCCTTTGAAACCTATTAACTTAATTGGCTGTGCCTGGGATCTTAACACTGCATCTTATTATCTGTAGCCAAATAAGCTAGCCAATAGAATAGAATAGAATAGAATAGAAAAGTTTTTTATTAAAATAAACTTTTACAAGTGCTTTTGAATCGTCGATTGAGTCTACCACAGGTTCGGAATGCAGTTCCAGCCGAGAAGAACCTGCAAGAAACTCGGCGGTTGCTCTTTTTTAAAAATAACATTATAACAATTATTATTATTATTGTACATGATTGAAATGCTGTCTCGCGCATTGCTGGAACGAGTTAAATCCAAGCTTTTTTATCGTTTATATAATCTTCAATTGTATAATAAGCTTTTTTTATGAGCATACTTTTAATAAAGTTCTTAAACTTGTGTAAAGGCAAGTCTAAGACATATTTTTTATTCAGACCAATAGACCAACAAGACATAATTATAGGATACAAAATAGCTGTAATATGTCTCACACATGCAATATTTAACAAAACCAGATTAGAATCCTAAAAATTGATATCTATAGTAAAGCAGAAGAGTTTGTTTGTTTGTTTGAATGCACTAATCTCTGGAAATACCAGTCTTGCACCGTTTTGCATTTGATAGCCCAATTCTTGAGGAAAGTTATATAGGCTATTCAGCATCATGGAGCCACTGGATTTTTACCCTAATTTTTAACATAAACCCACGCGGGCAAAGTCGCAGGCATCTGCTAGTCTAAGATAAAATTCTGTTAATACTCCAATAAGATTCTCATTAGCACTCTTATTCTTAAATAGCGGTAAGTATCCTTTCGAGAGTTATAATTAAAATTGTAAGCAGACTGTAATGTACATGTTTATATATGCAGTGCTGCTGATTCAATTGTACTTGTACAACTGCAGTCACACCTGATTGTAAGTGAAGATGTTGCCTAAGATGAAACAAAAAGGCCTAATAACATAAACATGAAGTATAAGTATAAGAATAACTCGTCATAAACTTGGATCAATTACTTAATCATTGTAATTAACTGGTATGCAACATCACATGCAGGCCACAAGTCCTTCAATTTATTATGTTTATGAGTAGATTTCCACATAAATAGTGGCCATGTAACTTACATAAAATGTACCATAATAAATTCCTCGAGATAACATCATTATTTTTATGACAGTAGATACCTATATAATATGATTTGAAGCTGTACAATTTAATGCAGGTACACATACCTTTTATTTATTTATAAACATACCTTTATCATCATGTTTTCATAACATCATTATCTTGAATTATCTTAATAATATAAGATTGGCTTTCCCTAAATAACTATTCATATTACTTGTTAATGCCTGCAGGAACCAATGTTTGAGAGTTACAATTTGATGACAGAAATCGGCTTTATCTCTCAATTCCTTGTTTCAAATTAACGTGAAAATGAAAAAATCACCAATTTTATCTGTAGTCTTATTAAGTTATTAATATTGATTGTTGTGTAATTAATACACATTGTGAATGTGGCGAGGCATCAAAAACACTTTGTCTTACCATTAAAAAAAAGCTGACTCTCTCAATACCAATACCATGTTTCAAATGAACATGAAAATGAAAAAATTCACCAATTTTATATGTAGTCTAATTAATATTCATTATTTTTACATTTTAAATGTGGTGAGGCATCAAAAACATTTTGTATAACTTTGTATTACCATTATAGGGGCAAAAAAGCATAGTTGCAGCAAGAAAACTATAAAAGCCAATTAACAATTGAAGCTATCACAATGTGATAACCATAGCCTCCCAACAAAGGGAGGCCTCGCTTCAAAGTTTGATAGTCACTGTGTAATCAGTAATCACCTATATCTATTCACACTATCTTTCTAATGTTTAAACTGTTACAACTATATTAGCATAAATTCAGCCAATGACAACCATTATTACGATTCAGTTTCAAATAATTCATTTTCAAAATTGGTACACTGTACAGTGTACCTACATTTTTTGAATGTCAATCAAATTTAACATACATGTGTATGGAAGTGAGGTATTATAATGGTGATAATTGTTTACGACAATTTAAAAATTAAAGTGAAGAGCAAAAGATGATCGCATCATCTGGTACTATGTCAGTCCCAATAGATTATTTTGTTGACTTTAAATATTATGTTGATTAATCATGGCTATTTATATTTTATTTTCTTAAATGAAGTGTATTTATTTACTCATGGTTAGTAATGGTCCGGCAGCCGATGAACAAATTTTTTAGTGATTTATAACAGGCTGAATCTTCGTGAGTAGGTTTTATGAAAAATTACCCCCAAGTTGGTTAAATAGGAGATGGAAGTTTGTATGAGATTAAGAATCCACGCGGGCGAAGTCGCAAGCATCTTAGTAAGTAATGTACCTACAGAGCTGGTTCTGGTCTTAAATTGTAGCAATTTTATTCTACTTTAATAACGTTCTGAAAAGGTAGTGTCAATTACTAGTCCTTTTGGGTTATAATCGCCAAAATCTGAAAAAAAATCCGATATTTTCGCGGTTTTTTCGATTTTTCGTTCGTAGTTCCGTTCGGCGCTCGAGGTCACAAACTTGGATTATTCATTGGGTCAACATCATAAACAAGTCTGCAAAAAATTTGAACTACCGGATTTGACGCAAGGTAGGTACCCCATACTAGGAAACGTTAAAGTTACTGGACTACTAGGAGGACGGGCGATCTCAGGCGAGTCGCTTGCAGCCGCTGAATACAAGCGGCACAAGATCGTATGTTGTGGTGATCCTTGCCAGAGAACTATGTCCAACTGTGGACGTCTATTGGTTGTCACGACGACGACGACTGAACAGATTCTCATGGAACTTTGCATATGAATAATTGTGTGTGGTCAACGTTACTCTATTTGCAAAAGCTCTTTTTAGTCAAAGCAAGTAGGTATTGTTATGTACAATTTTCAGCCCGCCTCTGTCCCAGTCGGCTTTCTGCCAATTCTGACAATATTGATTTAATTGTGCTCGAGCAATAAAATGCTCGCAGTTGTGCCGAGTACGAACATACTCTACTGACATATTTTTTATTTTCCGGACCGGTTTTCACAGGGTCAGTTTCTGACCGGTCAGTTAGTCGGTAGCTGTATACTTTTCTCATCTTATAAAAAATCATCTGCCGCGCCGAAGCAACGCATAAGGTCGGAAACAGCATGTTGTGCCACTAGTGTCGGCCATGCAAGTTCATGTTGTTGACTTAACTGTTATCACGAAGGCAGTGCAAGTGGCTCAGTCAGCAAAGAACTAGCGAGATACTGAAAACAAGGAACGCGACGCAACGCGGCTAGATTTACCAACTTCCCATACACGGTGCAAAAGGTGCCAAAAATACATGGCATGATGTAAGGCATCATTGCCTAGAAATACTGGAAACACCGATCCACAATGTAGTTTGCAAGCTATTTTACCCATTTTTAATTTTTAAATTTTTTGAATTACGGAACCCTAAAAGCGATTCGCACTTGGCCGGTTTATTCAACCTTGATCGTATCGGAAACATCAAACAGTATTTCCGACAACATCATGAAATCATACGATTTTGAAACTTTTACATTCTGTCAGAATCCGTGCGTCAATTCGTCTACACTCTAGCACTAGCTCTCCCCCTAGTCCCGTAATATAAATAAAATATGGCCGAACCAAAGAGTTCCCAAGAGGGAGCAACGCGAAATATTATTACTCGTCAAGACGGCCGCGACTACTGCTAATGTGTGCGTGACCTCGGTAATCGCGCCGTGTACGATACAACCTCGAATCGCAAATGTGTGCGCGCCTAGGGATACCGGTTATTTGGACAATTGCACAATTTTTATAGATAAATCAAGTATGGTGTAGGATAAAATTTTGTTTTTATTAATTATTTATCTTTAATCTACGTGTGTGTAAAACTGTTTGTTTAATGTAAATCAATAGTTTGCCATGGAAACAGCATTAGTAATTACTTGATTACAGAATATTCATTAGGTATCTACCTCATTATTTAAATATCGGCTGGACCGATTATGATGGAATTTTTGGTGTGTGTTTGTGTGGGTAAGAAGATAGTTTGTATCTACAATTGGACCCTGTAGGTGGTGCTGCAGTCATGTTCTAGGATTTTTTTTATTACGAACAAATTTTGTTGAAATTTTGTAAGTTTCTTGTCCCTGGGGAGTTTAGATTCATAACCTAATTGAATCCGGTAGGTGGCGCTGCAAATTCGTAACACTAGATACTAAATAAAAATTATTTCATGATTTAGTCAAATACTTTTATAATACGTTTCCAACAGTCGTCATGTCGTGTCCTTCTGATGACAGCTGTCCAGCGATGTCTTAGTATTGGATCCGTTGGAAATCTACATTAATTAAGTATTAATAATAATTATAAACTAATTAGAAAATTTTTTTTTAATTTTTTTTTATATAATTTATATTTATAATCATAATTATTTAGAACTAGGAAATGCCCGCGGCTTCGCCCGCGTGAATTTCGGTTTTAAACAAATCCCGAGGGAATCGTGGATTTCCGGCTCCCGTTCCCGCTCCCTTTTCCAACCTTTATACCTACTATCAAGGAAGTTCTCTATATTAATCTACCTATAGCTGTAGCTATAGATTTCGGGTTTTTCAAAATCCCGTGGGAACTGTGAATTTTTCCAGGATAAAAGTAGCCTATGTTTTAAGTCAGGGCATATTCTATCTCCATTCAAAATTTCAGCCAAATCGGTTTAGTAGTTGCGGCGTGATTGAGTAACAAACATCCAAACATACAAACATCCAAACATCTAAACATCCAAACATCCACACTTTCACATTTATAATATTAGTAGGATAATTATTATTTAAAAAAATTATTGAAGGTCAAAATTCAGTAAGTATAATATTAATAATAAATATTTACTATATTCCGGGACTTCCCTATATTTGTGGCAAATTACCTCACTACTGGCAACAAATTGATTTTATTAATAATTATTAATGTTCACACACGTATAACATACAACAATATATTTTTGCACAATAATGTGCAAAATACCACAATGCTCAGCTGGTATCACCGGCCAGTTCGACGTACCTATAAAACATCGAAATTAAAAATCCTATTTTCTCAAAAAAACATACGCAAATGTAAAAACTTACTGATGATATGAGATCTTCGACCTCTTATTTTGTTGTGAAGGATAATTACGACATAATTTCACCGCACAAACCGGCATATTTTTTTATTTTTCGGGAGCTGTTTACTGCGTAGTTTATTAAGTGACACTGAAGTAGGTGAGAGCGATCCTACCAATTTAAGTGAACATTTTTTAGGGCGCACTCGTGAGTTACATTATCAATCTGGCCATGTGGATAATCAAAGGGCCGAACACTTTTCCGGGTTTTCGCCGCGCCTACGCAGGGGAAGGCTCAGTCGCTCGCGAACCGCCGACGTGGCAACACGTTCACAATGTACCGCCGTCGCTATCGCACCACCCTGGGTTTGGGCCTGGGGTCATCGTTCTCTTCAACCTTCTCAACCACCCTGTCGTTCAGTTCACGTACATCGACTATACAGGGTGAGAATTTGAGAGCGACCAGTGAAGCGATTTATAAAACTATTGAATTTTGAGCATATTGGTCTTAAGAATTATAGTGTTAATTTGGGCGAGAAGAACTGCATTATGAAGCAAGCATACTCATAACACGGCACTCGAGCGAATCAAATCTTTATATTCTCTAGAACGAGAAACAACGCAACATTACAACATCCAAAATGTAAAAGTTTCTTGTGTGGTGTACAAAGAGTTCTCAAGAAGTTTTAGAAGAAGTTTAACCGTTATTCATTTGGAACATTTTATAATGCAGTTTTTCCAATCTCTGTAGCGGAAGACATGGCTTTTTTCACACAACCGAGCTCCTATACTCAAACTATCTGCAATCTGTCGATAAGTTACTTGGCAACGTTGCTTTACGTCAAAAATGTAGATAAATCTATTGTGATGTCATCTGATGACGATGCCATTGCGCTGGTACTGCAGTTGTTATGGGTCTTCTAAGACATATCCCTAATCCATTCGTAGCGCTAAACCGCTTGTCGATTAACGGCCAAAATTACTGAACCTATCTAATCTACAGATTAAAAGGTCGAAAATATAATCCGCTTCTGTTTACTACATAACCAATCCACTTTGCAAGAATTGCAATTTATTTTACCAATAAATAACACTTATCTGGGTGTAATTTTTGATCTTCAATCTTCGATTTTAGATCACATAGGTTAGTAATTTCAGCCGTCTTGCCGTTACCAGGCGTGGTGACTAGCCATACCATGCCCCATCAGGCCCATAGAGAAGAATGTTCCTAAGACCAAATAAATGTCTCTATTCCTTTAGTTCAGTTGTCGCTTCACTGACCCTTTTCAAAATCTCACTCCATAGATACCGTGAGGTCGGACGCTCGCGCTACCGCCGCGAAGCTGAAATCCAAGTATGAAAACGCAGGCACTGCGCAAGGTCTGTGTGTGTGGGGTGTTGTGCTTGTTGGGGTCAATGACCTTCGTGTTTTAACCCGTAATTTAAAAACATTACTAATTAGAGTAGGTACCTAAGATTAACTTTTACTCAATTAAATTACAAGCGGTTGCCAAATTGTTGTGTGTTACGAATATTTTGTAATATTACATAATCAGCTCATTAGTAGTTTTCGGTGATGAATTTCGATTTTCGAGCCTTCCCTACGGGAAATAATAAATTTTTTTCATGTTTCTCTTAAAAGTTTCGGAGCATGATTTTTCGTTGGCAAATGTTACCAATCACCATTCAATCATGGTGTTTCACCAACCAACCAATCAGTTCAATCATGAATTATGTTCGACGCCTTCATAGACTGTGCCTATAGTACTTTAAAATTGATTTATCTTTTATGATACTACTTAATTAAGTAATATTAAAACTTCCCTCTTTCGGTTATGGTGAAGTTTCAAAGTTTTAATGGATTCACCTGGTATTACCACCAACCGCGAAAAGCAATTAGTTAATTCATGTAGAATCGCGGGGGTAAAGGCACCCCACGCTAAAATGAATTGAACTCTTCAATGTAATTCGTTTCATCGTATCGTTCGTTCGTTTCACTTTTGCGAGCAAATCCCCATTCCTAGTTGAATCACTAATTTTCTTTGAAGCACGTTACGATCTTGTCTTTGTTTGTATCAAAGATATTATTTACCATGTTTTTCAACGATAATAACGCTTACACTTAGGAACTTTTTAAATCACGCTAATATTATAAAGACGAAAGTTTGTGTGCGTGCGTGCGTGCGTGCGTGCGTGTGTATGTAGCTGAAATTTTGAATGGAGATACATTATGCCCTGACTTAACACATAGGCTACTTTTTATCCTGGAAAAATCGACAGTTCCCGTCAATAGATTACTATAGCAAACTTCCTTGGAAATAGGTATAAAGGTTGGAAAAGGGAGCGGGGAATGGGAACCGGAAATCCACGATTCCCTCGGGATTTGTGAAAAACCGAAATTCATGCGGGCGAAGCCGCGGGCAGAAACTAGTAACTGCATAATATACTAACTAACTACTTAATATTTAACCTAACTAACCTAACCTATCTATGTTAAATAGTTAGTATTTGCGCTAAAGTACAGGGGTCATTACGTTAAAGTACAGCAGGGAAATGCTCGCAGTAAGAAGTCGAAAGTTTTAAATTGAAAGCCGTACATGAATAGGTCCGTGCCCCAGTTCCGCGTGCTTGAAATATCGCCTTGTTTGTGCGCCGCGGTCCTGTCGAGTGTCGATAGCGCGACAACTTACCCCACTTGGCCTTACAAATTATTGAAGCTTTTAAAACTTAAAAAAGCTTGTAAAGATTTCTATAAATTAATTTTAAATTAACTTGCAACACCTACTAGGTAGATACGAGTAACTACGTGTACTACCTCCCAAGTTCTAACTACAAACTTTCAGTTTGTAACGACGTAGGTACTAGAAGTTTTAATAGTTTATTCAAAACGATACAAGTTCATCGACCGTCTGGCTACCATTTTCAAATTATTTGTTGTTTAACAAGTGAGGAGATATTTAATTTATTATTTGAATTGAAATTTACTTGAAATGCGCCACTGAATCTAAATAGACTGTAAAAATTATTTTCGAAAAACCGACTTCAAACGTCACACGGTACAAATTATGAAAATATTTTTTGTCTTCGCACATATGTTGTCAGGCGAGCGTCGCGTCGTTCGTTGGTTTCGTCGTTTCTTCTATGGCCGCTTGATTTCAACATGGCCGATGCTCGAAATCTATTAGCGGCGACATTTGCTAACTCTTAACTAACTAACTAACCAGGGTACCTACAGATGTGAGATGCCACTTACATTCTGTTAGTTTATAATATTAGCGCTGGTACGCTTGCAATGTATGTAGGTACATGTTTTAATGTCCTCATAAACCTATATTACAGAGCGGCACTTATCGTTTTTGATGTCTGAAATATTAAATTAATTTAGTGTTCCGCGGAAAATTCTCTTTTACTCCCGCGTCGTAGTTTGCGTCACACCCTGTATATTTTGCAACTCAAGTGATTGTGATCGATTTATTGCAATCGTCGTTATTGGCTGAATTTATAACACTTTAACATTCAACCTCAATAGCTCAAAAGCGGAACTGAAATCTGAAAGATCGTTGGTTCAAATCTTTTCCTTTGGATGTTTCACTTACTCCAATCGTTGGGTATTTTCTGCATTTGCTCTGTCGGTCTCGTCACTCCTTGCTTAATCCTCTGTGAAAATCCCGTCAAAATTGGTTCAGCTATGCCGAAGATTAGCTCGTTCGAACGGACAAACAAATATTTTAGAAACATTTATTTCATTCATTAGCTTAAAAAGAGGCAGTTAGGTACTTTAAACAGACACAAACTTCAATTTTATTCATTTGATATCATTTGAATACAGTGGGAAGAATATCTATAATATTTTTCCTACTGTATTCAAATGATATGTAATAAGTAGATATAGGTATAATACTGAGAAAATATATAACTGTTCTCGCCATCCGGCCACGCCTAGAGCGTATCCGGATTCCGGAGTATAGGAATACGGAGAGGAAACTTGTTTTCCAAGATCCGCTGTATAAAGAGATCGCACCACATTTCAACCGGAACACAATAATATAGCTAAATATATTATGTACAATAAATAATACATGTGCAATGTGCATGCTGCACATATTTTTATACTAGTTTACATAGGGAAAATATCACTATGTTTTCAGTTCCTTTGAGGAAAGCGTGGCTTAGTTGCGAGTTGCTACAGAGTATTTCAGTCGATTAATAATTTATATATATTTAATTTAATATAAAATAGTAATTTAGTGTGCAGAAAGCGCGGGGCAAATAGCTAGTGGCGCCATCTGTTATGTCTATCCGAAACTAATTTAATAAAAACTAATTTAATAAAGCCGCGTGAAGGTCACTTCTCGATTTTTTCGTAAATAAAATGTAGCCTATGCCACCCGGACTATAACAAGTAACAACGAATCAATAGACACCTCATTCATCACAATCGGACAGTAGTTTAGACGCTACGGTGGTACACACAGAATCTCGGTACACAAAAAATCGGACACAAACACACATAGCATCACTACATAGTATAAAACAAAGTCGCTTTCTCTGTCCCTATATCCCTATGTCCCTATGTATGCTTAAATCTTTGAAACTACGCAACGGATTTTGATGCGGTTTTTTTTAATAGATAGAGTGATTCAAGAGGAAGGTTTATAAGTAGAAAAATTGGACCCGGTAGGTGGCGCTAATAGCGGGCAGGACGACGTCTGCTGGGTCCGCTAGTACATACTAAAACTGCTAAAATCATAACCCTTGCTTTGTGCCTACGTCATATGGATGCGACCTTAATATTCGGTTGAAGTTCGTACAAGTAATACGTCATCAAACTCTTCACGTGGCCTTGATTGGCTTCATCTTGTACTTGAATTGAGAAAAATATATGAGGCCTTTGCTCCGAGTTTCTAGCTGCAATTGAGATGTACCTACTTGTAGTATTTACGTATAGTTTGAATACTTTATAGACTTCAATAAAAGCTTCCTAAAGAGCAAATATTATAAAGTAATGAATATCCGTCTTAGATAGTTTAATATTTTCAAGTATTTTCCGTGCGCATTCAAACTGGGATGGAACCTTGTCGAAGTGTATTTCATAAAAACTAACAAAGAAGACGAAAAAAGAAACTGAAAATCGAAAAATAAATAAATCTTTTTCATCTTAATAAACTAAGCTCTAATGTAGTAACTAACTATTCGTAATATGTAAAAAGCACAAACAATAAAAGCTGGTAAAAGCTAAACCTCTTTGAGCTTTTTTATCTTTTAGTAAAGAATCCTTGGGCTCTTTGAAATTTTGAGAGAGGTCCATGACTAGAAAAACTAAGAGGTTAAAAAACACTGTTTTATAATAATTTAAATCTTAAATTATTATAAAACAGTGTTTCTTAACCATTTTGTAATATATATCAATAAGGGACTTAATGCACCATAGCTAGATTTTATCAAATCCTGTTGACGTACCTAATACAAGACGACATATCTGAGTGACGGGTTTTGCATCTAAGCAAAAAGTTTTGGGTATGATTCCCGATTGTGTTGTTTAATTTATTTGTTTTATCTTAACATCCAACCGATTACTTATTGTTATAACTGGTTTATTCCAGTTACTTTATACAATCTAACAATGGCGCCGGTTTTCTCTGATATCTTTTAGCTTTTTGTAACTATGCCAAATCTGATAGGTAGTAACTAATTTTAAAGTTTTTAAAAGCACAGTTGACGCGATTTCGTACGTCCAAATAATTTATCTCATGACGAATGTGTCGTAGATAAAATCTGACAAATATATGTCATGCACTTGAATCACAGCATGTACATATGTGTGTATTAAAAATTCTACGTAAAGTCATCAAAGCGGCTTAAAAAAATATACGATCAGCTCTAGCATTATATATATGAAGAAAAATTACTGTTAATGAAAATACGAATTAGGTATGTAGTAGCAAAGAATATAAATGAGGTAGTATGTATATATAACCTACAATATTTTAAATATAACCAGATGGTTACATATGTAACGTATGAGTTTAAAAACAAAATAATATTCCTCCGTATTCTTTATTACTTGCATTAAAATAATGTCATGAGCCTTGGGAAAGTCAGTGAACCTCTCGCTAGAGTCGCTACTAATACCTTCTCGTAAAAAGTATAAGTTGTGATATCAAAATCTGTTCCAAGTTGAGAGAACCTTATTAAATTATTTATTTCAAAGTAATGTAACGTTGAATAAATTGAAAAATGTAAATTCAAAAATTTGTGCAAACTTCAAAATTTTTAACATACCTTGTTGCCTTTAAAAGTAAGTAAGTAAGTGGCTTAATGAGGAAGGCTGAGGACCGGGTGCAGTAGAAATTTTATTAGAGAAGGCCGTCTCAAAGATGGATCTCCACAGTCTGGTGATAACATGCTTAGGTAGAAAGAGTGGGACAACGTGGAGAATCTAAGCTCTTTATTCCGCTCTCTTGTAGGAGAGGATAGACAGGCTGATGATGAAATATATTATACTAAAGAACAAATAAGATACATTAAAACATTAATAGAGCAAGTTAGGTAGGAGGTGGTTAATGTTTTTCAAATGCAAAACCTAGCAAAAATAAACAGCTCCGCGTTCCGTTCGCATCATGCACTCGGTGTCAACTGTCAGTTCTTTTAAATCTGTTTAAAACTTTGGGCGACATTGGGACAAAATAGACAGTTGCGACACCAGCACAAGGTCTCCTATCCAGAACTATGTCACAGACTTGTATTTTTTAGCAAATAATCCTATCCCTCTTGGCAACACTGCTTCGGTCGCATTATTCGGGATTCGACAAAAGTTTGGTATTGATATTGGTGAAATAATCCATAATTCATTACTGGCAACACGTAAAATTCGAAGACTTTCGTCTTCAGACACTGTCCGATGCCCTGTGTAACATGCGCGCTGATCTCATTTTTGCGATTATTTTTTTAGGGTGATTAATTTTGTGTGCGTCATCGTATTACGTTGAATAAATTAAAAAGCTTTTCGGTGCCAAAGCTCGTTTCCCATGCAATTATCTGCGTCAATAACAGAAGTGGCGACAGGCATCCTCGATATCGGATACGTGCTTGTTGTAGTAATTAATGTTGCCACGTTAAATAAAAACGAATTTTAAAACTCGGACGATGAAAGTCGAAAAAAAAACCAAATCATTGATCTTTTGCTTTTAAAACAAATGTTATTTTTAACATTGAATGTTATAGCTCGCCAACCCGCATTGGAGCAGCGTGGCGGGTCTGAACTCTGAATTTCTCTCCTGTGAGAGAGGAGGCCTGTGCCCAGAATTGGGATGTTAAAAAGGCTGTAGAGACCACGTTTTAACCGCAAAGGTTACATATTATTAGTAGGTACCTACGCCTCGATGTTAGGCCGGCCTCACACAGTCGGAATGATTCAGAATCTGAAATTTTCAGATTCTAAATTCCGGCTGTGTGAGGCCGGGCTCAGACACATTTTGTCAGATCGATCTGAAAAATTAAGAATCTGAAAAAATCAGAATGTGTGTGGGGAACAGTGAAATTGTACATGCATTTCTGGGCTTTCTGAATTCAGATTCGCAATTAAGATTCTGAATTCCGGCATTCATTCCGGCTGTGTGAGGCCGGCCTTAGAATATTAGGTACAGACTACAGAGGTAGGTACTATAAGTAATGTACTTTTATTAAAAAAATTAAAAAGATCGCTAAGAAAGAGACCCGAAAAGGTACACAGCTTTCATCCCGGAAACGAACATAATCTACTTTTTATCATTCCTAGATAATCAGTTTCGACGGGTTTAAAAAAAAAAACCAAAATCCACGCGGATTCAGTCGTGGGCACCAACAAGTGAGTTATGTTAATCCCTTTCGGATGTTTGAAAATACGCTAAGCCACTTATGATTGTAATTTGTAAGCAATTATTCCGTACAAAATTAACTGTAATGTAATTGAATCTTGTCTGAAATAGCGTAGCAGCATTGCCGCCTCGCGCTTCGCCCCACTGACCTCACTACAGCGGTTTTAAATATATAAATAGTGCGTTTGACCCCCCTCCCGCCCCTTTCCACCCGCCCCCGCGCGTCCCTGCAGACGTATTGGCAGCCGTCGATTACACTGGGAAATGACACAGTTATGGGAGAAAGTCTTGGCTGAAGGACGACGTTAAATTGTATGGAGACCATGGACGTACAAATCAGGATAGAACAAATACCTACTACACAGGATTTAAAATTACATTAACCTAAAATCCCACCTAGTGGCCTGTAATAATGCTAATGCTAACTGTGAAAATCTGTACCTATGCGAAGTTCCATAAGAATCGGTAAAATTGAAAGAAAAATTCATCATGGAAAAAAAAAAAGAACGCCACCATTTCAACACCCCCTAGCTATGATAAATTTATAACAGAACACCGCATCAAAATCGGTTCAGTAGTTTTATAGGAGATAACATTTTCACAAAGCGTAAAAAATTTAAGAGAAGCTTGCAGCGCGCCCTTGTAGCCTAGATATGTATACCGTAAAACATCTAAGAACCTGCCGAAGAATATAATCGCCTGCAACGTGGAGCATCCTGAGATGAGACACCTGACCGTGAGGCCCTATGCCAAGATAGCGGGCCTTAGCTGACGAAATCCCGGCTTGAAGAGCATCCACCGGGGAATTTAATTTCCTCCGCGACCCATCCGGGTGTGGAGGGCGGAGGCTACGCCTCGAAGCCCGCACTCCCGAATCCCGATTGGCCTCTGGCCAACCGGAGAAGACCTGCACGACCAATAATAAAACGTACTGATGCAAGAAACTACTGCATCAAATAGTTTTTAAAGACAAAGGTGACATGGTAAAAAATTAAAAACACGGTTGCATATAGTGCTGGGTAATATAAAAAGCCAAAAAATGACAACGTTTTGGTAGTTAAGAAGTAATTAAAAGATTTATAGCATATTCGCCTTTCCTGCTTCTGGAGCCAAATAATAATAATTGTTTGCATCTAATTTAATCACAAAATGTTTGTGTTGGTCTACAACTCTACAGAATAATATTTACAGGGCGCGAAAATGAGAAAACTCCCCTTTCGGGTTAAGGATTCATTAAATATGTAATATAATATATACAGGAATCTTCTACGGTATAATATACCTATACCTACTCTCTGTCTGTTCATGAAACTTCAAAAAATTCAGTACTTTCTGTGCAATATTTTATCCATTCTAAGAAATGAGAATGTCGAATTTTCAGCAAGAAATATTAAAGACCAAGGTCAATACGAAAACTTATAAGAACTGAAAATTTAACGTAAAAGCTAAAACGCCCGTCAAAAGACCGCGGAAATAATACAATTAAAAACTGTCCAAGTGCGAGCCGGGCCTAGCTCTATTTTCAGGTTTTGTTGATTGAATACACATAATACAACTTTGACTTTCTTCGTTTTTGAAATATACAAACAATTTTACTCTATTCAATGAGTTTTTATGCTACATTCCACATGCGTAGAGTAAGGCAAAAATATTTTTTGTTCCTTTTTCACGTTACATGCGACAGACGTAAAAATAATTTAATTGAATTTCTAACTCAATATTAGGTTTTGAGTCGAACTCATTCCGTCTACGAGCTAGAGATCTGTGACATTTAAACGGACCGACAGACAGACAGACATCAGAAGTAAGTGCATTAAAAGAAGTTCGGGGTTTCTAAATTTTGCCCTTGGGGTACGGAATCCTAATTAACTAGCAGTCTTTCTCGATAAAGCCGAGCGTGTAAACTTGACCTGCATCCACGAGGGAAATGTTAAGATAAATAATAATTTTCCGTCGGGCAGATGAAAGCGCAAGGCCACAAAAAGCTGTCAACTCAGAATACGGTGAATGATGAATTTTTAAAATGATATCCCGAGCCATGCGTAAGTATGGAAAATTCAGAAATTGTCTGTCAGGAAACATTCTGTTTCGCGCATCCGACGGGCACAAGAAGGGGACGCACGATCCGGCAAAATTGTGCTGGTTTGTGAGGTTCTATATAAAATGAAGGGCTCAAGGGAAACGCTTACGTTGCACGGAAAGTGAATTGAGAAATTGCTTATCAAAGATTGTGAGCCTCCTGAAAGATGTATTGCATTAGTTTTTTAAGGGTGATAAAGTATAGCATACGTTCTTCTCCAGGATGCAAAGCATCTCTGCTACATTTCGTCAAGATCCGTTCAGCGGTTGAATAGGTAACAGACAGGGTTACCTTCACATTAATTATAATGTTAGTATCCACCACCACTACAGCCTTTTAACGTCCCACTGCTGGGCATAGGCCTCCACTCTCATAGGAGAGAGGGATATATAGCTTAGAGATTTGCCCGCCATGCTGCTCCAATGCTGATTGGTGGGTTTTAACGACTATTTGCACATGATAGTGATAATAACCGGGACCGACTCCTTAACGTGCTCTCCGAGCACGGGGGTGAAACACCGTCAACTACCAACTCCGGCCTGGTATCTACTGAGGATTTCTTGACAGAAAAGCCCAATACCTAACAATTATTTGCCCGACCCGAGAATCGAACCCGGGACCTCGTGATCTGCAGTCGAATATGCTAACCACCAGGTAGACCACGAGGCAGTTAATATGTTAGTATGGCTATGTCGAATTCCTATGTGTTTTCTTCTTGGAACTTTCAGTATTGCGAACGATTTCAGTACATAAAAATGCAGGTATACATACAAGTAGCTATCTATGTAGGAGCACCACATTGGCCGGGAGCCAGGCTGGTCGCGATTAATTCCTCGGTCTGTGAACTCCTCGCACCAGGAATTGAACCCGCTCCGATGAACGAGGTGGGCGGACGCGCGACCATTCCTACTCTTTCGACTGCAGCTGTTGAATATAATACAATGACTTAGCGTCAATTTACACCGCGGTGGAATGGAATGGAAGCTACTTTTTGCAACGAAATTGTACATAGCTAAATGAACTTTATGTCAATTGCATAACATACAAATTAAATAGGAGCCAAAAAAGGTCGCGCGTCTTCCGCGGAATTCTCGCGCATTCTCGAGAATTTCCCTATAGCTACTATTTTGTGTGTTATATAATTGACATAAAGTTCACAATGCTTTGTACAAAAAATTCGTTTCCATTCCATTCCGCGGCGGTATAAATTGGGCCTTACAAGTGATAAAGACCCGTCAAAAAATACATATATGTAGATTTTAAAAAAAGATGACTTACAACGATGAAAAATATGCTTCGTAAGCGTCCAGACAACAGATTAAATTATGATTGTACTTAAAAAGATTTTTAATGTTGATGTGCTGTCATCCGATTCGTAAAATCGTTATAGAGTCGACTTTCAGTACATAATTCACTTTTTTAATATTGTAGCTTATTAGCTTTTACGCGCGACTTCGTCAGTATGAATCGCTTGGCGTCTGGTGCGTATGAGTTGCGTTTCGGGGAATGCCACGGGCTACCGCACTAAAACAAAAATAGCCAGATTTTCTCCGAGAATTTCCTAGAAGAACTGTTTTTCCTAGTACAATTCTTAAAAATCAAATCGTTAATTTTCGAAGTTAAATTAAAAAAAGCTCTGTTTAAAAAGCACAAGCACAGATAAAACCAAAAAATATTTGCTTCTATTCCCCCCGCCCGGCGCCCGGCCCGCCTAAATAACATTTTTTTTAACTTTCGGCTTTAGGCCTACGATTTGCATATTTTGTGAAGTAATTAATAATAATTATAGTCATTCATTGAAAATTTATAAGGCTCTACAGAGGGACAGTAGATATTAGTTGCTTCCTTTTCACCAAAGATGTGCCAGGAATCGGCGCACGGGATGTGAAACCCACCACAATAATATCGCATACGGCATAGCTCAACTCTGTTTTGATGAAAAAGAGCTCAAGGAGCTAAGCTATGATTACACAGCAATCCTATTAGTGAGTTTCATCGCATCCCTCACTATACACACATCACTGATGGAAAGGCATAGATATACTACAATTTTACAAATAATAAATGGACTGGTTTATGTAGACCTATACTAACCAGTCCATTCACCTCCACGTCACGGATGAAGAAGCGTATCAATTCTCGTGAGCCGGCGGAAATAATGTCTCAATTCAGCCGTCAAACTGTCACTGTCACTGACCGGCTGCTTGGTCTGACCATAACATCGGGAAGTAGGTATGATGTTTTAAAATTTGTTTATGTCGTACTATAATACATAACTTCGTTTATTTTGATGGTTTCTCTGTTTAAAATTTAATTTTAATGTTTACTTTTGTTTAAAATGTTTGACAGATTTTGGGTCTATTCACATTTCGTCTGCTTCATCTGAGCGAAGCGAGACTTCCGATTATACTTGGGTGTATTTCCATTTTCCGTCTGTCAGATACTTACAACTTCTAACTTAATAATACACTTTTTCTTAGCAAAAATTTCCCTTGCAGAAAACTACATATGTGTTGACAGACGACATGACACCAACATCGATAATAATTTGAAATTCTTTTAGCCACTGTGTTTGAACAGTTGCGTTGGTGTGTACGAACTTATTGGACGCGAAGTCTAAGTTCAGGGCAAACCACTTGTATTATTTATAGGAGTATTCGGGTTTTTAACCAACTTCAAAAAAAGGAGGTTCTGTATTCAACCCGTACGTATGTATGTATGTATTTATGTAAAAAATGTAATGTATCTCAAAAACTAATGAACCGATTTTGATGATTATTCACTATCGTAATCTACATACTTTCAGGAAGGTTTTAGTATAATAACACACCGTTGTCATTCTTATGTTCGAAGTTATAAGCATAAATTAAGAAGAAGAGTTAAACTTTGTCTTAGGCATTGATTTTTGAATTTGAGTTATTGAATTTTATCTTGTTTCAAATTTTCAACCCGCATAATCTCTGCAGAATGTCATAAGACCACGTTTTCGTGATCTATCGCCGCTCGTAAATCAGACTCGTGTATTCAATTCGATCGATCTGCAGCGGTAGCGGGAATATAAAAAAGTTGCGAAGGTCAGTTGCCCAGCGTCGCGACGCGACGTGCAGAGCGGGGCTGTGTGTCGCCGGTATTTATAGCTTTAGCGATACTCGTTGCCTCTTTTTTTTGGAAAATTAAAATATCTGAAATTATAATAGGTACTATAATTATAATATTATTAATGCGAAAGTAACTCTGTATGTCTGCCAGTTTGTCTGTTGCGTTTCACGCCTAAATCGCTGAACCGATTTCGATAAAATTTTGTAAGATATAAGCTTGCCCTGCGGAAAAATTGTGACCTTCCGCAGGGTGCTATCTTGATCAAAAGATTTACTTTTATGCCTTTCCACTCAGAATGCATAAGTTTTTTCCGGTAAGGATAACTATGCGGTTTATCTAAGCTGGACTATACTTCATTATTTAAAAATGGAATAATGTTTAGTTTATAATTTTCTGACTCTTTTTAGTGACTCTACTTTTATTTGCGAAGTGTGAGTTCCGTGCCTTTCTTTTAAGAAAAGGAAATCAAAATCAAGGAAAAAAATACGAACAAGCAAAAAAATAAAAGCATCCTTATTAAACTTTCCGCTGTAGGTACCTACTGCCTGTATTTTGGTTGGTAGCATCTGAAAATGTTTATATTTCCGATTGTCGCAACAAAATTTACATTTGAATATTACGACATCGACCCAAGATAACACAGTTCGCTAGATTTTTATCGTTTTAACGTGGAGTTCGGAGATCGCACTTGGGACTTTTTGTTCCCAAACATTTTGTCCAGTCCAGACAGTCTTTGGATGTCGCCACTACCTACATACATTGACTTAACTTGAAAGTTAGTACAGTAAATACTAATATCAGCTTGCACGGAGATATAAAGCAGGGATCCGTGTTATAAATTATCACGTAACTACTACCTAGTAACTTTTGCCCGCGATTTCGATCTTAAACTGTAATCATGCAATAAACAAGTCGATCCGTTCCGTTCGAAGATTTTAGCAAGTATTTTTCAAAAGTGCCGCTTTATGATTTAAGGTCGTTTTAATAAACGACAATGGTGATGAATGAATAGCAGGCCTGCTTAGTGCCTATCGCCTTGCGCGACGTGTCGTCGTCTATTTCACACCACTGTCGCCAAAGACACTTCTCGGAACTCCACCTTAACCGACAGAACAAAACAGCGAAACAGTGCCAAACTTTGATTTGAATATACAGTGTCCTCTTGATAAACCGCCGACGCTACGGCCGACGGTTGGCGGAAGAAAAGTGTTTCCTTGGCAATGACCGCCACCACTGCTCTAATAAACTTGTAACTCGTAAAACTCGTAACATGTAATACGCTTCTTTCTGTTAAAAGCTCTAAAAATACTCCGTCCATTATTATAGAGCAAGAGCCCACGACGGCGAGACCTTCGTTATTTTATAAAAGCTGCAAGTTTCTCTGTGTATTGTCCTCAACACAGGGAGGAACGATCAGAGACTATGAAGTTGAGATCATGGTGGCTTTGGGAGATAACAGGTAACAAAGGTGTAAAAAAATTTGTTAAATTGTAATTGAATTTTTAAACTTTAAGGGCGTCTGGCAGGGGTAACAACTGTAATAAGTATCCGGCAATGGATAACGTGATTTTTAAAGTTATCCTGAAGAAACTATAAAAAAATTAGACTTTATACTTTGACGTAAGATTGTTTACACCTTTATTACCTGTTATCTCCCAAACTAACCACTATGCCAACTTCATAGTTGCTGGTCGTTCTTACCTATGTTGGAGACATACACAGATAGACTTTCAGCTTTTATAAAATAACGAAGGTCTGGCCGCCGTGGGCTCTTGGGCTATTATCTCTGTGACTGATATAATTATAAACTCTTAAAAATGTAGCATATTCACGGACTCTTAATTTTAAAACGAAGCGATTCTATTCGTGGGTTTCAAACACATCCCTAGCAGGTCACAATGCATCCTTGCACATGCCTGGTAAAAAGCAAGAATCGGTGAAAATCGATCGCACATGCCTAGTTAGAAGTCAACCTAAAATACCTTTGTTAGCAAAAATCTGTGAAAATCAAAGCATACCATATACATAGAACATAGGTACACAAGCATACAGATATTTAGTTGCCAAAATATTTCATATTAGTCTGCAAATAAAATTGCCTTTTCAAATTATTAATTCCCGCGTCATCCCGTGCCCTGCGTCGGACAGGACGCGTCCAATTTGTCGGGATATCGGATTGAATCAGGCTGACGGCAACTGTGGGCTAATTACTAAAATATAACACAGCTTTATTGCACTCGCATTAATATAGTTTAATTGTTTTTAACTCCTACGCAAAACTAGGGGTGTTATAAGTTTGAGCGCTCTGTCTGTATGTGTCATCGTGGCGTTCAAACGGATCGATTTGCATGCAGTTTTTTTTTTGTTCGAAGGCGGGTATTTGGGTCAATCTTAGTTATGTGAAAATTTAGTTAGTTTGATGAAAATAAGTTGAGCCATTAAATGATTATTATCAGCTCCTTTACCGGCCGGTGTAGAGAATTGGTAGTTGGCTTTTTGACCGTGACCAAGGTAGAGTTTGTGCACCTTCAAAACATTACCAAATACTACGTATCGAGAAACTGTAATATGTAATGCAAAATTAACCCAAAGAGTTTTAAAGTCGTAATTCAATACTTCGAATGTTTATTTTACAACATTTTTGCTTGGGGCGCTGGCTGTTTTTGAATGCTGAATGTATTGGCGAACTCAAACCTTAAAATAAGCCAGTTTAGGTCCATTTTACTCTGAAGTAAATTGTGTTTCGATCAGTAGTATTTAGTAAAGTATTCGAGCTGTGCAAAGTGAGACTAAGCATACAGAGTGTGATGATGGAAGAGAAAGGTGATCATATAAATTCAGCTGTTACACTTACATACCAGTGAACCGACTATTGACAGGACAACGCTATTCATAATCATAATACTACTAGGCGTACTTCTACGTTGTGGTAGACGAGGGGCGACGGTTATAGCGGGTAGGGTGGGGTGGCTTCTTTACGTAGTGAACGCTACGCAGAGGTCATAGAGTTGCATAATATTATTATTTTACTGTAACATGTTTTAGGTTAAAAACAAGGTGATTTTTCATTTCGATCGTTAGAACTTTGACAGGCGCAGTCGCAACACAGGGTTGGTATTTTGCCAAGCTAAAAGTTTATGTGTTGATTTCTTTACTATTACCTACTTCACTTATTCATTTTCTACTCATTTATTTATTCGTTCGTGCTCAGATTAATATAAGATTATTTTGTTGCAGGTAAGCCCATACCACAAAAGCCAGCAAGCTATTTGCTATAAGTAAGCATATTAAAGTTACTTAAAGTAAAATTAGTAAGTAAATTCTAAATGAAAAACGACAGTCAAACAGTCTTGCATGCGTAAAAATTTAGCGAACGCTTACTTACCCGAAAGTACCTGCGTAACTATTGGTTATAATGCTCTGTTGCACCAAGAATACCGTTAATTCGTGTGACGATCGCAGTCACCTCTTCTAACTGTCTCGTCGTTTCAACTGATAGACGTCCTCCGCTGGACATAGGTCTCTTGCAAGGATCGCCACACAACATGATCTTGGGCCACTTGTGTCGAACAGCTCGCTCGCAGGTGCGAGGTCGCTATTCAATCAAGCACTTTGGGACCCCAACGTCTATCAGTTCTTCGAGCTATGTACCACGCCCATTGCAACTTCACGAGTCGGTGCAGAGCTATGTCGTAACTCTGTCCTCCGAATCTTTTTAGATATTCCGAGCTTTCTCCACCGCCAGCTGTCGTCTGGAGTCCCATGAGACTCGTAATTAGCGACCATCGACCATGTTTCCAATCCATAAGTAATCTCCCTAATGGCTAAAATGCATCGTCGCAATAAATACCATTTTCACTAAAACATTAGAATTACGATTAAGAGTTGTGACGATTAAGAATGCTAACAGTGGGTACGAAAATATGTAGTGTAATGGGTGGGGTTTGAACCGGCGACCTTACACGGTTTTTGATCCGCGCCAACAACCGTTGCGCTACTGAGACTCGATTACAATGTGATAGCTAATTTTTTAAATGTGGAAAATGGATTTGTCTATTCGTTTGTCTAACCATTTATTTTCTGGCAAGTAGAACAATAGCCCTACGGTAAGTGAAGTAAATGAATAAATGGTCATGATTACGATAATGTTGACCTTACACACTTCCAGTGCTGCTCTAACGTAGTGAGCTCGCACGCTTAATTTGCAGCATGCAACCCCCGAACATTGTACCATGCAATAAATAACTCTTTTTGCCGCTCTTCGCACGCGAGTCTGAACATTAGATTATGTATTTAGATATAACCCAGTATGTTTTGAACTGTTTTATATGCTTAATTTTACTTAAGATTTTCTTTTGTACTTTGTAGTGGCTTTTGAATTCAATTTTTACAGAAAAACGCGCCGAATTGAGAACCGCCTCCTTTTTTGGCAATCGATTAAAAAATCGAGAAACTTTTTTACACACACACGCACACTTTCGCGTGCACTGTAAATATTTTCAATTTAACTATATGTACACGACTGTCCGCCTACGTAATATGGAACATATACTGGTTTCTGTAAAGTAGATATATGTATAACATGTGGAAACAGGTCAAGCGCAATTACCACGCCGAACTTAACGCCACCAGCCGACCATTCTGACCATCCAATGTCTTTGAGCTTTGAGCCGCTTTGAGGATCGACTATTTATATGAGCTCAATTTTTAACTAAATTTAAGCGCTCTGTGAAATATGTTGACATTCATTGCGATTATTTATTTTATTTAATAACTGCCTCGTTGGTCTAGTGGTTAGAGTATTCGACTGCAGATCACGAGGTCCCGGGTTTGATTCCCGGGTCGGGCAAATAATTGTAAGGTATTTATATTGATTGGGTTTTTCTCTCAAGAAATTCTCAGTGCCAGCCCGGAGTTGGCAGTTGGCGGTGTTTCACCCCCGTGCCTCGGAGAGCGCGTTAAGCAGTCGGTCCCGGTTGTTATCACTATCATATCATGTGACAATAGTCGTTAAAGCCCGCCAACCCGCATTGGAGCAGCGTGGTGGGTCTAAGCTCTAAATCCCCTCTCCTATGAGAGAGGAGGCCTGTGCCCAGCAGTGGGACGTTAAAAAAGGCTGTAGTGGTGATTTATTTAATATTAGATATATGACATTTGTTAAATAATTTGAATTTTAAAGTTATATAATATTTTATACGTATAAAATAAAAAGGTCAAGACGTTTGTATCAAATTCGGCAGGTTTCTCGTCACCTGAGGGTTCAACGAACTAATGAATGGCCTGTAGGTAGGTACCTACCTGGTTATTTGCGTTTATTTTTCTCAAAGACTATTTTTGGGTTGGGTGTTAATGTTATGGTTTTGGGGCCAATGTCTCAAGACATGGACCGTATCAACATTTAAATCTCAATAAAATTGATGAACTATTAAATTTTCTATATAAGTGTATGACAAAAATTGTGACTCTTTTCTAATACTTTAGTAGACCTACAAGGTCTCGTCCTATATAGCGACAAGCATGCGAAGTGCGAATGCGATGCACAATAAATATTAGGGTCTACACTCAGTCTACACAGACGGACTGCGTTGGGAATTGGGACTACTCGCCTGGCAAAATGGTATTGCATGGTAATTTGGATGAAGTTCTAAAACAATTCACATAACTACATCGCAACCGAATGACGTTAATCTGACTGTGAGTCGAGTCGTATCTGGGAGTCTACGACCATTGTTATCCCCATCAGAACGTGATTAATGCAAATGACCGACGAATGAAATGAACGACGCGCTAAGAAAAGCTGAACAGCTAGAAAAAGCCTTTCCCGAACTTTATTTGAACTCGCGTTATTTCCACATGGTTTCCGACGATCTTTCATCACGCGGGGCTGAAAATAAAACCGCATGCGACTACAGAGTATGCCGGCCTTGTGGGAAATGGGTCCGCTATTTTAGATGCACCCGAAGTTCCGGTCCGGTGCACGCCCGCCCGCTCTATTTATTTTTCACTCTTTGATGGGGTGTACACTGAATATGTACACGTCAATCAATTTACGTGTAGAGACTAGTAGGTATATACTGCTGGTTTTTATAGACAGGATTTAGATGCAAAGCAAACTAATCGTGTGAGACGAACTAATATTTTGTGTAGACGACCATCCTCCGTAAACCTCTGGAAAAGAACAGTCCCTGTCTTCAAGTTTCTTGCGATATAAAAGCATTTAGGTTATAAGTAATTTGGCATACAAATAGCTCCACATAACCTACATTATAATTTAAAACAAACGCTTTACGAGTTCAGCGACACCCGCGTTTCTGGCAGCGAGTCGGCACTTGTGCGTTACAGTGGGTGTACGTATACATTTGGCTCACTGTACAATCAAAGGACGCATAATATCATCTGCATTTCCATTTGATATAACAAGTGCTTATTTATCAAAGCTAATTCATGTTATATTTGATGATGAGACGACCTTTAAAGACATCTACAGTTCCAGAAGTCCTGCCAAAAGATTGTCGACTTTTCAGGAATTTGTTTTTGCAACCGAAATTATCTTAAAGCTCCATTGACTTATCAAACTGCCTTTATATTTAGGTATTTGTAGATACAATTATTATGTGTATTGTTTTTGTTAAACATTATCCAGAGTGGCAAGAAATATTTGTGCTCCGCACCCAAATATTCAAAACATCCTCCAAAATTATGCTAACAACATAGCGTATTATTGCAAAGCCCCTCGTTGCTGATTCCTTTAATAGTTGCCCTTGTGTGTTTATTTAGAGTCTTTGTTTCTGCCAGTTCGGCGCTCGGTCCATTCACCCAGTGGACGGCGACGATATCCAGTTGCGAGTGTGATTTATGCCGGATGGATGCTGTTGAAAGGAAAGTCCTTTGTTTGTTTCACATCAAAGCAATTGCACCCTAAAAGCAAAACCAAGAGCAACACCTCATTTCAAGTATTCATCGTTTCCCAATTATTTATTATTCATTACAAAACGTAGTTTGCTTGTTTTTTGCTTGTTTGTTTGAGTGTTTTTATGTTACCATTTTCCTGAAAAAATTACTGAGCCAATTTTGATGTGGTATTTTGCATTACATAGGTACCTCAGAGCAGTTCTTAAATATGTATTTAAAATTAAGGGCCACCAGGGGGCGCTACAGTAGAGGCATTTTATTTTTAATTAAACTTTTCACATGTTCAAAAGCTTCTACTGAACTGAATGTCTCGGTGTATGCCCCGTTGACCAACCGGCCAGACCAACCAGTTGGTCAAAGGGGAATTCGTATTTCCCCTTAAATAAAATAAACAGTATAAAATCACAAAAGTGTTTTTTTTTTCATCTTTTTTGCTCGATATTGATAACAGCAACTGGTAGATGCTTGGAATATTCACAGAATATTGAATTATACATAATTATATTCACTTTAAAAATAAATAATTAAATTAAAATAAAACAAATATTTAAGGGGGGCTACCATACAACAGACATGATTTTTTTTGCTGTTTTTATAGATAATGGTACGGAACACTTCGTGCGCGAGTCCGACTCGCACTTGGCCGGTTATTTTGTTTAGCAAAATGTATTTTGACGTGAGATTGCTATGAGATTTTGACAAACAAATTGAAGTGAGATTATTTTGGTTACGTTAAACTCAAGTTTTTTTAAAGAATTAATTGATTTGTTCTGTAAATTAAAAACAACTTTTTTTTTAAAGTGAAATATAGGTGTAATAGTTATAGTATAACATTCTCTATTTTATAATAATGGTTTTTACTAAAGCGCTATGAAAATTTTACTATTTTAATTTATGTATCGATATAATGTATCGACATTTAATTCTTACCCTACCGCAGTTGGTCAAAGGGGAAATACGAATTCCCCTTTGACCAACTGGTTGGTCAGGCCGGTTGGTCAACGGGGCATACACCATAGTCGGCATGGAACTTTGCACATGGCAATACTATAAAATGTAAACTCCTCAACTTGATGCTGCACCTAAACCACGGGGACTAAGAATATGCCGATTTTAACCCCCGAAGAAAAAACGACGGGGTGTCTGTGTGTGTGTGTGTGTGTGTGTCTGTCTGTTCCCCTGTGGCGCTCAAACGGGTGGACCGATTTGAATGCGGTTTTTTTTGTTTGAAAGGTGAATTAGTCGAGAGTGTTGTTAGCTATGTTTGAAGAAAATCGGTCCAAGATGGCCGCCGCTACAAAATGACGGATGACATATTTTTTCACAACTCCCTTAATATGGGTATCAAATGAAAGGGCTTGACTAGTAGAATAGCACTATTGCAAATCCAAGATGGCCGCCGCACAGTGCTTCGTCGCCATACATGAGACTGCTCGAAATTCTGAATTTTACGGGAATGGTTCAATTTTTTGTTTTTTACTTTAAACAAATAGTTTTTTTAATTCTGTAATAATTTTGAATAGTTATATTATTATTTGATATGAAATATTGGTGCAAAAATACTTTAGGGAATAAATAAAAGACAATTTTTTTGCTCTTTCAAAAAATACACATATTTATTTTGAGTAACTTATTTTACATAACTTCATACATCATCAGTTACTATACTCTTATTTAATTTACCTAATATTAATCTCAATTAATTAATTAATAAAACGAATTAATCAAAAGTGGCTTTTAACGACTAATTTTGAATGAAATTTATGAATTAGCAATTATGTGCTTCTAAATTGTTTCTTCTGTTTTTTCTTTTAATTTTAAAGTTAAAAACAATTAATTAAGTTTTTCTCTTTGAGATCAACTTCAATATTTTATAGATTTTAAAAAGCAGTTTTTCACCATTTGTTGTGATGCTTAAATATATGGGTTCCCATAATCATTTGATGGGTTAGTGAAAGGTTTTCCGTATTTATTTATTTAACTTGTACTTGAACTCAGAAAGATTTAAATCTAAATATAAAGCTAAAGATTGCTCTAAAGTTAAAACTTTATCTTTTGCCTTTTCTCTTTGGATGCTCTTCAAGTCCCTAGCACCTTCCGGGGATGTCGACAAGTCCTTGACGATGGTAGCAGCAGCAGCATGTCCTTCGGCCCGCAATGACAAAGAAGTTGCCAATGACAATTCCGACATAGAACGAGTTTCCACAAGTCGTGAACCTTTTTTCTCTTTGTAGAAGGCGCACATTCTTCGAACGGTTTGGGGTGTCTTCCTCGTATACCACTAGGACCGGGCTGTGGTTCGTTTTCTAATGGGCTCTTTAAAGAGTCTGGCAAGCCAAGTTGAGCATTTAGCCAATGCTCGTTGTACTTAAAAAAAGTATTGATATTTTTACCTGCTGATAACCACTTTTTGGAGACTACCATACAAAATATCCGTATTCTCTCATCAACAATTACTCCGTCTTCTTTAGAACAATTGTCCAAATCAAAAAAAACCAGATAAATAACCTCTAATGGATTTAATTTTGTTCCCTTGAGGGCTTTCCCGCCATACACGAAAACAGTCCGCGTTGGTCACCTTGCGACCTGAACCTGAAAAATATTTTTTTTTAGTGCGTTCCGAACCTAAATTCAGTAATTATTTACTATGCCTAGATTTTCCACTAAAATATCTTTAATATAAAAAAAAATGGTTGAGTGCGCAACTGACAATTTTTTTAAAAGCTTTGTCAAAGTTGACCAAAATTAAAAATATTTAAAATAATCGGGGCGTTTAAGTTAAGCCCTTACAAAACCTGAAAATAATATATAGCAACAACAAAAGATACATGTTATGAGAGTACATACCTTCATTTAAATCCTCCATGATTTTGAAACTAATACACCACAAATCACAGAAAATATTAAAATTCTTTTGCAAGCGTAAAATTGCAAATGATCGTGATGAACTTCGAGTCTTCCTATTTATACTTACTTTTAATTACCTCTTTATCATTACCGGAAGTTAGTTGGGAAAAAATAATTACTAACTAATGGGGTCCAGATGATACAGTTTAAGGTTCCAGGAATCAATTAGAGATTTGCTTACCTACCCTAAATTGAATTTCGAGCGGCGCCATGTATGGCGACGAAGCACTGTGCGCCGCCACAAAATGGTGAATGTCGGGGGTTTTTTAAATTTTTAATTTATACTTGTACATAGATGATATTGTGGCTACCTAATATAAATAAGTAGCTTCTGCCCGCGGCTTCGCCCGCGTGAATTTCGGTTGTTCACAAATCCCGAGGGAATTCCCGTTCCGACTCCCTTTTCCAACCTTTATACCTACTTTCAAGGAAGTTTGCTATAGTAATCTACCTATAGCTGTAGCTGTGGATTTTGGTTTTCAAAATCCCGCGGGAACTGTAGATTTTTCCAGGATAAAAAGCATAGCCTATGTGTTAAGTCAGGTCATAATCTATCTCCATTCAAAATTTCAGCCAATTCGGTTCTGTAGTTGCGGCATTATAGAGTAACAAACATACCCATATTTACACATACATATATACGTATATATTTTTAAAAATGTAATTTTATCGGCTTGTTTCACCAACTTCTGATAAGTATCGGATAGACTAAACGTAAGTTTTGTCACTTTCTTTCTTTATGTCATATGACAAAGACAAAAGTTGGAGATAGCTATCCGATACTTATCAGACAGTGGTGAAACAGGCCCTATGACTTATAAAATGATGTTTTCTGGCAGATAAGTTATCTTTTACCTTTTACGAATGCCAAACAGTGAATGCAATATCCAATATCGTGTAAACTGCAAAGTGTATTGCTTTTGCCAGAAACGATGTGGTAAAAGCATTTAACGTTAAACCATTTATAAGATACAGCTGAAACAAATACCGCTGAAAAATGCAATTTTTTTTGGGGTTTTTATATTCGAGTCTTCAGAGTAGGTAACTCATCACTACATAGTATAAAACAAAGTTGCTTTCTCTGTCCCTATATCCCTATGTATACTTAAATCTTTAAAACTACGTAACGGATTTTGATGCGGTTTTTTTTAATAGATAGAGTGATTCAAGAGGAAGGTTTATAAGTAGAAAAATTGGACCCGGTAGGTGGCACTAATAGCGGGCAGGACGACGTCTGCCGGGTCCGCTAGTAAGTCATAACACTAATAGTCGCGAGTTTTGAAAAATCGAGTCGAGTTATAAGTTTACAGTACTCGACTCTTTTACAAAACTAGGTACCTATTTATTAGATCTTAATAGTTTAGTGGTGAGGTATATACACTTTGTGCAGAGCTACAGTGTGATCCCCGCTTAACCTAGTTCCGGGCATTGTTAGCGGCAAGCTTTAACTTGTAATAAATAGAGCTAAGCCTTCATGCATGGGTACTTTCTGTTTTGAGCATGCGTGTCTTAACAAAGAGATTGCAGTGTTACTAGTTGCTACAGCCTACAGGCATAGTAAGTTACTAATTAACAGCGCCTGCCTAAATCAGAATAGCAATGAAACTCCCTTGCTTCATTGCTCGCTAAAACGTACAACATAATACCTACATAGTCCTGATCGTTTCGTAGCTACATTAGTATTTCTTATTTATTGGCTGGTGCCTGCGACTTCGGCCGTATGGATTTTTTTAAATCCCATGGGAATTCTTAGATTTCTTTTTTGACCAGACAAAAAACTCGTAAATATTTGTTACATTGATATAGTTAAAAAAAATTACACTAGAGTTTTGAAAAAGCAACTGCTGAATTTCTTGAAGATTCTTGAAAGCCTACCATGCATTTGATTTCAGAGAAAGCTGTGCAAGACCAAATACCTAATCAGTTATCGTAATTACCAGTTATCAGTTATCACCTACTCTCTAGAATACAGTAGGTAAGTAGGTACTTTACTCGGAATATTTAGTTTACATACACATGCCTTTGACTCATGTTGACACTTGACATTACATCTTAACTTGACTGGCTGCCTACTCGGTTTACTTCTCGGAAGTTTGTCGTTACTCAAGTGATTTGATGACGTCTGTAGTATACGTGGGGGCAGATGTTCCTTGGATTGATAACGATCGACGAACTAAATCTTGACCGAATAAAGTTTGTAAAAGCAATTCGTAGACACATTAAAAATCTCTGTTAAATTATTACACTGTTTTTACATTTTAATATTCGATTAAGATATTATTAAAGACAAAAAAAAATTGCATAACATGATGCCAGAATTCAATATTTTTGATTTACCCCAAATGAAGGTTGATTATTGTTGATTTTATTTTATTTAGACTTTTCTCGAGAGTATCGTTAATTTAGTATATATCTATCTATTAATATAATAAAACTGTAACAGATCCAATTCTGTACATTGAAGATATTTTGAAAATTTTTATTGGAAGGCACTCTATAATCGATACCGAAGCCAAAACTGCAATTTTTTTCATTTTTGTCTGTCTGTCTGTCTGTCTGTCTGTCTGTATCTTGGCCGCGCATCACGCCGAAACTACTGAATGGATTCGAATGAAACTTGGTACGATTTGAGTTTATACTCCGAGGTAGGACATAGGATACTTTTTATCCCGAAATTCAGCACGGTTCCCTTGGGAGAGGGGATGAAAGTTAAAACGTGTATTTAGCTCTAATTCAATAACGGGTACTTCGATTTAACTCATTCTTTTTTTGTTAGAAAGGTAGTACTTTAAGTATTGTCCCGTAAATATTTCAAGGTCATAGGTTTTTTATTTCAGAAATGACAGACATTTATTGGGTTCAAATAACTTGGGACCCGGATCTTTGAACGTACAGTTTATTTTAAACTGGTGTGCATTTAGAGTTATGTTTGTCGATCTGTACATTTGTTCCAGCTAATTTCCGAAACGGCTGGATCGATTTTGATGGAACTTTCAATGGCAGACAGGTGATGTTATATGGAGTAACTTAGGATACATTTAGTTTAGGTACAAAAAAGAATTATGGGGTCCGATCCGATTCTATATAAAAACCTATATCCATGCGAACGAAGTCGCGGGGGTCGGCTAGTATTCTATAAGGGTTTCGATTTAGTTTTTAAGGAAGATTAAGGCGGTTATAGTGTCACGCTGATCGTTGCCGTCGGACAGGCGGCCAGGACAGGCCAATATATATGATTGCTATAGAAGCGTTTTAGAATAACGCTGACCGCTCAGCGCTGACGCTCGTCAGCGTGACACTGAAACGCTCACTGAAGACAGAGGCGCGTGGGCGACGGTCGGCGCCGAACTCTCAGCGCCGACGATCAGCCTGACACTAAAACCAGCCAAAAAGACTAGAGACATTTCGAGACAGCTGGCCTTCATTGCGAGTTGGTAGGATTACTTTCGACACGGTTGCGTAACTGCATAGTAGTAGCCTACCTACTTGTAGCATTGACGGTAATGTAGTTTTTTAGTGTTTTCATTTTATCGTTTGTCTGTTAATGAAAATATTATGCATTTACCTATATTCATTACAAACACACGGACTTTTTACGATTCAAAAAATATTGCAAAATGGTTTTTGTGGTCAAATAAAAGTAGGTAGGGTGAATGTTCTATAAGTCGGCACTTTAAGCGTCGTGTCATGTTTAAAAATTCGTAGACGTGTCAAACGAAGCAATTTCAGTACAATGTTTTTTCTTCTAATACTTCATGCTTTTGACTTTTAGAATAAATTTTTAATACCCGCTTTTTGCATAAAGAAGTATTTTTTTTAATTTATTAAAAAAAAAGTACTGATTTGCGTAAGCTCGGCACCTTTGTCCCTCTCTCCGGCATTTGTGTTCTCAAAGTCGGCCCTCATTTTTTTATTAGAAAATTAGCTTTTACCCCCGATATTGTCCGCTACAATTTGTTTTTTTTTTAATATTTATAGTAACTCTTTCCTCGTTTTCATTTTATTTCATTTTCCCGCCAAAAAAAAATACACTTTTTCGAAATTAATATAATTTTTGAAGAAATAGATATATAATTTTTTTAACAACCTTGACAAACAATCAGACAATTTTTATATAGATAATATTAAGTTTATTCAATAGGGCCGACCTTAGGAATAACCCAAATTCTTAAGTCGGCACCCCCTGCCGATCTCAGGCACGTTGAATGGAAGCAGGCGTTACTTTGCGGAATTCCATGATATACAATGAATATAAAATTATTTTGCTATAATCCGCTAACAGTGACAAATTTGTAGGCACAACACCACACAATCTTGTAGGCACAACACCACACAATCTTGTAGGCACAACACCACACAAATTCACCACAAAACAAACTCGACGATCGTTTCGCTCCGACACCGGAGCATCTTCAGGAGATGTCGACTTCACAACGGACGATTGCAAAGTGAGTTCGTGTCGAATGAGCGGTCTTATATATACTATCCCCGCTTAGTCATCTACCCTCCTTTCTCTTTCTCTCTGGCCACGCCCCCTAAATATGTTGAGCAACGGTGAAGATGACACATTTATTTGCTCATTCAGCAATTCGACACTTCTACCGCTGTGCCCAACTATTTCCAATTGTTCCAACACGCACAGTCTTAAACTTTTACAGCATGTGTGTAAAATTTCAAATGTATGACCCTCGTCTATCCTATGTCCACTATCCAAAAGATGTTTTGCGAAATGAGATCTTTGAGGCTGGTTGTTTCTAAAGGCAGCCATATGTTCTTTATATCGAGTTACAAAATTGCGCCCAGTTTGACCAACATATATAGCACTACATTCGGGGCACTTGAGTTTGTACACACCTGACTTTTGTCCATTATTTAATTTATCTTTACCATTACAAATTCTTCTGAGCGTATTATTTGTTCTAAAAGCAGCGTGTACATCATGTGATCTAAGAGTCCTAGCAATACGCTCAGATATTGGTCCGAAATAGGTCAAACTGGTTTTATATTTATTTATTTTGTCTGATGGCGCTGGATATAGGTTTTTCTTGACCTGCACTAACTGTTGTTTTCTAAGTATATTATTTACAATATTAGGGTTATACCCATTTGAACGCGCCATGTGATAAATAATATTTAATTCTTTTTTTTTTTTTTTTTCTTTTTTTTTTTTTTCTTTTTTACACAGATTTTTACACAGATTAGTGTCCGTTCCTCTTACAAAAGACAATTATAAAAAAGAATTAAATATTATTTATCACATGGCGCGTTCAAATGGGTATAACCCTAATATTGTAAATAATATACTTAGAAAACAACAGTTAGTGCAGGTCAAGAAAAACCTATATCCAGCGCCATCAGACAAAATAAATAAATATAAAACCAGTTTGACCTATTTCGGACCAATATCTGAGCGTATTGCTAGGACTCTTAGATCACATGATGTACACGCTGCTTTTAGAACAAATAATACGCTCAGAAGAATTTGTAATGGTAAAGATAAATTAAATAATGGACAAAAGTCAGGTGTGTACAAACTCAAGTGCCCCGAATGTAGTGCTATATATGTTGGTCAAACTGGGCGCAATTTTGTAACTCGATATAAAGAACATATGGCTGCCTTTAGAAACAACCAGCCTCAAAGATCTCATTTCGCAAAACATCTTTTGGATAGTGGACATAGGATAGACGAGGGTCATACATTTGAAATTTTACACACATGCTGTAAAAGTTTAAGACTGTGCGTGTTGGAACAATTGGAAATAGTTGGGCACAGCGGTAGAAGTGTCGAATTGCTGAATGAGCAAATAAATGTGTCATCTTCACCGTTGCTCAACATATTTAGGGGGCGTGGCCAGAGAGAAAGAGAAAGGTGGGTAGATGACTAAGCGGGGATAGTATATATAAGACCGCTCATTCGACACGAACTCACTTTGCAATCGTCCGTTGTGAAGTCGACATCTCCTGAAGATGCTCCGGTGTCGGAGCGAAACGATCGTCGAGTTTGTTTTGTGGTGAATTTGTGTGGTGTTGTGCCTACAAGATTGTGTGGTGTTGTGCCTACAAATTTGTCACTGTTAGCGGATTATAGCAAAATAATTTTATATTCATTGTAGATCTCAGGCACCTCATACTACTGGTTTTCCTTAGCCCGGCACCCCTGTTTTTTCTGTAACTACGCAAAATAATTGAGTTAAATCACTATAACACGATGTCAAATATTACGCAAAACAAATTAAATCGCAACAACAAGTCTTAAATATTATAATACGTAATTTATTTCTTACCAAACGACGCTCGGAAAGTAGCAATTTTGTAAGAAATTCAGCGATTTACGCACTCGCGCTCGTTCTAAGCGAAAATTGAGGGAAAGGGGTGCAAAAAAGTTCTGCCTTATTTTAGAACTATTTCCCCATTGGAGCAATACTAAATAAAAAAAATACCCATTGCGATTAAATGCCACCAAAACGATAATATCGACAGAAATATAACGAAGTGCCGACTTAAGGGGGGGTGCCGGCCTAAGGAGCGTCCACCCTATTATCGTTAAGCATATAAGCGTATTACCTAAACAAATACATTTTCGTGTAACTGTTTCCACCACCACCAATAAATACTGCAGCCCTTTAGCACTAGTACTGGGCATAGGCCTCCTCTCTTACGGGAGAGGGGGATTAGAGCTAAAACCCGCCACGCTGTGCTTCAATGCGGGTTGGTGTATCTGTTAGTAATTTCAAAATTAGAAACGCATTTTTTTTTGAAGACACGTTAAGTGTCAAATATTCGAGTTGTCCTCATAGTTTTCAAGTTAAGACTTCTAAACATTACATAAATCTAAAAGTATAAAAGAAAAACATAACTGGATCTATCACAAACCACTGGATGAATCGAGCTGGGCACACGCACGTAGGTGTACCTACGCTAAGAAAGGATTTTTGAAAATTCAACTCCGAACTTAACGTGAGCGAAGCCGCGGGCAAAAACTAGTTCTCAATATGTCCCGTTAAAAATACTAAGAGCCTGTTTCCACTGTGACCACTTTCTGATAAGTATCGGATAGCTACCTACAACTTTTGTCTTTGTCACTTGACATAAAGTAAGAAAGTGACAAAACTTCGTTTAGGCTATCCGACACTTATCAGAAGGTGGTGAAACAGGTCGTTGAGTGGGAAAATGACGCCTAGACCAAAGTTTTCTGACAATGTATACTTTGTAACATTATTGGCTATCAGTCAACACTGCAACAGTCGCATACCACACTTGCGTCATATTGATCAATGATCAATGAGTGACTGCAATCAGAGAACACACATCATCATCGCGACCTGCACAATATGTGCAATACACAAACCACGGTACCTACTGCACAAAGCAAGGTGCTTCCCTCGGTTATCGACGCGCATCGAACAAAGATACGATCAATTAAGTCATTTACCAGTACTAGGCTATAGTTACGTTACAGTGAAAATGCGTCTATATGCATGACGAGGCTCATGGCCAAAGATCATGTACTAAAAGTTGTGGTCTTTATAGTTTTCAAAAAATACGGCTATCAAAAACTGCATTAATTCACAATAGGTATGTCCTCTCAAGCGTAGTGGTAATCGACTTGAATGTATGTACATAGTTGTAGGTACCTACGTCATAAAAGTTGAAATAGAGGACTGAGTCAAATGCATATAATCGCTCATGGAAGTTAAGCATATTATAATATGCTTAACGATAAGTATTCGATCGGAAACTTAGAAGTGGTCGAAAAATCAGAAACCAATTTCTAAGGAATAAACACAAAACCGAGCAAGAAAAAGCCCACCTTCCACCACAAGTCCTTTCGATGTGGTGGTGCCCGCGTCCGCGTCACATCTTCTGTGGTTATATAAAAGTGGATTCAGTTTGCGCCTCGTCCCTTTACTGACAATTTCTGAAAAGCGCTCTCAGTCAAAAATCACACCAGTTGCTCTTTAATATATACATAGGTATATAACATCACTAGATGATGCCCGCGACTTCGTCCGCGTGGATTTGTTTCTTAAAATCCTGCGGGAACTATTTGCTTTTCCGAGATAAAAATTGCCTATTTCCTTCCCCGGGATGTAAGCTACCTCTGTACCAAAGTTCATCAAAATCAGTTAAACTTTTGGGCTGTGAAAGGGTAGCAGACAGACAGACAGACAGACCCAGTTTCGCATTTATCATATTTGTATGGATTCTTGCTTTATAGCTAAAATAGTTAGCACGCGTAATAAACAGTTTGGCACGTCAACCG
Source organism: Melanargia galathea (assembly GCA_920104075.1). Lineage (NCBI taxonomy): Eukaryota > Metazoa > Arthropoda > Insecta > Lepidoptera > Nymphalidae > Melanargia > Melanargia galathea. The sequence goes on along the minus strand of OV049872.1, from coordinate 766,251 downwards.
TAACATACGGGCCGTTATCGGTCACCGGTCCCGACCGGCCCGGTAGCGGCTGTCCGGTCGCCGGTCGCTCGCCGGTTACCGACCGAACCAACGCGTTCGATTCAGTACCAGCGAGAACGTTTATCGACGCGCACGTATCGCCGTGCTATGCACCGCGCAGGCGTACCGTCACAACCCCCAGTTGCCAGTGATCAGCTGTTGCGATTGCAAATATTATTGCAAGTTTTACCAATTCTAGTGGTTCTAGTGAGTGCACAAGATGGGCCAGTCGTTCGGAACGAACTCCCACAGCGGAGAGCAGAGGCATTACGTGAGAAAGGAAATCGGTATGATTTTTGTTGTATACGTACCTAGATACGGGTGTTGCGACAGCTCTTGCGAATTGCATTTACACGCGTCCGGCCTGTGCATCCATTGCACTGGATACTTATCACAAAACTATACAGAAGTCTGTCTGGTAATTGAATGATTTTACATGTGTTTTGAAAACAAAACTTTATTGTGATGATTCTGTATGTAATACATAGACTGTCGAGAGATGTTCGTCCAGCACAGATGATCTCCATACGAATACATCTTTTATATAATTTAATGCATTGGAGATGAACAGTTGAGGTTATAGAGTAGTATTACTTGTAAGCGACGTAATTGCTTGACAACATTATCGAGTGTAAAAAGTTGTAGCCTGTCAAATCGGTTTAGTAATTACACTCGCAAGTAGACGCCGCGGTTTAATACCGGTAGGTATGCTATAATTAAAAACCCTGGCATTTAAATTAAAAAAGTAGTTCAGTTGCAAAATAGTGGATATGTTTTTTTTATCTTTTGTGTCTATAAAACAGTTCCGTGACCGCCCAAACCGGAAACCTATTTTTGAACCTGAATCCACGTGGACGAAGCCGCATCAGCAAGTTATTCAATAAGATTAACTTGACTTATATAACTTGTAATTACATCTCACTCACTGAAAGTAAACAACAACACTCGGCACGTCACATTCTAATACCATGTAGGTCTAATACTAATTAAACTTATTAGAATTTTTCCACAACAGAAAATACTACAGGTAATAAACACAGTTGCATTGAAATTTAACGATTGTTAAAAGGCCTTGTATTTACAACAGACCACGGCTTTGACTAAAGAGAACGCCATTAAATAGTATGCAAGGCTCTAATGAAAAACTTATCTTATTTAGAGTAAAGAATGTGTTTTATTCCAAAGTCTGTCTTATTTATATCAAAATGGGAATCTTATTCTTCCTTAAAAATACAGTTCTTATCGAATGCATTATTATAACAGATGTAGTTGTATATTATACAGATCGTTTGTTAAAGATGGGAAAAGCGTGGTCAGTTGATCTCCTACTCTATTAAAGTTGATTTAATAACATCCATAAAAATTTCAATAAATATTGTCGATTCCACATATTTCTCCGTTCCACCAGCTTTGTTACCTAAGTTTCGACTATTAGTTATTCAAGCTTCACTTCACTTTATAATTCTACCTGAGGGATAATCAATCTTGAGTAACGAACTGTTCCCCCCCCATCCCTACCCCGTGCTCTACTGGAAAACTTGTATATTGCTTGTTTGTTTCATCATCTAATTTAAGTGCTCACATATTTCTTCGTAATATTCTCCGGTGCCTGAACTTTTTCCTATCTTTTTAATCTATAAAACTTCTGTGGGGATTTCTTTTTCCTTAGATTTATGAGACAATTTTTTTTAATTCTGTTTTTTGGCGTGGGATCTTTACTAAAGGTTTCCAACTCGTAACAAAGATTATCCTCAAGAATATCTGAAGATACGAAATCAATTTGGTATTCTGTATTTTAAAACGAATGTCTCGTTATCACTATTTCATTAATTTTAATTAAAACTACAATATTATGATCCATTTAAATTCCTTTGTTATTCCACGACGTATAGTAATTATTCCCGCAACGGTAGATTAATTGGTGATTGCAGTTTATTTACATTACTTCATTTGTGTTGTGATATCATCAACGTGAATCACTTTAATTATAGTGTGGTTTGTTTTATCTCATCCCGTCACGCGTATATGTACACTATTATTATATATCTTCTAGTTACCGCATACGTCGCAGATGCATGGCAATAATAAACCAGATCTATACTAATATTATAAATGCGAAAGTGTATCTTTCTGTCTGTCTGTCTGTCTGCTAGCTTTTCACGGCCCAACAGTTTAACTGATTTTGATGAAATTCGGTATAGAGCTAGCTTACATCCCGGGGACTTTTTATCCCAGAAAATTAAACAATTCCCACGGCATTTTTTAAAACTTAAATCCACGCGGACGAAGTTGCGGGCATCCGTAATTTATATACTACGAATTACGAAATACTTTCCACTCAACACAAATATTTGGTTCCGTACTGTGATACTCCCTGACATTGAAATGGAAACTACGCCTGATTCGCTATCTGTTATTTAAGGTGTTACGTTTTCCATACTAACTTCATGTTACCATTCAAGAGCGAATAGATCTAGGCGCACGAAGTGCGCCAGGCCAAGTTCCTCCGGCCTTGTCGCATGAGTGTGTTATTTACACGATCCATTTCGAGCTGTTTTGACCCCCCTCATAACTCTGGTTCGCGGGATAGTAATCCTACGAAATTTGAAATATAAGTTAAACTCGTGGATGTGATGATAAATTGAAAGTTTCAAATTTTCAAGTTGAACCGTTTCTGAGATACAGAGGTTTGAAAATCACATAAAACAAGACCTACTCACTGACTGATCAAAATTATGACGCACTTCCCGTGTATTTGGAATGTTGAAATTTGGTAAGAAGATGAGTCTTAGTGTGTATATGAAGGAAAAAATCGAAAAATGTCCAAAAGTTGCATCAGACACTGACCAATTCAAAGATATATAAAAATCTGTCTGTTCCCACATCACACAAAAAATACTGAACAAATTTTTATTTTGTTTTAATAAATGTATTTTACTTTATTCGAAGCTATATATGGTTCTTGTTTCATCGAAATCGGTGCACTATTTAGGGAGATGTGACTTTTCAAGTTTTCTAGCAAGGGGTCAATCTTACTGGTCTTGAGTTCTAATAAAAAGTAAAGTGTAGGTAAATAATAAAACGCCAAGAGGTATATTTTTTTATCGAAGTCGCGGGCGCGACTTCGTCGGCGTGGACTACACAAATTTCAAACCCCTATATTACCCCCTAAGGGGTTGAATTTTCAAAAATCCTTTCTTTGCGGATGTCGTACGCCACATTAATAGCTATCTGTGTGCCTAAGCCCGTTTCTTCCAGTAGTTTGAGATTCGTCTTTGCCAATAAAACCAGAAGCGCGATTTTCTTAATAATTTTGATAAGCAACATTGACCCAAGTCAGGAAATGGATGGGTGGCCGACTTTGGAGGTTTGGAGGAGACTTTGGTGTCCTGTTGATTCCGGCTACTAGGTATCACTAATATCTAATACTATTCATTAAACTTAATGAGAGTCAAATACTCAAAATCTTCTCTTAGTTAAGCCGTATGGTTCTAAGTTCTGAAACTGACCACTGAGTGGAAATACTCTGGAGTGGAGTTTCTGTTATCTGTGATTTTGACAGACAGACGAACAAAATAAAAATTCACCCAATTAGAACAGAGAAAGCGACTTTGTTTTATACTATGTATTGAAGATTAAACCACATCTAATCAGACCGTAAAATGTGATAGGGTTCTATTCCTAATTATACTGAAGCGTAAGAGAGAAAAAAGACTTCATTATACTTATTGCATTAACTTTGAAATACTTAGAAAAAAGGAGTGAGATCCAAACAAAAACATTTCATGTGAATAATAAGGCCAACTTCCTATCAAAAAGTTTCGGCCATTAAAAGTACTGATATCAAAAATTATGACCAAGTCCTTTGCTAGGCTCGATAAATGAAACCATACAGTTTTAGAAGGTATATCTTCTTCGATCACCCTCAAGCTGTCATACCATTCCTAATGATCCTGTTAAAATATTTTTAAATAATTTATGTCTTACTAATAACACTATAATATGAAGCTCATTTGGGACTGAGAATAGTTTTATTGTTTTCAACTTGGCAACATTTTTTTAAATTAAACAAATTCAAAGGAGTACAAAAATGTTGTCAAGTTGAAAACAATAAAACTATTCTCAGTCCCAAATGAGCTTCATATTATAGTGTTATTAGTAAGACATAAATTATTTAAAAATATTTTAACAGGATCATTAGGAATGGTATGACAGCTTGAGGGTGATCGAAGAAGATATACCTTCTAAAACTGTATGGTTTCATTTATCGAGCCTAGCAAAGGACTTGGTCATAATTTTTGATATCAGTACTTTTAATGGCCGAAACTTTTTGATAGGAAGTTGGCCTTATTATTCACATGAAATGTTTTTGTTTGGATTATATATTAACACTGAAATTACATCGCACAGCCTTAATATAATTTTTAATTTGCGCGAAATTATATTTACAATACAATACATAGACAGCTTAATTATTATAATAGCCATCTATTAAACGCTGTTTTGCCTAGCTGACCGAGATGGCTTTACTTCACCTTTAGCTGTTTATGTAATGTTTTTTTTATGTAAATAAAATTTTCCGCAAATTAAACATTAAATTAAGGCTGTGCGATGTAATTTCAGTGTAAATATATAATCCATTCGTTCTTAAATTGTAATAATAAATTAGTATGGAAAACGTACCACCTTAATTTGGTAATTTTAAATCTGTCTCTGATAAGTTTCTCCTGAAACCTATGTAGTATTGCCAACGTTCCTATACCCTATAAGGCTTCTTCCAAAATTTTTCCTCCATTTATTTTTCCATGAACTTCCATTCTATCGAGCTTAAGTGTCATGCATGCTTTGAGTAAACGAGATACATTGTGCTCAAAGACTGTCGTCTTTGTACCGTTGACCTACATATTTATTATTTTCCTACATATTTTGCTTCATATGCAGTAGAGATATCGGTTTTAGCACCTCATGCGGCAGTTTTCTTGTCATATTCTTCAGGACCGGTTGGTATATTTTCGGGTAGAAACTTTCGATACATTTATTCGTTAAATCGATAGAATAGAATAAAAAATATTTTATTGCATACCAAAAAATAAAAAAAAACAGTTACAAAGAAAACTACTTTACTGATGCTACAATACTGACACACTAATTGGCATCTAACATCGCCAACTTCCAAGTTCGGGCTGGCACTGAGAATTTTTTGATAGAAAAATCCAATACCTTATATTTTTTTGTCTCGACCCGGGAATCGAACCCAGGACCTCGTGATCCGCAATCGATCATGTCAACCGTTAGACCACCGAGGCAGTTAATATAATTAATTGCAGTGCGTAGTTGATGTAAATGGGAGACGGGGCGAGTAGAGAAGATCCGGAAGATTAGAAGTGCAAAGGCATCTTGTAAGTCCAGTCAAAGAAGTATAACAAATGACATATTATAATTTCATTGTTAGTCAATGTAGGCGACAAGTGTTGAATCGTACCTAATTACGTAACTTTTGCGTCCGCGACTGTTATCTTTCTTTTTTCTATCTTTTGCTGTAACATCTTAATAGTTTTCCCATTTGTTCTCGCTCTTGATGAATTGAGTTAAAAATCATATTTCTGAACACACGCGGCGTTATTCAAACATATTGTATCTGACATTTAAATTACTATCTAATATAGCCCGGTCAAAATACATATTTCAATTAACAGTAATTCCGACAGAGCTGAATTTTGGTAGAGACCTTGGGTACACCAGTAAGAATAAAGTGTCCAAAGTCCCATTGATCCCATGTCTGCTAAGAAAGTTATTCAAGGTCAAAGTCAAAATTTTCGTTTTTTTTTTTTCAAAATTTTCGTTTTGGTAAGTTTCAGGCAAAAATTCAGCTCTGTCGGAATTACTGTCATTTGATAACATTTTTTCGTCTAATTTGACTGGGCTAAATAATTCATATTATTTTCAATGGATATTGCGACCTCTAAAAGCAGTAATGTAGTTACGTGGTTTTCGGTGGCTACTTTGAATTTATACCTACATTTTTTCTCCTACATCCTGTACCTACCTACATTTTACAGCAAGTTTCAGATGTAAAGTAGATATGCAGATGCTGTCAGGTAACAAGTAATAATCAAAATAAACGAAAAATACGACTGCGTAAAAACCAAGAAATAATTAAAATAATTTACGTACATTGCAATCGGACTCGAGTTGCGACTCTTAAATTTATTTATAACCACATTTTTCTGTTTTTTTTTTATTTAATCAAAACGTATCCGTTATAAAAACTTATAAAAACTTTTAAAACAACTTTACATAAAAATTATATTATTTAAAGTTAAGTAGGTAGACCGTACATTTACATAGTTTATTCAAAAAACCTTTTTTAAAGCGTCTAGTCGAGTCATCTTGACTCGTCACTCGGGTCACCGAGTGGCTTATGTTTTTTTATTTATCCACAAGTTACTGCGATCTCACCTGATGGTAAGTGACGATGCAGTCTAAGGTGGAAGCGGGCTAACCTGAAAGAGGCATGGCAGTTTCTATTAAACCCATACTCCTGATCGGTTTCTATGCGGGATCGTAACGGAACGCTACGGTTTCTAAGTCAAATCGCTTGGCGGCACGGCTTTGCCGGTAGGGTGGGAACTAGCCACGGCCGGACCCTCCTACCAGACCAGACCAGACACAATTTAGATATTATAAAATCCTAAATTGTCTCTGCCGGAAAAAGAACCCGGGACCTCCCACTAATAAGATCACAATTCACAGCACTCACCATTGCGCCGGAAGAAAAGCGACTCGAACAGTCCATTGCTAGCAGGGATCGTAAAAGATGTTTTCAATATGAAATAAACTTATTACCTTCGCGTGGATAAGTAAGTTACTGGTTAGTTATTTTATTTAATTAATTGTTATAATTTTGATAATTAATTTGATTATAATATATCATTTAAAAATATTTACATTTACGTTATATATACGAGTAAAAGGTTATCGCATTGTTATAACGGAATGATATCAGGCGATGTTATCTCATCAGTCGTTTCATAGTAAATACAAGCGGACACCCGCGACTTCGTTCGCGTGGATATTATATTATATTGGTTTTTAAAAATCCCGTAGGAATCATATTGTTTTTCCTAAGCTCCTTTGAGCTAAAAACTGTTAAAAGTTCACTGGCGGATGTTTAGGTAGATCAAAATGTAAACATCCGCCAGTGAAAGTCTTATCAAAATCGATCCAGCCTTTTAGAGATTAGTCGGTAATCTTTAAAGTATCTACTTTCTAACAAAAAAAGAAAGAATGAAATCGGACCACGGATTGAATTACAGCTAAATACACGTTTTGACTTTCATCCCCTCTCCCTAGGGAACCGTGCTGAATTTCGGGATAAAAAGTATCCTATATGTTACTCCGTAGTATGAACTTAAATCGTACAAAGTTTCGTTTCAATCCATTCAGTAGTTATTGCGTGATGCGCGCACAAACATACAGACAAACAGACAAAAATTTCAAAAATACCTTTTTTACGTTCTATTACTTATCCCTAACATCCCCCAGTTATTATTTTGCAATATAATAGATTTTATAGTAAGTAATTTGAAAAATGAGAAGTTCTGAAGACGTGTAGAATTATTTAATTAAAAGAAACAGTTAAAAACCTACACTTCTTCACGAATCAAATACTTTAAGAAAATGATCAGTGAGCAGATTCGTGACTTCACGGGCCTGCACGTGGTTTGTTATGGGTTGGTATGTTATGGGTTCCGAGATGTACAAGCTATACCTATCTATTGGAAACGTCAAGTTCCGTTCAGCGGTGTGTTATGGTAAAGACCCATGGACAAACAGACATACTTTCGCATTTAAAATCTATGATTCTACAAAAATAAATTATGTAAAAAAAAACTTTTACTACCTCTAATTAAGCTCATACTCTCTATCATTATTATTTGAACGATTGACACTAAATGTACCAATTTTGAATAAGTAATTGAAATCTGATGTTAGTGTGATCCAAAAAACAACTATTATTTTTTGTCTGTTGGTCTATATCCAAGCTTGTCGGCTTATCGACGGTTGAATCCACTAGCAGGTCTACAAGAGGTGATCTAGGTTACTTTTTATCCCGGAAAATCAGAGTTCCTGTACTGTGATGTACTTTAATATTTTTGGATTATTGAATTTGTCTGTTACGATAAATTTTTCACTTGTTTTTTTTTTTACTTTAATTTTCTTATACTGCTGAGCTATTGAGGTGTACAAATCCTTACGGTCCGCTAAAGCGGCGATTACACCACACTACTTCTAGTGCACTACATCATGTAGGACACTAGACGTAGGGTAGTGTACATGCATATAGGGACGCAGGACCCAGGGCGATAGGAACGCCCTGTTTGTAGTGCCCTAACCTAGTGCACTAGAAGTAGTGTAGTGTAATCGCCGCTTAATTCTCCGAATGTCCAGTATGTCGGTTACGTTAAATTCCCAGAATAGACCTTCTACCTGTTAGCAATAATATTGAACTCACCTCTATACGACTCAATACCCATTATTTTACTAGGCATTAGTTTATCATAACATGCTCTACAATGCACCATTAGCGGAACGCTTAGTAATTAGTTTTAGTTGGTAATCTAATTTAGTCGATCGTAACCATCTCTAACGCTTCGTGTTGGTGCTCGCAGTTGGCTGTATGACCTCCACAACACAGCCAGTGATAACACGTGGCTCGGAAACACGTCAATCATTAGATACAACATTACCGCAGTCTGCAACGCTCGTGTAATGGGTATTGGGTACAGTAAATACTTGATTTATCTGGAAGCAAAAGCGATTGGTCGGATACTTGTCGGATACGAAAGAAATGTGAAATAATTTAGTTGGTGTTGTCTAGACGATCATCATTATTGCCATTAATAGACATGGCAACTGCATTCCCACTGCATGCCTACTGTTGGCCCACTGCTGGATTTTCGTCACTTCCAACGTTGGCCGCCAACAAGTCGCAAGTGTGGATGCCTGTATTAGCGCGTATTTTCTTAGAAATCAACTCAGACTCCCCTCTTAACGTTTGCGCGGGTGGTGGCGCCAATGCTATTTTGTCGATCCACTGTTGGGTGAACGGGATTGGATCCAGCGTTGGGCGTGGGGCCAACGAGTGGAGCCGTCGTAATGTTTATTTCATTCTTACGGTGTGAAATTTTGATGTATCTGCGTCTCAAGAACCAGCTTCCGCCTGCGGCAGTTAATTTGTTTATTTGTGTTAGAATAGGTTAATTAATGAAGTTCAAAGTTCAAATACAGATTTGAACAAGTTCTTACAATAAATATGCGTATGTAGCTGATATTCTACCACGGCGGTGGTGTACAAATGTGACTAAGTAAAATAACTCACAAAATTAGTTACTTACAAAATTAGCATCTAAGTTATTAATACGTTTTTAGAGCAAATCAAAAAGAAAAAAAAAGCTTGCAATTTGATGATTGTTGTAATGACTTTTTTTGATGACAATTAATTGATGATTGACTCTTATTACTTGAAATTGTAATATAAACAACCGTAATACAACAACAACAAATTTTTTTTTTCTAAAAGACTATTTTTTTACAATTGGTTATGAATTAAGAAGCTATAACGACCCTGTTATTTGGCAAACAAAGTTGCCAATCGTAAAGTGGATCTATCTATATCTGCTGTTTCTTGAATCTAATGAAATCTTATATTTCTATAATATAAGATTACTTAAGATATCTATCTTTCATCTAAGATAAGAATCTGATTTATAAAAAATAAAAAAATAAAAGTATCGGTTGGGAGTGATTAATTTATATTTTTTTTAATTTATACTTACTACAAATCCACCAACGTGTGGACCAACGATTGTGATGTAACCGACAGTTAATTTGTTAATCAGACCTTGGAAATAAATAAGGTTATATGGTCAACCTCACTTTTTTGTAATGGCATGGATTTACTGACATATTGCAAACGCATCAACGCTGATCATTAACGCATATTATTACACTAAAGCTTTGATGAATCACTAGAGGATGCACAACGCATATTATTAGAGTTAGGTTACTGCAACTGGGCAAAGTTATTGACATTTCGCTACCAGTTTGATTGTGAATGTGATGGTAACTAATAATAGATGATCTACAGACGCCTGTCTCGTACAAATATTTGTTATATCTTTTCAGCTGTGCATATAATAATATATGCATACAGCATAATAATTATTACAATCCTTCTATGGTATTGATAAATCCTGACGTTCGGCCATCCGTGAAATTGATGACTGACGTTCATAGATCCGTTGTGATGTCACAACACGGTTTCTTGGTAGAAGTAGGTACTGAAAAACCGGCCAATTGCGAGTCGGACTCGCGCACGAAGGGTTCCGTACCATTATCTAAGTATAATAAAACCGGCCAAGTGCGAGTCAGGCTCGCGCACCGAGGGTTCCGTACTCCAGAAGTATAAGTATACAATATGTTTTTCATTAATTTGTCTTAAAAGGTAAGGTTCCAATTAAGCTAGGCCTCGAAATTGTATGAGCGCTCATACAACTTAGAGGTCTATCTTAATTGGCGTCAACTATGTATGTATGTATGGGTAATGGGGATACCCTTTAATTTCCAACTTTTTCATTTTTTGGAATTTTTCCTTTATTTGTTCTGTAAGACCTAGCTTTTTGCCAAATTTCGTAATTCTAGGTCAACTGGAACTACCATTAATTAGGTTTTCGACCCAAAGCCTATAGGGTAGGTACTTCCGGTTGACCCAGATTTGTCAATTTTGGTTAAAAGCAAGGTCTTACAGATGAGTAAAGGGAAAATTCCGAAAAATAAAAAAGTTGAAAATTAAGGTACATTTTGGTAGGTACTTACCTACAAGTTTTCGTGAAAATCTAAATTTGCCCATATCTTTTTATTGTGTGGACTCAGGACCTAATTTTTATACACCTAATAGGGACTATAGACCTTAGTATCTGGTATAAATTTCAGCTTGCTAGGTCCAACCGTTCCTGAGAAAATCGGTGGTGACACACGGACAGACGGACAAGAAATTGATTTGAATGCGGTTTTTTTGTTTGAAAGGTGAATTAGTCGAGAGTGTTGTTAGCTATGTTTGATGAAAATCGATCCAAGATGGCCGCCGCTACAAAATGGCGGATTAGATATTTTTTTACAACTCCCTTAATATGGGTATCAAATGAAAGGGCTTGACTAGTAGAATAGCACTATGCAAATCCAAGATGGCCGCTGCCACAAAATGGCGAATGTCGGGGGTTATTTAAATTTCTAATTTATACTTGTTTAGTATTTGTTGTTATGCATTGCCGCAACAGAAATATATCATCTGCGAAAATTTCAACTGTCTAACTATCACGGTTCATGAGATACATCCTGGTGACAGCCAGACAGACAGACAGACGGACAGCGGAGTCTTAGTAATAGGGTCCCGTATTTACCATTTGGGTACGGAACTCTAAAAACTGAATGATCTTAAACATCATAATATTCTTTCTCCCATCATTAGATACTGTACAGTTTTCCGTACGTAGATGGTTTACAGGCTTAGTGGTGAGCGTTATGGGAGCTAAGGTCCGGGTTTCGATTTCCGGGGCGATTAGTCGAGTTGTTAGAACTCTGCGTTCATGCGCACTGAAGAAACCCAGTAAAATATTTTCACAAAATACAGAACATTTTATACATAAACAACAATCTATCAAAATATCGACATTCGATAACTAAATTGGTTTCGCGTCACAGCTACACATCCTTTCATTATAAACGCGAAAATTTGTCAACATGGATGTATGGATGTATGTTTGTTGCTCTTTCACGCAAAAACTACTGAAATAATTTGGCTGAAATTTAAAACATACATATTTTATAACCTAGAATAACACATAGGCTACTTTTTGTCCTGGAAAAATCCATAGTTCCCGCGGGATTTTGGAAAAACCGTTTGCTATTGCAATCTACAGCTACAGCTATAATTTGATTACTATAGCAAACTTCCCTGAAAGTAGGTATAAAGGTTGGAAAAGGGAGCGAGAATGGGAACGTGAAACCACGATTCCCTCGGGATTTGTGAAAAACCGAAATTCACGCGGGCGAAGCCGGTGGTAAAACCTAGTCAACTATAATCGCATGGGGGTAGCTAAGCAGGTAGTAAGTAAGTAAGTAAGTAGTTGGTAATGTAGTAGCATCTAGAAAGTCCTCACTATCAGCTACAGAATAATTCCATGACGTGCTGGCATCGCTCGCTGTCAACGAACGCGCTTCTCCTTATCAAATTAGTTCATATTTTAATTGAATTACTTACTTTCCTTATTGTTATGATATGAGATCCGAGTACCAGGGTATGCAAGTGGCCTAAGCCTAAACCCTAACCTTTCTGTAAAATACCTATCTATAGTCTAATAAGGTTTTTAATTGACATTTAAAAAGATACCCTATTTACCATTTTTAACCGACTTCAAAAAAGGGGGAAAAGGTTCTCAATTCGTTGGAATCTTTTTTTTTACGTATGTTCCCTGATTACTCAAAGACCGATTTGAAAATTCTTCTTTTGTTTGAAAAGGTATTATCCGACCTAATGTATTATACCTACTTCCCATACTGGGGAAGTATAATACACTAGCCGTCCGACCCGGCTTCGCCCGCGGTACATAATATATAGCCTATAGCACTCAAGCATCACGTACATATCCAACGGTAAAATAATTTATGAAATCGGTCCAGTAGTTTCCGAGATTAGCGCGTTCAAACAAACAAACTCTTCCGCTTTATTATATTAGTATAGAAGTATAGATTAGGTCGGATTGTGGGATTCTCGAGAAATTGAGAGAACTCTTCAAATGTTTTTGGTATTAAAGTCAGTTTAATTTTTCCTAAAATTATTATTATTAGCTTGTATAATATTAGGGAAGAGATAGAGACTGGTGTTTTCATAACTAGTGATTATATTTATAGGTTTAAGATATGAATGTTAATTGTTACGTTATTTACGCGCGGTGACACTGCAGTGCTATTTATTGTTATTGTAGTTTACAAACAATTATAGATAGAAGATACGCGGTGCTTCTAGAAGTCAATAGTATTTGGACAATTTATTTGTAGTATTATCTCAGTGCGCTTTACTGTTCATCTTGCGTTTTCCTCAGAAGCATGCCTGTGCAACCGTAGCGCATACAATAGCGCATGCGCTAAAGCTACATCGACAGCGCACGCCGATCCGTCACTGATCTACTATAGCTTCCAATGTTTCTGGTAACATAGTTACATCGACGACATCAGGGTATGACGTCGATGCATAGTTAAAATGCTTTGCTTTGACACTTTAAACAAATACATCAGATTATCAGATACATAAATGTATGTCCAGAAGCCAAACATCGAGTAATTGTGAAAAAGGATGTCATTTTTTAGTTCTGAATGTTTCAATACTGTGTTGTTCCATTTTTTCCAAATAATAATAATAATCTTTCATCCAGATTCTCCATTTTTACGTTTTTAACCCCCGGCGGATTGAAAGTTGAAACGCAAAATGAACATGAAAGCGCACTGGTGTAAACATAGCTTAATGTTTATGACTATAATTGTACCTGATACGATAATGTCCTCAACCTGCCACAAACATACAATATTATTAGGTCCTCATACTTGATAACCACTCGGCACCGTTTAGATAACGCAATTATTTGTTTACATATATGTATATACCTACCTAACATAAATCAAAGCATTTGTATATAATGATGGATAATTAAAAAAATAAAACATGATTATGCTTATGTACTCGTAGATATATTATATCCTTAATAATTTTACTTAAGCTTAAAGTTAAATATTTGAATATTTAAAAATCCATAACCATCTCTAAATACTCGGTTGATGAATTAAGTATATTATACTAGCGGACCCGGCAGACGTCGTCCTGCCCGCTATTAGCGCCACCTACCGGATCCAATTTTTTTACTTAAAAACCTTCCTCTTGAATCTTATCTATTAAAAAAAACCGCATCAAAATCCGTTGCGTAGTTTTAAAGATTTAAGCATACATAGGGACATAGGGACAGAGAAAGCGACTTTGTTTTATAATACTATGTAGTGATTAAAAAAAAAAAGAAAAATATTAACTTCTAATTTACACTTATAGTCCGGTCAAATTAGACTAAAAAATAGGGGTGAGGTTACAATAATTCCCACCTGGCTGAAAATTAGTAGAATTGTTCAAAACACTATTATAAATGAAATGTGAAAAGTCCTCATCGATCCGACACCTGGAAAAAAATTTACTCCTGGACACGCACAGTTGACTCACACTTGGCTGAAAATTGGTAGGATTATTCAAAACACTATTATAAATGAAATGTGAAAAGTGCTCGTCGATCCGACACCTGGAAAAAAAATTACTCGGGGTCAAAGGTCACAAAAACGGGTTTTTCATGATTTTCAGCAAAACGGTAAGTTTTATCATAAAATTAGCTTAGACAAAATTGTAGATCAGATAATTATCTATAAAAAATGTCTGAATACTTTTTTTCTTAAGAGCCACCGTTTTTGAGATATAACGATTCAAAAAGTTAAGTGTCGAAATAAAAATGAGGGACTGGATTTATTTTTACCTGAAATTCTGATATTTCCAATATTTTATGTGTGTTAGTATGTAACTTATGTGTATAAGTTATGTGTAAGTTACACATTTACACATATAAAATATTATAAATATAAGAATTTCGGGTAAAAAGAAACCCAGTCCTTCATTTTTATTTCGAAACTTATCTTTTTGAATCATTATATCTCAAAAACGGTGGCTCTTAGGAAAAAAAGTATTTAGACATTTTTTATAGATAAATACCTGATAAGACTTTTATGATAAGACTTACCGTTTTGCTGAAAACTTCCCGTGAAAACTTTGACCCCGAGTAATTTTTTTTACAGGTGTCGGATCGATGAGGACTTTTCACATTTCATTTATAATAGTGTTTTGAACAATCCTACCAATTTTCAGCCAGGTGGGAGTTATTGTAGCCTTGAAAGTCTAAATTGACTGGGCTATTATTTATTTTGCAACATAGGTTTATGCTATTTGATTAATATTATGTCCACCTATTTTACTTCAAGTTATTGCTTGAAGTAAGTAAGAGTAAATAAGATATATTGAATACAAGCGGACACCCGCGACTTCGTTCGCGCGGATATCGGGTTTTAAAAATCCCGCGGGAACTTTTTGTTTTTCTTCAGCTCTTTTGAGCTCATACTTACCTTGCTAAAAACTGTTAAAAGTTCACTGGTGGATGTTTAGGTAGATAAAAATGTAAACATCCACCACTGAAAGTCCCATCAAAATCGATCCAGCCTTTCATAGATTACCCGGTAATCTTTAAACTATTTCCTTTCTAACAAAAAAATAATGAATGAAATCGGACCACGGGTTAATGAATTACAGCTAAGTACACATTTTGACTTTCATCCCCTCTCCCAAGGGAACCATGCTGAATTTCGGGATAAAAAGTATCCTATATGTTACTCCGTAGTATGAACTTAAATCATGCCAAGGTTCATTTCAATCCGTTCAGTAGTTTTTGCGTGATGCGCGCACAAACATACAGACAAACAGATAAACAGACAAAAATTTCAAAAATAGCTTTTTTACGTTCTATTACTTATCCCTAACATCCCCGAGTTATTTTGCAAAAATATTTAATGTACAGATACGGCAAATCTACGATTTTATTATATACGTATAGATTTATTTAGAAATTTACAGATTTTTAATAATAATAATAATAATAAATATCATTATTACAGACATTACATCCATTTTTGTCTGTTAAGTTATTTTTAAGGACAATTATAATGAAAATATCTTAAAAATTGATTATAAAACTCAATAAGTAAAAATTACTCGTAATAATTTTTGAAACGTCATTTTTATAAAAGTAACGAGGTTTGTGTTCTTAAAATGAGTCGCAATTTTACTGTCTCTATGTACAGATAAAAAATTACGTATTATGTTATTGTTGTCTTACTTGCTATCTCACAGACTGTTTACATTTCATTTGATATCTTTGATTAATCAATTAATTCGAGTACGTCAGTTTTTCTTCGATAGTAGAATAAGAGAAACGTGTTTTGCCAATCGCCCGGAAAATAGCGTTATAATTTTAATAATGTAGTGAAAATGGTAGGTAATCTGAGCTCTAGATAGCCTATATTATGATGATTTATCTTGTTGTTATAATAGGGTTGCCTATGTTTGATTTTCATCTTTATTTTATAGACAAAAACGAATACAATTGAAAATAAAACTTTTCTGTAAAATAGAATCAAATTAAAATTAAATTAATGTTCATTATAATTTGCTGATGGATCACGACATTAGGAACCTCCGCTCACGCCCCGCAGCTATAGCTGTCCATTAGTGCGTGATTTTTCCGTCTTTTGACAAGTACCTACCCACCAACACTGACAATTTATTAAAAATCAGCCAAGTGCGAGTCGGGCCTCGCTCTTTCAGGGTTCCGTACATAATTATGAACAATATAATATTTTGGGTCTAAGAAATATTTAATTTCCGAGTTAGACATCGCAAGAAACCGTGAAAGAAAAACGCAAAATAAGTTCGTTTGTTTTGGTCACAGCTTATAAACTATTTTATGAATCGTTGTTTTCAGTATTTGTTGTACAAATAGAGCATATAGTACATAATATACCGAAATATCATATTCCTAACTAGTTTAGTTTTTTAGATAGCCCCCGTCACAAAAATGGTCTAAAACTGACAATTTTGATGACCCCCCATTTCCTTACTTTTTAAGCAAAAAATTTAAAAAATATGTATTCGTACTCTACTCAATGAGCTCTAAACAATGATACCCCACAAGCTAGGGTAAGAAAAAAAATTTTTTTTTCCGACTCCTTTCTCATGTATGGGAGCACCCCTGAAAAATAATTTAATTCAATTTTTAATTCAATATTTGATTTTGGGTCAACGTTTTACACCAAATACCAAAATTTCAGGTTTGTAACTCATTTCGTCTGCGAGCTAAAGACCTGTGACCGGCGGACAGACGGACAGACAGACAGACAGCCGAGTGACATTAATAGGGCTCCGTTTTTACCCTTTGGGTACGGAACCCTAAAAACTAAACTCTGGTTTTGTAATTCCGTAGAATTCTGACGTTTCTTAATGTTACCAGACATAAAACAGTTCCCACAACAAGCTATAATTTAAAAATTAAAAAACCCGACTGCCATGCTAAAAAACGAACTAAAAAATTAATAAACTACCACCGTACCACTTACAGTGTAGTTGTTATTTATTTTGTTTTTCATGATTTGTCACTCCAAATTGATTTAAAACATATAGATTGTATACATTTTCGTACTCGCCTTTTAAAGCCCTTTATTTTGATACCCCACTCGAGGGTCTTGAAGAAAAAAATTTTTTTCAGCCCGCACATTAAAATGCATAACATTCGCCATTTTGATTTTTTATGAATTTTATGTACCCAGTAACATTTGCGCCGTCAAGACAAATCTAATGACGTATAATTTATCAAAATAGGTTGAGCCATTAAGTAGTTACGAACTGACATAGGAAACGGTCATTTTCTACGATTTATCACTCCAAATTGTTTCCAAATATATAAATTTATACATTTTCGTATTTGCCTTTTGAATCCCTTTATTTTGATATCCCACTCGAGGGTCTTGAAGAAAAAATTTTTTTCAGCTTGCACATTAAAGCGCATAAAGTCCGCCATTTTGATTTTTTTTTTAAATTTAGGTACCCTATAACACTCGCGTCATTGAGACAAATCTAATGACGTATCATTTATCAAAATCCGTTGAGCCGTTGATTAGTTACAAGCGGACATAGGAATGGACATACATACACACAGGTGAAACACATATACCCAGTCGGGTAAACCAGTCGGGTAAAAAAAAAGGTAATAAATTTAAAACTTACCTATAAATACAAATCAATTGCCTCATGTAGATATGACAAAGGCCTGACAGATACTTCAGGTACTAATTTGGGGTAAAATCGAACATCAGGTGCTAACCCTGTTGTTAAAATACAAATAATTCATTCTTCAATAAAGACTGCACTTGCCTACAGGCAGTCAAGGATTCATTGTTATCGAAAAAAAAACTAGAATATTTTAATTTATTTTTTAATTAAAAATTAAACATTTTATGTACGTTATCAAAATATATGATTAGACGGAGAGTCAAAACGGATGTCTGAATAGCTACAAGAGGCCTTGAGAGCGACAATTGCTGTAGTGTCGTTGTACACTTGTAGTTACTGAGACAAAGGACAGCCTTTGTTATCGTGCAATTTACATATTTTTTATATGTACATAATATGTATTATGTTGATATAGCTCTCTGCTCTGTAGCCGGGCGGATGAGCATGAAACACTCGATATTTCGACAAGTTGTTTTATTTTTGACAAGTTTGGACTTGACTACTAATCGTAGGTAGTCGTAGAGGATGTAATTTAATTTAAATATACATAATATACATTATACATAACATAGTGTACACCGACATAATTACAAATATGCCTGTCTCTACAACTATGATAGGGTTGTCAGTTGTCACCATCGCCAAAGAAGAGTCAAGATTTAAATTTAAAATATTTCGTCAAAATATGTTTATATTTCACGCAAAATTATGTAGGTATTTAATAGGAAAAAAAGTAGTTTTTTTACAACAAGGAATTTATCTATTACAAGCTTTTGCCCGCGAGCCACAGCTCCGCTCACGATGATTTCGATTTAACCCTTTCGGCCCGATCTGGCCAGTGGTTTGAGCTATGCGTGAATCAATATCACGTCTTTGAAGTTATCAAGTAACGGCTTAGCAAAAAATCACATAACTCTGTAATGTGAAATGTTCCCATAATAAATCTTGTATAGTGGCAACCCTGTCGTTATGCCGAGCGATCGTGACTCCGTCTTTATAATGTAATGCGTGTGCTGAAAATTTATACGCGCTAAAGAGATTTTTTATGAGATATACAGCTTTAATTTGCATTCTGATGAGACCTTTGGACAATCTTCTATCTATTTTAAGAAGTCTAGATTGGCCGTTAGTCCAATGTCTAGAGTCTGGACAGACGTGTTTGATCTAAGATGTTATTCATTTCTCTATCACATTTAATATTTGAAACGTAGAGAGTAATAGCAGCGGGTGTAAAATGTCGTACTTGTACTTAATGTACGCGTTAGGTAGGTACTGTAGGTATACAAATTACAAAACGATCGTTATGTCGATTTTATTCAACTTATTTAAAAATGTTTTTTGTTCTCTACCAATCGATGTCAAGTAGCATTAAAGGGGTTTATTTATTTTTTGTCCTGTTTTCAGCAAAATAATTTACTTTTTCAACACGGAAACTAAGTAAGTAAATAAGTAAATTCTGGTTGCTTTTATAACTTACTTGTTTTTAAAACCCGCGAAAATGCTTAGAAAAACTTTTAGTTTTAAGATTTTATCCACCACCATTAGTTTTTCCACCAACTCCATTGGGCATGACAGAGATTGGTCATGTGTTATATTTTTAGTGTAGTAATTCGCACGCGATGAATACGAATTTTGTGTTACAGCAAATGAAAACGTAAAGTATATTAACTATTAAGTATATATAAACCGTAAAAAATATATAAACGGTAAAATAGTTGGTCCCGGTAAATAGCGCTAGTTTCGACACAATATTGCTTTTTATGTTGTTGTGATATTGTTAATGTTGTTTTTTTTTAGTTTTTCGGTCAAATAAAAGATTTTGCTATAGCCAGGTCCATGACAGTAGGTACGTCTGCCTACCTATTGGGTAGTATTTTTATGTACTTACTAGTTGATGCCCGCGATTTCGTCCGCGTGGATTCAAAAATATTCCGCTCAACTTTCTTAACTTTTTATTTCAAAGGAACCTTCTCCTGACAATAACAAACACAACAAAAAAGAATTGGCGAAATTGGTCCAGCCGTTCACGCATGATGCCGTGACCAAGGAAAATAGGGATTAATTTATATATATATATAGATATACAATTGTTACAACTTTCTAATATATTGTTACAAAATCATTAGAACGATATATTTTTACATTATTTTTAATAGATTTCAGTTTAATCTTTTCCAACGTATGCCTATGTAACGATCTGACTAAAAAACCCGGATGGACTGCAAACTAGTCTAACTCGATATTCAGAAACGTGGAATATACTTAACCTGATTTATAACATTAATAGTTAGCTAGACGGGTATTTAAATATGAACTAAACAAGTTCTTAATTTAGTTCATCCTGTCTATTTTTTAATATTTTTTTCCGGATAACGTAGATAGATAGGTGTTTACTCGTATTATCCAAGGCATTTTTTATTTTGTAAATTACTAAATTGATATTTATTTTTATCTTACCTATATACGATAATTCCGAATGTAATAATTTTTAATGCTTCCTCGTTATAACATTTATGAAATATTTAGTTAAATGTGAATTACATAATGTGTCTAACCATATTTTTCCAAAACATTAGCCGTAGCGGCGTCTACGACTAATGTTTAGGAATTTATTATATAAAGAAATATCATTATTATACACACGTTATGCTAATAACAAATTTCTATATCCCTCCGTTAGAAATTATAATTTCTGAGTAGAGAAATCAATTTATTTATCTTGTCTTTATTGTTACAGGTATGTGAAACACTATCCCTTCGTCCAAAAGCTCTGTGTGCTTTGTGAGTACTAACTCTAGGTATCTAAGATTTATTTGATGTATTCCATTAACTAGTCGACTTATTAGGAATAATTATTGTTATCAACTAGTAACACCGTCAAGTTGTCTGCGCAAAATACAGAAATCCTGTGTGTGGCTGAATGCGCTTTTATTACTTGGTCCCAAAAATTTTTTTAGATTTGCCATATTAAGACAAAAAGGAACCCTAACAAGGTGTAAAGACATAATAATTAATTCTAGTTTATTATACAACTAGCTTTTGCCCGCGGCTTCGCCCGCGTGAATTTCGGTTTTTCACAAATCTTGAGGGAATCGTTTATTTCTGGTTCCCGTTTCCGCTCCCTTTTCCAACCTTTATACTTACTTTCAAGATAGTTTGCTATAGTGATCTACCTATAGCTGTAGATTTGGGTATGAGTTGATAGTGATGATGATGATGAATGATGATTCATGATTTATTAAAATCAACCAAGAGTTGCTATAACGAAAGTCAATAAGTCAACCTCGAGATAAGCTACAAATTGAAAAGCCGTGCTCCGCAGTTGCAACTTGCAGCACGTGGGAGCTCGAAAATGTAGGTCGCTGCTTAACGACTTGAAGAGCCCTGAGTAGCTCGCAACAAGCTACTTGTGGCGCCGGTGCCTACTTACTTACTTAATAAATTAATTCAATCGAGTGCCTCGCAGCACAGTGTATATTATTTATTTAGTTTTTAGTACCTAGGTACTTACAAAGATTTTATTGCACAAAATTAAAAAGCACTGCAAGAGAATTTGATGCTAAGTGTTCTATAAAGTATATAATATTTCGTCACCCGTGCGTCACCCATACCAAGACAAATTAGTCGAAGACAAATTAGTTACTGTGGGCGATTCTGTTGTACACAATCTCTAAATCTAAACTAAAATGACAGGTCTAAATATATTCCTGTCTCTTTCACAATCCTCCCTGCTGAAGGGGATAGCACTATTTTTAAACCTGTCAATTTAGTTTAGGTTTAGAGATTGTGTACAACAGAATTAGCCACACTGACTAACTAATTTTAACTAGTTAGTAACTGACTAGGTAATGTCATATTATGTTATTAGGATTCCGTAGATATCCTAA
Source organism: Melanargia galathea (assembly GCA_920104075.1). Lineage (NCBI taxonomy): Eukaryota > Metazoa > Arthropoda > Insecta > Lepidoptera > Nymphalidae > Melanargia > Melanargia galathea. The sequence goes on along the minus strand of OV049872.1, from coordinate 744,342 downwards.
TAGGACGGGGCCTGATTTTCTTATAGAAATTACTCACTTAAGTACGCACCTGAGATCGTTTTATCGCAATAAATAAGCTTTTTTTCTTGCTTTGGTGTAAAATTAACATTTTGATTATTTACCTACCTATACAAATGTCAGTAGGTATCCATTAAATGGTAACATTTATATTTATTAAATTATCATTCAACGTCTAGCAAACGAGTTTTGTTCGCGCAAAAAGTCACAGCTCTCAGTCAAAGCAAGGTGATCGTTTCAACTCTCAAGCCCTGGGTCATTGCTCATTAGGCGTCGTCTCCACGGACGAGAAAATTGCAGGCGATAGTCTCGCCGTGCCACCAAATTTTATACGAACTCTATGGGCCAAACTCGACAGGGCGATAGTCTCGCCGTGCCACCAAATTCTATACGAACTCTGTGGGCCAAACTCCACAGGGCGATAGTCTCGCGTGCCACCAAATTCTATACAAACTCTATGGGCCAATCTTCGCAGGGCGATAGTCTCGCCCTGCCAACAAATTCTATACAGACTCTATGGGCCAATCTCCACAGGGCGATAGTAACACAGTATGGACTCGTTGCGATTCTCTCGTCTGTGGAGATGGCGCTGTAGTTCTGACTCGGAGCTGCTCGCGTCCGGCGCGGCGTGGCGCTGACTCACGATCACCACAAAGGGTGTTTGACACTATTTTGGTCCAATTAATTATAGCCCAGGCTACATGCAAACCGAACGAACATATAGCGCACAGTGGTACGAGTCGTGTTTGTTATTAAATGTTCTTTAAATGTTGCTAATTGAGGTTATTGATCGAGAAACTTGACCAACTATATTTATTCCACACTATATGCATGTATATTGTATAGTGCTGAAGTGCAAGCCGTCTTCTTTAAATTATGTAAATGGTGAATCTGCCCTAACACGGCGACCGGTCGGCGCCTGTCCAAGGGGAGTGGACGACATTAGTGTGTCGTGTCCCGCAACCGTCGTGGGTCTGGTGGACAGGATTTTTGCCAAATATTTGTTTCTCGGTTGGTTTATTTGTTTATTTGTGACCAACTGATGTCTGCTACTTATCGATATGGATTTAGGTTTTTTGTACATCTCGTGGCAAATCTTGATTTACCAGATTAAAAAGTAGCCTATGTCCGATGCAAGCCAGGATGCAAGCTATCTCTTGTGTCAATTTTTTTCAAAATCAGTTAGGCCGGTGGCTAGGCCGTAAATATACGTTGAAGAATCTATCTTCAACGTATATTCAGACTACAACGTAAATTACGCTATGGGAGATCGGTGATATTAATTCCGTTAGACGTGATTCGGCCCGTAGTGCGGGGTTCCATTGAGTGCGCAATTGGCGAATTTTCTAGTTTGTGCCACAGCTCGTCGGCACAGTGTCAGATATAAGTGGTTCAACAAATCGCGCAATTTCCGACTAGATACAAGCGCTTCTCGAGACGCGCGTCTCATAATGTCTCTCTTCTCATAATTTAGATATATACAATTATAAATTAAAAATTTAAAAACCCCCGACATTCGCCATTTTGTGGCCGCATCCATGTTGGATTTGCATAATGCTATTTTACTAGTCAAGCTCTTTCATTTGATACCCATATTAAGGGAGTTGTGAAAAAATATGTAATCCGCCATTTTGTAGCGGCGGCCATCTTGGATCGATTTTCATCAAACATAGCAACAACAACACTCTCGACTAATTCACCTTTCAAATAAAAAAATCCGCATTCAAATCGGTTCAGCCGATTGAGCGCTACAGGGGAACAGACAGACACACACACTTACACACACACACACACACACACACACAGACACGTCAAACTTATAACACCCTGTCGTTTTTACGTCGGGGGTTAAAAACAAAGTCGTGTTAGTTCGAACACTTATAACTCGAGAACGGCTGGACCGATTTTCATTGTTTTTGATTTGTTATATTTGGGACCGTCCCGAATAGGAGAATAACTATTAAAAACATTAAAAAATAGACGAAAACATAAAATATAAGAAAAAACATTTTCCCATACAAAATGTTCACGGGTTTCGTAACTGTCAAACATCCCGTCGCGTGGATACGGTAAACTCTCTCACCCTGTCACTCGTATTTATAGTTATAATTATTCTGTACGTGTGTTTGTCACCTAACTCCTCCTAAACGGCTGGACCGATTTGTATGTGTGTATATTTCAATGGGTTCCTGGATGGTTTGAAAACACAATTACCGGGTAGGTACAGGTAATCTACCGGGTCTCAGTAGGTGGCGCCGATGTCGGTATGTCACCGGGCAGGACGAAGTCTGCCGGATCCACTAGTGTTAAATAAATACATTTTATTTAAAAAAAATCTTGCACAGAAATACTGCCCATCCGTGCCTCGGGTGTAGGTTTATAAATCAACAAAATTCGTTAATGGGTTTATACGCGTAGATTCGGCATATTTTAATAATTCATACGACATTGTCTGATATCGGCCCGCCCACAACTACGCTTTCCGGTGTTAGGTCACCATTCCAGCACCTTGGGACTCCAAAGTCTATCGGTTCTTCGAACTATGCGCCTCGCCCATTGCCATTTCAGCTTAGCAACCCGTTGAGATACGGCGATAACTCTGGTTCTTCCATGGATCTTCTCGTTTCTGATTTAATATAGAGGAACTATCTCCATATGGTTTCATTGCTATAAAATCAATTTTTAACCGACTTCAAAAAAGGAGGTTTTTAATTCGTCGGAATCTTTTTTTTTGTATGTTCCCCAATTACATTACTCAAAGACGCCTGGACCGATTTGGGAAATTCATCTGTTTGAAAGGGTATTTTTCCCAGGTGGTCCCATCGTCAGGTAATCTTATAATGGGATCCTGGAGAAATCGAGGGAACTCTTCTGTGGTATATTGAAGTCGGTTTGATTTTTCCCGCAAAAACGACGCGGTGTTATAAGTTTGACGTGTCTCTCTGTGTGTGTGTGTTAGTCGAGAGTGTTGTTAGCTATGTTTGATGAAAATCGATCCAAGATGGCCGCCGCTACAAAATGGCGGATTACATATTTTTTCACCACTCCCTTAATATGGGTATCACATGAAAGGGCTTGACTAGTAGAATAGCACTATTGCTAATCCCAGATGGCCGCCGACACAAAATGGCGAATGTCGGGGGTTTTTTACATTTTTAATTTATACTTGTATAACTCAGCTATTGACAAACGAACGAACGAAATACCACTCGAATTCAATTATCTGTCGTATTTTCAAATGAATCTGATCCAAAGCAAACAACAACTCGGCGGCAGTCGACTATAACAGCTCTATTGACTGTCAATTTGCTAATTCACTTCTCACCTCTCGCGCCGCGGACGAGTGGGTTCTATTCATCAAGAACGTCTACACTAGAACTGCGTCTATTAACATTGCGTTCACCATTACTTCACCAGTGCGTTTTTCCACCAGTATTTAATAATTTTCGCAATTAAAGACGATCTAATATTTATAACCGACTTCAAAAAAGGAGGTTATCAATTCGACAGTACATGAATGACGTGACATATAATTATATAGACATGTAATAGGTATTATTAGAACTGCAAAATATTCACATGTGATAATCTATAAGGGCTTCCAAACAATTATACTTTCATAGATTTGTTGTATGTATGTCTGTGGATTTCTCCTAAACTATTGATCGGATTGTAACCATTATTTTTTATTGGCTCAATATACTTCAACTTAGGGAACAGTGCAAGTTTCATCAAAATCGGTTCGGTAGTTTCCGAGATATGGACTGTTAAGTGCATGGTGGAGTCGGTTCTACTTTCAATATTTTAGATTATCACTTGTTATAGCGTTGTATTTTAATGAAAAGTAAAACGTTACGTATGAAAAGTGAAGATACCTATTACGTGGAAAGGCAAAACCTTATCAGTATCGGTTCAACGACCACGTCGTCTTTTGCGTGTCTGACCCAAATGCGGTATCAGCAAGACGCTATTATTATAATTCGAAGGCTATAAATAAATTGTATTTTCCTTTGCATGGAGACCTATGATAAAGAAAATCGGTATGAATACACTAAGTGCCTGTTTCACCACCTTCTGATATGTATTAGATAGCTATCTACAACTTTTGTCTTTGTCACTTGACATAAAGTAAGAAAGTGACAAAACTTACGTTTAGGCTATCCAACACTTATCAGAAGATGGTGAAACAGGCCGTTATTACATTAATACATCTAGGTATCTGTGAGGACTGCCTTTGGTTCTAATAATTATTGTCCACGGACGGAGACGGCACACAAATACACACATACATATAATATGTATATGCGTTTGGCGTAAGTTGTACGTGCGTTTTTCTATTACCACTGTCGTGAAAAACCATTGAGCAGTTTTTAATCCGATTTTTTTGCGTTAAGTAGGTGCGCATAATTTCTGGGCAGGTTCTTAGATACCTATGTTTTTAAGTTATAGACAGCCAGGCAGTGCTGCAGCGTGGAAAGTTGTATCTAAGTAAAGCTATTGCTACGGTTTCAGATCCCTTACATGTGTAAACGGTGCTCAGAGGTTGATGAGAATTAACGGCTTCATTATCCACGACCTGTGCTCTAATTCCAACCCGTACTAGTGATTCATTGACGGCCTAATCACAGTCGGTGTTTTTTGCTTTTATTGTATCACAAGTGTTAAAAACAGTTTGTTTTTATTTAAGTGAGATTCTCACATTCCTACTTCTACCATGATACTTTGGATGGATTTCGTCACCACGGAAATGCAATAAAATGTGAACTCCTGGATCCAAATTCTCAACCTGATGATCAGTGGTGCTGCGCACCTAAACGGTGTCGACGGCATGTAACAAACTACCCTCGTTTTTAGGGTTCCGTACCCAAAGGGTAAAAACGGAGCCCTATTAATGTCACTCGGCTGTCTGTCTGTCTGTCCGTCTGTCTGTCTGTCTGTCTGTCCGTCTGTCCGCCGGTCACAGGTCTCTAGCTCGCAGACGAAATGAGTCACAAACCTGAAATTTTGGTATTTGGTGTAAAACGTTGACCCAAAATCAAATATTGAATTAAAAATTGAATTAAATTATTTTTCAGGGGGGCTCCCATACATGAGAAAGGAGCCGGAAAAAAATTTTTTTTTCTTACCCTAGCTTGTGGGGTATCATTGTTTAGAGCTCATTGAGTAGAGTACGAATATATATTTTTTTAATTTTTTGCTTAAAAAGTAAGGAAATGGGGGGTCATCAAAATTGTCAGTTTTAGACCATTTTTGTGACGGGGGCTATCTAAAAAACTGAACTAGTTAGGAATATGATATTTCGGTATATTATGTACTATATGCTTTATTTGTACAACAAATACTGAAAACAACGATTCATAAAATAGTTTATAAGCTGTGACCAAAACAAACGAACTTATTTTGCGTTTTTCTTTCACGGTTTCTTGCGATGTCTAACTCGGAAATTAAATATTTCTTAGACCCAAAATATTATATTGTTCATAATTATGTACGGAACCCTGAAAGAGCGAGGCCCGACTCGCACTTGGCTGATTTTTATGTTTTGTCGAGCAATAGAATACTGTTGTAAGTACTGCATTGGAAGTATGTACTTATACAACTTTCAAGTCTAGTTGGGAAACTACCTAACCGTTCAATAATTAAGATCTTGAAATAAATTCCAATTAAACAAGATTTATCAGAGCTGAATGTAACTTTGAAGCGGCTCAAGCGATAAATTGAATCATTACCCCAGTACAATAAGCGTTTTGCTCCGTTATAGCTTTTTGCTTTTTGTTATTTCGCCCCTGACCCGACCTATAGCTACAATAAGTAAAATACAGTTTCGGTTTAATTTTTTCGAAAAATAGATTCCTTTCAGATTTCGGCACGAACTCCCGATTCGGTAGGTGATGGTGAGAGGAAAAGCTCTCCCATTTATATTAGACTTATGAACACACCTTACTTTCTAATACTGCATAAGTACATGCAATACTAGATTTTACGATGTGCAACTAAAATATATAAGTATACAAAAATATATTACATACAAAAAAGTATATAATCCAGCGTCATTAATCACACCGCTTCTTATTCTGTAATGTCTAATAAATAATCGCAGTAGGTAAATAGGTCCAGTATAACAAGACGCCATTTGTCCAGTCTGTCTGTAAACAATTTGCCGAGCTGTGGGGTCAGCAGTCGCTGGTCGCCTCGTCTAGTATCTAGGCAATCTAGGGCAGCTTGTTAGGTGGTAAGTTGTGCCCTACTGCGGCTGACATGTTTTATGTTACTACACTATTTATTGCTATGCCCCATTTTTTAGAAGCTAGTTATAAAGAGAAACAAAGAAGGGTCATCTTCAATTACTACTTCTTGAAGTCTTATGAGAAGTCCCTTTCCTTTTTCAAAAAATGCAATTGCAGTTTTCTGCAAAGGGTTTTTTAATTAAAAATTCTAGATGTAGGATAGACACCGCGCAGTCCTGCTGAAGAAGTCTTATCACTATCTACGCCCTGGATAAACAAACAGACGTTATTTATTATGATTACATGTTACAATATAACAGTTGAATAACAATAACACTCAAGACCTGTCATGTTGACATGAGACACTTCAGATTTGAGAATCTGATTGCAATTGTCCAGACGGATGGCCTGCATTTTAACTGCGTGTCCACTGCAAAATGGCAGATTCTATTGCAATAGACACAACTGCCGACACGAAATAAATGATAGCTGTTTTAAAAGTAATTAAATGATTTGCAATATAAATATTTAGACGGCACTATTATCAGGGGAAAAGTAGCGTCACTGCATGACTAAATTTTGGTATTAGGGAGAGTTGCATTGGGGTTAGTCAGTACAGTTGCGTGCGTCTGTAAAGTAAAACCCCTCAAATTAGCCGGATAATTTGAGGGGTAGGATTTCCCGTGCGATACAATATGACTGAATGAGTCAATGGATACGCATGGACGGTCTCTGCGGTGGCAACGCACATACGCGCTTTCCGTATTCCCATTTCCCATCAATATTTATTTTTCAAACGAAGAAATTCCGACAAAATCAATCCTTCGCACCCTAAAAGTGAAAACCTACCCTTATTTATAGCCACAGCTATAGAATCTGCCTCGTGCAGTAGTGTACGACTGTGGATCTTGAGAAGTCCCAGGTTCGATTCCGGGGTTGGGCCTAAAATTGTTAAGTATTGGCAGTTTTCTGTCAAAAATTTCTCAGCGCCAGCCTGGGGTTGGTAATTAGCGTTGTTTCAGCCCCGTGCCTCGGAGCACGTTAAGCCGTCGACCCCGGTTATTATCACTGTCGTGTGACAGTAGTCGTTAACGCCCGCCAACCCGCACTAAAGCAGCGTGGCGGGTTTAAACTGTGAATCCTTTTCTCCTATTGGAGGAGCCCTGTGCCCAGCAGTAGGACGTTAAATGTTTGTAGTAGTGGTGGTAGATAGCAAATAAAATAGATACTGCCTAATACTGCGTATGTAGTCTGAACTAAATGGCTTGTAAGTGGAAACGCTCATGACAAAACTGTATACCTAAGGGTTGCTCTTTTATTTCATCCTAGTATCAATTGTTGACGTTCACTGCTGGGTACACCGTACACTCGTAGCACGTGCTGCTTGAACCTAGCGGCTTCCAGCGACTCGATTGGAATTGAAATTACTTTTCTGTCTATGTAGTGAGGAGTTCCAATAACCATTCATCAATCCTCCGAGTGCTCTGCCATCTTACATTTCAATTTTTCAACTCGTTCAAATTGTTGTTCTGTAGGTACTATGAACTCCTCATTTCCGATTTTGTCATGTAGTAGAGATAAAAGAAAAATCAAGTGAAACAATTTAACAAGAAAATCAGGTCAGATTAAATTTTTATCACCATTATCATGATTAGGTGGATAAGTGTTGAAAACAAAGCGATCCATTCAGGTCCCAATAATTTTATTATCGTCTGAAAACCATCAAACAGATAAGGAATGAGGAAATCCATTACCATGTTGCAGGCTACGGGGGGTATGGATGAAGGTACATCACAAATGAAACACTGCCTCTTTATCAGATACCGAGAAACATTTCACAGAGTGTAACTATTATTTTCAAAATTAAGGATAGGCAGTAGTTACGTTGACAGATTTTTTTTACACAGATCCATAACATTCCTTATTTGTCAAGACAAACCTAATTAGACTAACATACCTACTATATACCTAATTAAAAATGAATAAATCTTGTGCTAAAAGTAAGTGCGACAGTCGTCTGTTGAGAAAAGGAAACAAAGGAATGAATTTTTATCATTTTTTTAACAGTAGGTAAGTATTTTTATGTGGCGTTAGAGTTTGTGTGTGCGGTTCTGCGTTTTTTATGTTACCATTCCTGAAAAACTACGCGACTGCTGAAATAAGCCTTGCTTATACACGGTCGGGTAATGAATAAGGAAGTCGCCAGCGATCTGATTGCGATAATTCACTGAAATAATAATAGCCTGTTATGAGATAACAGATATCTAGGTAGGTATTCGTATTAAAACAATGTAACTGATTGTGACAGCGATGTCTGTTGATACCGCGTCGCCGGGAAGTTATGACAGCCGCAATAATTACACCTGTGTCTTCAGCGTAGGGTGACCAGGATACCAGTTCTCCCCTTACCTCTTCACCTCACCGGAGACTATAGTCATGAAAGAAAACGCCTGCTTCACTATACCTTCTGATAAGTGTCGGATAGCTTATTTACAACTTTTGTATTTGTCACTTGACATAAAGTAAGAAAGTGACAAAATTTACAAACGTATACCTATGTTTATCTAACACTTATCAGAAAGTGGTGAAACAGGCACTCAGTTTTTATGATCTTTTAACGCCTCGCGACTAGACCAGTCTTGTAATCTTGTAATTGTTGTCGTCTCACCCGATGGCCTTTCATTGCTGTACATACGTCTAGTGCAGGGAGTACAGTCCACCGTGTTGTCCAGATGTCACAGCGCTTCCGAAAAGAAAAAGAAAAGACTTGGAAAAGACAAAGGTTCTACTGTGAAGCTATTTTGGCTATCCGGTGTGATGTCGCGTAGAAACGGGTAAGGGAATTTATTAAGGTTAGATTTTGCGTACGAGACACTTGATACGGAAAGCATTTAACGTGGGTGACACTGAACCATAGATAGCAGTCAGTGGCGCTGCACTTAGGTCTACAAAAACTGCCATAGTGTTGCCAGGTATTTTAGTCCTTGCCACCACCAGTTTGTTATTTATTCTTAACCAGAGACTTATCCAGAGACAACCGAAACTCGTGGAGGACTCACTCGGGCGACAGATTATGGAGCAGTAAATATTTTATAAGAGGTACTAAACCTAGGTCGCGTTGTAATCATTTGAGCCAGTAATGGATTGGTGCCTAGTATTTACGATCCAAGTTTGTAAAATGTATCATTTTGACAAACTTTGTTAAGAGTTTAATTTTGTATAGCATAATCTCCGACAGCGTACTCCAAAATATACATACATATTTAAGAAGAAACTGAAGAGTTGTCTTTCCGAAAATTCCTTCTACAGTTACAAAGATTTTTCCTACTTTATGTATTGCATTTTATATAACTATTTTAGAGAATCCATACTAATATGCAAGCTGTGATAGCCTAGTGGTTAGGACAACCGACTTCTAATCGGAGGTCGTGGGTTCGATCCCGGGGCACGCACCTCTAACTTTTCGGAGTTATGTGCGTTTTAAGTATTTAAATATTACTTGCTTTAACGGTGAAGGAAAACATCGTGAGGAAGTGAGGAAACCTGCATGCCTGAGAGTTCTCCATAACGTTCTCAAAGGTGTGTGAAGTCTGCCAATCCGCTTGGCCAGCGTGGTAGACTATGGCCAAAACCCTTCTCACTCTGAGAGGAGACCCGCGCTCTGTAGTGAGCCGGTAATGGTTGATCATGATGATGATGATGATGATGATGATGATGATGATGATACTAATATTGTGTGTGTTACATTTGCATGGTTCAACTGCTGAACGGATCTTGACAAAATTTGGCATAGACAGATGAACACTAGATACTTTTTATCCCCTATTTTAAAAAAATATCCACGCGAACGAAGTCGCGGGCATCAGCAGTATGTCACACTGTGTTTATTATGATAATTTGATGCAGGTTTCCTTAATACATTTAGAATTGAAATGTAAAACACCCTTCCGTACGGCGGCGGAGTAGACAAAGGTCGGCTCCATTTCCTTCCACATTATAAATAAACGATACAGACACAGTGCGGTAAATTGGTAATTCGATGTGGGTCAGTGAGGGCAAGCACCTCCGACTTACAACTACCTGCATTGTAGCTACCTACGAGTCCAGCAGAGAGGGCCGACGCAGACACGCTTGTCTCAAACCGATTTATGTCTAATTGCCAACCTGCCGGAGGAATTGGCTACTACAATAAAACCGGCCAAGTGCGAGGCAGACTCGCGCACAAAGGGTTCCCTACAAATTCATCTATCTTGAATATCCAATAGCAAGTAGCAACATCACGGCACTAAAATGCTATAACCTGACCAACATTTCGGCACCCACTGAATAAGGAATCTAATTTATTTGTTACTTTTGAGTAGGTATAATCTGACCAAATAACTGAAGAAAAACCGAATAACTTTTTTGTTCGCTCGAGAAATCGAAGCTAGGACCATCATGATCAGCAGCCACGAAGATAGCCACTAGACCAGCGAGTTAATTAAAACAGTTAAAACTCATGAATTCATATTTCCATACAATAACCTGAGGACCGCTTCAATTTCTCTTTCACAGAAATTGAAAACATTATATAAATACAAACTACCCTCGTAATAGCGACGAGCACCTCTAGCGAGGCGCGCCCGGGGCTTCAGCATGGCTTTACTTTAAATTGTACGTTTGAAAATCATTTAGACATCACGACTGCGTGAAACCAGCTAGGTATGTATGTATGGGTACTGCTTATACCTAGCTGGTTTTTTAACCCCCGATGAAAAAAGGAGGGCTTTATAAGTTTCACCGTTTTGTTTGTCTGCGTGTCTGTATGTGGCATCGTAGAGCTCAAAGGAATGGACGATTTGAACCCAGGGTGGATTTTTAATTTTTTTGGTCAGGTTAACATTCATAAGTTAATTCATATTATATTAATAATTAAAAAGCTGTGATAGCCTAGTGGTTAGGACGACCGACTTCTAATCGGAGGTCGTGGGTTCGATCCCGGGGCACGCACCTCTAACTTTTCGGAGTTATGTGCGTTTTAAGTATTTAAATATCACTTGCTTTAACGGTGAAGGAAAACATCGTGAGGAAACCTGCATGCCTGAGAGTTCTCCATAACGTTCTCAAATGTGTGTGAAGTCTGCCAATCCGCTTGGCCAGCGTGGTAGACTATGGCCAAAACCCTTCTCACTTTGAGAGGAGACCCGTGCTCTGTAGTGAGCCGGTTATGGGTTGATCATGATGATATTAATAATTGTTAAATCAGTTTTTATCTATAGTGACAGATTTTTGCGTGACGTTTACTTGTATTCTTTAATGTGTTATCTCTATCGAGTATCGACACTTCCTTGTTGTAATCAACGCATTTCAATTATATTGCATAATATTATATCACATTCGTTTAAACAAAAATAGAAAAGAACACTTCAGTTTTTAGAAGAACAAGCTAAGGAAGCGTATTCACTTCCTTAACTTGTTCACTATCGTAATATATATCGCGATAATAATATTATGTGATAAGAACAAGCTTGTATATATGTTACAGCCAAAGTAATTAATTAGCTTTTATTCATAATGACTGGCAATTATAAATAATAGCTAAATTGTCCAGATATTATTCATAATATCATGTCAAACCAGACATTATTCATAATAGCAGATGAACGTTGGTCAAAATGATAAATACGGCCCGCCTTGCTTCCCCTCCCGTATCTCATTCCTTTGTGGTGTGGCGTGATCACCACGATCTCGTAATCTAAACTACCCTATCCTAACCTAACCTAACCTAGCCTAAAATTCCTGATGTAGACCGTGCCAAAGCTGATGATAGAAACATTATATGCATAGCTGTTGTAATTTCTCCGGAGACACCTCAGAAGATAAGTACCTCACGAAAATAAGTATTATTATTGAACTAGTGGATGCGTGCCACTTACAGAAGCTAGGTTAGGTTAGGTTAGAACATAAATATTGAGGGCACTTAGGTTCTATTGGATCCTAGGTAGAATGTGGTCCAAAACGAAATCTGAGCACCCCAACCCAAAGCAATAAGTCGGTTAAATTCAAACAGTTACCTAATTAATTTTGAAAAAAAAAATCGTATGGTTGCGTTTTGGCCTTGTATATATTGGAACGATGCACGCGCGCGTCCACGTTACAAAATATATACTAGTAGTACACAAAATTCGTGTATACTTTGTAGTACAAAATTTGAAAACTGCATTACAATGTATACATAAGCAGAATCCTATTGGTGCATTCTGGCTATGTATATTATGTAAATACGCGCCCCCGCCCGCCGTGGAAAATCGTAGGCACCCGCGCGAGCCGTAGCGGATGAGGCAGGTCGAAGGCGACCAGCAAGCCGAAGCTGCGGTGGTGAGCGTGGGTGCCTGGGATTTGCTACGCAACCTGGGCGATGGGGCTGCACTTCCCCCAGCGCCGAAGCTGTTGCAGAAGTAACTATGTTTTTGGGTAGTATAAACTGTTTATTTGACGTTATATTTTGCAATATCTGGTGATCAGTTAAACATAAGTCCTTGTTTTGTTACTTTATCCAAGTCTTCCAAGATATTATATAAAATAGCTGAATATTATTTATAATAGCTAGATAATTTTATTAATTCTGTGTCAATTATTACTTTATCCAAATTGAGTTGATAATATTTATAATGGCTGGATAGTATACATAATATCCTTATTTATTACTTTGGCTGTAACATATATATCAAATGCTCCACGGCCCAAGAAGAATATGCACATTTTTGAAGCAGAGAACGTGACATCAGTAGTATCGGGCACGCTGTAGAAATGCGCAAAGCACACTTCGCGTCAGCGCTGTATATTAATTTTTTTTTAATACTCACACATACACACACGGTCGTCTGTTCCTAAAGTAGGCAACTTAATGCCTGTGTTATAGGTAACAGCCGATTGATATACATATTTACATATAAATACTTATATATTTTTAATAAAGGTATACATACATACATATTATAAATACACCCAGACTCGGGGCGGGGATCGAACCCGCAACCCCGGAACGGAAGGCAGGGTCACTGCCAACCGCGCCAACGGGCCAGTCAAATCGTTTCGATGTGTCACCATTTTAGATACTATTAAAACTGCAATTAATTGGCACTTTTAGTTTGTGAAGTTTTTTTTACTAGTTTACCCTACTTTACTATCAAGAGCTTAAAGTATGTACGAGTAAGTAGTTACAAAGTTACCTACAACATTAACTTTTATAATACCAGTTTCCACTTTTTCTTCAACACTTTCCAGACATTTAGCTCACAGTGTCTGCAGAAATTTGCTAAACGGAACGCATTTCCCAACGCCTTCGTTCCCAACGCCTTTATTAAAGGCTTCGTCTTTCAGCCTGGCAGCAACTGTAACTAAGCAAATAAAAGGATTAGCATATAAACAGCGCGCGTTCAGAATGGAATGGCATTTTGTTGAATTGAATTGAAAATTACAAGTTCTGGAGCAAAATGGGGTGAGCAAATAAATTCTACATATTTAAACGTTCATTTACAACAAAGTTTTAGAGATTAGATCCGCGACGCTGCTCCAATGTGGGTTGGCGGGCTATTTACTCTTCGGGTTTACGAAAATACACAAAAAAATCATGTTTAAAATAATAGGTTATTCTAATGTTTCAAGGCCATTCATATTGAACTCCCTTTATAAAATAACTAGCGGACCCGGCAGACGTCGTTCTGCCCGGTGACATACCAACATCAGCGCCACCTGCCGGATCCAAGTGTGTTTTTAAACCATCCAGGAACCCTTTGAAATATACACACAAAATATCATCCTAATCGATCCAGCCGTTTAGGAGGAGTTATGACAAACATACGTACAGAAAAATTATAGAGATAAAGATTCCCTCATGATACGCGTCCGACCAACCTAGCTTACGACCAATGAGGCAATAGAAATGGATATAAAACTCCTAATAGCGAAAAAATTTAATTAAAATAAGCGGTAGTGGCATTAAACGGCGGCTAATGATCGGTGCTGGAGTGACAAGGCAGATAAACCGATTAGCGCGACCAATCGATACCAGTAGGCTTAGTACAGGTTACCATATCTCGACAACGTTGATCGACTTCGTAACACTTTACCATCGAAATAAAACGGACATAATCTTTATGGATTAAAGGCTCGATTTCGTCGATATATTTACGACAAGAGTAAAGTTCGTAAACTAAAACCCGCCTACGCTTAGTAATTTAATTAAATATAAAATAATAATTAAAATGTGCAGAAAGCGCGGGGTAAGCAGATAGTAGCGCCATCTATTATGTCTATCCGAAACTAATTAATATATTAGTTTAGCCGCTCGGGCGTCGCTTGTTGATTTTTTTCGTATATAAAATGTGGCCTATGTCACCCGGACCATAACAAAGAATTAATTGATACCTCATTCATCAAAATCGGCCCAGTAGTTTAGGTGCTACGGTGGAACACACAGAATCTCTTACAAGAATCGACCACAAACGTACAAACATACATACATACATACATACCTACATACATATGTACATACATACATACATACATAGACTGCTAAAATCATAACCCTTTATTTTGGCTTTGCTGTAGGCGGGTAAAAATTTAAATCCATAGAAGTGAATGTACGATTTTAGGGATATGCAAACTCATACTAAGGGTAGATAAAGTACAACTTTGTATATCTTGACAACTTTGTTTTAAAGTTGTACCGCGTACGTTCGTGCCCACTACTGATGTAATTTCGCTAAGTTTCCGCTTGAGGCGTTGGCTAGGATTTAGGGATGTATGACCAAATCGGAACCTGAAAAAAGGTTATTGACGTTCATTACACTTTGAAGTAACAGTGTTTCGATACTCGAAATCTATCAACGTTTTTGAGAACATTTAACTCGTACTAACCCTACAGACGAGAGATGTCTGCTCTATAACTCATTTAGCTGCTGTTGCTGTATAACCTTAACAGGTTGTAATCGATGAAGTTATCTCGATTTAAGTCTAAACCAAAACGTAGATTATGCGCTAGGTTAACCGTCGATGCAAGCAAAATAAGGTCTTAAGTACAATTTTTTGACGTGATACTTAACGTCTTATAAATCGATGAACGCCGATTACTTAGCTGTAATTCGTTAACGGGTGGTCCGATTTCATTCATTCTTTTTTTGTTAGAAAGTAGATACTTTAAAGACTACTGGCTAATCTCCGAAAGGCTGGACCGATTTTGATGGGACTTTCACTGGCAGATGTTTACATTTTGATGTACCTAAACATCCGCCAGTGAACTTTTAACAGTTTTTAGCAAGGTTTAAGCTCAAAGGAGCATAGGAAAAACAAAATGATTCCCACGGGATTATTAAAATCAATATCCACGCGAACGAAGTCGCGGGTATCCGCTCGTAATAAAATAAACTTCAAAATTGGTACACTGTACACTTTTTGAACGTCAATTTAAGAACATGAAAGTGAGGTTATTGGTGATAATTACTTACGAAAACTTAAAACTAAAACTACGAGTTACCAAGGGCCCGTTTCACCACCTTCTGATAAGTGTCGGATAGCTTATTCACAACTTCTGTCATCTATAATAATATAATAAAACTGTAACAGATCCAATTCTGTACATTGAAGATATTTTGAAAATTTTTATTGGAGGGCACTCTATAATCGATACTGAATCCAAAACTGCAATTTTTTTCATTTTTGTCTGTCTGTCTGTCTGTCTGTCTGTCTGTCTGTCTGTCTGTATCTTGGCCGCGCATCACGCCGAAACTACTGAACGGATTCGAATGAAACTTGGTACGATTTGAGTTTATACTCCGAGGTAGGACATAGGATACTTTTTATCCCGAAATTCAGCACGGTTCCCTTGGGAGAGGGGATGAAAGTTAAAACGTGTATTTAGCTGTAATTCATCAACGCGTTGTTCGATTTCCCTCATTCTTTTTTTGTTAGAAAGGTAGTACTTTACATATTGTCCCGTAAATATTTCAAGGTCATAGGTTTTTTAGTTCCGAAATGACAGACATTTATTGGGTTCGAATAACTTGGGACCCGGATCTTTGAACGTATGGCTTATTTTAAACTGATGTACGTTTAGATTCATGTTTGTCGATCTGTTTATTTGTTCCAGCTAATTTCCGAAATGGCTGGATCGATTTTGATGGAACTTTCAATGGCAGATAGGTGATGTTATATGGAATAACTTAGGCTACATTTAGTTTAGGTACACAAAAGGATTATGGGATCCAATCCGATCATATATAAAAACCTATATAACCACGTGGACGAAGTCGCGGGGGTCAGCTAGTTTGATATAAAGTGGTGAAACGGGTAAAAGTACTATTTTGTTGTTAGGTACTCATTTTGTGTGAGGAAATATTGTACGTACAATGTACATACTCGACGTATCTACTTTGTTTACTATTAACGTTCAATAAATTAATTTATTTCTGTTTTCAATTGTTTCCCTGTAAACCGTGGTGAACGAACTTTAACCTAATTAATGAGACATTGTTGTCAGCTTGTTGTTAGGCTATACCTATTTTTGGTGCGGATTATGCAACCAGGCACCTCAATAATACCGGAGGCAAGTCAAGTGGCTTTCTTTTTCACAAGTATAAATTAAAAATTTTAAAAACCCCCGACATTTGCCATTTTGTGGCGGTGGCCATCTTGGATTTGCATAGTGCTATTCTATTAGTCAAGCCATTTCATTTGATACCCATATTAAGAGACTTGTGAGAAAAATAATGTGTACCTAATACGCCATTTTGTAGCGGGGGCCATCTTGGATCAATTTTCATCAAACATAGCTAACAACACTCGAGAGTGTTAGTCGAGACTAATTCAGCTTTCAAATAAAAAAAACCGCATTCAAATCGGCCCACCCGTTTGAGCGTCACAGGGGAACAGATAGACACACACACACAGACACGTCAAACTTATAACACCCCGTCGTTTTTGCGTCGGGGGTTAAAAACATAATTAACAAATTAAAAACAACAAAGATACTTTTTTTAGGAGATCAAGATCCATGACATTCTTATTCTTTTGGAGACAAAATCGTCCTCGGAGACATATATCCGGCGTGAAGTCTAAGTTATAGCCAATATATTATAATTATAATAAGTACATACGAACACATATACCTAGGACTATGAATTAATCACTGGTTTTATCACACGATTTAAGAAACAAGGCTTCTATAAAGATTCAAAGCATAACTCTTCACGTTAACTTTTTTCATTAGATTTTAATTATGTGAAAAAAAAAACTTTGAATTGAGAACGTCCTACATTTTAAAAATCGTATTGAATGAATACAAAGCAAATAAAAAGTTTTATATTACGAGTCACAAAACTAATTGTAAGTTAGAGAACAAACGGTCCACCCGCAGTTCACTTAGTATACATTTTATACGGTACTAGCTGACCCCCGCGACTTCGTTCGCGTGTTTTTCTTTGCTATAAACCTCACGGAGCCCGAGACCTTTCCAACGAATGCAAAACCGTGGAAATCGGTTCGTGCGTTCTGGAGTTATAGCGTCAGGAAGGAAAACCCGACTTATTTTTATATAGTAGACTAGCTGATGCTCGCGACTTCGCCCGCGTGGATTCTTATAAATCTCACTTGGGGGTCGAATTTCCAAAATTCCTGAAACACGTAATTCTTTATTTTTAACCGACAGTACAAATACCGATTTTCATTGATATAACTTTAAAAATGACGGACTTTCATACAAACTTTCATCCCCCATTTAACCCACTTAGGGGTAGTTTTTCCAAAATTCCTTATACTTTTAACTCTTTATTTTTAACCGAGAACCTAAGTACCAATTTTCATGGATATAACTTGAAAAATGACGGACTTTCATACAAACTTTCATCCCCTATTTAACCCCCTTAGGGGTGGAATTCGCAATAATCCTTTCTTAGTGTGCGCCTACGTCACAAAAGGAAGCTACTGTGAAAATTTCAAGTTCCTAGCTTCAGTAGTTTAGGCTGTGCGTTGATTGTCAGTCAGTCAGGAAAGCTACTTTATATTATTATAGATTACGGTATGGAACGATAGAGAAATAGTTTTAAAACAACTCAATAATATAAATCTCGGTCATGTAAATACTAAGAGAATTGTTAATACCTAACTGCCATACATTCGTCACGCTATTCTTCGTGATAATTCGTCACGTGAATAGCTACAGTTATTCGTCCTTAAATCTTTGTATTACAAACACGGTGACCTGCTGTTATGTTTGAAGTGTGAATTAGCTAACTATTTGAAGTAGACCAGGAATTTTAGAAAACAAAAAACGAACCGTGCCTGTTAGTTGGACATCTCGAAATTAAATGCAAACAGGATTAGCATCTACAGTAGGTACCTACCTAGACGTACCTAAGTAAAGCCTTTGATCGGGCGGACCTGTTTGTTTTAATGCTGGCATTCAATGAAACTTAACTTTCCTGGTTCAGGATTTATTAATCGAACATTGAACAAACGGCAAATAGTTGTATTGTGGACTTTGTTAGTTTACAATTGAATAACTTATTGAAAAATGGTGATTTAACTTTTGTTTCTTCAGGGCTCGATGCTTTCAAGTGTTAAGAAGATACTAGAATTTTTTCAAATTTTTAAAATCACATTTTATGTTATAAAAAAAATATTTTCATTGCTGAAGGCTCGCGCGCGCTTGGCGTAAACGCCGCGCGGAGCCCCATTTTCAATGTCAAATCAAAGTTATAAATAATGGAGATAGAGTTTCGAAAGTTAAGACTTTTTATTGGAAATTTCCTCTTCTTTAACGAGCTTTTTTCAAAATTGCTTAAATATAAATATTCTTCGAGTTATTAATATAAAACGAAATGTCATTTTTTTTCCATCTTATTTGGTTAATAACAATTGCAATTTTTCACCTGCACCAAAACCCTTCAAAAACATTTTTCTAGAGGTGATTCCGAATCGAATGAGCTATCGCTCATATTTTTAGGACCTTTATCTCTATTTTTCAAGTTTTCGAATTTGTTTACCAGTCTATGTACTTATTCAAGGAATAATTATTATTATTCTGACGATCGTTATGCAAGCATTTTTCTCGGTATCAACTTTCAATATTTGCGGATAAAAAAATCGTGACCTCTTTCTGTATTCGCGGCGCAAAATATGTCAAAATTGTATCGATACTACACTTCATGTGGCTATTTCCGGAACGAATCCCCGGATAACGGTGATTGATTGTAATGAAACGAGGCTTCTGAAATAATTAAAATTTTAATACCGATGCATTTATTTCCCTAACTGAACCCAGTTTGCTGCTGCATAATACATGTACATATAATATTATCAGTAAAGTATTGTCCATCTGTTAGTAGCGTACAACTCTCGACCCTAAATTCATGCATATTCCAACTTCCGGGAGCATTTTTCAAATTGGAATGGCGCCTCTACGTAGACCACTTGCCGGCAGTCGCGCCGTATTGATCGCGAGCGACGCCGGGACGCGAATCCTAGCTAGCTAGTACAGGAACCATTGTACCTACAGACAGCTTGGAAATAATGCATCTGGCTACTACAACGAAACATGGCCAACTTGGTAATAAGTACCTACAAGGGTGGGTAGTTTTGAAGACAAGAGTTTCTTGTACTAGAAACATTCATTTATATGTTTATACACCTAGATTCCAGATTTAGTTATTTTCAAAATTGGTACACTGTTCACTTTTTGAAAGTCAATCAAGTTGACAAAGTAGGTATATGGAAGTGAGGTAACGGTGATAATTATTTACGACAAAACATATAGTAGGAGATCCCACCTTAGAAATTTCTACCCTCATCTGTTATTTAAACGAATTATATGTCAAATGAAAGATTATTTTATTCTTAATCGAACCGTATTTGGTTGCCTGGTCAAAAGTGGTGCTAAATCATGGTTGCCTGGATTTTAAGATATAAAATGTTCGGTGCGAGTGTTGAAAGTGACAGAAAAGTGTTGCGCGCGCAATTTTATTTGACAGACAAAGATGCAGTGAGGCAGGCGTGCACTCGGCAGGTGCTTAGTCTATACATAGATTAAAACCATAGACTTTCTGTGCCTGTCCATTAAAGATATTTACAAAAAACTAAGTGAGTGACGTAAGGGATAAGTAATAAAACGTAAAAAAGCTGTTTTTGAAAATTTTGTCTGTTTGTCTGTATGTTTGTGCATGTATTACGCAAAAACTACTGAATGGATTGAAATGAAACTTGGCATGATTTAAGTTCATACTACATAATAGCATATAGGATACTTCTTATCCCGAAATTCAGCACAGTTCCCTTGGAAGAGGGGATGAAAGTCAAAATGTGTATTTTGATTTTCATCCTCTCCCAAGGGAACTCTGCTGAATTTCGGGATAAAAGGTATCCTATATGCTATTATGTAGTATGAACTTAAATCATGCCAAGTTTCATTTCAATCCATTCAGTAGTTTTTGCGTAATACATGCACAAACATACAGACAAACAGACAAAATTTTCAAAAACAGCTTTTTTACGTTTTATTACTTATCCCTTACGTCACTCACTTATTTTTTTGTAAATATCTTTAATGGACAGGCACAGAAAGTCTATGGTTTTAATCTATGTATAGACTAAGCACCTGCCGAGTGCACGCCTGCCTCACTGCATCTTTGTCTGTCAAAAAAATTGCGCGCGCAACACTTTTCTGTCACTTTCAACACTCGCACCGAACATTTTATATCTTAAAATCCAGGCAACCATGATTTAGCACCACTTTTGATCAGGCAACCAAATACGGTTCGATTAAGAATAAAATAATCTTTCATTTGACATATAATTCGTTTAAATAACAGATGAGGGTAGAAATTTCTAAGGTGGGATCCTAGACCAATAGGTTTACAAGGGTTCCAAACGCGCCCTGCTTGGCTCTGCCCTTTATCTCTCCGTTTGTGTCGAACTGCCGTTCCATCGAACGTGAAGACTATGAAAGTAGAGGGAAAAGATGTACCTGTATGTTTGCGCACTATAATATCTACCGCGGAATCCAAAATCCATACATAATGCTATAAGAAAGTGTGTGTATCTATCTGTCTGTTACCATTTCGCGGCTCAACCGCCGAATCAATCGAGACAAAAATAAGCGCAGTATCTCTTGTGTGCATCCTGGAGACGGACACACTATGTCCGACATAGGATACTTTTTATCCTCAGGAAATATAAAAAAAATATTATACATGGTAGATTTTCGTTGGTTTTGGAGCCGAATTCCTCTTTATATTAATTGTCAATAGAATCCAATTGATTTAAAAAATAGTGTAAAAAATATTTCTTCATAGGAGGTAGCAAAAATATAGTTTTTGTTTTTTTATGGGAGCATTTCTGCCGCCGACTGTAAGACAAACAAGGAGACCTATGCATTTACTATTTCCTAGGAATACGAGCGTGATATCTACGAGTACCTAGGCATGCAGCGATACAAAGCAACCCACGCTCACTATACTAGCTAGCTAGTAAGTAGCATTCCGGAAGCCATTGTGAATACCGGATGCATGACAATTGGTCGACTAGCTTTTACTTCTTGCTTTTCATTTCTCCAGGATTCTTACGAAGGAATGGGAAAATAAAGAATTGTCTCTCGAAGCGATGCCTTGTGCTGTGTGAATAAGCATCTATACAAATAAATAAAATTGAAGAGTCTGTCTGTGATTCCGAAATAAATGCCTCATGAGAGATTATTTGAACAATAAGTATAGTCCGAGAACTGTAATCACCTTCACGTGGATTTGGCTTCTTTTGTCTTCTTGCGCTATAAAATATGACGGGACTAATTCTAAGTTAACTTTTATTGTACTAACTTACACCAAGTTTATAATATAAGTTTAGTAAGAGTTAGTAAATAATTTTATCAATTATTGAATGAACCGTTTCACTGACCCAGGTCAGGCAAGCATGCTTGCACGAAATTCATTGTTCATGCAAACTTGTCAAGCCTGCAGTTAATTGTTAACTTACCAACTGCATAATTGTGTTTTAATAATAAATTTTATTTTGTTGCAGGTAATTAATTTTTAGTTTCGTGGTGTATGATTAGCAGCTAAGATTGACTTCCAGTATGTAAGTTCTATAACTATGAAGTTTAATACGCTCACACTTAGGTATTACTACTTATAGGCTGCTAGTGCGGCAGAAAACGTCAATAGTACTACAGCTGATGTAGAATTCGTTCACATCTATACTAATAAATAAAATTGAAGTGTCTGTCTGTAATATCGAAATAACTACCTCATATTAAGCTCATATGGTTATTTGAACGATACTATAACCGAATCACACGTTTTTAAAATTTTTGTCTGTCTGTCTGTCTGTCTGTCTGTCTGTCTGTCTGTCTGTCTGTTTGAACGGGCTAATCTTTGGAACGGCTGAACCGATTTTGACGGGACTTTCACATACAAGTAGAGAATTAACCAGGGAGTAACATAGGTTACTTTTTTAACCGACTTTCAAAAAAGGAGGAGTTGTGTTTTTCTACCTATGTACACCGATATCTCCGAGATTTCTGAACCGATTTGCGTAATTTTTTTTTTTAATCGATAGAGAAACATTGCGACACTGTCCTACAAAAAATTTGGATTCCAACTCCTCAATCCTGATGCTGTAGGGGATCTGATCCCCAAAACTAATGGGATTTAGGCACTGTCGGTTATTTAAATTGATATTGGGGATACCAATTAAAGACTTTATTGTTGAATGACCTCGAGTAGGTACATGTCCAACTCCTCAACCCTGATGCTGTAAGGAATTGCATTCCGAAATCGTAAGGATCCCACGGAATTTTTCCGTTTTGTGGACGGGTTACTACTTACTACAGATAGGCTACTTTTTGTACTGGAAAATCAAAGTTCCCACGAGATTTTTACAAACGTAAATACACACGGGCGAAGCCGTGGGCATCATCTAGTTTTCAATAAATTTCCATCGCAGTCGTTGTGTGCGGTTTTTCCATGATATGCAATCAGCATTAGATCTTATTAACCCCCGACGCAAAAACGACGGGGTGTTATAAGTTTGACGTGTCTGTGTGTGTGTGTGTGTGTGTGTGTGTGTGTGTGTGTGTGTGTGTGTGTGTGTGTGTGTGTGTGTGTGTGTGTGTGTGTGTGTGTGTGTGTGTGTGTGTGTGTGTGTGTGTGTGTGTGTGTGTGTGTGTGTGTGTGTGTGTGTGTGTGTGTGTGTGTGTGTGTGTGTGTGTGTGTGTGTGTGTCTGTCTGTTCCCCTGTGGCGCTCAAACGGGTGGACCGATTTGAATGCGGTTTTTTTTGTTTGAAAGGTGAATTAGTCGAGAGTGTTCTTAGCTATGTTTGATGAAAATCGGTCCAAGATGGCCGCCGCTACAAAATGGCGGATGATATATTTTTTCACAACTCCCTTGATATGGGTATCAAATGAAAGGGCTTGACTAGTAGAATAGCACTATTGCAAATTCAAGATGGCCGCCGCCACTAAATGGCGAATGTCGGGGGTTTTTTAAATTTTCAATTTACACTTGTTTTATACTAGCTGATGGCGGCGACTTCATCGTTCTGGATTTGGGTTCTTAAAAATCCCATGGAAACTCTTGGATTTTGCGGAATAAAAACTAATCTGTTCAGCGATAGGTTATATAAAATCCCGTCGGAACTCTTTGATTGTCCGGGATAAAACGTAGCCTTTGTCCGGCTCCAGGATGCTAGCTATACCCGTGCTAAATTTCATCAAGATCGGTTTAGTTGTTGAGCTGTAAAAAAAGTAACATATTGACGCAATTTTTAAATTATAGCGTGGGAGTAATATCGAAGATTATTTCATTTCCATATTAAAATCGTATTGGTTGAAACACAGCGGCTCCGTCGCCAGGATACTAGCTATCCCCGTGCTAAATTTTATCAAGATCGGTTTAGCGGTTGAGCTGTAAACTTTTAAATTGTAGCGTGGGAGTAAAACCGAAGATTATTTCCTTTCCATATTAAAATCGTATTGGTTGAATGAAACACAGCGGCTGTAATTTGGTTTGTTTATCCCGTTAGCTGGCAATCTGCGGTGACGTCACGGGCGCGTCTCGAAATAGCGCTACTGATATTTTGATTATCAACCCGAGGCCGTTACCGAGGAGTTTGACGGTTTCCCAGAACGCGGGACCAAGCCGCGTCACGTAGCATTTTCCGGGTTCAATTCCCGTTGGCGTTTATATGGGAATTTATGATGCAATGAAAGAAATATAGGATATTCTTTCCTGATACACGAAAATGTGGAACCAATTCATTCCCTTAATCACTTCAGGTGACCCCGCTGCCTCTTCGTTTGATCGCTATTAAACAAGCATAATATTGAAAACAAAAAATCAAAACCCGAAACCAAACAGAAAAAACCTAGGCTCTAACCTTTGTACGGGTTAGATGAATCGATGGGCGTTCATTAAAACTCACCCATCGTCGCGATGCTTTCAAATTCTCGTAAATACACACCCAGATACGTGCGAAAAAATTACCCTGTCTTTGTGATCTTTGTCGTGTTGCAGTTGGGAAAAAAGAGGAATGAGTAGAAACGATTATCTAGTAAATTGTCAACCGTACATTTTCAAAAAATTTAAATTACTTCCAAATGCACACTTAACAAGTAGGTCTATACTTTGCAAATCCTTCTAATTTAAGTTACCTCCAGTATCTACTTCCGATTTCTATCCATGTCTTTTGTATATAGGTCTTGTTTATAAAACATTTACTACATAATACATTCCCTGTTTTATCCCCGTCAAAATTCTATTGATATGGGGGATTGAATATCGATAGTTGCGATTGTTCGTACGATAATGTCCCCTCCTGTAAATGTGATTTCATACCTTTTTCACTCAAAGCAAAAGCACACTAGCGACATGACGCTTGACGCATAGTCGATGAACTAGATAGACTAGGGCTGAGATCTATAGAATGTATCTACTTTGACTCTGCTCAAACTTAAGATAAAGTTAAAACGGGACATAAATCGGTCTCGCTTTAACTCTGTCTCTAATCTTAGTAGAGTCAGAGTACGCACTACAGATCTTAGCCGAAATGTTCGATTTCCAAAGATATTATAAAGGTGAAAAGTTAAACTATTTTGATTGTCTACCTATCCATTTTTCACCAACCAAAAAACGTCTCACGAAATTCTAAGATCACAATAGGAATATTTTGTGCAGAACATTTGTCCTGTCGCATTTATTTAAGGAAACTCTAGAAATGACACTTTTTCTAACAGATTTTGCATTGTTTGTCGATAGCAATTAGATTTTGTGATATCGATATTACGTTACCTATGTAGTATGTATCTTCGAGGCTTCGAGGTTTCCATTCAAAATGATACGAGTACATTTCATTTTGAATGGAGCAACTTTTAGTCGTGCGACATGTCGCCAAAGTGAGCCTACGCTTACCGGAAAATTCGTATTATTTTCCCTATTGTCTATTTTCCCGACTTCAGCCGGTACCCGGGCGGCGCGCGGTTGCGGGCCGGTCGCCAGTCGGCGGCGGGCCCTGGCCGCGGCCGGTTGCTTTTACGGCTGCTACTCATTACTATTATTACTAAATTTCTGAGCATAAAATATATGACCGTATATCGAAATATAAATCGATAGCTATAGTGTTCTATATAAATTAATACAAAGACACAAGTGCTGAGGTTATTTGTATGTTAAAAACTCTATTAATTAGTGACGTAGACCCTGCCCGGTGTATGAATTTCAGTGAGATTAAATTGATGTGGAATTTGCTTTCATTAAAACGGTTTTTTGGATTTTTATAGTATTTCATAAAGCGAAAGGTTTTCGTTTCGCATTTTTATAGTATTTCATATTATTTCGTGCGGTATTTAATATTTTCTTTATAGATTTTCTCTTTATAAACGATGTTTATTTTATTTACAATGTACATTGTAATGTACGTTGTACTTTATAATGCACATTGTAGATATTCGTGTAATGTGCGTTGTTGAATTTTGCATTATGAGGATTGAGGACACGCGAACAATGAAAAATACACGTTCTTTTCCAGAGATATTCGATCCGACATTATTAAATTCTTAATGAAATCGATGATAAAATTAACTTTAATTAACTAAAATAAATTCTTTGTTGTTCGGGGAAAAATTTAGCTACGATCATTCCTTGTGTAATTTTTTCAGGCTCCACATGCTTGTGAAAATCCCATCGACATCGATTCAGCCGTTCCAAACGATAGCTCGGACAAACAGATAGCTTTCATTCAAATAATAATCGTTATTACTCATGAGCTTTAATTAAGCGGCGGTTATTTTGAACACTTTAATTTTATGTATTTGTATAATAAAGTATTAAGGTTGCTCTCCTCACGCGCTTCTCCATACAAACGTATTACACCTATTATTCTAATATTTGTCGCAATAGATCTAAAGTTAAGCCAGATATCAATTTATATCTCCATTATCTATGCCATAAAATAAAAAAAATTAGTAAAATTATATTTATTTTGAAAGTTATGACGCTTGAAAAATCACTATTTTTGGACAAATTTTGAGGCAACTTCGTGCGTAAATAAACTATACATATAAGACACTAGAAAATTGAAAAACGACCAAAGTCTTATCGTACGTTACTTCATAATAATTTTAAATGCCTTTAGTTCATGTTAAAAATTGCCAAATATTTGCTAAAATAGGCGTAATTCCAAACCTAGATTTGCATCTTTTTACTTTGCCGTTTTTCACTAAAAATCATGATATCTCAAGCAAAATTTATTTATTTAATTAAATTATTATTTATTTATGTATATATTTTTAGTACTCTTCTTTACTGAAGACATCTCGCTCTCTAAATGCAGAAATCACTGTTTTAGACTCCACCCACCAACGATTTGTCGCTCCCATGGAGAGGGCTCTTAATACATACAAATACGCACTAAATTGAGATCCTCCTCCTCTTTGAAAGTTGGTTAAAAAGTATTATTTTAATAGCATTCTACCATGACTTGAATAGATTAACTGCCTCCTTGGTGCAGCGGTTGGCTCATTCGACTGCTGATCACGAGGTCCTACGTTCGATTCTCGGCTCGGGCCAAAAATTGTTAAGTGGGTTTCCAGGCAAGAAATTCTGAGTGCCAGCTCGGTGGCCCGTTGGTGGTGTCTCACCCCCGTTCCTGGGAGAGCACGTTAAACTGGTTATTCCCACTAACATGTGAAAATACCTATAGCCCAGTCAATTTAGACTTCCAAGGTTACTATAATTCACATTTCATTTTATAATAGTGTTTTGAATAATCCTACCAATTTTCAGCCAGGTGTGAATTATTGTAACCTCACCCCTATTTTTTAGTCTAATTTGACCGGTCTATAGTGGTTGAAGCCTATTATTAATTGTTATAAGCCTAAACTTAGACCGCAACAGAGACAATAATAGAACAACTTAGACTCGGAGCATTGTGGCGGGTGTAAACTCTAAATCCTGCTGCTGTGGGGGTGATAATATTTTTGTGCCAAAGTTATTGTTGAAAATTTACTCTTCAATAACATTCGAGGCAATTTAAATTCAATATTTTGTATCGCCAAGAAATATTTTAATTGAAAAACAACTTTATCAGAGGAGGTTTGATTGATACCTTCTACGAATTTATTCGAAAATAATTAATCTTTTGGAACAAATTAAACACATTTCAAATTATTATTTGAAGTGAAAATATGCCTTCTCGTTGTTACAACAACAAACATACCCTCCATCTATACTAATAAATAAAATTGAAGTGTCTGTCTGTAATATCGAAATAACTACCTCATATTAAGCTCATATGGTTATTTGAACGCTACCATAACCGAATCACATGTTTTTAAAATTTTTGTCTGTCTGTCTGTCTGTCTGTCTGTCTGTCTGTCTGTCTGTCTGTTTGAACGGGCTAATCTTCGGAACGGCTGAACCGATTTTGACGGGACCTTCACATACAAGTAGAGAATTAACCAGGGAGTAACATAGGCTACTTTTTTAACCGACTTTCAAAAAAGGAGGAGTTGTGTTTTTCTACCTATGTACACCGATATCTCCGAGATTTCTGAACCGATTTGCGTAATTTTTTTTTTAATCGATAGAGAAACATTGCGACCCTGTTCTATAAAAAATTTGGATTCCAACTCCTCAATCCTGATGCTGTAGGGGACCTAATCCCCAAAACTAATGGGTTTTAGAAACTTTCGGTTATTTAAATTGATATTGGGGGTACCAATTAAAGACTTTATCGTTGAATGAACTCGAGTAGGTACATATCCAACTCCTCGACCCTGATGCTGTAAGGAATTGTATTCCGAAATCGTGGGGATCCCACGGGATTTTTCCGTTTTGGGGACGGGTTTCTAGATATAAGCTACTTTTTGTTCTGGAAAATCAAAAGTTCCCACGGGATTTTTAAAAACTTAAATCCACACGGGCGAAGCCGTGGGCATCATCTAGTAATTAATAATATGCTAAACCGTTATTGGTAACAAGTGAAAATCGGCCAAGTACAAATCGGGCCTCGCTGTATTAGGATTCCGTACAACCCTTATCCCACTGCTGAGCACATCGAAAAGAGGTGTATAGAGCTTAGATCGGCCACGCTAATCCAATGCGAGTTAGCGGACTATCTTAAAACAACTTTTGACGTGATACCGTCTTATAAATGGATGAACGCCAGCTACACGCACGGAAAAGCATGACTCTCGCTCTCACTAGGGTCTAAATTCTCTCCTAATTTTGAGTCAAATGAAATATTTCGCTTCCGAGCTAGTCTCATTCCATCTATACTACGAGCTAGAGACTCGTGACATACATATCTGCGGACGGACGGACGGACAGAGAGCAGGCATCAATTATAGGGCTCCGTTTCATCTTTTCCGTACGGAACCCTAAAAAATTGATAGAATCAATTCACGTAAATGGTACCCCATTTGGGTTCATTATAAATTCAGCCAGAAGTTCCTGCATACCATTTACGTACAGTTTCTCAAACTCGATTGTCTTGACTATTAATCGTGTTAATTAATGCAGTATACTGAACAGTTACAGTTGCTAGTTACTCGCTGTTGCAATAGTTTTACTTATGAACTATTCGAATGCATGTGTTTCTGCTTTTGGACCTTTGATCAATGATTTCTAGATGCTGTGTGGGTCGTCAAAAAGTGGCCATGAAAAATAAGTTTTCGCGGACCATTTTGAGTGAGAAGGCCAATTTGAACACGTTTCAAAATAACGCAGTGGGCTTTTAAATTGTAGATACAAACACAATTATATCTCTACTAGCGGACCCGGCAGACGTCGTTCTGCCCGCTATTAGCGCCACCTACCGGGTCCAATTTTTCTACTTATAAACCTTCCTCTTGAATCACTCTATCTATTAAAAAAAACCGCATCAAAATCCCTTGCGTAGTTTTAAAGATTTAAGCATACATAGGGACATAGGGACAGAGAAAGCGACTTTGTTTTATACTATGTAGGGATGATTAATGTCCCTAGATACTAATATTGTAAATGCGAAAGCGTGTTTGTGTATTATTTCTTGGCTTTGTCCTTAGATCACTTACAAATAGAACTTCGGATCAACATGATTGTGATTACATAACCTATTTATTGTTAAGTGCTTCTTTTAATTTGTTATTCTGTTTTTTTTTGTGATTACATAACCTATTTATTTTTAAGTGCTTCTTTTAATTTTTTATTCTGTTTTTTTTCCTAATTAATTAGTGTAAGTGGCCTGCGCGCCGTTCTAATTAATTTAAAAAATAAATAAATCATTTTTTGCATGGGTATAGCTGAGGACCCGGAGGGTGACATTGTATACTTTTCATCCTGGGAAATCAAAGGGTTTCCGCGTGATTTTTAAATTCTAACTCCACGTGGAAAAAGTCGCGGGCAAAAGCTAGAAACTATACAACAAATATATTTTTAATCCGACAAAAATAAAGTGAAACAGTTAAAAAAAAGTATTTTTTGGTGGAAAAGAAGTTTCAGCGAAATTGTATTTTTGCTTAGGTATGTCTCCTAGGTGGGACATATTTTTCACGAACACTTTTTCAATTAGATTTTGTATGGGACCTCATAATATCATGTTGGTACATATTGATCTAAATTACACACATACAAAACTCACAATGATCAAAGGAGCACTCTATCCTTTTGATATGACGTGTATGTTTATACGTCTGTCTGTTGCAGAGTGTTTGCAAGAGTACCTAATGTATTCATTTGTGCGCGGCTCAGCGTCTGTTGGTGGCGCTTCCAATTAGCGGATTGTTGAGAAATTAACACGTTGTATGCTTCAAATTAATGCCTACTCATATAACACTAGACACTGCACGTAATGACCATTAATTGAGTAATCTGCGGCTAGACTGGCTCTGGCCAAACAAGATAAAGTTCAACAAGTCAAGTAATTAGAAAAACCAAAATCCGACTGTACGATTGAGTACTTCAAAAAGTAAAGTAATTAAAAAAGAAATATGTAGAGATCCCTACTTACAAAACTTTCAGGTTGTATAATAGCTAAACAGAGCCCGGCTGCAAAACAGTCTAGGAAACATCATCTTGTTATTGAATGACCCTTTCAGTGATATACTCAATATGGTACGCAACTTTCTTTTTCATTTCTACCGCCATTTTGGGTTTATAAAAACAAAAACTAGCTTATAATATTCATCGCACGTTATTAACGAATCGTGTTTATAACCTATTAATTTATTAAAATTCATCCAGCCATACCATTGGGAAGGACTATAAAAATCCCAATTCCCAACTAGGGAAGCTATAAAGAAAACCAAATACGCATGAATAACATACCTTGTCTTTGCTTTGATGCAGTCGGGAAAAAAATATCACCATCGAAGAACGATTATTATTTTTTATCGTCGTATGCACCTACGTACATAGGTAACATGTTATACTTTTAGAATGTTCAAAATGAGTCCTTTCATTTGGTTTTGGTACTACCAAACTCGAAATATTTATCTCGTGTATATTTTCGCATCAGCTGGACCTGTGATGACGCTATTGAGAAGCGAAACAACTACGACGTCGACAACACTTTCGAACAATGTAGAAAATATGGCTTTGTACTTCTAGTTACTTTGGTCTTAGCCTAATTAAAATTAATGTAATTTATCGCCATTGCCCAATGAAGTTATTATTTTGTTGTTCTACTCGTTTAAGTACACTGTAGAGAAACAAAGAACACGTCAATGAAGGGTCGCCAATTGATTGACGCGCTGTAGCGCGACCCTCTATTTGGGTCAGCGGATCCGACTCCGCGGATGTTCGTGTCAACCCTTTGTGTTTGCGGAACAGCCGTAATACAAACAAGTGGCTGCCACTCGATAACAGAATCGAAACAACCACAAAAATTGGTGTAAACAATTAGGTACCCAGTATATCCTATTTTGCCACCATATACCAGCTTCGCGACTCCTCTGAGCTATGACCGTGACACTGGTACTTCTGAAGATCTCCTCAGTTTTGATTTGATCTAACATTAAAAATAAAAACAAGCATAGCTCTCTCCATTACAGGCTGATTTACTCTGAGATTTCTTATGAAGCCCATAGCGACCATGTCTCGGAGGCGTGTGTCATCACCGACAAGAGGCGTTCGAACCGACAGAAGTTCGAAGGCGATGGGCGGGTTCCATAACTCGAAGAACAGATAGATGTTAGAGTCCCAAGGTTATGGAATGACGACCTCGCACCTTGAGCATGTCTAATATTCCCTTTAGCCCTTCAACTAAGCGTGAAGCTTATGCTAGGAGTATGTACGACAGTAGAGCAATGGGTGAAATTTGAACTGTCCGTTGCGCTATAGAGATTTCAGCGTCATTATGAGCAGCTGGTCATAAGCGGCACAAGATCGTGTTCTATATAGAAAGCCTTGCAAAAGACCTAAGTCCAGCTGTGAACGTCTTTCGGTTAAAACGATGAGAAAGTTGCGTTATTCTACTTCGCATTTCATTCTATTCGCAGCCCGCAGGTATAAATTGAAAACCTTTGAGTCTGCCTCCTAGACAGAGAACAATGGACCTTAACGCTTATAAATCTTCAACCATGAATTTCAATCAGTTTGGTTTTTTACGATTTTACGTCAGTCTTCTTTGTTCTACTTTATATTCCTTTGACATTTGGCCGGAACACACAAAGGCCTACTTAATTAAATTTTTAGAACATTTTAATTCAATTTGAAATTCGAGGTCAAACCAATTTTCAACATTTTCCTTGCCTTTGAGAAGTCGATCTTTTCTGACCTAGAGTGAAAGTTTTGCATGTTTTGTTTTTCGATGTTTAATTAAACTTTACAAGGAGCGTTTCATGATGTCTTCTAGTATTCTAAGAAAACCTTTAAGGTTTTAAGAATGGTATAATTTTTTTACAAAAAACTGTTGTACAATTTACATAATATTATATTAAGGCTCACGGAGTTTTGGTGCAAAAAAATTCTTACGAGATTTTCACTGTGGTTAATAATTGTCTCGTCTGATAACAGAAGAGCTGGCTCATTTCTTTGCTATAAGCTTGGCTATAAATATGGTAACAGTTTTACCTGTTAGATAGAACTATCCATTAATCAAAAATGAACATTTTCTCTTTGGATATTTTTCAGAATGTTTATTTTTTATGAGACAATGATATTATATACTAGCTGATGCTCGCGACTTCGTCCGCGTGGATTCATACAAATCTCATCCCCTATTTTACCCACTTGAGGGTGGAATTTACAAAATTCCTGAAACACGTAATTCTTTATTTTTAACCGATAGTACAAATACCGATTTTCATTGATATAACTTTAAAAATGACAGACTTTCATATAAACTTTCATCCTCCATTTAACCTACTTGGGGGTAGTTTTTCTGAAATATCTTAAACACAAAACTCTTTATTTTTAACCGAAAACCTAAATACCAATTTTCATGGATATAACTTGAAAAATGACGGACAAACTTTCATCCCCTAACCCCCTTAGGGGTGGAATTCGAAAATAATCCTTTCTTAGTGGCGGCCTACGTCATAAAAGGAAGCTACTGTGAAAATTTCAAGTTTCTAGTTTCAGTGGTTTAGGCTGTCCGTTGATGATCAGTCAGGACAGGACAAGCTTTTTTTCTAGATTAATCAGATATTATATTAATTACTTCGTCCGCGTGGATTTAAGTTAAAAAAGTCCCTTAGGAACGCTTTGATTTTCTGGGATATACGTATAAAGAAGCCTGTGTTGATACAATTTATTTTTGTGCCCGTCAAGATCCGTACAGCGCTTGACTTGAGCCGCGAGACTATTACCTTTTCATACTTTATGGCATCTTTTGTTACTTCTACGTTTATGATATTGGTACGGAGAAGCACAATTTTTTTTTTCAAATGTCTTCCTTGGAGTTTTTCTGACCTTAGAAACATGTCATTCAAGTTGAAATTTTTTTTTGGTATTTAGTAAACTTGACCTACAGAAATAAAATTATTTCTATTTACGGTGTAGTACTCGTATGGCGTGCAAAGCCTTTGTTCAAGGTTTAAAGAAATATTTCAAACTTTTTAGTTTCAAGTGTGTTGCTACAGCGACGGTTTAATCTTTTTTTAACCCCCGACGCAAAAACGACGGGGTGTTATAAGTTTGACGTGTCTGTGTGTGTGTGTGTGTGTGTGTGTGTGTGTGTGTGTGTGTGTGTGTGTGTGTGTGTGTGTGTGTGTGTGTCTGTCTGTTCCCCTGTGGCGCTCAAACGGGTGGACCGATTTGAATGCGGTTTTTTTTGTTTGAAAGGTGAATTAGTCGAGAGTGTTCTTAGCTATGTTTGATGAAAATCGGTCCAAGATGGCCGCCGCTACAAAATGGCGGATGATATATTTTTTCACAACTCCCTTGATATGGGTATCAAATGAAAGGGCTTGACTAGTAGAATAGCACTATTGCAAATTCAAGATGGCCGCCGCCACTAAATGGCGAATGTCGGGGGTTTTTTAAATTTTCAATTTACACTTGTTAATTATAACGACCACTATAGCAAAGTTATTTTCCATATTTATAACATGACAGATTAACGTTAAGGGTATACATGTTTAGGATTTATTCGATGGTTGGTAAGCCACAACTTGAAAACTACAGACAATTAATTTCATATTTAAGTTGGTATGCTTTTTGGGTTTTTAAGAGCGTTGACGCACGGACCCGCTTCGCAAGTTTAGGCATTTACCTGTGATTCTTTGTTTACGTGAATGAACGGGCTGCTCCGACTGCAGTGTAGTGTAACAAACCGTTTTGATCTTTTTACCATTTTCAAACGGGCTATTATTTTTTTCAATATTCTTAGGCACCTATACCTAAGTTTTTAGTTCGTAGATTTTTAATTTTATAAAGCAGGCATAATTAATGTATAATGCTTGAAAAAGACCTTATAGAGTAGACCAGTACATAAAAATTATAATTGGAGAATATAGTACAGCTTCTGATATTGATTTTTTTATATGCCTACTCGTGTAAGGGTAAGATAGTAAAGAAAAAAGCAGATTCATTCAGAATCAAAATTAAAAAAAAAATAATAAAAGTATTTTGTTTTGTTTTCGCACCCAACCTAACGTAAAAACAAAACAGAGAGCAATAAAAGAGATAAGCACCTGCAACGCTAAAGCAGTTTTTATCACACTGACAATAGCCATCAAGGGTCGATTGCAATAAAAAGAAAATTCCTGTTCGAAAATATAAATAAAATTATCAAATAAAGTTGCTCAAACGATGACCACGTGCAAATGATAGTTAGTATCTAATCTCTTGCAGGCGTTGTGCTAGTGTAATCCATTTACCACAATAACAATAGAAAATTATTGCACGGGTAAAAAATTATCAGCCATTTTATAAAACAATACAAAAAATAACTTTGTGCTATTGCGATAAATTGTGCCCAACAACCTAGGTATTGTGCCCAACATAGGTGTATGTATGTAAGTTTTTTTTTCATCAAAAAGTCTAAAATAACCAATGTCCATGCCTGTGATACTAAATTTCGGCCAAATCGGTAAAAAGAATAGGCCGTGAAAAGCTATCAGACGGAGAGACACACTTTCATATTTATAATATTAGTATGGATTATTTAAATAAAAAAATTATACTCTACTAGCTTTTGCCCGCGGCTTCGCCCGCGTGAATTTGGGTTTTTCACAAATCCCGAGGGAATCATGGATTTCCTGTTCCCGTTCTCGCTCCCTTTTCAAACATTTATACCTACTTTCAAGAAAGTTTGCCTATATCAGCCCGCCATGTTGATTTTGATGTAATTTCCCGATTTTAAATTTTAATAGTTACCGGACGATAGTTTTTGTATACGATAGCTATTTTCTAGTTCATTTTCCACATAATATTATGTAAGTATATGTTGGCCGCGAGTTCGTCAGCGTGGATTTAGGTTTTTAAAAATCCTGTGGGAACTACCTATGTCAATTTTCGAGACGCAAGCTACCTCTGTACCTACCAAATTTTGTATAAATCGGTTAAACGGACGGACCTTTAAGAATTCCGTGAGAACTCTTTAATTTTCCGAGATAAAAAGTATCCTATATCCATCCCCAGGATGTAAGCTAACTCTGTACCTAATTACATAAAAATCGGCAGACAGACAGACACACTGTCGCATTTATAATATTATACAGTGTGTCCGGGATCGAACTAGCGATATTTTAGGGACATATTCTACAACTCATTACCTCTCTGAAAATACCACTTAATAGGGCCTGCCCCCCTCCCCCTCCCAGGGACAGCCATTTCAATTTGGTGTGCGTTTTTGTGGGTATGTGCGCACAAAAAATGTAATAACTCGAAAGTCTGCTGATGCACAGGTCTTCAAATGACCTTATTCGATTGGATACAATATTCTCCATCACTTAATACCAAACAATAGTGTAAAATGTTAAAATAACTCGATCAAAAATGCTTTGGAATAAAAAGAAATTGGTCAAAAATATTGAAAACTACAAGTTTTTGCTAGATTTTGCAAAAACGAGGTCATTAAGACCACATTATTAAGTATTAAATCGACAGCTTTTGAGATAAGCAACAAAACGACATAAAAAATTTGACTGTAAGTTACTTACTTCTGGAGATATTGGTAATTGTAAGTACTTCGTCCCCAAACATGAATTACGAGTATTGAACCCTTTTTACTACACATAAGGTAAAAAATCTTAACTTTATAATTTAATTTATGTTAGTTATAAACTCAATAACTCAATAACTCTGATTTGTGTATGTGACACAAATCAGATATCCTAAAAACTAGGTTATTTCCGCCACAAACCGAAATTACCACTTCTGTTCTGTTAGCTAGTTACTTCATGTTAGGAGGATCGTTGGATCATGTCCAAATACAATCTTATTTTATCTCCAATAATTCTTTTCTGGTATTTGGTACCATATAAAATACCTTCTGCTTCATAGGTCCTCATAAAAAGAAGTCCAAAGGTGTAAGGTCTGGAGAATGAGGTGGCCATTCCATTGAATTGCTGCCACGTCCGATCCATGGCGAATAGTTGACATCTAAATGCTCTCTTATGGCTATAATAATACCGAGTAGGCATGTCTTTAAACTTAGCAAACTTCACAAACCTGAATCACAAACAAAAATGAGTAATAACTTAAGTAGCGATCATAACGCCTCCTCGCCAGGAACAACAAAATAAAATTTCAGATATTTCAATTTTTTATACGAATATTTAATCAGTTGAAGTAGGGGTCCGATCCTTAGTTTTAACCTCATTCACTGACTAATCAAAAACAATATTATTATTACCTGATCGCCCGAGGTATGCGATGGAAACCCACATTCAAATAACATAAGAAATTACGCACTCGCGGTTAAGTTATGTTTCAACAATAATATCTCCAAAAGTAAATAACTTACAGTCAAAATTTTTATGTCGTTTTGTTGTTTATCTCAAAAACTGTCGATTTAATACTTAACAATGAAATCTTAACGACCTCGTTTTTGCAAAATGCAGCAAAAACTTGTAGTTTTCAATATTTTTGAAAAAAAATTTTTTTTCCGAAGCATTTTTGATCGAGTTATTTTAACATTTTGTTCTATTGTTTAGTATTTAGTGATGGAGAATATTGTATCCAATCGAATAAGGTCATTTGAAGACCTGTGCATCAGCAGACTTTTGAGTTATTACATTTTTTGTGCGCACATACCCACAAAAACGCACACCAAATTGAAATGGCTGTCCCTGGGAGGGGGAGGGGGGCAGGCCCTAATAAGTGGTATTTTCAGAGAGGTAATGAGTTGTAGAATATGTCCCTAAAATATCGCTAATTCGATCCCGGACACACTGTATAGTATGGATTACTGATTTACAACTATAATCCTCAACTATAACTATAATATAATATAGAATAGAATAGAATAGAATAGAAAAGTTTTTTATTCAAATAAACTTTTACAAGTGCTTTTGAATCGTCGATTGAGTCTACCACAGGTTCGGAATGCAGTTCCAGCCGAGAAGAACCTGTAAGAAACTCGGCGGTTGCTCTTTTTTAAAAAATAACATTATAACAATTATTATTATTAATGTACATGATTGAAATGCCGTCTCGCGCATTGCTGGAACGAGTTAAATCCAAGCTTTTTTATCGTTTATATAATCTTCAATTGTATAATAAGCTTTTTTTATGAGCATACTTTTAATAGAGTTCTTAAACTTGTGTAAAGGCAAGTCTAAGACATATTTTTTATTCAGATAAACTTTTACAATAGTGCTTTTGAATCGACAAATGAATCTACCACTGGTTCGGAATGGTGCTTACAATTCTACACGTTAAGAAGGGCAGACAAAAGTAGCCCCATTTCCGACGGCGGCACCCGTTCACGAGCATGACGCATGATCCAGCCATTGCTTCGCTCAACCATATTTGAGGGAACGTAACAACCCGCACCACACGACACCACCACAGAAATGTTTAAGGAGAGCGTGACATACTTAGGCTACCCATGATTAAAGCATCGAATTAAACACCAATAATCGAATACTCCTCAAGTTATAATAGCGTATAAAGCGAATAAATTAAATCCATGCTTTTTTATCATTTATATAATCTTCAATTGTATAATATGCTTTTTTCATGAGCACACTTTTAATAGAATTCTTAAACTTGTGTAAAGGCAAATCTAAGATTTGTTGTGGAATTTTATTATAGAACATTACGCCCATTCCCACAAACGACTTTTGGACCTTTTTGAGGCGTAATCGAGGAATCACGAGTCTATTTCTATTTCTTAATTGCCTATCGTGTAATTCACACTTTTTATTGTAACTGTGAATGTTTTGCTTAACAAAAATTATGTTGTTATAAATATATTGAGAAGCTACTGTAAGAATACCTATTTCTTTAAATTTCTCTCGAAGGGAATCCCGCGGTTTTAAATTATAAATTGCACGAATTGCCCTTTTTTGTAAAACGAAAATTTTTTCAATATCAGCTGCTTTACCCCATAGTAAGATTCCATACGACATGATACTATGGAAATATGCAAAGTAAACAATTTTTGCAGTTTCAACATCTGTTAACTGTCGAATCTTTCTAACAGCGTAAGCAGCAGAGCTAAGCTTGCCAGCAAGCGTTGCTATATGGGTGCCCCATTGAAGCTTTGCATCCAGGGTTATTCCCAAGAACACAGTTGTGTCCTCAGTTTTCAATGGCTCACCACTTATCTTTAAATTATTACAAGTAACCCTTGTATTGGGCAATAGAAACTCGACACACTTGGTTTTTTTTGCATTTAAAAGTAGATTGTTTATAGTAAACCAGTGTGAAACTTGAGATAAAGTATTATTTACATCGTCAAAATTGTCTTTGGTTCTATTGACTTTAAAAATCAAAGACGTATCATCAGCAAATAGTACAATATCGCAAGCATTTTCTACGAAATGTGGTAAGTCATTAATATAAACTAGAAACATGAATGGACCTAGAATAGAGCCTTGAGGAACACCCATTACTGAGGCTGATCCGGACGACTTAACATCATTGATACATACTCTTTGTATGCGATCACTTAGATAAGAGGCAATAAGACTGAGTGCAGTTTCTTTAATACCGTAGTGGCTTAATTTTCGTAAAAGAGTCTCGTGCTCAACGCAATCGAATGCTTTTGACAAATCACAGAAAATACCAATGGCATTCTGTGACTTCTCCCATGCATCGAAAATATGCCGTAACAGCCTTGCGGCTGCGTCGGTTGTTGAACGACCCTTAGTAAAACCATACTGCTCAGTGTGAAGTAATTTATTTAAATTAAAGTGTAGAAGCAGTTGGTTGAGCATTATCTT
Source organism: Melanargia galathea (assembly GCA_920104075.1). Classification (NCBI taxonomy): domain Eukaryota; kingdom Metazoa; phylum Arthropoda; class Insecta; order Lepidoptera; family Nymphalidae; genus Melanargia; species Melanargia galathea. The sequence continues at coordinate 704,758 of OV049872.1, read as the reverse complement.
TTCAAATATCTTGCTGAGGGTTGGTAGAATCGAGATCGGTCTATAGTTATTTGGGTCACTTTTGCTTCCCGATTTAAAAAGAGGTATCAATTTACTACATTTCATTAGGTCTGGAAAAGATCCCGAATCTATGGACTTGTTAAAAATATATTACAGTAAAAATATATTAATATATTACAATTATTAAAAATACGTAAAAAGTTTTAAACTATCTGTAAGAAAAAATAGCGAGCATTAAAAATATCTAGTATTGAATAGTGACAGTCGCACTACAATTTTACGTATATTCCATGTAATCCAATAAGAATTGCCGAGACAAAAAGCGTTACGTCCGTTCGCGGAGAGGCCTCGGCTCATACTAGTTTGCTAGTTCAATTTCCTACTGCCTCTTTCTGCGTTTTGGTGTATGTTTCTAAGTTATATTTTGGAAACAAATAGTAATTAATGTTGGATTTTTTTTAACTTATATTATTGCTAATATGTTTTACTTTTATATGTATTTAATTTTACTTATAAATGGCGAAAATTAATCTACTAAAATGACGGTTTTATATGTCTATAATTTACTGAAATTAAAATTCCTTTGCTTGGATTTTTATGATGTAAAAAACGCCAAATTAAAAAATGTTTTCTTCCATGTCTTTAGTTCAGGGCATTTCCTTTCATAAATATATCTTTGTGTGTGAATTGAACAAGTAACTTTTGACGTAGTGAACGTCAAAGATTCCACGATTCCCAAAATTCAAAAATAGGCTTTTGGTATTTTGGCAATAAGACAAAAACTATCAATAAATTGCAAAATGTTGTCTTCCAATTCCCTAGAACACAAAATTATCTACAATGCAGTATAAATAAGTTTTCAAGTAAATGCATAGATGAACAACATATGAAGGGTCAAAATAGCTTAAAAATGAGCTAAAACAGCGCAGAACGCATCAACGCTCTTCGCTATGAATAGATAGATAGAAAATAAATTGCAAACAATTTTTCTCGTTAAAAGTTATTCCAAACACTGCTCCAAAATCTTGTTTTCTTTTTGTTTTAATTGGAAACGGTAATTTTTTTTTTTTTTTGCTTAGTAATTGACACAGCTCTAAATGTACCTAATGCTTAGTGCTTTTCTGCTAGAAACTTTACGAAAAGGGTAGCACTATTTTTAGACCTGTCAATTGAGTTTAGAGATTGTTTACAACATAATTGGTACCAATGTCATTATTTCGCTGAAACGTTGTATATATGTTACCGGACAAACCCGATTTCAGGACAAACTAGTTTTGCCTAGGCTAAACTAGTTCTTACTATACGTGATAGGATTAACTAGTAGAGCCTAGTCCAAACTAATTTTTCCTAAGCCTCATAGGATAAACCAGTTTAGCCTAGGTCAAACTAGTTGATCCTGATATAAATAAGCACACTCTAGGATAAACTAGTACGGCCTAGTCTAAACCAATTTAGCTGAGTTGAAATTAATTGATCAAACATGTCAGGACCCCCAAGACCTAATAGAACCCAAGGATTCCCAAGACCTAATAGAACCTAAGGGCACATGCATATTTCTGCTCTAACCTAACTTAACCTAGCTTCTGAAAAAAAGAAATAATTTTGAAATCAAATAAAATGGCACTAGGCTAAACTGGTTTATCCTATAAGGCTTAGGAAAAATTAGTTTGGACTAGGCTATTCTAGTAATTTCTATCGCGTATAGGAAGAACTAGTTAGCCTAGGCAAAATTAGTTTGTCCTGAAATCGGGTTCAGACGGTAACATATATATGGCAACAAGTTGGTTGCTCATGAAAACAAAAATCGCACTTTCGCACTTGTAGGCTGTAGCTATACCGAAACTAGAGCTAAAGTTTATGAGGATTAAGTAAACGAATTACACTGATAAGACTATTCTGTTTCTTTTGTTCTAGATTTTGCACTAAGCCAAATATCAAATTATCTGTTCATTATCTCTGCCTAACCACACACAACATAATAAAATTATATTATTTGGTTATGGCCCTTCAAGCAACTCTATTTTGGAGCATAGGAAACTTCGTGCGTTAAACAAACTACGAGTTACCTAACAAAATAAGCAAAACAAACAACGAGAAGAAGTTACCTACTTTACTTATCTAATTATAATTTCATATTATGTGTTTAATTATTTTACTATTAATTTAGTTTTCATAAATTAACGTAACACCTTTAATGTTGATTTACGTTGTCGAATCGCGCATCTCACTCAATATGTCCCGCGGGTAGATGTTGATTGAAACATCATGCTCTCACTCAGGCGCCACACACAGTCAAACATTTGAACAAAGACTTTGAAGGACTTTGCTCACACATTTGAACACAGGTTTACTAATTACCTGCCAGACAAATACCGCCTTTGCAAATACGTTAGCTTCATTTGAATTTGAACTTTAAACGCTTTGACGTGCGCTCGAAAAACCAATACCGATGTTTTCAAACTGTGGTGTTGAGAGGTGTTTCCACATAATTTTGATATGGATTTATTCAAGAGGAGGATCAACAAATTCCTCAAAAGCCGGCAACGCATAAGTGGTTGCTCTGGTGCTGCAAATATTTATGGGCGGCGGTAATCACTTAACATCAGGTGACCCGCTTGCTCGTTTGCCCGCAATTTTTATTTTTAAAAAAACTTTGAACAAATACCAAATATCCCTACTACACAAGTGTTCAAGTGTTTACGCTGTGTATGTGGCGCCGGGGTCACGCACGACTTGGGGCTCCTGACTAGAGCACTCTTAAAAGCCTAGAGGTCTCAAGTTGGATTCCTAAGTTTACGGAACATTTTTTTTTTAAATGACGTCTTTTGGGTCTTTTCTTATTTCAATAGTGATTTAAGTTCAGCTTTGCCATGTTTCATTCATAACTAGTATATACTAGTTCTACATGTTGAAAAAGTCGTACGAGCCCGCCGATCGATATTCAGTACGGAAGTTTTATTGTATTCCGTATGACTAATGACTTGACACTTGAATGTCAAGGTTGTCCCTTACCTCTTTCTCTATCACATAGTAGGTACTCCTCATTGCTAAGGGTTTCGACTCTTCCATTAATCGTATAATGGTAGGCGTTTCCTTGGAATGCTGAAATGAAGCTCCTGGATCCTATCGATGCGGGCAAAATACCTGGTCCTTACTATCACACTAATATTATAAAGGCGAAAGTTTGTAAACATGGATGTATGGATGTATGTTTGTTACTCTTTTACACAAACACTACTGAACGGATTTGACTGAAATTTGGAACGGAGATAGATTATGCCCTGGATTAACACATAGGCTACTTTTAGCCCAGAATAAACCGAGCTATAGCAAACTACGGCTATAGGTAGATTACTATAGCAAACTTCCTTGAAAGTAGGTATAAAGATTGGAAATGGGATCGGGATCGGGAACCGGAAATCCACGATTCCCTCGAGATTTGTGAAAAACCTAGATTCACGTGGACGAAGCCGCTGGCAAAACCTAGTTTCTTATAAATCTGACACGGAATCACCGCATATCTGTAAATGATTCGATGTAAATGAACTCGTCGCTGTTGGCCTGTTGGCACGGAAGCCTGTGTTTCGGTGTTTACTTTCAAAATAACACAAAAAATAGCCGGTAGTGACACAGAATGACCTATTTGGCAGGTTTTCTAAATGTTCATTTCCGAATGAAAAAAAAAATAGGAATGTGTATAATGTACGAGTGTAGACACGTAACAACGAAATATACCTATATATAGAAATGAGAAGAACCAGGGTTACAAACATAGCTCATCGAGTCGTAAAACTGAATTGGCAATATGCGGGCACATAGCGCGAATAACCGACAGACGGTAAGTCCCAACTCCCAAGGTGCTCAATGGCGACCTCGTAGAAAAGCAGAGTTGGCAAACTCTACATTAGGTGGGCGGAATATCTGCCGCTGGACACAAGCGGCACAAGATTTTGTTCTATGGCGATCCTTGTTAGAGATCTGTATCCAGTGGCTGTATAGCAGTGGACGTCTATCCGTTGAGACGATGACGACAAAGACGTATAAAACTTTTATTGTATTCGCTTTCAGTCAATTTAAATCGAATGAAACCTATAATTACAATGTTATAAAAGATCTGCATTGAAATTAGTTTACAGACACTCCATAGTTTCCTTTGTGCCGTGAAATTACTTCCTTTGAACGCGTTCCGAATACCGCGAAATCACTACTGTGGTACAAGTATCATTAGTATCGTATTGATACGCGCACAGAGTAGGGAACGGAGTTTAATAAATGTTGTTATAAATTGTAATGTAAGGTATAATCGTAGGTATGAAACTTGTATACAAGGATATTATTAATGACTAGATGATGCCCACGGCTTCGCCCGTGTGGATTTAGGTTTTTAAAAATCCCGTGGGAACTTTTGATTTTCCAGAACAAAAAGTAGCTTATCTGTAGAAACCCGTCCCCAAAACGGAAAAATCCCGTGGGATCCCCACGATTTCGGAATACAATTCCTTACAGCATCAGGGTTGAGGAGTTGGATATGTACCTACTCGAGTTCATTCAACGATAAAGTCTTTAATTGGTACCCCCAATATCAATTTAAATAACCGAAAGTTTCTAAAACCCATTAGTTTTGGGGATTAGGTCCCCTACAGCATCAGGATTGAGGAGTTGGAATCCAAATTTTTTATAGAACAGGGTCGCAATGTTTCTCTATCGATTAAAAAAAAAATACGCAAATCGGTTCAGAAACCTCGGAGATATGGGTGTACATAGGTAGAAAAACACAACTCCTCCTTTTTTGAAAGTTGGTTAAAAAAGTAGCCTATGTTACTCCCTGGTTAATTCTCTACTTGTATGTGAAGGTCCCGTCAAAATCGGTTCAGCCGTTCCGAAGATTAGCCCGTTCAAACAGACAGACAGACAGACAGACAGACAGACAGACAGACAGACAAAAATTTTAAAAACGTGTGATTCGGTTATGGTAGCGTTCAAATAACCATATGAGCTTAATATGAGGTAGTTATTTCGATATTACAGACAGACACTTCAATTTTATTTATTAGTATAGATTAAAACATTAATCATGTTTTGACACGTCTGTTATTGGTATTCGATCGATGCGAGCTGATGATGTGTTGAATTTAAATTATTGCACAGGCAGCTGGAAACGCACTTTACAAAGGCAGATTTTTTTATTCATTTTTGTGCCTGACACACTGCTACTACTTAGCAGCATGTGAACATGTGAAGCCGGGACCCGGGTAGAGGACAATGTTTCTTATCTAGCTGTTCATTTGTCTGTACGAGCATCCCTCAAATACCAGTCCATCGATTGCTTCGAAATTTGAAAGCCACGATTTTTCGGTCTACCCGAACGCAAAACGAGCTAGAGACCTGTGACCGGCGGACAGACAGACAGCAGAGTGACATTAATAGGGTTCCGTTTTTACCCTTTGGGTACGGAACCCTAAAAACAACTTCACCCGAATTACCTACATATTATTATGTATGTCAAACCGTGGAAAAACTCAGATCTATATTAGAACGTCGTATCCTAATTTCTTTTCCATATCTGCCGAATGTTTGTGTTTATGAAAAATTATGGGGTGGAGCGTGTAATTTTAATTTAGAGCAATGGATTATGCGCTTTGAAGTTGTATGTGTAATGTGACGCGAATAATCGGCAAATTACAAGGCAGTACACAGTTCGCCGCATTCAGAGTTATATTCCGTCAATGCGAGCCAATCAGCTAACAAGCTGGGTAAAATTATATCACATAAAATATTTTTATTTCATCTTGCCCCGAAATCTTATTTCATCTTTATATTCGGGTAAACGAAAAAGAAAATATATAATATAGATATATTTTAATGCGTCTCGATATTCACATGGAAAAGGTCAAAATTTTTTAGTAGGATATTGCAAAAATCAACACGAGAAAAATATCTAGATCGTGAAATGTGCTATAGTGTTCGTCTTTCAATAAATTATTTCGCTAACACCTCTTGCGGTTTCATAAAAATATTAAAGAGATTACTTAAAAATGGATTTTTTAAACACATACCTAGTTTTCTTCTCCATATATTTTTACTTTCAACTACTACAATCTCGAAAACTAAACCGTTCTTAAGTCTGTTAAAGATGTCAGAATTTATAGTGAGTTTTCCAACGAAAAAACCGCAATATAGAAAAGCCCCTGAATCTAGAATTTATTTCTAAAATTTATGCAATCCAGAAAATAAATATAAGGGCCAATTTAAAAATAATGTCACCCCACCCTGGATTAGCATGGTTGAGTAACTTCTGTAATCCCATTTTGCACTAAAAAAATGTTTCTCGGCCATTTTTCCGAGCAAGACATTTTTTCGTTAGATTAAGATACCCTCTCCCTTATTTTAAGAGAAAAAGCTTCAGATACTGTACATAAATTGTTAGAATACCATTTGCGTTCTCTACTTTTCAGCCCTGTATGTATTTTAGACTTCATGACCGCAGACCATGAGGTCGCGGATTCAAACCCGGGCCAAAAAATGATATTGGGTTTGTCTGTCAAAAAATTCTCAGTAACAGTCCAGATTTGGAAAATTGATAGCTTACACCGTGCCTCGGTGTGTCGGAGGTCACCTAAAGCCGTCGGTTTGGCGTCCCATTGGATTATGAGAGTGGGGGAATAGAGAATGCACGATTATTTTTTGCCTATATCTTAAGATTATAGTAATTTATTTTATTAGTATACGTTCCCCAAAATAATTAAGTTTTAAATCCAGTCTCTTCATTTCTACAGATTTTTTAATTATTCGTAAATTACACTAAAATAAAACGCGTGACGATCTTATATCTAGGAAAAATCGATAAGAAAATACGTCATCCAAATGAAACCAGAAAAAATCGTCTCGGTTACACGACGCGACGTGAGCTCTAATCCGACTCTTAGACAAAATCGAGGGAAAACAAAAAAGCAATCAAGAAAAACATGGGCACAATAATGTTTCTACTCGTTTGATTTAGCACCTTAATTCGTCCTTATCTGTCCACAACCGAAACACATCGTGCGATATTAAAGCCTCCCCCACACAGGTGCGTTACAAGTTATAACTTATAACGGTCGATATTATCGTAATTTATTGCGATTTCCATTCGTTCTCCTATCGCGTCGTCGCAGCAGTGCAAAATCGCAAGTAGGTAAACTATATTGCACAAAAATCGATCACCTAAGCGATTTAACTATAATTTTTTTTATTACCATTGTTTCCCAATGTGATAAGATCATAATATTAATATTTGATTTAGTTTCCATTGTAGATAACAAAATGCCATTAACATTGTCCAAATCATAGTTCCTTTCTGACACCACTTTATATCAGAAAGGAATTATTCCAATTAACTAGAGAATACCCGCGGCTTCGCCCGCGAGAATTTTGGTTTTTCACAAATCCCGAGGGAGTCGTGGATTTCCGGTTCCCATTCCCGCTCCCTTTTCTAACCTTTACACCTACTTTCAAGGAAGTTTGCTATAGTAATCTACCTATAGTTGTAGCTAGAGATTTCGGTTTTTTTCAAAATCCCGTGGGAACTGTAGATTTTTCCGGGATAAAAAGTAGCCTATGTTTTAAGTCAGGGTATAATCTATCTCCTTTCAAAATTTCAGCCAAATCGGTTTAGTAATTGCGGCGTGATTGAGTAACAAACATCCAAACATCCAAACATCTAAACATCCAAACATCCACACTTTCACATTTATGATATTAGTAGGATAGTAGGAGGATTAGTAGGATAGTAGGATTAGTAGGATTGGTATTGTGATTATGTGTGATAGCTTCTGCCCGCAGCTTCGCTCGCGTAAATTTCGGTTTTGAACAAATCCCGAGGGAATCGTTGATTCCCGGTTCCCGTTCCCGATCCCTTTTCCAACCTTTATACTTTCTATCAAGGAAGTTCGCTATAATAATCTACCTATAGTTGTAGATATAGACTTCGGGTTTTTCAAAATCCCATGGGAACTGTGCATTTTTTCCAGGATAAAAAGTAGCCTATGTGTTGCCAATGCATGCAACACAGCAAACTATTGCAATAATGTGTTATGTGAACGTGATTTACCTAAGAACAGTCAGCGCCCTCTATGGCGTTTTTGGAAGATTATATCTATTTTAGTCCCACAGGAATACTTTTCCGGGATAAAAAGTAGCCTATGTTTTAAGTCAGGGCATAAGCTATCTCCATTCAAAATTTCAGCCAAATCGGTTCAGTAGTTGCGGCGTGATTGAGTAACAAACATCCAAACATACAAACATACAAACATCTAAACATCCAAACATCCACACTTTCACATTTATAATATTAGTAGGATTTCCAAACTGTAGTGAAAAGTTTCAATGCCATTGGGTAATATTTCATTTGTTACAATTTTGAGTAGGTACAATCAGCGGTATAATGTAAATTTTTGTAAATCCATGTCTGTGGGTACAATATAATACATTATAGTCGCTGTGTAACTATTATATCTGAGTGTGTATTTTGAGTGAATATATACTGTCTTGTACAGAAATAATTAGTACTATTTATTTATTTATTAAATACACCAACAACACATTGTTACGTTGATTATTATTTATTATTCTAAAAAACTCTTGAACACTAAATATGACATTACAGACAGTAAATAATAATTAATATTAACAATAATTACATCATATTAACTAATAACTAATTAACTAACTAGTTAGATGCGTTTAATAGTGAAACTTAACTTTATCAACAATATCCAACCGTATTCACAGTTATGATGCTTTTGTTTATTTCATCGCCCTTTAGTAAAGGTTGCACGTTCTTCTTCGGGCCTCTAACCTGGCTCTTTAGTAATATAGTCGCGTAACCAAATAACAATCAAGAAAAACTTTGCGCTAACACGGGGCGTTTGGGAAAATTTGATATACCACTGAACATGGAAATTCTTACTTATTCGGCACTAGCCGACGTGCTGTACTGTATTATATTATGTTATAAATAAATGTATAGCTTCCCACTGTGCCCACTGATAAAAACATGAATGAAATTGACTTAGCGCTTCTTGGAAGCCAACCAGCTTCCATACTGTCGCGGCGGGTTGTCTTATATACGTTTTATTTACTGAATATTGAAAATCATTATAGCAGCAAAATTTAGTTAACAAAGGTAATCAAGTTTTCAGTATGTTTAGGATCGCAAAGTAAGCATCAAATATATCGAGGAACTTTCCCAACTATGCCTATACTATATTATCTTGTTGTTTCTTGATTCCATTGAAATAGTGCTTCACTACTGAAACTTTAATACTGAAAGTGGAATGGAAGTTACGTGTCCACTAACGATAAAGCTAATGTTTATTCTATTTGTATTCTTGATAAATACCTCAAGGGCAGCACCCGGTGGCCCGTATCATAATTGTCTGAGTGTCGGAAAGATTTGCGGCACGCGATCCTTACGCCTAACTACTACGCCTCTTAATCAAAATGTTACTACTTACACCTACTTTCACCCTTAGTTTCGGTTTGGAAGTTTTGTATCGGTAAATGAGAGCAATGACCACAGTTTTTATATCTATCAAATATCTTGCCTTTTGATTGGAATATGCTTGCACTTTCATTAATTATTTTGTCACTTTACTAGTTTCACCTTCGGTTTTGCCCGTGTCAAAATATGATTGAGCTGTATCTCGCATTGCACTCAAACGATTTTGATAACATAATGAGCAATATTAAATCTGATTATAAATTATTACTAACTACTTAGGTACATATATGCTTTCGCAGTTCGAATTTCGGATATATATTATCTAAGTACCTTATGTACATAGTCAGTTATAGTCAGACTCAATAGGTACTTATTGAAATGAAATGAAAGCGATAAACGTCCTCACAATGCCATCTGAACGATTATCGAAATTTTTATTTGTAACTAGCTTTTGCCCGCGGCTTCGCCCGCGTGAAATTCGATTTTTCACAAATCCTGAGGGATAAGTAGATTTCTGGTCCACCCGCCCCCCGCCGCTCGGCGGCGTACCGCGGTACCGCGTACGGCGGGCGCAGGGCGCAGGGGCGCGGCGCGGCGCGGCGCGGCGCGGGGAGCGCGAGCGTCGGCCGTCGCGATCGCGCGCAGCGAAAATACCTATCAGGGCGTTTTTAACATCTGTATTTACCGATTTCAACACAACTCCTTTTTTGAAAGTCGGTTAAAAAAGTAGCCTATGTTACTCCTTGGTTAATCCTCTACTTGTCTGTGAAAGTCCCGTCAAAATCGGTTCAGCCGTTCCGAAGATTAGCCCGTTCAAACAGACAGACAGACAGACAAAAATTTTAAAAACGTGTGATTCGGTTATGGTATCGTTCAAATAACCATATGAGCTTAATATGTGGTAGTTATTTCGAAATTACAGACAGACACTTCAATTTTATTTATTAGTAGTATAGATTTACCGAAATAGCTACTTATAAATCGCAGAACAATAAAAAGAAATCATTTAGTGTCAGTACAGTTGTGATTCCTGGCTGCGGTTATTTTTATAATTTGAAGTGATTCATAAATAATCAGTAGCGATGATTAGCTGGAAACGACACGCGAGGATTAAATTGATAAATTACCTACCTATATTTGCAATTATTATCTATCGTCATTATGTACTAGGTACACTGTACATACCACAATTATATTATAGAACCGGAAATCACGAAGGTCCGTTGACACAACTGTATTATACTAACAACTACTAGTTTGACGAGTCTTAGGCTGCCGGCACACTTATGTGTCGTGGCGTGTCGTGATGCGCCGGTTTCATACATTTAGTAAAAACGACACGCCCTACAAGTGTGTCTCTAACCATACTAAATGTATGAAACCGAAAGGCTTCTGGCGCGTCACGACACGCCACGACACGTAAGTGTGGTTCCGGCCTTGGTCATATTTTAATGACCTTCAACTATATAGCGATGCTATTTTGAACCTATGCGCTTAGCAAGCAATACGTCCCGACTCCCGAGTTTGATTCTTGCTCACAACCAGTTACGAATTTTAGAGACGTAAACATTCCATGCTGGATAACCAAGATCTACAATTCGAGCTTTTCTAATAAACTTTTTAATTCTGACTTTGTTTAAGACTGTGCCATATGCCGGTCAGAGCGTGCAAGACCGAATTGCAGCTATGAAATGTTTGCTTGAAAGAAAACGTGAATGCAAGTGTGATTCGTGATTCCAGAAATTCAGACTATTCCATAATGACGCTTGTCTACGGCGAATACGCATTTTGTTTATACGGTATGTACTTAGGTGGGTAGATCTAAAAACTCATAGGTGCCGGCAATGTATGATATTCCCAAATCCCAAGCCGAGTTAATCTCATTAAGGTAATCGTATTAAATTCGGGGAACACGTGATCTTAATCAGCTTTAATGGTGTTCATCTACCTGTATGTAATTAGCTTACACGAAAGTAGATGCTAATTAGACGAAAAAAGCTTTAAATGCGCAGTTGATGAAGGCAAATAAAATTCTAAAAACTGTTTTTAAGCATAAATTCCAGTAAATTACTAAAACAATTAATATCTGTTACTTGCTAATAAAGTATAATACCTATACATTTAGATAGGATTGTATAGGTCAATTTATATATTCGTAAGAACCAAATAATTATAAACATGCAACAACAATGGCATTCCGAACTAGTGGTCGATTAACTTGACGATTCGAAAGCACTTGCAAATGTTCATTTCAATAAAAATCTTTTCTGTTCTATTTTATTTTAGGCATCTGTATTTACCCACCTTTATGCCAATATGGACTTAAATTAATTTATGATGCAAACCGTACTCTCTAGCTTTTGCGTATTTACTAAACAAATAATTCAATAATAAAATTTATAGTTTGCCAGTGCAATTTTTTATACAAATAACGTGGCAACGTTACATTAGCGAGTATGTTTACTAAAATGTGTTAGCAGTAACCCTTTTGAAAACTCTTTCCAAACATTACACATTTAGGAAATTAGTTCAAAGGATCTATTGTGTGTATTTTGATGTCCATTTGTCCACACTCTATTCATACCTCGCCATCCTTGCATGTTGACATGGTCGACATAAGTAAGTCACAGTCGTTACCCTTAGAGTAGGCGCCGCGGAAGTGGTCTTAATATCTTAAGTCAATTTAGATCTTATTACGAACGTCTTAAAGGTTACTAATATCTTTGTGCGTGCTAATGCTCCGGCCCTGTAAAGTAAGGTTGTCAACTCTACTTTGGAATAAAGCGTCATGAATTTAATTGGTTATACTTATATAAAAAACTAATTTAAAACCAATGACGACTTATTAACTGGTCATGAATTTATGATTCTAAAGTCTTTTTGCATGTTTTTATGCGGGTGGAGCTCTTCTAGTGAAGAGACTGGATTTTTAGATGCTTTAAATTGTATATCAAACGCGTGGGTTCCTTTTAAACCGTGGGTCTGTGTGGAGTTACGTTTTTAAATATCATGCGGAAACTCGTTTGTTTTTCCGGAATAAAAAGTGTCATGTCACTCTCTAGGTCTTTAATCCATGCAAAAAATCAAGTTATAGAAGTGTTAGAAGAGCAGTAGGAATATTTAGTTACTAGCTGACCCCCGCGACTTCGCTCGCGTGTTTATAGGTTTTATATAGGATCGGATCGGATCCCATAATTCTTTTATGTACCTAAACTAACTTAAAACATCACCTATCTGCCAATGAAAGTTCCACTAAAATCGATCCAGCCGTTTTGAAGATTAGTTGGGACAAATAGACAGACCAACAAACAAATTTAAATGCACACCAGTTTAAAATAAGCCGTATGTTCAAAGATCCGGTTCCCAAGTTATTGGAACCCAATAAATGTCTGTCATTTCTAAAATAAAAAACCTATGACCTTGAAATATTTACGGGATAATACTTAAAGTACTACCTTTCTAACAAAAAAAGAATGAGTGAAATCGAACAACGCGTTAATGAATTACAGCTAAATACACGTTTTAACTTTCATCCTCTCTCCCAAGGGAACCGTGCTGAATTTCGGGATAAAAAGTATTCTATGTCCTACCTCGGAGTATAAACTCAAATCGTACCAAGTTTCATTCGAATCCATTCAGTAGTTTCGGCGTGATGCGTGGCCAAGATACAGACAGACAGACAGACAGACAGACAGACAGACAAAAATGAAAAAAATTGCAGTTTTGGCTTCAGTATCGATTATAGAGTGCCCTCCAATAAAAAATTTCAAAATATCTTCAATGTACAGAATTGGATCTGTTACAGTTTTATTATATTATAGATACTATCCTTCATCTTCAATTATTTTACTATTTTTTTAAACAACAGGAAACAGAAACATCAACAACAAAACAAACAATATCCCTACAGTTGAAACGTACATAAACGTACGTGTTTACTGCTATTTAGAATGACTACTAAATAGGCAGGCTTTTTGTTTCCTGTCAAATTAGTTAAGTTTTTTTATTTTCCTTTTTCCTATATTGGCAACAACGTTATATTACCTATTTCCTTAATTTTTTTTTTAATTTCCTCAAACCAGTGCCAACCCTGATGGTAAAATGACGCACATGACCGTTGTGACGTCATAGCTCGCGTGCCAAATGTGAGCGAGCCGACACTGAGTGACCTGACGGTGAACGGCAGCCTTACTTTATTCAGCACCGGCCAGGCCAGTTGTATTTGTTCAACCGTGACGAGCGTGCGTCAAGTTTTATTTTTTTTTTTTTATTAAAAAAAGAAAATAATAGTGGCGCACAGTTTTTGTGTCCTCGAGTGTACAGCGCAGCGCTTTGTTATTGCGAATGTTCTCTGTTATTTGAGAGAAAAATAAAAAATACTAGCGCACAGTTTTCGTGTCCTCAAGTGTAACTTATACTTAGACTTTGTAATAAGTTTAGTTAACTTCAAAAATAAAGAGGAGCACTAATCGACGTGATTTTTTTATAAGTTACGTATTAAGTATCTATATTAAAAGTAGGTCAAGTAAATAAGTATAAAATAAAAGGTGGGCATTAATTGCCACACAGTTTTGCATTCATCAAAAGCCGTTTATATTGAAATTTATGTACGAAACACACAAATGTGATGATATAGCATTGTGGGGCAGTCAGAAGTGTTAAAGTGAAGCGTGCGGTGATGTTCGTACGGACGTAAAACTGTGAAGTGTGTGTTGTTATGACAATGGGGATCATAATAGGAACGTGCGTGCCCGACTCCGAACCCGACTCGGCGGCGTACGGGCCAACACTCAGGAGACCGCCCAGAAGGGTCTTATATTATGGTAAATATGTGTATTACTAGCTGGGACTATTTTTTCTACTATAAGCTAGCCCTTGACTGCAATCTCACCTGATGGTAAGTGACGATGCAGTCTAAGATGAAAGCAGGCTAACTTAGAAGAGGTAAACATACCCCTGATCAGTTTCTACACGACATCGTACTGGAACGCTAAATCGCTTGACGGCTCGGTTTTTGCCGGTAGGGTGGTAACCAGCCACGGCTGAAGCCTCCCACCAGACCAGACCGGAGACAATTTAGAAATGCCCCTGCCGGGAATAAAACCAGCCACTTATAAGACCACAGCGCTCGCCACTGCGCTAGCCGGAAGGTCGTCATCAAATTTTTCCGGGACGAAAAGTGTCCTGTGTGCTTCGTCAGGGTGCAAGCTATCTCTCGTTGCTGAATTTTGTCGACACAGCCCAATATGGACCTTGGAACACTTCGATAACAGACAAAACATGCAACTTGATCAGTTGTTATAATTATATGCGTTTGACCTACCGTCTTTTGCGATGCAATTAATTAACTCAACATATTAAGTGTCTTGATACAAAAACTCTAAAGGCTTTGTAAAGGGCGTTTACATAGAAATCGCCAATAATGTAAAATAAAAAAACCGGCCAAGTGCGTGGCGGGCTACGCGCAGTGTAGGGTTCCGCAGTCACAATCCTCGAAAAACAGATATAACTCCTTAACCTGTGAACTTTACTTAGTACTTAGCCATCACAGTTTTCCTTTAAAATTGATTATATATACTACTGCTGTGAATTTTTTCAAGTTCCTATATTATACTGCCATTTGGCTAATATAGAGGGGAGGGACACTTGACTCTAATAAAAATTATCACTTTAAAACATCATATTTTACAAACGGATCTACAAATCGAAAAATGATGTTCCCACACCCACAGTATTTTTAAAAGACCCCACTCGCCTACCCCATAGTGTACATGGGTAATTCTCACGAAAACATGAAATTCTTGTTCTTTCAGTTTTTACAAAAATCTAATAAAGATTTATTGGTAGATATTATTTTCTAGCAATCTGCATTACTGTGCCTAAGAATGTCAATTATTATTTCCGAACTATATGTATAAATAAATAAATTACACTGTATATAATGTACCAAAAATCATTCCCTCACTGTGTCCCAAGCTCCAGATTAAATTACTTTTATATTTTTAAAGACACAAAAAAATCAATTAAAAGCGATGCATGTTTGACTAATCTATTAAAAATACACCAGATTTAAGAAAATATTTCTCATTTGGTCAATAAAGTGCGGACCGGAATTTAAAAAAAATAACATACACGTGTCCCAAGAAATTAAATCATTCCCTCACACCTTTACTGACAGTCGTTTTATGAACGCATTTTTAATCAAACTCGAACGCTAAAATTAGTTTTAGATAGTTGGCAGTACTGTCGATTTTTCCATATGGCAAAATTATCGTTAGCGTGTTAGAGTTTTTGTTGTAAAAAGGTTTAGTTTATATTTTTTTAATATTTAATTTGTGACCGTCATTCCATCACATTCTATAAAAACAAAAGGTAAGTACTTTAACTATTATTAATTATATCGTGATGTGGGTTTTAGGGACTTGTTTAGTTATGCAAAAAATCTTTATTCATATAAGACTATATCACGTGATTTTTTTTAGTTATGCTTGATTTTGTCATTACCTCGCCGTCATTCCCTCATTTTAATGTGTAGTGAGGGAATGATGATTTATAAGGGAATCGTTTTCGACTGAGTCAGTTTATCTTTTTCGAACTAACCTTCAAATTTACCGATGCCATCTTGTTGTAGGATCAAATAATGCCAAGAAGAAAGAAGATTAACGAAGAAGAAGATAAATTAACACAAATTTTGCATATGTTCAATAATAATCTAAGATGAACAGTTGTAGCCAGGAAAGATGTAGTGCAGAGGATCGAGCCCCCAAAATTAATCAAAAGAGGATGTTATTTTGTGAAGAAAATAGATCAGTCAGATGTCTAATCCCTACTAATTATATTATATTATAAATACGAAAGTAACTATGTCTGTCTGACTGTTACGCTTTCACGCCTAAGCCGCTGAACCGATTTTGATGTTCAGTATAGAGATAGATTGGACCTTGGAGAAGAACATAGGCTAGCTTTTGTTGGTAAAAAAAGGCTGGAAGGGGTTGAAATAGGGGATGAAGATTTTTATGGGAGTCCGTCATTATTGAAGATAATAATCCTTATCTACTAAAATTATAAATATGCAAAAGTAGCTCTCCATCTGTTACCTTTTCACAGCTCAACCACTGAACGGATCTTCACGAAATATGGCACAGAGCTGGCCTGTATCCTGGAGACGGACACAGGCTACTTTTATCCCAAAAAATTCCACTTTCCCAAGTGTTTCCAGAGGATTTTCAAAAAACCTATATCCATGCAGACGAAGTCGTAGGCATCAGCTAGTTGATAATAAAGAGTTAAAGAGATTTGTTTTATTAACTTTTATACTTGAAAAAAGAGCTTAGTTTTTTTTGGCAAAGAGAACTTTTTTGTAGATTTATTTTTAGTTCTTTAATTTTCAAGAAAGTATTTTTTTGTGTTTTTTTTTAGTTTTTTTTAGTTTTAGTAAAGATTTTTACTAACTTTGATAATGAATAGATAAGATAAGAGCTTTATTTGATTGAAAAAATACTATTTATGTTAATTTTTAAGGAATCTAAGCTTTTTTGATTTTTTTTTATAACTGTCAATATGATAAAGTGATAAGACAATAAAATTCACAAAGATTGTCATCTACAGACTGAATACTTTATGATTATCTTCACAACAGTTCCTAGCAATGTAAGAAAATATATTTGATAAACAAATTAAAAAATAAACATCGTTTTACTGTCAGAGATTCATGAATTGTTTGTAAAAGTCATTCCCTCACCTAAGACGTCATTCCCTCATTCTATTTTTTTTAAATACCCTTATAACTTTTGTAAACAATTTTTTTTCTTGGGACCACTATATAATTTAAATTTAGTTACATAATTATAACATAATTTATAAAAAATAAATACAAATATCCATCAAAAATTTTCATTAATTTTTTGGAACCGAATTTCAACATTTCGTGAGAACTACCCACATACATTCAACGATACCCCACACTATGGGGTAGACGAGAAAAAAATATTCATCCCCACTTTACATGTAGGGGAACTACCCTAAAAAAAATATTTATCAAAATTTTATTTCACCACTTTGTCGGCGTGATTAATATTTATACCCATGCTAAATCACAGATTTCTAGCACTAATAGTCTTTGAGATTAACCGAGGACGGACGGACGGACAGACAGACAGACGGACGGACATGGCGAAACTATAAGGTTTCCTTGTTTACTACGGAACCCTAAAACCCCTAGGCTCTACACCTCGAACGCAAGGTTTTTCTATTTCAACCAAGTACACAGTTTTACCCATTCTCAGCATAATATGCTCCAAAGTTGGAAGTAGTAGGTAGTTGGAAGTGACTTGCAGTCACTTACAGCAAAGGATATATAAAAAATGCGGTACATTTGTATACAAGCAGACCTCACACAAGTCCGCTCGGAATTCACCTTGGGTCCGTAGAAGGCTCGCAAGGTAAATGCACGGCGCGGCAGCTCCATAGCGGGTGCTAATTATTATCCATCGACCACTCCGAGCACGTATGTACGCTTGACGAAGCATATACCTACAGGTAGCCAGCCTCGTTAACTTTTAAATTAGTCTGTTTTTTAAATGAAGAAAAAAAAAAACTCTCGGCAGTGGGAGATGGTGTGAGAGAAAAGGAATAGATAAAACAAGGATGGAAGGGGTATTTAATGAAAAAGCTTAAATACTATGTTTCGATTTATTTACTTCTAAGTTTATATTGTTATATTATGCATACCTAGAGTAACCTTACTGCTTACACACACTTACAAAAAATACAAAATGTACAGAACGCACATTTGTATCTAAAGCAACTCTATTGCAGCAGTTTTTTCTCTTCCTTCAAAGCGCGTCATACACGCGTCATGGCAGTCTACTGGCTAAATATTGTAGAAGCAAGTGATAAAGGCGCGTATTGACAAAATACACCTCGTGGAAACGCCTGTGACGTCACGGGTCTTGACTCTTGCCGAATTCGGGTAGGTATTAGTAGGAGATCCCACCTTAGAAATTTCTACCCTCATCTGTTATTTAAACGAATTATATGTCAAATGAAAGATTATTTTATTCTTAATCGAACCGTATTTGGTTGCCTGGTCAAAAGTGGTGCTAAATCATGGTTGCCTGGATTTTAAGATATAAAATGTTCGGTGCGAGTGTTGAAAGTGACAGAAAAGTGTTGCGCGCGCAATTTCATTTGACAGACAAAGATGCAGTGAGGCAGGCGTGCACTCGGCAGGTGCTTAGTCTATACATAGATTAAAACCATAGACTTTCTGTGCCTGTCCATTAAAGATATTTGCAAAAAAAATAAGTGAGAGACGTAAGGGATAAGTAATAAAACATAAAAAGCTGTTTTTGAAAATGTTGTCTGTTTGTCTGTATGTTTGTGCATGTATTACGCAAAAACTACTGAATGGATTGAAATTAAACTTGGCATGATTTAAGTTCATACTACATAATAGCATATAGGATAATTTTTATCCCGAAATTCAGCAGAGTTCCCTTGGGAGAGAGGATGAAAGTCAAAATATGTGCTTAGCTGTAATTCACTATCGCGTAGTCCGATTAGTTATTAAGTTAAGTATTAGTTAGTAGTGTAGTATGAACTTAAATCATGCCAAGTTTCATTTCAATCCATTCAGTAGTTTTTGCGTAATACATGCACAACATACAGACAAACAGACAAAATTTTCAAAAACAGCTTTTTTACGTTTTATTACTTATCCCTTACGTCACTCACTTATTTTTTTGTAAATATCTTTAATGGACAGGCACAGAAAGTCTATGGTTTTAATCTATGTATAGACTAAGCACCTGCCGAGTACACGCCTGCCTCACTGCATCTTTGTCTGTCAAATGAAATTGCGCGCGCAACACTTTTCTGTCACTTTCAACACTCGCACCGAACATTTTATATCTTAAAATCCAGGCAACCATGATTTAGCACCACTTTTGACCAGGCAACCAAATACGGTTCGATTAAGAATAAAATAATCTTTCATTTGACATATAATTCGTTCAAATAACAGATGAGGGTAGAAATTTCTAAGGTGGGATCCTAGACCATATAGTTGAAGAATAACTTTCAAGCGACCACCGCTCCACAAGTAACTGTAGCTCGTTAAATATTACAGCAGCTGTCAAAGTTACATACCATGGACTGGAACGATGTTGGAAATTGATCATAATAATTATCGATTATTGTTTGCTATTATTTCCTTCGGTTTTCGATTGGTAATTTATTACTGAATAATATATAATATTATAACTAAAGATATCCTGCGCAACTCGCCGTATCGCAGGACGCGGTACTCAGCCTTAAAAATACAAACCCTATTTATCTATGACTATTTTTGTCGAGTATATTTAGTAGTAGCAACACGTGTAATTTACGCAAGTACCCAAATGTCAGCCGCACTCGCTGGAAGGACAGCCGCGCTAGACACGCGAACACTTGTTGAACACCGCCAGGGCTAGCAATCGATACAGGCTGTGCTGACAGTATCGAGGCTAGCTCGCTTTATTGCCTTCATACTGTGTCACAGTAGTGATCATAGACGAACAAAAATCGATCAAAAATCCTAAACTTGACTGACATCAGACATGTCTAAAAGTAATGTCTTCTATTGTATGTTCTCATTTGTAAATGATTACTAATGAAGAGGCTACATATTTGCATACAGAGGCAGGTTTTCATTGATACAGTGAATGTCGCCAGCGAACACTGTCACTGGACAGTGTCGTAAAGACAAGCGTGCCCTTCGATTCTGCTGGCACACAACGCTAGGAGTGGTCTGGCACTTGGCAGGATAGTGTTCACATGTGCCACAGCCATGCTAGCGACGCTGTCGACAGTCACTGGATCAATGAAAACCCGTCAATAAAATTATAGGTATTATTATTTTTAAACACATTTTTTAATTATTAATAGAAGTACCTAATGCAAAACTACCTAGATTAATTTAATGATTTCTTATGTCCTTATTGTACAATGTGTATAAAAAATGGAATCAAACAACGGGTAAAACACGTCTTTAAGATGATGGCTATATATTCCTTTGGGTTTTTTCCTGTATAATCTCCTGCTACTGTTGAGTATGCAGCAATCTTAAGTTGAGTTAAATACGTACGTGACGATAATCATAATAAAAAATAATCATTCTTCATTTCATAACATAACATTCTTACATCATGACTTACTTCATTAAAATCTTAAAAATGTAAAATTACCTATATTTTCGTACACCTATTTTCCACGTAAATCTTCTTGTGAAAGTGATCACTCTATAGCTAACTTTATTACTATTTTCTCTAACTATTTCTAAGATGTAGACGATTGTAACCGTTTCAATAACTTCTTCGGTACACCAAGATAAAAATATAATTCTGAGGTAGCAGACGTTATTCCTGCCAATTTCTGCGGAGCGACCTCTGCCATTTTAGATGCACTCACACTTGACGGTAAAGATGCCACAGTGTATCCCGCCATTTGCATAGGACACATTGCACATACTGGTAGCGCCATTGGTATAGCGCATACTGTGCTAGGACACGGTGATCTAGAAGGTTTAACACAAGGTTTAGGAGGACATGGTTTAGGTGTGTTTGTAGTGGTAGTAGTTGTCGACTTCTTAGTCGTTGTAGTAACTTGTTGTGTCAAAAGTTGAGGAGCATCATCGCAAGGCTCGTCGATAGGCGTAGTTGGACATTCGTCTAGAAAATAAACAATTTTTTGAAATCAATGCAAACGGAGATGTATTGCAAGAATTGTAAGATAATAAATTGATTTTATTAAGTGAAGGTGTAGTAGGTAATAACTATAATGTACTCCTGACCGAATTTTTACTGGTCGCCAACCTCCACTAGGAGATGGCAATAAAAGAAGAAGACGACCTATTTTTGGCCACGGCAGCTAATCTCTACGGTGACTAGCCAACTACGCAGGAGATACAGTTCACAAGTGTGTGTGACAACACAAGTGCACTCTTTATTCCTACACTCTCATAATCTGATGGGACAGCCAATCCGATAAAACCGGAGAGAGTTTAGACGCAGAACTGATGGTTTTGTGCTCTCTAAGGCACTGGGCCAATTTCCCAACATCGGGCTGCTACTGAGAATTTCTTGATAAAAAAGTCCAATATTTTTTTTTGAGCGAACTCGGTACCTGATGATCAGCAACCAAACGAACTAGCGCCTAGTTAGAGAAGATACTTTTAGTTTTATACCTTGCGAATCCTGCTGTCCATAATTGGTCAAATAATCGTCGTTGTTTTCAACTCTCAGTAAGCTCGGAGCTCCTTCCAACCACTCCCTTCTTCTCTCCTTGCACTCGTCACACATAGCGCAATACACTTCCAACATTTCCGGATGTTCCAGCCTCTCTCTGCAGTGCCTGCAAGCCGTACGGCAGTTGATGATACCTGAACCGATTGGCAGGATGTACAGCCAAGTGAAGAAAAGTATTGGCAGCATTCGGAAATTATCTAAAAAAGAATAATAGACCTTTTTTGAAAATCTTCCTTAATTATAACTACAAAACACTAAACTACATCGGAAACGCCAGATCCCAGGCGAACCAACTTTAGCTCTCAAAGCGCATCCGGCGGGAACAGGCCCGAGCTGCCTATGATACGAACATGCTCGTGAGTAATGGCCCTGGGTAGTTTCGAAACTAGATGGAATATCACTCACGATCCTTTAAATCTTCCTTAATCTCTTTATATTTTTTCTTATTATCCTTAATATTTTCCTTATTAGAGATTACCTTGTTAATCTGCTAATAAGGAAAATAATAATGTTAGCCTGGCAAAGAAAAAAACCAATTACGTTCTTAACATCCCTGCTTAAAAGATTACATGATCATTTCAGAAAAATCTTTATATTTTCTACGTAAAACATGTTACATGCCAAATCTGTACAAAGTATGCCGAAAAAATGTACAAAGAGTAATCAAGAATATACATTTTTGGTTATTCTTGTCCTACTAATATTATAAATGTGAAAGTGTGGATGTTTGGATGTTTAGATGTTTGTATGTTTGTATGTTTGTATGTTTGGATGTTTGTTACTCAATCACGCCGCAACTACTGAACCGATTTGGCTGAAATTTTGAATGGAGATAGCTTATGCCCTGACTTAAAACATAGGCTACTTTTTATCCCGGAAAAGTATTCCTGTGGGACTAAAATAGATATAATCTTCCAAAAACGCCATAGAGGGCGCTGACTGTTCTTAGGTAAATCACGTTCACATAACACATTATTGCAATAGTTTGCTGTGTTGCATGCATTGGCAACACATAGGCTACTTTTTATCCTGGAAAAAATGCACAGTTCCCATGGGATTTTGAAAAACCCGAAGTCTATATCTACAACTATAGGTAGATTATTATAGCGAACTTCCTTGATAGAAAGTATAAAGGTTGGAAAAGGGATCGGGAACGGGAACCGGGAATCAACGATTCCCTCGGGATTTGTTCAAAACCGAAATTTACGCGAGCGAAGCTGCGGGCAGAAGCTATCACACATAATCACAATACCAATCCTACTAATCCTACTATCCTACTAATCCTACTAATCCTCCTACTATCCTACTAATATCATAAATGTGAAAGTGTGGATGTTTGGATGTTTAGATGTTTGGATGTTTGGATGTTTGTTACTCAATCACGCCGCAATTACTAAACCGATTTGGCTGAAATTTTGAAAGGAGATAGATTATACCCTGACTTAATACATAGGCTACTTTTTATCCCGGAAAAATCCACAGTTCCCACGGGATTTTGAAAAAAACCGAAATCTCTAGCTACAACTATAGGTAGATTACTATAGCAAACTTCCTTGAAAGTAGGTGTAAAGGTTAGAAAAGGGAGCGGGAATGGGAACCGGAAATCCACGACTCCCTCGGGATTTGTGAAAAACCAAAATTCACGCGGGCGAAGCCGCGGGCATTCTCTAGTAAAATATAAATTCACTGGTACAGACATACTGGAAACTCTATAGCTAATTTACTGTCTCTAACAGCTCTATATGATATTTTTCTTGGTTACGTCGTAAATATTTCGTGATTTAATTTCAATGCCTTCCAGATCATAACTTTTTTTATGAAATGAGGGAAGAACCCTACAATGTACCTGAATATGGCCACCAACTCGGTGGTAGGTACGGCTTTGTCAATATCGGGTAACTAGCCGCGTGAACATCTCACGTGTACTATAATAAACTATATGAAAACGTATTCTAATCGATAATTTTACCTTTCGCTTCTTTTGTAATTTCGTTTTGATAAGTTATTTTCAGTTTTGTTTGTATCTGTTTCCACTATTCCATATGAGTGTGTTTGCTGTAGTTTATTTACCCAACTGTGTGTTTCAAATGGATTTTATTTCGATTGCCAGTGTTTTCAATTTTATTCGTAGTTCGACGTTGACTACTAATGTGCATATTTTATGTAATAGGTCCCAATGGTCCTCCTTGCCTGAAATAAATTGTTGGTTAAAATTTAAATATTGTATGATAAATGAGGATTATGTTAAAATTAAATCTTTTATTTAAATAGAGTATTCAAGCTCTTGATGCTTTAAATAACTCTTACCTAAATACTCTACTACAAATATTCCATCATCCCTTTACAATGTTTTCTGCAAATAAAATCATTTCAAATTAATAAAAAAATAATTTCATTTTATTCCATTTAGTTTCTTTGTTGAGTATATTGAAGGTTATAGTTTCCAACTAAAGCTAAACCGCTAACTTCAGCTAACGAGAAAAGTATGCGTATAACACGACCGCAGGACAATACTCGAGGATAAGTTACTTTTCGTGTAATATTAATCTTTTATCTTGACTCGACAGTTTCAGGATCCCTTTGCAATATGAGATCTTGTTGTTCTTCTAGTGTCATCTATCGGTTGGCAACCATTAAGGACTTTGTTAACTGATGTCCTAGACATGTTGATGAACCACTAGTGAAAGTTTTTGAGGCAGTATATTCGTCTGGGTTTTTGTTTGTTCTGCATCTTGCCTTGAATCATAAGTCATCATTCGGTCATATTCGGCAGGTCATATTTCGGATTGCGCTATATATAAAAATTTAGGATATTTTTTGCTATTTACCACTCGTTTATAGAAAGAAATGCTAGGTAAAACTGAATTTCTTCCATTGAATTATTATGTAGGTTTCTTCTGATTTTCTCCTTTTAAAAGCGTTTTACTTCAAAGGGGAGAATTTTTTCTTTCCCGATTAGGTACTTACCGAATCGGAAAACTGTAGGATTCCTACCGTATCTATGAAAGGAAAAGTTCTCAATTTCGAAATGAAATGCTTTTGGAAGGACCAACTCAGCAGGAAAGAAATTAAATTTCTTGAATAGTTCAGACATTATGCTTTCAATGTGAACGTCTCTATTGTTCTCCGTAGAAAGAATCTTAAGGGTAAGAGAGTAACCTTAATTCTTCTTTCTACAAACAGAAATATTCTACAAACCTGACGCCATTTGGTGTCAAATGTTTTAAGTATGTTTCTGCTTACATTTTAAGTGCGATATCTGATCTAGAATCTGAAGAATTATTGATTGATCGAAGTTTAGTCTTATAAGAAATTCTTATAAGACTCAACTTGAAAGAAAAAAACTTCTACGAAAGTCTTATAATTTGAAGGAGCCCTTCCACTAACAACGGTGACTGGCTGATTAATTAATTCAAGTTAGCGAAGTTAAATACGGTTGCAAGTTATTTAATTTAGCGCGACGGTCTCAAGTTAGCACAAATAAACATACCTACTACGCGTTCACACTATCTCTGCGCTCGCCCCCTCTCCCGCTTCCTAAACACTTAATAACAGGAACATACACGAAATTCATAATATTTAAGTACTAGCGGACCCGGCAGACGTCGTCCTGCCCGCTATTAGCGCCACCTACCGGGTCTTTTTTTTTCTACTTATAAACCTTCCTCTTGAATCACTCTATCTATTAAAAAAAACCGCATCAAAATCCGTTGCGTAGTTTTAAAGATTTAAGCATACATAGGGACATAGGGATATAGGGACAGAGTAAACGACTTTGTCCTACTATGTAGTGATGACGCCGGTTCTTGTTTTTTGTTGAGATGAGAAACTGACATTTTTGTACTAACGACGAGTCTCCTTTGGTTCTTGAAAGTTTATATTAATAGTGTATGTGAAAAATAAATTATTAATGTTCCTTACCATATTTTTTTAAGATCACAAAAATAACCAACAAAAGTAGCAAGTAAAAATTAAGTTTTTTTTGCCCAAGTTTATTTCAATATTCATGAAATTTTGTTTCATCTATAGAATTCTATGTCTATATATGGTATATGGTTTGCCTACTCTCTCAAGCACTGTTTACAATTCAAGGGAAATATTTAAACTAGGTACTGCTGCGTGTTCGCTAGCGTATGAATTCGGTTAAATGTAACATGCACGTGATATACATTTAGTATTGTGTCCTTAGTATGAGTTTGCAAAACTCGATAACGTTAATAGATTTCGTGCATCAGAACACAATAATGAGAGTAAAATGGACCTAAAATCCCTCGTGTTAAAGTCCTGTAGATTTTTATTTCCACATTCGTCGCTACATGAAGAATATAAGTACCTATGGACGAATTTAAGACTAGAATAGAGTACAAAAGTTTTTTATTCAAATTTTTTTTTTTTTAAGTTCTTGGCTAAGCCTTGTGGCTGTCTCTAAATCAAGCACTAGATGGCGCTATACCAAATTTATACGAAGGATCTATGTATGTACATATACGCAAACCACTACAACGTCACGCGATCCTGAATCACACTAGCAAAGGTTTTTCTCCGGAGCACTACACCTACTCGTATTATACAGGGTTAAATAAAAAATACCAGAAAGCTCTCGGCACGTAATTGTTATCATTAAAACTAACAACTTTTGTTCTACGACTTTTTTTTTAACTCGATATTTTGTGAAATATTTAATATTCAATAGATTACATAGATTATCTCCTTGTAGCTACTCTGTAACATCGGCAACGCCGCACGAACGCACGTCACGTGTCTTGGTCTCGAGTCTCGACTCTGTGCGCACAGAGTAATGTCACTTTAGAGAAATAAGATATTTTTTTTATTTTTTTGTATGAAAAAAATTTATGCGGAATTTTGAAAAGTCGTAGAACAAAAGTTGTTAGTTTTAATGATAACAATTACGTGTCGAGAGCTTTCTGGTATTTTTTATTTAACCCTGTATACAAATACCAATACACAACGACTGAACCAGCTGGGTCCTCGGGCATAAAACCAGTCTGCAGGAAGATCTTCTTATTGTTACGGTCGTGCCCATACACCTGTTCGCGTGCGGCCTTTAAATAACATTGTTTAGGTCCATAAGTTAAGTATGTAGTGTTTCGATACTCGAAATCTATCATCGTTGTCGAGAAGTGGAAACTCGTACTACTGAACGAATTTTTGAACTATAATGCCATAAAACTTACGACTTTACTGCAAAATATACTTATTCGTTTAAATTCAAGGTATTAGGTATTAGGTATACGTATGGTAAGGCAGATACGTTATTATATTACCGTACGTAGGTATATCAACCGTACGTAGCTACGCCTCAAGCCATACTGCGAGAATGTTTTTTTATAATTTGTAAAGCAATTTCAACAAATCAAAAACAAATTATTTTATATTGTTTTGTTTGTTTGTTTGGGTATTTCTATATGACCCTGTAGTTAGGTTTGCGTAAACCTGCTTTTCGTTGTTGTGTTTAAATTCGACAGTGAAAAACACGAGCAACAAAGACAAAGACAGATGGACCAAATTGTAAAACAGGTTTTATTTTATAGTCCATATTTTTTTCTTTCTTCTTTGTAGCTGGTTACGTAACAGAACGGAACAAAATTTAAAGACAAAATGGTACCTAATCTAATTTCGTACCTAGTTGGACTTTTATTGACGTGATGATAATTGATAACGTCTTATAAATCGATGGACGCACGCACGGAAAAGGATATCCCGTCACGTTCTTGCGAGCGCGGAACTAGCGTTCGGCTTGTGACGCATCTTGTTTTCTTATGACGTTATCACGTAAAATTATAGTCCGTAAACCAACTTTACAGACAACCAATTTTATTTTTATTTTGTGTTACGCTTGACGACGATCATGCCTGATGGAAAGCAATCATGAGGTCTAATTTGGAACGCGCTTGCCTAGAAAATGCTATTCACTCTTGCCTTGAAGGTACTTAAGTCGTACGGATGGATGGCCATACGAAAAAATGTTATAAACGTGGATCTAAAGATTATTTATTTATCAATAATAATAACCTGTCTTTGTCTGTCTGTTGCAGGAATCAAATGTCCAGTGTGCAGCAAGTTCGTGTTGCCGGACGACATCGAGTGCCACCTGGTCATGTGCCTGACGAGGCCGAGACTCTCCTATAATGGTACGTGGCGCTTTTGAATGAAATTCAAAAATCATTTATTTCATGTAGGCCAACTTGTGGCTCTTATGACAATATGTCAAGAATCTACCACCGGTTCGGAATGCTGATTCTGCTAAGAGCCGGCAAGAAACTCAGCAGTTGCTCTTTTCAAAACAAACTATCTTGTGGACAGCTATAATGAATACTTCTATTTTCCCTTTATCAAAGAAAGATTTGCACTGTAAAACCACGGTGCAGTTTAAGATGGAGGTCAGTTGTGAAACGTTTATTCAAATGCAAAAGACACGGACCCCCCATAATTTGGAGTTAAATGATGCGCCGATCATGAGAGGGTCGCCAATGCGTTGCCAACTTTTGAAGAATCTATTGAAGCACCTCTTGAATAACCGCATATACTCACAGGAGGTTCATATAGCAATGCAATAATTATACGTAATAATTCTGTAAATATCTATTTACAATTAATAGGACCAGTAATAATAATGTTCTCGTGAATGAATCTCGAATAGCTACGTTGCGTACTACGTACTACGTTTGAGACTAGACGTTTATAATTCGAATATTTTTAAACTGTATTCTGTTATAAACGGGGAAGTTTATAACATCTACAGATATGCCAACTTCGAAGTCCATCAATCAGCCTGCTGCCGTACTTGTATCTTGTTGATTGGGTCGCAAGTTATTACGAGGATGGGAAAGATATGGCAAATATGTGTTTGTCAGGAAACCAAGAAAATATGCTAATTTCGGGTTGTTACTTTACTTTTCTAATCGGCTCGTGTAATGTTTCCAGAGGACGTGCTGAGCGACTCGAAGGGCGAGTGCGTGATCTGCCTGGAGGAGCTGACCGCGGGCGACACCATCGCGCGCCTGCCGTGCCTTTGCATCTACCACAAGGGGTAAGATATCCCTACTCCACTCACCTACTTCCCTAATAGCTGTCGACAAATCACTATGGGGTACCAAGGTGCTGGAATGGTGACCTTGCACCGAAAAGCGATGGACCGACGACATCAAGAGTCGCAGGGAGCTGCTGGATATAAGCGGCAAAAGACCGCGCGTGCGGAAGTCCCTACAAGAGACCTATGTCCAGCAATGGACGTCTATCGGTTGATGACGACGACCAAGGACCTATTGTACTACATATGTCGTCAATCGTCAGTGTCTCTTTATCTCCACAAGAGACGATGAAAGACGTCCACTGCTGGACATATAATAGATCACTCTGATGTCACTGATGATGTCGGTCCTCATGGTGGTCTGACAACACTGTACTTTTCTATTGGTTCTTCAAACTATGTGCCCTGCTCATTCAGCCGCCCGCGCCACTTTAGTTTCACAATCCGTTGAGTTACGAATACTTCAAAGACTGGTTCTTCTACAGATCTGATAATTGCTAATTCGATCACGTAGACAAACTCAATTTATTTTAGATATTAGGCTACTGTTTCTTAAAATATCCAAGAATCAACGTTGACACATCTTGCACTGCTATCTATGGTCAGAGAAGGTTCTCGGAGCTAGAGCGCAGTTGAGCGGAACTAGGTATTCATATCCATGAAAACGTCCATTTAAAGTACTAGAATGAATTCTCTATTGTCTAGATGAGTTTCTTAAACGCCTCTCTCTACCTTTAATGACTTTAAAGACTATGCCTCCATGGCGCCCACTGGCCAGGAAATGCACGTAAAAGGTGCGACAATGCGGCCGTAGCTCGAGTAAAAGCGTTTAAAGGATCCTTAGAGCTGCTCACAAAGACGCAGTCGACCCACTTCTAGCGCCACACTGCGCGAGCCTTTGTCTAGCGCCCGACTTGAGATGGGAAACTATCCGCAAACAATGGTGTATAAAACGCATAAATAAAACGCATAAATAAAACGCTAAAAACGGTTTTTAACCCCCGACGCAAAAACGACGGGGTGTTATAAGTTTGACGTGTCTGTGTGTGTGTGTGTGTGTGTGTGTGTGTGTGTGTGTGTGTGTGTGTGTGTGTGTGTGTGTGTGTGTGTGTGTGTGTGTGTGTGTGTGTGTGTGTGTGTGTGTCTGTCTGTTCCCCTGTGGCGCTCAAACGGGTGGACCGATTTGAATGCGGTTTTTTTTGTTTGAAAGGTGAATTAGTCGAGAGTGTTCTTAGCTATGTTTGATGAAAATCGGTCCAAGATGGCCGCCGCTACAAAATGGCGGATGATATATTTTTTCACAACTCCCTTGATATGGGTATCAAATGAAAGGGCTTGACTAGTAGAATAGCACTATTGCAAATTCAAGATGGCCGCCGCCACTAAATGGCGAATGTCGGGGGTTTTTTAAATTTTCAATTTACACTTGTTACAAGTAGATTCACAACTTTGTTTTTTTTTTTTAATATGAATTGGGGACAAACGAGCAAGCGGGTCACCTAATATTAAGTGATTACCGCCGCCAATGAACATTTGCAGCACCAAGGAACCACTAATGCTAACCTTGAATAACCCCATATCAAAGTTATGTGTAAACACCACCAGAGGGAGTTGGTTCCACAATTTTAGAGTCCTTGGATGAAATGATCTTGCGTAACGCTTGGTCGAAGTCAGTTGGTATGTCAGTTTGGATCCAGGTGGTGGGGATGGTAACACTTTCGGTAACGTACGGTGGGGTTTTATTTAACAAGTATAATAGGTGTGTCCGTGGCCATACTTGCGAAAGTTTAAGCACGTCTACAATTATTGATTATCCCTTTAAAACCACACACTAATACAGCCACTAGAACGCCGCAACCCGTCAAATTAGAATAGGTAAGGTTTACATCCTGTTGTAGAGATGATTTTAGAACGCATTCTTCCGATTAGCAAAATTGTGAAATACTATGTACGAGTATTATATGCATGTATAATATGTCGACATACTTATCCGTGAAAATAATTTAGTTTTAAAGATAATTTAGTTTTAAAAACAGAAAAGTTTTATCAAGATATTAACACGTGCCTTTTTCAAATTCCAGATGTATAGACCAATGGTTCGAAGTGAACAGATCGTGCCCAGAACACCCCGGCGACTAGTGGCCGCGCCCCGACCCCGCGCGGGCCTCGGCCGGGCCTCGAGCGACACGAGCGGGCCTCGCGAGGCCGCGGACGAGGCCTGGTCCGCAGGCCTCGGTCTGAAGCGCCGAGGCAATGGACAAGTGCCATCGTCGCGAGTGATAGTTTTATACAATGAACAGACTGCGCCCGCAGGGGCCTTGTAAATATAAACTTATGCTAGTGAGATGTTTTACCATTTAATGAATTAAAATAATTAAAATGAAAACAAAAACAAAAAATACAAAGACAATTATATTAATAGTAAAACGCTAATGGGAATTTCTCGGTGGAGTATTGTATTATTGTATGAGACATTATAATTGAAAATTTTACATCGTTAACTTGTTTGTTTTGTTTCGACGCAGTCGGCGCGAGATCACTCTGGAGAATTTGTTTTGAGGCCTTCTTTGGAACCTTGCACAGAAAATTCTAGGTTTATTCTTGAACGGTTCATTATTTCATAAATAAATTATACTTATATTTTCGAAATCTATAAAATAAAATCTTTAATTTGGGTTCCAAACTTGATTCGATTTGACTTTTTCTTTCTTGATTTATTTGACAAAAGCCATACTGAATTTGTCATTACGTTATAATTACAGCCCATCACATTCTCACTCTTCACTCTGACTTCTTACAAAACCTACACTTCATTTATCAAAATCTGGTGAGTAGTTTGTCAAACTATGAGGGTACTGATAAACCGACACACACACATAGTATAACTACCCTCTTTGAGAATAAGATCCTCATAATGCTATTTGTGATATCAAACTTGCAGTGACAGTTATTTTATTAAGAGGTCACAGATGGCAGTCTTTTTCACGTATATTACCGAGTAGGTACATTGTCATAAAAGAATCAGCATTATTTTGCAATAATTTTTTGCACATATATCAATTATAGCCGTGCTATTTATTTATCGTTCATTTACCTAATACGAGTTTATATAGTTTTTTATCTCCTAAACTTTTCTATTCTATTCTAAAATTTAAATACTATTTTATTGAAATGCTATCGAAACTTACGAAAGCCATCAAAGTTTTCGAGACGTCCAACTCGTACTGAGGGTGCCAGTGTGATCTTGCGGCGATTGTATAATTCGTTTGGTATACAATGTATAATAACGTGTATACTATCGTATTGTATATTGTGTATATTGTATAGTGACGTCGTTGTGTTGCAGTAAGCTTCGCGTCGCGCCGCGCGTCGCCTCGCGCGGAGCGACATACATATCTGTTCCGTAGCTTATGTATGATAATATGATTTGATCTTTTTCATCTTGATAAATAAAGTTGATTTGTTTCTAAATTTTCTAAGATTGTTTTATTTTTTACCCTAAGTCGGACACTTGAGGTGTAGGATTTTATAATGTAAGTATATTTATAATATATATAGGTATGTATCTGTTTGGCTCAATCGAACTCGCTCATCGAGCAGTGCTTAGTCTCAGTTTGAAGCGCTCCAAAACTAAAAGTATACTATAAGTATACTATTGATCGAATCACAAATGACTTCAGAGCAAAATGAATCCAAAGACTTATTTTAGGTCCATTTTACTCTGAAGTCATTGTGATTCGATCAATAGTATACTTATAGTATACTATAAAGTTATGGAGCGCTCCAAACTGAGAGTAAGCACTCAGAAAACAACTCGAAACGCTAACTGATACCATTTCGATATGACGAAAAGCGCTGAACGCTTGTTTATGGCGTTATGTCGAAGCTAAAGTTGAACTTGTATGCCAATAGATGGCGTTAAAAATGTGAACCTAGTGCCGTGCTCCAGACCTATGTCCAGCAGTGGACGTCTATTGGTTGAGACGACGACGACGCCGGGCTCCAACCTATAGACCGGTGTGAATTATTGTAACCTTGGAAGTCTAAATTGAATAGATTATTAGACATCGTTGCTTTCCATTCCATTAGACATGATTAGACAAGATTACCTTGCAAATAGTGTACCTACCTATGCTTGGCATAGGCCTGCTGATTGAGAAGAATGTTCAAACTAAACACATTTTAGGTGATATCAATATTTATTGAATTTCGCTTATCAGTAAGTAAAATTGCATATAATGCGATTAAGGCAAAAATATGTTTAACCGCCATCTATGTTTCGATCAGTGTAAGATATACGTGAGCGAGACATACAGAAAATGGCGGTTCTTATCTTGAATATACAATATATTGAGTGGCGTTCTATCGCATGAAGGAGCGGTGTCTGGGGCCGCGCTGCAGCCGCGCGCCGCCCCACCCCATGCCCGCTGAAACACATAAGAGGTACCATTTATACAGATGTTTTATCACATCTCAATAAAGTTAATACATTTTTTTAATATAATAATATCGCAAGCAAGCAAGCGGGTCACCTGATGTTAAGTGATTATCGCCGCCCATGAACATTAGCAGCACCTGAGGAACCACTAATGCGTTACCGGCTTATGAGGACGGGGACTGGCTATTCAGCTCGCTACCGGAACACATCGGAGGATGCTTTGCGGCAGATTACGGCTGAAGTATGGTCGCTAGCCAGGCGGTAAGATTATTACTTACGAGCGGATACCCGCGACTTCGTTCGCGTGGATATTGATTTTAATAATCCCGTGGGAATCATTTTGTTTTTCCTAAGCTCCTTTGAGCTTATACTTTGCTAAAAACTGTAAAAAATTCACTGGCGGATGTTTAGGTAAGTACATCAAAATGTAAACATCCGCCAGTGAAAGTCCCATCAAAATTGGTCCAGCCTTTCAGAGATTAGCCAGTAGTCTTTAAAGTCTACTTTCTAACAAAAAAAGAATGAATGAAATCGGACCATCCGTTAACGAATTACAGCTAAGTACACATTTTGCCTTTCATCCCCTCTCCCAAGGGAACCGTGCTGAATTTCGGGATAAAAGGTATCCTATATGTTACTCCATAGTATGAACTTAAATCATGCCGAGTTTCATTTCAATCCATTCAGTAGTTTTTACGTGATGCGCGCACAAACATACAGACAAACAGACAAACAGACAAAAATTTCAAAAATAGCTTTTTTACGTTCTCATTACTTATCCCTAACATCCCCCAGTTATTATTTTGCAAAAATCTTCAATGTACAGACACGGCAATTCTACGATTTTATTATATGTATAGATTACACAGTACAGTACAGCACCGTACCATTTACACAGATGTTTTATCACATCTCAAGTCTCAACAACGTTGATAGATTTCGAGTATAGAAACGCCAACGTCCGAGACAAATGAATCTTGATGTAGCGTGCTCTCACGCACAACTCGGAAAAAAGAGCGTGAACTGGTAGAATGTAGATAGTGCAAATTGTTGTAAACTGGTAAATAGTAGGAATAGCAATATACCTAAATGGGGACAATTAGGCAAAGTTAATCTCAGATGACGCCACTGTCGCTGTTATACTTGATGTCTGCTTATTTATAACCATACAGTAAAATTGTATCATAGTAGTTATGCCATGTCTTCACGTCTGTGGAATGTATAGTATTTGACAGGTTAACCTTATACTTATTAATCTATGGTTAAAAACACCAGCGACTCCTAGGGGGATAAATTGGTAGTGTTTCTCCCCATTGGGACATATCAACAGTTTGTTCAAATGGTTCAATGAGACGATATATTGTAACGAGTTGGATATGACAGGAGCCACGTACCTGCGACGTAGTGCGCGGGCGCGAAGTGGCCGAAGTGCTGCGCGCCCTCCCACGCGCCGCGGCCGCGCCTGAGACACACACCATACATTTTTAAACCACCAAAAAACAAATTAATAAAGCCAGATGTAACGTGAAAATGCCACTAAATAAAGTAATCGTAGAGATGCCGAGGAGGAAACATCACATAACGTCCATTATAATAAAATATATTTCCAGTATAAAAGTGGCGGCCATCTTGCGGCCGATTCGCCATAGAGGGTAGGTCTTTATAAAAAGTGCACACGTAACTCACACATGCACAATTCGAGACATGATGATGGATATGCGCCATTTCGATAGTCGGGTTGTACGTGTGTGTGTTATTGACACGTTTTTAATGTACGTCTGTGTTTTAATATGTATAATAACAACATAACTTCAGCGCACTGGAGCACCGTTCGTGTTTTGTTTTTTGTTCAACCGTAGCCAAAGTTTACTTTTAAATGAACATTGGCATATGGTAATAAAATATGGGGCGAGCTCTTTCATTAAAATTATCTTTTGATATGTCTTTCGATAAACGAAGGGTTTTCTTGCTTGACCTAAGTTGGAGTGTAGGCCTCGAGCTACAAGTGGTAGGTATGTAAAAATAGTGATATAGTTACAGATGTCTGTAGTGCGCGTGCGGTGCTGCGAAGCGGCCCCGCTCCGCGCCGGCGCCGCGCCGCACGCCCCTGCGGACAGACAGACGAACACATCACGATATTGAAAACCATATACCTAACATACATTTATGATGTTCCCAATGGAAAAGGATACAATTACATTAAGATTACTGCAGAATGCGTATCAGTCTTAGGGTGCCATAGAGGTGTGTTCAGCGAACCAATCAGAACAATGATAGACAATGTGATAATTGTATTACGTTATCTATCAATAATGTGATTGGTCCGCCTTACTGTACGCCTGACGTGTGACGCGGCCTCACCTGTTGACGGGCAGCGAGTAGGGCTGGTGCAGGGCGGTGAAGTCGTCCACGTGCAGCGAGGGCGGGCGCGAGGTGTTGGGCGGCCGCGAGCGGAACGCGTCCGCGCCGCCCTCCGCGCGCACCCGGCTCAGGGCCACTGAAACATGCAACACATACATCAAAAGACCAGATCATTACAATCAAAATGTTTTCGAGTGTATCAAAGGAACTATTTATCTATAGAGCAGGTCCATGATGTCTCACCGGCGGGTCTCTTGTCGTCGCAGGGCATGGCCTCGGGGCGCGCGTCCAGGCAGCCCGCGAGGCGGCGCACGGCGGCCGCCAGGAACTCCGCGCCGCCCGACAGCTGGCTGTTGGCTATGTCCATGATGTCGCACAACACCTGCACAATAACAACTGATAGTCGTCCACTGCTGGGCATAGGTCTCTTGTAGCGTTCGCCCCAAAACACGACTCTGGGCTACCAGCGACTCGCTGGCGATCCGCCTAGTGAGGATCTATTAACGCTGCCTTTGCCGGTACGGGGTCGCTATTCGAACACCGCGGGACACCGAGGTCGGCTCTCGGAGCTATGAACTCCAAATATTGCTACTTAATTTCGCGACTTGATCAGCTATGTCGTTTTTTTTTCGAACAGTTTTGAAAACGAACACCACAACATTGGTTCGTCTCTAGAAAACACCCAACCAGCTCCCCCTTGTTAAAAATGAATTATTTGCGCAAGAACTAGCCAAAGACAGGTAACCGCCAAAAAAAATTGCGAGCACTAGTGCACTGGTTGGTCTTAAAACTAACCACTCTAACCAATGTTCACCGGCTCAATGCCGTGAATATTGTCCTCTTCGCTCGTGGAATGCACATTCAACCAGTATCCCCAATACAATATATCTGCCAAGCAATAGCTCCACCATTTAATGTATCGGCTCATCACCAACTCCAGTATCACTCACCAGCTCGTTGTCGTGGACATCGTCCTCGCCGCTCGCGGAAGGCACGTTCAACCAGTATCCAGTAGTGAGCCGCTCGTCGTTCGCGTCGCCGATGCAGTATATCTGCCGAGCAGCAAACTGCGCCACTAGAGGCTCCGGCGAAGGCAGCATGAGGTCCAAAGCCTCGCTAGGGGCCGCTTCCTCCGAGGTTTTCAGCTTTTGCAGATGAGTTATCAAGAAATTCGCGTTGAATAGGACTTCTTCATCTGAATTTCTTTCCTGAAAAATATGAAAGGAATTTCAAAATATTGCGAAAATTTTCAGTAGCTTCAGACGTGATTGTATAGATTTTCATTAGCATTAAACTATTCGACAGTATTTACAGCAATTTGAAACATCTGCACCGGTTCAAGAATGGCGCATCAATACTAAAATATTAATAATGAAATAAGTTATTACTCAAGACCTGTACCTTCAAAATTTTTTCCAAAGACATAACAGGATGATCTTCATCAGAGGAAGTATATCCGACCATGTCTGCCATCTCGCTCAAAGTCAGAACACTCTTCCTTCCCAAAGCTCCTTCACCAAAGTCCACTTTCAAAATCCTTATCAGATCGATGTACAAGTTCAAACATTCCGCTCTTTCCTCTCCAGAACCTTCCAGAGCCCACTTGAAGTATTTCGCGAGACTCTCACGTTTTCTGGTCACATATTTCCGAAATTGTTGAAAACCATATTCATGTTCCGTCAACACGAAATATGCACGTAAAACTGATACTGCCACCGCACAAGTTTTAGTCGAAGATTCGAGGCAGGCTGCGGTAGCATCCAAAAAAGCAACTAACGCTTCTTTATTTGGCAGAGAATTACCTAATATTACTTCTGCAGCTGAACTTAATGGTGTCAACGTAACTTCAGCATCACAGAATGCTGCTAAGGCATGAGCAGCATACTCTTGAGCAGTAACATGGTCATTCGATGCATTTGCCGAACTGAGGATGTTGCATAAAACACTTTGCACTTCCGTCGATTTAGGTCCTCCTGCACTCATAGTGTATAAAACCGCACATTTGACTGGAGCGTGAGATACCAAGCATGCTAGGAATCCTAATACTCTCGCTAAACTTGTGCTAGCCGGCTCCCCTTCCTTCAACTCTCGCATAACTGCTCCTATGGCCGCTCTGGCGACAGTCGCAGCGGTGTTAGGCGCCAAATCGGCAATCTGCACACATACTCGACGTAGCATATGTACAACAGGTCTGTACGTCGACATACATATAATCTGTATCATATCCGTCAAGTCATTTGACAAAGCATGCAAGTGAGCCGACCACATTCGTCTCTCATTCGCCGCATCTGCTAATTCTCTATCGGACGGTGCTGTTCTCGTTTGCATCGGTAAAGGTAAAGGTAATAATTCAGAAAATATTAATAAGCCAGGGACGAATGTGTAAGGGGCAGTCATTATGTAGGAAATTACTTCTGAGCATAAAGAAGTCCATGGACCACGCCGTATAGAATCACCGTCTTTTGCATCATCTGCTATGGGTTGAGCATAAGATAATAATGCTCTGACAGCTGCCTCGGCCGCTTTTGCAGCTGTTCTATATCCAATAGAACCAACTGGAAACGTTTTCGCTATCCCATAAGTCTTCAATATTATCGGGGCAGCAGTTAAATCTCTGAACCTAGGCCCTCGACAACGAACCACTCTTGCTAACATGTCATCCAGTAAATTCAAGCAAGGTAGCAGCATTTGAGCCAATTGTAATCCTCTGACTGAAGCAAAGAAAGATGTATGCATACTCGGTTGGTCAAAATGGGTGGCCAAACGATCTAATATTCCTGATATATGGGCTACCCCATCTAGAGAAAACAGCTGTAGAACATTGTACCTGTATTTAAGCTCGACATAATCTTCGATTGGAGATTCGCAAACTATTGAAACATTTTTCTCGTAATCAGATATGCAAAAATGACGCAATATTCTCAAACAGGTCATTAGTTCGCCAGGCAAATCTGCGGAATGTTCTAGACTAGCTTTTAGTATCTCAACACATTCAACTAAATCTTCGCCAGATAGTACATCCGGATTCTCAACAGGTTTCAAATATGGGATCACTTCTTGGAGTAAACTTGACACACTGGGCTCAAACCTATCGTGATCTTTGGAAACGTTAATCAATCTTTGACCGTATTTCTTCAGGAATGGGACATTAGCTGCGTATCTAACCGCGGAAACGATTAGCTCTATAGCGTATCCCTTAGCTGGCGATTTTTGCTTCGAAGGCAAATCACTTTTACCTTTACCTTTTAGATCATTCTCAAATACCTTCAATAAGCATTCAGGATTTTCCCCCATTACAATAACATTGGGGACTGCAGTTTTGCCAATACTGCCAAAACTTAAACAATACAAAGATTGCAATCTGTCAATGAGCTCATTTTCTTCCATTTTGCCCGCTTGTAAATCACTAATAGACTTCAAATGGTATAGAGCTTTTAGCCTATACGCCATTTCGAGACCCGTAATTTGTAAATCACTGTAATTACTTATAGTACTGTCATGAGGATATGGAGTCTCCTCAGAATTTTGCTGTCCATAAGGATGCTCTAAAACCTTAAATATCAACTCACACTTCTCCATATTTCTATATAAAAATGATAGGCCATTCTGAGAGTTAATTAACTCAAAAATCAAATCATGAATTGGGCTTGTAACTACTAAATTGTTACATGTAGTTGGACAAGTTAATAAGTATAAACACACTTCCAATATGCGATGAGTTTCAAAGAAGTTTAATAGTATTTCATTCGAACATTCTTTATTGATTTCAAATTGTGCTGACGCGGGTAAAAACTTTTTCGGTTGAGAAATATGAAAACATTGAGATCTATACATATAAAGAATCTCTGCGAAAGATTCAACAATAAAATTAACTTCCCGTTCAGATAATTCAGTGTCTTCCGGGTGACTGTTTTCTGCTGCATTGTTATTGAATTTGAAGACTAAATCGTGTAATTTCCCTAATACTTCGTAAATATTAAGCTTTTTGAGAAGGGCACTCAGAGAAAACTTAATTCTCCCTAAGGGATTCGCCTGCATCATTGCAATTAAAGCCTGGTAACCATTCATAGACTTAGAACTTTCAGTTTCTTTTTTATCAAACTTGGGATATACAGCTTCTTGCATAAAATGATCAATAGCTTCCTTTGAAGATAGACAGACATTCAAAGCTTTCAATATCATCAGACGAATACTCAATGCCATGTAATCCTTAGAATACATCTCAATTAGCTGCATTGTCATGTTTATTCCATTGTTTAGCAACATCGTCATCACTTGTCCACAGTGTCTATGTGACATCAAAGCTTCTGCGAGGCGAATGCCGCATTTCATGTGCCTTATTTTGTATGTAGGTTGCTGTTGCGCTAACGCAAATTCATAATTTAGCCCGATTCTGCAGAAAGTAACTAGAAGGTTATAAACATCTGTAAACTCGTCCGACGACTCCATTCTATTATAATTACAAAATAGCCTGAGTATTATATCAGTGTTTTTACACAAGCTCGTAAGAGAAATATACAGCTGTTCGCATTGTAGTACCCAATCTTCCCTAGAAGAATTATCAATTTCCAAAAATGTATTAGAGAAAAATTTCTGTTCCCTTCTTTTCGCTGCAACTGTTATTTCATATATCTTCGACAAATCTAAACTAGCGTCGCATAGCTCATCGAAACTGGCACTCATTACATCTTTAACAGTTTCACTTTTAACATCAGCAAGGCAAGTAATTTTATTAACATGTTCGTATTTCTTCCATTCAGCTTTGAATGGATTGTAATATTTAATGATATCATCAACCCCACAATATTCATTCACGTCGTACTCGGCTTCCATGTAAGAATTGCCATCTAGATCATCACAGATGTCTTCATCTGATAAAATAGGTTCGAATGGTTCAGCATCCATTGATCGTTCGTCTTCTGGAATACGGATTGGTGACTCAATCGCTTTTGGCACAGCTGTGTCTATAATTGGCACAGTGACTAAAGTAGAATGCTGTGGATCGACGTAAGCAGTATCGACTTCTTGAGAAGGACTTCTTATACAGCTTTTATGTCTGTAGTTTTGGTGATAAAAGTCAATGCGCGGTATTTGTTTACCGCTTCTATCGAATTCGGGACCTTCTTCTGATCTTACAGAATTAATAGGACTAGCTTCGTTTTCCCTCGGCGACATAGGTCTTCTTTCACCCGGGGGAGTTCTGGGGCGTTTTCTAGGATCATCACGACTAGGCGATCTACTGCCGTAACTGGAATCTCTCATGCGGTTGTAAGGAGAATGTCTCTTTCTATCGAACGACGTTTGTTTGTCGTAGGAAGGAGCGCGACGTTCGTAAGACGAGCTGCGTTTATCAAAAGGCGATAATCTTTTCTCGTATGGAGCACATTTGTCGTATGGGATTTTACGTTCGTAAGAGGGAGGTCTTTTGTCGTAAGGAGAACGTGGTTCGTAGGAGCCACCGCGGGATCTATCGTATGAAGCATCGCGGTTACGACGATAATCGTCTTTTTTGTATGATCCCCTGTCCCATTCGCGGTCAACACTTCGGGATCGTGAACGGCTTAAAGGTCTATATTCACCTTTAACGACGAATTCTCTATCACGACTTCTTGACCTTGAATGCAGTCTTTCTAACTCCCTACTTCTATCTCTAAGTCTAGACGATTCGCGACTTCTTCCTCTGTCAAGCGAGCGTCTGCGACTTCTCCCTTCACGTCTATCTCTATCCCTGTCTATTTCCAAAGGTCTGGGACTATGCCTCAATCTTTCCCCTTCTCTCTCGGCGCTAATATCTCTTCTCTCTTTCTCCCACTCATTATCTTCCATATGATGGTAGGTCCTTGGATCTTTAGGAGGTTCATTATCAAAATACTCATTTCTATACATTTGGTTGTCATAATTTTCTGGGTAGGTATTTCCATATGCTTCCGGATTGCTAGCAGTGACATTTCCAGTGTATGCTGGGATTGGATTAGAAGGTTCTGGATTCCACTCTGACGATTGTGGTACATTAGCAGGTAGAGCACTAACTTCGCGAGTAACAGTAACAGATCTCTGGATGTTTGGGGGAGGGTTGACGACCACTGGAGCATCAGGTAAGACTTGGGTCAAGTTGCCATAAACTGCAAGTGTGATTGTTGTGTACCAGCCTGAAATATCACATCAAGAACAAGGTAAAGATATGTTTTCGTTCAAATAATCATAAGCTTCTTCAAGGACATAGTGATATCAAGTCCAATCGATCAATTTAAAAATAGATTTATAGACTCGAAACTGATTGAAAGGACTTGAAGCACATTGATGTAAAGTTTTAAAGAAGCAGTTATTTCACAGAGACATACACAAATATTATGGTTAAGGATACACAATAGAAAAACCTACCTCTTAGCACAAGCCCATCAGTGGGTATTCTAGGCTGTTCCACATTGGACATGCACTCCATATGAATCTGCCCATTCTGGCAATAGTCTATACTGCCCAGAGCTTCAAATGTGGAAGCTCCGGGCTTGCTGAGGTCATTCACAAAGAAGTCTATGTGGAACTTGGTAGGGTTAGTGGCCCCGAGCCTCACTCCTCCAGGAAAGTCCCCTTCCACACGAGCTCCGAGTGGAATAATGCGTATTTCTTGCACATAAACAGATTTTGGGAATTGGACCAGATCTAAGTTTAGTTCCTGTAATAGTACATTACAATTTAATCAACTTATGTAGTATATTGTGCAGTGTAAACACAGTGTGAATAAATAAACTAGCACTCTATTAAAGCATGGCATTTGTAAAGAGTCTGATTAACACTGTACTCAATGGACTATACTCTAGATTTTTGATTCGGTGGAATTCTGGCAGTTGTCATTGTAAACATAGGATGAGTTATTTGTACGAAAAACAGGGTTACCACCACAAATTCGATTTTACCCCAAACTATTTTAAATACATATGAACATTAAAAGAACCCCTTAGTCGCATAATAATATTAGTTGTTATGCCCTAAAATAGAAATAATTGCTAAGAATGGAAAGTGCAAACTAAGCACAATAGAAAACAAAAGAAGCATGATCAACAGGAAGTGTCTGTCAGGCATTTGTCATATCTACACTCGGCAATTCATTTCTATTCATATAAGTTTTGAATTTATTGTCTTTTTGTGGGAACTCTTTTACCTCTGGTAACATTAAGAAACATCAGAATTCCATGGAATACAAAATCAGACTATACATAGTACATACTTTTTTCCCTTGATAGACATCCACTGCTATAATAATTGAGGAGTTAGCAAACAAAACTGCATAATTATGCAAAATATTTTTTTTAATCTGGTAGTTTGTGGCTTGCTCAACAAGAATCTCAACTTATTTCTATTGAGCCAACCTAAAACTGTGTTAAAATTGCATCCAAAGTTTGTTGGTTTGGAATAAGTCTTAACAGCTTTGAATATATTTTTTGCTCCTCCTGGAAAGAGCAATGGCGAAAATAGTATTGAGTTAATCTGGAATGTACAGAAATGACGTATATATGGAAGTAATTCTCCTAATTATTTATATTTTATCAAACTATCACTTAGATTATTTGAAGCCAATTAAAAAAATGCAATAAATTAAGAAATTAAATGACTAGCACTCTTTTAGCAATGTTACCATTCTACTAAATATAATCTACCTAGAAGCAAAGAAGTTTGCTAGTAGCTAGAATAACTAATATAAGATGGTACATTATTATAATATTTTTTATCCGTCGTTTTCTTGAGTCAATTGAATTGTTTTTTCTTGCATTTAACTTTGTTTACTTAAGTGATCTTCTTGCATATTTAAATAAACTTGTATTAAAATGGTAATAAATGAGATAAAGGTTATGGCAACACAGATGCTGCAATGTTTCAGACAAAATGGCGTTGATTTACTGACAGTGACACTTTGACGTGAGGGAAGCTTTTGTTGTGTTACAACAGGTGATTTTCGCGTTGTCTATCCGATATTTTTCCTTTTTATCTGATTTTTCGCTTGACCCGGACTGCTAGGACTGTTATCTGCCATATTCTGTTTGATCCGTATCTGCCTAAGGACTCTGACAATACATTCCCTGTGTGATATTGTGCTATTCTCTTTTGGACTCCGATTTTGCCGCACTGTTTGGATTTAGTTGTGAACTGAAAAGTTGGCTGCCGCCAAGATGGGAGGTCGTGCCAGACCCCTCCCGGATTCTGTGTATACTTATATGCGTTAATACATTGCGCCGATATTCTGCCTTGGAACTTGATAAGAGAGTTACCACTTTACTCTGTAACTGGGTGTTACTACAGGGAACGGATCTCGTCTCCGAATGAGAAGGGTTTAGGCAATAGTCTGGTAAAGTGTGTATTGGCATATTGGATGGTTGTACATTATTTACAAGTATAGTAGGTACTTAGTTGCTTACATGTACATATCACAGTCTGCATCAAATATTGTTTTATTAGTAGATTATTTTAACACATAATATAAGTACTTATATGTATTTACAATCAAAACCATTTTTTACTACGACATT
Source organism: Melanargia galathea (assembly GCA_920104075.1). Taxonomy (NCBI): domain Eukaryota; kingdom Metazoa; phylum Arthropoda; class Insecta; order Lepidoptera; family Nymphalidae; genus Melanargia; species Melanargia galathea. The sequence goes on along the minus strand of OV049872.1, from coordinate 660,621 downwards.
GGTTACAACAACAAAATACAAATCCCTGCTCTTTGTAGATTACCAATGCTGCCTTTTGTAACCTACAAATCATGGTCCCTTCGATGTTGTTATAACAGATTTTGACTGTAATTATCTATATTTGTTTTTCAGATTACTCAAGATGATTATATTTGTGAAGCTTGTAGAGATGTTGCAATGGCCAGGGTGAATGATAATTTGCAGCAAGAAGTTGCTGGCACTGATGGCCAACAAGCCAGACCAAGTCATCGAAGCCATACTAATGTGTGCCTGAAATGAATTGCCCGGTGGATGTGCAATGAGTAGTTTTGCCAAACTATAAACAAACAGCCAATATTACATATTGTTTTGTCTTTCCTAACTGTCACAGTACCACGCCGCATGTTATATGTGACAAACTGTGTGCTATAGTTCTTTACAATCACAATTATTATCTGCCTAGTCTATCAATTTTGTTTATATATTGATAGAAAATGAAATTCCAGGCCCGACAGGTATATTAGAATACTGTTGTTCATGATTAGTTGGTCGACGTTGGCTGTTGCGCTGACGTCATGAGTTCATGACCTTAGTATGGTTTTTGGGTTGGGCCAGACACCAGCAATATATTGCAGCACGGGCAGAATTTCTTGATGATGTAATTATAAGAGACATTAAAGATTAATAAAATTGACAAAATAAACTTGTTTCATTTGATCCTTGGAAACATATTTCTCTAGAATTGCAAGTATTTGTGAAACAGGTACTATGTACATATCATGGACCTATAAGTAAATACTCATAAATGTATTATTATGTACCTAATATGTAAATCCCTAATGTAGACAATTATTAGGTAAGATGAAGGATTGCGAGTAAGTATTTTACCTAAAAATAAAAGGTAGGTAAGTATTATTTTAAGAAAATGCTTGTAATTCCATTATTTTACAAAATATGTTTGCAAAATGTTGATAGGTAGGTAGGTACAGCCACCAAGCGATAGGCTTCTAGAATCATTATCCATATTAAAAATGCACATCCATATGAAAGTGTACACTTATTGTTTTGGCCTTCAATGATGTCGCAGCGGAGTGTCGTGGTCATTTTGCACAAGTAGGTTATACCTAGTTAAAAACCTGGACATTCAGCTACTTTTTATACCGGATAATCAAAAAGTTCCTACAGGATTTTAAAACCTGAAGTCGCAGGCATCATTGGGAGAAATAAAAAGCTTTACACGTATACATTCCCGACAATTCTGTGGTCAGTTTTAGATATTTTTGGAAGTGACATTACACATAACCTCCAAAACTTTCAAACGCAATATCTTTTTTTCTAGGCTTCCAATAAAAATAATTATTGCACATGCAAGCTCAGTATTTGACCCTTAATTAAAAAATATTTTTTTCATGTGTGTACAAAAACTTTTTTTCTCAATAATATTAATGTATGGAAGTTTGCCATTGCTCTTTAATTCTATGTAATTATGCTGTTTTGTTCCCCAGCTCATCATATTATGATATGTTTCTTGTAGGGGCTTCAATAGGCCTGGGTCTTGCTATGCTTGAATGGATTCAGCAGATCAAGGACAACATCAAATTCAAAACATTGATTTGCTAGATTGAGCAGGTTTTGCACCTCAATCTGCCAAGTATTGACATGCAAATTTTTACATACTTAATGTGAGTGATGAGTGTTTTTAAAATATATAATTATTATTTTAAAAACATTAAACTTCATTTGTAGGGAGCCACTGTAGCTGTTTTCTGCAGCACATTTGATGTTGTCCATCCATCTTGTGGATGAGGAGGGCGCGGTCTGCCACCACTGCGCTTTCCAGTGAGAGTTCGCCATTCCAGTAACTTGGGACCCCAACACCTGTCTGTTCTTTGAACTATGTGCCCCTTCATTGCCACTTCAAGGTCACAAATTGATGAGCACTACTTAAATCACAAGCATCATGTATGGCAAGCTGGCATTTAAGTTGGTTAATGTCACATTACATTGTGTGGCCTTTATTTATGTCAAAAGTATGTATTACTAAGTTACTTTAATGGAAGTATGTAAGCTGTAATGCTTAAAAAGGTAAGAATTCGATTCAGACATGAATTTAAATGGTTTATTTTAGTTATAATTAGGTTTATGCATACTAAATTCGCTGTTGCTCTTATTTGGTTGTACACAATGTGGCCAATTCTGTTGTACACAATCTCTAAACCTAAACTAAATTGACAAGTTTAAAAATAGTGCTATCCCCTTCAGCAGGGAGGATTGTGAAAGAGACAGGAATATATTTAGACCTGTCATTTTAGTTTAGATTTACAGATTGTGTACAACAGAATCGGCCACAATGTGGTCAATTCTGTTGTACACAATCTCTAAACCTAAACTAAAATGACAGGTCTAAATATATTCCTATCTCTTTCACAGTACTCACTGCGGAAAAGGATAGCAATAGATTTTGAAATATATAGAACCTGTCATTTTAGTTTAGTTTAGAGATTTGTGTACAACAGAATCGGCCACAATGTCTTAGTTAAATTAATTGAGTGTGCTTTTCTGCAAGGAATATTTTGAAAATGATAGTGCTATTTTTAGTTTCAATTTAATTTAGAGATTTTTTACAACCAAATTATCACTATTATGTGCTTTATATAACCATTGTTTCTTGCTCGTTCTCTGTTGGAGCAGCATTCCGAACCAATGGAAGATTCAATTGACAATTCAAAAGTACTTGTAAAAGTTTATTTGAATAAAAAACTTTTCTATTCTATTCTATTCATAATATCCACATAATATATCTTCAAAGATATTCTGAGCTGTATGCTGTATGTTACATGTGAGCAGTAAATAACTAGATACCTAGTCAGAATGGTTAAAATGCATCTGTAAATCATTGCTAACCGACTGATATACCTTTATTAATTAACTGAATTTACAGCAGCCACTGAAGATTGAAACTTTTTTGGGCAAAATAAAACCTGAAGAATACGTAGGTACATCCTAAGTTACTATTATTATAAAATCAAATATCAAATAGGTAAATTTCAATTGTCATGATTGGTTGTGAATCTAAACTGGTTTAAATAGTAAATAGGTACATAAAAAGCATTTTTACTTCGCTAGTATCATGCGAGAAAGTGTCGAAGAATAACAGATCCGGCTGATCGGCGCTCATCTTGCCTTCTCAGGAACCACGGCTGTTCAATACATTGTAAAACTACGATTAACCACTATTAATATTGTCACAAAAATAAACTTTGTTTAATGAATTGTATTTAAATTTTAAAATAACACAAATTCATGAGAATTCACTATTTTTTTTTTTTTTTAACTGGTTTTACGGCTCTGGGTTCTAGCCCTTTTGAGCCTAAGAATTCACTAATAAATTGAGTACCACAGAGTACAGACAAATCATAGAGATAATAATAATAAGTAGAGTAGGCATACCTACCTTAAAAACGTGCCAAAAATACACTCACACACGCACAATCCCCCAACCTAAAATGGCGCGTGTTCATTGTGATGTCTCAAGTTGTGCGTGTGTGAGTGTTCATGTATACATTTTAGGGAGGCCATCTTAAGGGAAGTGCAATAAAATTTCTGCCACGATCTGTTTTATTGTTATGTTTAAAAATGTAGTGTTGTCTCTTACACACTTATGAAAATTTTGATAAGCTTAAGCTATTTTCCGATCCACTATTTTCTATAGGACATTATGCCAAGTCCTCTTTTATAGGTTCATGAGACAAATAACCAAAGACAAAACATTTTTGATTTTGACATTGACAGTGGACAACGCCACAGACAAAGTACTCTTTGGCCCATAGAAATAATAATAATAGTCAATGCTTTGGCCACATACAATCAGTAAAGCTTGATTTACACACATTAAGTAGTCAAGTACTTAACTAAATTTTAACTTAATTATAAGTGATATAATGCGTGTAAACATTGAATTTAGTAATAAGTTGCAAGTTAAAATTTAGTGTGCAAATGATCAAGTAGAATAGAATTTTTTATTATTTTTTATTTTTTAAAATTCATATTTAAACTTTTTAGGGTTCCGTACCCAAAGGGTAAGTAAAAACGGAGCCTCAGTGTGATCCTGCTGTCTGTCTGTCTGTCTGTCTGCGTGTCACAGGTCTCTAGTTCGTAGACAAAATGAGTGACATGTACCTGTTGTAACTATTTGGTGTAGAACGTTGACCCAAAACCAAATATCGAATTAGATATTGAATTCAATGATTTGTCAGGCAGGGGTCTCGAGGTCAGGTGGTTCCTATACATGAAAATAGAATGAAAATAGAGCCGAAAAAAAATTTTGTCTTACCCAAGCATGTGTCATATAACTAGATTCTAGAGAACTCATTGAGTAGAATAAGTAAGTAGGTACTTACTTATACTTAGCATTTTTTTATGTCTGTTTGTGATTTCTTAATAACTGAAAACTGTCTTTTGATAAAATTATTACACTTATATAGTGTCGGCCGTCAGTTTAGGTACTGCATCAAATTAAAAGTCGAAGTATAAGTAGGTAGGTATCTAATCAAAACCATCCCGAACGTATATTGCTTTCATAATTTTTACCCGTACACCTACTGTCTATTATTTACAGACAAATATTCGAAACGGCTGAATCGATTTGAATTAAACTTTCTCAGGTGTTAAGGGCTACCGGGAGATAGCTGGAGGGATAGAGGGAGTTATCTAGGCTTCTTTTATCGCGTTATATGTTATAACGCGATAAAAGAAGCCTAGATAACTCTGAACACTTTGTTATAACTTTAAATAACAAAGTGTTCACGGACGAAATGAAGTAAACGACGATTTTGCAAATAAAATAAATTAGAAATTTAAAAAACCCCCGACTTTCGCCATTTTGTAGCGGTGGCCATCTTGGACCAATTTTCATCAAGCATAGCTAACAACACTCTCGAGTGACTCGACTAATTCACCTTTCAAACAAAAAAACCGCATTCAAATCGGTCCACCCGTTTGAGCGCCACAGGGGAACAGACAGACACACACACACACAGACAGACATGTCAAACTTATAACAACCCGTCGGGGGTTAAAAATAAGTAAAACGGAAAGCGGAAACGTGGAAACTGCTATTGGACTTCGTCCACAATTTCAAAGTGGCTCAGAGTTCTAAGTTCTAACAACGGTCTATATTGGGTGTTTACATTGACTTTAATATACGTACCTAATTCACAACAATAGTAAATTACAGTGAGATATATAAGTGAGATATAAGTAGGTAGGTATACATAAACAGAAGGAAATCGTGATGACATGGCCAGATGCGGAAATCCTGTTTGCGAAACAGCTTGCAGGTTCACTTGCGTTTTGATGTGGAGGAAAATGTTGCCTCTTCATTTCCTTACGAGATGGCAAAATGTCTATCGATTTACTTTACGAGTTAATGGTTATTCCTGGCAGATTATTTCCTGTAACCGAGGAGATGTGTTGGATTGAACCTTATTTTAATATTTTTTTATAATCGAACCTGGGACCTCGTGATATGCAGTCGAATATGCTAACCACTAGACCAACGAGGCAGCAGAACATTTTGCAGTTCCAATAATCACACTAATATTATAAAGGCGAAAGTTTGTGTGTGTATGTGTGTGTTTGTTACTCTTTAACGCCGCAACTACTAAACCGATTTGGCTGAAACTTTTAATGGAGATAGATTATGCTCTGACTTGACGCATAGGCTACTTTTTATCCTGGAAAAATCCACAGTTCCCACGGGATTTAAAAAAAAACGAAATCTATAGCTACAGCTATTATATTACTATAGTAAACATCCTTGAAAGTAGATATATAAAGGTTGGCAAAATCATATTACTGGACCCTCCGTTGCCCCAATCCTCCAAGAAGCCTCTGATCAGCCTCTTATTTCTCACTAAGCAGGCCAATACAAACCAGTGGTCAGTCAAATTTTTTCCAGCCTTTGCTCTCATCTATGTCTGCGTGGATTTAGGTTTTAAAATCTCTTTGTGTTCCGAGCTAAAAAATATCGGAAGTAGGTAGTTAGTTAGGTTCCTAATTAGATATACCTACGTACCTAATAAGGTGAGGTGGGGCAAGTGCGCAAGATGCTAATTTTTTTTTTTTTGTGATGATAAAGGAGTGTAATTTTATTAAAATGAGAATCTTTAGTAATCTGTGATTAGAATTAATGTAAATTCAAGCTAAGTAATTAATCAACACAATAATGATATACCTATTGCAAAAAGTTGAGAAATAGGGACATTGGCGCACTTGCCCCCGAAAAGGGGCAAGTGCGCCTGTATAAAGAAAACAGCTAACCAGTCGGGTAAAAAAGAAACATTACAAGAAAAAAAAATATTTTACTCCATAGAACGTTATCTTCTTGCCTCATTATTTTGTATTTTGTTTTGATAATCCAGTACTATAAACAATTATGGCTTTTAAATGAAATTTGGGGCAAGTGCGCCATACTTTTGTTACCAGGGGCTCAAAATATTTTATGTTGATTATAAGTTTTTAAATTAGATATGTATAAAATATGCTTATGCTGGATTAAAAGATATTTATAGATATAGATAGCACAATTCCACTTTATTCGTTAAAAAATGTCAAGGCTTGAAATAACAATAACAATTTTTCCTTCGGTGCTAGTGATCCATTATTGTTTTAAGGGGTATATCATAAGTTTTAGCTGCTTCATATCCAGATAACATGCTTGATCAAACAGCTTCAACTACTTGACATAAGGTTTCCCTGGACCACGAAAGTTTTTCAGTTTTTCTTTTATAAGAACGTACCATTTAAAACAAACATTAAAATAATTTTAGGGCCAAATTATGGTGCTGCTAATTACCCAAAAGTTAAGCTTTTATGTCCGACCAAGTAAAGTCCTCACCTTATAACATCAGCTTTATAACATTTAACAGTGACATTTAATGTCAGTGAGAATCCCGTTAAAATTAGTCTAGGCGTTTCGGACATTAGCAAACAGAAAAAAATATTAATTTTTTTTTTTCGTTTTATGCACCGTATATACTTTTATATGCATTAATAAATAATAAGTGATAATCTAAAAGATTGAAAGTTGATGAAACTTGCACTGTTCCCAAAAAAATGTCACAATTCAATTAAAAGTTTCTGAGAAATTCACGGACAAAAATATATACACCTATAAAATTTTGTATATTTGTTTGGATTATCATAATATTATGTGAATATGTTGCAGTCCCAATAATATTACATACATATGTGTCGAACTGATCACCTCCTTTTTTTGAAGTCTTTTAAAAAGTTATTATTTTGACATTAAAAACAAAACTTTAATTAATTGTATAAGTATATAGAAAAAAAAGACAATAATTTGTGTTAGGCTGCAAGAGCGGCCAAGTGATCTCTTACAAGCAACCCACGCATATGATGCTAAACATATGCAAGGACAGATATTTTACTGTTAATACTATCAATTAATAATCTATAAGTTCTCTTGACGGTCTTTTAGTTCTGACATAAGGATATTATTGGCATACCATTCCGAAACTAAATCTTCAAAAAAAAAAAAGGTTGGAGGCTTCTGACTTGGGGCAAGTGCGCCATATAATTAATCTATCATCTATCTATTCTATATCTATACATATAATAAAATCGTAGACTTGCCGTATCTGTACATTGAAGATTTTTGCAAAATAATAACTGGGTGATGTTAGGGGTAATAGAACGTAAAAAAGCTATTTTTGAAATTTTTGTCTGTTTGTCTGTATGTTTGTGCGCGCATCACGCAAAAACTACTGAATGGATTGAAACGAAACTTGGTACGATTTAAGTTCATACTACGGAGTAACATATAGGATACTTTTTATCCCGAAATTCAGCACGGTTCCCTAGGGAGAGGGGATGAAAGTCAAAACGTGTATTTAGCTGTAATTCAATAACGCGTGGTCCGATTTCATTCATTCTTTTTTTGTTAGAAAGTAGATACTTTAGCCTAGTGGTTAGGACAACGGACTTCTAATCGGAGGTCGTGGGTTCGATCGCGACCTCTAACTTTTCGGAGTTATGTGCGTTTTAAGTATTTAAATATCACTTGCTTTAACGGTGAAGGAAAACATCGTGAGGAAACCTGCATGCCTGAGAGTTCTCCATAACGTTCTCAAAGGTGTGTGAAGTCTGCCAATCCGCTTGGCCAGCGTGGTAGACTATGGCCAAAACCCTTCTCACTCTGAGAGGAGACCCGTGCTCTGTAGTGAGCCGGTAATGGGTTGATCATGATGATGTTGATGATGATGATGAGATACTTTAAGAATTACCGACTAATCTTTAAAAGGCTGGATCGAATTTGATGAGACTTTTACTGGCGGATGTTTACATTTTGATCTACCTAAACCTCCGCCAGTGAACTTTTAAGAGTTTTTAGCATAATATGAGCTCAAAGATGCTTAGGAAAAACAAAATGATTCCTAGGGGATTTTTAAAAACCAATATACTAAGTATATCCACGCGAACGAAGTCGCGGGTGTCCGCTTGTATATAATAATATAATCAGTGTGGTGCACTTGCCCCACTCGACTATTTAGCAGTAAAATACAATCAGAGATTTAAAGTAAAACATCTAAACTATGTACTCATCTTACTGGGTTCCCGCAATACATTAAATACTAGATGATGCCCACGGCTTCGCCCGTGTGGATTTAGGTTTTTAAAAATCCCGTGGGAACTTTTGATTTTTCAGGACAAAAAGTAGCCTATCTGTAGTAACCCGTCCCCAAAACGGAAAAATCCCGTGGGATCCCCACGATTTCGGAATGCAATTCCTTACAGCATCAGGGTTGAGGAGTTGGATATGTACCTACTCAAGTTCATTCAACGATAAAGTCTTTAATTGGTACCGCAATATCAATTTAAATAACCGAAAGTTTCTAAATCCCATTAGTTTTGGGGATCAGGTCCTCTACAGCATCAGAATTGAGGAGTTGGAATCCAAATTTTTTAGAGAACAGGGTCGTAAAGTTTTTCTATCGATTAAAAAAAGAATTACTAAAATCGGTTCAGAAATCTCGGAGATATCGGTGTACATAGGTAGAAAAACACAACTCCTCCTTTTTTGAAAGTCGGTTAAAAAAGTAGCCTATGTTACTCCCTGGTTAATTCTCTACTTGTATGTGAAAGTCCCGTCAAAATCGGTTCAGCCGTTCCGAAGATTAGCCCGTTCAAACAGACAGACAGACAGACAGACAGACAGACAGACAGACAGACAGACAGACAGACAGACAGACAGACAGACAGACAGACAAAAATTTTAAAGACGTGTGATTTGGTTATGGTACCGTTCAAATAACCATATGAGCTTAATATGAGGTAGTTATTTCGAAATTACAGACAGACACTTCAATTTTATTTATTAGTATAGATTTTGAGATAAGTATAAGTTGATAACAAACATGAGCTCATCTATGATCACAGGTATGAATGACACTAAAAATAAAATGGTGGATATTTCGGATTAGGGCGAACAAGACTATGTTTTAGTTAGTAGCATGGATGTAAGATGTCGTTAGTTCTATAACATCTATAGTTCCTGATATTTTGAGGGTAGGTGCACTTACCCCTTCGGCTCACTTGCCCCGCCCCCAACCTCACTTACTACCTAGGTAGATAATATTAATTTCTGATGATAAACTTACCTAAATAATTATTGATGTACCCTAGCTAGATACATTCAAGGGCTAAAACAATCTAAGGGCTGTACTTATTTATCTACTACAATTATGTAAGTAGTCATAGTACGTTTTCTTCTTATTTTATGACATCACCAAGAGGAAAATACCTTAGCATACATTTATTTATTTATACCTTCTACTTAACTAAGCAAACGAGGATCTGGAAGTGAGTTTTACAGCATCTTAGTCTGTATTTTCTGTTCGATAAGAGCTATTATTCCATGTGAAGTGATCTGCGTTTGCGCCATATTTTTTCCCTAACCATTTCGTGCATGGTAGTGTCAGGCACTAGAAATATCATAGTTTAGCAACCTTACCGTTGGATATGATTTATCATCATAATAATCTATACTAATAAATAAAATTGAAGTGTCTGTCTGTAATATCGAAATAACTACCTCATATTAAGCTCATATGGTTATTTGAACGCTACCATAACCGAATCACATGTTTTTAAAATTTTTGTCTGTCTGTCTGTCTGTCTGTTTGAACGGGCTAATCTTCGGAACGGCTGAACCGATTTTGACGGGACCTTCACATACAAGTAGAGAATTAACCAGGGAGTAACATAGGCTACTTTTTAACCGACTTTCAAAAAAGGAGGAGTTGTGTTTTTCTACCTATGTACACCGATATCTCCGAGATTTCTGAACCGATTTGCGTAATTTTTTTTTTAATCGATAGAGAAACATTGCGACCCTGTTCTATAAAAAATTTGGATTCCAACTCCTCAATCCTGATGCTGTAGGGGACCTGATCCCCAAAACTAATGGGATTTAGGAACTGTCGGTTATTTAAATTCATATTGGGGTACCAATTAAAGACTTTATCGTTGAATGAACACGAGTAGGTACATATCCAACTCCTCAACCTTGATGCTGTAAGGAATTGCATTCCGAAATCGTAGGGATCCCGCGGGATTTTTCCGTTTTGGGGACGTACTACAGACAGGCTACTTTTTGTTCTGGAAAATCAAAATTTCCCGCGGGATTTTCAAAAACCTAAATCCACACGGGCGAAGCCGTGGGCATCATCTAGTATTGTATAAACTTAGGTGCTGATAGCGCGGTAGATTTGGAAGCTTAAAGAAGTAGGTAGGTATTCACGTGAAAAATGATGTTTCTTTGTATCGGTGACATTGGCTAGCCTCGTCAACAATCTTATGCAAACGTCTAATAGGTATAACATTATACAAACGCTTTGAGCCTATAGAATGTTGACAAGCTGTTTGATAATTAAACAGTGAGAAGTCAGTGGTTTTCCTGGGTAACAGTTTAAATTATCCAAGAAGGAAGATAAGTACCTACCTAATTATAATACATAATTTTATTTTAATAATTTATTTTTATTCATAATTACTTGTTTCATTTACTGTAAAAAAGGAGGTAGGTAAGCACTAGGTAAGTATGTAACCTAGGTACCTACCTACCTGTACCTACCTACCTATTTTTTTTGTACATGATATTCGCATTCATAATTTTATGAATTTTTGTATACTTAGGTACATATATTTTTATACTTAGGTACCTACCTACGAATAATGAACTTCGAATAATATAATAAACAATGGATTAATTTAATTATCGAAAGTTATGAAATAAAAAAAGCGTAAATAGAAAATATTTTTTAAATCCATGTCGAAAGTTCAGATACTTACCTAAGTACCTAATCTTAAATCTAACTAGGTAGGTACTTACCTACCTACTTAAAGTTTTAAAGTAAGAAATGATCGTGTCGTAAACACAAAAGCAATCGAGAAAATAATGATAATGGAAAAATTAGGCCAGACGTGAAATAAAAAAAAAAGTTGTTTGTAAAAAATTGCGATTCAAAAGCGCGGCACAAGCAGTGTCCGGTGCCGATGTCGCGACTCGCGAAGCGCGGGGTGCGGGCGGGTGTTTACTCGCCCGCGCTACCTGCGACTTGCCGACCACCTGTGCGAATCGAACTTGCTAGCAGAGGGGAATCTCCCGAGAATTGGGGAAGTTTAAACATTCTTAAGACGTTGCTTTACACTAAAGACTTAGCGCAAACACAAAAAAGTGGCAATATTTAGGACTGGTTGGCTCAAACCATCGGTTATCGTAACTTACGTTTATAAATATTTTACAGACACGTAGAAACTTTAACGTCTGTTAATTTTCTAGCACGGATTCTTAAAAAAAAAACAGTTTCCTAGTCAATTGGTTAGGTAATCCGATTCTTTATTTAGTTATTTTAATTCTTACAGCATCTCTATCATTTGCGTAAAACTGTCATAAAAAGTATTCACAGAATTAATTCCAATACTTAATAGTGATGTGGGCTAAAATAAATAATTTTATTGTGCATACACCCGTTTTCATTTAATAATTCAGTACCCTTCGAAGAAGCAAATCATATTATTTTCAATGTTGAATCCACAATCTGTAAATAAGCTTTAAATTAGTTTTACTTTCAAATGTTAATTTTAATTCCTATTCATAACTTCGTTTAAAAATATTTAAATGATCAAAATTTAGGGATGTCATTTGAATCTAGACGAAATACACTATGTAACGGAATGATAATTGAAACTTTAAGAGCTGCATCAACCATTTTTTTTTTTTTTTTTATTCTCATTTATAGAGCGAAAGTCACTAATAAAGTGACTACGTTGCTCTCGTAGGGCTACAACATTAAATCGTACTTATATAAACAATAATTATTAAACATCCTAAAAACTAATTTACAACCTATTTCTATTACTAATATTATGACGAACTCTCTTATACAGAGTTTTTGCCGCTCTGGACGTCGGGTTCGCCAAAATGATATTTTCACGTCCCAACATCCTATCCGAAACCTCACTCCGGACGCACTCCGTCAGTATATGGTACACGTCTTCTATTGCATCTGGGCAGTCTGGACAGTAAGGGGAAGGCACCTTTTTCAATAAGAAAGCAAAATTTAACGGAATGTGTCCGGAGCGAAGTCTATATGCAGTGATTAAGAGGCCGTATTCCCAGCCGCACCAACGAGTTTCGGCCCGAGTTTTAAATGTGTGCGTGTACCTCACAATGGCACCGTAAGCTGCACTCACACAAAGACATGGTATACTTAAAAGCGGTCGGACTAACCTATATTGATACTTTGCGTTCCAAATTCAACGCGCTAATAAAATAAAATTTTAGATCTTAGTATATTTTAATATATTTCCTTTTTTTTTAATGTTCGATTTAGGTAAGTATATAATTATTATCAAGATGTTGTGTAATCGTTTATACTTACACATGACACCTGTAAGAATTAAATACAGCTATATCACTACCCATATTATAATGCGAAAGTGTGTTTGTTTATTAGTTTATTGGTTTGCTGGTTTCTCCTTCAATCACGCCGCAACGAAACAAAAGATTATACGATCAATGCTTATTATATTGGTCAATAGATTAATCTGGTTATTTCAGGTATACAGGTTGTTTTGATAAAGAAGTTCTCTCAGGTGTGCAATTATCTACTATGCAGTTGCTAATCTTAGGTCATAAATAAAATTTGCACGTGCTCAATTCTTGCAGGAACACTTGTTGTATTCGTATTTGCTTCTTGTAACCGAATTTTTATTTATTGTCAAGAATGGCCCGAGTACCTATAATATTTTATTACCAAAGACTTGATGAGTTGACTTGACTTGCTAAACTAATATTTGTTCGTGTTCAAACCGTGATGTTTTTATTATATTCTTTTTTCTTGTACTAGTTGACTCGCCCAGGATTTACACATTTTCGTTTAGCCAATTTTGATGCAATTTAGTACACATATGGCTTACATCCCGAAGGTGGACAAAGGCTATTTTTTATCCTGGAAAATAATTTATTTTTCATAGAACTCTATTTTATGTGTTTATTATTAAAGACATTACTATCTAAAATTTAGGTATGTAAGGGCCTGTTTCACCACCTTCTGATAAGTGTCGAATAGATTAAACGTAAGTTTTGTCACTTTCTTACTTTATGTCAAGTGACAAAGACAAAACTTGTGAATAAGCTATCTGACACTTATCCGAAGGTGGTGAAACAGGACCTAACTTTTTATCATATTAGAAAATCGTAATAAGCATTGTTTTTTTGAGACAAAGAATTTCTAAATGGCGCTGACTGTTTAAAATTTTGTTAACAGTTTCCTGTTTTGTGATCCCAGGCAGCCTGAAACATTGATTTTGAACAAAATCGGTCAACTAATAAAGAATTTCAAAATGGCGCTGAATTTTTTAAATTTTGGTACCAGTTTACTGTTTTGTGATCCCAGGGAGCCTCAGATATTGATTTTGAACGAAATCGGTACAATCACAAAAATTTCAAAATGACGCCGACTTTTTAAATTTTGGTAACAGTTTCCTATTTTGTGATCCCAGGGAGCTCTAAATATCGATTTTGAACGAAATCGGTCAATTAACAAAGAATTTCAAAATGGCGTCGACTTTTTTAAGTTTTGGTAACAGTTTCCTCTTTTGTGATCTCATTGAGCTCTAAATATCGATTTTGAACGAAATCGGTACAATCACAAAGAATTTCGAAATGGCGCCGACTTTTTTAAATTTTGGTAACAGTTTCCTGTTTTGTGATCCCAGGGAGCTCTAAATATCGATTTTGAATGAAATCGGTCAATTAACAAAGAATTTCAAAATGGCGTCGACTTTTTTAAGTTTTGGTAACAGTTTCCTGTTTTGTGATCCCATTGAGCTCTCAATATCGATTTTGAATGAAATCGGTCAATTAACAAAGAATTTCAAAATGGCGTCGACTTTTTTAAGTTTTGGTAACAGTTTCCTCTTTTGGGATCCCATTGAGCTCTAAATATCGATTTTGAACGAAATCGGTACAATCACAAAGAATTTCAAAATGGCGCCGACTTTTTTAAATTTTGGTAACAGTTTCCTGTTTTGTGATCCCAGGGAGCTCTAAATATCGATTTTGAATGAAATCGGTCAATTAACAAAGAATTTCAAAATGGCGTCGACTTTTTTAAGTTTTGGTAACAGTTTCCTGTTTTGTGATCCCAGGGAGCTCTAAATATCGATTTTGAATGAAATCGGTCAATTAACAAAGAATTTCAAAATGGCGTCGACTTTTTTAAGTTTTGGTATCAGTTTGTTCTAAAAAAACTGTTCCTATTCACCCATAAGTCGTTCCTATTCACCTCATTCTCATCCCTATTAACCCCTCTTTCGTCCCAAAAGAACTTCGAGTATGAGATGTTATTATTATGTCATACAAAAAATATTTCAATTCAATATATACATATATCAACACATACTTATACCAAAACATAGCATTAGCTCAGCATTGATCAGATCGGACCACTAATGAAATAAAACCTATGTACAAATCATCAAACTGAGTCGGTTGCGCTATGTAACTTTTATGAGTTTTACGACAAGTCATTACACAGCTTTGCATGTGTGCGTGAGCTGCGTCGGGCAACAACACGTCCTCCCTCGAAGAGCGCTAAGCTCGGTATGGCATTCGTACTGTCTGCTGTGCCATTTTATTTGTAAATTTTAGGATACTTTGACAATTTTTTTTGGTCATATAAATAGTTTCTGGATTATTTTTTTTTTACAATTATAGCTAAATGAATCCTAAACTTTCGCGCTATTTATTTTTTTTATTAGTGAAATTGCGATAAATTAAAGAAATTGGGGTTAATCTAATGCTTAAATTTTCATAAATCGTACGTGCGGTTTTTATTTTTTTATTTACTAATTTTGTATAAAACATAGAAAAACTAATTCCAACATTCCAATTTTGAGAGTGTGTTCATACTATTAGTATTTTTTTTCAGTCGTTTTCTACAATTTTTAGTACTTATATGTGTGACGAAAGTTTCACTCAAAAGCGTAAAATCAGTAAACGTCTTCCGCAAGAATTAAGATTTGAATAATATTTTTTAATAAAATTAATATTTTATTCCCAACATTCCATTAAAAAAGGATTGATCTTTAATATTTGATAATTTTTTTTAAAGTAATCATTATATCTAAAGCACTATGGTGTTCAAAAGTTCGTAAAAAATTACGAATCCGGGTACCGGCCTCTTAAGTCTTGTCGGCACAATTTAAAAAGATCATTCATCCAAGTGATATTGCAGGGCTGCGGTTGAATAGTTCTGTACCAAATTCCTTTTTGTTTAGACCTTTCGTCGAAGTATTCATCCCAAATTACTTTGCATCTCCTTTTAATTAAATGTGTGTAATAAGTGTAATAGGGCGGTAAGTACATTGCGATTCCATCATTACAGGCTTGTTTCGCATATACGTCTACCCGCTCATTGCCAGAGATACCTATATGTGACGGTATCCATTGTAATATTATATGTTTATTGTTTTGCTCTAACTTTTGCAGAAGATTTAATATAGTGTAGGCTATCGGTGTTCCTCGTATAGACGAGGCACACTGAGCCACATGTTGCAGTGCACTTTTTGCGTCTGAAAGTATTATAAACTTATCGAAATTTATCGATTGCATGTATGCTAAAGCTTCGGCTATCGCAATTAGTTCTGCGTACATTATAGATATCCTCGAGTTTATTTTTAATTTAACACTGGTGTTTGTCTGTGGGTCATAAAAAGCAACACCGATGTTATTGCTACCAAGTGATGCGTCAGTAAAGATTTTATAATAATTAGGGTATTTAGAATTTAAATGTCTAACGCACTTTAATCTTAGATCGACGGGATTATATAAACGTTTAGCTTTATTTAGTTGTGGCAATACTGTAATAATATTTTGTAAAACGTTAATTTGAGACACCCACGTATTCAGTGAAAACATTTCTAACTGTGTACTAGAATGTATGGAGATATTTTTATATTCTAAATGTATTGTGACTAATAAAGGTTTTTTCCTTCTAGTCCAATACGCAGTTTCATAATCAATGGCATATCTATCAAGTAAGGTAATCACTTTATTTTCTTTAAAAGATTTCGATTTCAACCAAAATTTGCTTCCTAAATATTGCCTACGTAAATTCAATGGAGGTAAACATAATTCGCTTTCCATGACATGGATGGGGGTAGTTCTCACAAATCCTCCAATTATTCTCATAGCTTGGTTTTGAATTACATCCAATTTAGCCAAATGTGATCGTGCACTCTTATCGAATAAAAAGCTAGCGTAGTCAAGTCTGCTCCTTATAAGAGATATATATAATTTTCTCAAAAATTTGGGATGAACACCCCAATCAGGTCCCACCAACACTTTAAATAAATTTAAAAATTTTGAAACTTTTTGTTTGATTTTATTAATGTGTTTACCCCATTTTAGTTTTCTATCCAGCCACAGCCCTAAATATTTAACATTCTCAACAACTTCAACAGGCTGATCTCTAATTCTAAGATTGATCGATTTCCCAATATGGCTTCTGTTAAAAATACATATCTTACTCTTATGAGGCGAAACGTCTAAACCTAAGTTTTGTAGTAACATTCCCACCAAATCTAATGCAATTTGTAATTTGTTTTCTGCCGTAACCAAATTTTTATCCGCCGCATACAAGACAAAATCATCAGCATATTGGGAAATCGAGACATTTTGAATTTTCTTACATATATGTGCTGTCACTATATTAAACAGTAAAGGTGACAAAGGGTCTCCTTGAGCTAAACCGCGACTACAACTTCTATTAATATTTATTTTGTCCTCACATATTATATTCACAGTTCTATAATTCAAATAATTCCATAAATAGCTGCACAGTTTTGATCCAATACCGTAATAATCCAGTGCACGCAGAAGACTGTCAACATCAACGTTATTGTATGCACTTATAATATCTATAAAGCAACATATCGTAGAATTGCCTCTTCCTAAATTAGTTTCGATATCTATAACTAACTGACTTAAGTTATCTAAACATGAGCGCGATTTCCTGAAGCCAGTCATATCTACAGAAAATACGTTAGATTTTTCAAAATACCATTCAAGTCTTTTATTTAAAATCGAATGAAATACTTTACATACACAGGATATTAATGAAATAGGTCGTAACGATGCCTGTGCCTGTTGGTTTGGGCTGGATTTAGGAATTGGCTGTACACTAATTTGCTGCCATTGTTGGGGGACAAACCCTTGTTTCAAACACGTATTATATAGGGAGAGTAACCATTCTTTGCCACATTCTAGCAAGTTTTCAATCATTGAGTATGAAATCATATCTGATCCCGGGGCAGTATCTTTAGATTTTATGGCTAACTCCAATTCTTGTCTAGAGATTGGGGTTTCTAAATGTAAGTTATCAGAGCTAAATTTTGGACGATCATTTACAACAAAATCAGGAGTAAGACTTTGAAGAAGGTTATTAACGCTGTCTTTGTCAGTAAATTTTTTTCTTGAGTATCGCCCTTTTAGCCATTTCAAACGAAACCACATTTCATTTATGGAGGATACTTCATTAATGGAATTACAAAAATTATGCCATGACTTGGATTTAGAATTACGTATTATTCTTTGGGCTATTGAAGTTTTACTTTGCAAGACATCTAAATTATTTGGTGTGGGATTTCTTCTAAACTCCACAAGTGCCAATCTACGTTCTGCAATCGCTTTTGAGACAACCATATTCCAGTATCGTTTAGGTGTAAAATTATTATTTGGGCTTAAGTTAATTTTGATATATGGAATGTGTTTATCTGCTGCCCTGTTTAAGCAGTCTAAAAATACATTATAAGCACATTGCAGTTCGGATGGCATGACTAAGTCACGTAATAAAGACTCCAGCTCTGAACTATATAGTTCCCAATTTGCATGTTTAAAATTCCTTTTTTTAATAAAATTATTCGCAGGTAAACAATAATTCAGAGAGATCTTAATAGCAACATGATCACTTCCTAATAGCTCGTTAGTCGTTTGCCAATCAAAATTTAAAGCAATATCTGATGAAGAAACAGATAGATCAGGGGAGGATTGTTGTAGGTTCCCGTTTACTAATGTTATTCTAGTTGGCTTACTACTATCGTTAAGTGTTATAAAACTACTTTCTATGAGAGATTCAAAAATTTGAGTCCCTCTGCTGTCTATCTTGTTAGACCAGTTGGAGTGATGTCCGTTGAAGTCACCCAATATCAAAGTTTTATGAGTATTTAGTGAAAACAGTTCATCCCAATCCGTATGCGATGTTCGAGTTGATGGGGCACAATATATAGCACAAATATTTTCAATGTTTTCACAATTATGGATTTTAACATGGAGAAATTCTATTTCTGTATTATTTATGTTAGTCTGGCATACCTGAGACATGATAGACTTATGTGTAAATATCGCAACTCCTCCATAGCCATCACCCCGGTCTCTTCGATAAATATTGTAGTCTGTCATCCTAATGTCTATATTTGTTGATAGCCATGTTTCACTAAGTACTGCAACGTGTATTTTTTCTTGCAATAATAGTTGCTCAAATTCTACAAGTTTTGGCTTCAAACTTCGACAATTCCACTGCATGATGTTAAGTTTGCGGGCTTTTATAATTGGAGATCTATCCATAACCGAAAATATTCTTAAGTATAGGTAATTCTGACATTATATCTGTGAAGCATGTAACCACCCAGTCCCACAATAATTCACAAGCCTGAATAATTTTATCTTTTATTGGTACATTCCGCAAAAATATGATGTTTCTCAGTTTTTCTAATAGCAACTTAAGCAATCGTGATATGTCATTTCCTTTGTTAATAATGTGACTCTCTTCCTGTGGAGTATTTGCTGATTTGGGCATCTCCTGAGCATTTATCTCTGAATCTGAGGACATATCTGCATCAACCATTGCTACTTACAATCTTAATTGTGGGGATTGGCTAAATTTATGGTCTTCTCCCACGTTAACCAATAGCGAGAGAGAGTCGCTAGACTTGTCTGGAGTAAGACGTTCATTGAGTTCAATTCAAAAGTGCTAAAAAAGTTCAAATGCTTTAAGTTAAATTAAATTGTATTGTGAGCAAGTGTATGTTCGTACACTGGCCACCCCACCTGAGCCGGCCGGCGATCCAACAAACGGCGAGCCTTTCTAGTTCTGCCAGTCGCACTCGCGCGCTCGGATAAGACGCGTCTTTGTTGCCGAGCGGAGTAAACACACGTCACCAACTTTCCCAACGGACGAACTTTCTAACCAAACTGAATATCGGCGATTGTGCGCGTCAAGTGTTTACTGATTGTAAGGGAGTGTTGTTCTTGTGTTTTATGGTGTTGATGTGGTGTTGTTGAAGATGCGGGGCGCCTGGGGGGCGTGCTGCCTGCTGCTGCTGCTGGCGGCGGCCGCGGCTCAGCCAGACACGAGGCATTTATCAGGTCAGCAACACAGCACTCGCTACTACGCGGCACGCGCTGAACGGAGCGGCGCGAGAAAGTCACTTTTTAAATCACTACATGCTAGCGCTACTTCTTACTTATCTAAAAAGTATTTTTCGCTGGACGCTTACAAAACATTTATTCAAGCAAGCTTTTAAAGGCTAATGAAAAACGAAACTTGATTTTGTAATATTTATGATCGTTCGTAATTCTCGTGTGCCAATATTAAAAGTAAAAACCGGCCAAGTGCGAGTCGGACTCCTGCACGAAGGGTTCCGTACCGTTCTACAAAAAAGGCAAAAAAATCATGTCTGTTGTATGGGGGCCCCCTTAAATATTTATTTTATTCTGTTTTTTTAGTATTTGTTGTTATAGCGGCAACAGAAATATGTACAGGCATCATCACTGTCTAGCTATCAAGGTTCATGAGATATAGCCTGGTGACAGACGGACAGACGGACAGCGAAGTCTAATAGGGTCCCGTTTTTACCCTTTGGATACGGAACCTAAAAAGTGAGGTAGATTCGTCAAACTGTCGGTTGACACATTCTTAGAAAGTTTTAAAAGAGAGCACACTTTCTTTGACAGTAACTTTGATTTAATAAAGTTTTATACGGTTTTTTACACTGGTTTTTTATTTAACGAAGTACCTACTTATACTTAGGTACCTACCTACATAAATAGAGCGATCGTGCAGCCAGGATTCTTGTGGCACCATTCCACGCGGGCATGATTTGGATAATAATTAGTTTTTATTGTAACATTCTTTGTAAAATACCTAAATAGAAAAGTTTTTTGTTTAAAACTCTTACAAGCACTAGTGCAGTGAATCTGAAAATTTTGAATCGTCAAGACGTGAAGTTAATCTTACACTACTGGTTCGGATTGCCGTTCTTACCGATAGGAACCAGCGAGAAACTCGGCGGTTGCTCTTATTAAAAAAATCACAATACTTACTATGTCATGTACATACCTACCTACATAATAATATGTAATTAAATTGCCGCCTCGCACATTGCCCGAGCTGGTCAAATCCACCATTTTTTTATAATTTTTTAAAATCTTTAATTGTACCTTTAGGTAATGATATGCTTTTGTTTAAACTTAATATTCGTTTTCCTCTTACAAAAATAAATAGACGAATGACAATCACTTTTTCTTCACCTTAGATTGCCTTAGAATAATATTAACCAGTGTGGAATAAACAAAAGTGAAGTGGCGTGGTAACAAGACGGTTGTTTGTATTATTATATCTAACCTGTGTATCTGAGTATCGGTATATGACCATGAATATCAGTCAAATATTTTAAAA
This sequence comes from Melanargia galathea, assembly GCA_920104075.1. Lineage (NCBI taxonomy): Eukaryota > Metazoa > Arthropoda > Insecta > Lepidoptera > Nymphalidae > Melanargia > Melanargia galathea. Next base: position 639,316 of record OV049872.1, on the reverse strand, counting down.
GTGTAAGCTAGCTGGTGAATGTCCGTTATTTATTATTTATTTTCATGATGACTTCGGTTATACACCGGCTAATGTGAACATGCACTAGGTACGAAGTTACGAACACGTTGTGGTCTGCTAGCTTACGTGTTTATGTGGCTTGATATTATATCGTCCTAATTATTTATGTACCGAAAGTATAAGATATTAAACAGACTATGAATTATAAAATAAAAAAATAAATAAAAATCATTTATTTCGACCTTTTATGGTCATATTTTTAAAGACACACAAAAGTTGTTAGTAAAAACACACATTAATCATATGTTAGTAATCTTATAATTCTTAACATTAGCTAACTTAAGACAGGTTTGATTTGTCAGCACGTGCAGGAGTAGGTGACGAGCGATGCGAGCTATTCGTACGGAACGAAGGTCGAGTCGGTTAAGTTTAATTAAGGGTGTCTTTGATTATGGAAAACACTATGTGCATTTCCCTCTTTAAGCGGACAACCGCTGCTTAACATTCAGATCACATTATGTAAATTGTAGAAATTAACATTCACGGAATCGTTAAAATGTTAACATTCACCGGCGTATGTCCGACATTAAAATATTTATTGAACAATAAGGCCTAGGACGCACTGCGAAAATTTGCGCGATTTTCGGAAATGTATGAAGCTGCACGCACTTGCGACGTAAAATTCGCGGAAAATAAACCAATATTAAACCAAAATAAGATTTGTCAGTAATTTTCAGTTTAATTCTGAACGTTATTAGTAACTTTCAGAATTAAACTAAACAGTCTCAGTTACTCAGGTACTTAGGTACTGCGTTTTATTTCGTTTAACTATGCATTCTTAATGTTTACCGATAATAAACATTAGTATAATTAATAAATTGTACACGTGCCTGTCACGCTAGATTGGGCAGCTGCGGCCGCCTGCAAAAGACATCAACGCGCGATTTGTATACGCGATATGGAATATTAATAATATTGTTTACCAAAACATCAATTTGATAAAATACATTATTTATACTATGTTATGTACACATAATATGTTTGTTATAGTAGTTCATATAGCACTAACAATTAGAACTCGGGTTTTTAAAGTTTACTACAACCACAAGTTGTGGAGATGTATGTGTAGTTCAAAATTAACATCAAAAATCAAAGTTATTCATTTCAAAATGTTATACTTTTTACATTTTACAGTTTTTGAATGTCAACAGTTTTACAAGCGTACTCGGCGTACCGCAGCGAATTCCCCCTGCGGTATCGTAGAGCATATCGGAAGATCCCCACTACTACCACTACTACAGTCCCACTTTAACGTCCCACTGCTGGGCATAGGCTTCTTATAGGAGAGAGAAATTTATAGCTTAGTAACGCTGCTCCAGTGTGGGGTGACGGCCTTTGACCTTTGATCCTTAATACAACTTTGCAAAGGCGACGAAATTGTATAGTGTGTATCGGCAATACCAGGGGGGGTTATTCTGTAACTTAGTTAGCAACTGAAAATAGTTGCCAACGAATTAGTTCGATATACATTGCTGCTTTACTGTGTAAAATTATGAAAACACTTTATATTCCCCACAGTAAAGCAGCAATGTATATCAAACTAATTCGTTGGCAACTATTTTCAGTTGCTAACTAAGTTACAGAATAACCCAGCAGTTCGCATATAGATCATAGTTAACGAAGGGTTAGTTCCGACGTTCCAAAGAGGCGCTAAGTATTCAACCCCGGACATCACGTTTGTGAGCTTTAGCCTATCGCAAAAAATATCGGAATGGCAAGTCCTGGAGGAAGACAGCATGAGTGGACACCGATATATAAAATTCTGCATAAACCGAATGGGCATAAAACCATCAACACAATCATCCGTAGGTTGGAGAATAGACAAACTAGACCGGCAGATACTTGAATACACTTTAAAGGAAAAAGAGATCGAAACACCAGAGGAGCTAGTAAAGGCTACTACACTGGCGTGTGAAAGAGCAATGCCCAAGAAAGGGCTGCGCAGGAAAGCACCAGTCTATTGGTGGAACGAGCAAATAAAAGAAAAGAGGGATCTCTGTACGAAATGCCGCAGAAAATATACCCGACAGCGACGAAAAAAGGGTAAAGATGATGATGACTCGACATCTCTCGAAAAGGATGAAGAAGAAATTAAATTAAGGGAAGAATATAAGTCAGCAAAACTGGCTCTGCAAATGGCTATAACAAAGTCAAAAGAACTGCAATGGAGAGAGCTTTGCGAAGAAGTAGATAAAGATACTTGGGGCCTAGGCTACAGAATAGTGACCAAAAAATTGCGAAGAAGTCCCCCAAGTCTTAACATGGACCTAATCCTATCAGTTGTCGAAGTGTTGTTTCCGTCCCACGACGATTTCTGTCGGATCAAAGCAGACTCTTCCCAAAAGGTTGAGGTGAGTGTGGAGGAAATAAAGTTGGCGGCAGAAAGCCTCAAAATAAAAAAGGCGCCAGGACCCGACCTCGTACATCCAGAGGTGGTCAAAATTGCAGCAGAAGTTATTCCCGAAAAAATCAGGAACGTAGTAGAAGCGGCCTTTACATCAGGTACATTCCCTCCAGCCTGGAAGATAGCTAGTCTAGTTTTACTTAAAAAAGCAAACAAGCCAGCTGATGATCCAACAGGGTATAGACCTATTTGCTTGCTAGACTGCTATGGTAAGTTGATGGAAAGAGTCCTTTTAAATAGAATTGAGGAGCTTCTTCCTGAACACGGTGACCTCTCTAACCATCAATATGGTTTCAGAAAGGGTCGTTCCACGTTAATGGCTATAGAAAAAATAGTAGAAACTGCCACGGACGCTAAGCAGGGTACATACAAAACGAGGAGATTATGCGCCTTGATATGCCTAGACGTTAGAAACGCCTTTAATTCTGCTTCCTGGAGAGAGATAGTTCTAGAACTACGAAAGAGACGATTTCCTGGGTACATACTAAACTTGGTTAGTAGCTATCTCGAAGGTAGGACCATAAAAGTGAAAGACTATAAAGGAAGGGAAAACATGATAAAAGTCAGCAGTGGAGTACCTCAGGGATCAATCCTTGGTCCAACTCTTTGGAATATCTTGTACGATGGGGTCTTCCGGCTAAAACAGGAGGAAGGGGTTCAGCTAGTGGGCTTCGCCGATGACTTGGCATTGCTAATTGTAGCCAGAACGGAGAAAGCTCTCATGACCAAGGCAAACACAGCGCTGGATCGGATTGATAAGTGGATGCAAAGAAAGCAGCTGTCCCTAGCACCAGAAAAGACGGAAGCTATAGTTTTTAGTGGGCGACGGAAGCTAGACACAATAAAATTCGTACTAAAAGATGCGATAGTCACTCCAAAGGAGCACATTAAGTATCTCGGGGTATGGCTAGACAAAAGCCTCAATTACAAAAAACATATCGAGGAGGTAGCTAAAAGAGCGCAAAATTTGACGGAGGCGTTATATAGGCTAATGCCGACAAAAGGAGGTCCCAGAGCAAGCAAGAGAAGGGTGCTAGCATCGGTGGCCCACTCCATCATCCTCTACGGAGCGCCAATTTTCGAGGGTGCAATGATGGTAGAACTTTACCGGAAAAAGCTTGAAGCGGTACAGAGGCGAATGGCGATTGGTATCTGTGGAGCATACCGAACAATCTCTACTGAGGCCGTGCTGGTGATAGCAGGACTTGTTCCCATAGACAAAATGGTCAAAGAGCGCGCCCAGTTGTTCAGAAGCAAAGAAAAGACGGCTCTAGAGGTGCGGGAGAATAGCCTTACAGAATGGGAAAAAGAGTGGTCGGGAGTAGGAAAAGGAACCTGGACGAGAGAACTAATTAAGGATTTAAAAAAGTGGCATAACAGAAAGCACGGAGAGGTAGACCGGTGGATCACGCAGGCGCTCAGCGGTCACGGGGTGTTCAACACGTACCTCTTCGCAATTGGGAAAGCTCCAAGTGAAAAATGCTACCTATGTGGAGAAGAGGATACCCCGAGACATGCCATTTTTGAGTGTCCCGCTTGCGTGGACCTGAGATCAATGGCACAGGCAGAAAACAGCGAGGTAAACCCTCAAAACCTAATAGCACGCATGCTATCCAGTGAGACGGAGTGGAGAAAATATGGGCAGATGCTGAGAAGTATAATGGTGAGGCGAGAGGCAAGAGAAAAAGAAGAGAAGAATAAGAGAGATGACACCTAGAGGGTCGGCACGAGGAAATGCAAAGCGGTTCCGTGTTGATCTTGGCGCTGCGAGGGGGTTGTTTTAGTCCGTGCAAGTCGGACACGCCCTGCCACAGGCAGAAGTCCGTAGGGATTTTTTCCTCCTCCACAAGAAAAAAAAAAAAAAAAAAAAAAAAAAAAAAAAGTTCGCATATAGAGCAGAAAAAAATTAGGTGTACTTTGACCCGTCGCGTCGTTCTAATTGGCTAACGATCATACGACCAAACGATGCGATTTCCTCGCACGATCGAATCAATTCGATCAATCGAAAAAATCTCCTAAAGAGTGTCTTAGTTGAATCTCCGCAAGTCATCACGCGATCGCAGTACTAATTTTCATCGTACGACGAAATCGTGTCGTTTGATCGTACGATCGTTAACCGATTAGGACGACGCCTCTCACAGTGTGGAGATCGTAAATATTCAACTCCGTATATCGAACAAGTTGTAATAGAGTGTCATCGAGCACATTCGACATTGACCGCCGGAAGTGGTGTCGTCTCCATCTCGACGTGTTGCCACTCAATGAGCCGCTTCCGCCACCGTCGGTGAACAATGTAACGCGTATCTAAACACACCAATATAGACCTTGTCACTTTGAATTAAGATGCTGATTGTGCCGCGTATTGGTATAACCCAGCCAGAGGTTAGTGTTTAGAAATCACGATACGATATAAAGCTTTACGGCTAGGTGTATAATGTATATAGCTGTTAGGTATGTATTATTCACGATAGCTAGCATAATGAAGTTCTTATACTTTACAGACTTTGAGTCTTTATACGAATCAATTTGACTGGTTATGAGTTTTTACACCAGACGATTCGACAGGCTATGAGTTTTAATAAAACGAACAGCAACGAAGCGCATTTTTTTTTTTTATAAACTCAAAACTCTCGGAGCTTTAGTTTTAAACGGTCATTAATATAATTTTCCATATTACCTCGTTTCCATACAATTACAAAAAAAAAAAACTGAAATCATTCTCAATTTATGACATGCCATTTTGAAAATAAAACGAATATCGTATCGTTGTCCCGAAATGAAGACACAATCGTCGGGGTAATACTGAGCAGAACAGCCGAGCAGTGAGCACGTTGCGCACAGACAGACAGATGAATGGTGTACCTTGCGTGTTTATCAAAGACGGTGGACATACGACCCACTCTCCAGTGTGTACTCACGTCGCGATGCGGTTGACCCCAATCTAACTTGAATGTGGGTTACCATCGACGTTTTCGCTTGTAACACGTTGATTTATCATTTATTTATCCGCATTTTATCCGTCAACGTTTAGAGGGGTTTATGAATAATAGCTTATATGGTATTTAGACGGGCCGTGCAGTCGGGTTAGTGTCGAGCTTACGAGTGTGTATCTGTCATAAATGTGTAAGTTTGAATATTTTTCATACTTTTTGGATCTCGATGATCTGTCATGTGTTCATGTCCATCATTTTCTCAGTTTAATTATCAAGTTCTCTTTGTCTTCATCATTTTAGATTCATCCAAGCGACCAAGCCTTTGACAAACGGACAGCTAAGACATGGGAATGTATTATAGGAATAAAATATATTCATTCATACTTTTATCTCAAATCGTGTTGTAAAAAAGCTACCAAAAACATAGCTACCATTTATTTAGTGGGCTTCATAACAGTGTTTATTTTAGAACATAACTCTAGTTAGGTAATAAACAACATCTGTTTCTTTTCCACAACACTGCGAACTGGTTCACAGTGCCTTGAACTCTCAAAATGTAACCGGCTACAAGTAGGTATAGCCTGTTACTATACTTTATATTTAATAATCTACTGGGTTTAATAGAATAAATATTATCTAGGTGCATAGTGTTATGTAAGTTCAGCGGTACGGCAATACTGTTTTTATGAAGGAACCCTTAAATATTTCCGGGACGTTTGGTCATTGGTGTAAGCATTGAACAGGAGCGATGATACTACTCATCCTTGGCGAACGCCTGTCCTGAAAGTTTTCAGATAAAACGTCATCCATCCACTCACATGTAGTTTCGTAAAGTCGTCTGGAAAGATGAACTAAGAGTTGTGGCACACGTTGTGGTGTGCGTGTGCCCACTGCCCATGTCCAGCAAAACGTTACATAGTTTAGGTCATTTAGAATCTCTAGCAAGATTTTATTAGCGTGAGATATAAAAGGCACTAGTTGCTACAATTCTCGCTTGAGCCCTTCTTATGTAAAGGAATGAAAACTGTGTATTAGTCTATTATGTTAACCATGTCTCCGAATGACAATCTAGGTCTGGAAGATATTGTCACCTGTATCACCTGTATTGCTATGCTATCCTTCAAATAATAATCAGGATCATAATAGCTCAAATAAGAGACAATTCATTCGAAATCACAAAATACACATTAGCTGATTTTATTTGTCGTGTAAATTTACATAACTAGGTACATACAGTTGTAACATTTTTCTTATAACGTTACTTGGTTACAACTTCAAGCGCTCGATATAATCGTCGATGTTACCCAACTGGCAACTGGGAAATTGCTCGTTAGGCAATGTCGGTTAAAAAGTGCAACACTTCATTACATTACAACTACTCTTGGAGGCAGCAGCACGCGATCGGTGAAACTTCGGGAAGTCGCACCGAGGCGCGGTTACAGACTGAGAATGTACAGAATACCTACCGCGATTCGTAACTGTGTTAATTCATGTTATACCTTGATGCTTGGTGTTTCAATGTCAAGATTGGTTTAGTCCGCGACGTATGAGGTGTGGGGGGATCGCCCGCGTTCCCTGCACTCCTACCTGCTTGTGAACTATAGGAGATTACTTATTATTTTTACCTACCCACACAGTCATGATAAGTACCTATCTGGACACATGCCTTTGAGTAAATTTAAAGATGAAAGTGGTCCTTGGGCTCATGTCGAATTCGATCTACTGTCTACCATTTTATATTTTTTGTTGAGCTTGGGGATTTGTTTTAGTTCGTTTTAAGATTGTGGGCTGTGGAAGGTTCAGAATTCATCAGTGGAATATTGTTTGAATGAACAAAAGCACCTTTTTATAATATACTGTTATTTTTAGTTTATTCTGATTTTCGTTACAAAGATACATCTCTGTGTGATTCATTACTTGTGTTTTCGAATGAGCTGAGAAATCTACTGAGATTCTTGCAAAAATTCTCGGTCCACGGTTTCTTGCCGCCTGCTGGCTGTTCTCAACAAAATCCGCTCTCCAAACTGGCGGTGGTCTTGAGTAGTCATAAGAGCCACAAAGTTGGCACTAAGTAAACCATTTTGGTTTTTTTAACAATTGTACACCTATAGTTACACAAATAATAAGTAGTGTAAGTAACTCAGAGTAGCATAAAAACTAAAAACTTTACTAAGAATTCGCAAAAAGTACACGCTCGGAAAGCACTGTCAATGTCACTATAAACCCCTCAAGAGCCTGTTGGTCGCTTACCCATACACTTTGCGACACAGACACCACGCAATTCGATTGCTTCGTTCACCATACATTACTCTGCGGCTAAACCATCCTACGCCGTTATCACGAGCAAAACCAGCAATGGATTCGCTTGTGCGGAAAAGAGTTCATTGAATGAAAGGCGGTCAATGACACCGAAACCAGTTGGAAAATTTTGTACGGGAATGAATGTTTTTTTTGTTTTTGTGCCTTATGGGACGGGGATAGGGATTCATATGACTTGTAATGAAATATGCGAAGCACAAAAACAGTCGGTTTCTAACCGCCACTCCGGATAAGGACCCAATATTAAGGACGCTTCGAGCTTTGACCAGACTAATTACAGTTGGTTACAAACCAATCAATTTTGATAAAGTTAAAACTCACCAATAATTAAAAGCTCATACCTACGATTATTTGAGCGATGGCATTATGCAAACCACAGATTATGTTTCCAAACACAGATTTAGTCCGTTCATCTGTCGGTTTGTCCGGGTTAATCTTCGGAATATAATCAACAGATTTTGACGAGACTTTCTCAGTCAGTTTCTTTTTATCCCGGAAATATTTAGGGTTTCTGCGTGAAAAACTATAAACCATAAAAACTGTCAATTAACCACAGTATTCAAACTGTAATGAACTTTGGCACAGAGTTACCTTGTATCCTAAACATGCATACAGGATATTATTTATCCCGGAAAATCAGAGTACCCGAGGGATTCTAAGTCGCCCTCTGCAGTCTCGTACTTCGTAATCCTTGTATCATCAGTCCACTGCTGGACATTGGTCTTACACACTTATTTGCAACCCGGTTTGGCTTTAACTAAATTCAGTTTATTTGAACAAATTAAGATACGTAATTCAGAGCTTCTTAATATTTTGAGTTTCAGTTTAACCTACTTTTCGCGGTGTGAAGTAAAAGTTACAATATCCAATTATGAAAGTAGATACCCCTTTTACTGTACTTACTGAGTTACTCTGAACACTACTCCTCCTCGCGTGTTCGCAAATATGATTAATACCCCACTCTCATCACTCGGATAACTTATAACAGTTATAACAAACTTGCATTATGGCTGAAACTTAGATAATATACTTCATAATAAGTTTCTTATTATACCTAATAAAATTTAATATTAGAGTTAGTGATTATATGAACATTTAAAAGGAATTCCTAAATTGTTTTATAGTATACAATCGATGTTATTTTGTGAGTGACGGCTAATAGGAAGAATTTGGTTTTGGACGTCCTACTCTCCGAGGCACGGAGAGGGAGGAAGCGGTAAGTGCCAAATTCGTACAGTCTTGGTATTTAGTTACTCACTTGGAGTTTTCCTCTGTTTGTATGTCAGACTTTTTAAAATTATTTACCTTCTTTAATGAAAATGGTTGTAATTCTGAAGTTATGTATAAGTTAGATATTGATATAATGATAGTGATGTTAAGAAAAGCATAGTTGAGGTCAACTCCGATGCCGTAGGTACAGACTGCATTAGTCGTAAAATGATCATTCCTATTATAGATATCTTGACTCCTCTAATAAAAACCATCTTTAATTACTCCATTTTATCTGGAAATTTTCCCACTTCCTGGAAAGAAGCACAAATTACTCCTATCCCCAAAAAAGCAAATCCCTCCAGTTTTTCCGACTACCGCCCCATCTCCATACTTCCATTCCTTTCGAAGGTTTTTGAGAGAATTATTCATCGACAATTGAGTCTTTTTCTATCCAGATGGAGCCTCTACAATCCTTTCCAATCCGGTTTCCGTACTGGTCATAGTACGACTACTGCCTTAGTCAAGATTACCGAGGACATTCACGTTGGTATGGATAACCAGTGTGTAACGGTGTTGACATTACTCGACTTTAGCAATGCATTCAACAATGTCGATTTTGATCTTTTATTAGCGATACTAGTTTCTCTTAACATATCTTCTGAAGTGATTGACTGGTTTTATTGTTACTTGTATGGTCGCCGGCAACGGATACGTGTTGACGATTCGTTCTCTAACTGGTGCACGATCAATGCTGGTGTACCTCAAGGTGGCGTGTTGTCTCCTCTTCTTTTTTCAATTTTCATAAGCTCTATTACTCTCCGATTATCTTCTCGCTACCACCTGTACGCAGATGATCTCCAGATATATGTTCAGGCTAAACTGGTGGATCTACCTAAAACTATAGACTTGCTAAATGAAAATCTTGATTTAATAGTGGAATGGAGTAAGTCGTATGGTCTTAAGGTAAATCCATCTAAAACCAAGGCAATAATAATAGGCAGTCAAAAATTGGTCACGCGTATTGATTTGTCTACTTTACCCGCTATCATATTTGATGGGACACTCGTGCCATACAGTGACACCGTAAAAAATCTTGGCGTTACCTTTGACAAATACTTATCATGGGGCCCACATATAAGTGAGGTGAGTAGAAGGGTATTTGCGTCGATTGGATCTCTCCGCAGATTAAGCAATTTCCTACCCATGCCAACCAAAATTGCACTTGTACAGTCACTCCTTCTACCGATTCTCGATTATGCTGACACTTGCTATCTCAATTTAAATGAGGAGTTGCTAAATAAACTTGAGCGCATTCAGAATCTCTGTATTCGGTTCATATTTGGACTCCGAAAATATGACCATATTTCTGAATTTCGCAGAAAACTCAAATGGCTTCCGATTCGCCTTCGCAGGAACACCCACATTCTTTCTCTTTTATACTCTGTACTATTCAATCCTACCACGCCTCCTTACCTTAAAGAGCGGTTTGAGTTTCTAGGGAACACCCACAGTCTGTCTCTTCGCTCTGATAACAATCTTATGTTAAAAATCTCTTCCCATAATACTTCATTTTATTCTAAATCCTTCTCCATAGTAGCCGCTCGGCTCTGGAACTCCTTACCGTTTCATATCAAGCGTGCGCAATCTCCTGCCATATTTAAAAGACTTGTCAAAACGCATTTTTATCCCCCCTGAACCTTTTACCTCAGATAGTACCCAGGTAGGTACTACAAATAGTTAACCATCATTCCTGGCGTGTTTTGGGCTTTATTTTACAAATGTTTACTCTATATATATATATGTATTTATATATATATGTCTAATATGTATATTTTATGTAATTTCGTATGTAAGTATTTGTATGTCTATTATTCGTATATATACTTTTAATTTTCTCTAATTTTAGCGTACACCCTTATACACTTCTCTAGTTTTTATATTCTCCACAACGAGGTTGCCTGGAAGAGATCGCTTCTAAGCGATAAGGCCGCCCATTGTACCTATTTCTTTTAAAATGTTCCTTGTCAAATTTGTTTTTTGGTGTACAATAAAGTATTAAATAAATAAATAAATAAATAAGTTATACAAGGTCATTGGTATAGGTATATGGCTGAAGTTAAAATTTTATAATCTAGCACGTTTTCTTTAGTCTAAGCCTAGAAAGAAGATGGTATTCATTAAGTACAATCTTGTAATATGCATAGATATGTTAAATAATGTATGTATCAGCGTAAAATTGTCGCAGAATTTTAATGAAGGCCAAAAGCAATTCTCTTATACTTCCTTTCGCAAAATACTGCGAAACTATTTGACCAAAACATTTTAATTGGGATTCTCCGTTTCAAAGGTGAGGCAGAAACTTCGCAGCAATTAAAAAAGAGATTTTGCAAACTTTATTTTTACTGAATCAAAGTATTCCCACAAAATAAAAATGAAGATAATAATTGTTTTTATTCCGTGAGGAAATGTCAAAGTATAAATCTACGCAAATAATTATGGCTGTATCGGAGAGTAGGGTTAAACCACGATTGAAAAACGATAAGGAATTCGCTCATCTGTAAAATAACTACAACGCGTTATTCGTGAAAAGGTGGTTTTAAAACAGTGTTTTATAACAGTCTGCGAACTGTATAACCCCACGGCAGTTAACAGAAGATGTAGAATATATATTATCTTATTTGGGCTCATTAATTTGGTCCCGATAAGTTGTTGGTTTATAGACCAAGATCTGATGACGGAGCAGAAAGCTAATGAGTAACAGGAATCAGGATGTCGGGTTTATTATACGTAGACCAGTATATTTCACATAAACATATTATTAAAGGCATATAGGGGGTAATTAAAATTCTTAATTTACAGTTAGTTCAGGCTACATACAAACAAACAAACGCTCAAAGGGTGATTATATTGTCTTAGCGCCGCGCCGCCTGCGTTGTGGAGATAACTGGCCCTAATTTAACATACAGACATGTACGTGTATAAGTTTACCTAAATCCGTATCTATTCTTGATATTATAAAGGCGGCCTTATAATTATACATAGATCTCTCTTACCTATTTAATTAATAGTTCTCCTTTTTGGCCTTTCGGCATGGAACCTTAAAAATAGGAAGGATTCCTTCCTATTTATTTATTTATCTAAGGTTGCTGGAATCACCTAGTCCTAACTAAATAAATAAATAATATTAGTCAGTAGGTAGTTTGGTCACAACCGTATTTGCGAGCTGTGTCGACATCTATTGTCCGTGGCCAGGTCTGAGACTCGTTGCAATGTTAGTGGGAACCACAGACAATGGTCCCAGTCACAACTTACAGATTATATATTATGAAAGGCTGTTCAGTGAAAAATCATTTAGCCATTAAAGTAGGTATTTTCCTGCTACCTATTGTATTTTTTCTATATATATCTATCTTAGATATTTATTTAGTCTCGTTATGTACATTTTATTCCAATAATCCTCCCAACCGAATTTCAGCCACAGCAGCAATCACAATGGAGGCTGAGACTAGCCAACTATAGTGATAGAGGGAGATATTATAGTGCAAAAGTGTGTGCGCAATCACAGGTGCACTTTCTATTCCTTCAGTCCGATGGGGCGTCAGTACTTTACGTGCCCTTCGAAGCACGGTTTTGTATTGAACACCGCAAACTTCTTGAGTCCGGGCTTGCTACCCAGAAGTTCTTGACAGAAATAGATTTTCTTTTTTCGCCCGAACCAGGACTCGACTCCAGGACCTCGAGAACCGCAGCCGAACAAGCTGGACGAATGAGACAATTATTCCGCTTTCTTCCGTGTTTAAATAAAATTAAGATGTTCAAAATCCCTTTATCGTAATGGTGAGCAAAGTACAAAGTACAAACATAGCAAGCGAGCAAGTTACGAGTACGTGTCCAATGTCCGAGATTATGGAGGTATGCGACGCGACGCGGTGCCGGCCCGTGCCTGCCGCGCGCCGCCCGCCGCCCGCCCGCCGCGCCGTTTACTAATATTGACGTTCATACTTGATATAAGTATACGAGAACTAAACTACTGAACTACAGATACCTGCACGGTCGGATGGATATAGTGTAGTGATTGAAAAAATAGGCGATAGGTGTTTTTAGGGTTCCGTACCTCAAAAGGTAAAAAAAGGAACCCTTATAAGATCACTATCTTGTCCGTCTGTTCGTCTGTCTGTCCGTCTGTCAGTGTGTCTCTACCGATTTTCTGAGGAACGGGTGGACCTAGCAAGTTAAAATTTATACCAGATACTAAGGTCAATGGTCCCTATTAGGTTTATAAAAATTAAGGTCCTGAGTCCACACAATAAAAAGATATGGGCAAATTTGGATTTTTACGAAAACTTGTAAGTACCAAAATTTACCATAATTTTCAACTTTTTTATTTTTCGGAATTTTTCCTTTACTTGATCTGTAAGACCTTGCTTTTGACTAAAATTGACAAATCTAGGTCAACCGGAAGTACCCTATAGATTTTGGGTCGAAAACCTAAATGGTAGTTCCAGTTGACCTAGAATTACGAAATTTGGCAAAAAGCCAGGTCCTATAGCACAAATAAAGGAAAAATTCCAAAAACTAAAAAAGTTGGAAATTAAAGGGTGTCCCCAGACATACATAGTTGAGCCAATTAAGATAGACCTCTGAGTTGTATGAGCGCTCATACAATTTAGAGGCCTAGCTTAATTAGCAATTACCTTTTAAGACAAACTAATGAAAAACAGATTGTACTTACACTTCTGGAGTACGGAACCCTCGGTGCGCGAGTCTGACTCGCACTTGACCAGTTTTTTTCGACTGTACGTTCAATGTATTTGAGTGTATGTTAGGCCTATTTTTTCAATCATTACAATAGGCTGACCAGATTCGGTAAAAGATATGATGATATTATCTATCTTCTAAATATATAAAAGGAAAAGGTGACTGACTGAATGGTATTAGCACACTGGAGGGATCGGGCTGTTTGGCATACAGATGGTTATCATGACGTAGGCAACCGCTAAAGAAAGATTTTTGTTTCAATTCCTAAGCGGGTACAATCAACTTTAAAGTGAGCGAAGCCGTGGGCTTGTGTAATATATCAAACTATTATTATTACTTGGGTAAGGATGCACTCGGAAATACATTCAATAGAACATCATTACTCCATGTTACGTATGATGATAATAATTGAATACCTACCTCACGGTCTAGGCTAGACATCAATAATATTATGATCCATTGTTAATAATAATTACATCCTATTGTCTTCAAAATTACATTACATACTTAAAGTAGGCTTGTTGATTTATTCAAAAAACGATCTCCGATTCAATTTATAGAACATGCAAGATCGATTTTTTTTAATGTGCCAAAGTTATGTATTAATCTATACTAATAAATAAAATTGAAGTTATTACAGACAGACGTCTGTAATATCGAAATAACTACCTCATATTAAGCTCATATGGTTATTTGAACGCTACCATAACCGAATCACACGTTTTTAAAATTTTTGTCTGTCTGTCTGTCTGTCTGTCTGTCTGTCTGTTTGAACGGGCTAATCTTCGGAACGGCTGAACCGATTTTGACGGGACTTTCACATACAAGTAGAGAATTAACCAGGGAGTAACATAGGCTACTTTTTTAACCGACTTTCAAAAAAGGAGGAGTTGAGTTTTTCTACCTATGTACACCGATATCTCCGAGATTTCTGAACCGATTTTAGTAATTCTTTTTTTAATCGATAGAAAAACTTTGCGACCCTGTTCTATAAAAAATTTGGATTCCAACTCTTCAATCCTGATGCTGTAGAGGACCTGATCCCCAAAACTAATGGGATTTAGAAACTTTCGGTTATTTAAATTGATATTGCGGTACCAATTAAAGACTTTATCGTTGAATGAACTCGAGTAGGTACATATCCAACTCCTCAACCCTGATGCTGTAAGGAATTGCATTACGAAATCGTGGGGATCCCACGGGATTTTTCCGTTTTGGGGACGGGTTACTTAACAAATAAGCTACTTTTTGTTCTGGAAAATCAAAAGTTCCCACGGGATTTTTAAAAACCTAAATCCACACGGGCGAAGCCGTGGGCATCATCTAGTCATGAATAAGTGTACAACTTCTACAAGCAGTTATAGTAAAAACCCAATTTAACAAACCGTCGACCTTCGGCACTTTCCGTGCAAACTTCCACAAACAAAACATAAAATTAAAAAAAAAAAAATTAGTAATCCTATCTTTTAGCACCATCTTTGTATTCGAACATTATAACCAATCTCAACAGAGACAAGCCAGCTACGCAGGACATACTATAGTGCAAAAGTGTTTGTGCAAACGCAGTTGCACTCTCTATAGTCTATACCCTCACGTTTCATAGTCCGATTGGACGTCTGGAGAGGACCAATCAGGCGCAGGACGGACGGTTTTACGTGCTCTCCGGTGCACGGCGGTGTAATACCGTGCCATCACTGCCTTATTCCGAGCTCAACTGTATTTCTTAACTGCAAAAAGCATTTTTTTTGACCCGACCCGGAACCGAACCCGAAACCTCCTAATCTGCAGCCGAACCAGCTAACCACTACACCAACTAGGCAGGCAATTGACAAATTCTGTTACCAGTAGTCGATGCCCGCGAAGCAAAAAATCTCGTTATAAATAGTTATCCACTCGCAATAGTCGCAGAATAGTCCCGTGGGAGTAAAACTGTGGCCTGAAATACTCGCGCTCTAAATCCAATCACCTATTTTATTGACGGCTGAGAGTCGAGAACTGGAACCGCGATACCATTCAGCAAAGTTTTAATAAACCGATCGTACGAATATAGGGTCGGTGACACGAAACTAAAAGCTTTAAAATGCAGTCGATTAAAACCGACTTCCATAAAGCAGGAGGTTCTCAATTCGGTGCCTATTTTTTATGCAGGTATATACACCGATTTCTCCGAGTTTTTCCTATTTCGACGACGAAACCAATGTGTAACGCTCGCCCGGCACCAGCATACGTGTACAAACAAAAATTGTTTTTTATAAATTGTAGTGGCGTTTGAAGTCAGATTTTTGAAATGTAAGTAACTAGTACATGCTAGTAATAATAACTCATTATCATACTACAATGCAATAAGACTCGTGTCTTCAAGTCGTCTCCTTATCTGGAAAACTGCGTAGTTATTTTGCTGTCGGTACATCACGGTACAGGCCTCACTTCACGACTCGGAATACATAAATAATTTAGTACATAATATTAATCACACTATGGACCAATATTGGACCATACTTGGACTTACCTATTGAATATTAGGTCCAACGCAGAGGAGTGGAGCCGAGGCGCAGCGTCCTTTAAAGATAACAAATTGAACTCCGCTTCATTTACCTTCACATACGGTTGAAATTGGCACAACGAACACAAAAACGAAGAAGACTCCGGCACGCCTTTTTGCCTCGTCGTTGCCTTGTCTGCGTAAAGCTGAGTAGTCTGAAATGCAATATCTGAAGATTTTAATGTGTGAAGGCTTTCAAACCTTGAGAAAATGATACCAAAACAATTTCAGTAAGAGTCAGTTTTTAGTTGTAAGTTAGTATAACGGATCGTTTCTGTTGAATTTCAGAAAAATTCTACACACTCGATTACTACAAGTAGGTTTATTTTATTACGTGCATAAATATGATAGTTGGACTGTTTGTCACCCGCAGCGCGTAGCACGGAAGCACGTGCTTTCCGAGTCGGATGCGCGAATTGGACTCGTCAGAGCGTACAAACAAACTGCCGTTGACTTCTCACTGGCCAAGATAATATATGAGGGTATAGATATGGTACATCATCATTTCAACTGATAGAGGTCCACTGCTGAACATAAGTCTCTTCTAGGGAGTTCCAAACGCATCGGGCTTGCGCCGCTAAATCCAGCGGGCGTACAGTGACTTGAATCGTTTGATGTCGCCTGTTTACTTACTTACTTACTTACTTTGGATGGTCTTGAACACTACGCTTTCGCCTATAGGTGACGTCTATAGGTTCTTCGAAGGGTCCTGCTGACTCGAATATTTAAAATAAAGCATAGTAACTATTTCAGTCATCGCAGATCACAATGACTATTTGAGGGCACTAAAAATGACAAGATGAAAAAATTAAGAAAAGGTCAAATCAAAAACTTGGGGTTGTCTTTAGTTTTTAATACATGTAGGTACGTACGTGTTTATCATTAACACCGGCGTATAAAATATAAATACGAGTGAAATAGCGGAAAACCTTCCTCTAACCGAGTAGCTAGTATACGTGACAGATGTAAGGTTGTTGTACAGACAAACACACATTATTCTTTGCTGTCGGCAACCTTGGGGGAGGCACGCCCGGACGTCAGGTTAAACTAATTATAAACAAAGGTTTAATTGGTTTAGAGAGGAGAGGCTTACCTACTAATACTGTTAGAGAATGCGTTAGATTGAAGAACTGTTCAGAGGTTTAAACGTTAAAATTTAAACTATTGTCGCTGAGGGGGTGCAGGGGACGGGGGGAGCGGAGCAGCCCGCGCTGGCCATAGTTATGACCTCACGTAAAGACGACAAGCGGCGTCACGTATAGATGCTCTTGATTAAGGACCGATGATATCCTCGGATTTAGTTGGGCATAGTCTGGGGAACATCCACCAATCGTTGCTATGTACCTATTAAGAGGTCAATGCCATTTGAAGAGTCATCGATATAGCTCAATGGGTTGCGAAGATGAAGTGGCAATGGGCGGGACTACATGATTGAAGAGTAGAAAGAATTGTTAAGGTCCCCAAAGCTCGGTCCCAAAGCCCCAACTAGACATCAGACGAGACGCAGGAAACCGCTGGATTCATGCGGTGCAAGATCGAGTCGTATGAGGTCCACAAGAGATCCAGCAATGAACTTCTATCGGTTGACGACGATGACCATTTGGTACTAGTATATTCTCAGGCCAGCATGGACTTGTGGAAGCTGACGGAATCGAAAAGAGACCTTTGCACAATTACAATATTAGGGTGTAATACTTTTCTAATGAGGCTTAGTAAAAAAAGTCTCATTTTACACCCTTTGGATACGGAACCCTAAAAAGCACTGGATCAGTAAGAATTCTCTAGTAATAGATTCTAGTTTCCGCGAGCTCGTACACTAAAAAGGACATAAAATGACGTTTATTTCATATCATGAACTACACTTTATGGGTCGAGATATTTGCTAACGGTCGTATAAGAGCGTTCGCGGAATGTGATCATGTAATCCTGACGTTTAAAGTAATGTATCGTCATCTCGTAAAGGTCTGGACAGACAACACATGCGACGGCAGCGTCGAGCCAACGCGGCTTCTACAAGGCTTCTAGAAGTTGTAATACAACTGCCCCGTTGGTCTATCTACAAAAAAGGAGGAGTTTCTCACTTCGTTGCAATATTTTTAGGGTTCCGTACCCAAAGGGTAAAATGGCACCCTATTACTAAGACTCCGCTGTCCGTCTGTCTGTCTGTCTGTCCGTCTGTCACCAGGCTGTATCTCATGAACCGTGATAGTTAGACAGTCGAAATTTTTACAGATGATGTATTTCTGTTGTCGCTATAGAAAAAAAGACTAAAAAATAGAATAAAATAAATATTCTCCTCCCATATAACAGACATGATTTTTTGCCGTTATTGCAGATAATGGTACCTACGGAACCCTTTGTGCGCGAGTCCGACTCGCATTTGGCCGGTTTTTTTATGTAGGTATTTTCCCCAATTACTCAAAGACGCCTGGACCGATTCGGAAAGTTCTTTTGTTTAAAAGTTTATACTTCTCAGGCGGTCTTATGGTCATCAGATCAGGATCTGATGACGGGATCCTAGAGAAATCGAGGGAACTCTTCAAATTTTAATGGTGTATTGAAGTCCGTTTAATTTTTCCTAGTATACAGCTTGTTTCTGCCCTCAAATTCTCATTTGGCAGCCCAGAGATGGGAAATTGACGGTGTCACGCCCCGTGCCTCGGAGAGCACGTAAAGACGCTGTTGCTGCGCCTGATCTCTCTCAGTACTATAAGAGTGGAGGAATGTTGAGTGTATCTGTGTTTGTGCCCACGTTTGTGCCTTATAATATCTCCTGAGTAGTTGGTTAGTCCCCGCCTCCGTGGAGGTTGACCGCCGTGGCCGAAATTCGATCACGAGGACGTATTGAAAGTACACGTAGTGTCTGAATAGACCTCAAAGTAATGTATCCATCCACTCAGTAACTGAATGGAGTAATTGCGTTTGACTCATATATCGAGGTTTACTCTTAAGTAATGCGTCGTGGAATCTTGTTACTCACTTTACATGTAGTTTACCGAGTCTTTACATGTTTTTAGCTATGTAGGTATTCATTGAGTGTCTAATATACACGTACATAGGTATGTCTAACATTGTTTATCTAAAAGCATTACGATGGCGATAAAATGTGACGATCTTCAATGTTGTTTTTTTATCTATGGTTGTGCGTTTTCACTAATTTTATCATTTCATTATTTTTCAGGTAAACATCTATGTCCCAGAAAATAGAAGAGGTACAAAACAAGTGAAGACAATTTTAAGGAAGATTGGTGGACATTAACATTATGTAATGTATGCTCAGAGCCTCTACATAAAGCACTATGGATTATACAACCGACAGACAAAACAAAATCATTCGTTATTCGTCATTAAAACAACCAGTCCTAGTAACCATATCATCAAAAGGAGTGTATTATGAAATTCAGTACAACATTATTATATCATTCGTTTTCATAATAACACTCTTTTGGATGATATTATGGTTGCTAGAACCTGACTGTTTTAATGTTAGCACTTAGCAGTAAGCTGTTTCAGAATTTTTATAGACGATTCGTATTATATGTGTAGATATGGTGTAGATAAATAACTATTACGACATTGGGTGTTTTAATGTTGGCAATAAGCTAACTGTTAACTACTGCTAACTGTAACAGAATCTCTTAAATAGAGGATTTAAAGCGTGGGTGTACCTATATAAAATTACATAATTGTATGATTATGATCTTTTCAATGTAACTTAAAATTTCCCTGAACAAAACGACTAAAGAATGGTAAGTACATTTTCTAAACGCGTGTGCGATTGAGGTCAAGAGTGAGCGGTCGCCCTTCATTGTGCGATTGTTAAAGCTTTCTTGCGCAGAGCTCTTTCACTTAGAACTTAAAGGTCTCTCTACTCCTCACATAAGCGTAGAGGAACCCTATTCCTATGCGAGGTTAGTGAGGGGCGTAAGTTTTGTATAGCTATGTTCGTTTTCAACTTGTTGCGTGATAGAAATTTCAGTCAGTAAATTACCTGATACCCCCGACTTTGTACGCGTGAACTTAGGTTTTTGAAAATCCCGTGGGAACGCTTTGGTTTTCCGGGATAAGAAGTAGCCCGGATCTGTCTTGCCTGTGGAAGTCTCATCATAATCATTATTTAGTAACACAGAACATACATGCAACAGAGAAGTTGTCGACGGAGACACAAATTTTGTCAATTGAAGTTTGTGTTAAAATCATATACCTCATATAGTTCCGCCTGTATACAGTTTAGTACACGTTAACACTTTTGTTTAGTTTATTGCCGCTCGAGATGTGCGTATTAGCATACAATGCGCGGGTGAACGACCCGCCACGCCACGCCGCTGCTCTCGCCGGATGTCTGTCACCACTCACCGTGGACTGTGGACATCTTCATTGTGGTGGGAACTGAGGAATGTGACACGTTCAATAATAAAATATGTCATAAAGTTCGGTCAAAAGCTCTGGCGTAGAACCCACCATGTTTTCAAAACGCAATGCTTTTTGAAAACTTGTTTTATATCATGTGTCTTCGTTTTGTAAATACGGCTGAAATATACCTCATCATCATCATCATGATCAACCCATTACCGGCTCACTACAGAGCTCGGGTCTCCTCTCAGAGTGAGAAGGGTTTTGGCCATAGTCTACCACGCTGGCCAAGCGGATTGGCAGACTTCACACACCTTTGAGAACGTTATGGAGAACTCTCAGGCGTGCAGGTTTCCTCACGATGTTTTCCTTCACCGTTAAAGCAAGTGATATTTAAATACTTAAAACGCACATAACTCCGAAAAGTTAGAGGTGCGTGCCCGGGATCGAACCCACGACCTCCGATTGAAAGTCGGTCGTCCTAACCACTAGGCTATCACAGCTTTTGTTGTTTATCACCTACTTTATTAATTGATAATAACTTTTAATACGATTTAAGTCGAAAATATGCAAATTGGGAATTTGATAAATTCCCCATTCCCCATGAATTCCCCAGATGGCAACGCTTCTTCAAGGCCCTGGCAGCTTATTTAGCAAGAGCCTAGGAATACCTAGAACATACTTATAGAAGTTCTCGGAATCGAGTCTCGAATCGGCCCAAAATAAGAGTAGTACCTATTTGGGTTTTTCTCAAGAAATTCTCTTAAGATAGTTTTCTCAGTAGCGGCTCGGAGTTTGGAAGCCTGGCGGTGTCGCATCTCAGTGCCTCGGAGAGCACACAAAGCCTTCGGTTCTGGCGCTTGATCTCTGTCCGGTCGTGGGGAATTGCCGTTCCATCGCATTAGGAGTGAGGGAATATAGAGTGCAAACAAGATGTAATATTATAAATTTTAGAATCAAAGTACATAACAAATGTACCTATTGTTTGACCCACTGTTATACATTTACAAAGTATTCGCACGCACTATAATCATAATACATTATTATCGGTTGTTCATGCACGACCGGTCACGAAAACGATCGATTTAATGCATACCTACTCATATAACGGTCAAAACTCAAACGCAAGCTTAGCAAAGCCTTAGACTTTGAGGTACGCGCAACACGCCACACTTTGGAGGCGGCGTTAAACCTTGTATACAAATGTATATGTAATACTATTAAACGAACCTTAGAGTGTAGGGGAGACTGGGTACGGTTGAAACATTTTAGCGTTAATCATCCATTTCATCGGGAATAGTTAACCGAGCGACGAAGGAAATATATTAAATAAAAGACCACATATCTGTCTACGAATGGGCAATGTTATTTGAGATCACTGTATTGTATTTTATGTGTAAAATCAAATCTAAAAAAAATGGAAACTGTTTCAACCGTCCCCATGCCAGGGTCGGTTGAAACAGTGCCTGGGGTCAATTGAAACATATGCAAATAATACAAAATATAATAAATAAACATGTTTTATTCATCATCTAATAACATTTTACGACTTTCCAGTTATATATCCTTTAGTTTAGCATAGTTTAGTTAGACATACTTTTTAGCTAGGCAAAAATATATGTCTGCAGATTTAATTAAATATTTAGATTATTCACGGTCTTGTTCCTGGTTAAACACTCGATTGTGAGCCTTATATCCCATTTCTTGATTTTCATTGCCACCAGTCACATCTCGTTTACTTACATTGTATACCTCAACAGGGAACAGTGGTTCAGTCCATTCATTTCTGCCGCTGTTCTTTACGAAGATTCGGCTTTTACACCTTCTTATGCTTATTTGTACGTCGATAAGTCTGCTTGACGTCTCGTAGTCACCCTTTGACGTATCCTTGGCATCTTAGAAACAAGAAAATTAAATAAATAAAATGTTTCAACCGTATCCACAAAAAATGTTTCAACTGTCCCCAACCCCCCTTCTAGGTATAAAATGGTTCACAGTAAGAATAATAATAAATTTGAATAAACACTAATCATACAACCATATTCTACAAACTTCAATAAAAACGATAAAAAACTCTCAGTACTCTAACTTTAATAAAACCATTATAATTGCAAAAATGTACGGACAAAAAATACTTACTTTTACGTCAAAAAACACAATGGGGCCTCCTATCTACAAGTACAGCGCGCAAAGGGCAACGCAACACCAAAATTCGTGTTTGGACTTGTCGTCCGCTTCGTTCTTCCCTTGTAACCATCAACCTCACCACACACGGTGTCGAGATATTCGCTTTGTTTCAACCGTCCCCCGTTTCAACCGTACCCAGTCTAAGCGCAGGCTACATTAGGAGCGAAGCGAAGTGAAGCGAGGTTCGTTTCGCTTCGCTTTGCTTCCAATGTGACCTGCGCTTAAGTGTCACTGTCGGTGTTACATTGATATAATAATAACACTTACGATCTGCTAGGTCAAAACAATATTTTTTTTCAAGCTCAGGCCATAAAATGCGTAATTTAAATCCGCTCCAGGGTATAAACTACAGCACTATAAATCCTAAACCAGCCGCGCTTTGTTCATACAATTTATACTAGCGGGATACAAAATAACCAACAGATAAACAGGGTGACTTTTTGAGAGCAAATCAATGAGGTATGTAAAACTGGCTTTTTCATAGACTAGATGACGTTCAAATTTTGTGACGATATTGAACATCTTAATTAATAACCGGTATACTGACTGTATTAATAAAAATAATTCTACTATCACGACCATGGAATATAAAAAAAGCTGTGATAGCCTAGTGGTTAGGACGACCGACTTCTAATCGGAGGTCGTGGGTTTGATCCCGGGCGCCTCTAACGCACCTCTAACTTTTCGGAGTTATGTGCGTTTTAAGTATTTAAATATCACTTGCTTTAACGGTGAAGGAAAACATCGTGAGGAAACCTGCATGCCTGACAGTTCTCCATAACGTTCTCAAAGGTGTGTGAAGTCTGCCAATCTGCTTGGCCAGCGTGGTAGACTATGGCCAAAACCCTTCTCACTCTGAGAGGAGACCCGTGCTCCGTAGTGACAATGGCATATACATATTAAACATGGTTTATTGACAATGTTTTTTAAGGTACACACAATTTGTTTTAGATAGATAGATATCTTTACTCATCAAATGCCAAGGTTTATAACTTATTCTGACACAAATAAATACATTTAATTATAATTATATTATACTAGTTTTATTATTAATTATAATTATATTATATTAGAATCGTGGATTTCCGATTCCCGTTTCCGCCTCCTTTTCCAACCTTTATACCTACTATAAAAGAAGTTCGCTATAGTAATCTACCTATAGCTGTAGCTATAGATTTCGGGTTTTTCAAAATCCCGTGCGAACTGTGCATTTTTCCGAGATAAAAAGTAGCCTATGTTTTAAGTCATAATCTATCTCCATTCAAAATTTCAGCCAAATCGGTTCAGTAGTTGCGGCGTGATTGAGTAACAAACATCCAAACATCTAAACATCTAAACATCCAAACATCCACACTTTCTAATTTATAATATTAAATAGTAGGATGCTCTAGTGAATTCTTTCCACTAAGCCAGCAGTAGGTAAGCAGTTTTGCTTTTCTCTAACATGGATCCCCTACAGTAAATCTATCTCTATAATATGTCTAATAGTTTCATTTCCGCCTAACTGAATCTCACCCTCTATAATGTACGCGTTTATTGGTAAAACAAGCAAATGTATCGACATAAATAAGTCTTGCTACACGTCGTGTGTGGGTGTGCTGAATTTTCCGCGAATTGCGAATTTTCGCCACACTTTCCCGGACGTTTCCCTCCTGTATTTCCCGATAGTTTTAGGGCAGTTTCCGAAAAAGATAAAAGAGAACTGTATCACTTTTTTGTACCATAGCTCGTACTATATTTTTTTCTACCTTTCTTTCAAACTACTGACTGGCTAACCGTAGTAGGCAATCACACTAATAAATTGTCCTTTTCCGTTCCTCTATTAACGTCGTGGTTTGGCAGCTGTAAAGTAATATCGAACGAGTCGGCCGGTCGGTCGGTTCAATCAATCTTTGAATTACTAAAAGTCGTTCGCTGTTGAACTAAGAGCGAGCCAAAATTTCTTAAAAAAACTTGTTATTCACGCAAAGCTTGTGATTTAAATCTAGATTTTAACATAGCAGTGTTAAAAAACTGATACGAAAATTAAATCTTAAATCGATATAATGTATGTATTTTACGATTTTATCGTATCCCTGATGCAAGTATCCCTGAGTTAAAGTTGGCCCGAGAGATATACGTCATATCTATCTTTTTATTCTCTGAGCCGTTATTCTCGCCCGTTACATAAAAACTCAAGAAACTATCAACGCTGTTCGTGTTATTGGATATTTTTATGGATATTTAAGAGAAAAAAAATCTGAGTATGTCACTCCGTTCATTGATCTAAAAGTTAATGTACAAGTACCTATATCTTTTTTCACTGAGCTCTTTTTCTCACCCCTATTATTATACGCCTTACCAAATAACTTAGGAAAACTATCCACGCGGCGCATGTGTTATTGGGTAATTTTATTGGATATTTAAGCGTTCTTTACGACACAGAGACCGCCCTGTCGTTTCTCGTAAGAACCTCTTACCCCTTTCACCTCAAAAATTCAGAGTTATCTGGGCTGTGAGAAACGGTCGAATCACTTTTATATGAGTTTGCGTACATTGGTCACCCTTCTACATGTTTTTCGTTGTACATAGCAAGTTTCCGCACTTTGACAGGGTCTTGAGCCCTATTTAATGGATACTATTAAGGCCTTTTTTTTTTTTTTTTTTTCCGTGGTGGAAACCTTTTATAGGTACCCCCGTTCTTTGGGCAAAACGGGGGTTATGTGGGACTCCCCCTATGGGTATACCCGAACTAAAACCACCACGGCTGTTCCCTCTCGCTGACTGTGCTGGACGCCTGGGGAACCCGTTGTATACGTCCCAGGCGTCTGTCAGCCGCCCCAGCCGCCTGCCGGGGCTCCCGCGCTAAAGAGGAGGGGATCGGGAGATACTATTAAGGCCTACCGTTTGTTTAACTGAGACGATTTCTGAATTAGTGGTGCGGCAGGGTGACGGTTAAGTGCGGGAGGTAAACGTTTGAGTGACGGGAGGGGTGACAGTTGACGTAAAAGCCAAGTCCATCATCCCTCCCTGCCTCCCGCAACGCGCAGCTAGTTCTATAGTTTTTACATGAAGCAATTCTGTAATTCGAAACATAAATTATTAAAAGTACCACTTTTCATTTACGTAAACGTTGGCGTTGCTTTTATATTTTTTATCGTGGTTTTTAATACAAAGTCCTTAAACAGGCTTCCTTGTTTCATTCACTTCAAGTACCTACCTACTTTTTTGTAAAAATAAGTTTTTCTGATTCATTGTTTACATTATTTCCTGATCTAGGTGTTCTAGACTTTATTTACCTACCTGAGATTTTTAGCTAGTTTTGATTTGTAATAATGTTTGTAATTGATAAACTAGGAAGAGGTTCCGAAAAATTTAATTTTTCTTAATCGGCAGTTCTGTGGTCTGGTAAGATTTTCCCTGCTCAACAAAAATAACAAAAGGTCATTACACCCAGATACAAAGTATAATTCTTTTCGAAAATGTAGTCCATCATAACGGCCGAAGTTGGTCGCCGGGTGCGGTTTACGAGGGTTCCGATAAACCAGGACGCGCGGATTATGTCCCTGATGCGATTAAAACACGCGGGATGGTGTTCCGGGACGCTTGCGATTTATTGCCCGTTCAGCTGTGGCCTTGACTTAGGGTGAAAGTTTGCGTCACGTTTATCTATTGCGTAAGTTTTTCCACTGTTGGGCAAAGTTTGGATGTTTTCTATTATATTGTTTGTCTTTTAGGGACGCTTGTTTGAAATTTGTTATCTACCCATCTTTAGGAAACCGCGATTTAAGTGCAGGCAGGCGATGTGTGGATTTGGACTTTTTTTATAATTCCGTGAACTATAGGTATAATTTCCCGAAGTAAAAGTTATAGTAAAAGCTGTATCTGTCTCCGGGATGCAAGCCATGAGAATGTACGTTAACTTGTACTAATATCTTTTATTATTTTTGTACACAGTAACTCTAAATATTTCCGGGTTAAAAAGTAGTCTTAGTTACCCACTCCTTGCATAATCCTCTACGTGCCTGTGATTTGTGAAAATACCGTCAACATCGGCTCAGCGATTCCGATGATGGTTAGCAAGTTCTAGCTTAGCTAGCCCATATTTTATGAGAAAAATAAATTTCGTTTACGGTTTTCTAAGACGTAGAAGATTTAAGTAGTTCAAGTTGGCCGACCGAAAAATACAATTCTTGCAATGTCCGCCAACGAAATCAATACGTATCGGGAGTATCTGAAATCTCCATTTATCAGAAGTGTGCCCGGCGGGACCGGCCCAGGCGCCTGAGGGGGATGGGGGGAGGCGGCAGGAAATCACGGTAACACCCAATTGGCAGCTCCATTTGCGTTATCGGAAAGCCTTGATCCTAAAATTTGAAATGTTAATTTATAATATGGCAGTCATCGCTGATATACTAAATCTCTGAGATGCGAGTGAAGCGAACCCTGCGGCAAACAATACTAACCATTGCTGTGTGATATGTCGGGGGTG
Organism: Melanargia galathea; assembly: GCA_920104075.1. Classification (NCBI taxonomy): domain Eukaryota; kingdom Metazoa; phylum Arthropoda; class Insecta; order Lepidoptera; family Nymphalidae; genus Melanargia; species Melanargia galathea. The sequence goes on along the minus strand of OV049872.1, from coordinate 612,077 downwards.
TGCCTACGGTAATCAAAAAGTGTCTGAAAAATAATTGAACCGGATCAATCCAAGTTGCTCTGGAGCACGGAAGCTCATAGAGGAAGTCATAATTTGTTACACCGATATTAGAGATGTACCTACCTACATAGTATGAAGCAATACTATTAAAATTTGTATAGAGCTCTATATTTTATTGTTTTTTGGATTTTGAAAAGAGCAACTGCTGATTTTCGATGCTGCTCTTCGCAGATTTTTTTTTCCTAACTGCTTATTTCATGAGCTGTTATCTATAGAGCGTACTGTCTCTGACTGTAATCAGATTTTGAGACAGAGTTAAAACGAGACAGATTTATATCAGGGACATATTTATGTTGGTAGACCCCCGACCCGATGGACAGACGATCTCAAGCGAGTCGCTGGTAGCCGCTGGAATCAGGCGGCACAAGATCGTGTTCTGTTGCGATCCTTGCAAGATACCTATGTCCAGCAGTGGACGTCTAAGTCTATTGTTTGAGATGACGACGACGATATTTATGTCCCGTTTTTACTCTATCTCAAATCTGAGTACAGTCTGAATATGGTCTATAGATCTCAGGGTCAGGATTTGTTCAAAGTTGAGCCTCGATAAGTCGCCATAATTTCATTTCAGTGCTACATATGTGCAGTGCTCTCAAATTAATTATTGAATAATAGTTTTGGAAGGGAGCAACCAACTCACGTAAAACAGCTATACTTTAGCGCGAATCAACAATAGCAGACTGTGTATCTTCGGATTATTATGCCAATGTTAGGAGTAAGTACATTAATCCCGAAAGGACTGGCCTGACAAGATAAAACGGGACATAATAAATACTTTCCCCAAAATTTTAATGTTAAATGGAGTCATCTAAATGCCATTTGGATTTAAGTGATTATTCTCTACATTTAACTACTCCATGTTATTATAGGACTAGACTGCGACTTCTTCCGCGTTTTTTATTTAATCCCGTGGAAAATCTTTGATTTCAAAAGTATTCCGGGACGCAAGCTAACTAGGAATGCTTGGAGCTCTGTAAATTGTAATTTATCTTGTTTTGTTTCGTTTGATTGTAAACTAGAGATGTTTTTCTTTGCAGCTAAGGTTTATTTCTATTTATAGAGGTAAAATGGTACACTATGTTACGTGTTATATGTACATATATGTACGTACACGAAACACATTAATATGTATTGAACGAATTAGCCGATCGCGTCAGATTGAGGCTTTCAGATTGATTGCTAGGTATAACTCAAAGTGGGTACTAAATCTAGCAAATTTATTACAGTCACAACGTCCTTCGTATACATAAGTAGGCATAGCGAAATGAACCTTAGTTATTTTATCGAAAAATACATAAATGTTTAACTTTATCTGCCTCATTAGTGTAGCACGACTAGTTAGCTTATTTGGTGATAAGGTCCTGGGTTCGAGTTCCGCTCCCGAATCGAGCAAAAAAAGGAGTTATTGGGTTTTTCTGTCGAGAAATAATTATCAGTAAGTAGCAACTTGGAGCTGACGCTTGGAGACACCGCCGTGCCTGACGTGCCTCGGAGAACACGAAAACTATAACATAATATATGTACACTCCTACATATTGTAGTTTCTAAATTAAGGCAACGTTAACGCACACGACTATCTACTCGTGTGGTTAACGTTAGTAAATTAAAGCTACGTTTGTACGGAAACTTGAGATTACGGGAGACTTTTCAATATTAATTTTATTTGAGGTAAACCTTCCTTTTGGGCGTTCTTTTGATCTGTATTTTTATTCAATTATCTACTTTCTTCTTTTACATATTATTGTAATTAAGTATATCTATTATCTATTATTTAATATTTACGATAATTTTCCTCATCTCACCGAAATATTTTTTACTCTCCATTTCACCTTTTTAAATAACTAGTGGACTCGGCAGACTTCGTCCTGCCCGGTGACATACCGACACCGGCGCCACCTACTGAGACCCGGTAGGTTACCTGTACCTACCCGGTAATTGTGTTTTCAAACCATCCACGATTGAAATATACACACAAAATTTCATCCAAATCGGTCCAGCCGTTTAGGAGGAGTTAGGTGACAAACACACGTACGGAAGAATTATGTACATAGGTACGGATGAGAGAGTTTACCGTATCGACGGGATGTTTGACAGCTACGAAACCCGTGAACATTTTGTTTGGGAAAATGTTTTTTCTTTTATTTTATTTTTTCGTCAATTTTCCAATGTTTTTAATAGTTATTTTGCTATTCGGGACGGAGACAAATACAACAAACCAATAACCATGAACATCGCTCCAGCCGTTCTCGAGTTATAAGTGTTCGAACAAACACGACTTTGTTTTATATATATAGATTAATGATATAGTATATGAGAATGATGCAAAAAAATATGATATGCGGCGGCTTTACATCGTTTTTTTAAAAGCCGGCGGCTCGAGACGGCATCTTAGCATTCGCATAGTACCTTGCTGACGCATATTATAATGCCCGGGTTTGGGTATAGTGTGTAGAGTGCTTTAAGCTTTCATCTTTAGTGACGCCTACTGTAATGCCATTATTTAAATATTTATTACACCTTCAATGGTGGTATTGTCACGGCCTACATCCCCATAACAATTGCCATATCGATTTAATCACATACCGTGCACATAATTACAATATAATCTCCTTCTCAGACTTCAATGGCGATTGTTCTCCCCTCTCCCTCACTCCTGCAGCTTTAATTCAATGAGTGAAAGGGACAGCCGCGCCGGATCGACGGCGTGACTGCGCGTGCGACGCGAACCGTTACCTATGATATAATGCCTCAAGTTATAAGATATGGCGTGTTTAATGGTTTTTTTGGTATTGTTACTTTCGGTTACGCCGTATTAATAAAGTAATGTAGGAAATAGGGAAGTTGATTTTGTAAAGTTTTTTTTTTCAAAAGGTTAGGTTAGGTTACTCGATATCTAAAATACAAAGAGTAAATTCGCTGAAAAATGAATAATCCCAATTTTTTTATTTAGTAGTGGAGGTATTTGTCAAAAGACGAAAAAGGTATGCATGAACGAACAGTGACGTCGCCACTATTTAGAAGCCGGCGCAAACGAGAACCTATGCTCTCACTACACCCCCTTTTTTTCGCATGCCTTCATTTAAAATATTTACTACTGTCTATTTTACATCCAGTTTTGATTCTGTTGCCCCAATTATAAAAAACTATGAATCGACGAATAAATATAAACTCATGTAACTGTCTAACACCATACCTTCCCGAAGTCGGGTCGGCGTAAAAGGCGGTAGTAGTGGTCCACCAGCACCACTACTACCACTTTTAAGGGGCAATGTTTCTGAGTGCAATGTATTATTTCAATTTAAATACGTAACCCCATATGATATTATCAAAACATTCAAGTCCTTACAACACAAAAAGACAGGGGACTTATGGGGAATATCAGTAAAAATAATCCATAATGTTATTGATGTTATTGCACCATATCTTGCTTTTATTTTTAACAAGTCCATAGATTCGGGATCTTTTCCAGACCTAATGAAATGTAGTAAATTGATACCTCTTTTTAAATCGGGAAGCAAAAGTGACCCAAATAACTATAGACCGATCTCGATTCTACCAACCCTCAGCAAGATATTTGAAAAGATAATGCTCAACCAACTGCTTCTACACTTTAATTTAAATAAATTACTTCACACTGAGCAGTATGGTTTTACTAAGGGTCGTTCAACAACCGACGCAGCCGCAAGGCTGTTACGGCATATTTTCGATGCATGGGAGAAGTCACAGAATGCCATTGGTATTTTCTGTGATTTGTCAAAAGCATTCGATTGCGTTGAGCACGAGACTCTTTTACGAAAATTAAGCCACTACGGTATTAAAGAAACTGCACTCAGTCTTATTGCCTCTTATCTAAGTGATCGCATACAAAGAGTATGTATCAATGATGTTAAGTCGTCCGGATCAGCCTCAGTAATGGGTGTTCCTCAAGGCTCTATTCTAGGTCCATTCATGTTTCTAGTTTATATTAATGACTTACCACATTTCGTAGAAAATGCTTGCGATATTGTACTATTTGCTGATGATACGTCTTTGATTTTTAAAGTCAATAGAACCAAAGACAATTTTGACGATGTAAATAATACTTTATCTCAAGTTTCACACTGGTTTACTATAAACAATCTACTTTTAAATGCAAAAAAAACCAAGTGTGTCGAGTTTCTATTGCCCAATACAAGGGTTACTTGTAATAATTTAAAGATAAGTGGTGAGCCATTGAAAACTGAGGACACAACTGTGTTCTTGGGAATAACCCTGGATGCAAAGCTTCAATGGGGCACCCATATAGCAACGCTTGCTGGCAAGCTTAGCTCTGCTGCTTACGCTGTTAGAAAGATTCGACAGTTAACAGATGTTGAAACTGCAAAAATTGTTTACTTTGCATATTTCCATAGTATCATGTCGTATGGAATCTTACTATGGGGTAAAGCAGCTGATATTGAAAAAATTTTCGTTTTACAAAAAAGGGCAATTCGTGCAATTTATAATTTAAAACCGCGGGATTCCCTTCGAGAGAAATTTAAAGAAATAGGTATTCTTACAGTAGCTTCTCAATATATTTATAACAACATAATTTTTGTTAAGCAAAACATTCACAGTTACAATAAAAAGTGTGAATTACACGATAGGCAATTAAGAAATAGAAATAGACTCGTGATTCCTCGATTACGCCTCAAAAAGGTCCAAAAGTCGTTTGTGGGAATGGGCGTAATGTTCTATAATAAAATTCCACAACAAATCTTAGATTTGCCTTTACACAAGTTTAAGAATTCTATTAAAAGTGTGCTCATGAAAAAAGCATATTATACAATTGAAGATTATATAAATGATAAAAAAGCATGGATTTAATTTATTCGCTTTATACGCTATTATAACTTGAGGAGTATTCGATTATTGGTGTTTAATTCGATGCTTTAATCATGGTTAGCCTAAGTATGTCACGCTCTCCTTAAACATTTCTGTGGTGGTGTCGTGTGGTGCGGGTTGTTACGTTCCCTCAAATATGGTTGAGCGAAGCAATGGCTGGATCATGCGTCATGCTCGTGAACGGGTGCCGCCGTCGGAAATGGGGCTACTTTTGTCTGCCCTTCTTAACGTGTAGAATTGTAAGCACCATTCCGAACCAGTGGTAGATTCATTTGTCGATTCAAAAGCACTATTGTAAAAGTTTATCTGAATAAAAAATATGTCTTAGACTTGCCTTTACACAAGTTTAAGAACTCTATTAAAAGTATGCTCATAAAAAAAGCTTATTATACAATTGAAGATTATATAAACGATAAAAAAGCTTGGATTTAACTCGTTCCAGCAATGCGCGAGACGGCATTTCAATCATGTACATTAATAATAATAATTGTTATAATGTTATTTTTTAAAAAAGAGAACCGCCGAGTTTCTTACAGGTTCTTCTCGGCTGGAACTGCATTCCGAACCTGTGGTAGACTCAATCGACGATTCAAAAGCACTTGTAAAAGTTTATTTGAATAAAAAACTTTTCTATTCTATTCTATTCTAACGTCCCACTGCTGGTCACAGCCCTCTCCAACATGAGATAGAGAGAGGTATTTAAAGCTTATACCCGCCACGCTGTCGCTATGCCTCACATACGGTCGTCGGGCGCGGGTCGGGAACCGTAGGGTCAACGGTTCAAACCCCACCCGTTACACTATTGTCGTCTCTCTCACTCCTAGCACAAGTTTTTACTTCATTGGAGGGAAAGAGAGAATATTAGTCATATTTAGCATGGATAATATTCTTTAAAAAAAATGCAGGTTGGCGGGTAAGAATGGGGCAACCACAAATAAATATCTAACGTGGATCGTAAAACGCTTATGCCTCGTGCCGGAGGTCAATAAACCGTTAGCCGGGTGGTTGGATCGACTCGGCTAGTCATTTTAGGTTTGTTAGCCGTTCGCGGGTCGCGGGCCGCGGCTATGTGGGCTACCGGCTACCGGCTACCGGCTCCCGGCTACGGCTACCCACTGCACTGGTGAAATCTACTCGTTTCGCTTTTTGTTAACGTTTTGTTACCCATTCTGTTATAAGGTTTTTGCGGACATTTCGCTGTTGCTTGTTAGTTAGCCGGGTTTATGATAAAAGGAAAACTGTTGTAGAAATCGGTATCTACTTTACGGTGGATAATCCGCGCGAAAAAGAAAGCTTTTGCTTGTTTTTGTAAGAACTAAAATATGTAGTTTTAACAAACAGCAGATTGATTGTTATATTTTAGCGAAAGTTTACCGAAAGAGATTGTGGGATATTGTTTTTAACCCCTGACGCAAAAACCACGGGGTCTTATAACACCCCCACACACCCAATTGACGTGTCTGTGTGTGTGTCTGTCTGTGTGTGTGTGTGTGTGTGTGTGCGTGTGTGTGTGTGTCTGTGTGTCTGTGTGTCTATCTGTTCCCCTGTAGCGCTGCTCAAACGGGTGGACCGATTTGAATGCGGTTTTTTTGTTTGACCTGAATTATTCGAGAATTGAATTCACCTGAATTAGTCGAGAATGTTGTTAGCTATGTTTGATGAAAATCGATCCAAGATGGCCGCCGCTACAAGATGGCGGATTACATATTTTTTCACAACTCCCTTAATATGGGTATCAAATGAAAGGGCTTGACTAGTAGAATAGCACTATTGCAAATCCAAGATGGCCGCCACCAAAAATAACGAATGTCGGGGGTTTTTTAAATTTTTAATTTACACTTGTGAATTTAGGAAGATCAATCGTCCGCGTAAAATTCTCTTGTTATCTATATCTCTCTATTTGACTAACATTGTATCTTGATTGTCGCAGTAAATAGGGTTTAAGTCGTCCGTCTGTTGCCATTTCACGGCTCAACTGATGAACTGATCTTCACGCAATAGCTTTTATCTTGGAGGCGGACAATGAACATGGGATACTCTTTATCCCGAAAAACCTCAATCCATCGGGTATCGGCAAGTTTAAGGTAGTAAAGTAACATTACCTAGAAGTATATATTTACTACATATTACATACCTATGTTACATGTATATTGATCAAGGATTCACGATAGTTTTGATCTGCAACTAGTTAATTTCATTTTATTCTCACCAATAAAAATATGACGTCATTAGAAATTCAAGATGGCGAACATCACAAGTTATATGTTATCTGACACGAATATCATTAGCAATGGAATATTTCAAGTTGGCACCTTGTTTTTAAAAGAGCAACTTCTACTCCGCGAGCCGGTTTTGATGGGAATTTAAATTCCGAACCGGTAACGCTACGAAGCTAAGGATAACTTGTTGAACATCTTTTTATTGAACAGGTCGGAAATAATTTAATTGAATGGATAGGTACCTACCTACTTAAATGTTGTCACAAAAAACGATCTAGATTTACAAGGAACAAGTGTAAATTGAAAATTTAAAAAACCCCCGACATTCGCCATTTAGTGGCGGCGGCCATCTTGAATTTGCAATAGTGCTATTCTACTAGTCAAGCCCTTTCATTTGATACCCATATCAAGGGAGTTGTGAAAAAATATATCATCCGCCATTTTGTAGCGGCGGCCATCTTGGACCGATTTTAATCAAACATAGCTAAGAACACTCTCGACTAATTCACCTTTCAAACAAAAAAAACCGCATTCAAATCGGTCCACCCGTTTGAGCGCCACAGGGGAACAGACAGACACACACACACACACACACACACACACACACACACACACACAGACACGTCAAACTTATAACACCCCGTCGTTTTTGCGTCGGGGGTTAAAAACAATTTAGCATTTTAACTTTATACTGCGAAGAAAAAAGTCAAAGAAATTAAACTGTTATATTTTAATTAATTTTGATTATGATTTGCTACAAACAGCCATTTTAGTCATATTTGTGAGATGGTGAAAATAAAATGAATATCCGTTCGTTCTTTTCAGACCAGGCGCTTTTAGAACTGTCGTAGTTTTAAGTTTTTGTAAATAATTATTAACACCATTACCAACTTCGATATACTTGTATTTACTGTCATTCAAAAATGTACAGTGTTCCAATTTGATATCAGGCATAGTTTTAGAATTTTGCCAAAAATCTGCAACAGACAGCGATAGAAAACACACGACATTTAATCGGATTTTTCGAAAACTTGCTGATACACGTCGAATATAAAAACCGGCTTTTAGCAGAGTGTAGCACTTTGGTGACTAATTTTTTTTAATTGAATTCTGCGAACTAAACTCGTTTTATGGATCGACGCAATACACCAGTTTTTCTGCGCAAATTGAAGAATATATTTACATCATTATTTTGTATACCTACTTAATACGTATATTTTCAACATACTCTCATTACTCATTAGATCCCACCATATCTTTTATTATACCGATGTCTGTGGAAGGTACCTACCTCCTGCAGCTTTATCTTTAAAACTTCCAATTTCTTCTTTAAAAAGCCATTAATTCATTACACGTTATTGATTGTCATATGTACTGGGCATTAATAAACTTAGTGTTGCAATAAAAAAAAACGAATGTGGCGTCACTTGACCAAGTTTTTTGTTCTGGTTAGATTATAGTATATTTACGTCTTTTTTCAAAATACACTGTATCCGAGCTAAGATCGTTTCAGTGGTTTAGCTGTGAGAGGTAACAAAAAGTCGCACAGACATTCTTTTACATTTTAATTGTACATCTAACCATAAATGCTTCTACTTAGCTTGTTCAGCTTAGTTAATTCCTTATTTGCCTCTATAGTAATTTACACCAAAGAAGATCGGATATAGGCTAGATTCTAGCCAATGTCCGATCTTTGGTGTAAATTCTAACGTGGTGTGGTTCTAGCCGCTAGATACTAAGAATATGCTTGGCAGATGTTATTATCACGCCTAAATTAGCATGTCTACACATATTAACATCTCGTTAAAGTAAAATGTCCTTCTTTAGCTTACCTTTACTCGGTTAATAATTACAAATAATTACTCAAGCATACCTAGAGTTAAGGCTTGGGCACACACGACGAGCCACAGCAACGTGTCTAATGCGGCATTTCGGAGTTGTAAAGTGACGTCTTACGTACAAGTAAACTCGACGGTAATACGCTTGCATTAAGCGTTGAATTGCGGCATCTATACTAATAAACTAGTAGGGCGCTTGGCTGCGCGGCCCGCTAAAGCGGACCGCGGGGATTTCAGTATTATTTTTGTTTTAGCAGCCTCCACCTTCTTCTATCATGTTCAGCATCTTTAACCCTGGCCGTGCTCCTCATCCATCTTCCAAACCCTCGATCATGATCACTCTCCAAATTTTTTCTCCGAATCATTTGCCAGAAGGAGACTTCTTCCATAAAAACAAATTTTGAAAAGGAACTGTATCAAAGTATTGTATAGTTTCCCAACTTATAGTCTCTTCAATATTCGCCATATATTTTGTCTGAAAAAAATTCTGAAAAAATTCTGAAAGAATTTTTTTCTGTTCATCAAATTGTAGATCTTTAGTTCTTGATCATCTTTTGCCAAGAAACCACTCTTCCATCTTGTATACTTGGTGAGATAGACACCGACGAAATTTGTATAGCCGCCATCTTGAATCCGCCATTTTGTTTTTTTTTTTCAGCTCAGTGCCAATTATGGGAGGTTCTCAAACAAAACTTACTCAAAACCTCATCCTATCTGCGATACCCTGCCCGGGCTCCTCAACCATCTTCCAAACCCTCAATCATCATGTCTTCCCATATTTTTCTTTGAGAGTTCTCCAAAGAACCGCATCAAAGCCTTGCATAGTTTACAACTTGTAGTCTCTTCAATATTCGCCATACATTTTCTATAGAAAAATAAATTCCGCCATTTTGAATTTTTTTTCTATTCATCGAGTAGACCTTCCGATCCTGATCATCTTTTGCGAAAAAACCACTCTTCCATCTTTTATACCCTCCGAGATGGAGACCGAAGAAATTTGTATGGCGGCCATATTTTTTTCGCCATTTTGAATTTTTTTTCAGCTAACTGTCAATTGGATGACGTTTCGAATGACATTTGCTCGAGCACCCCCCACCTATCTTCAATACCTTAAGCGTGCCCGTCGCTCGTCTCTGAAATCCTCAATCATCAGCTCTCTCCATATTTTTCCTCTGAATGAATTTTTGTCCTCTATACAGGGTTAATTGTAAAATGCCAACAACCATCTAACGGCAACTTCTATGCATCAAAGTAAATAACTTTTGTTCCACGACTTTTTAAAATTCTTAAAAGAAAAAAATTTTTTTTTATACAAAAATAAAAATATTTATTTTTCTGATCTAAAATTTTAAAAACTCTACGCGGCACTTGTCAAAGGGAGTCAGGGAACCGTCGCGTCGGGTCGCCCTTGACCCTGCCGTGCGTAGCGGCATGCGGGGCGCGGTGTGCGGGGAACCGAAAACCACACGGCCGCGGCGCGCTTCAGTACTTCAGTAGTTTTCGCTCGGTCGCACGCGCCGTTGATATTCGCCATATGTCCTAACCTAATTAGTCCTTAACCTAACCTAACCTACCTACTGTGTTCGCAACTTAACGTAGGTTATGTTCTGTGCCTACTGCCTAGTGCTTAAACGATGGCTTATCATTATTCTAACATTGAATGCATGGAAATGGTTCGAGTGCTCGTGATATGTGGTGATAACGTTTCAGAAGCTTGCAGTACCTAAGTTGGCAAGGCGATTCCCTAACGTACCTACGTCGCGTAGGTCAAGCCACATGCCAGCTGCCTCAGCGATTAAGAGATCAAGGGCAATTCCAGCCTAGTAGATCAGCTAGGGATTGTGGTCGGCCACCTAGGCACACAGTGTGTGAAGAGGAAAACATTACAATTTTTGAAGATAATCCAGCGATGCAGTCCAAAGATGTCGCAGTAGGTACTTTGCTTGGAGCGTCCGCGTCATCCACAATGTATTTCCCATACCTACCCTTTTCATCTTCATCGGGTCAAAGAAATTGTCACTTTTAGGAAGTATGTACCTAGGTAAGTGCTTACCTAGATAAGTACTTAATTAGTTTTACTACACGCGTTTTTTGTTGGCTAGGCATAACTCATAAACCTAGAAAGTAGGTAGGTAAGTAATAATCAGTCCGCTCCAATACAGTGACCAACTCCCAGCTTAATTGAACTCTAATAGGTAGGTAGTAGGTACCTACCTACCTAACTTTTTACATTTTATAAAATAAATTGATAAATTATTTATTTAACACAGATTACTAGTGAATTTAATTTTAATTGACTGTAGGTAACTAACTACCTTACTTAGGTAGGTAATTACTAGCCTCTCATTGCGTACCTGTGTATTGCAATAAATTATTATTATTATGCGGCAGAAATCAAAGAAATGGTAAATTCCAAGTATGTAGACGTACCTACCTAGGTAGAAATGTAATCAACCATTTCAATGTTTCAATATCATTTCAATAGTTTTCATTAGCGGCTGCGCGAGGCCGCGCGGCGCGGCTCGCCGTTTGAAGTCTCAAGGATAGTAAGTAAATACATAATCAGGTGGTCCATCACGCGGTCCATCATTATTCGAATGCGACACAGAGTAGGTACTTAAGGTACTTACAAGTTAGTTATGACGTGGATAATAGGTAGATGTGTAGCCTAGTTTGAACTCCGCATTTTGCATATTAGTTATTTGCGCTGGTCAAGTCACGTTGATTCGGACTGAATCGGAGGGGTAACCGAATTTGGAAGTTTGGAGGTCCGTTTTAAGACCTACCTACTTTTGGTTCTTCCATGCCACCACCACCACTCAGCCTTTTTACGTCCCACTGCTGGGCACAGGCCTCTTCTCTCATAGGAGAGAGGGATTTAGAGCTTAGATCCGCCACGCTGCTCCTATGCGGGTTGGCGGGCTTTAACGACTATTGTTACATGATATTGATAATAACTGGGACCGACTGCTTTACGTGAGGCACGGGGGTGAAGCACCACTAACTACCAATCCGCAACTGGCACTGAGAATATCTTGACAGAAAAACCCAATACAAAATACCTTACAATAATTTGCCCGACCCAGGAATCGAACCCGGGTCCTCGTGATCTGCAGTCGAATATGCTAACCACTAGACCACCGAGGCAGTTGTTTTTCTTTCATGCGTTCTTCCATGCCTCGGATAGCAAATTAAACTGTCCTAATTTTTATCACTAACATCTGATCTGTTAATAATAACATCGCTAGTAAATCGACATCATTTAGGTAGGTATGTTCTACCTTATACTCTTCCTTGAGCCGTATGGGAAAGTAGGTAGGTACCTACCAATTTGAAAGTGGAAACTGGAAATTCGCCGCATGATCCTTAGGAAATTGTTTCGATTTATGGAAATGGTTCACGACCCTCAACAATGAGGAATACGACGCATAGAGAGATGTTTAAAATATTCAAGTCTTGTACCTACAGATAGGTATTTGTAGGTAGGTTAGGTGGTAAATAGGTGGTAGTTAGGTAATGCGTTAGGTAGGTAGGTTCGATGTTAGGTACCTTCGCAAGTTAGGTGGTGTTTTAAGTGTTAGTTAGATCAAGTTAGATTGATAGGTATCTGAAGCATTATGTAGGTTCGTGTTGAATGTTGAGAGTTTTGTAGGTACCCAGGGTAGGTGTGAAGATGGTAGGTAGGTAAATAAACTAATAAAGGATTGATAGGTAATAATTTTGCCCTTCTGTAAAAAGCGCGGGAAATTGCCAAGTAAACAATCGTGCTTACTTTGTGCGTGTATGTAGGTAGGTACCTACCTACTTAATGCCGGTCCGACACTCACGTCTGTCGCCGCGAGAAGTTTTTTTGTTTTTCGCGATAAACGTTAATCTAGGAAGAAATTATTGACCTGCAGACGTTAGCTTAGACCGATGTTAGTAATACACATCACAAAGCATTTGTAAATACGACAGCGGAGCGATAACTTCGGACGGCGGTTATTAGTAGTCGCAGGTGTGGAAGAGGCATTACATAAAATGACCATAGAGTTAAAAAAATTACAGACTCTTCAAGAAAAACTTAGAATTTTTTTTTTGGTGAATTTATTGAGTTACGTGAAAAGTCGTTGAACAAATGTTGTTCAGTATCATGCATAGAAGTTACGTGTAGGAGGTTGTTGGTAAATTACGATTAACCCTGTATATGAAATAGTCAGTGAAAAAAAATTTTTTCATACAAAATTTTACAGGAGAGGTGATCAATGAGTCAGTGAGTCAGTGAATCAGCACGAACAGCTATATATATTATATTAATAAAATTGAAGTGTCTGTCTGTAATGTCGAAATAACTACCACATATTAAGCTCATATGGTTATTTGAACGGTACCATAACCGAATCACACGTTTTTAAAATTTTTGTCTGTCTGTCTGTCTGTTTGAACGGGCTAATCTTCGGAACGGCTGAACCAATTTTGACGGGACTTTCACAGACAAGTAGAGGATTAACCAAGGAGTAACATAGGCTACTTTTTTAACCGACTTTCAAAAAAGGAGTTGTTGAAATCGGTAAGTAGGCTCTATGTTAAAAAACGCCCTGTAGGTATAGCACATAAGTAGGTAGGTATGTATGTTTCGCTGTGCGCGACGGGCGGCCAACGCTCGCGCCACAGCTGGTAGTATGTAGGTAGTACCTACTACCTACCTACCCAAGTTTATTTTTATTTTTAGTAGGTAGGTACAGGCGTTAATTCCCACTTAAAGGTTTACTTAAACCTAGATACTTATCTAGGTAGGCACTTACTCTTTTTTTAAGCTTGCATTTAAAAAACCGAAATTCACGCGGGCGAAGCCGCGGGCAAAAGCTAGTTTGAAATAAATAGTACCTATGTTCTCACGCGCAACTGGTGTCTACTAGAGCTTTTTTTGAGTGATGTATCTCGTTTGTCCAGGCCTTTAGACTACTGTAGTTGATAGTTATAGTTAAGTGTGAATACTTCAGTCGTTATGGCAACTGTAAGTAGCGTTGCGAATCGAGCCTTATTGAAGTTAAGAGAGTCACGCGCATTAGCACATTTGTGCTAGTAATAATAATTATTACCTAGACTTTCCAATTAATTTAGTTTAGCTGTGGTTTCTATGTTCTCTTTTATAAAAAAAAGACTCTAAGACGCTCGTTATCCTGTGAACACAGAATCAGCCATTACCAAAGTTATAACCACTTAGAATATGAATCGTAGCAACCCTACGTTAAAGTGCAAGGGCGATGGACGCACCAGTACTAACATTCAATGTATAAACTATTCCACAGAAGTTTGATACTATTAACTCTACACTTCAACTGTAACAACCCTTGCCATTATAAACTGGATATGACTCATCCTAACCACAAGGGGTTATTCCCTGGTTCTACCGGTTTTGAACCAGTGGTAGAATTGCTACGAACGGACATTCTTGACGCTTCAAAAGAACCTGCAAAGTAGGCTTTAGTGTAATTATAGTTATTAATGCTATGAGTGCGGTAAGTTTAAAATTACAGTCGAAGCGCAAATTCTTATACCCGAGCCGTAGCCGAGAGTTTAAATAGCCCCGAGAGTTTGTTGAGTCTTTTGTGAGTAAAAGTGTTAAGACAAGTGTAAATTAAAAATTTAAAAAACCCCCGACATTCGCCATTTTGTGGGGGCAGCCATCTTGGATTTGCAATAGTACTATTCTACTAGTCAAGCCCTTTCATTTAATACCCATATTAAGGGTGTTGTGAAAAAATATGTAATCCGCCATTTTGTAGCGGCGGCCATCTTGGACCGATTTTCATCAAACATAACCAACAACACTCTCGACTAAATCAACTTTTAAACAAAAAAAAACCGCATTCAAATTGGTCCATCCATTTGAGCGCCACAGGGGAACAGACAGACACACACACAGACAGACTCAAACTTATAACACCCCGTCGTTTTTGCGTCGGGGGTTAAAAAATAAAATATCATGACCACCAGTAATTATAGGTGTGACCAGTATCGTGGTATTGTGGACAGACAGACAGACAAAGTTAAATTCGCATTTATATAGTAGGTACTAGCTGATGCTCGCGACTTCGTCCGCGTGGATTTAGGTTTTTAAAAATCCCTTGGGAGCTATGATTTTCCGGAATAAAAAGTAGCTTATATCCTTCTTCAAGGTCTAGCCACTGTACTAAATTTCGTCAAGATCGGTTCAGCACTTTAGGCATGAAAGCGTAACAAAGAAACAAACAAACTTACTTTCGCATTTATATTAGTTAAGACTTATATGGATATATTGTTGTTAGATAGGTTGAGAGAATCTAAGAATTTATACAATCGATGATGAAGCGGCCGTCCAAAAAACTTGGACACAAAAGTGAAAGTGACGTTTATCATAACGACACTCGTCCGGACTCCGGAGAAATTGTTATAAAAATGGAAACTCGTCACGCGCGGCTCCGAGGCGCACGGAACGTTGCGTCGTCATTACAGTGTTGGATTTTTATAAATACTCCCATTAATCTGACTTTATGGCTGTTTTTATTGTTATTCTAGAAGAGATTTATCTTAACTCAGTCACAAAAAGTATAGTCACTTTTTTGCATTTGAATATCATGATTCTAGACAAGGTACCCTTTTTCACCGAGGAAAATAAGGAGTATGACCGATGATTCTCTACTTTGGGTTCTCTATTTTGCTCTATGTTTGGGAATCGTGGATTTCCGGTTCCCGTTCCCACTCCCTTTTCCAACCTTTATACCTACCTACTTTCAAGGAAGTTTGCTATAGTAATGTACCTATAGCTGTAGCTGTACATTTCGGTTTATTTAAATCCCATGGGAACTGTGGATTTTTCCAGGATAAATGTGTTAAGTCAGGACATTATCTATCTCCATTCAAAATTTCAGCCAAATCGGTTCAGTAGTTGCGGCGTTAAAGAGTAACAAACATACACACACAGAAACTTTCGCCTTTATAATATTGGTGTGATAACAATAATTTTGAGATAAATAGAGGAGCTCTAGTTTTCTACCATTAGATATTCCCCATTACAAAAATGCATTATTTTTCACAACATAGAAAAATTACTTCTTCCGGTAAACGGTTTCTACTCTACTCTAAATCAATAGCATTAGCACGTAGGAACAATAAAACAGCAGTTACAGCTACTTACCTTCCTTTATCGGAGCAGTAAAACATTGAATATCAACCTAAGTTATTTTTACACAAAGAACGTGATATTTTGCGTACAAAGATAAAACTTGCCGTCTTCCATGTACTTAGTTATAATTATCAACAAAGCCTTTGTTGAAGACGGCTTAGTTGCCAGCTCATTATTTATTTAACTCCTTATCTCAGTTATTTACACGTCCATACTAATATTATAAGAGGTCCCGGGTTCGATTCCCGGCAGAGGCTACTGGGGATTTTATAGTTTCTAAAATTGTCTCTGGTCTGGTCTGGTGATAGGCTTCAGCCGTGGCTGGTTACCACCCTACCGACAAAGCCGTGCCGCCAAGCGATTTAGCGTTTCGGTACGATGCCGTGTAGAAAGTACTTAGAAACCGATAAGGGGTTATTGCAAGTTAGCCCGCTTCCATCTTAGACTGTATCGTCACTTACCATCAGGTGAGATTGCAGTCAAGGGCTAACTTGTAGTTGAATAAAAAAAAAATATATAAATGTGAAAGTAGTTCTGTCTGCCTGTTATTTCACGGCTCGAACGCTGAAAGTCGTGCTCGTTTAAAATGAACGAAAGTACACATTTTAAATCATCAAAAGAATATTTAATTCATTTATAATATCATTATTTTTTTCATGAGAAATGAAATTTACATAAATATCTTTATTGAGCGACAGTTTACAATTAACTCTTTCAATTAACATTTTAATGGCGAATTTTATCAGAAAACCGCGTCGGCGCGCGAAATTCCGAGGAAAACGTGTAAAGCCGGTTTATCCCGTAATACGATTACCCGGCAAGCGATGCTCGATTACCGAGCACAGGCATTCGGTAATCACCGGCTATCGTAATATTACCGCGGATAATACGCGTTTGCAATTAAATAATAACTAAGTAATGTAATCGCTCGACCACGTCTTGTAACACATCTCTCACTTTCTCTGACTTTCTGTTATATTCCTCAAGGTCGTCACTTTGTCATCAACCGATAGGCGTCCACTGGACATAGGTCTCTTGTAGGGACTTCCACACGCCGCCGTCTTGTGCCGCTTGTATCCAGCTGAAGGATACAAGCGGCACAATACTCTAGAATTTCACGTCCCATTGACCATTCTCAAAATGTCTCCCTACACATATAATGCAGTTACAGCTATAACAGTATGTCACGCGATAAGCTAGTATTAACTGGTAGATAAAGCAAAACAGCTTCTATTGACAATGTCCATAAGAGCCATACTGCGAGTGTTTGCGAAAACCGCTGGTTTAGCAAATTAATTGATTGGAAACAATAATATTATTATTGCTTCACAGCAGGTGTTAGGGTGAGAACACACGTCGGATGCTTCAAGTTTTAATTAATTTGAGTTTTAATTAAGTTTCTACCTTTTTTTTAAAGAATCAGGAAAGTTTTAGTATTTGACTTCTCCACAATTTATGCGTAAATTGTGCTAGGAGTTGAAACGTTAATATTTTAAAGAATTGAACTAGTGTGAACACTAGATTTCGTTATTTTTCAAAATTACCACACTACACTTTTTAATGTCAATTAGGACCTGTTTCACCACCTTCTGATAAGTATCAGATAGCTACCTACAACTTTTGTTTTTGTCACTTGACATAATGAAAGTGACAAAACATACGTTCAGGCTATCCGACAATTATCAGGTGGTGAAACAGGTCGTTAATTTTACAAGTATGTATGTAGTATGTGGAAGTGAGCAAATGGTGATAGGATTTTACGACAACTTAAAAATAAAGCTCGTGTTCCAAATGCGCCCTGGTCTGAGAAGAGTCCCAAGTGACTTACTTGGGACTAATCAGAGTTTGAGTTCTTATTAAAATAGTTTTCATTGCCATAGGAGTCTGCACTCCGTAGGCACACGAGTAGATATTATACAGAGGGAAAGCTTCTACAAGCGGCCCGCTGTAGGTAGGTACACTCACACATATGCGCATGTTTGTCACTCAACTGTACCGGTTGGTGGACCGAGCGAGCGTCCGTGAACCGTTGCATTGGTGAGTGTATTTGTGTGACAGTGTACCTACAGCGGGCCGTTTGTATGAAGCTTGCTCTCTGTACCTATTTACTCGTGTGCCGTAGGTGTGCGTTGCGCCTTATACATAGAGACAAACGTTGTGTAAAGCCAGAAGAGAAAAAAAAAAAAAAAAAAAAGAGAAACGTATTCAACTCTTAATAATTACTGCATCACCACACACGAAACATGAATCTGGTCGAGCGAATGGACCGAGTTAAGCGCACACCACACCATGCGAGTAACTCTGCACACTGCGGGTGTAACTCGTTAGCTGCATGTTAACGCGCCTTCACACGTGTAACGCGCGGCATTAAGAGGGGACTCGAGTGGACCTTTCTCCATACAAACGTATTCTGCTGTTTCCTTCGTGGATAATACCTCTAGAGCAATTTTTTTTTCCCAAAAAATCTATGTCTAATTAATGCGTGCCTCTATCATTTCCTTTTTTCCAAAACATAATCACTACAAGAAATATGACAATCCAAAAACCCGAAAAAAATACCCGTTTTTACTGCCGTGTTCAGACGACTATCAGACAAATTTGATAAGTTTTTAACAAAAAAGAAAATAATAGAGGCATAGATAAACTATTCCTCTAAATTTTGATACCAGAATTTTTGAGATCTGTTCAGTTTTGAAGGAGGAAATAGCAGAATACGAAACGTCTTTTCGCCAACGTTTTTGTAGGTAAAATCAGCCTGAGCTGCAGTTGTCCCTATCATACTTTACGGGGGCAGGTTGGTGGCGAGGGGGGAAGGCTTACACGTACACTAATAGGGAAGTGGATATTTTCAATATTTACGCTATACAATTATTATTTTTATTTATTGTTTACCGACTTTATTCGCCCGCTACTAGGCTGCGGAAAATTAGTAAATCTTTTGTTGGTAATTCTAATAGGTAGGTACTTTCTTATAATCGGTTGCCGGTGGATATTTTGGATTTGTTTCTCAATAGGTAAGTTCAAGGTTCTTATAAAACGCAAATAATTGAAAAATCCTATTATAGCGTAAAAGATGTTTTTAATGACAAAAAACCATGAACATAGATTGCTCTAAAAGTCAACAGTTCAAATTATTTAGAAATTATACATTATTTGAGATGGTTATAATAAAAAAAATAACCCGGCTGAGTTTGTTGAGGGCTCTTCTCAGACCAGGGCGCGTTTGGAATCCTCGTAATTTTAATTATAAGTTTTCGTAGTAATTATCACCATTACCTCATTTTCATGTACTTTATATTATATTGACGTTCAAAAAGTGTATACAGTATAGTGTACCTACTTTGAATAAATGAAATTTGAATTAAAATTTATTAAATCGTGTGATTGTAAGTAGGATATCGTACCTGTTCTCGGACACCTAGCGAATCACTCAGGAATGCTTACAAAATAAAAGTATTATAAGACTCAGGGCCTGTTTCATCACCTTCTGATAAGTGTCTGGTAGCTTTTGTCTTTGTCACTTGACGTAAAGTAAGAAAGTGACAAAACTTACGACTATCCGACACTTATCAGAAGGTGGTGAAAAAGGGTGTGAATTAAATAAAATTCATCTCTGAGCCAATTTGAATATCTTATCAGGACATGAGCAGTAAAAAAGTTTATTGCGCTCAAGTTTCTTTGAAAACAAAGCGATCTAATTTTGAGCTTGCACCTAATGAATGAAAACGAGTCGTGTAGAGCAAAAAAAATAGTGGCATGCTGCAATTATCACGGTTAGTTATTAATCAATTTACTATAAGATTTAGTCAGTTAGTCTTGGTAGCACTTATTTATGTTTCATAAAATACTATGAAAGTGTTTATTTTACTTTTTATTACATAAGAATACAAAAAAGGAGTAGACAAGAACTAGTTCACTATTTTCTTAAGAAATCCTATTATCGTCCGGGTGGTCAAAAACTGGTTTAGAAATTTTATTTTAGGTACTCTGTACTGTTATACAATGAAGTGTGCAAAAAATTTAAATTAGGTTTATTAATTCGAATCCGAAATCTTTTACACTGAATAAATATTTTAGTTTTCGCCCGTCAAGTTCCCACGGGATTTTGAAAAATCCGAAATCTATAGCTACAGCTGTAGGTAGATTACTCTAACAAACTTCCTTGAAAGTAGGTATAAAGGTTGGAAAAGGGAGCGGGAACGGGAACCGAAAATCCACGATTCTCTCGGGATTTGTAAAAAACCGAAATTCACGCGAGCGAAGACACGGGCAGAAGCTAGTAATTTCTAAATTATTCCTGGTCTGGTCTGGTCGGAGGCCTCAGTCGTGGCTGAATACCACCCTCCGAGCTAAGCCATGCCGCCAAGCGATTTAGCGTTCTAATATGGGTTAAATAAAAACTGCCATATATACCCATCTCTTCCAGGTTAGCCCGCTTCCACCTTAGACTGCATCGTCACATCATCTTCAGGTGAGGTTGCAGTCAAGGGCTAACATGTGATTAATAAAACAAAATACTAGTGTTAATTTTATGTATTTACAAATTAAAATGAAACTGTCTGTCTGTCATTTCGAAATATCATGTACTTAACATAAAATTGTTATATAGAAACTCGGCGGTTGCTCTTTTCCAAATTAACAAAATTTGGAAAAGAGCAACCGCCGAGTTTCTTGCTGGTTCTTCTCGGTTGGAATGACATTCCGAACCAGTGGTAGATTCAATTGACTATTCAAAAGTACTTACTTGTAAAAGTTTATTTGAATAAAAAACTTTTCTATTCTATTCTATCTTGCTTTTATTACGTAAAGCCACGTAAACATTTATAAAAAAAAGGTTTTCTTTTGTCCGTCTATTTACACTATCTGTACTCTTGGAAAGAGTTGAACCTATTTTATTCAGAACTTTCACAGACAGGTAGACCTTATAAAAAGTGATGTGGTCTGAAAGTGATGTATACAAAAGTATTACTGACTTTACAAAAGTAATCTACCTATAGCTATAGATTTCAGTTTTTTCAACATCCCGTGAGAACTGTGGATTATTCCAGGATAAAAAGTAGCATATTTGTTAAGTCAGGTAGGGCATAATCTATCTCCATTCAAAATCTCAGCCAAATCGGTTAAGTTACACACACATACACACACTTTCGCCTTTATAATATTAGTGTGATAATATACCAAATTGCCACTGCCGGGAATCAAACCCGGGACCTCCCACTTATAAGATTATAGTGCTCACAACTGCCATCAGGGAGGTCGTCAATGTCGCACGTTCAATTATACTTGCATACATTTCTAAAGAAAATTTCTCATACAAATCAGTGGTCAATAACAGGTATACAGGTGGATGATAACTGGATTTAAAAGAGTAAGCTGGATTTAAAAAAGTACCTAAGCTTAAAACAACTAATATAAAATACAAATAGACTAGTACATTTTAAATTTTTTTTAATATATATTACCTATATTTTCACCCTCTCAAACTCAGTAACTCCACTAAATGGACGATAACCGGTAACAAAACCCTATTATTTTTTATTGTTGAAGCAGGTTGAGATGATCGCGATTAAAATTTTTTTTTTGAGTCGTTGATTTAAATCAATACTTACTTTTTTAATCCAATAAAGTGAAGAAGTGTTTTAACCGAGTTCAAAAAGGAAGAGGTTCTCAATTCGTTGGAATCTTTTTTATTTGTTGTTTTTTTTAACCCCCGACGCAAAAAGGACAATATCAAATAAAAACACTGAAAAGAGTAAAATAACATAAATTTCGAAATAATATGAATGAATGAATATATTATACGGGCATAGAGGGAGATGCGCGCGCGCGGCGCGCGCGGGCGCGGCGGGCGGCGGCGGCGGGCACACAAATACACTACTCGTGCACACATTGATAGCTCGCTTGGTACTCGTGGTGTCGGGGCCAGAGCGATGGCAATAGTTTCTTCAAATACCTATTTTTCAAATTCCTCACGACTCGAGTACCGTCTTAACCTGAATTGCAATTCCCAATGCAACGCTGAAACCCCGGGGAGAAAGCCGTTCAGGTTCCATTCCGATTAATTATTACACCTGGGGTCGAATGTACCTACCGCTGTACTTTACTAACACTTGCTAATGAGTTTTATCAGATACTAGCGGTCCGCCCCTGCTTCGCCCGTGGTACATAATATATAGCCTATAGCACTCAAGGATCACGTACATATCCAACGGTGAAAGAATTTTTGAAATCGGTCCAGTAGCTCCTGAGATTAGCGCGTTCAAACAAACAAACTCTTCAGCTTTATAATATTAGTAAGTATAATATAGATTTGATTGAATACGATGGAACCTCTCGACTCTCGTCCTTGTGATTGAGATGTGGCTGAAGACTTTGGTATATTTTCAACCGCCGACGCAAAAACGACGGGGTGTTATAAGTTTGACGTGTCTGTGTGTGTGTGTGTGTGTCTGTCTGTTCCCCTGTGGCGCTCAAACGGGTGGACCGATTTGAATGCAGTTTTTTTCATTTGAAAGGTGAATTAGTCGAGAGTGTTGTTAGCTATGTTTGATGAAAATCGGTCCAAGATGGCCGCCGCTACAAAATGGCGGATTACATTTTTTATCACAACGCCCTCAATATGGGTATCAAATGAAAGGGCTTGAATAGTAGAATAGCACTATGCAAATCCAAGATGGCCGCCACCACAAAATGGCGAATGTTGGGGGGTTTTTTAAATTTTCAATTTATACTTGTCAGTAATTCTTTGAGCATGGGGAGTCGTCTCGAGACTACGGTACGGGGAACGTCTTATTATAGAACATCACGCACGTTCTCACATACGTCTTTCGTACCTTCTTTGGGGAGTAGTTGAGGAATGCTATCGAGCTTATCTCTACAGCACCGTATATTCTCTAACTCACTAAAAAAATCCACCGAATTAGTTCTTTACAATGCTGCTTTACTGTGTGAATTAAAAATAACATTACATAGCAAACCTTCAATGATACAAAATATATACGTCGAATAAGCCTAATGGCTTTCATTTTTTAATAGCCACTGAATTAGAGAATAGGGGGTCTGAGCGTTGATTTTTCTCCAGTCAATCAGTCTAAAGGTGCACGTCTTAAGCGTGTATAGAAAGATCGGATCGCGTATATCGCCTCTAGCCACAAAACAAATATCTTGTAACATTCCAAACCTCTTGACTACCTACAACGTATTTGAGTAAAGCTTTATTTTGTTTATCCGAGATCGGTTAAATATGTATAAGCGAACACCAGTGCTATTCTATAGGTAAGCAGACAGCGTTGCTTTCAACGCTGATGCCGCTTACCATATATCTTGTTGCAATATATATTTCAGTAAGTAAATTAACAGGATGCTGGCCAGAGTTAGGCAGATGATCAATCCTGTATGTTGTATGTAATATTATGAATATTGGAACCGCAATATATTCACATAACCTACGGATAATCTCTTAGAGCTTCCAAAACAAATGTACAAAATTTTATAGGTGTATGTATAGGTTTATACGTATTTATATATTTTGTCCACGCATTTCACAGAAACTGTTCTTATTTTTAACCCCCAACGCCGACTAGTAGAATAGCACTATGCAAATCCAGGATGGCCGCCACCACAAAATGACGAATGTCGAGGGTTTTTTAAATTTTTAATTTAAATACTTGTTATTATGACTTTCAAAAAATTCTGGATATGTCTAACTGCAATTGTGCGTCTGATCAACTCGTTGAAATCATCTCAACAATTATTAAAAATAATACCTGCCTTCGAATAGCATCTAAACGCCAAACACCTCGTAAACCCTGGGTCACTACGGGTTTATTACGGTGCTTAAGGCATAGAGACCGGCTATATAAGAAATCGAAAATGGATCCTGCAAATGAATCATTAAGATTTATTTACAGGAGATACAGAAATTTCTGTACTAATCTATTAAGAAAGTTGAAAAGAGAATACGAGAAAAGTGAACTGGAAAAGGCTGGCAGAACTAGTATAAAGAAAACGTGGGAAGTAATTTTTTCTATATCAAACCTTAAAACTACAAAACAAGATTCACGTGATCTGCTTATGATTTCTGATTGTCCATTTAAAGCAGTAACAACAGTTAATGAATATTTTGCGAATATTGGTAGAACATTGGTTGAGCAAGTTAAACATCAACTTAGCAGAAAGGGCGACGCATTTCCTAAACATACTCATTCTATTACACCCTCCTCATCTTTTGTTTTATTAGAAACTGACCTAACGGAAGTCTTGACCTTAATTAATTCACTTAAGGATACTAGTTCCACAGGAATTGACAATATACCAGCATTAGTAATCAAACAAAATAAAGAAACGTTCTCTGGACTATTAGTCCACATTTGTAATCTAGCTATTCGACATGGCCAATTTCCTGACAAATTTAAAAACTCTGTAATTACTCCAGTGCATAAAAATGGTGATCGTAAAGTTGTTAATAATTATAGACCAATTTCTATTCTACCGACATTTTCTAAAATACTAGAGCGAATTATTAACACTAGATTAACTAAGTATCTAGAATCAAACAAACTACTTTCTCCAAACCAATATGGTTTCCGTAAATCAAGGTCTACGGCTGATGCGGTATTAGACCTTACAAACTGTATTGTACAGAATCTAGACTCAGGTATGAAGTGCATTGCAATCTTTCTTGACCTGGCTAAAGCCTTCGACACCGTGTCAATTCCTTTGCTTTTGACTAAATTGGAACAATTAGGAGTCCGCGGACTACAACTAAGTTTGTTTAGAGACTATTTATCGGGTAGGAAGCAGTGCGTAAAAATTGGTGAACATACTAGTACCTATCTACCTATTACATGTGGCGTTCCTCAAGGAAGTATTTTAGGTCCTACTCTCTTTCTAGTGTACATTAACCAATTATGTAACATGAGTTTGGAAAATGGGAAGGTTATTGCCTTTGCTGATGATACCACACTACTTTTCTGGGGTAAAACATGGGAAAGTACCTTTCACTATGCACAGAAAGGTTTTGACTTGGTTTTAACATGGTTAAGAAATAATCTTCTCACATGTAATGCTGACAAAACAAAATACCTCACCTTCTCCATTTTACGTTCTTCACAACCGTCGTATGACAACTATTTCATTAGAGCTCATACTAACATTTGCCTAAATACTAAAAACATTATCGCATGTAATTGCCCTCATTTGACTAGAGCCGACAATATAAAATATCTTGGAGTCATAATTGATAATCAGGTATCCTTTGAACCACACATTAATACTTTGACTAATAGAATTCGTAAATTAATAGCTCTATTCAGAAATATTCGACATGTAGCGGACAAAAAGTTAATGAAAACAATTTATTATGCCCTTTGTCAATCCCTATTAACCTACTGTATAGATTCTTGGGGTGGTGTACCAAAATCGCGACTACTTATTCTAGAAAGAGCTCAAAGAGCAATACTTAAGGTTAGCTCATTTCTTCCCTTCAGATACTCGACAACTCTATTGTTCAAAGAAGCCGAAGTACTAACAGTTAGGCAACTATTCATACTAAACATTATATTAAAACAACATAAACATGTAAATATATCTGTACTCCAGGAACTTCAAACGAAAAGAAGAAAAAATATAATATGTGAAATTCCTAAATTTAAAACATTTTTCTCGCATAAATTTTATTGTTTCCTAGGAGGTTTTCTCTACAATAAGATCAACAAAACGTTAAATATTTCAAACTTAAATTCATATAAATGTAAATCTATTGTTCAAAATTGGTTACTCGAACTTACTTATGATAACACTGAGAACTTGCTGGTTATTCCAAAGTAATACACAACAGACATACCACATATTAGGCAAATTCACTCAAATTCTCTCTCTCATGCACACACACGCACACACATAAACTCATTCACACAACCTAAAACTCATACATATTGCTAAAATTAAGAAAAATTTTGCTATGTACCTAAGTTAATATTAATTTTAATATTATTGTTAAGTATTTACCTTTGTAAAGGGAGAACCTTGTTGCCTATACTACAAGTTTTCAACTTACCTTAGGCTTCAAGGTTCAACCTACTTAGATTTAAACTTTACTCACAACTTTTTTCACAATAAATGATTTTTCACAATAAATGATTTTATTGACATAAAATTACTTTGACTTAGGGAACAGTGCAAGTTTTATCAAAATCGGTTCAGTAGTTTTCAAGATATTAACAGTTGACACCTTTCCCTTTTCAGTTATTCTTTATTCATTATATTTAATTTTTCTAAACTATAGCTTGTTCGTACCACCGCCCTTGAACATCTCTTGAGGAATTTGTTTATCCCTCGAATAGCTCCATATTGTAGTTCTGAGGGGACAGAGGAGATTAGACCAGGATTATATTCGTCGATCTTCACTCTAGCCGCTATAAACGTTCGTACGGCGGTTTCAACGTTGAACCCGTGTCACAGAATAACACAGCAGGCATGACTCGATCTCATATTTACTCACGGCATGTTCCCAACGTGCTCCTATGTAAATCAGCCTCGGTAATAACGTGAAATGTAATTTCCCGCGGTTTTCGTGCTTCTGTTTGACAATTGCTCCGAGCTTTATAAAGACTGATGTGTTGAGGTGTGTTCACAGCAGTTTAATCTGCGGTTAATTGATGAATGGCTTGGTGATGACGACCTTACACTGTGTGCTCGAAAAGTACATAATATATCGAGACTGACGAGTTTAAGGGCCTGTTTCACTACCTTCTAATAAGTGTCAAATAGCTATCTACAACTTTTGTCTTTGTCACTTGACATAAAGTAAGAAAGTGACAAAACTTGCGTTTAGGCTATCTGACACTTATCTCAAGAGCCACAGCCCACAGGCCATAATAGTCTATTATTTTCTCTAGAAAACATTGAGAAGAGGATGACACTATTTATACATTCTGCTAATTAAGAACGTACATACATTTCATAGCTATCAATTAAACTGCAACTTGCAAAAACGATCCTCTACATAATTGCGTTCTTTTTTGGCCGAGAATCGTACCTGGGACGTACCCACACTTAAATAAGCTAGCCTTAAAACCAAATTCAGTGCTAGGATCATCAGAAACTATTTGTATTTCGGTGACAAACATGACCGGAAGAAAGGTGGTTAAAGGCCCTGAGTTGAACGAAATGTTGACAATTAAAAACCACAGCCGTGAATGTTGACGCTCTGATAATCTCGAACACTACGCGCCCTCGTGTGAACCCGGCCTAACCGTAATATCATAGCTTAGTAAGAAGCAAGAACCCTTTCAAAGTGAGAGTCGATCCATATAAGTAGCTTCATCCTACGCGTTTTTTGATGGCCAGCTTATTGAAACAAGCTGCCGAATGCTGGCGAATGTCGGGGGTATTTTAAATTTTTAATTTATACTTGTTTACAGATTGAGTGACTTTGAAAAGGTCACAGGTATATACCAATTTTAAAAATAAAGCAAGAAAATCGTTTTTTGGGGATACTTGCGCGTGATGCCGCGTCATGTCGTTTTCTTGGTGTGAACCGACCCTGCTATCATATTTCACTTCACCTGTGTAGTGGTGTAGGTACTTGTGGCGATGCAGATGTCTCGCTTATTGAGACAAAGTGCCGAGTGCCGCGTACGATGAGCTACGAGTGTGATTTGTAGTCTGCTCGCGGTCGCGATAAGCAGCCTTTTGTTCGCACTCCAGGTAACTTCCACGATTTATGGGCGTATTTTCGGCGGTCGAGAGTGCTTTTTGAAGAAGTAAACCTATGTAGAACATATTTACTTAGTGCCTGTAACTCCAAGTAGGTATCTATCGATGACAATATGGACAGCTGGACAAAGGTCTCGTACAAGAATAGCCAAAGAACACAATCTTGTGCCACTTTTATTCGACGGCTGCCAGAAACTCGCTTGAGATCATCTATCCATTCTGGGGTCGTCCAACGCTGCGTCTGCCGGTGCGGGTTCGCCATTCGGGCCCTTGGGATTCCAACATCTATCGGTTGTTCGAGCTATGTGCCCCGCCAATGATAACGATAGGTTACGTTGGTGAGGTCTGTGACAACGCAGTTATCGTCTCGGCCACATTACCCTACTTTAAATCCCTACACAGAGCTAAAGTAACATAAACTAATAGCGAGAAACAATGCCGTACATCAGTATCAATCAGTAGCAGTGACGTGACAACAAACGATGTGAGTAACAGACGAGCAGCGGGATACGTTCGCCGATCGGTAATTGTCACGTATTTGCGCGTCGACGTGACACGGCGCAATCAGTGTCACTTTGACTCTAAACACTTGCTAATTGTTGTTTGGACTTCTGTTTGTGTTGTACCAATTGTTCTCTAGTTTTGTGTATGGTTGCAAAGGTATCGGTATACGGGTGTAGAGGTCAGAGTAGACAACATTGGGTCGTCGCCGTGTTAGGGTCTCTCCATGTTTATCGGCGCGGAATCAGCTTGAGTTAGCCGGTATTTAGGTGTTTAAGGTGACACATCACTCGTAGATAGCGACGACGAACGGTCGAGGGCATAGTAGTGATTTTGATTTGATGACTTGCTGATCGCATACGGTGCTGATAGTGCGGAACGCCCAACGTCGGCATGCCTACGTCTCTGACGGCATCCGAACAGGGACGGTACTATTGAAAATTGTTCGATGAGAAGTTTACCTTTGACTGTGATATCGCCTGGTGGTATGTGGTGATGCAGTCTAAGATGGATGCAGGTTAACTTGAAAGGGGATATGATAGTCTTATTAAATCCACGCCCTGAATCCTTGTATCATCGTGTCGGAAAGCTAAAGCTTGGCCCCCTTTGCCAGTAGTACTATACTAGCCACGCCTGAAGCATCCCACTAGATAAATACTTTAGGGATTATGCATAAATTCCCAAGTCTCCTTTGCCGAGACCCAAATTCGGGACCTCCCATTTATAAGACCACAGCGAACGCCATTGCGGCATCTGAACTCGTGACCTCAGAGTTATGAGTGCTCAGCATTGCTCTAGGGAGCACGTGGAAACATTCTAGAGATGTCCGATCAGGAAATACAAGCCCGAGTTAATGTTCAGCCTGAGACTTGCTGATTTTGCAGTGTCACGAGTCACGTTGTGAACTCGATGTAAATACGTGACAATTAGCGATTGAACACAAATGAACGCTGAGAGTATTGATTGCCACTATTGTATCATCGGGAAGCGGGATAATTGAAACTGCAACGTCAAAGATGTAAGGTTGGTGTGGATTCTACGTGACATCTATTTTACTAATATAAAGAGGCATGTCCTGAATGGCTGACTGGCTGACTGAATGACTGATCATCAACGCACAGCCTAAACCACTGAAGCTAGAAACTTGAAATTTTCACAGTAGCTTCCTTTTATGACGTAGGCGCACACTAAGAAAGGATTATTGCAAATTCCATCCCTATGGGGAAAGCTTGTTCAGTGATAAATACTGAACAGCATACCGTTGTGATGTCACAACACGGTTCCGGTACGGTGTGCATAAAAATATCGTAACCCAACCAACACTTAAAAACTGAATGGCCCTTAGTATCATATTTCTCGTAGGTAAGATTGTGAACAGTTTTCCTGTCTCTAATTTAACGAAATGTAATTATGCGTTCCAAACGTAAAAAATAACGTTAGTAAGTAAATATCACCTACAGACTTACAGTAGTACAGTTAAAAAAGAACAACAATTTAATCTATAACATTTGATTTGGCTTAACACGGTTGGTGAAGAATGAAAAAATGTGTTTATTTTCTACCATAGTGGAAATAAGTATAATATAGTTCGCTGCGAATTCCCAAAGATTTGTTTAAATGTATTATAAATCAACGTGTAATTTGTTTCAGGTATGCTTGCATTTATGAGGTGTTAGCTACAGCACCCAGTCAAAATTACGTTTCAGTAAGTAAATAAACATCTCTAAATACCAGTAAGAAAAGGAGGATGGGCAAAGTGGTCTACCTACTCAACACAAATGAAACCTATTTCAATGAAAAGCTTATTTTTAGTACTTAATTTTATTATATGGAAGCAAAGCTGTAAGTCTTGGGGTTCAAGAGATTTTCGAGAAAAACATAATGCAGTCCCTTACCTTATTTTCTGTTTTATGACCGCAAGATATAGAAGCACTAGCGGACCCGGCAGACGTCGTCCTGCCCGCTATTAGCGCCACCTACCGGGTCCAATTTTTCTACTCAAACCTTCCTCTTGAATCACTCTATCTATTAAAAAAAACCGCATCAAAATCCGTTGCGTAGTTTTAAAGATTTAAGCATACATAGGGACATAGGGATATAGGGACAGAGAAAGCGACTTTGTTTTATACTATGTAGTGATTAGGCTATGAAGGACATAATATGCCACCTAGTAACGATAGGAATAGTTTGCAGCTTTCTAACGATCAAACTAATAATCACACGAGTAGATAGGTACAGAGGGGAAGCTTCTACAAGCAGCCCGTTGTAGGTGCATGCACACATATGCGCACGTTTGTCATCCAACTGAGCTGGTTGGAGGTTAGACGCGGGCATCGATGTAGTTCTATCATTTCTAGAAGTTCTATCATTCATCGATGTAGGACATCGATGGACGCGGGCGTCCGTGAACCGTTGGTGAGTGTGTTTGTGTGAGTGTACCTACAGCGAGCCGTTTGTATGAAGCTTTCCCTCTGAACCTATCTACTTGTGTGCTAATAATCTCGACTTATTACTATTATTAGTTATGTTGGGCCCGACATTAGGCCGGTTTTGTGCCCCCTGCTGCCAACTTGACCAATGTATTTAATTCTAGACGCTACGCCACCACCACCACTACTACAGCCTTTTAACGTCCCACTGCTGAGCACAGGCCTCCTCTCTCATAGGAAAGGGATTTAGAGCTTAAACCCGCCACGCTGCTCCAATGTAGGTTGGTGGGCTTTAACGATTATTGTCACATGATAGTAATAATAACCGGAG
Organism: Melanargia galathea; assembly: GCA_920104075.1. Classification (NCBI taxonomy): domain Eukaryota; kingdom Metazoa; phylum Arthropoda; class Insecta; order Lepidoptera; family Nymphalidae; genus Melanargia; species Melanargia galathea. The sequence goes on along the minus strand of OV049872.1, from coordinate 580,971 downwards.
CCGACTGCTTAACGTGCTCTCTGAGGCACGGGGGTGAAACAGCGCCAACTACCAACTCTGAGCTGGTACTGAGAATTTCTTGACAGAAAAACCCAATAACTAAAAATTATTTGCCTGACCTGGGAATCGAACCCGGGACCTCGTTATCTGCAGTCGATTATGCTAACCACTAGACCTAAGATGCAGTTTAACGTAGAACGCTACGCACTATTAATTAAATTCATATAGTAGAATCACTACATAGTATAAAACCAAGTCGCTTTCTCTGTCCCTATGTCCCTATGTTTGCTTAAATCTTTAAAACTACGCAACGGATTTTGATGCGGTTTTTTTTAATAGATAGAGTGATTCAAGAGGAAGGTTTATAAGTATAAAAATTGGACCCGGTAGGTGGCGCTAATAGCGGGCAGGACGACGTCTGCCGGGTCCGCTAGTTACTAATATAAAGTATTATTAAAACATTTATTTTTTAGTGAATTTTGAAAAACTCCCATATATTTTGGCATAAACGCTATATGTAATTTGATTAACTACTTATTAGCTTCTTATTTCCATAGAGGGCGTTTGTGTTGATTAGGTAGACCAGCGTTCATACATTTTTGCCCATCCTCCTTTATTATTCAGAGAGAATAATGAGATTATTTTTTTCCCACCTTAACTACTAGATGGTAATGATTTTATCACGAGCAAAACCGTTTGTTTATTTGTCGCCTCGATATTGCTATGGTAGCTAGGTACAGGTATTGTTATTTAGTAGAAGAATTTATATTGTGTGGTGGTACGGAACTCTTCGTGTGCGAGTCCGACTCGCTCTTGACAGGTTTTCTTGACGGATATATTATAACATTAAATATATTGTCCAGAAATTCCAATTACATTAAGTGATACTAATGAATTTTCCCGTTTATATAATAAAATCCACCTCTTCATCAAAGTCAGTATTAAGTATCGGCTACATTTTAATTATAATATCGGGCGAGCTGGCGGCCGCCCAAGCGATGATACGACCAAATTATGTTTTCACCGCTTCCACCATTAAAGCCTGCTTTATGGGGACACTAACATTTTTCACTGTAACCCGGCGTACTATTAAAGATGATCGCGCATTTGACCTACCGTGTGTTTTCTAGCACACCGTACTGCGTTAACAATTTTCAATTCAGTTTCGGATTCTTGCAACGTTGCACACGGCACAATGCGTGGGTGACAAGTATAAATTAAACATTAAAAAAACCCCCGACATTAGCCATTTTGTGGCAGCGGCCATCTGGGATTTGCAATAGTGCTATTCTACTAGTCAAGCCCTTTCATTTGATACCCATATAAGGGAGTTGTGAAAAAATATGTAATCCGCTATTTTGTAGCGGCGGCCATCTTGGACCGATTTTCTTCAAACATAGCTAACAACACTATCGACTAATTCACCTTTCAAAGAAAAAAAAAACAGCATTCAAATCGGCCCATCCGTTTGAGCGCCACAGGGGAACAGACAGACACACACACACAGACACGTCAAACTTATAACTCGTCGGGGGTTAATAAATGATAATGTCATCAGACATTGTGAGCACGCACTATATAAAAACTATACTATAAAAAAGTAGTCGGATATACTAAACTATATCCGACTACTTCCAACTGCAACAGTGAGAATTTTCAGGTAGCAAACTCGATACATTTTCCTTAATTTTTCCTTCTATGCTTTAATGTGGTATATGATTTTTAGAGAAGAGCTTGTGACACGCGAAACTTGCTGAAGGCAATAAGTAATTTTTCATTTTCTGGAGGCAATTGCTTTTCATTGTAGAATTCAGCTTTGCTTTCCATCAAGCATGATTAAGTAAAAGCCTATCATGTAATAAAAAAAATTACAATCAGTAAACATACAAACATCACAGTATACATATAGACTGCTATAAACACAACCCTTCCGTAGTCACATAAATATATGGAACGCGTGCAGAGTGCAACGTGAAATGTTGCCGGTGTTAGAATTATTGCATGGCATTCAATACAAAGAATCCGAAAATGCATTGGTCCGTGAAGGGAGCATGTGTAAGGAATGGTGTAAGCATCTTCAGAAAATTCGCAGCGTGCGAGCTCAACGGAGCGGGTATGTGTGCGATCAGGTTAACCCGCTGTGCTAGAAGTGGCATTAGGATATTAAATATTTTAATATCCGCCGCGGATCTGGCGGTTCCGCAGAGCTCACCGCTATTCAACTTATCTTTAGCAATTATGAACACTAATATTAGGTACCTATATATAGGTTTCTAAAGAGTAGTTACCAATTATAAATTGGAAATCTCTACCCTCATGTAGTTAAAAGTAAAGGTAAAAGTATCCTTAAGTATAACTATATCTATAAGTAAAGGTAATATTGGCACAAAAAAGTTTCGCTCATCCATATTCCATGTAAGTATCTAACGCCACTAGTAGACACTCTGCGCCTTATCAAAGAACTTTGCGTTTCGATCAAAATTTTTGATTTGTTGAATAAAACTTATAAAAAGTTCGGAAAACGTGGCGACATCGCATTAACCGGATTTACTATTCAGGGGCCTAGAGCGAACGAGGAGATTAAATTCAAAACAGTTCGCCCGCGGAATAAAAGTTATCATCGCGGGAGTTGAAAATAAATTGATGGATAGCACGCGCGCCAGTTGTTCACTTGTTCAGACGTAAACTTGTTCAAAAGTTCAACTTCAAACGTATCTTTCGTACGTATGCTGAATTATTGTGAACAATACATTATTTGTCCTACATATTTCAATCGTATGTTGATGAGAATAAAGTTGAATTTGATACGTACCAGATATAAAGTTGACCTGCCTGTCAAACTTTTGATTCCAGTCATGCAAAAATAGTTGGGAATGTGTTCAAAATTCCGATTTTGCAGTTAGTTATTAACATTGTGACCTTTTATGACCATTTTTGGCAGGTCGCTTTATTTCCGAGGGGGCCAATTCTCAAGAGACAGGACGGTGGTTTCAAATATTTGTTTATTTTGAAAAGAATTGAGTTATTACGTCAAATTATCCATTTATAAATTTTTAGGGTTCCGTACCCAAAGGGTAAAAACGGAGCCCTATTAATGTCACTCGGCTGTCTGTCTGTCTGTCCGTCCGCCGGTCATAGGTCTCTAGCTCATAGACTAAATGAGTTACAAACCTAAAATATTGGTATTTGGTGTAGAACGTTAACCATCAAATATTGAATTAGAAATTGAATTAAATTATTTTTCAGGGGGGCTCCGATACATGAAAAAAGAGCCGAAAAAAATTTTTTTTTGTTACCCTAGCTTGTGGGATATCATTGTTTAGAACTCATTGAGTTAGAGTACAAATATATATTTTTTTAATTTTTTTCTTAAAAAATAAGGAAATGGGGGGGCCATCAAAGTTGTCAGTTTTAGACCATTTATGTGATGGGGGCTATCTCAAAAACTAAACTAGTTAGGATTATGATATTTCGGTATATTATGTATTATATGCTCTATTTGAACAACAAATACTGAAAACAACGATTAATAAAGTAGTTTATAAACTGTGACCAAAACAAATGAACATTTTTGGGTTTTTCTTTCACGGTTTGTTTCGATGTCTAGCTCGTAAATTAAATATTTCTGAGACCCAAAATATTATATTGTTCATAATTATGTACGGAACCCTAAAAGAGGGAGGCCCGACTCGCACTTGGCTAATTTTTTAAAAATATATGTATAGTATGGTTTCCCATTAGTCTACAAGAAGCCCTTTGAATTCTCAGAAACGACTTATTTTGAATAACGTAAATAGAAATAATGTAATCAACTTTATTACTACTTCATTCAAGGTTTTGATAGCTCTATTTTGCTGATGCTGAATATCGAACGGTTGTTAAAAGTTATTAGTTATCAGCAGTAAAATCTGACGACACACCATTTTATACAGCGCTGCCAACGTAAGAACGTGAGAAACTTTAACTACGCGCCAATCGTAACATTGTTGCTTCTATTTTAGTTCGAAAATACGCAAATATACCACGGAGACAACACTTTCAGTAACATTTTCAAAAAAACAGATACCTACCTATTTAATTTAATTTTTACACGACTACGGCAAAGCCAAAAGGAAGGGTTATGATTTTAGCAGTCTGCATGTATGTATGTCTGTTTGTGGTCGATTTTTATATGAGATTCTGTGCGTACCACTGTAGCGCCTAAACTACTGGACCGATTTTGATAAATGAGGTGTCTATTGTTTCGTTCACTGAATACATAAATAAAGTGTTTCGTTGTTATGGTCCGGGTGACATAGGCTACATTTTATTTTCGAAAAATATTGAGAAGTGACCTTTGCGCGGCTTTCTAGATTATTAAATAAGTTTCGGATAGACATAACAGATGGGGCCACTAACTGCGTGCACCGCGCTTTCTGCACACTAAATTATTATTAAATTATTAAGCGTAGTCGGGTAATTTTATACTTGTAGTAGGTACATACTGTCTTTTTAACCACATTTACCCGCGTTTTAATGAGAGCCACTTAAAATAACTGTGTAACTAGAGTACCTACTCGGGAATTTTCCTCCATTAATTTTTATAGAGCTAACGAAGACGCCCTCAGCGCAAGCAGTTATTACTTATTACTAAAAGAAACTAGAATTTATGCGGCGGTAGATCTTTATTCTAGTCCCGAGCTCGACCGCTGGGCCATAACTTTGACGCATACGCGACAGCTTGCATGCGGTACGATAGGCGACAAAAACAAAGGTTAAAATGTTAACAGTTAAAATATTATCATATTCGCGCGTGATTGTGGGTCGTGTCCAGATTCGATGTGTTTCCACTAAAATTGCGAACGCTGCTACAGAATGCTTGATATGTACAATGTACATAATACCTACATGGTACAGGTCATTTAAATAAATAGTGACTCTTGATTCTTGATAAGACACAATAAATTGCAATGCAAATTCACTATCTACCTACTGTTATATTAACCTAGTGTTTGCCTCTATATCCCGTAGCTTTTATCCGACTACGTAAGGGTTATGGAATGGGGCCAACCAACCGGAGCGCGCTAGGTACTTGTAGCGCATTGTAGGTAATGCGGAGTGAACGAACGAAGTTTGTGGCCCAGCGGTAATTGGTGCAAGACGCCGGTAATTCCGACATAAACGGCGTGTATGTAGTATGGCGCTGCCGTGCTCGGAATTAAATTACTATTTTCATTTGCTAACAAGTGCTAGGAGCTGGTTTTTAGAGTCCTGGTATCTGAGCAAAAAAACGAAAACCTTTCCTTTAAGTATGTAATACTTTTTAGGGTTCCGTATGCAAAGGTTAAAACGGGACCCTATTACTAAGACTCCGCTGTCCGTCCGTCTGTCTGTCTGTCTATCTGTGTGTGTCTGTCTGTCTGTCTGTCTGTATGTCTGTCTGACTGTCTGTCTGACTGTCTGTCTGTCTGTCTGCCTGTCTGTCTGTCAGTCTGTCTGTCATTCCGTCCGTCCGTCTAGAATCAATTTAGAATCTTTATCCTCTATAACTTTGAGGCTCAAGGATGTTTAGTTAAATGTATGATGAGATGTAGATCTTAATTTTCCAGCCGCTACACTTGATACAGAAACGTTTGCGAATCCTTTGCTACAATCATATTTTCTGGCGTGTGTATTTTGTAAATTGATTTATATCTGTTCGCCTTATGTTTTGGAGCATAATATTATAATGTACAAGTATAGGTATTGTGGCCGATTCTGTTGTACACAATCTCTAAATCTAAACTAAAATGACAGGTCTAAATATATTCCTGTCTCTTTCACAATCCTCCCTGCTGAAGGGGATAGCACTATTTTTAAATCTGTCAATTTAGTTTAGGTTTAGAGATTGTGTACAACAGAATTAGCCACATTACCTATCTAAAAATATCCTTTAAAAACTTAAACAATCGATTAACTAGTGAGGCTCTAGTATAGTGAGGCTTTATGGGTATTATGTATGTATGTATATCATCATGCTAATAAAGTTAGTATATTACTATAGTATTAGTATTTCCGAAAGTTGATTAATTATCATACTAAATTACACACACATTTAACGTTGCACGCTGAGCCATGTATTCTGTTTACTTAAATGAAAGTGACTTTCTTTTGTAAACAGACAAAGTGAGAAACCTGGCATAATAAGTACTTAGTAAAACTGTTTTATGACAAAAAAAATTAACACTTGTCAAAGTGTTCTTTTTTTTTTTTCAATTCGGCAAATTTGACCGATATATTTGCACGAAACCTATAGGTCGACCAGAATCTCATGAAAAATAGGGAAATTAAATTTTGTAGTAAGCAACACTAGGTTAACTCGGCTGCCCTAGTGATAAACAAAGTAATTACATTCAGAACACCTTACCTGGGATCGTTTCACGAAACGAAAAATCAAGCAACTGCATTTTAAATACAAAAACAAAGTAATCAACATCCAATTACTTTGTTTTTGTGTTGTGCTTGTTGTTTACTTGGTTTTTGCATTTATATTCCGGGTTAGTGCAACACTGCACACAGTTACTTTGTTTGGGCAATTCAAATTTCAGTAAACGGTTCAAGTTATTTGAAATATTAAACTGTGGTAAAAAACTACTCGACATAAAACTTTTTTTAATTCAAAAAAGTCAATTTCATAAAAAATGTCAATTACTTTGTTTATCGCTAGGGCAGCGGTAGTGTTGCTAACTTTGGAATTTCATTTCCGTATTTTTCATGAGATTCTGGTCGACCTATACCCAATAACCACTGTTGTGGATATAAGTATTTCAGTTTGACACACCGCCCGCGCCGCTCGCGCCTGACCGCAACATGTCGGTTCCACTCCGGTTCGCCGATGGTTATTATTTTACTGGCGCGATTCGGTCAATTGGTACGACACATTTTAGTGTGTAACAAATCTCTATTAGAGTTTAGTGAATATCGCAATCATGAAATATTTAACAGGGTTTAAGATCGCAACTCTGATTTGATAAACTGACTTTAAGGGACCGTTCAGATAGACCGGCGCGGAGAGCATCGGAGAGCATTTCTTTTTCACACAGACCGGCCGTTTAAGTTTGCTCTGCTCTCCGCGCCGGTCTGTGTGAACGGACACGCGGATGCGTTCGGAGCCGAGCGTACGCTCTTGGGCCGGATGGCAGAGTAATTCGGCCTACGGTTGGCTGCGCGAGCACGAAAGAGCACGAGCATGGAGCAGCCGACCGGCTCGACGAGCAGCCGAGCGGCTGCTCTTAATATTTCACACAGAGCGTATTGGGAGCATCCTCGAGCATCCTCTTATCATAAAAGAGATAAAACGTAAAAATAAAGCTTATTTCAATGTCTTAAGATTCTATTTTAAATGCGATTAAAATTTGCTCTGCTCTCCGCGCCGGTCTATCTGAAAGGTCCCTTAAATGGACGGAATGTTCATACGCGTAGCGTTTGTTCTGTGATTAAGATCGTAATAGTGATTAATTACCTACCTGCTGCTGGGTTTTAACTTAGTAATTTTAACAGTGTAATTATATCAGTCGATTGCGATAATAAAGCAACGTTGATCCAAGTCTGTAACTAGATGGGTGAACGACTTTGGAACACCCCCGGCACTTCATACACGCGAACCTTCTACTGAAAACGCTATACGCAAATAATAATATAAGTAATTATAGATAGTTCGTGTCCTTTGTTAACGAGTAGGTACAATTGACGCGAATTGATTACCATAAACATGTGCCATATTTAATTTCCTATAGCGACAAGCAGCTTATCGAAACGGCAAAGACTGCCACTAGTTTACACTGTGATAACAGAATCTCAAATTGGCACAAACTTACCTTCTCTCACGCGAAAATAGTGCTTAAGATGCGAGCGAAGGAGGCTAAAATCCTTCGAAGCCCGGAAGCCATGTTTAATAAATAAGAGAAGTCGTAAATGGCATATTATGTGCCTATCTTGAACTAGCGCACGCTGGGGAACTGATTTACGTTTGTTAGGTTAACCTACCTACTGCAAGAAACGTACACATGTTTAATTGATGGAAACTATTCATGAAACTGTAAAAACAATTTGAAAGTTTCAGTCATATCATAAAAACTGAAAGATCAAAAAACAGGGATCGCAAACGTATATTTATGCCCTCCCTCAATCCCCGAGTCTTCGGAAGTTGCCAAGCTAACCCTAATCCAGGAAAGTCCGTTTAAAATTAAGTACATTAGCGGAGTGACCAGGTGTTTCCAACTTGTAAAACCGGTTGACCGCTTGACCTTGTAGTTCCGAACTAACCTCACTTAGGGTCCAAATTAGTTTTTGGTCGGGCGATCTTGGAGTTACCTTTATTTGATACGACACGATCTATCGTAGAGCCATCTATCTATCTCTATGACGTGTATCAATCGATAGGACATCTTCAAAACTGTATTACGGACCCATGTTTTGGATTGAAAAATATTTAAAAGCAGCTCAGTTCTCAGGCTGAAGTCGCTTACTTCGAATCCAAATAGTAAACATTGTGCTTATAATACGGCGCTAACGCTTTCATCGTACACAAATACACCTTTATTTGATACGACACGATCTATCGTAGAGGTATCTATCTATCTCTATGACATGTATCAATCGATGTGACATTTTCAAAACTGTATTACGGGCCCATGTTTTGGATTGAAAAATATTTAAAAGCAGCTCAGTTCTCAGGCTGAAGTCGCTTACTTCGAATCCAAATAGTAAACATTGTGCTTATAATACGGCGCTAACGCTTTCATCGTACACAAATACAGAATATTCAGAAGATTTAGAGGGATGTAAGTAAGATGGATATTTCAGTGTGACTAAGACATTAGCGTACGAGGATTGCAGCCTTAATAGTCTGTAACACACCAACATCAAGTCAATATCAAATTAAATATACATGAACAAATTAGGACATTTTAGAAAAACAAAGTCACATTCATCCTCTACTTTGACTGTTTCTTTAAAATCGAAAAATCCAAATAACGATAAGTCACCGCAATAATAGACGAGACAGGTCGTGACGAAAAGTCGCCCCGTCTTAATGGCTTTCAAGTTGCGTATCGCGTGCGGGATTAGTTTTTCAGTTTCTGCCAGATGTTGGGTACCTAATTGGATACCGATGAATACCTATTCGTAGATGAAATTGTTACTTGAGAGTTGCTACTCGCCAGCCATCGCATCGACTCGACGACGGAAAGTTAGGTAAAACTCTCCCTATGAAACTTGGTAGTTAATTTTATTTTATTTCGCTAAAATTAAACTGCTATTCATGTCTTTATTACATATTAGTTTTATCTCTTAAATTCAATGACGATCTAACCTTTTAAGCCATTAAATAAATTGGCACGCAGCCTATTTTTTAACTTATAATGATTAAAGTAACTCTAATATTAGTGTACCAAATCTCTCCTTTTCTGCGTCGTAAGTAATACTCATTGGCCATTGCTGATGATCGTGATTCGTGACCCTGTCTATATTATATTAACATAATTTATTAATGACTAGCGGACCCGGCAGACGTCGTCCTGCCCGCTATTAGCGCCACCTACCGGTTCCAATTTTTCTACTTATAAACCTTCCTCTTGAATCACTCTATCTATTAAAAAAACCGCATCAAAATCCGTTGCGTAGTTTTAAAGATTTAAGCATACATAGGGAAATAGGGATATAGGGACAGAGAAAGCGACTTTGTTTTATACTATGTAGTGAAGAGATTTACAAATCGATCTTTCCGGTCGGTCAGTTGGTAGCGAATCTACCACTGGTTTGAAATGCTGTACACATTCAAAGTTTGCGGTTTCTCCGAAATATTGCAAAGCAATTTTCCCATGGTCCATGAAATAGATAACCGAATCTTTTTCGGCAGCTATTTTCTAGGCTCAATTTTTGTCGTATCGTTCAATAGTTTGATTTTTATTCTCTTTGGGCGCCGCCCTGATTGCTTTTCCACCCGGACGATAGGAATAAAATAAAAAAAAGGTTTTAAAAAGGTGAAGAGGGCCACTACATTTTTCCACATGGCTATCATCTACTGTTTCGGATTTCGATTTTAGCCATTATGGGTATTATTTTCAAATTGAATGAAATTTTGCTGGTATCGCTGACAGATCCTATCTGTACATACATACATGGATCTACAGTCGCCTTTGGCAACCGATAGACGCCCACTACTGGACTCGGAATTCCAAACGCCACGGTCTTGCATCGCTTGTACCTATCAGATCCCTGCTACTCGTCTGATGTCGTCGGTCCCACTAGTGGGGGGTCTATCAACACTGCGCTTTCCGGTGCGGTACTAGTGGGACCCCAACGTTTAGATATCTGTTCTATGAACTAAGCCCCCACCCATTTCTTTGCTTTTAAACATACTAAATTAAAAAATGTGTATTTATCATTTTGATTTTACACTCAAGTTTTAGACAATGACACCCCACTTGGCTCCGTTTCCCCTATGGGAAGGGACTCTCTGAAAATTATTAAATTGAATATTCGCTTTTGGATCAACATTCTGCATCAAATAACCCTGTTGTAATTCATTACTTCTACACGAGCTAGAGATTCGTGGCGTACCTACTTACGAACGAACAGACAAACAGATAGACAGCGGAGTGACATTAATAAGATCCCTAAAAATCCGTTACGTAAAAAATATAGTTGAGAACCCTAAAGACGACAACAAATACATGACAGTTCGGCAAACTATACAACTTTATTAAACTTTGTAGGCTCGCAGCGCTTTCAGCCTGCGATGGACGGACACATTTCAGCGGTTTTTTAGTATCGAAAACTGAAAAGCTCTTAAATTGTTTGCAAACTGTCCAACTTCAGCCCGCTCTATTCGAATAAATTTCAGAGAACCCTTTGTTGCCCGTGTTTCTCTTCCTGTCATAAATAATAAGACGTCGAAAAACTTTTTTCATCGCTAGGGTGGGCGTGATTGGGAAATTTTCAGGACAAGTTCGGAATTAATGGCATATTCTATCTGTGTTATTATTTATTATTGATATTCGTTTGACTACGATTTTATCTGATGTTCATAATCATTATGACAGTGCAAAGAAGCAAAAAAGAGGTATTAGAGTCTGAGAGGTAAGGACAGTGGTGGCTTACATAATACTTACAAAGGAAAACCTTGCGGTAGAAATTTTGCAGTTTTCTGATTCAGTATGTTACTGGGAAAGGAAAAGTTCTGCCTTTTGAAAGGAAACGCTTTTGAAGGAGAAAATCAGAAGAAACGTCAAGAACTTTTGTCAGTATAAGCGCATGAGGCGGTTTTAGGGTTTTAGTTTTAGGGGACTCCAAACTTTGAGAATTCTAGTAAAAAAAAAGAGTCTCGTTGAAGTTGAATTAATGCCCTCTTAAGAAATTAAAGAGATCAATTATGAGACTGCCGCAATTAGAGATTTCTTCAATCATGTCTAGTGAGTTATTAACCAATTATCATAAAATCTCTTAATAATCTGTCATTTAGCTGTACTAATGAAACTTTAACTGATTGAGTGATTTTTGTAGCTATCCTAAGGAGCTCCTTAAGCAATCATTAAGCAACAATGGAGTGCGGCAGCTAAAATCGTTTGTATAAAATTTAAAAAAAAAATCGCTGAGTGTAAGTACGTTGACCTAATATCAGAATAGGTGGTCACTATACTTTCAGCTCTGCTAGCGAAGTTTAATTCGAGCGGTGATGTACTCATTGATGAGCCCGGGGTTCCCTGAATACATTTTAAACGGAAAACGTGTGCGAACTCTGTCGTGACTTTCCTTATTTATAAGGAAAGCTACACTTTAATTTAGTTAAGTGAAGGCGTATATGTTTTACCTTCTATTTTAATAAAAGGACAATACCTACGTCCTACCTTATCATTTCTTCATTTTTGCTCTGATATGCAGCATAAGACTATTCCGAGTAGGGGTCAAATAGAAGATTTGGAGCAATATTATTTTACAACTTTACCTCTATGAAAATAACTGTCTGTATGTTGCACTTTCACGTCTAAACCGCTGAACTAATTTTGAAGAAATTTGTTACAGAGATATGTAGATTCGACCTTGAAGTAGGACATAGGCTACTTTTTATTCTGAAAAATCATAGAGTTCCCAAGGGATTTATAAAAAACCATAATTTCCGGATGAAGTCGCGAGCATCAGCTAGTAATCTATAAAAGGTAAAATTCATTAATTATTCCGATCTCTATCCTCAAACACTCAACTAATATCTCCCGCCAATACTTCGAAGGGACTGATTAGGGTTATTCATTGTGAAGGGCACAGGCCCTCAGGTCAGGAGGTCGGCAAATTGATTGCCGCCTCTGGCTTGCGAGCTTTTGGGTCTATTTACTCACATTTGGTATTGTATTAATGCTAATGGAGAAATACATACCTAATCCATTAACGCAATACCGCTGTGGTATAAATAAAGACGGCGACAGTACCTAAGTCAGAATTTTCTTTCTTTTTTGATCTCTTGAAACAGCATTAAATATACTTAGCATTTTCAGTAATTAAAATCTAGGGGGTAATCTCACGGGGAAAATGACCGATTGAAAATTACATAAATTCAACGCAACCGAAATCGCGGGCCACAGCTAGATCTTACATAGCTAAGTATTGAAAGGGACCAAAGGGTGGATGGAAGAAGAGCGATCGGAAACTCGTCCGGTGTATGTACGTAACTATTACTTTTTTTAATCCACCGAGCGAGTTGATTGCTTCCGCAGTGCAGGCAGGGCTACCACTGATTTCTACACTATTCTACACTAAATTCCGAAACAACTTTTCCAATAATTCTAAAATATAATGTATCGAATATAAATTAAATGAAACTTACTTCAATAATTATTAATTATTGAATTAATAATCTTACAAGAATCAGACTGTACTGAATATGTACTGGAAGTACCTACTGTATACGGTGGACAACCCTAAAAGTGTGAGTGGAGGTTGAAGAACTTAATTTTTTTGCTCGTGCGCGATTTAAATACGGGCATAGCCACTTTGCGGACTCAATCATACTAGCTCAGTTACTCGACGGTTACAGGATTGAAAATCAAAAAGTCCTAGGTTCTAATTTAAGCACTGATTGAACGAAAAAATTGCTTTGTAGGGTTGTGTACCCAATGTATCGTCGTCTCAACCAATAGTCGTCCACTGCTGGACATAGGTCTCTTGCACGGATCGCCACAGAACACGATCCAATGTATGCCAAACCCTATTACATACTAAGGCTTAATCCACACCAACTGCCATCCCGGTGTGAATTGAGCCTAAGCCTCCGCTGTCCGTCAGTCCGTTTGTCACAGGGATCTACACTCTACAGCTTCAGCCGTAATAGATAACCAGTTGAAATTTTCACAGAATACCTACGGGTTACTATGGCGTCTATCTTTCTAATAAAATGAAAAAAAAAAAAAAAAACTTAAATCAGAATGCTGAATCGTTAGTCGCGGGTCCGGCTGGCACTTGGCCGTTTTCTATACGTACTAGTATGTGATTTGGAACTATATACTTATTTTATATTTTTGCCAACAAATCAGAAAGTTCTACACGCTTCGTCGACAGGTTCACAAGATGCCTTCGTCGACAAAACCGAATGGACTCAGTCATACCGAAGCTGAAGGTTGCTGTGTCAGCACGATTGTTATTATGAAAACTCATGTTTCACTATGTAATATGTATGTGAAAAACGTGACTTGATGTATTTTATTTCCGACTTTTGCTTTTGCTCGAAGAACCGATTGACATTGGGATCCTGATTTGGTCGGATGGCGATCCCGCAAGAGGAAATAGATATCTACTAAATGATTACCTCGTTGTTCTAGTGACTAGCTTGTTTGGCTGCGGACAATCAGGTCCTGTGTTCGAATCCCGGGTAAGGTCAGAAAAATATTGGGTTTTTGAAGTGAAAACTTGTTTAGGCGCGTTGAGCACTTAAACCTTTAATCCTTGTTCACTTCTATCGGCAGTCCCCAAAGACTGCTTCGCATTTTTTAGTTTCTAGTTTTTAGCAGCATAGTTTAGTTTTTAGTTTCGCCATGTCCGTCCGTCTGTTTGTCCGTCCGTCCTCGGTTAATCTCAGAGACTATTAGTGCTAGAAATCTGTAATTTGGCATGGGTATAAATATTAATCACGCCGACAAAGTGGTGAAATAAAATTTTGATAAATATTTTTTTTAGGGTAGCTCCCATGTAAAGTGGGGATGAATATTTTTTTCTCGTCTACCCCATAGTGTGGGGTATCGTTGAATAGGTCTTTTAAAAATACTGTGGGTGTGGGAACATGATTTTTCGATTTCTTTTAAAGTACTAATTTTTATTAGAGTTAAGTGTCCCCCCCCCTCTATCAGCCAAATGGCAGTATATAGGAACTTGAAAAAATTCACAGCAGTAGTATATATAATCAATTTTTAAAAAAACCTATCATGGCTAAGTAGGGTTCACAGGTTAAGGAGTTATATCTGTTTTTCGAGGATTGTGACTACGGAACCCTACACTGCGCGTGGCCCGCCACGCACTTGGCCGGTTTACTTTTAAGAAATTTCAGTAGCAGCCCGTAATTGAGCCACGTAGAGCACATACCTACTCATAAAGCCGTCGGTCCTTTGCTCGATCTCTCTTCGGTGTTGTATGCCGACCCATTGGACTATACGAGTGCACGTACTTTGTTTGCGCACACACCTGTGCACGGTAATATCTGCAAAATTGGCAAAGTGGTTAAAATTCGACATCATTATTATAACGTGTTTTAAAATATTTTACTCTACATTTTTTATTTTCTTTACAGGTAAAGCAGTGTATTAAATATTCGTTTAATATGACTCCAGAGTGGAAACAAAATACCATAATGAAGTAGGTAAGTAATTATTAAGTAATTGAATAGACCCAAAGGCGCGTTCTGAAGTACCTACTCCGCTAAGCTGCTCGTATATTTAATGCATTACCAATTATCCCGGATTAAATATGCACTTTGTTCCTTGTCTGTCAGTCTCGGGGATACCCCGCGTTTGCGGTAGCTTATTAATTTGCTAATGTACACTAAGGGAGTGCTTGCCTTTTACTAATTTAGATCAAGCAACTTTAATTTCTGTATCTATATCTGCATATATTTCATAAGCGCTATAGGGGAACAGACAGACACATACACACACCCCGTCGTTTTTAAAACGGACAACAATTATAACCGCTAACCGCTGAAACTATCTTGACGAAACTTGGCACAGAGATATAGTTTGCATCCCCGTGTAATTGTAAAACAACATCACTCAGAAGCAGGATATCATTTAATAGTATTAAAACGTAAATAAACTATTATTAAAATATATTTATTTATCACCCGCACAAAGTTAATTAATATAATAATCACAATTAGTTTAACTGAGATCTCTTTTCAAAACTATTTTATACTAATTAATTAATTACACTCAGCCAAGTCCAAAATGGCAGCATTTATTCGATTAGTGTGTGATTGCTATCGCAACCCTCAATCAAATATCACGACCTAGACGCTGGAGCATCTATTAGTCGGTTGAGTCTCTGGAGGAGACTGAATTCATGGCTTCGAAGTGCCCGTATTTATACCAATAATTCAAGATGGCGGTTCGGCGCGCCACTGAATGAATCAAATGTCAGTTAATTCTAACCTATTTCCATTATGAATTTAATAATCTGTAAACCATTTCTAAAAATTCTAATTGAATTTCAACAATAATCTGACACCCGAGACTGACGCATGTTTTTATCCCGGGAACTCCGCCGGGTTTCTAGATTTTTCAGCATCTTTGAGGAACTGAGTTGGACACGTTTGCCTTGCATATGCTCTATTTAAATTAGCAACATAATGAAAACGATAAAATGAAATTACCTATTAATGAAATTATGAATTATTTCTAACAAAGAATAATCGTCTCCTCGAGCGCATTCAGCAGATGATCGCAGCGCTTGCAGCAGCTTAAAAGCATTAGCTTAATGGACGCCGGCTGGCGCGTCTAAGGAAACTTTAAGTGAACAGCTGTTGTGCTTTATGTACGCTGCTCTATCATTGGAACTGAGTTTAGTCATTTAGCCTCCTCCTGGTATTTCTCAATAATTCCAACATCTGAGCCCTGTGAGTGAAAGTTTTCATGTTAACTTTAACTGTGCTTAAATCTTTCAGACTAACAGATTTACGTTGAAAAGTTCACGTGAGCCTTTTTGATAGTAAGATGTTGCACAGTCGTATTATTAGGACGATCATCCGGTCTAGTAAGGTTACCGTTAAAGTTCAATTTGAACATTAAAAACAAGCAAAGTACTTTGCAAACAGCAATGTACTTTTTATGGTCAGTGATGTATTCATACCTCTAAGGTAAAGGCTAAGAGTAGAATTTTGATCAAAAATTAACGTACCCTGACTTTTGCAACCAAAGTTGCTTTTTTAAGGGCCAGTAGCATGACAGGCGGTTAAAGTAAGGTAATAAAAAGCATAACTAGTTGCGTTAGTGCGTAGGTTATAATTAAGGTTGTGGTTAAAATTTAACTTGTCCAAAGTAGTCCAAACCGAAGACTTTTCGGTGGTTGACTTTAACCGTACTTTGACCGCGTGATAAACCCACCCACTTAAATCAGTTATTTATGTATAGATTAGGATTTATGGATGATAGTTCAATAGAATTAGCCCCAATAAATAAATAAAGTCCAGTATAGTTAATTCGCACATTTCACAGAGATATCGTTCGCGCGGACCATTTGATAGCTCGACTCGTTTCCGTTTGTTAATTAATGTTTAGTTATTAGTTATTGTTAACGATCACTGATTTATTGTTATAGCGGCTGTAACCGTAACGGATACCAAATATTGGCATTTTAATGTGAGCGATATGTAAGAATAATGAGTTACGTATCTAAAGAATTATAAATTGGCGGATGATAATTGTAGATCGCCCTGAAAAACGGGTAACACAAAATAACATTATTTTCAAAACTTCACAAAAATGACTTCAGATTTCTTTATCTTCAAAATTGGTACACTGTAGATGTTTTGAATATCAATCAGTAAGTAAAATTTTAAGAGTTTAAGGAAGTGAGGTGATAGATATTTAAGACAACTCTAGCTCACAACATGATCAAAACAAACTCAGTGTCATTCGCTTCTTTCTTTCCTTTTTTTATTATCATCTCACAATAATTCTAAGACTAAGTATTAGAGTAAGAGTACGTATTAGAACTATTAGCTATAAGAGCAAATCATTCCTACATTACTGAACGCAGAATAGTTCAGCTTATTGTAGCAATCTAAAAAAACGACAAACTATAAATAGCGCTATTTAACACAAACGCGAACGAATGCGAGATTTTCCGATGCAGGAAGCTGAAACGTCGATAAATTGTAACAATAAAAGTAGTTTTCCTTTTGCCCAGGACGGTTTGTTTCCCGCGCTAAGAGGACAGATATACCTACCCCAAGATAAATTATGGTTTCTCCTCGATTTTTTAAACGGAACGCAACTAATTTAAATCCTGTTTTACGATACGGTTTAGAGTATTTTATTTATCTGTAAAAGTATGGAGACTTTTACACTAGGTAAATTAAATAATTATTATCGATGTTGAAAATTAGTATGTTTATTTATAAAGAAAACTCGAACGTTATTAGATAACAGCGTCTCAGAATAACAGCGTTGTGGTTACTTTCTGTATCCGCAACATTGAGCTGAGTTCGGGCCTTTTCATTGGCACGACACATTTTAAACATTAGTTTATTAGATTCTAAGATTGAACTTGTTTCTTGATTGATTGAATCTGTTTGATATATGTCTAGTCAATGAATAAACGATATTCTATTCTATTCTAATTTGTTTGCGTAAAAAACTTCATTCCAACCGGGTGTCCCATGATACCAAACGATGCCTCTCACATTTTATTATTTCTGTCGTATCTTGAAACCTGCAATTCAAAACAATGAATTTATCACGACAAAACACAAGTAACCAACCATATGAGGTAATTTTCTTTTTTTTTATATGGTAATTGCTGGCAAACGAGCAAGCGGGTCACCTGATGTTAAGTGATTAGCGCTGCCCATGAACATTAGCAGCGCCTGAGGAACCACTAATGCGTTGCCGGCTTTTGAGGACGGTGACTGGCTTTACAGCTCGCTGCCTTTGCAGGCTTTACTGGCTTTGCAGTTTCGCGGTTATTCGTCATTTCTCTACCTGTGTCAGTGGCGCCCCCTGCCGTTGAACTTTGTCGTGGTAAGCCCCCATTGGCATCATCTTTACCACAGGTAATACTAAGGTACTCCTACTCATAGATAATGTTGGCCACAAGTCACAATGCCGCAACGCATCGTGGGAACACTTTCACCGCGAGTGTCGGCCGACGATGGGAACCATGATCGTACACACGTAATGATCGCTACTCGATTACTAGTTATGTTATGTACCTACCTCTACATGTAAACTAACATTTTTGCCATGTATGGCGGTAATGATAATCGCCAACTAAATACTCGTACATCTGAAGGTTAAGAACTTGAGAAATTAGTTTTGATGCTCGCGAAGTTGAGTTTAAGTTTGTATTGTTTTACGCAGCAACCTCAAATTTTTCCGTGGTAAAAAGTAGCCTTCATCACTCCTATGACGGCTAGGGTAAAGAACAGTGTGCTTAGTCTAAAGCGGAGCACTCGAAAACGAACTCGAAAACTATTGATCGATTTCAGAGTAAAATAGACCTAAAATGGCTTGTATTAAGGTTTGAGTTCGCAAATACATTCAGCATTCGAACAATGCTGAATGTATTGGCGAACTCAAACCTTAATACAAGCCATTTTAGGTCTATTTTACTCTGAAATCGATCAATAGTTTTCGAGTTCGTTTTCGAGTGCTCCGCTTTAGACTAAGCACACAGGGATCTGTGGTATAGTACGTTCTTACAGCCACCGTGTGTCCTGCCACTTACGACTTGAGTACCTTCACGGTAAGAGTGAATATCTTCTATCCATCGGGCATGATTAACGCGAATTCTATCATGCAAAAATAAACCCTATCATAAAAATTGAGTTTTATATTTGAGTTACATACTTGAGACATATTTACGTGAGTACCTTCTATACATATTATCTGCAAATGCGCACAGTGGAAAATGACATGTCTTAGAAACGAAATTATTGAAGTGAAACGAGTTATAACAACCTTTGGCTGAAGCGCTCGTCGTAATGGCGTCGCCGCCAATTTTCATACTTATGTAAAACACTACCTATAATGTTCTCTTCCAATTTAATGTTTTCGTTATAGAATAGATAAGAATAGGATAGCTTTTTATTCAAATTTTACAAGTGTTTTCGAATCGTCAAGTCAATCTACCACTGGTTCGGAATGCCGTTCGAACCGAGAAGAACTAACCAGAAACTCGGCGGTTGCAATTTAAAAAATATTGTCAATGAACTTTCATTTTTACTTATGTTGTGTACATAATTAGTGCATTATCAATTGTCTTCCAAAAAGGAGGAGGTTCTCAACTCGGCGCGTATATTTTTTTAACAATTTATATAATCTTCAATTACATAATATGCGGTTCTGAACTAGTGTTATTTTCTCTTTCATATCGATGTTTTCTATAGCTTTTTATGTGCATAACTTTCGTCTCTGGGTCATCGATTTACATAATATTATTTGTAAAGAAGTAATTTTGCTGAATAATTCAGAAGGTATGATGCTCTGACAGACGGACAGACTTAAGACTTTACCAGACTCAGAAATCTGCTTCGCTCGATTAATAACCAGTAGCGACACTTAGCATGCTCTCCAAGGCACGGATGAAATCAAATTCGGTTAGCCTTCCAGTCAGTGATGTTTGACAACTCGACGCTCTGTAAAACGGATAGAGTCAAAGAAAGTTAAGAATAGTTTAACTTTGAGAATGCTCAAAGTTTAAAGCAATTTTGAAAGCTTCGTTCCAATGTCATTGAACGATCTAAAAGTTATTCGGTTCAAACTTTTTACGTTTAGTGAATAGTTGCGGATATTGCAAAATACACCGTACATAGAACTTTACAGTGATGATTTTTGGAAACATGGTCGGAACATGGACCTCGTAAGAAGGTCACAGTGGGAGAGAGAGAGCTATGGTCGGAATCTCTCTGCGAGATGAAATTAGGAAATCCGTGGAACTAGAGTTATCGACACATACATACAACATACATATTACATAGCTAATCGAGTCACGAAACTGAAGTCGCTATAGACGCTATATACCTCAAAGAAACGTCGGATGTTAGGTTTCAAGGTGGTTGAATGGCGATCCCGCACCGGAAAACGCATTAGAAACCCCCGGATAGACGACCTGGATACATGGCACAAGATTGTGTTCTGTGGTGATCCTTGTAAAGTCCTATGTCCAGCAGTGGACGACAAGTTGATTGAGACGAAGACAATGACGATATATAATTATAGTCTTCTAAACCATTGAGCTTTTCAGGCTTCGAAACTACGAAACATCAATGGTTATTTTATTTAGTCCCATAATTTACGTTCGAATAGTTTAACCGCTAAGTTATTGCGAGGCCTAACGACCGGTTGCACAACCAGTCGACAGATGAGTCGGCTTGCTCCACCGTTCGTCGAACTCGTAGGAAAGGTTATGTCAATTTGTGGAGTGCAAATTATTGAGACAATTCATCTGATGCAAGACGTTGGTAAATAACTCGAGATAGCAGCGGCAACAAGTTTTGTTTATACCTCTGTGGGGGGGCTGAATATGTTGTGTGCTCTATAAAGAGCGGAAAATCTTCTAGCTAGTAGTTCATCTCGATAAGACCTCGCGTTCTAGTAGTTCGTTTCTGTAATTATTATGTACTAAAGTAAAAAAAAAATTAGAATTGAATTACGTCATTTACATTAAATTCTCCATGACGATTATTAGAATAGAATAGAATAGAAAAGTTTTTTATTCAAATAAACTTTTACAAGTGCTTTTGAATCGTCGATTGAGTCTACCACAGGTTCGGAATGCAGTTCCAGCCGAGAAGAACCTGTAAGAAACTCGGCGGTTGCTCTTTTTTAAAAATAACATTATAACAATTATTATTATTAATGTACATGATTGAAATGCCGTCTCGCGCATTGCTGGAACGAGTTAAATACAAGCTTTTTTATCGTTTATATAATCTTCAATTGTATAATAAGCTTTTTTTATGAGCATACTTTTAATAAAGTTCTTAAACTTGTGTAAAGGCAAGTCTAAGACATATTTTTTATTCAGATATAGACAAAGGTACGAGTGGGTTCTACTTACTGCGTACATAATTGGTATTAATTGTTACAGCGTCAACTGCACTTCGCTTATATCTTACTACGCCATCTTTCAATTTGAATACAGAATTGACTGTCAATTAATAAGATCGATTAAAAAGAGAAGACATTTAAATAATATCAGAGTAACACATACCTAGGCATATCTTATTGGTCCAAAAAGTTGGAAACTGTCTAAACCCAAAATACTCTTGTGAGCGAAAAAAGCAAACAATTTTCAGTCTCCAAACTTTTCTTAAGTGCGTAATTCTCGAAGTGTCTCGTAAATCAAACTTTCAGAAGTCCTTAATTTCGGGAGACGTGGACGCTGCTAACCTCTGCTCACTTGATAAGTTGACAACTTGATATCAGTTAGCGAATAGAAGTTTACTTTTGACGACTCAAGTACTCTGCATCGCTTATCTTCTTTCAATCGTCGTCCTCAAATACATCCTTAAAATTGCGAAAATCTTCAAATTCAACTTTCTCTATTTTAGATATTAATTAATGTCTCTCGTACTATACTTTCCACGCATTTCTCTTACGAAACTGAGTTTAGGATTTTACTTTAAAAGATGATTGTCAAAATGTGATCAGTTAAATTATAATATCACGGCTTTAACGATAACTCTGCAACAAAATGGACGTCCAGTGTGAATACAATTAAATGTTGTTTTTCTAACGTACATGTCTATTGTTAAATAGCCTTTGGTATTGACAGTGTCGACGAGGTATTGTCCGCAAATCAATTGCTCAAAATACACATTCAAATAATTTGGAATTCAAAGCAGCGTATGAGCATAGGTTCGATACCGAAATGTTGGCATTCGACGTGCTCCGGCCAAAATCTAATATCCCTGCTGATGCAAGCGGGCCGGGGTTGAATATTGTTTCTCTGTTTACCCGGCTGTGCTACGTAGCTTTAATTTACGGATAATTAGTTCCTGTGTGCGCCCGGTTAGAGTGGCTCGGACTGGCTTTGCGGAGTTTGGATGCAAGATTAGTGGTTAAGTCGTCATAAGTACTCGCTAATCTGAATGTATGGAACTCGGGAATGCAGGCGGGATTACTTAAATACACATACTTACTGTTTGACAAGCTCGAATGCAGTTTAAGTACATATTAAAAGTAGCTACCTAAGTCTGTAACAGTTTGTTGAAAGCTCGCGTTGAAAAGCCCATACAGCAGGACATTTCTAATATGACAAATAGAGCTAGAGTTATTGATACCATCTTCTTCTTATCGGAAAGTAGCAAATGTGCAGTCCCTTTGTCCTTAGTTTTGTCAACAGCAACATCTTTTTGGCCGGGATGTTCCTCGCCTTTACCTGATGTACAATGTGATTCGCTAAGTGAGGTGAAAACAATGCAAGTGCCAAGACGTTTACCTCATGGCAGAGCCTGTACAGATTAGTTTATTAATAGCATAGATATTCATAACATTATTTTATTACAGTCAGAAATAGGGATTTTGTCCCAGATTTGAAGCTAGCGCAAATAACTAGCTTTCTGACTAATTAGCTGCAGTGTGTTAATTAGGCGAGCTTTTAAGCATTTGATTAGATGGCAGGCTATATGAGTACCTATTGGTTAGTCTTTGTTAGTCGATTTCGATTGTGCATATAGTGTTGATTTTAGCTATATTGTACTAAATAATGTCATAGTTTGTCTATTCGTACGCGTTAATCTCAGACATTTTATTAAATACGACGATAGTAATTATACGACGTACCTACTGCTGACAAGTTTAACGCTATACTTAAATCGTGCGAGACAAGGACAACATTAAACGGAATACTGCTAGGCGTACTTCTACTTTGCGGTCGACGATTGCTTTGGAGAGTGAATGTTGTTTCTTTATGCAGTAGTATTATTTTGTGGGTATTCTTTGCCCGAGTGCTTAGGTACAGTTACAAAATAAGCGCAGTAAAATCATTGTAACCGTTTATGACAAAGAGCAATCATGGCCTATTATGGGCCGTTACAATGGATTCGTAAGAAGGCTTTGAAGGGGAATGCCTGTGACGCTTCCATTAAATTTCATCCCCCCCATTCCCCCTCCCACTTTGCCCCTTTATGCATTATCTTGTCGATCGTCTTTTAGTGAGCACTCGATCTCGTATCGTACAGTCATAACGTGTGTGATAAAAAGAGGCTTTGTCTCATATTTTCTCGTGAATTGAAAGCATAATTCGTAATACATGACATTTGTTTTGATGGGACGCTGCTGACATCTTTGTAATTACTTCCATAAGTAAGCCGTATAATAAATAAGTAAATAAATTCTTTATTTAGTATCAAAAAACAATGTGGCTAATTCTGTTGTACACAATCTCTAAACCTAAACTAAAATGACAGGCCTAAATCTATTGCTATCCTTTTCTGCAGTGAGCACTGTGAAAGAGATAGGAATAAATTTAGACCTGTCATTTTAGTTTAGGTTTAGAGATTGTCTACAACAGAATTGGCCACACTATCATATCTTGCAAACTTTAAGGAACGTTAATAACTGAGTTAGTTGAAAGACTATGTTACAGCTATTAAGGCCTCCCCCTCCAGCTTAATTTAGGGACATCAGGATTTATTTATAATGCTTATCTAGGAGTATATAAAACTAAAACTTAAATAAAGTAATATAAAACAAAATGTGCAGTGTAGGCATTTGTATTTGAATGAAATGAGCAACATTTGCGCGGCCGTGCCAGGCCGTGCCAGGCGGCGCGCCTCGTGAATGAATCGTGATCGACTCACTGGCAACTCGACAGCCTTGGCAGACGGATGCGTCCGAACCAGACCCATTCATGTTGCCAATGTTGTATCTGGTCGCCGGACGGACGGACGGTCTGCACGGACGCTGCTAAATTGCAGTTAGGATGCAGTTTTGCAGTACTGCCGACCGATTGTGCAGTGCACGTGCAGCTGGTGTGTGGGCTCGCACTATGGCATCTATTACGGCAAAGAATTATTTTTTAAGTTCTTTGATTTAAACTCTACATGAGTTTTTAAGATTGATCCCTCATATAAACTTTACCACCCATTTCCATTCCTTTGTAGTAGAATTGCAAAAAAATGCCTCTTCAGTGCACATCTAGGTTCCTCGAAATTCCTTTAAATAACAAATCTTTAGGTACCGGTGCAGTGTAGGCTATGCATTATCTGTCAGTCAGGCAGTGTTTTATTCGTATATAAGTTGTACGAGTCACTTGTATGAATGGATGATTAATGATTTATTTAAATACTTGGGAAATTAGATGAATGATTAAGTAATAATTTATACCTTATAATATTATTATCTTCGAACAGAGACTCTTTTTAAACATTTTCGTTTCTCTACTATCTATATTAATAATTTCGTGCAGGGGTACGGTAGACTCGATCGAAACCTTATAAGAATAACAGGGCACGAAAAAATATTGATTTCGAGTCGACAACATATCGACGATTCAAAAGCACTTGTAAAAGTTTATTTGAATAAAAAACTTTTCTATTCTATTCTATTTCTATTCTATTCTATTCTATTCATATATCCGCAAAATTCGTATTATGGAGAATTTCGTTAAATTCTAACGGCACTGACAAACAACAAATCACGTTTGTCATCCAAACAAACCGCAGTAGCCATGGATACGACTCGCCAATTTGACACATCTTTTTTTATTTTTATTTGATTTAACCATGGAGATTCAACAGGTTTTACGACTCTGAGTTCTAGCCCTTTTGAGACAATGACTCATAATACACATCTAGGTACAAAATGTAGGTAGATATTTCTGTAGTCATCGGTTCTCATTGTTAAAGGAAAGCAAGGCATAGATTCATATAGCTTCGTTCATTGTCAAAACAAATCAAATTAAAATAAACAAAATATAAGTTTGTTGAAGCAGCATTAAATGAACGATTCTATTCATTAAATGATCTGATTCTAGAAATAACATATATAGAAGCAATATAATGAGGTCCTTACAAACAATACTCAATGAATCCAATCCTTTTGTCAAAGTATACAAAAAGGTGGCTGCAATTTTAGCTGAAGAAATCAATCGCTGTGGTTGAGGACGATCATAATGATGTTTTAAACTATCCTGTAGAATTCCTAAATTCTATAACGCCTGCAGGACTACCTATTTTAAACCTACACATTTTAAAATTAAAAGTTGGTTGTATAGTAATGCTTTTGAGAAATTTAAACCCGACTCTCGGGTTGTGCAACGGAACCTGTCTTATTGTTAGAGCGTTAGCTTCACGTGTCATTGATGCCGAAATTATTTGTGGTAGCCATGTGGGAACCAGAGAAATATAGGGAAATAATAAATTTTAGATAGATTTGTTTTACAGAGAATAAGCCTTAACTTATGCTATGCCTTAAAACTTATGTTTTGTTAATTTATGTTAGTTTATTTTGAATGTTAATTTGAAATAAAAACTATTTGTGTAAAAAATAAACAATTTCAATATAGAGAAATTTTATGATAATCAACCTGTGATGTATAATAGAGATAAGTATCCTTTATAGGTATCTTTGCCAAATTCTCGGGTGAGATACTCATTGTAAAATTACAATTTACATATTTCCTAATAGGTAGGTATTATTTTCTAAGATTATTTTTTATTTAGCCGATTTGTTTTACAGAGTTAGTTTATTTTGAATGGTAATTTAAAATAAAAATTATTTGTGTGAAAACTTTTGCAGTTTTTATTTACCTACTATATTTATTAAACACAATGAACAACGACACAACAACACAAGCTGTACGAGTCTATGCCTTGCTTTCCTTTAATATTCCTTGAGAACCGATGACTACAGAAATATCTACCTACATTTTTTACCCAGATGTGCATTATGAGTCCCCCGAGCGAAGCCGGGTTTTCTTCTAGTGTTTAAAAAATTTAAACTTAAGCGCGAATTTGCCAAAGATCTATAAATAATTCATGATGATATTGAGACCTTTTATTTTACCATTTTAATACTTCATCTTAGATCATTTGAGCTTCGAGCAATAAGCCTAAGAGAGGACATATTATAGCGATCTCGACTGATGTTAAAGATTTTTTTTTTGTAGAAGGATTAGGATAGAGGCCGCTTTTCCCTCTGCATTTTGAGGACCAAGATCGTAGATAAAATAAGTGTTCGTAGCTACTGTAACACAACAACTCATAAACAATTCACGCGCAGTCAATGTCATCTCATGTTTTTCGACCGAGTGGTCCGAAACTTGGACAGAGAAAAATGCGTATAACGTCTCCCATGCCAAGAGGCCGCTCATCCCTCTGCATCTGGGGAACCGAGATCGTAGATAAAATTGTAAATTTTTCGCGAAACTCCCGCGGCGAGCGTCCGGAGTGTTTTGGAACGGAATTTGCATACATTTACACACAATTATCTCGAAGGTTGCGTCATCTTTATTGTCCTAGAGCAGATGTAGCGGACCTAAACGTGCCATACTATGGAATATTTTAAAGCTGCCTCTTCGTTATACGTTAAATTATTCCATTCATATTGTAATTTTATGTTCATAAGATTATAATTTTACTGTAGGTACCTATGTGGGTACCTAGTAAATATAATACGTAGGTATATTATAATTATGTTAATTAAAAGTTTAAAATAATTTAAATAGACGAAAAACGAAAGTAAAGCGAAAAAAAATTAAACTAAAAAAATTACGCTACCGTCATTTTATAATTTACGTATTTAATTTCAGTGTTTGATAGATTGTATGGTTGTTACTTGGTTGTTACTGTTAGCTTAGATTCTTTTATTGGATCGAGTCAGTTGAAAAGCCTGTATTTACACGCTCTGTGAATCACACTGACATAGGATACAACGTATTACAAGCAGAATTTAATATAATAATAATAATAATGAAACCACCTGTAACATGCAAATATCATCAACAAAGGTATTTACGTGAATATACTTAGTTAATTATATACCTAGGTACTTTACCTGTAACTTTATTATTTTATAGTGCCGTCTGTGCAAATAATAAACACGTCCTTTTGTTAAAATAACGAAGTCAAACTGCTGACATTGTAATGTCATTTAACAATAAATATTTGTATGCTTTACAATAAAATTAGCTGATTAGTAGATACGTTTATGGTAGTTTAATTTCTAGAGTTCCATAGACCGCGCGCCGTTCTGTCCGCCGTGTTCCATGAATTTTATGTATATACCTGTGTAAATTTAAGTTCATAATTAAATATAGTGTTGAGTTTCAATACACCTCATAATTTTGCTCCGTATCTAAGTTTGCGGTGCTCCTAAGGTTCGCCGCCTCTGCTCTCACATATTGTCAAGTACATCCTACTAATATTATAAATGTGAAAGTGTGGATGTTTGGATGTTTAGATGTTTGTATGTTTGGATGTTTGTTACTCAATCACGCCGCAACTACTGAACCGATTTGGCTGAAATTTTGAATGGAGATAGCTTATGCCCTGACTTAAAACATAGGCTACTTTTTATCCCGGAAAAGTATTCCTGTGGGACTAAAATAGATATAATCTTCCAAAAACGTCATAGAGGGCGCTGACTGTTCTTAGGTAAATCACGTTCACATAACACATTATTGCAATAGTTTGCTGTGTTGCATGCATTGGCAACACATAGGCTACTTTTTATCCTGGAAAAAATGCACAGTTCCCATGGGATTTTGAAAACCCCGAAGTCTATATCTACAGCTATAGGTAGATTATTATAGCGAACTTCCTTGATAGAAAGTATAAAGGTTGGAAAAGGGAGCGGGAACGGGAACTGGGAATCAACGATTCCCTCGGGATTTGTTCAAAACCGAAATTCACGCGAGCGAAGCTGCAGGCAGAAGCTATCACACATAATCACAATACCAATCCTACTAATCCTACTATAATATTATAAATGTGAAAGTGTGGATGTTTGGATGTTTGGATGTTTAGATGTTTGGAAGTTTGGATGTTTGTTACTCAATCACGCCGCAACTACTGAACCGATTTGGCTGAAATTTTGAATGGAGATAGCTTATGCCCTGACTTATAACATAGGGTACTTTTTATCCCAGAAAAGTATTCCTGTGGGACTAAAATAGATATAGACTTCCAAAAACGCGATAGATGGAGTTGACTGTTCTTAGGTAAATCACGCTCACAGGACATTATTACAATAGTTGCATGCATCTGTATGCGTATGCACTTTATATGCTGGAAAAATCTACAGTTCCCACGGGATTTTGATAAAAACGAAATATATATCTACAGCTATAGGTAGATTACTATAGCAAACTTCCTTGAAAGTAAGTATAAAGTTTGGAAAAGGGAGCGGGAACGGGAGCTGGAAATCCACGATTCCCTTGGGATTTGTGAAAAACCGAAATTCACGCGGGCGAAGCCGCGGGCAGAATCTAGTATTTAATATTATATTGTTAACATCTTATCAGAACAAATACATATGTTACCTCGCACAATGTATGCCTGAGACGTTTTCTAGAAATTACGATCTCCGACCTACCTTTATTGCGAAATTGTTCGTGGAAAATAATATAGCGACTTATTAATGCATAATAGGTATTCAGAGTACGTTTAACATGTTTAAAATTAGAAGCAGGTATACCGTACTACTATTTTGAGACAACTGGTAGGAGTACTTTCTATACCAGCATCGACCGTTTCTCGCCATTCTAGCGTCTTGGGACCCCAACGTCTATCTATTCTTGCACTACGAGTATGTGTCACGTCCTATCCCATTTCAGCATCAGGACTCGTTAGCTATGACGGTGACCGGTTCTTTGATGGATCTCCTCAGTTCTGATTTGATCACGGAGAGAACTCCGGAGCTCTCCATCGCCCGCTGAGTGATCTGAGCCTTTTTATGACGCCAATAATTAACGACCGTGTTCAGGATCCATAAATCATCACTAACAACATGCACTGTACGAAAACTTTCGTCTTCAGGCACTGAGGGAATTTGGACAAGAAGACACCTCGAAGTGGAATTCTTTGCCCGAACGCTCGATGGTATTAGATCCATCTACTGAATAAAGAACATCAGTTTGTCCATATATGTCTGAAAAGGTCACAGAGAAACGCGTATGTGTCGCTCTTTCCCCGGCGCTTTTGACGTTCTTTTATTTGAATTTTCACACTGCATTGTTAGTTCGCGGAAAGAACGTCCTATGCGCCGTGACAAGCACAGGCAGGTGACAAGCGCGTCGCTTGCGCGTTTTTGTGTATAGACTTGTTTACATTTTAAGACAACTAAGGAAAAACAGACTATATGTAAATGAGCTCAAACGTCTAGAGTATAATATAGTAGTGTGCGAGTATAATATGATAACGTCATGTCTCAATAGACAAGGCGGAAATTAAATCAATCCGCCCAGACGTCCTCATCCGATCTCCGTAACTCATCTCACGTCGACTTCAAATCTTGTCGTCATTTTGTATAGTACCTATCTGTATCTTTATCTGTGTTTATGTGTACAAAGTGGGAGATTCAATTTGTTTGATTAGATTCAGAGGTGGATTTCATTCGAGTAAACTACGTACATACGTAGCAAAGGTTTTTAAAGACCGCTCTGGAGACAACGTTGTGACTCGGAACGATACTCGCCGTGCCCGTAAAGCCCAAATTAGACGGTGCACCGTTCATCGTTCATTTTTGCGATATTTGCTATGGCACAGTGCCTGTGAACGATGAACGGTGGGTGTTTAGACGGTTTTTTTCGATTAACTACTCATTGATGAAACCTCGAAAATGAAAGTAAAAATCCCGAATAATGAACCGTCTAATTTGGGCTTTACGAAGCGCTTTTTGAGGGCCGTTCAAGAAATTGAATTTAAGACCATACAAGGAATAAGGAAAACAATTTGGTGTGTACATAATATATTATGCCGGGTCATGTTTATTTTGAAGGCGATACAATTAATTAGGAAGATTAAATAAAATATAAAAAAATCACACCTTATTTTTTGGACGACATCATGTAGGTACTAGGTACCTATTTTAGATGATATCAATCAAATCTCAATTTTGCTTCGGTGAAGAAAAAAACACTATTTTTCTGGCATTAAAATTACTTAGCACCAGAGATAATGTAGGTACCTACTCTATATCTATGTTTAGAATTTAAATGTATGAGTAAAGACAAATAAGTAACTCGAACATGGGAAACTATGTGTCCATGCAAAACAGCGGATTATTTGAGTTGCGACCGCGTAACGGGGTGTGTCAACATTGACATGGCCCGCTTTGTAACTTTGTCCGGAACACCCTCTACATGTTGCATTTGTCAGCGGTTTCTGTTGCGACAATCTTTGCACTCTTTTTAACCGACTTCCAAGAAGGTCCTAAATTCGGCGCGTATTTTTTTTTCAATGATGAAATTCATCATGTAGGTATTTATTTGAAGTATGTAGATTCAGACTTCAGATCAGAGTCTTCTTTTTACGGACTATTTCGAAACACAAAATCTGTCTGTTATTGGTAATGCCTCGACGCCGCGCCATCTTGGATCCACCTATGTACATAACTTCACCAGTTTTTGATGAGTTGATGATAAGATTGTCTTCTTGTTTTCAGATTAATAAGAATTTCTCTTCCATTCTTGGGAATAGTCAGTCTCGAGGCCCGTAAACATAGTTATCTATCTCGGAAGCGGGTAGTTATGTACTAACACAATTACAGACGTCTCCGCGGCACAATGGCAGGCTCTTCCAATAAATAGCACCCAGCTGTCCCCTTCCTTCTCATTCGATAAATATTCTATTACAAGTTGGCCGGCGACCGGACGCTCCTCGTAACGATGAACGAACGTAATCTTACTTCAAAGTATCTATATTATTTACTAGATGATGCCCACGGCTTCGCCCGTGTGGATTTAGGTTTTTAAAAATCCCGTGGGAACTTTTGATTTTCCAGAACAAAAAGTAGCCTATCTGTAGTAACACGTCCCCAAAACGGAAAAATTCCGTGGGATCCCTACGGTTTCGGAATGCAATTTTCCTTACAGCATCAGGGTTGAGGAGTTGGATATACCTACTTGAGTTCATTCAACGATAAAGTCTTTAATTGGTACCCCCAATATCAATTTAAATAACCAACAGTTCCTAAATCCCATTAGTTTTGGGGATCAGGTCCCCTACAGCATCAGGATTGAGGAGTTGGAATCCAAAAATTTTTGTAGGACAGTGTCGCAATGTTTCTCTATCGATTACAAAAAAAATTACGCAAATCGGTTCAGAAATCTCGGAGATATCGGTGTACATAGGTAGAAAAACACAACTCCTCCTTTTTTGAAAGTCGGTTAAAAAAGTAGCCTATGTTACTCCCTGGTTAATTCTCTACTTGTATGTGAAAGTCCCGTCAAAATCGGTTCAGCCGTTCCGAAGATTAGCCCGTTCAAACAGACAGACAGACAGACAGACAGACAGACAGACAGACAGACAAAAATTTTAAAAACGTGTGATTCGGTTATAGTATCGTTCAAATAACCATATGAGCTTAATATGAGGTAGTTATTTCGATATTACAGACAGACACTTCAATTTTATTTATTAGTATAGATTTTAGTCAAGTACATTTCGTAGAGCGCGCGGAGAAGCGATTTTTGAGGAGTCTAGCGCGTACCATATTTTATTTGAATAATAATATAAATATGAACTGATATAAACTGAACTGAATATGAGGCTGCGAAAAGTTGGAAAATCATTTGTTGTTAATTCTGTACTTTTTTATAATATGTTGCCAGAGAACATTTTGGATATGTCTCTCAATAAGTTCAAAGGTTTTATTAAACGCAAATTAATTGAAAAGTCTTACTATAGCTTAAAAGATTTTTTTAATGACAAAAATCCATGGACATAGATTGCTCTAAAAGCCAACAGTTCAAATCATTTTTATGGCTATTATACCATATTGTAAGATGGTGATAATAAAAAAAAAATAAACCCGGCTGAGTTTGTTGTGGGCTCTTCTCAGACCAGGGCGCGTTTGGAACCCTCGTAGTTTTAGTTTTAAGTTTCCGTAAATAATTATCACCATTGCCTGTACCTAAATTGACGTTCAAAAAGTGTACAGTGTAGTTCAAAATTGGTAAATTTTGAATAAAGTTTATTTGATTTGATTTGAATATTATATGAATAATCTATCACAACAGATCCAGATATTATAATTTCTAGAATGTTTTTATTATTGTATTGCTGCGGCCAGAAATAGTGAGCCCACCGAGATTTTATTCGTTAAGTATGAGGATGGAGCAGAAAGCTGGTGGGTAAAGTAAAGGCATACCCGACAGTATTACATATCTGTATAACATACATAGATCCATAGATGTCGAGGGTGATTAAAATTTTTAATTTACACTTGTACATACTAATTGATGTTGCCATTATACAAAATAATAATAAAAGAATTGCGCTTTATTTTGCTTAATCAACTAAGGAAAGTTTTAAAGGACCGTCTGGAAGCTAAAGAAAATGCTGAATCTGTCTCAAAAAGAGCGGAATATTACTGAATATAACTTTCTTCAAACTAAACATTTCGTGGCAATTTCTTTTCCGCTTTTATCAGCAATTAACGTCCGCAATTGCAGTAGTTGGCTTGAGTTTGTAGAAGTGCTGTCTTTTATGTTTTTGCTGCTAGCGGGTGCGGCGGCTTACTACACCAATTATTTTCTGAAGGGGTTTCGAACTCTCTTCATAAAATATCCTTTGAACACGAAAACAACTTAGATATTGTTAGTTTTAAAAACTTTTGATACGTCGTAGACCTGTATAGATCTAGGATTACTCTTTGTTATGGCGTTTCCTGTAACGTCCATACTTAGTATTATAGTACTCGGAACGTAATAACGTAAATACGAAATAACTCTGTCCGTCTGTCTGTTACGTTTCGGTTTAACGGTTAAACGGAAGTTGACGAGCACAGAGAGCTTGCATCCTGGAAATGGAAATAGGTTACATTTTATCTAGGAACATCAAACTATTTCCAGGGGATTTATTAAAACCAAAATCCACGCGGACGAAGTCGCAAGCATCAGCTAGTTATATGTGTATATTTTATAGTTACAGTAGGTACTTACTGAAAATCTCTATTGAACCTATTGAGTAGCTGTACCCGTTTTTCCTTTTAAGAATATTTCGATAAGGAATATTTGGAATTTAATAGTAGGTAGCTGGTAGGTATTTCTTAGAAATGGCCACGCCACGGCAGTAAATGCCGAAAATATCTATTGTAAAGTCAACATGAAAATTCCCACAATAAGCTGGTCGGATTAGAATGAAAATGGGCACAATACAATATGTTTCCTATTCATTCATCGGGAAAATTGGGCCTGGAATATTTTATGGACATCTTCGTCTTCGTTCGTCATAATATGAAGCCTACGCTATACACGTACATATACACCTACGGCTCCGAAAATTGGTCGCTAACTATGAGCTTCATAAGAACGCTCAGACTCACTGAACGCGCGATGGAGAGATTTATGTAGAGTAAAGTAATATTTATGGAGAGTGTCTCACTGCGAGATCTTATGAGAAATGAGGTAATCTGTAGAAGAACCAGTGTCACCAACTTAGCTCAAATGTTGCGAAGCTGAAGTGAAGTGGTAATGGGCGGGGAGATCTTGCATTAAAAGCACAATTTGTGATATAAATAAGCTTCTGACGAGTTACTCGATTACTTACGACCTTATATTGCGAAGCAGCCGACAATAACCGAGTTAAATTGGATCGAGGTTATTTTATTTTGATCTGTCTGGTTATTGCCTGTACACCCACTCCAACCCAAGCTGTAAAGGTGTAAGATCTTCATTTAGGAGCGAATATGGCGCCTATAAATCAATGTGGCAGATTTTCATTATCCTTGACACGCGATGGTTACACGGCAATTTGTTACGTGACTCTCTGAATGTGGACTTTTTGCAATTACCCTCAACATTGTGTCGAAAATTGTTTGTTAAAATCTGTAATTTATCTTTTGCACAGTTTAATTATTAAGGCTGACTTACTATTTTTGAGATTGTAATCGATCCGTACCTAATATTATACTATAAGGCCTTTATCTAGGACCTAGGTCTTTATCTATAAAAATGCCATTACATGTATCGAAGAAATAATCGAACTTTTAACAAAAAAAAAAATTATTTCATCAAAATATTGATTTGAAGTACTCACACATTCTTGCCATTTTAAGGGAGTTATCTCGCCGTTATGATGATACTATAGATAAGAAAGATTCTCCAGCTTCAACACTTGCAATTTTGCCTAGGTATACTACACTTGCAATGTTGCCCAGTACTTCAATAGATAAGTAGTAAAAATATACGTCAATGATATTAATTTCCTTTAAAAAAATTGCAGTACATTCTCTTTTTAAAAATTTTATTTGTTTCACTCACATATTTCCGAATTAATATTTTAATTTATGTTTTTGTTACAGGTAACGTGTTAAAAGTATTTTTAAGAAATGCATCGTTTAAGTGAGTACGTACAACGTTATCTATTTTAATTAATTAGAAAACGCTACTCTAGTAACCTAATCTACATTGTTCGGCATTCACTTTTTACACCAAATCATAGTTGCATGGTCGCGACGTCTCTACCACATCGCCCGGTTTGTATTGCACCGACACTCACGCTGCTCACAGATGATCCAACTAACACAAAACACAACTGATCACTAATCTTATTCACTCTTCACACTATCCAACGAGCCGAACGAGCCGGACCAAAGGCATACAAAATTATCCACTTTTAAGCAATTCGATTCGTGGTATGTAGCATCAGATTCAGAAGTGAGATTGCAGTGAAGCGCAAACCGGTCATATAAAAACTATACACCTTCCGGTCTGATTCTCACACAAACAGACGAGACTGAGTCATGTATGCAGCACGTAGGCAATGAGTATATGTACATGAACAGTTATTGCTCAATAGAAAGTGAAATTATATTTACACATGATTTATTTTAGAGTCCGCTCAAGCGAGCTCACATTGAAATTGTGATGGTGGACGCTCACGGAGCGCGGCAACGCGAACAGCGCTGCTCTACAGTTAAACCAAAGAAATTTCGAGAGGAGGTAAACCGCTTCAAAATAAAACCACTGATATCCAAGGTATATAAGAAACTTGCAAGGAATATGATGGTGAGATTACATGTCTCGTGAATCTGGTGGCACAAAAATTGCGTATTTTTCCGTACAAGTATTTCTGTCTTTGGAATGATACTCCCTCCAGTTTGAACAACAGTGAACAGCACCGCCCTATCGCACCATGGCCATATGTACAGTACTTACGAAAGACCTTCCTCCAGCAGTGGACGTTTATCGGTTGACGAAGAATAAGATTAAGATAGCGCGCAATTAATGTTTGTATTTTCACGTAACATAAATGCCACTAGGCACTACCACCACCACCACTACAGCCTTTTAACGTCCCACTGCTGGGCACAGGCCTCCTCTCTCATAGGAGAGAGGGATTTAGAGTTTAGGCCCACCACGCTGCTCCAATGCGGGTTGGCGGGCTTTAACGACTATTTTCACAAGATAGTGATAACAACCGGGACCGAGTTAACGTGCTCTCCGAGCCACGGGGGTGAAACCGTGAAACTGAGAATTTCTTGACAGAAAAACCCAATAGCTAACAATTATTTGTCCGACCCGTTTTGCGCTGCGTCATCTCGCTCCGTGGGAAGCCACCTCTACGGGATTCGGACCGAATGTAAATTAGGGCGCGGAAACCGTACAATCAATCGGGCAATCAGTTCGGAATTGTTGAACAATTCAATGATTTGGATGCTTTCGGCGAACACTGCGCGGCTTGCTCGGTTACAAATTTAATGTTCACTGGATAATTGAAAGGGTTTAATTGAGATACAGATGCAAACAGTGTTGAGAAACGTAACTAATACCAAACAAGTAGGTAAGTAGGTAGCAAGATACGATGCTGGATACAGTCTCAGGCCCAACTCTCATTAATCATTAATGGATTAGAGTTGTCTTTATAATAACAGAAAATAATATTTTTATTAAACACAAGCAATAATAGCCATGGACGAATATAATATTACCTATAACTTCATCCTTTCGCGAGTGTGCCGACGCTACAGCGGTCGGACGGACAGCAAGTGCCTCGGTTCCAAAAGGTAACATCCCATTCTGTACGCGTACAAGGTAGTTATACTCAAAAATACGTCGTTAGGAGTAGAATAATATATTGTAGTTTACTAAAAGCACACAATTTTTAAAGATCATAGTCCAAACATCCTTTTCCGCACTTTTACCGTACCCTAGCAAAGTTAAATAAGTAAAATAAAACAATACAAATACATAATAGCAGTTAGTTCTAAAGTCAAAGGTCGAATGTATCTCGCCCGATCTACACAAAGACACAACTTTTAAACAACTCTCCTCTGAACCTACCGCAAATTGTTGGTAAACTTACAAACGACTTCTATAGACACTTGCAAACTGAATAAAACCTTACTCCTATGATCTTTTAATTCAAATTCCTAAATCTTAACATAAACAGGCGATAAACACTTGTGTAGAGAAGGCACCAGAAGGATAAGGGAGCGTTTACACAGTACCGGACCAGACAAGAGCGAAGCAGGGGAATCTATGCAATGTCTCGGATCTGTAGACCCTCAAAAGAAGTTGACTGCAACCACTTCTTGGCGTGCAATCTTTTTATTTGTCAGCTGTGAATGATGTGAAGAACCGATTATTATTGTGCTTTCAAATCATCCAGGAACTCATTCAAATATACACAAAAAACATCCGGCCGGCCATTTCATTCAGTCCGGCCGTTCTCGAGTTATAAGTGTTCGAACAAACCCGACTTTGTTTTATATATTACTAGCTGACCCCCGCGACTTCGTCCGCCTGGATATAGGTTTTATATAGGATCGGATTGGATCCCATAATCCTTTTTTGTACCTAAACTAAATGTAGCCTAAGTTACTCCTTATAACATCACCTATCTGCCATTGAAAGTTCCATTAAAATCGATCCAGCCGTTTCAGAGATTAGTTGGAACAAATAGACAGAACGACAAACATAAATTTAAACGCACGCCAGTTTAAAATAAGGCGTACGTACAAAGATCCGGGTCCCAAGTTATTGGAACCCAATAAATGTCTGTCATTTCTAAACTAAAAAACCTATGACCTTGAAATATTTACGGGACAATACTTAAAGTACTACCTTTCTAACAAAAAAAGAATGAGCGAAATCGAACAACGCGTTAATGAATTACAGCTAAATACACGTTTTAACTTTCATCCTCTCTCCCAAGGGAACCGTGCTGAATTTCGGGATAAAAAGTATCCTATGTCCTACCTCGGACTATAAGCTCAGATCGTGCCAAGTTTCATTTGAATCCATTCAGTAGTTTCGGCGTGATGCGCGGCCAAGATACAGACAGACAGACAGACAGACAGACAGACAGACAGACAGACAGACAGACAAAAATAAAACAAATTGCAGTTTTGGCTTCAGTATCGATTATAGAGTGCCTTCCAATAAAAATTTTCAAAATATCTTCAATGTACAGAATTGGATCTGTTACAGTTTTATTATATTATATAGATAGAAGATAATTGTTTTCCGGAGACTGGATTCCACACAATCTGATGTGCCCAGCCCTACACGCACCCTAAGCTAACTTCTTAATTAACTGCATCAAAAGTGTTTGTACTTTAAGCTCTAAGTGCCCTACAGTAGGTACGCTATAGCGTGGGTTCCTTTCATGTCGCCATCGTCAAGGGTTGGAAACCTCGAAGGGAAAATTTACCCTTTGTAGGACGCAAATGAAACGTTAATTATATTTTTGGCATAACGTTACTGTTGTTTGTGCTGCGAGTTGGGAGGTTTTCAATGGCGAATGAGCGACCGACGTCTGTGACTGATATCACCGTAGCAATTTTTCAAGCCATAATAACGATTGAACTGAATTTTGAGCACTGCAGCTAATCTCAACGGAGGCAGAGACTAGCCAACTGCGCAGGACATAATATAGTGCTCAAGTGTGTCAACACATAAACTGTTAATAAACGCTCTCTATTCCTTCACTCTGTAACACATACTATACTATATATATTAACACATAACTGTTAATATATTATTTCCTTTACTTCGTAAAAAGAGAATAAATCTCGATTTGTGCTTATTTTTAACAAGCAAAAATCAAGTTTTATCTAATATCATCTCTGACATAACTAACCTGTGGTGTTTTTATCTCCGCGAAATATAACTTAGGTAACTCTTTGTACCGTCCGCACAAAAACTTAATGAAACAGTTGTCTTTCCTCTAACCTTGATCTTTTTTGTCGTCTACAGTTCTTTCGGTCATTTTTTCCATCGTTACTTGCACGCAATTATATTCGTATTTGTTAGATAAATAAAAAACTTATAAATATGTGTTTCTTAGAAGTACATCAGTAGTAAAAAGTACCTACTTGTATTTTCCGAATTATCGCAAATCAATACCCCGTCACTCAATCGTAATATTATGTACATTCCACGAATAATAATTATACTCGTATGTTTTTTCGTGTAATCATTACATTTGCCGTTCTGTCGGTGTCGGTGGCAAGGTGAGGTGAGACGTAGACAAATAGGCGCACTACGGCGCCGCACCTGTTGCCGACAGCGACGGAGTGCGTGCGGACGCATTAGTTCACTTCAACCACATCCCCCCCCTCCCCCCCCCACGGTCTGCTTGTGAATGGCGGGCTATATTACATCATTTCAGACGAGTTTCAGGCCATTACAGCGAATGTTACCGGCTGATTTCCTGAAAAGAACTCCTTAAGTGGAGTTCAGTGGCATAGCGTGGACCAATATAGACGTGGGCGAATTCGCGTCAGCGAGGCCCATTCTCTTTTGTTCCTAAGATGTACTTCTATACTAGATGTTGCACTTAAGAGGGGCTTCTTGCGAGACTCCAAACAAGCACGCTGTTTTTATGGCGTTCTTTTTCGAGTGTAAAAGTGATCAAATTAATTAGTCACCTGTGGCCCACAGGTGACGCGAGGCCCTCGCGAGTGCGAGGCTGAGGGCAAGGACCCACACCGCCCACGGCCCACGCCTAGCTAGTAGCTACGCCACTGATGATCTTGACGGCGAACTCGCGCGAACATGTAAATCTTCATAGAATAAGCCCGCAGGCTCACCTTCATGAAAACGCGATAAAAACCAAACACCCCGTAGATGTCTAGAACATTCCCTGTAATGTCATCCGGGATACGCAATTTGCGATTCGGCACCCCCACTCGATTCACCCTTCCTCTCGCTCCCGTATCACTTCGCATAGCGCCGTCCCCCTCGAACGTTATTATTTTTTATCTCCGTTTCAAGTGCACCGACGCTCGTTACTTATGCCAATCACGAGGTGTACAGGTTAGATATTTTTTATCTCCTTCGCGAGTAAAAACTTTACGAGAAGATTAACGTCTTTGATGTTGGTTTTGAAGTGCTGATAGCTTGAGAGACTTGAATCGAATGTGCGGGTTAAGCCACATTTACCTAAGCCGGTTACTGTATGGGTGATCTACCTACCTACTTTGGAGTTTTAAATTGGGCCTTTTCGTTTCCACAGTGTCGGAGAGCACGTTAAGCTATAGGTTCCGGTTATTAACACCATCATCAGGAGATAATCGTTAAAAGTAAGATTCGAAAGAGTTGTAGGTGGGGAAGGTCTGGGAGCCCACCGTATTGTAATATCCCATTAAAACCCCCTACCATTAAAAATACTACACAGAGGGAGAAACTCGTCGTTCTGTGGAAAGAATATCACCATAGACATAGTTTTCGTGGTAATGAATTTGAAGTTTGAACCATAGCTCTTGCTTATAAGCAGAGTTATCACAGCATTATCATCACAGCATATGCAACGCTACAGAGGTATACTAACCGGATCTCGTTGTATATCGTACAAGCTAGTCAGTAATAAAGTTAAAATATAACAAACCATTTCCGCCGCGCGGGGCCCACAAACCTAATTAAAGCGGTGGATAGTGAAATAATTGCATTAGCAATTTAAAACTACCGTGGAGCGATCGTGCGAAACTGTACTGTTGACTGGGTATTAGTATAAGCTATGTGCACGTTAGACACAATATGAATTACACAATGAAGATATATAACACGCTAAAACAGACAAATGTGTGCTTGTACAATGTGCAAAATGCGCTGTGGACTGCCCGCCCTCTCGCAGCGAGAACACAAGCAACCGAGCGCACAACACGCACCGCCACGAAACACCACACA
The DNA here is from genome assembly GCA_920104075.1 of Melanargia galathea. Taxonomy (NCBI): domain Eukaryota; kingdom Metazoa; phylum Arthropoda; class Insecta; order Lepidoptera; family Nymphalidae; genus Melanargia; species Melanargia galathea. The sequence continues at coordinate 540,453 of OV049872.1, read as the reverse complement.
AACTCTCCAAAACACTCACTCACTCCGACACCGGAGCAACCTCAACACATACACACTCTACAATGCAATGTCAAATACAATGTCCGCGTGTAGTGATGAAGCATGGAGAAATCGAAAGGCCAAATCGGACCTCCCAAATCAGTCACCCATCCAGTTCCGACTTGAGTCAACGTGACTAGCCCAGTCGACTGGTGTGCGCTACGACCTATAACTTGGATCAATATTGCTCGCCCAGTCCAGCAGTCGACTGATATGCGCTGTGACATCCGCGCACGTAACACACGTAATAATACAAGGCAAATAAATACCAAGGCAAAACCGCTGGCAACGTTTATAGTTTATTATAAAACTCATTAACATGTTACAAAATTTAGAAGCAAACAAAGTACGAGTTCATTTCGGTGTTTTCTTTCCCGCAGCTCAGCGTTTTCTTGACTTTTACAAATCTGTGAAATTAATCTCTCGGAAAATGAGCCAGCGGTTTGTAAGTCAAGTATAAGTAGTAAACAAGGTCCCGCCCTCGGAACCACATGCGTAAATCTACCCTTAATGGTTTTCAGATCAAATTTTCCGGAATTCCGTTTTTACTTAAAGTAGGTACCTACTTCAATTTGTTGCGACTACTAAGTTGTTATTCAGGTTAATTAATCTTCCAAAAATCCATTTTCGCCTTTCACCTCGTAAATCAGAAAGAGAATTTGTACTTTACTACTTTTTGATATAGATAGTAAGAAAATAGGTTCCTAATTCCTACTTGTGGCATTTGAAATTTCACCGGAACCGGAAGGTCACGTGTCACGAAATACTTTCGACGCGCTCACCTGGTTTTCATAAGTATCCCTAATAATAACAATCGGTATGTCGCGGAAGGCGTCGCCTTTTACTTGGCATTATGAATAGCGTTGAACATTCTAAAGATAAGATTCAGCGGGCGATGAAGTGAGATGATGCTTGAAGTTTCCCTGCGGAATTAAATGAGATGTGAGGGGATCCGTAGACTTTTACCCACAACCCCTTATCGACTCATGAGCAACATAGCGACTCATGAGCAACATAGCTCGAAGAACCGATAAACATTGGAGTCCTAAGGTACTCGAATGGTGACCTGGTAGCGTTGGAAGACCGCCGCTAGGTAGACGGACGTTCTCGAGCAAGTAGTTCGCAGCCGTTGGACACATGCGGCACAAGATCGTGTTATGTGGCGGTCTTTGCAAGAGATCTATGTCCAGCCGTGGACGTCAATAATAGACGTTCTGGTTGTAACAACAACAACAACCAGAGCGCTAATTGCAGGTAATGCTCAGTAGACTAGGTAGACTAATGGCGAGGTCACGGTCGACAGATAACCGCGGTCGCTCACCCCGCGATAACGTGGGCCTAACGCGGACGGCGCAAGTGACAACTGAAGAGCGATTTGTAAAAAAAGTATTCGAAGCGAACATAAAAGAAGGCCTCATAAGACATACTGGATGTAACTGCAAGGAACACTAAAAAAGTTGGTGTGGGTTATGATATTGTTCAATTAATCATTAGAGCTTTATAAGAGACGATTATTTCGTTTATTCTTCACTTGTCGTTGGTCCAACCACTCTTTTTCCTGACCTACAGAAATTATTTATTTATCACACATCCATGTCACCGCCCATCTTGCTTAGGCAATGTTGAACGATTGTCAAACAAGCCGGGTATTGTCGCTACGCTGCAGTCCAAGTGCGGCTTACAAAAAAAAAATTATAAATACCGAAATTTAAAAAAATGCGAACCAAGCTATGTGACAAACTCTCAACTAAATCACTACATCTCATTACTTGTAACTCTGCTTACGTAGCCACCGTCAAGCCTCCATTGTCGCTAGCGTGTTTGGAGGAAAGCGAAAAATAAATAATTCGCCCTCCGAGCGCGAGCGGCCGCGCGGAGGACCTTGTTAGCCCGCACTCTCATCTAACCACCACTACGGACGCGCCGCTTCGCTGGAGCGAGGAGCTACTGCTTCCGAGTTAACAAGACACTTCTTTACTTTTACTCAATTTTAAGAAAAGTTGAAAGGAGATTAATTTACTTGTCACTCTATTTAGTGACAATTTATGTAATTAAATCGCTGCATCTCATGATTACCTAGTACCTCTGTTTACATAGCCGTCAAGTCTCCATTGTCGCTAGCGTGTTCGGAGGAAAGCGAAAAATAAATAACTCGCCCTCCGAGCGGGAGCGGCCGCGCGGAGGACCTTGTTAGCCCGCACTCTTATCTAACCACCACTACAGAAGCACCGCTTCGCTGGAGCGAGGAGCTACTGCTTCCGAGTTAACAAGACATTTTTACTCAATTTTAAGAAAAGTTAAAAGTTATTTTTACATCACCATGTCTATACAACCTTGCTGGTCTTGGTTAGAAGGGGTTGAAACGTTTCGTATTTTAAAATACTCAAATCGTTTCTGTAATTCAGGACCCGAACCAGATCATAATATGACAAATTACTTGATTGGTTAAAACGGCATTAACAAATGTGTTTTTTTTTACCTTGACTTGATTTATTCTATCGGAATGACCTTTGATGACTGAATTGTTAAACTGACTTTTATCAGCGGCCTTGTTATTCTAAAGTTCAAATAAATAGTAACTAAACACTTTTAACCGGTAGTATCAAAGTAGTTTAAATGTTCAGACACGTACAGCGGATATACGGGTGTTATGCATTTGTGTGACTTCGGGAAGTGTGAGCGCTGTTTCCGAATTGCACGGATATCCTTTGACGTATGTATACATGCTACTGCCCCGTTGGTGAAGCGGTTAGCACGTTCGACTGTGGATCATAAGGTCCTGAGTTCGATTCCCGGGTCAGGCCAAAAAATTATGAGGTGTTGGGGATTTCTGTCAAGAAATTCTCAGTGCCAGTCTAGAGTTGGAAATTGGCGGTGTTAGATACACCCCCGTGTCTCGGAGAGCACGTAAAACCGTCGGTCCTGTCTGCACCTGATCTCTCTCCAGACTATGAGAGTGAGGCAATAGAGAGTGCATCTGTGTTTGTGTGTGCGTAGTTGGCTATTCTCCGCCTCGGTTAAGATTGGCTGTAGTGGCCGATATTCGGTCGGGAGGACCTCATTATTTGTACACCAAATGGCTCTATACACGGTCATCGAGTGTTTGTGATGCCAATGTGTTGCCTAAAATAGACGGTGCCCCGTTCATCGTTCATTTTTGCGATGAACGATGCACGATACAACATTTGCTATGTGTGATGCACGATACAACATTTCACAGTGCCTGTGAACGATGAACGGTCGGTGTTTAGACAGTTCATTTTCGACGACTCTTCCATGAAGCCTCGGAAATGAAAGCAAAAATCCCGAAAAATGAACCGTCTAATTTGGGCTTTAGGTTCTAGAATCATTTCAATAAGCGAAACGCGAGCCGTTACAAGTACATTATAAAGGAGGTTAAGGCTGTACTATATTAGTAAGTCGATGACCGCGCGCGCGCGCCGCGCCGCGCCGGCCACAGGCGCGCGTGGGAAAGTGATCTTTCGTGCGCTCTGTACAGACCTGTGGTACAGACTACAGACCTACTTAGTACTTACACTGCAAAAGGTTATCGTGGCGTCCATATGGAGAAAGTTTTACGACGGGTAAGAGATAATAATATAATAGAACCAATTATGAAAAAACGTGACTATCAGAAATGAAGATAAACTTGCGTTGCCCACTACCGTGTTAACTACGCGGTAGTGTGGGGTACAGCGTAGTTAAATTTTGGAGATGTCTCTCAACAAGTTCAAAGTTTTTGTATATTGCAAACTAATTAAATTTTTTTATTACATTGTAAAAGATTATTTCAAAGACAAAAACCTTGGACATAAGTTGCTCTAATAGCCAATAGTTACAATATGTCCGGGATTACTACCTACGACAAGTGTGTTTGTTTGTCGATAAATTGCCTTTCTACGGCTCAACCGATATACCGATTTGGACGACATGTGGCACAGATACCAATTCATCAAATCAATCATACCTCCCTTACAAAGGTGTGATTATTTCTCTTACACTACACATGTTCTCCGATGAGTTTGTCAGCGCGCGCTAATCTCAAAACCTACTGAAGGGATTTTCATTGGACAGCCAAGTGTTTCACCGTTTTCATATTTTCCCTTTGTTTAGAAGTTTCACTTGAATAAATAAATATTTCTGCAGCAAATATTTTGTGAAACTGTGAATTTTATGTTGTTATCAATTCAAGAGTTCAAAGTCGGAATAAATTAACTGGTTATTACGATACAACTGAACAAACACGTTCATAATATAGGTAAGTACCTACATATTATGACTGCATCGAACTTTGTTTTTTAACACAAAAGGATATATTATGTTTATTAAAAATTCATGTACCTATTGCTTATTGATATTTGATATACACAAGTATAATTTAAAAATTTAAAAAACCCCTGACATTCACCATTTTGTGGCAGCGGCCATCTTGGATTTGCATAGTGCTATTCTACTAATCAAGCCTTTTCATTTGATACCCATATTTAGGGAGTTGTGAAATAATATGTAATCCTTCATTTTGTAGCTAAGAACACTCGCCTAATTCACCTTTCAAACAAAAAAAACCGCATTCAAATCGGCTCACCCGTTTGAGCGCTACAGGGGAACAGACAGACACACACACACGCACATATACACACACAGACACGTCGAACTTATAACACCCCTTCGTTTTTGCGTCGAGGGTTAAAATACTGAAGTGGTATTTAACACCTAAACAACTTCTCAAGTCCCCACACTTTACCAGGCTGAGGTTGGGTGTGGCATGGAGCATTGCCATCGCCACCTTTGGGACGGTTCTGCCCAGAGCCAACTCAGAGCGTTTGACTCAGTATTCGAATATGCGGTATCGGCCCGAAGAATTATTTATTGGCAATCAAACACCGATGTAGGAGAAATTGCTGAGTTTACAGAATCGACGTAATGTGGCCTGCCTACTGGTAATGGATATACCCACTTCGGAAAGTGTGCTCAGGAACTTCAGAATCTGGTTTCTCCATCACCGTTACCTTCACAAAACTACGAGAAGACGCAAGTGCTGACCTCGTGTAGTTTACAGAACAGGTGATCGTCAAAATGGAATGGAGACAAATTGACAGTCGAGTCATAACCTAAACCACGACCACGACGAGTCTGCCTAGATTATTGCCTAAGAAAAGAGTTCGATACTTGTACCTACTGAAATTTTACAATATGAGGTGTATGTGGGCAATTATGTAAAACATGACTCGGAGTTGGGTACTAACTTCTAAGCCCTGCGTAATTCAACCCGTCTTAATCTAGCCTTTATCTTAGACAATTGTGTCCAACCTTACAATATATTCTCCATCAGCAACTAGCCTAAAACTAGGGTTGTCAAATCCACAATACACTAAAAATTCCTATAGTAATAATAGTGTGTCAGTTCGTCGGTTTGTTTCAGCCGGTTACTGATTCCTGAATATACTCGCATTATGCAACTGTTTGGACTTGAACTAAACGACATCGCCCATGGTATCTGTCAAGTACTAACACAGAGTATCTTTTATGCTATATATTCAAGCTAGAGACAAAGCCTTGTGTAATCTCCGAAAAACTTACATTTAGTTTTTATAGGTGTATTTTTTAGGTGTATTTTTTAGGTTCTAATTTTAGGTGTATTTTTATTTTAGGGACTTAGTTGCCTGAATTAAATGGCTAACTTCTCGATAATAGAATGACTTTCTCTCTTAACTTTTGTTCATTCGAAAACTAGCTGATTCCCGCGACTTCTGCGCGAGAGGTATTTTTCCTGAAACGAAAAGTAGGTAATCACAAACCGTCTCCAAGATGCAAGCTATATTTCTGTGCCAAATTTTAACTCAATCGGATAAACGAAACGCCAACACATTAAGGTCTAAGGATAGGATGCGGAATAATGTGGAGGTAATTGTGAGGTGAATATTTACATTTTATGAAATAAGTTATTAGTGACAACCCTACGGTCAGTGTTCATGGAGACAATGGCCGCGGATTTAATTAAGGCGATTCGACCCAACATTTACCTAAACTCTAAAGCCTAACGATGTGGTAAACTGACACCATAATATAACATTAAACATTCGTAAATTACCTACATTTATTCCTATGTTTTCCGCTACTTCATCCGCGTGATTGTTATTATTTTTTTATCTCGTGGAAGCTCCATGATTTTCCGGGATAAACAGTAGGTAGCTAACTAGCTAGAGTTCGTCTCCGGGATGCAGCTGTGCCATTTTTTGTCAAGACCTAATTCAGCGGCTACTGTGAAAAAGGTAAAGGTCGTAATTATGTGGTCCCTAATATTATAGGTATCATCTAACCCGCAACATTTCCGGGATCAAAAGTTTATTAATTGTATAGACATCTATCTGTCTGCTTGTAAAAATCTTGCCAAAATCGATGCAACCATTCTGAAGATTAGCTCGTTCAAAACAGATTGACTTTTTAAACGTCTGTTTGTGTTTTGTAACGTTCAAATAATCATATTCCTATGAGTTTATAATCATACTTCTATTGTATTTATTTGACTTTTTAAACGTCTGTTTGTGTTTTGTAACGTTCAAATAATCATATTCCTATGAGTTTATAATCATACTTCTATTGTATTTATTTGTATTAGATTCACATGCGTGTGAGCTCAGGTAGGTAGGTACCTACTGCCGTCAATAACAAGTGACTTCGCAGAAAAATTGTACTGAGCAGGCACAACAGCGCACCGGCAAAACCAAAACACCACAAAAACAATTTCATAACCAAGAAAACTACGACAATCGATACACACTAGCAATTTGTAACTGTACCTATTCCACTCCGGCGCCGCGCCTGGCACCGCCTGGTACGGTCCACCACGCACCCGGCGTTGGTGCAACACGAAAAACAACCTTAACCACATCACTTTACCGTTCGAATTCTAATAAATCACTTTCAATCAAACGACAAGGCTCTACTCAATGAAAATGCTTGTAGAATCAAATTTGAACCTTAAGTTTATCGGAATAAACATTCAAATTTCCTTTCATTTTCACGTAGATAGTATATTGGAGACATCTTAATAATTTATCATGAAAGAAACAACTCTATGACGAATGCGTAGAGCTAATATTCCATTGATTAGGGATCCAAACAAGTGACACAGGTAGGAATTAGCGAAGATGTGTGAGGTAACGGTTGTTTGTGTGCGTGACCCTTAGAAAACTAGTTTCCATAGAAATACTAAAATATTTTACGTTTTAACACATTTTGCGTTTTAATTCAAGATATTTATTTAGCTTTAATGAGGTTTTTTGAAGCTTTTTAATACCAGATGACGTTATTGTGATCGAAACACATGACCCACTATTATTAATTATTAATTATTTTACATAATATGAATATAACCCAAACTTGTTACAAAATAAGAAGATATCTAAATACAAAAAGGTAGGTAGGTAATAAAATTTTTTACAATATTTCCCTACAAAGCTGCCAAACTAACAAGAAGGCTTCAATTTATGAATAAAGTCCCCAAAATTGAGTCGAGAACAAACTTTCATAAACGTTTAAAATCCTTTTCAAAACTACGTCCGAGATTCGGGGGGCGCAGACTTGCTTCATGTTTGCATAATGTCTGCTTCAACAATAAAGTAGGGGAGAGTAGGTAGGTAGGGAATATACCATTCGCTGCAAAACTAACTTCATTAGTACAAGGAAACAAAGTGTCAACACTCCATCACGGGTAGGTTGGCCAAGCGAGTATTTGTACCGGAAATAGATTTTAGTTAATTCTAGAGAATCCTACCTATCTATTGGTAACTAGATGTTACTGCAAAAGCGCGAGTCACTACGAATCCTAAGATTTACCAGTCACGACCGTCATTTTAATGTATTTACAATATCATTGGTCACGACGGGAAACCGTCTGAACTATGTGATATCGTCATCGTCATGAAACCATAGAGGTCCACTGCTGGACATACATAGGTCTAGTGCCGGGACTTGAGCGACTCCTACGACTCATCACACTAATATTATAAAGGCGAAAGTTTGTATGTATGTGTGTATGTTTGTTACTCTATATCGCCGCAACTACTGAACCGATTTGGCTGAAATTTTGAATGGAAATAGATTATGCCCTGACTTAACACATAGACTGTTTTTCCTGGAAACTTTTTATCCTGGAAAAATCCACTATTACCGCGGGATTTTGATAAAACCGAAATCTACAGCTACAGCTATAGGTATTTACTATAGCAAACTTCCTTGAAAGTAGGTATAAACGTTGGAAAAGGGGGCGGGAACAGGAAATCCACGATTCCCACGGGATTTGTGAAAAACCGAAATTCACGCGGGCGAAGCCGCGGGCAGAATCTAGTTGAAAATATACTTAACTGGGTACTATTTTATAAAATAAAACTTGTACAAGTTAGTGATATAATATATTTACCCTACTCGTTGCGCTCACTTGATGCAAACTTTTACTGAGGGAACTTCCAAGACGACAGACGTGTAATATAAGTTCCAAGTAGGTATTCAACAATTTAAACCCTATTTTGCCAAAATAAAATAAATCTGTGTAGTACAAAGTACAGCATGCGATCTAGCAAGAAGTATGCACGTTCTACCCTCACGGCGAAGCATCCTCAGGATGGGGAGGATAATGAGGACATTGATTCTACAATATTGTTTATAAATAATCCATGTCTGATTTTTATCGGTTTGGTAACTTTTTAATTGCCCCTGTTTGGTGAAAATCCACTTACAGTTTTTACAGCGAATATGTGTTGTTGAATGTATAACGTTAAAATTGTATCTATAATTTTTCATTCCGTTCACCGTAAGGTAGTCGCCAATAAACTCGCGAACAAGTAACACGTATTTCACTACCAAAGACCCTTACCCATAGTAAAGTGAACCTTAACACCTCAACATATGGTCCTTCGAGCCGGATTACAAGCGAGCGAGCGGCCGCCGTTCAAGCCATCGAAGATAAAAGATAAGGATTGACCTATTTACATACGCACGGCGCGCGCTCCTAGCATATTTTACAACTTATAACTTTGACGCGATCTATTACTTTGGATTTTTACAAGATGAATCAAGAACAAATTATAAGTATTTTAGAAGATGCGGCCCAACTATTACAGAAAACTAAAATTAATATAAAGAAATGCCCTAAGGAGCGCCTAACACCAGGTTATATAGAATCCCGACTTCAAGCAATCAACGATTATTGGAATACGTATAAAAGTGCACATCAAGACTTAATAAAGTGTACGAATCGTGACGAACGCGCTAAGATGCCATATTTCGTGAAAGAAGAATTTTTTAACCAAGAAGAAGTGTATCTGTACCTACAAGGTTACTTGAAGGATTTATTGTCAACAAAAACAAGTTCCGAAGAGCAAAGTAGTTCAAGTTCAAGTCTAAATGCACGGGAATCAGTTCACGCAAATTCAGTCCTAGCAAGATTACCCAAGATACAACTACCTACATTTAACGGAAGTTATGAAGATTGGCCCACATTCAAGGATTTATTTGTGTCTTTAGTGCACACCGACAGGTCGCTTACAAATGTTCAAAAATTACACTATTTGAAGACTAGTTTAACAGGTGAGGCTGCAGGTTTATTACGATATATACAAATTACGGATGATAATTATGCACTCGCCTGGGATACACTAAAAAATAGATACGGCAATCGACGCCTCATAGTTAACTCCCTTCTAAGAAGACTTTTTTCTTTGCGTAAAGCCACCAACATACAGTCCGCTCAGCACATAAAAACCCTGCTTGATACTACTAGCGAAGTAATCAATAGCTTGCGCAATCAAAATATTGATACCAACTCCTGGGATCCTATGTTAATTTATCTCACGGTGCAGAAACTAGACCCGGAGTCCCATAAACAGTGGGAAGACTACGCACACAAAGAAAACATTGAAGAGCTACCGACATGGACAGATTTAAAGAAATTCCTTGAAACGAAATTTAGAACTTTAGAACTTGTGGCACCTTCTACAAGTAAAGAAAAATTATCGGCTCCTTCTACAAGTAAAGAAAAGAATAGCAAGGAAAAAGTATTTCATGTGGCCAACCGAACGAAGATATTATGTGTCCGATGTAAGGGTGACCATACACTGAGTAACTGCGAGGACTTTTTAAAACTTTCACCAGTGGATAGAGGCCTTTATGTGAAGGAAAATAACATCTGCTTCAACTGCCTGGCTTCTGGACATAATGCTCCCATGTGCCGAATTCCACAGTTTTGCAAGATCTGTTCAAGGCCCCATCACACGAAACTCCACCAAAATAGAACGGACACGTCAAGTAATCAAGAACCTTCAAAACCGACAGTGTCTAACGAACGCAATGGCGAAGTAGTGCAAGTTAACACCAGAATCGAACCTACTACCGATGAACCATCAAGCATAGCTTTATTGGCAACAGCATTAGTAAAAATAAAAGATGACTATGGACACACTACTATAGTAAAGGCTCTCGTGGACACAGGATCACAAGCAAGTTTCATAAGCGAAAGGGCAGCACAAGCATTACGATTGAAAAGAAGAAGAATAAATGGAACAATTACGGGTGTTGGGTCATCAAGAACTACTGTCAAACAAGCTACAGAAGTATACATCTTACCAAGTAATGAAGAAGAATTTAAGATCAAGACATACATCGTACCAACGAGACTCACCTCTCACCTACCTACAACAACCATCGCTAACAACACCTGGCCGCACTTAGAAGGTCTCGTTCTGGCAGATCCAAGTTTCAGCCAACCAGGACGAGTAGACATGCTGCTTGGTGTAGATGTGTGTGCCCAAATAATGAAAGCAGAAATCATCAAAGGTCCACCTGGAACACCATGCGCTCAAAATACCAGCCTGGGTTGGATTTTATTTGGGACCATACAAAAGACACATAGAGATGAGATTATAAGCATGCACCTAAATCTGGATCTGGACAACCTTCTCAAAACAATGTGGGAACAAGATACAAATGAAATTAGAAGACCCACACACGAAGAAAGAAAAGCTGAAGAACTTTACAAGAATACAACCACCAGAACAGAGGAAGGACGGTACATTGTAAAACTACCAAGAAAAACAGAAACACTGCAATGTACTGATGGAAAAACTAGAGAAATAGCTCTAAAAAGATTATACCAACTAGAAAAAAGATTAGAAAAGGATACTTACTTAAAAACAGAATACGTTAAAGTTATGGAAGAATACAAAGACATGCAACACATGGAAGAAGTACCAAAAGAAGAACTGAACAATCCAGCAGTTTACTTACCACATCACGCTGTCATCAAGGCTGAAAAGGAAACGACTAAAGTCAGAACAGTTTTTAATGCATCACAGAAGGGATGTAATCAAATCTCCCTTAATGAAGAGTTACTAGTAGGTCCACAATTACAAGATGACATGAGAAGTTTAATTCTAAGATGGCGCACGAAGAAAGTGTGTTTCGTCGCAGATATACAAAAAATGTATCGCCAGATACTTGTTACCAAAGAAGACCGTGATTTGCAAAGAATTCTCTGGCGTAGTAACAACGAAGAACCTGTAAAGGACTATAGACTCGGAAGAGTAACGTTTGGGACGGCCTGCGCACCTTTCCTAGCAGTCCGAACGTTACATCAAGTTGCTGAAGACGAAGGCTACAACGCCCCCGAAGCTGCGACAATTATTAAACAAGACTTCTACATGGACGATCTTATGTCTGGAAAGGATAATCTGGAAGAAGCAATCAAGATTGCAAAAGATATAGATTTTATTTTACGAAAAGGAGGCTTCGTTCTGCAGAAGTGGTGCTCTAATAATGCTGAATTCCTGAAACAATTTGAACCCGATCAAAGAAGTTCCAAGGTTAATTTAGACATAACAATAGATGGTAGTATCAGAGCACTTGGATTACAGTGGAACATGGGAACAGACAAATTTCAATACAATCTCAACTTACCTGCCGAAGCTGATCCAATCACGAAGAGAACGATCCTTGCTGATATGCAACGTTTATTTGACCCACTCGGCTGGTTAGCTCCTTCCATCTTACCTGCAAAATTATTAATTCAAAAATTATGGTTACAAGGAATAACATGGGATGAAGAAGTAAATGAAACAATTGCTGAAGAATGGCTTGATCTACGAAATAGTTTCCAACACTTACCTGATATAGAGATTGATCGATGGCTCCAAACAACTGAAAAAGTGATGAAGAATGTTACAGTTCACGGATTCTGCGATGCATCCAACAGAGCTTACGGTGCAGTCGCCTACATGAGAGTGAATACCGCTGAAGGAGAAGTAAAGACTACGATCATCGCAGCTAAAACACGGGTAGCCTCGACTAAATCTAAATCCTTACCTCGCCTAGAACTCAACGGCGCGGTACTGCTTGCAGGTCTTCTGAAACAGATAAAGGAATCTATGAGAATACCCACCTGTCAGATATACGCTTGGACAGACTCCACAATAGTTCTGTCATGGTTATTTGGAGATCCTGCAAGATGGAATACTTACGTGCGAAATCGTGTAGTTGAGATCCTCGAAGACATTGGCAATCACAATTGGTATCACGTCCAATCACAAGACAATCCCGCTGACATCGCCTCAAGAGGAATGCCTTTAGTAGACCTGAAAGAGTACAAAATGTGGTGGAATGGACCTGAATGGTTAAGTCATGAAGAGATCGAATACAGCAGACCGAAGAACATAACTACAAACCTGGAAGGAAAAGAAATTATAGAAACAAACCTGAAAACAGAAAATAAAAAAGAAAGTTTAATTACAAAATTTGAAAATTGTGATAGCTTAACGGAACTACTCAAAGTTATAACATACAGCAAAAGATTTTAAAAAGAAAGAAGTTACAAGATAAAGATACAACTATTACAACAAGGGAATTAGACGAAGCGTTAAAAACATGCATTAAGCTAACACAGCAAGAAAGCTTTAAAGAAGATATAAATTATTTAAAGGCTAACGGAAGAGTTCAAATAAAAAGCAAATTAAAAACCTTACAACCTTACCTTGATGATGATGGAATCGTCAGGGTGGGCGGTAGATTGCGACATGCAGATCTAAACGAAGATGGTAGAAACCCTATCATACTAGACCATGATACTTACCTGTCCAAGCTCGTTGTCACCGATGCCCATTTGAAGACTTTGTACGGTGGACCGCAACTGATGTTAGGATACTTACGGCAGAGATACTGGATCCTGAAATCAAAAAAATTTTGCCAAATTAATATTTAAAAAATGTTTGATATGTGCCAAGCACAATGCAGCCGTAAGATCACAGCTTATGGGAGACTTACCTCGAGAAAGAGTAACTCCATCCAGACTCTTTTTGCACAGCGGCGTAGATTTTGCTGGCCCTTACCAAGTCCTGACGTCCAAGGGAAGAGGAATCCGAACAACTAAGGCATACATATGCATCTTCATTTGCATGTCCACGAAAGCTGTTCACCTAGAACTTGTTGGAAATATGACGTCAGAAGCGTTCATTGCCAGCATGAGAAGATTTGTCTAGACTTCAACAACGATACAAGTGGAATAAGAGCATAAAGGAGCTAGATATAGGACATATCGTGCTCATTAAATCCACCTGGAAAGTGGATGCTAGGTCGCATCACGGACAAACATCCCGGCAATGACGGTGACACGTGTGTACAGAGTTAAAAGTGGTGATCGTATAGTGCAAAGATCCATAACTAAATTATGCCCCTTGCCAATTGATGTTGATTAATGTAACTTAACTTTATGTACCTACTTATGTAATAAGATTTAAAAAAATGTTTCTAAAAGAATATTGTAACCTAGTTAATTGTTAAGTCAAGATACTATGTACCTAAATCTTATCAAGTTTTGTTAAAAGCTGTGTAACCTATCATTGTGTATTGTTAACTTAAGTTTACTTTCAAGCTCTTGTTTATCTATCATTGTAAGTTATAAAGGACGCTTAGAGTCCTTTGGTGGGCGGTATGTTGAATGTATAACGTTAAAATTGTATCTATAATTTTTCATTCCGTTCACCGTAAGGTAGTCGCCAATAAACTCGCGAACAAGTAACACGTATTTCACTACCAAAGACCCTTACCCATAGTAAAGTGAACCTTAACACCTCAACATGTGTAATACAATATTTTCTAAAAAGCGACTGAAACTATGAGTGCAACCGAATCTAAAGGTGCGTCCAGACTTGAACATTTCACCGAACCGAACAGCGAACATTTCGGCGAACTTGTTACGCTCAATGTGGACGGCGCGCTTGGAGCGCTTGAGATGGGTTACTGCGTAACAGTTCGGCGAAAGTTTCGCCGAACTGTCCCATCTCAAGCGCTCCAAGCGCGCCGTCCACATTGAGCGTAACAAGTTCGCCGAAATGTTCGCTGTTCGGTTCGGTGAAATGTTCAAGTCTGGACGCACCTAAACGTTACAAACTTATCGTGCATATTTGTATTCTAGAAGAATTACTCACATGTAAAATAGGTGAAGCATATCAAAACGTCCGTTTGTGGAACTCATGAATGTGATCCGTTACTTTACTGTTGAATATAAAATGTGTTACCGGTGTTCATACAGAGATGGCAAGGGCCAAGGGCTTCTGCACATTGTAGGAATATTGTTGAGACATCTATAGTCTGCAATGCACTGCAATATAGAGACAATACAAACGCGACATCTAACATTAGCATTTCTTAATGTTTCTATGGTCTCCTGGGATGGCCTGGTTTTCAAGAAGGCAGTTCCAACTGGTCTGTTACTGTTGGTTGGCTAATAAACATTTTCGGTTCCTCTGTCCACTGACCTTCCCCTCCAGTCACAAGGTCAGCTACTGGGTCGTCGCTCGCATACAATGGCCGATCAGTTCGCCGGGCAGTAGACGGCTGGAATTTGCGAGTGTTTTTGAATTTTTGAATTCTCGTGCGCCATGACTGATGAGGCCGTTGCTCCTAAATTTTTCTTCCATATTTTTTCTGATAGGTATATCCATCTGCTATATCTATCTATCTGCAATCGGCTTTTCCAGCCATAATCAGATTTGAGGTATTTGCAGTTTAGGTTAAGCTATCCGGGGATATTCCAATTCTTCTCTTTTGTGTTATATGCATCTTCCATCCAGCTCCAATTGTCGTACCTTCATCAAGCAATCTCTGTGTCGGTGCGTTGGGGTGTTTCTCTAATCTTAGCTTGTATTTCTTACAGTGTTCATAATTAGTTAGCATTTCTTCTTACATTCCAACACTTTGTTCATATTTTTCTCTTTTCGGGCTTTTGATATTTTTTATTAAATTACGAATAAATTGAGCCATTCGTATAAACTGCGAAGCGGCCTTCTCGCTCGCTAGTTTTTTGCTGATTGAGCCTCATAAAAAACCAATTTCATAGTTAGCATAAGCGGTACCGCATTTGTCTACAGTGAAAACATTTCGGCAAAGTGCCGTAAGCTGTACCGAATACACAGTAGAATCACTAACTACAAGCGAGTACAAAGAAATGCATGTACTACATAATTTAGTTCTGCACGTGTATGTTAGTGAGGTAAGAGTCCCGGAAAATTTTCATTAGCGGTCTGGAGAATGTAATTTGCGCGGGACCGTCCCGTCCTTCTGCGCGTCGCTTAATTATTGCCTTTTTATTGTTACAGGTATGAACGCGCGCCGGCCGCGGCATTGCGGGACCTGGCATTCCTGTCCCCGGGACGCGGTGTAATTGCTGTTGTAGGGCTATGTTGTAATTACATCTTATACTTATAACTATACAAAACATCATAATTGTACAAACTAAACAATGTATGTACATCTTGTCTACATACCTTGGTATATTTATCTATAGACACAAAATATTGTATAAACATCGGCACGTACATCGAACACTGAAGGAAAGTGAAGGGGGTAAGCTATTGTATAACGTGCACGACGGTTCTCATATGCAGCTATGCCCTCCACGTTTCGTTCAGCGTTCGATGTACGTGGCGCGGGTTATATAAAAACATAAATCGACACATCTTATTTCAATTAATCGATCAAATAAAAGAAAAACGACAGTAAAAAAAATTACTCCTATGCAATAAAACCAACATTACGAACAGATGGTAGAGATGGTTGAGACTGGCTCAAAGACACCGTCGCTATTCAAAAGATCTTGACTACGTGAACAACGAATTTTCATAATTTCATCTATTTAGTCTCTACGAAGCTTTTCGGTGTTGAAACATCCCTGAATTTCTTGCAAAATGCAGCTTCAAAGTTAAAAAAGAAAATTATAAATTCCACGCGAGCAAAATGGTGGAAAACGAGTAGAAATAATACGGAAAATTTTAATTTTACATAATGCGAGTGCATAATTTAACCACATTTTAATTTTCCTTACGTTTATTTACAAAAAGCTACGCGAAGAGAGAAGCTATTATACGCAATGTTCTTTTTGCCAAAGCATGGACAACTGGGTCAAAAAATATAGGTTTCAGACGGATTTTATTTTCGTAAAGTGCGTCAAGTGGTAATTTGCTCAGAAATTATAATTTGCTCACAAATAAAATGCCAGAACGTTTATTATAACGCTATAGACTCGATCACTTCTGTTAAATCTGTAGGTACATATAAATAAAAGGAAAAATTGGCTCGCTGTTAATATTATAATACAAGCGGATACCCGCGACTTGTTCGCGTGGATATTGATTTTTAAAAATCCCGTGGGAATCATTTTGTTTTTCCTAAGTTCCTTTCAGCTTAAACCTTGCTAAAAACTGTTAAAAGTTCACTGGCGGATGTTTAGGTAGATCAAAATGTAAACATCCGCCAGTGAAAGTCCCATCAAAATCGATTCAGCCTTTCAGGGATTACCCGGGTAATCTCTAAAGTATCTCCTTTCTAACAAAAAAAGAATGAATGAAATCGGACCACGCGTTAATGAATTACAGCTAAGTACACATTTTAACTTTCATCCCCTCTCCCAAAGGAACCGTGCTGAATTTCGGGATAAAAAGTATCCTATATGTTACTCCATAGTATGAACTTAAATCGTGCCAAGTTTCACTTCAATCCATTCAGTAGTTTTTGCGTGATGCGCGCACAAACATACAGACAAACAGATAAATAGACAAACAGACAAAAATTTCAAAAATAACTTTTTTACGTTCTATTATTACGTTCTATTACTTATCCCTAACATCCGCCAGTTATTATTTTGCAAAAATCTTTAATGTACAGATACGGCAATTCTACGATTTTATTATATGTATAGATAGATAGAAGATGTAGTTCGAACCAGTGGTAGATTCAATTGACGATTCAAAAGTACTTGTTTGAATAAAAAAACTTTTCTATTCTATTCTATACTGGATTTAAAAACTTGGGATTTTCCCTGGAGGTTTTTTGTAACGTAGACTTCCAAATATGTAGTAACAATTTTCAGCACCTGAGCGAAGCCTGAGATATAATAATAAGATGTTACAAATTTTTTTTACAACTCTTGATGGTCGAGTCGCTTAAGGTCTACTTTAAGCCGCGCGGAGTTTTCGGGACATTTTCACGATTCCTAAAGCCTCTCGACCTTTGATCTCGTTCGTCTCGTTACATCCCTCATTAAAACGATTCGCATCCACTTGTTCTTGAGAGAGATCAGGCGCAGGACCGACGGCTTTACGTGCTCTCTGAACTCACGGGAGGCCAACTTCCCAACTCCCGGCTGCTACTAAAAATTTTATTACAGAAAAATCGATTAACTTTTTTGCCAGACTCGGGACTAGAACCTGGGACCTCATAATCTGTACCCGAACCAGCTAACCACTAAACTAATGAGGCAGTCAAACAATAAACAAAACAAAAATTTCCCAAATTGTCGCAACGCACATCGCTGCTCCAAAAGATTTTTCTAATGAACATTCCTGTTTATAATTCTCAATCGTACAAATAATAATAATAGCCCGCCAACCCGCATTGGAGCAGCGTGGCGGGTCTACGCTCTAAATCCCTCTCTCCTATGAGAGAGGAGGACTGTGCTCAGCAGTGGGACGTTAAAAGGCTATAGTAGTGGTACAAACTACAAATAAGGCTTTCATAATTTTGCAGCATATTTTATTTTTAAGTGAAAAATCGTGACAATAAACGTTTCGTAGTTAGGTATACTCGTGCTCGCAGGTGTTTGTATACCGAGCGGCACAATTAGATCCGCCACGCCATTGTCAAGTGCGAGGACGGCGCGAACTGTGTGTCAAAGCGCAGTTCAATGTGGTTCAATGCTTCATGACGACTGTTTCACAGTGCTGTGTGTTTCACGTTATCAGCACTGTGAAACAGTACTTACCTACCGTGAATACGTGTAGCTGTATATTTATACAATTGTCCGTCTCTTATTTCTAGTTACACCCTCGTGCCTCGGAGAGCATGTTAAGCAGTCGGTCCCGGTTATAATCACTATCATGTGACAGTAGTCGTTAAAGGCCGTCAACCCGCATTGGAGCAGCGTGGCGGGCCTGAGCTCTAAATCCCTCTCTCCTATGAGAGAGGAGGCCTGTACCCAGCAGTGGGACGTTAAAAGGCTGTAGTAGCGGTGACTGGTGGTCCATCTCATAACTGACATAACCCAAACTTTAAACTTTAGTTTGTATGTCTGTTAATTTTTGGAAACGGCTAAACCGATTATAAAGATTGTTTTTATATTTTCATCAAACTGAGCCAGTTTGTTGGCGAGTTACGAGTAGCACTCTCAATAATTAATGTATCTTGAGCATGCATCTATTTCCTATAGGAAATCATCAAAATTAACTAACTCACGTAACAGAAAATATTACTTGTAAATTACTTATTGATATTTACATTACATATACACACGCAACTAAATAAAATAAACAAACATTGAAACAACGGCCTCTAGTCAGTTACTACAGCCCTTTAACGTCCTACTGCTGGGAGGCCTCCTATCTTATAGGAGGCATTTAGAACGTAAACCCACCACGCTGCTTCAATGCTGGTTGGTTTAGTCACTAAGATATCGTTAAATAAATGTTCCTTTAAATTATTCTTTTCTCGAAGCCACTCAGTCAAGATTCAATAATAAAGGAAGCGAACGTAAGTCAAGTGCCAACTTGACATAAAATAAAAAGATCTACACATTTTCAGGTGCGACACAAAAGCGAGATGGCAGCGTTTTGTATTGCAGCAATTCGTGGCATACGATTGCAACTTTTCCTCCGGCAATGCAGGTCGCACACTGAGTTGTTTTGTGTTGGTTGACAATATATCAGGATAAATTCCCATCTCACCGGCACCTAACTACTGCTAGATGTAGTTTATCTGGATACGACATATAAGTATGTTGCTTTTCCATAGAATTATATTATTATGGCAGGCCGTTCCAACTTTAACGGCAGGTACAAGTATAGAACCGGTTATGGAGTATTGACTTACCATAAGAACCACAATTTGGCCTTCCATCATTAAACAAATAAACAAAATTGTTTGCCTGTGACATTGAAATAACTGCCTCTTATTAAATTCAAATTATTTGAATACCATAACCCAAACGAACGTTTCTAGAATTTTTGTTGGTCTATCTGTTTGAACGGCTGAATCGATTTTGACGGGGCTTTCACAGGCAGGAAGGAGATTATACAGCAAGTGCTAAAGGCTATCTACTTTTTATCTTTATTCATATTAAGGGTTCGTAAAAAAATTAACTAGCTACTGACGCAAATTCAACCAAAGTTTGCACCCAGTTTTGTATATTGTCTAATGTATAAAGTTTGTATATTGTCAAAATCAAATTAAACTTTATTCAAAATTGGTACAATGTATACACTTTTTGAATGTAAATTTTTGAAGTAGGTATATAGAAGTAAGGTTATTGTGATAATCCATACTTAAATTTATAAATGCTAAAGTAACTCTGTATGTCTGTGTGTTACACTTTCACTCCTAAACCGCTGAACCGATTTTGACAAAATTTGGTACAGATATAGAATAGACCTTGGAGAAGGACATAGACTACTTTTTATCCCGTAAAATCATTGAGTTCCCACGGGATTTTTAAAAACCCTAAATCCACGCGGATGAAGTTGCGGGCATCAGTTACTATTTGTCATGTCATTACTATTTGAGGAGCGTTGTTTCAAATCGTATTTTGTCCATAGTAATCACAAGTATAAATTAGAAATTTAAAAAACCCCCGACATTCACCATTTTGTAACGGCGGCCATCTTGGATTTGCATAGTGCTATTCTACTAGTCAAGCCCTTTCATTTGATACCCATATTAAGGGAGTTGTGAAAAAATATGTAATCCGCCATTTTGTAGCGGCGGCCATCTTGGATCGATTTTCATCAAACATAGCTAACAACACTCTCGACTAATTCTACTTTCGAACAAAAAAAACCGCATTCAAATCGGTCCACCCGTTTGAGCGCTACAGGGGAACAGACAGACACACACACACACACACACACACACACACACACACACACACACACACACAGACACGTCAAACTTATAACACCCCGTCGTTTTTGCGTCGGGGGTTAAAAATATGAGATTTCGTTGTATATGGCCTTAAAATGCAAGAGTAACTAACTTAGCAAAAGTTAGTGCATAAAAACCGAATTTTTCAAGTAAATAATCGAATGTCAAAATGAGGCGCTGTTTCAAAATATGTTTTGTCCGTGTGAAGTGGTGTTTCAAAACATAGTCTGTCCACCTGTTAGCAAAATAACAATTTATTATGGTCTGTCTGTGGCGGCAAACTGTACGATTATTTAAATAATGGCCTGTTTCACCACCTTCTGATAAGTAAGGTAAGTATCTAAAACTTTTGTCTTTGTCATTTGACATAATCCGAAAATCCGACACTTATCAGAAGGTGGTGAAACAAGCCCTTAGTAATTTAAACAAAATTGTTTTAATATTGTTGCACAAGCATGGAGCAAGGAGTCCTAGTAGGAAATCATTCAGTTGGCTCAAGAAAAAAGGACACAAAACACCAAAACAAAGAGGCGAGGAATATTTAAATTATCGTTTTATTGTTTCTTTGTACTATTATACGACTCTAACTGTATTTTATCGGCAGTTATAAGATTCTGGCTACAATATGAATTTATTTTGTTTCAGTTATGAAATAAAGGAACCTGAACTGAACAATTTTGTCATTCATAATTCCATGCATTCATAATAACTCAAGATTTAATATATGTTGTGCTATATATAAATTTGATTTAATACAGTGAAAACATTATTTTATGCATACTCTGTGCATAAAATATAGGCCATAAGCGTTTTTTTATTTTTTAGTAGATATTATTGGACAAAATATGAATCATTTCTTTGTACATAATATGCTTTGAAAATAAACCAGTGTTTCAAAATGTATTGTGTCCATAAACCAGTGTTTCAAAATGTATTATGTCCATACAAATGGTTCAAAACATATTTTGTCCAATATTTATGCTTAATTAACTTAATAAAAAACTATAGATTTGTTTTTTTATTCAGACATGCTAATGTTATAATACCTAAATATAAATAAGACTATATTGTGATTTTAAAATAATATGCTATTTCATTTAATACATTTGAATAATTTATGTGTATATCTGTGACGCTCGAAACGGTGGCCTTCTTTTTCTAAGGCAGTCTGTGGTCAGTCCGTTTCGAGCATCTAGTTGAAGAGATTGTTTACAAATGTGTGAATTAAAATTAGAGAAAGCATAGTTTCCAATAGTTATTATAATTGTGCGAAATACATAGATCTAAGTTTGATATCCAAGTTTGTAACTAATTGTGTGAGATTAAATCGGTCAATGGATACCCAAGAGTGTTTTCTTTATCACTATATTATGCTTTATATTTAGCATGGTAAATTTATTTCTACATATAACTTTAAGAAAAAGGCATACATTAAAAACGGCTATTTTTGAAAAATACACATTTTTGGACAAAATGAGTTTTGAAACAACGCTCCTCATTTATCATGAGGTGGGGAGGACATTCTAATATTGAGGGCCTGTTTCACAACCTTCTGATAAGTGTCAGATAGTCAACGTAAGTTTTGTCACTTTCTTACTTTATGTCAAGTGACAAAGACAAAATTTGTGAATAAGCTTACGACATTTTTAAATGGTTTTATTCGAAGCCACTTCCAAATTGCTTACATCCCGGTAGGCTGGATTGATCACATCTGCTAGGATTTATTTCTCCGTGCGGGCCCGACGCCCGACGCCCGACGCCCGACGCGCGCTGCGATATTGCTCGATGCAGCGCTACTATGTTATTATTTATCAATGGCTGCTGATTTACTCCTACTTTGGCCTCGTTAATAAAAAAAACAGTAGTGCTACGTTTTCCGCATTGGTTTCAAATTAATTTTACTTCATTTTTGTAGAGAATAAGCGGTGATATAGCCTAGTGGTTAAGACCCTTTAGGGGGGACCGTGTTCGATCCCGGCACGCACTTCTAACTTTCCGAGTTAGGTATGTGTGTTTTAAGCAGTTAAATGTCACTTGCTGGAACGGTGAAGAAAAACATCGTGAGTAAACCCGCACGTTTGAGAGTTCTCCATATAATGTTCTCAAAAGGCGTGTGAAGTTTACCAAACCTCATGCACTTGGCCAGCGTGGTGGACTACGGCCTAAACCCTTCATACTCTGATAGGAGACCCGTACCTTGTAGTGGGCCGTTAATGGGTTGATAATAATAATGATGATGATTTGTAGAGAGACTCTTAGAAAAAAAAATCCGCCAAATGCGAGTCGGGGCTCGTTCTATTAGGGTACCTTTTGTAAGGAAAAATAGATTACATTCAAAAGACTAAATCCATTTTCATAGACGATTCATACAATATGTTAGTATACTCGTAAGTCGGTCAAGACGTCTCGGCGCAGCATCTCTGCGAGATAAATCCTCGCAGCTGCATCCTATGATCCAGCGACCCATGCAATGCAGACGTGACTGCAATTATTACCGTGAGATTTATTGTGACCCTTGTTATTCTAGAATACAAGTCCATCTAGTGTACTTTAATACTTGTTCTAGTTAATTTCTAAAGGCTTGGTCAAACAATGCGCAGTGGCAGCGCTGAACGTTGTACTCCAAAGTTGCTTGAAAGGCAACCTCGCAAACGCAGCGTTCGAAGACCCCTCACTAGGTGGAATTACGATCTCATGAGAGTCGCTGGTATTCTATGGACCCAAGCAGCACAAGATTGTGTCCAGCAATGGACATCTATCTCTTGAGACCATTGACCTCTATAAATACAAATCCGCATGACAGGCTACAGGCGACGTGAAAATGAAGAAACTTGAACAGCTATTTTGTCGCTGACTGCTACGAAATGTGGGAGTGATCGTACCCAGAACTAATGTGAATTTTAATGAATTGTATTGGGTAATGTTGAATTTAGTTCCCAGTACCTGCGGTGCGACGCCTTGAATCGGCATAAGAATCAACTGTCATTTTGTATAACACAGCCTGTCTAGCGTATATAACGTATTAGTAGAAGTTGAGACGATTAGGAAGACGTAGACGATTAAGAATTCTGTGATTGTCATGTTATTAATTGTGCAAAATTGTATGCCTGTATTCACAGAGCATGAAGTTCGCAATGTACGTCTAACTTGTAATAACATTTCATTAATACACGGCGAGTAAATGACATAAACGCTCGATAAAAAGCCTTTTATTGCTGTCACGTACAACCTCCGTGACCGGAAGCGGTCATGATTACGGGATGATATTGTCACATGTACATAATTGTATCAGTTATTATAAAAATTATGTTCTCTTTGACCGTGAATTATTGAAGCTATCTCTGTATTCAGCGGTTAAACGATGAAAAGGTAACAGAAAGACTCACAGAGGTTCTTTCGTTGTTTATAATATTAGAATGGATTAATTTGATGGTTAATAGAAGTACTCGTGTTTACCTGATCGCACGTCTGCAGAACAGGTGCTAATGAGCGTCGGGCGGAAGTAATCGGTGTGCGGAAGTGACATACATGCCTACATACATACATACATATTCGCACGTGTACAATGTACATACCTGCGGATCATTAGGGGAGACCGGGGATAGTTGACTATAGGGGTAGGTAGATTAACTGCCAAAAACTCGTCAGCAGTACAAGTGTTGCGTTATCCGATCACAGCCGAATATTACCCTCCGCACCCCGCTCAGTCGTCCGAAGCACCATATCACTGTCACTCATAATTTTCGAGCAATGACACGTTTTTCATTTATTAATCACATAAGTAATATTTTGATACCGTACATTTTTTGATCTGATGTCTACACGTTTTATGTGAAACATTTTTCTATTAGTCCTAGCCTTTGATGAGTGCATATTTATCATAATTCATATCTTATTTTACAACTTGGTGGCAATGTTTAGTTTAGCCATGCGATCAAAATAAAAAATGGCGTTTGGGGCAGGTAGACCAATTTTTTTCGGGGCTGGTTGAATATTTATTCAAATCATTCGGCGATATCAAATTACGGCTTACAACCATATGCGTATTGATATTTTATACATAACCAGAATGCAACCATAGGATTCTGCTCATATATACATTGTAATGCAATATTTAATTTTTTTATTACAATATATAAACGAATTTTGTACTACTCATGTATATTTCGTAACGTGAATGCGCGCCTGCATTTTTCTAATTAATACAAGAGACCCGGTCCCGGTCGACGGAGCTCCGCTTCGCCGGACTCCTTTTTCTGGGTGGTTTAAAAATAAATAACAACGAAGGGGATGGCTAACCTAACCTATCCGAGTCGGAGTGCCCCAAGTCCCGAGCTCGCTTCGCTCGCTCTTGGACTCTAAGTTCTCTGTGACTGTTTTTTCCTGTATCAAACCTCTAAAAAATAAATAATTACTGGTTATTATTAGTTTGTCTGCGTACTAGCACTGTATATTATTGAACAAACTAGTTACTTAGGCAATTACAAAGTACTTATACACAAGTATTTGCATACTACTCTTCAACGACGACATACCCCATAGACGGATGATAACAGGCACGCGGTGTGAGGTAACAGTTGAGTTTTTTTAGTCTTATATAAGTGGCTGCTCGAAAATTCCGAATTAGTATCGACCAGTTCTGAGCGCCGTAAACACGTCCGCTTTGGCGAATGAAATATAGTGACAAAAAATACAAGGATGCCTTGCTGATTTGTAAAATGGTGTGGTAAAATCTCTCAAACATCGAGGTAAAGAAAGGTAGCATAACATTTCATCGATAAGTCAGTAAAACTAATTTTACCAAAATAATCATAAATAAAATAATTTATAGCGGGGTTCATCTTATGTTGGTCATGTTCAGAGTAGGAGGAGCTTGAAATCTACTCGCGTTATCGCCGCATCTCTTTTATTCATACTCGCCGCGTAAGTATTTATCTCGTTTCATTAGTTACCTTCTGAACGATAGTGATGTTCAACATCAATTCTATTCTATTGTCGATAGTATGAACATAATAAAGCCGTAGACCGAATTGTTTTTCTCTTAGACGTTGTCCTAATACAACGCGAATGCGCGATCATCGCAAGTTCGCGCGAATTTTACGCGTACGAACTCGCGATCAAACTTGTTGATCTCGAATAGGTGTCCTAATAGGCATTCGCGCGACAATCGCGTCACGTCGTTGGGCAGTGACTGACTGACTGACTGACTGACTGACAGACTGACTGACTGTGACTGACTGACTGACTGACTGACTGACTGACTGACTGACTGACTGACTGACTGACTGACTGACTGACAGTGACTGACTGACAGACAGTGACTGACTGACAGACAGTGACTGACTGACTGACTGACCGACTGACTGACAGTGACTGACTGACAATGACTGACAGTGACTGACTGAATGACTGACAGTGACTTACAATGACTGACTGACAATTACTGACAGTGACTGACAGTGACTGACAATGACTGACTGACAATGACTGACAGTGACTGACAATGACTGACAGTGACTGACAGTGACTGATAATGACTGACAGTGACTGAAAATGACTGACAGTGACTGACTGAATGACTGACAGTTACTGACAGTTACTGACAGTGACTGACAATGACTGACAGTAACTGACAATGACTGACAGTGACTGACTGACAGTGACTGACTGGCTGACAATGACTGACAATGACTGACAGTGATTGACGGTGACTGACTGACAGTGACTGACAATGACTGACAGTGACTGACTGACAATGACTGACAGTGACTGACTGAATGACTGACAGTGACTGACAATTACTGGCAGTGACTGACAATGACTGACAATGACTGACAGTGACTGACAATGACTGACAGTGACTGACAGTGACTGATAATGACTGACACTGACTGACAGTGACTGACAATGACTGACAGTGACTGACAGTGACTGACTGAATGACTGACAGTTACTGACAGTGACTGACAATGACTGACTGTGACTGACAGTGACTGACAGTAACTGACAATGACTGACAATGACTGACAGTGATTGATGGTGCCTGACTGACAGTGACTGACAATGACTGCCAGTGACTGATTGACTGACAGTGACTGACAGTGACAGACAGTGACTGACGGTGACTGACAGTAACTGACAATGACTGACAGTGACTGACTGACAATGACTGACAGTAACTGACAATGACTGACAGTGACTGACTGACAATGACTGACAGTGACTGACTGGCTGACAGTAACTGACTGGCTGACAGTGACTGACAATGACTGACAGTGACTGACTGACTGTGACTGGCAATGACTGACAGTGACTGACATTGACTGACAGAGGCTGACAATGACTGACTGACAGTGACTGAAAATGACTGACAGTGAGTGACTGACTGACAGTGACTGACTGACAATGACCGACAATGACTGACAGTGACTGACAATGACTGACTGTGACTGACAGTGACTGACAATGACTGTCAGTGACTGACAATGACTTACAGTGACTGACTGACAATGACTGAGTGACTGACTGACTGACAGTGACTGACTGACAATGAATGACTGACTGACTGACAGTGACTGACAGTGACTGACTGACTGACTGACAGTGACTGACTGGCTGACTGACTGACAGTGACTGACTGACTGACAGTGACTGACAGTGACTGACTGAATGACTGACAGTGACTGAATGACTGACAGTGACTGACAACCCTCTCCTCTCTACCTCTACCCCTACCCCTACCTCTACCCCTACCTCTAGGTAGGTAGGTAGAGGTAGGTAGATGTAGAGGTAGGGGCAATATAACAATCTGTAATACAAAATATAAAATAACATTCATACAATATGTTTGGTAGGTAAGTATCTACTTATCGTGTTTTAATCAAACGTGTCCCATCCCTAGTCCGTGTACTTTTCGCAACCTAGGTAAGTACTGACCTTGGTCGGGCCAATCAGAACGCGATTCCCCGCGCCTTCATACTTCAGCTAGTTGCCAGAATTGTTTCAGTAGAATTAAAATAAACATGAGGTGTCTATGGGATGTATCGTCGATGCTACTCTTGTATACATTGTAATCACAAATTTAAAAATTGCATTACAATGTACTTATAAATGAACAGATTCATATGGTTGCATTTTGGGTACGTATAGAATGTAAATTATACGCCAACCGTACATGTACTTAATAGAGTACATAATAATAGTTCTTTGCGTCTCATTTTATTAGAGATGGCTTCGTATGATATGAAGGTGATGTTAATTCATCTGGCTGGGTGAAAGAGGAAAACTTGTTGGTTGTTTTTTAATAAAGGGCTCAATTATATTAAAAATGTTTAATTATTTCACCATCTCATGATTTGACTCTTATTTGTATGTACCAATAAGAGTCATTATGTACTTACTTATGCAAGTCAACTTACCCCTGGCATATGATCTACCTACCCCGGACCAGGGGTAGATTGACTAAGATTTTCTGTTTTGTAAAATGTATTATATCTTCACCATTATACTACACTAAGAACTAGATATTCCATATTATATTAGATTAATAGTTGTTCTATCAATTAATGTGGTTTTCTTGTCTATTTATATTAAAACACAAAAAATATGTAATGTTTAGTAAAAAGTTAGTCAACTATCCCCGGTCTCCCCTACTATTTTATTTTATCGTCTTATGATTTTCCATTTTAACACTTTTGTATAATTTAGTATAATTTAGACAAAGAGAATCTCGGATCAAAACAACAAAATACAACTTGGCTTGTCGCGCAACAGCAGGAACTGTCGAGGCTGATGCAGATTCACCTCCTCCGGAACCTCACAGTGTGATCTGCGCCACATCGCGTCAAAATGTGCCCCAAATGGGATCGAAACTAGCCGGGCACACTACCGCGAACATCCACGTGATTCAAGCCGTTGAGTTATGTACAATTCTAGAGCACAAAAGATCCATAAGGGTCGAAGTGCATCGACTTTTAGCGGGCCCCACCAGATGTAAAATTCTAAGCAATTTTAAACAAGGATTCTTGTTTAAAATTGCTTAGAATTGTACATTTTGCTTTGACAAAAGGAAAGTAGTTTGCATATCAAGCGCGTGCAAAACCGCAGCCATAAGCCAGTTTACCATAAAGCCCATAATACACTCATTTATTGAGCCAGCGGCGCGGCTTACGCGAAAATTATAGCCCCACCGCGGGCTTTGTTTCCCGAATTTTTAATATCGCGGATTATCCCGGGCGCCTTTGTCCCGGCACCGGCTGATCTGTTCCCGCACAACGCCGAGCCGCGGTAAGCCGCCGGTGACAGGATTACTGTAAAATGTCTCATATTGTAATCTATTTAACATTGGAAAGGTAGAAAAACTTCCACAAGTATAAATTAAAAATTAAAAAAAACCCCGAAATTCGCCATTTTGTGTCGGCGGCCATCTTGGATTTGCAATAGTGCTATTCTACTAGTCAAGCGCTTTCATTTGATACCCATATTAAGGGAGTTGTGAAAAAATATGTCGAGGCGAAATAGGCGACATCAAGTCAGCAGATCTTTAATAGATTTCTCAAAAAAGCACCTACTTACGGATCTATATGCTGACTCGTCTTCCCTCAAGAGGTCCTACGCGCCAGTTGCGTTGGCGTGGTCTTTTCTAAACTGGTCCTAGTTTAATATCGCGGATTATTCCAGGCCCCTACGTGCCGACATCTCCTCTGATCTCTTGAATTACTCGGTGCCCGGCTAAGCCGCCGACGACACTTTTATGTGTAAAATTTTAAAGAGGAGGAGAAATTGTATTCAAACAAAAGAATTGGATCTGGACCCTCGCACGACGCCTATTATCTAAATGCACACATTAAGGTGTAAAAGTGTACAACAAGTGTGTAACAAGTAACTGAGTTACCGCGTCCTATACACACATATCATCACATGCCATCGCTAATAGTTGTTTATCACTGGCATTTGGTACTTATCATAACCTCACGTCACCTCGATTGGTCACCAAAGATACAATATATCTTGTATCTTTGGTGACCTTAATATCTTAGTATACCTTAATATCTTAGTATACCTATAGTAATATCTTACTTAGGAGTTGAATTATTGGATAGATTTTTTGACAGTTATTTATTGGTCCGCTCAGTCGTTCGTCGTTTAGAACAGCATCCTGAACGACTTTTCGCTAAAATTGTTGTCGTATATTGCGTTTCGGGCCTTCGTAACATGATTTTCTCGCCGTCCGTCAGTACTCAGTACGATTGACTGGACATCGTGACAAAAATGCTGGCATTCTTACTGTCCGATCTTCCATGATTTCAACATATGTAACCCAACGAAAGCTAGAACCTTTTATTCATTCAACAGATTTTCTTTAATACTTTTTTTCTTACAATGATTTACTGTCAGGAATTTTACGAATAAGTGTATAAAGTATATTTCCAGTCGTAAAAATGTAAGTAATTGCACCTGGAATTCCGGATACCAAAGTCAAGTAGTTAGCGTAAATAAGGTATTCGGCACGGTCTAGATGTACGTCTCCAATATTTAACGTCGTATCGCAAATCTAACTTTCAGCTTGTTTCGGCACGTTCCCATGTTACACGTTCCCAGCTACACACTGGTGACTGAATATGTCTAACTGAAATCACAAATTCACGAGCTAAGAATTGGTGGGAAAAAAGAAAATGTTGCGTTCAGGAAAGTGGTCATCGTTATATTTATTAGAATAGAATAGAATAGAATAGAATAGAATAGAATATCGTTTATTCATTGATAAAACACACATCAGACAGATTATACAACAAGTTCAATCTTAAGATCTAACTTAACTAATAAACTAATGTCTAAAATGTGTCGTGCCAATGAAAAGGCCCTAACTCAGCTCAATGTTGCGGATACAGAAAGTAACCACAACGCTGTTATTCTGTTAGAGCCCAAACGAGGGAAGCCCCGCGCAAAACATGGTTGAAATCAACGTAAAATTACAAAATAGAAATTTGTGTTCTTTATCTAAAATACCTACATGTTACAAATATATACCTATGTAAATATATATAATATATTATATATATATTTTTTTTTTATATAAAGATTATGTCGATCGAATTGCCACTACTAGGTTACTGACTTTTGAACTTTAAGTAAATGGGCACGATATAATTTTTTGAAAGTAAATTTGGAACCAGCGTTACGAAAAGGTGGGGGAATGTCATTCCAGCATTTCGTGGCTAGATATTTAAAACTGCCACGAAATGCTGCAGACCTGTGGCGTGGCATTGATAATGGAGGTGCTGTCATTCTGAGTCTACTAGGCTCGCGCCATACTAACTTTTTATACAGATACTCAGGTTGTTTAGTTTTTATAACACCAAATAATAAAGTACCTAAGAGCAGATTATATCTATTCTTTATTTTTAGCAAATTATTTTCATTTAAAAATGGAGTGACGTGAGATCTTGGTGGGATGGGGAAACAAAAACGAGCGCACGCGTTTTGTATGCGTTCAAGTAATCGCCATGTTTTACCCAAAAGGCAAGGACCATAAACAGTTAAGCAGTAATTTAATTTCGACAATATCAGTGTGTCACAAAGCTTAATTCTAAGACTAACATGAATGTAAGGCCGAATCTTGTACAACACTTTTAGTCTATAGAAACAGTTACGAGCAAGATCAGCTACGTGGCTCTCGAAGCGAAGGTTTTCATCCATACGCAGGCCAAGATTACGAGTTTCATTGACGTGTTCAATGTCTACTCCGTCAATGCATAATCTTGGTTGCTGGGCATGAATTTTACTAACTTGCTTCTTAGTACCCACAATCATAAATTTAGACTTCTGGGGATTAAGAATGAGAGCATTTTCCTGACACCACTGTGAGATGTTGTTGAGGACTTTGTTCATATAGATGACTGCATTATTAATATCTTGATGATCGACAGGAATATATATTTGAAGGTCATCAGCGTATAAATGATATTGACAATTTTCAATACAGTTAATTATATCAGCCGAATACAATATAAATAAAAGCGGTCCCAGAATGGAGCCCTGAGGCACGCCCCTATTTACAGGTTTTAGTGATGACAGCAAATCATTTCCATTTTGTTTTTGAATAACTACTTGTTGCATCCTATCCTGTAGGTAAGTAGCGAACCATTGCACTGTAGTTGAAGAAAAGCCATAGTATGAAAGTTTAGCAAGCATTAGTTTTATATTAATTGAGTCAAATGCCCGGGAAAAGTCTAACAACGCAAGAATACTACCTTTACCAGAATCCTGAAAGGTAAGTATATTATCAATTACGTCTGACAGAGCAGAAGATGTGCTACGATTTTTCCTAAATCCAGATTGAAAATATGGTAAAATATTATAGGTCTCACAGTACTTAATGACCTGGTTGTAGATTATTTTTTCCAAAATCTTAGAAATATATGGAAGAATACTTATTGGTCGTAAATCTTTTATATCTGCAGGATTATTGATTTTTGGCAAAGGTAAAACTAAGGCTGTTTTCCAGTGTGAAGGAAATTTCGAGGACAGTATTGACTTATTAACTATGGCTGTGATAACAGTAAGAGTAGTAGGTTTATTGACACCATGTCTTCAAATTTGACTCATACAATAACATGTCTGCAAATTTGACTCATCCAATAACAAATGGATCTTATCAGTGATCTATCCAGTTAGATTCATAGAGCTGTGGCTTAAAAAATACTGAAATAATACTTTAGCTACTTTAGCTCAAGTATTATTTCAGTATTTTTTAAGTGACACGTCGCGTTTCTGCCTCATTGTAATTTACCACCATATCATTTTAGATACTGTGAAGTTTAAGTTAAATTCCAGTGTTTTGAGAGCTACTTCTGAGTTTCTTTCCAGCTCTTTTATAATCTTTTTAAACGAGCAACAAAGGTGGTTTGAAGCTTGGTCTGTGATAGAGCCTGTAATGTAACCCACATAAAATAAAAATATGTATTTAGATTTTGGTAGTTCAAGCGTCTGCTTATTAACCGATCGAACCAATTTCGGCCACGGCGACCAATCACAACGGATGCAGAGACTAGCCAACTACGCAGCAGATGCTATTGTGCAAAACGTGTGCGCTCAAACGCAGGTGCACGCTATTCCATCACTCTCGTAGCCTGATGGAACGGCAATCCGACACGACCGGAAAGAGATAAGGCACAGGACCCATGGCTTCCCGTGCCCTCACGTGACCAGGCACGCGGGTGTATCTAATGGCTGGAACAATGGGGCAGTAAAATTTAATATTTGTGTGCCAAATCGTATTGTTTGCACAATTTTCCGCACGCAATATTCTAAGCTAAGTTAGACGTAAACTCTATCGCCTGTAAGCTAATATCTTTGGTCGTTTCTCAATCTCCCTGTCCGTGTGTCACAGTCGATGTGTTAGCATTAGGCATTCCAGGCGACAGGTGGTCTAGATCGCTGTTGACCTACATCTCCAGTGCCACTCGTAAATCGAGTGTACCTACGATTGTGTGTTCCCTCCCAACTCCTAACTGGTTACAGGTTGTTAGATTAACTAATTTAATCGCTAGGTTTACTTTGCTGTTTGTTAATTCATGCCGCATGTGCCAATAAGAATATCCAGAAAGTCTGTTTGCTGACTATCCGTCACGGGTTAGGGGCCTTCAAGTATTACGTAAGCACGTATGGGGGGGTCATCCAAAATAAGCAAAACAAAGACCCCCCGTCTTTGTTTTGCTTATTTTGGATGACATGCAGGGTAGGGGCACACGAGTAGTAAATCTACAGAGGGGAAGCTTCCACAAGCGGCCCGCTGTAGGTATACTCACACAAACACACTCACCAACGGTTCACGGACGCGCGCTCGTTCCACTAACCGGTACAGTTGGTGACAAACATGCGCATATGTGTGAGTGTACCTACAGCGGGCCGCTTACTAGAAGCTTCCCCTCTGTAGGTACTCTGTGGTAGGGGAGTCTAGATGATGATTACGTAATCGGTAGTTATTTACTTTTACTGCTCATCCACACGTTCGCCAACATGCTGGCCCATCTAAAGGCGCCTCTACACGTTGGCCAACATGATGGCGGATATGTTGGAAGATGTTGGGCGAGGAGTTTGTGTTCGCATCCACACGTTGGAAGGTCGTTCAGTATGCTCCGGTTAAGGCCAATGTGCGGACGTGTTTACTAAATTAAATATTGAGACGTTAACAGCTGCTGCGGTTTAATTATTCACAGCATACCGCAGCTACGTGAATGTGTATACGAAAATTGTATTTTTTTATTTTTGTGATTTTATTTCTTGGGTTCCACAAACAATTTTCGGCTTAGTAGGGCTCTATAAAGCAAAAAGTTTCTTCATTGGTCATTGTCACTGCCATTTTGTGGACATTATACTAGTTACGACGCGTGAATATAAAAAAAAGACGTGCATGCGTGCGATCACTCTGAGAGCTCGTAGCAAACTGAACTTGCCTCCAACGTGTGGATGGTGCGGCCAAACTCTGTTCCAAACCCTTTGATGTACCGGCACGAAATGGATCTCGCGCCAACTTGCGGGCCATCGTTCCAATACCTTCCAACTCCCGCTCTACACGTTGGGCCAACATATTGGGCCATAACTGCTCATCCACACGTTCGCCAACATGCTGGCCCATCTTATGGCCCAGTATGTTAATCGTCAACACACATAGTGTGTTGACGATATCTGTCATAGTTAACATGCTAAGTTGCTACTGCCCTTTTATTACAAAAAAAAAATATTTTTAAAAGAATACCTACTAGTTATTCAGAAAAAAATATATTTAACATTATAATAACATATTTACATATTTTTGGAATCTACTTATAATTTTCTAGATGATTTTGACCTCCCTTGCGCAGTGGTTTTGGTTTTTTTTTTTATTTATTTTTTTAATTTATTTTATTTACAATACATAATATTAATATTTTTACATTGATTACTTCGTGCTCGTAAGCGCTTATAAGTGGGAGGTCCCGGGTTCGATTCCCGTCAGGGGCAAGTTGGGATTTTATAATTTCTAAATTGTCTTTGGTCCTGTCTGGTGGCAGGCTTTAACCGTGGGCCGTCAGTCAAGGGCTAACTTGTAGTTGAATAAAAAAAATAGATAATGATTATGAACTTAATCTGATTTTTAATTATTTTTTTTCAACTTTAGTCTTTAATGCGGGACCATGGTCATCACATCATTTTTTCTTAAATTTTACTAGCCTATGTCACCTAGAATAAGCTAAAGATTCTAACGATACCTACCTTATTCATCAAAATCGGTTCCGGCATATATAGAAGTTATGGTACAACATACAAACATACATGAATCCTGAAAACAATATACTCCTTTTTTTCAGGCAGTCCTTTAATAAGGTTCTTTATGTCGATTCTTTTAAACACCGATGACCGAGGTTACGCTTTTTCAGGCTGCTGTTGACGCTGTTGACACTGACGCTCGGCGAATATTATTTTGTCGCCATTTTTCTCGTTTGTCATTCGACATTTTCATTTTTCACTGTCCATTTTCATTTCTACGTTCTGAGTGTGACTATTTCCATTTTGCCTACTGCGCGTTATATTTGTTACCAATTGTTAAGTTTTTGTAACGTTGTGTTTGGTTTTCATTATTTTTGTAAAATTTGCCATTTGGTTTTGTAAAGCACAATAAAATAAAAAAATGAATGCTCAGCCAAGTACATCGCATGCTGAGGATACATTTTTACCTTCTATTAAAAAAAACCGCGTAAGAATTTAAGTGAAAATGAGAAACATTGAAATATACACACAAAATTTCATCCAAATCAGTCCAGCCCTTTAGGAAAAAGTACAGAAGAATTATATCGGTACGGGTGAGAGAGTTCCGTATCGACAGGATGAACATTCAATGTTTGACAGTTACGAAACCCATGAACATTTTGTATGGGAAAATGTTTTTTCTTTTATTTTTTCGTCAATTTTCCAATATTTTTAACAGTTATTCTGCTATTCGGGACGAAGACAAATACAACAAATCAAAAACCATGAAAATCGGTCCAGCCGTTCTCGAGTTATAAGTGTTCGAACAAACGAGACTTTGTTTTATATATTAAAGATATACGTATTTATATATATACTGTATATATAAATATATATATGTAACTTTTGTACATAAAATATAATAATTACTTAAAATAAAAACTTTAATTTGAATAAAATAATTGAATGATTCAAATCAATCACCTGTACCCCATCCCTATTTTATTTTCGTTAAAAAGTGACAACCCACGAAACTTCACATTACTGCATACAATTAAAAGTCGAAGTATAGATATTATTGTATCTAATAGAATTGAAGAAGAATTGCAAGGTCGAAGGCTCGATGAGAACGACGTAGACATTCTCGGAATCGGAAATCGGATGAAAGTGAGCCGACTCACAACACTGAGCAGCAATCCAATGTCATCGAAAACTTAGAATCATGGATTCGGGTTTCATGGACTGAAGACTGTTAATTTCAATTTAATGTGTACCAAAAATTTAAAATAAGTTTGTTATGTTAGTAAGATTATAATATTTTTGTCCCTTACTCTATGTTGAATACTGTATCAGTAAAATAATTATAACATTATATTTATACTTAATATAAAAAAAAACATTTTTAATTGAGAAATGTTTACGTAAGCATGAGGGGAGGGGGTAAGAGCTTTGCTTACTTTTGCTGGCAAGGGGGATGGGGGGTAAATAATTGTAATAAATCTGCTTACGTAATATTTCAACGGCCCCTTAGCCGCTGAACCGATCTTGATAAAAATTTTCACAGAGATAACTTGAATCCTGGAG
Source organism: Melanargia galathea (assembly GCA_920104075.1). NCBI lineage: Eukaryota > Metazoa > Arthropoda > Insecta > Lepidoptera > Nymphalidae > Melanargia > Melanargia galathea. Next base: position 504,147 of record OV049872.1, on the reverse strand, counting down.
ACGGACATAGGATAGTTCCTAACACGCAAAATCAAAGATATCTCATGAGATTTAAAAATAAAACCTAAATCCACGCGGTGCGTTCTCTTAACTGGCTTCTTAATTCGATCTTTCCGCATAAAAATTTATATAGTTACTAATAGAAAAATATTCAACAATATTCAGAATTTCCCGTGAATGGGCAACCCTAAAATATGATCAGCTTTTGACACTTTGTTAAGGTTTTCCGTCGTAAATAAGAATAGCTGTCGGAAGGTGGCAGCCCTTAAACTTTACGAGCACTTGTGAGGGACACGGTTCCTGCGCGCAGTTAATGTCTGTGTCACGCTTTTTTGGCGGTAAAATTTTATACTTTCGACTACATTTTCTAGATTAAGATTTTTAGGGTTCGGTAGTAAAACAAAACGTAAAAAAATTTTTAGGTAACTTTAATTAAGTTGAAAAAAAAAAATTTAAGTAATACATTATTATCTATTATTAAAGTAAATTGGCATTTTAAAATCATAATTGTTTAGATGTCCTCCTCCATCCTAAATTACTCGTATATTTTAAAAAGTGAAAATTTCTACGTTAATAGCACATACCTATCTGTTTTCCTTTCTGAAGATTCCGTCGCTAAGTTTACCTCGGCTCTACCCATATAACTAATTTTACAACAATTAACTATGTTATACCTACATACAAGGTCAACTGAGTCGCTTTCTCTGCGTCGAATTGTATATTGTTGACGGTCGAACTTGTTACAATCAAAGCTCATTGCTCACATTGCTCAATGTCTCTAATCTGCAGGGCTATTCTGTAAAGCCATTTTCGAATTATAGAGAGTGAATTCGAGATGAGTTTGCTAATTTGTACTCTGTAAAACTCGATAGTACAGGTCTTCTCACTCAAACTCACTTCACTTTGCAAGTGCGTAGCAGATGTTTACAGAATATCAAACCAAGGTGAAGTGAGTTTGCTTTCGAAGCGAGTTATTTCACTTGAGTGAGCTTCGATATCGAGATGGTATTTTAGAGAATAGCCCTACTGTTCAGTTATCCCCTCCAGCCAATTTAGTAAATGTAAGTTTCCAATTTATTAATCTTTAGTAAATGAAGATGATGCGTACCAAATACCTAATGCGTAATTTAGTATTAATTTTTTTTAGTATTAAATTTATTGCGCGTGTTACAATTCGCCTTGTGTTATTTTATGTAATGTCCTCCTAAGCTCTTAATTCCGTACAGGACATAGCGATGCGGGCAGTGGTTAGGGTGACCACGACCACCAACACGGAATGACAAAATAATAGCTTAAACTCAGTTGTGTTCGCTTTGGCATAGCGGCGGCGGCGCACTGTTGAAAATCGAGGTCTGTTTCGGACGAAAAATCGTTTTTTTTACTAAAAATCGAACTGCGAAATTTTGCACAAATATAGTACCTATAGTGTATAAGGTATCAAATGTGCTTTAATAATTATAATTTATTTTAATAAAAAAATAAAAGGAGGCCCCAGTGTGTTTGTTTATATTGAATACTAGATGATGCCCACGGCTTCGCCCGTGTGGATTTAGGTTTTTAAAAATCCCGTGGGAACTTTTGATTTTTCAGAACAAAAAGTAGCCTATTTGTAGTAACCCGTCACCAAAACGGAAAAATTCCGTGGGATCCCCACGATTTCGGAATGCAATTCCTTACAGCATCAGGGTTGAGGAGTTGAATATGTACCTACTCGAGTTCATTCAACGATAAAGTCTTTAATTGGTACCCCCAATATCAATTTAAATAACCGACAGTTCCTAAATCCCATTAATTTTGAGGATCAGTTCCCCTACAGCATCAGGATTGAGGAGTTGCAATCGAAGTTTTTTGTAGGACAGTGTCGCTATGTTTCTCTATCGATTAAAAAAAAATTACGCAAATCGGTTCAGAAATCACAGAGATATCGGTGTACATAGGTAGAAAAACACAACTCCTCCTTTTTTGAAAGTCGGTTAAAAAAGTAGCCTATGTTACTCCCTGGTTAATTCTCTACTTGTATGTGAAAGTCCCGTCAAAATCGGTTCAGCCGTTCCGAAGATTAGCCCGTTCAAACAGACAGACAGACAGACAGACAGACAAAAATTTTAAAAACGTGTGATTCGGTTATGGTAACGTTCAAATAACCATATAAGCTTAATATGAGGTAGTTATTTCGATATTACAGACAGACACTTCAATTTTATTTATTAGTATAGATACCTACCGGATTTTAATTTATAACTAGATGATGCCCACGGCTTCGCCCGTGTGGATTTAGGTTTTTAAAAATCCCGTGGGAACTTTTGATTTTCCAGAACAAAAAGTAGCTTATCTGTAGAAACCCGTCCCCAAAACGGAAAAATCCCGTGGGATCCCCACGATTTCGGAAAACAATTCCTTACAGCATCAGGGTGGAGGACTTGGATATGTACCTACTCGAATTCATTCAACGATAAAGTCTTTAATTAGTACCCCCAATATCAATTTAAATAACCGAAAGTTTCTAAAACCCATTAGTTTTGGGGATCAGGTTCCCTACAGCATCAGGATTGAGGAGTTGGAATCCAATTTTTTTATAGAACAGGGTCGCAATGTTTCTCTATCGATTAAAAAAAAAATTACGCAAATCGGTTCAGAAATCTCGGAGATATCGGTGTACATAGGTAGAAAAACACAACTCCTCCTTTTTTGAAAGTCGGTTAAAAAGTAGCCTATGTCACTCCCTGGTTAATTCTCTACTTGTATGTGAAGGTCCCGTCAAAATCGGTTCAGCCGTTCCGAAGATTAGCCCGTTCAAACAGACAGACAGACAGACAGACAGACAAAAATTTTAAAAACGTGTGATTCGGTTATGGTAGCGTTCAAATAACCATATGAGCTTAATATGAGGTAGTTATTTCGATATTACAGACAGACACTTCAATTTTATTTATTAGTACCTATAGAGTATAGATTACACTATTTATTAGTATAGATTACACTACGCCTCGATTCTAATTTTCCAATAATATTGCGTTGCGACTAAACGTAAAAATATAAATTTTTGAAAAAAATTAAATTGATTCATTTCTTTCGGAAACCGAAAGTATTGACTAACTGATTGTGGTCGGGAAAGTTGAAGCTAAATGATTTGGCGCTTTAGCCTGGGTGGAAATACATCATTTACCGTTGACTCGCCATAGGGATGATCACAATCCTCAAGACATGAGACTTGAGAGCCCAACTGGAGTTAGGAACACTTTCTAGCAGGACACCTTGTCGTATCAAAAGAACCCAGTCATACAAGCGACTTTACCACCGGTCTGGTACGCAGACTATAACCGGATGAAGTCGCAGAAACTCTTAGAAGGTATCATATGCCGGGTCGCGTCCATCTTAATTCTAATTGTGGCATATACCAAGGATCATTTTCGTCGTTGTTATTGCATATTACGCAGCGGTGATTGTCTGTGGAGCGGACATGAATGTTAATGATTTAATTAGAGCCAAACGCTACGGATTAACAGATTAGCGTTGGCAGAGTTCTGCCGTTGGCTGATGGCGTGCGAATGTAAGCGTTGTTAATGCGATGCCTTGACAACTAAGCTACAAGTATAAATTAAAAATTTAAAAAACCCCCGACATTCGCCATTTTGTGGCGGCGGCCATCTTGGATTTGCAATAATGCTATTCTACAAGTCCAGCCCTTTCATTTGATACCCATATTAAGGGAGTTGTGTGTAAAAAATATGTAATCCGCCATTTTGTAGCGAGAAGTTCGATTAAAATGATTTATGACTCAGTTCGCACGTTACATACGAGTAGGTAGCAGTTACTCTTAACTAATTAATAATATCACGGGCCCGTTAAGTGATAGAGTAGCATAATACTCACCCTATTGCGGGACAAATACATAATATAAATGTTAATTATTTAATTAGATCGGCGCGCGGCGGATTACAGGCTTCGCTTCGCAGCGGATTGACGTACGTGACCGCTTCGCTTCGCGACCCACGCTTCGCTGAGCAGTGATCGCTTTTGTTTGTGGCCCGCCTCGTCATAATGTTGTGGTCAACCTATTGTACAAGTCACGGCAAATAAGTCTAGCGTTGACCTTCAATGCGCAGAAGTCGAAAATGAGGTATCTCGGGTAGTGAGGGGTCGCGGGGTGGGCGTGGGGATCGTTCGTAAGCTCTGATTAGCTCTTGCGGATCCCTCGTAAGCGTTGATTGGCTCTCCAATCGTATTGTGTCCCGCTCACTCGTACGACGCTGCGCGCACTTGAACGTCACCGTTCGACTAACGTGCCGGGGGTTATACGACAAATATAAAAATATGTAATTATGTACCGTATACGCTAGATATAATTATTATTGAATTGGTTTATTTTTTGCAGGTAATCCTCATAAACCAGTTAAAGTACCTACAAGTGACAAAATTGGCTTCGTAGTTAGTGAGTAATTATGTCTATTTATTTAAAAGCTATGCAATGTGAGACAACGCTTTAAGTAATACTACTAGACGACGATGGCGGGGGGAGTGTGTTCGCTTCCTTTTATGCAGTAAACTAATAAAGTTTAATAGTTTCGAATAATTTGGTAAAAATAGGCACTGAAATTAGTTGACGAAATTACAAAAAGTAAGTAGGTATAATAATAATAAAAAAAATAACGTCTGCCCTGCCAAAAAACTAACTAAAAAGTAAAAAAACAATAATCAGTGTCGGGACGATGTAAAGGTGCGTCCAGACTTGAACATTTCACCGAACCGAACAGCGAACATTTCGGCGAACTTGTTACGCTCAATGTGGACGGCGCGCTTGGAGCGCTTGAGATGGGTTACTGGGTAACAGTTCGGCGAAAGTTTCGCAGTACTACGCACTGTTACGCAGTAACCCATCTCAAGCGCTCCAAGCGCGCCGTCCACATTGAGCGTAACAAGTTCGCCGAAATGTTCGCTGTTTGGTTCGGTGAAATGTTCAAGTCTGGACGCACCTTATGGATTCTAACTATATCCCATACATCCAAATTGGTTCAGGCATTTAGAAGTTAAATAAATAAATAAATAATACTAATACCTAATAATATTCACGTAGGTACCTATAAATCTAACATCAACTTTAAGCGTGGTTTGTGTTACCAAAAATAATTGATGTTTCTGAAAGCACAACATGTTTTCGTAACGTGATACTCCTACCGCACCTTTATTACTTGCTATCCATTGCCAACATGATCATTGATCATAATATTCAAATATCGGCGAAAAACCTTTGTGATTAGGGAAGACATTGAAGTATCGATGGCTTGTACAACTACATCCGGGAGATAATGTGTTTATTTTATACCATAGAGTAAGTACCCAAGTAACACATGACAGCCGCATAGTGACTTGATTATAGAATTTGTGACTACTTAAGGCTGTTTTAGTTTCCTGCATAAGGGCTGTGTAGTTAGCTACTCAGACCTTGTAATTCTAATTTGGGCCCCAAATTAACCAGCTCTGAGCATTACAGTGGCTGGGTAACGGCAGTATAATCATTGAAACAGCTGAACAGGGCCTGTACAGTAGCTTATACAGCTATACAACAGCCATTGCAGCATAAAATTCAGCTACTTAAATTCTCTTCAACAGCTTTTAGATGTTTTGACGCTTTGTAATAGCTTTTATTAAGATATAAATAACCAAAAAAATATTTTTTTATTTATTTTGTGTATTATGTGACAGCTACATATTTATTGTTTGTTTAGAATGTGTAGGCAGACATATTTAATGTAAGATATAATATTTTTTATAGTTTTCTCGTTGGTTTTCAGTATCATATTGTAAGTAAATTGAGTTGGGAGTACCATTTTACTGTAAATGTGTATATGCAATTACAACAAATATTTCATGCGCCATCAAAATACTATCGCGTTAATGAAAATATTTCACAAGATTAATTTTATAAGTATTAATTTATCACTCAAATGATTGCTTTCTAACTCATTGTATTCTATTTAGGAAATAAGTGGAAAATATATATGTATTTTGAATTAAAAGCTATCAAGTATCCTGAAATCTTTATGATAAATCATTTGGATATTTAATAACAAATCTTTTATGTACTGCTAAAATGGTGTCCATTTGTTATCCAGCACAAATTCTCCATAAATGCATTTGAAAAGCTATTTGATGTGCAGTGGTGTAACCAAAGTCTATTATAACGCTGAAAGCTGTAAAATAGCTGCTAGCTATACTTTATGCATTGTGATTAGAAAGGAGTACAACTACTCCAATTTACAACTGAGGGTGTTTAATGACACTTTTAAACAGCTATTAACAATCTCGTTGAAGTAGAATTACAATTGAATTAGTGTACACCAATTTAAAGCCAGTGGATACTTCAATGCAGCCCGCAGCATTACAAGAGAGGTGAATTTTCCGTATTAACCAGTCGTTAACAAGCTTTGGACTTCTAAATCAGCTAGTAGTATCACATGCAGCCAATAGCTGGACAAGATTTTAGTTAAATTCTTTTAGTTTAATTTTTCGCCATTATAAAGACATTAGTCAGCTATGCTGTTTAATAGTGTATAATATTTCTTCAGTACAGCCAAAAGACTCATTCTATCCTTTAGTACATCTGCATAAAAGCAATAGACTGTAATGTAGCTTGTTTATAACGTAATTCATCGCTAATGTGCTACTTGGGTAGAGTCGCATTTCAGCCCCACACTCTACACGTATATAGATGCGCGATAAATATTTTCAGCCAAATTTTGAGTTCCCTCCGCCGCGCTGCTCACACACGCAATTAATATGTAAAAAATTCACGAACACTTTAATAAATTCATGATCATTGATTATATGACTCGGACTAGTCCATTTTTAGGGTTCCGTACTAAACAAGGAACCCTTATAGTTTCGCCATGTCCGTCCGTCTGTTTGTCCGTCCGTCCGTCCATCCTCGGTTATTCTCAGAGACTATTAGTGCTAGAAATCTGTAATTTGGCATAGGTATAAATATTAATCACGCCGACAAAGTGGTGAAATAAATGATAAATATTTTTTTAGGATAGCTCCCCTACATGTAAAGTGGGGATGAATATTTTTTTTCTCGTCTACCCCATAGTGTGGTGTATCGTTGAATAGGTTTTTTAAAAATACTGTGGGTGTGGGAACATCATTTTTCGATTTCTAGATCCGTTTGTAAAATATGATGTTTTAAAGTGCTAATTTTTATTAGAGTCAAGTGTCCCCCCCCCCTCTATCAGCCAAATGCCAGTATATAGGAACTTGAAAAAATTCACAGCAGTAGTATATATAATCAATTTTAAAGAAAAACTATCATGGCTAAGTAGGGTTCACAGGTTAAGGAGTTATATCTGGTTTTCGAGGATTCTGACTACGGAACCCTACACTGCGCGTGGCCCGCCACGCACTTGGTCGGTTTTATTAAATAATTTTTTCGGTCAACTGTTTATAACTACATCAGTAGGTCATTCGTGAGTGACTTTCTATCTCAGAACATTGTGTTTCATTTTTTAGTCTACTTCAATCTCTTTTGGTGGTAACTGACGATGCAATTAATCTAAAACGGAAACGAGAAGTTAAAAAGAGATATGGCAGTACTCACTAATTAAACCCATAAGCCTAATCCGCTTCTACACGGCATATAACTGAAACATAGCCACGGCCGAAGACTCCCAGTAGACTTGATCGAACATTAAGAATTCTAGAATACTGTACCTACTCCAAAAATGGCTACAAAAACACTAAGTGAAGAAAAGCAAAAACTAAATAGGTCGTATTTTTTTACAGAGATAAAACTCGTCCTTTCACCTCAGGTAGGCATTTACATTACATTTGTAAACATCCAAGAAAATCAATTTATATCAAACAGTAGGCTTTTCGTAGAATAAAGGTTTCTTGAGAAATATAATTATATTTTTGGATCCTATGCCTATCTAGTTTTTAAACAGACTTAAAAAAGAGGTTAGTCGGATCAAAGATAGGGCGATGATGTGGCAATGTCACTATACTTACAGGATTTATGGGAACTAAGGTACGCTATCGAAAATTTAGTTTGAAAAATAACTAAAATAACTCAATAAAATATTAAACACTAAACTACAAGTATGTATAAGACAAATGTGTCTTATACTTGTAGTTTAGTGTTTAATATTTTTCAAACCGACAATGTAACGCATGCACAACTCAGGATCAATGCCCCGCGAACGGCGGCCGGCTGGCGACAACTTTGGGTATTTAGGCGTCAGCTGATTGCATTACATTGCGAAATTTAAAAAAATACAGGAAATATTCAATTTTTTGCGTTTTTTTTGTGCTATCTTGTCAGTATCACTAGGTACTATGACCTGTCTTCGTTTCCGTTAGCGATCCCCTTACACCCGTTATTTAGTATGTTACAATTGTAAAGGCGTGTCCTACGTGACCGAAGTCCGAACACAACTCGAATGCGGTATAAAATAATATTTTGTAATTATTTATGATAAATAACTATAATAATAAAATTGTTGATAGTATTAGTCGTTACGGGGTCAATATCGGATATAATATCTGCGATATTAATAGTTGACTATCACAATATCTATTAAACCGACTATAAAGGCGGAGCGGCAGCATCCCACAGGCCGCTTTAACGAGGGCCGATTACGATAAAATTTTATAAGATCAGTTCTCCGAACCTCCTCGATATTACTAGACCGCCGGTCTAGTGCTTGTAAAAGAAGCGGAAGATTGTATCTATCCTAAGTAATTATTATCTTGAAATAGTTAACATGAAAAAAAAAATTACGCGAAATAATTTCGCATTGCCGCGGCCGGGGCTAGGCCTTACGTTAATACGAATATTAATATCTATAAAGTTATTTAACTGCAGGGTCTAGTGTTCCTCACACAGAGGTATTAAGTAAATGACGTCTGTTTGTATTTCCCTCTGCAATGAACTGGGGCGGATTCATTTCCATTATAACATACGGCATTGTTTAACTGACGGCTTTATTTATGTAGAATTCTTGAATCTTCTTAATTATCCATCCACGCAAAAAATAATGTCCAGAACCTTAAGTAAATAAGTGTCTTCGACCTTTGTAACCGGATGTAGCGAAAGCTATGATTTTTTAATCATAATAAATAAAATGAAATGAAAATGTCTCTGATTTCAAAATAATTGCTTCTCATTAAAGCTCATAATGATTATTTTAACGATAGCATAATACAAAAACATGTTACTGAAAGGACATGACCAGTGGCACTATGGGCACTTGCCTAGGTGTCAAAAATCAATGTGCAGCAAAGATTGTTTTATTTTTGGAATTCTTATATTCTCTAGTTTTCAGATAAAAAACTTTCAGGGATCTAAAGGCTCAGAAAACTGAGAAAAATAAAGAAAAGTTTTACGAAGAACTCTGCCTTTCGATGCTAGATGGCGCTAAACATTGTGGAATATCAAGTATAAATGTAAAAAAAAATGGTTTTCTACTATTCAACGTCATCTATATAGGTGGAACTTTGCTATAAAAAGTAAAGCTTTCTATTATTTGTTCAGAATAATTTAAATTATTGAGATTTGCTTGAAACGCCTAGCGCCATCTAGTATCGAGGGGCAGAGTTATTTCATAAAACTTTAAAACGAAATAACTCTGCTTTTCGATACTAGATGGCGCTAGGCGTTTCAAGCAAATCTGAATAATTTAAATTATTCTGAACAAATAATAAATAGCTTTACTTTTTATAGCAAAGTTCCACCTATATAGATGACGTTGAATAGTAGAAAATATTTTTTTTTACATTTTAGACTTGATTAGACATTGCCTAGCGCCATCTAGTATCGAATAGCACAGTTATTTCGTAAAACTTTCATGAATGATTATTATTTGCATAAATGATGTAGTGTTGCCAGATGGTATGTCGTGAATCCTACGAACGAGACCCTGAACAAGTTCGAAACCTAGATAAAGTACAAAGCTGTAGTGCCACTGACTTTCGTAACAAAAAGTCAATATTCTCGGAACGAAAGAGAACGTCAGGAGTCAGAGGTCGTCATTCATTAAGGGACTTCCAGGTACAAAATCCAATACTAAGTTTTTATTCTGTTAATAATAATGGTTTGTTGTTGTTTGCTCGCTATTTTTATTAAAAAAAAGACTCATAATATTTGACACCTTTCTAAAGTTACTCATATAGTTACTGTAGCAACCGAGCTAGTGATTCATACCAATCTCTTTTTGTCCCCAGCAATATTTATTTTTATAAAAATCTGGTAGCAATGGAAACGTCAAAGAATGTATAAATAAAAGTTAAATTGAAAATAAGACCGAAGGTCACCTAAAAAGTACCAATTTCGTACATTTCATACCTTTCTGGCAATTCTGATGGAGTAGTAAATAAAAGGAAAAAGCGGAATCAATAAACATACTGTTTTTTTAGATAATATTTTAAACCATGGCCTTTTTCGAAATAATAAATCCATATTAAATTAAGCTTTAATTTTTGAATCTTACTGTAAAAGCAGAAATCCTGCACATTTTTCCTAATCGGTAGGCAGGCACTGGTCATGTCCTTTTCATCTGTCTGTCTGTTTGTTCGATTCGGCCTAATCTTGGCAATGACTGTATCGATTTTGATCGAACTGTCACACAGATGGAGGATTATACAAGGAGTGATCTAGACTAGGTAGGTACTTTTTATCCCGGAAACTCAAAGACATCTCTCACGGGATTTTCGAAAAATCCAAATTTGGTTCAGGTTAATTAACGAAATGATCTCTCAGTAATATAGTATTTATCTGTTGTGACATGTAATAACGTGTGTCAGTGGAAACAATACCTCATATCGTGGCCGGGACGGATGGCAATTTCGCCCGAGTCGTGCTGCGCGCATTTGCATTTAATTCCTTACTGTCTCCACTGTTGCGCTCACTCGCCGTCCATTGACGGGTTTAGTTTAGCTCAATTTAGCTAGGTTTAGCTAGGTTTAGTCCCGCCTCGATATGTCGTCTCGCTTTACAATAAAATAGAGATAAGTTTGAATGTTCAAACATAAACTTATATTTTGTTTAATTCTTGTTTCCATTGCACTGGTGCTTTCACTCCCCATCCAGTTTAGCTTAGTTTATTCGCCTGTATAAAATTAAAATAATAGTTTTTTTTATAATGTGTGTGTAGTTAGGTATGCCAATTTTCAAAATAATCATGTTTTTTTGTTAATAATAATTTAGTTTGCTCATAAGTAATTCGATATAATTAGATATTTTGCGCATTTTGCGGACAATGTGCCATCTCTTTCTCGGTACACGGGACTGTATATATAAATCCATCCTTCTCACATTTTTGCTAAAAAAAGCTATAACTAAAAGTAAACTTTCATAACGTTTATTTATGTAGGTACTTCTACAATTTTTCCAATTTACTTCGAAAGTTTAGTTACCAAAAAGTTTATTTACTTCTATAATTTTTCCCAATTCCTTTACTTTAGTTCTAAAACACTGAAATTATCAATACATAGTTTCGGTTCTAACTTAAAGTTGTAATATGAGCTGGCAAACAATTTACGATAGCTTAGTTGGTGGCTGCGAGCTTACGTTGGCCACAGGTTCGATGCGAGGCACTAATCCCTCAAATTGAAGGATTCCCTCCCGTTCGCAGCCCTCCGCAGTGTTTGTGAGCTCTTATTGGATTCGAAGCCTGCACCTTGCGCCGTGCAAAGTGTTGAGTGCTCCGGAATACTCGGCATTCATCCTTGGAAATGGATTTAGTTCGGAAGTTTCAAACATTTCAATATAAATAAATCCTAAGAGGTTTTATCGAAAGAGGTTTAGATAAATATCTGTATTGGGATCCCAAGGTGCATGGAGATCCCACACCGGCAAGTGCAGGGTTGGAAGATCCCACTACGTGGACGGGTGATCGCAAGCGAGTCGCTGGCAGCCGCTGGATACAAACGGTAAAAAAACGCATTCTTGTGGCGAATGACGATCCTTGATCGAGACCTATATTCAACTTAACTGTTGAGACGACGAAATAAATATCTGCAGACCTATCCGTATTTCAGTGGCTTTACAAATAAGGTGTATATTATGGACTAGCTGACCCCCGCGACTTCGTCCACGTGGTTATATAGGTTTTTATATAGGATCGGATTGGATCCCATAATCCTTTTGTGTACCTAAACTAAATGTAGCCTAAGTTATTCCATATAACATCACCGAACTGCCATTGAAAGTTCCATCAAAATCGATCTAGCCGTTTCGGAAATTAGCTGGAACAAATAAACAGATCGACAAACATAACTCTAAACGCATACCAGTTTAAAATAAGCCGTACGTTCAAAGATCCGGGTCCCAAGTTATTTGAACCCAATAAATGTATGTCATTTCTGAACTAAAAAACCTATGACCTTGAAATATTTACGGGACAATACCTAAAGTACTACCTTTCTAACAAAAAAAGAATGAGTTAAATCGAACTACGCGTTATTGAATTAGAGCTAAATACACGTTTTAACTTTCTTCCCCTCTCCCAAGGGAACCGTGCTGAATTTCGGGATAAAAAGTATCCTATATATCACTCTGTAATATGAACTTAAATTAATATAAATATGCCAAGTTTCATTCGAATCCATTCATTAGTTTCGGCGTGATGCGCGGCCAAGATACAGACAGACAGACAGACAGACAGACAAAAATGAAACAAATTACAGTTTTGGCTTCAGTATCGATTATAGAGTGCCCTCCAATAAAAATTTTCAAAATATCTTCAATGTACAGAATTGGATCTGTTACAGTTTTATTATATTATAGATGGTGTCTAACTAATAACTGCTTTACGATTCCCATGCCAACGGTGTATCAACCAGATTTAGTACTTTATTCAACGTGATTTCTACAACGTAAGGATGATGACGAGTGGGAGACCCTGTATTTGGTCAATGTATTATATTATTTACGAGCGGATACCCGCGACTTCGTTCGCGTGGATATTGATTTTAATAATCCCGTGGGAATCATTTTGTTTTTCCTATGCTCCTTTGAGCTTAAACCTTGCTAAAAACTGTTAAAAGTTCACTGGCGCATGTTTAGGTACATCAAAATGTAAACATCCGCCAGTGAAAGTCCCATCAAAATCGGTCCAGCCTTTCGGAGATTAGCCAGTAGTCTTTAAAGTATCTACTTTCTAACAAAAAAAGAATGAATGAAATCGGACCACCCGTTAACGAATTACAGCTAAGTACACATTTTGCCTTTCATCCCCTCTCCCAAGGGAACCGTGCTGAATTTCGGGATAAAAAGTATCCTATATGTTACTCCGTAGTATGTACTTAAAGTATGCCGAGTTTCATTTCAACCCATTCAGTAGTTTTTGCGTGATGCGCGCACAAACATACAGACAAACAGACAAACAGATAAACAGACAAACAGACAAACAGACAAACCGACAAACAGACAAACAGACAAAAATTTCAAAAATAGCTTTTTTATGTTCCATTACTTATCCCTAACACCCCCCAGTTATTATTTTGCAAAAATCTTTAATGTACAGATACGGCAATTCTACGATTTTATTATATGTATAGATATAGATTTATTATATCTATACTAATATAATAAAGCGGAAGAGTTTGTTTGTTTGAACGCGCTAATCTCTGGAAGTACCAGTCGGATTTGAAAAATTCTTTTTGCATTTGGTAGTACAATTTTCTGGGAAGGTTATAGGCTATTTAGTATCCCTAAAATCCTCCCCTAAGGGGGTAAAATGGGGGTAGAAAGTTTGTATGAAAGTCCTATGTTTTTAAAGTTACAGACCTGAAAATCGGCATTTAGATTATTGGTTTTAAATAATATAAACCTGTGTATTTTATTCTGAAAAATCTTCACTTAAGGGTGGTAAAATAGGGGTTGAAAGTTTTTATGTTAAGTTTTAATTATTGTTATTATCAACTTGAGAAGATAGGTTCATTCTAGGGCTTAGATATCAGCCTAGAAAAGATTTCACGAAAATCCTCCCCTAAGGGGGTAAAATGGGGGTAGGAAGGTTATATGAAAGTTCTATGTTTTTGAAGTTACATATATGAAAATAGGCATTTAGATTATAAATTTTAAATAATAAAAACCTGTGTAAGTTGTTCAGGAAAATCTCCCCTTAAGGGTGGTAAAAAAGGGGATGAAACTTTTTACGTGAAATTTAAGTTATTGTTATTATTAACTTGAAATTTGGAAGTTAGGTTCTTTCTAGGGGGTAGGTAGGCATAAGCTAAGAAAAATTTGACGAAAATCCACCTCAAGGGGGGTTTCCTTTCAACATATTATTATCATCGGACATTTAACTACAGATTGACGTGATTTTTTGCAGTCGCATTTTTTTAGTTGAGGACCTGGAAAGTGACAGACTACTATTTTATCCCGGGGAAACAAAGGGTTCCCGTTTAAAATTGTTTAACGCGGACGAAGTCGCGGGCAACAGCTAGTGTATAGATATACTGTTACGTAGTGTACAAGTACCTAGTACATAGCTACTTAGATAACGAATTTAAACCAATCATTTGTATTTTTCATCAATAAAATTCAGTAAAATGGTGTTGCCTAGATCTTTGACGACCTCCAGCGAAAGAAGAGTACCGGCTTCAAGTCCCTCTAGGTCAATACGAAAAATCATAGTTTATCTTTACCGAGCTATAATTAAATATTAATACTTACTACTTGTATGCTCAGAATTTACATACGCGCCTTACATAGGTTTATTACGATCTAGATGTTAGCCTCAACCACGTATTTCGACAATACAAGTAGCGCAGCTGCAATCAGACTCGGACATTCTAGACTTGAATTAACTGACTCTATAATCAAAATTGTATCCCAGGTACCACGTACGCGAACTTCGGCGCTCTGGAGCTTTGTGGAAACTTCCAGAACTTCCAGGGATAGTTAGTTACTAGTTGATTTCACTTGAATTTGATATTGCCGTCGGTAATTGGTTTCGTCAGAATCGATCGGTAGTATGGAACATTCTGAGCTTGAACATGAACATTATAATAGATACTTGATCGAGGTAGTTGTTTGATTCTTCCCGTTTCGGCGGTGGGTTGGTTGGCTAGCGCGAGCTATATCGGGGTGGTGTGCGTGAGGTCCGTTGTCTGCTGCCCTGTTGGTCTAGCAGTTAGCATGTTCGATTGCGGATCCTGAGGTCTGTCCCGGGTTCGATACTCAGTTCGGGCCAAAAATTGTTAGGTATTGGGTTTTTCGGTCAAGAAATTACCCTCTTGCCGTTTCGGAGAGCACGTTAACCCGTTGCGGTAATTATCACTATGACGATTGACGATAGTCGTCAATAGACCACCATCCTGCGTTTGAGCAGCATAGCAAGTCTAACCTCTTAATATTTAATTAATTAATTAAATAAATAAAAAAGACTTTATTCTAATACGTTACAAATAATAAAATTTAAACAATCTTACATTTCATTTCCCTTATTCCATTAGCAATCAAATAATAATAATAATAATCATTCATATTTAAGTATAGTTTTATTCTTTTTTTCTTCATAATTTGTCATTGAATTATAAAATATAAATTAGTATTAGTTAACTACGCAAAATACGAGTCAGATACATTGATTATTATTATTTAAATTAATTATGTGGGTTATTTTATTACAATAATACATTAATATTTACAAATTACTACAATTCTAAATCATGTCAATAATAATAGAGGTCAATTAAATGTACATTTGAAAGTAATAATTTTTTTATGTCAGTCAACGATAATAAAATTTAAACCCCGGATAATTTTTAATTTACGTATTAGTTAATTAAATAATCTTAATTTAAATACAGGCAGAAGCCTTGCACGTCAGCCCATGACCACAGAATATACAGGGTTAAATAAAAAATACCAGAAAGCTCTCGGCACGTAATTGTTATCATTAAAACTAACAACTTTTGTTCTACGACTTTTCAAAATTCCGCATTAATTTTTTTCATACAAAAAAATTAATGAATTATATTATTTCTCTAAAGTGACATTACTCTGTGCGCACAGAGTCAAGACTCGAGACCAAGACACGTGACGTGCGTTCGTGCGGCGTTGCCGATGTTACAGAGTAGTTACAAGTAGAGAATCTATGTAAAATATTGAATATTAAATATTTCACAAAATATCGAGTTAAAAAAAAAGTCGTAGAACAAAAGTTGTTAGTTTTAATGATAACAATTACGTGCCGAGAGCTTTCTGGTATTTTTTATTTAACCCTGTATAATAGTACTACGTACCATGACTTACGACACACGGTCCATGGAATCGCGCATCGCGTAGAGTCGCGTCTCAAAAGTATGTCTCCGTCTTTTTATTCCTTTTCATTTCTGTAATATTAATATGTCAGGGTTGGCACGTAACGCAATAATGAAAGTTAGTGTGCGAAAGTGCTAACTTGCTAATTTAGTTTGTGTTGGGTCTAACTTGCGATGCTATTATCGGTGCGGTAAATACCGTTTTGCTGTATAGAAGTTACGCGGATTATAAGTTAGATGCCAGTTATTTATTATTGTTCTTTCTAACTATATTACTTTGAAGCTTTTATGATGTATTATGGTAGACTACCTTGTGCCAGCGACTTTGTCCGTGTGGTTTAAGGTAAAAAATATCCCGTGACAACTTTTTTGTTTCCGGAATAAAAGAGGCATTTGTCCGTCTCCAGGATGTAATATATCTCTGTGCCATTTGTCAAAATCCATTCAGTATTAAAGCCATTAAAGCCTGAAAAGGTAACAAATAGACAGTCATTTTCGCATATTTTTATCGTGTTGAATTTAATCCAGGTTATCATATTTTTTAATTTACTTTTAATCTCACGCATTTCCCTGAAAATTAAGTTCAGGCGAAACGAAATTGCCACAGTTTTTTGTTAAAGGGAAGGGAAATCGTACCGGGGAAATTCCAAAAACCATAGAGTACAAAGTAAAAACTATCAACAAATGGGAATTGCTACAGGACGAAAAAGGAACAAACATAAATGCCGGCGCTGATTGTTCACTTTGAGTCATTTGTTCCGTTTGAAAGTCCTCCGAATGAAAAGTCGTAGGAATTTTCCATGCTTTATGAAATATGAATGTGAATGCGATCGATTCTTGATGAAAAATGAAATAAAACTATGCGCGAATTGCAATAACTCGTTTATTGGACAGAATAAAATAGAACAGAAAATACTTTGTTGCATACCAAAAAATAAATACGGAACCCTAAAAACAGGAAGATAGAATGCAATAGTTATAAGTGTGGGATACAAAGGCGGCCTTATTATTGAAGCAATCTCTTCCAGGCAACCCTTATTTAGAGAGCAAAACGACAGACTGACATGACATATTAGACATCAGAGATTGATCTTTATTCTGTGTATCCAAAATCAGCCATTTTAGAGTTCGTTATGTCCTTTAGTTATGACCTTTTATATATGTATATGGAAATGCTGCAATATTAAAAGGATCATCATAAACTTGTAATTATACCGAACACTAATATAATTAATTTGTGCAAAATGGATTAGCCAATATCCCCAGGCCTGCATTATTGTCGGTATCGTATCTGCAATGTCGTATTGCTATGTACCGTAATTTGAAACCGAATATTACACTGTTATCTATGTCTTATTCGTTATTGTCTATTTCGTTATAGAGTTTACCTTTAAAATTGCTCTGCGACAGAGAGTGGTTATATTAGTAAATCAGTTGTGTATCGCAAAAAGGGTTTAACTTGTCTGGGATACAAGCTGAACAGTCATATTTTTTGCGTAGGGTACGCGAGAAGAAAGATTTTAGTCGTTATTAGACAGTTCGGAGAAAATTAAAGAAACTGAAAGTAAAAGGTAAATCCTTTGGAAATTCATTTTAACACATTGGTGCTTCATTCCTCCGATCGTAGTCAGACTTGGTTATCATCGAATACAATTCATTTACGTTTGACAAACAATACCAACACATAAGGAATATTTGAACAACCCCCTTTGTTACCGTCTGTCTTTATTCAACCACAGGATTCAATCGATTTCAACAAATAGTAGCCGGGAATTTACGTCGCGTCATGCATATTTTATGACACTACCGTAGTAATGTATTCACCGGTTGCATAGGAATGTCCAACCAACCACGAAACATAAAGCGTTAGAAGTCAATGTGATTTTACTGATATGGTTTTGAAGATTCCTGTCATAAGTAGCTTCATCAAGCGGAAATACAAAGCTATAGGTCGAAAGTTGTCCTTAATTAGATAGGTATTTTCAGCGGGCGTACTACAGTAAAATGTATTTCGCTCCATTTCATTTACTTATTCATTCATTTCAACATTCGTTTGTATGTGGCGCGCTAAAAAGAGATATCTATTAAGACAACACAATAACAGCTGCGCGAGTGGGATGCAGTTTATAACAAGGTTGCATGTATGCTAGTAGGGTACAGGTAGGTACAGTGGAGACGCGGGGTGCAGCTAGTTAATTTGCGGCACAAACACAATCAAACAAGCTAGCCCGATAATTGGAGCTGTTCTAACTTGTCTCGCACACAATAGACAACTTTGCTACGAGATCAGTTTTGAGAGTTGGAGTAGGTACCGGGTCGTGCCTTCTGGGCACAAAATTAAAGTTTGGCAACCCTTTAAGGCTGCCCTTTCCATCAGAGATGCGTTAAGCTGGAAAGCGAGGGGTTTGTGTAATATCAACTAATACGATCGCTTGATTTTCATACCTTAGTTTGGCTCTGCTGGAATAGGGTTCAACGATGTTAAGTTAGCGAGCTAAGTTTAGCAATGTGAAAGGCTGAAAAGACCAGGGGCGGATCCAGGGGGGGGTCATGGGGGTCATGACCCCCCCCTGGACTGTGTCCAGGACCTAGGTGGACCACTAATAAAAATTGTTAAACATAATGTTTTTATATATTTTTGTCACAATATAGATTTAGTGTAAGTTCCTTCAATATTTAATCAATTTAATATAATACTTTGTATGAGAATCTAATCGTGGCTAAGAGCTTCAATGATTGAAGAACGTCTAACCGGACTGGTACTTCTCCACATCCTTAAAAACTTACCCATTGAAGTAGATGAAGTGATAACGCGTTTGTTATTCAAATATAGGTATTTTTATGTACAGTAATTACTTACATCTATACTTGATAATTATAATAAAGTGGAAGAGTTTCTTTGTTTGTTTGTTTGAACGCGCTAATCTCTGGACGTACTTGTCGGATTTGAGAAATTCGCATTTCGTAGTACAATTTTTAGGGAAGGTTATAGGCTGTTTAATATCCCTAAAATCCTTCCTTAAGGGGATAAAATGGGAGTAGGAAGGTCATATGAAAGTTCTATGTTTTCGACAGTTACATATAAGAAAATAGGCATTTAGATTATAAATTTTTAATAATAAAAACCTGTATAATTTATTTTTGAAAATCTCCCCTTTAGGGTGGTAAAATAGGGGATGAAAGTTTTTATGTGAAATAATTATTGTTATTATGAACTTGAAATTTGGAAGATAGGTTCTTTCTAGATCGTAGATATAATATCAGCCTAGAAAATATTTTACAATATATATATATATATATATTGTAAAAATATATATATATATATATATATATATATTTCCTCCTCTATGGGGTAAAATGGGTAACATGAAAGTTGTATGTTTTTGAAGTTACAGATACTGAAATCGGCATGTACTTAAGTTATTAGTTTTAAATAATAAAAACCTACTTAAATTAAGGTTGGTAAAATAGGGGATGGAAGTTTGTACAGTAGTAGTAAGTTAATAATATAGTCTAGTCAACAAGTTCAAAAACGTGAAATATAGAGATAAAGGACTTAAAAATATGAGCGATTGCTCATTCGATTTTGAATCACCTCTAGAAAAATGTTTTTGAAGGATTTTGGTGCAGGTTAAAAATTGCAGAAGATGAAAAAAAAATGATATTTATTTTTTTGTTAATAACTCGAAAAATATTTATATTTAAGCACTTTAAAAAAATTCCGTTAAAGAGGAGGAAATTTCCAATAAAAAAGTCCCAACTTCCGAAACTCCATCTCCATCCTTATTCCTTACTTCCTTACTAATATTATAAATGGGAAAGTGAGTTTGTTTGTATGTTTGTTCCGCTTTCACGCCGTAACTACTGAACTGATTTGGCTGAAATTTTGAATGGAGATAGAATATGCCCTGACTTAAAACATAGGAAATTACTACTAAATTATTACTACATAACTAATTACTACTTTATATCCTGGAAAAATGCACAGCTCCCACGGGATTTTGAAAACCCCGAAATCTATAGCTACAGCTATAGGTAGATTACTATAGTAAACTTCATTGATAGTAGGTATAAAGGTTGGAAAAGGGAGCGGGAACGGGAACCGGAAATCCACGATTCCCTCGGGATTTGTTTAAAACCGAAATTCACGCGGGCGAAGCTGCGGGCATTTTCTAGTTATTTATAATTTTAATTTGACGTTGAAAATAGGTTTCCGCGCGGCGTTTAAAGCATGCGCGCGCGAGAATTCAGCAATAAAAATATTTTTTTTTTGTAACGTACAATGTAATTTTAAAAACTGAAAAAATTCTTTTATCTTCTTAACACTTGAAAGAATCGTGCCCTGAAGAAAAAAAAGTTTAATCACTATTTTTCAATAAGTTATTCAATTCATCATCATCATCATGATCAACCCATTACCGGCTCACTACAGAGCACGGGTCTCCTCTCAGAGTGAGAAGGGTTTTGGCCATAGTCTACCACGCTGGCCAAGCGGATTGGCAGACTTCACACGCCTTTGAGAACGTTATGGAGAACTCTCAGGCATGCAGGTTTCCTCACGATGTTTTCCTTCACCGTTAAAGCAAGTGATATTTAAATACTTAAAACGCACATAACTCCGAAAAGTTAGAGGTGCGTGCCCGGGATCGAACCCACGACCTCCGATTAGAAGTCGGTCGTCCTAACCACTAGGCTATCACAGCTATAGATTATTCAATTGTTAGCTAACAATTTTTTTCCCAATCTCCGTTGGCATAAACAATGTGATGAAAGGTATAAATAATTGGCCTAAAAATTTGAAACTTCGTGGAGCCCTTTGATATTTTGTTATTTGTTAGTTAACAATTCAATTACTTATTGAAAAATGGTGATAAACTTTTTTCTTCGGGGCTCGATTCGGGGCGGTATTAAGAAGATACTAGAATTTTTTCGAATTTTTAAAATCACATTTTATGTTATAAAAAAAATATTTTTATTGCTGAACTCTCGCGCGCGCATGCCGTAACAGACGCGTGGAAACGTATTTTCAGCGTCAAATTAAAATTATAAATAATGAAGATAGAGTTTCAAAAGCTGAGACTTTTAGAAAGAGGAGAAAATTTCCGATAAAAAATCGGAAATTTTCTCCTCTTTAATAAACTTTTTTCATAATTGCTTAAATATAAATATTTTTCGAGTTATTAACAAAAAACGAAATATGATTTTTTTTCATCTTATTTTGTTATTAACAATTGCAATTTTTTTCCTGCACCAAAATACTTCAAAAACATTTTTTAGAGGTGATTCCGAATCGAATGAGCTATCGCTCATATTTTTAGGACCTTAATCTCTATTTTTCACGTTTTTGAACTTGTTGACTATACCTATATTATTAACTTAAAATTTGAAAGTTAGGTTCTTTCTAGGAGGTAGGCTTCAGCTAAAAATTTTACGTAAATCCACCCCAAAGGGGGTATATTATGACATGTATATTACGACATCAGTTTATGAACTTAAATACAATAATACAAAGATCCTGTAGATACTAATTATTATTATCGGATATGACTACAGATTGACGTGATTTTATGCAGTTGCATTTTTTTAGTTCAGGACCTGGAGAGTTGTCAGGCTACTATTTTATTCCGGGAAAACAAAGGGTTCCCGTGGGACTTTTGAAAAATATAATACCGCGGACGAAGTCGCGGGCAACAGTAGTACATTAATAAAATACCTACTTTTTACTTGTATCTATCATCTATGATTATAAAATTAAATTATAACTTTTTATCTTTCTATGTGACCCCCCCCTGGCACCAAAGCTGGATCCGCCCTTGGAAAAGACGCATTGACGTAGGTACTCTTCGCATGTTTTCTTGCGAAAAGCGCAACGTCATAGTAAATCTTACCCGCTCCACTACACCACTAAGCGTTGGTGTTGTAGCTTTAACGTCGCTCACCGCGACCTCGTAGATAGTCTCTGGTAGATAGGCAGCCTGAGGCCCCATACACCTGTGCATTATAAAGCTTCTCCCACGAAGACGCGTCTTTGTATCCTTACACACCATACACCCTACTGCGATAATAACTGCGCGTTAAACATACGCTGTGGCAAGTTTAAATACAGAAGACCGAAGACTAACCGGCCAGTTTGATCAGCATTATAGTTAACTATGAAAAAGCCTTTAATTCGATGGAAACTTGGGCTATCGACTGCCGGTAAGTATATACCCAAACGTCATCATCATCATCATCATCATGATCAACCCATTACCGGCTCACTATAGAGCACGGGTCTCCTCTCAGAGTGAGAAGGGTTTTGGCCATAGTCTACCACGCTGGCCAAGCGGATTGGCAGACTTCACACACCTTTGAGAACGTTATGGAGAACTCTCAGATGTGCAGGTTTCCTCACGATGTTTTCCTTCACCGTTAAAGCAAGTGATATTTAAATACTTAAAACGCACATAACTCCGAAAAGTTAGAGGTGTGTGCCCGGGATCGAACCCATGACCTCCGATTAGAAGTCAGTCGTCCTAACCACTAGGCTATCACAGCTTTTTATACCCAAACGTACAGCTTACAGTATACAGCTTTTTATACCCAAACATACCCAAACGTAGAGAGTTTAAATTACAATCTACAACCGTGGATATCTATAATAGGCTAAAGTGACACCAGAAATAAGTGAATCGCGTTTTCAGCGTAACGTCAGCAGGTAATGAAAGCGCTAATTAACGCGGCAACGGTTACGGCGCGGCGCGGGCGTCTGGACCGCCAATTACACGCGCGCTGCACACTGCACACTGCACTCTGTTCTCACTTCACCGTGTGCAGTTCGCTGAAACTATTGCTTGTACATTGTAACACTGGTACAGTTGGCGTCAGGATCACGTTCCGAACGGAATAGAACCATGTCAAAGTAGATTGAAAATGATAGTTCCAAGGCGTTTAGCTAAGCTTTTAAAAAAATCCAGCACACCTCCCGTACATTGGCATATCAATAAAATATTTCACAGCCCTCGTTTTGGGGTAAAAGAAAATAAATCGTGCAGTTGTTATAAATACATTAGGATACCTAAATAATTCAACAGATCAAACCGCGATATTGGGGATGATATATTTGGGGATAACACAACATTTCACTCGGCGGGTATAGCCGCGGGCCCCTGTATTACCATAATGTGCAGAACCGCCCCTGATCGGTTGTTCTCGATCATTCCGTATAACGTTTAAAGCTTGTTCAAACACAACGTGTGCCTACAGCGACGGTTATGATTCATTGTTATGAATTGACATAACTTTTGTCATTTCTTCCCACATTTTTCATCTAGCAGAATCAGCCGAATTCACACCGATCGACCGTCGCAACTGCTTAATAAATATCTGCTTATGTAGGCAGTCGCGTCCTCCGAACGGCCTAGTCTAGTCAAAAAATTCGTTGAGAATTCATTATACTAGTAGATATTTAGGGTATAACAAAATACAATAACAATGATATTATAATAACAGCGAATTCATGTTGCTTTACCTACTCAAATTCTTATCTTTACACTCTAGCCTCTCACGTTTATTCTATTGTCTTACTGCAAATCGACTATTTTATTTGTATAATATATAGTATTCCGAACCAGCAACAAAAATAAAATTGTATTTGTACTGTATTGGTATTCGCAAGGCTCCACAGGACTGGTGAAGCGAATAGCAACGAACCTTTTTTGGCGTCGCAAAAAACGTATTTTCGTCGAGCGGATGACATGCCAGCACAATAGCTGGGTAATGAGAAACTACTAATGATTTATGAATAATGGTTTACCGAATATTTTTTAAGCACTCGTTTTTTGTTGCTGTGTTTTTCTTTTATCTAATGACGTTTCTCTGAGTTATTTAGTTGTAGAGCCTGGACTATTAAATATTTATTATACCTAGCTCTTAAATGCGCGTTTATCTTTAAGCCCCGACGCAAAACTTGAGATTGTCATAATGCCCAAATTAGACGGTTAATTTTACGGGATTTTTGCTTTCATTTCGAGGCTTCATCGATGAGTCATCGAAAATGAACCGTCTAAATACCAACCGTTCATTGTTCAAAGGCACTACTCGTATGTCATAGAAAATATCGTATCGTGCATCGCTCATCGCAAAAATGAACGATGAACGGGGCACCGTCTAATTTGGGCTAGTCTAGTTTGACCGCTTTGTCTGTCTTGTGTGTGTCCTCGCAGCGCTCAAATGGATGGACCGATTTGATTGCGGCTTATTTTATTTCGGTTTGATTCTTAGCTAGGTTTGATGAAAATCTGTTGAGCCGTTTAAGAATGATCAGCTCGTTTCCTTCGTTTGTTTATTGTTATCAGCTTTTTTTCTGTGTAGGAGTTTCAGGCATACAAATGATATATTTTATGTCTAGGTATTACTTCCATTTGTCTAATCAATTTGAAAACCTAAGTATACCCGATGACTTATATTTAAATATACAGTATACGCTTGTGACTATATCCAAACAACCTTCAACAAGTTTCTTATATATCTTCAAAAGTATCCGTTGACTCTACCACCTACGATTTAAACTTAGATTTATGAGTAAACAATCCTCTGTGAGTTTTTCTTTTAAGTTAAGAACTGAAAGTTTCAGTAAGCGCGCCGGTATAATTTATTAGAGGGGTGTAATTAGTACGCGCGGTACATTTTTCAGGTGAGCCTCTCTTTGTACCGGACGCCCGGCGCCCGGCGCGGTTGATTCACCTTTAAGTATGCCTCGCGTAGCCACCAAACAAGCAGAAAACTTTTATTTACACGTTAAATAAATAACGCTACCGATCGCCTTGTGTCTCATACATCAATTTCAATGTAGGCACTTACTATAAGACACGCGAAATTATTTGTCGAGAGCAAATTTTCAGCTAGAAATATTATGATTCAACGATACTGCGTCGGTGTTGAACACTGATGTTGCCGTGTGAGAATTCAAAGAAAACAGGTTTATATTTCTACCTTTTCATTTAAAAAATAAACAACAGTGAAAAAAATATTTAATTATCTCCATAAACACAAAATTTATAGACATATCTTCACAAAAAAAATGGTGAATAAAAAACTACGAAATATAAGCAAAATCAAATAGCAGCGAAAAAAACTTATCCATGGATGTATGTATCTCAGATCTTTATAAAGTAGGTATATTTTATTTATGTGTAATTAACTTGAGATAATACGGAATTTCATCGTATTTGATATATTGATATTATAATTTTAAACACGATGAAACTCCTCCATTACAAGTGGGTATGGACCCGCTATTCTCGTGGCCATACCATTAAGAAGATTTGCTAAATAAACCGCTAAAGTCTAGCTGGCAATAAATAAATTGCAACCCAACCCAAGGCTCTCCTATTTTGTGTCTTAATTTTAAAGAAGCAAGAAACGTTACAACATTTGATTCATTACAACCTTGTTTAATTTTTTTTTATCCTTGATTATTTTCACTTTCGTAGATAGCATCGTTTTTTACGCAGTAATTCTTTGTTTTGGTAAGAATCAACTTACTTTAAACAATGCAAACATAATATTCTTTATTCGCAACTCGTAAGTGCACGAACATGTATGTAGGTTGCATGTCAGTAATCTTATGAGAGTTGTATTATGACAGATGCCAGCATCCGGTCCGCTACGTGCCTGCTCATATGTTCCGTATGACTCGAGTTACGAGTGTGTAACATACCTACATATGCTGAACTATGCTGACTCGCTTGAATGCCTATGCCAACTGGTTGTGTATCTAAGACTTGCTGAATACTCATGACAACATAGTATGATCAAAATAATGTGTTGTAGTTCTCCAAAATGCTTCTCTAAGATCCGCGATGTCGTATCACTACCGTCCCCCGCCGTGTCTGTTTTCTGATTTTCATGCGGTTTTCACCAATAGACAGAGTGGTTCATGAGGAAGATTTAAGTGTATAATTTGTTAAAGTTTGTGTGAATTAGTTGAATATGACGATAATTGTTGAAAATGTCTGAAAAAGTCAAACCACCTGGAATCTTTCGAAAATCGAAAAAGCTGCCTAATCTCTTTGAGATATATGTATAACTAGCTTCTGCCCGCGGCTTCGCCCGCGTGAATTTAGATTTTTCACAAATTTCTGCACTTTTAGCTTTAAAATGACGATACTTCCATACAACATTTCAACCCCTTTTTAACCCTTTACAGCCCTTTTTTCGCATCAAAAAGTAACCTATGTCCTTTCTCAGGCTCTAGAGTATCTGTGTACCAAATTTCATTCAAATCGGTTCAGTGGTTTTGGCGTGAAAGCGTCACAGACAGACAGATAGACAGACAGAGTTACTTTCGCATTTATAATATTAGTGAGGATAGTGAGGATAGAAGAAGAAGATAATCTAATAATATGTATAGATAATTATTTATATTATTTATATTATTATATGTATAGATAACAAAACAATGTATGGTGCAATAGTAGCGAGTAATTACTACCCGTGGGAAGCCGGGGCGGCTCGCTAGTTATATCTATCCCATACCTAAGGTTGAGTCACGGGGAGCCGCTGGATTGAAGCGGCGCACGACCGCGGGTGTGTGGTCCTCACAAGAGACGTAAAGGAGAAGACGAGTTTTTGTTACTGCATGAATTTATTAAGTGAAAAATCAAATGATTCGTTCGTTACAAGCTTTTGCGAGTAATTATCGGAAATCAGATTAATGATACTAATAGCGGACACTGAGCGAGACGACTGTCTTTTGAACAATTTTGTTGTATAGGTATTACTTAAGTATATTATAATTGGCATAAATATAGTATAGTGCTTAGACTATATTATAATAATGCAATATAAATAAAGCCGCAATCATCGTCTGCATGTAGGTATGTTCGCTTGTAGCTTCTAAACTTCTACGTAGAAATCAATGCGATTTTTAACATCATTTAGAACATTTTACGAGGAGGGTTTAAATATGTTCAAATACTTATCGAAATCATATAGGTTTTTTGAACGCGGACGTAGTCGCGGTAGAATGCCGGTCAATATATAACATAGACGGCGCTCGTGCGATCTCATAAAAATGCTAATAAGTCCTCGCCACAAACGAAGCGCTAATTAATGCTTGCGCACACTTTACGAGCTTCCAACGGATTTTAAAGTGTGCGAGGAATATACACATAGCCGCTTCATTTTGTCTGAAACTTCTGAAATACTTGATTAAATTAAACCTGCACGGTTTATTAACTGAGGTTTATACAACACTTAACACCACGTTAAATAATAAAACTATTGTAATATAACTACTTATATCATAAACAATATACTGACCTAGTGAATACCAAAGTTTCCATTGGATTTAAAAAAACCTAAATCCGCTCGCGTCAGCTAGTAGTTTAAAATTACTCGTGTAACGAATTGAAGTCTGTTTGTTTTTCTTTAAATCTGACTAATATAAATAGTTACTAGCTGTTGCCCGCGGCTTCGCCCGCGTGAATTTCGGTTTTTCACAAATCCTGAGGCAATCGTGGATTTCTGGTTCCTGTTCCCGCTCCCTTTTCCAATCTTTATACTTACTTTCAAGGTAGTTTGCTATATTGATCTACCTATAGCTGTAGATTTGGGTTTTTTCAAAATCCCGTGGGAACTGTGGATTTTTTCAGGATAAAAAGTTGCCTATGTTTTAAGTCAGGGCATTGTCTCCATTCAAAATTTCAGCCAAATCTGTTCAGTAGTTGCGACGTTATAGAGTAACAAACATCCAAACATCCAAACATCTAAACATCCAAACATCCAAATATCTGCACTTTCACATTTAGATAATTATTTTATAACTAAATAGCTTTACATTATTAATTATTTATTTAGTTATTTATTTATTGATTTAGTATTTATTTAATTGCCTTCGGCCACCAGAGGGCGCAGCTGTCGTATCGAGATTCCGCCTGCGGCCGTCAGAGGTTATTGCAATTGCTTCGAGTTTCCAGCTCCGGCCGCAAGAGTTTTGACTATAAGAGGGCACTGCAATCGCTTCGAGTTTCCGGCTTAGGCCGCTAGAGGGCACTGCGATCATTTTTAGTTTCCAGTTTTGACCGCACGAGGGCGCTGCAATCACTTCAAGTTTCTGGCCTAAGCCGCAGAGGGCGCTGCAATCGTTTTTTAGTTTCCAGTTTTTGCCGCAAGAGGGCACTGTGATCGTTTTAATTTCCAGTTTTGG
Source organism: Melanargia galathea (assembly GCA_920104075.1). Classification (NCBI taxonomy): domain Eukaryota; kingdom Metazoa; phylum Arthropoda; class Insecta; order Lepidoptera; family Nymphalidae; genus Melanargia; species Melanargia galathea. The sequence continues at coordinate 475,691 of OV049872.1, read as the reverse complement.
CCGCAAGAGGGCGCTGCAATCGTTTTGTAGTTTCCAGTTTTGGCTGCTAGAGGGCGCTGCTATTGCTCCAAGTTTCCGGCTTAGACCGCCAGAGGGCGCTGAGATCGTTTTTAGTTTCTAGTTTTGGCCGCCAGAGGGCGCTGCGATCGTTTTTAGTTTCCAGTTTTGGCTGCTAGAGGGCGCTGCTATTGCTTCAAGTTTCCGGCTTAGGCCGCCAGAGGGTGCTGTGATCGTTTTTAGTTTCCAGTTTTGGCCGCCAGAGGGCGCTGCGATCGTTTTTAGCTTCCAGTTTTGGCCGCTAGAGGGCGTTGCAATAGTTTTTTTAGTTTCCAGTTTTGGCTGCTAGGGGGTGCTGCTACCGGGTGCGGGTTTCCGGCTTAGGCCACCAGAGGGCGCTGTAATCGTTTTTTTAGTTTCCAGTTTTGGCCGCCAAAGGGCGCTATGATCGCTTCAAGTTAGACCGCCAGAGGGCGCTGCAATCGTTTTTAGTTCCCATTAAAACTTTCATCCCCTATTTTACCAACCTTAAAAGCAGATTTTTCAAAATAAAATTTACAGAGTTTTATTATTTAAAACTCATAATCTAAATGCCGATTTTCAGGTCTGTAACTTTAAAAACATAGGACTTTCATAAAAATTTTCATCCCCTATTTTACCACCCTTAAGGGGAGATTTTCCAGAATTACTTATACAGGCTTTTATCATTTAAAAATTATAATTTCATATCCTATTTTCATATCTGTAACTTCAAAAACATAACCTTCCAACCCCCATTTTACCCCCTTAGGGGAGGATTTTCGTGAAATATTTTTCAGGCTGATATCTAAGGCCTAGAATTAACCTACCTTCCAAATTTCAAGTTGATAATAGCAAAATTATAATTAAAACTTCCCATTAACACTTTCATCCCCTATTTTACCACCCTTAAGGGAAGATTTTTCAAAATAAAATATACAGAGTTTTATTATTTAAAACTAATAATCTAAATGCCAATTTTCAGGTCTGTAACTTTAAAAACATAGGACTTTCATACAAACTTTCTACCCCCATTTTACCCCCTTAGGGGAGGATTTTAGGGATATTAAATAGCCTATAACCTGCCCCAAAAGTTGGACAACCCAATGCAAAAAGAATTTTTCAAATCCGATCAGTACTTCCAGAGATTAGCGCGTTCAAACAAACAAACAAACAAACAAACAAACAAACTCACAAACAAACTCTTCCGCTTTATTATATTAGTATAGATTTCACGGCAAAAAAGCGCCACATTTATTTTGCATCAAACGATATTTTTAACCCCCGACGCAAAAACGACGGGGTGTTATAAGTTTGACGTGTCTGTGTGTGTGTGTGTGTGTGTGTGTGTGTGTGTGTGTGTGTGTGTCTGTTCCCCTGTGGAGCTCAAACGGGTGGGCCGACTTGAATGCGGTTTTTTTTGTTTGAAAGGTGAATTAGTCGAGAATGTTGTTAGCTATGTTTGAAGAAAATCGGTCCAAGATGGCCGCCGCTACAAAATGGCGGATTACATATTTTTTCACAACCCCCTTAATATGGGTATCAAATGAAAGGGCTTGACCAGTAGAATAGCACTATTGCAAATGCATGATGGTCGCTGCCACAGAATGGCGAATGTCGGGGGTTTTTTAAATTTTTAATTTATACTTGTTATTTAAGTTTTTACCTTACCATAATATTTTCCTTTTCCACGAAAAAAATAACTATGTTTTTTCGCTTTCATAAGACTATTTCAACAAAAAAACGTTTATTCTATTTTGTTGAGTTGATAATCTCGACCTTATATCAGATTATCCTGTCTTTCAAGGGTACAGAAATATATTTTGCAAATATAATCTTACAAAAAGTATGAAATAAAAACTATGTTCACGATATTTTTACAGATAAGTAAATAGAAAAAACAAGTTATATAAAAGTAGGTTTTGCTCGCAACTTGGTCCACTTGGATGGAGGTAGGTTGTTAAAAATGATTCTCTGGGATAAAAAGTTACCTCTGTCCGTCTCCAGGATGCAAGCTAAAATTGTGTCAAGATCCGTTCAGCGTTTGAGCTGTGAAAAGATAAAATAAGATTGTTTTAAATTAATTTGCTATCCGAAAGGTTAAAACTTTAATATTATGTAGATTGTAATAAATGTCAACCTGTCAATCGCAGACAGAGGGTCTGATGTACCCCACGCTGCTCTGTAGTCTCACCTATATTATGTTTTGTTGAAATTAATTGTGGAAATTACTTGTCTTCATGTTACAGTTAAAGTCGAATTATAAGAAATAGTTCGCATAATTCGACTACAGGAGCAATGAAAAAATTAATGCTATTCTTAGTAGCCAAAAAGTAATATTTTAACTGATATTCACAAATCTTAATACAATTTTCGGCAAAACAACATCCAGTAAAGGTTTGATCGGTTTAAGCTCTACATCTCACTTTTATATTAAATACCACTAGCTGACCCCCGCAACTTCGTTCGCGTGTTTTTCTTTGCTATAAACCTCACGGAGCCCGAGACCTTTCCAACGAATGCAAAACCGGGGAAATCGGTTCGTGCGTTCTGGAGTTATAGCGTCAGGAAAGAAAACCCGACTTATTTTTATATAGTAGATTATTAACAAGTATAAATTAAAAATTTAAAAAACCCCCGACATTCGCTAATTTGTGTCGGCGGCCATCTTGGATTTGCATAGTGATATTCTACTAGTCAAGCCCTTTCATTTGATACCCATATAAAGTGACTTGTGAAAAAATATGTAATCCGTCATTTTGTAGCGGCGGCCATCTTGGACCGATTTTCATCAAAGATAGCCAACAACACTCTCGACTAATTCACCTTTCAAACAAAAAAACCGCATCCAAATCGGTTCTCCCGTTTGAGCGCCACAGGGGAACAGACACACACACACACACAGACACGTCAAACTTACAACATCCCGTCGTTTTTTGCGTCGGGGGTTAAAAATGTTTAAACAGGATCCAATCAAATTTTTTAATAACCTTCATTGTAAAATCATTACGTTAAAAAGTTTAAAGTTAAAATAAACGCACTCGTGCCTCGTTCCCTTTGTGTAACAAGTGACAAAGTAATCGTAAAACCGTATTAACATTGGGCATTTCAATCGCAATCCTAAAGGTTTATCCCAAACATCTAATTACATTATGCAGATTGGTGCGTGTCCACCCGACGAATGTGGGGTCTAATGTACCACGTTGAGAGGGTACCTAACCCTTTCCTACGGGTCCGATGTAACCCATTCGAATGTCTCCTAATGAATTCCAAAACCTTATTGATTATGAGAATACGGCGTAAACATATTTAAAATTAATAATTGGAAAATCATAGTAGCTATAACTTTATACAAAGGAATATTTTTTTTTTGTAAGTTTCAAGCAAGTAAATGTGATTACATGATTAAATCAGAGATCTGAAGATGAGCCAGAGTCGCCGACATATCAGGGCAGGGCACATAGTTCGAATAACCGATAGACGTTGGGGTTCCAAGGAGCTGGAATGGCGACTCCCCACTACGTGGACCGACGACATCGGAGTCGCGGGAAGCCGCTAGAAACAAGCGGTGTAAGACCGTGGCTTGTGGAAATCCCTACAAGATACCTTTACTTAGTACTTGGATGCACTGGATGTCTATCGGCGGACGACGATGTCATGCGGTAAAAGTCGAAATAAGAGTTGCTCTAGCGTACCGACTACCGAACACTCAGCAAAACAAAAACTAACGAACAGCACTTGCCGGCTTTACTTAGGTTTTATTCCTGCACCAGACTTCAAATTGTGTTCTAGATGTATGTAAAGGCATTTGGCAAGTACCGATTGCAAAAAAAGTGGTATCGAATAGACTTTGTTCTTACTTGAAACTACATACACCATATAAGTATGCTTCGAAATATATTATATACTTGGAAACTATGTACCTACATAAACATCATAATCAACCCATTACCGGCTCACTACAGAGCACGGGTCTCCTCTCAGAGTGAGAAGGGTTTTGGCCATAGTCTACCACGCTGGCCAAGCGGATTGGCAGACTTCACACACCTTTGAGAACGTTATGGAGAACTCTCAGGCATGCAGGTTTCCTCACGATGTTTTCCTTCACCGTTAGAGCAAGTGATATTTAAATACTTAAAACGCACATAACTCCGAAAAGTTGGAGGTGCGTGCCCCGGGATCGAACCCACGACCTCTGATTCGAAGTCGGTTGTCCTAACCACTAGGCTATCACAGCTTTACATAAACATAAACATACTATGTTATAATATACTTAGATTTATTTTGACTTTAAATCAAAGATTTTTTTCTAAGCTCCTTGCAAAAATCTACTCACCCTTTTATCGTCATCGTCTCAACAGATAGACATCCACTGCTGGACATAGATCTCTTGCAAGGATCGCCACAGAACACGCTCTTGTTCCGCTTGTGTCCAGCAGCGGAGATCAGCCATCTTGGAGGCCTTCCAACGCTGCGTTTCCCGGTGCGAGGTCGCCATTCGAGCACGTTGGGACCCCAACTTTATTATCTTCACCACTATAACTCTGTTCTCGCAAGGATGTCCTCACTGCTTATCAATCTCCATCACCTCTCTATATATAACTCACTATAAGTAATCACTTGTAAAACCTTTAACAAGCTATGAAAACTATATAAAGTTTTTCACTTATTTTGCTGTCGCTTCCACTTTATCCGAAATATTATGTCGCAGTCGCAGGTAGCGTCAGTATATAAATATACATACCTTTAGCGAAATACGAAACTTTCATCTTTGCATCCATATTGCTATCATAAAATAAATACAAGTTGAAAACGCCAACTCAACGCCCGCAGAAACACATTCGTGGTTTCTCTACGCTCAATAGTGAACACAACTACAAGTGAACGGTAGTTACCTATAGTACTATAGATTATAGATATAGTATATAGATATAGTAGTATAGATTTTGACTTACATTAACATTAAAATGTTAAGTATTTTTTTTTTCGTAACTGATGCCCGCGATTTCGCACGCGTCGCTTGGATTTAGGTTTTTAAAATTCCCATGGGAACTCTATAATTTTCCAGAATAAATAGTAGCCTGTGTACTTCTCCAAGGTCTAGTCATACTCTGTAGTCTGTACTAAACGTCAAAATCGGTGCAGTGGTTTAGGCGTGAACGCGTAACAAACAAACAAACACACTTTCGCATCACTACATAGTATAAAACAAAGTCGTTTTCTCTGTCCCTATATCCCTTTGTACGCTTAAATCTTTAAAACTACGCAACGGATTTTGATGCGGTTTTTTTTAATAGATAGAGTGATTCAAGAGGAAGGTTTATATGTATAATAACATCCATTAAATTGTGGAGAAATACTGTTATTTTTGAGGTTTCTAATGTGATGTCGTAAATAATTACATTTTTTCCGCTTACATTGCAAACGCAGGCTGAATCCTACGAGATTTATCAAAATAATGTACTAAGTATTGTACACATTGAAAAGGTCTACAGAAAAGTCCGCGATGGTATATGTCTATCTCTTATGGATATCCCACAATAACATTTTTTTGTCATTTACTTTTTACGACAAATAATGGCTAATTTTCGAAGCGATTTCAACCAATACAGCATTAATCCTTATCTAATTAAATACCTTAAATGCATTGTTGATTTTATATAAATCCATATGGTCCTTTACAGCATATGATTTAAATGAATACTTTCGAAGATATTACAGATTTAAAAATCAGCCAAGTGCGAGTCGGGCCTCGCTCTTTCAGGGTTCCGTACATAATTATGAACAATATAATATTTTGGGTCTAAGAAATATTTAATTTCCGAGCTAGACATCGCAACAAACCGTGAAAGAAAAACCCAAAAAAATGTTCGTTTATTTTGGTCACAGCTTATAAACTATTTAATAAATCGTTATTTTCAGTATTTGTTGTTTAAATAGAGCATATAGTACATAATATACTGAAATATCATATTCCCAACTAGTTTAGTTTTTGAGATAGCCCCCGTCACAAAAATGGTCTAAAACTGACAACTTTGATGGCCTCCCATTCCCTTATTTTTTGAGGTAAAAATTAAAAAAATATATATTTGTACTCTACTTAATGAGCTCTAAACAATGATACCCCACAAGCTAGGGTAAAGAAAAAAATTTTTTTTCCGGCTCCTTTTTCATGTATGGGAGCCCCCCTGAAAAATGATTTAATTCAATTTCTAATTCAATATTTGATTTTGGGTTAACGTTTTACACTAAATACCAAAATTTCAGGTTTGTAACTCATTTCGTCTGCGAGCTAGAGACCTGTGACCGGCGGACAGACGGACAGACAGACAGCCGAGTGACATTAATAGGGCTCCGTTTTTTACCCTTCGGGTACGGAACCCTAAAAGTTGCGGCGGCGCGGGAGCGTGCCTATAAGCGCGTCGGCGGCCGCGGTTCTCCCTATAGCCCATTGTCGATAATTTTTGAAACCAAAAAAAAAAATCACAGTACGTAGGATGAAACCCATTGGAAAAGGAGGAGAATATTATAAAATACAAGGAAAAATAATTTACGGGCGATCTGAGCTCGGGAAAAAAGGGGGGGAGTTTTAAGGGTAAAAAACGGTTTATCTCGATTTCCGGCAAAACTAGAAGTCCTATGGAAAAAAATTAAATGGCAAAGTTGTAGGTAATAAAAAGATCTACAACTTTTATATTTACACTTTTTTCACATAACCTCAAAATTTATGTGAAAAGTTCAAAAAACCAAGTTTTTGGTTCTTTATTTTTATCTTTTAAAATAATTTTTTTTTTCACGGAATCTGGTGAAAACTTACTTTCTTATGTCCCAAATACACTAATTTATTTGATTTGAAATATTTAGTTTTTCTCCTTATTTTTGACTTAATATCGACTTAATTCTGACAGCTGTCATTTTCATTTACAGATGAGTTATTTATATGGAGAACAGGGTTAACATCTACGAAGTACGATTTTACCCCAAACTACTTTAATTCCCTGTCAACATATAAAGCTCTAAGCCGCTTAATAATATTAATTGTTTCGCCCTAAAATAGAAATTGCTAAGAATGGAAACTAGAAAGTCATATCTACATGCAGCAGTTGATTTGTATTTGCATAAGTTTTGAATTTTTCATCTTTTTTGTGGGAATTGTTTTATCTCTGGTAACATTATGAAACGTCAGAATTCCACGGAATTAGTAATTCGGGTATAAGGTGAGATATAGTAAGTTCATTGTGGAAAATATCGTAAAAAGTCGTAAAAGCCGCCTGGGAGCTTTCATCGATAACGCTGCCTAATCCCTGAGCGGGTAGTACCTACGCATAAAATGCTCTACTACCCGTGCGAAGCCGGGGCGGGTCGCTAGTTTGTAATATTAGTTAGGATAACCGAAATTTCATTAATTTCAATTAATCTCAATTATTTATGCGTCAAAACTAATAAATATATATTTTACTAGATGATGCCCACGGCTTCGCCCGTGTGGTTTGTAAAAATCTCGTGGGAACTTTGATTTTCCAGAACAAAAAGTAGCCTATCTGTACTTGTAGTAAGTAGTAACCCGTCCACAAAACGGAAAAATTCCGTGGGATCCTTACGATTTCGGAATGCAATTCCTTACAGCATCAGGGTTGAGGAGTTGGACATGTACCTACTCGAGGTCATTCAACAATAAAGTCTTTAATTGGTATCCCCAATATCAATTTAAATAACCGACAGTGCCTAAATCCCATTAGTGTTGGGGATCAGATCCCCTACAGCATCAGGATTGAGGAGTTGGAATCCAAATTTTTTGTAGGACAGTGTCGCAATGTTTCTCTATCGATTAAAAAAAAAATTACGCAAATCGGTTCAGAAATCTCGGAGATATCGGTGTACATAGGTGGAAAAACACAACTCCTCCTTTTTTGAAAGTCGGTTAAAAAAGTAGCCTATGTTACTCCCTGGTTAATTCTCTACTTGTATGTGAAAGTCCCGTCAAAATCGGTTCAGCCGTTCCAAAGATTAGCCCGTTCAAACAGACAGACAGACAGACAGACAGACAGACAGACAGACAGACAGACAGACAGACAGACAAAAATTTTAAAAACGTGTGATTCGGTTATAGTATCTTTCAAATAACCATATGAGCTTAATATGAGGTAGTTATTTCGATATTACAGACAGACACTTCAATTTTATTTATTAGTATAGATTTGTTTCAGGTAAATTCACCACAGCTTGAGCCCTATGTGATATTAGAAGAACATCGTATACGAAGCATTTGATAATTAAGTAAAGTATACAGTAGACGTCAGGTCAAAGGACTCTTAACTGATAGTAGAGAATGAGTATGCGCATAGGTACATACCTATAGGATTGTACTGTTGACACAGAAATTCCTGTTAGGCTTCACGTCATACTATCTAGTAGATCGATAAATCTAAGATTGAAGGCTAGAGTTCTTTTTATTTTTCACTTAGGGGATCTAATCCCGCATCGATATTTAAATCATGCGGAACTCAGGTCACACTTTTTGTACCACTGATCCAGTGGGATCCCCGGTAAATGAGGGATTGGATTGCCTACCTGACACCAACTGTAAAAAAACAACACAAAATACGACAGGCCCGGAAAATCTACAATACAATAATATGAGCAGAGCAATGAAAGTTGCATATTTCACGTCGTACCATAAGCTCAACATGTTACGTTATCTGTCTACGCAAACAAACGTCGGATTACTTTGATAGCAGGAAACATTTGTACAATTAATGGCTGGTACGAGTCTTCTCTAAGGCGGCAGTTTGCATCGCTCGATAAATCGCCAACAGATGGATAGACAGTAAAAATGTTATGTTCTAAGAGGCCATAATGGTAAAGATTTCCGAAATGGCTGATCCTGAGTTCCAAGGATAAACAGCATCTCTCTGATGCCAAATGTGTCAGTCTGCCTGCGTTAAGTGGCTGTTGTTACTTTAAACAACCGTGTCGTTTAAATGTTGGTCAACATGTTGCGCGACATTTGTTGCCTAGTGAACGAACAAGGTAGTTACGTGGCTGTATTGTATTTGGCGCGCGACGTGGGATCATCCGTCGTGTGAATTGTAAATTGATCGCAATTTCGTAAACGAGTCGATTTCATTAAAACCCTAGTAGATCGTTGAATATGCAGAGCCTCTTGAAAACTCTGATTGTATACATGCATACCAATGAAGGGATTGATACCGACAGCCGACACCAGTAAGAAGCTGTTAATTCATTGAATAAAACATTCCTCTTCAAATTCAGTAATCAACATATTATCTCCCTTTTTACTTAACGAATAAGTAACAAACTTGTATATTCCAAGCTTTTACCATGGTTTTTGGACATTTAAGGCTATTTTTGCTGGAAAACGTTCGCTCGTAAATAGCAACATTCGCTTTCCCCGCCACATTTCGAACGCGTCTATTCTTTGCCTTTTTCTTGCTTTGCATGCTTATAGATACGTTTCCTATAGACGGCCGATCTGCGTTAATTAGCTATGAGTATATGCAAGTAGTGTGGCTATACGCACTCGGTTTAAGCAGACGACACGGGTCGATAAATATTGGGAGAATATTCTAATTCAATTCAAGTCTACCTGACTTGAAGACTTGAGTCTATCTGAAGACTTGCTCGTGCTCTTCGAGCTAAGTAGACAAGGCCAAACTTGGACCGGCAAAGTATCACCCATCATCAGTTACCGTCCATCTTCAACGTAATCGTCGTCGTCGTCGTTATCGCCTATCGATAGACGTCCACTGCTGGACAAAAGTCATTGGGAACCTTCGCACACAGCAACTGTCTCACGCCGCCTTTTTCCAGCCCCTTGCGAGTCACCGAAATACTCAATAATTTGCGAATCTGAAATTGCAATGGGCGAGGCAATATACTCGTAGTTCAAAGAACTGATACACGTTGGAGTCCCAAGGTACTGGAATGGAGACCTCACATCGGAAAGTGAAGTATAGGCAGACTGTCCACTAAAAGAACGACGAAATCGAACGAGTCGCAGGGAGACACTGAATTATAATTATATAAATTTAATGCAATACACTGCTTACAGCTAAAATATGTGTTCGCAGGGCGGACCGGGCGTACGAAGCCGCGGTACCCGAAGCAATTCTTTAAAAAGATACGCTTCAAAGGTATGTCGTAGAGGGGTTTAGATTGTGTGTTTTTGCTGTTTTCTTTCTACTCTACTAACGTGATACCACCATACATAGATATATGATACCACCCCTGTTTTCTTCCCTAAATGCCCTTAAACAGCCTAAAAAATCTGAAACTGTTGGTAATTTTTCTAGGGTGACCTAATCATTTTTATATTCTCCTCCTGCATATAAAAATTTTACTTGGGATTCTATTTGATGATCATTTGGTATCATCATCTAACAAAAAATTTAAATTGTGTGAAATTGAATTGTAACCATTGTTATTTTGTAGCAAACTAATCAAGTAGATAGATACTAGAGAGGGTATTTTTTATTTTGAACTACTTGTATCTAGTCTCTTTTTCTGTCTTTCTAATAGAATAATATCAACTTTGTTTTTAGGGTTCCGTACCCGAAGGGTAAAAAACGGAGCCCTATTAATGTCACTCGGCTGTCTGTCTGTCTGTCTGTCTGTCTGTCCGTCTGTCCGCCGGTCACAGGTCTCTAGCTCGCAGACGAAATGAGTTACAAACCTGAAATTTTGGTATTTAGTGTAAAACGTTAACCCAAAATCAAATATTGAATTAGAAATTGAATTAAATTATTTTTCAGGGGGGCTCCCATACATGAAAAAGGAGCCGGAAAAAAAAATTTTTTCTTTATCCTAGCTTGTGGGGTATCATTGTTTAGAGCTCATTAAGTAGAGTACAAATATATATTTTTTTAATTTTTATCTCAAAAAATAAGGGAATGGGAGGCCATCAAAGTTGTCAGTTTTAGACCATTTTTGTGACGGGGGCTATCTCAAAAACTAAACTAGTTGGGAATATGATATTTCAGTATATTATGTACTATATGCTCTATTTAAACAACAAATACTGAAAACAACGATTTATTAAATAGTTTATAAGCTGTGACCAAAATAAACGAACATTTTTTTGGGTTTTTCTTTCACGGTTTGTTGCGATGTCTAGCTCGGAAATTAAATATTTCTTAGACCCAAAATATTATATTGTTCATAATTATGTACGGAACCCTGAAAGAGCGAGGCCCGACTCGCACTTGGCTGATTTTTATTTTTTTAAGTAAAAGCTTGTGAAATGAACATTAGGTACGATATGTATAATATGGTGGAGCAATCACCCCCCGCAAGCACATATTGACGCAGCCGTCGAGACTCGAGAGGTACTGCTACTGGAGGGCCTCGATTGACATCGGCGAGGAGGAGGAGGGCCAAATTAATTGGCTATGACTCGCAACTCGGCTGGAATGTTCTAATTAAAATTAAACAAGTTTCAATTTCATTAACAAAACAGGGAAGCTTCGCAAAGTTAAACCTGATTTAAGAATTAGAAAACAAACTGAAAAGCTATTTTAGGATCTTAGGTAATTAAAATTGAAGAGACTGTCTGTGATTTCGAAATAACTGCCTGTTATGATTATTTATTTGAACGACAGCAAACCTCAAAAAGACTATCGTTCTAAACGGTTGAATCGATTTTTACGAGACTTTCGACTTACAAATATTTGTAAGATGAATTCCTTGCTAATCTTTGAGTCAGAAACATATGTTTGACGAAAATCTGGAAAAAAAAAACAGATAAGTACAGACATTATTTTCTATTACGTGTCTACAAAATTTTATTGCGCTTGATCTCGAATCAAACATCGTTTGTATGGGCTACGATCGAGAAATCAGAGAGAGATATTCTTACAATGTGAAAGAGCTATAATAATTTTTACGTCCAGGAATAAATTATGCCCAAAAATTTCCTTAAAAAATAAATCAAAACACAATGGAATTGCTGAACAGGCCGCCATTATCGGCCGCTCTTCACGAGTGTTTCGTATTGTGTATTGAAACACCGCAATGTTTTATGCTAATATAACTTCTCAATGCACATCCAAATTCCAATGTAGGTACCGAATTGTAGAAAGGGATATTTTTCCTATAGGTACATATATTATAGTCCTACGTAATCTTTACCACTGCTCCAAAACCGTTTTTCTATTGCAGAACGCCAAATACCATTGTTAATTTGGGTACATTTAAAAAACCATAAATATACCTAACAAACTGATTTTATTCGGTTTATGCTGAAATTTTAAAGCCGTTCTATACCGCGGGAACTGATTATTTCCTTCGAAATTATTAAAAAGTATAAAATTAAAAAGTATATACCTACCTACGAAATAAAAGCACACAAGTAGCTAGTTTTATGATACTCTCCAGGTTTTCAATTATAACTATTTCGTAACTGTTGAAGGGACAAACAAACCAACAAACACACTTTCGCATTTATAAGATTATCAGGGATCAGGGATATTAGTAGACTGCAACGTTCATAGAGATTGCGTTTTAACACGAATGCTTCAAACTGAGCTGTAATGTAGAGCATCATTACAGCTCAGTTTGAAGTATTTTCTTCACCCTCACTTAGGTGCCGAACAACAGTCGTAGTCTCCTCCCGTCCTATTAACAGCAAATTAATGTAAATATTCGCTGAAACACCATGTTAATTGTTAACCCTTTTTTTTTTTTTTTTTTTTTTTTTTTTTGACGTGGTGGAAACCTTTTATAGGTACCCCCGTTCTGCGGCCGAATGCGGCAGAACGAAGGTTATGTGGGAGTCCAACCGGGTACCCACTAAAACCACCACGGCATGACCCTCATGCTGTGTGCTGGACGCCTGGGGAACCCAAAGTATGCATCCCAGGTGTCCGGCAGCCGCCCCAGCTGGGGCTCCCGCTCGCCTCTGGGCTGTCCCTCCAGAGGCTCGCGCCCTCCCGTAATTTTTTTACGAGGTTTTCTTCCTCCCGCGATGGGCATCGCTGCCCCCCGCCCCGGGGTGTCTCACCCCCAGTTTCATCCGCAGTGCCCTCTGCTAATCAGAGGGACACGCGGAGAAACCTCCCTCCGCCAGGTCATTGGCCATGGCTAACAATATCCCCGAAATTATTAACCATGTTACCGGGGTGCACCGGCCCGAATACTGCTCTTCCCCTCGGACGTATCCAAGAGGACCAGCATCACCCAGGCACACTTGGAGGTTACCTGGCTAGCACCCCATGTTAATTGTTAACCCTTACCCCGATCCTCGTTAACCCCGTGTTTGCTCGGGTGAAATATTAACGACTCCTCAACCCGTCCAGGTCCAATCCAAGCATCACCCAAGCGTGCATTCCCGCCACACCGCCTCAAAAGACAAAACGATTTCTTGCTTGAATAACTTCCAGATGACCTAAATAAATTATTCCAGAACCATGAAATTCCATATTTTTAATGAAGGCGGCCTTAGGGTATACATCGTTGTTTACAATAGGCAAGCATCGTCGGGTTTCAGCTCTATGCGTAATAATCCTAATTATAATATTATAAAATATGCGAAAGTGAGTTTGTTTGTTTGTTACGCTTTCACGCCTAAACCGCTGAACCGTTTTTGACGTTTGGTATAGAGGTAGACTAGACCTTGGAGAACGACATAGGCTATATTTGTTTCCCGTAAAAACCAACGGTGAAAATCCACGCAGACGAAGTCGAGGGCATCAGCTAGTACATAATAAAATAGATAATGTTAAAATAAAATTCATAAATTTGCTAAGGGACGTCTTAAGTTAAAAAATCCATGATTATAAACATTCGCAAACCTCTAAGTACAGTTGTATCGAGAACATGCAAAGAGGTAATGTCGCTATAATATGGGTAAAAGTCATCCATCATTTCCAAAATCACAGTTAGCACATAATAAGAGCCATAGTGCCCGTCGATCGAACGGCCATGTGAAATTGATAATGGCCCATCCACTAACGAAACCCATTCATTCTCAGTCGTTCAGTGGAGCGCCGTAACTCGGGGAGGGCCCGGGAATGTCCCATAAAAAGTATTTAAATCACCTCCCCATACATCTTAACTATACTTAACGTGAAGCATAGTGTACACGGGCAATTTAAAATTAATAAAATATTCATTTTTATTCATTGTTTTTAATTAGATAAACAAGAAAGAATACGAATTAAATATGTCTGCTAGAAGCTACACAAACGCCCAGACGGAAGATATGCCCGGACAAAAAGATTTTTATTTTATTTGTGTCATGCTAAATCATGTGAGATTAATGAGAATACTGTGAAATCACAGATAGACACTTTATTTTGTTTATTCGTATAGACGAACCAAACTTTCGTTTATGTTGCTTCAACGAGACTCGTTTTACGAGACCAAAACTAAGTTTAAAAATTGTAATAATATTACGACGACAATAATATAGTAGTGATGGAACGACGGAGTCCCTCATTTGCGCAGTTCAGGCCCTATGTGTGTACTAAGCCTTAAAGAGAATTGTGTATGGCAGTCGGTGAAATATTATGCCGAATCTCCTTACTTATAAAAATGTAATGCAAAGCGTCATATTTTTTTTTGTTATTATATAATATTATTTTCACTCAAGTGCGGAAATTCCATGTTTATTAGATAGCAAAGTGTGCATGTATTTCCCTCGGGAGATTTGTATCTTAGAGAATAATTTGCGAGAAAGATGAAAATCCTTGTTAACTCTGTAACTACAGCTATACTTTGATCGTGATATAGACCTTAGTAACTAGATAACACAAGTATAAATTAAAAATTAAAAAACCCCCGACATTCGCCATTTTGTGGCAGCGGCCATCTTGGATTTGCAATAGTGCTATTCTACTAGTCAAGCCCTTTCATTTGATACCCATATTAAGGGAGTTGTGAAAAAATATATAATCCGCTATTTTGTAGCGGCGGCCATCTTGAACCGATTTTCTTCAAACATAGCTAACAACACTCTCGACTAATTAACCTTTCAAACAAAAAAAAACCGCATTCAAATCGGTCCAGTCCTTTGAGCGCCACAGGGGAACAGACAGACACACACACACACAGACACGTCAAACTTATAACACCCCGTCGTTTTTGCGTCGGGGGTTAAAAACGGCTGGACTCACAGCGCGCCCGGCGGGCATATGCCTGAGCTGGCCGTAGTGGGACCTTCACCATGATGACGGGTTCGGTACTAGTCGGGCATCTGGCGTAAATCCACGTGAGTCCAGCTGTTAGACCTGAAATGATGGACTTCCTCATCAATATTATAAATGATAATTATAATAACTGCTCTGAATGATGTTGAAATTTTATAGTTAACATTCTTATTAATCTTAGATCCGCTTGAATAAATTAATTCTCAAGAAAATCCAGTGGCATTACAATAAATAAACAATTTATTGTAACATTTCTAATCTGATGGCGTCATCTCGCACGAGATTTGTTTTATGAAATACATATTTATGGGTATTATAATTGACCGAGCGAAGCCTGGTCTCCGAGTCTACTTGGATGAATTTGCAACGTCTGTCTGTCCATGGACAGATAGACGTACACACGGTATTAAAGGAAAGAAGTAAAGGAATTAAGGAACCCTAAAAGCAAATAAAAGTAGTATAAAAGTAGAAGCATACTAAACATAATTCTATGAGGGCCGAGCGCAAGTAATCATTTTCGAATCGGTCGCCGAGTTAACTTTTCCCCTTCGTGAAAACTCGAGTGAGCGGTACATAGCTATATGTTTACCTCTCACACTAACCAACCGCAGTTCGTCTCACACGATTGTTTGCCGTGTGCCCGTGCCTTCAACTCTGTAACGAAATTTAAAAACAATCCCAACGAGTTTGGAGACAAAATTTATTTTGTTACCCACTAGCGCAGACTAGTGGAAAAGATGGATACAGCCCTCGTGAACAAACTAGTTCGTAAATGTGAAGTCAGTCGTGTGATCGAAGACACGATATTGTATTTTGTTACCCACTAGTACAATCTAGTGGAAAAGATGGAGCTTTTTTACAATCTTTTTCGTAAAAGTAGAGCCAGTTGTGTGATTTTCAAGCACATTATGACTTAGACTTGACTATGATTCATACTTTCTTATTTTAGAAACAGAAGCCAAACTGCCTGTTCTTACATAGATATTTGACTATGCATCTATGCCATTCCCACGTACCTACTAGTCTCGAGGCGGAGATACGCTATGCGTACAAGTACATACATGTGTCAAATACTCTGGTCTGCTAGGAGCTATTTTCATTCCCTTTTATTCTATCCCATATTCACATTTAACACTAACTGTAGTGTCCGAGTTGATACAAGTTATCATTCTTGAATAGATGTATCTAGTTGGCGATGACGATGAATATTTGATCATTCCAAAGGACGCCACTGCTCCATATAAAGTTATTCACATTCACTTTTCACTGGTTACAAGCATGTAAATAGACTCGTTTACTCACAGTCAAGACATAGGAAGTATGATATTAGGCGTTTTCTTTTTTAAATCTGTATTGTCTTTAAGGTATTTTATAGAGTTCCCTCCTCCAGCTTTTTCCTGTAGTCTTTGTCGGTTAGATTGTTTCGCGATTCTCTTCCTAGCCGGCGGATATATTGCTTCATATTTGGCGGTTCATTTGTATGAAATTGGAAAACATAATGTAATTTTTCAATTTTCTATCTCGGGGAAATTTTCCAATTTTCTTATGCATACGGTTTCATAGCCGTTTTAACGCGAAATTTTGGCTATTTGTGCTCTTAATTACATTACACATAGGTATGTAAACACCTTCAAAGAAAAACACTTCCTCTCGAGGACTTTTCCACTCAAACGTCCATCGGTCCTCCGACAGGTGTGACCAACCCACCACTTCAACTTGTAGCTATGTCGGTCAGTTACGTGCTTTGGCGAATAACATTGTTTCGGGCTCTATCCCTCAAAGACACTGACCTCTCTTAATTAAATATAAAAAATAAAAAAAAAATAATAAACCCGGCTGAGTTTGTTGTGGGCTCTTCTCAGACCAGGGCGCGTTTGGAACCCTCGTAGCTTTAGTTTTAAGTTTCCGTAAGTAATTATCACCATTGCCTGTTCCCAAATTGACGTTCAAAAAGTGTACAGTGTACCTACTTTGAATAAATGAATTTTGAATTTGAATTTAATACAAATACGCTAGAATGGCTGCAGATGGCGAGAGAACGGAGTAATTTGATCATCGCCATTTTGACGCTGATTGCTAACAAAAGTGTGAGTGAAGGTGCTCGGAACTGTCAAATTTAGTTCCCAGTACCTTCGGTGCGGCGCTTTGAATCGGCACAGGAATCAGCTGTCATGTCGTATGGCCTTTTTTTTTTTTTGTTGACGTGGTGGAAACCTTTTATAGGTACCCCCGTTCTGCGGCCGATTGCGGCAGAACGAAGGTTATGTGGGACTCCAACGGTATACCCACTAAAACCACCACGGCATGACCCTCATGCTGTCTGTGCTGGACGCCTGGGGAACCCAAAGTATGCATCCCAGGTGTCCGGCAGCCGCCCCAGCTGGGGCTCCCGCTCGCCTCTGGGCTGTCCCTCCAGAGGCTCGCGCCCTCCCGTAATTTTTTAACGAGGTTTTCTTCCTCCCGCGATGGGCATCGCTGCCCCCGCCCCGGGGTGTCTCACCCCCAGTTTCATCCGCAGTGCCCTCTGCTAATCAGAGGGACACGCGGAGAAACCTCCCTCCGCCAGGTCATTGGCCATGGCTAACAATATCTCCGAAATTATTAACCATGTTACCGGGGCGCACCGGCCCGAATACTGCTCTTCCCCTCGGACGTATCCAAGAGGACCAGCAGCACCCAGACACACTTGGAGGTTACCTGGCTAGCACCCCATGTCGTATGGCCTAGGTATGCCACTACAAGTACCTAGCGCGCTCCGGTTGGTTGGGTCCATTCAACAACCCTCACTTACTTACTGGGAAGGGATAAGAGCTACGCGATAAAAAGATAGGCAACGTCTAGGTTAATATAATGGTAGGTAGTTAGCGCTACTGCGACCTGAATTGCACTTTATTTTGTCGTAAGAAGAGTCGCTATTTATTTAAATTATTTTACTGAGTGAATCTTTAGTACCCTGTTGGTACCTACTAATATGTATTCTGTGTTATGGGCTGGCACAGCATATCGAGCGTCCCCGCATTAATGGAGATCAGTGCTGAAAGAAATTCAGAGCGTGGCCCTTTTCATAGCACGGTTAGTGCGGGTATTTGTTAAAAGAAAATCACGGTTTATTGGTCGGCGTTCTCGGCGCAACACCACTTTATATTCATAAAACAACGACACCGCGGCCGTTGCGACCCTATTTGCTGCTTGAATCATTTTATCCTCACCACTAGGCTTTCCCCGCTACGTTTTCTTGTATCAGTGTTGCATAAATATCATAAAAGTAAGCAAGTTCGATTGTCTATTATAGTTTACCATAGAACACGATATATTACGACCATGTGTACTGGTCTAAGATCCCGCTATACAACGACCTTCACCGAGATGTTTATTTGATGAAACGTATTTTATACTTAATTTAACATGTCAATAAATATATTGCATATGGGTTGCCTAACAAATTTCAGTCCAGGATATTATGATTAATTAATAAATAAAAAATATTTTTTTTTTTAACTTTTCACCGGTTTGATTATTAGACAAATTCTATACCAATCGAAAGTATGATGCCCATAGAATATGCAAACGTTAGGTTGCTTATTCTTTTCCGGTCACAACTCTCGGGTAGCCAGGTGTAAACAGGTAAATCGATACTTGCATTTTGCACTGGTCTGATTATTGAATTAAAATTAAATGAAAATAAAGATGATTTCATTATGAATTTGTCTAATAATCAAACCAATGAAATGTTTAAAAAAAAAATTTTTTTTTTCAATTATTAATTAATCATATCCTGGACTGGAAATTGTTAGGCAACCCATATGCAATATATTTACTGACGTATTAAATTAAATATAAAATACGTTTCATTAAATAAGCATCTCGGTGAAGGTCGTTGTATGGCGGGATCCTGTACTATACCTAAAATATTTTGAAATCAGTTTCGTTCTCCAATTAAATCACGAAGTCTTTATTTCCGCGAAATCTTGAACACAGCGTTGCACTTTATGGATGAAATATAGAGTCGGATCGAGGATTGAGAAGATATTCCGCGACGACAGCGGACAGCCTCACAGCTGACACGGAAACACTTTTGTCTTTGACGAAATTCAGCTTCCTAGCTGTATTTAAGTAAAATTTTCAAATTAAAATTTACAAAATTTGATGATAATCCTACTCAAATAATATTATCGAATTAAATGCCACCACCACCACTACAGCCTTTATACGTCCCACTGCTGGGCACAGGCCTCCTCTCTCATAGGAAAGAGGGATTTAGAGCTTAGAACTGCCACGCTGCTCCAATGCGGGTTGGCGGGCTTTAACGACTATTGTCACAATATAATAGTGATAATAACCGAGACCGACTGCTTAACGTGCTCTCCGAAGCACGGGGGTGAAGCACCGTCAACTACCAACTCTGGGCTGGCACTGAGAATTTCTTGACAGAAAAACCCAATACTTAACAATAATTTGCCCGACCCGGGAATCGAACCCGGGACCTCGTGATCTGCAGTTGAATATGCTAACCACTAGATCAACGAGGCAGAATTAAACGCATATATCATTAATGAAAACCTTGCTTTTCCCGAAAACTAGAACTAAGGCAAATAAATATGTTTAAAATGTAGTGATACGAAATATTATATTTTACTTTACATAATAAGCTCTATCAGATAGTAAAGAATACAAGAGTAATTCAATATCTTGCCTTTACGATCAGTTCCATGTGTAGCTTCCCGATAGCGATCTGTGGAGATGACAGTCGCTTGTTATTGAGCCTTTGCATAAAGGAAGTACATACAATAATTACAATACGAAGTACCTACTATTGTTTATTTGAATATCATTAACTAGAAGAAAACTTGAATTATATTATATTGTTTTACAGTTATTATACCTAGAGTCGAGTAAAACTAATCTTGAACTCAAAATCCAATTTCCAGGCAGGTACTTACGTCACTACGTTACGTAAGAAAAACTTTTCATATTTTTTTTGCAGAAAAATTTAACAAAATTTATTTACTTAAAACAATTGAAAATTTCAAGTTTATAGCAAAATATAGATAGCTTAGTAGTTACTGAAATAAGAAGCGGTAACAGATTGACAAAGCTGCACTATAAGTGTTCCTTTTTAGGGTTCCGTACCCGAAGGGTAAAAACGGAGCCCTATTAATGTCACTCGGCTGTCTGTCCGTCTGTCCGCCGGTCACAGGTCTCTAGCTCGCAGACGAAATGAGTTACAAACCTGAAATTTTGGTATTTAGTGTAAAACGTTAACCCAAAATCAAATATTAAATTAGAAATTGAATTAAATTATTTTTCAGGGGGGCTCCCATACATGAAAAAGGAGCCGGAAAAAAAAAATTTTTCTTTACCCTAGCTTGTGGGGTATCATTGTTTAGAGCTCATTAAGTAGAGTACAAATATATATTTTTTTAATTTTTATCTCAAAAAATAAGGGAATGGGAGGCCATCAAAGTTGTCAGTTTTAGACCATTTTTGTGACGGGGGCTATCTCAAAAACTAAACTAGTTGGGAATATGATATTTCAGTATATTATGTACTATATGCTCTATTTAAACAACAAATACTGAAAACAACGATTTATTAAATAGTTTATAAGCTGTGACCAAAATAAACGAACATTTTTTTGGGTTTTTCTTTCACGGTTTGTTGCGATGTCTAGCTTGGAAATTAAATATTTCTTAGACCCAAAATATTATATTGTTCATAATTATGTACGGAACCCTGAAAGAGCGAGGCCCGACTCGCACTTGGCTGATTTTTCCATTTTAGTACAGAACCTTAAAGAGCAATTCTAGTAATTTACTAGAAGAATAAGGAGCAGCGTTAGGGAGAGACATTTAAAACTATTCAGCAGTTAAGCCCGGGACAGAGTGGCCTAGCGAGCTAATTAATGATTTTATTACAAAGACATTACTTTCACTTAACCCCCCGTTCCCGTAACGAATGGCCACAGATAAGCATCGCCACGAACGCCCGCCGATTCTAATTACCGTTTCACGCTTAAAGGCTTTATAAAAATACATACTCTTGAAATGAGGCGCAGTGCTCTCACAAGAAGGAGGTCCCAGGTTCAATTCCCGATAGAGCAATAAAAGGAAATTGTTAACTTTATGGACGAAAAAAACAAAGTGTTTTTGAACACTGTTATTATGCAACTCGAGCTTCCTGTTTAAAAAAAACCGCAATGCTAACGAAAACCAAAGTTCTTTATTTAAAGTTGATGCAGTGTACAGTTTTTGATGTTAACAATTTAATAAGTAATAGGGTTATGGAAGCGAGGCAATTAGTTACGGAAAGTTAAAATTAAAGCTGCGACTTACTAACTTTTCATCAGGCTTTGTTCTCTACAAAGAGATCTTTAAGAAACTATTAATTAATAAGTTAGCTCTCGTGTAATTAACACGTAGACAGCATACAAAAGCCAATAAGATTCTTACTTAGTTATAAAATTCAGCTTAAAATATTTTATTTTATTCCAGCGAATTAAGCACTTGAATTTTTGTTTTCCTCGACTAGACGTCCGGTGTCAGTTAAAGCCGGCCACCCGGCCACCCGGCCACCCCGGGGAAATATCCGCCCGTCGGGGCAATGCTTCATCTCTTAAGTGCATCGCGCTTACGTACAGATCTCATCTTACGAGTATTGCAGCCAGCTCCGCGAAATTAATCCACGCTGCACTTATAAATGGCGGACAAAACAAATTAAAATTGAATTTCTTGTCTTATTTTGTATTAGGTACACACTAATTTGATTTTTAAAAAGCTTCTAGAGAGCTTCCGTCCAAAATTCTTTCAGTGCCTGAAAAATATCGAACTGTCGAACAGTGCGTGTGGCCAGTGATGGCATACGGCTCTGAGACATGGTAGCTAATTGCGGGTCTCATATGAAAGCTCAGACTCACATAGTGGAAAATGTAGAGAGCCTATCTGCTTAAAGTTTCTATACGTGATTTAATCGGAAATGAGGTATCCGTAGAAGAACCAAACCGATTCGAAAAACCGATAGACTCCAGAGTCCTAAGATAGTGAAATGCAGTGAAATGGTTACGCGATTCGCGTGAACAAGTGAGCCAGCCAGCTGTTGAGGTTCAATGATTTAATTATTATAACATGGTAATGACACAGTTTTTTCAAGGCTGTGGTAATGATGACAGCCGACGGCCGACTTGGGTGAACATTACTTGACCAGCGTAATCCACTGAAGGTCGCAACTAGGACACTCGTCCCACTTTTCTCGTACAAATGTGTCTATAAACATCGAGCATGAAAGCCGAGCGCATCGTTTAATGGCTCGCAACCGACGCGCGACGCGTCGCGACGACCGCGTCGCATTCCGCCGGGTTGGGTTTCATGCGCGGAACACTTTTATATGCACTTACTCGTACCCACATCGTACATGCTCGCTATCTTATTACATTTAAGAAACACATATTTTTAACTGCATCTCATATTTTGGTATGAAATCTGTCTTTAACTAAAAATATTTTGTGATACATTGAAGCAAACTTCCGAGGAAAGTTTATAAGGCTTTTACAAATATTTTTATTTAGGCATTGTTTTAAAGTTTCGACCTCTGAATGTTTACTCTTGCACCTACCGAAAACAAATAACAGCCATTTGTAGTCTTTACTAGTATTCAAGGTCATGATTTTGGAAAAGATCTCGAAAATGTCTGATTCAGGGTTCATAAGTAAAGCTCAGACAGACTGACATTTTGGTGTTGGGAGATGTGCTCTCTAGCCTTAAGCCTGTGAACCCAGAATCAGCCATTTCAGATATCTTTACCGTTATAACCTCTTAGTTTTCATAATGATTCAATTAATTTTGAGTTTTTTCCAAGTTTGTTTTTCAGTGAAAACCTCTTCATATCATTAGGCAGACATCCGAAGCGAATTAAACTTCTTCTATGTATAAAACACATAACATTCCACTTTTTTTTAATAACATTGCAGGGAAGTGGTGGTTTTTAATAAAACTGCAAAGCAAATTGAAAATAGTGTTACAATAATACGGTACACCAAACAAATCATAAACCGCGGTCCACGACCACAACATAAAGTTCGTTATCCCGTAACAAGCTCGACTTCTTTGCGAGCCATCCTCCTCCCATTTAATTCCATTGTTGTTATACAGTTTTAGCCTTTATCGTCCTTTGTTTACGGGCACATTACGCAGAGAGGACCCGGGGTAATGTGGAGTAAAAGCTATTTCTTAAACATTTTATTATCCTTCCCTTGAACGAAATTAAATGGCTATTTAATTTGTAATAGTTTTTCTTGTACAGCACAGTAAAATACTTTCTAGTTAGCTTTTGAACACGTAATAAGAATCAAGGCTACAAGGGCATAGAAAATAATATACATATTAGGCTGAGCTCGCCGAGTGGTATTTCTACGGATCTCATTAACTCTGATAACTGATTTGATCACGAGAGAAACTCCGAGCATTTACACAACACGCACTGTTCCAAGGCTTTGAAATTTGTTATGAATGGTACACTTATTTAATAAAATAAAATAATTAAAATTAATTCAGATTTGAATTGAGTTGTAACAAAAAAAATGCGCATCGAACTGTAAACCTTGAAACTGAATCTAAAATACAAAACGTATTCATTTATGTTAGCTTTTATAATATTATGCTTGTAGGCTCGTTGATATTGTAGTGTGAATAATCGAGCATTGCGCCATTACGTCATTCCCCCTACCAACATTTTATTATAAAAGAGAGGGCGCAAGCGGGTGTGACACATTCCGATTTGGGCTCTCGCCGAGAGCGCTACTCCTTTTCGTGTGTGTCGTGTGTCGTGTAGTACGAAGTAGGTCGTGTTGTGCGACGCGTGTGTCGTATGTCGTGTAGTACGAAGTAGGTCATGTTGTGCGACGTGTGTGTCGTGTGTCGCGCAGTACGAAGTAGGTCATGTCGTGCGACGTGTGTGTCGTGTGTCGTGTAGATTAGATTGGTCGGGAGTGGTTCGGTTAAAGGGGAGGTGGAGACCGACCTAGGTAGGTAGGTTAGGGTTGTTAGCTAGTGTGTCAGTTAATGAGAAGGCTTCTCAATTAGGCCCGTACCCATGTGACGCCCACAGCAAAGTATTTCGATCTACCCTCATAATGGATAATGGTTAGCTAATAATGATAGCGTTCTGATGTCGTCTCTGGTCCGTCCTGGCGACATCAGAAGTGGGATTCGAATCACGTTGCCTTGATTTTGCTTTGTCGTCTACACAGTTGTGTTTGGTTTATTTTGAGAAAGTGATTAATTTGAAGTAAAGTTGTAGAAATACCCGCAGAATAATACCCGCTATTGAGATGAATGATTCGTTTGACAAATGGTTTACACGATTGGAACTAAAGAAATAGGATTGCGTTTACGGGAAGTAGTTTTTGATCAGTTATGTTAGAAAGTTAGACGCCGCCGAGTTTCTTGCTGGTTCTTCTCGCTAGGTTGCGGCATTCCGAACCAGTGGTAGATTCGTTTTAGTTTGAAAATGTTATTGTAAAAGTAACTTTAACTGTGATATATGATTGAGGGTTTGCAATAGCAATTGCACCCTAATCAGATAATTATTGCCATTTCTGGAACTTAGCAGAGAAAAACGTTGAGTGCGCGTGTGGTGTAGATGATTGAGAGGACTGGCCTATATGGTTGACTGTGATTATTGTTTTGACTATGACGTTGACTTTTACCATGTGTTCCAAGTGGGAAGGGCGCTGACTAGTTGTGTGTGTTTCATGTTGTCTATCCTGGGCTTTGGTGGTGACATCCGGGTCATACACACTATTTGTGTTGATTGAAAGGATTCACTGGTGCCTCCCAGATGTTGTCTATCCTGGGCTTTGGTGGTGACATCCGGGTCATACACAATATTTGTGTTGATTGAAAGGATTCACTAGTGCCTCCCAGATGAGTTCCGGAGTCTATCCTGGTAAGAGTGTCGTCCGGGCCAGACTCGTAGGAGTTGGTTGAAGGGACACACTCCTTCCAGATGTTGTGTTATATTAAGTTCCTGAGTCTATCCTGGTAAGGAAGTGTCGTCCGGGCCAGACTCAAGGGAGTTGGTTGAAAGGACACACTCCTTCCAGATGTGTATTGCGATTGACAGCTGAAGTGATGACTGACAATTGACAGATTGAAGTACTGACTGGTTGGGTGTTATATTAAGTTCCTGAGTCTATCCTGGTAAGGAAGTGTCGTCCGGGCCAGACTCAAGGGAGTTGGTTGAAAGGACACACTCCTTCCAGATGTGTATTGCGATTGACTGTTCGTTTAGACATTGACGTTCAATAATGTTGAGGACGTGTTGAGGATGACGATGTTGATGTGATGATTGACAATTGATACATGACAGACGGAGGTGTCCTAGAATCAGTGAAGTGTCAGGGATGGGCGAGCGTATTTAGAGGTGTACTTCACCTGTGTGTTGTTCTTTGTAGACATCCTTGGACGCTGGCAGTCGCACGGGGACGTGCGAATGTCAGTATGGCCGTGTAGGCTCGTTGATATTGTAGTGTGAATAATCGAGCATTGCGCCATTACGTCATTCCCCCTACCAACATTTTATTATAAAAGAGAGGGCGCAAGCGGGTGTGACACATTCCGATTTGGGCTCTCGCCGAGAGCGCTACTCCTTTTCGTGTGTGTCGTGTGTCGTGTAGTACGAAGTAGGTCGTGTTGTGCGACGTGTGTGTCGTATGTCGTGTAGTACGAAGTAGGTCATGTTGTGCGACGTGTGTGTCGTGTGTCGCGCAGTACGAAGTAGGTCATGTCGTGCGACGTGTGTGTCGTGTGTCGTGTAGATTAGATTGGTCGGGAGTGGTTCGGTTAAAGGGGAGGTGGAGACCGACCTAGGTAGGTAGGTTAGGGTTGTTAGCTAGTGTGTCAGTTAATGAGAAGGCTTCTCAATTAGGCCCGTACCCATGTGACGCCCACAGCAAAGTATTTCGATCTACCCTCATAATGGATAATGGTTAGCTAATAATGATAGCGTTCTGATGTCGTCTCTGGTCCGTCCTGGCGACATCAGAAGTGGGATTCGAATCACGTTGCCTTGATTTTGCTTTGTCGTCTACACAGTTGTGTTTGGTTTATTTTGAGAAAGTGATTAATTTGAAGTAAAGTTGTAGAAATACCCGCAGAATAATACCCGCTATTGAGATGAATGATTCGTTTGACAAATGGTTTACACGATTGGAACTAAAGAAATAGGATTGCGTTTACGGGAAGTAGTTTTTGATCAGTTATGTTAGAAAGTTAGACGCCGCCGAGTTTCTTGCTGGTTCTTCTCGCTAGGTTGCGGCATTCCGAACCAGTGGTAGATTCGTTTTAGTTTGAAAATGTTATTGTAAAAGTAACTTTAACTGTGATATATGATTGAGGGTTTGCAATAGCAATTGCACCCTAATCAGATAATTATTGCCATTTCTGGAACTTAGCAGAGAAAAACGTTGAGTGCGCGTGTGGTGTAGATGATTGAGAGGACTGGCCTATATGGTTGACTGTGATTATTGTTTTGACTATGACGTTGACTTTTACCATGTGTTCCAAGTGGGAAGGGCGCTGACTAGTTGTGTGTGTTTCATGTTGTCTATCCTGGGCTTTGGTGGTGACATCCGGGTCATACACACTATTTGTGTTGATTGAAAGGATTCACTGGTGCCTCCCAGATGTTGTCTATCCTGGGCTTTGGTGGTGACATCCGGGTCATACACAATATTTGTGTTGATTGAAAGGATTCACTAGTGCCTCCCAGATGAGTTCCGGAGTCTATCCTGGTAAGAGTGTCGTCCGGGCCAGACTCGTAGGAGTTGGTTGAAGGGACACACTCCTTCCAGATGTTGTGTTATATTAAGTTCCTGAGTCTATCCTGGTAAGGAAGTGTCGTCCGGGCCAGACTCAAGGGAGTTGGTTGAAAGGACACACTCCTTCCAGATGTGTATTGCGATTGACAGCTGAAGTGATGACTGACAATTGACAGATTGAAGTACTGACTGGTTGGGTGTTATATTAAGTTCCTGAGTCTATCCTGGTAAGGAAGTGTCGTCCGGGCCAGACTCAAGGGAGTTGGTTGAAAGGACACACTCCTTCCAGATGTGTATTGCGATTGACTGTTCGTTTAGACATTGACGTTCAATAATGTTGAGGACGTGTTGAGGATGACGATGTTGATGTGATGATTGACAATTGATACATGACAGACGGAGGTGTCCTAGAATCAGTGAAGTGTCAGGGATGGGCGAGCGTATTTAGAGGTGTACTTCACCTGTGTGTTGTTCTTTGTAGACATCCTTGGACGCTGGCAGTCGCACGGGGACGTGCGAATGTCAGTATGGCCGTGTAGGCTCGTTGATATTGTAGTGTGAATAATCGAGCATTGCGCCATTACGTCATTCCCCCTACCAACATTTTATTATAAAAGAGAGGGCGCAAGCGGGTGTGACACATTCCGATTTGGGCTCTCGCCGAGAGCGCTACTCCTTTTCGTGTGTGTCGTGTGTCGTGTAGTACGAAGTAGGTCGTGTTGTGCGACGTGTGTGTCGTATGTCGTGTAGTACGAAGTAGGTCATGTTGTGCGACGTGTGTGTCGTGTGTCGCGCAGTACGAAGTAGGTCATGTCGTGCGACGTGTGTGTCGTGTGTCGTGTAGATTAGATTGGTCGGGAGTGGTTCGGTTAAAGGGGAGGTGGAGACCGACCTAGGTAGGTAGGTTAGGGTTGTTAGCTAGTGTGTCAGTTAATGAGAAGGCTTCTCAATTAGGCCCGTACCCATGTGACGCCCACAGCAAAGTATTTCGATCTACCCTCATAATGGATAATGGTTAGCTAATAATGATAGCGTTCTGATGTCGTCTCTGGTCCGTCCTGGCGACATGCTTTTGAATGGTCCAACGAATATTGTTATACCTATGTAGGTCCATTTTAAATACCACTGGTTTGGAATATTGAAATATTCTCAAATTGTATCACACAAGAACAGCTCGGCAAACAACTGCTATATAGCAGTTCAATACACAGTCGGAGCAAGGCGCCAGTGGACTAATGGCACGTACACGCCACTCTCGCTGCACTAATATTGCGGATATGCAAATATTATACGATGAGGGAGTGTTTGTGTAGAACTGCATTATTTGCAATCTAACTCGCTTCGTTTGCGAATTAATTTTTAAAAGGACCAGTGATAGATTCAACACCAACGACAGAACTTTTACCTATTACAATCTCTATTTTTTTCCACATATTTTATGCTATATCACTACCATGCTGGCTATGTAATGTGTTTGTCATGGTATGGGGTATCATTCTTCTTACTAAATTTTTAGACGCTTTTTGAACTTTTTTGCTATTTTGTTTCTACTTGCCCTTGAATTTAAAGTCTATTAACTTTTCTCTTGAAGTCTCTTAACCCAGATAAGCCTACTGTCCTATATGTAGGACAGTGAAAATAAAAAAATATATCAAAGTACCCATTTAAATGGTTGATTTCTTTTGTTGTGATATGAAGTAAGGAGACTATGTTTATTATAGTAAAAATATAAAATCGACGTTTTATTTAATATTTTTCGATATATTTAACTAAAAAGTGCGCAATAAAAGCGCGTTACAGAAACGGCTCACAAGAGATATGTATAAAAATCTGAAATTTATGTTTAGGTTGCAAATTTCACATTTCACATGTTCTGGATAACCTCTTCTTTACTTTGTATAACAATTTTATTGATATAATATTTCGTAAAGTGGAAATAATTTACGACAAAAAGTGGTGGACTATATATAGGACAGTAGGATAATACAGGTAACTTTTTATGTTCGGACCGCTAACTGCTTATGGGATAATAGACGCTTTGAACAGCTTCCGATGGTGAGAAAAATGACAGAAAGGTAACAATATGTATTCTACCACCCCTTGTTCACCCCAATTGCCCTACTGACGAAGGTGATGAAGACAAGGGTGATGAAGATAACGTGGACGCTGAATAACTTCCTACGTAACATATTACTTCAACCTGTAGAAATATCTCTCCAAGTTGAGTATCCCATTATTGATACCGAAGAGCAACTTGCTGTTAGTTGATCAGCTCAGAGCAAAAGAATTTATGCGTGGAGGAAAAGAGGCTTAGCAACATCTTCAGTGGTTTGGCTTGAAGTTCAAAGAGTTTTCCAAGATAAACTTCAGATTGACTGGTTCGAAAATTTACATGATTGGTTACACAGAGTAGGCATTAGAGTCAAGAAATGGCACATGCCATTACTTACAAATAATATCTTTCTGAACGTTTTTGCATGGAAATTATTGTATAAAACAAAATACGGGAAATTGGATCACCTAAGCTTCCGCAGGAGAGTAACAACAGCTTTGATTGAGTCAAACAGAAAATTTGGAAAATTGGGGCCAAGTCAACCGTCCCAATATGAACGTGATGACAGCTGGAAAGATCAAGGCATAACCAATTAAATCATTTGGTTATTCTTCAATCAAAACAAAGACTTTACAGTCAACGTCAAAAAATGTTTGACGCGCTGCATAAATTTGATATAGAAGTATGTGCTATGTGTTTTATAACTTATCATACATAAGTCATCACACTGCAAAATTGATATACTAACATTAAAATTCATTATTTGTACCCTTTTCATAAATAGATAAATATATTAGTCCGTTTTCAGTTACGGTCAATACTAACCCTTACTTACTACCTATTATCCTACTGTCCTATATATAGGACGGGCATTTCCCGGAAAACCTTAAGGAAAATATTTTTTTTAATATTTTTTTTCTTCATTTTAAAGGTAATGCAACTAAAAAAATTTGTTTATTGTAAAGATTTTGAGTAAAAATAGTTTCAGGCTTATCTGGGTTAAAGTCTTTTTCTTCTTTCTTGATGTTTTTCTTCACCATAAAGTGCTTGATAAATTATTGTTTATCAATCAAGCTTAGCACATAATATTTTGTTACATGAAATTCTTGAGTTGTCTGACCAGAACAATACTTCTTAATCACTGGGCTATCGCGGCCGTCATCTAATCACTTAAAAAGTTTCCGCCCAAAAAATCCAAAGAAATCCGTCGTTTGTCGTAATTTTGGCAATAAAGCAGTCTTTTATGATGGAAGTCGTGAAATTTTATTAACGTATCGTTTTCCGTTTAGCCGGGCCGGCTATCCGGCTAACTTGCCGGGTTTATGAGCTATGGCTGCGGCTATTAACCGGCTAATGTTATTAGTTCTACACTGATCCATGGTGGCAACTTACAAATTATAAATTAGCTAGTACATAGTAACACTTTATAGTTGAAGGCCCAACTTCTAGAACCTTTTGGATATTTACAAATGATTCAGTGTAAAGTTATGCAGTGCTTCTGCCGTCGCGCACTTTGTGGCTTTTTCTACAGCCGCTATAGCGTCACCAGGGCATACGACCAGAATAAAGAACAAGTATAAATTAAAAATTAAAAAAACCCCCGACATTCGCCATTTTGTAGCGGCGGCCATCTTTGATTTGCATAGTGCTATTCTACTAGTCAAGCCCTTTCATTTGATACCCATATTAAGGGTTGTGAAAAATATGTAATCCGCCATTTTGTAGCGGCGGCCATCTTGGATCGATTTTCATCATACATAGCTTGCAACATTCTCGACTAATTCACCTTTCAAACAAAAAAACCGCATTCAAATCGGTCCACCCGTTTGAGCGTCACAGGGGAACAGACAGACACACACACACACACACACAGACACGACGTCAAACTTATAACACCCCGTCGTTTTTGCGTCGGGAGTTAAAAATGGTGAATACCACGCTTTTTCACGGGCTAGTCTTAAATAGACACATTGTTACTTTACAATAGTCACTCTCAGCGTCATATCACTCCTTGCTGAGGGTCGGTATCCCTTCCATTAATCATATAATGGAAGGATTTTCTTGGAATAATAATGATAATTCATAATAGCAGAGTTATATAGAGCGTTATTATTTGGTAACAGTGCACAGTGGTCCCAACACGTAGCATCGGAAAGCTTCGGCGACGCGTTTCCGGTTAGTTCACTAAAATCCTTTCAATGTTCACTGCGGGCGATAGTCAGTGATGCGAACTCTTCCGCTCAGCTCAATCTCACCGTTTGGTTCAACTTTACAGCTATCGGGTGAAAATCCTTCTTTAAGCGAGTTTTCATTTTCACTTAATCTGGGACTTTACGAAAATATTTGTGTGCTATCCGTTTGTGTATCTAATATCTTCTTCTTCCCAGTTTAGTTTTCGCAATCCAGATTTTGTTGGTTATTATAAACCATATAATTATTCTTGTTATCTTATTATGATGCCCGCGACTTCATCGCGTCGATTTCGTTTTTTAAAAATCCCATCAAAAGAACTCTGATTTACCGGGATAAAAAATATTATCACGTGTCCGTCTATAGCACTTAGGTAAGCTAAAGGGTTAGTTGTAGATCGAAGATCACGCGGATCAAACTGCGTGCAAACCCATTTATCTACTTACATAAAACATAAAGAAAACTGAATTATTAATAACAAAGGATATATACTCAGTCGATGAACTTTCGTAAAGTTGATGAAGTTAAGGCGGTGATTTAAAATTCAGTCAAGAAACATTGTTTAAGGCTTCAAAGTGGAGGAATGAGCTTAATTATTTAAAGACGTCGCCTTCGCTCAGAGGCTAAGGGGGAAACGAAGTTATGGCATAATGAGGAAACCTTGAGGGATGAATATTAGGTCAAAGTCGCATAATGTTAGCCGATGTCATATTTTTCAGGGATTTTTCGATGTTATTATGTCAAACCCCATAATAACGTTATTTTTGACGATCAACCTAGTGCAGTGCAGTGGTGAACGCTATGGTCTGTAATATGTGGGAGGCCTCGGTTCGATGCCCGTCAGGGGCAATTTGGGATTTATAGTTTCTAAATTGTGTCTGGTCTGATCGAGTGGGAGTCTTACGTCGTGGTTTATTACCGTACCGCTAAGGAATTTAGCGTTCTGGCACGATTCCGCGTAGAAATCTATCAGGGGTGAGGGTTTCATAAACACTGCCATACTTCTTCCAATGTTGAATAGAAGTAGGCGTTACTTTGCGGAATTCCATGATATTATACAATGAACACAGTCTTTTTGAAGACTTTGCAATCGTTCGACGATTCTGATCCTGAAGATGCTCCGGTGTCGGAGCGAAACGATCGTTGAGTTAAATTTGTGGTGAATTTGTGTGGTGTTGTGCCTACAAATTTGTCACTGTTAGCGGATTATAGCAAAGTAATTTTGTGTTCATTGTATAATACTTCTTCCAGGTTAGCTCGCTTCCCATCTTTATAGACTGCATCGTCACTTACCATCAGATGAGATTGCAGCTAAGCGCTAGTCTTTATATGTTTAAAAAAACGCTACTGTAAGTAGGTATAGAAGTATAGCTTCGTTTTTACAGAACAAACTTCGCTAAGTAATATGAACTTTAATATTCTTAAAGTTGAACAATCTAACAAAATTTTAACTAAAAGCGTCGTCAACTTATATTGAAAAGCTGGCCGCGATGAAATCGTAAAGTCGGACTCCGTATTCCATATTACAGACGACAAATAGTATATACGAGTATCTAGATCTATCTGAATGGAAGCCCGTCGTCCGTAAGCTGAGGAGATAAGACGCCTCGATCCCGAATATGATTTTGATGCATATTTAAGAGATAGGTGAGCGGAGATGCAAATGAGGTCGTTTGAACATTCGAATGGATTTACTTTGAGAAAACTGCTTATTTCTAAATTGCATATTTCATATACAAATATTTCTTTATTTGAAGTCGAACTAATTTGTAGGCTCTTGAAATCGGTAGAAAACTTTGATTACATTATTATGAAATATAGCCGACCCCCGCGACTTCGTCCGCGTGGATATAGGTTTTTATATTGGATCGGATCGGATGCCATAATCCTTTTTTGTACCTAAACTAAATGTAGCCTAAGTTACTCCTTATAATATCACTTATCTGCCATTAAAAGTTCCATCAAAATCGATTCAGTCGTTTCAGAGATTAGCTGGAACAAATAGACAGGCTGACAAAAATAAATTTAAACGCACGCCAGTTTAAAATAAGCCGTACGTACAAAGATTCGGGGCCCAAGTTATTTGAACCCAATAAATGTCTGTCATTTCTGAACTAAAAAACCTATGACCTTGAAATATTTACGGGATAATACTTGAAGTATTACCTTTCTAACACAGAAAGAATGAGTGAAATCGAACCACGCGTTGATGAATTACAGCTAAATACTCGTTTTAACTTTCTTCCCCTCTCCCAAGAGAACCATGCTGAATTTCGGGATAAAAAGTATCCTATGTCCTACCTCGGAGTATAAACTCAAATCATACCAAGTTTCATTCGAATCCATTCAGTAGTTTCGGCGTGATGCGCGGCCAAGATACAGACAGACAGACAGACAGACAGACAGACAGACAGACAGACAGACAGACAGACAGACAGACAAAAATGAAACAAATTGCAGTTTTGGCTTCAGTATCGATTATAGAGTGCCCTCCAATAAAAAATTTCAAAATATCTTCAATGTACAGAATTGGATCTGTTACAGTTTTATTATATTATAGATGTTATAAGGTATACGATTACTGCGGAAAGCTTCTAGTCAAAAATCCCTTAGTGCCTGAAAATCTAGTCTTCGAACGTGGCGTGTTGCCGGAGATGTCATAAGGTTCCCAGACATGATCGCTAACTTTGGGTATCGGAAACTGTAGAGTCACTCAGCTGGAGATGAGAGAACTATGCTCGGTGTTTCTTCACTCGATCAAATCAAAAATTAAATGACAA
This sequence comes from Melanargia galathea, assembly GCA_920104075.1. Taxonomy (NCBI): domain Eukaryota; kingdom Metazoa; phylum Arthropoda; class Insecta; order Lepidoptera; family Nymphalidae; genus Melanargia; species Melanargia galathea. Next base: position 441,677 of record OV049872.1, on the reverse strand, counting down.
ATTTTAAATCGCCTGAATTGAGAACCTTTTGCGATTTGGAAGTAGGTTCAAAGGACCGGCAGGTTATCCTCTTTGTTATGTATAAATTATGGGGGATATCTAGTAAACCTTCTATGGAAGTATATATTTGGTGATGCTATATCAGTGGTTGGCGAATGAATAAAAGATGAGGAAGTCCTCGAACTCCCAGTAGAGTCAACGAGGCACGGCAACGATAGCACTTAAGGATTTTTATAGATGACTATACCTCCATCGCTGAACGATCAAATCTTCGCATGCACTTTTGCCACATTTAAAAATTCGTTTGATTTATATAGACAGTATAACGTTCAGCATCATCTTCTTTATGTCTTGTCTGGCGTTTAGACGGCTTTCAGCATGTGAGTTGGTTCTCAAATTCTAGTACAACGAACTGAACAGTGGATCGGCAGTTGCAATGCAGTTTTGTCGAATGCATTCAAACTGCAATTTTGCAGTCGGTTTGTTCTCCGTCCGCCTGGGTCTAGAAACTTCGGTTTGCAACCAGTCGCTTTGGTCTAGAGTTGGGAATGTACGATTGAATTAAACATGTGTTATCCACATCTCTAGTCCAGATTCCATAATGTTTTCCTTCACCGTAATTCGTGATATTCAAAAAGATCGATTGCTTTTATAAAAGTTAAGTGAAACTCACCGGAGAGGAAAACTCGATTTGTTTCGAATGTCTAATCAAGTGGAAATAAGTAGTTATTGAATGTTTTGTGTTTCTTTACTGGGTGGTTTTGATAGAAAATCATTTGGTTGGCTGGTAAAAATATTTTTAATTAAAACTTAAAAGAACACAAAAACGTAATTTGTTAATCCTGATGGTGAATACATAAATGACTGAATTTCTTAATGACAAAGTTTGCATGGAAGCAAGCGGCTTTGAATTCAGTTACCCACAAGATTGTTTATTATAAGTAACAAAGAGCAACTGTTGAATTTTTCGCCGGCTCTTTTGAGAAGAATCTGCGTTCTTAACCGCGCGGTGGTAGTCTTATCAGTTGAATTATCAGTTGGCCTACATCAAATAAAGTGACGACGTCCCTGGCGCAGTGGTGAGCCCTGTGGTCTAAGTGGGAGGCCGTGGGTTCGATTCCCGGCAGGGGCAATTTGGGATTTTATAATTTCTAAATAGTCTCTGGTCCGGTCTAACTTAAAAAAACTGTAATTGAAATGTTCGTTTGTTTGTTTGTTCCAGGCGACACAATATGCCCCAGCGGCATGTTCCGGTGCCCCGAGGGCAAGTGCATCCCCGCGCCGTGGGTGTGCAACTACCAGCGCGACTGCGACAAGGGCGAGGACGAGTTCCAGTCGTGCCGTGAGTACACGCCCTTATACCACTACCACGCACTTCGTGTGTGTGCTTCAAGCCTACATGGTTTTTGGCATAAGTTTGAGAGAAATGCTCAGACAAGCCGTCTACCGCTTATAAGCACGATGCACACAATATTATGTTTAATATTAAAAAAAATTGTTATTAAAAAAAAAGTAAATAGGTACGTAGTTAAGACACCCCCCGACACTTCAAACAAGCGAACTGATTTAATTACCTTGTTCTGTTATCGAGGACAGTGTTGTATACGTAAATCGAGCGTGATAAGGACAACGCTATATGTAATACTTCGTACTAGGCGTACTTCTACATAATATGTATATATAAATATATACATATTTAAATTGGCGGAGGGGAGTTGTGAGTGTCACTTATTTACGTACATCTCTTTGATTGAGCGCTCAGACAGCGATTCAAAAGGCGAGACTCATAATCAAGGGCTTAAGTACTTAAATATCAGTTCTGTGTCTATTCAAAAGGTATAAAAGATACGCTCCGAACGACGCAAAGATAAAAGATGAAAGGGTGTGGACGTTTTATAAATCTATTAAAAGCAATGCAAATGGAAAGCAAACTAAATGCAAATTAGCGACGAGTCGACGACGCGGCGCGGTCTAGGTTTATTTATATTGAGTTTTATTGCGGTGAAAACACGGTTTTTTAGAAAATTAATTAATCATAATATATTACTATGTCCATTATAAGAATGCAAGCGTTCTCTGTTCCAAAGATATGTGTAAATGTGCACATCTATTCAAACAATAAATCCTACTAATATTATAAATGTGAACATGTGGATGTTTGTTAGTCTATAACGTCGTAACTACTAAACAGATTTGGCTGAAATTTTGATTGGAGATAGATAATGCCCTGACTTAACACATATGCTACTTTTTATCCTGGAAAAATCCATAGTTCCCGCGGGATTTTGAAAAACCCAACTCTACAGCTACAGCTATAGGTAGATCACTACAGCAAACTACATTGAAACTTGAAAGTAAGTATAAAAGTTCGAAAAGGGAGCGGGAACGGGAACCAAAAATCCACGATTCCCTCAGGCGGGCGAAGCCGCGGGCAAAAGCTAGTATGTAATAATGTTCTTCTGACCAGATTTGAGGGGTTACACCCCTGAACCCGAAGGCTGACTTCCCAATTATTATTTTTTTCGACCTGCAACTCGAACCTGTGACCTTATGACCCGCAGCCGTATACGCTAGCGACTAGACCATCGAGGCAGTTATGAGTTATCTACAACGCTAACAATAGTTTAGTTAAGTAAGTCGTGTGAAACGAGGTAGCGACCAGCTGGGTTATTCTGTAACTTAGCAACTGAAAATAGTTGCCAACGAATTAGTTCGATATACATTTCTGCTTTACTGTGGGAAATATAAAGTGTTTTCATAATTTCACACAGTAAAGCAGCAATGTATATCGAACTAATTCGTTGGCAACTATTTTCAGTTGCTAACTAAGTTACAGAATAACCCTCCTGGTGGGCTTATGTAATGTGATTAATGATAATGACGATATCGATTACAAAATATTGACGTTGAAATGTAATTATACGCAGTTTTATGAAATTCATAAAAGTTTCTTTTATAGTAGTTTATGAAACGGTTGCATAATAGAGGTTATTAAAACACGAGTGTTAGTTTAAAAAACGAGCCGCAGGCGAGTTTTTTAATAGTATTACACGAGTGTTTTAATAACTAATTATGTAGAGTTTCATACACTACTTTATCTAAGCTCATCAATAGGTATCTTACGTATAAAAGAAAAGACTAAGAAATTAACAAAATTATTTATTATAATAAGTATTCATGTTTTGGATATTGCAATTTATAAATGTACTCAATTCTTCAGGGGAGAACGTTTTTGCATTTTTCCCCTTAAAGCCCTGCGATTTTCTTTTTAAAACAGCAATCAGTCTTGTGTATTTAATAATATCGATTTGGTTGTAGATACTCAATATACTTTTGAGCATTGAGTATTTAGCCCATAAGGACAAAGACTTAAATTTATTTGATAATTCTTGGAAATATGCTAGCATTACATTTTCTGAAAATGAAGTGGTTTTTTTCAAAATTTTCCAACTCATAAAATCTTGGTAACATTTATCGTAAATTTTCTTTGATTTTGCTGGCAAAAGATTATTTGTCATTCCCGATGCTATTTCCAGAATGTCTGGTGGAGTTAAATTCTCTTCAGTATCACTGCTAGACATTTTTCCGCGCAACAAAAATCACTTGCAAAATTTTGAGTTACAAAAACTGAATAGTAAATAAATAATAAATTAAAAATTTAAATAATAGGCGCCAAAATTCAATTGTCAATTTAGAATGTGCGGTGCGTGCAGTGCGTCTATGGTCAATTATGGTAGCACTACACTCTGTCCTCTGGCCGCATCTTGCTACCGCCACACTTTCGCAGTAGTAGTAATAGGGTAACTTTGATAGCGGGATAATCATTGTAAGTAACAAAATTAAACTAACTAACTATTGTAAACTAACTATTGTACCTATTTCTTTTAAAATGTTTCTTTTGTTTAATTTATGTTTTTTTGGTGTACAATAAAGTATTAAATAATAATAATAATAATAAACACCCGGCATGGCTCAAAAATACCAGAACCCAGTGCCTGTACTATAATGTAGAAAAAATTATTTTTTAACATTGTTTTGCAATAATTTCCTAACAAAGTAGTGTTATAATGAACTTTTTTAATTTTTTTTTTTTAATATTATAGATGTATGTGAATAAAGTAGTCCAATATATGACACATTTTGATTTCATATTCGGAATTTTATGATGAGAGTAGACGTGTGCGCCGCGCCGACCCGCCGCCGCCGCCGTCATTTTTTCGACGCCGCCGCCGCCGATTTGCGTTTCGGCGTAAAATCGGCGCGAGTTCTAAATGTTATAGAACTTTACATTTATGCACATAAAATGATAACTAGGTATGTTATATACCTATGTTACATACCTACCTTCCTGAGAGTGTAGAATTGTATAAATTACGATAGTGAAAAATCATCAAAATCGGTTCATTTATTTTTGAAATAATTCCGAACATCGTTCGTTTAAACCAATAGATGTCCACTGCTAGAAATAGGTCTCTTGCAAGGATCGCTATAGCACACGATCTTGTGCCGCCTGATTCCAGCGCCTGCCAGCGACTCGCTTGAGATCGTCTGTCCATCAAGTGGGGGGTCTACCTGCGCTTCGTTTACTGGTGCGAGGTCGCCATTCAAACACCTTGGGACCTCAACGTCCATCGGTTCTTCGACCAATGTGCCGCGCCCATTGCCACTTCAGCTTCGCGACTCGATGAGCTATGTCAGTAACTCTGGTTCTCCTGCGGATCTCCTCATGTCTGATTTGATCCCGCAGGGATACTCTGAGCAAAGCTCTCTCCATCGCCCGCTGAGTGACCCTGAGCCTTGTTATGAGGCCCATTGTTAGCGACCATGTCTCAGATCCGTAAGTCATCCCTGGCAACACGCACTGTTCGAAGACTTTCGTCTTCCGACACTGAGGGATATTGGACGAAAAGAAAAAAGAACCACCAACAAAAACCACCACGCTTCTGTGTCATGCCTCTGCACTGGCGTTATGCCCTCATCAATGACGGAATTGAACAGTCGCTGAAAGACTTTAAGAACCGGTTTCCAACCTGCTTTCAGGAGTTCCACTGTGATTCCGTCATCACCTGGTGCCTTGTTATCCTTAAGTTGTTTGAGAGCCATACTAATTTCGTACAGGCTGACGTCCGGGATATCTTCGACGTACTATATATTCGAGGTGTCTGTGATTTAGAGATCTGTCTATTAATCCGCCGATAAGCAAGGGCGTCTCCTGAAGACTGCAGTCTCATTTCATGTCTCTGTTCCATGAGATTGAGAGTATGGTCTGAGAATTTTTTGGTTTTACATCTACGGTGGGTCGTAAGAAACCTAGACTCAACCGCATGGACAGTTTCCACTAGCCTGTTGTTCAGTTCGTCCACAGAATCGCAATCTGCCAGGCAAGCGAATCGGTTTTGCAATTTGAGTTGGAAGCTCTCGGGGTACTGAATAGGGGCATGAGAAGTTGGCGTTGGGGTGTTGACGTCATCAGTCTGGCCCTTTCAAGCTTTATGTTCAGATTCAATGTGCCTCGTACCATACGGTGATCGCTGCCGGTTTTTGCCCTATTGATCACAGAGACATCATTGAATACATGCCGCTTGGTGATTCCGAACATACCTACATAAAATACACACGGGTTGAGTACAGAACCTTCTTTTTTGAAATCGGTTAAAAATACTTTTATTTTGCTGTTTTTTGTTGATTGTAGATTTATGTTTGTGATTTTAATTTGTTTTTTTTAATTGCATCTGATTTTTAGTAAAATAATTGTAAAATTTAGACAGTTTTATTAAAATTATCCGCGCCGAAATTACGCCGAAAACACGCCGCCGCCGCCGATTTTTGACCGGCGTGCGCCGCCGGAGATTTTAGCATCGGCGCACACGTCTAGATGAGAGTAGATAAAATAACATATACCACCGCCATAATGTCTTCCAGGTTATCCCGCTTCCACCTTTAGACTGCATCGGCATTTACCATCAGTGAGATTGTAGTCAAGGGCAAACTTGGGCTAAAAATATGATATTTACATAGCTCGCAACATAAAACACAATATCAAACCCGATTGTGGAGTCGTGCCATAAAACAAGCGACACGCGCCTACTAGCGCTCGCATCCGGCGCGTCGCAAGCCGCGCGTGAATGGCCCGCTTTGCCGCCATCCCGCCATTGTTGCACACGAGGAATGACGGTGTAATTTTTCGCGCGCATTCTTATCCCGGCCGCGCTAAAATGGCCGACCGGCGGGAAAAATAGGCTTAGCTAGTGTCACGTGTCAAATGTTTCGACGACTCGGACGTAATAGCGCTCCGTGCTTCGCGAGTGCGAGCCCGGATCATACGTACAGCGCTTTTATACCCTGTGTTACCCGATAGTAACTACTAACTTTGCTCCACACAACTAAACAAACATATAAAATTTCAACATAACTGCTACTTAGTGAACTCATATGATTATTTGAACGATAGCATACATAACCCAAATAGGTATACGTTTTTTAAATTTTGTCTGTCTGTTTGTGCTAATCTTTGGAATGTACTGGTTTGATTTTGATGGGGTTTTCATAGGAGGATAGAGGATTACACAAGGAGTAACTAAGGCTACTATTTATCCCGGAAATGTTGGGGACCCTTAGGTAAATAACATGACTAGGTTAATACACGGCATAAATTTGTTAATTTTGATAAAATTTAGCACAGTGATAGCTTACATGTCGGAGAAGGACTAACTCTACTTCTTATTCCAGAAATGAAAAAGTCCCGAGGGATAGAAGGGAAGGGATAAGAGGGAATTTAAAACCCTTGCTTTTTAAATACCCACGTTAAATAAATGATTCTTGATTGATTATTTGATCTAAATATAGATTTAAAATGGTTGTGTTTACAGAAATGTAATTCCATAACGATTCAGAGGAATGATTAGACACCACCGTCTCTCAGAACACAAGCAATAGAGGCGAGAAGCGATCACGGTTCAGAACATTGCGCAATTAATCGTTCCATTGAATCACGGGCGCAGCCGCGTGGAAACTCAATAGCGGCGCGCGAAACGAAACACCCACACAGACCTTCTTACACTACGTATGGAGGGGTTTGAGGGGTCCGCGTCAGGCCCAAAGGCTATGGTGCTGGAATGGCGACCTCGCAGCAGAAAACTCAGTCGCTCGTATCGCAGGGAGTCGATGGATACAAGAGTCGTAAGACCGAGACATGTGGAAGTCTCTATAAGATACCTACCTATGTCCAGTTTTGGAAGTCTATCTTTGAACTTTTAAGATTTCAAATGCGTGGTCCACTCCTTTTAAGTTTTTCAAACTTCTCATAATATAGATACTGATCATGTAATATCTATGATAATTTCTTGAATTGGAGGGAAAACTTGAAGAAGTCTCCCCAATAAATGAAATAAAATAAAATAAAATAACTGCACTTTATTTCATAACAGTCCTGATGTTGAACGTTAGGCTTTGATAATATGACGTTGGTCTATTGTATCATGACGACCTTCCTGGAGCAGTACTGAGGTGGCCCTATAAGTGGGAGGTCCCGGGTTATATTCCCGGTAGATGCAATTTCCGAATTTATTATTTTAAATTTTCTCTAGTCTGGTCTGTGGCTAGTTACCACTGTACCGGCAAAAAGTTCACACCAAGCAATTAAGCGTGCCGGTACGATGCCGCAAAGAAACAGCTTGCAACTTATTGCAAATGAATCCGCTTCGCTTAGACTGCATCGAGTCAGCCCAGGTGTTACATACACCTGAGATCGCAGTCAAGGGCTGACTTCTCATCGAATTAAAAAATACATAGATTTTTCCAGGACTTTGAATATATGCATATTTTCCCGTAATTCAATTGAACAGAAGTCCTCGTACAGTGGAGGGCGCTCGATAGATGGAGTGCCGACAGTCGACACTGATTACAGGTCGGGCCGCCCTTTGTGCTAATGACGGCAACGATTGATCCCTCCCACGTGCTGCGAATGTTTATACGCTCCCCGAAGTCGTTCCGCTAACGCAAAGTTACAATCAGCGGCGTAAATAACGTTTGAACGGCTCTCATTGTGCCACTTACTGTCTGCCCTTATTTATTGGCCTAGCTTGTTCGGAGATTAAAGGCTTTAATCCAATTTAAGTAGGAAGATACATTAAACACTTCCATCATCTCACCACCTAAATTTCTTGTACCACTAACCATAAACATAATATGACAAAAGTACGCTGTTATTTTGTATGCCTAATCGGTTAGGTTAACGATTAGGCAACGAAAGAAAAATTATTCTATACTTAACTAATTAATGTTTTATCTCGCAGACTTCTGTAAAATACAGATAAAAATATTAATTAAATTTTAATCTTCATTACAATCACGAAACGCTTCTCAAACTTAGTACGTGAGCTTAGAGCTCTCTAGGGTTGCCACTTACCACGCATTGAATAAAATAGGAAATATACATCTATCTATAATATAATAAGACTGTAACAGATCCAATTCTGTACATTGAAGATATTTTGAAATTTTTTATTGGAGGGCACTATATAATCGATACTGAAGCCAAAACTGTAATTTTTTTCATTTTTGTCTGTCTGTCTGTCTGTCTGTCTGTCTGTATCTTGGCCGCGCATCACGCCGAAACTACTGAATGGATTTCAATGAAACTTGGTACGATTTGAGTTTATACTCCGAGGTAGGACATAGGATACTTTTTATCCCGAAATTCAACACGGTTCCCATGGGAGAGGGGAAGAAAGTTAAAACATGTATTTAGCTGTAATTCATTAACGCGTTGTTCGATTTAACTCATTCTTTTTTTGTTAGAAAGGTAGTACTTTGATTATTGTCCCGTAAATATTTCAAGGTCGTAGGTTTTTAGTTCAAAAATGACAGACATTTATTGGGTTCAAATAACTTGGGACCCGGATTTTTGTACGTATGGCTTATTTTAAACTGGCGTGCGTTTAAATTTATGTTTGTCGGCCTGTCAATTTGCTCCAGCTAATCTCCGAAACGGCTGGATCGATTTTGAAGAAACTTTCAATGGCAGATAGGTGATGTTACAAGGAGTAACTTAGGCTACATTTAGTTTAGGTATAAAAAAGGATTATGGGATCCAATCCGATCCTATATATAAACCTATATAACCACGCAGACGAAGTCGCGGGTGTCCGCTTGTAAATACTAATTTGATCATAAATTAGCATTTAAGCTCGACAATTCATATTAATTAAAAGTTACCTTTTAATAGACAAAGCCATCTTTGATCCAGTGATCGTCGACAGTGGCGTGTAAACATTTTTTTTCTGCCACACCAACGCCTGTTTGATAGCACTGGATCGCATAGAGCGCCTGTGTTATAGAGACGGTCCAGTGACAGCGTTCGCTGGCGACTACATCTGTCGACTGTCAGTGGATCAATAAAAACCTGTCTTAAACAAATACTAAAAATATCTTATAGAGCATGCTTTGACTTTGCTGAGGCTGTATTTTGAATTACCTATCAGTTACACATATTATGTCCTGACTCCTGTACCTAAATCTGTTTCAATTTAACTCGAAAGTCTGAGCAAAGTTTATGTACCTACACTTTATTGATGTGGGATTTAATTTCAGAAGAGATAAAATATCGTCTTGCCAATGAATAGAAATATCAAAACAGTAGTATCAGTTTAGTAAATCTGGAAAGAGTTAAGAATTAAGGTTTTAAAGAGCGTGTGTTTAGAAACTGATTAAAGTTACGTAAACATTTGACAACCCTAACGTTAACGTAAATGTAACTGCACTTGACAGCACATGTTCCTGTCAGAACTTACCCAAGTTCGCAGCCACGACTTTAATGCATTCCTGCAAAGTCAGAGGAAAGCTAATCCGAGACTGGATTCAGTTCTACTAACTATTATTATTGCGGTAAAAAGTGACACCCACTTCTCGCCAACCATCGCCCAGCGTCATCTGTAACGTAGAAGTACGCGTAGCAGTGTAATGATACTATTTCTTATTTAATATGTGCATCTCTCATATAGAATAATTAGTCATCCAAGGCAAGATATAGTGCACGAGTATGGGGAAATATTCACTCATTATCCAGAGCTTATAGGCTTAACGTAGGTATAGTACCTATTTTGACGAGACTTTCACAGAGAAGTGCCACGTCCGTGAAAGTTAGAGGATTATACAAGGAGTGATCTAGGGCTACTTTTACAGTACATAAATATAATTATGTACACAGGATAATATATTTTCGGAATTATGCACACAGCTTCGTGCATCCATATACGAAGTGCCGAATGGCCACTCTGTTCACTCGGGTAGAGCAGAGTGCAACGGCTCAATATCGCGTCGATTGTTCGCCTCGAATCAATCACGGGTATAAGGGCTCGTTCACACGGGGGATGATTGGTGCGAGAAAGGAGATGGCCCTTCCCCAATACATTGTTTGCCCCAGAAAAAAAGTTTATGCGTCACGATGAAACTTTTACCTTTGGATTGGTTTTTCTGTGTAAATTAATAATAAATAGTATTCTTGACCCTAGATAGTATGGTTATTGCTTATTGAGTACCCTAACATCTCACTAAAAATATCCTAAAAATATTTTGCAACAGATAATTTAACGAACACAAAGTATTATTTGGTATTTAACGGCGTACTTAGTGATATTTGGAACTGTCCAACTGCTGATATTAATCCAAGCACTCTTCGAGATAGGATTATCGAAAGTAATGGTATAATTAACACAACGATTAGGAAACGCCATTGCCGCCGAGATGTCACAACACAACAGAGTCAAAATCTCTAATTCACGTTTCGCTCACGAATGTTCTGATGCAAACTTATATAAGCACTGCGGAGCATGAACTAGTGGTCAATTACTTGACGCAGACTGGAAGAATTACACAAAACAGAGTAAAATTGGTAAAATACAAAAAAATCACATAAGCGCAAACATGCAGCTCAACGAAGTTCCTTGTATAGGGATGTTCGTCACGATCCAAATCCGATACTTATGTAGATCGATACAGTGGTATACGATTCAGTTGCTAATTTTATCGATCAATATCATTCGGTACGGTTTGGTGGAATGATACACATCGTACAGAAAAGTCGGGCCAAAAATATAGTTTGATCACTGTCAGTTAACTGACAATCGTTAAAGATTTAAAATAATGTCAAAACCTAAAAGGAGTTTCGTCATTTTGCTTAAAACGCAGACGACACTGCATGTGGCCAGTTTTTTTAACCAACTTCAAAAAAAGGAGGTTCTGTGTTCGACCCGTATGTACGAGTATGTATGTGACTACTACGATTTAACGATATTACGATTAAACCACCTAATTGAAATAATATATAATTTTTTGGAGTCGGCGCTAAACCACATGCAATCCATATAAAATAAAAAGTAAATGTAAAAGTAAATGCAAGTAAAGTCAGATTAGGTATCCACTTTTGAAGGCGAGCGCGGTGAACCATGATAGCTGCGGAGCGCGAAGCTGTCCGGGATGCGGGGGGCACATATTCAACTAGAAAAATATGAAAGTCATTTATCCCCCGACTTCGAAAAATTATATATTATTCGAATTATATATTAATCTAAATAAATAAAATATTATTTTAAACTTTTTAGTTCGAATCGACTGAAGTCGGATCTATTTTTTTTTTTAATATTAGAAACTCGTATCTGCGCATCGATTCGAATTGATACTTTTCTTCCGATACCAAGTAAGACTTGAAAGTAGTGATTCGATACCAAAAGTATCGAGTACTTGCTTGTATTGTGTCGGACATCACTATAGTCTGATTTTTAATTACAGTTGTCATTTAAAAATAACAGACAGTTGTTGTCATGACAACTGTCTGTTATTTTGACACGTCAAAAATAGAATGAGTTATTTGTATCAAAAATAGGGTTACTAACTGGATTTCGATTTTACCCCTAACTAAAGTACCTGAAGTATCTGTCAGGCATTTGTCATATCTACATGAAGCAATTGATTTTTATTTACGTAAGTTTTGAATTTATTATCTTTTTTGTGGGAACTGTTTTATCTCTAGCAACATTAAAAGTCATCAAACGTCACGTCAAATAAAAATCAGACTATAGCTGTAAATAAAATGGCAGTAAACAATAACAGGAAATAAAAATACTTCTTTTTAGAATGAATTTAAAAAACCCCGCTAGTTCGTAGGTTTCTATTTTTGTCTTTCAAAATAATAATTATAAAGTAATTTTATTAGATTTATATAGTTAGGTCTATTGGTATTTTTCACTATACAAACTTAAAACGACTCTGGGGCAATTTTGGGACATCTCCTTTTTCCGCTGCTATTTTGTAGCAGAAGCATTATTGCTTGGCGTGCAATAAATGAAAGTGTGTGATGTGTTCAAAAATCCTGTTTGGGCTTTTTAATTATCCCGAGGATAAAGAAGTCTGCAGACTTCTTTAGACAGACACGATACATATAATATGCAAAATATGCTCTATTTCTATTTCTATTTCTAAGTTTGCAGTGCGTTTCAACTAAGAATAAAGAATGCGTTTTTTCTTGGTTGAAACGTTCCGCAGTAAGGTTACTTATTTAAGTGAGATAGTGTAAAATAAAATTGCATGTACCTATATTTTATTCTGCTGCGCTCAACTGAATCCCAAATAATAATTTATTTATTTATATGACGTGGATGTGTTTTGCAGCGCCGCCGGAGTGCGAGGCGGGGCAGCTGACGTGCGGCCAGTACGTGTGGAACAAGACGTACTGCATCCCGCCGCACTACCGCTGCGACATGCACGTGGACTGCGTCGACGGCACCGACGAAGCCGACTGCAGTGAGTACACACCTTTATTCTAATTTAAAAAAAATGCGCTCCATACGCTCACGCTTGAATAAACCCTATAAGGTAAGAGTACGCAATTCCGTCAGTGTCCCAGTACCCGATAACTGATCAGTTTTTTAATTTTTAAAATTTCTACGAATACTAAATAAAATTTATTTGAATGGCAATACATTCCGGGTAATATTTTTTACTATTCTAATGGCAAAATTGATCAAAAAGTTTAAGGGCGTTGAAACTGTACAACAACAAAAGTGACCTGTCCGAAAATATTTAGAAAATTCAAAGTTCAGTCACTGAACTACGTTACCACCACGTCATCAGGGTTTAGTTCCCATGCTGCTGCGTATAAAAATACGGTAAAAGTGTTAATTTACTAAAATATTTGAGTAAATTGTCTATCGATATAACTTTTAAATAGCGGTGAATCTGAACGAAATGTAATTATTTTTGCATGTTACATCTATTGGTACACACAAATCCCTACTTGACCCAGAATCCGTTATTTTTATAACGGATTTTGGTACATGCATCAACCCGATGATATCTGTTGTACCTAAACCCGTTATTACATCTCTATTGCCTTGAAATAGGTCTCATTTTCCCTTAAAACTTTTTCGTTTTTCTGTACGATTTCTATATTATTTATAAATAAAATGAATATTACAGGCCCGTGATTATAAGGTCATTAGAGCTTATATTACTACGATATTAATTCTAAAAAAGCGTATATTTTTGTATGCAATAATGCAAATACTTGTTTAAATATATTAGACTAGCTGATGCCCGCGAGTTAATCCGCGTGGATTTAGGTTTATAAAAATCCCAAGGGAACCAACATGAGTTAGTTTCCTTGGGATATTTATTTGAATAACTATAATATGCCCATGGCTTCGCCCGTGTGAATTTTGGTTTTTAAAAATCCCGTGGGAAATTTTGATTTTCCAGGACAAAAAGTAGCTAAAAAGTAAAAAGCTAAAAAGTAAGCAAAATCTGTAGTAAACCCGTCCCACAACGGAAAAATGCCGCGGGATTCCCACAATTTAGGAGTGCAATTCCTTATAGCATCAGGGTTGAGGAGTTGGATATGTATTCGACTTCATTCAATGATAAAGTCTTTTATTGATAGGTACCTCAAATATCAATTTAAATAACCGACAGTTTCTAAATCTCATTAGTTATGGGGGTTAGGTCCCCTACAACATCAGGATTGAGGAGTCGGAATCTAAATTTTTTTATGGGACAGTGTCGTAAAGGTCTTCTATCGATTAAAAAAAAATTACGCAGATCAGTTTAGAAATCTCGGAGATATTGTTGTACATAGGTAGAAAACCACAACTCCTCCTTTTTGAAAGTCGGTTAAAAAAGTAGCTTATGTTACTCCTTGATTAATTTTCTACTTATCTATGAAAGTCCCCTCAAAATCGGTTCAGCCGTTCCGAAGATTAGCCCGTTCAAACAGACAGACAAAAATTTTAAAAACGTGTGATTCAGTTATGGTACAGTTCAAAAAACCATATGAGCTTAGAGGTAGTTATTTCGAAATTAAAGACAGACACTTCAATTTTATTTATTAGTATCTAAGTAGTATAGACTAGAGGATGTCCGCGTGGATTTAGGTTTTAAATCAAATAAATAAAATTTGCGAAGAATTGGAACGACACTCAGTAAAGAACGAAACCAAAGACCTCTTTCAAAAAGTCAAATACCTGACAAGAATTCGGACTGTTTGTTGTGGGCCTTGATATCTTCAAGTCCACAACTGAGGAATGAGTCGTCTCAAATAAAAGTCACTTACACATGGTAGAGTCTATAATATGTGTATTCACAATGAGGCGGCGTCGACGACTGTCGCACGCAGGCAACAATACATAAAATCATAACTTGGTACATAATGTATGTATATACGGCTGATGCAATAACTCTAGGTAATTACGTATATCTAATAATGCTGATGCAAGGCATCATGTATCCATATGTTAAAACATGCGCAGTGAAAGATGAACAGGAGCGTTACTTACAGAAACAAATCAAGTTCTAGAGCGTTAGAGGCGATACTGCTCAGCACTATACGACTCCAGATGCATTACCCATAAGTTGGAACATGGATGAACAAGAACCTAACGTTCTTCCGTCAGAGATAGATCTGACAACAAGGACATTAAAGCTTGACAAGTCTCCGGGAAAAGATGCCATCCCAGCGGAACTCATAAATAACCTTGGCTCAGAAGGCATTGAGATAATGACGAAAATCCGTAACGCGGTTTGGACTACAGGACATTGGCTTGCGGATTGGACCGAATAAGTTTTTATACCGTTACATAAAAAAGGCTCCACCACTGAATGCAGTAACTATAGAACTATCGCCCTAATATCGCACGCCACTAAGATCCTGTTACATGTGATCAATCAACGAATAAAAATTTATCTTGATCGCCAGATACCTGAAGAACAAGCCGGATTTGTTAAAGAAAAGGGACAAGAGAGCAAATCCTCAATATCAGGCAGATTATAGAAAAGAGTAGGGAGTTCAATAGTCCTGTTGTACTGTGCTTCATTGATTACAGCAAGGCTTTTAACTGTGTAATGTGGAGCAAGTTATGGATGGTACTGTCAGAAATGGGAGTGCCACAACATCTTGTTGGTCTTATCCTGAATTTATAATGCAACAACCGCTTATTTGTAAGGATTGACACCGAATGTTCTAATGTGTTCCTACCAAGAAAGGCGAACGACAGGGTTGTATCCTCTCACCCATGTTGTTTAACATTTACGGCGAGTACATAATTCGCAAAACAATGGAGAACTGGGAGAAAGGATTTCCAATAGGGGGAAATAGAATATGCAACCTCCGGTATGCCGATGATACAGTGCTCGTTACCACCACCGACATGAAGGAACTCTTACAAAAAATAGAAGCAGAAAGTATGGATTTGGGTCTGACCATCAACAGGAGTAAAACCAAGTTGATGATAGTTGACCGCACCGGTAAGCTATCCAATACTAATATAATTCCATCTGTGGATGTGGTGGAGAATTACATCTATGTTGGGTCCCAAATCTGCAGTGATGGCAGTTGTGTGCCAGAGATAAAGAGACGCATTGCAATGGCGAAAAATGCCATGACAAGATTAATTGGGATATGGAAGAATAAAGGCATATCGCATTAAACCAAGAGCCGCCTCGTTCGGGCCTTAATTTTCCCAATTTTCATGTAGGAGTAGAAACATGGACCATCAAAGCAAGAGAAAAGCAAAGAATAGATGCGTTCGAAATGTGGTGCTGGAGGCGGATGCTGCGGATTCCGTTGACTGCCAGGCGCACAAACGTGTCCATTCTTTCACAACTCGGAATCACTGCTCGGCTTTCCTCCATATGCTACCCACGATTGCTCTCATATTTCGGCCACATTATTCGGCGTGGGGACGACAGCCTAGAAAAGTTAATAGTGACAGGCAACACGGAGGTCAAAAGAGCGAGAGGCCGCTCACCAACTAGGTGGTCCGACCAGCTGAAAGAATCCAGCAGGTGTAGATTCTATCACTCTGTTAAAATGGCCAACAACAGAAGCCGGTGGAAACAATTAATCCATACGAGGGCAGTATGCCAGAACCACGATCTTCAGCAACGAAGGAACAACCGGAGAGAGAGTACCTATGCGTTTGCACTTTTTATCCTGGAAAAATCCACAGTTCCCATGGGATTTTGAAAAAACCGCAATCTATAGATACAGCTATAGGTAGATTACTATAGCAAACTTCTTTGAAAGTTGGTATAAAGATTGGAAAAGGGAGCAGGAACGGGAAACGGAAATCCACGATTCCCTCGGGATTTGTCAAAAGCCGAAATTCATGCGGGCGGAGCCGCAGGCAGAAGCTAGTAGAGAATAAGAAGTATTGAAAAGCGTACTTTATAATATACACTACTACATATACTACTTTTATAATAAATATGTCTCAAATAATATATTTCATTTCTTTATGTCTTCTTTTTCGATAAAAAGTAGGTATAAACCCATTTTTTTTACTGCGAGCTCTACGTATTTTAGATTTGTAATAATGATTTTTATGAACCTTAGCGTCAAGAAATAGAGTTCAAATTCGCGATAAAAGTTAACGGATTCCGGGACATAATATCGTTTACTAGTACAAATCTGCCGACTACTGGTACAATCGGCCCTTTTCCACATTTTTTTGTATTATTACGTAATATCTTTTATTTTAATTTGAAATAAAATAATAACACTAAAACTAGAATAAATTACCTATCTAGTCATATAATTCTCATTACTGCAAGTTTACGAATTTCAACATAGCAATCATGCAAAGTTAGCGAAGTTCAAAACTTAACGGATATTGGGACGTTTGCCTTAGTTGGGGCATTACAAACGTGCGAACCAAGTCATGAATCATTTTTATCAGACTTCTTGCTCGCACTTAAAGGCCTTATGGAACTGAAACCTGTTTCTCTGGTGTTGTGTGCAATAGTAAACAAAGATTTGTCGATAACAGGTTATAAAGACGAAAGCCGAAAGACGAAAGAGAGGGAAAGCCCTCACAACCCCATAATCGTAATTATGTAAAATGTATGTAATTTTATGGCTCAGTTCGCACGTTTGTAATGTCAAAACTCTATACTACTTGATTTTAGTTGATCGCACGTTTACGTATTATTCTTCACGCCGCATTTCTTCGATCGTAATGTGGTATCATTAACATTTATAACCCTACGCTACGATTGCCATTTATTTGGAAATGTCACAGCACGACGTTTGTCTATCGATACTATATGGCAGATTTAATTACTTTAATTCCGCAAAGTAGACTTTGAGGAATGCTACCGTGACATATTTGCACATTATCTACTGTGTATTCAAATGTATGTCTATACATTTGAATACACAGTAGATAATGTGCAAATATGTCACGGTAGCATTCCTCAAAGTCTGACGGCAGACAGCAATTGAGGTGATTGAAAGGGCATGAAGGGTTTATGACATAATATAGTATAATCTATACTTAATATACTTAATATGTTTAATCTATACTATCTATACTAATATAATAAAGCGGACGAGTTTGTTTGAACGCGCTAATCTCAGGAACTACTGGACCGATTTCAAAAATTCTTTCACCGTTGGATATGTACGTGATCCTTGAGTGCTATAGGCTATATATGTACCACGGGCGAAGCCGGGGTGTACCGCTAGTCAGAAATAAGCCAGCCAAATTAACAAATATTGCACGCAAATGTGTGCAGTGCAAATTAACATACAAAATATGACCTCTCCAGAAGTTTCGCTATCGAATAGCCAAGTGGAGGAACTGAATGGGGCGGGAACGATATTGGCGAAATGCTCAAAGTTGGGTCGATCCCAACTTCGAGCATTTCACCAATATCGCGTGCGCACGACACGGCACGTCGCGTCGTCGCGAGGAAACTTATTACAACTTGACTACTTCTTAACTCCTGCGTGAGACAGGGATAAATAAGTCTGAACGGAATACTATCACGATGCTTAATTTGATCAAATGGCTAACTCGCACTGGGAACCTATTGCAACCAATCAAGGGAAATAACAGGTTTAAGGGAAGTAATAGTAGTGATGATTATTGACAAGATATCTCTAAAAAACGCGAAAAAAAATTGAAGTATTTCCTGTATTTTTCGTAAGTTCGCAATGTATTGCAAGCAGCTGACGCCTAAATACCTAAATATGTCACGGGCCGGCCGCCTCTCGCGAGGTCAATGCTCCGAGTTTTGCACACTTTACACTGCCTGTTTGAAAAATACTAAATACTAAACCACTAATACTACAAGTATGAGACAAATGGTATTGGGTTTTGCATTATGTTTAAATAGTATAATAATAGCGCTAAGTTTTTGAAAGCGGTCTCCTTATACCCTACTTATAACAAGGGAGACGATGAAATTATCGTAATACCTAACGTTGATTTGCATCGGAAACTTCGCGTATATTTAACTCTTGAATAAACTCACGACTGGATGAGTCTACTGAAATATCCTCGCGTTAATTTCTTGAAAAGCGCTACCGATTTTGATGGAATTCGCAATATTGTCGTGTTAAGTAGATAATGTGAATTAGCTGCGAGTTGTGCACTCACTTCATCTCATTATAAATACATTCCGCTAATAATACTGGCTCCTTTGTTGAGCTCAGCGCGTAGGGTTGGCGCAACGCTTTAAATAAAATAATTTAATTATTATTAGATAGGTCAAGAAAATCTGTAATAACTAAAAACAAGTCCAATTTGTGTGTGGAACTCTAAAGCAATAAAAATAAAATTTATTAAATAAATACCTTACTTTTTATAAATTGCAAAAGAAACAGATGAATTAAAAATATCTTTTGCATATTTTATTGAATCAATTGAGTCGTTTCAAATCATCGTCTATTCAAATCGTAATTCGTAAGTTGATAACCCTACAAGCAGTCGAGATTAAATGCAAATTTGAATTCCAACACTCAGATTCGCTTCAGGTACGATGTTTAAAAGTAGTATACCTACTACTTACTTTTAACAGGTATTTATTTATATGAGATAAATATCATATTATAATATTAATATAAATATACAATTACATTTAATTAAATACTTGGAAGTTTAAAACATAATTTATTTTTCAATCCTTTACATCACGGTTCACACATCATCGATGTAGAATTTTCCCGGATATTTAGCTTATATTATTTCTTGCTTAGTCCTCTACCTGCTTCTAAAAGTCCCTTCTCAAATTCGGTTTAGCCGTTTCAAAGATTAGCCTGTATAGACAGACTGACCAAAACTTATAATCTATACATATAATAAAATCGTAGAATTGCCGTATCTGTACATTGAAGATTTTTGCAAAATAATAACTGGGGGATGTTAAGGATAAGTAATAGAACATAAAAAAGCAATTTTTGAAATTTTTGTCTGTTTGTCTGTTTATCTGTTTGTCTGTTTGTCTGTTTATCTGTTTGTCTGTTTGTCTGTATGTTTGTGCGCGCATCACGTAAAAACTACTGAATGGATTGAAATGAAACTCGGCATGATTTAAGTTAATACTATGGAGTAACATATAGGATACTTTTTATCCCGAAATTCAGCACGGTTCCCTTGGGAGAGGGGATGAAAGGCAAAATGTGTACTTAGCTGTAATTCGTTAACGAGTAGTCCGATTTCATTCATTCTTTTTTTGTTAGAAAGTAGATACTTTAAAAACTACTGACTAATCTCCGAAAGGCTGGACCGATTTTGATGGGACTTTCACTGGCGGATGTTTACATTTTGATGTACCTAAACATCCGCCAGTGAACTTTTAACAGTTTTTAGCAAGGTTTAAGCTCAAAGGAGCATAGGAAAAACAAAATGATTCCCACGGGATTATTAAAATCAATATCCACGCGAACGAAGTCGCGGGTATCCGCTCGTTTAATAATAATTTATTAATGTACAAAATGTATTATATTTATTATATTATTTTTTAAATGTTAACCATAAGTTATAGTTCAGTTAGCTTAATAAGAGATAGTTGTTTAGAAATCACATACACACACAGTAATTTTATATATATTTATAGCTCTTTCGCTGTAGCTGCCGCGACTGTAAATCGGGAAATGTCTCAAATTTAATTTTTTCTAGTAAGTACATTTTCTACGACAAGATAGTCTATAATAATATGGGAAAAGTGTTCCGAAAACGGCGGGGTTTTATTGCAAGAAAAGTTAGTATAATAAGCAGATGTGTGAAGAGCAAAATCGTTCAAGGAAAGGTCTTGGACACATACAACGAGAGACGACAACGATTCTAACGCGATCCTTGAAGCTGTAACACCTGGATCTGTATGAAAGGGCTCACATCGCGAAACGCAGCGTCACCAAAGAATATTAACTGATAGTGCTGCGTAGAAAAAACACTCCCCTGTCTTCCCAATCCTCGCAATGTAGAAGTACGCCTAGCAGTATTGCGTATAACGTTGTTCTTGTTCCTGCTCGATTTACGAATAAACAACAGGTCCACACTCCACCCTATATGGCCTTACTGTCATAGTTCGATGGGATAGCAATCCGACGCGATGGAACGAGATCGGACGCGATGCACAGTGGGTCGAAACTGCTATTTGAGGGACATAGGATTTTTTGTTACAAATTCCATTATTTCCATTATTTCTTGCTTAGTCCTCTACCTGCTTCTAAAAGTCCCTTCTCAAATTCGGTTTAGCCGTTTCAAAGATTACCTGTATAGACAGACTGACCAAAACTTATAATTTAATAATAATTTATTAATGTACAAAATGTATTATATTTATTATATTATTTTTTAAATGTTAACCGTAAGTTATAGTTCAGTTAGCTTAATAAGAGATAGTTGTTTAGAAATCACATACACACACAGTAATTTTATATATATTTATAGCTCTTTCGCTGTAGCTGCCGCGACTGTAAATCGGGAAATGTCTCAAATTTAATTTTTTCTAGTAAGTACATTTTCTACGACAAGATAGTCTATAATAATATGGGAAAAGTGTTCCGAAAACGGCGGGGTTTTATTGCAAGAAAAGTTAGTATAATAAGCAGATGTGTGAAGAGCAAAATCGTTCAAGGAAAGGTCTTGGACACATACAACGAGAGACGACAACGATTCTACGATCCTTCGCGATCGTTGAAGCTGTAACACCTGGATCTGTATGAAAGGGCTCACATCGCGAAACGCAGCGTCACCAAAGAATATTAACTGATAGTACCTACTGCGTAGAAAAAACACTCCCCTTTCTTCCCAATCCTCGCAACGTAGAAGTACGCCTAGCAGTATTGCGTATAACGTTGTCCTTGTCCTGCGCGATTTACGAATAAACAACAGGTCCACACTCCACCCTATATGGCCTTACTGTCATAGTTCGATGGGATAGCAATCCGACGCGATGGAACGAGATCGGACGCGATGCACAGTGGGTCGAAACTGCTATTTGAGGGACATAGGATTTTTTGTTACAAATTCCATTATTTCCATTATTTCTTGCTTAGTCCTCTACCTGCTTCTAAAAGTCCCTTCTCAAATTCGGTTTAGCCGTTTCAAAGATTACCTGTATAGACAGACTGACCAAAACTTATAATTTAATAATAATTTATTAATGTACAAAATGTATTATATTTATTATATTATTTTTTAAATGTTAACCGTAAGTTATAGTTCAGTTAGCTTAATAAGAGATAGTTGTTTAGAAATCACATACACACACAGTAATTTTATATATATTTATAGCTCTTTCGCTGTAGCTGCCGCGACTGTAAATCGGGAAATGTCTCAAATTTAATTTTTTCTAGTAAGTACATTTTCTACGACAAGATAGTCTATAATAATATGGGAAAAGTGTTCCGAAAACGGCGGGGTTTTATTGCAAGAAAAGTTAGTATAATAAGCAGATGTGTGAAGAGCAAAATCGTTCAAGGAAAGGTCTTGGACACATACAACGAGAGACGACAACGATTCTACGATCCTTCGCGATCCTTGAAGCTGTAACACCTGGATCTGTATGAAAGGGCTCACATCGCGAAACGCAGCGTCACCAAAGAATATTAACTGATAGTACCTACTGCGTAGAAAAAACACTCCCCTTTCTTCCCAATCCTCGCAACGTAGAAGTACGCCTAGCAGTATTGCGTATAACGTTGTCCTTGTCCTGCGCGATTTACGAATAAACAACAGGTCCACACTCCACCCTATATGGCCTTACTGTCATAGTTCGATGGGATAGCAATCCGACGCGATGAAACGAGATCGGACGCGATGGAACGAGATCGGTCGAGCTATAACCGCCGCGCGTTGTTTGTTCTCAAGCCCTTAGCAGTTAATCCGTCCGAGGAAGGGTCCGGCCCCGGACCCTTTCTCGTAGACCCTTTGCATCGGAATGCCCTCAATCTGGAGAGAGACGTAAAATACTGCAAAGTGTGTCAGCAATATACGTTTGCATGATTTTTCGCTATATTTTACGATCGCTGACGACTTTGCCGATCAAAGTGATATATAATATATTTTTTTAGCGTTCCGTAGCTGATGAGGTAATATTTTACGGTCTATGTGTTTGTTGAACTATTGCTGGGTGTCAACGTGCTAAGTAGGTATTATTCAGATTTCTGTGGTGTCAACCTTTGGTTATGTAGAATTTATTTGTGAAAACCTTTAATTAACCTATTTGCTCGCAAAAAGTTTAAGTATTAAAAAAAAAAAACGTCTATCCGATTTTCGGTACGGAGTAAAACAACACGCCAGCAATTTCTACCACAACAATAATCGACAGCGTGCTAGCACGTTTTCATACACACTTACATAAATAGGTGTTTTTAGGTAGGTACACGATATTTATTATTTTAGATTTTAAATGCTGAATGCTGAATTTTGAATTTATTTGTTTATTGTTTCCTCGCAAATTACAGAAAACTACTAGGTATACAAGTCACTACCGTAATAGCAATTACCGTCGTTGTTGCGATAAAAAATCGCTTCGTAAGTACTCGATTTCATCTTCCATTTTACACGTCAATTGCTTTATTTCTGCCGACATTAATGTATTAAATAAACTACCTGATGTTAGGATGTATTGTTTCAAAAGCGTTTGATTTTCCAATAAAATAAATAAGTAGAGTCAATAATCAAAATTTCGTTCACGATTCTCACAAAACTTAATAATTTCTTTAAGTTATTATATCAAAAAGTGTGAAAGCGGCGAGCGTGAAGGCAAGAAAGAAATAAAAGAATAGAGCACAATAATTGCCCTCCATTAAAACTTTCGCCAGAACACGCTTCCAAGATGTTGACGTCCGTACTCCGTGCCGCGGCCGTCCACTTCACTGTAGATAATACTTATTGTTTTAAGGAGATGAAAAGAAATAAGTAATACCTATCATCTATAGGAATAATACTGTACTTAAAGGACATCGACATAAAATTAATATTTTTAAAAACCCACGATGATCTACAGCGCTCCATGGCGGCATGAACCCTTTTTAGGGTTCCGTACCCAAAGGGTAAAAACGGAGCCCTATTAATGTCACTCGGCTGTCTGTCTGTCTGTCTGTCTGTCTGTCTGTCCGTCTGTCCGCCGGTCACAGGTCTCTAGCTCGCAGACGAAATGAGTTACAAACCTGAAATTTTGGTATTTGGTGTAAAACGTTGACCCAAAATCAAATATTGAATTAAAAATTGAATTAAATTATTTTTCAGGGGGGCTCCCATACATGAGAAAGGAGCCGGAAAAAAATTTTTTTTTCTTACCCTAGCTTGTGGGGTATCATTGTTTAGAGCTCATTAAGTAGAGTACGAATATATATTTTTTTAATTTTTTGCTTAAAAAGTAAGGAAATGGGGGGTCATCAAAATTGTCAATTTTAGACCATTTTTGTGACGGGGGCTATCTAAAAAACTAAACTAGTTAGGAATATGATATTTCGGTATATTATGTACTATATGCTCTATTTGTACAACAAATACTGAAAACAACGATTCATAAAATAGTTTATAAGCTGTGACCAAAACAAACGAACTTTTTTTGCGTTTTTCTTTCACGGTTTCTTGCGATGTCTAACTCGGAAATTAAATATTTCTTAGACCCAAAATATTATATTGTTCATAATTATGTACGGAACCCTGAAAGAGCGAGGCCCGACTCGCACTTGGCTGATTTTTTTAACTTAAGTCTCTCCGCCCGCGTGAATTTCGGTTTTTCACAAAACCCGAGGGAATCGTGGATTTCCAGTTCCCGTTCAACCTTTGTACCTACTTTCAAGGAAGTTTGTTATAGTAATCTACTTATAGCTGTAGCTATAGATTTAGATTTTTTTCAAAATCCCGTGGGAATTGTTAATTTTTTCAGAATAAAAAGCCTATGTGTTAATTCAGGGCATAATATCTATCTCCATTAATAATTTCAGCCAAATCAGTTAAAGAGTAACAAACACACACGCACAAACTTTCGCCTTTATAATATTATCTGTAGTGTGAAGTGTAATTACTATAAAACATATCCTCACATACTGACCTCACGTTTTAATAAAGCATTTAAGTAACTAAGAAAGTACTCTTGCTCCACGAGGTTGGGCAGTTATGAACTGGAGTTTAGTGACAAAGTTTATATCTACCTGGCCTTCACAATACTACTTATATTTTGCATCAGTTGTCCCAATTTTAGCAGGTACTGTGTACATGTTACTTACGCTATTAAGCAGAGTGGCCGAGAGCACGCATCTTTGTTGAGTGAAAATTATCATAATGTAGCGAACCGGGCACAGAGGCGTGTCTATTATGAACGGAATATGTAATGAACCTGCAGCCGAGGAGGCAGCTCACAATACTGGTTACTTTGCATTCGCCTCCACCTGGTTCTGGGTTTTTACACACTTCAAATTCAATTAAACACAAACAAGCATCATTTTTAAATTCCCTACTCCCATATTGTAATATTATAAACATTAGGAATCAGGTTTTTAAAAATGCCGTCGGAATTGACTCTTTGATTTTCCGAGATAAAAAGTTATGTCCATCTCCGGGATATAAACTATCTGATAAAATCCAAATATCGATAAAATAGGTTCAGGCACCGGTTAGTCAGGTTTGTCCATTATTATACCAGTTTTTTTTTTACGAAGGAACCCTTAATGTTTCTGATCAATCCTTGTACATACTGTAAATCGGTTTTAGTCGTTCTTGATTTGCCTGTACAGACAGACAGACATAAACATTTATAAAACGTGTTTGTCTGTTATCGTTTAAATATCTATATATATATACTAGTAGGGCGCTTGGCTGCGCGGCCCGCTAAAGCGGACCGCGGGGATTTCAGTATTATTTTTGTTTTAGCAGCCTCCACCTTCTTCTATCATTTTCAGCATCTTTAACCCTGGCCGTGCTCCTCATCCATCTTCCAAACCCTCGATCATCATCACTCTCCAAATTTTTTTCTCCGACTCATTTGCCAGAAGGAGAGTTCTTCCATAAAAACAAATTTTGAAAAGGAACCATATCAAAGTCTTGTATAGTTTCCCAACTTATAGTCTCTTCAATATTCGCCATATATTTTGTGTGAAAAAAATAAATTTTGCCATCTTGATTTTTTTCTGTTCATTAAATTGTAGATCTTTAGTTCTTGATCATCTTTTGCCAAGAAACTACTCTTCCATCTTTTATACTTGGTGAGATAGACACCGACGAAATTTGTATAGCCGCCATCTTGAATCCGCCATTTTGTTTTTTTTTCAGCTCAGTGCCAATTGGATGAAGTTTTGAGTAATTTTTGTTTGAGCACCTCCCACCTATCTTCAATACCCTGCCCGGGCTCCTCAACCAACTTCCAAACCTTCAATCATCATGTCTTCCCATATTTTTCTTTGATAGTTCTCCAAAATACCGCATTAAAGCCTTGCATAGTTCACAACTTGTAGTCTCTTCAATATTCGCCATACATTTTCTATGGAAAAATAAATTCCGCCATTTTGAATTTTTTTTCAATTCATCAAGTAGACCTTTGGATCCTCATCATCTTTTGCGAAGAAACCACTCTTCCATCTTTTATACCCTCCGAGATGGAGACTGACGAAATTTGTATGGCGGCCATCTTTTTTTCGCCATTTTGAATTTTTTTTCAGCTGACTGCCAATTGGATGACGTTTCGAGTGACATTTGCTCGAGCACCCCCCACCTATCTTCAATACTTTAAGCGTGCCATTCGCTCGTCTCTGAAATCCTCAATCATCAGCTCTCTCCATATTTTTCCTCTTAATGAATTTTTGTCCTCTATACGAAACCATTTGTGAAAAAAAAATTTTTCATACAAAATTTTACAGGAGAGGCGATGAATGAGTCAGTGAATCAGAACGAGCAGCTATATATATATTAATATATATATATATATATATATAAGCTTAGTGAGAGGCAGCTATTTCATAATAATTACAGACGTCTGTCTGTCTGACTTTATTTATGTATTTGTATAGACGCTAAATTATCGGTCACGGCTCTACCGCTGGACCGATCTTGTCGAAATTTGGCAGAGATATAGCTTCAATCTTGGAGAAAATCGAAGACTACTCACTGCACTTTCAAAAACCACTCGGAAAAACTCGCGCGGCAATCATGATAAAAATGTTTAAAAAAAAGAATGCTTTACAAAATACTCTCGCATAGTCAGAAGATTCTGCCCCTGGTCTGCACAGGAATTTGCAGCAAATATAGGTAACGTTAACAATGGAACTGTTTCACTTTATCGTGTAACAGCCTTTTGCTAGGGGTTTATTTTAAAAAATATGAGAAGCGAACAAAGCCCTTGTTTCCTGTATGCGGCGTCGGCAGAGGCGAGGCGAGATGCACTGCGCCTTTCATAGACGCTCCCTATCGGGGATTTTCACACGGGTTTATATGAAAATCGCATTACTCGAGCTAAGTATAGACTTGGGTGGTTCGTACGAACGAAGGACAAAAATGAAATAAGGATATGACTCTATCTATGTCTATCTTTCATTCACCGCTTCGTCGTACAGCTTACTATATTGTATCATTCGACCATTAGTGAAAGTGAACCTTTAGTACAGAACCTAGAACATAGTGTCTCCCCTAAGGACGATACATAGTATACTAAGATTTTAAGACATTCTTAGATGTAAGTTGATTTATAAGATTAGATTAAAATAATGTTAGTTAATAGCTTTACTCGCTTGGTTGTTAAAGTTGTTTTTTGGTAAAGTACCATTGCAAGTAGGTAGTTTACACAATTACACAACATACAAAAGGTAGGTATTATATATATCTGTCTAATTTGGATGCGAACAGTAAAACATGATTACCGATCGTATAACTGTCACAGGGTTGACACTAGTACGTGAAGTACCAGATATGTAGGTAGTTCAGTCATAGTTCAATACACTACAGTAGGTAATTTCTTCCTTCAAGTCCGTGAGCCGCACAACCCTAGAGCAAATCGGACGTAGAGCGCGCTATACAAACTAACAGCTTGCGCGATAAACGCCTTTTTAGTTCTTACTTTGTGCGGATCCTTCCTCTCAAAATTCAACAAGCCGCGTGCCCCGGCATCGCATGCTTCCCTTGCTTCCCTCCTGGATAAATAGAAAATGCAAGCGATTAAATTTTGCTTTATATAAGTTTGAAAATCCTTTGTATGCTTCTGGCCCACCTCAATTGCTCTCCATACATTTCTATGCAAAGCAGTGCGCAGTTAAAGTCTACCTAAACCTCTGTTTTTGGCAACGCAAAGAAATTTTTATAAATCTTTGGCAAACGAAAGTCTCAAAAAAGAGAAAGATTGAAAAACGCATAAACCCTTTCACTTTCTTTGAAAAAAAAAAAAATTGGTTGTCTGTAAAATCGGTTTACGGACGATAATTTTACGTGCAGATAACGTCATAAGAAAACATTTATGAAGCCGAACGCTTAGGCCGATAGTGCCTCGTTATCGCTTGTTCCGTGCTCTCGCTTGCACGCTCGGGTCAGGCGGAACGTGACAATGACTCGTGCGTTTTCGTACGTGTAGCCGCCGTTCATCGATTTATATCGACGTTATCACGTCAAAAAAAGTATTTTTAGTATTTTTTTTTGAAAGTTCAAGAAAAGGTCACGCTGACTTTTTATTCTACATTTGTGTTTTTGTTTCAGCATACCGCAAATGCCAAACAGATGATTTCCAGTGCGGGCTGGAGGGCGCGACCGCGGGGAAGGCGGCCACGCAGGGGCCCTGCCTGCCCAAGGAGAAGAAATGCGACGGGTTTGTACCATACATTATATACTTTTGTATATACATTCAATATTTACCCTTCCTCTTCAAATTATTTATTTTCAATCATGTTACTGCACACTTTTTGGATGTCAATCGAGGAAGTGAGGTGACGGTTATTTATATAAATCATAGAGATAATAATAATAAATAGAGTTGGCATAATGTCCTATAGAAATTAGTGGATCGGAAAATAGCTCAAGCTTATCAAAATTTTCATAATTGTGAAAGAGACAACATTACATTTTTGACATAATAATAAAACAGTTTGCGGCAGACTCGTGACTTAAGATGGCCTCCCTAAAATGTGTACATGAACACTCACACACGCACAACTTGAGACATCACAATGAACACGCGCCATTTTATGTCTTCGGATTGTGCGTGTGTGAGTGTATTTTTGGCACGTTTTTAAGGTAGGTATGCCAACTCTATTATTATTATCTCTATGATTTAAATAGACTGTTTACATGGGTCCCAAATTCGCCCTTAACCTAGAAGTCCTAGAACTACTTGTGGAAACTTATTTCTAAGGATACTGGGGTTGGAACCAAACATTTTTATGGGACCATCTCGTATTTTCATTTCAGATTTTCATGCGGCTTTCGCCGATAGACAGCGTTGTTTATCAGGAAGGTTTTATGTAAATTGGTTGAAATATGACGATGTTGCTGAAAATGTCAGAAAAAGTCGAGTCGCCTGGGAGCTTTAATCGAAAACGCTACCTAATCCCTTTGAGATATAACAAAACAATGTATAGTGCGGTAGTAGCGGGTAATTACTACACGTGCGAAGCCGGGATGGGTCGCTAGTAAATAATAGATAAATAATGTATTCGTGCAGGTATTTAGACTGCCGAACAGGCAAGGACGAGCAGGACTGTCCGGGACAGACGATGGCGTGTAGACTGGACCAATTCCGGTGCGCGACCGGCGACCGCTGCATCGACGCGGCCGCCAAGTGCGACCACAAGGACGACTGCGGAGACAACTCGGACGAGGCTGCGTGCAGTGAGTGGCCTGCTACAACCTTCCTTCTGTGTATATGATGACATCAAAATATAGTCTTAGTTATAGTATAATAGTCTTAGCTGACCCGGTGTCGGAAAGTGGAATTAATGACGCCATTTTCAAATTTCAATGCAAAAAAAGTATTTATTGGCAACATTTAATGTGATAAGAGCGACGCTAGTGTCACCGAGCCATATAAGTTGTGGGACTATATATGTCTAATAGTCTTATCAGAGCTGGATGTGTGTCAAAATTAGTCTGACAAATGCGTTATTATAGCTGTTTACATGGTATTATTATCCATCAATATTTTTTGGTTTTGTGCCTTTCATCACGATCGCTTGAGCGATTGTACCATGAAAATGTAACCCGGCTGGTTAAAAGGCTGTTGTCTATCCGGATCAACAAGTTAATGCCATCAAAAAGGAAGCAAGAGTGACGCTTCATTGCTTTCCATCAGGCATAATTGTTGTCAAGCACAAACAAAACGGCGACTTCAGTTTTTCTCGCTTCTACGCTCCCTAATTTCCATTCTCCTTTTCCCAGGTTTCCCAGCATGCCACATCGGACAGTTCCGCTGCAGCAACGCGCTCTGCATCCCGGCGACGTACCACTGCGACGGCTACAAGGACTGCTCCGACGGGTCGGACGAGGCCAACTGCACGGCCATCGCGTGCCCCGACAACAAGTACTTGTGCCCCAAGGGCGGACCCGGCGGCACGCACAAGTGCATCGCGCGATCGCAACTCTGCGACGGCAAGAGGGACTGTGAGGACGGTGCTGATGAAGAAACTGCTTGTTGTGAGTGTATATCTTTAACTCCCGATGCCACTACAGGTGTTATGACCGCTTTGTCTGTCGGTCTGTGTAGGGCTCAAATGTACAGACCGATTGAGACGCGGGTTTTTCAATTCGTAGAGGGTTTAATTGGGATGTTTGTCAGCTGTGTTTGCCGAAAATTTAATATTTTCCAACCATCATTGAGTCTGATAGAAACCCCAGCTTTGACCAGACAATTTTTGTTCGTGTCTTGTCAACCATGGCTCCGATCAGGGGTGTGCATCCAATTTAGCTCGCTTAGACTGCATCGTCACTTACAATCAGGTAAGATTGCAGTTAAAATCAAAAAAAAAAAAAACTTGAAGACCACCTAACCATTTGTCCATTTAAACCTGAAGACCAGTATTATTCAAGTCTATCATGGTTATCATGTTTTGATAAACATGTCTATCATGTTTTTATCGTTGATTCACTATGTAAATCTTGTTGCAGCAAAATCTTCCTGTCCGGCGTTGGAGTGCGAGTACAAGTGTGTGGCGTCTCCGAATGGCGGCGTGTGCACGTGCGCGCAAGGCCTCACGCTCTCCGCGGACAACAAGACCTGCGTGGACAAGGACGAGTGCCGCGAGTGGGGGCCCTGCCACCAGCTCTGCATCAACACTCCTGGATGTGAGTACAGCATTTGTGATCAGCATCGTTGCTAGTCCACTCGGCTGGGCAGCCTTCGGGCAGCTTCGACATGTCTTCTCGCCTGAAAACCCTCAGTGCCGGAAGACGAAAGACGAAATAAACAATGCGTGTTACCAATGGTGACTTATGGATCCGAAACGTGGTCACTAAGTATGGGCACACGAGTAGATAAGTACAGAGAGGAAGCTTCATACAAACGGCCCGCTGTAGGTACACTCACACAAACACACTCACCAACGGTTCACGGACGCCCGCACGTTCCACTAACCGGTACAGTTGGTGACAAACGTGCGCATATGTGTGAGTATACCTACAGCGGGCCGCTTGTAGAAGCTTCCCCTCTGTACTTATCTACTCTGTGGTATGGGTGTCATAAGAAGGCTTAGGGTCACGAATCAAATCAGAAATGAGCAGATCCTTAGGAGTACCATAGTTACCGACATAGCTAATTGAGTCGCGCAACTGAAGTGACAATGGGCAGGGGTTATAGCTGGAAGAAGCGAAGTATGTTCAGGTACAAGGTAGCCAAAGCCAGGTTAAGTTGCGGTTCTTCGATTGCATTATTGTTTTGTTTCCAATTATACAAAAAGAGGGAAGAGAAAAAACGTAAACCAACATTTCGGCTGATTAAGTAACTCACGGTTACTTGAATTTAATTAAAAAAAAAACTACTCCACTCAAATGATATATGGATTTCTGAAAACTTATAAATTGCAGATCACTTTCACACCATAACTAGATTGGAAAAGAGATTTTGTAAAACAGATTTATTTTAAGAATAACTGTGATCATAATTATATTAATTGGTAAAATCCCCGCATGTTTGAGACATAGTACAGATTCTCAATCAATTTTCAGCATATACCTGCGCCTGTGCACCTGGCTACACTCTCGTCGAACGTGGTCGCTGTACTGCCAGAACGGAAGGCGCGTGGATCGCCTTAGCCCACGATCGTGGAGTGTTACGCCTAGATCTGCTCGGGCGGGCGCCGTCACCCCTCGCCAACTCCTCCACTGCGGCCGGCCTGGACTTCCACTATCGACGGAACATGTTGTTCTGGTCTGATCTTAAGACAAAGAAGGTGAGATCCTTATGTTCTCCTTTTAAGTTTAGAACAAACGTGCAAACAAAATGGAATTATCTCAAATAGATAATTAGATAATAGTCATCTTGTATAAATTTAATTTTTCCCTGTGATCAGATCCATTCGCAACAACTGAACGCGCCAGCCGGCATCACGACGTACGGAGGGAACGACATAACGCTGGCGGGGTCGTGGTCGCCGGTCGCGCTGGCCGTGGACTGGGTGGGCGACAAGCTGTACGTGGCCGACGCCAAGGGCCAGAAGGTGGACGTGTTCGAGCTGGACGGCCGCTGGCACGCCATAGTGCTGGGCTCCAACCTCACCCACCCCTCCGACATAGCGCTGGATCCGACGCTCGGTTTGATGTTCGTTGCCGACAGTAGCCAAGTAAGTCTGAGGCGCGTGTGATCTAGTTGTGACGGCGCATATCAAACTATCACGCTGGTTAAGTAACGTTGACCCTGGGCGGTAACTGGGACACCGACTTCGGAGGTCCGAATTTGGCATTTTCCTTTCCCTTTTATTATCACCAACATTTTATTTTAACTGTTAAACCTAAGAGTCAAAATGTCGTTCTCTTAGTCATACAACTCATACACGGAAGGGCTGCATCATTATCCCAAGGGAACTCCTACCATTAACTTTTGATATAAATGTTTAATTATCAACAAATTTCAAAAGCACGATAAACATTTTCAGATTATCCGAGCAAACATGGACGGCACACATACTAAGTCGATCGTAACCGAAGCGACATACAAAGCCTCCGGCATAGCGGTCGACACTATCGCGAGGCGAATTTTCTGGTGCGACTCGCTCTTGGACTACATCGAAACCGTCGACTACGACGGGAACTACCGATTTTTGGTATTGAGAGGCCAACAAGTTCCCAGTCCTTCCAGATTAGCTCTGTTCGGAGACAGAGTGTACTGGTCTGAGAGCCTCAAACAGGGAATAAGCTCCGTTAACAAGTATGAAGGATCCTCGAGTATACAGGCCATTTACAAATCGAAAGACATAAGAACGCCCAAAGCGCTAACGGTGGTCCATGCTCTTAAACAAACTTCAGTGAACAACCCGTGCGGAGTCAACAACGGAGGATGCTCACAGATGTGCATAGTGACCGCCCTACAGAACGGAGGCCTGGGCTACAGGTGCGCGTGCAATTTAGGATATAGCTTAGAATCCGATTTAAGAAACTGTGATATAGTTAAGGAGTTCCTTATGTATTCCCAGCAGAGGTTTATCAAAGGAAAAGTGTTGAACCCGGTCATCGAAGGGTTCAGCGATGTGATTCTGCCCGTCGTGTCGAGAAGGGCGAGGTTCGTGGGCTTGGACTTCGACGCCCGCGACGAACACATCTACTACTCTGACGTTTTACAGGATGTCATTTACAGAGTGCACAGGAACGGAACCACGAGGGAAATCGTTTTAGCGTCCCAAAACGAGGGAGTCGAAGGTCTAGCTGTGGACTGGGCGTCCAAAAACTTGTATTATATCGACTCGAGAAAAGGAACGCTCAACGTACTATCGACCCGGAACATAGCGTACAGGAGAACTTTACTCAAAAACTTAAAACGACCACGAGCTATCGTAGTACACCCGAATAAGGGATACATATTTTTCTCAGAATGGGACCGACCCGCGAACATAAGTAGAGCGAATACCGACGGCAGTGGGCTTCTGGTGTTTGAAAATGTCACTTTGGGTTGGCCGAACGGTTTGTCTATAGATTTCGACGCGAACCGAGTATATTGGTGCGATGCTCTGTTGGACCACGTGCAGCATGCTAAACTTGACGGAACAGATGTTAAAACGGTCAATTCCAGGCTAATAAGACATCCGTTCTCGATAGTGATCTACGGAGAATTTATGTACATCACCGATTGGAGATTGGACGCCATAGTGCGTTTGCACAAATTGACCGGAGAACAGGAGGACGTCATGGTGAGAGAACCTCAGACGAACAGGTTGTACGGCGTCAAAGTTTACAGCCAGGAAATACAGAAAATCGACCCGAATCAACCGTGTTCTATAAACAACGGGAACTGCCAGAAATTCTGCTTCGCCATACCGAGGAATAATACTGAGCTGTTGACGGTCAAGTGCGGGTGTCCGTACGGCGAGAAGCTCGCTCCGGACGGCCAGAGCTGCATCGCGGACCCCAACGCCGAGCCGCCGGTGCAGGCCTGCCCCAACACTTGGGACTTCACGTGCAACAACCAGAGGTGCATCCCCAAGAGCTGGGTGTGCGACGGAGACGACGACTGCCTGGACAACAGCGACGAGGACCAGAACTGCACCAGTTGGTTCTAATTTTTTTTTCTACTTTTATATTTTTCTACTTTTATATTTTTGTATTCGATGCCCTTTTTGTAGACGACTCGGAACATTAAAATAGGATTGTGCATTTACTTTTTGTTGTTTTTGGTAGTTAGTACACGCAGATGACGTACGGCTCCGGTACATGGTACCTAACTATGTACGGTATGTACGGTACATGGACCTCACAAGAAAGTAGAGCATGCGCAACTACGGGCAGAGCACATAGTTCGAAGAACCGATAGACGCGGAGGTTCCAAGGTGTAGGAAAGTCGACCTCACATCGGAAAGCGTTGGCAGACCTCTCAAGGAGGACCGGCGAAATCACACCGACTCCCTACAAGAGACCTGTGTCGAGCAGTCATAGAAGGTCTATCGGTTGATTTCAACGAAACACAGATTTTTATTGATAAAAACAAGGAGAAAGATAGAAACAGTAGAGAAAGGGAGACTTGTGATTTGCAACTTACAATAATCGCAGGACTTTCTACATTTCTCCGCATCATATATATTTTTTTTAATAACCTGCGTTTCATGAACTAGCGCCCCTTATAGGGTCTTTCTTTTGTCTTAACCCTATTATAAATCTCTAGCTATCATAAAAAAACGTTTTTGCACTTTTGCTCGATCAAAACACCTTTTTGCACATTAGTTTCATAAAATAAATTCTCGCTCATTTGTTCCATAAAATACGTTCTCTCTCGTTTGCACCATAAAACACATTCTCGCTCATTTGAATATGTTCTCGCACATTTGTTCCATAAAATATGTTCTCGCACATTTGAATACGTTCTTGCACATTTTTCCATAAAATACGTTCTCGCACATTTTGAATACGTTCTCGCACATTTGTTCCATAAAATACGTTCTCGCTCATTTGTTCCATAAAATACGTTCTCGCACATTTGTTCCATAAAATACGTTCTCGCACATTTGTTCCATAAAATACGTTCTCGCACATTTGTTCCATAAAATACGTTCTCGCTCATTTGTTCCATAAAATACGTTCTCGCTCATTTGTTCCATAAAATACGTTCTCGCACATTTGTTTCATAAAATACGTTCTCGCACATTTGTTCCATAAAATACGTTCTCGCACATTTGTTCCATAAAATACGTTCTCGCACATTTGTTCCATAAAATACGTTCTCGCACATTTGTTCCATAAAATACGTTCTCGCACATTTGTTCCATAAAATACGTTCTCGCACATTTGTTCCATAAAATACGTTCTCGCACATTTGTTCCATAAAATACGTTCTCGCACATTTGTTCCATAAAATACGTTCTCGCACATTTGTTCCATAAAATACGTTCTCGCACATTTGTTCCATAAAATACGTTCTCGCACATTTGTTCCATAAAATACGTTCTCGCACATTTGTTCCATAAAATACGTTCTCGCTCATTTGTTCCATAAAATACGTTCTCGCACATTTGTTCCATAAAATACGTTCTCGCACATTTGTTCCATAAAATACGTTCTCGCACATTTGTTCCATAAAATACGTTCTCGCACATTTGTTCCATAAAATACGTTCTCGCTCATTTGTTCCATAAAATACGTTTTCGCTCATTCGTTCCATAAAATACGTTCTTACTCATTTTTTCCAAAAGTAATACGTGTTTGAACATTTTTCCAAAAGTACACGTATTTTCAGAAACAACATGTAGCGCGTCAGAATTCATGTGCAAATCGGGTCGGTGTATCCCCGCCACGTTTAAATGCGACTCGGAGAACGACTGCGGCGACTTCTCCGACGAGAACGGGTGCGCCAACGTCACGTGCAGCGCGTCGCAGTTCCAGTGCGGCAACGGCCGATGCGTGCCCAACACCTGGAAGTGCGACTCCGAGAACGACTGCGGCGACGGCTCCGACGAGGGCGCGCACTGCGCCGACAAGACGTGCGCCTACTTCCAGGTAAGCTACTTCAACGGAGGTATTAGGCATGTGTACCGTGCATCGAAATCTAAAAATCGATTTAGATTTCTATGGGTACGAGCTGTTTTTTTGTAGATTGGTGACCGTGAATTTTATCCGTCGATACCGATCAGTCTACCCCTGGCTTTGAGTAGTAGAGTAGTTATTCATCCGATTCATTAACAAATTATTTTTAACCGAAAAAAAAAATGTTGCATGATTCTTTGTCAGCATGATATCACGAAACCATGAAACGTTGCTGTAACAACACTATGGTTTTCAACATCTCGGATCGAAGGTTTTCACAGAGCACGTTATGAAAGTGATCTCTAAAATAGCTCCTGGTAGTTTATTGTGCAAGCGTACACAACTACCAACAAATGAATGAGCTTGTTTCTCGGACATCGTCAAAGTAGCGTCTTCGTAGTATCAAACAGCAGGTCAGTTGTTCGGGTAACGCGTCTGGTAATGTTGTGGGCCCACGTTGCAGTTCACGTGTCCGCGCACCGGGCACTGCATCCCCGCGTCGTGGGTGTGCGACGGCGACGACGACTGCTTCGACAAACAGGACGAGGCCGACTGCCCGCCCGTCTCCTGCCTCGCCTCGCAGTTCAAGTGCGCCGACCTCAAACAGTGCGTCCAGGTGAGGCTTTTGTCAATTGTTTCTGCATTTGTGGCAATGCGTGGCGAGCAAATGGTGCTGTCTCGCCTCGCAGTTCAAGTGCGCCGACCTCAAACAGTGCGTCCAGGTGAGGCTTTTGTCAATTGTTTCTGCATTTGTGGCAATGCGTGGCGAGCAAATGGTGCTGTCTCGCCTCGCAGTTCAAGTGCGCCGACCTCAAACAGTGCGTCCAGGTGAGGCTTTTGCCAATTGTTTCTGCATTTGTGGCAATGCGTGGCGAGCAAATGGTGCTGTCTCGCCTCGCAGTTCAAGTGCGCCGACCTTAAACAGTGCGTCCAGGTGAAGTTTCTCTGAATTGTTCATGAATTTGTGTGCACGGCAACGGCATGAACGAACAATTTTTGAAGTGAAACTTCTTTAGTATGGTTGTGCATTTGAAAAACGATGAAACGAAAAAGCGACAACAAAATCATCTCTTGCGTACCAGGAGTCCATAAGGTGACAGGAGGTCGTTTGAGTTCCCAGGCGCTGCACGACTGCCATAGAGAGACAAACATACAAATTCACATAGGATTTAGCATGCGAGAAAATAAGATATAATACAAGTTGTACGTTCCGTTTTTGAACTCTTTTATTTAAAACACAAACAAGGTTTTAATGTTTAATTTAACATTGACATAATATTTTGGAGCATTCGAAAAATTTGAATATAAGTTT
Organism: Melanargia galathea; assembly: GCA_920104075.1. Taxonomy (NCBI): domain Eukaryota; kingdom Metazoa; phylum Arthropoda; class Insecta; order Lepidoptera; family Nymphalidae; genus Melanargia; species Melanargia galathea. Next base: position 403,946 of record OV049872.1, on the reverse strand, counting down.
CATTTCTGCCGTGCTGAGAGTAAGTCTAGAATGTTATGTAACCAATAACTAATGCCTTGGAAAAGATTACCAAATCAAGGTTATTTGCACGAAATGTAAATACATTCCTAATATATTGTAGGAGGCGTACAAATGCGACGGCATCCCGGACTGTAACGACGGTTCAGACGAGGCGGGCTGTCCGTCGCTCGCGCCGCACCAGTGCGCGGCCGACCGACAGTTCCAGTGCGTGTCCTCCGGCCTGTGCATACCCCGGACCTGGTACTGCGATGGTGAGTTCCAGGGCCTTACGAACCGTGCCCAATATTTGTCTCAGCGATCATAAAAAGCTGTGATAGCCTAGTGATTAGGACGACCGACTTCTAATTGGAGGTCGTGCGTTCGATCCCAGGCACGCACCTCTAACTTTTCGGAGTTATGTGCGTTTTAAGTATTTAAATATCACTTGCTTTAACGGTGAAGGAAAACATCGTGAGGAAACCTGCATGCCTGAGAGTTCTCCATAACGTTCTCAAAGGTGTGTGAAGTCTGCCAATCCGCTTGGCCAGCGTGGTAGACTATGGCCAAAACCCTTCTCACTCTGAGAGGAGACCCGTGCTGTGTAGTGAGCCGGTAATGGGTTGATCATGATCATAAAACAGTTCACTCAGAGGTGTCGGTGTACGTCCAGCAGTAGACATTCACTGCTGGATATAGGTCCACCGACTGCCAGCTTGAGCCTTGAGATCATGTGTACACTTTGATATGTCCACCAGGCACGCCGGACTGCGAGGACCTGTCGGACGAGCCGGCCACGTGCGGCGCGGCGGCGTGCGGCGCGGGCCACTTCCGCTGCGACAACGGCCGCTGCGTGTTCCGCGCGTACGTGTGCGACGGCCGCGACGACTGCGGCGACGGCTCCGACGAGGGGCTGCAGCACGCCTGCAAGCCGCCGCCCTTCAGGTACCAACATCGTCTCATTCCACTGGTACAGCTCCGAATCATTCCAGTGAGCCGGACTCCGACCAGATCGGTGAGGACTCCAGGAACTGATAACTAGGGACCCAATTTAGGTTTTGCGTTAGTCGGATATACCCCTGCACTTAAACAGTAACGTACGTGATCCGGTGTCTCGTCACCCTCTAGCACCTCTGTGCAGATGGAGTGTTGTCGGTAGTGCCTACAAAAATGTTTGTTATCGCGCCTACACTCGCCTAAATTTGCCTTCAGACATCATTTTCAAATTAAATGTTCATTTAGGGAGACGCGTCATAACGATTGATCCAAAATCGTTTGTAACCATTTCATTCACCACGATACATGTTGAAAAACATTTATTTACTACCCGAATTATAAAATCCTTCCTCGTTGCAGGTGTCCATCGGGACAATGGCCATGTCCGGGAATTTCGAACCGCTGCGTCAATCTAACACAAGTGTGCGACGGTAATTTCGACTGTCCGAACAGCGCTGATGAAGGTATTACTAAATTTTAATAACTATTATTACTTTATTATGATCTTAAATCTTGTACCTTTTAAGAAACGAAGCCGTGACGATCTTATTTTTTGATTTTTCCTTCGGTCGCCCCCCTTTTTTAATTTTCTACGAAAACTTATACTTTCAACTTATGACGCAAGGAAGGTGAAAAGAAAGCTTCGCAACAATAATATCATGAAAGGTATAATCGGCAACCCAAATTAGAGCAAAAATAAAACTGTAAAGGCCTGTTTCACCACCTTCTGATAAGTCTTAGGCCCTGTTTCACCACCTTCTGATAAGTGTCTGATAGCCTAAACGTAAGTTTTGTCACTTTCTTACTTTATGTCAAATGACAAAGACAAAAGTTGTAGATAGCTATCTGATACTTATCAGAAGGTGGTGAAACAGGCCCTAAGTCTTTGTCACTTATGTCAAGTAAGGAAGTGACAAAACTTACGTTTAGGCTATCCGACACTTAACAGAAGATGGTGAAACAGGCCGTAAAGATTATAAGATAAGATTAAACCGTTTTTTGTTCTTTCTAGGTCTCGCTTGCGACTTCACAAACTGCCTGCTCAACACCAGCCTCTGCTCCAACGAGTGCAAGCAGACGCCCGACGGCCCGCTGTGCCTGTGTCCCAGCGGCGAGGAGCTGGACTCCGACGGCTACACCTGCAAGGACATCGACGAGTGCAATCCTCCGGGCCTGTGCTCGCAGATCTGCACGAACACCAAGCGCTCCTACTTCTGCAGCTGCGTGGAGGGCTACCAGCTGAACGCCGACAAGCATTCGTGCAAGGCCAACAACCATTCCAGCGCATTCCTGATCATCTCCAACCGACACTCCATTTTAGTGGCGGACCTGAACGAGCAGGGCCTCGAGAGGGTGCCGATAAACGTCGAAAACGTCGTCGCGACCGCGTCCAACATGCACACCGGGACGATATTCTGGTCGGACATGAAGCTCAAGACGATCTCTCGATTGGACCGAGGCAGCGAACCTCGAGTGATAATTTCCACCGGATTGGATCTAGTGGAGGGGTTGGCTTACGATTGGGTCGGCGGGAACATCTATTGGTTGGACAGCAAACTGAACACGATAGAAGTGGCGAAGGAGGACGGCAGCGCGAGGACCGCCCTGCTGAGCGGAAACATCACGCAGCCGAGAGGCATGTGCTTGGATCCGGCGCCGAACGCGAAGTGGCTGTTCTGGACGGACTGGGGCGAAAATCCTCGCATCGAAAGAGTCGGAATGGACGGCACCCATCGAGAAGCTATCATCACGACTAAAATATACTGGCCGAACGGATTGACCTTAGACACGGCGACGCAGAGGGTCTATTTCGCCGATTCCAAACTCGATTTCATAGACTTCTGCTACTACAACGGTTCGGGACGGCAGCAAGTGTTGTCGGGGAGTCATTACTTGCTGCACCCTCACTCGCTGACGCTATTCGAGGACACCTTGTACTGGACCGACCGTCAGCTCAACCGGGTTCTGTCCGCTCACAAGTTCAGGGGGACCAATCAGACCGTAGTGTCCCATCTGATATCCCAACCTCTGTCCATCCACGTGCATCACCCGTCCCTGCAGCCGCAGTACCCGTCGCCGTGTCTGAAGGACACCTGTCAGCATCTCTGCTTACTGAGTCCGAACAAAACGAGCGGCTACAGTTGCATGTGCAAGCCTGGATTCAAGCTGCTACCCGACGGAAAGTGTATAGAAGGTGAGATAAACACCTTAAATAACTTTCATCCATTATAGAGGGCCATAATAAAACACATTTTCCTTGACCATTTTGCATTAAAATCAAATATGGAAGATATTTGGAGGGATATTTTCGTTTCATTCAACTTAGTTGACGCTTATTGTATCCGCGAAAAACGGATTTCGTCTTCATGTACTATAAATAAATTTAAATCTTTTTTTTCATTATTCCAGAGGAAAGTGCGTATTTGATGGTGCTGAAGGGATCGCAAATCATCGATCTGTCGACCGACGGCTCAGGGAGAGCTGGACAATTGCCACCCGTTGTCGGTATACAAGGTATGGAAAATTTATTCACATCGAACCTATTCTAAAAACATAAAAAAATAAATGAAGACGATGAAAAAATAAATGTTGTCTTGCAGGTGGCGTACAACTGGACTATGACCGTCAAGGTCACATGCTGTACTGGCTCCAATCGATCTCTGGCGGCAGCGAGGACGACGAAAACTGCACAATCTATACTATGCCCTACGGCGGCGGGAACAAGGTCGAATTCTTCGGCCAAGACACCGGCATCGTTGGCTCCCCGTCTTCGATAGCGTTCGACTGGCTCGGCAGGAACTTGTTCATGGCCAATAAGGTGGCGAGTAATATCGAATTGATCCGAGTGGATGGCAAAGTGAAATACAGGACGATTGTCTTCGCGAACGATGGCAGCAGGATGTCCATCGCCAAACCAAAGGGGATATGCTTGGACCCAACGGAAGGGTGAGCATCATAAACTTGTACTTATATACTTTGGGGAGTGCTCAGCAACTTACATGATTTTTGTAAGATTTTTGTAAGATACTGTATTAATTACATTTTTTTTGGTATTTCAGAAAAATCTACTGGGCCGATGAGGGAGGTTACGGGGTGCCCGCGAAGATCGGCAAAGTCAACATGGACGGCAGCAACCCCGTGATCCTCGTGGACGACATCGAGCGCCCGGAGGCCGTCGCCATCGACATCGACAGGAAGGTCGTGTACTTCAGCACGCAGTACCCGGCCAGCGTCAGCAGCATGAACACCGACGGCAACGACCGGAAGACCATACTCACCGAAACCAACGCCATCTCCTATCCCAAAGTCATAGCCGTGCTGGACTCCAGGCTGTACGTGCTGGACACGAGGCACGAGAAAATCATCAAGGCCGATCTACCCAACGGAGACAATATCAAAGTGATATTAGACAACGAGAGCGATCTGAAATCGTTCACGATATTCCAGAAGAGGAAGATGATGCACCATCCCTGCTCGCAGAACAACGGCGGGTGCGAACAGATATGCGTTCCGAGCGAGGGAGGGGCGAGAATTTGTGCGTGCTCCATCGGCTATAGAAAGGAGAACGACGTCAACTGCGTGCCGTACAAGACTTTCGCTGTAGTGTCTCAACTGGACCTCATCAGAGGTTACAGCCTCGACAGCAGCGCGGAGGCGATGGTGCCCGTGACCGGCGTGGGTCACCACATCCTCCATGTCGACATTCACTTCGCTGAAAACTACATCTACTGGGTGGAGTTTAACCGCGGACAATGGAACGGCATATTCCGAGTGAGACCTAACGGCTCAGATTTACAGCATATAGTCAAAGATGGCATCGGCAGCAACGGAATACGAGGCCTGGCGGTCGACTGGGTCGCAGGAAACTTGTACTTCACGAACGTCTTTCCTCATGAAAACTATGTAGAAATGTCTTGGCTCGACGGTTCGAATAGAAAAGTTCTTTACAAAACCACCATGGACGCCCCGAGGGAGTTAGCCGTTAATCCTCTGAAGAGACTGTTGTACTGGATTGACTACGGTCAATATCCACGGATAGGAAAGGCTTATCTCGACGGAAGCAACTGGCAGACCGTCGTCAGCTCCGGCATATCCAACCCTAGGGATTTAACGATCGATATGTTAACTCATGACGTATACTGGGTAGACTCCAAACTTGACCAAATACAAAAGATCTCGTACAACGGCGGCAACAGACAACTCATCAGATCTAATCTCCCGAACCCCATGGGCATCGCCATACACACCGGCAGCGTGTACTGGGTCGATAGAAACTTACAGACTATTTACAAAGCTTCCAAACTGCCGGGCAACATGTCCATGCCGGAGAAGGTACGCACCAACTTACCCAAGTTGAGGGACATCGTCATATTCGACATCAACAATCAACCCACCGATGAGAACAACCCTTGCAGGAAACTCGGTAACGGCGGATGCGAACAACTCTGCTTCAGCTATCCTCCGGATGCCAATAGAGGTTATACGCACCGATGTGACTGTGCTACGGGTCAGATATCTGCGAGCGACCCTAAAAAGTGTGACGTCGTCGACGAATACCTAGTGTTCACGACGAGAACTGAAATTCGCGCTGTTAACTTGGACCCTAAGTCCACCGGCGTACCGTTCAAGCCCGTCGGCAACCTCACGAACGTCGTGGGAGTCGAGTTCGACTATGCAGACAACAAGCTATTCTTCACGCAAATACGACCTTACGCGAGGATCGCTTGGATGTCGGCCAACAACCCCGACTCCTCGAGCATACAGAACATAATCAGCAAGAACATCAACCCTGAAGGCATATCCTACGACTGGACACAGAAGAAAGTCTACTGGACCGACAGCTCTAATAATTCCATTTATGCTATGAACTTGGACGGAACCGAATTAGTGATGATCGCTCGAGTGGAACGTCCGAGAGCTATCGTCGTGGATCCCTGCAATGGAACTCTGTACTATACCGATTGGGGTCGATTCGGAACATCTGGCAAAATCTACAGGACGACTATGGCCGGATCTCTCAAGAAGGCCATCATAGATAAGGACCTGTCGCAGCCGAGCGGCCTCACGATAGATTTCGACGAGAACATGCTGTACTGGACCGACGCCGTGCGAGAAAAGATCGAGCGTTCCAAGCTCGACGGAAGCGATCGAGAAGTTTTAATCTCTGCGACGATATATCCGTTCGCGATCACAGTATTCAGAAATTACATTTACTGGACCGATCTTCAGTTGCGGGGCGTGTACCGCGCGGAGAAGCATACCGGTGCCAATATGATCGAGATGGTTAAACGATTGGAGGATTCTCCTCGCGACATCCACGTGTACAGCACGAGCCGACAGACGTGCCAGGCCAACCTGTGCAACATCAACAACGGCGGCTGCGCGCAGAGCTGCCACCCGGCGCCCAACAACACCGTCGAATGTAAATGCAGCGACAACACGAAGCTCGTCAACGAAGGCAGAATGTGCGTCGCGAAAAACATCACCTGCGACTCCAGCAAATTCTTCTGCGCCAACGGAAAGTGCATCAGCAGAATGTGGTCCTGCGACGGAGACGACGACTGCGGAGACAATTCCGACGAAGACAAGAACTACTGCTCGTACCACTCCTGCTCGCCCAACGAGTTCCGCTGCAACAACGGACGCTGCATATTCAAGTCGTGGAAATGCGATCACGAAAACGACTGCAAGGACGGTTCGGACGAAGAAGGCTGCGTGTACCCGCCGTGCGCCGAAGGGGAGTTCACCTGCCAGAACTCCCGCTGCATTCCCAAAACGCAAGTGTGCAACGGAATCAACGACTGCAAGGACAACGTCACGTCCGACGAAACCCACGAGCGCTGCCCGAGGAACACCACGTGTCCGCTGAATCACCTCAAATGCGAGAAAACGAATATCTGCGTCGAACCTTACTGGCTGTGCGACGGCGACAACGACTGCGGCGACAACTCCGACGAGGACCCGCTGCACTGCGCCCAGAGGACGTGTCCCCAGAACAGCTTCCGCTGTCCCAACCACAGGTGCATTCCCGCGACCTGGTACTGCGACGGAGACGACGACTGCGGCGACGGCGCCGACGAGCCGCCGGAATACTGTCGCTCCGAGGGCAGGACTTGCTTCGGGGACCTGTTCACTTGCGACAACGGCAACTGTATACCCAGAATATACATCTGCGACGGCGACAACGACTGCTTGGACAACAGCGACGAAGACGACAGGCATCAATGCAACGAACGCAAATGTGACGCCGAAACGGAGTACACGTGTGAAGAAAACAAGTTCTGGAATAGAGCTCAGTGCATTCCTAAGAAGTGGCTGTGCGACGGAGACCCCGACTGCATAGACGGCGCGGACGAGAACACCACGTTGCACCACTGTTCCACGCCGACACCGTGCTCCGAGGACCAGTTCCAGTGCACGAACGGTAGATGCATCAACGAGGGCTGGGTCTGCGACCACGACAACGACTGCGGAGACGGGTCCGACGAAGGGAAGCAATGCAACACGCAGTACAAGACGTGTTCCGCGCACGAGTTCAGATGTCAGAACTTCAAATGTATCCGAGACCACTTCAGGTGCGACGGCGAAGACGACTGCGGGGACCATTCCGACGAAGTCGGCTGCACGAAGGAGAACAAGACCTGCCCCGCCGGACAATTCAAGTGTAACAACGACCAGTGCATCGACAACAGACTCGTCTGCAACAAAGTGTCCGACTGCACCGACGACTCGGACGAGCCTGCGCATTGCAACGTCGACGAATGCGCCAAGCTGGAGATCAACCAGTGCGGTCACAAATGTATAGACACGTTGACCGGCTACTACTGCGACTGTAACCAGGGGTACAAGCTGCTGAGCGACGGAAAAGCTTGCGCCGACGTGGACGAGTGTACCGAGACCCCGGGCGTCTGCTCCCAGTACTGCTCCAACACCCCGGGCTCCTACTACTGCAAATGTTCCGATCAGTATTACGAGAGGGAAGCGGACGAACACACGTGTAAGAGGAAAGACAACATCACAGCGTGGATCATATTCACGAATAAGTACTACGTGAGAAACATGTCCACCGACGCCTCCTTGTACAATCTCGTCCATCAAGACCTCATGAACGTAGTCGCCATAGACTTCGATTTCAAAGAGAATAAAATGTACTTCGCCGATGTGTCCGCCAAAATTATTTATCGATCCGACTACACCGATCCGAATCCGACGAAGGAAGTCGTGATTCGACACGATTCCCACGGCCTGGAAGGTATCGCGATCGATTGGATAGGAAGGAAACTTTATTGGCTCGACCGACATTCGAAGAATTTGGACGTGTCAGAGTTGGATGGAACGAGACGAAAAACACTCAAAACTGGAATCGCAGACCCGAGAGCTATCGTCGTTCATCCCGGGACCGGGTACTTGTACTACACGTCCTGGCACCTTCAGGCTTACATCGGTAAACTGGGCATGGACGGGTCCAACTTCAGCACGGTGTTGAACTGGGAAGACGATATAGCCTGGCCCAACGCTCTCACCATCGACTACTTCACGGACAGAATTTACTGGGCGGACGCTCACTTGGACTACATAGGTTCGGCCGATTTGGAGGGCAAACACCGGCACGTCGTGCTGTCCGGAGAGAAAGTCCCGCACGTTTTCGCTCTGAGCCTGTTCGACGACGAAATCTACTGGACCGACTGGAATCTCAAAGCTATACTCAAAGCGAACAAGCACTCCGGTGAAAATTTAACGACGCTAAGAAACACCACCCATCGTCCTTACGACATTCACGTGGTACACCCCCTCAGGCAACTGCCCTACAACAACCCTTGCGGGAACAACAACGGGGGCTGCTCGCATCTCTGTCTCATAGCCCCTCCGCACGAGTCCAGCTACTTGAACATCGAAGGCTACGGCGAGGAGGGCGCGACCACGTACAGGTGCGCCTGTCCTAACCAGTTCTACCTGGCGCGCGATTCCAAGACTTGCATAGCGAACTGCACCGACGGACAGCACAGGTGCAACGGCCGCGACGAGAAATGCATACCGTGGTTCTGGAAGTGCGACGGCGAAAAAGACTGCACGGACGGCTCCGACGAACCGGACACGTGCCCCGTGCGGCACTGCAGGGCGGGCTCCTTCCAGTGCAAGAACACCAACTGCACGCCGGCCGCGACCATCTGCGACGGCAGCGACGACTGCGGCGACGGCAGCGACGAGGCGCAGTGCGCGCACGAGTGTCCGCTGCTCGAGTTCAAATGCAAGGCGAGCGGCCGCTGCATCCTGGACAGCTGGAAGTGCGACGGCGACACCGACTGCAAGGACAACAGCGACGAGGACCCCGCCATGTGCCACAACCGGCCGTGCAAGCCCGACGCGGAGTTCGCGTGCAAGAACGGCCGCTGCATCCCCAAGCTGTGGATGTGCGACTTCGACAACGACTGCGGCGACGACTCCGACGAGCCGGCCTACATGTGCAGGCAGAAGAACTGCACCAACGGCTGGCGGCGCTGCCCCGGCCAGGCCAACTACAGGTGCATCCCCAAGTGGCTGTTCTGCGACGGCAAGGACGACTGCCGCGACGGCTCCGACGAGCTGCCCGAGAACTGTCCCACCTGCAACGCGCGCACCGACTTCACCTGCCAGAACAAGCGGTGCATCCCCAAGCAGTGGCTCTGCGACTTCACCGACGACTGCGGCGACGGCAGCGACGAGGCGGAATCGGTCTGCCAGCACAAGTACAGAGACTGTTCCGAGTCCGAGTTCAAGTGCGGCAACGGCAAGTGCATTTCGTCCAGGTGGCGATGCGACCACGAAGACGACTGCGGCGACAACACCGACGAGATGGAATGCGGCGGGTTCAAGTGCAAGAACGGAACGTTCCAATGTAAATCGGGCCACTGCATCGCGGCCTACTTCCGGTGCGACGGCGACAGAGACTGCAGAGACCTGTCGGACGAAATCGGCTGCCCGCCGCGGTACCCCGGCGGCAGGTACTGCCCCGAGAGCAGGTTCCAGTGCGGCAACAACCTGTGCGTGTCGCAGTCCGACCTGTGCGACGGCACGGACGACTGCGGCGACGGCTCGGACGAGGTGCCGGCCATCTGCACCAACTTCAACTGCGACACGCTGCGCCGCTTCCACTGCGACAACCATCGATGTGTGCCGAGGTGAGTTCAACGATATATTTCATTCCACCAAAAATGCAAAAGAGATGACTGTCAATGACAAAATGACGGTGTTTACATCTGCCTTTTATTGATGTTCTGAGGACAGGAGAAATTGAAATATTTCGAACAATATAATCATGGTATAATGACCGGTGATGGTCCTCTACCTTCAGGTACCAGGTGTGCGACGGCGTGGACAACTGCGGCGACGGGTCGGACGAGAACAACATGACGCTGTGCGCGGCGCGCGCGCGGCCCTGCGACCCGCTCGCGCAGTTCCAGTGCGCCAATCGCAAGTGCGTGTCGCGCGCGCAGCTGTGCGACCTGGCCGACGACTGCGGCGACGGCTCCGACGAGCTCGGCTGCCACCACGCGCACACCTGCTCGCCGCAAGACAAGGGTGACTGCTCCTTTGCTCTCTTTGTTGCGTTGCCAGACGATAATTATATTTACGCCGGCTCCACACGTCGGCCCCGACGCTGGCCCCGATGCTTGGCGCGAAAGTTGCAAAAGAACAAATGAGCAACACAATAGTGTGACCCTAGCAAAATTCGAACGACGACGCTCACAACACCATCTTGCTTTTATACTTTCACGGTCGGTCTCCGAGGTCCGAGGCCGGTCTCCGAGGAGAGGAGATTTTTGGAACAATTTAAACCAACATAATACTGATTGGCGATGGTGTGCGATTGCAGGCGGCTGCGAGCACTTCTGCACCAACCTGACGCTGGCGGGCGCGGCGCCGGGCAGCGGCGGCTACATCTGCACGTGCTTCCAGGGCTGGATCATCTCGCGCGCCGACCACAAGCGCTGCGCCGACGTGGACGAGTGCGCCGCGGGCGCGCACCACTGCTCGCACCTGTGCCACAACCTCAACGGCAGCTACAGCTGCAGCTGTCGCGAAGGATTCAAGTACGTCAAACTGATCACATTCTTGACAGTTCAATTCAACAGTGATTATAATTTTATTCACGTACCAAAATTTTTTTTTTTTTTGTAATTTTTGGGCTATCTACAATCAGTCTGTTTGGACTATAAGTAGAGTCGATGTGTGCGTTTTGATTTGGGAGAAGGTCACTCCGCTGAGGGACTCTTCTCATGTAGCTTATATGCTGGCTTTTATTATCGACAAGACAGCTCTTCCACTGTTGTTCTTTTAAGCCTGTTGATTCTGCTGCATGTGGTTAGTGACACTGCCAGACTATTCACATGGCCTTCTAGCTTGGTCTTGTATTTTTTGGCATTCTGGCTTATTTCCTCTTTAATTGTAGGCATTGCAAGATATTCATGCATTTCTGTTGTTTTGGTGAACCATGGGGCATTAAGTATTGTGCGAAAAACTGAGTTTTGATATCGCTGGAGTATTTCTAAGTTTGAATTACTGGCTGTACCCCATAGCTCTAGGCCATACGTCCAGACAGGTTTCAGAGTACTCTTGTATATAAGTAGTTTATTGTTGAGTGATAGTCTGGAGTTTCTGCCAAGTAACCACATTAGCGACCTAGTGCGAATGCGCAGCTCTTCCCTCTTTTTTTTAATATGTGCTTGCCATGTTTGTCTCCTATCAAGATGTATACCGAGATATTTGGCTTCATTGCTATGTGGAAGAATCTCGTTGCCAAGTTTCACATCTGGACAATTTTCGGGCCTGAGTGTAAATGTAACGTGAGTTGATTTGGATGCACTAGCTTTGATTCTCCATGTTCGCATCCACTTGTCAATACTATCTAGGTGGCCCTGGAGTTGTTGCGATGCCACTTTCGGGTTTGGGTGACTACTCAGCGCTGCCGTGTCGTCAGCAAATGTTGCAGTAAGAATGCCTGGGGTGTCAGGTAAGTCGGCAGTGTATAATGTGTAGAGGACCGGCCCTAAGACTGATCCTTGTGGGACACCAGCTTTAATGTCATAAAAATGAGAATAGTCTTCTCCCACTGTAACTTGGAAAATCCTGTCTTGCAAGTAAGATTTCAACAGAGAATAAACGTTATGAGGGAAGTTTATTTTTATTTTATATAGTAGGCCTTTGTGCCAAACTCGATCGAAGGCTTGCTGAACATCTAAGAATGCTGCAGAGCAATATTCTTTTTTTTCTAGAGACTGCCTTATTTTGTTAACAACTCTGTGAACTTGTTCTATGGTTGAATGACCCTCTCTAAAGCCAAATTGGTGATCTGGTATAAGAGTTTCTTTTGTTATAATAGATTTTAAGCGTCTCTGGAAAAGTTTCTCGAACAGCTTTGATAGGACAGGTAACAGGCTGATTGGTCTGTATGATGAGACTATAAAGTGGTCTTTCCCAGGTTTCGGTATCATAATTATTTGAGAGACCTTCCATATTTGTGGGAAACACGATTTTCTAAGTATGCCATTGAAAAGTATTGTGATGAAGACAATAGCTTTCTTTGGCAGTTGCTTCAGAATTTCTGCAGTTACTAGGTCAAAACCCGGTGCTTTTCTATTCTCAAGATGTTTTATTGCTTGCGAGACTTCAGCTGGGGTAAAACACTTGATAGGAAGACTAAGTTGAAAGTCACTAGTCAAGTAATCATCAATTTCTTTCTCATTATTATGGATTTCATCCCTAGCATTCGGGGTAAAGATTGATTTAAGAAATAATTGTGCATACGCTTCTGCTTTACTTGAGTCAGTTTTGGCCCATGTGTTATCATCAAGTTTAAGAGGATGCGATTGAATCTGCTGGCTAGTACTCGATTTTGTAGCCTTCCATAAGGAGTGTTCGTTATTGCCTGTTGTCGACATACTTTCCAGTCTGTTTTGGAGGGTTTCGTGTTCTATTTCTCTCAGATATGTCTTTAAGTTGCGAATACCAAAATAAACTTGGATTAGCTGTGGTGAAAGATGTAATTATAGATGAAGTAAGAGTGGTAGTACAGAGTATGAAAAATGGTAGAGCAACAGGGCCAGATAGCATACCAGCTGAAGTATGGAAGTTCTTAAAAGTGGATGGATGGAGTTCGCTCACTTTATTATTTAATAAGTTGTTACACTAGGAGGAGATCCCAGAAGAGTGGTGCAACAGTTTTCTGTTGCCCATTTACAAAAACAGGGTTGATGTATAAAACTGTAGCAACTATCGAAGAATAAAGCTTATGTCACAATCATAGTATGAAGGTCTGGGGAAAGATGATAGAAAGAAGAATGAGAGAGAAGACTGATGTCACACTAAACCAGTTTGGGTTTATGGCAGGACGAGGAACGACCGACGCAATATTTGCGCTCCGTCAACTGTCAAAATGAAGAGAGTGGCTGGGAATTATGTGGGGCTTGTGAAAGCGATGCATAGAGTGTAATAATTCTAAATCATGCAAGCAGGGGTTAAGTACCCACGCGTAAAAAATTGAAGGTATTGAAACGAAAGTGTAAGTATAGTACATTGTGATACAAGGGTGGAATGTTGGTTATTGCAAACGAGCTGTCATTAACAAGCCCGAACCGAAGGTGAGGGTTTTTAATGTCACGAGTTTGCAATAACCGATACACCCGTGTATCACACGACGTTTTTCAATACAGTTGTGGGAAATAGTAAAAACAAATCGAAGAATTAAATGTTTATTTCAACATACATACATACGTACCTATCTTTGTCGGAATGTTGGGGGCTAAATTCCATCTTGCGTAATTTTTGCCCCAGATAAAATATCAGGTGGAGTTAATTCCATAATATCACTTGTACTTGAACTCATATTTACAAAAAATAATCAATTTATCACATAAAAAATGAAAACTTTCAGAAAATGGCGCGTTTTAGTAAAATGTCCAGTTACATTTTAAAACGAAACTAGGCAACGGTCTACGCGTATACAGCCTATTCGATTTTTGAGATATGTTAATGTGAAAATAATTAAATTAAAAATGGTAATTAAATAAGTATATAATTAATTATAATTGGTGACGCCACCCTTTTTGGTTTCTCATTTCGATTAACGTTCGTCAAATTAATTCCCTACCTACCCTCCATTTCCTCCCGTGCACTCGAAATATCGCGAAGCCGCGATGTAAGACAGTACGAATCTTTCGTCTCCGCGAGACGCATGTGCCACTTTGCGTCGCCGTCTCCGCGCCTTACCAAACCAAATAAGTGTGGTATCAAGAACTCGTCGCCGCTGTCCTGCCGACACCTGCTCCGGAGGGCATATTACAGTGCGTGTGTGCGCGACCTTCGCATCCGGCTCCAGTCCCGGGACGTTATCAGGTTAGTGCACGGATCCTAGTTCTCCTTCAAACGCCCTTTGACCTCCGAGCGTCTAAATTCTAAAACTACAGTCCACAAGCTCAGGCTGTCGGAGGTGGACGGTTGGCGTCAGTTTCTACACCATATTTTCTGGTTCCAGTTCGAGCCGGATTCTCGAACTTTGTTCTGTCAACCACGAGGCGACTGCGATCTATTACTGATCCATCCCTCTGGTCTGGCTGAACATACATACCCGCTCTTATTAGTATTGGCTAATAGGACTGTTTTATTATAATAATATATATTATTTAAATATATTTTACACGCGTAATATATCTAACTGTCACGCATCTATTATATTCGATCATAATATCGTATGTACCTACCTACGCCACAATAATTGAGTTGTTGGCGTTCCCTCATACTTATATAATTATATATTTTAATATTTTAATTATATATATCATATTTGTGAATAATTAACTGAAATATCACAATATTTCGTCGCACGACCCAAGTAGATATCTAACTACCTACATTTACGGCCGGCCGCGCGACGACAATCCGCTTTGTTCTTTAACAAGCGTTATCTCCCCGGTTTACGCGTCCATTTAATTTATTCGTGTAAATATGGCAGAGAAAAATAAAGGCATCTCAGTTTCCGTTCAAAACGACAAGGAGCTTAGGTTGTTAGAAGCGAAACGAAATGTCATCTTTCAAAGAATCCAACAAATTTATGATTCTTCGAAAGACGTACAAACAGCTGATGTGCACGTGAGGGAAAGTTTCCTTAGTTCAGTCGTCACTTTAGATACGCTTCGGACTGAATTTCAGAACCTTTTAGATCGGCATAACGACCGGTTATTAACTATCGATCCCGATGCGACACCACAATATTACAGTCTCATTTCCTTTGATGAGTTGTATGGCCGTATTCAATTAGTTAAGTCGCAAATTAGCCCTCACACACAAAGCAAAGAAGCGTCACTACGCAAAAATAAACCGACCCTACCGCCTATCGAGTTAAGGTCGTTCGACGGCGATATTTTGTCGTGGCCATTATTTTATGCTAATTTTAAATCTACTATACACAATAATACAACTCTAACGGATTCAGAGAAAATGTATTATCTTCTCGGTAAATTAACCGGCAAGGCGCTCACCGCCTGCTCGGGTATAACTCCTTGCGCCGAGAATTATTCATTGTTGTTACAAACTTTAATAGATAAATACGACGACAAAAGAATGATAGCTGCTACGTATTTGGATCAGTTATTGGAATTTAAACCTATCAGTGCCAGTGCGGATAACTTTGATTCGTTTATAGAAAAGTTTGTAGCCGCCTTTAGAGGTCTTAAAAATCTTAAGCTTCCGGACTTAGCAGATTTTATCGTATTACATATCGGACTTAAGAAATTAGATTCAGATACCATACATACGTTCGAACGGTTGGGAGATCCGTCCACGATACCCACCTTCGAGGATTTAGTTGATTTCATTAAAAATCAATCCAAAATAATGCAGCGTACATCTGTGAAAGCTACTACGAGTAGCAATAATGCGAAAAGGAATACCGATCGTAGCCGCTCTAATATCAATAAAAATTCTTCGTCGCAAAAATTCGCGCTTGTGACTACCGTCGACAAGAATAAACCTACAGGTAAATGTTTGTGTGACAATATAACACACCAACAGTTATTTAAATGTCCGCGATTCATGCGAGCCACCCCGGAGGAACGGTTCCAATTGGCTAAACAATGCAATGCGTGTGTAAATTGCCTAAATATTAATCATAATCAAATTAAATTATGTAATTCGACTAAAAACTGTAGGAAATGTAACCTCCGGCACTCAACTTGGCTCCACTTCACAACGTCCGATTCGAACTCCGCTACCACCAGTCGCGCGCCCGACTCTGTAAGCGACAAGCCACAGGAAGCCTCGCCCGCGACCGCGAGTTCGTCATCGGTCAGTCAAGAGGCGGCAGGGACTGAATAACCGGAATTTAATGGTAGTTTTATTTAGCGGTAATGGGCCTACCCTTTTAATAAAAGTACCGAATTGTTTAAATACCTATAATTTCGGTACCGCTTCATTTCGGTACCTCTTTATTTCTGTACCTTTATATTTCAGTTTACCGGTACCGAAATAAAATTTCGGTACCGCTATTTATATCGATATTTTTATCTAATAAGGCTTTACTTTGATGTGCCGTTGAATGAATCCCACCACTTCGGCATTCTATATTCTTTAATATTCTTATTTTTAGATTAAAATTAGCATTTGGAATTTCTTAAAATCCTTACGTTTTAACAAACACAGGAACCGACGGGAAGCGGGGGACGCGCGGCGCGCGGCACGTGGTCAAATTCTTCACCCCCGCGCGCGCACCTTTTCGTATTTTTTCGGTACCGAAATCGCAAAGCGGTTAAATAAAGGTATCTTTTATAAAGGTTGAGATTTCGGTACCTATTTTGTACCGGTATGATAACGGTGGTATGTACCGGTATGCTCTACCGCTTTCAGTCCCTGAGAGGCGGTGACACTCGACAAGAGCGTTGCGATGTGTACGACATCCATTGCCGCGTCAGACACATTACGCGGCAAAGGTATCTCTCAACCTCGCGAGCAATGTACTACGCAGCCTTCTGTTTTGCTCGCGACCGCTCAAGTGATTGCATATGATAGTAAGGGAAACACACACCTTTTGCGTATTCTATTAGACAGCGCTGCGGACACAAACTTCATTACTACAGATTGTTGTAGGCGGTTGAATATACATTTAAATAATATTTCTAATACCACGGTTCGTGGTTTCGGCGGATCGGAAAATCGTATAAACAGATCGGCGTTGCTACAATTTCACTCTAAATCACTACATAGTATAAAACAAAGTCGCTTTCTCTGTCCCTATGTCCCTATGTATGCTTAAATCTTTAAAACTACGCAACGGATTTTGATGCGGTTTTTTTAATAGATAGAGTGATTCTAGAGGAAGGTTTATAAGTAGAAAAATTGGACCCGGTAGGTGGCGCTAATAGCGGGCAGGACGACGTCTGCCGGGTCCGCTAGTATAAAATAAATATAAAATTCGATATCTCAGCATTAGTTGTAGATAAAATAACGGGTAACTTACCCACGTCTCCTATCGATACAGATGCGCTTTCGCATATAAACAACTTACCTCTCGCGGACGACACGTTTGCCGTTCCTAGCCCTGTTGATGTGTTGATCGGAGCCTCCTTGTTCCCGCATTTACTGTTGCCGGAAATAATACGCGGAGATGCGACTTCGCCGCCCGCTATACATACCGTGCTGGGGTACGTTCTGATGGGTTCAGTACCTACACGCCAGCCCATATACACTCGGCCGACTGCGACTTCTTGTTGCGCGATCGTAGGTATTGAACATACTATCGCTATCGACGAATTAGTTAAAAGATTTTGGGAGCTACAAGAACTCACTTGTCCGCCCGTCTATAGCCCCGCTGATAACGAGTGTGAGGAATTGTATCGCGTCACTACCGAGCGCGATCCTGTCAGTGGTAGGTATAGTGTGGCATTACCCTTTTGCGAAGATGTGTGTTCATTAGGTAACTCTTACAACGTCGCCTATAACCGGTACTTATGCTTAGAACGCAAGCTCGAAGCTTCTCCTAAGCTGAGAGAGGCTTATGATAACGTAATCGTTGAATATTTACAAAATAATTACATATCACCAGTACCCGCGAATACCCCGGATAAGGAGCTCCTACCTACATACATCATCCCACATCATGGCGTCGTTCGTGAAGATAAATCTTCGACTCGGTTACGCGTCGTCCTGGACGCAACGTGCAAGACCAGCTCTGGGGTTAGCCTCAATGATGTTCTACATAGTGGACCTAATCTACAGGGTGATCTTTTTCAAATTATTTTAAATTTTAGATTATTTTCCATAGCACTTTCTGCTGACTGTAAACAAATGTTTTTACAAATCGCGGTTAGGGAACAGGACCGCCGCTTCCAACGCATCCTATATCGCTTCCATCCAAGCGACCCAATTTCTACGTTCGAGTTCAACAGGGTCTGTTTTGGTTTGAAGTCCAGCCCTTATCATGCCTTACGTACCGTAAAGCAACTCGTAGCTGACGACGGAGACAAGTATCCTCTTGCCAGTCGAGTGGCAGCATCGTCGATCTACATGGACGACTTAGTCTTTTCTGTGAAAACTGAAGAGGAAGGAGCTGCCGCTGCCAAAGAGCTTATTGACTTATTCAAGGGAGCGCAGTGGGACTTGCTCAAGTGGAGCAGCAATTCTTCGCGAGCTTTAAACGACATCCCCGATACACACAGATTTCCTTCAGAAGTCGAGTTTGATTAGTCGGATCAACATAAAATATTAGGACTGCGTTGGTCAACCTCATCGGACACTTTCTACTTCAAGGTGTCCCCTACAAGCGCGACTTGTTCTAAGAGAGCCATACTATCCACCATCGCAAGGTTGTGGGATATAATGGGTTTTTTGGCTCCAACTATACTATTTGCCAAATTACTAATAAAAAAGCTCTGGTTACTAAATATAGATTGGGATGAAACTCCACCGCCTAATATTATTCGAACGTGGGAACAATTTTGTGCCGAATTACCAAAGCTAAATGATTTTAGAATCCCCCGCTATTTGGGAGTAGCAGATGGTACAGTGGTCACTCTAGTGGGCTTTTCGGATGCCAGTGAACTCGCCTATGGGGCTGTAGTCTACCTATACGTACAATCGGCGAGTGGAATCACAGTGCAATTAGTTTGCGCTTAGTCGAAGGTAGCTCCAGTTAAGACTCTCTCCGTTGCTCGTTTGGAGCTGTGCGGTGCGGTGGTTTTGGCTAAGTTGCTTCGCACGGTTTATGATAATTACAACCCGCGCTACGATATTACGAATGTTTTCGCTTTCACTGACTCTAAGGTCACTCTATATTGGATCAAAAATTCGCCACATCGCTGGCAAACATTTGTGGCAAATAGAGTTGTCATGGTTAATGACCACGTCACCGCGAATAACTTTTATCACGTGTCGGGAGTCGAAAACCCCGCGGACTGCTTATCTCGAGGTTTAACTCCTAACAAACTACTCGACCATCCCTTATGGCTCCGTGGTCCTCATTGGATGTCACTCCCTCCATCACAGTGGCCACTTAAAGAATTAGACGGCGTCCCGATTAATGAGATACCAGAACAAAAGACTATTTTACATACTACCGTAATCGAGCAAGAGGTATCCATTCTATACGAACTTGCTCAACGATCGTCTTCATGGACTAAATTGTTACATACACTTGTCTATGTATTCAGATTTGTAAAATTGTTACCACGCCGCGAATCAGCTACCATTATACATTGAGCGATATTGAATTCGCGGAAAACAAACTGCTCCACGTCTTGCAACGTAAATATTTTTCTGATGAATTTCAGAATTTGAATAGCGCGAAAAGTTGTTCGCCTGCGCTACAAAAATTAAATCCATTTTTGGAAAAGGGACTTATTCGAGTTGGAGGGCGTCTTTCTCAATCAACAGTAAGTCACGAACAAATGCATCCTATTATTTTGCCACGTACTGATCACGTCATAAATTTGTTGATTGATTACTATCACAAAAAATATCTGCACGCCGGACCAGAGTTGCTTATGTCTCTGTTAAGGCAAAGATACTGGATTATGTCCGCTCGCCGGTCAATACGAACTCGAGTCCATAAATGTAACACATGCTTTAAATTAAAACCACGCTCTTCGTCACCTTTGATGGCTGATCTTCCGAGCAATAGAGTAACGCCAGCCATTAAAGCCTTTTTACATACAGGTTGCGACTATGCAGGGCCAATTTCCTACATGCCAATTAGGCGTAGAGGTACTCACAGCCAGAAGGCTTATTTATGTATTTTTACTTGTCTGACTACTCGTGCGGTTCATATTGAAATAGCCACAGATTTGAGCACGGAAAGCTTCCTGTTAGCCCTTAGGCGCTTTTTGGGACGCAGGGGGCCCGTAAAAACAATGGCAAGTGACCAAGGCCGGAATTTTATTGGGGCTCGCTCCTATTTGAGAGAACTTTACGAATTCGTAAACAAAAAATACCGATCGCGCTTTGAAGAGGAATTGACGGAAAATCGTATTACCTGGAAATTCATACCGCCGGCCTCCCCTCATTTCGGTGGATGTTGGGAGAGCATGGTAAAGGTGATCAAAACACACCTATTCAAAGTAATCGGTCAACAACTCCTTTCCTACGAGGAGTTACATACTGTTCTCGCGCAGATCGAATGCTTGCTAAACTCGCGACCACTTACCGCGCTTAGCTCAGATCCTACTGAACCAGCCGCACTAACGCCTAGTCATTTTTTGCATACAGCTCCCTTAAATTCTTTGCCTGCACCAGATGAAGAGCCAAGTAACCTTAGATTGTCTCAAAGATATTCACTTTTGAATAAAATCATTCAATCCTTCTGGAAGAGATGGAGCAATGAATATTTGCACAAATTACAAATTCGTCAGAAGTGGAACACTCCTTCAGTTCCTATTACGGTAGGCACCGTGGTGATCATCAATACCGATAACGCGCCACCTTTAGCATGGCCCTTAGGTATAATAGACAAGATCCATCCTTCCAAAGCATGGGGTAGTCCGCGTAGCTTCAGTTAGGACGACTAAGGGAACTTTCCTGCGTCCAGTGATTCGCTTATGCCCCCTACCGAATCAATAGACTTTTACTAAAGTCTTAACATTATTTTTCTTAGTTTATATAAAGATAATTTTATTTGAATAATATGTACATATTTCGATTTATAATTTAATTTTATCCAATCCAATTATTAATGATTAATTAATCATTGATTGAATAATTAATAATTAATGTCTATCCAACATATATGTGTATTATATATCGTTATGGATATACATTCATTTAATCTATTTTATATAATTATTATTATTTTGTCCTCTTAAAGCCAAGCCTTTAAGGGCGGGGGGAAATGGTGACGCCACCCTTTTTGGTTTCTCATTTCGATTAACGTTCGTCAAATTAATTCCCTACCTACCCTCCATTTCCTCCCGTGCACTCGAAATATCGCGAAGCCGCGATGTAAGACAGTACGAATCTTTCGTCTCCGCGAGACGCATGTGCCACTTTGCGTCGCCGTCTCCGCGCCTTACCAAACCAAATAAGTGTGGTATCAAGAACTCGTCGCCGCTGTCCTGCCGACACCTGCTCCGGAGGGCATATTACAGTGCGTGTGTGCGCGACCTTCGCATCCGGCTCCAGTCCCGGGACGTTATCAGGTTAGTGCACGGATCCTAGTTCTCCTTCAAACGCCCTTTGACCTCCGAGCGTCTAAATTCTAAAACTACAGTCCACAAGCTCAGGCCTTTGATAAATTACTCTCAAGATAGAGTGAAGCGCTGCAGTCGCAACAAAAATAACAGGCCAACTTTGAAAGCGCTGTGTGCGTATTACGCACACACGTGTACGTAGGCGCGCGTGTTTAACAAGCGCGCTGATTCATGTGGGCGTGCGCTGAGTGATACCAGTTCTTGAATATTTCCCATCAAGTAGGGGAATATTATATTTTGATTTTGAGGTGCATATTATCTATTATTTGTTTTAAATTTAATTATTTTACATACTTATTAGGAGTTTTTTTACAGTTTATTTAAACACTAGCATTTGCCCGCGGCTTCGCCCGCGTGAATTTCGGTTTTAAGCAAATTAAAAAAATAAAAGCTGATCAAGGTTTATATACCTACTATCCATGTATGTGGACGTATGTTTCAAAAACGGAAACTCTAAGTATGGACTTAAGGGAATATAGACGCCATTTTGATTTTTTTTGTTAATGGACCGAATTCTCTCAAAATCGATATCTGAAGTTCTTTGTGATCGTAAAAAAGAAAACTTATGTCAAAATAGCAAAAAATGGACGCCATTTTGATTTGTTTTGTTAATGGACAGAATCCTTTCAAAATCGATATATGGGGTTCCCTGTGATCATAAAAAAGAAAACTGATGTCAAAATAACAAAAAATGGACGCCATTTTGATTTTTTTTGTTAATGGACCGAATTCTCTCAAAATCGATATATGGGGTTCCCATCAAACAAATCAAAATGGCGTCCATATTCCCATATTCATACTTAGAGTTTCCGTTTTTGAAACATACGTCCACGTACATGGATATAGTATATAAACCTTCATCAGCTTTTATAAAGACAATTAATTACTATTGAACCATACGGGTAAATTCGCAATCCAAACTTGACAACACCAAAAAACGACGCGTTGGTTTTGTGAAAAAATGTATCAATATATTACTTTTGTTTTTGTAAATTACTATTAATTATGAGTTACTTACTGATGGTAGGAGATTTTGTTAGTTGCTCGTAAACGTCCTTTGTAATTTCTGCAGATTTTTATCGCGCAAGTAGTCATTTTCACCAAAATAAACGAATGCAAAAAATAAGCCGTGCGTGCGTATCCCTTGAGGTTACAATCGACACTGCGGAGCGGGGAGCGCTTTAAAGACTAGGAGTTCCCCCATATTTTTATCTACGCTGTGGAACCACCGTCGCTATATCTTGAGAGTAATTTATCAAAGGCTCAGGCTGTCGGAGGTGGACGGTTGGCGTCAGTTTCTACACCAATAATAAACAAACATTTAAAAGAAATTTGAGAATTCAATGCTAAGACGTACGCATTTATTAATTTTTTCTCGTATAAAATCTATCCGATTTTATTCTATGTATGAAAACTCCTTGCTACTAAACTTTTTAAATTGACTTATAAATTTAAAAATAAACTGCAAAACAAAATGATCGAGCTCGTAAAACAAAAGTCACGACCGCGTAAAACAAAACATGCCTGTGCAAAAGATTTAATTTTCGAATCATAACTATAGCCTCTGAAAGTACGCCATGTTAAACAACTGTATTGAAAAATGTTTTTACTTCTTGCAGACTTACTGACACCTTATCCGGCATATGCAAGGCAGTGGAAGACGAAGTGGTGCTGATGTTCGCAAACGGTCCGGAAATCCGGGCATTCGTCCAGGACAAGAACGAACAGTACGACGTTATCACGTCGGAGAAGAGGATCGAAGCCATCGACTACGATCCCAAACAGGAGATGGTGTTCTGGGCGGACAGCTACGACAAGACCATCAAACGGTCCTATATGATCAACGCCCTCAAGGGAGAGGTCAAGAGCGGCTTCGCCCAAGACCTCAACATGAAAGGAAACTCCAAACCGACCGCGATAGCCGTAGACTACATCGGCGAAAACTTGTACTGGACCGAAACCGACAGGACCGGATCGAAACCGAGGGGACGCGTCATGGTGGCCAGGACGGACGGCCGGTACCGAAGAGCGATAGTATCCGCTGGAATCGAGAGCCCGACGTCCCTAGTCCTCGACCCTCAGTTGGGCAAAATGTTCTGGACGGACGCGGGATCCGCGCCGAAGATAGAAACGGCGTGGATGGACGGCTCCAAGAGACGACCGATCATCACGGAGAACGTCAGGCATCCGACGGGCTTGGCGATCGATCACGCGATGGATCACGCGATCTACTGGGCCGACACCAAACTGAACACGATAGAAATGATCAAGCACGACGGAACCAACAGGAAGGTGATACTGAAGGGTGATTTCCTGAAACATCCGCTGTCCCTGGACGTGTTCGAGTCGTCGCTGTACTGGGTCACGCGCGACTCCGGCGAGCTGGTGCGGCAGGACAAGTTCGGGAGGGGAGTGCCCTTCGTCATATCGAAGGATCTAGTCAACCCGTCGGCTGTGAAAGGTAGGTTACGTTTCGATATGCAGTTCAGTCGCATACCTTTGTGCCTTTAGGTTGCCTTATAACTTTGCTAGAAAAACAGATACATTTGGGGTTTCAAGGTGCTCGAATTGAGACTTCACGCTGGAAGATCTCGGAATCGATCTCTGGCAGCTGGCACAAGATCGTGGCGATCCTTGCAAGAGTATTGTCCAATAATGGTGACCAATAATGGTGATTTAGACGACGACGATAACTTTGTGCAATTTTTTTTTGTTGACCTGTATGTCGCTTGTCGCAGTGTACCACCCGCTGCGCTACAACATGTCGCTGAGCGCGCGTAGCTCGTGCTCGCGCGCGCCGTGCTCGCACCTGTGCCTGGCCGTGCCCGCGGGGCGGCGCTGCGCGTGCCCCGACCTGCTCACGCCGCCCAAACGAGCTACGCACGAACTGGCGTGCGATGCAGGTAATGTACCAGGCACGATTTGTTCCTAGCTGGATCCATACTCAGGTTCAGTTCGTGTTCGCGCGCGTCTCATCATAACCCGTCCACCGTGGCATTCCGAGCATGCTGCGCGCCCCTTTGTGTTCGTCCGAAAACCCGACAAATGGATCGTTTCGTGAAGTGCACAGTTGCAGACTATGAGAATTGTGTTAAATTACATCTGAAGTGTAACTTCTGCACACACATACACTTTTTTAATTTAACACATTGGCATAAACATTAATGAATCTGACGTCATCGTTTGCGTAAACAGCGATCGAAGCGCCGCGGCCGCTGCCGCGCATCTGCCCGTGCCAGAACGGCGGCACGTGCTCGGAGGCGGCGGACGGCGGCGTGCAGTGCACGTGCCGCGCGCCGCTGCAGCCGCCCGTGTGCGCGTCGGCGGCGGCGGCCACGCAGCAGCGCGCGGGCTCGGCGGCGGCGGTGGTGGTGCCCGTGCTGCTCGTGCTGGTGCTGGCGCTGGCCGCCGCCGGCGCCTGGTTCGTCATCAGGAAGAGGCCCTTGTGAGTACCGTGTGTTTATATAGTCGGCTTTATGTTTGTTAATTACTATACTCGTCGACAAAAATACTGTAACATTTGACAACTTAAAATTAATATAAGTCGAAAATATGACCTTGAAAATTTAATATCTGTGTTCTGACTCATTCCAGCGGCAAAGGCGGTGGGCTCGGCAGCCTGGCGTCGTCGCAGTCGGTGTCGTTCCGCGCGGGCTCCAACGTGGAGTTCGGCGCGGGGCTGGCGGGCGCGGCCGGAGCCCCGGGCGCCGCGCCGGGCGCGGGCGGCGACGCGTACGCGCTGGACGAGCCCGCGCGCAAGGGCCGCGACTTCAGCAACCCCATGTACGAGGCGGTCACCCGGGCCGCCGCGCACGGCGAGCCCGACCCGCCGTTACGTGAGTTGATTTTTATTATTATTCAACTACAATTTAGTCTAATTGCGACCTCACCTGATGATATATAACGATGGAGTCACGAAGCGGACTATTATCTGGATCAGGTGTGGCAGTTTTCATTAAACCGTTACATTTAATCAGTTTCTACGTGGCATCGTGGCATATCATGGCAGGTCTTGCGCCGCTTGAACTTATTGGCTTCCTCCGACTCATTTGAGATCCACTCGATAAAATTTAAGGGTCTTCCGACTGTCTTTGCTGTGTTGAAGTTGTCATTCGCGCACCTCGCAACCCACATGTTTAACACTCTCGAACTGTTACGTCCATTGCCACTTCAGTTTCGCAAATCGATAAGCTCTGTCAGTAATCCTGAACGCCCTTATTTCTAACTCGATCCAGCAGGGATACCCCCAAATAACTTTCGAAGTCTGCTGAGTGACCCTGAGCCTTCTTGTGACCGTGCGCATAGTGGCAACACGCACTGTTCGAATGCTTTCATCTTTGGGAGTCAACACTGAGGACTTTTGTGCGAGAGAACACACCTCGAAGCTTCCCAGCTGTCCGGCTGAGTTGAATAAGGCGGTTAAACGCTCTCTCAAAACTGAATGAACTTATAATTTAGGTGCTAAGCTTTTTCTTTTTGTGAGCAGCGCCCTCACTCACACGAATCGTTTACTCCGCAGCGGGCATCTACGAAGTGCCGGAGGAGCTGAAGGAGAAGGTGGTGTCGGCGGTGATCTCGCCCTCGTCCACCGAGACGCGCTCCACCAAGCGGGTGCGCGCGCTCGACCCCGCCGCCGACACCGGCGCCGACACCGCGCAGCTGGTGCGCGAGGACCGCGACTGCTAGCGGCACGCGCGCCCCGTGCACCCCGCGCCACACGTGCACCCCGCGCCACGCGTGCACCCCGCGCCACACGGGCACCCCGCGCCACACGTGCACCCCCCGGGCACCAAGCGACCCAACCATCGCTCATTCCTTTCCAATAAACCCAAAAGAAGTGCAGTTCGGAAAGCGAAAGACCGCGATCTTCTGCTCTCTCCGTTACTTCTATTCGACTATCTACCGTCACCCGCGTAGACATAGGAACTTCTTTTGAGATGTTGACGCAGTCTCTAAATTAAACTAAATCGATTGGTCTAAATGTAATGCTTCCCTTCACTGGAAAGGAATGTTGGGAAAGTTTTAATAACTAGCAATGTTATTGTTAGGACATGCTAAGTTAGTTTAGTTCATAAAGTGTGTTCAACCGAATTAGCACCCATATTGTATTCTGCTATCGAGTCGAGACTCGAGACATTTAAATATCTGCAAATTACAAGATAAAATAGCATTTTAAATGGATTCTGTCTCTGTCTCATAACGAAGAATACGGAAAGTGCAGAGTTCTTGACTCTATGGTTATTTAAATCGATAGTTTGACAGATTGCCACTGTTACCAACATTACGATAACTCTATTGAGAGCAAAGATATATTGAGAAGTGGGTGTGAATAAGAAAAAGGTCTTTTGTGAAAAAGTTTTACAGGAAATGACGGGGGCGGTTTTTTTTTAAATAAGTTATTTAAGGAAAATATTTTCACAAGCTAAAACTAAAGAATGGCTGCACAATAATATGTTGCTCTATTTAATTTCTAAACTTTTTTTTAACTCTTTTTTACTATCCCGTCCATCTATATTCGATATTTATGTCTTTTTAATTTTAGTTAAGGTTTATTCAAGGGTCAATATTATCTAATTTCTGCAGTTGGTCTCTTGGAAGAGTTTCTCGTTTTCGAATATCTCGTTTAACTGCTGTTGAATGTTTGTATATTTTATTTTGTTTATATTTTATTTTTAATTTTAGTCTGTTATAGTAACTTTCCGTGCTAACTTGTGTTACTTCCGGCCGTACTTATGTGTCAGTATTTTTCTTTTTATTCGTTGATCGAATTCATATCATTACGTGATATCATCTCGTTAGGTGTATGTATATTATGAGACTTATATTGAAATAGACTAACGAGTTATCTCAGCTTTGCTCGAGGTAATCTATAGGCTTATGGGAAGCAATACCTAAAAGCCCACTTTCGACCGCTCTACATTCCTATGGTTAAGTGTTAAAAGAAACTTGATTTTAGTACATATGTAAGTAAGATGGGAATTGCGGCGCTCACGGCCGCCATTTCTATAGGGTTTTAGGTTCATTTGACAATAAGCGACGTAACTATTTAGAGAATAATTTATTTATTTCGTTATAAGACTATGTAAAATATAGCTATGTTGTGTTTTATAATAATTGTCTATTAAAATATGGTAAATTAGATTTTCCTTTGTGGTGACATTGACGATTTGCCATAAAATGTGTGAGATAATGTTTCTGTTGTTTAATGTTAAAATAATTATCGTCAATTTTATTTGTTATAGAAGCCTATAGTCGATGTAAATATGTGCGTTCAGGTATGAGATGTGTACATTTTCAAATAGAAAATTTTAACTATATTATTGTACTATGCCTCATTATTAATTTTATTGTCTGACTTATTGGTGTCACGACATTATTATAGACATTTCAACTCATTTGTGCGCACGGCGATATAATATATGCTCGAGTATAGTGTGAAATTGTAAATATGTGGCTTATTTTGTGTAGAACTCGTCAGCCGTCGTGCGTGGATCTTTCGCCACGCACACACTCACTGCCGCGTGCCGAAACTTCACGCACACATAGCATCGCGCCCACAAATGAATTGAACTATCAGTACATTTATGTTTTTATTTTTATGACCATAATATTATATTTTTTAACATCACGCGTTGCGAAATACGTTTTTTTTTTGTTGCGTTGTATTGACGTAATTTTAAAGTTTGGCGCTCATTCACTCTGGAATATATTTTTCATCATTCAGTGGGGTAGGTATGTACATGTGCGCCAAATGTAACATCACAGTCGACAGTAAAATTATTATTACTGATTGGGCACAATGTATAGAAAGATGTGATTATTTCTGTAAAGCATCACAACAATTTTTATATTATTACATATTATATGATATTATGACCAGAAGCACATAAGTATGAGAGTAAATATACAATTGTAAAAACTGTCAATATAATAATAAATAAGAAGATGAAATATTTTTGTATTGGGATTATTATTATTAGTTGTTTGACATTAGTCGAGAATATTGTGTAAAAATAAATTAAATATGAATTATGGCTGTTTTTGTATTATTCCTCTCCTCCCTGTATATCAATTACCAGAATACAATAATGTTCCTATTCTTCTGTAACTACTTCATATTTATCAAAAATAGATAAATACTACAGGAAATTTGGAAGACGATACGATTTGGAAGACAATTTTTTAATATTCTAAAATAAATATGTTTAATTCAGGTTTAATTAAGTTATTTTTGTTTGTTTTGTATCTTCCTTTATAGTAATTTTATTTTTAAACATTTAAACATTGGGTGTGCTTGTGACACCAATTTAATAGTGAATAATTTATCCACGTCCTCATATCTGGTGTAGCCAACTCAAGTTGATTCAACTATTCGACTCAAGTATTCAGTGGAAAAGCGTAACATTTTATATTTCTAGAATTAAAAATAGAAATTTTTTTGGTTAAAAGTTTTTTAATCAAATAAATATCTACCACTTCTGTACACGACAGTGTAGTGTGTGTGTACACACACTACACTACACACACTACGAACACACTGGTTCGGAATGCCGTTCCTACTGAGAAGAACCACCAAAAAAAGATTAGACTATATCTAATATTAGTAGAAGTCTTTATTGCAGCACAGTAACACAAAATGACAAAGATACAGAATAAAATAATACAATAAAAATTATGCTAGGCTGCAAGGGCGGCCTTATCACTAATGACTAAAGTGATCTCTTCAACCCGCGCGTGTGGAGCTAGTAACGCATGAATGGAGGTTGATGCACAAAGTGAAATCAAATAAGGATAAAAAATAAAATTAGTAAATTAATAAAATTAAAAAACTAAATATTAGTAAGTAATATTAGACAAGTCCCATTTTTTGAGCTTTGCAACTTTATTTATAACTAGTTGATGCTCGCGACTTCGCCCGCGTGGATTCATACAAATCCCCTATTTTATCTACTTGGGAGCGGAATTTCCATTTCTGAAACACATAATTCTTTATTATATTATCCGACATTACAAATACAGATTTGCATTGATATAACTTTAAAAATCAGCCAAGTGCGAGTCGGGCCTCGCTCTTTCAGGGTTCCGTACATAATTATGAACAATATAATATTTTGGGTCTGTTGAATTGTAAGCGTATATTTTATCGAGTTACTTACCCACATTCAGTCGCAAATAAACTATCAGTATAACAGGACGTGTTTTTATTCTAAGGAGCCTTACCAAAGTCAAAATGAACCTTAATTACCCCAACATATGGTCTAAAATCGTCGCCGGATTGAACGAGTAAAAGTGAGCGGTCGACGTCGACGCGAGAACAAAAGATAAGAAATGATCGAGGCGCAAGTTATTGCATTTTAAGTGCATCGTATATTATTTCAAGCGGAAGACAGGTGACGAACTAATTTTTACGTATTTTTTGAAGATTTTCGTGCATCACATAAACAAAATGACTACAGTTACGGATCAAGCTATTAATATTCTTGAAAATACAGCGGCTATACTGAAGAAAACCCAAATAAATTGGAAGAAATGTCCCAAGGAAAGATTAACAACAGGTTATTTAGAAACTAGAATTAAAAGTTTAGAAGATTACTGGAATACTTTTAAGAATGCACACGAAATTTTAGTCAAGAATACAACAAGAGACCAAAGAGGTTTAATGTCGTATTTTGTAAATGAAGAGTTTTTCATCCAAGAAGATTTATACTTATGTTTACATGGGGACTTGAAAGACATGTTAGCTAAGACACGAGCTAGTGATGCACCATACACGCATTATCATGGAAATATTTCTATCGAAGACTCATGCTGCTCGCAAGTAAAACTACCCCCCATAAAAATACCTACATTCACGGGCAAATACGATGAATGGCCAACCTTTCATGACCTCTTCAATACATTGGTACATAGTTCGTCACTTAGTCGAGTTCAGAAGTTATATTACTTGAAGACCAGTGTTAGTGGAGAAGCTGCAGCAATTCTCAATCACATACAAATTACTGATGACAATTACGAACAAGCGTGGGAATTGATGAAGAATCGTTATGGAAAATAAACGTTTGATAGTGAACTCCATACTCAGAAGATTATTTACTCAGAAGAAGTTAAGCACACAGAATGCAAGTCAGTTAAAATTACTTTTGGATAGTACTACGGAGTGCTTAAATCATTTAAAAAACTTAAAAATTTCTACAGACTCTTGGGATATATTAATTATATTTCTTGTTGTTCAGAAGTTGGACCCAGAGTCACATAAGCAGTGGGAAGAATATACTTACAAGCATAATTCTGAAGAAATGCCTACATGGGATAGCTTAAAGAACTTTCTCGAATCCAAGTTTCGTACACTTGAGCTTGCATCAACACCATCAGCATCTCATGACAAACCCACGAAGATACGAACATTTCACGTTACCACTACTCCAAACAGTAAAACTTGTATATTGTGCAAAGAAAATCATACGCTGAGTCGTTGTGAAGAGTTTCTGAAGATGAATCCTACAGAGAGAAGTGAATACGTCAAGAAGAATAGGATTTGTTTCAACTGTTTGGCTCCAGGGCATAAAATTTTCAAATGTACAGTTAGGCTATTTTGTAAGAAGTGCAGTAGACGGCATCATTCTCTTCTGCATGAGTCAAGAAATACAAAAGAAGAAGAAGAAAACGAGGACAGTGCAGAAGAAACTAGAGTACATACAATGATCGCGTCTAATAGTCCTGTTACATACAATAACTTTGCTCTATTAGCAACAGCTTTACTTACAGTAAGAGGTGAGAGCGGACATACTACTGTTCTAAAGACGCTAATAGACTTGGGCTCTCAAGCGTGTTTTATCAGTGAGAAGGCGGCTCAAACACTGAGGCTCAAAAGATACAATACAAACAGAATTGTTACCGGAATAGAATCAACGAGAGTGGCTGTTAAGGAACAAGTTAACGTCCAAGTTTTATCGCAAAGGGATCCTTGCTATGGTCTGCCTATACAAGCTTTCATTATGTCAAAGCAGATTAGCCATAAGATTCCGAAGATCAAAGCTACAACTCTAAAACAATGGTCACATATTACAGGTCTTGACTTAGCAGATCCAGATTATTTTACGTCAGGACCTATTGATCTCATTCTTGGTGCAAACGAATATGCAAAGATACTGCGACAAGGTCTAGTGAAAGGTCCGCCTGGAACACCTTGTGCGCAAAATACTGCGTTGGGCTGGATATTATTCGGAGAGATAGATACAAAGACAAGTAGAAAAGACAATACCATGCACCAACAAAGTATGAAAGGAAATATTGATACAAATACAAAGAGAATATTTTCAAACAGTAAAGAGCTATCGAGAGAAATTAAAGAGACAAGAAATAAATGAAGGAAGGAAATACAAGCTAAAAAACTCTAAAAGAACTCGCATGTGGGACGGTACAATTAAAAGTTAATCTTAAACTAAATAATATGTAACAAACAAGTTTCACTTACCTTAGTTAGTACCTACCTGCTTATACCTACAAATTATGTAACTGAGTGATAATCTAACCATTTACTTTTATGTCAAGGAATTACCTACCTACATATTTTCAAAATTGTAATTTATTTCTTGCTTATTGCTTTACGTGTTTTTTACAAATGTTCATGAATTATGTACAAGTGAAAATTGAATTTACTAAGTATGTGTTTATTTACAATTTGTTCAATTTATATTTTACTGTTTTTATTGCAAAACTACATTTTATTTTAAGCGATAAAATTGTAAGCTTGACTAATGATGTAATGTACTGTTTACTTTAGTTTCATTTATAATTATAAAAGGTATTTCGGCAAAATCCCTTTTGGGGGGCGGTATGTTGAATTGTAAGCGTATATTTTATCGAGTTACTTACCCACATTCAGTCGCAAATAAACTATCAGTATAACAGGACGTGTTTTTATTCTAAGGAGCCTTACCAAAGTCAAAATGAACCTTAATTACCCCAACAGAGTCTAAGAAATATTTAATTTCCGAGCTAGACATCGCAACAAACCGTGAAAGAAAAACCCAAAAAAATGTTCGTTTATTTTGGTCACAGCTTATAAACTATTTAATAAATCGTTGTTTTCAGTATTTGTTGTTTAAATAGAGCATATAGTACATAATATACTGAAATATCATATTCCCAACTAGTTTAGTTTTTGAGATAGCCCCCGTCACAAAAATGGTCTAAAACTGACAACTTTGATGGCCTCCCATTCCCTTATTTTTTGAGATAAAAATTAAAAACATATATATTTGTACTCTACTTAATGAGCTCTAAACAATGATACCCCACAAGCTAGGGTAAAGAAAAATTTTTTTTTTCCGGCTCCTTTTTCATGTATGGGAGCCCCCCTGAAAAATAATTTAATTCAATTTCTAATTCAATATTTGATTTTGGGTTAACGTTTTACACTAAATACCAAAATTTCAGGTTTGTAACTCATTTCGTCTGCGAGCTAGAGACCTGTGACCGGCGGACAGACGGACAGACAGCCGAGTGACATTAATAGGGCTCCGTTTTTTACCCTTCGGGTACGGAACCCTAAAAATTACGGACTTTCATACAAACTTTCATGCCCTATTTAACCCACTAAACTTGGGAGTAGTTTTTTCGAAATTCCTGAAACACGTGTTTGTTTTTATTTTTAACCGACAGTACAAATACCGATTTTCATGGATATAATAATAATAATAAGTTTTATTTCGGATAACAGGACCCATAGTATATAACTTGAAAAATGAAGGACTTTCATACAAACTTTCATCCCCTATTTAACCCCCTTAGGGGTAGAATTTGCAATAATCCTTTCTTAGTGTGCGCCTACGTCATAGGAAGTTCTTGTGAAAATTTCAAGTTTCTAGCTTCAGTGGTTTGTAGGCTGTGCGTTGTTGATCAGTCAGTCAGTCAGGACAAGCCTCTTTATATTATTACTAGTAGGGCGCGTGGGTGCGCGGCCCGCAAGCGGACCGCGAGGTTTCGCTTTCGGGTATTTTGGTTTGAGCAGCCTCCACCTATTCTCTCCCATATTCCTAATCCTCGATCATTATCACTCTCCATATTTTTTCTTCGAATCATTCTGCTCATCAAGTAGATCTTTAGGTATTGATAATCTTTTGCCAAGAAACCACTCTTCCATCTTTTATACTTGGTGAGATAGACACCGACAAAATTTGTATAGCCGCCATCTTGAATCCGCCATTTTGTTTTTTTTTCAGCTCAGTGCCAATTGGATAAGGTTTTGAGTAATTTTTGTTTGAGCACCTCCCATCTATCTACAATACCTTGCCCGGGCTCCTCATCCATCTTCCAAACCCTCAATCATCATGTCTTCCCATATTTTTCATTGAGAGTTCTCCAAAGAACCACATCAAAGCCTTGCATAGTTTACAACTTGTAGTCTCTTCAATATTCGCCATACATTTTCTATGGAAAAATAAATTCCGCCATTTTGAATTTTTTTTTTATTCATCGGGTAAACCTTTGGATCCTGATCATCTTTTGCGAAGAAACCACTCTTCCATCTTTTATACCCTCCGAGATGGACACTGACGAAATTTGTATGGCGGCCATCTTTTTTTCGCCATTTTGAATTTTTTTTCAGCTCACTGCCAATTGGATGACGTTTCGAGTGACATTTGCTCGAGCACCCTCCACCTATCTTCAATACCTTTAGCGTGCCATTCGCTCGTCTCTGAAATCCTCAATCATCAGCTCTCACCATATTTTTCCTCCGAATGAATTTTTATCTTCTATACGAAACCATTAGTGAAAAAAAAATTTTTCATACAAAATTTTACAGGAGAGGTGATCAATGAGTCAGTCAGTGACCCAATCAGCACGAGCAGCTATATATATATTAACTAGTATGGCGCGTGGGTGCGCGGCCCGCTAAAGCGGACCGCGAGGTTTTGTTTTCGGGTGTTTTATTGTTTGAGCAGCCTCCACCTATCTTCATCCCTCTTCCAAACCCTCGATTAGGACTTATTTTTCAGCTCACTGCCAATTGGATGAGGTTTCGAGTAACTTTTGTTTGAGCACCTCCTACCTATCGTCAACACCCTAGCCGTGCTCTTTACCCGTCTCCAAAATCCTCAATCATCAGCTTTCTCCATAAGTATTTTTCCTCCGCATGAATTTTTACTAAAAAAAAAAATTTCACTAAAAAAATTTTTGTGTGAAAACTTGTTTTTTTTTCTGTTCATCTAGTAGATTTTTAGTTCTTGATCATATTTTTCTTAGAAACCACTCTTCCATCTTTTATACTTGGTGAGATAGACACCGACAAAATTTGTATAGCCGCCATCTTGAATCCGCAATTTTGTTTTTTTTTTTCAACTCAGTGCCAATTGGATGAGATTCTGAGTAATTTTTGTTTGAGCACCTCCCATCTATCTACAATACCCTGCCCGGGCTCCTCATCCATCTTCCAAACCCTCAGTCATCATGTCTTCCCATATTTTTCTTTGAGAGTTCTCCAAAGAACCGCATCAAAGCCTTGCATAGTTTACAACTTGTAGTCTCTTCAATATTCGCTATACATTTTCTATGGAAAAATAAATTCCGCCATTTTGAATATTTTTTCCATTCATCAAGTAGACCTTCCGATCCTGATCATTTTTTGTCAAGAAACCACTCTTCTATCTTTTATATCCTCCGAGATGGAGACCGACGAAATTTGTATGGCGGCCATCTTTTTTTCGCCATTTTGAATTTTTTTTCAACTCACTGCCAATTGGATGACGTTTAGAGTGACATTTGCTCGAGCACCCCGCACCTATCTTCAA
Organism: Melanargia galathea; assembly: GCA_920104075.1. Taxonomy (NCBI): domain Eukaryota; kingdom Metazoa; phylum Arthropoda; class Insecta; order Lepidoptera; family Nymphalidae; genus Melanargia; species Melanargia galathea. The sequence continues at coordinate 368,455 of OV049872.1, read as the reverse complement.
TACCTTAAGCGTGCCATTCGCTCGTCTCTGAAATCCTCAATCATCAGCTCTCTCCATATTTTTCCTCCGAATGAATTTTTGTCTTCTATACGAAACCATTAGTAAAAAAAAATATTTTCATACAAAATTTTACAGGAGAGGTGATCAATGAGTCAGTCAGTGACCCAATCAGCACGAGCAGCTATATATATATTAACTAGTAGGGCGCTTGGCTGCGCGGCCCGCTAAAGCGGACCGCGGGGATTTCAGTATTATTTTTGTTTTAGCAGCCTCCACCTTCTTCTATCATTTTCAGCATCTTTAACCCTGGCCGTGCTCCTCATCCATCTTCCAAACCCTCGATCATCATCACTCTCCAAATTTTTTTCTCCGAATCATTTGCCAGAAGGAGAGTTCTTCCATAAAAACAAATTTTGAAAAGGAACCGTATCAAAGTCTTGTATAGTTTCCCAACTTATAGTCAAGACAATATTCGCCATATATTGTGTGAAAAAAATAAATTTTGATTTTTTTCTGTTCATCAAAATGTAGATCTTTAGTTCTTGATCATCTTTTGCCAAGAAACCACTCTTCCATCTTTTATACTTGGTGAGATAGACACCGACGAAATTTGAATAGCCGCCATCTTGAATCCGCCATTTTGTTTTTTTTTTTCAGCTCAGTGCCAATTGGATGAGGTTTTGAGTAATTTTTGTTTGAGCACCTCCCATCTATCTGCCATACCCTGCCCGGGCTCCTCAACCATCTTCCAAACCCTCAATCATCATGTCTTCCCATATTTTTCATTGAGAGTTCTCCAAAGAACCGCATCAAAGCCTTGCATAGTTTACAACTTGTAGTCTCTTCAATATTCGCCATACATTTTCTATGGAAAAATAAATTCCGCCATTTTGAATTTTTTTTCTTTTCATCGGGTAGACCTTTGGATCCTGATCATCTTTTGCGAAGAAACCACTCTTCCATCTTTTATACCCTCCGAGATGGACACCGACGAAATTTGTATGGCGGCCATCTTTTTTTCGCCATTTTGAATTTTTTTTCAGCTCACTGCCAATTGGATGACGTTTTGAGTGACATTTGCTCGAGCACCCCCCACCTATCTTCATTACCTTAAGCGTGCCCCTCACCTATCTCCGAAATCCTCAATCATCAGCTCTCTCCATATTTTTGTTCCTAATGAATTTTTGTTTTCTATACGAAACCATTGTTGAAAAAAAAATTTTTCATACAAAATTTTACAGGAGAGGTGATCAATCAGTCAGTGAATCAGCACGAGCAGCTATATATATATTAACTAGTAGGGCGCTTGGCTGCGCGGCCCGCTAAAGCGGACCGCGGGGATTTCAGTACTATTTTTGTTTTAGCAGCCTCCACCTTCTTCTATCATTTTCAGCATCTTTAACCCTGGCCGTGCTCCTCATCCATCTTCCAAACCCTCGATCATCATCACTCTCCAAATTTTTTTCTCCGAATCATTTGCCAGAAGGAGAGTTCTTCCATAAAAACAAATTTTGAAAAGGAACCGTATCAAAGTCTTGTATAGTTTCCCAACTTATAGTCTCTTCTATATTCGCCATACATTTTCTATGGAAAATTAAATTCCGCCATTTTGAATTTTTTTCTATTCATCGAGTAGACCTACGGATCCTGATCATCTTTTGCGAAGAAACCACTCTTCCATCTTGTATACCCTTCGAGATGGAGACCGACGAAATTTGTATGGCGGCCATCTTTTTTTCGCCATTTTGAATTTTTTTTCAGCTCACTGCCAATTGGATGACGTTTCGAGTGACATTTGCTCGAGCACCCCCTACCTATCTTCAATACCTTAAGCGTGCCATTCGCTCGTCTCTGAAATCCTCAATCATCAGCTCTCTCCATATTTTTGTTCCGAATGAATTTTTGTCTTCTATACGAAACCATGCATGAAAAAAAAACTTTTCATACAAAATTTTACAGGAGGGGTGATCAATCAGTGAGTGAGTGAGTGAGTGGTGAATCAGCACGAGCAGCTATAATATATACCAGTAGGGCGCTTGGCTGCGCGGCTCGCTAAAGCGGACCGCGGGGATTTCAGTATTATTTTTGTTTTAGCACCTTCTTCTATCATTTTCAGCATCTTTAACCCTGGCCGTGCTCCTCATCTATCTTCCAAACCCTCGATCATCATCACTCCAAATTTTATTCTCCGAATCATTTGCCAGAAGGAGAGTTCTTCCATAAAAACAAATTTTGAAAAGGAACCGTATCAAAGTCTTGTATAGTTTCCCAACTTATAGTCTCTTCAATATTCGCCATATATTTTGTGTGAAAAAAATAAATTTTGCCATCTTGATTTTTTCTGTTCATCAAATTGTAGATCTTTAGTTCTTGATCATCTTTTGCCAAGAAACCACTATTCCATCTTTTATACTTGGTGAGATAGACACCGACGAAATTTGTATAGCTGCCATCTTGAATCCGCCATTTTGGACTTTTTTTCAGCTCACTGCCAATTGGATGATGTTTCGAGTAATTTTTGTTTGAGCACCTCCTACCTATCTTCAATACCCTGCCCGGGCTCCTCAACCAACTTCCAAACCCTCAATCATCATGTCTTCCCATATTTTTCTTTGAGAGTTCTCCAAAAAACCGCATTAAAGCCTTGCATAGTTCACAACTTGTAGTCTCTTCAATATTCGCCATACATTTTCTATGGAAAAATAAATTCCGCCATTTTGAATTTTTTTTCAATTCATCAAGTAGACCTTTGGATCCTCATCATCTTTTGCGAAGAAACCACTCTTCCATCTTTTATACCCTCCGAGATGGAGACCGATGAAATTTGTATGGCGGCCATCTTTTTTTCGCCATTTTGAATTTTTTTTCAGCGGACTGCCAATCGGGTGACGTTTTGAGTGACATTTGCTCGAGCACCCCCCACCTATCTTCAATACCTTAAGCGTGCCCGTCGCTCGTCTCTGAAATCCTCAATCATCAGCTCTCTCCATATTTTTGTTCCGAATGAATTTTTGTCCTTTATACGAAACCATTAGTAAAAAAAAAATTTTTCATACAAAATTTTACAGGAGGGGTGATCAATCAGTGAGTCAGTCAATGAATCAGCACGAGCAGCTATATATATATTAACTAGTAGGGCGCGTGGGTGCGCGGCCCGCAAGCGGACCGCGAGGTTTCGCTTTCGGGTATTTTGGTTTGAGCAGCCTCCACCTATCTCTCCCATATTCCTAATCCTCGATCATTATCACTCTCCATATTTTTTCTTCGAATCATTCTGCTCATCAAGTAGATCTTTAGGTCTTGATCTTCTTTTGCCAAGAAACCACTCTTCCATCTTTTATACTTGGTGAGATAGACACCGACGAAATTTGTATAGTCTTGACTTGAATCTGTCATTTTGGTTTTTTTTTCAGCTCAGTGCCAATTGGATGAGGTTCTGAGTATTTTTTGTTTGAGCAGCCCCCATCTATCTACAATGCCCTGCCCGGGCTCCTCAACCATCTTTCAAACCCTCAATCATCATGTCTTCCCATATTTTTGTTTAATGAGTTCTCCAAAGAACCGCATCAAAGCCTTGCATAGTTTACAACTTGTAGTCTCTTCAATATTCGCCATACATTTTCTATGGAAAAATAAATTCCGCCATTTTGAATTTTTTTTCAATTCATCAAGTAGACCTTTGGATCCTCATCATCTTTTGCGAAGAAACTACTCTTCCATCTTTTATACCCTCCGAGATGGAGACTGACGAAATTTATATGGCGGACATCTTTTTTTCGCCATTTTGAATTTTTTTTCAGCTGACTGCCAATTGGATGACATTTCGAGTGACATTTGCTCGAGCACCCCCCACCTATCTTCAATACCTTAAGCGTGCCCGTCGCTCGTCTCTAAAATCCTCAATCATCAGCTCTCTCCATATTTTTGTTCTGAATGAATTTTAATCCTCTATACGAAACCATTTGTGAAAAAAAAATTTTTCATACAAAATTTTACAGGAGGGGTGATCAATCAGTGAGTCAGTCAATGAATCAGCACGAGCAGCTATATATATATTAACTAGTAGGGCGCGTGGGTGCGCGGCCCGCAAGCGGACCGCGAGGTTTCGCTTTCGGGTATTTTGGTTTGAGCAGCCTCCATCTATCTCTCCCCTATTCCTAATCCTCGATCATTATCACTCTCCATATTTTTTCTTCGAATCATTCTGCTCATCAAGTAGAACTTAAGGTCTTAATCATCTTTTGGCAAAAACCACTCTTCCATCTTTTATACTTGGTGAGATAGACACCGATGTTTGTATGGCCACCATTTGGACTTTTTTTCAGCTCACTGCCAATTGGATGATGTTTCGAGTATTTTTTGTTTGAGCACCTCCTACCTATCTTCAATACCCTGCCCGGGCTCCTCAACCAACTTCCAAACCCTCAATCATCATGTCTTCCCATATTGTTCTTTGAGAGTTCTCAAAAAAACCGCATTAAAGCCTTGCATAGTTCACAACTTGTAGTCTCTTCAATATTCGCCATACATTTTCTATGGAAAAATAAATTCCGCCATTTTGAATTTTTTTTCAATTCATCAAGTAGACCTTTGGATCCTCATCATCTTTTGCGAAGAAACTACTCTTCCATCTTTTATACCCTCCGAGATGGAGACCGACGAAATTTGTATGGCGGCCATCTTTTTTTCGCCATTTTGAATTTTTTTTCAGCTGACTGCCAATTGGATGACGTTTCAAGTGACATTTGCTCGAGCACCCCCCACCTATCTTCAATACCTTAAGCGTGCCCGTCGCTCGTCTCTGAAATCCTCAATCATCAGCTCTCTCCATATTTTTCCTCTTAATGAATTTTTGTCCTCTATACGACACCATGAGTGAAAAAAAAAATTTTCATACAAAATTGTTCAGGAGAGGTGATCAATGAGTGAGTGAATCAGCACGAGCAGCTATATATATATTAACTAGTACGGCGCGTGGGTGCGCGGCCCGCAAGCGGACCGCGAGGATTCGAGTAGTTTTTGTTTGAGCACGTCCCACCTATCTTCAATACCCTCGCCGTGCTCTTCATCCGTCTCCAAAGTCTTCGATCATCAGCTCTTTCCGTATTTTTCCTCCGCATGAATTTTTGTTTTCTACACGAAACCATCAAAAATTTTTTTTGTGTAGAAAAATAAATTCCGCCATCTTGTTTTTTAGTTCTTGATCATATTTTTCAAAGAAACCACTCTTCCATCTTTTATACTTGGTGAGATAGACACCGACGAAATTTGTATAGCCGCCATCTTGAATCCGCCATTTTGGTTTTTTTTTTCACCTCAGTGCCAATTGGATGAGGTTCTGAGTATTTTTTGTTTGAGCAGCCCCCATCTATCTACAAAACTCTGCCCGGGCTCATCAATCATCTTCCAAACCCTCAATCATCATGTCTTCCCATATTTTTCTTTGAGATTTCTCCAAAGAACCGCATCAATCGCCTTGCATACCTAGTTCACAACTTTATACTCTCTCTCAATATTCGCCATACATTTTCTATGGAAAAATAAAGTCCGCCATTTTGAATTTTTTTTGTATTCATCGAGTAGACCTTTGGATCCTGATCATGTTTTGCTAAGAAACAACTCTTTCATCTTTTATACCCTTCGAGATGGACACCGACGAAATTTGTATGGCGGCCATCTTTTTTTCGCCATTTTGAATTTTTTTTCGGCTCACTGCCAATTGGATGACGTTTCGAGTGACATTTGTTCGAGCACCCCCCACCTATCTTCAATACCTTAAGCGTGCTCTTCAACCGTCTCCGAAATCCTCAATCATCAGCTCTCTCCATATTTTTCCTCTTAATGAATTTTTGTCCTCTATACGAAACCATTTGTGAAAAAAAAATTTTTCATACAAAATTTTACAGGAGAGGCGATGAATGAGTCAGTGAATCAGAACGAACAGCTATATATATATTATAACTAGTAGGGCGCGTGGGTGCGCGGCCCGCAAGCGGACCGCGAGGTTTCGCTTTCGAGTATTTTGGTTTGAGCAGCCTCCACCTATCTCTCCCCTATTCCTAATCCTCGATCATTATCACTCTCCATATTTTTTCTTCGAATCATTCTGCTCATCAAGTAGAACTTAAGGTCTTAATCATCTTTTGGCAAAAACCACTCTTCCATATTTTATACTTGGTGAGATAGACACCGATGTTTGTATGGCCGCCATCTTGAATCCGCCATTTTGGACTTTTTTTCAGCTCACTGCCAATTGGATGATGTTTCGAGTAATTTTTGTTTGAGCACCTCCTACCTATCTTCAATACCCTGCCCGGGCTCCTCATCCATCTTCCAAACCCTCAATCATCATGTCTTTCCATATTTTTCTTTGAGAGTTCTCCAAAGAATCGCATCAAAGCCTTGCATAGTTTACAACTTGTAGTCTCTTCAATATTCGCCATACATTTTCTATGGAAAAATAAATTCCGCCATTTTGATTTTTTTTTCAATTCATCAAGTACACCTTTGGATCCTCATCATCTTTTGCGAAGAAACCACTCTTCCATCTTTTATACCCTCCGAGATGGAGACCGATGAAATTTGTATGGCGGCCATCTTTTTTTCGCCATTTTGAATTTTTTTTCAGCTAACTGCCAATTGGATGACGTTTCGAGTGACATTTGTTCGAGCACACTCCACCTATCTTCAATACCTTAAGCGTGCTGCTCACCTGTCTCCGAAATCCTCAATCATCAGCTCTCTCCATATTTTTGTTCCGAATGAATTTTTGTCCTCTATACGAAACCATTAGTGAAAAAAAAATTTTTCATACAAAATTTTACAGGAGGGGTGATCAATCAGTGAGTCAGTCAATGAATCAGCACGAGCAGCTATATATATATTAACTAGTAGGGCGCGTGGGTGCGCGGCCCGCAAGCGGACCGCGAGGTTTCGCTTTCGGGTATTTTGGTTTGAGCAGCCTCCACCTATCTCTCCCATATTCCTAATCCTCGATCATTATCACTCTCCATATTTTTTCTTCGAATCATTCTGCTCATCAAGTAGAACTTAAGGTCTTAATCATCTTTTGGCAAAAACCACTCTTCCATCTTTTATACTTGGTGAGATAGACACCGATGTTTGTATGGCCGCCATCTTGAATCCGCCATTTTGGACTTTTTTTCAGCTCACTGCCAATTGGATGATGTTTCGAGTAATTTTTGTTTGAGCACCTCCTACCTATCTTCAATACCCTGCCCGGGCTCCTCAACCAACTTCCAAACCCTCAATCATCATGTCTTCCCATATTTTTCTTTGAGAGTTCTCCAAAAAACCGCATTAAAGCCTTGCATAGTTCACAACTTGTAGTCTCTTCAATATTCGCCATACATTTTCTATGGAAAAATAAATTCCGCCATTTTGAATTTTTTTTCAATTCATCAAGTAGACCTTTGGATCCTCATCATCTTTTGCCAAGAAACCACTCTTCCATCTTTTATACCCTCCGAGATGGAGACCGACGAAATTTGTATGGCGACCATCTTTTTTTCGCCATTTTGAATTTTTTTTTCAGCTGACTGCCAATTGGATGACGTTTCGAGTGACATTTGCTCGAGCACCCCCCACCTATCTTCAATACCTTAAGCGTGCCCGTCGCTCGTCTCTGAAATCCTCAATCATCAGCTCTCTCCATATTTTTGTTCTACTTCAATTTTTGTCCTCTATACGAAACCATTAGTGAAAAAAAAATTTTTCATACAAAATTTTACAGGAGGGGCGATGAATGAGTGAGTCAGTGAATCAGAACGAACAGCTATATATATATTAAAGTATGGCGCGTGGGTGCGCGGCCCGCTAAAGCGGACCGCGAGGTTTCATTATCGGGTATTTTTTGCTTGAGCAGCCTTCACCTATCTTCCAAACCCCCGATCATTATCACTTTCCATATTTTTTCTCCGATTCTTTTGTCATAATGAGAGTTCTTCCATAAAAACAAATTTTGAAAAGAAACTGTATTAAAGTCTTGCATAGTTTCCAACTTGCATTATCTTCATATTCTTATAAAAAAAAGAAGCTGTGATAGCCTAGTGGTTAGGACGACCGACTTCTAATCGGAGGTCGTTTCGATCCCGGGCACGCACCTCTAACTTTTCGGAGTTATGTGCGTTTTAAGTATTTAAATATCACTTGCTTTAACGGTGAAGGAAAACATCGTGAGGAAACCTGCATGCCTGAGAGTTCTCCATAACGTTCTCAAAGGTGTGTGAAGTCTGCCAATCCGCTTGGCCAGCGTGGTAGACTATGGCCAAAACCCTTCTCACTCTGAGAGGAGACCCGTGCTCTGTAGTGAGCCGGTAATGGGTTGATCATGATGATGATGATGATTATCTTCAATATTCGTCGTACATGTTGTATAGATAAATAAATTTCGTCATCTTGTTTTTTTTTCTATCTAACTATCAAGTAAATCACGTTTTGATGATCTTTTGCCAAAAAACACTCTTCCATCTTTTATAATCCGTGATATAGACACCGACGAAATTTTTATCACCGCCATCTTGAATCCGCCATTTAGGACTTTTTTTTCAGCTCACTGCCGATTGGATGAGGTTTCGAGTAACTTTTGTTTGAGCACCTCCTACCTATCGTCAACACCCTAGCCGTGCTTTTCACCCGTCTCCAAAATCCTCAATCATGAGCTCTCTCCATATTTTTCCTCCGCATAAATTTTTGTCTTCTATATTTGAAACCATCAATAAAAAAAACTTTGTTTGAAAACGTAAATTCCGCCATCTTGATTTTTTTTTCTATTCATCAAGTAGATCTTTAGTTCTTGATCATATTTTTCAAAGAAACTACTCTTCCATCTTTTATACTTGGTTAGATAGGCACTGACGAAATTTTATAGCCGCCATCTTGAATCCGCTATTTTAGTATTTTTTTTAGATCACTGCCAATTGGATGAGGTTTCGAGTAATTTTTGATTGAGCGCCTCTCACCTATCTTCAATACCCTGACCGTGCTCCTCACCCATCTCCAAAATCTTCAATCATCAGCTCATTCCATATTTTCCCTCCGCATGAATTTTTTCTTCTATACGAACATCAATGAAAACAACTTTTTGTGTGAAAGAAATAAATTCCGCCATCTTGATTTTTTTCTGTTCATCAAACTGTAGATCTTTAGGTATTAATAATCTTTTGCCAAGAAACCACTCTTCCATCTTTTATACTTGGTGAGACCCGTGCTCTGTAGTGAGCCGGTAATGGGTTGATCATGATGATGATGATGATTATCTTCAATATTCGTCGTACATGTTGTATAGATAAATAAATTTCGTCATCTTGTTTTTTTTTTCTATCTAACTATCAAGTAAATCACGTTTTGATGATCTTTTGCCAAAAAACACTCTTCCATCTTTTATAATCCGTGATATAGACACCGACGAAATTTGTATAGCCGCCATCTTGACTTCCCCATTTTGTTTTTTTTCCGCTCAGTGTCAATTGGATGAGGTTTTGAGTAATTTTTGTTTGAGCACCTCCCATCTATCTACAATACCCTTCCCGGGCTCCTCATCCATCTTCCAAACCCTCAATCATCATGTCTTCCCATATTTTTCTTTGAGAGTTCTTCAAAGAACTGCGGTAAAGCCTTGCATAGTTTACAACTTGTAGTCTCTACAATATTCGCCATACATTTCCTATGGAAAAATAAATTCCGCCATTTTGAATTTTTTTTCAATTCGTCAAGTAGACCTTTGGATCCTCATCATCTTTTGCGAAGAAACCACTCTTCCATCTTTTATACCCTCCGAGATGGAGACCGACGAAATTTGTATGGCGGCCATCTTTTTTTCGCCATTTTGAATTTTTTTTTCAGCTCACTGCCAATTGGATGACGTTTCGAGTGACATTTGCTCGAGCACCCCCCACCTATCTTCAATACCTTAAGCGTGCCCGTCGCTCGTCTCTGAAATCCTCAATCATCAGCTTTCTCCATATTTTTGTTCCGAATGAATTTTTGTCCTCTATACGAAACCATTTGTGAAAAAAAAAGTTTTCATACAAAATTTTACAGGAGGGGTGATCAATCAGTGAGTCAGTCAATGAATCAGCACGAGCAGCTATATATATATTAACTAGTATGGCGCGTGGGTGCGCGGCCCGCAAGCGGACCGCGAGGTTTTGTTTTCAGGTATTTTTTGTTTGAGCAGCCTCCACCTATCTTCCCCCATATTCCTAACCCTCGATCATTATCACTCTCCATATTTTTTCTCCGAATAATTTGTCAGAATGAGAGTTTTTCCATAAAAAAAGATTTTGAAAAGGAACTGTATCAAAGTCTTGCATCAGTTCCTAACTTACATTCTCTTCAATATTCGCCATATATTTTGTATGGAAAAATAAATTTCACCATCTTGTTTTTTTCTGTTCATCAAGTTAACTACGTCTAGATCATCTTTTGCCAAAAAACCACTCTTCCATCTTTTATACTCAGTGAGATAGACACCGACGAAATTTGTATGGCCACTATCTTGAATCCGCCATTTAGGAATTTTTTTCAGCTCACTGCCAATTGGATGAGGTTTTGAGTAATTTTTGTTTGAGCACCTCCCATCTATCTACAATGCCCTGCCCGGGCTCCTCATCCATCTTCCAAACCCTCAATCATCATGTCCTCCCATATTTTTCTTTGAGACTTCTCCAAAGAACGGCATCAAAGCCTTGCATAGTTCACAACTTGTAGTCTCTTCAATATTCGCCATACATTTTCTATGGAAAAATAAATTCCGCCATTTTGATTTTTTTTTCTATTCATCAAGTAGACCTTTGGATCCTCATCATCTTTTGCGAAGAAACCACTTTTCCATCTTTTATACCCTCTGAGTTAGCCGAAGCCGAAATTTGTATGGCGGCCATCTTTTTTTCGCCATTTTGAATTTTTTTTCAACTCACTGCCAATTGGATGACGTTTCGAGTGACATTTGCTCGAGCACCCCCCACCTATCTTCAATACCTTAAGCGTGCCCCTCGCCCGTCTCCGAAATCCTCAATCATCAGCTCTCTCCATATTTTTGTTCTTAATGAATTTTTGTCTTCTGTACGAAACAATTAGTGAAAAAAATATTTTTCATACAAAATTTTACAGGAGAGGTGATCAATCAGTCAGTGAATCAGCACGAGTAGCTATATATATATTAACTAGTACGGCGCGTGCGTGCGCGGCCCGCTAAAGCGGACCGCGTGGACGGACCGAGTAAACAACAGAAACAGGAGTCCGCTTGGATTTATAGCTTTGGTGTGTAACCGTTTTGATTTTTAGTAGGTATAGGTATATTGTATTAAGAATTTAGTCATCATCTTCAGGTCACATCACCCTGGGAGTCATATCACTAAAGAAACTTAGCAACAAAATGAATATCTGAAACAGTGAAATTAGCTTCGGTAGCTCGAAAACTGGCTCACTATAATTCTTTATATTATAAATACGTATAAACTTTTTCGTGTAGGTACGTATTACTTTATAATATAAAAAGTGTAGTGGGCCAGTTTCCAAGCCACCCAGGAGGTATGGCATCAGCTCGTTTTTTTTTACGTGGTTCTCCCATTAACAGACATTTAAAACAGAATTAAAATTTAACTATAAACATATGTACATAGACTGCTAAAATCATAACCGTTACTTTTGGCTTTAACGTAATCGGGTAAAAAATATTCTGCATGCCTGAATAATGAGACCTATTGCAATTTAGCAAAAATATTACAAAAATTTAAATATTTTTGCCACCTTGCTCCACGATACATAAATAAATACTTAAAATAAACATTAAAACAAATATTGTGTCGTTATTAAGCATTAATCCTTAAATAAATATGAAAAACAGCATAATTAAAAAAATATCTACTTACATCTTAGAATAATGACTTACATATTTAAAAATATGTTTTGATATATCGATGGGTGCCTGGAACAAGACCGCAATAGCCATAGAAGCAGTTTTCCGATTAAGCCATTTTCGTAATCTACGGACCCGAATACACGTCCTGATTTTTTTTCACATTTTTAAAATGACAACTGCCCGATTTAGCAAAAGCACTATGGATATAGCTTCGTTATTCCCTGTTCATCATTCAAATTTTGTTTAACAAGTAACGGCCATTGTGGCTTTGTTCCTCAAAATGAACTTTGTATGCCGATTCACAATAAACATTGCTGCACAAATATATATATTTTTTAATTTCAATAGTAATATTGTAATTTTTCCATGAAATAAAAATATGTCGATTGAATTTTAATAAACATTGCCGTACGGTTAGTACTATTATATATTCTGTGGTACGGTGGTAAGCTGTTGGTAACCTACTACCTGATACTATTAATTTTATTAAGACTGTATTTGCCGTACATACTACATACATACAGAACTTGCTGTTTGATTGATTTCGCACTTTTTACCGGAATATAACCACAATGGACTTTAACAGAAAAGACTTTAAATGTGTGAAGCGGCAATATCGTTTTTGTAGTTTTTTAGGTATTTCTCAAGCACTATTTACTTTGTGTACATTATATGTTACTACAGAAAAAAATAACGCATCGTTTGATATACAACCCGTTTTGATGCGCCTCCTAGTTTAGTAATTATTCAAGATTTTCACTAAATCTTTTTTCCTGTATAATTGTGTTTTGTCGATTGCAGCTTTGTTCCAGGCACCCATCGATATGAAACAAAAGATCCCTGTGATTCAGATGTGTTATAGTAAAAAACCCTTATATTACTGTAACATCTTAAGTTTCTGACTGGGGGTATTTGTGAAGTAAGAATAAAGTAAGGTATTATGATTGAAAATTTAATGTTTGGTATATTAAGCCATTTAAAATTATTGAAATAAAATAATAATAACACAAAGAAAAGTATAGAAAGTGAACATAATATTGTTTAAGTATATTCTATTACAACGCTATCTACCTACTTATATTACACATTACATAATATTATTTACATATTACTGTTTTTGTCCGATTTTCTTTTGAATTTTAGGTCAGTAGTGATTTATAAACTATATTTTTAGTAAGAGCGTAATTTCTGCTAACTCTTTCTGGCGGGACCAAGACTTGCAAATTGTGACTGTGCCGCACTCTGCCCAAAGCAACGTATAGTTGTCCATGTGAAAAAACATCACTTCTTAGATCTACTCCCACACGATCAAGAGTTTGCCCTTGAGATTTATTGAACGTCATAGCATAAGCCAACTTGACAGGGAATTGCTTGCGTGTCATTTCTACACCGTTTCGCCCTATTTTAAATTTAAAAGTTATGCGAGGTATGACGATGGGCTCACTACTATTTGGGTGATGCGCTAACAGAGTGAATTTTGAGACTTGATCTATAATTAATTTAGTACCATTAACTAAACGGTGTGTGAAACTGATATTTCGAATAAGTATTACGACCGCGCCTACTTTCAGTTTCAAGTCATGATCGGGCACACCGGGTGCTGTGATAGAATTTAAAACATTGCCTTCTAATCGTTCAGCTGAGTTGTCATTCAGGTGGTCAGTAGTGTCGGCACTGTAACAGATAGTCATTGGTCCAGGTATCAATTCAAGTATTTTTTGATTAATATCTCTTATGTTTTCATTAGTTCCCGATAGAATCGCCCTTTTACATATATTTTCTGGGTCACAGACTTCGTACTTTGGATATATAATATAAATTAATTGTTGCAAGCTATTTACGTAATTGATATTTTTTAAAATTAATAAATCTTCTTCAGTTGTTTCAGCTTCACCTTCTCCAATACTCAATACAAAGTTAGCAAAATAGGGGTCTTCTTTTGCACGCTGATTTTCAGTTAACTTGAATTTTTGAACGTAGTGCCAAATTTCAGAATTTTTTATTGAGGCCCGGCATATGTCACGTTCTCCTGCTCCTGTTATCACTGGTGGTATTTGTCTAAAATCACCAGCTAATACTAACACTTTGCCTCCAAAGGGTTTGGTATTGCATTCCATTAGATCTTTGAGACCGCGGTCAATTGTTTCAAGCAGGTACCTGTGAGCCATTGGTGCCTCATCGATAATGATAAGACGTGCTGCTTTGATCAACGCTGCTCTTTGAGAGTTGTTCGAAATTCCCCACACTGCATTACCACCTTCAAAGTCTAACGGAAGCTTAAACATTGAATGTGCTGTGACACCTCCATCGTGATTTAGTGCAGCTATACCCGTGGAAGCCGTACATAGGGCAATATGTCCATTAGAACGAATTTTTGCAGCAATCACGTTAAGCAAGATGGTTTTTCCGGTGCCAGCGGGACCGTCGATGAAAACCGGGTGCGTATCTTCACAATCATCTTCAGTAAGTAATATGACTGTGTTATAAATAGCCCGTTGCTGCGAATTTAATTTGGACTCCCATTCATTTAATATGGCAGTCGCCTCATCATTCCATCTTCCAGTTTCTCTGTCAAGCTCGGTTATGCTGTGTCTTATGTCTGGCAAACCGAAATCTGACAGCGAGCGACCATGAGCACGTAACATTTGTTCAATGTCTCTAAGGCCGTGGTCGTAAGCGGCTTCTATTTCAGATTCACATCCTCTGTGATAATCATCGCACAAATGATCACGGTATTTATCCCATAACAGAAGGGCTGGGGCACCGTCCATGATAAGTGCGAAGAAAAGCTGACGTAAACCTTTGCCGGTCTTGAAGCCGGCTGCCTCTTCTATTGCCGATTCATACTCCTGGTTATCGTTCAGAATACCACGTTCGAACGCTGCTTTTTGAAAAGTGTCGTAAATTATATTGTTGACAGTTCGCAGTTCGTCGTAGCTCCGGCACGGATAACGCATGAGTAACATTCGCAGAAAATAAAGTTCACCGAGTGTAGGAGATATAAAGACAATTCGAGCCACGATTTCGCCTCGTACTCTTTTTGTAATAAAATATTTTCCAGATTCATGAGCCAACACTTTTACAGTTGGATTAGGCCGGACCTGAGTTTCGACATTGTACCTTTCATAAAACATTATGTAAGTACATTCATCCAACTCAGGATCTGGAGGCCTCGTCATGTAAATTTTCAATTTGGACATGTAATTTTCTGATGCTTGCGCCTCGGTTCCGGTACGGAAAACAATCGCGTCTCCGTCGGGTAAATGTACCGGTAGTGCAACAACAGTTGGGTATCTGCAGCTGATGTCAAACTCCAATAGACGCCACATTGCATCTGAGGCGCTCACATATCGATATTGAGCGTAGTGTTCTATTTCGTCGAATACTTCTGTCACCCCCGCTTTTGCGTGATCGGGACCTTTGTGCAGATACTTGTAAAGGTATTTAACCACTTTGGAGGTGGATGCAATTTCCAAATTGCAATGACACTCCATCATCAATAGTATCGCCGGGTTGTACGGCACAATCCACCTGTTAGTGACTGAAGTTTGATTTCGTTCACGAATTGCCGGCTGTTCGCCAGCTGGACGTTTGTAGTGTACTGAGCCTCGTTCATCCGTGTACGTCACTTCAGTGTAACTTTTAGGGAATTTTTTCGAACATTTCCCAGCAGCTTGATCGTAGCAGGGTGACCTTTCTGTTCCACATGGGCCGTGCACCATGTGTTGCAAAACCAGTTGTCTCAGTCGTCCCTGTTCCGGTGGAGGTATAGTTGCTTGAATAAATTTATCAATATCCATACTATCGATGGGCCCTCCTCCTTCTACACGGAACGTAATGTGTGCGTGAG
Organism: Melanargia galathea; assembly: GCA_920104075.1. NCBI lineage: Eukaryota > Metazoa > Arthropoda > Insecta > Lepidoptera > Nymphalidae > Melanargia > Melanargia galathea. Next base: position 352,721 of record OV049872.1, on the reverse strand, counting down.
GTAAACCCCTTTTCTGGAATTCTATAACATGTAGAATTGACACAATGGTACCAAAGAAGTCTTTTGATCTGATTTTTTTCAACAGTATTGACAACTTTAGTTGAAATACTCTCACACACAAATCAGGGCGATCTGTTGACTGTTGACCGGGATATAAACTGTTGGTTATTTCTGGCCATTTCGGGTTACATGTAACAGTGAGGAAAAAGCTTGGTTTTCCCAACCGTGCAACAATGGCCATAGCATCATGGTACTTGATCTGCATATAACGTGGGCTATTCGTAAGACTCGCCGGTAAATATACTTTACCGGGTCGTATGCCTTCACCTGCGATCGTTTCGTCGATTTCACGTCGGGTTGCAATTCTTAGTTCGCTTTGAATACCTTTGAAATATTGTAGACGCTCTTCTTCGGTCCGGCACCACATGTCAACAAAGTATTCTTGCGAAAGGCGTCGTAAGATCGCAAACCGCTCTTCAGATAAGAGTTGACAACGATAGTATTTTACTTGGCTTAGTTTATTGCCAGCTTTATCTTTAATATCAATGGAATATCTTTCAGGAGCTCTAGGAAACAGTAAAGGATACTGAAACGCTTCATATGCGGGATGTAAGTAGTGTACTGTGTGTGGTTTTGCTTCACCAATTTTCCATATTACTACTGCTCGCGGGTGATGTTCGTTTGAAGTTTCAATCAAACCTGCAAGCTCATTCGACACCGGTCTATCTCCTAATATCGGTCCATGAGTACGTCGACTTGTGTTTTGAAAAATTAATCGAGCTTCTGAACTTGGGTGATTATTTAATAAGTGTAAATCTTTTATCAAGGGATTATTATTTTTTAAGTACACGTAAATCTCCTTGATAAGATTGGGGCACAAATTTTGTTGATTTCCTAATCTTTGATGCTCTTCTCCGTCGTGTATATATAATGCTGTATTATTTGTGCTACCACTATAAGCCAAATCAAAGACGCGATGGTAAATACGCCCTTGAACTTTCACTAAGTTAGGACCGTGACCCGCAGGTCTTTGAAAGCCGTGAGTTGTACCTAGCGCTGAAAAACTGAACAGATTATTATATGCTCTAGCGTTTTTTAAAAAATTTTGGTTTGCGTAAAACTCGGCATCTAGTGGTCCGAGTGGGTCAACGTTATATTTGCCCTGTCCACAGCACCACTTTGTGCGAGACTTTTCTTCATCAAAAAGTCTTGCACTGCAGTAAATACATTTATAAGTTTCTTCACACATAAGAGAATATTTTAAATGAATCGGTTTAATTTTATCTAAATCGTTACCTTTCAGTGCACCCGTTAAACCCAGCCCACGTATTTCTAAAGGAATATTTCTGATTCGACGTATTTCATCTCGATGTGTTTTAGAATATTTACTAACACATTCACGATGAGTTTGAGGATGCAAGCTTTGATATCTTAACGCAGCCTGTCGAGTTACTTCAGGATGCGCAGCGTTATATACTTGTACGGCCTCTCGGTGCACGTCGGGGTGTGCAGCAGTATACCGTTGGACAGCTTCTCTGTGCACTTCGGGGTGTGCGGCTGTATATCGATGTACTGCCTCTTGGTTCACTTCGGGATGTGCAGCTGTATACCGATGCACGGCTTTCCTGTGAGATTGTGGCTTATGTTTTTGGTAACGCAAAACAGCCTCCAAATGCTTACGTTTTTTTTCAGCTACAGTTACTTGCTTTTTTGGCCTACCACGTGAACGTTTACAGTTTTGTTGATACATATCGTTTCTATTAGTTTTATTTTGTAATCGTTCTGTTACGTGTAGGTTATCAACAGGCAATTGCTCTAATACGACTTTACATGGACTAAGGCTATAGTTTATCCTACTAAGCTGCGAGTCTGTAAAAGTTGGAGATGCAAATTCATTTATCAGTATTTGCCCATCGCTTGCCAAAGAACGTTCTTCGTTAACCATGGTGATTAATGAGACATTGCCAGAACTATTACTATTAACATTTAAACAATAGGGTTGCGACTGCGTGAAAGTAGGAGATATTATACTTTCATTTATCAGTATATGCTTACTAATTGGCAAAGAACATTCTGTATTACTAATAGTCATTAATGATTCATTGCTTAAAGTATTACTATTCAGATGTAAACTATAGGACTGTGACTCCGTAAACGTTGGAGATTCAGCCCTATAGATTTGCCCACTGCTGGGCAAATGGATATCGTTATAATTACTATTTTGTGAAGGGACCTGATTTACGTTCTTTTCGATGAAAACATCAAAATGACCGCTCGTGAGGTGCCCTGTAAAACCGATCATTTTTTCTATAGGTCCGGTGCCGAATGTTTGCGCATAAACACCATCTATATACAGTTTAAACATATAATCTTTATATATTTCCCCTGCCATCGACAATTCTGTGGTAGTGCCGTAAATTCCGTTTTGCATCATTTCATTGCAATATTCTTCAGCTGACACATACGGGCTTTCGTCACGACGCATTGTAAACATGCCATATCGATCCCAGTTCGATACAATCCCTCCAACTATACGCGATCGTATTTCCTGAGATCGGTTTATATGACCGTATATATGAAAAGACAGAGCTGAAAACATGCAGTTCCCGTCACCGGGAATATTATATAAGAGAACTTCTCGAGTAGGTGCATCGAGATTAGCAGTTTCCTTGACTTGCACGGTGCGAAGAAAAGACGCCATAATTCTATCTCAGTAATAAAATTTTGTCACTTACCAGGAAATCGGCTAAACACTTAACTTAACAATAGTAACTTAACTTTAATACTAATTACTAAGACTAATTTAATAGATTAATACAGTCTGAAATATGTAATTAAATATTAATATATATTTTAAGATTGAAAATCTTTAAAAATATGTTGAGAACAATTAAATCACTCTACGCAGAAGGAATGCAACGTAGAAAGAAAGGTAAAACATATTTTTTTTACCGCCTTTTGTTTTGTTTTTTTTTTTTCAGTCTACGGATTTAAAAAAAAAACATCAGCCAAACTCCTCTAAAAAGTTTGACATAATATTAATAAGAATTAAAAACTATATATATAACTAAGTAATGTTATTTTTTATAAGAACTACATTTATCTTGTTCTATTATTATTAAAACAAAATGATTTCCGAAATCATCTTGACACTTTTTGCTCTCTGAATAATTATCATAAATTGTCGCTTTAGTACTTAATCCGTACAAAGTAAAAAATACAGTAAAAACCTTATTTTTCGTGGTCTATGATAAAAACTTCTTACAGCTTTGCACTGCTAAAAAGTACAGGTAGAAAACCACAGATTAAAATCATAAATAAATTATTGAATCTATTTTTATTTTTTGAATTGAGTAGTATGGGTATATACAGTAGACATGGGTAACATTGATAAGTAGGTACCGGAGATGTGAAATTAGGTGTTCCTAGAGGTGACTTACTACCTCGTTGGTCTAGGGGTATTATATTCGACTGCAGATCACGAGGTCCCGGATTCAATTCCCGGGTCGGGCAAATTATTGTAGGGTTTTTTATCAAGAAATTCTCAGTGTCAGCCCGGAGTTGATAGTTGGCGGTGTTTCACCCCCGTGCCTCGGAGAGCACGTTAAGCAGTCGTTCCCGGTTATTATCAATATCATGTGACAATATTCGTTACAGCCCGCCAACCCACATTAGAGAAGCGTGGCGGCTCTAAGCTCTAAATCCCTCTCCTATGAGAGAAGAGACATTTGCACAGCCGTGGGTCGTAAAAAAGCTGTACCTGTGATGGTGGTGGTGGAGAGTTGACTAAACAATTTAAAATACAAACCAAATGATAAAAAGTTGTTGATGCTTTTTAAACCCGATTTTTATCCAAAACAGACAGTACAGTACAGTTTTCAGTACAGTACAGACAGTACAGTATAGACCTCTGAGTTGTATGAGCGCTCATACAATTTAGAGGCCTAGCTTCATTAGCACCTTACCTTTTAAGACAAACTAATGAAAAACAGATTGTACTTATACTTCTGGAGTACGGAACCCTCGGTGCGCGAGTCTGACTCGCACTTGACCGGTTTATTTTCTGTTCATCAAGTAGAATTTAGGTCTTGATCATATTTTGCCAAGAAACCACTCTTCCATCTTTTATGCTTAGTGAGATAGAGGCTGACGGTATGGCCGCCATTTTGAATCTGCCATTTTGTTTTTTTTTCAGCTCAGTGCCAATTGGATGAGGTTTTGAGTAATTTTTGTTTGAGCACCTCCCATCTATCTACAATACCCTGCCCGGGCTCCTCATCCATCTTCTAAACCCTCAATCATCATGTCTTCCCATATTTTTCTTTGAGAGTTCTCCAAAGAACCGCATCAAAGCCTTGCATAGTTTACAACTTGTAGTCTCTTCAATATTCGCCATACATTTTCTATGGAAAAATAAATTCCGCCATTTTGAATTTTTTTCTATTCATCGAGTAGACCTTTGGATTTTGATCATCTTTTGCGAAGAAACCACTCTTCCATCTTTTATACCCTCCGAGATGGAGACCGACGAAAGTTGTATGGCGGCCATCTTTTTTTCGCCATTTTGAATTTTTTTTCAGCTCACTGCCAATTGGATGATGTTTCGAGTGATATTTGCTCGAGCACCCCCCACCTATCTTCAATACCTTAAGCGTGCCATTCGCTCGTCTCTGAAATCCTCAATCATCAGCTCTCTCCATATTTTTGTTCCGAATGAATTTTTGTCGTCTATACGAAACCATTAGTGAAAAAAAAATTTTTCATACAAAATTTTACAGGAGGGGTGATCAATCAGTGAGTCAGTCAATGAATCAGCACGAGCAGCTATATATATATTAATATATAGATAGATTTGACTTTGAGTAGCAATATTATGCATTATTTAGTTGACAAAATATAACACCTTTACCTAAACTAGCGGCACGCTATGATGGCCGGTTTGACACATTACAATAGTGATGTGGAATGTCAATTTATTCTCGAACAAAAAACAATTAAGTTTTGTTTTTGTACCTGATTAAATAGGTTTAATAAAATAAAAATGTATATGTTTATTTAATTTATTTGAACGAACTGAATATTTGAACGAAAATGAATATACATACTTTATATGCACACAAGAAACATATGAATACAAAAGATACCAAAAAAGGTGCCACAAAAGGCCATAATTAATCAGATTCGTCCATACTACTATTTTCACTGTCGTCACTGCTATCATCACATACATTAATAATTATATGTTCGTTTTCTATAATATTATCTATTTTCACATCTCTTTCATAATCTTCCCTTATTAATTTAACAGTTCTATTCACAACCTTTTCCCAGTCTCCTTTAGTCACATGTTCACAAGCTTCTTCTAATAATTTTAGCATTTTTTTTGTGGTAAATGGGGGTTCTGTATTGTGTCTTGCAGCATATCCCTTAATTTGAGCCCACACCAACTCAATCGCATTATACTCACAATGGTAAGGCGGTAACCGTATAACTCTGTGCCCATGTTCTAATGCTATTTCGTCAATGACGTATCGGATCTTGGTTGGTTTGTTTTCTTTTAAAAGACGTACTAATTCCGCTTTTAACATATTCATGTTTGCATCTACGCCATTTTTACGAAGCCATGCGACGATATCAGCTTTCTTTTGGGATTGGGCAGGTGGCTTGTCAATTTGCATCGAGTGGTATGGGGCGTTGTCCATAATTATAATAGATGGTTCAGGGAGGCTACACAACATTGAGGTAAACCATTCAGTAAACTTTTCTCCATTCATGTCTTCATGATAGTCTCCAGTGGTTTTTGACGCAAAAGCCATGAGAGAACCTTCGACAAACCCGTTGATGGTTCCGGCGTGACAAATTATAAGTCGCGATCCTTTTCCTACAGGAACTTTGGAAGTAGATGCTGCTGTGTCATCGTTCCAAGAACGGCCTACAGTATGGTTAGCATTAAGCCATGTTTCATCCAAGAACACAACATTTTGCCAATTTTTGATTTCTTTCACTTGCCGTAAAAAAGTATACCTTGCCATCGCTATATCAAATCTTTCCATCAATATTTTGCGTTTGTTACATTTTTTGTATCGAAATCCAATGGTCTTCAAAATCTTCGTTAAAGAACTTTCCCCACCGAAGAATAATCCAGCTTCCTTCAGTGAATGCACCAACTTTTTTCTTGTTGGATACTCCTTCTGTAAATAGTAGCCGTAAACATGTCTTCGGATAGCATCGGCATCAAAGCTATCGATGCCTACGACTGGTTTTGCTCGTTTTCTCTTTTTTGGTGTGTGAAGTTTATTTTCTTCTGTGCCAGTCTCGCCATATTTTTTTTTAGTTATCCGTCTAACAGTTCGTTGTCCAATATTAAGCGCATCAGCTATGCGTTCAACCACTGACGTTATAGGTAAAATTGGCCCTCCATTTTGAGCTTCACGATCGAAATAGTTACGAAGGCGTATTACGAACTCACGTGTCTGACTATTTAGAACAGTTCTCTGCGTACGTTCGGTCATATCGACGAAATCCACAACAAAGGGCTTGAACAGAGTCCAAATTAACGAGCAAGGGTCAACAGTAATGCAGTATCAATATTTGAAATCCAAAGCCAGGTCAAAACTATATCACAATCGCATTGCACTGACAGTTTATACTTTTCGAAGCAACGTCAATTCGAAACTGCTTTGTTTTGCATTGAGCATTGACGCGAGTTTGCCGGAGGTAGTAGTTGTGCTAGCCAGCGATCCTATGTGACGATCGTATTAGATTCCATTTTTAAAAATTTATTGATATTTTTTTGCGATTTCAGAGGTTTGTCCACATAGTGAAAATTGTTCATATTCACAAGTACATTCACCCCTTAAATGGTGCAAACTGATTTTTCTACACTTGTATACATTTAAGAAATCAATTTAATAAATAAATTTTGAGTCCTAAACCTAAAACTACATTCGATAAAATTTATGAATCTCTGCACATCACTATCGTCAATAAAGTAATACAATTATTTCCTTCAAAGTCGTTATCAATTAATACGGAACTTCATGAGCGGACAAACGTCAAACCGGCCATCATAGCGTGCCGCTAGAGTAGTCAAGTTTGGGAGCTTTCGTGAATTTTGGTTTTAAAGAATTGAACCTTTGTTGAAAATTATATTTAATTAATTAATTAGTTACTAGTTACATAATATGTCTTACGTCTATCGAGTCGAGTTAGGGACTGTCGCCAGGCGCGTAGCGCTCCCACGGGTCGCGATGGCCTCGCACAATCTGCCAACGAAGCAATTTCACCGTGTGAACACTATGCGCGGCTGTTGTTGCTGGGCGCTTGAGTCGGCAGACATAACTCTTCCCTCCCTAAGTTCAAAGTCGGCAGAGGGTTGACTTACACTCTGCTGAGTTTGACAAAAAAGATGTAAAGGTACAAACTTAAGTATATATGTTAACAGAATGCAAATGCTTAAGGCTAATATTACATATAAAATTAACGTTCCGACGCTAACACTTTTTACATTGATAACTCTTTCACCTCGATCAAGAACCACTTCACTTTCACTTTCCTTTAAACGGTATGTCAATTGTTGCAGATGCTGAAGGTTAACGCCGTCTAGATTTATAGGCTTCTTTTCAGTTATTAGACCAGAGGTACGTACCTCGGGGAAGTGGATGGTTGGTGTCCTTGAATAGTCTATAGTTCCACCTATCGTTTGATGTATTCGTAACGTTAGCCCCTTTATTTTAAAACTGCAAGTGTCGTCTATGGTAAGTATGTAGGTCCCTTGTATGCGTTCTCGAGTTTCTTCTGTGTTACATGTTTTCTGGAGGAGTGTTTCAAATTTGCTGTATATAATCCATTGGTTACATTGAATAGGCTCTACTTTTATTCCAGATGTCTCTACCAAAACTGGGTTACAAGCGCTAGTATTTTGATATAATAGCATGAGCGCTTCTAGGCAGCTGTCTTTCGTTGATAATTCCAGTTCTATTTTTTGGCATAAAAATACAAATTTATCCATTCCTTTGCAGGGTTTGGCGAGCGGTATGGTTTTCGAACCTTTCACTAATAGGTAAGGCTTTTTAGGAATTATAAGGGATGTTTGATTAAATACATTTGTGACAGGAAGGGGTATCATGTGAAAGTAGTTAAATATATCAGTTTTAACAAGAGGAATGTCCAAAATAAAAGTTATCTGATTTTTCTTCGAGTAAGCTTTTAGTTCAATAGATTGCTCTATTTTCAGAAGATTTTCTTAATCTACATTTTTCAAGTGTAATGTTCAGAAGATGATCTGTTTGCGTCTTAACATTAGTTATAACGCTAAAGTGCGTTTTATTATTTAAGTATCTTAATAGATTTACATTTAAGTGCTCGTACATTCTAATATTATAATCTAAATCCTTTTTCAGGTAACTTAAATCTAAACCTTTAATATAAGACCAATTATCGTATGCGATAAACGCTTGACCTTCTTTTACAGGCAGGATACCTGGATTATGCTCCACCTCCTGCACTAGGGCCTGGGTCGTGAGGATTTGAATAAGCAGAAGGACGTACCTGTGGAGGACGTTTAATATATTTAATTGGTACTTTAGTGTCACGTTTTTGGGTTCTTACAGGTACAGTATTCCTGAAGATATTTCCTGTTACTTTTGCCTTTTGGTACCGGGGTTTTTGATAAATGCTTTCGTCAAAAATATGGTTGAATTTACCATCCATGTTCAGGGCACTGTCAGATGGAGAATGAATGGGGTATGGTATATTTGAAACGTTAATGTCGGAATTCCGTATTATACTGTCATGTTCGTCTTTGTCGTCGGTACTAAGAAGAGATGCTGTATCAAAGTTTACTTGGAGGGAACGATCGTCCTCTAAGAAGTTCAGTTTTGTCTGTGGAAATACGTCTGTCTTACTATTCCATGAACCATTTCCTAGAGTAGTTGGTATTTTCGCATGAGTTTCAGTTCGTGGTTGTAAGGTCGACTCAGACGGGGGGCTATATATAATTGGTATGTCGGCGTCGCGTGTGTGTAAAATTTGATTTTTCATGTCGATTGTAGCATCAAGTTGCTTTAATAGATCTGACCCTATTAGACCGTCGTAGCGTTTGTCTACGTCGTATACATAAAATTTATGGCTTGATGTACTTTTAAAGATTTTTAATAGAGGTATGTGTATCGCCTCATTATGTTTACTGCGGGCATGAGTACTGATTACTTGAAAGGGTTCTGCATATTTAAATTTAGGAAAGTATTGATTTGCCTTTTCAGGACTTATGAAAGAGCGTGAGCTACCGGTGTCTATTATAAACTTGGCCTGAATTTCAGGAAGTTCTATATGTGGTAGGTTTAACACACTATCGCAATTTAGACGTATTATTTCTGATCCGGGTACTTCGCTCGTATGCTCGTCCTTGACTAGTATGGAAGAATTTTCATCGGGATTTAAACCTTGATTTTCACCAGGAGGTTCGGATTTGAAACCATTATTTTCCGTAGGGTAATAATAATTATTTTCGTTAATTTCAAAGTTGTCGTCGTAAAATGGGGTTTCTAGTATTTCTGTCATGTGTTGTCGGATCGGTATTTCTGTCATATGCTGTTGAATCGGTAGGGCCGTACGCATTGAAACGTCAGTCGGGGTATACTTGGTTTGTTGCGGCATGCCGAATTTAAATTGATCCTGATTTCCAGAATGTCTAGGATTAACTTCTCGGTTAGAATTTGGATCAAATTTGAAGTTATTAGGTTGCACAGGAATTCCAAATTTAAAATTATTGGGATGTACAGGCATTCCGAATTTAAAATTATTAGGTTGTAAAGGCATTCCAAATTTAAAGTCATTGTTCGACCTTGGTTGAGTCTGAAAATTATTCTGAGGTCCAAAACCTTGATTGAACTGGTTCGACATATTAAATCGGTTTTGAAACGGGTTCGGTGCCGTTCTATAAAAAATTTGCGGAACACTAAATTTATTATTATTGTGGAATTGAGTTGGAGCCGACTGATTTTGATGAAATTTAGAATTTTGTTTATTCTTATTTTTGGCATCGTACTGAAATTGAAAATTAACTTCCTCGGTTACATAAGCTAAAGCGGTTTCCAAAGTTTTCGGATTTTTCAGTCTCACTATTCTGATTAAATCTTCCGGTAAGTTATACAAAAATACATTCAGAGACAAATTATTATAAATTATAATTTTTGACTCTCTAAGGGACGTGTCGTCTATTCTATTTACTTTGGATATCAGAATACTACGCATGTTCTGAATACGTTTGCAAAAATCTATGTACGATTCACCGGTTTTAATTTTTAATGACTCGAGCTCTATCGCAACACAATCCTCCGAGCGAGGGTCACCGAAATGCAAGATCAACATTTCTTTCAACTCTTCCCACGTAACGATGTCTTCCCTTTCGCTTACGAGAAACGCCGCTTGACCAGTCAACCTACTCGTAACTACATGAAATAAGTATAACTCCTGCGCTGCGCTACAACCAGGTGGTCTAAAACTATGTATAACATATTCACATTTTTTCAAGAATATATTTAATAGATTAGACTCTCCATCAAATTTCGGAATTAATCCTGCAATCTCACGCGGCACAATCGATACTTGTTCCATTTCGAAATTCAAAAAATTAATTATCACACAACAGAATAATAATCAGTAGTACAATACGCACACTTATATTAAAACACTTATAATATAATTATACATTAGTAGAGCATAAAAAAATTATATATTATTAATTCATTATTCTCTTTAAAACAAATTATTTTTCTTTTATTTTATTTCGATATTGTATTCCTCTTTAAATAATTCTTTCACAATAATTCTTCTTAAAACTAGTACCTAAATAATGCCGATTTAGTGCATTACAGGAAAATCAGATAATCAGTGATTTTGGACTGAACTATCCAATTAGTTCAATCTTTTAATTTATGGAGAAAATGCAGACCAACAGGTACAGGATGGGACACACAGGATAGCGAAAAGTTCTACTCACTGTCTGAACGCCTTCATCCTCCCGCTAGAGGTAGCCTTTTCTTCCAGGAACACTCACTCACTTATTTGACTTATTTGTTTGGTTCGTAGGATTTCGCGAGCAGCGTACACGGTCGATTTGGGGACCTTGAAACGCAGCTTTCTTCCCGCGAAATCCTACCGGCTGCGCCAGTCAAGTTTGGGAGCTTTCGTGAATTTTGGTTTTAAAGAATTGAACCTTTGTTGAAAATTATATTTAATTAATTAATTAGTTACTAGTTACATAATATGTCTTACGTCTATCGAGTCGAGTTAGGGACTGTCGCCAGGCGCGTAGCGCTCCCACGGGTCGCGATGGCCTCGCACAATCTGCCAACGAAGCAATTTCACCGTGTGAACACTATGCGCGGCTGTTGTTGCTGGGCGCTTGAGTCGGCAGACATAACTACCTTGATCTAGACCTTAATCGCTTGGTATTTATGACACCACCAGATGGCGTTATCTTGGTAAGCTGTGGTGCTAAGTTCCTATTGACACAGAATAGGTACTTACCTGGTATTGCCAACGTAACAAAATTGAAAATGTCCTCAGACTACTAAACAGCATAGATATGTATATCTAAACATGGATTATAATTAATATTTCAAATAGCAAGCACATCGATGTGACACCGCTCTCCCAAAACTTATATACATAGATAATACACTACTACCTGCTACTTACATCATTATAAACCCATTATCGGAGAATAGTTTAGGCCGTAGTCCACCACGCTGGCCAAGTGAGACTTGAGAACAATATGGAGGACTATCAGGCAGACGGTAACGGTAGATTATTGCTTAAAACGTACATAGTTCTGAAAAGTTAGAGGTGAGTGCCGGGAATTGAACTTATTACTATTGCGCTATTACCGCTTTATACGGTAAATTCATAATTTTTCACTAACACGCTCTTAATTTTGAAAATAGTGAAACCCTTAAGCAAAGTACCTATAACACCATCCTTTTCTCATTTTATTTAACAGAAAGAAAGGAAGGAAAGAATATTATGTAGGTATTTGTACATGTTATCTAAATTAGGCCCTAATAAGAGTAACATAACATTACCCAACGTCGATATTGTTGATCTAGAAACACGGCACATCACTAAATATTGTTATTGTTCTCAATGGAATAGTTATAGATGTGCCGATTCGATTATTTTGATAATCGATTAATCGATTATATTAATCGATTATAAAATAATAATCGATTATTAATCGATTAATGATCGATTATGAAATAATTCTTAGAAAGAACTGAAAAAACAATTCTACTTTCTGGAAAAAATTCTGAACCCTTGCATTTAGTAGCAACATCTTTATTATAACCTTTTAGACTGTTCTGAAAAAAGAAAAACAAACACTATTTTTTAAATTTTTTGAAATTGAAATTAGAAAATTAAATAGAATAATTAAAAAATAATGTAATTGATCAAAATTAAATATACATACCTATTAGGTACCTATTTATTACACTAAGGCGAAAGTTTGTGTGTGTGTGTGTATGTATGTGTGTATGTTTATTACTTTTTAACGCCGCAACTACTGGACCGATTTGGCTGACATTTGGATTGGAGATAGCTGGTTATGTCCTGGAATAACACATAGGCTACTTTTTATCCCGGAAAAGTGTTCCTGAGGGACTTAAATAGATATAGACTTCCAAAAACGAGATAGGTACTGTTAAACGCTGATTGTTCTTAGGTACATCACGCTCACACTGTCTACGTGCTCACATAACAAATTATTGCAATAGTTTGCTGTCGTTGCATGCATTTGTATGCTTTTGCATGAATTTGCTGTCGTTCTCGTTGCTAAGTTACTCTTAGATGATTTTGTTCAATAGTAGATTGTATCATAAGGGAGCAAAATAATATTTTTACGGCGAGGGCGCTTTTTTGAATCCAGAGCGAAGTGAGGGATTGTATAGTAGAATCCCGAGCGTAGCGAGGGATTCTTTAGTACAATCCTGAACGTAGCGAGGGATTCAAAGTACGTCGCCCGAGCCAAAAATATATTGCGCCCGAGTCCGACGGCCTGAGTGATACACTCTAATTTTCATCACCCTCTATGAGGAAATAAAAGGCGCCTCATATTTTTAACCCTCGACGCAAAAAAGACGGGGTGTTATAAGTTTGACGTGTCTGTGTGTGTGTATGTGTATGTCTGTCTGTTCCCCCATAGCTCTCGAACGGATAGACCGATTTGAATGCGGTTTTTTTGTTTGAAAGGTGAATTAGTTCGGGAGTGTTTTACCTATGTTTGATGAAAATCGGTCCAAGATGGCCGCCGCCACAAAATGGCGGATTAATAATAAAAGTATAAATTAAAAATTTAAGAAACCCCCGAATTTTTCCATTTTGTGATGGCGGCCATCTTGGATTTGCATAGTGTTATTCTACTAGTCAAGACCTTTCATTTGATACCCATATTGAGGGAGTTGTGAAAAGATATGTAATCCACCATTTTGTGGCGGCGGCCATCTTGGACCGATTTTCATCGTACACAACTAAGAACAATCCCGACTAATTCACCTTTCAAACAAAAAAACCGCATTCAAATCGGTTCAACCGTTTGAGCGCTACGGGGGAACAGACAGACACACACACATACACACACAGACGTCAAAATGAAAGGTCGTGACAACAAGACCTTTCATTTAATACCGATATTGAGGGAGTTGTGAAAAAATATGTAATCCGCCATTTTGTGGCGGCGGCCATCTTGAACCAATTTTCATCAAACATAGCTAAAAATACTCCCGACTAATTCACCTTTCAAACAAAAAAAACCGCATTCAAATCGGTTCAACCATTTGAGCGCTACGAGGGAACAGACAGATACAGACACACATACATACACAGACGTCAAACTTGTAACAACAATAACAACAATCGATATCATTCGCGCCTAGCCCGGTGGGACCACGGGCCCTTCATCTTCAAAAAGTGCGCGGCAAAGATAATTGCGGCGCACTTATTTATAAGTGCGCCGCAATTATCTTTTACGCGCACTTATAAATAAGTACGCCGCAAACACCACCTTTGGGTGCACTTAAAGGCGAACCAAGTCGTCCTTTTCGAATAGATGGGATGAAAATATTTTTTATGTGTACAAACTTATTAATCACGGGTAACATCGCGGGGCACAGCTTGTACATAATATATAGATACTCATAGCGGGGGTAATTTCACTACAGTTGGTAAAGGCGTATCGTCGGTTCGGTGTGTTCGAAAAGTTGAGTATGTATGAAAAAGCTGTAAGCTGCATAACGCTTGCTCACAGTCGGCGGCTGACTATCCGTTTGGTGTGAACAAAGCCTAAAACTAACTTTGAGGGAATACCCTTTTTGCAATGATAGGGTTGCCAAACCATAATTATTATATTTTAGCAAGCAAATTAATAACAGAAAGCTGGTAGTTTTGGTAATTAACGTATATCTTTATAATCGATCATGATCGATTATGCAAAATCATAATCGATTGCAATCGATCATTTTAATAATCGATTAATCGATTATTGATAATCGATTACGCACATCACTAGGAATAGTTAATTGATAACCTTTTAGAATAGATAACCTTTTTATAGTTTATTAAACTTAAGCGTAATAAATATTACTATCGCACTGTTTGCAAAGATGTAATGTGCATTTGTTAATTTTATTATTATTAATTCTGACAAGCTCACGACAAACTGTGGACGGTGGACCAGTTCACAAACAGAGAGCGGTCACGGGAGTTGCAAAAACTGTGTGAAAAAATAAACAAAGACGAGATAATAAATAAAATAGGTACTTCGTTTCAACTCTTTCTATGTTGTAAAATTAAACCGCCTTGTCTTACCTGTTTCCACAACTTTAAAATGTGTAATTTAAATTAATTTAAAAACAAACCGGTCAAACCAGAGTGGCAACAACTTGTGTCTTTTCATCTCGCTCATGCATTCCATCACTTCCACCTCCATCGTGCATTAAATAATATTGGACCAATCTGCATTGACTGTTACATAAATCGGAATGTGATCAAAATAAAATTGAACTTAAATGAAAAAAATACTTCCATTACATACGGGAAGATAAAGTTAATGTAAAGTTTTATGTGCCTGTGAGGATATAAGTGCTTTTAGAACAGCGAATGGTGGTATAATAGTTTTATGAACAGCTGATTGGAGAAAATGTCATCTTTGAAAATGATGATAAGCCGCGCCGCCGCCAGTCGACTCCCAGCGGGCGCGGTGAAATCAGTGAATTCGGTGGATTTAGCAATATCTCGTAATATTTTAACCACTGGAACCATGGCGAAGGCACTGACGGTAGATAATATCAACCCGAACATTGTAAAGTTGGAGTATGCCGTCCGAGGACCCCTAGTCATCAGGGCGACGGAAATTATGAAAGAGCTGGAAAAGGTAAGCCGAATTTCTCAAAAACTAGAAGCTGGAATTACTTCATCAGTGAAAGTAAAATTAAATTGCTCAGGACAATTATTATGTGGACACATTATTATGTCGAGTATTTACGAATTTATTAACCCCTCAAGGCTGTTGCTAAACGTACATTTTTGTTAGTGAATGTCTGGGACCTATTTTGTGATGCCCCTACTTCTTACATTACTATTTTAGCTCATAATATTAAGAGACTTGATAAAAACTGCTTAGATACTTGAGTATTTTCAGTATTTTTGTTTGTGGAAAATATCAGTAAGAATTTCAGTAAGTAGGTATTTGGTAAAAATCAATTACTTACAATTAGCTACCTAAAATATGTTTTGCTGTATACCTCACATATTCTTAGTATCATGTAAGCACTAAAAAGCTAGAACCCAGAGCTGTAAAGCTAGTTAATTATAACTTCACAAATATTGTCTTGTGGTTGATCAGTTCTGCATTGAATGCATACCACTAAGAATCCTTTAATCTTCCTCTATAAAATGACCTATGTTTAAAAATTACTACTATTCTCACTACTTGTAATTGACAACCACTTTATTAACCAACTTCAAAAAAGGCAGGTTATCAATTTGACAGTATGTATTTATGTAAATTATTGGAACTGCAAACTATTCTTAAACTAGATGATGCCCACGGCTTCGCCCGTGTGTATTTAGGTTTGTAATAATCTCGTGGGAACTTTGATTTTCCAGAACAAAAAGTAGCCTATCTGTAGTAAGTAGTAACAAAACAGTAGTATAAAACGGAAAAATTCCGTGGGATCCTTACGATTTCGGAATGCAATTCCTTACAGAATCAGGGTTGAGGAGTTGGACATGTACCTACTCGAGGTCATTCAACAATAAAGTCTTTAATTGGTATCCCCAATATCAATTTAAATAACCGACAGTGCCTAAATCCCATTAGTTTTGGGGATCAGATCCCCTACAGCATCAGGGTTCAGGAGTTGGAATCCAAATTTTTTTGTAGGACAGTGTCGCAATGTTTCTCTATCGATTAAAAAAAAATTACGCAAATCGGTTCAGAAATCTCGGAGATATCGGTGTACATAGGTAGAAAAACACAACTCCTCCTTTTTTGAAAGTCGGTTAAAAAAGTAGCCTATGTTACTCCCTGGTTAATTCTCTACTTGTATGTGAAAGTCCCGTCAAAATCGGTTCAGCCGTTCCAAAGATTAGCCCGTTCAAACAGACAGACAGACAGACAGACAGACAGACAGACAGACAGACAGACAGACAAAAATTTTAGAAACGTTATTCGGTTATAGAATCGTTCAAATAACCCTATGAGCTTAATAAGAGGAAGTTATTTCGATATTACAGACAGACACTTCAATTTTATTTATTAGTATAGATGATAATATATAAGTGCTTCCAAACAAATATACAAATTTTCATAGATGTATGTATGTATGTCTGCAGATTTCTCCGAAACAATTAATCGGATTGTAACCATTCTTCTTTTGTTGGCTTACATTGACTTAAACTTAAGGAACAGTGCAAGTTTCATAAAAATCTGTTCGGTAGTTTCTGAGATATGGACTGTTAAATGTGTGTTGGTCAGTTTTACTTTCAATCTTTTAGATTATCACTTGTTTATAGGTAGATTTGCATTGTACATAATTTTTTTTCTCAAGCCTCTTACAGAGTACAGTGTTACAAAGTATTTGATACAATTTAGCTTGTGCCTAAATGTTTGGACTAATCCATGTGCTCGTTGGCAAAGAATCAATAATGAACAAATTCTTTTCATTTCCTCTTCTAATTAAACTTAGACACTTGGTTAATCAAGCCTGCATAACTACTACAGACACTTAACAATGTATTGTTGATTGTGTTTATTGGTGTGCTAACAATTACCATATTTTACTATGTATCTGATGTAACATGTATGTAAGTGTTGACATAATGCAGCTGTTATATCAGCGTGCACTCGTGTCCTCCCTGGCACAAGTCTTCTATAAGTCAGAAGTTCTGAATTTATTCCCAGCAACTTAATTTGTCATACAATTATAATATCTGTCGGTGATGGAATGAAATAGCCTTCCAAATCTATACTAATTACTTAATATTATAAATACAAATTACAAATGTAACTCTGTCTGACAAAATGAACTGTTTTCAACAGTGCTCTTATCTCCTATTTTATTGTGTACAATAAATAAGCAATATAGGTATAATATGTGAGAATTATTGTTAGATTATCATGAAAGATGTGATAGTGCTCAAAATTATCTTTTATTGCTATATTACATGTTTAATTATAAATTACTTAGTTCCAAAGAAAATCAAGTGGATAAGATATGGTTACAGTTAAAGTTACTGGAAACTTAGTTTAATTACCTGATGTATGGAAAGAGGCCACTTTGGATTGCACAATTAAGGTTTTGGTGGGCAATTTTGACTCTAATAGTTACCTACTTAACTTTAACCACCCGATGTGCATATAGTGGTTGCCAGGTGATTTAATTAAACACAGGAACTTATATTGGTTTGGTTGACGTACTTAGTGGTGTACCTTATTAGATTTTAGAGGAGTAATGACTATTAACAAGTATTAAGTAAACAGTGGCTAGTTGGATATTTAAGATCTGAGGATGGGTAGCTGATCTGAGCACTAGTGGAGAAATATTGTGCTAACATGGGTTTGACACACATTCCTGGCATTAAGGTAATGTAACCGTCAAAATTGTTTTGCTCATAGTATCAACAAGGGAAAAAATTGCTCTAATGAGATTGGCTCCCGCAGTGCTGTGCGGATTGCAGGTATGAACAGTGACTGCAAGAGCCTCACACACAGTAGACACTTGCAGCCAACACTTGCCGACTTACTGAGTCCTTTCTTCTTTACTTACTGAGTGGTATCAGTTTTTTACATACAATACATCGGCATACATCAGAAGATAGTGGCGCAATTCGTTTGGCTTTGATTTTTTTGACGTGATAACGTCTTATAAGTCGATGAACGCCGGCCACACGCATGAAAAAGCATGACTCATTGTCACGTTCTGCCTAGCCGAACGTGGAAGCGAGAGCGCGGAGCAAGCGATAGAGAGGCAACGTTTTCTTATGACGTTATCACGTAAAATTATCGTCCGTAAACCGACTTTACGATAGCCAGTTTTTTAGGGTTCCGTAGTAAACAAGGAACCCTTATAGTTTCGCCATGTCCGTCCGTCTGTCCGTCTGTCCGTCTGTCCGTCTGTCCGTCTGTCCGTCTGTCCGTCCGTCCTCGGTTAATCTCAGAGACTATTAGTGCTAGAAATCCGTAATTTGGCATGAGTATAAATATTAATCACGCCGACAAAGTGGTGAAATAAAATTTTGATAAATATTTTTTTTAGGGTAGCTCCCCTACATGTAAAGTGGGGATGAATATTTTTTTTCTCGTCTACCCCATAGTGTGGGGTATCGTTGAATAGGTCTTTTAAAAATACTGTGGGTGTGGGAACATCATTTTTCGATTTCTAGATCCGTTTGTAAAATATGATGTTTTAAAGTGCAAATTTTTATTAGAGTCAAGTGTCCCCCCCCCCTCTATCAGCCAAATGGCATTATATAGGAACTTGAAAAAATTCACAGCAGTAGGGTATATAATCAATTTTAAAGGAAAACTATCACGGCTAAGTAGGGTTCACAGGTTAAGGAGTTATATCTGTTTTTTGAGGATTGTAACTACGGAACCCTACACTGCGCGTGGCCCGCCACGCACTTGGCCGGTTTTTTATTTTTAAAGAGTTATCCTAAGCAGTCCCGCGAAAAAACTGCACTGTCGGGAATAAAAGAAAAACGTTGCTTACAAAATAACTTTATTAACAACACAATGACGCAACTGACCACACACAGCTGTTATTTAATGCCAATTTATGAATTTACCCTCGATTACATCATGTATTACGTAGGTATGAATAATAATTAGCACATAACGTTATGATTTTCATGAAAGGAATTATTACACTACATGTTATTGAATTATTTCATTAGGCGAGTAAATTATGTATCTAGGTATAGTAACAGTAAGCTCAAGCCTCAACCTTGCGGCTGTGTGGAAACATGATGTTAGATCCAATAATAGCACCATATCAGAAATAGCTTTGCTCAAATGACATAAAACTGCACCAAAATAGTAACTGTATGGACGGAGCACTATTGTACTAGCGAATGTTATGGATTTTCATTCAAAACTAAAATCAGAGCTGCAGGCATCATTGCAGTATCATCATAATATGAGCTGTTTGGGTTATCGATCGTCCAGAGGTTGGACCACCCTAATAGACCGCCATAATAACGCCGTGTACGTTGCATGATGTTCTATCTACGATGCATGCTCAAAAATACTGGCCATTTTAAGGGAGCATCGTTAGATTGTAGTTAAGCACAAATAAACCTTAACCGATGACGGTTTTTATTCATTCTCATCCTAATGATTCTAGGAAATTCTCTAGACCGTAGCATCTGTTATGCATGGCGAGGATTGGTAATTATCCCACTTCTGGATTTTATAATTTTTCGGAATCGTACAAATGAAAGTGAATTGAAGCTTTAAAATTGTACAAAATACCAACATATTTTCCCTGTGTTGTTAATGTGATGTTACTGATAAAATAATCTCTCGAATTATCATCAGAATTTACTGGGTCATACACACGTCATTCGATAGTATAACGCACGGTAGGTATAGAGTAGGTAGATAATAGATATTATGTGTCCCCATCATTGAGGAGAGTGGATATTTTTAACGCGTTGTCATCCGTTTATTTTGTGATATTGGTGAAAATTCCTCAAGGCCGTGCTATTTAGCGAAATTTTTCCAAAGGTTTTTAGGACGTTTTCGCAATCAATCATTTACCTCAATATCGTTTGAAAGTCGTTTCATACTATACGCAAAGAGTGCCAAACAGGACTCTATAACTTTTCTTGAATTTCTTGAGTCGGAACCCAATACCTCATGATCCGCAGCCGTACAAGGTAGCCACTAAACTAATGGGGCAGTTTATATATTATTTATTTATTAACCCCCGACGCAAAAACGACGGGGTGTTATAAGTTTGACGTGTCTGTGTGTGTGTGTGTGTGTGTGTGTGTGTGTCTGTCTGTTCCCCTGTGGCGCTCAAACGGGTGAACCGATTTGAATGCGGTTTTTTTTGTTCGAAAGGTGATTTAGTCGAGAGTGTTCTTAGCTATGTTTGATGAAAATTGGTCCAAGATGGCCGCCGCTACAAAATGGCGGATTACATATTTTTTCACAAATCCCTTAATATGGGTATCAAATGAAAGGGCTTGACTAGTAGAATAGCACTATTGCAAATCCAAGATGGTTGCCGCCACAAAATGGCGAATGTCGGGGGTTTTTTAAATTTTCAATTTACACTTGTAGAAAGATTGAATATGGGGACCGGGTCGGGGAGTTAGTCTACTACATAGAAAATTCCCTGGCCTCTTTTAGTTCGTCTTCAATATGACGTCAAAACGATGCGCAGTTATCGTGTCTTTTTCTCATTTAAATTTATCTGATGCGCACCGGAAAAATCTAGGAAATAGTGGAAACGTGAGGTTAAGACACAACTCGAGATTCAAATTTGAATGCATGTTTACGAGCTCGATATAATCTACTTACTGATAAGCTGATAACAGCTCTCCACTCTTGCCACTCATTACATGTTTTATGACAAATGAACTGAGATTCTGTACTGTGGTGGTTAGTATCTACTGTAAACTAAAATAGCAGCTGAGTTTGTTGCTGGCCCTTTTCAGCCGAATTCGCTTTCTGAATCGGTGATACTAAACTCTTTGACTTTTCATAAGAGCCACAATTAGCCTAAAAACGTATTATGTAAAATTGCGCTTGGGAAAAAATGAGCACGTGGATGAACATTCAAAAAATGATTCCTGATAAGACAATGAACAGATGTTGAACTGATCCACCTAATCGGTCTAAAGTCAATACAAAAATGTGATATCCGATCATTATATTAAGGAAATAGCGATCCGCGCGTTTAAATTACTCGTAATAATCTACATAAATTAGTTCCACTGACGCTTGTGAGTTGTGACTCTATTCAAGGGTATTTTTTTGTTGCGGAATCATTTATTTCACTTTAATTATTTATTAAGTGGTAATTTTACGTATTTTACTGAATAGTTATTTTTTGTTTGTTTTAAAAAGAATATTAGCCTTGATGAACATGACTAAGATTCCCTTTTTCCCTCCAAAAAAGCAAAAACTATATAGTGTTAGTAGTGGGTACGACAATAGTGTTAACGGGTGGGGTTTGAACCGTCGACCTCTCGGTTTTCGATCCACGCTCGACGACCGCTGCGCTATAGTGGCCTGCGATGTCGTCCGCGTGGATTCAGATTTTCGTCATGATGTTGGCGGAGACCAACTCCTCACAGCTCGCTCGACGGGCAGAGACCCGCGCTGTCCGACGTCCGTAGTGTGATCTGCGGCGTGTTCCGTCAACTTGATCATGATTAGAGCCCCGATGGGTTCGAAACGAAAAATAAAATATAATAGTCTGGCATGCTCCGGCGTACATCACGTGAGTCCAGACGGTGTGTTGTATAATATACTGTATACATGGTGTAGTTATATGGATGTCACTCATGTTCGTTTGAACGCTAAAATTGACATTCATTATTACTCACTTCCGGTCGCAGTGTGCTGTCGTGATAAGAGTGGTCACGTACTTACCTTCAGACTTGCATTGAACTTGTCCGAAGGCAATAGCAATAGCTTAGCTAGTAATGACTGATGACCATTTAACGCTGATTGATACAAGTGCCTTATGTAACATGCTAACACGTTGGCATTGACAGATCCAATGTCGTTCGTCCATTTATATCGTATCCGATTTCTTACAAGTATAAATTGAAAATTTAAAAAACCCCCGACATTCGCCATTTTGTGGCGGCGGCCATCTTGGATTTGCAATAGTGCTATTCTACTAGTCAAGCCCTTTCATTTGATACCCATATTAAGTGAGTTGTGAAAAAATATGAAATGCGCCATTTTGTAGCGGCGGCCATTTTGGGCCGATTTTCATCAAACATAGCTAACAACACTCTCGACTAACTCACCTTTCAAACAAAAAAACCCGCATTCAAATTGGTCCACCCGTTTGAGCGCCACAGGGGAACAGACAGACACACACACACACACACACACACACGCACAGACACGTCAAACTTATAACACCCCGTCGTTTTTGCGTCGGGGGTTAATAACGACAAGTAAAATGTGTATTGATCAAAAGAATGAGAACGGCAAATGTGAATATTTTATACATATTTTACTTAATATAGTGTTCCGATACTGCAAAGGGGTGGGCGGTTAGCGTTTCTAGGTACCACCCTATCGGCAACCCCATTGGGTGGTTTACTCGAGGTCACTTTAAACAAATGATTCGCTAAACTTCGCGTGAATTAATCTAACTTTTTATGGAGTTGTATATTCGAACATCCAAACGAATTGACTTTTGTCGTCAACCGATGGTCCATTGATGGACAAAGATATTTTGCAGGGATCGATACAAAATACGATCTTGCGACGCTTATATCCAGCGACTGCTAGCGACTCGCTTGAAATCGTCGGTCCACATAGTGAGGGCTCTACAAAGGCTGTTTTTACTGGTGCGGGGATGCTTGAGTTTGTTGTGGGATCGTTTGGAACCCTCCTAGTTTTAGTTTTAAGTAATAAAATATAATTATCACCATTACCTCACTTCCATCATATACATACTTGTAAAATTGATTGACATTCAAAAAGTATACAGTGTACCAATTTAATAAATAATCTCAATCATTCAAGCCCTTTGGGACCTCAACATTTGTCGTTTCTTAGCGCTACGTGCTTCGCTCATTGCGACATCTGATTCACTATTCTTTGAGTTATACATATTATATCGGTAGCTCCTTTTGCTAAATTGAAGCTACCCCAATCTAAAAACTTGGACATAAGGATCTGCTCCCAAGAATTTTCTGAAATAAGGTGTATTAAATATAAACCATGGTCTAACAGTTATATTATGTTTCTGTATTTACAGGGAGCGCAGAAACCTTTCAAGAAGGTCATCAGAGCTAACATCGGAGATGCGCACGCCATGGGGCAACGGCCCATCACATTTATCAGACAGGTGAGTTGGAAGACCATGAACTATTTTCCTGTGGTTTAACCCTAATTGGTAACGCCCTATGACCTGGGATAGATTTTCTTGTAAATCAGGCTGAGATCTATAGAGTGTAATTTGACCTTGCTCAAACTTTGCTTTCGCATTAAAATGAGACAGATTTGTGTTAGAAAATACTGGAAAAAAATTCTGAGCGAAGCCAAACTACACCTTTTTAAATAACATTGGTCTTTTACGCTAGATGTATGTATAGCCTTACTTAACTTTCATTATAGTCAAAGAGTTAACAATATGGGTGAAAAAACAAAATATTTGACGGCAGGTGCTGGCGTGTGTCTCGCTGCCCGAGCTGATAGACAAGGGTGATTTCCCCGCCGACGTCAACCAGCGGGCGAGGGAACTCCTTGACGCATGCGGGTAAGTCTCTATCACCATCATTATCGTAGGATCTTCAAATTGAAGTTTGAAGGCAATTGGGAGAAAACTTGCAATTGAAAATTTCTTTTCTAAATCCCAAACTACTTTCTTAGTTTGACTTTTAGATGCTTTATTTCAAGAATCTTGTCTTTATGATCAATATTGGAACCTCGTGAAAAATTCTTAGATCCGACCACTACATATTACATGTTTTTCGGGTCACTCGTGTAAAAAATGAATAATATCATGGCTGTTATCAAAGCATTTCCACACGTCGTGGTCTTGCGCTGATGATATCTAGCGGCTCGCTTGGTTTCGTGTATCCTCCTAGTTGGGAGTTTGAAAATAGTGC
The DNA here is from genome assembly GCA_920104075.1 of Melanargia galathea. Taxonomy (NCBI): domain Eukaryota; kingdom Metazoa; phylum Arthropoda; class Insecta; order Lepidoptera; family Nymphalidae; genus Melanargia; species Melanargia galathea. The sequence continues at coordinate 328,352 of OV049872.1, read as the reverse complement.
GCTTTCTATTGTGAGGTCGCCCAGCACCTTAGAACCCCAACGTCTATCGGTTCTTCGAGCTATGTGTCTCGTCCATTAAGCCACTTCAGTTTCGTAACTCTGAGCTATATCGGTGACTCTGTTTCTTCCATGGATCTCCTAATTTCTGATTTAATCACCCCCTCGGTGTTAACAAAGTAAAACTTGGAGCAATCTCCTTAGCCCGCTGAGTCAGCTTATGAGGCCCATAGTTAGCGACCACGTCTCGGAGCCTAGTCGAGGAGTAGTCAGAACCGTCAGAAGTCCAGGGCGGAAGCTTAAAGGCATCTTCCAACGCAGTGGCAGACAGCTGAGTAATATTTTATTTTTTATTTTATTTTATTTTACAAGGAAAACTTACAGCTAATTGTAAAAAAAGTAGATAGATAAAAACAGTAGAAAAATTATAGCTAGTAACAAGTTTTCACAAATAGAATTTACATAAGAAAGAGGGAAAATTAAAAACTCACATGGGTAAACAAAATAGATAACAGAAGTAAGGGGAAAAAAGGTAAACATCAATATTTAAACGAAGGTTGGCAACAAATTAATTAACTGTAGGTGGCATGGGCGTTAAAAAAATTGTTGGCAATAGTTTTACGGATAGTGGTAGCAGTGTTGCAAAATGGATCTATATTATTATTATTAGCGTATATTTTATTAAAAGAAAAGGCGGATCGTAACATAAAAGAATTTTTTCGAAATTCGGTATGCATATGCGGTATTTGGAAGGTTGACAAAATTCTAGGATGCGTATTAGTGGGAACTTTAAATAATATCTTTTCAAGAAGCGGCGCACAATCTATTTTGCTTTGTGCTATATTGATGAGGTACGAAATGTCGCTAATTTCTCTCCTTATGGCCAGTGGCAGTAAGTGCAGCCTGGCACATTGATCCTCGTAACTTGTATTAGAATTTAGATTAAATTTATATTCAAGGAATCTAATGAATTTTTTCTGGATTCTTTCAATACGCTGAATGTACGTTTGGTACCGAGGATTCCAGATTTGTGATGCGTATTCGAGGTTGCTCCTTACTAGGGCACAATATAGGACTTTTATTGTTTTTAATTTGGTGAATTCTTTGGATGATCGCATTAGGAAGCCCAACATTTTTGATGCTTTGCTCACAATTTGTTCAACGTGTTTGTCATAAAGGAGTTTATGGTCGATTATAATTCCTAGATCTCGTATATTATATACGCGATCTAGCTCGTGATTCTTAATTTTATATGTGGATTTATATACGTTGAGCTTACGAGTAAAGGATATGGTAAAGCACTTAGAAACATTGAGATCTAATCTATTGGCATTACAGTAAAGATCAAGCCTAAGTAGATCATCCTGAAGTAGACTTTGGTCCGTATAGTTATTTACTACTCTAAAAATTTTCATATCATCAGCAAAGAACAGAACCTTGGAATTACGGAAACAGGTGTCAATATCCTGGATAAAAATAATGAAGAGCAAAGGTCCTAGTAAGGAGCCCTGTGGCACGCCCGAGGGAATACTACGCCAAGATGAAGTATAGCCATTTAGCACTACATCTTGTGACCTATTTTTCACATAGGAGGAAAACCAACGAAACAGATCACCTCTTATGCCTGCCTGAGCTAATTTGAGTAATAATATGCTATGGTCAATTCGATCGAAGGCCTTACTGTAGTCGGTGTACAATGCGTCAACCTGGTCATGACTGTCCATTCTATCGGATACAAAATCCGTAAAGAGAGCTAGATTTGATACTGTGGATCTTCCTTTGATAAAACCATGTTGAAAGGGACTAAGGTGTGGCTTTAAGGCCGAGTATAGTTGGTCGTATACCACACGTTCCAGTATTTTTGCCAGTACACAGAGTTTGGAGATCGGCCGATAGTTATTTATAAGGTGTTTAGGACCTTTTTTATGGATAGGCGTTATAAATGCCGATTTCCAAATCTTAGGTACGTTGCCATCCTTTAGTGATTTTTTATATAGTAAGGTTACAGGGTGAGATAGAGTTTTTGCACAATTGACGAGAAAGATGGGTGGCAGAGAGTCAGGTCCCGCAGATTTGTTAAGATCTAGGGACTTTAGCAGTTTGTACACTAACTCTTCACTCACCTGGATACTATGAATATCAGTTGCAGTAGGGAGTGAATCGTAGAATGGGGAGGAAGAGGTTCCAGGTAAGGGATCTGATGAACTTTGATTATTACTCAAGAAGGTAGAGAAAAAGTATCTAGAGAATAGGTCACATATACCTTCACCTGAGTCACTGGTTTGATCAAAGTATGTCATAGACGCTGGTACATAGTTGTTTTTACTTTTATTATGCATATGAGACCAGAAGAATTTAGAATTTGAAGTTATTGAATCTTCAGTTTTGCTTAAGTAGGTTTTGTAGCATAGGTTCTCAACTTTTAAGGCCTTTTCACGTAGACGTTCAAACTCAAATTAGTCCGCGAGATTACCGTAAATTTTGAATTTCGTGTGATATTTAAATTTATCTTTTATTATTTTAATTAATTCGGTGGAGTACCAGACAGGATAGATCTTCTTATTTTTTCTTGTAAACTTGGGAATGAAACTGTCGCGTAGATCATATAGGACGTCGTAAAAAAGTTCAACGGCGTGGTCAATGTCGGTGTTGGATAATAAATCTTGCCAGTTTAAAGCAGCTAGTTCCTCATTAATTTTACTAAAGTTGCCACGTCGGTAATTGTAAACTACTCTTTTGCTAGGAATGAGATATTTGTCGATGGGAAAGTCAAACACTATATCAAGAGATGGGTGATACGGGTCTTCAGGTGTGAGAGGATCGAGGCAGGCGGATACAGTAATGTCATTACCGTTATGTAAAACCAAGTCAAGTAAGCGACCATAATGATTTGAAACTGAATTGTATTGGTATAAGCCGCATACAGTTAATGTATCTATGAAATTAATTAAATGATTGCATGATAAATTATAGGCTTGCAAGTGATGATCGGTGCCGTAGGTCCATTCGATGGAACTCATATTGAAGTCTCCCAATAACAAGAATTTATCATCGGGATTATTAGCCATGACCGATTCTAGGTTGTCCGAAAAATTGGTAAGCTGCGTCAAAAATGACACACCCGAGGCGTCTTCACAAAGATATAACGTGCATAGGTGTAGATTGACTTTCGGGACTCGTTTCAATCGCACGGTCACCCAGATGTCCTCCGCGGAGGAGTGCCAGTCGGGCTGATGCTCCGCTAGGATATCCTTGTTGACCGCGACGAGTACGCCCCCGCCGCGCGACTGGCCCGTGCGAGTGTAGTCGCGGTCGCGACGCCACACACAGTAGCGCCCATCGAATAACTCTTCACTACTTATTTGATCGTTTAACCAAGTTTCAGACAAACACAATATGTCGTAGTTCAATAAACCGAGCGACTTTTTAAATTCATTAGTCTTAGTACGAAGTCCTCGGACATTTTGATAGTATATCGTTAACTTTGACACTGTAAAAGAGCATCTATAGCGAGTATATTATAATTAAAGACAACTAGCTGGCATATGGAGGTAGGCATGAAAATAACATTATTTACCTTAGTGGTGTAAAGAAAAATTTCAACGCCGCAATAAGATAAAATTGTGATAATACGTTGCATTAAGTGTATTATATAAGTTCCACGTTTTGCATCAGTGCACCACTTTACAAGTACCAATAATAGCTTAGATGTAGCTTTGAATATGTAAAAAAAGTTATAAATGCGAGCAATGTTAAAAAGTGCAATAGAAGTACAAATTAATACTAAATAATAATTAGGCATCAGTGCATTAAATAAGCCGTTCAGAAAATAGTACAAAAGCCAAATTATGTTACAATAAAAACAATCATTATTAAGTATATTTGTATAACGTAACATTACAGTACTAGAAATTTGATGTATAAAAGTCGATAGAGACCTAATTGAGCAATAGTAATGTGTTATTAAGCAATAAATTGAATAAAATCTTCCCAGTTTAATATTGTTACAAGTTTGCGGGTGCATCGGAAAAATTTTAATACAAAAACCTATGCAGAAACGCAAGAGATCCCAGGTAAATAGACCGTACCGCTTAGTGCCGTGGTAAGGGAAAATGTATCGTCTGACTATTGTAATACTGCCGTAATTTCCGTGAGACTGCGGTACACACACAAGCGACTTCCCCGTGAAGGGTGTAAGTAGGCCGTTGTTAACAAGAACGATGCAGGGCTTTTCACTCGATGGGTCGCTCGACATGTGCATGGACTGCAACACCACGATAAAGATTAAAGTAATACAAGCAAAAACAAATACCACTAAAAAGTAACTTAGCCACATTAGCAGATCTTTTGTAAATCCGATTCTGAGTTGATGTTGAACACTTTGGAGGTTAATGATTTTCTCGCCCATATTTTTGAGTGTTTTACCCAAATAAATTGAAAATTTGCACTCTTTTGAATTGATTTCGCTTTGGTTAACAGTTGCTTATAGAACGGGGTTAAATGATCGTTTACATATATGCTGCCACTGGTGCTGGTGAAACCGAGGGTATTGGGCGAAAGCTGTCTGCGTTTTCTCATAGCTGCCACAAGATCTTCTTTTATGTAACGGTTAATAAACGAAACAATAATTGGTTTCGGAGTATCCTTTTGGTATGTGGGAACTCTAGTAACCATGTTGATGTCTTCCTTTTTTAACGAGCAACCAAGAAACGTTCCAATTTTTATTGTTATATCGAAAAGGTTTTCGTCTTTTTTCATTGGAACACCTTTTATTTCAACATTATTTATGCGCAGCCATTGGTCCCTCTCGTTTTTCTCAGAACTCAGTTTGGTAATCTCAGCCCGCAGCTTCGGTACGTCCTCAGCCAGTTTTCGAAGTTGACTCAGACCTGATTCGACATTATCAACCCTTTCGGAGAAACTTCTTATAGAATCATGCGCGAATTGCAGGGATCCTTTCAATTCCGTTATATCAGTCTTTATTGTTTCCAAGTCCTCTTTCAAGCTGCGAAGAGGTGCTAACTGCTTGGTAATGCTGAGTAACTGCCCATGGAGCTGGTCGAGGGTGACGGCAGATGGTGAGACACTTCCCGCTTCGAGACTACTCGTTGACGATCCACCACTCTTACACTGGGGGCACTTCCACGTCGCCTTGTTTTTCCCCAGTTTACGGTATCCAGACTCTGTGATCGAGGCGCAGGGAAAGTCATAATGACCGTGACAAACACTGCAAAGCGCACCATCGTTGAACTCCTCGCCGCAACGCCCGCATGTAAACATGTTGCAAAATAGTTGAACTCCCCTGAACTACACGAGTAACTTGCGCGGTTCGTCGTGCGACCGTGCGTTGAGTACGAGACCCAGCGAGCGACTGCATATGCATATGTATCGTTGGTGACAGAGGCGGGTCGGTGGGGTCGTACTCGGCGTCGCACGGCATCGAGCTGATCCGGCGGCACGTGGCCGAGTACATCCAGCGCCGCGACGGACACCCGTCCGACTGGAACAACGTGTGCCTCTCCTCGGGCGCCTCCACCGCCATCAAGAGCGTGCTGCAGCTGTTCTGCAACGACCTGGGCGGCAAGACGTCCGGTGAGTGAAAGCTCTTATAACGACCCAAGTCATTTTCATCATCGTCATGATCCCAACCGATAGACGTCTATTGCTGGACCATATTATGTCTCTTGCAAGAACTGTCAGCGTTTTTTGAAATTATCCGTCCTAATGACGGATTAATGCTGCGTTTGCTGGTGCAGAGAGTTGCCATTTGCGTAACTTGTGACCCCAACATCCATCTGTTTTTCGAGCTACGCACCCAGCTCATTGCCACTTCAGTTTCGCGACTCGATGAGCTATATTGGTAGCTCTGATTCTGCTACGGATCTTCCCATTTCTTATTCGAGGACGCGATGACTTGCATCGACGATGTATGGACCTGCGCATGTCTCGTGAACATGCTCACGATAAATAGAGGGACCGGATGGATTATGAACTAGTCGGGCATACTCCTGCGAAGCTAGCAGTCACGTTACCTATGTAGTTATAATGGATGTGACTCAGATAGTTGATGATGAGTTGTGGTGTGTGTCAGGTGTGATGGTGCCGATCCCGCAGTACCCGCTGTACTCGGCGTCGCTGGCGGAGTACGGGCTGGAGCTGGTGAGCTACTACCTGGACGAGGCCAGCAACTGGGGGCTCAGCGTGGACGAGCTGGAGCGTGCGCGCGACGACGCACAGCAGCGCGCCAACGTGCGTGCGCTCGTCGTCATCAACCCCGGCAACCCCACGGGACAGGTGAGCTACTACCTGGACGAGGCCAGCAACTGGGGGCTCAGCGTGGACGAGCTGGAGCGTGCGCGCGACGACGCACAGCAGCGCGCCAACGTGCGCGCGCTCGTCGTCATCAACCCCGGCAACCCCACGGGACAGGTGAGCTACTACCTGGACGAGGCCAGCAACTGGGGGCTCAGCGTGGACGAGCTGGAGCGTGCGCGCGACGACGCACAGCAGCGCGCCAACGTGCGCGCGCTCGTCGTCATCAACCCCGGCAACCCCACGGGACAGGTGAGCTACTACCTGGACGAGGCCAGCAACTTGGGGCTCAGCGTGGACGAGCTGGAGCGTGCGCGCGACGACGCACAGCAGCGCGCCAACGTGCGCGCGCTCGTCGTCATCAATCCCGGCAACCCCACGGGACAGGTGAGCTACTACCTGGACGAGGCCAGCAACTGGGGGCTCAGCGTGGACGAGCTGGAGCGTGCGCGCGACGACGCACAGCAGCGCGCCAACGTGCGCGCGCTCGTCGTCATCAACCCCGGCAACCCCACGGGACAGGTGAGCTACTACCTGGACGAGGCCAGCAACTGGGGGCTCAGCGTGGACGAGCTGGAGCGTGCGCGCGACGACGCACAGCAGCGCGCCAACGTGCGCGCGCTCGTCGTCATCAACCCCGGCAACCCCACGGGACAGGTGAGCTACTACCTGGACGAGGCCAGCAACTGGGGGCTCAGCGTGGACGAGCTGGAGCGTGCGCGCGACGACGCACAGCAGCGCGCCAACGTGCGTGCGCTCGTCGTCATCAACCCGGGCAACCCCACGGGACAGGTGAGCTACTACCTGAACGAGGCCAGCAACTGGGGGCTCAGCGTGGACGAGCTGGAGCGTGCGCGCGACGACGCACAGCAGCGCGCCAACGTGCGCGCGCTCGTCGTCATCAACCCGGGCAACCCCACGGGACAGGTGAGCTACTACCTGGACGAGGCCAGCAACTGGGGGCTCAGCGTGGACGAGCTGGAGCGTGCGCGCGACGACGCACAGCAGCGCGCCAACGTGCGCGCGCTCGTCGTCATCAACCCCGGCAACCCCACGGGACAGGTGAGCTACTACCTGGACGAGGCCAGCAACTGGGGGCTCAGCGTGGACGAGCTGGAGCGTGCGCGCGACGACGCACAGCAGCGCGCCAACGTGCGCGCGCTCGTCGTCATCAACCCCGGCAACCCCACGGGACAGGTGAGCTACTACCTGGACGAGGCCAGCAACTGGGGGCTCAGCGTGGACGAGCTGGAGCGTGCGCGCGACGACGCACAGCAGCGCGCCAACGTGCGCGCGCTCGTCGTCATCAATCCCGGCAACCCCACGGGACAGGTGAGCTACTACCTGGACGAGGCCAGCAACTGGGGGCTCAGCGTGGACGAGCTGGAGCGTGCGCGCGACGACGCACAGCAGCGCGCCAACGTGCGCGCGCTCGTCGTCATCAACCCCGGCAACCCCACGGGACAGGTGAGCTACTACCTGGACGAGGCCAGCAACTGGGGGCTCAGCGTGGACGAGCTGGAGCGTGCGCGCGACGACGCACAGCAGCGCGCCAACGTGCGCGCGCTCGTCGTCATCAACCCCGGCAACCCCACGGGACAGGTGAGCTACTACCTGGACGAGGCCAGCAACTGGGGGCTCAGCGTGGACGAGCTGGAGCGTGCGCGCGACGACGCACAGCAGCGCGCCAACGTGCGCGCGCTCGTCGTCATCAACCTGGGCAACCCCACGGGACAGGTGAGCTACTACCTGAACGAGGCCAGCAACTGGGGGCTCAGCGTGGACGAGCTGGAGCGTGCGCGCGACGACGCACAGCTGCGCGCCAACGTGCGCGCGCTCGTCGTCATCAACCCGGGCAACCCCACGGGACAGGTGAGCTACTACCTGGACGAGGCCAGCAACTGGGGGCTCAGCGTGGACGAGCTGGAGCGTGCGCGCGACGACGCACAGCAGCGCGCCAACGTGCGCGCGCTCGTCGTCATCAACCCCGGCAACCCCACGGGACAGGTGAGCTACTACCTGGACGAGGCCAGCAACTGGGGGCTCAGCGTGGACGAGCTGGAGCGTGCGCGCGACGACGCACAGCAGCGCGCCAACGTGCGCGCGCTCGTCGTCATCAACCCGGGCAACCCCACGGGACAGGTGAGCTACTACCTGGACGAGGCCAGCAACTGGGGGCTCAGCGTGGACGAGCTGGAGCGTGCGCGCGACGACGCACAGCAGCGCGCCAACGTGCGCGCGCTCGTCGTCATCAACCCCGGCAACCCCACGGGACAGGTGAGCTACTACCTGGACGAGGCCAGCAACTGGGGGCTCAGCGTGGACGAGCTGGAGCGTGCGCGCGACGACGCACAGCAGCGCGCCAACGTGCGCGCGCTCGTCGTCATCAACCCGGGCAACCCCACGGGACAGGTGAGCTACTACCTGGACGAGGCCAGCAACTGGGGGCTCAGCGTGGACGAGCTGGAGCGTGCGCGCGACGACGCACAGCAGCGCGCCAACGTGCGCGCGCTCGTCGTCATCAACCCGGGCAACCCCACGGGACAGGTGAGCTACTACCTGGACGAGGCCAGCAACTGGGGGCTCAGCGTGGACGAGCTGGAGCGTGCGCGCGACGACGCACAGCAGCGCGCCAACGTGCGCGCGCTCGTCGTCATCAACCCGGGCAACCCCACGGGACAGGTGAGCTACTACCTGGACGAGGCCAGCAACTGGGGGCTCAGCGTGGACGAGCTGGAGCGTGCGCGCGACGACGCACAGCAGCGCGCCAACGTGCGCGCGCTCGTCGTCATCAACCCGGGCAACCCCACGGGACAGGTGAGCTACTACCTGGACGAGGCCAGCAACTGGGGGCTCAGCGTGGACGAGCTGGAGCGTGCGCGCGACGACCCACAGCAGCGCGCCAATGTGCGCGCGCTCGTCGTCATCAACCCGGGCAACCCCACGGGACAGGTGAGCTACTACCTGGACGAGGCCAGCAACTGGGGGCTCAGCGTGGACGAGCTGGAGCGTGCGCGCGACGACGCACAGCAGCGCGCCAACGTGCGCGCGCTCGTCGTCATCAACCCGGGCAACCCCACGGGACAGGTGAGCTACTACCTGGACGAGGCCAGCAACTGGGGGCTCAGCGTGGACGAGCTGGAGCGTGCGCGCGACGACGCACAGCAGCGCGCCAACGTGCGCGCGCTCGTCGTCATCAACCCCGGCAACCCCACGGGACAGGTGAGCTACTACCTGGACGAGGCCAGCAACTGGGGGCTCAGCGTGGACGAGCTGGAGCGTGCGCGCGACGACGCACAGCAGCGCGCCAACGTGCGCGCGCTCGTCGTCATCAACCCCGGCAACCCCACGGGACAGGTGAGCTACTACCTGGACGAGGCCAGCAACTGGGGGCTCAGCGTGGACGAGCTGGAGCGTGCGCGCGACGACGCACAGCAGCGCGCCAACGTGCGCGCGCTCGTCGTCATCAACCCCGGCAACCCCACGGGACAGGTGAGCTACTACCTGGACGAGGCCAGCAACTGGGGGCTCAGCGTGGACGAGCTGGAGCGTGCGCGCGACGACGCACAGCAGCGCGCCAACGTGCGCGCGCTCGTCGTCATCAACCCGGGCAACCCCACGGGACAGGTGAGCTACTACCTGGACGAGGCCAGCAACTGGGGGCTCAGCGTGGACGAGCTGGAGCGTGCGCGCGACGACGCACAGCAGCGCGCCAACGTGCGCGCGCTCGTCGTCATCAACCCCGGCAACCCCACGGGACAGGTGAGCTACTACCTGGACGAGGCCAGCAACTGGGGGCTCAGCGTGGACGAGCTGGAGCGTGCGCGCGACGACGCACAGCAGCGCGCCAACGTGCGCGCGCTCGTCGTCATCAACCCCGGCAACCCCACGGGACAGGTGAGCTACTACCTGGACGAGGCCAGCAACTGGGGGCTCAGCGTGGACGAGCTGGAGCGTGCGCGCGACGACCCACAGCAGCGCGCCAATGTGCGCGCGCTCGTCGTCATCAACCCGGGCAACCCCACGGGACAGGTGAGCTACTACCTGGACGAGGCCAGCAACTGGGGGCTCAGCGTGGACGAGCTGGAGCGTGCGCGCGACGACGCACAGCAGCGCGCCAACGTGCGTGCGCTCGTCGTCATCAACCCCGGCAACCCCACGGGACAGGTGAGCTACTACCTGGACGAGGCCAGCAACTGGGGGCTCAGCGTGGACGAGCTGGAGCGTGCGCGCGACGACGCACAGCAGCGCGCCAACGTGCGCGCGCTCGTCGTCATCAACCCGGGCAACCCCACGGGACAGGTGAGCTACTACCTGGACGAGGCCAGCAACTGGGGGCTCAGCGTGGACGAGCTGGAGCGTGCGCGCGACGACGCACAGCAGCGCGCCAACGTGCGCGCGCTCGTCGTCATCAACCCCGGCAACCCCACGGGACAGGTGAGCTACTACCTGGACGAGGCCAGCAACTGGGGGCTCAGCGTGGACGAGCTGGAGCGTGCGCGCGACGACGCACAGCAGCGCGCCAACGTGCGCGCGCTCGTCGTCATCAACCCCGGCAACCCCACGGGACAGGTGAATGATTCATTCGTTAACTTCTCTACAGCTGGACATAGGTGTTTTGTATGAACTTCCGTACGCCGCGGTCTTACACCTCTTGCGTACTGTCTGTCAGATTCTTGTTAAAAATTGATTAGAATTTTTAGAAATTATTTAAAGATTATTAATTTTAGTATTGAACTGACAGGTTAGATTGAACTGACATTTGATTCATTCAATGGCGCCGAACCGCCATCTTGAATTATTTGTATAAATATTTTAAGATGGCGACGGATGCTTGACTCAAGCGACTAGTAGAAGCTTTAGCGTCTAGGTGATACTTGATTGAGGGTTTGGGATAGCAATCGAATAATAATGTTGCAATTATGGGCTAAGCTGAATGTAGGTAATTATTAATTAGTATAAAATCGATCTGAGTAGACGTATCTGTTAAACTAATCTCTGGTTCGACATTAATTGAGTTTGTGCGGGTGATAAACGCAGATATTTAAATAATAGTTTGCTTTAGTTATGTAGGTGTCAGCGAAACACTAAATAATGTATTCGTATACCTATTGCAATTGTATGTACCTACTTATATAGTGCACTGGCATTAGCGAGCCAGTGAGGGACCGACCGCAACAAGGCATACACGTCAGACATTAAACAGTTGAACCCAAGACGTGCTTCATTTATGTCTCCCTCACTCACACAATAGGTGTGCTGGACAATCAGTAGACGACCCCACTACAGTTATTAGCACATCTACAGTTATAACTAGCGGACCCGGCAGACGTTGTCCTGTCCGCTATTAGCGCCACCTATCGGGTCCAATTTTTCTACTTACAAACCTTCCTCTTGAATCACTCTATCTATTAAAAAAACCGCATCAAAATCCGTTGCGTAGTTTTAAAGATTTAAGCATACATAGGGACCTAGGGATATAGGGACAGAGAAAGCGACTTTGTTTTATACTATGTAATGATACTATATGATATCCTGCTTTTGGAATGATGTGTTTCCAAGTGACGCCGTGCTACCTGTCTCCCGTTTGCCAGCACTGATATATTGAGTGATGATGTGTGTCGTGTGTCAGGTGCTGACGCGCGAGAACATCGAGTCGATCATCAAGTTCGCGCACAAGCACAAGCTGTTCATCTTCGCGGACGAGGTGTACCAGGACAACGTGTACGCCGAGGGCAGCAAGTTCTACTCCTTCAAGAAGGTACGTGCTCCTACTCGTACTTCCACTGTAGATAAACTTATCGGATTAAAGGTATCCAACACTTATTAGAAGGTGGTGAACACCTTTTTTGTCTTTGTCACTTGACATAAAGTAAGAAATTGACAAAACTTACGTTTAGGCTATCCGAATCATAACAGAAGGTGGTGAAATAAGCTCCTAATCTACTTTATGGCAAGAAGTTGTAAACTTTTGTATCTGTCGAATTGCAGTATACCAGATAAATATACCTATGTATCTACCAAAATATAGAAAATCTAATCATCTTTTTGAATCTACGTTCAACTAAATATTGGGAAAATTTAGTTGAATGTAGATTATATAGCCATATGCGATTGCCAAGTCATTCTATTTATTAAAGAAAGATATCTAATATATACATATATGGTCACTATAAAAAATGTTGTTATGTATGTTTCTTTCATTTGATGTATGTTTTTGCTGTACAATAAAGTATATTTCATTCATTCATTCATTGTTAGTTAACTAATTAGGTTTTTAAGTTTTGTGTAAAATCGAATTGTCAGCCATTATCATCGACAACGTTTTGTGTACCACCGAACCACCATATTACAAAAGGTGTCACAATTGCAGGTGATGACAGAGATGGGCCCGCCGTACGACCAGATCGAGCTGGCGTCGTTCATGTCGGTGAGCAAGGGCTACATGGGCGAGTGCGGGCTGCGCGGCGGCTGGGTGGAGCTGGTCAACATGCAGCCCGCCGTGCAGGCGCACCTCTACAAGTGCATCTCCGCCATGCTGTGCCCCACCGTGCTGGGGCAGGCCGCCGTCGACTGCGTCGTGAGTACACATACCATATTGAACTTTTTGAAAAAAAAAACTCGTCCAATGAATGCAAGGACCCAAAATGAAAGGAGCCTGTTTTCATAGTATGTATTTTCAATGCGCAAAATGAAAATATCGTCATCAGAACGTCTGGTCCCGATGACTCGAATGGACGCAACGCCAGCCGATAACTTTATAATAATAATAACACAAATTCATCATCGTCATAATTCTAGGTATCAATCTATGGTTATGGTAATCTAGGGGCACGGCAGTGCCCCCGCCAAGTCGAGCAAAAACAAAAAAGGCGGTCTATCCTTTTTTTGAAGGAATTCAGGCCATTTTCGACCTCATGTAACTTCGTTGTGGAGAAAACTAGGTCTGAATTTTCAATGACCAAAAGAGCTAAACACATAACTAGGCACATTCTCGAATAACATTTAATTTGAAGCTGTAATTTAAGAACTATCGCAAGTCAAAATTTCTTAGTTTTGTCACTGACACACCACCGATCATAATAATTCTAAGGTACTTCTAGCGAGCCTTTATAACGAGGGAAAAATCAAACATTCGCAAATCGTCGCAAAAGTCGCAATTTCAGACCCGTTGTCTAAGTATAAAAACTGCATAAGTAACTTTGTAATACTATATAGATAGATATGATTACAAAGTTGCTTTTGCAGTTTTGATGAGATGACTAATATTCATAAGCACATTATACAATTTTGTTAATTAACTAATTAATTATCTAACAATTTATGACCAAGTTGTTGAATAGATGCTCCCGTAGATGAGTACTGAATAAATTAAACGACTTGGTTTAAACATTTAGGGCGTTTGTGCACTTACTCGTTTTCGATTCGTTTTCGATTCATGTTCGTTTTTTTAATGAACATCATAAAAACGGATACGAAATTCACGAATGACATTTGTGCACTTAATCGTGATTTCACTATACGTTTTAAGCATTTCGTAGATAAAACCGTGTTCATAATGTGTGCTGCATTTAATCGTCGTCAGCTTTTCGCACTTCTCTTATACATTCGTATTCGTATATTCGACATCATGAAAAAACTTTTTTAATTACTATCGAAAGATTGTTGCTACTTTCGATTTCATATTGTGTCATATAAAAAAAAGATTCCTCAGCAAGACACACGTTTTAGAGAATGCATAACTCCAGAAAAAATGCTGGCAGTAACACTAAGGTAAGTGATTATGAATATTTCACACGGTACGGTTAGTATCAAAATTATCTAAGCATACGTCATATATTTTGTAAACATCCCAAGTGGACATTACGCTCTTGTAAGAAAACAGTAACAACTAAGTATCAGAAATGATATTTTTTATGAAATGTTCATATTTTGCTGATAGTTTTTGACTACCAACCACAGGTATGGAAATTTTGATTATACTACAATATTTAGGTATTTTACTCGAATTAAAACTAATTTGAATGAAACAAACGATTTATTTTAATGCCAAACTAAGTAGGTATTAACTTTTAATAATAATCAACTGCTTTGAATCATGTTTTGTTGGAATTCAAGAAATGCAAATACCTATGTTTTCCAAATACCTCACAACATCAGGACTCATCTCTGCCCTCTTTCCACACACCATTCCACTCGCGTCCTTATTTTAAAACGATTCGATGTGAAGAATTCACGAATATATAAACACGAAAACGAATCGAAAACGAGTAAGTGCACAAACGCCCATACAGTTATAAGGAAGGCCATGTCGAATCGTGTTTTCACGAAACACGAAAACGAATCGAAAACGAATAAGTGCACAAACGCCCTAAGAGTCTGTTTCACCGCCTTCTAATAAGTATCGAATATCTATCTACAACTTTTGTCTTTGTCACTGGACATAAAGTAAGAAAGTGACAAAATTTACGTTTAGGCTATCCGACACTTATCAGGCCGTAATTCTCGCAACTTTTTGCGGTAGAACAACTGTGTTGCGAGACTTGCATTTACATGTTATGTTTTGATGGGATTATTATATCGGTATGTATTATATCGTATGTAACCAGTAGGTCAGCAAAGCCGATAGGCAGTAAAACTTTTATCTTTGTGTTTGTAATTCCAGGCGAAACCCCCCGCGGAGGGCGAGCCCTCGTACCCTCTGTGGTTGAAGGAGAAGACGGCCGTGCTGCAGTCGCTCGACAAGCGCGCCAAGATGATCGCTGACACCTTCAACCAGATGGAGGGCTTCCAGTGCAATATCGTGCAGGTTTGTGAATTAATCATTTAATAATATATTTCTTTATTCGTTTTAGTTACAAAAATTATCTGCAAAGTATTTTTTTATAGGAATAGCGGGCAACGTACGTCTCTCACTTATTTTTTTTGCAAATATCTTTAATAGACAGACACAGCAAGTCTACGGATTTAATCTATGTATAGACTAATAGTCCATTGAAATGTTACATGAGCTTTGCATTTATTAGAGGACGCAATTTTATTTTTGGAACATGTGTGGGGGGGGTCAATAGAAGCTTAACCTCAAGTTTGTGGGGTCGCCACCCTTGTTCCCCGGTCGCCATCTTGGAAACCACTTTTTTCGCGATATCTCGGAAACTATGCGTCTTACAAAAAATTCATAAAGACATAATTTGTAGCAAATTTTTTTGCCTGCAAATATGTTTATATAACTTTTTGCCCTAAATTAAAAATTAAAAAAGTTATAAGCAAAAAAGTGAGAAAATTTTTATAAAATCTTTTTTGCTCTATAACTTTTTTTTATACATTTTACAAAAAAAAACTTCAGACCAATCTTGTACTGTTTTGTAGGCCTACTCCACTGCTAAAGAAATGTTTTATGGTTTTATTGTCACTATAAAAACGTGACTGAACGTGATTGATTTTGTAATGATGTTTTACGTTTTAATGATGTGTTGTGTGTGTGCAGGGCGCGATGTACGCGTTCCCCAAGATCGACATGCCGCCCAAAGCGATCGAGGCGGCCAAGCGCGCCGGCCAGCTGCCCGACGTGTTCTACGCCTCGCGCCTGCTCGAGGAGACCGGTAACCGCGCCTTTACCTTATAACCTGGCACGTAAGTCGACCGGTGACCTTCAATGAGCAGAAGTCGAAAATGAGGTATCTCGGGGTGTGAGGGGGTCGCGGGGAGGGCGTGGGGATCATTCGTAAGCACTGATTAACTCTCGCGGATCCCTCGTAAGCGCTGATTGGCTCTCCAATCGTATTGTGTCTCGCGCACTTGAAGGTCACCGGTCGACGTACGTTGCGCGACTTATACCTATTGTATTGACGATGATTCATGCATGATGTGTGTACACACAAACTTGTTCACACAACATGAAATTCATTCTTCGTATTGCCAAGTAATTAAGAAAATTTTGCTGTGTAATATTAATTTGAATATTATTGTTAAATATTTTTGCAAATGTAAAGACAGAACCTTGATGCCTATACTACAATTAGTTTTTAACTTACCTTAGGCATCAAAGGCTCAACCTACATCACTACATAGTATAAAACAAAGTCGCTTTCTCTGTCCCTATATCCCTATGTCCCTATGTACGCTTAAATCTTTAAAACTACGCTACGGATTTTGATGCGGTTTTTTTTAATAGATAGAGCATAGAGATAATAATAATAAGTAGAGTAGGCATACCTACCTTAAAAACGTGCCAAAAATACACTCACACACGCACAATCCTGTAACATAAAATGGCGCGTGTTCATTGTGATGTCTCAAGTTGTGCGTGTGTGAGTGTTCATGTATACATTTAGGGAGGCCATCTTAAGGGAAGTTGCAATAAAATTTCTGCCACGATCTGTTTTATTGTTATGTTTAAAAATGTAGTGTTGTCTCTTACACACTTATGAAAATTTTGATAAGCTTAAGCTATTTTCCGATCCACTATTTTCTATAGGACATTATGCCAAGTCCTCTTCTATAGGTTCATGAGATAGAGTGATTCAAGAGGAAGGTTTATAAGTAGAAAAATTGGACCCGGTAGGTGGCGCTAATAGCGGGCAGGACGACGTCTGCCGGGTCCGCTAGTAAACATATAAACTACTTTTCTTACAATAAATGATTTATGATTTATTTGTGCAGGCATCAGCATAGTCCCGGGCAGCGGGTTCGGGCAGTTCCCGGGCACGCACCACTTCCGCACCACCATCCTGCCGCAGCCCGCACTGCTGCAGGAGATGCTCGACAGCTTCAAGACCTTCCACACCAGGTTCACCCGAGAGTTCTCCTAGACACACAGACATACAACACAACACTAACCAAATATTAGATCAATTTACAAAAATACATCTTCATTGTTTCTAGTAGAAGATTACGTTAATGTGTATGAAAACAAAATTGTTTTGCTATAATCCACTAACAGTGATAAAGTAGGGCACTTTTTAAACGTCACACAAATTCGCTACAAAACAAACTCGACTATGGTTTCGCTCCGACGCCGGGGCATCTTTAGGAGATGTCGACTTCACAACCAAAAAATTTTGATAAAATTTTGTTTTTTGTGTGGTGTTTAAAAATTGCCCTGACACTTTTAGCGGATTATAGATTTTTTTTTAATTATATTTTAATTGTAAATCATGGAATTCCGCAAAGTAACACCTGCTTTTATTCAACATTTAAAACAGAAATAAATATGTAAATCCGCTTAAGAATGAATATGATACAAGTCATTGAAATCTGGTGGTGGGGCTACTTGTGATATGTCAGAAAAGGGATACATGAACATACACAGTGCGGGCGTGCGGGCGTGCGAGGGAGACAGCGCGCTACCGCCAATATCCCGCATGCCTTTAAAATATTAATTACTACTTCATTTTACGACCTATTTTAATTCTGTTTTCACAGAAAGGTGGGTTTATAATTAAATTCGAACACAGGCAACTACTCTTATAAGTTATAGCTTTTCAAATGAGAATAGGACGGAGTATGACAGTTTGTTGAACCCGTACCATTCGTGACACCACTTAGGCTGGTAACTGCCGGAGTCTGTGAGAGAGAATACTGATATTATGATACCGGTTCGATTTCTAAACTCAACATTAGATATTATACTCGATAAAAACATTGTAACAGCAGCTTATATAACTAAAATACAGTTGTTAATATTGTTTGTGTAAATAGTATTGTAAAAGACTGGAATCCTTTAGTTTTTCAATTTGAGGCTCGACCCGATTTTTCATAAATTGCAACTATTAATAAAGTCTTGCCCGTCACTTTAAATCTCAATATTGAGTCTTCTTGATTTGACTGAAGTATCCTACTTTCGAGATCACTACTCAGTTCGTTTCGGAACAACTCAAAAGACTTAAAGGACTAAAGACTCAAGACTTAATAGTCACGAGTTTTGAAGGATCCAATCGAATTTCGAAAGTTTTGAAAATCGAGTCGAGTCTCGAAAGTTTTGAAAGTCGAGTCGAATCTCGAAAGTTTTGAAAATCGAGTCGAGTCTCGAAAGTTTTGAAAGTCGAGTCGAATCTCGAAAGTTTTGAAAATCGAGTCGAGTCTCGAAAGTTTTGAAAGTCGAGTCGAATCTCGAAAGTTTTGAAAATCGAGTTGAGTCTCGAAAGTTTTGAAAGTCGAGTCGACTCTCGAAAGTTTTGAAAATTGAGTCGAGTTTCGAAAGTTTTAAAAATCGAGGCGAGTATCGAAAGTTTTGAAAAATCGAATCTGATCTTGAATGTTTTGAAAAATTAAAACTAAAAATTCGAGTCTTTTACAACACAAGTGTGAAATAGGCGTCGTCTTATATATTGTAAAAACCGATTATTGTAAGTATAAATACTATTCTCCTTTCATGTTATTCTATACAAAACATTTTAGTTCGTATTTTTTTATACATTCTGTATAAAATATTTTTAGTTTGTGATAAAAACAAAATGTGATTTATGTTGTTATTTATGAAACTACATTATATGATTGATTCTGGATTATTGTTTGTATATTTAAGTACTTAGATGTGTATTTGTTTTTCAATTACATATATCTATAGTCATCGAGTCATCGAGTTCCCCTTGAACCTACTGGTAGGTCAAGCCGGTAAGTCCAATTAATCATATATTAAGTAATATTATTTAGCTTTTATTATTCTTCTGTTTTGCATATTATTTACAAATGTTAGGAAAGCAACAAGTCTCACGCAGTGCCATTAGGTTTGATTCGCACAAAGCGCATTTTTTACTTCAATACTCTGGTGAAAAGTTTTTGTTATTATCTAAAGTATAATCGTATTCTGACTATAATTTAAAATTAGTTAAACAACGATGTAGTCAATTTAAATTATTTTTTATAATATTTTAGTAAATTTGTGTATCAAGTGACGTATCAATAGTGTAAGTCCCCGTGTACGAGGGCCTAGTTCTAATTCACTGGGGCCCTGTGTGGCTACTGTACCTATGTTATCTTTATTTATGTACTGCCAACATAATAAATTAAAACTCGAGGCCCCTAAAGGCCCCCTATATACTATATTAAAGGCCCCCAAGTAATAGGAGCCTTTAATATAGTAAGTGCTGCTATAATATTGGTTACGCCACTGATATTAGAAAAATAAATGTGATACTGTGAAATTTTTTATTGCGTGCATTACTTATTTATACTGTCGTATATATAGTTTTTAATTTTATTTGATCACAATATCGTATCCTATGATCATAACCTATAGTTATTGTATAGTTTGCTCATTTCCTAATTCCTGAGGTTGTTGGATGACATTCCCGATACGAAGTGATTCGCTGGAGAGATTATAAAACCTTGCCGTTGAGTATTTGTTGAATTGAAATAAACGATTAAAAAATGTGTTTATTGTTTTTTATTATTTCCTTACAGTGTAAAGGTCATAGCACACTTAAACGACTCTGCTCCTACCCGGCAAAAAGAATAAAATTCAAATATGGGCTTTAAATATTGCTCTTTAGATATATTTTACATTGGCATCATAAATTAGCAGACAGCTCGCTGTCAGCGAGCTTACCGCCGTCAGACTGCTCGGTAGTTGACGCCTCGCTGGCCGCACGTTGTAGACGAGCGGTCGGCGTGGTGCCCGCGCGCTCTCTGCTAGCTTGCTGCTAGCAGTCGCCGCGCCCGCCGCGCTGTCGCCCGCGCCGCTCAGTGTCGGTCAGTATCTACCAAGCCGGCGGGTGGACGGCTGGCCGTCTGCTAGCTGTCGCCGCGTCGACTGCTAGGTACCTGCTAGCTGTCGCCGCGTGGACTGCGAGCAGTCGTCTTAGTTTAGGGCGGTGTTGGGTAGGAGCGGTGTTGGAGCAGAGTCGTTTAAGTGTGCTATGACCTTAATGCTTGGCCTGCAAAGGCTTGCAATTCCAATACTTACTTACTTCGAATAATTTTCGTTTTTATACGTATGCTGATGTCAGGGTGACTGAAATTAAAACAACGAAACGGACGCGCGAACCTGGTTATTTGATACTAATTTTTATTTCAAGCTTATTAGTGAAAGTTTATACGGTTGAATACGGTAGCTATGTTTGATGAAAATCGATCCAAATTAGCCGCCGCTACAAAATGGCGGATTACATATTTTTTCACAACCCCCTCAATATGGGTATCAAATGAAAGGGCTTGACTAGTAGAATAGCACTATTGCAAATCCAAGATGGCCGCTGCCACAAAATGGCGAATGTCGGGGGTATTTTTAATTTATACTTGTAGGTCCAGTGGAGAGCTTTTGAAGCTGTAAAGCAAGTGTTACAACACAAGCTCTTGACTTGACTGAAAAGTTGTAAACATAATAATCATAATATTATAGTTATTAATTTGAAGTCATGTGAGTGAATATTGGGCTTTGGTTGCACTTGGCTATACTTTTATAAATCTCTAGGGGGTTCATCAGTCAACTGCCCCTGACTGCCTATCTTTGGCGATGAGTTATTGTCATACCTGTCATCGTAACATTCTAGACGACCGACTACGGGTAAAGTACCGTTGACTTTTGGCCTCCGCGGTTCCTGCCCCGGACCGAAGTAATATACAACAAGGAAAACCCGACACCCGCACCAGTGATAAGAATGCTTAGTGATAACTGATAACAATGTTATCTAATACATCATTAACGCATTCGATAGGTAGGTACATCATTTATTCGGTAGGTACTAGCTGTGGTACTAGCTGATGCGATGATTTTATTACGCAGGAGATACTATAGTACAAGTATGCGCTCTCTCTCATTATGTCATTGAAGGAGACATCAATAGGAAACGACTGGAGAGAGATCAGGCGTGGAACCGACGGCTTTACACGCTTTCCGGCTCGACCCGAGACATCGGGACCTCATGATCTGCAACCGAAGTTAGCCATAACACCGACAAGCCAGTTAGGGCTCTTGTGAACACGCCGTGAAAACTCACGTTTTGACTAACTCGTCGGTCTAGACTCTAGTGGTTAGCACATTCAACTGCAGATCACGAGGTCCCGGGTCGGGCAAATAAATAATTGTTAGGTATTGGGTTTTTCTGTCAAGAAATTCTCAGTGCCAGCCCGGAGTTGGTAGTTGGCGGTGTTTCACCCCCGTGCCTCGGAGAGCACGTTAAGCAGTCGGTCCCGATTATTATCAGTATCATGTGACAATAGTCGTTAAAGCCCGCCAACCCGCATTGGAACAGCGTGGCGGGTCTAAGCTCTAAAGCTCTAAGTTCTCCCCTCTCATAGAGGAGAGTGGGCTCGTATGAGAGGAGGCCTGTGCCCAGCAGTGGGACGTAAAAAAGCTGTAGAAGTGGTGGAAAACTCACGTTTTGTATGGATAACGCGCCCGACCATGACGGCGCGCCGTACGGCGCTTTATCCATAATTTAAACGTGAGTTTTCACGGCGTGTTAACAAGAAGCCTGGCTTTAGGTAGATGCAGGCTATTAAAAATAAGGTAGGTTTAGGTAGATCACATACAGCTACATGTGGCGTAGGTAGTTCATAGCTGGTTAAGGACCGATTACTCAAATCGGTACCGAGATGGATGACCGACTTTGGAAGTTCCGAACTCCCGGCTACTGTCTCGTGGTCCCACTGGTTGACCCACTCAGTGGGTCCACGAGGAATTTCAATTCCTGTTGGTCCCACTGCTTAACTTGGGTGGGGCTATAAGGAATTGTGATTCCTGATGGTCCCACTCTATTGTCAAACGCCTAAAAATAATTTTTGTTCGTACACGTATAGGTACGTTGAAGTCGGGCGAGCATAAGAAACGACGAAACCGACGCGCGACGCTCGCCCAACCAACTTTTTTTGAAAAGATTTCTTATTTACGTTTGGAATAGGAGCAGAACATAATAATCAAACTATTTAACATTTATACGAACTTGTCTTAAATTTTTTAATTACTTATAGATTTTACTTAAAACTTATCGGTGGGACCACAACCCCAAAAATGTAATCACTAAAACATGTCCTGTTGGTCCCACCATCAAAGTGGGACCAACAGGAATTGAAATTCCTCGTGGTCCCACTGAGAGGGTCAACCAGTGGGACCACGAGGCAGTAGCCGAACTCCCTACCCCTGTGTGTAGTGGATAGTGGGTATAGTCACAACTCACAACCCTGCGCGATGAGCAGTACGACGCACATAGACAGGTACTTTACCTTCCTATTACAATGCCAGTGGTTAAGTGCTAATTTTCTTTTTCCTCGTAAAGTTACATAGATAATATGAATAGCCAATAGGTACTTATGTAGTTAAAGATCTTTCTGAGAAATTGTAGATAATACTTACTATTTAGATTCGTGATACCTATCTCTTAAGTCTTAAGTCTTAACTTACTCTTTTTATACCTACCTGTTATTTTCCTTTTAGGACGAGCAGATGCGAAATTACTAATTATTTTATTATCATGTAGGAAAATTTTCAGGATTTTTCAGGAACTTTTCAGAATACAAAAATCCATTCGCTGATTTTCTCTCTATCCAATGAAACGAGATCTTAAGAAAAAGGGTATATGCCTATCACGTAGGCATAGACAGGCAGCAAAGATTTAAGTGCAATGTGGAATACGATGATATACGAGTATAGGAAACCGGGAGTCGAAATAGACTGATTGACTCGCATACCTATTCACATACTCGTAGATCGGCATCAGAGAGCTGCTGTATAGCCTGTGAACCGTCCGTGAACCCAGAATCATAAGCAGCCATGAGCTCCCTTTTGTGTTCTAAACTTTGCACGACACAGTCGACACAATATGTCTAGACAGTGGCGCAGCGTACCTTGGCGGGGCCCCGTATAAAAATTTGTTTGGTGGCCCTTATGAAGGGTAAAGATTTCTCACAAAAGAAAAAAAATGTTAGCAATATATTTTATTCATCATAATTATTATTTATCTGTCACTTTTTCTAAAAATTTTACAAACTTTTCAAGGGTAAGTGCCCATAATGGCACTGGTCATGTCCTTTAAACTCTCCTTGCCTTTTTGTCGGCAAACTGATTTATTAAATCATTTATAGCTGATGACTTTAGTTTTTCTAAAGATTCTGCCTCTATAGACAACTTTTTGGACAACATTTTTTGACTTTTGTCATTTCTGATATAAACAAAAATTTGGGAAGTTTTTGTTAATTTTTGCTTACGTACTTCGGGGGCCCCCGTGGCTTGAGGGCCCCGTATAATTGATACGGCAGATATGGCGGTAGCTACGCCCCTGTGTCTAGAGGGACATACATATCTCTAAATAGACATTAGACTACTGTTATCACTTGAAATCGAAGAGTCCCACTTCCTCCGCGAGATTTTTAAATCCACGCTGACTAGTTGGGGCCTCAGGTCTATCATAAATCTTATAAGTACTACATTTTAAGATTTAGAACAAATTACTTAAGCATTGACAATTACTTAATATTGAAGTCAAAGTGGAAGCGGAAAATGTACGAATAAATAGTTAGGGATTCACCGATTTTATATGACTTGTATTGTACCAGGACCATAACTAGACGTATAAAAACACTCGACCGTTTCATTTGAACGTCTTTTGCATGTTGCACTTTAAGAAAACCTTATTCCTGCAAGTTTATCTAAAAGTTGCTCTTAGGTACCTACTCAACTTTGATTAAGAAGAGGAGAAGAGATTTAAAAGACGAAGCTTTGATTTTTCATAATATTCACGTAAAAAATTAAAAATTAATAGTTAAACATTTAACTTAAAAATATATAACTTACTTATTCGTAATTAAGTACGTTTTTAACCGACTTTAAAGTAGGTGTCAGGTGATCAATAGTAGATTACGATTTTTTTTGTTAATAAAACACAAATTTACTAAAATGAAATTGGAGAAGTGTTTAACGGAGAAGAATGTGAACCAGAACATGTTGGACATTCAGTACGCCGTGCGAGGGCCCATACTGGACAGAGCCGTGCTGATTGAAAGGGAAATTGAGAAAGTACGTATTTTTTTATAATTTTCTTTTATTTATAAAATATATTAACGATATTTTCATTTATTAAGTAACTAGCTGACTCCCGCGACTTCATTCGCGTGTTTATTGGTTTTATATAGGATCGGATCGGATCCCATAATTCTTTTATGTACCTAAACTAAATGTAGCCTAAGTTACACCTTATAACATCACCTATCTGCCATTGGAATTTCCGTTAAAATCGACCCAGCCGTTTCGGAGATTAATTGGAACAAATAGACAGATCGACAAACATAAATTTAAACGCACACCAGTTTAAAATAAGCTGTACGTTCAAAGATCTGGGTCCCAAGTTATTTCAACCCAATACTGAGGGTTGTAATGTCCGTCATTTCTGAACTAAAAAACCTATGACATTGAAATATTTACGGAACAATATATAAAGCATTACCTTTCTAACAAAAAAAAAATTAGTGAAATCGAACAACGCGTTAATGAATTACAGCTAAATACACGTTTTAACTTTCATCCCCTCTCCCAAGGGAACCGTGCTGAATTTCGGGATAAAAAGTATTCTATGTCCTACCTCGGAGTATAAACTCAAATCGTACCAAGTTTCATTTGAATCCATCCAGTAGATTCGGCGTGATGCGCGGCCAAGATACAGACAGACAGACAGACAGACAGACAGACAGACAGACAGACAGACAGACAGACAGACAAAAATGAAAAAAATTGCAGTTTTGGATTCAGTATCGATTATACAGTGCCCTCCAGTAAAAATTTACAAAATATATTCAATGTACAGAATTGGATCTGTTACAGTTTTATTATATTACTAGCTTTTGCCCGCGACTTCGCCCGCGTGAATCGGTTTTTCACAAATCCTGAGGGATAAGTAGATTTCTGGTCCACCCGTCCCCCGCCGCGCGGCGGCATACCGCGGTACCGCGTACGGCGCGGGCGGGCGCAGGGCGCAGGGGCGCGCGGCACGGCGCGGGGAGTTCCGTGCAGCGCGAGCGTCGGCCGTCGTGCGCAGCGAAAATACCTATCAGGGCGTTTTTTAACATAGGTACTTACCGATTTCAACACAACTCCTTTTTTGAAAGTCGGTTAAAAAAGTAGCCTATGTTACTCCTTGGTTAATCCTCTACTTGTCTGTGAAAGTCCCGTCAAAATCGGTTCAGCCGTTCCGAAGATTAGCCCGTTCAAACAGACAGACAGACAGACAAAAATTTTAAAAACGTGTGATTCGGTTATGGTATCGTTCAAATAACCATATGAGCTTAATATGTGGTAGTTATTTCGAAATTACAGACAGACACTTCAATTTTATTTATTATTATTATATTATAGATAAAAATGTTCTTATAGAATAGAATAGAAAAGGTTTTTATTCAAATAAACTTTTACAAGTAGGTAGGTACTTTTGAATCGTCATTTGAATCTACCACTGGTTCGGAATGCCGTTCCAACCGAGAAGAACCAGCGAAAAACAGCGGTTGCTCTTTTTTACCCGACTGGGTATATGTGTTTCACCTGTGTGTATGTATGTCCATTCCTATGTCCGCTTGTAACTAATCAACGGCTCAACGGATTTTGATAAATGATACGTCATTAGATTTGTCTCAATGACGCGAGTGTTATAGGGTACCTAAATTAAAAAAAAAATCAAAATGGCGGACTTTATGCGCTTTAATGTGCGAGCTGAAAAAAAATTTTTTCTTCAAGACCCTCGAGTGGGGTATCAAAATAAAGGGATTCAAAAGGCAAATACGAAAATGTATAAATTTATATATTTGGAAACAATTTGGAGTGATAAATCGTAGAAAATGACCGTTTCCTATGTCAGTTCGTAACTACTTAACGACTCAACCTATTTTGATAAATTATACGTCATTAGATTTGTCTTGACGGCGCAAATGTTACTGGGTACATAAAATTCATAAAAAATCAGAATGGCGAATGTTATGCACTTTAATGTGCGGGCTGAAAAAAATTTTTTTCTTCAAGACCCTCGAGTGGGGTATCAAAATAAAGGGCTTTAAAAGGCGAGTACGAAAATGTATACAATCTATATGTTTTAAATCAATTTGGAGTGACAAATCATGAAAAACAAAATAAATAACAACTACACTGTAAGTGGCACGGTGGTAGTTATTAATTTTTTAGTTCGTTTTTTAGCATGGCAGTCGGGTTTTTTAATTTTTAAATTATAGCTTGTTTATTACCCGACTGGTTACCCGACTGGGTTATGTGTTTCACCTGTGTGTATGTATGTCCATTCCTATGTCCGCGTGTAACTAATAAACGGCTCAACGGATTTTGATAAATGATACGTCATTAGATTTGTCTTCATGACGCGAGTGTTATAGGGTACCTAAATTAAAAAAAAATTAAAATGGCGGACTTTATGCGCTTTAATGTGCGAGCTGAAAAAAAAATTTTTCCTCAAGACCCTCGAGTGGGGTATCAAAATGAAGGGATTTAAAAGGCAAATACAAAAATGTATACAATTATATATTTGAAAATAAGTTGGAGTGATAAATCACAGAAAATGACCGTTTCCTATGTCAGTTCGTAACTACTCAACGACTCAACTTATTTTGATAAATGATACGTCATTAGATTTGTCTTAACAGCGCAAATGTTACTGTGTACATAAAATTAATAAAAATTCAAAATGGCGGATTTTATGCACTTTAATGTGCGAGCTGAAAAAAATTTTTTTCCTCAAGACCCTCGAGTGGGGTATCAAAATAAAGGGCTTTAAAAGGCAAATACGAAAATATATACAATCTATGTGTTTGTAATCAGTTTGGAGTGACAAATCATAGAAAACAAAATAAATAACAACTACACTGTGAGTAAATTGGTGGTAATTTATTTAAGATCCCTTCCCACTCCCCTCTACCACATTCCACATAATCCCCCCTACACCTCCCCCCTTCCCATCAATTATTGTAACACTAATAATTTAACCTTAAATCGCCAAACACTAAAATAATACAATAATATTATGAAGGACCTTATTAAAGTTTCTAGTGTTCAACAGATGGCGCTAATAGTGGTCTTAAACGCGCTATTACCTACACGCGGAGTGACACAGGCCTGTCTCTTGTAAAAATATGCATCTAAAAATTTTTCATAGTTTTGCACTAAAAACCAAGAAATAAATTACGTAATTAAAAAAACTAAAAACCCGACTGCGAAAAACAAACTAGTTCTGGTAACTGAAAAGCAAAAAACAAGCTTTGTACTTTATAAACTAGAATTTGATAAAATCATAAACATAATTAATGTTAGAAAATGTATGGCAGGCGGGGGCATTACTTAGCCAACTACTCAGGACTATTAGTTCGCCCCCGCATGCCATACATTTTCTAACATTAATTATGTTTATGATCTTATCAAATTCTAGTTTATAAAGTACAAAGCTTGTTTTTTGCTTTTCAGTTACCAGAACTAGTTTGTTTTTCGCAGTCGGGTTTTTAGTTTTTTTAATTACGTAATTTATTGATAATTAGAAATAATTAGTTAAAAATTTTATTTTAAAAAGTAAGAATTATTTTCGTATTTCGTGATATAATGTGGTATGTACTTACTTAAAGTACATACCACATAGAGATATATAATACTAGTAGGGCGCGTGGGTGCGCGGCCCGCAAGCGGACCGCGAGGTTTCGCTTTCGGGTATTTTGGTTTGAGCAGCCTCCACCTATCTCTCCCATATTCCTAATCCTCGATCATTATCACTCTCCATATTTTTTCTTCGAATCATTCTGCTCATCAAGTAGAACTTAAGGTCTTAATCATCTTTTGGCAAAAACCACTCTTCCATCTTTTATACTTGGTGAGATAGACACCGATGTTTGTATGGCCGCCATCTTGAATCCGCCATTTTGGACTTTTTTTCAGCTCACTGCCAATTGGATGATGTTTCGAGTAATTTTTGTTTGAGCACCTCCTACCTATCTTCAATACCCTGCCCGGGCTCCTCAACCAACTTCCAAACCCTCAATCATCATGTCTTCCCATATTTTTCTTTGAGAGTTCTCCAAAAAACCGCATTAAAGCCTTGCATAGTTCACAACTTGTAGTCTCTTCAATATTCGCCATACATTTTCTATGGAAAAATAAATTCCGCCATTTTGAATTTTTTTTCAATTCATCAAGTAGACCTTTGGATCCTCATCATCTTTTGCCAAAAAACCACTCTTCCATCTTTTATACCCTCCGAGATGGAGACCGACGAAATTTGTATGGCGACCATCTTTTTTTCGCCATTTTGAATTTTTTTTTCAGCTGACTGCCAATTGGATGACGTTTCGAGTGACATTTGCTCGAGCACCCCCCACCTATCTTCAATACCTTAAGCGTGCCCGTCGCTCGTCTCTGAAATCCTCAATCATCAGCTCTCTCCATATTTTTGTTCTACTTCAATTTTTGTCCTCTATACGAAACCATTAGTGAAAAAAAAATTTTTCATACAAAATTTTACAGGAGGGGCGATGAATGAGTGAGTCAGTGAATCAGAACGAACAGCTATATATATATTAACTAGTATGGCGCGTGGGTGCGCGGCCCGCAAGCGGACCGCGAGGTTTTGTTTTCAGGTATTTTTTGTTTGAGCAGCCTCCACCTATCTTCCCCCATATTCCTAACCCTCGATCATTATCACTCTCCATATTTTTTCTCCGAATAATTTGTCAGAATGAGAGTTTTTCCATAAAAAAAGATTTTGAAAAGGAACTGTATCAAAGTCTTGCATCAGTTCCCAACTTACATTCTCTTCAATATTCGCCATATATTTTGTATGGAAAAATAAATTTCACCATCTTGTTTTTTTCTGTTCATCAAGTAAACTACGTCTAGATCATCTTTTGCCAAAAAACCACTCTTCCATCTTTTATACTCAGTGAGATAGACACCGACGAAATTTGTATGGCCACTATCTTGAATCCGCCATTTAGGAATTTTTTTCAGCTCACTGCCAATTGGATGAGGTTTTGAGTAATTTTTGTTTGAGCACCTCCCATCTATCTACAATGCCCTGCCCGGGCTCCTCATCCATCTTCCAAACCCTCAATCATCATGTCCTCCCATATTTTTCTTTGAGACTTCTCCAAAGAACGGCATCAAAGCCTTGCATAGTTCACAACTTGTAGTCTCTTCAATATTCGCCATACATTTTCTATGGAAAAATAAATTCCGCCATTTTGATTTTTTTTTCTATTCATCAAGTAGACCTTTGGATCCTCATCATCTTTTGCGAAGAAACCACTTTTCCATCTTTTATACCCTCTGAGTTAGCCGAAGCCGAAATTTGTATGGCGGCCATCTTTTTTTCGCCATTTTGAATTTTTTTTCAACTCACTGCCAATTGGATGACGTTTCGAGTGACATTTGCTCGAGCACCCCCCACCTATCTTCAATACCTTAAGCGTGCTCTTCAACCGTCTCCGAAATCCTCAATCATCAGCTCTCTCCATATTTTTCCTCTTAATGAATTTTTGTCCTCTATACGAAACCATTTGTGAAAAAAAAATTTTTCATACAAAATTTTACAGGAGAGGCGATGAATGAGTCAGTGAATCAGAACGAACAGCTATATATATATTAACTAGTAGGGCGCGTGGGTGCGCGGCCCGCAAGCGGACCGCGAGGTTTTGCTTTCGGGTATTTTGGTTTGAGGAGCCTCCACTTATCTTTCCCAAATTCCTAATCCTCGATCATTATCACTCTCCATATTTTTTCTTCGAATCATTCTGCTCATCAAATAGATCTTTAGGTATTGATCATCTTTTTCCAAGAAACCACTCTTCCATCTTGTATACTTGGTGAGATAAACACCGACGAAATTTGTATAGCCACCATCTTGAATCCGCCATTTTGGTATTTTTTTTTCGCCGTGCCAACTGGATGAGGTTTTGAGTAATTTTTGTTTGAGCACCTCCCACCTATCTACAATACCCTGCCCGGGCTCCTCAACCATCTTCCAAACCCTCAATCATCATGTCTTCCCATATTTTTCTTTGAGAGTTCTCCAAAGAACCTCATCAAAGCCTTGGATAGTTCACAACTTGTAGTCTCTTCAATATTCGCCATACATTTTCTATGGAAAAATAAATTCCGCCATTTTGAATTTTTTTTCTATGCATCGAGTAGATCTTCTGATCATGATCATCTTTTGCGAAGAAACCACTTTTCCATCTTTTATACCCTCCGAGTTGGACGCCGACGAAATTTGTATAGCGGCCATCTTTTTTTCGCCATTTTGAATTTTTTTTCAACTCATTGCCAATTGGATGACGTTTCAAGTGACATTTGGTCGAGCACCCCCCACCTATCTTCAATAGCTTAAGCATGCCATTCCCTCGTCTCTGAAATCTTCAATCATCAGCTCTCTCCATATTTTTCCTCTTAATGAATTTTTATCCTCTATACGACACCATTATTGAAAAAAAAAATTTCATACAAAATTGTTCAGGAGAGGCGATGAATGAGTCAGTGAATCAGAACGAACAGCTATATATATATTAATGTGAAAGACATCTTTGATTTTTAAAACTAAGTTTAGAACAGAAGTTGACCTATATTTTATCAAAATCAATTCAGTCAAACCTGGTTCATTCTGAACGTTCAGACCGAAGCCAATTTGGGATATAGATAGGTAGACTGATTTTGGGGAATCGAAACTGAAAATCTAAGTTATTGCGAGACTGAAGATCAATAAGTTATTCTGTGATTAAAATATCTAATAGATAAATATAGGTACTTATCTTCGTAATAATTAAGATTTTCTAATTTCCTGTCCACAATTAAGTACAAATTAATTGGCAGGAAATTAGAAAATAAATACTTATAGGTAGGTATAATCCTCACTTCTGCGAATATTTTTCTGCGAAAATAGGTATAATTATTACCTATGCATCGCATAGGAGCGAATAGGTACGTGATCATACGTAGGATGCGCGTTGGAAGTAGGTAAGAGGGCATGTGTACGGTGTACCTACCAGTATATCTGTTATCAGACACTAGTTACTTACTGAACCGAATTTGATGGGAATTTATACGTTTAAGGGAGCAAGTTTGTATGTCAATGTCCTAGGCTGTTTTCAAATTGAAGTGCGTCGTCAATTTTATTAATTAAGTAAGTAAGGCTGAAATCACATAGCGTGGCCTGTATCACCATTACCTCACTTGGACAGACGTTCAAAACGTGTGCAGTGTACCAATTTGAATAAATGAACTTTGACTTTGACTTTAACTGTATTGTCAGGGTGTGCGGAAGCCTTTCGCTCGCGTGGTTCGCGCCAACATCGGCGACTGCCACGCGCTTGGTCAACCGCCTATCACATTCATTAGACAGGTTTGTATTGTTCTTATTTTCAATTCCTATTACCTACGTAGCCTACGTAACGTAGGTACTATACTTACTATTATAATCATGTCTTCTCAACTGAACGGTCACGGCGGCCAATCTCAACGGCGGCGGAGAGCCAACTACGCAGGAGATATTGTAGTGCACAAGTGCGCAAACACAACTGCATTCGCTATTCCTTCATTCTGGTTAGACTAGAGTCTACTCTAGACCGTAAAGAGAACAAGCGCAGGGCGGACGGGATTGCGTGCTCTCCGAGCCACGGGAGTGTATTTTGCAACTTGCCAACTCGAGGCTGCTACTGTGAATAATTTCTTGATAAAAAGACTCTGTAAGTAACTTTTTTTTGGATTGACCTGCCTGGGGACTAGTGATTCGCTGTCAAACAAGCTACCTACCTAAGCCACGAGCAGAGGCGTAGCGTGGACTAAAATAGACGCGGGTGAATTCGCATCAGCGAGGCCCCTTTTCTTTCGTTCCCAAGATATACCCAATAGATCAATCCTACCAAAAATACTTTGATACCACATATCTACTCATGATAGTGAAAAAATATAAATGTGTGGTGGGAGAATATTGAATAGAGCGAAGACCCCAAACAATCGCGCTGTGGTGCAATGGCGTTATTTTTTAGAGCGTGAAAGTGCTTTCCACGAAAACTTGCATGAGTCTTATAAAGATGTTGATTCCAAAGAATTCCATTTGTTTCATTTGTGTCGCAGGTGCTAGCTCTAGCAGCGTGCCCGGCGCTGGCGTCGTCGCCCGACGTTCCGGACGACGTGAAGCAACGCGTCCAAGAGATACTCGACGATTGCACGTAAGTTTATGCTTAAATGTACGAGTAGTTACAGGTCTCACAGTGTCAAATGCAACTTCCGAGCAACAAATGAGCTCAAACGTTCCGCTCATACCTGCAAGTGCAAAAACTTAAAACATCTCGAAACGCAACCACCTTCAGAGGAGCATTCAAAAAGCGACTGGCGAGATACCTTCTGGAGGTTGACACTACCAGTGCCATCATGTTCTAACCCCGGCGTCAAGCACAGACAAACATTGGAACAAACTTTGATAGACTTTGCTCAAGTCACACATTTGAACACAGGTTTGAGTACCTGCCACTCCTGCCAGACATGCTTTGCAAATACGTTCACTACCGTACGGCAAAGTGCAACAATGTGTGTTCAAACTTTGAACAAATACCCAAAGACACAGTTCAAACAAGTGTTCAAATGTTTATGCTATGTGTGGCACCGGGGTTAGTAACTTTTTTTTACCGTTGAATATTCAATTTAAAAACGGCACCTCGATTTGATTTTCTATCACCTTGCTGGTTGCTCTAGTGATTCAGCAGGTAACTACTCAAATCTACTTAATCCTCATCTATCAGAATCTGTGTTTTTTATATTCATTGATGTGCTTTAGCCAAAACATATAGTGCTTATAGGCATAGGCATGACAACCCCTGTACTAGTGAAAACTGTGTTACAGTGGGCTGACTTCCCCATTCCTATGGACTTAATTGAATATAATATGAATAAGGTGCGCGATGGTCTGACAATAGGATTTAAAACCAATAGGATTTAAAAATATTATATGACTATTTATGTACCTACCTAATCGAATTATTTACAATCTATTCTATACATATAATAAAATCGTAGACTTGCCGTATCTGTACATTGAAGATTTTTGCAAAATAATAACTGGGGGATGTTAGGGATAAGTAATAGAACGTAAAAAAGCTATTTTTTAAATTTTTGTCTGTTTGTCTGTTTGTCTGTTTATCTGTTTATCTGTTTGTCTGTTTGTCTGTATGTTTGTGCGCGCATCACGTAAAAACTACTGAATGGATTGAAATGAAACTCGGCATGATTTAATTTAATACTATGGAGTAACATATAGGATACTTTTTATCCCGAAATTCAGCACGGTTCCCTTGGGAGAGGGGATGAAAGGCAAAATGTGTACTTAGCTGTAATTCGTTAACGGGTGGTCCGATTTCATTCATTCTTTTTTTGTTAGAAAGTAGATACTTTAAAGACTACTGGCTAATCTCCGAAAGGCTGGACCGATTTTGATGGGACTTTCACTGGCGGATGTTTTGATGTACCTAAACATCCGCCAGTGAACTTTTAACAGTTTTTAGCAAGGTTTAAGCTCAAAGGAGCATAGGAAAAACAAAATGATTCCCACGGGATTATTAAAATCAATATCCACGCGAACGAAGTCGCGGGTATCCGCTCGTAACGAATATGACCATAGCTCATTGGCGGCTCGCGGTTGTCGCCCGCAAATGATGAGAGATGAGAGCATGTACCTACTATCTAGTGTACCTATTAGCTTAATTGATTAATTGTCATTTGCATTGTACCGCGCTGGCCGCACTGGCGCGTGCCGGCGCGCGTCTGTCTGCTAATTTATGTGAATTGATTACGTTGATATGCTAAACACTCGCATTAGCATCACACTGGGCTGTCCCTTCCTGATCCCGCATTCATGAAGTTATGACATATCCCTAACAGAGCACTAAGTAATTCTTATAACGCGAAAGTAGGTATGTTTTGTTTGTTGGTTTGTCAATTAATATAGATCGACTTATTAATAAATGTAATGGTAAAGTAGTTAGATCTTTGACATGCAAAAAATTACACAGGTGCAGGAAAACCTAACTCGGTTCTCGGGCAAATAGCTTTAACATAGGAAACACCATCAAAGGACGTCCGTCCTTTGCAAGTCTTCATAAATGTATGAAGGTATTTAACCTCCAGGAGTGGGTCAGTGGGCTCGTACTCCCCGTCCAGCGGCCTGCGGCTGGTGCGGCGGCGCGTGGCCGAGCGCCTCGCAGCGCGCGACGCCGTGCCGGCCTCTGCTGACGACGTCTACCTGGGCTCCGGCGCCTCTGACGTCATCAAGGCCGTCCTCAGCTTGTTCGTGCAGCACGTCGACGGGAAACCACCTGGTATGACTCAATAGATAAATTATTGTATCCACATTATCACACAGTGAAAGCACGGACGGCTGGTTGTACCGATGTACTTACAACTCGGTGATTTCACAAGTCGTGAGCGTTGGCGTCCCTATGTAGTAGACGTCCAGTCTACTCGCACGAAACGCTTTCGGACAACGTATCTGATACGAACCGCTAGGGTATGGAACGCCCTTCCGACGTTCATATTTCCCGCCTTGTTCCACTCGAGTATCTTCAAAGCAATCTGAGTCAATAGGCATTTTGATCATTGCTTTCCATCAGGCATGATTGTCGTCAAGCGTAAGCGTCATTTTTTATACAATAAAAAAATATAAAAAACAAACAGCGAAGGGAGATTGGCCTGACGTAGCATATTAAACCTCATTAGACTTTTGCTGATTAGTAACAGATTGCAGGACTCGTGTGATATATATCCTCCCCAGCGGTGATGATCCCGATCCCTCAGTACCCGTTGTTCTCGGGCACTCTCTCCGAGCTGGGACTCCGGCAAGCCGACTACTACCTGGACGAAGACAACGCGTGGGCGCTGCAGGTCCAGGAGTTGGAGCGCAGCTGGCGGGAGGCGAGCCAGGACTGCCATGTTCGGGCTCTGGTGGTCATTAATCCGGGGAATCCCACTGGACAGGTAGGAATGATGAACATTGGTGGTTACTCCTTTTTAAGATACATTTATTATGAATTCAAATAACACAAGTGAAACTTTTAGGTGTTGTGTGTGCAAAGTGAAATTTTTTACGTCATAATGATTTTAAAAACACTCCTGTTTTCACCAGGTCCTCACCCGTGAAAACATCGAAGAAATCATTAAGTTCGCCTACGAACATGAGCTGTTCATATTGGCTGATGAAGTGTATCAGGAGAATATCATCAGCAAACCTTTCCACTCCTTTAAAAAGGTTGGTAAATAGATCTCAATATTTGGTGCAAAATTTTAATTACTTACTATTTGAGGGCCACCTAGCGGTGGGTTGCTGTTGAATCTATCTATCTTCTATCTATAATATAATAAAACTGTAACAGATCCAATTCTGTACATTGAAGATATTTTGAAAATTTTTATTGGAGGGCACTCTATAATCGATACTGAAGCCAAAACTGCAATTTTTTTCATTTTTGTCTGTCTGTCTGTCTGTCTGTCTGTCTGTTTGTATCTTGGCCGCGCATCACGCCGAAACTACTGGATGGATTCGAATGAAACTTGGTACGATTTGAGTTTATACTCCAAGGTAGGACATAGGATACTTTTTATCCCGAAATTCAGCACGGTTCCCTTGGGAGAGGGGATGAAAGTTAAAACGTGTATTTAGCTGTAATTCATTAACGCGTTGTTCGATTTCACTCATTCTTTTTTTGTTAGAAAGGTAGTACTTTATATTATATTGTCGTAAATATTTCAAGGTCATAGATTTTTTAGTTCAGAAATGACAGACATTTATTGGGTTCAAATAACTTGGGACCCGGATCTTTGTACGTACGGCTTATTTTAAACTGGCGTGCGTTTAAATTTATGTTTATCGGTCTGTCTATTTGTTTCAACTAATCTCAGAAACGGCTGGACCGATTTTAATGGAACTTTCAATGGCAGATAGGTGATGTTATAAGGAGTAACTTAGGCTACATTTAGTTTTGGTACATAAAAGAATTATGGGATCCGTTCCGATCCTATATAAAACCGCGAACGAAGTTGCGGGGGTCAGCTAGTAATATAATAAAACTGTAACAGATCCAATTCTGTACATTGAAGATATTTTGAAAATTTTTATTGGAGGGCACTCTATAATCGATACTGAAGCCAAAACTGCAATTTTTTTCATTTTTGTCTGTCTGTCTGTCTGTCTGTCTGTCTGTCTGTCTGTCTGTCTGTCTGTCTGTCTGTATCTTGGCCGCGCATCACGCCGAAACTACTGGATGGATTCGAATGAAACTTGGTACGATTTGAGTTTATACTCCAAGGTAGGACATAGGATACTTTTTATCCCGAAATTCAGCACGGTTCCCTTGGGAGAGGGGATGAAAGTTAAAACGTGTATTTAGCTGTAATTCATTAACGCGTTGTTCGATTTCACTCATTCTTTTTTTGTTAGAAAGGTAGTACTTTAATATATATATAGCTGCTCGTGCTGATTCATTCACTGACTGACTGACTGACTGACTGATTGATCACCTCTCCTGAACAATTTTGTATGAAATTTTTTTTTTTCATTAATGGGGTCGTATAGAGGACAAAAATTCATTAAGAGGAAAAATATGGAGAGAGCTGATGATTGAGGATTTCAGAGACGAGCGACGGGCACGCTTAAGGTATTGAAGATAGGTGGGGGGTGCTCGAGCAAATGTCACTCGAAACGTCATCCAATTGGCAGTCAGCTGAAAAAAAATTCAAAATGGCGAAAAAAAGATGGCCGCCATACAAATTTCGTCAGTCTCCATCTCGGAGGGTATAAAAGATGGAAGAGTGATTTCTTGGCAAAAGATGATCAGGATCTGAAGGTCTACTCAAAGAATAGAAAAAAAATTCAAAATGGCGGAATTTATTTTTCCATACAAAATGTACGGCGAATATTGAAAAGACTACAAGTTGTGAACTATGCAAGGCTGTGATCCGGTTTTTTGGAGAACTCTCAAAGAAAAATATGGGAAAACATGATGATTGAGGGTTTGGAAGACGGTTGAGCAGCCCGGGCAGGGTATTGTAGATAGGTGGGAGGTGCTCAAACAAAAATTACTTGAAACCTCATCCAATTGGCACTGAGCTGAAAAAAACCCCAAAATGGCGGATTCAAGATGGCGGCTATACAAATTTCGTCGATGTCTATCTTACCAAGTATACAAGATGGAAGAGTGGTTTCTTGGAAAAATATGATCAAGACCTAAAGATCTACTTGATGAACAGAAAAAAAATCAATATGGCGGAATTTATTTTTCCACACAAATAATTTTTTTCTTTGATGGTTTCGTATAGAAGACAAAAATTTATGTGGAGAAAAAATATGGAGAGAGCTGATGATTGAAGATTTCAGAGGCGGGTGACGAGCACAGCCAGGGTATTGAATATAGGTGTAAGGTGCTCAAACAAAAGTCACTCGAAACCTCATCCAATTGGCAGTGAGCTGAAAAAAATCCTAAATGGCGGATTCAAGATAGTGGCCATACAAATTTCGTCGGGTGTCTATCTCACTGAGTATAAAAGATGGAAGAGTGGTTTTTTGGCAAAAGATGATCAAGACGTGGTTTACTTGATGAACAGAAAAAAACAAGATGGCGAAATTTATTTTTCCATACAAAATATATGGCGAATGTTGAAGAGAATACAAAATGGGAACTATGCAAGACTTTGATACAGTTCCTTTTCAAAATCTGTTTTTATGGAAGAACTCTCATTCTGACAAATGATTCGGAGAAAAAATATGGAGAGTGATAATGATCGAGGGTTAGGAATATGGGAGAGATAGGTGGAGGCTGTTCAAACCAAAATACCCAAAACCGAAACCTCGCGGTCCGCTTTAGCGGGCCGCGCACCCACGCGCCATACTAGTTATATTATATTGTCGTAAATATTTCAAGGTCATAGATTTTTTAGTTCAGAAATGACAGACATTTATTGGGTTCAAATAACTTGGGACCCGGATCTTTGTACGTACGGCTTATTTTAAACTGGCGTGCGTTTAAATTTATGTTTATCGGTCTGTCTATTTGTTTCAACTAATCTCAGAAACGGCTGGACCGATTTTAATGGAACTTTCAATGGCAGATAGGTGATGTTATAAGGAGTAACTTAGGCTACATTTAGTTTTGGTACATAAAAGAATTATGGGATCCGTTCCGATCCTATATAAAACCGCGAACGAAGTTGCGGGGGTCAGCTAGTAATATAATAAAACTGTAACAGATCCAATTCTGTACATTGAAGATATTTTGAAAATTTTTATTAGAGGGCACTCTATAATCGATACTGAATCCAAAACTGCAATTTTTTTAATTTTTGTCTGTCTGTCTGTCTTTCTGTCTGTCTGTCTGTCTGTCTGTCTGTCTGTCTGTCTGTATCTTGGCCGCGCATCACGCCGAAACTACTAAATGGATTCAAATGAAACTTGGTACGATTTAAGTTTATACTCCGAGGTAGGACATAGGATACTTTTTATCCCGAAATTCAGCACGGTTCCCTTGGAGAAGAAAGAAAGAAGGGGAAGAAAGTTAAAACGAGTATTTAGCTGTAATTCATTAACGCGTGGTTCGATTTCACTCATTCTTTTTTTGTTAGAAAGGTAATACTTAAAGTATTGTCCCGTAAATATTTCAAGGTCATAGGTTTTTTAGTTAAGAAATGACAGACATTTATTGGGTTCAAATAACTTGGGCCCCGGATCTTTGTACGTACGGCTTATTTTAAACTGGCGTGCGTTTAAATTTATGTTTGTCAACCTGTCTATTTGTTCCAGCTAATCTCCGAAACGACTGAATCGATTTTGATGGAACTTTCAATGGCAGATAGGTGATGTTATGAGGAGTAACTTAGGCTACATTTAGTTTAGGTACAAAAAAGGATTATGGGATCCAATCCGATCCTATATAAAAACCTATATCAACGCAGACGAAGTCGCGGGGATCAGCTAGTTTTTAATAATCGTTTTCCTTCGAATCGAATCGTTCGAATAGTCGTTTTCCTGATGATGAAAACCAATTTCTATTTTCTAACAACTACTTAGTTAATTAAGTGCCTATTATGGAAAGAAAAATGTATCAAAGCTTTTACCAAATAATTATCTTTATTGATCGACTTTATGAAATGACCTTCCATTCGTACTTTTCCAGGCTTAGGACTACATAGATAAGATTTTTGATTTTCAAATTTTGTGATTGCACTCAGGGTAACTAGACTGCCTTTTGGACAGGATGTTCCTCGATTATCTTGTGCGTCAATCTGTGCAGGTGATGCACGAGCTAGGAGCGCCCTACGACAGCATGGAGCTGGCCAGCTTCGTGACGTGCTCGAAGGGCTGGGCGGCGGAGTGCGGGCTGCGGGCGGGCTTCGTGGAGGCGGTGCGGCTGCAGCCCAGGGTGCGGGCTGCGCTGGCGGCCGCGCGCGCCGTGGCGCAGTGCCCCTCCGTGCTGGGACAGTGCGTGCTCGACTGCGTGGTGAGCGAGATAACAGAACACAGTAGGAACGGTGCGGCTGCAGCCCAGGGTGCGGGCTGCGCTGGCGGCCGCGCGCGCCGTGGCGCAGTGCCCCTCCGTGCTGGGACAGTGCGTGCTCGACTGCGTGGTGAGCGAGATAACAGAACACAGTAGGAACGGTGCGGCTGCAGCCCAGGGTGCGGGCTGCGCTGGCGGCCGCGCGCGCCGTGGCGCAGTGCCCCTCCGTGCTGGGACAGTGCGTGCTCGACTGCGTGGTGAGCGAGATAACAGAACACAGTAGGAACGGTGCGGCTGCAGCCCAGGGTGCGGGCTGCGCTGGCGGCCGCGCGCGCCGTGGCGCAGTGCCCCTCCGTGCTGGGACAGTGCGTGCTCGACTGCGTGGTGAGCGAGATAACAGAACACAGTAGGAACGGTGCGGCTGCAGCCCAGGGTGCGGGCTGCGCTGGCGGCCGCGCGCGCCGTGGCGCAGTGCCCCTCCGTGCTGGGACAGTGCGTGCTCGACTGCGTGGTGAGCGAGATAACCACCTAAACACAGTAGGATGTAGGAAATAGGTATTGTTCATGGCTTTGACATGTACGACTGAGTGACGAGTGTGTCTGGCGAACGTAAACTGGTTGAAACTGTGCAAAACTGTGCTATTTCTTACATCTCGTTTGTACTATACTCCGGATAAGGACCGGAAGATGACTGTACTACGTCATCAGACAACGAAACTAGCAGTTGAGATACGTCTATCGGATGAGATGACAAAATCAATTTTACGAAGCTATACATGGCAGTGAGGTAATGGGTATAATAATTTAAAACTAAATTTTTTATTGTACGATAGGCTTACGTCGTAAAGACAATCATGCCCGATGGAAAGCAATGATGAGGACTAAGTTGGAACGCGTTTGCCTAGAAAATGGCTATTCACTCTTGCCTAGGCACTCAAGTCGAACGAGACGGGAAACACGGACGCCGGAAGAGCGTTCCATTCCATGCCCTAGGGGTTTGTGAAACGTTGACCGAAAGCGTTACGTGCGAGTAGATTGGACGTTGACCACATAGGGATGTCAACGCTCACGACTTCTCGTGTGATCTCTGTGAGCGATCTGAGTGTGCCTAAGCCGTTTCAACCAGAGCTATGTTGTCTGTGGTCAGATGAAGCCGCCAGCGGCCGGCGAGCCGTCGTTCCCGCAGTTCAGCCGGGAGAGGTCGGCCGCGCAGCGCGTGCTGGCCGAGCGCGCGCGCGCCGCGCACCGTGAGTTCAACACCATTCCTGGATACTCTTGCAACGCCATCGATGTAAGTATTCTCTGCGCTTATTGCTTGACAAGCGGACACCCGCGACTTCGTTCGCGTGGATATTGGTTTTTAAAAATCCCGTGCGAATCATTTTGTTTTCCCTAAGCTCCTCTGAGCTCATACCTTGCTAAAAACTGTTAAAAGTTCACTGGCGTATGTTTGGTAGATCAAAATGTAAACATCCGCCAGTGAAAGTCCCATCAAAATCGGTCCAGCCTTTCAGAGATTTGCTAGTAATCTTTAAAGTATTTCCTTTCTAACAAAAAAAGAATGAATGAAATCGGACCACCCGTTAACGAATTGCAGCTAAGTACACATTTTCGCTTTCATCCCCTCTTCCAAGGGAACCGTGCTGAATTTCGGGATAAAAAGTATCCTATATGTTACTCCATAGTATGAACTTAAATCATGCCAAGTTTCATTTCAATCCATTCAATAGTTTTTACGTGATGCGCGCACAAACATACAGACAAACAGATAAACAGACAAACAGACAAAAATTTCAAAAATAGCTTTTTTACGTTCTATTACTTATTCCTTACATCCCCCAGTTATTATTTTGCAAAAATCTTCAATGTACAGATACGGCAATTCTACGATTTTATTATATATCAATAGATCAATAGATTAGGCTTATTAATTAAGGTTGTATGGCTATAAGCTCCCATAAAGACAGTCGCATAAATATTGTAAGAATAAGAAAACCCCTATAGTTAGGTAGGTACTACGTTTGTGTGGGAATACGCGTCAATCACAGATATCAGTAGAAATGAAAGAAAGGAAATGAAAAGGAAAAGAATACATCACAATCTAGCGGAATTCGCTAGATTTGTTCCTTGTCAAAGAATTTTCGCGTGCGTTTTTCCGGTCACGATTCTGCGGCATTTTCGTCCACGCGGATGGCGCTGCCCTAATTTTAGAATAGGTGCCCAAAATGTCGAAAAGATTTCGGCGCTTGATTTGGTGCGTTGCCGCCTTGGTTTGTCTCTATCTCTTAATCTATAGACATATTGTAATTCTATTATTCCGTTTACGAAAATAGAATTAGTTACATGAACCTTTGGGTCTTTTCATGATGTTTAATTTGAAGTTCTTTCCCCAGGGCTCCATGTTCGCTTTCCCTCGGATAGAAATACCTGAGCGAGCACACCTCGCGGCGGCCGAGCTGGGACTGAAACCCGATGAGTTCTACTGCTTGAGGTTGCTTGAGGAGACAGGTTAGAGTTGATTACTACCATGTACCTGTGTGCTTAGTCTAAAGCGGAGCACTCGAAAACGAACTCGAAAACTATTGATCGATTTCAGAGTAAAATAGACCTAAAATGTCTTGTATTAAGGTTTGAGTTCGCCAATACATTCCAATGCTGAATGTATTGGCGAACTCAAACCTTAATACAAGACATTTTAGGTCTATTTTACTCTGAAATCGATCAATAGTTTTCGAGTTCGTTTTCGAGTGCTCCGCTTTAGACTAAGCACACTGATCCCACACGTTGAGAGTTTATGCAGCTTTATTGTTATTTATTATGTGCTGTAATATCAATTGTGGTGATTGGCTGAATATATGACTGCAACAATGCATTTAGCCAATAGCGAGAGAGTGTCGGCTGATCAGAGGTGAATGCAATCGTCACAAAGTAGCTGTCATTTTGAGACGATCGACTGCTGTAACATAGATTAGGTACCACAGGCAATTAAAATCTCCCGTGCTACTTCCAATAGGACCACCGGTAGTACCATGGTTAGGACCTGCTTAAGTGACTAGAGATGTCGCAGAGGCCATATTGCGAACCCCAAGAGCAAGTCTTGGCAAGTGCTATTCTAGGTGACAATCTCGTGGTTATACTCACTAAACATAAGTGTGCCTGCCGCATGGCATGTTAGGACAGCACTCGGGCGCCGTTAAAAATACATGCTACAATGCGTATTGAAGCAGGAACAGGATACGCTTCAGATTACTCATTCACAAGTCACAGTTAATCCCAGCTCACTGTTCCTTGTTGGTTTGTGGTGTTGCAGGTGTGTGCGTGGTGCCGGGGGCGGGGTTCGGGCAGCGGCCGGGCACCTGCCACCTGCGCACCACCATCCTGCACGGCGAGGAAGAGTTCAACCACATGATGCGCTCCATACGACGCTTCCACGCCGCCTTCCTGCAGACATACTCTTAGCACCTACCGTCGTCGTCGTCGTCGTCCTCAACCGATAGACGTCCACTGCTGGACATAGGTCTCCTGTAGGGACTTCCACACGGCCCGGTCTTGTGCCGCCTGTGTCCAGCGACTCTTTTGATGTCGTCGGTCCACCTAGTGGGGGGTCTACCAACACTGCGCTTTCCGGTGCGAGGTCGCCATTCTAGCACCTTGGGACCCCAACGTCTATCGGTTCTTAGCACTTACGGTAGCACCTACCAGCTACTGCTAATAAATACCTAGTACCTACCTATGTTGCTATTTGCTTCATTCTGTGATATTTATTTGATCTGTTAATATTTTACTCGTAATTTTGTTAACTATTTAAATTAATTTAAGATTATGCTTAAAATTTTATCTTAATGCTACTTAACTTTAAAAACAATTTCTACTAAATAAAAATAATGTTTTGGAAACTATTTGTGTTGACTACATTTTAAAATAAATAGGCAGTT
Source organism: Melanargia galathea (assembly GCA_920104075.1). NCBI lineage: Eukaryota > Metazoa > Arthropoda > Insecta > Lepidoptera > Nymphalidae > Melanargia > Melanargia galathea. Next base: position 284,673 of record OV049872.1, on the reverse strand, counting down.
TAATTGCTACTTCTTCTATTGTGATCCCTGTAATCCACACTGAAGCTATGGTGAAACAGAAATGGACATTATTTACAACTCGTACCTAAATTAATTAAGTGTACCTACCTACCACTGCTTCAAATGCAATACCTACCTTTTCAAGCGTCTAAACTCAGCACAGAGTATAAATAGTATAGAGCGGGTCAGAGGGCGCTACAATCCGCCTCATGTACCTACATGTCTCTAAACGGAATTATTCATATGGCACGGCCGAGCCCATGAATATGTAAATACCCCCTCCGAATTCACTCATATTAATGTTTGTATGGAATGTCTAATATAAATAATGCATTCCTTCTATAAAAGATGAAAGGCAGCAGACACATTAAAGCTTTGCTAACACTAGACCATGTTCTGTAGCGATCCTAGGCAAGAGACCTATGTCCAGCAGTGGACGTCTGCCTATTGGTACGTAGTACTATTATATAGGTATTCTGTGCTATTGGTTGAGACGAGAACACGGTGGTTAAGAAAAAGTTATACCTACCTAGTTCAACAGATAAAATTAATGTACCTACCTATTCCTACCATAATAGTTATTAGGTAGGTACATAAAAAGTACCTACATAGAATACCTAGGTATTCTATTTAAAAAAATATGCGCCGAATTGAGAACCACCTCTGGAAGTCTGTTAAATATTTAATTTATATTGATATCATATTATAATAATTCTTGTGAAGAAGTAAAATTTCAATAACTCAACATAATTGTGTTCGTACGATCCGAGGCCGAGGGCGTAAGACGTTCATTAATAATTATGAACACAGCGATATTTTACATAAGTAATTGAGTAATTGTTTGTGACGGAGTTTGAACGGAAATGTTCAAAGGGAAGTTTGTTAGGAGGACGTCTCTACAGGGGAATGGAAAGCTGAGGCTTAGAGTACAACCACATGTACAATGTACCTACCTACCTACTGCAAACAATTAGTCAGTAGCACCACAGAATATATAATAGTACTTACTACGTAGTAGCACCCCCCAAGTATAATCAGCGCGACAACTCTTTCACGCGGTTTTAATCGACAAAATATTGTAAAAGTCGCGAGAGAGATGTGAGATAAAACGTAAACGATAAAGCACCAGATAATATGAATGTTTTCCCCAGTAAAAGCATGTAATCTTAGCAAGCAAGCGTGCCCTGCACTCTTTGCAACCTCCAGTTACAAGAAAAATACAAATCTGTTGGTTACGGTTTAAAAATGCCGATTCTATCAGAAAATGAGTAGCTAATTAGGTATTTAGTGGTTCTAGTGCAATCAATACAAGGTAAGTAACTAGGTACCTACTTAGGTAAATACTCTGAAGTGGGCGCTGTGAATTTAGGTACTTAAGTATGTTAATTTAAAGTCTAGACTCGTACGACTATCTACTTACCTATCTGAAAATGTATTATTTCCTTTTGTGAGAATATTCTCTACAAGAAAACGTTCAAAGCTCGCAAAAGGTCAGTGCAAAATATATTGAGCTTAGTATTTGCATTGCACTTAGTAAAACAGACTGTTACCTGTAACGGGTAGAGAGGTGGTTACCCTTTACCCGGCCGGTCCGACACTCAGAGGACTGAGTGGGAGCGAGCGCGGCCGCGGGACAACTATTAGCACTTTTTAATTCCACTCAATTTTCCCCCGCTTCGTTATGCAAAGTGCTCCTGTACAATGTGGCGACGGACAAAGTTTTACCGTTTCTACGGTGAAATAGGTTATAGATTTTAATATTAAAGTATCCGTGGGACACACGGTCCAGCTTGGTAGGTCCAACTTCGGAGAAACAGGTCACGATGGGGAAGCATCGAGATCCCTCAATCTTCGAACAGTGCGTTTTGCTATTGATGAGTCAGAAACATGGTCGATAACTATGGGCCTCATAAGGGGCATATTTGCAAGTCATATAGAGGGCGATGCAATAGGGAGAGCTATGCTTGGAGTTTTAGATACACGTTGGTCGTTGGGGTTCCAAAGTGATGAAATGGCAACCTCGCACCGGAAAACACAGTGTTGGCAGACCCCCACGAAATGGACTGACGACATCATACAGACGAGTCGCAGGTAGCGTCTAGATACAAGCGACACAAGATCATGTTCTGTGGCGATCCTTATGACTTAGGATGTCTATCGATTGAGACGATGACGAGTTTTAAAATATATCTACCTATTTGTAGTTCTCAACGAATATCGACCATGGTATCCAACCTCAACAGAGCAGCGGAAATTAGCCAACTATGCAGAAGATATTATAGTGCACAAGGGTGTGCGCAAAAACACGGGCACTCTCCGTTCGATCGTTCTCATTACAATCCACAGGACAGCAAAATATGCGATCATTTTTAGGCGTGCCGAAAAAAAAGCATTTTTTGATTCTGTGAAAAGCAATACAACATTCAACATACAGTTGAAAGATAGAGTTACACAAGGGGGTGTAATCTCTTCGTGAAAAATGTATCGCAACAGCGCGCCGCGGGCGGAGTCCGGACGTACGGACAGAAATACCATTTTTCAATAGCTACAGTCCTACTAGTAGTTTTACAACAGCTCGGAAACTTTAAATTGGAAAACCTTTTGCGGGCGCAATTTTCAAAATCTATTTTTCTTCTCTCGTACCAATTTCCCGAGGACATTGCTCGAAACACACTTAAAGTTTTCACGGTCCCTAAGAGAGGTGCATTGTATATTTTAAAATCTGAAACAAACAACTTCTTAAAGCTGAAACATATATTACTTCTTAAAGACAAATTGCTTATAAATACATAGATGGACAAAGGCTATTTATATCCCGGAGAATCAAAGAGTTCTCTCGACTCGCTACCCTTCAGTGTACAGGCTAAAAGCGCTGCTTTTTGCCATTAATAACGTTTCCCGGTAACATTTGAATGGCTTATCTGTGACGTCAGATAAGGCGCGCCCTGACGTGTGACGTCACATGGCGGGAGATTAATCTCGCGCGTGACGGCGAAGGGCCCCTTGCAGGAAGGATTTGAGAAATCACTGCGACTTTTATTTATCATGTTTGTTTGAAACATTCAATTTGAGATAGGTATAGTTTCATTCGTATTCATGTACTGATTTTTATCCCTCGACGGAAAACCGACGGGGTGTTTTAAGTTTGACGTGTCTGTGTGTGTGTGTCTGTCTGTTGGACTGTGGCGCTTCAAACGGGTGGACCGATTTGAATGCGGTTTTTTTTGTTTGAAAGGTGAATTAGTCGAGTGTTGTTAGCTATGTTTGATGAAAATAGATCCAAGATGGCCGCCGCTGCAAAATGGCGGATTACATATTTTTCACAACTCCCTCGATATGGGTATCAAATGAAAGGGCTTGACTAGTAGAATAGCACTATGCAAATCTAAGATGGCCGCCGTCACAAAATGGCGAATGTAGAGGGTTTCTTAAATTTTTAATTTATATTGTCATACACTCACATAGCGCGATTATAATATTATTTTTTGTTCATCTAAAAGTTAGTCCTTGACTGCGATCTCACTTGATGGTAAATGACGATGTAATCTAAGGTGAAAGCGGGCTATCCGTAGAGGTATTGAAGTTTTTATTATTTACAATGTAAAAGATATTTTTTAATTCGAAATCAATTCAACAATGTGCGTAAACAATATTAATAAATATTAAAAAGGTGAAATTAAAAACATAATTCGGGAGCGAACCGTGCCAGGTCAGCCGAGTGTAAAATATTTCACGAACACTATGCTTAGTCTCACTTTGCAGCACTCCAAAACTTTATAGTATACTATTGATCGAATCACAATGACTTCAGAGTAAAATGGACCTAAAATGGCTTATATTGAGGTTTGAGTTCGCCAATACATTCAGCATTCGACAACAGTCAGCGCCCCAAGCAGAAATGTTGTAAAATAAATATTCAAACTATTGAATTACGTCTTTAAAATAAGAGTCATTGGGTTCATTTTCCTCTGAAGTCATTGTGTGTCGATACTCGAATTTCGATCATCGTTGCCATGCTATGTAAAAAGTCGGCATAAGGCCTCAGAAATGCCTGCCTACCCGCTACCCGTAGCAGAAATACTACGGCATCGAAACATACATTATTGAATAGACCGGCGCCGTTTTCCACGGCGCTTTCGAAATATTTTATCAAAAAATATTTACTCTCTTGGTTATAAAAGGGGAATTATTTAATGGAGCTGATTCTTCATAGTGCTTATAGAAATAAAAATACGTAATAGCGCGTGTAAGTAGACGTAGGTAAGTAGGTAGGTACGTTGCGGCGTTGCGGTTACCAACGAACAGTGTTTGATTTTTTTGAAGTGAAAATTTCTTTAGGTGCGTTGAGCACTTTTTGGGACGAACAAAAATCATGGAACTCGCGTCATCGTCACCGCACGCTTCCCATGAGCTATATGTAGTACTATGTAGTACTTACTGTTTAAATTTCACTTCTATCGGCTTTAAAATTTTAATCCAGTTTTCACTTCTATCTGCAGTGTCCAAAGACTGCATTATATTAATATTCCTTGCCATTTTTTATAGGTATTATACTTATACCTAGGCAGAAGTTAGTGAGAATCCCGTTAACTGAAACTTCAAAGTTTATTTATTTGTATAGATATTTAAATCAATTTCGGTTTGGAAGCCCAAATGAAGCCACCGTACTGGCGTCATCATGCGCTCGCCGCCGCGCCGCGACGCTCAACCGCGCTAATGAAAATTAATCAAATTGATTTACATTTTTAATTGGACTCTGAACAAGTTGCGTAATTTGTTCGTTGGCTTCATTAGAGCAGAAATTAATATTAAACAGTCGCAGCCAGTTCCGCCTGCAATATAAGTTAGATAACAGATAGGTAATCTAAAAATATTGAATTTTGAACTGACTTCACCACACAATTAACATCTCGGAAACTACTGAACTGATTTCGATGAAACTTTCACTGTTCCCGAAGGTAAAGTAGGTAAATGTAAGCCAATAAAAAAAGAATGATTATACAATCCGATTAATAGTTTCGGTGAAATTTGCAGACAAACATGCATACCTACATACATGTATATGAAATTTTATATAATATTTATATATTTCATGGAAGCCCTTATAAATTATCATTTATGTGAATATTTTGCAGTTTCAATAATACTTATTACGTAATACTATTGAATTGATATCCTCCTTTTTTGAAGTCGTTTAAAAATAAGAAAAAGGTATCCCCATACCAAGGACTCGCGGTCCAAATAGGAGAAATCCGAGAAAGGTCAACGGTCGAATCCAACTTGGCTGGACAGCATTCGAACCAGAAATGAGGAGATTTATGGAGTATCCGATATTGCTCAACAAGTCGAGGAGCTCAAACGGCGATGAGCGGGGCACATAGTTCGAAGAACCGATAAGACTGGGGTCCCAAGTTGCTGGAATGGCGACCTCGCACCGGAAAGCGCTGTGCTTGCTGACCCCCAACTAGGAAGCCACACGACATCAGACACAGGAAGCCGTTGATACAACCTGTAAGTTTTACTCAAGGATAAGTAGCGTAATGCCTCCTCTACATGTCTGCAGACGCGTCCGCGAACGCCCGCAGATGCATCCGCAGATGGATCACCACGAGCTGTCCACACGTCTGCAGGTCGATCAGTCTAGATTTATTCTTGACAGACGCAACACGCACGTTTAAAAATGGATATTGAAACCGTAGCTGCCGCAGTTATTTATTTTTTTAGTACTTTTAACTACTACGTGAGTGTGCATACTCGGTGTTCATATTATTAGCCATTTAAATAAGAATTAAACCGCAAGAAGCACGCGTGGACTCTCAATCGCAACTCCGATGAAACTGATGCGTCGCCAGACGTGTGGACAGACGCCGGACGTCCGTGCCGAAACCCTTTGATCTGTGCCACAAAAACCGCCAACAATCGGATTCGAGGCGGACGCGTCTGCGGACGTTAAATACCTACAACAGATGCACAGATTACCCCCTCTATACGTCTGCGGACGCATCCGCAGATGACGTCCGCGGACGCATCTGCAGACGTGTAGAGGAGGCTTAAGGCCGGCCTTTATATGCATGTACTTACACAATAATAATATTATTATCTACGTAAAACTATCTACTCAGCTAGCTAGTTTACACAGCGAAACAGTGAGTGTATTTCCCAGTTGTGACCGTCGGGTTCCGTGGTGTAGCGGTTATCACATCTGCTTTACACGCAGAAGGCCGCCAGTTCGATCCTGGCCGGAATCATAAGTTTTTGATTTTTTTTCTCGATTTTAACTCATCCATACTTACATACATGCTTGCTTGGATAGCACTATTTTTAGACCTATAAAAGTTTAGTTTAAAGATTGTTGAAGAACAACCGAATAACCTTTGTTAACTAAGGTTACTAATGCTACTAAACATTTTCGCAGGATATTAATCGGTCTTTACATTATGTGGCGATTACTTATTACTACATAGATTCTATACGATAGATATTAAATTATTCCACAAGTTAAAAGTTTACACACAAAGTTATTTACCGCAACTTTTATCTCACAACTAGTTAAGCACTTAGGCGTCACTTTACAGCAGTTAAGGGGTATCTCGTAGTTTAAGATAACGACTTCTAATAGTTAGTTGATAGTGAAAACTTTTTAACTGCTTAACTAGTGGTGAATATTATTTTAATTTTACAGGAAAAATAGCGACGTCGCGTCGATTAGTAAAATCATAGTAAGTACTAAGTTATAAGTAGATACCCTTAGAATATCCCAAACTTGATACTTGAAGCTAATCTTAAAAATTGTTGTTTTAATTTAAACTGCTGTGACCTCTCAGCACGAAAGTTGCTGCAATCTCAATTGCGGTGATTGGATAAATAGATAATAATTTTTACTGAGTAAAATATACTCAGTCATAATGTCAGAGACATTATTAACAATCAACAACTTTCAGTGCCAGTCCGGAGTTGGTAGTTGGTAGACGGTAGTGTCGCCTCACCCCCTAGACTTGGAGTCTGGTGAGCACTTTAAGCTGTCGGTCCCCGGTTATTATCACTACCGTGTCACAATGGTTGTAAAAACCAGCCCACACTGGAGCAGGTGTGGCGGGTCTGAGCTCTATGTCCGTCTCTCCTATGAGAGGAAGCCTGTGCCCAGCAAACGTGGGACGTTAAATGGCTGTAGTGCTGGTGTTTGTGCAGAGGTTGCTAGTCACTGCCGTCGTAAGTACCTATTGCCTAGGAAAAGCGTTCGCTATGACTTCTTAAATTCTTAATCAGTCGTTTGCGATAATGAATGAAGTTCAGTCGGGACTCGGTTAATCGGCCATCGCGCGCCTCATTGGGCCCATTCAAAACTTTCCGAATTTAGCCAACTTTTCAAATTACTTGCTACTTTGCCCGCTTACTGATTAATTACGTCTTCTCTCGGGAGAAAATAATTTTGAGAAATCCAATCTTTTAATCGCTCCCTGTGAAGCCGTAAAACTACGAAGCTTAGTCTTAAAAAATGTTAAATCTTGATAGGTTTTATCAAGTACCTAGTATCTTTTGTTTTTAACTGTTGACTCTTCTTAGGAGAATCTGAATTTAAGTTAGTTGCCGGTTGAACTATATATAATTATTACTTATAGCTTACTAGCTGATGCCAGCGACTTCGTCCGCTTGGATTCTTATAAATTTCACTTGGGGGTGGAATTTCCAAAATTCCTGAAACACGTAACTCTTTATTTTTAACCGACAATACAAACACCGATTTTCATCGATATAACTTTAAAAATGACGGACTTTCATACAAACTTTCATCTCCCATTTAACCCACCTGGGGGTAGATTTTCCAAAATTCCTTAAGCTCATAACTCTTTATTTTTAACCGAAAACTTAAATACCAATTTTCATGGATATAACTTGAAAAATGACGGACTTTCATACAAACTTTTATCCCCCATTTAACCCCCTTAGGGATGGAATTCGCAATAATCCTTTCTTAGTGTGCGCCTACGTCATAAAAGGAAGCTATTGTGAAAATTTCAAGTTTCTAGCTTCAGTGGTTTTGGCTGTGCGTTGATTGTCAGTCAGTCAGGACAAGCTACTTTATATTATTATAGATTTAATTTTAAATTTAATTATATCCTTACTACAAATAAATTAAAATGTACATTTTATATTTATACACTAAATCCATATTACAATTTTGAATCTTGTCAGACTCATTGCATATAAATTCTATGTAAAACCCTTGGATTGTTTAAATAGGTAATATTTAAGTTCCTAACCCTTTTCTTACCAAAAAAGCATGAATAAAACATTCAATTCATCTAGAAGTCAGGTCGCAGGTACGAGTAGGGTTCTATAAGGGCGTGGACGGCATAGCTGTCAGCAGGGCCTGATAACACTAGTTAGGTATGTGTACAATGTATAACTCTTTTCAAAACACAAAATAAATAGGTAAGTACATACCTATCTAGGTCTAACGCCTAGGGCAGTGTTCGGCAAGCTACGAGCTACGAGCCTACAGGATCACAATCCCTATAGTAAGTACCTAGGTAGGTACAGGAAGTTTTGTAGGCACTCTACACGCATGTAACACTAAAATATAGGTTTTTATTTTTAAAATAATACGCTTCAACTTGCAATACGGTTACGGTTTACTTTTTAAAAGCACAGCTAAAAGCTTTCTGTATTAATATATTATTATGTACCTCCCACTCAGCACTCTACTCATACATAACATAAATGTTCATTAAGTAGGTACTTAGTTTTATGATCGTGATGTGTTTTAATTAAAGCGCTTGCTTCCAATCCTATAAAGCCCGAAGCACACTGCAACGGGAACTTGACAACGTCGCTTCTACTGAATCTATACACAGTATAAAACATATTTTAAATAAGAGTTGCTTGTTCGGCTGGGGATCGTGAGGTTCTGGGTTCGAGTCCCGAGTTGGGCCAAAAAATAAGTTATTGGCTTCTACCGGATATTTAGTCATGTGGTTCTAGTGTCGAGGAGTTCTCAATAGCAACCATAAGTTGGGTAGTAGGCGGTGTTAGATATACCCTCATGCCTCGTAGAGCACGTCTTGCGCCTGATCTCTCTCCGATCGTGTCGTATTTGTGTCGGCCATCACACAGCACACTATGAGAGTGAAGGAATAGAGAGTATACTTACCTGAGTAGTCGGATAAAAATGTATACGGTGAGGATAGCACGGGTCAAAGTTCCTCCATAGTCCATTTTATTTTACGGCGAGAAGGCAGGCAGTAACCGGGTAATTCCTAGATAACTCCAGAAGTTTCGTTTTACGGTCTTCCTACTAGACGCCCGTTATATGAAGTGTTGCAGATAACGATAGAACCCGGAAATATAGTGATTTCTCACGAGTGCGCAAGTAGAAAATTATAGTCAAGAGTTTCACAGTGAAAAAGATTACATGGAAACAGACGGTTTTGTTTTCACTTGCGCACAAGTTGTATTGGCCTGTTTCATCACCTGATAAAATTAAGTGTCGGATAGCCTAAAAGTAAGTTTTGTCACTTTCTTACTTTATGTCAAGTGACAAAGACAAAATATGTGAATAAGCCATACTTATCAGAAGGTGGTGAAACAGGCCTTTACTCAAATAAAATGGTGTAATCATATATCTAGTAGGTATCTCTTTTTTTGAATATGTGATGATATCGATTTACGTGTTTTTACATTTCTTATTTTTTTTAAAATATAAATTGAGAGTCCCAAAGTCCAATTACAGTGTAAACATTGCTTAGGTATAGCTTAGCTGCTTATCAGAAACCATTACGCGTACGCGCGCATTTAGTGTGATTTCCTGATTCGCTTGACGATCATCGATAATGGAATGCGCGCTAGATATTTCCGTTGCATAAGACTCGTCCATTTAAAAAAAATAATGTTTTGTGTTAATTCTCCGGAATGTTCCCTCTTTTGATAAAACCTCACGTTCTAGCAGCGTAAGCTTCTCATTACCCAGTCAATCGGGGAAATTTCCGGCGACTGGCAGCATTAGTGACGTTTCCTTTTTTCTTTTTTGTTTTAAAAGTGCCTTTTCCGATCTGTGATAATATATCTCTGTGGTGTTATGTGAAAATATGAGTATCTTGTGTTATAATAAATTAATAATGTAGGTCCTACATACCTACCCTAATGATTGTCATAGATTTTCACAAAGTAACGCCTACTTTTATTAACCCCCGACGCAAAAACGACGGGGTGTTATAAGTTTGACGTGTCTGTGTGTGTGTGTGTGTGTGTGTGTGTGTGTGTGTGTGTGTGTCTGTCTGTTCCCCTGTGGCGCTCAAACGGGTGGACCGATTTGAATGCGGTTTTTTTTGTTTGAAAGGTGATTTAGTCGAGAGTGTTGTTAGCTATGTATCATGAAAATCGGTCCAAGATGGCCGCCGCTACAAAATGGCGGATTACATATTTTTTCACAACTCCCTTAATATGGGTATCAAATGAAAGGGCTTGACTAGTAGAATAGCACTATTACAAATCCAAGATGGCCGCCGCCACAAAATGACGAATGTCGGGGGTTTTTTAAATTTTCAATTTACACTTGTTCAACAGCAAATACTTACTAATATTAGTTAAGTATAGTCAGCAAATAGAAATGAAAGCACTTTTTCCTTGCTCCCAAAAGTGGCAGAAGATTCCATTACTCACAACTCTACAATGTTATTGATAAATAGCGCTGATGATACCCACAATTTCAATTTCTTGGCACATTCTAAAAACAAACTCGTTCAGGGAGAAACACTAGATTTTACTGGATTTAAAATTGAGAATCTTGATTTCAGGTATTTTTATCACTGTTAGGTACCTACCATTCATCTGGTAAAATACGCCCGCTCGCCCAAATCCTTTAACTCCGCGCGGCAGTTAGGGCGGCCATTACGTCTGCAGCTAGTGGCGTCGTTACGTAACTTCCGAGGCGCGTCGCCGCCCGCCCGCGCCGGCCGCTGTCCGGTGTCCGTCGTTAAGGGGAACGAGGACGTCAAGCGAGGACACTGCTGAGAAGGCTTAATGGATCTAGGAAACGACCACGATCTTAGTCTCAGAAGTTCCTTGTCGAATAAAAAAAATGTTTATTGGGTCGTATTATGTGCTCCTAAGAAAAGAGTAAGAGTGAGCTCGTAAGAGTCACTGTGGGGGATGGAGAGAGCGTTTGCGTTGCTTTATCGTTTTTAACCGACTTCCAAAAAAGGAGGTCTTTAGTTCGGCGTGTTTTTTATTTTCTACGTAGATATGAGGATCGATTTCTAAACAGATTTCCGTATATAAAAATCCAAAGTATAGAAATATTTTTTATTTGTACACATAAGTATATTATTATGTTGAAGTATGACATCCATAAAAACGACAAAACTGACTCGGGACTCTAAAGACACTAGAGTCCCAGACACAAGAAACTAAGACACTATAAACACTCAAAACCAAACACACATTTTTAACGTGTTTATGCTATCGTTAAAATAATCATAAGTACTAATAATTATGAGCTTAATAAGCTCTTCGCGCTTCTTTGTACAGATTATGGTCCGTAAAGTTTAAAAAAGCGTATAATGTTGTTTATGAGCGTAATTTATTGTGGCCAGGTATTGTGGCCGCGCCGGTCCGGTGTTCAGCAGCGTGTTTACGACGCTGAGGGACTGAGGGTGCGATCGCAATTGCCGCGCAGAGCTTATTAGCTCTCGTGAAATATTGCGCCTGCCGCATGCCGCCTACAGAGCACCGGCCGCTGTATTTGCTAAACGAAAATACTAATTAGGTAGGCACATTATGCCGATAATGAATATTGGAGGTAGTTTTACCGCTATCGATCAAGACCGGTGATAAAAACAGTGTTAATAGCTCAGTGGTTAGTACTTCGGCTTCCTTTTCGCAGGGGATCGGGTTCGATCCCCGGCAAGCACATCTAACTTTTCCGAAATATCTATGTGCATCTTAATTTATTGGTGAAAGAAAACATCGCGAGGAAACCTGCACATCTGAGAGTTCTTTATGTTCTCAAAGGCGTGTGAAGTCTACAAATCCGCACTTGACTAGCGTGGTGAACTACGGCCTAACCCTTTCTTATTCTGAGAGCTGGAGATCCGTGCCCTGTAGAGGGGCAGTAATGGGTTGATCATGATGAAGATAATCAAGACCGCCTCGTTGGTCTAGTGATTAGCAGGCTACCTTCTCGTAACTAGGCCTCTCTCTCTCTCCCTCTCTCTCTCTGTCTACCGTACCTACATATTCCTCACTGCTTGAGTTTTGTGACTCCATTCCATTACTCAAAATTGTAGGAGTTTTGTTGAGACTGTGTTGTATTCACCTTGTTGCGCTGTGGTGTTCTTTCGCATATAATATGACCCAACGAAGAGTACGGAATTTCATTTCTTAGGATTAACTATTCGTTCGTTCGTTCGTTTCAACCAATGGACGTCCACTGCTGGACATAGGTCTCTTGCAAGGATCGCCACAGCACACGATCTTGTGCCGCCTGATTCCAGCGGCTGCCAGCGACTCGCTTGAGATCGTCTGTCCAACGAGTGGGGGGTCTACCTGCACTTCGTTTACTGGTGCGAGGTCGCCATTCAAACACCTTGGGACCCCAACGTCCATCGGTTCTTCGAGCAATGTGCCCCGCCCATTGCCACTTCAGCTTTGCGACTCGATGAGCTATGTCGGTAACTCTGGTTCTCCTGCGGATCTCCTCATTTCTGATTTGATCCCGCAGGGATACTCCAAGCATAGCTCTCTCCATCGCCCGCTGAGTGACCCTGAGCCTTCTTATGAGGCCCATTGTCAGCGACCATGTCTCAGATCCGTAAGTCATCACTGGCAACACGCACTGTTCGAAGACTTTCGTCTTCAGACACTGAGGGATATTGGACGAAAAGACATCTCGAAGTTTCCCGAACGCTGCCCAGCCGAGTTGGATTCGGCGGTTGATCTCTTTCTCAAAATTGGACCTACCTAGCTGGATCGTGTGTCCTAGGTATATGTACTCGTCTACAATTTCGAGTGCAGAGTTCTCAACGATTACCGGGTGGAGCGGAACATGAGCGTTAGACATGATCTTCGTCTTACTCATGTTCATTTTTAGGCCCACCTGTTGAGAAACTCTGCTGAGATCGTTGAGCATTGTATTGAGGTCTCCCAGAGTCTCTGCCATCACGACTATATCATCGGCAAACCGTAGGTGAGTGATGTACTCGCCGTTTATGTTGATGCCAAGTCCGTTCCAGTCCAGAAGCTTAAAGACGTCTTCCAATGCAGCGGTAAATAGCTTCGGGGAGATAACATCTCCCTGACGCACTCCTCGCTGCAGTTGGATTGGCCTCGTAGTCTGGTCCTGTATACGGACTGACATAGTGGCGTTTTCGTACAAGCACTTCAGCGCTTGGATGTACCGATAATCGATCCGGCATCTCTGCAGTGATCTCAATACAGCCCAAGTTTCCACCGAATCAAAGGCTTTCTCATAGTCCACAAACGCTAAGCAAAGTGGCCGGTTATACTCTTCGGTCTTCTGTATAACCTGCCGCAGCGTATGGATGTGGTCTATATGGTGCTGAAGCCTTTTCGGAACCCGGCCTGTTCGGGAGGCTGGAAGTCGTCAAACCTACGAGCGAGACGATTCGTAATGACTCTCGAGAACAACTTATAGACATGGCTCAGCAGCGAGATGGGTCTATAACTCTTCAGCAGGGTATTATCACCCTTTTTGAAGAAAAGAACCACCACGCCTCTGTGCCATGCCTCTGGCGTTATGCCCTGGTCGATGACGGAATCGAACAGTCGCTGAAAGACTTTAAGGACCGGTTTTCCACCTGCTTTCAGGAGTTCCGCTGTGATTCCGTCATCACCTGGCGCCTTGTTGTCCTTAAGTTGTTTGAGAGCCATACTAATCTCGTATAGGCTGACGTCCGGGATATCTTCGGTATAGTGTCGGGTCAATTTGGCTCTGGGATCTTTAGCCAAATCTTCAACAGGCTTCTGTGTTGACGTGTACAGCTGTCCGTAGAACTTCTCAACCTCTCTCAAAATCTCAGGTTTAGACGAAATGAGACTACCGCTGTCGGTCTTCAGTCGCGTCAGCTGGCTTTGACCGATAGACAGATCTCTCGCGAACACCTTTGAGCCTTTGTTCCGCTCAATGGTTTCTTTGATACGCTCGGTGTTAAAGTATCGCAGATCGCGTTTCTGTGATTTAGAGATCTGTCTATTAATCCGCCGATAAGCAAGGGCGTCTCCTGAAGACTGCAGTCTCATTTCATGTCTCTGATTAACTATTACTTTGATATTATTAGATGACAGCAATTACAACCGGAACCATCAGCTTAACCTGCTCTCCGAAGCTCGGACAGTAGGTTAACCCTCACCACCTTGCAATATTTGAAAGAAACAATTCTTTTTGGTTCCTTTACAATATTTAGGTACATAAAGAAAACTTCACTGAGTGAAAAATGAGGTAACGCGGCATTGTCAAGCAAAGCACGGCGATGCTGGAGCCTCAAAGGGTGAAATTAATTAGTGTTGCTAATTAAATCACGCTACGGTGGAGGTAGCTCGTCGCGCGCCGGAGACGGGACGGCCGGCGCGGTGCCTTGCTCTGTTTCACAATATTTATTATCTAAATTGTGGTATGGTAGGTATAGGTACTTAATAGTGAATAGTATTAGAGATCACAGAGAAGGTAACAACGATATCTGATAAGCCTGATTCTGGGTTCCCCAGTCTGCCTGCGTTAGATATGTAAGTGGTTGCGTTATCTGTTCATGGCGCCTGAAATTCTTTGAACGGTTATTACTCCGTAACCAATCCGTAACGCTATCAAATTTCGGCTGACTGAGCGGCGTATACAGGGTGAAATAAAAAATACCAGAAAGCTCTCGACACGTAATTGTTATCATTAAAATTAACAACTTTTGTTCTACGACTTTTCAAAATTCCGCATTAATTTTTTTCATACAAAAAAATAAAAAAAATATGTTATTTCTCTAAAGTGACATTACTCTGTGCGCACAGAGTCGAGACTCGAGACCAAGACACGTGACGTGCGTTCGTGCGGCGTTGCCGATGTTACAGAGTAGCTACAAGGAGATAATCTATGTAAACTATTGAATATTAAATATTTCACAAAATATCGAGTTAAAAAAAAAGTCGTAGAACAAAAGTTGTTAGTTTTAATGTGTTTTAGTGTGTGTGTGTGTGTGTCTGTCTGTTCCCCTGTGGCGCTCAAACGGGTGGACCGATTTGAATGCGGTTTTTTTTGTTTGAAAGATGAATTAGTCGAGAGTGTTGTTAGCTATGTTTGATGAAAATCGGTCCAAAATGGCCGCCGCTACAAAATGTCGGATTACATATTTTTTCACAATTCACTTAATATGGGTATCAAATGAAAGGGCTTGACTAGTAGAATAGCACTATTGCAAATCCAAGATGGCCACCGCCACAAAATGGCGAATGTCGGGGGTTTTTTAAATTTTTAATTTATACTTGTGTACAGTTTACACAATACTTCTAAACACGATTTCTTGAATTTTATAAGTATCTGAACTGACGAACTGTAAGCCGACAATTGCAGTTTGGGTGCAGTTCTGTGCGTCTACACTGATACATTCAAACTGCAATTTTGCTGTCAGTTTGCAGTGCAGGCAGATTGAAAGTTCCAGAAGTAAACAAATAGAAATTCCCTCTCACGAAGTGAGCAAATAAGACCGTGAGGTCCGACCTCTTGTAGTTGCGGAGTGTACAGTGTCCACTGCGGTGACCTCCCGCATGTTAAACCGCGCTAACTTTTACTATTGTCGGAATAACAACGGCGCGATCACAGCAAACGAGTTGTTGCTACGCCTGGGACGTATACAACGGGTTCCCCAGGCGTCCAGCACAGTCAGCAAGAGGGAACAGCCGTGGTGGTTTTAGTTAGGGTATACCCCCACTCGGGGGGAGTCCCACATAACCCCCGCTCTGCCCAAAGAACGGGGGTAGCCATAAAGCTTTCCACCACGAAAAAAAAAAAGCAAACGTGTTGCTGAACGTGGCCGGCGTGGCGGGCGCGAGCGGCTCGAGCGATCATTTCTTTTCAGCAGCGTGAGTTTTGTGAATTCCCGTCATGCCGGGCGGAATTGAGTCCCTCGACTAATGATTGGTATCATTAGTCGAGGGACATCCCGTGCTCTGGGACAAGAGGATTGATGAATAATATAATATTACACTATTAAGTATAACGAGCGGATACCCGCGACTTCGTTCGCGTGGATATTGATTTTAATAATCCCGTGGTAATCATTTTGTTTTTCCTATGCTCCTTTGAGCTTAAACCTTGCTAAAAACTGTTAAAAGTTCACTGGCGGATGTTTAGGTACATCAAAATGTAAATATCCGCCAGTGAAAGTCCCATCAAAATCGGTCCAGCCTTTCGGAGATAAGCCAGTAGTCTTTAAAGTATCTTTTTCTAACAAAAAAAGAATGAATGAAATCGGACCACCCGTTAACGAATTACAGCTAATTACACATTTTGCCTTTCATCCCCTCTCCCAAGGGAACCGTGCTGAATTTCGGGATAAAAAGTATCCTATATGTTACTCCATAGTATTAACTTAAATCATGCCGAGTTTCATTTCAATCCATTCAGTAGTTTTTACGTGATGCGCGCACAAACATACAGACAAACAGACAAACAGATAAACAGACAAACAGACAAACAGACAAACAGACAAACGGACAAAAATTTTAAAAATAGCTTTTTTACGTTCTATTACTTATCCCTAACATCCCCCAGTTATTATTTTGCAAAAATCTTCAATGTACAGATACGGCAATAGGGTATTTGACTAATTTTTGGAAATTGTTTTAAATTATTCTTTATTACTTATTAAAACACACTACATTGATATTTTTCGCAATATCTACAGTATTAAGAATTAAATCAATGATAAAGTTTAAGTTTTGAAAACCACGCCAAAAACGACATTTCTGATCACATGATACGCGTGACGTCACAAATCGCTATGCAAGTCACTTCTCTCGCTCGCTCCTTTTCGGAACTCGGTGCGTGCGACAGAGACGCTACGCAAGGCGACTGCTGTATCGTAATGTTGTAAGTTGTTATACCTACTCATTTTAATATCAATCTTATTCTTTCAAGTATAAAGTTTAGTTTCGGTTGACTTGATAAATTTCAATTATAACAACCAAGTTAGGTGCAATCTATTGACGTCACAAACAATCCCAGAGCGTTCACGTTCCTGATAAAATTTCAAAAATTATTATGTTTTATTTCGTGCAAAATATCGCGTAAAATTACATAGTTTAGTTTGATTGAGTGAAATATTGGTCTAGGATCCCACCTTAGAAATTTCTACCCTCATCTGTTATTTAAACGAATTATATGTCAAATGAAAGATTATTTTATTCTTAATCGAACCGTATTTGGTTGCCTGGTCAAAAGTGGTGCTAAATCATGGTTGCCTGGATTTTAAGATATAAAATGTTCGGTGCGAGTGTTGAAAGTGACAGAAAAGTGTTGCGCGCGCAATTTCATTTGACAGACAAAGATGCAGTGAGGCAGGCGTGCACTCGGCAGGTGCTTAGTCTATACATAGATTAAAACCATAGACTTTCTGTGCCTGTCCATTAAAGATATTTACAAAAAAATAAGTGAGTGACGTAAGGGATAAGTAATAAAACGTAAAAAAGCTGTTTTTGAAAATTTTGTCTGTTTGTCTGTATGTTTGTGCATGTATTACGCAAAAACTACTGAATGGATTGAAATGAAACTTGGCATGATTTAAGTTCATACTACATAATAGCATATAGGATACCTTTTATCCCGAAATTCAGCAGAGTTCCCTTGGGAGAGAGGATGAAAGTCAAAATACACATTTTGACTTTCATCCCCTTATTATTTCATCTTTCATCCACTTATTTTTTTGTAAATATCTTTAATGGACAGGCACAGAAAGTCTATGGTTTTAATCTATGTATAGACTAAGCACCTGCCGAGTGCACGCCTGCCTCACTGCATCTTTGTCTGTCAAATGAAATTGCGCGCGCAACACTTTTCTGTCACTTTCAACACTCGCACCGAACATTTTATATCTTAAAATCCAGGCAACCATGATTTAGCACCACTTTTGACCAGGCAACCAAATACGGTTCGATTAAGAATAAAATAATCTTTCATTTGACATATAATTCGTTTAAATAACAGATGAGGGTAGAAATTTCTAAGGTGGGATCTCCTACTATATGTCTTTTTTAGGCTATTATCTGATAAGATGACCACAATCAATAGTATATTTTCAATGTTGTCAAATACCCTATTCTACGATTTTATTATATGTATAGATATTCCGATATACTTACCGATTTATTGATGCCAATTTTGTTGTGCATATATAAGTTAACAGCTTGAAATTTAATGCTGCCCCTGCCCTTCCCGCTGGGAACGTTGTGAAAAGTAGATCACTCTTTTTATTACCCGACTGGGTTATGTGTTTCACCTGTGTGTATGTATGTCCATTCCTATGTCCGCGTGTAACTAATCAACGGCTCAACGGATTTTGATAAATGATACGTCATTAGATTTGTCTCAATGACGCGAGTGTTATAGGGTACCTAAATTTAAAAAAAAATTTAAAGCGCTTTAATGTGCGAGCTGAAAAAAAATTTTTTCTTCAAGACCCTCGAGTGGGGTATCAAAATAAAGGGCTTTAAAAGGCGAGTACGAAAATGTATACAATCTATATGTTTTAAATCAATTTGGAGTGACAAATCATGAAAAACAAAATAAATAACAACTACACTGTAAGTGGTACGGTGGTAGTTTATTAATTTTTTAGTTCGTTTTTAGCATGGCAGTCGGGTTTTTTTAATTTTTTAATTATAGCTTGTTAGACCTGCCAATTTAGTTTAGTTTAGAGATTGTGTACAACATAAAAGTAGTTCCAATGACAACATCATCATCATCATCATGATCAACCCATTACCGGCTCACTACAGAGCACGGGTCTCCTCTCAGAGTGAGAAGGGTTTTGGCCATAGTCTACCACGCTGGCCAAGCGGATTGGGAGACTTCACACACCTTTGAGAACGTTATAGAGAACTCTCAGGCATGCAGGTTTCCTCACGATGTTTTCCTTCACCGTTAAAGCAAGTGATATTTAAATACTTAAAACGCACATAACTCCGAAATGTTAGAGGTGCGTGCCCGGGATCGAACCCACGACCTCCGATTAGAAGTCGGTCGTCCTAACCACTAGGTTATCACAGCTTTTGACAACATTGCATCGTAATTTTAACAACACGACGCAGTAGATCGTCAAGGACTAATGAATTAGTGATCAAAGTGTCCGCCGAAATTATATTATCAATATTGAGTTAGAGTAGACCTGTAAGTAGTATGGACTCAACCGGTTCCGATTAATTCCGGGATGAATTGAATTATGGACCGAGTCAAAAGCTAATTTGCGACAGGGTTTAGGCAAATAAGGTCTAATGCCATGGTCCAACTGCCTCGTTGGTCCAGTGGTTAGCATATTCGAACGCAGATCACGAGGTCCCGGGTTCGCGGTCGGGCAAATAATTGTTAGGTATTGGGTTTTGCTGTCAAGAAATTCTCAATACCTACCAGCCCGGAGTTGGAAGCTGGCAGTGTTTCACCCCCGTGCCTCGGAGAGCACGACAAGCAGTTAGCCCCGGTTATTATCACTATCATGTGACAATAGCTGTTAAAGTCCGTCAACCCGCATTGGAGCAGCGTGGCGGGTCTAAGCTCTAAATCCCTCTCTCCTAAAGTATGACAGAGGAGGCTTGTGCCCAGCAGTGGGACGTATCTAGTGGTGGTGGTGGATTGTCATTTGTCAGTTGACACTTCGCAAAAGATGTCTGTTGCAACTTGCAATATTAGGTACATTATAACATGCTTACATTGCTGCTAGCATTGTCTGTGTTACGTAAGTATCGGCGCGCTGGGCGGTAGCAATTTCTTCGTAATCTGAGCTGCTTGGGCAGGTTATTGTTTCCACTCCACTCAACGAATCAGCAACTAGACTATCATTAACTACCTACAAATTACAATTAATCAAATGGCCGTTGTAAATATTCGCTGATGTAGAGCTGCATGTTGTCTAGTAACTAGAATAGATGAAGAACTAGGTATAAGACTCTAATAATTCTTCGTGGCGTAAGTCGGTTAATCCTGATCCTCATTCTTTCAACATTATTACTCTAGATTTCTAGTCGATAACGTATTTAAACGAAGCCTTCGTAATGAAAAGGAGTCTTCGAAATATTATATTATTATATTTCTACCTACCTACATCCTTATCGGAAATTCACAGTATACCTACATAGTACATACCTACCTACACGTACATCACACCAATACCACCCAATACCTTTCTCGTAACAAAAGCTACCTCTCTCCGCACACGTCAGCTGCGGGATTCAATAAGCCGGCGGGATTAGTTCGTCAGCCAAAATAACGTTAATCCCAGATAAATGAGATCATCTCTCATCCGCAGCATCCGTTCGATTCCATCTCCATATTAGTACACGTGATCAAAATATATGATCGTTCCAATTTCGGGCCCAATGTAATTTATCGAAGAACGTGTGCCCGACAGATTGGACCTTTTAAGTTGCCTCCGTGCCTCGCAGAGCACGTTAAGACGTCGGTTCCGATCACTATAAGTTATAACTGATATCTGATAAAATCTGTGTGCTTAGTCTAAAGCGGAGCACTCGAAAACGAACTCGAAAACTATTGATCGATTTCAGAGTAAAATAGACCTAAAATGGCTTATAATAAGGTTTGAGTTCGCCAATACATTCAGCATTCGAACAATGCTGAATGTATTGGCGAACTCAAACCTTAATACAAGCCATTTTAGGTCTATTTTACTCTGAAATCGATCAATAGTTTTCGAGTTCGTTTTCGAGTGCTCCGCTTTAGACTAAGCACACTGACATCTAGTCGAAAATCCTTACTCATAGTGGAATCGTATGCAGAAGTAGGTATGTAAGAATTGGCATCACTAGGTATCCCAAGAAAACCCGTACCCCCATGAGATGAATGGAAAAGGGGCGTACTTAATTGATTGTTATCTGGAAATTGTGAGATCCACGGATTTAAAGGCTTGGACCACACGACGAGCGACGCGACGGCGACAGCGCGGCGCGATGGAGACGTATCCAACGCGGCTCATAAAAATGCAGAATATACTAACCAGTTACCTATGTATGTATACAAATTGTTGTGTTTGTCTGTTTGTGATTGAGGGAACGACCGATGAACCGACAAATAAACACACACATACCGATACACCAAACCTACATAATTGTATCCTCAGGCAAAAACGACATCACATTGTGCATTTCGGATTGGCGTTTCAACGGTAGGTAAGCCTTCTAAATTGAACGGATTTTATTTGCATATTAAGCCACTTTGAGTCCCAATTGTTTCAGAATACAATAAAATAAATCCGCTGGTATTTTTATTTGACGGCGAACAGCGGCGTAGGTAGTTAGGTACTGGAATATGTACTGCGGCTGCGGCGCCATTTCCATCGAAGTCAAATCCGTGTAGGTATTGGCTGTACGTCAGGGTTCCGACTTCCGTACACAAAGGGCAAAACTCTAGGACACCAAATTATTAGTATCACTATGTTGTCTATTTGACTGTCTGTGCGTATGTCACAGATCCCTAGCTCATGGATAGAATGAATTATATATCTGGTTATTTATTAGGTGTCAATGTTGACCTGAGCCCAGCGGTGGACGGCTATCGGTTCATAACGACGAACGATGTCGATGAAGAAGCATATTTATGTAGTAGTAGTATGTACCTATGTATGTAGTAAGTATGTACCTAATACCTACCACCCTTATTTAAAGAAATACTTAACATAATAAGCAGAAGTTAATATAGGTATTCGAAACAAGTGTAACTAAAAATTGAACCTGTTTTAAGCTTAGAGCAATATTAATTTATGTCGTGAGTAGTGAGTGACGTAATTAATTCGAGACAAATGCAAAAAGTGGAACTGTTTTAAGTTTAGAGCAACGTGCCATGTGTGTGTGTGTTATTAGATTAGAGACTCTTGTTTAAAATGTATGAAATAAAGGCGAGCGGAAATGTTGCGCGTTAGAAGTATAAAGTTGAGGCGGAGTGTGGAGCTGGTTGGAATTAATTAAAGTTGAAAATTGAATTATGACGACAACGGCCGCCCTCCCCTCCACCAGACCCCCCCCCCCCCCCCACCCCCCCACGAGGAGAGCTAATGTGGTGTTATTGTTTTACAGCGCAGCAAAGGAAGTTTTATGTTGCTGGGTGGTAATTGAAAATGGGTGACTTTTTTCTGAATGTTTTAATTTTCTTTTCGGAATTCGTAAAGTTTGTTCCCAACTTAAAAAGTTAACGGTCACACAATACAAGCAATAACTGCCTCGTGCATTCATTAAAAAATATTAATGACTGAACGACAATTGATTAAAACTATAATTCATGAAAAAAACAATTTTATTATTATTATTATTATTATAATAATAATTAAAAACAATTTTGATTCAGTTTTCAGAGATGTTTATTTCTAATTGTATAATTGCTGTTGCGTATAGAATAATGATCAACAAGCTATAATTTAAAAATTAAAAAAACCCGACTGCCATGCTAAAAAACGAACTAAAAAATTAATAAACTACCACCGTACCATTTACAGTGTAGTTGTTATTTATTTTGTTTTTCATGATTTGTCACTCCAAATTGATTGAAAACATATAGATTGTATACATTTTCGTACTCGCCTTTTGAAGCCCTTTATTTTGATACCCCACTCGAGGGTCTTGAAGAAAAAATTTTTTTTCAGCCCGCACATTAAAGTGCATAACATTCGCCATTTTGATTTTTTATGAATTTTATGTACCCAGTAACATTCGCGCCGTCAAGACAAATCTAATGACGTATAATTTATCAAAATAGGTTGAGCCGTTAAGTAGTTACGAACTGACATAGGAAACGGTAATTTTCTACGATTTATCACTCCAAATTGTTTCCAAATATATAAATTTATACATTTTCGTATTTGCCTTTTGAATCCCTTTATTTTGATACCCCACTCGAGGGTCTTGAAGAAAAAATTTTTTTTCAGCTCGCACATTAAAGCGCATTAAGTCCGCCATTTTGATTTTTTTTTAAATTTAGGTACCCTATAACACTCGCGTCATTGAGACAAATCTAATGACGTATCATTTATCAAAATCCGTTGAGCCGTTGATTAGTTACACGCGGACATAGGAATGGACATACATACACACAGGTGAAACACATAACCCAGTCGGGTAAAAAGAAATACATTTACCTACACAGCTTTTCTAGATTTCATGATTTTTTTTATTGTCAAAGGATAACTAACGTCTAATATAAATGGAAGAAACTTGATCTCATAGTATAGAAGTCACGAACAAAAAAAAGTAGCTTTAATTTCTACTAAACTAAAGCTACTTTTTTTATCATAATAATATATTATTCAGTTTCGTCTTCAATAATTTCATATATTATCTCATCTTCTGTGGTACTCTGTTCAAACACTTTGTTAACTCTGATAATCTCAGTTTTGCTTAAGTCAGGGTTTGTTTTTTCTTCTATAATTTCTTGTATTTCTTCTATAAAAATCAGTTCCAAATCGTCATTATCTTTTATATTTCCATTATCAGATATGACGGAATTAGCTTCATTTATCACAGAGTTCGTTTCATCTAACACATTTTTAGATAAAACGGGGTTTATATCAGTCTTATCTGTTGTATCAGCTTCATCTTCTATTATATTTTCTTTTATTTCTTCTTCTACTAGTCCAGGTTCAAATTCCTCATCCAGTGCTTCAATTTTAACATTGACGTTGAGTAAATAACTATTATCTCGAACTGTGTTTTGTGAAAGTGTGTTTTGAGAAAAAAAATTCTTCAGTATACCATCATTCAATTCATAATCGGCTTCCGCTTCCTTTTTTATTTTTATATTTTTTTGTGAACTTGCATCGGTCACTTGAATAATCTGTGAAATGCTTTCTAGTTTCTTCATTTGTTCTACAATCTTCCCTTCTTTTCTTTTTTTTCGATATTCCTGCAGCTGATCTATTCCTTTTCTGATCCTTTTATTCTGACTCACTTTTGATTGCTTACCTAAAGTCTCTTTTACCTCTTTTTGTTGGCCTTTCTCTAAAATATCTTCTACAATATGGCTTTTCTTTTCCACTTGTTTCGTCATAGTATGGCTTTGACAATCGAATTTGTGTGGAACGACGCCTTTTTTTAGCATTAGTTTCCTAGTATCCTTTCTGCCCATTACTTTCCACCGCATGTAGTTCTCCATATCTGTTTCAAGCTGTAAATTCATTTTTAAATTTTTAATTTAATTGATCTCAGAAATTACTCCGAAATATATATCTTTGTTTGAATATTTATTGAGGTGAAACTTGGCAGAGATTGTTTGCATCCTGGAGATAGCTCGTGAATACTTCTATGAGTCCCCCTCATAAACTTAAACTTTAAAAACGTTGTTTTGTATAAAATCTTCTATGCAACTTTCAGCTTTGAGCTCCCGATTTACATATTATCACTTGTGATTACGAAGTAATTATGTAGAGAGAGAAGAGTTATAAGGCTCAGATAGATAGACAGATAGACATAATAATATAAATGGATGGACAAGTGAAAATCAACCCAAGTAGACTCGGCGACTTCGCTTCACTAGGTCAAAATAATCGAACTTTATACAAGTAAAATGCATACATTGAAATGGTCCTCACAGCAGAACCGGTTGCAGGTAGCAGACAGCGGCTTGTGCTGCGGCTGGCGCCGGCCCATCAGCTCGCACCACTGGAGCCGCTTCTCGCCGTTGGGTATGCTGAAGAACAGCTTCTCAGGAGTTCTGATCGTGGTGCTCTTGCAGCCGGGCACGATGCAATACTTGTAGCGTTGCTTTGACTATGAACTTGTTTTAGTTGGTTTAGTATTCTTATATTTACGCTTAAATAAACATTAAAATAAATAGTTGTTTTATTTACTACGAAAAAAATTATGTAAGTAGTTCTAATAATTCTATTTATTTTGATGGACGCCAATGGATGGATTGGTGCGCGTCCGAGAACTGGTGCGATCACCCTGTTACATCAAAAATAACTGCCATTCTGTGACTCCATGAGTCCTGACATATAATAATTCTTTGCTCCATGACTTAAAGTAGTTAAAGATTTCACCAAATGCATCGAACGATAATAATTCTTTACAAAATATTCCCGTTCGCTGTTGGTTCAGTGTAAATTCTCCCTAAGCATCTAGGTACAACTATTACGTATTACTTAGAAACATTATTTTGGTGAAGAATGTTACTTAAATCAAAACAGTGGACAATTATTACCTTAGGCTTCGTATCTTTGGCATCCTTAGTTTTCGTGGTATCTTTAGTTTCCGTAGCGTCTTTAGATTCCGCGTCGTATTTAGTTTTCATGACATCTTTAGTTCCCACCGCCTCTTTAGTTTCGTTGGCCATGCAAAGATATATATTTGGAGCGATCGAGAGGAACGTCACAGAGCCAACACCCGGCGAATTCATTGATAATATGACCATTGACCAGGTGTACACTGCGACGGCGTGTATGACGTTTGAGTTTTGACAGCAGAGACGGCGCAGTGAGCGTGCGGGCCGCATGCGCGCGCGGGCGGGCGACGGACGCGGTGGGTGCGGGGTGAGGGGCGCGGGGGCTGTGACGTCACCGCACAAACATGGCGGACCTGACGCACGACGAGATAAGAGCGGGCGTAAGGCCTGCACAGACTCAACGCGATGGCCGCAACAGACCGCGACAGTACCTGCGGAGCATGCAGCATGACGAGCTTTACGGAGTGTCCTACGATACGTGAACGACAAACGCGACGTAATACGACGCGACGCGAAACTATCAAATAGTAGCTATAGGTGGCCTACCTACGTTGTCGCGTAAATAGTCATTTTCTATGGAGTCGTAGGTATCGCATCGCTCCACCCCAGTGTTCGGCAATAGTGACGGGTGACAACTGAGCCATAGATAGCAGGTATTAGCATCAACGCTTACATTTAGACCTTGCACAAGGTGACTTATCCACGCGCAGACGTACGATTGAGATGGTTTGTGCGTTTAGCATAAAAGTCTATTTGTGTTTTTATTTTTGTTACGATTTTCGTGAAAAAATCTTTTTTTTTGCAATTCATCTACAAGTTAGCCCTTGACCTAATGGTAAGTAAGTAGATAAGGTAAGTGATGATGCACTCAAAGAAGGAATCGGGCTGATCAGGGACGGGGCACGTCTGCCACTCAATGCAGTTTTTATTAAACCCATACCTACCTCCAATCAGTTTCTACGCGGCATCGTGCTGGTGTATCAACTAGCCACGGCTGAAGATTTTCACCAAAGCAGACCAGAGACAATTTAGAAACAAATAGACATAGGTACCGGAAATTGTATCTGCGATCTCTGCTGTGCCGCTACTGTCACGCCGTACGTCTGTCAACACCTTAATAGCGGTCCGGGATTTATATACACGACCGTGCGTCGGGCGTCGGCCACTCAATGCATAGCCGCGAGTACTGAGTAGGTCTAACATCCTCGTGAGTCGTGTCTCATCAACCTAGACCTGAGTCCCAAAACCCGATCTAACCTTGTCGAGAATCGAACCCGAAACCTCATGCTTGTAATAAGTATGTAGGTACTTAATTATTTATCAATTTCAATGATTCCAATGATTGTTGCATCGAATTTCACATTTTTGCAGCTAATCTACCTAAGTAATTGTTATAATACTTATATGATATAATTACGAGTAGGTACCAAATAAATTATTGATATTTTATTTCACAAACAATAATATTATGTAGTGGTAGGACTTTCAAAATATTCGTGAGGAACGTCTGTTCGGGCAGACCGCGTTGCCACTCTTCTCAGCGTGACGTCACCCATCACAGGAGAGAAAGGGACGACTGTATGACTGTACCTTCTGCTCTGAGCGCTCTCTTTCTCACCCCCATAAAGAGTAGTGCACAAGAACTTTTAAAACAATTAATAAATAGATACCCATGATACCTACCTATTCTTTGTATAAAAAATTACTGGTTGACGTGTATAGGTTAATAAATATTTCACTGGGTAAAAAATAGACGTAGAATAATAAAAAAGCAATTTATTTTTAAATCACAGATGAGTACTTAGTTATTTAAAATAAAAACTTAAATATTTTTTTAAATAAAATTAATTAACTTAAATAGCAGATTTCTATGTCATAAAGAAAGTTCTTTCCTGTTAAATCGAACACAATAAAATCAGTAACTATTAAAATACCTAAGTATCTAGTAGGCCTACTATCACGGCTATTTTTATTTGTATGATTTTCTTCTTATCTATACAAATAAATCAAAAATTGAAGTGTCTGTCTGTAATTTCAAAATAACAGCTTTTTACTAAATGCATATACGGTACTTATACTTTTGTCTGCCCTTCTTAACATATTGTGTAGAATTGTAAGCACCATTCCGAACCAGTGGTAGATTCATTTGTCGATTCAAAAGCACTTGTAAAAGTTTATCTAAATAAAAAATATGTCTTAGACTTGCCTTTACACAAGTTTAAGAACTCTATTAAAAGTATGCTCATAAAAAAAAGCTTATTATACAATTGAAGAATATATAAACGATAAAAAAGCTTGGATTTAACTCGTTCCAACAATGCGCGAGACGGCATTTCAATCATGTACAATGTACATTAATAATAATAATTGTTATAATGTTATTTTTAAAAAAGAGCAACCGCCGAGTTTCTTGCAGGTTCTTCTCGGCTGGAACTGCATTCCGAACCTGTGGTAGATTCAATTGACGATTCAAAAGTACTTGTAAAAGTTTATTTGAATAAAAAACTTTTCTATTCTATTCTATTCTATTCTATAACATATAATTTTATAATAATTTTCATCTCTATGTGTTTGTCTGTTTGTTCCAGCTAGTCTCAAAAACGGCTGAAACGATTTTGACAGGACTTTCACTGGCAAATAGTTGATATTATAAGAAGTAAAACGGCTACCTTTATTTTTGAAAAAAATTAGAGTTCGGGTGTACATATAATAATATCACCTATAGGAGCGAAGCAGTAACGCGAGTAAAACTCTTGAAAAATTTAACATCCATGCTCATACAATAAACGTATTTTAAAATATCATTTTGGATATTGTTTATGTGCCTACTTATCTTTTTGTATATAAAGTAACAAGCCTTGTACACAGTAAATTTAATAGTCACTAATATTTTCAGTTTTCACGATAACTGGTTGAAATTGTTCACTGTTGTCATCACTTTTAGTTAAAAAGTTTGTTGCTGAAGTTTTATCATACAAATTAAAACACTGTCCTGGCACTATCACTTCACCATTAGGTTCATTTTCAGTCACTAAATTCGTAGAAGGTGGTAAAATATAATATGTTCTTACATTGTTCTCCTCTAGATATAGGCCGCAAAACTGCACACTGTTAAGGGAACCGTGTGGTGGTATCAGCTGTTTTGTTCCATTTTGTGACGTTGTCGCCTGGACGTATAATGGTGTCATGTTTTGTGATATTGTTGGCAATTGTGGTATTGTTGTCAATTGTGGCGTTGTTGCCAACTGTGGTATTGTTGTAAATTGTGGTATATTCGTGAACTGTGGCGATTTTACTAAATGTATTGGTATAGGTTGTGTTGTGGTTTCAATAAGAGCACATGGCACAGGTTGTTCCGTTGTTGTTATAAATTGTTTAGGAGCTGTTGGTATGGTTTGCTGGGATCTGGTTTCCAATTGATTAAGAGCCGTTGGCATAGGTTGTTGTGTTGTTGTTACGAATTGTTTCGGATTTGTTGGTATGGGTTGTTGCGTTGTGGTTTTGAATAATTTAGTAGGGGCTAGTGGTATAAGTTGTTGCATTGTTGTTAGGGTCTCATTCTGATTGGTTGGTACAGTTCGTAGCATTGGATTTAGGAATCGATTTGCAGTTTGATCGATTGGTATATTATGTTCTTGTGATGTCGTTGCGAATTGTTTCGATAATGTTGGAGATGTTTTACGTATCTGTGTAACTTTATCACGGTCCAATTTTTTTCGAGTTACTTCTACTTTTGACTTTAATTTGTTCCATTTCTCTTTATTGTAAGTCTTAAGGAATTTTGAATATTGATCATTAAATTTTTTATCAATTTCATCTTGCGAATACAGATTTTTAAATTCATCTTCACTTTCAGTCTCACTGTCGTCGTGTTTTTTATCTACTTCTACTACTACTTCATTAATACAGTTTCCCTTTTGTTTTTTAATCGTTTGCTGTGGAGGTGGTGTTACTGGCCTTTTTGGACCTCCCGTATTTAGCAGTCCTTCAAAATGCCTACTTGTTCCTACCAAACTCCATTGAATCTGTTCTTCAATGTCTATTTCCTCCTCCTAAAAAAAGTTTGAATGAATGAGAATCTTTTAGGCTTATGTAAGCTCTTATATTATATTATGTCTAATATTATAAAAATACAGATACAAATTTTCTTTCTTTGTGAAAAGAATTCTTGGTAAAGATTTCTTGTTGAAAAGTGTTAGTAAAATAATTGATACTTACGTTAGTTTTTTGGGGTTGAGGTTCTGTAGATATTTGATTTTCAATTACACAGACTATATCTTCGTCTTCACTAATGATTGGTTGTGTAGATATTTGGTTCTCTATTATACAGACGATATCTGAGTCGTCACTGATGAACTTCTCCTCATCGGGGATGATGACTACATCATCATAAGGACCAATCTGCAAAAAATTGTATATTATAGTAATTTTTTAGTTCGCAGAAACAACAAAGCTAAGATGAAGTAAAGTCCACAGAGAAGTTATAAGTATGACAAGTTTAATTAAATTGCATCGGTCTGTCTATTTGATCATAACTCTTATAGATTTCACTTTCATCGATTTCGATGTTTGGCTTACAGTTTACAATTTGTAAAATGAATATTTACTATTTTTCGGGAAAATACCTGCCGATAGGAGAAAGATTTGAAAATACTAATAATAATGAATATGTGAAGTACATAATTTCCTACCAAATATATTGAATTTTATTTTTATTATAATTCCACACAGACATCATGAACTTCTGAGTGAATTTATGATCGAACACTAGTTCTAAATATTTATAACAAAGCTAGTTTTTAAATATAACATAGGTTTTGGTAATAACGCTTACGTTAATAGTCGGTATGGCTGTTCTATATAATCTCTTTCTGGGAGTTATTTCATAAGGAGCAAAATGTTTGGAGCAAATCCGGCTAGTTGCAGTCGGTTTAAAATTCGGATCGCATCTTTCTCGGGCCACTATTTTGACCCATTGATTGCTTACTGGCGGTGCAACATCCTTAAATCTGAGAAAATAATAAACAAAATGGTTAGTATGTAATTTCGGTGTAACTAACAATGAATGCCAACGATGAACGAAATGGGTGTCATTTTCGTAATATGCACCCCACGAAACACCGCAAATAAAACCGATATACCAACATAATATTTTATTTATTTTTACGTTTATCATTTTCAATATCATCATCTCCAAAAGTCCTGAAAATGTAAGTAATAAATAATTCGAGTACACCTCAGTGTAGACTCGGCCTTAGCGAGCGCCATTTTACGATGGCAGCCCGACAATGTACCTACCGCTATTGGCTAAAATACAGTTCTAAAGAGAATTCAGCCAATAGCAACCGCGAACAATTCATTTATGGTCATGCGCTATGAGGAATGTCATCGTAACATTGACAGTTACGAATCGATTGCTTATTTTGTTGACGAGGTTATGCTCCTGTTTACAGACGATGAAGCATGCTTTTAGTATAAGTTTAATGTACTCACGAGAAGAAGTATATTCCTGGGTTCCTGGGATCTAATGGGTAGTTGTTGCAGTTTTTGAAAACACATTTATTCATTGTTGGTGTTTGTTGTCTTACAGCACACTCATGCCGCGCGCCGCGCCGCGGACCAATGGTGACTGAGTGGAGAATGCGGCAGTGCTGCTAGCGTACTATTTCACTTTCCTCACATTCATTTATAATTGTCGTAATGTCTTTTTATAAATAATAATAATAAATAAATAATAAATTTTATATTTCTGTAATTTATATTAATGTACATATTTTTGTTAGTTTTTACTTACATTGTAATACAAATTTTTAAACTGTTTACATGATTATAAACAGTTAAATTCTATTTTATTCGTGCATAAGTATCATAATATTATGTTATTACAAAGGGCTTTGAATATTTTTGTATGGAGCCTGTACTTATACTTGAAAAGCCTTTATTTAAAAAAAAAAAGGAAAATGGCAGACTGGTAGGTAGGACAAAATATTCAAAGCTCCTTAACATTATTATTATTAAAGCGTAGACTGCTTTTTTGCGTTAAAGTGACATTTCTAAGGGAGTTTATGTACCTATATAAGAGCGTATAGCCCAGTCTAATTAGACTAAAAAATAGGGGTGAGGATACAATAATTCTGAAAATTGGTAGGATTGTTCAAAACACTATTATAAATGAAATGTGAAAAGTCCTCATCGATCCGACACCTGGAAAAAAATTGACTTCTGGACACGCACAGTTTATTCACACTTGCCTGAAAATTAGTAGGATTGTTCGAAACACTATCTATACTTACTAATAAATAAAATTGAAGTGTCTGTCTGTAATATCGAAATAACTACCTCATATTAAGCTCATATGGTTATTTGAACGCTATCATAACCGAATCACACGTTTTTAAAATTTTTGTCTGTCTGTCTGTCTGTCTGTCTGTCTGTCTGTCTGTTTGAACGGGCTAATCTTCGGAACGGCTGAACCGATTTTGACGGGACTTTCACATACAAGTAGAGAATTAACCAGGGAGTAACATAGGCTACTTTTTTAACCGACTTTCAAAAAAGGAGGAGTTGCGTTTTTCTACCTATGTAGACCGATATCTCCGAGATTTCTGAACCGATTTGCGTAATTTTTTTTTAATCGATAGATCGCAATATTGCGACACTGTTTTACAAAAAATTTGGATTCCAACTCCTCAATCCTGATGCTGTAGGGGACCTGATCCCCAAAACTAATGGGATTTAGGATCTGTCGGTAATTTAAATTAATATTGGGGGTACCAATTAAAGAATCGATCGTTGAATGAACTTGAGTAGGTACATATCCAACTCCTCAACCCTGATGCTGTAAGGAATTGCATTCCGAAATCGTAGGGATCCCACGGAATTTTTCCGTTTTGGGGACGGGTTACTACAGATACGCTACTTTTTGTTCTGGTAAATCAAAAGTTCCCACGGGATTTTTAAAAACCTAAATCCACACGGGCGAAGCCGTGGGCATTATCTAGTTATAAATGAAATGTACAAAGTCCTCATCGATCCGATACCTGGAAAAAAAATTACTCGGGGTCTCGACTTAATATAATTATTGACTATAGCCAATAGATAAACTATTTATTTATTAATTAAATTATTAATAATAGGCATAATGACTTAATTTTTTGTAAATTATTAACAAATCATAATATTAGGTATTTGTACAATAACTTGACACTAAACTTGAATAAGCGTTTTTTCAACTTTCGTGACGCGTACTGTAAGTAGGCATTACATTACACAATACATAATACTTATGTATTGTTCATGTGTTACTCATGTGTTGTTGCCACAAAACAAGAGCTTGGGCGACGTACATATGAGGTGCGTGGGACCACCCGCATTCACTGCACGCGTTTATTAGTTTAAGCCAGGCAGGCCTTTCATAAATTTACTTACTTTTGATTTTTATAATACCAACAGATGTGGCAAATGCATGAAGCTGGTATCACTACATCGGGATAAGACAAGCGAAAGTCAACGGTATCGACTCACTAGCGTCTAGCAGCCAATCGCACGCACAAGTTAACTACTATTTATAATTATTATAATATTTTATGGGTACAGTCGCACGCACAAATGATCTACGATAATATTTAACATTTTATGGAATGTTTAATAATAAATTATTAAAAGCCGCAAGAGCCGCTAGAGTTGCTAGAGTCATAAAAGAGGCTAGAGCCGCAACAGTCGCTAAAGTCGCTAGAACAGTGATAATTAACTGCTAGAGTATTAAGAGCTGCAATAGCCGCTGGAGTTGCTGGAACCATAAAAGACGCAAGAGCCGCAAGAGCCGCAAGAATCGCTACAGCAGTGAAAACTGCTAGAGTATTAAGAGCCGCAAGAGCCGCAAGAATCGCTACAGCAGTGAAAACTGCTAGAGTATTAAGAGCCGCAAGAGCCGCAAGAGCCGCTAGACTTGCTAGAGCTATAAAAGACGTTAGAGCCGCAAGAGCCGCAAGAGCTGCTCAAGTCACTAGATAACCGCTAGACCTAGAGTATTAAGAGCTGCAAGAGCAGTTAGAGCCGCACTAACATGCAACATATTTTAAATATTGAAAATTCGTGTGAGGCATAAGTTCTATGTAAAAGTGTTAGATAGGTAGGTAGTTAGTAGTTACCTACAAAGCTATACCTACCTACGTAAATACATGTAGGTGCTCGGTACCTATTTACATAACTGCCTTCGTGTTTTTGCGAGCTCCCTCTAAATACAAGTTTTAGCTACCTGCGGGGATTCGACGGTCTTTGTGCTAACGCCCAGCGGCGCGCCAAGCGCCAAGCACAAAGCGCATCTGGCTGAAACATGGTTTGGATACAATTGAATGGAAACTTCGCATTCAAACAAGATACCAAACGATTAAACAACCAAAGCCGGACCAGCAGGAATACCTACACAGTACACACCTACTATTTTTAATAGACTTAAAAAGTGGGTGGCTATAATAGTGGCCACTGGCCGCAAAACGAAACGACGAAGGAAACACACAAAACCAGACGTTCGCCTGACTATAATATACCTACTTAGGTTACCTAGTTATCTACTCGTGTGCTTAGGTGCCAAAAAAACTATGATTGTCAGATAAATCCTTTTTTTTCTTCAACTTCTATTAACTTTTATTAAAGATCAGTTGTTTTATTTACTCGCGGGATCCTCCGTGAAATATATTTATACAGCTCTTTGATAAAAAACCTTGTCAAAAAACCGACTTCAAAGATCAAACAGCACAAACAAAAAAAATTTTGTTTGTATACGTCATTCAGTACAATATAATTCAATGGTTTGTATACGTTGCAGCCTGCAACGTATAGGTAAAATTTTTTTTTCAACTCAACAGATATTTAATAAAAGTTAATAGAAGTTGAAGAAAAAAAGGATTTATCTGACAATCATAGTTTTTTTTAGAAATCCGCAACAAGTAGGTAATCCTGTAAGTATTTAAATAGGTAGGTAGGTATATTTAGTTATTCTGTCCCAAAAAAAAAATTAGTTTATTTAAGGTGGTCATTAATGTATTATTGAATAAAATTAATAATCCTTCCAATATACAGAACCCTCAGAGGCTAACTCGCACTTGACCGGTTTTATTACCTACTAGGTATTTCAAAATTCGAACGCTATGTTGCCGCTGTTCTCATCGCGTTTGTGTGAATGAGAAGACTAATATCCGCTTCTCACTTTGCATTCTTACCAAACATTAAGTCAAGCACACATTACAACGTCGATACTCGATCGGTATGACCGATACGGAAGAGAACATTAATTTGTAAATGAAAGGATAGCAGTGGCAAACAGACAAGATTTAAAGTTTTATTAAAGACTAGCTGACCCCCGCGACTTCGTTCGCGTGTTTATAGGTTTTATATAGGATCGGAAAACGGATCCCATAATTCTTTTATGTACTTAAACCTTAGAATAAATAGGTAAAGAAAGGCAGTCGTCGACGCGGCGATAAGCCGTTTTTAGCAAGCCTAAAAGGCTATCGTCGCATCAGTGCTCAAGGTACTCATGCGCTTGTGTGCGTGTCGGCAAATGTAATTACAGGGCACACATGGGTTAGTTTATAGCTTACGTTTCGAGAGGAAATTTGTTAGAAACTTCCATTCTAAGCGTAATGATGACTTAAACTAAATGTAGCCTAAGTTACTCCTTATAACATCACCTATCTGCCATTGAAAGTTCCGTTAAAATCGATCCAGCCGTTTTTGAGATTAGTTGAAACAAATAGACAGACCGAAAAACATACCTAAATTTAAACGCACGCCAGTTTAAAATAAGCCGTACGTACAAAGATCCGGGTCCCAAGTTATTTGAACCCAATAAATGTCTGTCATTTCTGAACTAAAAAATCTATGACCTTGAAATATTTACGGGACAATATATAAAGTACTATCTTTTTAACAAAAAAAGAATGAATGAAATCGAACAACGCGTTAATGAATTACAGCTAAATACACGTTTTAACTTTCATCCCCTCTCCCTAGGGAACCGTGCTGAATTTCGGGATAAAAAGTATCCTATGTCTTACCTCGGAGTATAAACACAAATCGTAGCAAGTTTCATTCGAATCCATTCAGTAGTTTCGGCGTGATGCGCGGCCAAGATACAGACAAACAGACAGACAGACAGACAGACAGACAGACAAAAATGAAAAAAATTGCAGTTTTGGCTTCAGTATCGATTATAGAGTGCCCTCCAATAAAAATTTTCAAAATATCTTCAATGTACAGAATTGAATCTGTTACAGTTTTATTATATTATAGATTTTTTATTGGTTATTTAATAGGTAATAATAATATTTACTTAGGTAGGTACTTAAGTAGGTACAATTTATTTTAATTTTACATAATTATACGTAAAATACGAAAACTAGCAAGTAGGTAGGTGGGTACCTATACTTCGACTTTTAATTGTATGCACTAATGTGAAGTTTCATGGGTTGTCACTTTTTAACGAAAATAAAATAGGGATGGGGTTTAGGTGATTGATTTGAATCATTCAATTATTTTATTCAAATTAAAGTTTATATTTTAAGTAATTATTATATTTTATGTACAAAGTGTATCTATATATTTATTATATAAAATTGTTCGAACACTTATAACTCGAGAACGGCTGGACCGATTTTCATGGTTTTTCATTTATTGTATTTGTCTCCATCCCGAATAGCAGAATAACTGTTAAAAATATTGGAAAATTGACGAAAAAATAAAAGAAAAAACATTTTCCCATACAAAATGTTCATGGGTTTCGTAATTGTCAAACATTGAATGTTCATCCCGTCGATTCGGAACTCTCTCCCCCGTATGATGGGGTGACCATGGTCCCGCATTTGATCTATATGTCAGTCAGTGGTAAAAATGACGATTTTTAGACCTTAATATCTCAATAACCGTTTGAGCTGTATATATGAAATTTGAGTTTCTAGTTAAAGACTAAAGTTGAAAAAAAAATAATCAAAAATCAGATTAAGTTCATAATCATCATCTATTTTTTTTATTCAACTACAAGTTAGCCCTTGACTGCAATCTCACCTGCTGGTAAGTGGTGATGCAGTGATGATGGAAGCGGGTAAACTTGAAAGAGGTATGCATACCCCTGATCGGTTTCTACACGGCATCGTACTTCGTATCGTTTTTTTATATTTTTACTCACCTAATTTAGTGAAAGTTAAATTAATTTCTTAACTCACACAATAAATGTAAATTATTTACATATTTTGATAAATATGTTATATTGATACTTAACTATATGATCTGGTTTTCAGTTCTATAGTCTTCACTCTTCAAAACTTATAGTTATGGACCCGTATTTAAAACGTATTGTGTTTTCTTAAGAAATACCTAGTTAACAAAAGCAAGTTTTTTTAAAGATCACAGTTTAATCAATAAAATTACCAAAAATTATACAATAAAAGTCTTTCACATTGTTTGTTAGTAAAATCACAAATTAACAAAAAAAAAAATCTTAACTGGCGTAAAAAAAGCATCTCAAGAAACAAGTACACTAACGCTGAGTTGTACACTAATGCTGAGTTGTACAAAAGAAACTTCCATCCTCTATTCCAAGGAAATCGTGCTGAACAAGATACAGACAAACAAGAATCAAAACAAGTAGTTTAGGCTTAAGTATCGATTATATATTATTTGGAAGTTTTAGTTATTTATGTAATAACTAAAAGATGACTTCGATGATAATAAACGTAACAACACGATAAAAAAAATTATGCAGATTGGCCGGAAGCATAAACAAGTGTAAGTCTAAAATTACCATGTGTACGTTTATTTTTACGACACATAGGCTTTTAAATACTGCAATAGAAAATAGTACTTCTTACTTTTTTTTCAATTAAAGCACATATTATTAATTGTACCAATAGGATGCGTTTGCCACAAAAAAGTCAAGACGACAAAATTGTTAATTTGACTTTTATACGTAGGAGCCATCGATTTACTTAGTAGATAAATAAAATTATGATGATAATGAAAGGGTAACTTTGAACGAAACTTTTGTGAATGAAATTGAATGAATTGAACGTATCACATCACTATAGAAATGGGGTTGGCAACATTATTTTACGGAATGACATTAGGAAACGTCAGATTACTGCAGATAATTAAAAGTCGAACTATAGATATCTACATTCTACATGGATTTCGAAAACTTAAAATAAAAGACCCTTTAATTTTATTTACATCACAATATCACAATCACTACGTATAGTAGGTATAAAACAAAGTCGCTTTCTCTGTCCCTATATCCCTATGTCCCTATGTAGGTATGCTTAAATCTTTAAAACTACGCAACGGATTTTGATGCGGTTTTTTTAATAGATAGAGTGATTCAAGAGGAAAGTTTATAAGTAGAAAAATTGGACGCGGTAGGTGGCGCTAATAGCGGGCAGGACAACGTCTGCCGGGTCCGCTAGTAATATTATAAAGGCGAAAGTTTGTGTGTGTGGGTGTGTGTGTGTTTGTTACTCTTTAACGCCGCAACTAATGAACCAATTGGGCTGAAATTTTGAATGGAGATAGATTATGTCCTGACGTAACACATAGACATTTTATCCCGGAAAAGTGTTCCTGTGGGACTTAAATAAGTAGATATAGACTTCCAAAAACGCCATAGATGGCGCTGATTGTTCTTAGGTTTATCACGCTCACATAACACATTATTGCAATAGTTTGCTGTGTTGCATGCATTGGCAACAAAAAGGCTACTTTTATCTTGAAAAATGCACAGTTCCCACGGGATTTTGAAAAACCTGAAATCTATAGCTACAGTTATAGGTAGATTACTATAGCGAACTTCCTTGAAAGTAGGTAGGTATGAAGGTTAGAAAAGGGAGCGGGAACGGGAACCGGAAATCCACGATTCCAACCGAATTTCACGCGGGCGAAGCCGCGGGCAGATTATTGTATAATAATTTGTATAAGTATTATAGATACTTATAGATGTTTATATTAGACATGTAAGCTCATACCTATTTATTTGAAGTAGAACTCTTAGGTAGGTATTTCTACGATTTCTTAGATATTTCGGAATAAAAAGTAGGTAAGTAGTTTACGTCCGTCTCCAAGGTCTAATCTATCTCTGTACGTGAAAGCGTTATAAATAAACAAACAAACTCACTTTCGCATTTATAATAGGTACCTACATATTAGTTAGATGTTATAAAACTTTATTATACTTACCTACTTTATTAAACGTTGGTACAGCACCACCAAGCTGCTTAAAATTGAACAAAAACGCGTTCGGACTTCGGACACCTTTAATAATATGCGCTTGCCCTAACAACGAATTGCGCATGGCCTTGATGTGATATTCCCTGCTTGAAATGTGTTCAGAAACAACGTTTGAGGTGGTTGAGTGCACACATAGACAAAGTGTACGAGCACGAGTCTACACACACGTGACGTCACCGCGCGGCGCCGACCAATAGCGAATGCGTGGTAAACATGGGGTTGCCAGCGTGTGGTTGCCAGTATGTGCAATACGTTCCCTAGTTTGTGGGCAATTTTACTCCGCAATATTAATTTAATACTTATCTTCTTCTTCTATAATATAATAAAAGTAAAACTGTAACAGATCCAATTCTGTACATTGAACATATTTTGAAAATTTTTATTGGAGGGCACTCTATAATCGATACTGAAGCCAAAACTGCAATTTGTTTCATTTTTGTCTGTCTGTCTGTCTGTCTGTCTGTCTGTCTGTCTGTCTGTCTGTATCTTGGCCGCGCATCACGCTGAAACTACTGAACGGATTCAAATGAAACTTGGTACGATTTGAGTTTATACTCCGAGGTAGGACATAGGATACTTTTTATCCCGAAATTTAGCACGGTTCCCTTGGGAGAGGGGAAGAAAGTTAAAACGTGTATTTAGCTGTAATTCATTAACGCGTAGTTCGATTTAACTCATTCTTTTTTTGTTAGAAAGGTAGTACTTTAAGTATTGTCCCGTAAATATTTCAAGGTCATAAATTTTTTAGTTCAGAAATGACAGACATTTATTGGGTTCAAATAACTTGGGACCCGAATCTTTGAACGTACGGCTTATTTTAAACTGGTGTGCGTTTAAATTTATGTTTGTCGATCTGTCTATTTATTCCAGCTAATTTCCGAAACGGCTGGATTGATTTCGATGGAACTTTCAATGGTACTACATTTAGTTTAGGTACAAAAAAGGATTATGGGATCCAATCCGATCCTATATAAAACCTATAAACACGCGAACGAAGTTGCGGGGGTCAGCTAGTTGCTTAATAAAAATAGGTATTATGCAAATACCTAATATTCTAATTCTAAAGTAATCCTACTATTTTTATAGATGCGATAGTGTGTTTTTTTGGATTTGCTAGGGAGAACTTAGAAAATTACTTACTGGTTGAACCGTAAAAGAGTTCCTTAATGAATAAATTAAAATTACCTATTATAAAAATTGTATGACTTCTGTAGCATAAGAATTAGACTAATTTTGTATTTTATTCACAACTGTAAAATCTAATTATTGCACGCCATTATAATTATGGCTGATTGTAACATGCAAACAAAACTTTGTAACACCTACCATGTACATACTTACAATCATGCAATAAAATCTATTCTATTCTATTCTACCGTTTCGCCCTGTTTGTGATTATGGTTTTGAATTTTGATACTTACAGACATACGCGATGGGATGACTTTACATTCTTTATATGAATTGAGAGCAAACGAGCAAGCGGACCACCTGATGTTAAGTGATTACCACCGCCCATGAACATTTGCAGCACCAGAGGAACCATTAATGCCTTGCCGCGGCCGGCTTTTAAGTTTGTTGATCCGCCCCTTGAATAACTCAATAGCAAAATTACGCGGAAACACCACCGAAGGAAGTTGTTTCCACAATTTTTATAATGAGTGTGTGTACCTACATAACATAGACACATTATAGACACGAGTAGGTATAATAATGAGGGACATGTGGCTTGATTGCGATGGTGCATATCGATTACGCACGTTAAGTAAAGTTGACTAGAGTCAGTAATTCGATGGGGGACCTAATTTTGCAGCTCCAAATTTGGTTTTTTGTCTCCTTCGTGTCTCGGAGAGTGAGTGAAAAAATAAAAACTGTAGGTTTCAATATACCTACCTACCTAATTTAGGTTAAAATATATATATATGTGTGTAAAGTCTGTTCGTTTACTTACGGTCAACGTTCGTTTACTTACCAGTACCACCATACCACGTTCGTTTACATACCACGTTGGACAAGTGCGGATTGGCAGACTATTTGGAGATTCTGTTTTATTCTTAGAATAGAAAAATATTACAAAGTGTAAAAAATAATAAAAATAAAAGCAGAATAATAAACCTGCGCCTGTGTGACACTATGGTAACAAAAAATGCAAACACACAGTCTCCGCTACTCTCAGGTATGAGATACTGTCTTCAAGCGGATAGGTAGATTTAAATAATGTTCTGAGACTCATGAGGCCACAAATCCCGCGGGCTTACCTAATTAGCTCACGAGATCAACATCAATCCCGCAGTTAGCCGCTAGTTCGGTGTGCTAGAAAGCTCCTAACTCGCAGCAACAGGACTAGGAATGTGCCGCTACACAGCTTACTCGCGGAGTTAGTGAGACGTTTACCATTACTCCAAAGTTCGTACGAGTGAGAAACAGCAAGGAAGCAGCTTTAGAACCTTTAGTCCAGAGCACGTTCAGAGTTAATGATAGGGATTCACGGAATTGCTTTACCTCGCATGCTTCAAGTAGGTATATGTGTGTGTGTATGTATACTTATGTGTATAAGTTAAGTTTAAGTGATTTGTAAGTGATACAAGCTGATCTCATTCTTAGCTCGGGGCTAACGACTAGTCATACGGGTGTATGGGCAGGTACAGATAGATGTAGGTAGTTAGGTACACATACTCGTATCTAGATTATCTAGTACAGCCGACGTGGTCGGGTCGGGAGTCGGGACTCGGGTTGACCCCCGATAGCAATCCGCAGAACACGATTTCAATTTAGATGTCGCCTGCCGCAGTTGTCACATTTCATTGAACTACAACACACAATGAAAAATAGAAGTACGGTCTAGGTAAGTATATTATGTAGGGTTGCCAACAGTTTTTCGGCGGAATAGTACCTACATAATAGGTAGTCTAGAACTGTGTTGGTCTGGAACTGTGCGGTCTGGAGTGTGCTGAAATGCACGTAGCTCTCACCACGTAGATATGTGCTGAAATGCACGTAGCTCTCACCACGTAGATAAGGTTAAAGGTTGGTGAGAATTAGTTGGGACAGCGGCTACCAGTTGACTGCTACGGTTAAACAACGTGGACATAAGTTGGTAACCGGATGGGTCGTCGGTTCCAGTAATTATAGCCTCAATAGCGCAACGGTCGTCGGGCGTGGATCGAAAATCGATAACTTGATGGTTCAACTTCAAACCCCACCCGTTACACTATTGTCGTACTCAATTAAGTAAAATAAAGCCCAAATTAGCCCGTGGCTCGTTCACAGTTAGACAGTTATCATCGATTCATTTTTCGGGATTTTTGCTCTCATTTTCGATTCTTCATCGATGAGTCACTGAAAACGAACCGTCTAAACACCGACCGTTCATCGTTCACATGCACTGTGCCATAGCAAATATAGTTCATCTGCATCACCGCAAAAATGAACGATGAAAGGGGCACCGTCTAATTTGGGCTTAACACAAACTTTCGTTTATTTGGAGGGGAAACGGGAATATTAGTCATGTGACGTCATGTTCCTCGTGGCTAATATTCTTTAACAAAATAAAATGATTATAAATAATATCATCGTTACAACTGATATACTTCCATTGCCGGACATAAGTCTCTTGCGAGGACTGCCACAGAGTACATAATATGATCTTGGGTCGCTTGCATCCAGCGGCTGCCAGCGACTCTGTCCACCGGGGAGGCTTCTCACGCTACGTTTCTCGGTGCTACGTCGCCACTCGAAGTCCTCGGAAACCCCACATCTATCGATTCATCGAGCTATGTATTGTCGGTACAATGTATTACTTATGATTTTCAATTCCTTAAAATGAATATCACTCACAATAGTTTAAATTTTCAATTCTCTTTGTGTCTCTAGTTTCTTAACGTCTCTAGACTGAGGGTTTTTATAAAAAGTACAGCTAAGTACTTAGTATCAAGTTATACAATATGATAGATCAATATGAGATATGTATGATCTGCTAGAGGGAGCCGCGGGGAAAGCGCCCCATTCCGAGCACGTAGTGGAATTGCATTCAGCCCCGCGTCGCAGTGCTTGTGGCTGATAGATATGGTTTGTGGTTGTTCGGTGAATCGTACAAAGACGTTTATTCATTTTTAAGATCGCTATGTTGGATTTTTTCACTTCAGGTCTTGTATTACTTATCTATTTTAAATAGTAGTCCGAGAAAATTAATAAAATCTGGCGAAACAATTCGTGTAGTTTTCTAAATACAGTTATACCTTGAGGTTTCCAGATGAAAATGTATTACTAAAGGTCCCTTTTTTGATCATATCTCGAAAATCTGTCATCACCGACTAAAGCGTATAGGTACTCGATCAACATTTAAACGCGGGTTTCTTCGCCGATATATTCAAGACACGTGCTAATGCGAACTATGGATCGATCCTGAAATGCTCTCTACCGCCTGCTCCACCAGTAGGTACGCTACATGAAATTCATAACACCAAAGTCGTGCCCTTATTTCTGCTGAGAAGAGTTGGCAAGAAAAGTGGTTGCTCTCTGGGAATTAACATAAAAGGCATAAGATGGTGTTCCGTAGTGATCCTTGCAAGAAACTTGTGTCCAGTAATGGACGTCTATCGGCTGAGACGACGGCGACGATATAATAATTAATCATAATATTTTAATTAACCTACGTCCCTTTATTATCGACGATAATGATTTTCCAAAACTTAGCCTCAGTAAACAGGTAATCTCTCGTCTCACCGACACTTATCGGCAGTCGATAAGTCAATTTATATTTATATCCGTCCCGTCATCCCGTCATCCCGTCATCCCGCGTCAGCGTCATTAGCGATGGCTCGATCCCGCCGTAATGCGGGATCACAGGCCTTAAATTATGCCTTCACGAGAAACTTTTGACAACAACGCTTTAGCGGGACATGTTCAGAATTTATGGGGATTTTGCTCAGCTACAACTCGATACAATGAAGACTATTATTTTTTTTACTTGAATAATATAATTCCTTTTGGTTCTGTAATCTATCGCTGTGTGATCGAAAAGAGATTGGTAACAATTTTCTCGATAAAAGTTGAGTAAGTAGGTCCCTACTCCAAACACTGTTTCGACA
The DNA here is from genome assembly GCA_920104075.1 of Melanargia galathea. NCBI lineage: Eukaryota > Metazoa > Arthropoda > Insecta > Lepidoptera > Nymphalidae > Melanargia > Melanargia galathea. The sequence goes on along the minus strand of OV049872.1, from coordinate 240,879 downwards.
TCTACTTTTCCTAACTCCCAATCAATTTAGTTAGGTATTCCATCAAATTGGCCGTGCCGATATCTTCCACCACAATGCTCACCAAAGCGCCAGGGAGGTCGTCAAACTCTCGTATAGCTCCTCACCCTTTTGACTGTTAATTTGTGTGTTTATATGTTTGTGTGTGTAAACTCGGCGACCAGCACTGGATTAACTTCGTGGCTCAAATCTTTCCTACTTACCTCTACAAGTCCTAAAGATACCAATAGTACTTAATTAATACTTTTTAAGATACAAATAAGTACCTACACTAGACAAAATTCTTTTTTTTCTTAGCAATCAGCGCCAAAAACCGATAGTCAAGTTTCTTCATTATCACGTCATTTAAAGCCAAAAAATCCAGGATACTTGTAATTCTAGAGGCCAGTGCTTTCTCGTGGAATGCGTTTGGATCCAAAAGGTATTTAACCTTTAAGTACCGACATACTATTTTAGTTACATAAGTACCGACGTGAGGTCTGCCAGACCACCATAGTTTTCCAATCGAAAACTTTTGTGTTTCTTATTATTCTTCTAAAAAAAATGTTTCTATGTATTGTTAAATATCTACTTATTGTATAAATTAAACAAAATGTAGAAGTTTTCACATTTATTACTAATTATAAGCATTAATATAGAAATCATAGATTCTTCGTTAGAAAAAATTAACTTTTATCTTAATAATTCATATGTATCAGTAATACTATTATTTTTTCTTAAAAACAATTTTTTCTTAAAGATTAATAGCTAGATAAATAATAAAAAATAAAAAAACCTTAATAATCAACCGTTTTCTCAAAAATCACAAAGTATCAAATTGCAGGAACTATCAAAGTTTACAAACAGTGTTTGCATAGGCTTACTGCATTGTAGGCACACGTGTTTCATACAAGTATCACAGTCTGTTCAAGTGCTGAATTGTGGTCACTCTCCAGCAGTAAAATTTGGGTAGATAACCTCAGACTCTGACTCTGAGCTCTCATTTAGCCATTCCACTAAACATTCTTGGTGGTCTTTATATTGAAGCAGTGTTTGATATCTTTTCTTACCTACAGGAACACATTTATTTTTATTTATGGCTGACCGTTTCATGCCTGAAGAACCTGGCTAATCCATTGTTATAACTGACTGAAAATAAAAGAGAAAACAATATAATCTGAAAAAAGTCGCATCCAAAAAAAGTTACATAAGTACCGACGAGTGGTCTGACAGACCACTCGTGATCTTATAAAAATCAAAACTTACCGAAATCGTACGCGCCAACACTGCCACTCTGCAGGAACGCTGCTGGGCGACTTCCCGAGGGGTACAGAGAAGCACAGGAGGATACTTTTTCGCTAACATAGATAATCAGACTTTTCGACCTCTCGAGGTGTCTGTCAGACCACACGTCGGTACTTAAAGGTTAACATTAGGTATGTTTATATAACCTTCCAGTTATAGCACAGTTTAAGGTGGTTATAGGTACGATGTAATAATCCGTCACCACAATTTCATTACCAGCACTTCCCTACAAAAACACTGCGCAATTTGTCTCCCCACATTCATGTTCATACACCGTGAACGAGTTGCTCGTGCATCTTATTTCAAGCTTCATAAGCGCCATAATCGCAAGTAACTCAGCCGCTATATTGCTGACACGGCAGCTGGTTAGGGCTCAAGGTCGGAGGCGTGTGTCAGCTATCTCCTTTATCCTTGGTTAGTTACGAGTAAAGGCACCTAGGTACGTTATTTGTTATCATTAAGTACGTATATGTGCTTTTTATTGTTATCTTCACTCTTATGGAGACAAAATTGTGCTAACCGACCTGCTTTTTGTAATTTTTTAATTATTATAATTTTATCATTTTTTAATTATTAAGTATATTACTTACTAGAGAATGCCCGCGGCTTCGCCCGCGTGAATTTTGGTTTTTCACAAATCCCGAGGGAGTCGTGGATTTCCGGTTCCCATTCCCGCTCCCTTTTCTAACCTTTACACCTACTTTCAAGGAAGTTTGCTATAGTAATCTACCTATAGTTGTAGCTAGAGATTTCGGTTTTTTTCAAAATCCCGTGGGAACTGTGGATTTTTCCGGGATAAAAAGTAGCCTATGTTTTAAGTCAGGGTATAATCTATCTCTTTTCAAAATTTCAGCCAAATCGGTTTAGTAATTGCGGCGTGATTGAGTAACAAACATCCAAACATCTAAACATCCAAACATCCACACTTTCACATTTATGATATTAGTAGGATAGTAGGAGGATTAGTAGGATTAGTAGGATAGTAGGATTAGTAGGATTGGTATTGTGATTATGTGTCATAGCTTCTGCCCGCAGCTTCGCTCGCGTAAATTTCGGTTTTGAACAAATCCCGAGGGAATCGTTGATTCCCGGTTCCCGTTCCCGATCCCTTTTCCAACCTTTATACTTTCTATCAAGGAAGTTCGCTATAATAATCTACCTATAGTTGTAGATATAGACTTCGGGTTTTTCAAAATCCCATGGGAACTGTGCATTTTTTCCAGGATAAAAAGTAGCCTATGTGTTGCCAATGCATGCAACACAGCAAACTATTGCAATAATGTGTTATGTGAACGTGATTTACCTAAGAACAGTCAGCGCCCTCTATGGCGTTTTTGGAAGATTATATCTATTTTAGTCCCACAGGAATACTTTTCCGGGATAAAAAGTAGCCTATGTTTTAAGTCAGGGCATAAGCTATCTCCATTCAAAATTTCAGCCAAATCGGTTCAGTAGTTGCGGCGTGATTGAGTAACAAACATCCAAACATACAAACATACAAACATCTAAACATCCAAACATCCACACTTTCACATTTATAATATTAGTAGGATTATAAAATCCTACACATCGTCAGTGTGTACCATTGTATGGGAGGTTTAATGACCCTCAGGAATGTTCATAGAATGCAACACATAAAGTAACGGATATTTCTTAATGCCTTGCTCCACGAGAACACTTGTTTCGGGGTCCGCAGCCATATATTTCTGTTTGCGGGCATTGCAGTAGCGACTTAATCCGGTGACCGGTCGCCGCCCGGCCGCCACCCGGCCGCCACCCGGCAACCCCGGACACCCCGGACACCCCGGACACTCCGGACACCGCCGCACTCAATTAATGGATCACCACCGAGGACTCCCGGGTTCGATTACAGAGAACGAACACGCTTTACATACGCCGTCTGTAAACCGGCTCCTCACACCATTTTCAAATTAATCTATGCTCTAGGTACCTATACGGCTATACTTTGCGAACGTGCAAACACTCTTTTCGAACATTATATTATGTTGTTCTGAAACGTTGTAATGACGTGTCATTGATTGAACGGATGAACTATAGCTAGATATGAGTCTCTCAGTTAAAGCCAAGCAAGGATCGCCACAGAACGTGATCTTGTGCCGCATGTGGCGAGAGCGGAGAGAGAGCAACTGCTGAGTTTCTTATCGGCTTTTCTCAGCAGACTGTTTTACGAATGGTGGTAGTCTTACTTATCATAAGGTGGCCCTTAAAATTAAAAAAATCAGCCAAGTGCGAGTCGGGCCTCGCTCTTTCAGGGTTCCGTACATAATTATGAACAATATAATATTTTGGGTCTAAGAAATATTTAATTTCCGAGCTAGACATCGCAACAAACCGTGAAAGAAAAACCCAAAAAAATGTTCGTTTATTTTGGTCACAGCTTATAAACTATTTAATAAATCGTTGTTTTCAGTATTTGTTGTTTAAATAGAGCATATAGTACATAATATACTGAAATATCATATTCCCAACTAGTTTAGTTTTTGAGATAGCCCCCGTCACAAAAATGGTCTAAAACTGACAACTTTGATGGCCTCCCATTCCCTTATTTTTTGAGATAAAAATTAAAAAAATATATTATATTTGTACTCTACTTAATGAGCTCTAAACAATGATACCCCACAAGCTAGGGTAAAGAAAAAAATTTTTTTTTCCGGCTCCTTTTTCATGTATGGGAGCCCCCCTGAAAAATAATTTAATTCAATTTCTAATTCAATATTTGATTTTGGGTTAACGTTTTACACTAAATACCAAAATTTCAGGTTTGTAACTCATTTCGCCCTTCGGGTACGGAACCCTAAAAACTAGATTATAATTTTGATTATTTATTTATTTTTTATTTAGCTAACTCTCTGCATTGCCCGCTGAGGGACTATAGGGCTATAGGGACTATAGGGGCTATAGGGACTATAGGACTATAGGGTGGCATTTCGGCAAAATGCCACGGGCTTCCAGCCGGAAGGGGCCCCGGCGCGGCCCGAGAGAGCCGTGAGCACAGGGGTATCTTAACACAACACATTTTCAATTTCATCCCCTCTCCCAAGGGAACCGTGCTGAATTTCAGGATAAAAAGACAGACAGACGGACAGAAATGAAAAAATTGCAGTTTTAGCGTTAGTATCTATAGTAGGTATACCTAATGCCCTCTAAAAAAAATTCAAAGTATCTTCAATGTACAGAATTGGACCTGTTACAGTTTTATTATCTACGAGCGGATACCCGCGACTTCGTTCGCGTGGATATTGATTTTAATAATCCCGTGTGAATCATTTTGTTTTTCCTAAGCTCCTTTGAGCTTATACCTTGCTAAAAACTGTAAAAAGTTCACTGGCGGATGTTTAGGTACATCAAAATGTAAACATCCGCCAGTGAAAGTCCCATCAAAATCGGTCCAGCCTTTCAGAGATTAGCCAGTAGTCTTTAAAGTATCTACTTTCTAACAAAAAAAGGATTAATGAAATCGGACCACCCGTTAACGAATTACAGCTATGTACACATTTTGCCTTTCATCCCCTCTCCCAAGGGAACCGTGCTCAATTTCGGGATAAAAAGTGTCCTATATGTTACTCCATAGTATGAACTTAAATCATGCCGAGTTTCATTTCAATCCATTCAGTAGTTTTTACGTGATGCGCGCACAAACATACAGACAAACAGACAAACAGATAAACAGATAAACAGACAAACAGACAAACAGATAAACAGACAAACAGACAAAAATTTCAAAAATATCTTTTTTATGTTCTATTACTTATCCCTAACATCCCCCAGTTATTATTTTGCAAAAATCTTCAATGTACAGATACGGCAATTCTACGATTTTATTATATGTATATTATTATCTACTTTAATAACTAGATATCTATACTTAATATAATAAAGCGGAAGAGTTTGTTTGTTTGTTTGTTTGAACGCGCTAATCTCTGGAAGTACCTATCGGATTTGAAAAATTCTTTTTGCATTTATCTTTTTGGATGTTTGGATGTTTAGATGTTTGGATGTTTGTTACTCTATAACGTCGCAACTACTGCACAGATTTGGCTGAAATTTTGAATGAAGATAGATAATGCCTTGATGTTTGCCTACTTTTTATCCTGAAAAAATTCCCACAGTTCCCACGGGATTTTGAAAAAAACCCAAATCTACAGCTATAGGTAGATCAATATAGCAAACTATCTGGGAACTAAGTATAGAGATTGGAAAAGGGAGTGGGAACGGGAACCAGAAATCCACGATTCCCTCAGGATTTGAAAAACCGAAATTCACGCGGGCGAAGCCGCGGGAAAAAGCTAGTACTTAGATAAAATAAAAACTTTAACGTTGTTTGAGCTTCTTTATATTGGAGAGAAGGGGCCCCATCCGATAATTTGCCACGGGCCTCAAACGGTATAGTTTCGCCACTAGTCGTAGGTACTAGATAGTATATCAATTTTTGCACTCAGGTTGCAGATTTAATTAAAGACAAGCGGACACCCGCGACTTCGTTCGCGTGGATCTATATTGGTTTTTAAAATCCCTTAGGAATAATTTTGTTTTTCCTAAGCTCCTTTGAGCTCATATCATGCTAAAAACTGTTAAAAGTTCACTGGCGGGTGTTTAAGTAGATCAAAATGTAAACATCCGATAGTGAAAGTCCCATCAAAATCGATCCAGCCTTTTAGAGATTAGTCGGTAATCTTTAAAGTATCTACTTTCTAACAAAAAAAGAATTAATGAAATCGGACCACGCGTTCTTGAATGACAGCTAAATACACGTTTTAACTTTCATCCCCTCTCCCTAGCGAACCATGCTGAATGAATTTCGGGATAAAAAGTATCCTATATGTCACTCCGTAGTATGAACTTAAATCGTACCAAGTTTCGTTTCAATCCATTCAGTAGTTTTTGCGTGATGCGCGCACAAACATACAGACAAACAGATAAACAGACAAACAGACAAATAGACAAAAAGACAAACAGACAAAAATTTCAAAAATAGCTTTTTTACGTTCTATTACTTATCCCTAACATCCCCCAGTTATTATTTTGCAAAAATCTTCAATGTACAGATACGATTTTATTATATGTATAGAATAGAAGATGAATCAGACTGGCGATACGAGACGACCTTCATGCTGTTTTTTACCAAGTTTTTTCCATCTTTTTATTCGAGCGAGTGTTTTAATTAAATAAAACTAACAAGAATGCTCCGCGCAGACTGAATTCAATTTGAGCCACATTCACATCTGATGAATAAAACATTATTAGGAGGTTATAATTATAAAAATTATAAGCATAGAAATGTGAGATGAAAGCCTAAAAAGCCACCATTGCATCTAGCAGACAGTTGATTAGAGATGCGCAAAACAAATAAAGGAGGGAGGAACTGACTATAAGAACTATATCAGTTCTCACATCCCAATAATAATTGTTCAGCGCCAAAAGACAGATTCACATTCAAGCGTTTATTTATGGAACTACTGTGTAAGTTTTAATAAGAAGGATGTACTACAACTTAACTTTTGAAACTTTTATGTATTTTTGTCCATGATAGAGATTGAAACAAATAACATTGTAAGACATCCCTTGGGTTCAAATTCCAATTTTTTTAGGATACTTAGTAAATTAAATGGGGTCCTGTTTGAAAGAATGAAAATGTAATATTGTTGCTACAAGAAAATTTTTCATGCAAAGTTGAATAGATCCATGGTTAAAGTAAAGATACGGAATGGTGCAAGATAATTATTATAATGTGATATAAGTACATAGTTCATTTGCATCCTTCGTCGACGAACTAGCCGAGTGTTCAGTTGACAGACGGAACACGAGTTCGCCTGAAAGCCTCGCTTTGCCACAATTCAAACTGCGCCGAGCGAACTCGTGCTGTGAAACTTGCAGTTAAAAGATTTCTCTTTGAAATGCCTTTTAAATTGTATTTTTATCTCTGCGCTGTTGACATTCAACACTTTCTAGATTCTTCTGCAGTTAACTTGAATTTGAGCGTGTCAAGGTTTTGTTGCGTTCAGTAAATTGTGGTTTTCGAGTGGTTTAGCCTAGTTGCAACGGTTAGCTTAACTACATAGTATAAGCAATGTTGACACTGCAGGCAGCGCGGGCCTCTGCCGCGTGCTCGCTTGAATATGTTCTTGACACATCCACTTGAAATGTATAGTTAAATATTATATCAGTCACGATTGTTTAACCATAAAAATATGGTATTACCATAAAACTACTGCGCCATCTACCTACTGCATACTTGTACCTTGCGCCCTAAACTAGGTATGTTCGGACTTCGGATATACTAACAGATCCTATACCGAGGTGGGTAGGTAGTAGGTATATCAGCGTGTAATAGCATGCTCGGTCCCGCGAGTCTCGCCTATCCGGCCGACTCATACATTATGCAGATGGCGCTATTACATCGCGCGGGACATGGGGAAGGGGGGAGGGAAATGAGGGGCAACAAGATTCGTAGGTGTTTGTTTGAGCAGCAGTGAAGAATTTAAGTTACTTGCATCAAATATCAATTGCAAGTTTATTACTATAATTTTCTTTCAGTATTGTATGCATGAACATAACCGTGAGTGGCGGCGCGGTGCTCCAGTAGGTCAGTAGGCAATAGAGAGAGTAACTCGACCCAGTATTATTAGAGCTGGTCTAATTCCAGACATGTTTGTCCCCTTGTTCTAATTTCTCGACCCTCGACCGCCGACCCGCCCCCCGCGCGCCCCTCCTGCCGCGACACTCGCATTTAGAGCGAAAACACACGGGTGACATGTCAGCCTGACAAAAGTCCGTTTCAACTCACTGTATACGGAGCTAGCGGCTCCATCGACCGTACAATGTCCCGCCGGACAGAACTAAACGTGTCACTCATATCGACGACGAGAACTACTTAAATAAAGGGTCGCAAGTTAGTAAGTTACCGATTTTGAATCAATAAATTGACAATTCGCGAAGGAGTTCACTTTTATCTTTACCTCTTCACTAAGTATACAGAACTATACACTACTTCGTAGCAGTGCTTCTGTATATTTTGTGTCTATTATACTTACATTGAAATTACAGCACAAGTATAGGAAAAATTCCGAAAAAAATTAAGTTAAATTTTGGTACTTAGGTACATGTTTTCCCGAAAATCTAAAGATCATAATATCTTTTTATCGTGTTGAGTCCGAACCTTGATTTTTATACACCTGATATAGGGACTATCTAAGACCTGAGTACCTATCTGGCATAAATTTCAACTTGCTAGCTCCACCCGTTCCTGAGAAAATCGGTGGTGACACACGGACAAGAGAGTGATCTTATAAGGGTTCCTTTTTTACCTTTTGAGGTACGGAACCCTAAAAAAGATGAGAGGGCAACAACCTGTGGCAATAACTCACCTTGAGTTATTGCTCTCTTTTTGGCCACTTGTCCATTGGTCCACCAATGTATTTCATTGGTGAAATAGCAAGTATCAGCTGTACGACAACCGTACGAGCGCTACGCCGCGCCGTACGCGTACGGAAGTGGGGGAAGGGGGGGTGACGTATGGGCGCTTCCTCATTGTGATCGGTTGCCATCGCTTACTTGTAAACACTGTAGCAAATAGCAATCTCGTTTACATTTTTGTTTACACTTGTTTACATGAATGCTTCTTAAAAAAGAGTCAAAAGTAAAAAGAGTTTATTGATGTATTCAGTTGTCGTTGGGTTCAAATCTTTAACAGAAAAGAGAAATATAGAGACATGTGGAATCGATGGGTTTATGTTTGTTGTTCATATACCCGAGGTTCTTTCACCCACCACCTTCCTGCTTCATCATCAGACATTACAGATCTTAGATCGAGAATATATCTCTCTATCGCCAAGCTAAGCATTCGAAAGATGTCAATGTCAATGTCATTCGTTAGCGACTATGCGAAATCATATACTTACCCAACGACGACATGGTCGTTGCATATACCTAACCTAATTCATGTTAAAATTATGTACCTACCTAGGTGGGTATTCCAAGCAATTTTAGTTCTACATTGGTTATACATAGTACGTCTTAAATATTATATTCATCGCTCCAATTAAAGAGAAGGCCTTTGTCCAAACAGGACGTGCGAAATTGAAGCGAAAATTATTTCTCAAAGGGTTATCAATTCCCAATTATCGAACCTCAATTCCAACTTTCGGTAATAATTATTGTTTAGGACGATTGAAATTCCCTTTATTTGTGTTCTCGGCTCCGATCCTACATAATACTCATGTGTTATTATGCTAATATCTCGCTCCACACCCGGCCGAGATATTATGATTGTTTTAGACTTTGCATACGAATGGAAGCTGTTCACATAAATTTACATCCCGGCGGCGCGGCGCGGCGTCTGTCGCGCTGCGTGCAAATAATAAATAGATTTACACACGATGCTATGCAGATTTGTTGGAAACATTGATAACTTTTGCATAAATTTAATTTTTTTTACATTAATTTTGTAGAAGTTAACCGTTTTACTCCCTCGTTATCACATTGAAGGTTTGCTCAGAGTTTCTCTACGTTATCAAATCACAAGTATATAAATTAAAAATTAAAAAAACTCTGACATTCGCCATTTTGTGGCGGCGGCCGTCTTGGATTGATTTTCATCAAACATAGCTAACAACACTCCCGACAAATTCATCTTTCAAACAAAATTCCGCATTCAAATCGGTTCACCAGTTTGAGCGCTACAGGGGAACAGACGCACGCACGCACGCACGCACGCACGCACGTACGCATGAACGCATGCACGCACGCACGCACGCACGCACGCACGCACGCACGCACGCACGCACGCACGCACACACACACACACACACACAGACACGTCAAACTTATAACACCCCGTCGTTTTTGCGTCGGGGGTTAGAAATGGTCGAAGGATGAACACCACATACCAACTAGCAAAGAAAGCAAAAACTGCAGCTTCTAAAAACTGTTAATTTCCGCTCACTCCAGCAACATTTTCCGCGGGTACAGATTTCAATTTAAAGCCTTTGAGCCGCGATCCGTTTACCCGGCACCCCCCGCACCCGCACCCGCGCCCGCACCCCCGGCTCGCCCTGTCATCCCATAAGCCTGAAAAGTTCCGCCTTCATGTCCATCCGCAGCATTGTGCACATGCAGCAACCCGCGCACTGCCGTGCTCCACTTTGTTCAGCGATGCGCTCTCACTCGTCAAAAGGCTTTTTAAACTCTACGGCGTCCATCGGATGATAGATTTTGCTGTCCATTTTAACTTTCGCCACATGGTTACTGCTGCCTGATAAATGTAGGAACAAAAAAGAAAAAAATATATAAAAATATACTCGCCTTATGGCAACGAAAATTCCTGGCCATTCATGATTGACGAATCATTCATGAATGATTCGTCATCGAACATTCATGAAGTGTGGTGGGTGAATAGTGCATAGGTACATAAATGTATGTATTGACACATATTTTTTCTGTCAGCATGTGACCAGTGGGGAACACCGTAATATAAGGTAAAGTCTCCTTATTCCGTGGTATTCTAAAATTGGCACCCAATTCCGAGGTATATAGAAAAACAGCGTTTTCAACCGATCCCCAAGCTATTTTTTACTGCAACATATCTTAATCAATTGATAGTTTATCATTCCATAGATAAATGACGAAATTGTTAGTTTTATATGTATAATTATGTTTTAAAATAACCGGCAAGTTTTACACTAGCAGCCGGCCCGAACGCATGTTTCATACATTTTGGACCTCGTGCACGAAATACCTACATTTTTTTAAATAGTGTTTATCCGTTAATTTTGAGCTTTATTTGTTTTTATTTAGATTTGAATATTTGAAGGACTATATTTTCAATTGAAAACAATCAACTTTTGTGAATATTTGTAAAGAAATTAAGGTGAAAATAGGTTTTGAAAATACCTCGGCGTTAGGTGCCAAATATTTAAGCCGGTTCCTAACGCCGTGGTATACCGCGGAATTGCGATTTCATAGACTTCATAACTTTTTCAATTTTTAGAGTCGTTTTATGTTAAATACTTCTTGTTTCGGTTTTGAATATTTAAATAGGCAATAAGGTTACAGAGTCCTAATTACGAGGTACACTTTGGCGTCTCAATCACTAACTATACCGTGTCAAAGTTTACCTATTTAGGTAATTTATTGATAGATTGTATGGGAAAGCTAAAGAAAATTAATTTAAAAGAAAATTAAATTTATACATATTTCGATGCAATTTTGAGAGAGTATTGTACATATTTATGAAGATAATCTAATTAAGCTTTAAATTATTTGTTTATTATGGAAAAATCTTTTCTTTTTTAACACTCGGAATTAGGAAACGTGTTTTTTGTTACAAAACTCAATTCCGTGGTATTACCTCGGAATAAGGTTCTATGAGCCCCTAATTACGTGGTATGGATAGAAATACTACCTCGGAATAAGGTTCTATGAGCCTCTAATTACGTGGCATGTATAGAAATAAAATACAGGATGCTCACAATATTTCAGTATGGTTTCAGTTACACCAAGTATCATTCGCGTTCAGTCACGCAAACATTCATATTCTAAAACGTTTATCTTATTATTGCTCGTGCGATTCATTCACTGACTCACTCATTGATCACCCCTCCTGTAAAATTTTGTATAAAAAATTTTTTTTTCACTAATGATTCCGTATAGAAGACAAAAATTCATTCGGAACAAAAATATGGAGAGAGCTGATGATTGAGGATTTCGGAGACGGGTGAACAGCACTCTTAAGGTATTGAAGATAGGAGGGGGGTGCTTGAGCAAATGTCATTCAAAACGTCATCCAATTGGCAGTGAGCTGAAAAAAATTCAAAATGGCGAAAAAAAGATGGCCGCCATACAAATTTCGTCGGTGTCCACCTCGAAGGGTAAAAAAATGGAAGAGTGGTTTCCTAGCAACAGATGATCAGGATCCAAAGGTCTATTCGATGAATAGAAAAAAAACCAAAATGGTGGAATTTATTTTTCCATAGAAAATGTATGGCGAATATTGAAGAGACTACAAGTTGTAAACTATGCAAGGCTTTGATGTGGTTTTTTGGAGAAATCTCAAAAAAAATATGGGAAGATATGATGATTGAGGGTTCTGAAGATGGTTGAGGAGCCCGGGCAGGGTATTGTAGATAGGTGGGAGGTGCTCAAGCAAAAATTACTCGAAACCTCATCCAGTTGGCACTGAACTGAAAAAAACCCCAAAATGGCAGATTCAAAATGGCGGCTATACTAATTTCGTCGATGTCTCACTAAGTATAAAAGATGGAAGAGTATTTTCTGGGCAAAATATGATCAAGACCTAAAGATCTACTAAATGGATAGAAAATAAATCAAGATGTCAGAATTTATTTTTCCGTACAAATTGTTTTTTCATTGATGGTTTCGTATAGAAGACAAAAAATCATGCGAAGGAAAAATATTGAGACAGCTGATGATTGAGGATTTAGGAAATGGATGCACCTATTGAAGATTGGTGGGTGGTGCTCAAACAAATATCACTCGAAACATCATCCGATTGGCAGTGAGCTAAAAAAACGCTTGTACAAATGTAAAATTAGTTTTTTTTTTAAGAAATCTCATCCTTACAAATTATTCGGAGCAAAAATACGGAGAGTGATGATGATCGTAGGTTTGAAAGATGGGTGAGGGGCACAGCCAGGGGCACATTCTAGATAGGTAGGAGTATATATATATATATATACAGTAGTACAATATTATACAGTAGTAATACAGAGTACAATATTATACTGCCTGCCTTCCGGTCACCCGTGGACTCCACGAGACGGGATGACAGGCCCTTAAAAAAGGACCTAGCATCCTCGCCCTACGAACCCATGGTCTCCTCCCCAAAAGGCACAAATATGAAATTATTTTCTATATTTTCATATTTGCGCCTCTTGGCCCTTTCCGCCTTAGTGGCTGCTGCTCCGGCCGCCACGGAGGTCACCTGTATGTGAGACAATGCCAGTGTATCCACACACGTGGCATCCCATCCAAGCTACCTCCTTTGCTTCCATGGAACAAGAGTCACACCGTCATACCTAAACCTGTCATGTTATCAAATCTAAGATTTTTGTCGAACAGCTGATTGCTAACCTAGTGAGTACAGAGGCCTTATGCCGAATTTGTACATTGGGGAAACGATGATAGAAATTCGAGTATCGAAACACATTGACTAACATGACTTGAGAGTGAAATGCAACTAAACTGGCTGGTTTTAAGGTTTGAGTCCGCCAATATATTCAGCCATTCGTCTACGCTCCAAGCAGAAATTTTTAAAATAAATATTCGAAGTACCCTACTACATTATGATTTTATAATCTTATTTGATTGTAAGAGCATTAGGGTTAATTTTGCTCTGATATTATAGTTTTTCGATATTCAAATCTAGTACCGTTTTCGAAGTGTGCAAGCTCGAACTAACCATACAGGTCGTTAACTTACATTCGTACGCACCGCCTTGAATTTATTGAGGCTCGCGGTACTGTCAAAGGAAGTAAAGGCCACGCGACTTCAAGACCACTATTTGACTCCTATTAAGTTTTGATCATCTTTTGCTAAAAAAACTACTCTTCCATCTTTTATACTTAGTGAGATAATCACCGACGAAATTTGTATGGCCGCCATCTTGTATCCACCATTTTGGGTTTTTCTTCAGCTCAGTGCCAATGGGATGAGGTTTGAGTAATTTTTATTTGAGCACCTCCCACCTATCTACAATACCCTGCCCGGGCTGCTCAACCGTCTTCCAAACCCTCAATCATCATGTCTTCCCATATTTTTCTTTGAGAGTTCTCCAAAGAGCCGCATCAAAGGCCTGCATTGTTCACAACTTCTCTCTCAATATTCGCCATACATTTTCTATGGAAAAATAAATTCCGCCACTTTGATTTGTTTTTTCTATTTATCGAATAAACCATCGGATCCTGATCATCTTTTGCCAAGAAATCACTCTTCTATCTTTTATACCTTCCGAGATGGAGACCGACGAAATTTGTATGGCGGCCATCATATTTTCGCCATTTTGACTTTTTTTTCAGCTCACTGCCAATTGGATGACGTTTCGAGTGACATTTGCTCGAGCACCCACCTATCTTCAATACCTTAAGCGTGCCCATCGCTCGTCTCTGAAATCCTCAATCATCAGCTCTCTCCATATTTTTGTTCTCAATGAATTTTTATCATCTATACGAAACCATTTGTGAAAAAAATAATTTTCATACAAAATTTTACAGGAGAGGTGATCAATCAGTCAGTCAGTCAGTGAGCGAATGAATCAGCACGAACAGCTATATATATATTAATAATATACATATATTAATATTTTAAACACAAACATAATTAAACAATTCATACGTATCGAATTGATTTTGAAATCTATTAATAAATACAGTTCATTTTTGAACACCATGTAGAATTCATTCTACTCGTTTCCCTTTGAATTTTGTACCCTCGGAATTAGGAGCCATTTGCCTCGGAATTAGGATTTTTACCTCGGAATTGGAGCATTCGGACTTTCTTCATATTTAATTTAATTTTACATTTAAATCAAGTTGTAATTGTTGTCCTTTTAGGATATTTCAAGAGTTAAATAAATAACGCTTCTGATAAAAATAGCCAGTTCTTCAGAAAGGTGTAGTAAATGCTTAATTTTTGACGTTCTTTCGAGTTTTTATGAAAATACCACGGAATAAGGGGACTTTACCTTATACCTATAAACTTCTTGGGAGCACCTCCAAATTGGCAGGAAATATTTTTCGCGCATCCATAACTTAGCAGATGAATATTAAAAATGTAAGACTGCAATTGAATAAAATTAAAAATTTAAATGACGTCGTAAAAATCCGTCTGCCATTTTGAAATTAATAAGTACAAGTTGTTCATTCAGGTTCCATTATTTTCCAATTAAAGTTGATCCGGTTGTACTCATGAGCGTTGATTGGAGTTGCGGCGCCGATGAGCGGGGAGGCCTTCAGGCCGCTCCACACGCGCTTCCAAGCTCGACAACATGCGCGAACAGACACCTTGTGGAGCATGCTTGAGCGTGTGTGCAAGCCTAAAAAATTCAATGGACTTCCATTGCATCTTGAATGTGCTCCGGACCAGATTTCGGTCACGGCGGTTTCAGGATTAGACAACGCAGGAGCTAATTAACTTCACTAGGATGCGCGCAAACACAGGTGAACTCTCTATACTTCGGTGGTCGGATGGGACGCCAATGCGATACGACTGGAGAGACATCATCATCATCATCATCAGGTGCCGGACCGACAGCTTTTCGTGCTCTCCGAGGCACGGGGGTTTGTCAAATACCTTCAACTTTCCAACTTCGGGTTGGTAATGAGTTAGACTCGGGACTCGATCACTAGACAGAGTGCCTCTATTGAATTGGAGCAAAGTGATATTTCATGTAATCTCGGCACTCTATAGTTATTCTGTATTTACAAGTATAAATTAAAAATTTTAAAAACCCCCGACATTCGCCATTTTGTGGCGGCGGCTATCTTGGATTTGCAATAGTGCTATTCTACTAGTCAAGCCCTTTCATTTGATACCCATTATCAAATGATATGATATATATGATACATATTAAGGGAGTTGTGAAAAAATATGTGATCCACCATTTTGTAGCGACGGCCATCTTGGATCGATTTTCATCAAACATAGCTAACAACACTCTCGACTAATTCACCTTTCAAACAAAAAAACCGCATTCAAATTGGTCTACCCGTTTGAGCGCTATAGGGGAACAGACAGACACACACACACACAGACACGTCAAACTTATAACACCCCGTCGTTTTTGCGTCGGGGGTTAAAAAGACGTTCAGAGACATTTCATGCAAGTTTCTCGAGCTTTTAGCAATGTGTATAGCCACCTTAAGGGGGCATGGAGGAGTACAAAGCGGGGGGTCGGTGACGATTGTTCGCGTCTGCGACTGAGATGTCATTAAAAGTTGGCAAGCAATTTCACGGCGCCTGACGAGCGGGAGCCGCGGCTGAGGTGTACGCCGCGCCGCGCCGTACGCCGTACACCGGAGCAGGTGTGTTCAAAACATTCCATTTCACACCTTTAAGTATACCACAACCTTTGTAATTCTAAACTGTGCCTCACAGGTATTTGGGCGGGAGTAGTTTTTTCCAACTTTTCAAGAGAGCCAAAAAATTTTTTTTTTAGAATCTAAGTTCATCGTTTGTAATAGGTACGTTGCGCTTCTACTGTGTCATATAAACACCGGCACGTAATTGGAGTGATGACCTTCAATGCGCAGAAGTCAAAAATGAGGTATCTCAGGTGGTGAGGGGGTCGCGAGGAGGGCTTGGGGATCGTTCGTAAGCACTGATTTAAGCTCTCGCGGATCCCTTGTAAGCGCTGATTGGCTCTGCAATCGTATTGTGTCCCGCTCACTCGTACGACGCTGCGCGCATTTGAAGGTCACCGCTCGACTTACGTGCCGGGGGTTATAATTATCAGTTGTACTCGCCCATGTTGATTTATTTCCTTAAGTTAATTAATTTTAATTAGTTTATTTACATATAGCCGTGACGTCATCCGGGTTACAGCTGAAAGTCAGCGCTCCTGTTTGTTCAGTCTGAAGTGAACATACAAACCGGGGCATTGGCTGAGCTGTACACCCATTCTGGGTGGTGTCACAGATGAATAATGTTACCTTACACTTGTATATTATTGTTTGTTTGTGACACCATTGGTAAATACATGTTTTCTTTCATTCTTTTATTCCTTTCATATAAATGACTAGCGGTCCGCCCCGGCTTCGCCCGTGGTACATATATAACCTATAGCACTCAGGGATCGCGTACATATCCAATGGTGAAAGAATTTTTGAAATCCGTCCAGTAGTTCCTGAGATTAGCGCGTTCAAACAAACAAACTCTTCCGCTTTATTATATTAGTACTAGCGGTCCGCCCCGGCTTCGCCCGTGGTACATAATATACAGCCTATAG
Organism: Melanargia galathea; assembly: GCA_920104075.1. Taxonomy (NCBI): domain Eukaryota; kingdom Metazoa; phylum Arthropoda; class Insecta; order Lepidoptera; family Nymphalidae; genus Melanargia; species Melanargia galathea. The sequence goes on along the minus strand of OV049872.1, from coordinate 223,598 downwards.
CACTCAGGGATCACGTACATATCCAACGGTGAAAGAATTTTTAAAATCGGTCCAGTAGTTCCTGAGATTAGCGCGTTCAAACAATCAAACTCTTCAGCTTTATAATATTAGTATAGATAGATATACGTTAACAACACAGATCCACTCAGTGAAATAAATTATAATATCGAGACTATTAGATACCTATCTCTACACATTTCAAAGCAAACACAGGTATTAAGCTATTCCATTGTTACAAATATATATTATTAACTTTGAGTTAACTAACTCATACCGAATTTGTATGAGTTAGTAAACTCAAAGGCGCGACATCTAATACAGAAAGTTGTGGCAATTTGAGAACTATGTCAATATATTATTCTGTTGCCAACTACGTGTTCACGCGTCATCCGTGCTACATGCTGACTTATGAGTTATGAGTTACTGAGCCCCACGGATACAGTCAAGTAATCGCCTCATTTGATTCATCTCTAGTTTTGAAACAAATATTACGTTAACATGCCATTCAATCATTAATTTGCTAGTACAGGCTATAAGTTATTAGATATCTGTCTGTCTGACAAAAAAATTAAAAAATGTCGTGACCTAATTCGTACGAAGTCGCGGGCATCAACTAGGATTTGCAATAAACTGCAGAATTGTTGTTCACTGTATTAATATCTGAATCAAGAGTTTAAAAGTTTTACACTCGGAGCCGTGTGAAAACCAGAATATTTTTGTAAAACGCAATAAGTACATTTTAATGGTCGCTCTGAAACTTTACATAATGTATGCTTTTAGTAATCTTAGCACTTACTCGTACCTACGGTATTTTACCTACCAACCGTATTTCGCTTGGTCCATCATTTTGGATTTAAGTATTATTTATTGTGTACAAATTATGTCGCTTGCTGTTATTTTGCTGCATTAAGCGCGTGATTTTTCAAAAATGTTGTAAGTAATATTTATATAACACCTACATTATATATCTACTGTGCTACATTTGCTACACAAGTGCTACATTTTTATAACTAACTAGCTGATCCCCGCAACTTCGTTCGCGTAGATATATAGGTGTTTATATAGGATCTGATCGGATCCCATAATAAACGCACACCAGTTTAAAATAAGCCGTACGTTCAAAGATCCGAGTCCCAAGTTATTTGAACCCATACTGAGGGTTGTAATGTCTGTCATTTCTGAACTAAAAAACCTATGACCTTGAAATATTTACGGGATAATACTTAAAGTACTACCTTTCTAACAAAAAAAGAATGAGTTAAATCTAACTTTGCGTTAATGAATTACAGCTAAATACACGTTTTAACTTTCATCCCCTCTCCCAAGGGAACCGCACTGAATTTCGGGATAAAAAGTATCCTATGTCCTACCTCGGAGTATAAACTCAAATCGTACCAAGTTTCATTCGAATCCATTCAGTATTTTCGGCGTGATGCGCGGCCAAGATACAGACAGACAGACAGACAGACAAACAGAAAGACAGACAGACAGACAAAAATGAAAAAAATTGCAGTTTTGGCTTCAGTATCGATTATAGAGTGCCCTCCAATAAAAATTTTCAAAATATCTTCAATGTACAGAATTGGATCTGTTACAGTTTTATTATATTACTAGCTGTTGCCCGCGGCTTCGCCCGCGTGAATTTCGGTTTTTCACAAATCCTGAGGGAATCGTGGATTTCTGGTTCCTGTTCTCGCTCCCTTTTCCAATCTTTATACTTACTTTCAAGGTAGTTTACTATATTAATTTACCTATAGCTGTAGATTTGGGTTTTTTCAAAATCCCGTGGGAACTGTGGATTTTTTCAGGATAAAAAGTTGCCTATCTTTTAAGTCAGGGCATTATCTATCTCCATTCAAAATTTCAGCCAAATCTGTTTAGTAGTTGCGACGTTATAGAGTAACAAACATCCAAACATCTAAACAGCCAAACATCCAAATATCCGCACTTTCACATTTAGATAATCTATACTAATATAATAAAGCGGAAGAGTTTGTTTGTTTGTTTGAACGCGCTAATCTCTGGAAGTACCTATCGGATTTGAAAAATTCTTTTTGCACTTAGTTGTCCAACTTTCGGGGCAGGTTATAGGCTATTTAATATCCCTAAAATCCTCCCCTAAGGGGTTAAATGGGGGTAGTAAGTTTGTATGAAAGTCCTATGTTTTTAAAGTTACAGACCTGAAAATCGGCATTTAGATTATTAGTTTTAAATAATAAAACTCTGTATATTTTATTTTGAAAAATCTTCCCTTAAAGGTGGTAAAATAGGGGATGAAAGTTTTAATCGGAAGTTTTAATTATAATTTTGCTATTATCAACTTGAAATTTGGAAGGTAGGTTAATTCTAGGGCTTAGATATCAGCCTGGAAAATATTTCACGAAAATCCTCCCCTAAGGGGGTAAAATGGGGGTTGGAAGGTTATGTTTTTGAAGTTACAGATATGAAAATAGGATATGAAATTATAATTTTTAAATGATAAAAACCTGTATAAGTTATTCAGCAAATCTCCCCTTAAGGGTGGTAAAATGGGGGATGAAATTTTTTATGAAAATCCTATGTTTTTAAAGTTACAGACCTGAAAATCGGCATTTAGATTATGAGTTTTAAATAATAAAACTCTGTAAATTTTATTTTGAAAAATCTGCTTTTAAGGGTGGTAAAATAGGGGATGAAAGTTTTAATGGAAACTAAAAAAACGATCACAGCGCCCTCTGGTGGCCTAAGCCGGAAACTTGAAGCAATAGCCGCACCCCCTAGCAGCCAAAACTGGAAACTAAAAAACGATTGCAGCGCCCTCTAGCGGCCAAAACTGGAAGCTAAAAACGATCGCAGCGCCCTCTGGCGGCCAAAACGGGAAACTAAAAACGATCGCAGCGCCCTCTGGCGGTCTAAGCCGGAAACTTGGAGCAATAGCAGCGCCCTCTAGCAGCCAAAACTGGAAACTAAAAAAAACGATTGCAGCGCCCTCTTGCGGCCAAAACTTGAAATTAAAACGATCACAGTGCCCTCTTGCGGCAAAAACTGGAAACTAAAAAACGATCGCAGCGCCCTCTGGTGGCCTAGGCCAGAAACTTGAAGTGATGGCAGCGCCCTCTAGCGGCCTAAGCCGGAAACTCGAAGCGATTGCAGTGCCCTCTTATAGTCAAAACTCTTGCAGCAGGAGCTGGAAACTCGAAGCAATTGCAATGACCTCTGACGGCCGCAGGCGGAATCTCGATACGACAGCTGCGCCCTCTGGTGGCCGAAGGCAATTAAATAAATACTAAATTAATAACTAAATCAATAAATAAATAATGTAAAGCTACTTAGTTATTAAATAATTATCTAAATGTGAAAGTGCGGATATTTGGATGTTTGGCTGTTTAGATGTTTGGATGTTTGTTACTCTATAACGTCGCAACTACTAAACAGATTTGGCTGAAATTTTGAATGGAGATAGATAATGCCCTGACTTAAAACATAGGCAACTTTTTATCCTCAAAAAATCCACAGTTCCCACGGGATTTTGAAAAAACCCAAATCTACAGCTATAGGTAAATTAATATAGTAAACTACCTTGAAAGTAAGTATAAAGATTGGAAAAGGGAGCGAGAACAGGAACCAGAAATCCACGATTCCCTCAGGATTTGTGAAAAACCGAAATTCACGCGGGCGAAGCCGCGGGCAACAGCTAGTTATTTAATAACTAAGTAGCTTTACATTATTTATTTATTGATTTAGTTATTAATTTAGTATTTATTTAATTGCCTTCGGCCACCAGAGGGCGCAGCTGTCGTATCGAGATTCCGCCTGCGGCCGTCAGAGGTCATTGCAATTGCTTCGAGTTTCCAGCTCCTGCTGCAAGAGTTTTGACTATAAGAGGCCACTGCAATCGCTTCGAGTTTCCGGCTTAGGCCGCTAGAGGGCGCTGCCATCACTTCAAGTTTCTGGCCTAGGCCACCAGAGGGCGCTGCGATCGTTTTTTTAGTTTCCAGTTTTTGCCGCAAGAGGGCACTGTGATCGTTTTAATTTCAAGTTTTGGCCGCAAGAGGGCGCTGCAATCGTTTTTTTTAGTTCCAGTTTTGGCTGCTAGAGGGCGCTGCTATTGCTCCAAGTTTCCGGCTTAGACCGCCAGAGGGCGCTGCGATCGTTTTTAGTTTCCCGTTTTGGCCGCCAGAGGGCGCTGCGATCGTTTTTAGCTTCCAGTTTTGGCCGCTAGAGGGCGCTGCAATCGTTTTTTAGTTTCCAGTTTTGGCTGCTAGGGGGTGCTGCTATTGCTTCAAGTTTCCGGCTTAGGCCACCAGAGGGCGCTGTGATCGTTTTTTAGTTTCCATTAAAACTTTCATCCCCTATTTTACCACCCTTAAAAGCAGATTTTTCAAAATAAAATTTACAGAGTTTTATTATTTAAAACTCATAATCTAAATGCCGATTTTCAGGTCTGTAACTTTAAAAACATAGGACTTTCATAAAAAATTTCATCCCCTATTTTACCACCCTTAAGGGGAGATTTTCCTGAATAACTTATACAGGTTTTTATCATTTAAAAATTATAATTTCATATCCTATTTCCATATCTGTAACTTCAAAAACATAACCTTCCAACCCCCATTTTACCCCCTTAGGGGAGGATTTTCGTGAAATATTTTCCAGGCTGATATCTAAGCCCTAGAATTAACCTACCTTCCAAATTTCAAGTTGATAATAGCAAAATTATAATTAAAACTTCCCATTAAAACTTTCATCCCCTATTTTACCACCTTTAAGGGAAGATTTTTCAAAATAAAATATACAGAGTTTTATTATTTAAAACTAATAATCTAAATGCCGATTTTCAGGTCTGTAACTTTAAAAACATAGGACTTTCATACAAACTTTCTACCCCTATTTTACCCCCTTAGGGGAGGATTTTAGGGATATTAAATAGCCTATAACCTGCCCCAAAAGTTGGACAACCAAATGCAAAAAGAATTTTTCAAATCCGACAGGTACTTCCAGAGATTAGCGCGTTCAAACAAACAAACAAACAAACAAACAAACAAACTCTTCCGCTTTATTATATTAGTATAGATAGATAGATAGACTAGCTGACCCCCGCGACTTCGTTCGCGTGTTTATAGGTTTTATATAGATCGGATCGGATCCCATAATTCTTTTATGTACCTTAACTAAATGTAGCCTAAGTTACTCCTTATAACATCAACAATCTGCCATTGAAAGTTCCGTCAAAATCGGTCCAGCCGTTTCGTAGATTAGCTGGAACAAATAGACAGGCCGACAAACATAAATTTAAACGTACGCCATTTTAAAATAAGCCGTACGTACAAAGATCTGGGTCCCAAGTTATTTGAACCCAATAAATGTCTGTCATTTCTGAACTAAAAAACCTATGACCTTGAAATATTTACGGGATAATACTTAAAGTACTACCTTTCTAACAAAAAAAGAATGAGTTAAATCTAACTTTGCGTTAATGAATTACAGCTAAATACACGTTTTAACTTTCTTCCCCTCTCCCAAGGGAACCGTGCTGAATTTCGGGATAAAAAGTATCCTATGTCCTACCTCGGAGTATAAACTCAAATCGTACCAAGTTTCATTTGAATCTATTCAGTGGTTTCGGCGTGATGCGCGGCCAAGATACAGACAGACAGACAGACAGACAGAATAAAATGAAACAAATTGCAGTTTTGGCTTCAGTATCGATTATAGAGTGCCCTCCAAAAAAAATTTTCAAAATATCTTCAATGTACAGAATTGGATCTGTTACAGTTTTATTATATTACTAGCTGACCCCCGCGACTTCGTCCGCGTGGTTATATAGATTATAGGCTTTTATATAGCATCGGATTGGATCCCATAATCCTTTTTTGTACCTAAACTAAATGTAGCCTAAGTTACTCCATATAACATCACCTATCTACCATTGAAAGTTCCATCAAAATCGATCCAGCCGTTTCAGAAATTACCTGGAACAAATAGACAGATCGACAAACATAATTCTAAATGCATACCAGTTTAAAATAAGCCGTACGTTCAAAGATCCGGGTCCCAAGTTATTTGAACCCAATAAATGTCTGTCATTTATGAACTAAAAAACCTATGACCTTGAAATATTTACGGGACAATACTTAAAGTACTACCTTTCTAACAAAAAAAGAATGAGTTAAATCGAAGTACCCGTTATTGAATTAGAGCTAAATACACGTTTTAACTTTCTTCCCCTCTCCCAAGGGAACCGTGCTGAATTTCGGGATAAAAAGTATCCTATGTCCTACCTCGGAGTATAAACTCAAATCGTACCAAGTTTCATTCGAATTCATTCAGTAGTTTCGGCGTGATGCGCGGCCAAGATACAGACAGACAGACAGACAGACAGACAGACAGACAGACAGACAAAAATGAAAAAAATTGCAGTTTTGGATTCAGTATCGATTATAGAGTGCCCTCAAATAAAAATTTTCAAAATATCTTCAATGTACAGAATTGGATCGGTTACAGTTTTATTATATTATAGATAGATAGATAGATAGATGTCAAAACCTTCACGTAACATTTAACAGTAGATTAGTTTTATCAGTATGTTCTCTGTAAGCTCGCAAAGTTCATGTTTTTTCGATTTAAATTGCGTCACCCAATTGTCCCTATTTTTAATGTAGTTATTTAATGATACTTACTTAAATAAATTTTTTGTAGTTTAAGAAAAGAGTAATACCTACATAATACTTATGCTTTCCACTTGTATTATTTCCAAACGAAAGAGTTCTCAAGCGGCTATTTCCCTGAACGCAAATTCAATATAAGTATGTAGTTACATTGTTATTTGTTAGACGGAACATTGAGCTGGATGTGAGCGCACAATGGAGCCTTTGTCCTCTTCAGTTAACCTGAGAGGCTGCGAGAGCGCGCGGTGCATTTGCCGAATGAGTTCACTCGCGCAGCGCTCAGCGGCTGCAGGCTGCTGCAGGCTGCTGCAGGCTGCTGCAGGCTGCTGCAGGCTGCTGCAGGCTGCTGCAGGCTGCTGCAGGCTGCTGCCGGCGACTGGCGAAGCTGATTGTTTGTTGTCTTCGCTACGAATATATTTTATACTTAAAATAGCTTTTGCCGCGGACTACTTCTTTGGGATCTACGTTTAAGAAATCGCCTAGTGATTCGATAAATCAGTTTAATTAAATTTAGCAGCACAGCGATTTAATCGGTAATCTATTCTATAGTATTTTCGATTCGAATCGATTTTAGAATGAATCACTCAAGCAGCTGGAGTCTGGACACCAGCGGCACAGGATTTTTTTCTGTGGAGATTTGCTATAGAGATTCTTGCTAGAGACCAGCAGTGGACGTATATAATTAATTATTATTTATATATAAGACTAGCTGATGCTCGCGACTCCGCTCGCGTGGTTTCATACAAATCTCAAACAAACATTCATCGCCCATTTAACCCACTTGGGGGTAGTTTTTTCAAAATTCCTTAAACATGTAATTCTTTATTTTTAAATGAAAACCTAAATACCAATTTTCATGGATATAACTTGATAAATGACGTGAAAAATTACGGACTCATTTAAACTTTCATCGCTTACTTGAGGATAGAATTTTCAAAAATCCTGGAATATGTTTTTATTTTTATTTTTTATCGAAAGCTCAAATAGCAATTTTCATCATACAAAATTTCACTCCCTAATATACCTTTAGGGGTGGAATCTATAATATAATAAAACTGTAACAGATCCAATTCTGTACATTGAAGATATTTTGAAAATTTTTGTTGGAGGGCATTCTATAATCGATACTGAAGCCAAAACTGCAATTTGTTTCATTTTTGTCTGTCTGTCTGTCTGTCTGTCTGTCTGTCTGTCTGTCTGTATCTTGGCCGCGCATCACGCCGAAACTACTGAATGGATTCGAATGAAACTTGGTACGATTTGAGTTTATACTCCGAGGTAGGACATAGGATACTGTTTATCCCGAAACTCAGCACGGTTCCCTTGGGAGAGGGGATGAAAGTTAAAACGTGTATTTAGCTGTAATTCATTAACGCGTTGCTCGATTTCACTCATTCTTTTTTTGTTAGAAAGGTAGTACTTTATATATTGTCCCGTAAATATTTCAAGGTCATAAGTTTTTTTAGTTCAGAAATGACAGCCATTACAATCCTCAGTATTGGGTTCAAATAACTTGGGACCCGGATCTTTGAACGTACGGCTTATTTTAAACTGGTGTGCGTTTAAATTTATGTTTGTCGGTTTGTCTATTTGTTCCAGCTAATCTCCGAAACGGCTGGATCGATTTTAATGGAACTTTCAATGTTATAAGGAGTAACTTAGGCTACATTTAGTTTAGGTACATAAAAGAATTATGGGATCCGATCCGATCCTAAGTATATAAAACCTATAAACACGCGAACGAAGTTGCGGGGGTCAGCTAGTTTCCAATAATCTTTTAGTATGCGCCTACGTCACAAAACGAAGATATGTTTCAAGTTGCTAGCTTTAGTGGTTTAGGCTGTGCGTTGATGATCAGTCAGTCAGCCAGGACAAGCTTCTTTACTTATATTATTATAGATAGCTTTTAGCTGTCTAGCTAGTTTAGCTTGTTTTTAGATTTAAAAAAGTCATTTATCACATAGAAATCCTGAATAGAAATGTTGTTAAGTATAAAGTTTTATTTTACAGCGCACCCAATGCTGCTGACGTCTCGCACATTTCCAGTACTAGAAAATGTGCCTCGAAAACACACCGCGATAAGGAAAAGAAGTAATTTGTCTGTATTATTTTAGGTCAGCTCGAAAACATCCCTGTGAATAAAGAAACAAGTTGGAAAAACTCCCGGGATGGACATTTTGGGAGCTTGCCAATTCATAGCCAGTTAGACAAAAAACAAGTTAATTTAGAACTTTCTAACGTTCAAATGTTAAAATTAATTTAAGTCGCTAATTAAATTATGTGAGTGATGTTGAATGAAGGCCTGGTCAAACACGACGCGTGTCGGAGCTCGTCTGACAAGATCTCTAACCTACAGAAGCAGCTGCATGAGGCTCACAATACAGCCAATAGCGAGAGAGTGTCGGCCGATCAGAAGTGAATGCGATCGTCTTCGTCAAACTGTAGCCTGTCGTCAAACTTCTAATGCGTCGATTGTGTCAAAACAGAATCGACATATTATTAGAAGTCGAAATACGAGGTTTCTAGAATGCGCAAAATTTGCAATTAATTTGTTGATAATGGACTGCCTCATTGGTCTAGGGTTTGTGGATTATGAGGTCCTTGGTTTGAGTCCGTTGCTGATCTCTTTCTAGTCGTGTCGTATTGCCCTAGTCCCATGGGACTATGAGAGTGAGGGAATAGAGAGTGCATCCATGTTTGCGTACACACTTGTGTACTATAATAGCTCTTGCGTAGTTGGCTAAGTGTCCGCCTCAATTGAGATTGGCCGCCGTGGCCGAACTTCGGTCGGAAAGCACTAATGTCCAGGCCTTTATAGGCACTTGAGTGTAATTTCATTGTCTCTGATAATTAATGAATTTGAGTGAGCAGTGGTTTTGTGAGGCGGGTCAAGTGGTCGTGAAGACGTATTTAATACAAGCGGATACCCACGACTTCGTTCGCGTGGATATTGGTTTTTAAAAATCCCATGGGAATCATTTTATTTTTCCTAAGCTCCTTTGAGCTCATACCTTGCTAAAAACTGTTAAAAGTTCACTGGCGGATGTTTAGGTAGATCAAAATATAAACATCCGCCAGTGAAAGTCCCATCAAAATTGATCCAGCCTTTCAGAGATTAGCCTGTAATCTACAAAGTATCTCCTTTCTAAAAAAAAAATAATGAATTAAATCGGACCACGCGTTAATGAATTACAGCTAAGTACACATTTTAACTTTCATCCCTGTTGCGCTGTTTCGGGATAAAAAGTATCCTATATGTTACTCCGTAGTATGAACTTAAATCATGCCAAGTTTCATTTCAATCCATTCAGTAGCTTTTGTGTGATGCGCGCACAAACATACAGACAAACAGATAAACAGACAAAACTTTCAAAAATAGGTTTTTTACGTCCTATTACTTATCCCTAACGTCCTCCAGTTATTATTTTGCAAAAATCTTTAATGTACAGATACGGCAAGTCTACGATTTTATTATATGTATAGATTGCTTGCACTAATTAGTAGCTCGTGTTGAGCGAGCTGTACAATAGAACTGTTCTTATCGTAGCCGGAAGTGTCGACTGGAATTTCTGCCTCCTTTTGACAGCATTTCACCATATACATTTGGAACAATTTTTAAAGTGCTGTATCCAATGGCCAAAATGGAGCCCTATTAATGTCACTCTGCTGTCTGTCTGTCCATCCAGTGTCACAAGTCACTGGCTCGTAGGCGGAATGAGTTACATACCTTTTTGGATATTTGGAGTAGAATGATGAACCAAAAATGAATTATTTATTTTTCAGCGAATGTCGCATACATGATTTGGTTACCCTGGCATGTGGAATGTCTTCGTGTAGAACTGATTGAATTAATACATTTTTTTATTCTTTTTTATCTACAAAAACAAAGAAATGGAGGGATTGTCAAAGTTGTTTGTTTTAGGTTATACACGATATTTAAACAACAAATATTGAAATTACCGGTTCATAATGCAGTTTGTAAGTTGTGACCGAATTATATAGGGAACCCTAATAGAGACTTTGGCTGATTTTTTATTCTGATTTAGTTGAAATTATAGTAGAAAAATTATATCCAAAGGACAAACACATACAAACGATACAGCAACGACTCGTCGAGACGCACGGAGTGCGTCAGGGCAAGCTCCGGCCTTGCATGCAGTGTGTATATTTACACGAAACACTTCGCGCTGTTTCCACCCCCCTCATAAATCTAGTTCGCGTGATAGTAATCTTACGGAAATTGAAATATACTTAGGTACGTTAAGCTCGTGGATATGACAAAAAATAAAATTTAGTAATTTTTCTAAATACAGCATTTAATTTTGAGAGTGAGAGTGACGCTCCTCGTGTTCCTGTCTCCTGGCCATTGACATATATATGTATGTTAAGCTACATATAGGTATGTGGTGGCGGGCGGGGGGTGCGCGGGGAGCGGGGGGCGCGGGGTGCGGGGCGACTGATTGCACGTGCACGGAGCGGCGTTGTTTGCTCGTTAGATTGGCGGGCGTCGTCATCGCGCGCCTTATTTGCTCACTCTCGCTACCTACAGGATGTTGTCACGACTGTCGAGTACTTACTGCCCTAAAGTAAGTTCAGGTAATAAAAACCATTCGCTGATATTAATCCAACCATTAAAAGAAGTGTCATAAACGTTTTGACGACCTCCCTGGCGCAGTGGTGAGCCCTGGGGTCTTATTAAGTGGGAGGTCCGGGTTCGATTCCCGGCAGGGGCAATTTGGGATTTTATAATTTCTAAATTGTCTCTGGTCTAGTCTGGTGGGAGGCTTAAGTCGTGGCTTGTTACCACCCTACCGGCAAAGCCGTGCCGCCAAGCGATTTAGCGTTCCGGCACGATGCCGTGTAGAAACTAGAAACCGATCAGGGGTATATACATATACCTCTTCCAAGTTAGTCCGCTTCCATCTGCATCATCACTTACCATCAGGTGAGATTGCAGTCAAGGGCTTACTTGTAGTTGAATAAAAAAAAACGTACATAGACTGAAAAAAAAAATAGTTTAAAAAAATGGGTTAAGGCATTCATGTGATCATTTTATTCAAGTTCTCCAATTTTTTATGTATTCCGTCGTAGCGCATACCTACTTATGGGTCCTCTAGTTTTTCGGAAAAATGGTAACATAAAAATGCTCTAGTTGTAATATATCTATATATGTACATATATCAACATTTTGGTTAAGTTGTAGCTCTGCCGAGGTTCGCAAAATTAATTCTAATTCAGTAACCAACAACGTCCAACTACATACATGTAAGTACATTCGTATGCAGTAGTTAGCACGCGCCGCGCCGGGCGTTACCGCAGGCCGCAGTAACTCGCGGCTCCGGTTACGTTACTGCTCTGAGTGCTTAGTCTCAGTTTGGAGCGCTCCAAAACTTTATAGTATACTATTGATCGAATGACAATGAATTCAGAGTAAAATGGACCTAAAATAGCTTACATTAAGATTTGAGTTCGTCAATACATTCAGCATTCGAAAACAGCCAGCGCTCCAAGCTTAAGTTGTATAATAAATATTCAAACTATTGAATTACGACTTTAAAATAAGAGTCTTTGGGTTCATTCTGCTTTGAAGTCATTTGTGATTCGATCAATAGTATACTATAAAGTTTTGGAGCGCTCCAAACTGAGACTAAGCACTCTAGTGTGGTAGGTACCACAGCGCCGGCTGAGTGTATTGTTGCTCGTGGAATACTTGAACAGCTAAGTTACTAGCTCTCTCAGTGCTAACTCCGCGGAATGGATTTACTGCTCACGTCGCTATATTATTCACCTTTTTGGTTTCTACATTGTTTAAAGAAATTACTTTGATATCTCGGTATAGACTAACTCATATTCAAAATGATTCATGTTTTCAGCCAACTTATCGCTGTTGTGATAAATTAAAAGAGAAAAAGACAAACAGTTGCTCATTTCAAAACGCAAATAATGTTACAGTGAGGCTAATTTTGTTTTACCTACACAATCTCTAAACTTGAATCATTTTGTTTTTCCTAAGCTCCTTTAAGCTCATACCTTGCTAAAAACTGGTAAAAGTTCACTGGTGGATGTTTAGGTAGATAAAAATGTAAACATTCGCCAGTGAAAGTCCCATAAAAATAGATCCAGCCTTTCAGAGATTACCCGGTAATCTTTAAAATATCTCCTTTCTAACAAAAAAAGAATGAATGAAATCGGACCACGGGTTAATGAATTACAGCTAAGTACACATTTTAACTTTCATCCCCTCTCCCAAGGGAACCATGCTGAATTTCGGGATAAAAAGTATCCTATATGTTACTCCGTAATATGAACTTAAATCATGCCAAGTTTCATTTCAATCCGTTTTTAACCCCCGACGCAAAAACGACGGGGTGTTATAAGTTTGACGTGTCTGTGTGTGTGTGTGTGTGTGTGTGTGTGTGTGTGTCTGTCTGTTCCCCTGTGGCGCTCAAACGGGTGGACCGATTTGAATGCGGTTTTTTTTGTTTGAAAGGTAATTTAGTCGAGAGTGTTGTTAGCTATATTTGATGAAAATCGGTCCAAGATGGCCGCCGCTACAGAATGACGGATTACATATTTTTTCACAACTCCCTTAATATGGGTATCAAATTAAAGGGCTTGACTAGTAGAATAGCACTATTGCAAATCCAAGATGGCCGCTGCCACAAAATGGCGAATGTCGGGGGTTTTTAAAATTTTCAATTTACACTTGTTATGTAGTTTTTGCGTGATGCGCGCACAAACATACAGACAAACAGATAAACAGACAAACAGACAAAAACTTCAAAAATAGCTTTTTACGTTCTATTACTTATCCCTAACATCCCCCAGTTATTATTTTGCAAAAATATTTAATGTAGAGATACGGCAAGTCTACGATTTTATTATATGTATAGAGTATAGATAATAATTTTAATTTATGATCAATTTCTAGTAGCACGACTACGGACCCCCCCATCTTATATGTTCTAAGAGGCACTTGACCAGTTATTTTTAACCCACAAATATCATCCTGAGTACTACCTGTGGTACTACAGCTACAAGTATACACGTAGTTCCTTGTAGTACATCAGAAGAGCGCGCTCGTTCAGCGGCTAATTTTCAGAAGCAATGCTAAGTGAGGCATTGTGTACCGGCGGCCGCACAATGAATGCTAATGTGCTGTAGCGAGCGGCGCAGTGCAGCTAACACAGTACAGATTGACTGCCTCATTGCTCTAGTGGCTAGCTTATTTGACTGTGGATCATGAGCTCCTGGGTACGACTCCCGGCTCAAGCCAAAAGAAAACGTAGTAATTGGGGTTTTATGTCAAGAAATCTCAGTATCAGCCCGAAGTTGAGTGATTGGCGGTGTTAGATACAGTGCCTTTTAAACCGGCCGCGGCTGCAGAACGCTGATCTCTCTCCGGTCGTGTCGCATTGGCGTGCCATCGGACTATGAGAGTGAAGGAATTTTAATATATGTGCACAAAAATATCGATAAATTTAAGAAAAAAAGTGACTGTCATTAATCTTAGAAATAAAGATAAACTTGTGTTGCCGACTACTAGGCTGCGGAAAGTTGGAAAATCATTTGTTGGTAATAGGGTATTTGACAACATTGAAAATATACTATTGATTGTGGTCATCTTATCAGATAATAGCCTAAAAAAGACATATTTCACTCAATCACACTAAATTATGTAATTTTACGCGATATTTTGCACGAAATAAAACATAATAATTTTTGAAATTTTATCAGGAACGTGAACGCTCTGGGATTGTTTGTGACGTCAATTGATTGCGCGTAACTTGGTTGTTATAATTGAAGTTTATCAAGTCAACCGAAACTAAACTTTATACTTGAAAGAATAAGATTGATATTAAAATGAGTAGGTATAACAATTTACAACTTTACGATATAGCAGTCGCCTTGCGTAGCGTCTCTGTCGCACGCACCGAGTTCCGAAAAGGAGCGAGCGAGAGAAGTGACTTGCACAGCGATTTGTGACGTCAATTGATTGCGCGTAACTTGGTTGTTATAATTGAAGTTTATCAAGTCAACCGAAACTAAACTTTATACTTGAAAGAATAAGATTGATATTGAAATGAGTAGGTATAACAATTTACAACTTTACGATATAGCAGTCGCCTTGCGTAGCGTCTCTGTCGCACGCACCGAGTTCCGAAAAGGAGCGAGCGAGAGAAGTGACTTGCATAGCGATTTGTGACGTCACGCGTATCATGTGATCAGAAATGTCGTTTTTGGCGTGGTTTTCAAAACTTAAACTTTATCATTGATTTAATTCTTAATATTGTAGATATTGCGAAAATATCAATGTAGTGTGTATTAATAAGTAATAAAGAATAATTTAAAACAATTTCCAAAAATTAGTCAAATACCCTATTCTGTACTTTTTTATAATATGTTGCCAGAGAACATTTTGGACATGTCTCTCAATAAGTTCAAGGGTTTTATTAAACGCAAATTACTTAGTTGAAAAATCTTACTAAGTATAGCTTAAAAGATTTTTTAATGACAAAAATACATGGACTTAGATTGCTCTAAAAGCCAACAGTTCAAATCATTTTTATGGCTATACCATATTGTAAGATGGTGATAATAAAAAAAAATAAACCCAGCTGAGTTTGTTGTGGGCTCTTCTCAGACCAGGGCGCGTTTGGAACACTCGTAGCTTTAGTTTTAAGTTTCCGTAAGTAATTATCACCATTGCCTGTTCCTAAATCGACGTTCAAAAAGTGTACCAATTTAGAATAAAGTTTATTTGATTTGATTTGATTTGAATAGAGTGCAGCCGTGTTTGCTCTCAAACTTGCAAACTAAACATTTAGTGAGTTACGTTATTGCTTGCAAAGATTGTTGTTGCTCAGCTGAAATACGTTTTATCCATACTGTATGATGATAGCTAAACGGTGATAATCTCGCGTAGAGTAGTTAAGTAGCAGGTAGTTATCCGGGGGACGGCCATTGTCGACGCACAATGGCCCGAAATTTCATCTTTACCCCATTTCCCCATTATACTTACACTAATGTGATGTTTAGTTACTCGAAAAGTAAAAGCTCTCAACGTGAAGTATTGTTCAACATGAGTGAAACTTTGAATAGTTTTTCCGAATTTATATTTTGCAGAAAATCAGACTATGAGGCTATACTATGAGGATAGATATGCTAAGAATATTCTGAACTATAAGCAGCGTTCGCGTGGTGGGTTTAGTAAAAATCACGTTGGACTTTTTGATTTCCCGAGATACTTATACATAATATAAAGTAGCGTATGTCCGTCCCCGGGAAGCAGGCTATCTCTGGGCCGAATTTCCGGACCTTTCGAATTTCAATTCGCTACATATACCGTTGAAATATAGAAACTTTTTGTCGTAAGTAGGTACTAGGTACTTGATGCTCACGACTTCGTCCGCGTAGATTTAATTCATAGAAAATGCTCCTTAATTCAAACTTTATAATTATCACCCCTTTTCTTCCCCTTTCAGGGATATAATTTCAAAAAATCCCTCCCAAGAAAATTATTTCCTCGATCCACATTTCATATCTCTATGTCCACCGGTATAGGGCCGTGTGTTGCCTGTCCGGCGGTCATGGTACTTACTATTTAAAGGTGTAATTCTAAGGAGATAAGAAGGATTATTTTACTATCAGCGACATTCGGCCGAGATTCGCATGAAGTGGGTGAGACACGCAGCGGGCATATTCCCCGCCATAAACCTAGTTCCGTGAACCGCCGCACTTGTAACCCACTTCGCGACATAAAGCGGCCGCTGAACCCGGGTCCCGGACATTGGGGCGACTCGGCTCGAGATGGACGCGCGACGCCGCGGGCTAACACTGTAGAGAACAGACGGAAAAAAAGATTTTTCATCGCAATTATTTGGTGCCAGAAGAACTGGCACTTTTCATGCCTGAAATATTAACCTGGCTTATCAAAGCGGAACTACAACCAGCATAATTTCTGCCACCGTTAACCTGGTCATGACTTTTACAGTAATTACGAAGCGGGGTCTTCGAGTTTACTTGGGTGAATTTGCACTTGTCCGTCTGTCATGAAGTCTGTCAGTCTTATAACTTTTGATATGAGCATATTTACAAATAATAATGTAAATTGATGGCCAAAAGACAGAAGTTGTAGTTAAAAAGCTATAAAAACGTTATTTGGACAAGAAGAGGAGGGGAGGTGAAGGGGGCCATGCGTTCATAGAAGCAAATGGGGCTAGGCATGGATGTTGTGGGGTATCGTCGAAAATAACTTTTTAAAACGATTTTAAAAAGTGCGTCATCATCATCACCATACTTAGTTATCTGTTTAAAACAATTTTTTTTCACTTTATAAAATGACGGTGTGGGGGGCTGTAAAAATAGCTGTTTTTGAAACATATTTTTGTCCCAGGGTTGTATATAAGCAACGGCTTAAGCTTAACATCAGAAGCTGTAATTTATGCTTCAATCAAATCTTTACAACTGTGTTTGTAGATGGCGCTCACATTCACCACGACCAGTTGAAATGCTTTGAGCACTGCACTGTTTGAACAGCTGTTGGTAGGTACGTACCTACGAACTTATACGAGGTCTTAAGGTCTTACCTTAGTTCGGGGGGAAGTGCGAACCATTAGGCTAACTATAAGTTCTGGAGTAAATAGGTAGAGAAGAACAGAAAAATACAGAACCTATTTTCAATAAAGTAATATAGATTCAGCGTAGAAGTGGAGCCGATGGAGTTTGTGACACTGACGCGGACGTACGCAGCGGGAAGCGCGCGACAAAATAACTACGTCGACGAAATTACTGGAGTATTTCCGCTGCGTTGTGGATTTTGGCGGTTTTGGTGTATTTATTCTATTTGATAGTATAGCTGCTGCACAAATGACGACAATACGGAAAATATTAGAATTTCCACTTTTTAACGTTCTATGAACAAAGAAAGGAGGAAAATTTGTGTGACAATGAAAATACAAATTAAAACATTAAGTAGTGCTTTTAATATTAATCTTTCACTAGGTTTGAATACAATGTGTTGTGTAGTTATAATGGATATCACTCGAGGAAAGTTTAAATGCTAAAAATTAATGTTCAATATATTTTATGTTACCTGGAAAATCTACCTTTTCCTACTACCTGAGAAAGTTTAAAATATGTATTCCAAAGTTGAAAGCTCGAAACGTGAACAAGTTTAGAAACACTTTAATGCTCGAACTTCAGTCCTTAAAATATAATAAATATAAGTTTCCTCCGAGTCGCAGACGTGAGGCGATCAACTCGGGCTCGGATTTTAATCCGTTCTCAAGTGGAGCGTCGCGCGCCTTCCCTCCACTTTTCAACATTGTTGACTGAGAAACGATAACTTTTGGCACCTACCTGAGTTACGACCTTACGAATAATGCTAATGGCACACTAATCGCACGAGTCGTTCGCACCGGACGGCGGACATCTTGTTGAAAAAAAAATACCAGCCAAGTGCAAGTCGGATTCAAGTACCACCACACCACAGTGTGGATTTCGCGCAGTTTGCGGATTGCTGCACGCAAATTATTTGGATGCAAGAGCACGAGTCTACAAAGCATATTCAGGCATATTTGGTTGGTGATCCCGTGCAAACCCCAAGTGGCTTTTCTTGACGAGTTCCGAAGTGGCTCATGCTCAGCGCATCATAATCGAAGATACAAGATAAAGGCTATAGTAAAATCGAGGCGATGAAAAACAACGCCCAAAAATGATAGCGCTTGACCAACAATTCCGCACATTCTGAGTATAGTACCTATGTTATAGTATAGTAGTGTAACCATAGCAAAACTCCTGTTCTAACGCAGACATTTGACTATGCGTTGCTTTTGTTTCGTTTCTGCGGCGGCGGAGTGTACTAACAGCCTACATCGAGCTTTATGACGTCATTATTAGTACAGATAATGCTACTTACTGTGGCTACTTATATCGAGCAGGAGAAGGACAACACTATGCGTCATACATTACAAGGCGTATACTTCCACTACGTAGTGACAGAATTCTGTTTGTACATACCCGGGCGGCGCAGTAGTTTGTGTTCTTTGAGGGTAGTGTACACACGTCGGAGTATTTATACTTCACTAATAGTTCCTTCAGCTCCTAAATCACGTCCGCGAGGAGCTTAGGCGACGCTCCATGCTCGCCTTAGAGACGTAATCGCTGCGAGGTGACGACCTTTCGTATAAAACTGGCGAGCGAGAGAACTTTTACTGTTGAATGAGTTGCGAGCTTAGTGATATATATTCTTTTTATTTAAAGAACGTGAAGCTTAGTTGCAGCAGAGCATACCAGTAACTAGTTGGACATACTCCGACACATCACATGAGAACTGATGGTGAACTGGTTATGTAGTTATAATAAAATGCCTGGTATCAAAGCAGATCGTTGTAACACAACTGAAAGTGTTCACAAAGCAAGTCCAGTTGTTCGGAGCGTATCTTCGTGAGTTCCTCCTGCAGCATCAACGTCAGCTCCTTATCGCTCGAGTCGTCAGCTCTGTTCCTCGGGAAGAGCTGTTCGATTGTAGCTAAAGTTGAGCGATGCAGCATGTGTTGTGATTGAGCTAGGAGTTCTTGCCATATCTTCTTTATTTCCCTTTGATGATCGCACGGATCGAGTGATCGGTTGATGTTTTGGAGTGTTGTATTGTAGAAATTCCTGGAAATGTTAATGACATTAGGAGTTTTTAATTATTCAAAGGATTCATTAGTTAACTTATATGGTAACGAGCCGCGACCGAACCCAAAAACATCGAACAATTTAGAAAATGAAATCAGAAGTGAAAAGATCCGTAAGAGAACCTGTATTAGTGATATAGCTCATCGAGTTGCAAAACTGAAGTGACCATGGGGGCACACATACAGTGAAGAACCTATTGAAAATTCTAAGATGCTCGAATGCCGACCCCGTAGCGGCAAACGCTGCGTTGGAAGAGTCCCAGTGGCAGCCACTGGATACGAGTGCTCTGTGGTGACCCTTGCGAGGCCTGTGTATGTCCAGTTGTGGACATCTGTAGATGGAGGTGACGACAACGACGATAAATAGCCGGTCCTGATTGAACCCAAAAGATCTTACTTATAAGATCGACAAGTAAATGATTTAAATTGTAATAAAGCGTACTGGTATTTGTGCACGAGTTGCTTGAAAACTGTCTCGAAGGCAGCTGGGCTTCGGTCGTTTACGACGCGGAAGCGTTTGTCAGACCGCCTGGCGTCGCTCACACCGTGCACTTCGACCGTCTCACTTCGATCGTTCACGTCACCCACGGCGCTCATATTGCCCACATTGTCCACATTGCTTTCACTGTACTCGTGTGCGGTGACTATTAACTGAAATAATGAAACAGAAACTTTGGGGCCGAGGTCAATAACAGTTGCATTAAGAGTGGTCCCTTGGAGTTTACGCGCGGTTACTGCCTAGAATAGAATTGCTGGCAACATTCTTCTTTCAATATCACCATAACAGCGGTTACCTGGATAGGTTAGCTGTAACTGGAGCAATGGAAACACACCCATCACAGTCTTTGATCCGTGAGCCTATCGTAGTATCATCGAATAATGTTGTCAGAGATTCTGGGAGTTTCACCTTCTTTTGACTGGTGTCTACGTAAAACAGGACAATTATATTTTTAACAATACCCATTGTCCCGTTGACTAAACCTTCTAAAACAGAAATATTTCGTCTCAAAATTATACGGGAGTCTTGAGCTAAATGAATTTCCCGTAGTAAACTTCCAGATTTATTCGGATCAGCTGGAATCGCATTATCGGGAGGCGTTTGCCTGTATGTTGCTGGTTCGCGAGATTCATCAACTGCTTTAATATTATACATTTTAACTCGCACACTCATTATTTTCTCAGTCATCATTTGATTGTTCATGCCAACTTGCCTAATAGTAGGAAAAATTCTAACTGCAGCACCCTCGGAATACCTTCCTGTTTCAGGTACGTATCTTCATTTCAAAAGTAATTCAAGTTGATTTGTGGTAGTAGATTTGTGGTAAGTTGGCTAACGAGCAAATTAATTAATAGATCGATGAACTCAGTATCTTCTCGTCGTCTCATGTTTACAGTTAACTCACACAGTCGAAGTTGTCGCCATAAATGAATTTCAGCTTCACACCACTGTGGTTGGTCAAAACACTAATGGCCATCAACGCGTGGCAGTTGCAGTAAGTCACCAAAAATAAGAATATTTATACCACCAAATAAATATTGATTAATTTTGAACTCTTGCAGGCGTAAATTAATAAAACCAAGAGTTTCATAAGAGACCATACTAATTTCGTCTATGATCAACCATTTAATATATCGCCACTTTTGTGTTTCTTGCTCAAGATAATTGCCATTTATAGCATGAAATGTTGCGGCTCTATCCTTTTCAACCAGTTTTCAACCGGCAAAGATGTAGCGTTTTCTTTTTTTTCAAAAATAAGGCAAGTTGCAACGCCTGTAAGTGGTGTGACTTCAACAAATCTTGCGTTCATTAAAATGTCTATAGTCGGTCAATAACAGCGTTTAATCAGCTAAACTATTAATTTTAACATGATAGATTAGCCACTGCCAGTTCTCACAGTGATGAATAACAATAATTACTGATTTTGATGATTATGTAGATCGTTTTGTATAGTTTCAGTAAAAATTTTAAACTTTTTGACGATAATACTTTGGATTTTATCCAATGCACAAGCTTGAGCGAGCGTCTCTTGCATAACATGTTCCGTATGGAAAAAAATATCTGCTGAAACGTTTGGCAAAGTGGCCGTTTCATTCATTTCTGCGTCTTAAAAATATTCCTTCTGCTAATTCGTCTTCTAATAAAAGTTCTCTTTCATTACGAAATCGTATATATACAATCAAACTGTAAAAAAACTGTTCACGATCAAATTGACTGTATAATATCGTATTCTTAATACATCTGGCCGGTCTCAAATCGAATTTCGTACTCGAGATTCATCTCTAAGTCGAATAAATCGCTGATTTGATTTTTCTTCATTACGAAGTTCATTCACCATCATTTACCATCCAATTATTACCAGAAACTGTCCCATATTTGATTGCAAATTCTGCTAAAGATAGTTCTTCTAAATTATATGTTCTTTCTTGGTATTTATCAAATACATTATTGAAAAGAGAATTTTAACTCTGGATGACAGCGATTAACAAAAACGACTTTCATTGAAAACAGCCATAGAAATGGAAAACAAGAAATATCTGCCTATTATAATATTGCCGGCGTCAGCGGTCAGTTTTCTGGCTCACTTTTCGCAACATATTTATTTTTGTTTTTCTGTTTTTTTGCAACATTAACAATGTGCGACTGAAGTAACACAACCACAAGGCTGGATCCATATTTCCTTTCCATAATTTTAATAAAACTGGATTGTAATTGTTAACCATTTGTTCCTTTTCTGGCCGTTTCAAATTGCAAAATTGGCCTTTGTTTGCAACTGTTTCTTCGGCACCTAAATATTCTACTTCGGGTCTGACTGGCCTTGGGAACTCAAAGCGATATACAAGAATTTCGCGTTCTTTATAGCACGTGTTGCAGTGCTTGTGTTCCTGAACTATTTTAACTAGATCATTGAGGGAATGATTTTCAGTATCCATAGAACAAGCAACTTGCTAAATACATTTTTAACCAGCTTCTGTGAAAAAATCTGGCACTTATTCACACCACAGCAACATGTGAAGATGTGGATTGCCCCGGTTTTGAAACTCATTGCGGCACCAACAATCAACTTCCTTCAACTTTTTTCAAATTCAAATTCAATTTTTTTTATTTGCTCGAATATGGTAAATAAAATACAAATAAGATATTACAATAATAATTAATTAATTTCAGCATATTCTGCCATTTCCTTTTCCATTTCCTTTTCCTTTCCGTTATATATGTATATAAATATATGTCAATAGTCACTCTTAATAACTCGCAATATTGCATTTACTCGAAAGGAAAATTGTCTAACAATAACGAAAACATTGTTTACTTATTATTTTATTGAAGGGCGTTGTGATTTGGTGCCGACTTCAAAAATTATATATTTTTTGAGTTTGATAATTTGATCGGCAATCTATAAAATAAATAAATTATTATTTTAATTTTTTAGTTCTTATTTGTTTGAAGTCGGTTATTTTTCTTTAAAAAATATTATTAAACCCTATACCTAACTACCTCTGATCGGTTTCTACGCGACATCGTATCGAAAAGCTAGTTCGCTTGGTGGTACGGCCTTGCCGGTACGGTTGTAATTAACCACGGCTGAAACCTCCACGGCTGACCAATTTAGAAATTATAAAGGAATACTAAAGTTATAGAGGCACGTACAGACTAACCACTCTTTTATGTATTGATTAAAAACCTCGTGATAATTTGTATCCCAGTATATATTACACAGGTACCTACCCTGGTGAGCTGGTTCATCATGTCACTGAGCAGAGCTTCCATCTGCTTTTTCTCAGGATACTGATAGACACACTGCAGCTGCTCAGCTTTTGTGATCATTTCCTTTGATAACTCCATTTGATTAACTCCGATCTTTCCATTAACTTTCCTTTCTTGTATAGCATGTCTTTCTGTCGTTATAGAATTTACATCATTAGTTCCCGTAACATTGTTATGCCCCCTTTCTCTTCTTCTTTCTGCTTATCATCTGCTTTAACTTTATCTTTCTTTGATGACATGGAGAGGAGGTGATCTATTTCATAGATACCTTGAAATATCTTTCCTTTTTGCGCAATATATCTTTCTTTTCCTTCCTTCTTTCTTTTTTGCTTTTCTGATTTATTTAACACTTGTCTTATATAATTTTTATTGTTGTTATCATTGAGTATTTGCACATCAAACGACATTTCACCATCTATAAGGACGCCAGTGCTGGCACCACAAATAATAAGGAACACAAAAACGATTGTGTAAATATTCATGATATCTACAGTTGCACCGACCGCTATCGAAACCACAGTTGTTACTATTTCCCGTATAGAATCATTGATATTCATAATACAAAACTTAAAACAAAATGTTCACTAGCAATACAATTTTACAAATCTATAATATAATAAAACTGTAACAGATCCAATTCTGTACATTGAAGATATTTTGAAAATTTTTATTGGAGGGCACTCTATAATCGATACTGAAGCCAAAACTGTAATTTGTTTCATTTTTGTCTGTCTGTCTGTCTGTCTGTCTGTCTGTCTGTCTGTCTGTATCTTGGCCGCGCATCACGCCGAAACTAATGAATGGATTCGAATGAAACTTGGTACGATATGAGTTTATACTCCGAGGTAGGACATAGGATACTTTTTATCCCGAAATTCAGCACGGTTCCCTTGGGAGAGGGGAAGAAAGTTAAAACGTGTATTTAGCTCTAATTCAATAACGCGTAGTTCGATTTAACTCATTCTTTTTTTGTTAGAAAGGTAGTACTTTAGGTATTGTCCCGTAAATATTTCAAGGTCATAGGTTTTTTAGTTCAGAAATGACATACATTTATTGGGTTCAAATAACTTGGGACCCGGATCTTTGAACGTACGGCTTATTTTAAACTGGTATGCGTTTAGAGTTATGTTTGTCGATCTGTTTATTTGTTCCAGCTAATTTCCGAAATGGCTAGATCGATTTTGATGGAACTTTCAATGGCAGTTCGGTGATGTTATATGGAATAACTTAGGCTACATTTAGTTTAGGTACACAAAAGGATTATGGGATCCAATCCGATCCTATATAAAAACCTATATAACCACGTGGACGAAGTCGCGGGGGTCAGCTAGTAAATAAATAAAGCAAGTCGATTTCTGCAAGTTATGCCTAGTCTAAACATTAACTACTGTAAGAGACAGACAAGAGACTGTGTCGTATGAAAAAGTGTTCATAAATATTTATGTATTATAGAGTTGCAAAATTTTAAATGTAAGTATCACAACTATTAATTAATGTTAGTAAAAACAACTTTATCATTGATTAATTTTATGATATTCAGGTATATTGTTTTATTAAAATCCTTGAATCATAATGAAAATATTATTATTAATTTAATTACCACGACCATCCATTACGGAAAGAAGACGGTAAGTATATGCTTTTAAAAGTTTGTTTGTGCCTTTTAATATTACCATTTTCATGGAAAACTGCTTTTTGCATTAAGTATGTATATTAAGTTTCTTAGATATGTTTTACAGTTGCAGGCCAAGGGGGCGCTGTGATCGCGTTGGTTGGTGTGCATTTCGCAGGTGTCATCTCAGAGCAGGGTTTTAGATTTTTTCTAAGGCCACCAGTAGCACTGCAGTTCGTTGTGGCTTTTTAAATTTTAAATTTTATTTACGTTTTGTTATTATTTTTGGACTTTTATCAGTATCTAGAGCTCAAGAGACACTTTTTGATTTCCGGGAATATCTTTGGGTTTTTATATCAACGTAAAGAATATAAATAAAATGCAGTAAAAGTTGCGTATTAGATATCGCGTCGGCGATAAAGTGTTTAGAGCGGAATAAAATGTGAGCAGTGAACAGCGAATAGCCTTCGCGTGTACAGTGTACAGTGTACAGCAGTGTACAGTGTAGGTACATAGTAGCGGAGTGCGGCGCGCTCGCGGCCGGGCGCTGAATATTTCAGTGAGTTGACTGAACGCGGCTACCAGCGAGCGGGTACCATCACCACCAAGCTGTCTCTGGTACATGGCGAATACAATTTTTTTTGCTGTTATGTACATACAGTAACTCGTAATGCGACACTTATTAAACTGTTGTTAAAACTTTAAAGAAGTTACTAGTTTACTACTAGACTATGCGTTAGTATTTTTCCTTTCAGTCTGTTTGTTTTTCACTATTGAACTCATCTTGATATTTGATAGTATAGTGTGCTCTAGCACACCTCCGCCATTTCTTACGAGCGGGACAAGGACAACAGTTTACGTAATACTGCTAGGCGTACTTCTACGTTCCGGATGATGATCGGTTGGCGGAAGTGAACGCTTTTTTACGCAATAAGTACTTAGTAGGTAGTAGGAGGTATTCTTTGATCCTAGTTACGAAACACGGGAAAACAGAAAATTTGAGAACGCATTAATTCTACGCGGGCGAAAGCGCGGCAAACAGCTATTACAATACTAAATAAAGTTTTGACAGGCGACTTATGTATTACTCGACTAACTCATTAACTCCGCATAACATGATAAAGTTCTCGCGCTCCGAGTGTGTTGTTCAAACAACTCGCGAACTTCTCACCGAAACACGAACCTCATCTAAACATTATAATGAACACGTGGATGTTTTGATGATGAACTTTACTGTGTTACACATACTATAATACACGTTCGTGTAGGTTGGCGCTCGTCTGTTGTGACGTCATGACAATTGAAGAATTTTTTTTCATATAACATAATTAACAAATAATGTGAACACTCAACGTGTACTAAGTAAATCAAATGAAATCAGAATTTTTATTCACAATCATTCACAATGGGTAAACTGTACACTTTTTGAACGTCAATTTAGTACTTCCAGAATAAGTCGTAAGTATATTATCCTAAAATCCTCCTTATTTAGATGTTCACGGCAGACATTTAATCATTAATACTCGCGTGGTCACACATATATATAAATTAAAAGTATAAAAAATATAAATTAAAAAACCCCTGTCATTCGCCATTTTGTGGTAACGGTCATTTTGGATTTGCATAGTGCTATTCTACTAATCAAGCCCTTTCATTTGATACTCATATTGAGGGAGTTGTGACAAAAATATGTAATCCGCCATTTTGTAGCGGCGGCCATCTTGGACCGATTTTAATCAAACATAGCTAAGAACACTCCCGACTAATTCACCTTTGAAACAAAAAAAAAAACACATTAAAATCGGTTCACCTGTTTGAGCGCTACGGCGCGCGGGGGAACAGACACACAGACACGTCAAACTTATAACAACCCGTCGCGTGTTTTAAAAGAAAAATATTCCAGTCCAGTTTCGTAGCGGTTCCGAGATTGCATCTGCTTGTTCACTGCTGTTCGGGCAGCGGCGTAATTCATTCGCTCGTAATTGCCGCGGAATGGCTCGTTAATGGCCAACGCGGCTAACTTCCCCCTAATTGCTCCTCAACCCATCAAACGGGAGACGATTATATTATATTCTGAATCAAATTACCCCTTTCACGTTACCTAATTGATCTCATTAAAAATAAGGAAGCTTGTCCTTCGATCACGCCGCTACGGAGTTACGGATCGACGTGTTTATTGCATGGATACCGTTGCTGGACAGTGACGTAGGATATTTTTTATCTTGGAAAAATAAGGGTACCCGGGAGTTTTTATACTAACCTAACTCCGCGAGGAGTTTTTTTTATTATCACCATCTTAGAATATGGTTATATTAGCCATAATAATGACTTGAACGATTGGCATTTTAGAGCAATCTATGTCCATGGATTTTTGTCATTAAAAAATCTTTTAAGCAATATACTTTTAACTTTACTTATTTAGCTATACTTTTAATTTTTTAAATAATACAAAAGAGACATCTATTCAGCGTGAGCCTCGACTTAACAAGCAATAACATTTGGCGGCGCTCGGCACTCGGCACGCGCTGCGGCTCCGAGCTGCCGGAAGCGGCGCGGCGGTGTATTCGGAACGCAACCCAGTTGTTCACACAGAGATGCGGGCTTTCATGTAAGTAAATAGAGCATCCACTTAAAGTAGTCCGCGCTTTATTACGGGGAACGGCGCGGCACGATGCTTCTCAAATATTCAATGCTTCGAAAATAAAATTCGTTATAAGTACCTAGAAGTAATATTATTCTGATCGAATTTCGGAATTTCGTATCACATTGTCATGGTTTCGAGTCCCAAAGAAGTTATTGAGTTTTCTTTTGAAAAATTCTCAGTAACGGGATCCTGTATTATTATATAGTAATCAAGTTCATAAACTGATGTCGTAATATAAGTAATTCGTAATAACCGTTCCAAGCAAAGGGGGTAATCCTTTGGGGTGGATTTTCATAAATTTTTTCTTAGCTGAACCTACCTTCCAAATTTCAAGTTATCTAATAATAACAATAATTAAAACTTTCCCATACATATAAACGTGTGTTAACTGAAACTTTATATCAAATGACAATACGCATGCAATAAATTTATGTGTCGCTTTTTCATTTGCGGGAAAATACGACGTTCAGTATTTTTAACCCCCGACGCAAAAACGACGGGGTGTTATAAGTTTGACGTGTCTGTGTGTGTGTGTGTGTGTGTGTGTGTGTGTGTGTGTGTGTGTGTGTGTGTGTGTGTGTGTGTGTGTGTGTGTGTCTGTCTGTTCCCCTGTGGCGCTCAAACGGGTGGACCGATTTGAATGCGGTTTTTTTTGTCTGAAAGGTGAATTAGTCGAGAGTGTTCTTAGCTATGTTTGATGAAAATCGGTCCAAGATGGCCGCCGCTACAAAATGGCGGATGATATATTTTTTCACAACTCCCTTGATATGGGTATCAAATGAAAGGGCTTGACTAGTAGAATAGCACTATTGCAAATTCAAGATGGCCGCCGCCACTAAATGGCGAATGTCGGGGGTTTTTTAAATTTTCAATTTACACTTGTTATAGCGAGCAATTTGCCTCGCCTCCGCCCGTGACGCCCGTGACGCCGCGAGCCGCGCGCCGCCGCCCGTGCTGCACGCGGTACACAGTCTGCAGCTGTGTATTCAAAATATTTCATCGTGCCTGTTATAGTGTTATTTAATAAACAAGGGTACTTAGCTAAATAAACTTCTTTCCAACCTGGTGTCCTGCGTCAATTTATTTGTATTTTTACGTACTTACTTACTATTTTTATATGGTCTGAAGCGTCTCTTCAACAGCGTTTATATAAAAACTGAGAATAACTAGGTAAAAATATTTATTTTCAATATAAATTAATACCTACCTATGGCAGCCATTAAACACAGCGAACAAATATTTAGGTTACCGAAAGCGCGCTCTACAATTCCCCGGCGGCCATTAGTAAATAATTATAGTGCATTTCACATAAAAATATATTTAAATACATCTGCAGGCCGCCGCGGCGCTGCGGCTCTCGAGAGCAGCTTTCACGTCAAAGCAGGGTCTCTTCACGAGCGATGACACCGACATATTCCATATTTATACCTAACAATTCTGATGTTCATAACAAGGAAATTAAAATTTCTTAATTGAAACTTGTTTTATTCTTATAAAAAGACTGAAGTGTGACTTTTTATAAGAATATAACTAAAATAAGCCAGCGAAGTCATGGCGACTTTGCATTTGTGCAGTGTAGAGTCTAGGTATATCTCCTGAGGATGCTCCGGTGTCGGAGTGAAACGATCGTCGAGTTTATTTTGATGGTGGATTTGTGTGGTGTTACATGGTGGTGGTGCTTGGGGTCCGCTTGGTTGCTTGTTTTTTACTGCATATTTAACAGCAGGAGGGCTGACAGGGCATAGCACATGCTGCTTGTTGTACCATACAAATTTGACCTTTTTGCGGATTATAGCAAAATAATTTTGACCTTTCACCCATACACTTACAGTTTGTTGGTTTGTTGGTACAGTATAGGTTGGACAGATGTTAGGTCTCGCAAACGCAGAGTTCGGGGACCCCCACTCGATGCAGGATGATCTCAAGGCTGCCGCTGGATACGAGCGGCACAAGACCGTTTCAGTAGCGATCCTTCCAAGAGACCTAGTTGAGCAGTCAATCGGTTGAGATGATGATGAAAGACTTCGTTTGTCTTTTTGTCACAACTTCCTATTTCTGGGTACCTACTTACTTAATTATTAGATAGTATTATCCACTTGAAATTTGGAATAACTATTATTGTTTTATTCGTTTTGTAAATATATAGACTCTGAAAATTAATACTATAATATAATATAACATTGCGAAAGTAACTTACTCTTTTTCACAGCTTACCTGCTGATCTTGACAGAATGTGGCTCAGAGATATCTTGCGTACGCCGTAGCCGCTGATAGACGCGGACATCTTTTTGTTCCGGAAAATTAGAGAGTTCAAAAGGAATTTTTAAACAATTAAAAAACGGACGCACGTAAAAATAAATGCAAAAGTGTGTGTGCCTAGTCGTCACCGTTTCACGGATTTTGCCCAACAGTGAAATCTAGCATCTAGCGCACACACAGACAACAGAACATCTGCACGGACGGAATCTCATAAAAAGTACCGAATAGACATCTAAACGCTCTTTTTCATTTGTTTGTATGCAAAGCCAGTCGCGTCGGCGTGTCCTGTGCGAGGTTGAACCGCGTACAGCTGCAGCTCAGCCGACCAAATCTAAATTGAAATCGGATCTTGGGGCACGACACAGTCAGTCTCCGCACTTCGGGAGATTAGAGTTGGCTGCGATGCTGTTCAATTTGTAACTAACAATCAGTTTTTAGGGTTCCGTACCCGAAGGGTAAAAAACGGAGCCCTATTAATGTCACTCGGCTGTCTGTCCGTCTGTCCGCCGGTCACAGGTCTCTAGCTCGCAGACGAAATGAGTTACAAACCTAAAATTTTGGTATTTAGTGTAAAACGTTAACCCAAAATCAAATATTGAATTAGAAATTGAATTAAATTATTTTTCAGGGGGGCTCCCATACATGAAAAAGGAGCCGGAAAAAAAAAATTTTCTTTACCCTAGCTTGTGGGGTATCATTGTTTAGAACTCATTAAGTAGAGTACAAATATATGTTTTTTTAATTTTTATCTCAAAAAATAAGGGAATGGGAGGCCATCAAAGTTGTCAGTTTTAGACCATTTTTGTGACGGGGGCTATCTCAAAAACTAAACTAGTTGGGAATATGATATTTCAGTATATTATGTACTATATGCTCTATTTAAACAACAAATACTGAAAACAACGATTTATTAAATAGTTTATAAGCTGTGACCAAAATAAACGAACATTTTTTTGGGTTTTTCTTTCACGGTTTGTTGCGATGTCTAGCTTGGAAATTAAATATTTCTTAGACCCAAAATATTATATTGTTCATAATTATGTACGGAACCCTGAAAGAGCGAGGCCCGACTCGCACTTGGCTGATTTTTTAAATGTCGTGTCTCAAAAACTGATCCAGTCGTCTGGTGACCCGAGAGCTGGCGCACATTCAGCCTTGAGCATTGATTTCCAAACAGGCATCAGTGACAACGTCTACGCCATCCAAGCGGTCATCCATGGACATATTTTTTGTGAATATATTTTTTGCTAATTTCTTGTAGATTTTTTAAAGTAAAGTTTATTCCATTATGGATCAGTAATTAACAATCCATCTAAATTATTATATAAAAGCAATGTTTATCTATGATGCAACCGTCTATTTGTGGTCTTTTCACAGCTTAAACCTCTGAATCGATCTTAGCGAACATTTTTACCTCGGAAAATGAAAGAGCTCCCGCGGGATTTTTATATAAAACGTAAATCCGGCGGACTAAGTTGCTACCGTCAGCTAACGTGCAATATTTTAACAAAGTTTTTTTATTTTTATTTAGCAAGCCACACTAAACAGTTTAATGAAAAACTAAATGCTTGCTTTCAAAGGAGGAGTATCGACATAGACAATTTAATATAATATTATAAATCACGTCACAATGGGTATAGTTAAAGATCTAGCGAGTGGCATAAGACACTCTTTATCCCGCAAAAGTAAAGGGTTCTCGCGGGATTTTTATTAAACGCGGGCAAAAGCTAGTTAATAATAAATTATAAATTAATTCTATTCAGTCTCAAGTCTAGCCTGTTAGAAATTATAGTAGTTTCGTTTCGACTATCACCAATTTATTTTCACAACACCTTCTTCAAAATAGTCTATTATCCGAAAAGTAGATAACAAGCATGTTATACGTATAGCGGCTTAGCAAACACGAAACAATACAAAACTGTGACTGAGGGACCAACTCTAACATTGGACCGGAAAACCACCATCGAAGGTGTTTTCATATGAGACTGTTTCAAAACTTCGCCTAGAGGCTTCGCCGCTCTCAAAGGGCACAGTGCACACAGTTGCTCTAGAAAAGTAGATTTAAGGTGCCGCATTGATACATGAGTCACTCAATCAGTCCAAGAAAACTTGTATCTAAAACGTATAAGATAAATGTATTATGCTATATTACGCTAAGATGGAGCAAAATAAAGTAAATTTCGCGTACACAGATGCTCGAGGCTCATTTATCTGCACACAAAAGAAGACGAGCGCCGCAGTCGCTGCTGCCGTCTGTGAGCTTTGTGCACATGTTTCAATAGGGCGTATTATGCTGCTTCCCGCTGGAAGTACTGCGATGTGTTTGAGAAATAACAGCATCACACAATACAATACGGCGGTAACTAGTTTGCACGAAAATAACAATTTATCTAACATTCAAATATCACTAAACTTCTTGTACAGTGGCAAAGTCACTGTAGTCTATATCTCCTGAGGATGCTCCGGTGTCGGAGTGAAACGATCGTCGAGTTTGTTGTGGTGGTGGATTTGTGTGGTGTTACAAATGGTGGTGGTGCTTGGGGTTCGCTTGGTTGCTTGTTTTTCCTTCATATTTAACAGCAGGAAGGCTGACAGGGCATAGCACATGCTGCTTGTTGTACCATACAAAGACTGTTTTGCGAATTATAGCAAATAATTTTGATTTTTCATCATATATTATGGATTTCCGCGAAGTAACGCCTGCTTCTATTCAATACTAATAAACAATGACTTAGGGTCGAGGGTCTAAGCTCTAAATCCCTCTCTCCTATGAGAGAGGAGGCTTGTGCCCAGCTGTGGGACTTAAAAAGGCTGTAGTGGTGGTGGAAACAATGACTTTTTGACAAGGTAACCAAATTACGTGTTCGCGTCGCTAACAAAATATATCCTATTTATAAATTTACATAAGGTAACTTTTCATCGCATAATAAGTAGGTATTTAAAGTTGTAAAGCGAACGCCGCGTCGCCGCCGGCGCTGGTGGCGGCGTCCACTGTGCACTGTTCTTATATTATTTTACGGCTTAAAACTTATTTTACGTAAATTTTCGCGTTTCGCTACATTTAAAATGTACAAGTTTTACAACTAGTTCGTTACGTTGGCAGCGCTCTCCGCTCTCCGCTCTCCGCTCTCCGCTCTCCGCTCTCCGCTCTCCGCGCACAGAACTGCAATGTTCGACATTTTTCATTAACAATGGAAATGTTTTTTACACTTTTATCTTTTCGAAAAATTTAAATTTTCACCTTTTATGTTGCTGTTGAAGTAGTTTGTTAGTCAATTTCAATTTAATGTTTAAAATTCTTTCTCGTCGTTTTCGGTATTCCTTATGAAATAATATTTATCCAAACGTAGGTACTCCGCATTAACAATCAAAGAACTTTTTAAAATTTTATTTGAATAAAAAAGTTCTTCATAATTCTTAAAATCTCAGACGAATTAATAATAAAATAATAAACTTAAAAGCTGTGATAGCCTAGTGGTTAGGACAACCGACTTCTAATCGGAGGTCGTGGGTTCGATCCCGGGCACGCACCTCTAACTTTTCGGAGTTATGTGCGTTTTAAGTATTTTAATATCACTTGCTTTAACGGTGAAGGAAAACATCGTGAGGAAACCTGCATGCCTGAGAGTTCTCCATAACGTTCTCAAAGGTGTGTGAAGTCTGCCAATCCGCTTGGCCAGCGTGGTAGACTATGGCCGAAACCCTTCTCACTCTGAGAGGAGACCCATGCTCTGTAGTGAGCCGGTAATGGGTTGATGATGATGATGATGAAACTTGACGTCATAATAAACTTTTTTATTTACAAAGCGCATTGTTTAAGTACTCAAACGATTCACACATACACACTCCGCGTTACGAACGTTGGAAAGTAACCGTGTTAATATAAAGTTACTGTAACCAAAAGGCAAAAATTTAAAGCTATCGATTTTATTACGGTGTTATCCTAAAGTTGTCTTTCAGTCAACCATAATACGTGACTCTATTATGGTAAAAAGTGTTTCGTGAAGGTGTTTACAGAAAGTCGAAACAAACTGAACAAAAACATAATTTCGTGTAGTGTGTCTGCTGCCTGTGTGTAGTGTGTACACAGCCTGTAGTCTGGAGCGTGTACTCAGTACACAGTACACAGCGTGTACTCGCGGCGTGTGTACTGTGTACTCGGCGCCGCTCGGAGGCGAACCAGACAATTAACTGAGCAAACATGACCTCTCCCTCCCTGGCTGCCGGATTACCTCAATTTATAATTCATCCAGCCTCCCTCCCGCACCCGCCCCCGCACCACCCCCGCGCCACCCCCGCACCACCCCCGCCTGCCCGTGACGCTCGCTGACGATGATTTGCGGGGAATCGCTCTCTGTTACGAAATTATGAGCCGACATTGGTGCTGCTTCTGTTGAACACTAAACTAAACTAAACCGAATCGACAGTTCTAAAATATAGTTCGTTCGGTAACTTAATGTCGGTACAGGCGCAGGTGCTCTTAGTATTCTGCTTTTATTTTTATTACTTTTTTTCTGTTTGTAATTTTTTTCTATTCTAACAGAATCTACGAATAGTCTGCCAATCCGCACTTGGCTAGCGTGGTAGACTATGGTTAAAATCCTTCTCATTTTGAGAGAATACCCGTGTTCATGAGAATATTATATTTTATGTTTATGGTTATATTGTAATAAAATACGAATATAAAAAATATAAAAAGAAAAGAGAATTTTAATGAAAAAATATGAGTAGGTATAAAACGCCAAAACCCCTTGTGCCTGTACAGTTGTACACCCACGCGGCATGCTTTGAAGTCACGGCGGTGTCTTTGGCAAAACACCGCGCGGCGGAGGCGGCTAGACACAAAAGGCGACCGTAAGAAAACGAATAGACTATATGTAACCCTATCCTTTGGCCCGACCCGGAATTGAACCCAGGACCTGGAATAATAATAAGAAATCGATAATAATACTGTGTGCGACGGATGTAGGTCGTGAAGCGTGAAGCGAGCGAAGCGAGCGAAGCGAAGCAAAGAAGTGAAGAGGAACCAAGCCACTCATACGCGTAACTTATAATGAGCAGAACTTGCTAATTAATACTCGCATCTAGCGTGTGCCCGCTACTTCGTCCAGTGAATTTTTGTTTTAAAAAAACTCTTTCGATTTCCCGGGATGACATGTAGCCTAGATCTCTTTGCGTAATAAATGATTTGTTCGGCCGCTTTGGATATAAAACTAAACGAACAGGCAAAAAAAATACGAAAAATGGTCTAAATAACGATACAGGCCCTATAGTAAAGTATGCCCATTTTTCACAAATAACAGACTAAGTAGACGACTCTTTTATTTATTTGTACAGATTAATATTTCTGCGCGGAAATACTTAACTGAAATAAATGGAAAATATTTCGTGTTTCAATTTGAAACAATTAGTTACCACCATTTTAAATGCTAAGAGAATTTCCAATATTTGTAGCAAATGTTTCAAATTCATAGGAACAAGATAATAATAAAATTTATCATTATACTTATAATTTCGAGTCGTTGAACCTTCAACGGTAGAATACTAAAACTTAGATTTTATTACTGCGTTTGGTTTCCTAATGTTTTGCGTCAGGTTACCAAAAATACGCATTTTTCTGAAATCTGCACTTAAATAGTAAAATGTAGCTACGTGGTAGCAGGTATTATACCTATGGGTGAGTAAAAAGTGTCCACTAGTAATAAAACTTGCAGAAGACGGCCCTGGCAAGTCACGTCCAGTATTTTGGTTGGAAATTGGTTTCCAGTGGACACTCGACTTTCTGGAAAGACTGAAATTGCAGCCCCATACACGCAGAGATACATAGATGTATAAACAGTAGGTTTTGGGACACCGCATAGTAATATTTCTGCTCTGTATCCACAGCCTGTACCACTAACCACACGGAGGTACCTATTAGGTATACTGTGAGTATTGTTCATTTCAAGTGAATTCTGATTGTACCGAAATAGTCTGTGCAGGCGTGACATCTTTCACAGACAAATAATAAAATTAATTTTGGCAAGATTTGCTCAGCTCTGACGCCTACTTGTATCAGTGATTTTATTACATAGGTACAGGGAACATTTTTCAAACACTTAGGTTTTAACTTGAGAACAGTAATAGCGAGGCAATAAAAAGAAGCGCATTGTATCCGTCTCCAAAATGCAAGTCATCGCCGCCGTGTCCAACATACAACTTTAGTGGAGAATAATAAAAAATAATACATACATACTAGATGATGCCTGCGACTTCGTCTGCATGGGTTTCTTGGCTTCCGCGGGAACTCTTTCCTTTTCCAGGACAAAAGTAGCCTATATTGTGTTAATCCAGGGTATAATTTACTTCCATTCCAAATTTCAGCCAAATCCGTTTAGTAGTTTTTGCGTGAAAGAGTGTCAAACAACCATACATCCAAGCAAACCTTGCGCGTTTATAATATAAAAAATAATATACTTAATATTAAAAATATATTAAGTACGGAAGTAAGGATAAATGTAGATTTGGTAGATTTGGTATTTTACTCAATTTTAAAATCTTGCCAATCGGGAAATGAACTTCAATAAATACGTGATTCTATCAAAGTGTGCTAAGTAGCCGGTGCTATAAGCACCTCTACTGTGCGCTGATTCAAACTCATCGCTTTAGACCGTAGGTAGGCAGGTACTCATAAGAGCAACTAGCACACAATGTTTCCTCAGCGCGAACATTGCTCGCTCTAAACTAAGTTCACTTCGCTACTTCATAAATTATTATAATTTAATTAGAGTAGATTTCACTGAGAATTAAATTATTAGTTGCCGTGTCAGTAGGTTATGTTGGCCTTCATTGGTAAAAATTACTAAAGTCACTGTTTAGCTACTTTCGCTGCTTTTTATGTAAAAAAAAGAACTTACTTGACCTCAGTTCTATTTTTTTCTATAGCGTTGTGTTTTCATGTGACACAAACAAATAAATTTTCTCGTCACCTATTTTCTAAACAGTGGATTAGAATCTGAAAAAACCTCGGTTCAAATCCCATGCGCAGGCAGGGCTGTGGTACACTAAGTTTATTTGTTTTGTGTCTTGTTAGATTGAACAGGGGGATTCCGGAATACATAAGCTCTATTCAAAATGGCTAATAAGTACATACGTATAGGTAGATTATTAGCCATTAGTATCAATAGCCATTATTTTTAACCCCGGAAGCAAAAACGACGGGGTGTTCGAAAACGGGTGGACCGATTTGAATGCGGTTTTCTTTGTTTCAAAGGTGAATTAGTCGAGAGTGTTGTTAGCACGGAAGAGAGAAGGCAGGGGAAGTGAAATGCACCAAAAATACTATAGGAACCGCTGTCGCCAAACTCACACAAATATACCGTTAATCTATATTGCACTACAAAGAAACAAATCGTTTGATTTGTCGTTTTAAGTTTAGTCAAAACTAGCCTACTTCACAGAACTCACAGATTTGGAAACAAACCCTGATTTTGTAGAAATAAGATTTATTTTGCTTTAACGGAAGAATGTATTTATGAGCTATAGTCACACTAGATTCGATTGTCCAATTAATTCCGCTACTTGACCATAGATGGCGCTGTATTGCTACTCATTGAATTGTCTATCGATATCGATAGATACTCGTTATTTTGTTTATTCGCAAAAAGAAAATTAAAAAAGGTAATTATAAAATTAAATAAAAGTGCTGGTATGTATGCACTGATGAGTAAATAAAAATGTTGAGTAAAAGCCATTAAAACTTTAGTGATTGACTAAAATGTAAAGTTATCGATTCTTAATTTTTTTACTATTTGGGTTTTGACAATGACTTATATATTAAGAAAAGCGATATATTATTATTATTATGAATCAAAAATAATACGATATAAAAAATGCCTACTTATATAATACGATCAATTTAGACTTCCAAGATTACAATATTCACACCTGGCTGAAAATTGGTAGGATTGTTCAAAACACTATTATAAATGAAATGTGAAAAGTCCTCATCGATCCGACACCTGGAAAAAAATTACTCGGTGTCAAAGTTTTCACGGGAAATTTTTCAGCAAAACGGTAAGTCTTATCATAAAATTATTTTAAACAAAATTGTAGATCAGATAATTATCTATAAAAAATGTCTGTATACTTTTTTTCCTAAGAGCCACCGTTTTTGAGATATAACGATTCAAATAAATTAATTTCGAAATAAAAATGAGGGGCTGGGTTTCTTTTTACCCAAAATTCTGTGGTGGTGGTGCAATCTTGTATTTGCATAGTGCTATTCTACTAGTCAAGCCCTTTCATTTGATACCCATATTAAGGGGGTTGTAAAAAAATATGTAATCCGCCATTTTGTAGCGGCGGCCATCTTGGACTGATTTTCTTCAAACATAGCTAACAACACTCTCGACTAATTCACCTTTCAAACAAAAAAAAACGCATTTAAATCGGTCCACCCGTTTGAGCTCCACAGGGGAACAGACAGACACACGCACACACACACACACACACACAGACACGTCAAACTTATAACACCCCGTCGTTTTTGCTTCGGGGGTTAATTAATAATAACTGTATCAAAAATCATCGTTTGGTCGTTAAAATATCGATAACAATGTACTTAG
Organism: Melanargia galathea; assembly: GCA_920104075.1. Lineage (NCBI taxonomy): Eukaryota > Metazoa > Arthropoda > Insecta > Lepidoptera > Nymphalidae > Melanargia > Melanargia galathea. Next base: position 185,381 of record OV049872.1, on the reverse strand, counting down.
CTAACATCATGACATCTCTACGACCACGACCACCCGATCGGCGTCCATACCGTGAGTCTAACGTCTTAGTGAAGGAATATATTTATATAGTACAAGTCCATTGCGTCCTAAGACCGACCGATTCAATGATTGATTTCTACTAAGCAAGCAATGGATTTTGTTCATAATGAGATATAAACTTCTCAATTTAGCACATTTTTAGCATAATGTAAATATACAAAATAATGTTTTCTTGTTTTTTATGGAAAATAACAACAATAGCTTGTACTTAAGTGTGAACTTATTCATTTTATCTATGGTTGTTAGCTATGTTTGATGAAAATCGGTCCAAGATGGCCGCCACTACAAAATGGCGGCTTACATATTTTTTCACAACTCCCTTAATATGGGTATCAAATGGAAGGGCTTGACTAGTAGAATAGCACTATTGCAAATCCAAGATGGCCGCCGCCACAAAATGGCGAATGTCGGGGTTTTAAAATTTTTAATTTATACTTACTTGTATAATAAAAAACCTTGCATTACAATCATTTTAATTTTATGTATAAGTAAGTATGTCAACATGTAGATGATTATTTTTTATTCGACCTAATAAATATAATAGCCGTGTCGATACGGAAGGCTGTTATTTTTTTTTTTTTTTTTTTTTTTTTTTATTTTTGTTTTTAGAGGTGAAAACCCAAGTATAAAAATACAAATATATATATATACATTCTCAAAAAATTAAATTAAAAGATTAAAACCAAATACAATATGTGATATAAATACTATAATTATAAATAAATATAAATATGTATTAAGTTAACGCTGCTCACTGAAGGTGTGCAGAGTTATTTCCTATTTGGATCTCGATGGGTCGAGATCCAATGAGCCATCATTGGACTACACAAGTCCTGCCCCACTACCTGTAGGATGCTGTTACCAGAGTTACGCAATCTTTCCCAGAAGGAAGCTATACGTGCCCTGATAACAGCAAAGAAGTCGGGCACCCCCGATTCGGCAAACATGCCCGACGCGCTGCAGTATTTAGGAAACTTCATAAGGATGCGGTATGCATTATTATACTGCACCCTTATGGTGCTGAAGGACACCCTCTTGTACCGGTACCACAACTGACAGGTATATAAACACTGACAGTAGGCCCTGAAGAGGGTGCCCCTCACTTCATCACTGCTTTTAGCAAATCTGCGCGCGAGCATGTTAGACCGGATCGACAATGCCCGCCTTTCCCGCTCCATGTCCAAGTCGTCTTTACTGTCGTCAGTGACGATGTGGCCAAGGTATTTGAACTGCCTAACAACCCGAACTGCAGTTCCGTTCAGACACACTTCGGGCACCCTCTCCGGACCCTTTCCTGCCTTAAAAATGAGCATCTCAGTTTTCAAAACATTATACTTCAGCCCGTGAGAGTTGGCATAACTCTCACAGACTGACAGTAATTTTCTAAGACCTTTGACAGATGGACTGAGGAGCACCATATCGTCCGCATAACTTAAATTGTTAAAACAAACACCATCAATATGGCATCCGACTCCGGTGCTTCTCAGCCCACCAATCAGATCGTTGACATAGACATTGAAAAGGTCCGGAGAGGTTAGCCCGCCCTGGCGAACCCCGCACTCTGACCTATAGGCGTCAGAGACCGTGTCACCCCACCTTACGTGATTCGTCTGTCCACCGTACCAGTATCTCAACAACTCTATCACTGATTCAGATGCTCCTGAGCCGCGCAGTTTGCTCCAGAGGATTTCATAATTCACTAGATCAAAAGCGCGGCTCAGATCTAAGAAGCATGCATAGACAGATGTATCACGGCTGACATAATAGTCAACCGCGTACTTAAGGCTGACAATGGCCGAGTCTGTTGAGACACCGGGACGGAAGCCAAACTGCGCTTCATCAATGCTCACCTTCTTCAACAGTTCGGGCTGCAGCAGCTGCTCAAACACCTTGCCCACAACAGTGCCCAGAGAAATAGGCCTATAGTTACTGGAAGAGCTCAAGTCCCCGGTTTTGCACTTGACGATGGGCACAACTACTGTTTTCATGAGAGCATCAGGAAGGTATGTGTGCTTTACACATAGATTGTAAAGCACACATAGCTTAGACCATAGGACCTCACCCGCAAACAGTATGTGCTCTATACTGAGATCGTCGTGGCCAGGAGACTTTCCCCGCTTCATTCCCCGCACTGCCTTACCTACATCGTCAACAGTAAACTGCACAACAGGTTGTGCAGGAACAACAAGGCTGGCTCTCTCGGGACTTTGAGCGGGCATCGGGTCTATTTTAAACTTGGAGGCGAAAAGTTCAGCTATTTCTCTCGGCTTCTGCAAGCCGTCCACAGATATAGGCAGACTTTGTTTTGGTTGCAACTTTTTTGTGGCATTCCAAAATTTAGGAAAGTTTTTCTCCCTTCTGTGCAATGCTAACATATCCATCTTGATCATGTCTTCATTACGAACACACCATTTCACTTTATTTTTAAAAACTTTTCTGCTGCCTACCATTTTGTCATGTATGTCACCCGTGGACGGCTTGCCCGCCACCAACCAACATTCATAATCAAGACGAGCGGCTTGATGGCTCTCCTTAACATGGAGATTCCATCCGGTCACAGGCTTTTTCTTTCTAAAGGGGCTCACTTTTGAACTTCTGATGGCACTTACTTGTAAAACATTAATTATCCTATCATAATATTCGTCAATAGTTTTAAAACAGTCGTCGTTATCTTTATCTACACAACTACAACAGCCATTCATACAACTTATACATTTATTCATAGACACATTCTCAAGTGCACGCTTACAATATTCGTAATATATATCTATTTGACTAGCATCTCTACTACCCCAACGTATCTTATCATTACTGAGCAACGGCTGGCTCTCGGTGGTGATTGAACCTGCACTTACTATAATGTTAATCTTACACTCTACGCACAATGGCAGGTGGTCAGAAGTATACACACCGTACATAACACTGACCGACACAATAGTGTCGCGCGCCGCCTGAGTCGTCACGCAGTGATCCAACCACCTACGAGAGCCGTGTACGTCACTGACGAACGTATGTGTGTCGGAGCTTATACCTAAAACGTCAATATCCGCACATAATAACTCTTGCTCTTCGCAAAAAGTCATTAATTGTTTACCAAAGTTGGCACTGGGGTGAGCATTATAATCGCCTAAAATGTACACAAGTGGAGTGTCATTTTCTTCAATGATGGCACTCACACGGGCAAGACAGTCTGTAAACTCAGCAACATTCTCTTGCTTATCGGTTGGTAGGTATACACTAAACACCATAAATGACTGAGCACCATTAGCGACTCGTATAGCTATTATCCTGTCACTAGAGCAGTTCACCACAGACACGTTAGGGAACTTGGATTTCCTCCAGAGCAGCGCAAGTCCACCGTACGGACGGCCCCTTAGGACGCCCGTAGATAGGTCCATCGAGGACCTGGCCACGCAGCTGAAATCTTTATCTATGGTGTCTAACAGACCTAGGTCTTGCGGTAAAATCCAGGTCTCCTGGAGACTAACTAGATCTGCTACACTACATAAATCTCGCACTTGTTGCATTGACGTCTTTATATTTTTACAATTAAACGTAATAATTTTTATCTTATTGGGTGTACTATCCATTATTGTTTTTATTCACTGGAGTAAAACGCTCTCTAAACCTTCTGAAAACCAGGTCTGTAGGCCAGAACTCCGTACTCAAAAAGGTGTCCAGATTTTGTTTCGCCACGATGATCTTAAAGGACCTAAAATCCAATTCTTTCCTCTGAGGTAACATCTGAACGTCAATAGCTTGTGCGCCCCTGGATTCTATGTGCTCCTTGACATGCTCCACGGTACACGTAGTCTCCAGTCTCGACAAGTAAATAGCTTCAGGTAACTGCGCTACTTTTAATCTACTCGGATCGGTCGCAGTGCCACATTTATTACTATTACGTAGCGGCCGCTTTTTTCTATTATTCACTACTAGTGTGAATCCGTCGTCATTTTCAGCTCTGTCGCCTATATGCGTAGAGTCGATATTCGAACGTTGCTTCACCGGGCACCTTGCAATCGCGCGATAAGACGGCGGCGAAACAATAGTGTCCAGCGAGTCCGAGCGCTTGCGCATCGGCTGCGGTGAGGTAGGTACCTCACGGTTCTTATCAGCGGTCGACCGCTTCGTCCCTTGTACGGCATTCTCGATTTTATTGCGCGTATGTACGGATTCTTTTCGTATGCTGGAAGATGGTCCGATGCGAGCACATACCTCCGAAATAATACTCGTCTTCATATTTTCAATCTCTGGCTTGGAAATTGAGTCATCGCGTAGTTGTCGTAGCTCTGTCTTTAAAATAAGAATATCCTTCAATAGGCGTGTCACATCCACATGGTCAAAAGACACAGGTGGGAGTCGGTTTAGGTCTTTTGCGACAAAGGTAGGCTGCAGCTCCGGCTTGATCTCGTGAAAAACCTTGAGGACGTCACGGATGTTCTTTTTCCGCTTATCTTCCCCCTTCCGTTGAATAAGCTTCACTCCTTCACCAGCGAGAGCATTAAAAAGATTCGCCTTCCCCTTTTCCACTTCCTCGTCCGTAAAGTTATACGCACATATTTGTACTATACTCAGCTCGTCCATAATATCTATTTTGTTCTGGCAAAATGCCAAGAACTCGTTAATAATCACTTGGTCAGACATAGTTAACGCGATTAACGGTAGTTACTCATTGCTGCGATACGGTTTTTATGAAAGCCGCGCATGTGCACTCGCTTTGGCTCGCGAACGACGACGTTATTGTAAACGCGACTTCCATTTTGCATAAAACTACAATCCATGTCCCACCGCCCCTCCGCACCGCCCGCGCCGCGCCCGCGCCTGTCGCGTCGTTAAATTTAACTGGTGTTTGAATGAGAGCCATTGTCGGCGCTGAGGCGAGCGGCACAATGCGGCGCGGCGCGGCGCGGTGTAACGGTGGTATAGCGGTGATGTAATGGCGATACAGGGGAGTTATTGTCCCCGTAATGTCGTCCGCTGATACCCCACGCTGTCCCATCAACGCAACATAAACTCTATACTAGCGGCACGCTATGATGGCCGGTTTGACACATTACAATAGTGATGTGGAATGTCAATTTATTCTCGAACAAAAAACAATTAAGTTTTGTTTTTGTACCTGATTAAATAGGTTTAATAAAACAAAAATGTATATGTTTATTTAATTTATTTGAACGAACTGAATATTTGAACGAAAATGAATATACATCTATACTAATATAATAAAGCGGAAGAGTTTGTTTGTTTGAACGCGCTAATCTCTGGAAGTACCAGTCGGATTTGAAAAATTCTTTTTGCATTTGGTAGTACAATTTTCTGGGAAGGTTATAGGCTATTTAGTATCCCTAAAATCCTCCCCTAAGGGGGTAAAATGGGGGTAGAAAGTTTGTATGAAAGTCCTATGTTTTTAAAGTTACAGACCTGAAAATCGGCATTTAGATTATTGGTTTTAAATAATATAAACCTGTGTATTTTATTCTGAAAAATCTTCACTTAAGGGTGGTAAAATAGGGGTTGAAAGTTTTTATGTTAAGTTTTAATTATTGTTATTATCAACTTGAAATTTAGAAGATAGGTTCATTCTAGGGCTTAGATATCAGCCTAGAAAAGATTTCACGAAAATCCTCCCCTAAGGGGGTAAAATGGGGGTAGGAAGGTTATATGAAAGTTCTATGTTTTTGAAGTTACAGATATGAAAATAGGCATTTAGATTATAAATTTTAAATAATAAAAACCTGTGTACAAGTTGTTCAGGAAAATCTCCCCTTAAGGGTGGTAAAAAAGGGGATGAAACTTTTTACGTGAAATTTAAGTTATTGTTATTATTAACTTGAAATTTGGAAGTTAGGTTCTTTCTAGGGGGTAGGTAGGCATAAGCTAAGAAAAATTTGACGAAAATCCACCTCAAGGGGGGTTTCCTTTCAACATATTATTATCATCGGACATTTAACTACAGATTGACGTGATTTTTTGCAGTCGCATTTTTTTAGTTGAGGACCTGGAAAAGTGGAAAGTGACAGACTACTATTTTATCCCGGGGAAACAAAGGGTTCCCGTTTAAAATTGTTTAACGCGGACGAAGTCGCGGGCAACAGCTAGTCTATAATATAATAAAACTGTAACAGATCCAATTCTGTACATTGAAGATATTTTGAAAATTTTTGTTGGAGGGCATTCTATAATCGATACTGAAGCCAAAACTGCAATTTGTTTCATTTTTGTCTGTCTGTCTGTCTGTCTGTCTGTCTGTCTGTATCTTGGCCGCGCATCACGCCGAAACTACTGAATGGATTCGAATGAAACTTGGTACGATTTGAGTTTATACTCTGAGGTAGGACATAGGATACTTTTTATCCCGAAATTCAGCACGGTTCCCTTGGGAGAGGGGAAGAAAGTTAAAACGTGTATTTAGCTGTAATTCATTAACGGGTAGTTCGATTTAACTCATTCTTTTTTTGTTAGAAAGGTAGTACTTTAAGTATTACCCCGTAAATATTTCAAGGTCATAGGTTTTTTAGTTTAGAAATGACAGACATTTATTGGGTTCCAATAACTTGGGACCCGGATCTTTGTATGTACGGCTTATTTTAAACTGGCGTGCGTTTAAATTTATGTTTGTCTATTTGTTCCAGCTAATCTCCGAAACGGCTGGATCGATTTTAATGGAACTTTCAATGTTATAAGGAGTAACAGGCTACATTTAGTTTAGGTCCAAAAAATATTATGGGATCCAATCCGATCCTATATAAAAACCTATATCCACGCGGACGAAGTCGTGGGGGTCGGCTAGTCTTTATATGCACACAAGAAACATATGAATACAAAAGATACCAAAAAAGGTGCCACAAAAGGCCATAATTAATCAGATTCGTCCATACTACTATTTTCACTGTCGTCACTGCTATCATCACATACATTAATAATTATATGTTCGTTTTCTATAATATTATCTATTTTCACATCTCTTTCATAATCTTCCCTTATTAATTTAACAGTTCTATTCACAACCTTTTCCCAGTCTCCTTTAGTCACATGTTCACAAGCTTCTTCTAATAATTTTAGCATTTTTTTTGTGGTAAATGGGGGTTCTGTATTGTGTCTTGCAGCATATCCCTTAATTTGAGCCCACACCAACTCAATCGCATTATACTCACAATGGTAAGGCGGTAACCGTATAACTCTGTGCCCATGTTCTAATGCTATTTCGTCAATGACGTATCGGATCTTGGTTGGTTTGTTTTCTTTTAAAAGACGTACTAATTCCGCTTTTAACATATTCATGTTTGCATCTACGCCATTTTTACGAAGCCATGCGACGATATCAGCTTTCTTTTGGGATTGGGCAGGTGGCTTGTCAATTTGCATCGAGTGGTATGGGGCGTTGTCCATAATTATAATAGATGGTTCAGGGAGGCTACACAACATTGAGGTAAACCATTCAGTAAACTTTTCTCCATTCATGTCTTCATGATAGTCTCCAGTGGTTTTTGACGCAAAAGCCATGAGAGAACCTTCGACAAACCCGTTGATGGTTCCGGCGTGACAAATTATAAGTCGCGATCCTTTTCCTACAGGAACTTTGGAAGTAGATGCTGCTGTGTCATCGTTCCAAGAACGGCCTACAGTATGGTTAGCATTAAGCCATGTTTCATCCAAGAACACAACATTTTGCCAATTTTTGATTTCTTTCACTTGCCGTAAAAAAGTATACCTTGCCATCGCTATATCAAATCTTTCCATCAATATTTTGCGTTTGTTACATTTTTTGTATCGAAATCCAATGGTCTTCAAAATCTTCGTTAAAGAACTTTCCCCACCGAAGAATAATCCAGCTTCCTTCAGTGAATGCACCAACTTTTTTCTTGTTGGATACTCCTTCTGTAAATAGTAGCCGTAAACATGTCTTCGGATAGCATCGGCATCAAAGCTATCGATGCCTACGACTGGTTTTGCTCGTTTTCTCTTTTTTGGTGTGTGAAGTTTATTTTCTTCTGTGCCAGTCTCGCCATATTTTTTTTTAGTTATCCGTCTAACAGTTCGTTGTCCAATATTAAGCGCATCAGCTACGCGTTCAACCACTGACGTTATAGGTAAAATTGGCCCTCCATTTTGAGCTTCACGATCGAAATAGTTACGAAGGCGTATTACGAACTCACGTGTCTGACTATTTAGAACAGTTCTCTGCGTACGTTCGGTCATATCGACGAAATCCACAACAAAGGGCTTGAACAGAGTCCAAATTAACGAGCAAGGGTCAACAGTAATGCAGTATCAATATTTGAAATCCAAAGCCAGGTCAAAACTATATCACAATCGCATTGCACTGACAGTTTATACTTTTCGAAGCAACGTCAATTCGAAACTGCTTTGTTTTGCATTGAGCATTGACGCGAGTTTGCCGGAGGTAGTAGTTGTGCTAGCCAGCGATCCTATGTGACGATCGTATTAGATTCCATTTTTAAAAATTTATTGATATTTTTTTGCGATTTCAGAGGTTTGTCCACATAGTGAAAATTGTTCATATTCACAAGTACATTCACCCCTTAAATGGTGCAAACTGATTTTTCTACACTTGTATATATTTAAGAAATCAATTTAATAAATAAATTTTGAGTCCTAAACCTAAAACTACATTCGATAAAATTTATGAATCTCTGCACATCACTATCGTCAATAAAGTAATACAATTATTTCCTTCAAAGTCGTTATCAATTAATACGGAACTTCATGAGCGGACAAACGTCAAACCGGCCATCATAGCGTGCCGCTAGAGTAATACAAATAGCGTTTATTTAGAGAACACCCCTACACAAATTCTGTCTAAGTTAAGTCTATGAATACTTATTTGGAGCCGAACTTCTTTTTATATTATAATACTTACTATCATTGGTCCCGAAAAGAATAGTATAGAAAAAGTTTTTTATTCAAATAAACTAAGTATAGCAAAGTAAGTAGCTGTACTTTTGAAACATCAAGTGAATCAACCTTTACTTATCATCTTTTTTCCGCCCAAGCACAATGCCGGCATTCAATCAGTCAATTATTCTTGATTGATTTGACAAGCTACAAAAAATATTATTGATCTTGATACTTAATAATATGATTTTTTCGTTCCTTTCATTCTGTTCAGTTAACGTGCTTAAATTGTGAATCATTTAGGAAGATGCGATGATGTTTACATGCACCAGAGCACACTTAGATGGCACAAGTCGCTTACATGTGCCATCTAAGTGTGCTTCACAACTCATAATTCAGGCGTTTGATTCCATACCCATTTGTTTTCCTTCCTTTTCAAGCGTAAAGGTATGGCAAATGCCTTGGAAGGATTAAACCCTGAATTTTAAATATGAGATTAGTGAAACAGTCGACGAACAAGGTGATTGATGAATGAATCACAATGTTTATAATCGTACAAATATAGTTTCTTGGGATTTCTGAATAGTTGAAAAAAAAAAAGACAACTTCCACCTAGTTGCCTCTAATTTTATTTATTTTTACCATTATCGAGGATCTCACGCACACGAGGACTCGATCCCGGGGCTTCACGATCTTCAGGCAACGACGGGCAGTTACATAAAAAATGTGTAAGTTCTAAACGAACGAAGTCGCGGACAGCAGCTAGTATGTAGTATGTGCGGGTATTACATATGGCCGCTGCAGAGCACGGTGGCCGGTGGCCGGTGGCCGGTGGCCGGTGGCCGGTGGCCGGTGGCCGGTGGCCGGTGGCCGGTGGCCGGTGGCCGGTGGCCGGTGGCCGGTGGCCGGTGGCCGGTGGCGGGACAATCACAGCAACGCGATTACACAACCGATACACTAATTGCGATCATAAACTTATAACTGCGCAATATTTTAATTAGCGCGGCCGGCCATTGAAACTGCCTAATTTGTGATTACTTCGTGATTTATTATTATTGTAATTCACTTATAATGGAAATCCGAATTGGCTTAGGCAGACTTCCTGGCTTTCCGTGTGGAATATTTATTTGACCGTGATTATGATAATCTTTTCTCGAGATAAAAATAACATAATAAAATATCTATTTGAAAAAGTGTACCTAGCATGTAGGACTGTAGGTATAGGATCAGACACATGTTTTGTAAATATAATAAATTAATAATAAATAATTAACAGCAATAAATAGGCTGACGTACTCGTGACCAATAAAAATCTCATTTTTTTAATCCGTGGAACTTTTTAATTTCCCGTGACAAAAAATAACGCATTTAAGTACCTACCTATGTCAGAGATACAAAGTAGCCTGGATATTCCTGTATAATTACGGTATATAGTTAGTTATTATGTTTCCAAAATTCAGCCCGTATAAACAGATCGACAAAATTTCAAAGTGTGTTTGACCAAAGCTGTCGTTCAAAAATAATTTGAACCTAATGAGAGGAAATAATATTTATTACGAGTATTGCTATCTTGCATTCTCGAAAAGAACGTACGCTATATTAATAGGTATGTTACTGGAAAATATACCTCAGTCCCACAGGAAAACAGATGTTTAGATCACGAAATAGAAAATTTCTGTTCCGTGGTTTAGATAAATATTATGCAGATTCTGCTGTTTTTTAAGCAAATGGTCCCATTACAAATACAATAAATTAAGTAAGTACACTAAAATGATTATTTGTTTGTTATTTAAACACATGACCTGTATAGTTCGTTCGGTAACTTAGTGTCGGTACAGGCGCAGGTGCTCTTAGTATTCTGCTTTTATTTTTATTACTTTATTTCTGTTTGTAATTTTTTTTCTATTCTAACAGAATCTCCGAATAGTCTGCCAATCCGCACTTGGCCTGCGTGGTAGACTATGCTTAAAATCCTTCTAATTTTGAGAGATGACCCGTATTCATGAGAATATTATATTTTATGTTTATGGTTATATTGTAATAAAATACGAATATAAAAAAATATAAAAAGGAAAGAGAATTTTTATGAAAAAATATGAGTAGGTATAAAACGCGAAAACCCCTTGTGCCTGTACACCCCACGCGGCATGCTTTGAAGTCACGGCGGTGTCTTTGGCAAAACACCGCGCGGCGGAGGCGGCTAGACACAAAAGGCGACCGTAAGAAAACGAACAGACTATATTTGTTTCTCTCCATTATTTGTTATCGATAGAAATTTATTTTCGATTCCGGCGCGCTAACTATTCAAACTCAACAAAAGGCTAATTTGAATAACACTAGGGTTTGGTGAATACACTATTGGCTTTGTGTTTTTGTATTTTTAATAACAAAACTGAATTATTTTTGTATCTCCTACAATGACTCTACCTACAATCGGCGACGTCCAATTTAATTTGTTTGGAGTTCGCAGCTTTGAAAAACAAAAATCAATTATGTAAAGGGTCGCCGTCGAGCGGAATTGAATTTATGATCATTCCGAGCTAAAACAAATTTCACACCACAATTTTATTGTTATTATTCACTCAAATTACTCGTTTTTGTCAGCGAGTTCGTTTGCATGCAATTTTTTTCTTTTATATTTTTTGCCGTGAGATCGATTCATTTATTCTGTCGCGCTAATAATCTTAAATCAAGTGTATCTTTGTACCTAAATCAGTTCAGATAATATATTTTCGCCATAAATAAAAAATTCGTATTATTACGCAATATAAATGCGAGTATTTCAATTAGTTAAAGGTGGCATAAAGTCCTCGCTCTCACTTATTAAATGACTATTATACGTTAGAAGTTATTTGCTATAATAGTTCACTTCCTTTCAGTGTGCTTAGTCTAAAGCGGAGCACTCGAAAACGAACTCGAAAACTATTGATCGATTTCAGAGTAAAATAGACCTAAAATGGCTTGTATTAAGGTTTGAGTTCGCCAATACATTCAGCATTCGAACAATGCTGAATGTATTGGCGAACTCAAACCTTAATACAAGCCATTTTAGGTCTATTTTACTCTGAAATCGATCAATAGTTTTCGAGTTCGTTTTCGAGTGCTCCGCTTTAGACTAAGCACACAGGTTTAGGTATAATAGCAACTCGTCGTGATTTACGATCGCTATGAACGCCCCGCGGATGACGCGGCCGGCTACTTGTGTATGCCGAGGTCGGCCGCTCATTACATAAAACATGAGGACGAGGGAATATATTCGAACCGCCTTCCTGTGACGACGACGATATGAGGGTAATCGCACATCAGCCGCACTTTTCTGGCGCGTCCGATGCGGACGAGTGCTATCATCATTGCTATCGTCGCTATATTGGAATTTATATTTGAGCATTGACACTGCACTGTTTTGAGCAAATCAGTGCAGTGTCACTGTTTTTTGCAGAAACAGACAAAACAGAGCACCGTTTATATACATATTGTATTAGCAAATATATAGGTAGGTAAATAGTAAAATAGAAATAGGTCAGTTAATACTACCAGTGTGTGGCGTTGTTTTCCGGTGTATGTCACTGGACACTGACCAGCGTACAGGGCGCGGGTGACGGGGGGAGGGTAGGGGGTTAGGTTCCATTCACATAAACTGGTTCGGAGAGAATTCACGTTTTTTTCACACTGGATGTCTTGGTGACGGATGTTTACGCTCGAAGCCGACCGAGGAGTTCACATAGACCGGCTCAGAGAGCATGTTCGAACGCAAGCAGTACACCGGGGCAGCACGGCGGCAGCATGGCGGCAGCACGGCGGCAGCACGGCGCGCCCGAAACAGCACGTGTTACACACTGAGTAGGTACATTGGGACGGCTCTCAAGCATCCTCTCAGTGGCAGATTAGATGTCGACAGCGCTCTAGGCAGCAACTCATCGGCACCTCTCTGATTGGCTGAACTAACGGCTAATTCTGATTTTTTAATATTTTGTTAGGACCATTAACGGTAGTGTAGGTATACTTATCCAAGTTTCCAGCTTCGACAGACCTGTGCTAACTTTGCAGCACCTGTTTACTTAATTTTGGCGCCTCTTGTAATCTCGCGCCTAGGCAGTTAGGCACGTGCCTAGTTTGCCTAAAGAATAATCCGCCACTGCATCCTCTTATCACAAAAACATTTGGAATATCAGAATAAACTTTATTTCAATGTAGTACAACACAACAATATTTTAAATATACAAATATTTGCTCTGTTCTCTGGAGCCGGTCTATGTGAACGGATCTTTAGGGAGAAGGTCACGATTAAAATAACGCGTTACGTCAGTACCGTGACCTCATAGTGAGGATACACGCCATCTTAACAACAAACATGAGAACATATTATTCTTATTACTCAGGGTCACGCGGTGGGCGACGGACAAACAAGGCTCGGAGTGCCCCTGCGGGATCAAATCCCTGCAATGGGCGGGGTATGGAACTCGAAGAACCGATAGACGTTGGAGTCCTGAGGTGCATAGATGACGACCTCGCGATGGGCAACGCAGCGTTTGAAGACCTTCCTGGTAGATTGATTTTCTCAAGCGAGCCGCCGCTGGCAGCCGCGGAGCACGAGTGGTACAAAGTCGCATTCTGTGGCGATCTTCAAAAGAGACCTGTGGCTAACAGTTTTACCCGTTGTCCTGTGTGAACGGCAAATGCGAGAACGCGACATTTAATACGACGTAACGCGAAAATGACAAACAGAAGCTGAGCCTTCACGTGGCCTACGTTGTCGTGTGGATAAGTTTGTCATTTTATGTGGAGTCGTATCGCATCGCATCGTGTCGCATCGCGTCGCATCTGTCGTTCACCACGGACAACGGGTCAGCGTCGATTCAAAAAATGCCTATACCTCTTGCACGATAACGACTACAAAGAGCAAACTTAGAACGATCAAGTCATTCTTGATTTCATGATATAAATAAAAATTTGGAAATTTTGATATGAAAAAATGTATATATTTTCTCATTTAATACGAAGAGCACTTGAGTTTAGTCTTCAAAATCAAATAAGTAGTTTTATGATGTTGTTTGGCTCAGATGTAGGTCGTTCGTTTCGACCTGATAATCCAGCCAGCAGACAGTAAGCACATACTATAAAATTAATAACTGCTTTAGTGCAGAATACCTACAGTCCATACCATATCCCAATGCAGTATTTGTAAACAGAAATGGCGTCAGATCACGTGATCATATTTGTCATTGTACTCATAGTGATGGGAAGCAGAAGCAGGTAGATTGTGAATGGACGATTGAATGAATACATTCTTAAATCGATTATCGAAATAGAGTGATTTTAAAAACAACCTTCTATCGTTGAAAACGATATTATTTCACCTTTGAAATCAGATACTACATTTAATATTACTAGCTTTGTAGCAAGTTTTGTTACATGATGTTTTATCTGGTTATATCTGATTTAAAATAACATAAAGCTTTTTATAAAAATATATATGAATTGATGACAATAACCAAAAATTACCTAAAGAGTAAGAAATAGTTTTATTTGAGGGAGGGGGAGTGCTCATCCAAAAAAAATCCAAAAGCCAATAAACAAGCCAAGTCGTCGAAAATAAAAATAAAGAGCACCAGAGAACACCCGACACGTACAACATCAAAAGAAGCAGCGAAACGAATGACCCCGCGACACCCGCATCAAACGATCAGTGTGCTTAGTCTAAAGCGGAGCACTCGAAAACGAACTCGAAAACTATTGATCGATTTCAGAGTAAAATAGACCTAAAATGGCTTGTTTTAAGGTTTGAGTTCGCCAATACATTCAGCATTGTTCGAATGCTGAATGTATTGGCGAACTCAAACCTTAATACAAGCCATTTTAGGTCTATTTTACTCTGAAATCGATCAATAGTTTTCGAGTTCGTTTTCGAGTGCTCCGCTTTAGACTAAGCACACAGACCAGTGCAGTGCGAGCGAGACAGTTGACCACGCAACGGAAAGCGGCGGCGAAATGACAGCGCGGCGCATCGGCACACGGCACTGGCACCACAAACCGAAGAAGACCGAAAGTATCGTTCGCTCGCTCGCTCGCCCTCTTGGTATCGGTGAAATTTGATATGATGATAGTTAAACGTTGGAAAGGACGCCAATGTCCTTCCCAACGCTTATTTATACTTAGTTTAGGTATCACGCAAGCGAAGCCACGGACGTCTACTAGTTAAAAATTTATATGAGTAGAAGTCGATTCGTTAAATAGGCAGCAAATATTATCATTATGGCATCGTTACTGAGTATCTCTATACGCAGACTTCCAGCTGGTACCTAATTTTGGCAAATTCCACAGTCGAATCGATGCTAAAAAAAACGATGCCGGCATCGGATGCGCCTTACTTAATAACGATAACAAAATTAAACGAGAGAAATTAAAGAGACACAGACAATACACTGACCTTTACAAAAATTACTTCCGATTTTACCCGAATTTTAGAATCGATTAAACTCGTTCTTACTCGTTCATAACATTCACTCTATGGTTCACTTTTCGTTTTCAGCACTAGGCATTTAGTCTATATCTTATGTCAAGCTCCATAGTAGGTCAATACTCTGTGGTTTTATTTTACGATTGTGGACTAGATTTTTGTTAAAATATTTACGTAAACTGCTAAAATTGAATTGGTTTTGTGTGTAATATAAACTTAACAAGTTTTACTTTGGGAAAAAAGATCATTGTGAGTGATTTGTTATAAGCAACAATGAAAATATTGTACGCAAAAGTGAAATGTCGTGACGAGTTTGGTATGTTTACTTTAACTGCATTGGCTTATGTGATTGACTGTACGTATGTACTTTGTAAGAGTACGTTCGAGATCAAAGAATAACAAATTTATAGAAGCGTTCGTCATAAGTATTCTCAATATTTAACGGTTATATTCTAAAAAAATACTGCGCTTTCTGATGGCAGGTTTCCATTACCACGAGACCCTGACGCCACTACCATTTCAGCTTCCAAACCCGTTGAGCTATGTCGATGACTCTAGTTCTTCTACAGGTTTCCTTATTTCTCATTTGAAATCATACAAACTCCCAAGCTTAGCATTCTCCAACGCCCGCTGAGTGACACATTTTATTTATTGTAGATTTACCTGCTTTATGCATTTCCTTACTATTACAATGTGTACATACGTTCAGTGTGAGGTTCTTCTCTCTGTTTCCACGCTGTCTGTTTGTCCAGGCTTTACAATATAAAACACAATGAAACACTTTCCAAGTGATATATTCACTGGTAGTGGGGCTGGTGCCTGGATCCGTGTTTGTTGTTTGCGCGAGCTTTGTGTCACTGTGACGAGGTTTCAATGCAAGGAGGGACCGGGGGGGGGGGTATCGTGGGGGGGGAGAGTGATTTATTTCCACCGCTTCCTGCTATCGTACTGATGACTCGGCGCTTATTGTCACTGAAACTACATTTATATTTGCTAATAGGAATAAAAAACACGGACAGAGTAGATAGCAGGTATAGTTTTCATATCATACACCAAACCAAAATACTTATTACTGAAAAAGTCAATGCGCGTGTTTATACGTAAATTAATTCTGGAAAGATCCATAAATAAGGTTTTCGTTGAAATATACATCTATAATTTTGTGTCGAGTGTCCACTGGCAAATAAGACTGCAATTATTTGCAGAATCAAAATACGCGTTGCCGACGTAGCTCATCGAGTCGCGGATCAGTGTGCTTAGTCTAAAGCGGAGCACTCGAAAACGAACTCGAAAACTATTGATCGATTTCAGAGTAAAATAGACCTAAAATGTCTTGTATTAAGGTTTGAGTTCGCCAATACATTCAGCATTGTTCGAATGCTGAATGTATTGGCGAACTCAAACCTTAATACAGGCCATTTTAGGTCTATTTTACTCTGAAATCGATCAATAGTTTTCGAGTTCGTTTTCGAGTGCTCCGCTTTAGACTAAGCACACAGAAGTGGCAATGGGCGGGGCGCAGAGCACGAACAACTTGTACATGTTGTGCTCCCAAGGTACGTACTCGTATGGTGACACCGCATCAGCAAACGCAGCGCTTGAAGGACGGTGGACGGACGATCTAAAGCTGGCAGCCGCTGGATACAAGTCGCACAAGAACGTGTTCTGTGGCGATCGTTGCTAGAGACATATGTCCAGTCGTGGACATCTATCGGTTGAGTGTTGAGGCGACGACGACCTAAAATACGCATAATATTTACTATCGCTTCGTAGCAATTGCGATCGAAACTTGCGATATTCCGCCCCCGTAGCCCGTAACCGTAGCACTCCGTAGCACTCGACATGGGAGCTCGTTCACACAAACAATCACAATATTTAATTCACCACGCTCTCTGCACCACTTACACGCTTATTTTCGAGCGAACTGTGAACTCTATGTCGTTTGCAAAAAGGCTTACGTAATATTTAAAGCGATCGTGAAATGTTGAGCCGGCTGCTGTATCATTTAGCGTAATGTTTTAGCTCGATTGTTGTTCTATCGATCCGAGTGGAACTATACAAATTACACTACTAGCTGATGCCCGCGGCCTCGTCTGTGTGGATTTGGGTTTTTCTTTTAAATGACATTGATTCCAGGCATATACATCACATTTAATGCTAAAAAATCTAAGATATTTGTGGGATAAAAGTAGCCCTGGTTGAAAAGTCTAAACTTTTTATTGATAGCTTTGTCATGAATTTAGAAACAGGCAAGGAAAGCAGATTGTACTAACTGCGAAGAAACCGGCAAAAAACAGCAATTACCGTTTTCGTGGGTGTTTTTGTAAGCTTTGGTTTTGTGGGTAGACATTAAGGTTTATAAAGCGATGGCCGTCAAGGAGTGCCTCATAATCCGGGTACAACCGTGACGCTTTACACAGAGTGATAAAGCTAATCTCGCTAACTACGTGAACTTTACATTTCCGCATGAAAGTCCGAATGACTGCATTATGCGGTATAAAAGGCTCTTTAGAAGGCGCAGTGAGAGCGGCTCGTGGAGAATCTCGGGCGGCTCGGGTGCGCAGGCTCGTAAAGCTGTGTTCACACGAACATGTGCAGCATTAGGACTGCATGGACGCAGGTTTCTATCGGTACAAAGACTATACAGTCACTGTCGCCATCGAACGCTGTCACTGAACCGCAGCCGATATTGTTCAGACTGGGGTTCTGTTCCATCGTGCCAGTCCAGTGCTGTCTGCCAGCACTGGACTGGCACGATGGAACTTCAACAATCAATACTCAGACGTTGAGACCTCAAAGTGCTCGAACGGTGACCTCGCAACGGGAAACGTCAGAAGATCCCCCGCTAAGCAGACGGACGATCTCAAGCGAGTCGCGGACAACCACTGGACATGACAGAAGATCGCGTTCCTTAGCGATCCTTGCAAGTGACCTATGTCCAGCAGTGGACATCTATCGGTTGGGATGACGAATAATTTTTTCCAAATTTCTTCTAATTCCCTGGTATAGTGTGATCGTAAGACATGGCATCTTAAATGAGACGGTAATCACGGAACGGCGTAAAGTATCTGCCATGCGCTGGTGCTGCCTGCTTGGGTGTAAACAGTCCCTAAGTCATACATAACATACATAATGTATGTTTGTAGGGCCCCTGCAATAGGCTCGCATCGCGATCTGGTTTCCTCATATAGAATGCTGTTGGAATTGAGTGAATGTTTTCAAAGGCTTGACCGCCGGGTCAGTGTGCCAGGGGCGCGGCGGGGTGCGAGGAGGGGTGGGGGGGGGGGTGGGGGCGTCACACACTCGTACACACGCGTGTATGGGAATTGTGGATTTGAATAATTTAACATAAATAGGTAAGTGAGTACTGAAACAAGGGGTACATTTTCTCGACGACAGACGGATCATAATCCGTCTATTGTTGAATTAATGCTTGTGATTGTGGACGTGACGGTGTGTTTATACATAATATATATTATGCACATATATATATATATATATATATATATATTTAACCTTTACCCTGCCTTTAGTTATCTAACCTTACAGAACTCTATTTTTGAAAAGTCTTAATTATACTTTAGTACTTTACCTTTACAGCTGGTTTTCAGTCAGCTAGTCAGGGATTTTAAAAGCTGGTATGTCAAACGCATCAGAAATTTAAAAGATACCACAATTCGAACAAAAACTTTCCTATCCTTAAGCTTAGATTTTAAGAAAATTTCTTTTAAGAAAATTACAAAGGATAGGAAAGTTTTTGTTAGACCAGTGGTTCATCTAAAAAAACATCCATCTACAACCGCTGTGTTCTCAGAGCAAGGAAACCAAGATTAACTGCACTCGGTGTTTACTGTGTACACTCGCTTTATCCAGCAAAGCCTTCGCGACGAGCTACGCCCGTCCAAGAACATAAAACAAGCGCCTAGACGTACTTCGCCTGTACCTAGACACTTAATACACCGAAACATACATTCTGTTGCAGCAACATTGCCTGCTGAGTTCCTCACCTGTAATATTTTTACTGTTGTGACTATGCAATGGTCAGAGCAAAAATGAATGTGGTCATGTCTTTCGAATGTGAGGCGAGGGTCTATAGAGATCGAAGAGTTAAGTTGATTTGCAAATCGGAATAACCGTTTTATAGCCGACGGAAACTAGAGCTGATATTGATTTGAAAGAGAAAGAAATCTTATAAAATATGTACTTTGAAAATAAATATTACTTTTTGTAATAAAATCTAATAGCTGATGCCCGCGACTTTATTCGTGTTGGATTGGATTAAGGTTTTATTAAGATCCCGTGGGAATCGTGTGAAATAATACTAACTGTTAGTGTAGTGTAAAGAAGCAACACACACTCGCTGTCCGCTGTCGTCCGAAAAATAGAAGTACGCGTAGTAGTATTACGTATATCGTTGTCCTTGTCTCGCTCGATTTACGTATAGTGTTGTCTTTATCAGCAGTAGGTTCGTATGTGTATGAAGTGTCAGCCGTGCTGCTAAGTTGCAGGGAGTGAGTGTCGCTTCTTGACTCAGCAATAGCTAGTATTCCTTGGTGTCGGTGTTGCGTCTGTAGTGTCAGCGGCGTCATTGTACGGCGAGTGGAGTGTCGTGGAGTGTCGTGGAGGCTTTGTTGTTTTTGCGTCGTCACAGGCGCACCGCGGCGCCTCGTCAGCTGACGCGATACACTCGCCCTCTCCGTTCCGTCCTGCGCTAAATTAATTATTCTACAAATATTATTGTGTATTACGATTGTTAACCTATTTGCAGCGCGTAAGTTAATGTGCAACGCCTCATGATGTCGCTGCTTTTAGAAGTTGCATAAATACAAACAACACTCTTAAAAAAACTTAAAGAAGTAAAAGAGAATATAGGTATAGTCTGTTCGTTTTCTTACGGTCACCTTTGATCGCGCCGCCTCGGCACGCGCGGCGTCTTGTCAAAGGGACCGCCTGCGACTTCAAAAGATGCCGCGTGGGGTGTACAGGTACAAGGGGTTTTGGCGTTTTATACTTACTCATATTTTTATATTAAAATTCTCTTTCCTTTTTATATTTTTTTATATTCGTATTTTATTACAATATAACCATAAACATAAAATATAATATTATCATGAACACGGGTCTTCTCTCAAAATGAGAAGGATTTTAACCATAGTCTACCACGCTGGCCAAGTGTGGATTGGCAGACTATTCGGAGATTCTGTTAGAATAGAAAAAAAAATTACAAACAGAAAAAAAGTAATAAAAATAAAAGCAGAATACTAAGAGCACCTGCACCTGTACCGACACTAAGTTACCGAACGAACTATACTACACACAGTAGAACTGCACATGTCTCAATATATTGAAGCATGTGAAAAATAATAAAGTATGAATTGTATCAAAAATTAAAAAATATCAGCAACCGTCCTCGTTGAGTCGGTACTCAGGCTAGAGCCGGCGGTGGTGGACAGCTGCAGCTCTCGAACAATTAAATATAACAGCTTATCTTCTTCATTAACAAAATAATACTACTAATTAGTTTTTATAATTAAAACAGGAAAATAAGAGAATAATCCCGTCGTAGTAATTAAAACAGTAAACCAATTACGCGCGCCGCGCCGCGCCGCTGACACGACAGCGCTGCGGCGGCGCTGCGGTCGCGGCTGCCGGCGGCGTGAGGCGTATACGGAAAATGCTTTTATAAAATGTTTATTTCGGGCTTCACATCCAACAAATCCTCGCAACGTCTCGCCAATACAAAATATTTCATGTTCGAAATAATTTAGCTTTTTCCATACTATCTTATATAACACCTTTTGAATTCGTTGTGAGTTTGTCTCAGACCGGGACGCGTTTGGAACAAGTGTAGCATTGTGCTATTATAAAAGAAAAAGTTATGACAGTATAAAATATTATACATTTCAGTTTTCAGAAATTAACTCTTCCACTAACAAGAGTTCAAAACAAAACTGAAGCGAAGGCGATGACGAAAAGAAAAACTATTAAGAATATTACTGGTTGAACACATACATATAATACACATATACATTGTGGAAATTATGTCCCTTTGCGGAGGCCCGGTGCTCAGCGGCGCTCGTGTGACACATCGGAACAAAAACGAGCATAAACCAACTTTTACTGCGCCGCTGTAATCCCATCTGAAGGGGATCTCTTTCGTGCTACAAATGAGAAAAATGATCGAAACGGAAGCGCGGCGACTGACGGTCATAAATAGACGAGGCGGAAAACTGGAGTTTTCAGATAAAACTGTAGTCTAATCTAGTAATCTTACAGTTAGATGATGCGTAGAACAAAAATAGGAAAGTAGGTATACCTAGTACGTTTAAAGTAGTGATCCTAATTGTAAAGCATCCCATTCCAATATGAAACCCATACACATTCAAATTAGCCATTTTACAAATGAAACCATTCATTTCATGCTGTTGAATGAATACCATTATGTTACACGATTAGACGTCTGATCTACTCGCAACTGTTTACGCCACGCATCACGAATTATTTAAAGCGACATTACATACATATAGACATACTGGACAGAATAATATTATTCTCCTTTCTCTTCAACTAAGTGCAAAGCTTGTGCTCAGAGTAAGTAAGCGGTCGGGATATAAACCGTCGACGTTTCGGTTTTCAAGAAATCACCCCGACCTCTGAGGAAACTTAGTGTTGAAAGACGTAGACACACGCATTTGTTTATTATCCGGAGGGATTAATTATCATTATTTTTTCTACAGGAGTCATTGACAGTGTGCTATACTCGTACCGTGATAAAGATAGCCCTCCTGCATTGAAACGGAGCCCTCCCTGCGCCCCGCGCAGCGATTTGTTCATTCATAAGTTCATTGATAAATTCATTGATAAATCGGCTGCCCTAGTGATAAACAAAGTAACTACATTCAGAACAATTTTACAGGACAAGCATAAACATTGAAACTCTTATTTGAAGGCAACCTTTCTACAAAATACCTACTTATTTATCTCTGTAATAAATTGCAAAATAATATATTTTAACTTATAAATAACAGTATTTATTTGTAACTCCTTCGCTTTTAATTTTGTTTAAAATTAAAAATATGGTTTTTCTAATTGCAAACAACATACAAAAAAATTAATGTTTCAACTTTAAAAAGATGTTAAGTCATTTACTTCGTTTGTATATTGCTTGATAATTTCTTCCAAAAATAATTTTTCAATTTATTACAAAGAGTTTACTATGTTATTCAGATACAAATAGTTACCCCAAAAATTAATGTTCAAGTGTGCGTGTGCGTTTGTGTGTGTATGATATTGTGATTGTGATATTGCGACTAATACAATTGTCCCCCCCCCCCCCCCCCCCATTTGCTTTAATGGGCACCCGGGCCCTCCCCAAATAACTCAAATAACTCTTTTTATTATTTTTTATGTAATCACCGGCTTTAGGTCGTAATTCTGAATGTTATTCTACATATTATCGGTGAATTTGAAGTAATTCTGTTCATTAAATCAGAAGTTATAAGGCTGTGACAGTCAGACGGACAAAGCATATCCAACCTAGTTCACTCAGAGACTTAAGTTAGAGCTTATTACAACTCAAGAATCTATACCATATCTATACTTACCTACTAATATTATAAATGCGAAAGTATGTCTGTCTACTAAGTCTTCACGCACCAACTGTTCAACCGATCTTAACGAGGTATAAAGATAAGTTTCATTTTTGGAAAGGACATAAGCTACTTTTTTATCCTGGTAAATTAAGAGCTTAGACTAGAATTTCAAAAACCTAAATACACGCGGACGGAGTCGTGGGCATCATAATCAACTATGTTTATCTTGTAAAGTTATAATTTACAGTATTGTGTCTATTTTTAGTTATATTCCTGTAAAGTAATGTCCCTATTAGTTAATTATGTACGTAGGTATCTAAAATTCTGCACCTACCTTCAGTAGAAACATTTTAAAATAGTAAGTAACCGATAACAATTAAAACGATTATTTATAAGTACATAAAGTAATACCCTAAATTCCAGTCTCAGTGTGCAGTTATTTGTTTGGGCAATTCAAATTTCAGTAAACTGTTCAGGTTATTTGAAATATTATACTGTGGACACTGTGTTAAAAAACTACTCGACATTAAACTTTTGTTAATGCAAAAAAGTCAATTTCACAAAAAATGTCAGTTACTTTGTTTATATCACTAGGGCAGTCGAAATCTGTCATATTGAAAAGTCACTTTGAAACTTCAAAGTTCATTGTTTACATCGTTACGAAAATTTTGTGAAATACATAGCAGTAACCAGTTCTTATGTGATAAAAAGTTGTGCTAGAAAAATTGTTATGGTAGTGCGTTCGTTTTGTGCTCAAGAATGTGAGAGAAAAGAACAAATATCTCTAAATTATATATCATAATAATAAATATGAGGCTGACGGGCAATGTCCAATAAGTGTTGTCAGCTTCATGTGAAAAATTTCCATACCCATTGAAGCCATCACGCAAACGGCCTCTCAATTATTATAAAAATACTATAATGTGGACCAATAATTTCAACACAACATTTTTAGTTATTTCGCTGGCGTTTCGAAACAAAAATATTAAATCTGGTGCAAGATGCTTTTCAAGCTGTAACGGAGGCTACGTGAAGTCACATTGTACTTAAGTTCACGTTGAGAGATTGCAGAATGACGACGATGAATTAGTGAATTATAATATAGTTATTGATAGCGACAGTGACACATCATCTGACAGCAATGCATTGAAATTTTAAGATATATAAGAACACGTCTCGACGAATCCTAATAGTTTTTTGATCTTTGTTTTATTCCATCTCCTAACATCTCCATGCCGTACTAATCTAAACGTCTGGTTTTTTTTTACCCGACTACGGCAAAGCCAAAAGGAAGTGTTATGATTTTAGCAGTCTATGTATTTACGTGTTGTAAATAATTAAGTTGCGATTTGTTTTTATAAAGAATTGTCAACACTGATTTATTATCTGTGACTATTGATGCTACAGATCTGTTGCATAAGTTTTATCTGTGGTGTCAAAACTCGAATTGTACTTTATCTTCTCTGGCTCTCTGCTTGCTCTCTACCTCGCCGTCCCGTCGGCCATTGGTGTAACAGTGCTAATTAAAATTAAATATATTGATCCACGGAGAATCCTCTTTTATTTCCAAGATTACGTATGTATATATTTATGTATGGATGTTTGTAACCGATTTTTGTATGAGATTCTGTGTGTACTAATGTAGCGCCTAAACTGCTGGACCGATTTTGATGAATGAGGTGTCTATTGATTCGTTGTTATTATCAGGGTGACATAGGCTACATTTTATCTACGAAAAAAATCGAGAAGTCAGCTTTGCGCGGCTTTCTAGATTTTTAACCCCCGACGCAAAAACGACGGGGTGTTATAAGTTTGACGTGTCTGTGTGTGTGTGTGTGTGTGTGTGTGTGTGTGTGTGTGTGTGTGTGTGTGTGTGTGTGTGTGTGTCTGTCTGTCTGTCCGTCTGTTCCCCTGTAGCGCTCAGCTCAAATGCGATTTTTTTTGTTTGAAAGGTGAATTAATCGAGAGTGTTGTTAGCTATGTTTGATGAAAATCGATCCAAGATGGCCGCCGCTACAAAATGGTGGATTACATATTTTTTCACAACTCCCTTAATATGGGTATCAAATGAAAGGGCTTGACTAGTAGAATAGCATTATACAAATCCAAGATGGCTGCCGCCACAAAATGGCGAATGTCGGGGGTTTTTAAATTTTTAATTTATACTTGTAAAATTAGTTTCGGATAAGAATAACAGATGGCACCACTAGCTCCTTGCCCCGCGCATTTGCCCACTAAATTATTATTAAATTATTAAGCGTAGTCGGGTTTTAGTTCACGAACTTTACTTGTATTTAGTAGATGTATTAAATAAATTATTTTATTATGAGTATAATATGTATAAAATTTAAAAAATGGGGTATAAATTATATTTAATAACGTATCTTCTTCTTTCTTGGTTATGGAAAATCTTTTTTCTATATCCTGAAACGTACCTACTTAACTTTAAATGTATAGTACTAACTACTACTACTATAGAAAAGTATTGAGCAAACTTAAAGAGACACAGATGAAAGACTAAATTGCGATTACGCAAATAATAGAATAACTATGATAATTAAAATTATTATAATTATTATAAAATTTCTTTTTCCCTAATTTAGTGTCATGTCCTTACAGTAGCAATACACACACACACACTCACAGGGGCGTCAAAAATGCTTGTCATACATTATAGTACGAGCACATCCATTGATTATTAATTTATCAATGAGAATTTCCCCCCGTCCCTCGTCCCGCAGATCATGGGAGAGCCAAGTTAATCGTGGTCTTACTTATAAGGCTGTGGGAAGCCGACGAAATACCGAACGTGTATAACTTCTCTGCCGAACAAAAGTCATAGTAACGGCGAAGACGACGACACCAGTTACCAAAACTGTACGAAATTATTGCTAAACTGTGACCACGCGCCTGATGTGTTTGAGGCGATACGTTCACATTGCATTACTCTACTAGTCGATATTTGATAATATTAATTTGTGATTGCTGATCGTCTGCCGCGTGTGCCGCGTGTGCCGCGTGTGCCGCGTGTGCCGCGTGTGCCGCGCACCGCGAGTCTCCCCACGCTCCCCACGTGGCACACGTTTACCAATCGATTTACTAAATTGCTTCACGCCTACGCCTCTGAAGTTTTGTTTGAGCCCTATACTTTGCTAGCTGTAACTTTCGACTTCGTCCGCGTGGATTAAGGTTTTATAAAATACCGTAGGAACTCCTTGAGTTTCCGGGACAAAAAGTAATCTGCATCCGTCTCCGGGATGTGAGCTATCCCTGCGCCTTTAGTCAAGATCCATTCAACGATTGAGCCGTGAAAAGCCGTGCCTTGTTTCGTTGTACCGTAAAAAATAATTCAGGCAAGTGCTATATATCTGAATGGCGTACGATAGATCATGAGACTGTAGCTTAGCGGGAAACGGACAGTCAATAAAAGATTTTATATCGACTCGATGTTAGAAAACTTTGCCAACACAAAGGTACAAAAGAATACGAGAATTGTAAATACGCTACTATGAAAAAGGTCCCTATTTATGTATTTATTTTATTTGGAATTGCCAACACAATTACATATCTATTTCTATACTTTAATATAATAAAGCGGAAGAGTTTGTTTGTTTGAACGGTCTAATCTCAGGAACTACTGGACCGATTTCAAAAATTCTTTCACCGTTGGATAT
Organism: Melanargia galathea; assembly: GCA_920104075.1. Classification (NCBI taxonomy): domain Eukaryota; kingdom Metazoa; phylum Arthropoda; class Insecta; order Lepidoptera; family Nymphalidae; genus Melanargia; species Melanargia galathea. The sequence continues at coordinate 158,742 of OV049872.1, read as the reverse complement.
GTACGTGATCCCTGAGTGCAGCTATAGGCTATATATTATGCACCACGGGCGAAGCCGGGGTGGACCGCTAGTAATATAATAAAGCGGAAGAGTTTGTTTGTTTGAACGCGCTAATCTCAGGAACAACTGGACCGATTTCAAAAATTCTTTCACCGCTGTAGATCCTTAAGTGCTATAGGCTATATATTGTTACGAATGAACCTTATTTCTAGAGCAATAAGGTTCATAATTGCTCGTCACCTAATAAATACCTAATCACCCATCGATGTAAACAACCCATAATGTAAACAACAACAACGCGGCTTTTCTAGAATAAACATCGATAGGGGTGGAACTTTCTAGAAAACGCTTAGTCACGCGGTAACGGGTATATAAAGGGACCGGCGAGCTGACGGAGGACAGTTCAGTTCTGAGAACGGAGCGAAATACAAGCGGAGGAAGCGATCGGAAGCGAAAAGGATTGGAAGCGAACAAGCGAAGAGGAAGTCTACAAGAAGATCAGGAGTACTAAGTGGAATACGGAAGTGCAGAATAAAGTCTGATCAAGGGTCACCAGGTGTTTTATTCCAAATCTGCGAACCCCAGCACGTAACAATTGGTGACAGAAGTGCGATTTGGAAGCTATGCCATTGACTCCGAGAGACGACTTCGGCAGCGAGGGTGTCAAGACCAGGGCCCAGCGTGCAGCGGAATCTAGCCGAGCACCTGTGGAGGAGCACCTGGAGGAACCAGCACCTGGTGGGTCCCCCCAGGAGGCCCCGCCCACTGGCCCCACCCACCTGGCCACGCCCCCTGAGCAAGCCACGCCCACCTTTGACTTGTCGAGTTTGATGCGGATAATGCAACAACAGTTTGCAGCGATACAGGAAAATCAAGATTGCAAATTTGCAGCGATACAGGAAAATCAAGATTGCAAATTTGCAGCGATACAGAAAAATCAAGATTGCAAATTTGAAGGGGTGCAGCGGACTGTTTTGTCGGCCGTTCACGAAGTCGGCGGCATGGTGGCTAAATTGCGAAAAGAGTTGGACCTCATGGACGAGCGAGTCACCTGCCTAGGAACGGACATAGATGGTGTGAAGACTGGCCTCAACGAGCTACAGAAAAAGGTGATACGTCTTGAAACGACAAGACTAACGTCAAGTGGAGCGATGGGCGCAGTTCAGGGACCTAATGTTAAGGTACCCCCATACGACGGTAGCACCTCCTGGCCCGCGTACCGGCAACAGTTTCAGACTGTTGCTACTGCTAACGGATGGACGGACGAACAGTGCTTGACTGCCCTCACTGTCGCATTGAGAGGGCAGGCTCTAACTGTTCTGGAAGCCTTTCCCACTTCAGGATGTGGATACAAGGAACTGTTGGATGCACTCGAATCCAGGTATGGGGAGCGACATCTGGAGCATGTGTTCCGCGCCCAGCTGCGCGATAGAGTCCAGCGATCTGGAGAGGGTCTCCAGCAATGGGCGTTGGAAATAGATAAGCTTGTGCGGAAAGCTTATCCATCGGCCGACGATAAGATGGTAACCGCAAACATCGTGCAAGCTTTTGTCGATGGAATTAAAGACCTGGAGGTAAGAGCTGCCGTGAGGCTTGGTCACCATGCCTCATTAAAAGAAGCATTGGCGCATGCCTTAGAGGTCGAAGCAGTTCGACACGACATTCGGCAGACTCACAGACTACGTGAAGTTGTCGAGGAGGTGAAAGAGGTTAAGACCTCATTCAGGAAGAACTTTGGCGCTGTGTGCTATAGATGCGGTGAGAAAGGGCATTTGCAGCTGAATTGCCCACAGAAAGAGTCGCAGATGTCCCGACTAATGAAAATAGAGAAACGGTTGGAGGAGCTTGCGAAGAGAGGTGAGGATGCAGGGTCTCAAAATCAGGGAAACTAGTAACAGCCAGGACTAAGGGGCGAGTACTGGCTGGCACGGAGGGAGCCCCAGCAACGGTTATCTCACAGGTATGCGATGGGAACAATTTAGCAATGCCAAGCATGGATAAATCAGGTTCTTGGAAGGATCCTACAGTCTATGAGCTTCTTAAAGACTGCAAAAGCAACCTGACTTATTCACAAAGCATCAAGGCAAAGAAGTTTCTATTACGCTACGCGGACATCTTTTCTAGTCAAGAAGGAAACCCAGGGAGAACATCGTTAGTGCAGCATAGAATTGATACCGGAAATGAGGGACCCATCCGTCAGCGGGCGAGACGGCTACCAATCGCGAAGGAAAAAGAAGTCGAGGATATGCTGGAAGAAATGGAAAGGAACAAAATAATAGAACCATCCGCAAGTCCCTGGTGCTCACCGGTTGTGCTTGTGAAGAAGAAAGATGGAAGCACACGGTTCTGCGTGGACTATAGGCGGCTCAATGACATCACAAAGAAGGATAGTTACCCGCTACCTAGAATCGATGACACTTGGATACTTTGAGTGGCATGAAATGGTTTTCGACTCTAGACCTAAAATCAGGTTACTGGCAGGTAGAAATCCATCCAAAAGACAAGGAGAAGACAGCGTTTTCAACGGGAAAAGGATTATGGCAGTTTAATGTTATGCCTTTTGGATTGTGCAACGCACCTGCCACCTTCGAACGACTCATGGAATGTGTGCTAGCAGGGTTAGTAGGAGATGCCTGCTTGGTGTATCTAGATGACGTCGTTATCATGGGTCGAGACTTCGAGGACCATTTGCAAAACATGGAGCGAGTCTTCGCCAAAATACATGGGGCAAACTTAAAACTTAACCCGAAGAAGTGTCAGCTATTCAGGAAAGAAGTGAATTATCTCGGCCATGTCATCACAAGTGAGGGCATCCAGACTGACCCGGCGAAAATTGAAGTGGTTAAAAAATGGCCTACCCCTAAAGACAAGACAGAGGTAAGGGCATTTTTGGGTTTGTGCTCTTACTACAGGCGTTTCGTCAAGGGGTTTTCTGAGATCGCAAAACCGTTACATAGACTGACGGAAGAGAAAAGACCATTTTGTTGGGATGAAGCCTGTGAGGATTCCTTTTCAAAACTGAAGAAATACCTGTGTGAAACACCAATTTTGGGATACCCACAACCGGAAGGCCAGTTTATCGTCGATACCGACGCGAGCAACACCGCGATTGGAGGAGTGCTATCCCAAAAGCAGGGAGATAGAGAAGTCGTTATGGGGTATTTCAGCAAATCACTGTCAAGACCGGAACGGAACTACTGCGTGACACGGAGGGAACTTTTTGCCGTGGTAAAAACATTGCAACACTTCAGCAAGTACCTAATCGGCCGAAAGTTTTTACTACGTACGGATCATGCAGCATTGAAATGGCTACTGCAATTTAAGAATCCCGAAGGTCAAGTTGCTCGGTGGATTGAACAGCTCCAGGAATATGACTTCGAGACTCAACATCGCAGCGGGAAGTCACATGGAAATGCAGATGCACTTTCTCGGAGGCCATGCCCGGAAGAATGCAAACATTGCATCAAACAGGAGTCGACGGAGCTATCATTGAAACTTACCAGGACGAGTTCCTTAGGACCCTGGGAGGATGATGCAATGAAGATGGCTCAAGAGGGTGATGAGGATCTACGGCACATCATCGTGTGGAAGAAAAGAGGAGACGCCAGACCAACATGGAGTGAGGTTGCACCTATGAGCGTTATCACTAAGGCATACTGGGCACAGTGGAGCAGTCTTACTCTACAAAATGGAATACTCTACCGAAAATGGGAAAAGACTAACGGTAGGGAGTTCCATCTTCAGGTAGTCGTTCCGAGAGCCAAGGTACCCGATGTCCTACGTGAAGTGCATGACGGAGTTTCGGGAGGTCATCTTGGCGTCAAGAAGACATTAACGAAAGTACGGGAGAGGTTTTACTGGCTCCATTGTCGGGAGGATGTGCAGGACTGGTGCCGTAAATGTACCATTTGCGCTGCCGTGAAGGGACCGCAGACAAGGAGTAGAGGTAACCTGCAGCTGTACAATGTTGGTGCACCCTGGGAACGTATAGCTATTGATGTAGCCGGACCATTCCCTGTGACTGAATCAGGGAACAAATACTTCATGGTTGTTATGGACTACTTCACTAAGTGGCCGGAAGTATTCGCGATACCTAACCAGGAAGCTACAACTGTTGCAACTAAGCTCGTTGAGGAGGTTATATGTCGCTTTGGTGTACCATTGGAAATCCACTCAGACCAAGGAAGGAACTTTGAATCGCAAGTGTTTCAGGAAGTATGCAAAATTTTAGGTCTGCATAAGACACGCACAACTGCATACCACCCGCAGTCTGACGGAATGGTTGAAAGATTCAATCAGACGCTTGAAAGGCATTTGGCAAAGTTGGTTGACGCCCACCAAAGAGACTGGGACAGGTACATTCCACTGTTTCTCCTCGCCTACAGGACTGCAGAGCATGAGAGCATAAAGGCGACTCCGGCGTTAGTCAATTATGGCAGGGAACTACGGTTACCAGTAGACTTATTGATGGGAGGGACACCGGATGAACCTTGCACCGTACAAGACTACGTCGCCAATCTGAGAGAGAAAATGCGAGAAATACATGCTACAGTCAGGGAAAACGGATTGCAATCAAGTGAGAACATGAAAACCAGATACGACCGGAAATCGAACACGAGCGGATTCGAGGAAGGCGCCTTAGTCTGGCTGCATAATCCGACTCGTCGAAAAGGGAAATCTCCAAAATTGCAAACCAGATGGGAGGGTCCATACAAAGTGGTTACCCGTATTAACGACGTCACGTATAGGATTCAACGTCAACCAAGGGGAAAATTTAAGGTTGTGCACATCGACCGCTTGGCAAAACATTACGGAAGCAACAGTGATGCTCGGGACGAGCATCGCTAAGAGGGGGGCAGTGTTACGAATGAACCTTATTTCTAGAGCAATAAGGTTCATAATTGCTCGTCACCTAATAAATACCTAATCACCCATCGATGTAAACAACCCATAATGTAAACAACAACAACGCGGCTTTTCTAGAATAAACATCGATAGGGGTGGAACTTTCTAGAAAACGCTTAGTCACGCGGTAACGGGTATATAAAGGGACCGGCGAGCTGACGGAGGACAGTTCAGTTCTGAGAACGGAGCGAAATACAAGCGGAGGAAGCGATCGGAAGCGAAAAGGATTGGAAGCGAACAAGCGAAGAGGAAGTCTACAAGAAGATCAGGAGTACTAAGTGGAATACGGAAGTGCAGAATAAAGTCTGATCAAGGGTCACCAGGTGTTTTATTCCAAATCTGCGAACCCCAGCACGTAACAATATGTACCACGGGCGAAGCCGGGGCGGACCGCTAGTAAATAATATAATGCATCAAAATGATATGCAATAAAATTAAGTGGTAAGTACACATGCAACTCAATTTAAAAGCAGTTACAGCATGCAAATTTAAAACGAAACTAAAAACAGAAAGAAAGTAGGTACTTATAACATTATAATGAAAATACACTACATAACATTAAAATAAAATATTATATATATAAAGCTACTTGAAGTTACGTATTGATCACCTCTCCTGAACAATTTTGTATGGGACTTTTTCACCATACTTTCCGTGTGTGTAGAATTCAAAAAATTTAGGTCTACAAAATTATAGAGAGAGCTGGACGTGGAAAACTGACTAGAGTACCCTAAGGGATCTCGAAAACTATCAGTCGGAGAGGTACTATCACCAAACAAAAAATGTTCAACACCTTGGGCAATTGGGTGAACCGGTGAAAAAAATATGGCCACCAAACAAAAAAAATTTTCGTCTCCATACAAAAATTTCTTAATTTTCAAGAGGCTCTCCAGAACAATTTTGTATGGAACTTTTTTCCCCTCACTATTTATGTGCGTAGAACTTATGGGTCTTCCTTCAGGAAAATTATGAAACGTCATGAACGTGGAAAATTTACCAGAGTACCCCAACGGCTCTCAAAAACTATCAATCATAGAGGCATAGTTCTGAAACTGAAAATGTTCAAGACCTTGGGCCCTTTGGTGAGCCAGTAAAAAAAAGATAGGTACCAAACAAAAAAAAATTTCGTGTCCATACAAAATTTTTTTTAAATTTTCAAAAGGCTCTCCAGAACATTTTTGTATAGAACTTTTTCCTCTTACTATTTATATACGTAGAACTTATGGGTCTTCCTTCAGGAAAATTATGAAACTTCATGAATGTGGAAAATTTATCAGGGTACCTCATGGGTCCTCTAAAACTACCAGTCATACAGGCATGGTCCCAAACAAATGTTATTAAGGACCTTGGGCCATTGGGTGAACCGGTAAAAAAAAGATGGCCGCCGAACAAAAAAAATTTTACTCCATACAAATTTTTTGGGTTCTTTTCAAGAGGCTCTCCTGGACATTTTTGTATGAAACTTTTTCCCCCCACTACACGTATAGATAAAACTTAAAGGTTTTTTCACAAAAAATACAAAACGTAGTTGAATGTGGGAAAATTACCAGGGCACCTCATGGGTCCTCTAAAACTACCAGTTATACAGGAATGGTCCCAAACAAATGTTGTTAAAGACCTTGGGCAATTTGGTGAACCGGCAAAAAAAAGATGGCCGCCCAACAAAATTTTTTTTTTTGAATTTTCAAAAGGCTCTCCTGAACATTTTTGTATGAAACTTTTTTCTTATCACTATTTATATGCGTAGATCTTTAGAGTTTTCCTTCAAAGAAATTATAACACGTCATGAACGTGGAAAATTTACCAGAGTACCCCAACGGCTCTCAAAAACTATCAATCATAGAGGCATGGTTCTGAAACTGAAAATGTTCAAGACCTTGGGCCCTTTGGTGAGCCAGTAAAAAAAAGATAGGTACCAAACAAAAAAAAATTTCGTGTCCATACAAATTTTTTTTTAAATTTCATGAGGCTCTCCAGACCATTTTTGTATTGAACTTTTTTCCCCCCACCAAGCGCATATATAGAACTCATGAGTGTCCTTTCAGGAAAAATACGATACGTTAAGAAAGTGGAAAATTTTCTAGAGTACCTCATGGGTCCTCTAAAACTACCAGTCTTACAGGCATGGTCCCAAACAAATGTTATTAAGGACCTTGGGCCATTGGGTGAACCGGTAAAAAAAAGATGGCCGCCGAACAAAAAAATTTTTACTCCATACAAATTTTTTGGGTTCTTTTCAAGAGGCTCTCCTGGACATTTTTGTATGAAACTTTTTCCCCCCACTACACGTATAGATAAAACTTTAAGATTTTTTCACAAAAAATACAAAACGTAGTGAATGTGGAAAAATTACCAGAGTACCCTAACGGCCCTCAAAAACTATCAATCATAGAGGCATGGTCCCGAAACTAAAAATGTTCAATACCTTAGTCCCTTTGGGGAGCCAGTAAAAAAAAGATAGCTACGGAGCAAAAAAAATTCGTGTTCATACAAAATTTCTTTTTAATTTTCAAGTGGCTCTCCAGAACATTTTTGTATAGATCCTTTTTTTTCCACTAAACGCATGCATAGAACTGATTAGTGTCCTTTCAGAAAAGATACGAAACGTGATAACAATATTTCTTTCTATCTTTCAAGAGACTCTCCAGAATATTCTGGTATTTGGTATGACCTCCCATTTCTTTATTTTACGAATATTGAAGAGACTACAAGGCACGCGAGCTGCTTGCAGCTCGCGCACCGAGCGCAACACTAGTACTACATAAAGGGCTCACTTAAACTTACCAAAGATTTGACAAAAAATTCAAGAATCCTATTCAAATGTAAATCAAAACATAATCCATCGCCAGACAGACTCCGGCCTGAAAGCCTTCGAGTAAAGGTCATCGGGGCTTTCATTTTTCAAGTTCTGAAAAACTTTCGGCCTTTTTTCTAAATTCTTAATAATCCTTTGCATTGTCTAACAGAGGCTTAACTCGTAATTTCAAGGCACACCTGCCTATCCCACTTTTATGATATCCCGCGATGATTTTCAGTTCTTTGAATGAAAATGATTATAAATTTAAATTATTATGGTGGATGCTTTAACCGTATTTCATAACATTAAAAAAAAAGTAAATGTTCAGTGTACTTTTTTGAATTTAGCACTCGATGAATACGCGTGGAGTAGGTATACATATAACAATTAATTTTATGTATCAGCTGCCGACTATTTTGCTATTTTCATATTGTCATAATAACACTTTTTATAATATTGTTCGTATGCTTTTTATGGAATCAGCTCGGTGTCAGTCTGTGTGTCGTAAATCGTAAAGTAAGTAGAGTGGCCATCCGATGTTTTCTGTACGATTGTGCGAAAAGTAATTTCTTACTTTTGAGGTCCCCCCGTGGCCCACACGGGTAAAATCAATATGTGCACTATCACTGTAGAAGAGAGAATACATCTTTGACTATCACTGTAAAATTATGTGTCTCAACGACGGAGTACATAAATAATTCATGCTCACTTTAATAAATTTCATCATCATCTTGTCATCATCATTATTATGAATCGCCTTTGGGCTTTGAATTTCGCTCGTTTTTGACAGTGAAAATGTCTGGCGCGCAGATATCTGCGTTGCTTAAGGCGAGTCCACTCTATAAGAGAAAAAAATTCGGTATACGATTTAAACTACCAATTTATAACGTCCCGTCCGCGTCATGCAAACTACAATTTTACACAGATTGCTAGATCGAAATTCGGCGCTCCGGCGTAATGCAAGTTCTCGGCGTTCGTTATTAATAAAAGCCGAGGAAAAGTTAACTTTACCAGATTGTTATACAGTCGAATATGGCTCGCTAACATCTCTTATTAATGGTTAAAGAAAAGGCAGCTGCATTCGGTTGTGTTAAGGTTGGTATTCGTTCGCCAGTCGGCGTGGTAATCGGCGAGTCAGGCTGAAAGGTCCGCGTCAGTGCAGCTGTCGGCCGCGCGGGTCGCGTCGCGCGCACAAAGCGCGATTTATGCGATCGCGTCGCGATTATTCCTGTTCTATGTCTACTTTTCTTATTTCTTTTGAAAATTATGCTGATTTCAGTTTTAAATCCGGTAAAAATTCTGGTAGCTGTTCGGCTGTACCTACTCAAAGAGACCTTATTAAGTGTGAACGTTGTGAACGAGTAAGTATTCAATGAATGAGATTTCACACTAATAATTGTAAAAGAGCTCAAATAACATTTATTAGATTAAAATTGGCTATTATAGCATTCAGAATAAAATAATTTAATTTTTTATTTATTTATTATAGCATTCATTCCCAAGATTTCTTATCATTGAACGCACATAAGTAGGTATACTGTTCGCCGCAATATGATTTTAAAGTTACAATTTGAAAAAAAAAAAAAAAACAAATAAATGTCAGTCACCAAGAAATATAACTGCCGTACCTGTCTCGTTTAGTACTTAACTCCCAGAGTGTTTAATCTCAGTTTGGAGCGCTCCAAAACTTTATAGTATACTATTGATCGAATCACAAATGACTTCAGAGCAAAATGAACCCAAAGTCGTAATTCAATAGTTCGAATATTTATTTTACAACGTTTCTGCTTAGAGCGCTGGCTGTTATCGAATGCTGAATGTATTGGCGAACTCAAACCTTAATATAAGCGATTTTAGGTCAATTTTACTCTGAAGTCATTGTGATTCGATCAATAGTGTAGTATAAAGTTTTGGAGCGCTCTAAACTGAGACTAAGCACTTATGGCGCGTGCCCGTCGACCGTCGTGCTATCAATCTGTATTCACGAGGGCGCGCGGCAGGTGTGCAGCAGGTAGGTATCGGTGGTACCTACCTACTTGATGGACGGTGAGAACTCCTGCACTTAAAGGTGCGTCCAGACTTGAACATTTCACCGAACCGAACAGCGAACATTTCGGCGAACTTGTTACGCTCAATGTGGACGGCGCGCTTGGAGCGCTTGAGATGGGTTACTGCGTAACAGTTCAGCGAAACTTTCGCCGAACTGTTACGCAGTAACCCATCTCAAGCGCTCCAAGCGCGCCGTCCACATTGAGCGTAACAAGTTCGCCGAAATGTTCGCTGTTCGGTTCGGTGAAATGTTCAAGTCTGGACGCACCTTAACTAAGTTATTACGGTCACGTCGACTCTCCAGTCTCTTGCGAGTTGCGAGTCGGTCGCGGCGGGGGAGGGGGGCGGCGAACGCGCGCGGTGGGGTTGGGGGAAGCTGCGAAGGAGCCGATCATTGATCAGGTGTAGGGGCACGCTTCTTCAAGGCTCTAGTGCTGTCTCGCGCTTTCCTCCAACTTTTACTGATTCATGCATAGATAGGTACCTACTACGTAACAAAAATAATTTTTTTCAAAGAAAAATGAACCGACTTCAAACGAATCGAACTAAAAAGTTTAAAATAATTTTTATTCATTTAGATTGACGATTAAACTACCTAACTCAAATGATATTTAATTTTTTGAAGTCGGCACCAAATGACTTCAAGTTCACTTCAAGTCGAAAATGTGCCCCCCGGGTCCCAGACTCACCCTCCGCGACTAGGTTCACCGCGCTCGCATTCAAAAGTGGATATTCTGATTTTGTTGTGGTTGTCACACGAATTGAATGTGGTTTGGCGCCGACTTCAAAAAATTATATATCATTTGAGTTAGGTAGTTTAATCGTCAATCTAAATGAATAAAAATTATTTTAAACTTTTTAGTTCGATTCGTTTGAAGTCGGTTCATTTTTCTTTGAAAAAAATTATTTTATGCTTTTTAGTGATTTGTTTTCTTTATATTAGGTAATAATAATAATAATAATATAAATGAGAACTATGTAAAATAGATTATGACCTATATATTATTAATTATTATTAAATATCCTGTGACATATACATTTTATGTGTCATGTAGGTGAGTGGTTTTATTATGTTCTAACCCAACCTAACCTAACTTCTGATCTATACAAGATTAGTTTGTATGCGTAAAACTCTTGTATAATTTGGATAGACTGTAATTTACAATCTACTATACGCGACTAGTTTCACACCCTTGCGGTTTGGCTTTGTATAGAATGGAAATACACGTAACCGTGCACAAACTCCAAGGAATCACTATATGCAACTGTACTGACTTCGGCCCAAAACTTTTTGAAAAAGTCAATGTTACGTAGGCGTAGCAGAGTGAAGCTATATCAGACTTCAGCAATAGGTCTGGCAATCTCAGAGAACATATTAGTGACATATGTGTACATTTATTATAACTTCGTACGTAAGAATGATAACTCGATGTGTTATATATACTAAACCTTATATATACTAAAACCTTCTTGAAAGTATGTAGATAACGATAGTGAAACAATCATCAAAATCGGTTCATTAGTTGCGGAGATAATCGCGAACATACTTACATACATACATACATACATACATACATACGGGTCGAATACAGAACCTCCTTTTTTTGAAGTCGGTTAATAATGTTGAATGATTTTCGGTGGCCATGGTGGCCAATCTCAACGGATTTTTTTTGACGCGATAAAGTCTTATAAATCGATGAACGCCGGCTACACGCACTAAAAAGCATTACTAATTGTCACGTACCGCATGCAAGCGAGAGTGCAGAACAAGCGATAGAGAAGGCACGACCAGCCTAAGCGTTCAGCTTGTGACGCATCTCTCTTTCTTTTCTTATTAGATGTTATCACGTAAAATTATCGTCCGTGAACCGACTTTACAGACAAACTATTTTTTATTACTTTGATAAATATTTTTATTAGTCAACAATAATACATCAGCAGCTTACACCTAATAGTAGCCTTTTTTTTTTTTTTTTTTACGTAGCCTAGGTTAAACCAAAATGAATAAAAACCTATACTTACTTAATTTAAAATGGCGAAAAATTGCCATCACTCTCATTTATTTACATCATAAAAATTAACAAGTGTAAATTTAAAATTTAAAAAACCCCCGACATTCGCCATTTTGTGACGGCGGCCATCTTGGATTTGCAATAGTGCTATTTTACTAGTCAAGCCCTTTCATTTGATACCCATATAAGGGAGTTGTGAAAAAATATGTAATCCGCCATTTTGTAGTGGCGGCCATCTTGGACCGATTTTCATCAAACATAGCTAACAACACTCTCGACTAAATCAACTTTCAAACAAAAAAACCGCATTCAAATCGGTCCACCCGTTTGAGTGCCACAGGGGAACAGACAGACACACTTATAACACCCCGTCGTTTTTGCGTCGGGGGTTAAAAACACAATATTTCATAACAAAGAGATTTTTCTTAATACTTGAAAGGCTGATCAGTAGTATGTTTAGTGGTGCAGGTGGACAGACTCAGGACCTCTGGAACGCAAGGGTGCAGGGTGCAGGGGTGCAGGGTGTAGGGGTGCAGGGTGTAGGGGTGCAGGGTGCAGGGTGCAGGGTGCAGGGTGCAGGGTGCAGGGTGCAGGGGTGCAGGTCCCAGGCGCACAGGGTCGCGAGCTTAAACTCTAAGCTCGTTAGCTGGCGGCTATTAAAAATTCAGTAATTCTCGCAGAGTTGAATTAAACCCCAGCGAGGCTTTTAAAGCGGAACTACCTACTTGGAGCGCTCGGGGAACTTTTAAAAAATACAAATCTAGACGAGTTTATTTCATACGTGCACACCTGTGCGGTGTATACGGCTACACACTACATACTGCACACTACACACTACACACTGCACAGCATACACAACCACGACATTTTTCTTTCAATGAATTTTCGATTGTGTCATGTTCGACAGACCCTATGTGTATAGTCCGTCCAAATAACACATATTTCATGTCATTTATAAACAACAACCTACTGTTGTTTTGTAACTGTTTTAATCCTGTAGAACCCGAGGAAATAAACATGATTTATAATAGCAACATTGCTGAGATAAAGTGTTACATGTTACTTATAATAATACGAGACTCCGGCGCGGCGCGAGGGGAAACGTCCGCGTCTCGACTTTATGTGCTGATAAAAAGTGTTGCTGAGTGTTATCTCCGGCTCTATAGTATATTATACTAGACGATCCTCGCGATTTCGTCCGCGTTTTTTACGTTTTTAGGATTTACGTTTCTTAAAACTGTGTGGAAACTATTTACTTTTTCGGGATAAAAGTTTCCTATGTCAATTTCAGGGACGAAAGTTACCTTTGTACCAAATTTCGTATAAATCGGTTTAACGGATGAACCTTCAAGAGTCCCGTGGGAACTCTTCAATTTTCCGGAATAAAAGTTTCCTAATGTCAATTTCAGGGACGAAATTTCAGCTACGTCTGTACCAAATTTCATCAAATTTTCATCAAAATCGACAGACAGACAGATAGACAGACACACTTTCTCATTTATAATATTAGTATGGGTGATGCGTGAACGGCTGATATTGGGTGACCACGTGACAGAAGTTCTCCTGTTTAGAGCCTGTGTCCGAAGTTTCAACAGGGTTTTTGCTTTCAGCTTGACAGGAATATTTGGTAGATCTTTATCAAGATATAAAGTATATTTTAGCGTTGAAGAGTTGCAGTTAAAATCGAGTTCGAATACCTACGTATTTTTTAAAAGAATGAGACATTTGCTACAATATATTGTTAAGAACGTGTCGGTGGCGACCCCAACACAGACCCCGCGCCGCCGGGACGACTCGCACGCTGTTTTCGCAAACATTTTTTTATGTATCAATATTTCTCCTTTTCATTCGCTGCTTGTGTAGTATTTCGTTGGACTGAATGTGTATTGGTGTTCCGGTGCGAGGGAGTTTTTAGCTCTGAATGAAACTGAGCGGTATAGAAAAATTTTATCGATTTAATTGGAGAAATGCAGCAGACGTTATGGAGTATGGCTTTTTTTTTGAAAAGAATATTAATAATCGTGTTTAATTAATTAAAATTGAAAGTTACTTATTCCAAATAGGCCAACTTGTTATGACTTATCGTAAGAGCCTTGACTTATAAAAACTGTATCATCAGTTCGCAAGAAGAGCCGGCAACAATTTCAGCAATTGCTCTTTTCTTCTTTTAATAAATTGTTCATTAATTTTAAATTGATAACCTTGACTTAATAAAAGTGTTCAAACATTTTGTTTAAAATCCAAGTAAGTAGTTAGTAGTCTTCCAAATAAAACTTAAAGATAGTAGGAGAACGCAAGACAATAGTGGGGTTTGAACGGTCGAGTCCGTTGCTCGCCCGTTGAGCCTTTGAGGATTCAAATAAATTTTATTATAGCTTAATGAAAGGAATATTAAAATGTTCTCCTGAATGATTTTCAATCACGGCGCGGCGACTCATCTCAAAAACTACTAGGGGGATCTACTAATTGTGTGCCCAAACACAAGTAGGTACACAGTCGGTTTCCTCACTCTCATAGTCCATTAAGATGCAATTCGACTCGACCGAAGAGAGAACAGTCGCAAGAATCAAAGTAATTATTTATTCAACATGATTCTATTATAATGAGATTAATTTTTTCGTTTTTCGATTTAATCGTCGTTAAAACGGTAGCCTTCACTTCGCATCATATTCACAAACAGCGCTTCGACGAGTAGGCAGGGTAGGTACACCTACTTAGTGGTAAATATTCAAAATATTCAATACAAGCGGACACCCGGAACTTCGTACGCGTGGATATAATATATTGGTTTTTAAAAATCCCGTAGGAATCATTTTGTTTTTCCTAAGCTCCTTTGAACTCATATAATGCTAAAAACTGTTAAAAGTTCACTGGCGGATGTTTAGGTAGATCAAAATGTAAACATCCGCCAGTGAAAGTCCCATCAAAATCGATCTAGCCTTTTAGAGATTAGTCGATAATCTTTAAAGTATCTACTTTCTAATAAAAGAAGAATGAATAAAATCGGACCACGCGTTATTGAATTACAGCTAAATACACATTTCGACTTTCATCCCCTCTCCCTAGGGAACCGTGCCACACGAGTAGTAAATCTACAGAGGGGAAGCTTCCACAAGCGGCCCGCTGTAGGTATACTCACACAAACACACTCACCAACGGTTCACGGACGCGCGCTCGTTCCACTAACCGGTACAGTTGGTGACAAACATGCGCATATGTTGAATGGAAGCAGGCGTTACTTTGCGGAATTCCATGATATACAATGAATATAAAATTATTTTGCTATAATCCGCTAACAGTGACAAATTTGTAGGCACAACACCACACAATCTTGTAGGCACAACACCACACAATCTTGTAGGCACAACACCACACAAATTCACCACAAAACAAACTCGACGATCGTTTCGCTCCGACACCGGAGCATCTTCAGGAGATGTCGACTTCACAACGGACGATTGCAAAGTGAGTTCGTGTCGAATGAGCGGTCTTATATATACTATCCCCGCTTAGTCATCTACCCTCTTTTTTTTTTTTTTTAAAAGGAGGGTAGATGACTAAGCGGGGATAGTATATATAAGACCGCTCATTCGACACGAACTCACTTTGCAATCGTCCGTTGTGAAGTCGACATCTCCTGAAGATGCTCCGGTGTCGGAGCGAAACGATCGTCGAGTTTGTTTTGTGGTGAATTTGTGTGGTGTTGTGCCTACAAGATTGTGTGGTGTTGTGCCTACAAGATTGTGTGGTGTTGTGCCTACAAATTTGTCACTGTTAGCGGATTATAGCAAAATAATTTTATATTCATTGTATATGCGCATATGTGTGAGTGTACCTACAGCGGGCCGCTTACTAGAAGCTTCCCCTCTGTAAGTACTCTGTGACCGTGCTGAATTTCGGGATAAAAAGTATCCTATATGTTACTCCGTAGTATGAATTTCAATCGTACCAAGTTTCGTTTCAATCCATTCAGTAGTTTTGCGTGATGCGCGCACAAACATACAGACAAACAGACAAACAGATAAACAGACAAACAGATAACAATTTCAAAAATAGCTTTTTACGTTCTATTACTTATCCCTAACATCCCCCAGTCATTATTTTGCAAAAATCTTCAATATACAGATACGGCAAGTCTACGATTTTATTATATGTATAGAAGAAGATAGATAGATAGATAGATTGGCATGTACGCTCAAGTTGTTTACTTTCCATCAAGTTGCGCGAAACGTGTTTCTCTCTCGGTTCACTGAAAGTGGAACGGCCTTATCTTGCATTTCTTTAGGCTAATCTAAACTCAGGGATGGGATATTTTCCTGGGCCTTGAAGATGAAAAGGCCTACTTAGACCACTACTAGAGGCCACTAGGCCTTTCGCATTTGAGTGTTGGGCAATACCTACGAGTGACACTACGTTCACGTTATAACAATACTTGCCTGATGCCCAACACTTCGTCCACGTGGATTTAGGTTTTTTAACCGACTTCAAACAAGGAGGTTATCAATTTAGTAGTATGTACTATATGTATATTATTGGCACTGCAAAATATTCACATATTAAACTAGCTTCTGCCCGCTGCTTCGCCCGTTGAATATTGGTTTTTCGCAAATCCCGAGGGAATCGTGGATTTCCGGTTCCCGTTCCCGCTCTCTTATCCAACCTTTATACCTACTTTCAAGGAAGTTAATCCTTACCTACTTTCAAGGAATTATAGTAATCTACCTATAGCTGTAGCTATAGATTTCGGTTTTTTCAAAATCCCGTGGGAACTGTGGATTTTTCCAGGATAAAAAGTAGCCTATGTGTTAATCCAGGGTATAATCTCTGTATCTATTAATCTCCATTCCAAATTTCAGCCAAATCCATCGAATAATTTTTGCGTGATAAAGTAACAAACATCCGTGTGGATGTTTGTTCACATTTATAATATTACTAGCTGATGCCCGCGACTTCGTCCGCGTGGGTTTAAAAAATGTGATAAATAAAGAACCGCTCGACCGATTTTGTGCAAACTTCACCTAAATCATCTACTAAATAGTCCGAACAAAGCCTAAACATTTAGTTTGGATAGGTGAGCCCGTTCTTGAGTTATAAAATTACAACAAAAAGTGGCATTCATTTTTATATTTATAGGTATAGATAGTAGGATAATCCAAAAGAGATTATATAAACAAACTAATATACAAAATTTCATAGGTGTATGTACATACTACATAGGTATGTAAAGTAAAGAAATCCGTAGACAAAATGTATTACTATGGTTGTCCACGGATTTCTTCGAAATCATTAATTGAATTGTGATCATTTTTTCATCGACTTACATTCACTTACTTCGACTTAGAGAACAGTGCTAGTTTCATCAAAATCCGTTAAGTGGTTTTTAAGATATGGCCTGTTAAGTGTGTGGTGAAGTCGGTTCTTTGTCTTTTCACGGATCAGAATATTATCACTTGTTAAACATCCCGTATAATTATTTTTCTGCACGTTATTAAAGTAGTTATGCCTATTATAGATGCCTGTGTCGAATACGTACAAAGTATAGACATGTGAACGTGTCTAAAATGACGAGTTCTACTTTTCTTTCGATAAATTGCGCCGTGTCCTGGTTCCAGCGACGTACAGCGACGTACAGCGATGTACAGCGACGTGCAGCGACGTACAGCGACGTACACGGCGACAGCTGAGCTCTCCACCGATGTGGAACTTATGCTAATATTCTAAGAGGCGCTAAATGTCTACGCTATGCGGTTGTGTCTATTTATCTTTATAGTTAATGTATTATAAAGATAAATAGGCATCATATATGATGCCTAACAAATGAGTTTATTATGCTCAAAAAACCGGCCAAGTGCATGTTCCGTAGTCACATTCCTCGAAAAACAGATATAACTCCTTAACCTGTGAACCCTACATAGCCATGATAGTTTTCCTTTAAAATTGAATATACATAATATATACTACTGCTGTGAATTTTTTCAAGTTCCTATATACTGCCATTTGGCAGATAGAGAGGGGGGACACCTGACTAATAAAAATTAGATCTAGAAATCGAAAAATGATGTTCCCACACCTACAGTATTTTTAAAAGACCTATTCAACGATATCCCACACTATGGGGTAGACGAGAAAAAAATATTCATCCCCACTTTACATGTAGGGGAGCTACCCTAAAAAAAATATTTATCAAAATTTTATTTCACCATTTTGTCGGCGTGATTAATATTTATACCCATGCCAAATTACAAATTTCTAGCAATAATAGTCTCTGAGATTAACCGAGGACGGACGGACGGACAGACGGACGGACATGGCGAAACTATAAGGGTTCCTTGTTTACTACGGAAACCTAAAAGAAACTTATAGGCTACCTATAAAAGGATGGACGAAAATATGAAAACTCTTAAATGAAAACTTAACCGTGTCTAGCGAGTATCGAGCCTGTTTGCTGCGAGCAGGAACGAGCGCCGGTTTCAAAAGGTAGGCCATTCTGAACGCATATCTAGGCGCACGAAGTGCGCCAGGCCAAGTTCCTCCGGCCTTGTCGCATGAGTGTGTTATTTACACGATCCATTTCGAGCTGTTTTGACCCCCCTTATAACTCTGGTTCGCGGGATAGTAATCCTACGAAATTTGAAATATAAGTTAAACTCGTGGATGTGATGATAAATTGAAAGTTTCAAATTTTCAAGTTGAACCGTTTCTGAGATACAGAGGTTTGAAAATCACATAAAACAAGACCTACTCACTGACTGATCAAAATTATGACGCACTTCCCGTGTATGTGGAATGTTGAAATTTGGTAAGAAGATGAGTCTTAGTGTGTATATGAAGGAAAAAATCGAAAAATGTCCAAAAGTTGCATCAGACATTGACCAATTCAAAGATATATAAAAATCTGTCTGTTCCCACATCACACAAAAAATACTGAACAAATTTTCATTTTGTTTTAATAAATGTATTTTACTTTATTCGAAGCTATATATGGTTCTTGTTTCATCGAAATCGGTGCACTATTTAGGGAGATGTGACTTTTTAAGTTTTCTAGCAAGGGGTCAATCTTACTGGTCTTGAGTTCTAATAAAAAGTAAAGTGTAGGTAAATAATAAAACGCCAAGAGGTATATTTTTTTATCGAAGTCGCGGGCGCGACTTCGTCAGCGTGGACTACACAAATTTCAAACCCCTATACTACCCCCTAAGGGGTTGAATTTTCAAAAATCCTTTCTTTGCGGATGTCGTACGCCACATTAATAGCTATCTGTGTGCCTAAGCCCGTTCCTTCCAGTAGTTTGAGATTCGTCTTTGGCAATAAAACCAGAAGCGCGATTTTCTTAATAATTTTGATAAGCAACCTTGACCCAAGTCAGGAAATGGATGGGTGGCCGACTTTGGAGGTTTGGAGGAGACTTTGGTGTCCTGTTGATTCCGGCTACTAGGTATCACTAATATCTAATACTATTCATTAAACTTAATGAGAGTCAAATACTCAAAATCTTCTCTTAGTTAAGCCGTATGGTTCTAAGTTCTGAAACTGACCACTGAGTGGAAATACTCTGGAGTGGAGTTTCTGTTATCTGTGATTTTGACAGACAGACGAACAAAATAAAAATTCACCCAATTAGAACAGAGAAAGCGACTTTGTTTTATACTATGTATTGAAGATTAAACCACATCTAATCAGACCGTAAAATGTGATAGGGTTCTATTCCTAATTATACTGAAGCGTAAGAGAGAAAAAAGACTCGATTATAAGCCATCACAACTTCATTATACTTATTGCATTAACTTTGAAATACTTAGAAAAAAGGAGTGAGATCCAAACAAAAACATTTCATGTGAATAATAAGGCCAACTTCCTATCAAAAAGTTTCGGCCATTAAAAGTACTGATATCAAAAATTATGACCAAGTCCTTTGCTAGGCTCGATAAATGAAACCATACAGTTTTAGAAGGTATATTTTCTTCGATCACCCTCAAGCTGTCATACCATTCCTAATGATCCTGTTAAAATATTTTTAAATAATTTATGTCTTACTAATAACACTATAATATGAAGCTCATTTGGGACTGAGAATAGTTTTATTGTTTTCAACTTGGCAACATTTTTTAAATTAAACGGAGTAGTAAAAATTCAAAGGAGTACAAAAATGTTGTCAAGTTGAAAACAATAAAACTATTATCAGTCCCAAATGAGCTTCATATTATAGTGTTATTAGTAAGACATAAATTATTTAAAAATATTTTAACAGGATCATTAGGAATGGTATGACAGCTTGAGGGTGATCGAAGAAGATATACCTTCTAAAACTGTATGGTTTCATTTATCGAGCCTAGCAAAGGACTTGGTCATAATTTTTGATATCAGTACTTTTAATGGCCGAAACTTTTTGATAGGAAGTTGGCCTTATTATTCACATGAAATGTTTTTGTTTGGATTATACTTACTACTTGAATTTCAGGCAAGCAAAGCCGTGAGCGGGAGTTAATTAAGAAATAAGTTAATACATATTATTATTATGTATTGGACGTCCCCGAGCCGTTCACTCTATCGAGTACAGTATACTTACTTTAGCCAATTACAGGTTCCATTCGACCGTTGTATTTGGCTGAGGTAAAACGGAACAAACGATGACCTAGAATCGACGGCTGCAGCGAGGCAAGGTCGGCCTTCAGCGCCACTTCACCGCGATTCCAGTGAATTCGCTGAATTCACCGGATCCGTGGAAAAATGAAATACGCGAAATAAAAATACTTTTTATTCAGAACTAGAGCTTTAAAAGCTCATTAGAATCGGCATGAATAATATGTTCTTTGCAGAGATTTGTGGGAATATACCTAAGATATTGTAATATATATTAGTTAATAGATCAATGGAATATACTACCTAAGCATACAACTGCTTAGTATAATAGAATAGAATAGAAAAGTTTTTTATTCAAATAAACTTTTACAAGTGCTTTTGAATCGTCGATTGAGTCTACCACAGGTTCGGAATGCAGTTCCAGCCGAGAAGAACCTGTAAGAAACTCGGCGGTTGCTCTTTTTTAAAAATAACATTATACTTAACAATTATTATTATTAATGTACATGATTGAAATGCCGTCTCGCGCATTGCTGGAACGAGTTAAATCCAAGCTTTTTTATCGTTTATATAATCTTCAATTGTATAATAAGCTTTTTTTATGAGCATACTTTTAATAAAGTTCCTAAACTTGTGTAAAGGCAAGTCTAAGACATATTTTTTATTCAGATAAACTTTTACAAGTGCTTTTGAATCGACAAATGAATCTACCACTGGTTCGGAATGGTGCTTACAATTCTACACGTTAAGAAGGGCAGACAAGGGCAAATAAATTAGTTTTTGATAAATACCTTAACAATTCATAATAGAAGAGAGATTAGTTTGATTTAAAGCCACGCTGTATCCATTCCTGCGTGAGAACTAACCGCCTCTTCTTTCATAGCCGATATAGATATAGCGGTTGTGCCATATTGCTGCTGCATTGGTTGGCGGGCTACATATTATTAATTTCATCAGAGATTATGCCGGAATACTTATTTATTTATTTATTTATTTATTTATTTATTATGGACCGCCAACAGAGCAACATATCAAAAATCATGCCAAAACAAAAATTACAGGTACCAAGCAGATATGCCACCCCAACTAAAGGCAGCCACAGCATGAAAACAGAGACAAGCCGTAATACAACATAACTACTAATATATCTAAACACATATTATATACAAACACAAAATTGAATACATAAGAGAGGACTAATATTAAAAAAGAAAAAACCGGATTGTAAAGTACCTGCACGCATCAATTGTCATCTCCCAGTGAGGTGTCTAGGGATTTAAATAACTTAACTTTGAATTTAGTTAATGTATCGCTGAATAAATCAATAGACTTATCCTTGGCAATGAATTCATTATACAGTGTGTCCGGGATCGAATTAGCGATATTTTAGGGACATATTCTACAACTCATTACCTCTCTGAAAATACCACTTATTAGGGCCTGCCCCCCTCCCCCTCCCAGGGACAGCCATTTCAATTTGGTGTGCGTTTTTGTGGGTATGTGCGCACAAAAATTGTAATAACTCGAAAGTCTGCTGATGCACAGGTCTTCAAATGACCTTATTCGATTGGATACAATATTCTCCATCACTAAATACCAAACAATAGAATAAAATGTTAAAATAACTCGATCAAAAATGCTTCGGAAAAAAATTATTTTTTCAAAAATATTGAAAACTACAAGTTTATGCTGCATTTTGCAAAAACGAGGTCTTTAAGACCACATTATAAAGTAATAAATCGATAGCTTTTGAGATAAGCAACAAAACGACATAAAAATTTTGACTGTAAGTTACTTACTTCTGGAGATATTGGTAATTGTAAGTACTTCGTCCCCAAGCATGAATTACGAGTATTGAACCCAAATTTAAGATTCATCATTTTTTTACTACAAATAAGGTAAAAAATCTTAACTTTATAATTTAATTTTTGTTAGTTATAAACTCAATAACTCAATAACTCTGATTTGTGTATGTGACACAAATCAGATATCCTAAAAACTAGGTTATTTCCGCCACAAACCGAAATTACCACCTCTGTTCTGTTAGCTAGTTGCTTCATGTTAGGAGGATCGTTGGATCATGTCCAAATACAATCTTATTTTATCTGCAACGGACAGGATCGTCTCCAATAATTCTTTTCTGGTATTTGGTACCATATAAAAGACCTTCTGCTTCATAGGTCCTCATAAAAAGAAGTCCAAAGGTGTAAGGTCTGGAGAATGAGGTGGCCATTCCATTGAATTGTTGCCACGTCCGATCCAAGGCGAATAGTTGACATCTAAATGCTCTCTTATGGCTATAATAATACCGAGTAGGCATGTCTTTAAACCTAGCAAAATTCACAAACCCGAATCACAAACAAAAATGAGTAATAACTTAAGTAGCGATCATAACGCCTCCTCGCCAGGAACCACAAAATAAAATTTCAGATATTTAAATTTTTTATACGAATTTTTAATCAGTTGAAGTAGGGGTTTGATCCTAAGTTTTAACCTCATTCACTGACTAATCAAAAACAATATTATTATTACCTGATCGCCCGAGGTATGCGATGGAAACCCACATTCGAATAACATAAGAACCTACGCGCTCGCGGTTAAGTTATGTTTAAATAATAATATCTCCTAAAGTAAATAACTTACAGTAAAAATTTTTATGTCGTTTTGTTGTTTATCTCAAAAACTGTCGATTTAATACTTAACAATGTAATCTTAACGACCTCGTTTTTGCAAAATGCAGCAAAAACTTGTAGTTTTCAATATTTTTGAAAAAATTATTTTTTTCCGAAGCATTTTTGATCGAGTTATTTTTACATTTTATTCTATTGTTTGGTATTTAGTGATGAAGAATATTGTATCCAATCGAATAAGGGCATTTGAAGACCTGTGCATCAGCAGACTTTCGAGTTATTAAATTTTTTGTGCGCACATACCCACAAAAACGCACGCAAAATTGAAATGGCTGTCCCTGAGAGGGGGAGGGGGGGCAGGCCCTAATAAGTGGTATTTTCAGAGAGGTAATGAGTTGTAGAATATGTCCCTAAAATATCGCTAATTTGATCCCGGACACACTGTATAGAGTATTTAATCTAGGTATTAATGAGTGATGGCCGAGATTTGTACGATTTAATTTATGAGTGAACAATGAAATGGGATGTCGCCGTGTGCGAGAGGGAATTTTGAAAGATGGAATTTTGAAAGATATTTGGCTCAACAGTTCCGAGTTATCCATGGTGCCATTTATGAGTTTGTGTAAAAAAACCATATCATGAAATTTTCGTCTATCCGTCAGTGATTTTAATTTAAAATGTTTAAGCCGAAAGATATAGGGTAATGTTTTGTCTCGTCCAGAAGAATAATATTGTGTGAATCGCCTCTGTATGCTTTCTAATCGGTCTTTATAAACCTGATAGCTAGGATTCCATATAACCGTGCCGTACTCTAATATACTTCTGACAAGTGTAGCGAATAGTATTTTTTTAGTTTTAATGTTTTTAAATGGCTTGGCATTTCTGAACAAGAAACCCAACATTTTACGAGCCGATCTGCAAATATTGTCAATATGCATATTAAACCGTAATTTGGCGTCAATGGTAATACCGAGATCACGAACGAACTTAAGTTTCTGAAGTGGACAGTTGTTAATCATGTATTTGCCTTCTATTACAGACTGTTTGCGTGTGAAACTAATGTAAGAGCATTTTGTGGGATTTAAATCCGTTGCATTAAGTTTACACCAATCAAATACTCTATCGATATCTTGCTGGAGAGATAAAGCATCGTCATCCTTTAAGATAACTTTAGCGAGCTTTAGATCGTCAGCATACATTAAGCACTTGGAGTTTAGTGCACATTTGGTAACATCGTTTATGAAAATATTAAATAGGAGTGGTCCAAGGATGGATCCCTGGGGAACACCCGAGGTCACACTATACAGCTTAGAGGAATGGCCCTTAATCGCAACATATGAATATCTGTCCATTAAATAAGAAGATAACCACAATAAGAGCGATCCACCAATACCAAAAGAGGAAAGTTTAGCTATCAGTAATTTGTGATTAACCCTGTCGAAGGCTTTTGAGAAGTCTGTATAAATAGCATCCACTTGTTGACGGCAGTCAACAGAAGCTGTAACAAAACTCATGAAGTTCGACAGATTTGTGATTGTAGATCTAGAACCTATGAAACCGTGCTGAGCCTCTGATAGTGCGTGAAGAACATGACGAGATAAAATTGGATGTACCAGTGATTCGAGAACTTTTGATAGAGTTGACAATATCGAGATTGGCCTGTAATTGGTAATATTTTCACGACCACCCTTTTTATAAATAGGCACTATTCTGGCGCGTTTCCATAGATCTGGAAAAACTCCAGATTGCAGTGATTTGTTGTATATCATACATACGGGCAACGATAGGGGGATAGCACATTTAATGATTAGTAAAGGAGGCAGTCCGTCTGGACCAGCTCCTTTCTTTGTGTCAAGTCTTTTTAATTTTTGAACTACTTCCTTGACGGTAATGTTCACGTGACATAGAAAATTAGTAGAGTCGATTGCTAAATGAGAGTTGGTATTAGAAGGTCCACTCGCATCATATACTGAGGCGAAGAAGTCTGCAAATAAATTACATAAGTTATGACCGTCAGTGGCAACCTTGTCACAATATACCATTTTAGCCGGATAGATGTTTGGTGACTGATTCAAATTTTTTAGATGAGTCCAAAAATATTTGGGATTTTTTGCTAAACTATGTTCAATTGATTCAATATATCTACTATAACACTCCTTAATTAATTTATTACTGTCAGTTCTTAAAGATTCGAATTTGAGCTTATGCAATGGATTATTGTAGATTTTGGTTTTAACTCTATACTTATTTTTGTGTTTTAACAGAGAGATGAGTTTATTTACTATACTACACAGGAAATTTGTTATTTCTTGGTTTTATCTTCGGGACATGTTTTTCGATGAATGCGTTTAGTTTGTCATAAAAAATAGTTGTCATAGCATTTACATTGTCACAGTTACGAAATAAATCTACCCATGGTGTGTTAACTAAATCTTTAATTAAAGAATCATAGTCGGCTTTATAAAAGTTAAATTTTTCGACAACATTGTCATTAATATAATAATTACTTATATAATTAACTAGTATGGCGCGTGGGTGCGCGGCCCGCAAGCGGACCGCGAGGATTCGAGTAGTTTTTGTTTGAGCACGTCCCACCTATCTTCAATACCCTCGCCGTGTTCTTCATCCGTCTCCGAAATCTTCGATCATCAGCTCTTTCCGTATTTTTCCTCCGCATGAATTTTTGTTTTCTACACGAAACCATCAATAAAAATTTTTTTTGTGTAGAAAAATAATTTCCGCCATCTTGATTTTTTTCTGTTCATCAAATTGTAGATCTTCAGTTCTTGATCATCTTTTGCCAAGAAACCACTCTTCCATCTTTTATACTTGGTGAGATAGACACCGACGAAATTTGTATAGCCGCCATCTTGAATCCGCCATTTTGTTTTTTTTTCAGCTCAGTGCCAATTGGATGAGGTTCTGAGTATTTTTTGTTTGAGCAGCCCCCATCTATCTACAAAACTCTGCCCGGGCTCATCAATCATCTTCCAAACCCTCAATCATCATGTCTTCCCATATTTTTCTTTGAGATTTCTCCAAAGAACCGCATCAACCGCCTTGCATACCTAGTTCACAACTTTATACTCTCTCTCAATATTCGCCATACATTTTCTATGGAAAAATAAAGTCCGCCATTTTGAATTTTTTTTGTATTCATCTAGTAGACCTTTGGATCTTGATCATGTTTTGCTAAGAAACAACTCTTCCATCTTTTATACCCTTCGAGATGGACACCGACAAAATTTGTATGGCGGCCATCTTTTTTTCGCCATTTTGAATTTTTTTTCGGCTCACTGCCAATTGGATGACGTTTCGAGTGACATTTGTTCGAGCATCCCCCACGTATCTTCAATACCTTAAGCGTGCTCTTCAACCGTCTCCGAAATCCTCAATCATCAGCTCTCTCCATATTTTTCCTCTTAATGAATTTTTGTCCTCTATACGAAACCATTTGTGAAAAAAAAATTTTTCATACAAAATTTTACAGGAGAGGCGATGAATGAGTCAGTGAATCAGAACGAACAGCTATATATATATTAATACTTACTAAGTAGTGTGTTTTTTTATCATAAAGGAGGTACAAAAATAAGCTGGATAGTGTTACATGTGTTGTTTTTGACCGTTTAACGTGACTTGATCACGGTGTGTCGTAAAGGTACTAAAGGGGGCACTTTGATTACGTGATTATCGTCGGCATAGGCGTCGCGCGTCGGTTCATGTGGATTGTGGGTATTTGACAAGTGTGGAAATTAAACCCAATTTTCATTTTCGAATATCCCCACCTAGTTGTTTAATACATTAGTAAATAATACGGAATATTAGAATAGAATAGAATAGAATAGAAAAGTTTTTTAGAATAGAAAAGTTTTTATTCAAATAAACTTTTACAAGTACTTTTGAATCGTCAATTTGAATCTACCACAGGTTCGGAATGCAGTTCCAGCCGAGAAGAACCTGTAAGAAACTCGGCGGTTGCTCTTTTTTAAAAATAACAATATAACAATTATTTATAAAATTTATTTAAGTTATTTAAACAATTATTATTAGTACATGATTGAAATGCCGTCTCGCGCATTGCTGGAACGAGCTAAGTCCATGCTTTTTTATCGTTTATATAATCTTCAATTGTATAATAAGCTTTTTTTATGAGCATACTTTTAACAGAGTTCTTAAACTTGTGTAAAGGCAAGTCTAAGATTGCTTGTGGAATTTTATTATAGAACATTATTTCATAAAACCTTTCACAGTTCCTGATATCAACAAGTCTACTAAAAGATCGTTAAAAGTTCGCTTTTTACTGCACCTCGAGTGGGTGCATTCCAGTAAACGGCACAACAGCGGTTTTTCGATTCGATTTCAACTCCCGCTCGGAGTCGCTTAAACTCTTTAAATTAACTCTCTGAAAAAGCTGAGTTTAACAAAATAAGAAGTTGTTAAATGATAAAACTTCAGATTAACTTTAAATTAGTCGAACCGTTTCTTACATTCACATACACAAGAGGGGTTAATCGTGAAATCTACTATAATATAAAAATAAGTCGGGTTTTCCTTCCTGACGCTATAACCCCAGAACGCACGAACCGATTTCCACGGTTTTGCATTCGTTGGAAAGGTCTCGGGCTCCGTGAGGTTTATAGCAAAGAAAAACACGCGAACGAAGTCGCGGGGGTCAGCTAGTCCTAAATAAAAAGCTTAGCCAAAGATTAACAAGTATAAATTAAAAAAAACCCCCGACGTTCGCCATTTTGTGGTGGCGGCCATCTTGGATTTACATAATGCTATTCTACTAGTCAAGCCCTTTCATTTGATACCCATATTGAGGGAGTTGTGAAAAAATATGTAATCCGCCATTTTGTGGCGGCGGCCATCTTGGATCGATTATCATCAAACATAGCTAAGAACACTCCCGACTTCTTCACCTTTCAAGCAAAAAAAACGCATTCAAATCGGTTCACCCGTTTAAGCGCTAAGGGGGTGTTCCCCCGTAGCGCTTAAACTAATAACGCACGCACGTTGACACACACACGCACGCACACACACACATACACGCACACACACACACACACACACACACACACACACACACACACACACACACACACACACACACACACACACAAATAACGTGCAAAATAGTTGTTTAATTGCAGAACTTAGAATTTAACCAAGGAACGTAGAGAATTAGTCATTAAGAGCGCTCTCCATGCAAGCGAGAAGTCGTTGGTGGGCGGAGCCTAAAATATTGCTGTCTCGTCCTGCATTTAGAGAGCGAGACATCGTCAGTAAAGAAGAGTATGCAGCTACCATAGCTACACGTAAAACTAAAGCGAGAAAGAATGACATATGGACATTGGACAGTACAATGCACAATCATGCCTATTTCCTTTTCATTTACGGTTCGTTTTTCCTTTTGAGGAATGGAATCCTAAAAAATAAAGAAAATAATTGAAAATCCAGAGATACTACAAATGTAATTGATTACTTATCCCCCAAAATTATTTAAAACTAGCTTCTGCCCGCAGCTTCGCCCGCGTGAATTTCGGTTTCTCACAAATCCCGAGGGAATCGTGGATTTCCGGTTCCCGTTCCCGCTTCCTTTTCCAACCTTTATACCTACTTTCAAGGAAGTTTGCTATAGTAATCTACCTACAGCTGTTGCTATAGATTTGTTTTTTTTTTTCAAAATCCCGTGCGAACTGTGAATTTTTCCGGGATAAAAGTTAAAAAGCCTATGTTTTAAGTCAGGGCATAAGCTATCTCCATTCAAAATTTCAGCCGAATCGGTTTTGTAGTTGCGGCGTGATTGAGTAACAAACATCCAAACATCCACACTTTCACATTTATAATATTAGATATAGTTAGTAGGATAATGTGATAATAATTATTTTACAAATCGATAAAAATAATTGACAAAAGGGTGGGTCCAGACTAAGTAACATAATATTTTTTCGCTGTCAAAACTTTGTTTATATGTATATTCGAAAACCTACTTAGAATGTGCATATATAAAACAAAATCATACAAGACAATATTATGAAATGTAAAATAACAGAACTATGTGTATTTAGGTATAATATTTCACACATTTTTAAATGTGAATATATTATATTCTATGTAAAATACGGCTGAATCTACATTATATTATGAATAACGTGAATCCACCTTATTACATTGATATATTCATGATCTTCGTAGATACTTACCAACTTTTATACTTACATAATATATGAAAAATTCAGTGGTGCCGGCGCCACACCGTGTCTCTTGCATGGTCGCTAAGGATACCAAATATTGGAAATAAAATAAGAAAGTTATTTAAAGTCATTTATTTAAACATCAAAAGTACTAAAATTAAAACTAACTTTTTAGTAATCGGTCTGAATGATGAGCAAAATGACACAAAAGAGAAAAAAGATATTAGGACACAACTAGATAGTTCGTACACAGTCGTATTATAAAATAAAAGTACTTATAATAATATGTATGCTATGCACGTAAGGGATCAAATATCAAGACATATTAGCGCAGAGTCAAAGCGAAATGACGTAACATGAATTTTGCTCAATGTTCTTTGAAACATGTAATGGATGGATGGATGGATGGATTTTTTTAATAATAATAATAATAATTTTCTTTATTCAGGTAAAAACCCAAGTAGGTATGAATATAGAAATACAAAAAACATATCAAAAATTAATTAAATAAATTAAAATCAAATACAATAGAATAGGTGATATAGAATACTATATATATAAATTTACATATACCTATTAAATTAACGCTGCACACTGAAGGTGTGCAGAGTTATTTCCTATTTGGATCTCGATGCATCTTGATCCAATGAGCAATCATTGGACCGCGCAAGTCCTGGCTCACCACTTGGAGGATGCTGTTACTAGAGTTACGCAATCTTTCCCAGAAGGAAGCTATACGTGCTCTGATAACAGCAAAGAAATCAGGCACCCCCGACTCGGCAAACATACTCGATGCGCTGCAGTATCTGGGAAATTTCATAATGATGCGGTATGCGTTATTATACTGCACCCTTATGGTGCTGAAGGACACCCTCTTGTACCAGTACCACAACTGACAGGTATATAAACATTGACAGTAAGCCCTGAGGAGGGTGCCCCTCACTTCATTACTGCTTTTAGCAAATCTGCGCGCGAGCATGTTAGACCGAATCGACAATGCAATTTTTGCAAAACAAAATAATTTTTTCTGTACATTTGTCTATTACATTACGGTGGAGATAATGTTTCGTACACTTTGTAAGATAATAATATTATAAAATACATGTTAGTTCGCTTTGACTACCCTGTCCCAATATATTTTGATTATCATAATCATAAGCACACAATAATTATATAACAGTATTTTCATTGGTTTTTGAAATATTATTTACTCGTTATCATCATGGTTCTTCGCTCGTTTAGATATTTTCTGCCCTAAGCGCAATTCAAAAGGCTCCAAGAACATCTAAAAAGTAAACAATGTGTTTAGAGATTATAGGCGATAAAAAATTATCAATTAAAAAAGGGTGGTACTTAATCGTATATCTATTGATTCTCTTTCGCACACAAAATGTTCCGAAAGTAGCACCTAAAATACTGAATTGCACACTAAATGTGCCCACTATTAATATTCGAAAGTAGCGCCTAAAATACTGAATCGCACACTAATTTTTAACCGACTTGAAAAAAAGGAGGTTCTGTATTCGACCCGTATGTATGTAAGTATGTATGTATGTATATATGTAAGTATGTTCGCGATTATCTCCGCAACTAATGAACCGATTTTGATGATTATTTCACTATCATAATTTACACACTTTCAAGAAGATTTTAACCCGGCGTGAATGAGGTGAGAAATTGTTACACCAGCTATGAGGTGGGTATGAGATACCCAAAATTTTGGTGTTAAATTTTTAATACTATGATTGTGTAATTAGCATTTATGCTTGAACTATATAAATAATAGTGTCCATTCAACAAGATTAGTAAATAAAATACCAGCATTAAGTACAAAAAGCGTTATTTTTTATTGAAATAACAAAGTATCTAAATTTTCTTTGAAAAAATACAAGTTTAGGTAATTAACTTCTTTTCCCATAAAATCTAACAAAATTTCAATTTCTTTGGTAAATTAATATAACAATAGTGTCTTCTAATTATTATAAATCAAAAAGGAACTGAAAAGTCTTATGAGATCATGTTACAGAGCACGATGTGACGTACCCCAGCCACATATGTACGCACGTGTATCTACCGTCACCGCCGGCGCAACACTAAACTCGATACTGTACCTCGACCCTCGCACCCTCACCTCCAGCTACTGAAACGACAGGACTCGCATGGCAACAGTAACATTAAATAATCTGCGTTTAAAAATTTCTCGGGTATGACATACCCGACCTCACTCACGCCGGGTTAATATATAACACATCGAGTTATCATTCTTACGTACGCAGTTATAACCATAAATGTATACATATGTCACTAATATGTTCTCTGATATTGCCAGACCTATTGCTGAAGTCTAATATACCTATTTTGTCCAAAGACTTCACTCTGCTACGCCTACGTAACATTGACCTTTTGCAAAAACTTTTGGGCCGAAGTCAGTACAGCTGTACTATAGAGTGATTCCTTGGAGTTTGTGCAGGGTTACGTGTATTTCCATTCTATACAAAGCCAAACCGCAAGGGTGTGAAACTGGTCGCGTATAGATTGTAAATTACTTTTTAATCAAGATCGTCCAAATTATACAAGAGTAGTACGCATACAAACTAATCTTGTATAGATTGGAAGTTAGGTTGGAGAACATTATAAAACCATTCACCTATACTTAGTATGACACATAAAATGTATGTAATTCTGCGGACCCAAACCTAGCCTACTCTACTACACTACCTAGGTAGCAGGTATAACAACTGGACACTATCTGCTTAATAGATATCTTGCAATAATGAGACTCGTAGAAGACCCATCCTGTCCAGAGTGTGGAGAAAAAGAAACTAGCTTTCACTTCATAGCTGATTGCCCTATGTACTTATTGGTAAGAAGGGAACTGCAAGGTAACGATATTATCAAAAAACTGGCCAAGTGCGAGTCGGGCCTCGCTCTTTTCGGGTTCCGTACATAATTATGAACAACATAATATTTTGGGCGTGAGAAATATTTCATTTCCGAGCTAGACATCGCAACAAACCGTGAAAGAAAAACCCAAAAAGTGTTCGTTTGTTTTGATCACAGCTTACAAATTACTTTATAAATCATTATTTTTAGTATTTGTTGTCTAAATACAGTATATGGTTCATAATATACCTAAGTTTCATATTCCTAACTGGTTTAGTTTTTGAGATAGCCCCCATCACAAAAATGGTCTAAACCTAACAACTTTGATGCCCCCCATTTCCTTATTTTTTAAGCAAAAAATTAAAAAAATATATGTTCGTGCTCTACTTAATAAGTTCTAAATAATGATACCCCACAAGCTAGGTTAAAAAAAAATTTTTTTTCGGCTCCTTTCTCATGTATGGGAAAGCCCCCCTGAAAAATATTCCATGCCCCTCTGAAAAATAATTTACTTCAATTTCTAATTCAATATTTAGTTTTGGGTTAACGTTCTACACCAAAAACCAAAATTTTAGGTTTTTCTACTCAACTCATTTAGTCTATGAGCTATTGACCTGTGACCGGCGGACGGACAGACAGCCGAGTGACATTAATAGGGTTCCGTTTTTACCCTTGAGTATGGAACCCTAAAAAGAAGCCACCTCTCTATAGGGTATACATTCTTAGGTTTACGAAAGTCGTGGGAAGGTTTGAGGGGCTGCCCCCCTTAAACCGGTGCACAACAAACTGCCAGGACACCAGTAACCTGTGTCCAAATACGGGGAATTGGGTGAAATGGTCCTTACATAGGACTGATCACCCGCCTGGCGGCGTCCCCTCTGTAAATACAATACAATACAATACAATCTCACTTGATGTTAAGTGATGATGCAGTCTAAGTTGGAAGCGGGCTAACTTGAAAGAGGTATACATACCCCTGATCGGTTTCTACACAGCATCGTACCGGAACGTTTAATTGCTTGACGGCACGGCTTTTGCCGGTAAGGTGGTAGCCAACCACTGAAGCCTCCCATCAGACCAGACCAGAGACAATTTAGAAATTATAAAATCCCAAATTGCCCCTGCCGGAAATTGAACCCGGGACCACCCACTTTATGACCACAGCGCTCCGAATCTCGGCCAAAGCGGCCAATCTCAACAGAAGCAGGGTCAACTACGCAGGAGATATTCTAGTGCACAAGTGTGTGCGCATACGCAGGGCACTACGCAGGAGATAATATTATAGTGGACAGTTATACAATATAATATTAAATCGTTAAATAGATGTTACCAAATGCAGTTGACGAAGCCTCGCTTCGCAGGGTTCCTTTTTCTGGGCAGTATGAAAAGAAAACAAAAAAATAACAACGAAGGTGATGGCGGAGTCTTATAGACCCCGCCATCCCCCTGTTCGTTGTCCCTTCTAACCTAACCTATCTGAGTTGGGGTGCCGCAAGTCCCGAGCTCGCTTCGCTCGTTCTTGGACCATAACTAAGAAATAATTTAGTGTGCAAATCAGTATATTAGTTGTACAAATTAATAGTAATACGGTATCATTTAGTATGCAAGTCAGTATATTTATTGCACGTTTAGTATTTTAGATGTGAAATTAAAAATTACCTATAAAAAAACCAGTTTGTAAAATGTCAATAATTTTTTCCTATTATACTTTATGTTTATTATATTTTATCCCTTAGTATTGAAACCTAATTTGCTATAAAAGTCTATAGTTATATTGCCTCGTTGATATAGTGGTTAGAGTATTCGACTGTGACGAGGTTACGGGTTCGATTCCCGGGTCGGGCAAATAGTTTTTAGGTATTGGGTTTTTCTGTCAAGAAATTCTCAGTGCCAGCCCGAAGTTGGTAGTGGGCGGTGTGAAACACCGCCAACTGCCCCCTTGCCTCGGAGAGCACGGCAGTTGTTCCCGGTTATTTTCACTATCATGTGACAAAAGCCCGCCAACCCGCATTGGAGCTGCGTGGTGGGTCTAAGCTCTAAATCCCTCTCTCCTATGAAAGAGGAGGCCTGTGCCCAGCAGTGGGACGTTAAAAAGGCTGTAGTGGCGGTAGTGGTTATATTGCATGTAATATAGTTTGAAAGGTGTTACTTAGTCTGGACTCGACCTTAGTTCGTTCGTTTCGGAACACAGACTGGGCGTAAAACTTATATTTAGTATTACTGTTTATAACATTTTTATTTCTAGCATTTTTATGAAGCAGGGGGAGTCAGCTTGTCGTCGTCGTCGTCGTTATCAACCGATTGACGTCCACTGCTGGGCATAGGTCTCTTGAAGGGACTTCCACATGCCACGGTCTTGTGCCGCTTGTATCCAGCGGCTCCCTGTGACTCGTTTGATGTCGGTCCACCTAGTGGGGGGTCTACCAACACTGCGCTTCCCGGTCGCCACTCCAGCACCTTGGGACCCCAACGTCCATCGGTTCTCCGAACTATGTGCCCCGCCCATTGCCACTTCAGTTTCGCAACCCGTTGAGCTATGTCGGTGACTTTGGTTCTTCTACGGATCTCCTCATTTCTGATTTGATCGCGTAGAGAAATTCCGAGCATAGCTCTCTCCATCGCTCTCTGAGCGACTCTGAGCTTTCTTATGAGGCCCATAGTTAACGACCATGTCTCGGATCCGTATGTCATCATTGGCAACACGCACTGTTCGAAGACTTTCGTCTTCAGGCATTGAGGAATTTTGGACGAGAAGACATCGCGGAGCTTCCCGAACGCTGCCCATCCGAGTTGGATTCGGCGGTTGACCTCTTTCTCGAAACTGGACCTACCTAGCTGGACTGTGTGTCCTAGGTATATATACTCGTCTACAATTTCGAGCACCGAGTTCTCAACGATTATCGGGTGAAGCGGGACATGAGTGTTTGACATGATTTTCGTCTTACTCATGTTCATTTTTAGTCAGCTTGTACCAAGTAGATATGTAGATACTTACGCATCATTAGATGCTGTTTGTTCCTTTTTCTTCGTGTTTGTCGAGGATTTTTGGGGGCCCGGCTTGGAAAAAGTCTAGATTTGTATCCGTATCGATAATCTCTAGCTGACGAGTCTACAATAGAATAAAAGAGCAGTAAATTACAATTAGCAAAATAAGAAGGCAAAATAAACGACAAAAATGCTAATTATACGTAACGTGTGACATATTTGCTGTTTACGTTTTCGTAGTTGACTAATTATGTCATAGATGATAGATCGTGCGAAATCGGCCGCTACTCGCTTTTCTTCGTGTCTAACTTGTAACCCCTTTCACCGCACTAACCGCACCTTTCCCCTGTAATAAATTTTGCTTGAGATATCATGATTTTTTAGTGAAAAATGGCAAAGTAAAAATATGCAAATCTAGGTTTGGAATTACGCCTATTTTAGCAAATACTTGGCAATTTATTACATAAACTAAATACATTTGTAATTATTATGAAGTAACCTATGACAAGACTTTGGTCGTTTTTAAATTTTCTGCTTTCTTATATAGTTTATTTACGCACGAAGTTGCCTCAAAATTTGCCCAAAAATAGTGATTTTTCAATGGTCATAACTTTTAAAATAAATATAATTTTACTAATTTTTTTATTTTATGGCATAGATAATGGAGATATAAATTGATATCTGGCTTAACTTTAGACCTATTGCGACAAATATTAGAATAATAGGCGTAATACGTTTGTATGGATAAGCGCGTGAAGAGAGTGGCCTTTTTTAACCCCCGACGAAAAAACGACATAGTGTTATAAGTTTCACGTGTCTGTGTGTGTGTGTGTGTGTGTGTGTGTGTGTGTGTGTGTGTGTGTGTGTGTGTGTGTGTGTGTGTGTGTGTGTGTGTGTGTGTGTGTGTGTCTGTCTGTTCCCCGTGGCGCTCAAACGCGTGGACCGATTTGAATGCGGTTTTTTTTGTTTGAAAGGTGAATTAGTCGAGAGTGTTGTTAGCTATGTTTGATGAAAATCGATCCAAGATGGCCGCCGCTACAAAATGGCGGATTACATATTTTATCACAACACCCTCAATATGGGTATCAAATGAAAGGGCTTGTCTAGCAGAATAGCACTATTGCAAATTCAAGATGGCCGCCGCCACAAAATGGCGAATGTCGGGGGTTTTTTAAATTTTCAATTTATGAAATTATAAGCAATCCGTATCTCTAACTGTAAATAAACAACTTCTAATAGTACCTACTGGATGTAAAATCTTAAAACATTGACTAAGCCCTAGCTCGCACTGCAAAATTTATTCGCGCAATTTTTATTTTGTGGCAGTATGAATATTGTACGTCGATTAATATAATTGTTACCATGAAGTTACACGTTAAGTACATCATACTATAGTTTGCTGCACTGTTGCTAAGTTCTGAATGAATCTTTTAATTCCTAATGAAACAAAAGCTTTGTATAATTTTCTTTCATTCGAACACACACAAAGGTGCCTAATTTAAATCAGTGAAATTTTTATTTACCGAATGTAAACAAGATGATAATAAATCATTACGTTAGTGCTACACTATGCTTTGTATAGTAGATAGTGCAGCAGTTAGTAGTGCATAATGGAATAGTGTCGTATAAAACAGTCGTTCCAGCACGTAAGAGCGCAGCTTCAGTGATCCGGACTAATTAATGAGCGCATTACAGGCAGGTGTGAGCTGACCCGGAGTAACCCAAGCGCTTCTTTTATCTGCACCCCTCCTGCCATCCCCTGCCACCCCTCACTCCCTGCCACCCGTACAGGGTGTACTCAGGACACAGGGGCACTTATTGATAGACCGTGAAGTGGTTTGGAGAAGACTATACGCTTATACTCGCTGAAAATTGTACGTTACCGATCTACTTATTACTGGAAAAAGTGCTAAAAAGAGCTGAGAATCTTGAAACGGATCTTTAAACGGATTTTCGTCGACCATTAAAAACCAGAACTATTTCAGTTGAACCCGCCTTCGAATAAAACCCCATTGAATTCCATTCGTTGACACATACAGGCAGACAATGCGGTCAACTATACATATAACTACCCTTGCTTTATGTCTTGCTGTATGCTTTATTTATAAGCCTCGATCAGATTTAAACATTGTTATGCATATCACAATTTATTTTAAGTCTTCCCCACTAATCTGTGTGCCCTTTGGCAAAGGCCTCTTCCAAACCCTTCCATTCTCCTCTATCTGCTGCCCTTCTGGTCTATGTTTTCCCCCCCAATTTCTTTCTCTTTCCTTACCTGGGGTACCACAAACTAATTGCTTTGCTCCATTTATCTTCACTCTGAATGATGTAACCAGTCCATCACCATTAAAAAATTATAATTAAAATGTCTAAGTATTAACGATTCAAATATGTACAATGTACATACCTACATCATGATGAATTAAGTACTTACTTATTTACATTCCGCAAAAGGTTTAGTGTGTGACCGTACACCAAAACCAACGTAGAAACAGTTTTGGGGAGAACTATTCCAAAACTTTACGGAGTAATGATGTACTTATTTAAGTAGGACGGAATTTTTAATGTTGTCTAAACCAGGTCACCCTTCCTACTAGTTTATTCTGACAGCTTTAAAATTCATAAAACAATCCGGAGTGATCGTAATGAGGGTCATAAAAAGGGTCAGCGTGAGGAGTGACCCTCCCGGGAGGAACATCTCGCCGAGCCTCGCCCCGGACGCGCCTTCAGGTGACAGCTTTGATGCGACCCCGTGCTAACACTGCGAGGGTACCGCGTCGGCTCCCGCGGGAGACGGGGGTTCAAATATAGCGGACGGGTTTAAATGTTAGGGATAAAGGTCTAGGATGCACGGAGTAAATCCGTTTGAGTGTGTGACCAAGAATAAGAATGTGTTCTATAATGTGTTCTATAATATCACGTGATTTCTCTCCAGTCATGTCGGATTGTCGCGTCATCAGCTTATGTGAGTGAGAGAATAGAAAGCACGACTTTGTACCGGTGAAACTGTTAACAGACCCTACAGGTAGATCGACGGCATAACAAGAGTGTTGGAAATAAACGGCGCAAAACCGCGACGTGTGGAAGTCTCTACAAGAGATCTGTCGGACGGAGAACTGTCGGTTCGTCTCATTGTGAGGTTTGTTGCTCAAATACCGGTGAATAAACGTAATTCAGTGGGAACCTCAAACTCGTGTGAATTATCGCGACATGCCATTTGTACAGACGCGTGACGACCAGTGCTGTGGCATGTATTTATGGAAGCACCGTTTTAGAAATCCGGATGCGAATTTCCTCAAAATTTATTCTAAAGGCAGTACGGTGTATACAGTATACAGTGTAACTGTGAATTAAGTGTTTATAATAGTGTTCACACACAGTTTATTCAAACTTGGCTGAAAATTGGTAGGATTCTTCGAAACACTATTATAAACTAGAGAATGCCCGCGGCTTCGCCCGCGTGAATTTTGGTTTTTCACAAATCCCGAGGGAGTCGTGGATTTCCGGTTCCCATTCCCGCTCCCTTTTCTAACCTTTACACCTTCTTTCAAGGAAGTTTGCTATAGTAATCTACCTATAGTTGTAGCTAGAGATTTCGGTTTTTTTCAAAATCCCGTGGGAACTGTGGATTTTTCCGGGATAAAAAGTAGCCTATGTTTTAAGTCAGGGTATAATCTATCTCCTTTCAAAATTTCAGCCAAATCGGTTTAGTAATTGCGGCGCGATTGAGTAACAAACATCCAAACATCCAAACATCCAAACATCTAAACATCCAAACATCCACACTTTCACATTTATGATATGAGTAGGATATTAGGAGGATTAGTAGG
Organism: Melanargia galathea; assembly: GCA_920104075.1. Taxonomy (NCBI): domain Eukaryota; kingdom Metazoa; phylum Arthropoda; class Insecta; order Lepidoptera; family Nymphalidae; genus Melanargia; species Melanargia galathea. The sequence goes on along the minus strand of OV049872.1, from coordinate 119,874 downwards.
ATTAGTAGGATAGTAGGATTAGTAGGATTGGTATTGTGATTATGTGTGATAGCTTCTGCCCGCAGCTTCGCTCGCGTAAATTTCGGTTTTGAACAAATCCCGAGGGAATCGTTGATTCCCGGTTCCCGTTCCCGATCCCTTTTCCAACCTTTATACTTTCTATCAAGGAAGTTCGCTATAATAATCTACCTATAGTTGTAGATATAGACTTCGGGTTTTTCAAAATCCCATGGGAACTGTGCATTTTTTCCAGGATAAAAAGTAGCCTATGTGTTGCCAATGCATGCAACACAGCAAACTATTGCAATAATGTGTTATGTGAACGTGATTTACCTAAGAACAGTCAGCGCCCTCTATGGCGTTTTTGGAAGATTATATCTATTTTAGTCCCACAGGAATACTTTTCCGGGATAAAAAGTAGCCTATGTTTTAAGTCAGGGCATAAGCTATCTCCATTCAAAATTTCAGCCAAATCGGTTCAGTAGTTGCGGCGTGATTGAGTAACAAACATCCAAACATACAAACATACAAACATCTAAACATCCAAACATCCACACTTTCACATTTATAATATTAGTAGGATAGTAGGAGGATTAGTAGGATTAGTAGGATAGTAGGATAGTAGGATTGGTATTGTGATTATGTGTGATAGCTTCTGCCCGCAGCTTCGCTCGCGTAAATTTCGGTTTTGAACAAATCCCGAGGGAATCGTTGATTCCCGGTTCCCGTTCCCGATCCCTTTTCCAATCTTTATACTTTCTATCAAGGAAGTTCGCTATAATAATCTACCTATAGTTGTAGATATAGACTTCGGGTTTTTCAAAATCCCATGGGAACTGTGCATTTTTTCCAGGATAAAAAGTAGCCTATGTGTTGCCAATGCATGCAACACAGCAAACTATTGCAATAATGTGTTATGTGAACGTGATTTACCTAAGAACAGTCAGCGCCCTCTATGGCGTTTTTGGAAGATTATATCTATTTTAGTCCCACAGGAATACTTTTCCGGGATAAAAAGTAGCCTATGTTTTAAGTCAGGGCATAAGCTATCTCCATTCAAAATTTCAGCCAAATCGGTTCAGTAGTTGCGGCGTGATTGAGTAACAAACATCCAAACATACAAACATACAAACATCTAAACATCCAAACATCCACACTTTCACATTTATAATATTAGTAGGATGAAATGTGAAAAGTCCTCATCGATCCGACACCTGGAAAAAAATTACTCGGGGTCAAAGTTCACAAAAACGGGTTTTTAGCGACAATCCATCCTACCAATTTTCAGCCAAGTGTGAATTATTGTAACCTTGGATGTCTAAATTGACCGGGCTAGAAACGGTTTGTACTGCGTATCATATTTAGGTGATTGGAGTCCCCGCTCCCCGCTCCCCGCTCCCCGGCGCGCGGCGTCGCGCTACGTGCGCGTGGCTCCGATTGTGGAACTGCGTGGAGAGCTCATCAGGCGCGCGGCCCCTCCTCGGATCCTATGAATTATGGATCACGGCCGATGTAACAATGCGTAGAGTGCGTTGATGAGGGCCATTGTTAGCTTTCATCTGGGCTTTTTACACCAAATATTATACAATCTGAAGATACTACAACGTCGCGTCGGAGAGCGAGAAATCGAATCGCTCTCTGTATAAATACTGCTATACCACTGGAATAAATCTAAAAGCTCGTAAGGTACTTATTGGTACTTATACATAATATATTACACTAAAAGGTCATAGCGATCTTAGAAATCGCTGAATCTGGGCTCACTGCAGGATAAAGAGAAACTCTCAGGTGCCCAATATGGCCGTCTGCCTGCGCTAAGTGGTTTTATGTGCCAATAGTAGTTAGGTAGGTACTATTAAGTATTCTGTCCTATTATATAATACCTACCAAACCGTGACGTCAGCCGCGTGGATTTAGGTTTCTGAAAATTCTGTGAGAACTTTTTGGTATTCCATAAAAATTCTTTTCAAAAAACCGACTTCAAACGCCACTACAAAGTATAAAAATAATTTTTGTTTGTACACAATGATCTTCTAAAGGTCATTGTTTGTACACGTATGTTGAAGTTGGGCGAGCGTTGCACGTCGGTTTCGTCGTTTTTTCTTATGCCCGCCCGACTTCAACATACGTGTACAAACAATGACCTTTAGAAGGTCATTGTGTACAAACAAAAATTATTTTTATACTTTGTAGTGGCGTTTGAAGTCGGTTTTTTGAAAAGAATTTTTATTTTAAGCTTTTTAGTGTTTCACATCCATTCATAATCGACAGTTCCTTAATTACCACGGCTTAGGAGTACAGTATCCTGCAGCCGTAGGATTTACTTCCTACCTACAATATGAATTAGTCATAGTGGACTGCTCCCTAATCTCCATAGTTATGTGGGCAGTACTCTCCAGCATCAGGACTGAGGAGATGAGACCCGGAATTCTATGATACAGTATATGCTTGGTACCAAATATATGAATTCATAATGGACAGTTCCCCAATTCCCATAGATTAAGTGTGCAGCATCAGGACTGAAGAGCTGGGACTCAAAATTCAATGATACAGTATATGCTTGATACCCTTAATATGAATTCATAATGAAAGTTGCCCCAATCCCCATAGTTTATTGATACCCTCAATATGAATTCACAATGAACATATCCCCAATTCATAGTTTAGGTGGGCAGTACTTTGCAGCATCAGAGCTGAAGAGCTGGACCTCGAGTTTAATGATACAGTCTATGCTTGATACCCTTAATATGAATTCATAATGAACATTGCCCCAATTCCCATAGTTTATGTGGGCAGTACCTTGCAGCATCAGAACTGAAGAGCTTGGACCGGGAGTTTAATGATGTAGTCTATGCTTGATACCCTTAATATGAATTTATAATGAACATTGCCACAATTCCCATAGTTTATGTGGGCAGTACCTTGCAGCATCAGAACTGAAGAGCTTGGACCGGGAGTTTAATGATGTAGTCTATGCTTGATACCCTTAATATGAATTTATAATGAACATTGCCACAATTCCCATAGTTTAGGTGGGCAGTACCTTGCAGCATCAGAACTGAAGAGCTTGGACCTGGAATTTAATGATGTAGTCTATGATTGATACCCTTAATATGAATTCATAACGAATATTGCCACAATTCCCATAGTTTAGGTGGGCAGTACCTTGCAGCATCAGAACTGAAGAGCTGGGACCTGAAGTTTAATGATACAGTCTCTGCTTGATACCCTTAATATGAATTCATAATGAACGTTGCCCCAATATTCATAATTTAGGTGGGCAGTACCCCTGCAGCATCAGGATTGAAGAGTTGAAGAAAAAAAATTTTATGGGACCATTTCGCGAACTTCCTCTGTCGATTAAAAAAAAAATTACGCAAATCGGTTCAGAAATCTCGGAGTAATCGGTGTACATACATACAAAAAAAAAAAAAAATACGCGCCGAATTGAGAACCTCCTCCTTTTTGGAAGTCGGTTAAAAATAAAAAGTACTTAGACTGTGTCCGTCCAAGATGCAAGATCTCTGTACCTTTCGTCAAGTGAAAAAGTTTAAAGACAGAGTTATTTTCACATTTATAATATTAGTACTTAGTATGTGGAAGTAAGATGTAGGTACTTATCATACACAAGTACGAGACTTGTGTATGATTGCTCAGAGAATAAAAACTCTTGCAAGGATTGGTGATTTTTGTTGTCTTTAGGACTTGCACCAGCGCGCTCGGAGGAACGCGCGAACACGGCAGCGGGAGGGCCGTGTGCGAGGGGGGATGTGAGGAACGAAGGGACGGGAGGAGGGAAGACGAAGGCCGAGGGATGGCAGTGTTGGCGCGCGTCCAACGTGCGTTTGCGAACTCGTGCGGGAAATATGAAAACTCATCTACTGCAGTGCCGTAGTATTCAACGACAGAAATTGTTTACTTCTCCCCGTCCGCGTCAACGCGGCTCCGCCACAGAGTAGGTACCTACAGAGGGGAAGCTTTTAGTAAGCGGCCCGCTGTAGGTACACTCACACATATGCGCATGTTTGTCACCAACTGTACCGGTTAGTGGAACGAGCGCGCGTCCGTGAACCGTTGGTGAGTGTGTTTGTGTGAGTATACCTACAGCGGGCCGCTTGTGGAAGCTTCCCCTCTGTAGATTTACTACTCGTGTGGTTCCGCCACGTCTTTATTGCACCTGACAAATCGAACCAAATAAACTATTCAAAATTGGTACACTGTGCTTACATTTTTCGAATGTCAATGTTACTAAATATAAACCCCGCAGGTTGGTATTGCGGTGAAACTTTGTCACATTAACTTCGGCGTGACGTCAAGCGAAACTTAAATATACCGTCGCCAACATTTCTTTTTTATAAATAAATTAAATTGAATGAACAAATAATTGTCAGCTTTTATAGATTTTAAATGAAGAAATTATCCTAATTCTTCAACTCCACTGATGTACATTGTTGTAATTCGGATTCAGAATTGTTTTCAGAATCTGTTGTGTTTGAATCGTTATCATTTTCTATCTATACTATTAATAAATAAAATTGAAGTGTCTGTCTGTAATTTTGAAATAACTACCACATATTAAGCTCATATGGTTATTTGGACGATACCATAACCGAATCACACGTTTTTAAAATTTTTGTCTGTCTGTCTGTCTGTTTGAACGGGCTAATCTTCGAAACGCCTGAACCGATTTTGACGGGACTTTCACAGACAAGTAGAGGATTAACCAAGGAGTAACATAGGCTACTTTTTTAACCGACTTTCAAAAAAGGAGTTGTGTTGAAATCGGTAAAAAACGCCCTGATAGGTATTTTCGCTGCGCGCGACGGCCGACGCACGCTCGCGCTGCATGGAACTCCCCGCGCCGCGCGCCGCGCGCCCCTGTGCCCTGCTCCCGCCGTATGCCTCCTCTACATGTCTGCAGATGCATCCGCGGACGCCCGCAGATGCATCTGCAGATGGATCACCACGAGCTGTCCACACGTCTGTAGGTCGATCAGTCTAGGTTCATTCTCGACAGATGCAACACGCACGTTTAACAAGTGTAAATTGAAAATTTAAAAAACCCCCGACATTCGCCATTTTGTGGCGGCGGCCATCTTGAATTTGCAATAGTGCTATTCTACTAGTCAAGCCCTTTCATTTGATACCCATATCAAGGGAGTTGTGAAAAAATATATCATCCGCCATTTTGTAGCGGCGGCCATCTTTGACCGATTTTCATCAAACATAGCTAAGAACACTCTCGACTAATTCACCTTTCAAACAAAAAAAACCGCACTCAAATCGGTCCACCCGTTTGAGCGCCACAGGGGAACAGACACACACACACACACACACACACACACACACACACACACACACACACACACACACAGACACGTCAAACTTATAACACCCCGTCGTTTTTGCGTCGGGGGTTAAAAATGGATATCGAGACCGTAGCTGCCGCAGCTATTTATTTATTTAGTACTTTTAACTACTACGTGAGCATCCTCGGTGCTCATATTATTATTAGCCATTTAACAAGAATTAAACCGCAAGAAGCATGCGTGCACTCTCAATCACAATTGCGATGAAACTGATGCGTCGCCAGACGTGTGGACAGACGCCGGACGTCCGCGTCTAAACCCTTTGATCTGTGCCAGAAAAACCGCCAACAATCGGATTCGAGGCGGACGCGTCTGCGGACATCTGCAAACGTTAAATACCTACAACGGATGCACAAATTACCCCCTCTATACGTCTGCGGACGCATCCGCAGATGATGTCCGCGGACGCATCTGCAGACGTGTAGAGGAGGCTGTACGTGGTACCGCGGTACGCCGACGCGCGGCGGGGGGCGGGTGGACCAGAAATCTACTTATCCCTCAGGATTTGTGAAAAACCGAAATTCACGCGGGCGAAGCCGCGGGCAAAAGCTAGTGTTAACATAACTCTCATCAATTAAGCTCTCTTTGCGCCAATATTAAACAGCAATAAAAACAATAAATGTGAATCTATTACTAATAAATAAAATTGAAGTGTCTGTCTGTAATATCGAAATAACTACCTCATATTAAGCTCATATGGTTATTTGAACGATACTATAACCGAATCACACGTTTTTAAAATTTTTGTCTGTCTGTCTGTCTGTCTGTCTGTCTGTCTGTTTGAACGGGCTAATCTTTGGAACGGCTGAACCGATTTTGACGGGACTTTCACATACAAGTAGAGAATTAACCAGGGAGTAACATAGGCTACTTTTTTAACCGACTTTCAAAAAAGGAGGAGTTGTGTTTTTCTACCTATGTACACCGATATCTCCGAGATTTCTGAACCGATTTGCGTAATTTTTTTTTAAATCGATAGAGAAACATTGCGACACTGTCCTACAAAAAATTTGGATTCCAACTCCTCAATCCTGATGCTGTAGGGGATCTGATCCCCAAAACTAATGGGATTTAGGCACTGTCGGTTATTTAAATTGATATTGGGGATATCAATTAAAGACTTTATTGTTGAACTAGCTTTTGCCCGCGGCTTCGCCCGCGTGAATTTCGATTTTTCACAAATCCTGAGGGATAAGTAGATTTCTGGTCCACCCGCCCCCCGCCGCGCGGCGGCGTACCGCGGTACCGCGTACGGCGGGCGCAGGGCGCAGGGGCGCGTGGCGCGGCGCGGGGAGCGCGAGCGTCCGCGTCGGCCGTCGCGATCGCGCGCAACGAAAATACCTATCAGGGCGTTTTTAACATCTGTATTTACCGATTTCAACATAACTCCTTTTTTGAAAGTCGGTTAAAAAAGTAGCCTATGTTACTCCTTGGTTAATCCTCTACTTGTCTGTGAAAGTCCCGTCAAAATCGGTTCAGCCGTTCCGAAGATTAGCCCGTTCAAACAGACAGACAGACAGACAAAAATTTTAAAAACGTGTGATTCGGTTATGGTATCGTTCAAATAACCTTATGAGCTTAATATGTGGTAGTTATTTCGAAATTACAGACAGACACTTCAATTTTATTTATTAGTATAGATGACCTCAAGTAGATACATGTCCAACTCCTCAACCCTGATGCTGTAAGGAATTGCATTCCGAAATCGTAGGGATCCCACGGAATTTTTCCGTTTTGGGGACGGGTTACTACAGTTATGCTACTTTTTGTTCTGGAAAATCAAAAGTTCCCACGGGATTTTTAAAAACCTAAATCCACACGGGCGAAGCCGTGGGCATCATCTAGTGTACAATAATTACTCAAAACTCGATGTGCGTATTCTGCCAACAGTTTTGTCAATGGTACCGACGCGACGTGTGTCTACTGTCTAGTGCTGACGTCACCGAAACAGGCCAGGCGCAATACCTATTTGCGGGGCTAATACCACAGCCTTGTTCTTTAAACTGTGCTAATACACTGTAGTTACATACGAGTAGATAAAGTTCATTTCATTCACATGACATTATGATTGAAAATTTATCAAAGATATTTATCAACACTATTCCAATATTTCTATTTTCTACTAAATCTAATCAGTGCTTAACTTGTCTGTATTAATCATCAAATTTTAACTTAATTCTCTATTATACGTACGTCATAAAGAGACTCGTTCGTTACTTACATTAATTATTTGTCTGTTCATCACACTCAAAAAGGTTAACATAAATAAGTGATGAGTTAATTTAGCAATGATCCAAAGATTATCGAAGGTATTTTGTTGAATCCGAGGAAAATGTTACAAAATGCATTGAACCTGAGTGCGCGGAGCTTTTGCTTTGAATTCTTAATTAATTGCCCCACTCGTATTCTACTAGATCAACTGAAGGTCGCCCCGGAGCCCTCTCGTCTCAACCTCTCTGCCCCTCCGAGCCTCCCCCCCTCCGCCCCCACCGCCCCCCTCCAGCGCTCGTCTCGTCGGACCAATTCATTACCAACTTTTCACATTTACTATCGGGTCCGGAGCGATCGGTGATTAATTATACCGAGTTTTGTTTCTATCTCTCCGATCTAACTCCAACTCGAGTGTTGGTGTGTTTCAACTACCAATTTCCACTAATTATTCTTTTATCGTAAAATAAAACGTGAAATGGCTCGCCTTGGAGTTTTTTGTACATTTTTAGTATTTCCATGCAAACAGTTGGTGTGCCACCCTATTTCTTTTACAATTTCTGCTGAATTATGCTGGTTATTCTCGATGTTTTCCTATGCACAAAAGAATCCCGGTTGGCGGTTTATCTTTTGTCAGAAATACACAAAATTCGAAAGCGTAGCAAATGCAAAGTAGGTCGCTGAAAAACATCTTCGACGCGAGACAATGCTGAATGCGACCCGCGGGATCTCGACACACTTCCGCGAAAACAAATCATACCATTGACCTACAGCCCCCCCCCCCTCTCCACGTGCTCCAATGTTCCAGCACAAGAGGTTTTTATTCCAACAGTTTCTTGCTAGTAAATAAGTCAACGCTCATCCTGTTAATATGTTCCTTTATCCAAACTATTACAAGGTAATATAATAGTAGGTTCACCGACTGAATTTATGACAAAAAGGACGAGTAGGTAGGTAAGTAAGTATTTTAAAAGTATGAAAATTAATGAATTTTAGAAACACAAACTTTCTACTGACGCTCTCTAACCACTAGGTCATTACCACAGGTCATTAATCATAATAATATAATATATTGAACCCTTACTTCTGCAAGTACACATAAAGTTTGAGCTAAAAGTACGTAGTACCTACCGCACCCATTTGATTTTGAAGCTACAATCATTTGGTTTTAGTGCGTCCAGAACCGTTGAGCTGTCGAGTAAATCTACGTGTAGGGTGCGTGATATAAAGTATTCCATTACTTATTGTGATAGCGTGGAGTTATGTGAGATGAGCAGAACACGCGAGATGCTCACGAGACGCCTCGTGGTCGGTTCCTCCGCCACCCGCGATGCGGAATGTAATAGTTTTCCCTCGTATCGTGTTATTTCGCAATTTTCCTGCTCTTAATATTTTCTTTCTCTTGTTATGTACGATTTTCTCAAAGTATATTAATACGATATCATGACAGTGAAGTGTTATATTAACCGTAGGGTAAAAGCCGGATAGTGGCCCCACTTTTTGAAATAGCTCTATTACTTAAAAACTAAGTATCCAGTTACAAAATATCACGTGTATATTAAAACAATGGTCTTTAATCTTTTATTTTACCCTATTTTTTTAAATATAATTAATAATATGGTTTTTGAGTAAATCCGGTTTCATTTTACCTCTCGAAAGTGGGATAGTTGCGTAGCTGTGGCGGATAGTTGCCTCACATTAAAAATTATTTGAGGGCATCGAACTATTACGCTTAGAATGTAAGTTTCTAACAAATTTCCGCTCGAAACGTAAGCTATAAATCAACCCATGAATGTGTAAGTGCCCTGTAACTACATTTGCCGACACGCACACAAGCGCATGAGTAATGCTGCACGTGGAACGACATTCTCCCTAAATGTAGGGTACATTCTCCCTAAATGTACTGGTATAAACTTACTGATCCAGGAGGGTAATATTTTTTCTGCACATGTATTTTGTACAGATTCTAAAATAAAATAACAGGTAAAAGGGGACCACTTTCGGAAACGAAGACAGGTAATAGTAGTGGTGACAAGATACCACAATATAAACGTGAAAAAAATGTGTTTGAATGCAATTCATACACGGTAGAAGTGAAACTTTAAAGGTACAATAATGTTACCCTGGGTATCGAAAATCTATCTATCTATAATAATATAAAGAAGCTTGTCCTGACTGACTGATGATCAACGCACAGCCTAAACCACTGAGGCTAGAAACTTGAAATTTTCACAGTAGCTTCCTTTTATGACTTGAGTGCACACTAAGAAAGAATAATTGGAAATTCCACCCCTAAGAGGGTTAAATAGGGGATGCAAGTTTGTATGAAAGTCCGTCATTTTTCAAGTTATATCCATGAAAATTGGTATTTAGGTTTTCAGTTGAAAATAAAGAGTTATGAGTTTAAGGAATTTTGGAAAGACTACCTCCAAGTGGGTTAAATGGGAGTTGAAAGTTTGTATGAAAGTTCGTCATTTTTAAAGTTATATCAATGAAAATCGGTATTTATACTTTCGGTTAAAATTAAAGAATTACGTGTTTCAGGAATATTGGAAATTCCACCCACAAGTGACATTTATAAGAATACACGCGGGCGAAATCGCGAGCATCAGCTAGTTTGCCTATAAATGTCATTATTTGATGTGCGCTGCAATTTTGATATTTGTTAGAAAATGTAAGTTACTGGTTCCCTTATACCCTGCATCCAACACTAAATGAATTTCATAACCGGTTCATTGGTTTTTGAAATAATCGAAAACATACATACATACATACCGCTTACATACATATATACATTGTACATACATACCGAGTCGAATACATAACCTCCTTTTTTAAAGTCAGCTAAAAATAGCCAAAACTGGTTCAAATATCTTGTTTTTATAGAAACAAGAAAATCAACACAATATTTTTTCTCATGTAACATGTGGTCATCCTAATTAAGTATTTGGTCACCCTAGTAATACACAGTAGTACTAATGTGAATCGGCATTAAAAACAATAGGTACTTAGAATAAGAAAAAAGATATGGGGTAAAATGATGGTAAAATATTTTCCCCAGAGCTAGCAACATTTTCATTGTAATGGCGTCTGTGATATTTACGATTTATTTTAAAGTTTTAAAAAATGTTTTACTCCAAAATGTAATCTGTTCGGTAGTGCTTACGAGTGAAATGTGATCTTTAAATGTTTTTGATGATTGTGTGATGCATCATGACACCTTTCTACAGCACAGTATGTCATTTTTAAATGATTTTTTACGAGCTCGTAGTACTAAGACTCGACCTTGAGCACTGACGCGACGATAGACGTAGCTAGCCGCCGAGGCGAGCTAAAAACGGCTTATCGCCGCGTCGACGACTGCCTTTCTTTACCTATTTATTCTAAGTTTGAGGGATAGTTGAAAAAACTTTTAACCATATCATATTATTTCCGTTAAACTTAATATAATTTTAATAATCATATTATTATTTACACTGCGCGGAAGCTGCTATCATAAAATGATAATAGTGTGAATTTTTAATATTATATTAAAACACAGTAATTGCATGATAACGAGTTCAGTAGGCAGTCACCTCAATATCATTGAGTCTGGATAGTCGCTCTCTGAATCGTTCACAACAATAACGTGTCTCAACAAAATGTATCGTTTACTTTGCCTATTGACAATGTTAGTATTTGTAAGTGGCACCTGCCGATGGGAGAACAACCAAAAAGTTTGCCCTTGGACGAGGAAACATCGAAAACATAATATATTCCATAAAAATCCTCCCCCCGAACCCGAATCTGCCATAGAAACTGTTCGAGACCTGTTCATCAAATCGGAAATTAAATTGCAAGAATTGTGCAACAAAAACAGTAACGTTACCGCAATAGAAAAATATGATACCGACGCGTACACCCTCAAATATATACTAGAAGAAGAAGAAAGAGGAAATTTGAATATCACAGTGAAGATTTTACATCGGCTCGTGCAAACTACGGTGAAGAGAAATGATACAAATGTCCTCGTCTTTGAAGACTTGAAAGTTTTGCCAGGAATGGTGAATTTGGACGCGGCTACATGGAAACTGCAAGATAAAAATTTAATGATTAGAATAGACTACAAGGTCCCGATTAGAAAAGAAGCCACGACTGTTTGTGAGGCTATCAATACTGGCGAAATATTTGTGCAACAAGCACCGGAAGAATCTATAGATGTAAGATTTAAAGATGATGATACTACTAAGTTCAATTACAGAAACCTGTAATTATATACCAATATAACAATAAAATATATTGATGTATTATAGAATAATTTCGAGCGCGACCCATATAAAGTAGTTTGATTCTAAAGAGGGATTTAGAAATTCTATCTATAAAGGGGTGAATTAAAAAACCTAATTTCAACATGCGAAGTTGTGGGCATCATATTAGTGTATTGAAATAAGAATCAAAATTTTGTTTGGATGTGGCGTGTTTTGGTGCGTTCGAAAGTGACTTCTCCAAAAAAAAATTAGTTCTCATCTCCTGAAATGTTTTATGATTAAGGTGCTGACGAAATATGAATTTCAAAACTTATGTTAACAAAACTTATTGCAAAATATTTAATTGTACTACCTATCATTAAATTGAGTTAAATAAAATCTTTAAAACTACATTAGGACTTTGATATTAGTGAAATGCCTTTTGATCAGAATTGTTATTGGGCCCTATAGCGGGGACAGTAGACTCACTATGAAATTGCTTTAATTATTTTTTTGGATTTAAATTTATTATATATTTTTTTTGGATCTATTTACTGAATGTAAATTTAATTACTTAGTCTTTATTATTTATTTAGATCATTTTATTAAGTTTTAATGGAAATACTAAATAATCAACATGCAACTATAACATGTAACTAAACACACACGTAACACGTTATACATGAAACTGTTGAAGAAATAGTTGCCCCATATACTTTTGCGGATCGTCGCCCTAAGGGCAACTATCCGCAAAATTATATGGGGCGACTATCCTATTCAGTACGGATACTTGCACTTTTTTTTAAATAAATAAATAAAAGAAAAACAATTAAACGTAATAGACAATGTAATTTAAACTTTAGTGCATGCGAAGAAACAAAATGTTAACTGAAAATGGTTGTCGAACCATAAAAAAAATATTCAATAGTAAATACTTACTCACATATATAATTTCGATGCTCTCTACAACAAACGCATGCACTCTAGTGTACAATTTTTATGGCATTGAAGCCTGCATAGAGAGCGCTTCTAACTCTAGAAGAGTGCTAAGGCCAGGGACATCTCTAACATAGTGTATTCAAAACCGGGGCAACTATCCCCCTGAGGCAACTATCCCCCTGAGGCAACTATCTGGCTTTTTCCCTATATACTTTAGTTATTAATAAACAATACAGTAAGATTTTTATGTCGCGCGTCGGCTAAAGCGCGACATAAAAATCTTGCGATATTGATAATTACTTATCTCAGATTTTAGTGCAGTACCTATACGAACATCTGCAATTTTATTATAAGAACCTAATAGAGGCTTAGTTTAAGACTGCACAAAATTGCAAATAACAAACTAAGTAGGTATGTTTTTTGAGAAATAATATCTTGTTTAGGTGTGTAATGGGAAATTTTAAAGTTCTTTCTCGAGGCACACATCTTGTTACGTCGTATACGAGTGCTATAATGCTAGCTGCGGTACTCGATGTGAGTACACGGTAATATTTCCCGGTCGCGTGGCCGGGCGGTGGCGGTGGTGGCGGGTCGGCTGACGCGCGTAGTTTTAATGACATTAGTTGCAGCACTAGTTCGGTAACTGATGCGGAGTTACGCCGAACTTGTCGCCTTAGTTGATCGCTCATTAGAGGCATCGGCCGAGCCGCGCGTTCCACCCTCCACAAGACTTCAACCAACGACACAACTGCGAGAGTGAAAAAATATAGTGTAGTCGCACTAAAAAGCAAAAACCCAGCGAAGGTGCGGATATATTATTCTCTACATGATTGCTTTACAGCAACATTAAGAGCGTTATAAGCAGCTTATAATATTCTTTATAGGGTGATTATATTATAATATTACAAGCTTCAATTGCTCAGTTCCACTGAACTAATTGCGCGAGCAATAAGTTCGCTGCACTGGACGTCATCTGTATTCCTCTGGCGCATTAGATGCGATCGCCTTGTGCGAATGTTATTAGCGCGTCTGCATATTTTAATAAGGACGTGCGCCACGTATAGAGTGTACTGATGAAGTCACTTGCATATTCAATTCTGAAAGTGCGTATATTGCGGCGTATATTGTAGTGTGCGATCATCATCACGCCAAATTCGTGTCGCTCACTCGCGAACCGTGACCCCGGCAGCTGTGAAATGTCTCTTTGAATAGCATTCCCTGCCTCTGATGCGAATCGGAGGTGAACGAAGTAGGTAGGCATGTACTACCTAAAAGGAAGTGATTAAAAGTTTTCATTTTACGACTGAGTTGCTGTGAGAATGAACCTCCGTGGTAATATGCCACATTTTGGAATTCCCTGGTTGAGTAACGTACGTCGGGGCAGGTGCCGCGGCCGGGTTGGATTTTCGACGAAAAATTGTAATTTCTGAATTAGCTAATTTTGTTGAATGATTGTTTTGTGTAATTTGGTGGCCCTTCCAGTTTCTCTGAAATTGCCTTAGATGGGGTATCCTTACCTGTCTGCTCCGATTTTAAGTACCTCGGCGGCTCGGCACACCTCGGTTCGCTCTTCCAGAACGACGGCAACATTGATCGAGAGGTGAACAAAAGAATGAATGCGGGATGGATGAAATGGCGACAGGCCTCAGGGGTGATATGCGACCCACGAATGCCCCTTAAACTTAAAGGGAAAATATATAAGACAGCCGTTAGACCTGTCACACTGTATGGTTCAGAATGTTGGGCGGTAAAAAGAACGGATGAAAAGAAAGTACATGCGACCGAAATGCGAATGTTGAGATGGATGTGTGGTGTGACAAGAATGGATAAGATAAGGAATGAATACATAAGAGGAAGTTTGAAAGTAGCGCCAGTGACTGAAAAGATGAGGAGTAATAGGTTGGCATGGTATGGTCATATAATGCGGAGGGAAGAGAACAATATTGCTAGAAGAATGTTAGACATGCGTGTGGAGGGAAAAAAGAGTAGAGGAAGACCAAAGAAGAGATGGATGGAGTGTGTGAAAGAGGATATGCGCATAAAAGGGGTAAATGATGCGCTGACGTATAATAGAAGTGAGTGGAAGAGGAATACATGTTGTGCCGACCCCACATAACGTGGGATGAGGACCGGAAGAAGAAGAGGAAGAAGAAGATTGTTTTGTGTAATTAATTGTTTTGATGAATGGCTTTCACGAGTAATCCCGGCAGACTATAAAGGGTTTAGGGTTTACACTTCCAACAGACTAGGCGTACTGCCGAAGCGAAGCAATATTCTTTCGGGAAGAATATCTACCCTGTAAAAATTTGTCATAGAGCCAAAGTACGAAATACGTATTAAGTACGAAATATAGAAAAGAACAAAAAAAAATGAGTTGATTTTAACAATCAGTCGAATCGAAATCTTGAACGGCTAATTAATTATGCCACATCGCAATTTTTTAACAAGAATGTCTGATGATGGAAAGGCTTTTGCGACTCGATCTGGGTGAACAAACAGAAAGAGTGCGCAAATAAAGAAATGAAATGCATTGTTTGTGACATGGAGTTGTTGCCAGCTGCAACCTTTCCAAGGAAACAAAATCTTCAAAATCGGTTCAGACTTAACAGAGTTATGGATGATTAAAATATCGACGCAAAATTTCAGTCCCTATTTCGAAGAAACCTTACTAGTACCTATACTAGTAACTACTTACTTAAAATATACATATGTATAAGTGTAAAGCTGGGGACGGGTTACCTATTATTAAAATATACTTAACATAATATAGGTAATATGAGAAAATAAACTTACGTACAATAAGATAATAGGTACTTTCTTCTCTGAAATAGGTTCCCAATAAAAATATAGTAAAAGCGAAGAGATAGAGTAAATACGTTTGACTCGTCGCGCGTTCCCACGGGAGCGTTCCCGAGATTAGCATGCTCCCGGGTGTCCCGGGTGTCCGCCGCGCTCGCCGGACCCGGGTGTATCGATCCTCGCCACGGAATACACGTTGAACCATAGATGAATAACAACGTGTATTATGTTGAACTGTTGTCGTACGCGCTCTTAGGACAAGCTTTACGCTTGGTTATAAGGGCAAGGGGAATATTTAGTGAGATGGATCCCTTTTTTTTTTGACGTGGTGGAAACCTTTTATAGGTACCCCCGTTCTGCGGCCGAATGCGGCAGAACGAAGGTTATGTGGGACTCCAACGGTATACCCACTAAAACCACCACGGCATGACCCTCATGCTGTCTGTGCTGGACGCCTGGGGAACCCAAAGTATGCATCCCAGGTGTCCGGCAGCCGCCCCAGCTGGGGCTCCCGCTCGCCTCTGGGCTGTCCCTCCAGAGGCTCGCGCCCTCCCGTAATTTTTTAACGAGGTTTTCTTCCTCCCGCGATGGGCATCGCTGCCCCCCGCCCCGGGGTGTCTCACCCCCAGTTTCATCCGCAGTGCCCTCTGCTAATCAGAGGGACACGCGGAGAAACCTCCCTCCGCCAGGTCATTGGCCATGGCTAACAATATCCCCGTAGGAAAATTATTAACCATGTTACCGGGGCGCACCGACCCGTATACTGCTCTTCCCCTCGGACGTATCCAAGAGGACCAGCAGCACCCAGGCACACTTGGAGGTTACCTGGCTAGCACCCCTAGTGAGATGGATCCCTGCCCACCCGCCGCGCCGAAACGTTGCTTACTATGCATAATCCTCACTAATAACCCAGCTTAACCCCTACAAGATATTATTATAAATGCGTAAGTGTTTATTCTTTTCATTCGCGCCTCAATGGAGTTTGCATTGACGTGATTTTTTGCACGGGTCGGTATAGTTAAGGACCCTGGAGAGCGATATAGGTACGTTACTTTTTATTCCGGGAAACAAATGGTTCTTTCCGATTTGTCTTTCAATCGCACAGCAGCAGCGGAGCAACGGATCGACTTGATTTTTACATGATGAATGTAAATAAAAACCTACAGAGTGACATGGGATACTTTTATTCCGAAAAACGAAGGGTTCACACGGAATTTTTAAAAACTTTACTCCACAATATGTTAGATGTCGCCCTCATCTAGTCGACTCAATAATAATTCTGTCGCAACCTAAGAGTATCTCTCTACATCACTCACAACCTACGACAAGTGCGGGCGAAAACACAAATACACAAACACGAAATATTCGCAAGTATATTTTGTAGTTGCGTATCGTATACGTAAGTTAGCGCCGGCTTGGAGAATCGGAGAGAAAGTCAGCGAACACTTTTGATATTAACTTTACTTGTAACTTGTTTACAACTACTTACCTAAACTAACATCTGCGTCGATGTTTACATTACGACCGCCAACTACCCCAACCTAACCCAACTAGCAAATGGCGTTCATATGAGACGACTGAACGAATAGATTTGCTTCTCGCTAGCGAATGGGACTTATTAGCCTACGAGTACATAAATATATCATACCTACACCGGTGACTGGACGGAGCATGGAGTTCTAAGTTCTGTTCTGTGTTGTGTAGAGTTTACATATTATAGTCAAGTTGATAAATTTGATGCTTGTAGATAAGTAAATAGCTCTGAATTTGTATTCCATTCAGTCGTACAATCACGGAGTGTACCTCTTCGCTCGATGGCAAACAAACAAGCCGCAGCTCGCAGGGATATTCCTATTCTATTTCTGTCAATAACGTCATTGTTTCAGTGTTTGCGTCACGTCGCGAGGCAGGCAGCAGGCTCGATGAAGCGAGGCGAGCGAGAGGGCGCGCTCCTTACGGACGTGGCGAGGGAGGTGACGTGGCGTGGAAGGAACACGGATACTGGTTTTCTTGGGGTAGTGCGGCGAGTTCCCAGACCCTTATGGCTTAACTAGAGGGTACCGGATAACTTCTATTTAACGATTATTATCATGCGAGGCGAAGGCTGGAATGCAATAATGAAAACATATTTTCATGGCGGCCGGGGCGGTCGGGGCGGCCGGCAGTAAGAGATTTATCTCATATTTGCCTCTCGCTAGCACAAACAGTCGACATAATCGATTCCCTGCTCATGTTTTAGGTAATAATATGTTTTGTCTGGCCTGTATCTTATAAGAGCCTAAGGGCCTGTTTCACCACCTTCTGATAAGTGTCGGATAGCTTATTCACAACTTTTGTCATTATCACTTGACATAAAGTAAGAATGTGACAAAACGTACGTTTAGGCTATCCGACACTTATCAGAAGGTAGTGAAATAGGCCCTAAGTATAATATTATTGAAGGGATTGCAATAAATGACATCGCATCGATAAATAGCAAGATCTGTATGAGGTAGGTAGATTTTAAAAATCCTGATTTGATTTTCCGAGGTAAAAAGTAGTCTCCAGAATGCAAACTACTATCTCTGGGCTAAATTCCGTCAAAATCCGTTCAGCAATTGAGTCGTGAAAATGTAACAGAGAAATAGACAGTAATATTATAGTATGAATGAAAATCAGCAGGGAATGGCCGGGAATTAAAATCGGTAACTCTGGTTTGTGCGGCTGTATTATATTGACGCGAACTGCACTAAATTACGAGTGAATGGCGCCGTATAGACGTATGTTTACACTTTACGAGCACGCGGCCGCGCCTCGAGCCCCCGGGCACAGCCCCGGGCGCCTCCAGGGGCTGCCAGATACCACTCACATAATGATAACCGGATCCCCGCATCACCTCAGTGACATGAGCTCGACGGTCCCTACGTACAATCCCCTAATTACAAAACACTAATTTTTCAGGAGAGCGTTTTAAAGTTTCAAACACGTGTATTTCATGATATACTAAATACTGCGTCATGAAATTTGGTATGAAGTATTAATATGTGAAATACTTTATATAAACTCAAAAAATATGTTATAAAAATAACGTATAGTGTATTATTTGTCACTTATGTTCTTATACGTGGGGTTCATCTCTATTACAAATAACTTATGTGGTACTTACTGACTTTTACGTGGTAGTATTAAAATTAAGCAAAGTCGTAATTGCCGTTTATGTAATTGTACGTGGGGGTGCATGGTATAAAAATATGTTGTTAGTGTTTAAGTGTTGAATACAACTTTACTAAACGAGCATGAGTCGGGAAATTTCTCTTATATAATATTGCGCAACAGCCTATGTAACTTTATTATAACTCGTCGTCGACGTCGTCATCAACCAGTAGACGTCCATTGCTGGGGTAACTTGTAGGGACTTCCAAACGTCGCGTCGTGGTCTTGGGCCGCTTGTATCCAGCAGTTCTCTGCGACTCTTCTGATGTCGTCGATCCACCTAGTGGGGAGTCTGTCAACACTGCGCTTTCCGGTGTGAGGTTGCCTGAGCACCTTGGGACCTCAACGTCTATCAGTTCTCCAAACTATGTGCCCCGCTGATTGCCACTTCAGTTTTGCTATACTATGTCGGTGACTCTAGTTCTTCTACGGATCTCCTCATTTCTAATTTGATAGCGTAGAGAAACTTCATCGCTCTATCCGTGACTGAGCTTTTTTGAGGCTCATAGTTAGCGACTATGTCTCGGAGCCGTATGTTATCACTAGCAACACGCACTGTTCGAAGACTTTGGGTCTTCACGGCTTCAGGCACTGAGATATTTAGGACGAGAAGACATCGCAAAGCTTTCCGAACGCTGCCCATCCGAGTTTGATTTGACGGTTGACCTCTTTCTAGAAATTTGACCTATCTATCTGGACTGTGTGTTCCAGGTCTCTACAATACAATACGATACTGGCCCACCTATCGAGAAACCCTGCTTAGGTCGTTGAGCATTGTATTAAAGTCTTCCAGAGTATTTGCCATAACAACTACATCAGTACGTGAGTGATGTACTCACCGTTAATGTAATGTCAAGTTCGGTTTAATTCAGAAGCTTAAAGATGTCCTCCAATGCAACTAGTAGCAGTAAAAGACCTTCAAAGAGATTATGTCTCCCTATCGTACTTCTCGCTGCAATCGGATTGGTCTTGTAGTCTGATCCTGCATATTATGGACTGGCAATATGGTGGTGTTTTCGTACAAACACTTCAGCACTTAGATGTACGATAGCCGATCCGATATCTCTGTAGTAATCTTAAACAGCCCACGTTTCCACCAAATCAAAGGCTCTCTCTAGAGTCCACAAACGCCAAGCAAAGGGGCTAGTTATACTCTTCGGTCTTATGAAACTGCCGCAGCGTATGCATGTGGTCTATGCTACTGAAGCCTTTTCGGAATCCAGCCTGTTTGCGAGGTTAAAAGTCGTCGAATAATATCTCTGGATAATTAATTATACTTTTAAGAACCTTGTCGTCTGTGTTAGGTCGTAAAGCTGAAGTCGAGCTTAACATGGAAGAAATAATTATTGTTGGCTGCGATGATTTGAATACTTCTATAATCATTGAATTGGAGAGATCAGTTACATTGGAAAAGCGAAAACGGGTATCGTCATGCATTAAATCCAGGGTAGAATCTCCATTTTTACGAAATAAAGCGACGACTACAATTATATTGTCTTGTGTTTACTAACATCAGTAGATTCTACGCGGTGCTGTAAGAAGCTTTAATTTAAGGAAAATTCATCCGACTTTAATATACAGAATTAAAGAATAACTGAAAAAGAAAGGTACGCATATCTTCAAAAGTAATGAATAAATTTTGTTAAAACTCAGAGTGTTTCTTAAGTTGAAGTAAAGGTTAGCCTATAAAAAAAATAGTAAAAATTTGATCAATAGTTTCGGAGAAATGCACGGACAAAAATACATACATACACACAGCTATAAAATTATATTTATTTGTTTGGAAGCCCTAATAGATTATCGTAATATGTGAATATACATATTACAAATTTTATTATATTACATACATACGTGTCGAATTAATAACCTCCTTATTTATAAAGATGGTTAAAATAACATTACCGAAGTAAAACGTCGTAAGTAGTAGTTATGTATTAAATCTGTTTTTATTTTCCAGCGTAAAGTTACTTATTTACCACTTCCTGCAACTTGCATTTCAATTTTCCGACGTAACATAACGTAACTATATGGTAGTTACGTACAGTTACGTTGGAATACTCCAAAATTAGTTTATTTCGTTTACCTGTACGAGTTATAACGGAATCTCTATTTTTTATAACACGGCCGTCTCTTCTAGGCCGGCACGAGCTCAATGGCCCGTAAGTGCCAGTTGCGTGTAAGACGCTCGGGATTACGATTGATTTTCCAACGTAAAATTACTGAATTACCACTACTGCTGTTCTACTTCGGAAATTTTAGTAAATTTTGTAGTTATGGGAAATGTCGTGTGTGGATTTAGAGTTGAATTTGCCAACTTAATTTTTTTTTATTGAACTAAACGATAATATAGGGTGTCCTGAAGGTCACGAAAACAAAACATGCAAATCACGGATCTACCACATAGGGGATTGTACGTAGGGACCGTCGAGCTGTAGTTAAAGCATTTATTACACTCATACCACGAGGATTACATTGCTTAAAACATGGATTGTGATGTGTATCTTTTTCTTCATCATGGGGTACCTCTTTAACTAGAAAAGGTTATAACAGTCAGCTGCATCACTATCACTACATAGTATAAAACAAAGTCGTTTTCTCTGTCCCTATATCCCTTTGTACGCTTAAATCTTTAAAACTACGCAACGGATTTTGATGCGGTTTTTTTTAATAGATAGAGTGATTCAAGAGGAAGGTTTATATGTATAATAACATCCATTAAATTGTGGAGAAATACTGTTATTTTTGAGGTTTCTAATGTGATGTCGTAAATAATTACATTTTTTCCGCTTACATTGCAAACGCAGGCTGAACCCTACGAGATTTATCAAAATAATGTACTAAGTATTGTACACATTGAAAAGGTCTACAGAAAAGTCCGCGATGGTATATGTCTATCTCTTATGGATATCCCACAATAACATTTTTTTGTCATTTACTTTTTACGACAAATAATGGCTAATTTTCGAAGCGATTTCAACCAATACAGCATTAATCCTTATCTAATTAAATACCTTAAATGCATTGTTGATTTTATATAAATCCATATGGTCCTTTACAGCATATGATTTAAATGAATACTTTCGAAGATATTACAGATTATATATTCAATATCTACATCGAGAACCCGATACTCGAAGAGAAATAATCAGAGCCCTGATGTATCTATACTAGTATAAAGTAAAAAAAATACTTTATTAAGTAAAGTTTATTTGAATAAAAAACTTTTCTATTCTATTCTATAGAACATTATTTAGGTTAGCGCCACTGTCGCATCGGGTTGAAGCTCGCGTCGCAGGCGACTGCGGGCGAGCGCTGGGCAGTGGACACCCGCCACCCGCCAGCCTTCAGCATCGGGTTGAAGCTCGCGTCGCAGGCGACTGCGGGCGAGCGCTGGGCAGTGGACACCCGCCACCCGCCAGCCTTCAGCATCGGGTTGAAGCTCGCGTCGCAGGCGACTGCGGGCGAGCGCTGGGCAGTGGACACCCGCCACCCGCCAGCCTTCAGCATCGGGTTGAAGCTCGCGTCGCAGGCGACTGCGGGCGAGCGCTGGGCAGTGGACACCCGCCACCCGCCAGCCTTCAGCATCGGGTTGAAGCTCGCGTCGCAGGCGACTGCGGGCGAGCGCTGGGCAGTGGACACCCGCCACCCGCCAGCCTTCAGCATCGGGTTGAAGCTCGCGTCGCAGGCGACTGCGGGCGAGCGCTGGGCAGTGGACACCCGCCACCCGCCAGCCTTCAGCATCGGGTTGAAGCTCGCGTCGCAGGCGACTGCGGGCGAGCGCTGGGCAGTGGACACCCGCCACCCGCCAGCCTTCAGCATCGGGTTGAAGCTCGCGTCGCAGGCGACTGCGGGCGAGCGCTGGGCAGTGGACACCCGCCACCCGCCAGCCTTCAGCATCGGGTTGAAGCTCGCGTCGCAGGCGACTGCGGGCGAGCGCTGGGCAGTGGACACCCGCCACCCGCCAGCCTTCAGCATCGGGTTGAAGCTCGCGTCGCAGGCGACTGCGGGCGAGCGCTGGGCAGTGGACACCCGCCACCCGCCAGCCTTCAGCATCGGGTTGAAGCTCGCGTCGCAGGCGACTGCGGGCGAGCACTGGGCAGTGGACACCCGCCACCCGCCAGCCTTCAGCGTGTTGAAAAACATTTCGGCAATATTGATAAAAGAGCAGGTTTTTCAAAAACTTCTGCAATGTATGTAGTTATCAGCTTCTGCCTGCGGCCTCGTCCGCGTGAAATTCGATTTTTGACAAATCCCGAGGGAATCGTGAATTTCCGGTTCCCGTTTCCATCGATTCAATTGTTACGACATTAAACAGTAAGAAACATACACTCTACACACACGCACAAACTTTCGCCTTTATAATATTAGTGTGATAGTGTGATAATCTGTTTCACAATCTCTTGAAAAACCTGTTTTTTTAATCTGTGATTTATCGAAACAAAGCTTTTACTCAACATTGTCATGAAAATCGTCGCCGGCCACCGCCAGGCTCCTCGATTATCGCGTTTCACACACTCCGGCTCACTCGTCACTCTCATCCCCCAAATGGAATTCGCGTTGAGGTGTCAGGTTACAGAACTAACAGTCTAACAGCGCGGATGAGTGGCCATCGATCCCACACGTACAGTGCACACGGCGAGCGACCACTTCACATCGGTACACGGCGAGCCGCTAACTATTCCCACCTAAACTACACCAAACAATACTAACTATATTCGTAAGTAGTAACTACATTCTGTATAATTGATGTCAGATGTAGTTACTACTGACTAACTAAATGACTAAATGACAGATTTACGCTTTTAATTAACTTAACTTCAAGTTAATTAAAAGCTTGACTTGGCGGGCTTTGAAGACCCCCACTATGAAGACGGACGATCTCAGTCGAGTCGCCGGCAGCCGCTGGATGGTCTACTGGAGAGGTCTACTGGAGAGGTCTACTGGAGAGGTGTACGTCCAGCCGGCGACGTCTGTCGGTTGAGATGATCATGATGAACGTAACTTCAAAATGTACACCAGTGCCTCGCAGTATACCTACAATCCCAATTGAAAACAGACCCACATTGAAATTTCGGAAAATTCTATTTGTAAGTACACCTAAATACGGGAAAAATTAAGTTAATCCCTGAAAATGGGACAATCTAATTTTAAGGGACGGATTTACATCGGTACCAATACATAATTAGGCGCGGCGCGGCGCGGCCGGGCGGGCGGGCGGACGCGCGGCCCGCGTTACGTGCGGTCAGCGGCTGCGAGCGGCCTCGGCCTGCCTCCTGCTCACATCATAACACGATCATACGACGTGATAACTTGCCAGTTAGTTCTGTGATGGTTTCAAAAACGTTACAAAAATAATTGTCTATTTACCATTTCAGTTTTAGAATTTTTTATTTTTTATTTATCAATTAAGAACAAAAGCGGGATATGGTGTATGAAACTTAGCTTAACTCTGAATTATGGGTTCGATCTTGTTCTTGAGATTTTTATGGATTCAATGCACTAATTAACTATTATGCGAAGCGAGAGCGCTTCGTATCCTCGCACATACTCTATGGAAAGGCAGCATTTTACTTATGGTAGCCGATTACTGAAAGGATTCTAACGAGCTGGTAATAAAGAACCTCTATGTGCTTTGTTAGAGCTTGAATTTGGCACCGTACCAGAGGTAACATTCTTCATTCATAGTTCTACCGATGATTTTAAATCTAGAAGTTTTCTGCAGCTTCATCCGCGCGGAATAACTTGAAATAGAAATATTAAACTTTCTTTGAGACTTTTGCAAAGTGCTTTCGAATAGCCAAGTAAATCTAAAATTGGTTCGCAATAACTCGGTTGTTGCATCTTTTCAGAAATTGAAATTACAATATAATGTGTTAATTATTATATTAACCATGTGTTTATAAATGATGGCTTTATCGCGCGTTGCTGGAGCGAGTCAAAGCCACTTTCCCGGATCAGCACAAAAAAATGATGTCTGGCCGTCAACTTTGATGGCGGTTGGAGCGTATAGTTGTCGAGTACTTAGTAAATGAAGTAATAACTCGGTTGGCTACAAATGATCAAGATTGTGAGGGCTAGTTCAGCGAGCGGGTGTTGGTTTAGGAGTAGTGAGGGGCAATTAATCGCTTTATCCGGCGCCGGCTGATTGCGGCATTCACCGAGTCGCAACTCGTCGACGTCTTAATGAACTCGGATGCTCCTCAGAGCTCGATCGATGAGTGGCAATGGACTGTCACTGTAGGTACATCGTAGGTACATCTCACTGAATGCATTACATGCTCGTTTCTGAATCAATTTTTTGATCTTGATTGGATTGATAATGTCATGATCATCAATTGTGTGAATGTGCGGAATGGAAAAACAAACTACTGTTGTCCACTTTTAGGCAGCGTAAATCGGCAATTAATTTTTGTAAAAGTTTTAATATTAAACTACCACTTGAAGCGATTTGAAGTTATCTCTCAACGAGTTTTAAAAGTTTTTATAAAACGAAAACTTATTGAAAAATCTTATTATTAATTCAATATCAAAAATCAATACACCTTGGAAAGAAGCTGCTCAAATATAGCCAATATTTCTAATAGGTACGTTATATTTAAGAAATGTTGATAATAATAAAAGTATATCCGGATGGCTTTGTGATGAGCTCTTCTTGGACTGGGACGCATTTGAAACCTTTTTAGTTTTTTAACCTGTAATTTTATCACCATTACCTCCTATCCATATATGTATATTTATAAAATTGATTGACATTAAATCAACTGTAAGAAATCTATATTTATTTTTGGTGTAAATTCTGCCGATCTAAGATTACGGATTGAATGACGCCAGACTGATCGTGTGCGGGCCGCCTAAGGCGCTCTATTCGCTGACGAAAACGAAGCTTCATTGAATCCTAAACTGAAACTCGATTTCAATCTCAAAGTAAAGAGTTGCGGCGGCGGCTCTTATTATTCTGGTCACTTCGCTCTCGGAAAACTTATTTAAACTTACTTATACATTCTGATTTGATATTTCTAATGAAGAGTATTAACGCCGGGCTAGAATGCATGCATTCACGAGACCGCGTGTGCTGGACAGGCGCCTTAAAAGTGTATCCCACACAGGGACATAGGTGCCTCTTTGCGTCCTGCAATAGGAATTGCAATATCTGCCTGCACGAGCACGGACAGTGATCAAAGGCAGCGAGCAGGATGCAATTACTCCTGATCACCAGTAATAATCAGATAGGATTAATTGCATCTGCCCACGCGAGTTTCGGCCTGGAACCCAACCTAACTTCCAACAGAATGTCAGAAGTTATGACTGAGCGAGGCTACGCAGCGTTTATCACCGGCCTGAAACCCAACCTAACATCTAACTGAATGTCAGACGTCAAGGCTAAGCGAGGCTTCTCAGCGACAAATGGTCCACAGGTCTAGCTCAACCTTATAATAAATAGTTCGAAATATGTTAATAATAATACGAAGTGCTGTCACCACGGAGTGGTGACGATCTCCAATAAATGTATCAGAGCAAGTTCGAATTAGTATATGTGATCGTCTGTCGCTATCTCAAAGAGAGGGTTCACAAGGCATTCCAGACGCCGGGCTCCATTCCTCTGTACAGCAACAAACGATAGTGTATCGCCCCTAGTATTGATATACGAACGCAAGTCGCCATGTTCAGAGAGGTGCACAAGCACTTATGCCAGTCTTCCTCTCATGAATAGCGCCAAAGCGTATAATTAGTTTAACACATTTAATATGATTAAAATATCTGATCGTCTGTCGCTATTTCAAGGAAAAGAGTACTCAAAGCATCTTAGACACCAAGGCTCCCCTTCTCTAATCAGCAACAAAATGGTAGTGTATCGCCCCAGCATTGATATATGAACGCAAGTCGCCATATCAAAAAAGGTTCACAAAACACTTCAATGTGTTAGGGCTCCCTTCAATGAATAGCGCCAAAGCGTAAGATTTGTATAGCATTTTAAATAGATTTTGTATATCGCCCCTATAAGCATTTCAGTACTTATTCCACACCAATGTAAATTATATTATTCACTGAGCATGTGCTCGTTTCTACTATTACAATTCGTTAGTCTCAAATGCGGTCCGCAGAACTTTGTTTATACGCGAGCTCGACTACTCGTCACTATTGACGCTCGCAGCCGCGGCCGCTGTGGTCCCTCTCACCTAGCGGACGGCTACAAAACAGCGCTAAAGACACGAAAATCAAAGTTTATAAAAATTGTTATTTTTATGATCCCATGTGAGAGTACATCCTTATACTTAATTACTGAACCCATTTTGATGAGATTCAAATTAAAAAATATTGTACTATCGAACCATATACTTTTAATAATATTTATTTAGTATGGAATATTGGGTCGTTACAAGGTCCTCGAGTGTGGGTAGAGTGAGTGTCGTCGCAGTGAGGCCGCGCGCCGGCTGAGGGCGCTCACTTGTGAGTAAAGGATATATTATTATGCTTGTGAGAGAAGCGCATTGTCAGCGTCGGGTCGCGCCGCACTGTGTCGCCTGTATCACTGCGGACGTATCTATATTAATAATTTCGTGCAGGGGTACGGTAGACTCGATCGAAACCTTATAAGAATAACAGGGCATGAAAAAATATTGATTTCGAGTCGACAACATATATCCGCAAAATTCGTATTATGGAGAATTTTGTTAAATTCTAACGGCACTGACAAACAACAAATCGCGTCCGCCATCCAAACCATCCAAACAAATCGCAGTCGCCATGGATACGACTCGCCAATTTGACACATCTTTTTTTATTTTTATTTGATTTAACCATGGAGATTTAACAGGTTTTACGACTCTGAGTTCTAGCCCTTTTGAGACAATGACTCATAATACACATCTAGGTACAAAATGTAGGTAGATATTTCTGTAGTCATCGGTTCTTATTGTTAAAGGAAAGCAAGGCATAGATTCATATAGCTTCGTTCATTGTCAAAACAAACAAAATATAAGTTTTAAGGTTTATTCTGTGTAAACCTCTTTGTTTTAAAGCACTCAGCCTTTTTCTCTACTTTGACAGGTAGATAAGTACTTACTAATTTTAAAAATAAAAAATGAAATTGATGTTCTTTAAACAAATCGGCTAAATCAAAAATAATCTTAGAAAATAATATTAGGAAGTATGTAAATTGTAATTTTACAATTTTAAGTTTACAAGTTTAAGAATTTTGTTTTATATTTTCTTCTTAAAGTGTGGATTGTAAGATTTTCTGCATTCAAATAAATAATATGTACTTATTTACTGCATAAGTACTTATTTACTTCCAGTGGCATGCAATTTTTGTAATGGCAAAATATTTGCAAGAAACTGCAAGCAAATGAGCAGTCGATGTGTGGAATGCGACAACATTATACTCGGTAAGCGGCTCCATATTTTTTCTCTATAACCCAACAAATAATAATAAATTGTAAAAAATAACAGTGCGTGTTGCCAGTGATGACTTACGGATCTGAGACATGGTCGCTAACAATGGGCCTCATAAGAAGGCTCAGGGTCACTCAGCCGGCGATGGAGAGAGCTATGCTCGGAGTATCCCTGCGGGATCAAATCAGAAATGAGGAGATCCGCAGGAGAATCAGAGTTACCGACATAGCTCATCGAGTCGCGAAACTGAAGTGGCAATGGGCGGGGCACATTGCTAGAAGAACCGATGGATGTTGGGGTCCCAAGGTGCTTGAATGGCGACCTCGCACCAGTAAACGAAGCGTTGGTAGACCCCCGACACGATGAACAGACGATCTCAAGCGAGTCGCTGGTAGCCGCTGGAATCAGGCGGCACAAGATCGTGATCTGTGGCGAGCCTTGCAAGAGACCTATGTCCAGCAGTGGACGTCTATTGGTTAAGACGACGACGACGACATGCATAGCCTGTGTTGAGGTGTCATGAACACATACAGAAATATACACTATTTCTTGATAATGGAATGGACCCCTTCATGCGCAAGTTCAACTTGAAGTTGGCTGGTTCTTATTTTACAATTAGACATTATTAATTGTATAATATATTTTTGCAGATAATCTCAATTATTGCGAGTGTTGTGGCCTAGAAACAATTAGGGAGTTAAGAATAACCAAGGCTCGAGCACTGTCAAACATTTTTCCAAAAAATTAAACTGCTCCTGTTGCATCTGTTAAATCACTAGCTGCCTCTACAATACAACCTGATAAATCCCAAGATTTATTTGATGACTTTCGGGTAAGTTAATGGTGCAGGTCACCAAGTACAGTAAAATGAAAAATAATACTTATTACCAGATTGAGGTGTGAGGATATACCTACATACATACACAATACTTATTAAAACTTATTAATTAATTTGAAATAAAAACTATTTGTGTAAAAAATAAACAACTTCAATATAGAGAAATTTTATGATAATCAACGTGTGATGTATAACAGAGATAAGTATCCTTTAGTTTATAGGTATCTTTGCCAAATTCTCGGGTGAGATACTCATTGTAAAATTACAATTTACATATTTCCTAATATTATTTTCTAAGATTATTTTTGATTCAGCAGATTTGTTTTACAGAGTTAGTTTATTTTGAATGTTAATTTAAAATAAAAATTATTTGTGTAAAATCTTTTGCAGTTTTTATTTACCTACTATATTTATTAAACACAATGAACAACGACACAACAACACAAGCTATACAAGTCTATGCCTTGCTTTCCTTTAATATTCCTTGAGAACTGATGACTACAAAAATATCTACCTACATTTTTTACCTAGATGTGTATTATGAGTCCCCCGAGCGAAGCCGGGTTTTCTTCTAGTTGTTCCATAATTTCATTCGTCCTGTCGTTTTCTTGTATACGATTTCGTGAAGAAACGATGAGATAAAAAACGAACAAGTCGAAAGTAAAAGTAAAATTGCTCATTTTAAAATAAACAACTAGAATTTTATTTGATAGAATAGAATAGAATAGAATAGAATAGAAAAGTTTTTTATTCAAATAAACTTTTACAAGTGCTTTTGAATCGTCGATTGAGTCTACCACAGGTTCGGAATGCAGTTCCAGCCGAGAAGAACCTGCAAGAAACTCGGCGGTTGCTCTTTTTTAAAAAATAACATTATAACAATTATTATTATTAATGTACATGATTGAAATGCCGTCTCGCGCATTGCTGGAACGAGTTAAATCCAAGCTTTTTTATCGTTTATATAATCTTCAATTGTATAATAAGCTTTTTTTATGAGCATACTTTTAATAGAGTTCTTAAACTTGTGTAAAGGCAAGTCTAAGACATATTTTTTATTCAGATAAACTTTTACAATAGTGCTTTTGAATCGACAAATGAATCTACCACTGGTTCGGAATGGTGCTTACAATTCTACACGTTAAGAAGGGCAGACAAAAGTCCCAGTGATTCCCAAAGTATACAACGTGTTGGGTAAGTCCCATAACATCCCGGCAGGCTGAGGTTAGGACTGATGTGTGTATGCCCGAAAAAATATAACGACCCTCGTAGCGTGATACCAGTGGAAGTTATGAGGACATTCAGAAATTTCTTAAAACTCCTCGGTGACAACCCTTAAACAGCTGCTAGAGTCATTGATGACATTGAACCTGACCTAATTTGAGTAAAACCTGACCTACTTTGACTGTAAGGTCAAAGACCACCTTTAATTTTACGTGATTGGTGAACCGTTTTCCCGCCAAAAAATTATCGACCAATGAAAAATCTTTACCTATGAAATAATAATAATGCCTACAAAATGGGCGTCGCTGTAACTGTGTAAAGCTGCGTACACATTCAATTTTTTTTCTTGTACATTACCTAGTTTCAAATACGTGCATGCTATCTACCACCCTACTACAGCCCATTAACGTCCCACAGCTGGGCACAGGCTTAACGTGCTAACCATGCTAACCGCTAGATCAACGAGGCCGTACTTGCACGTAAATTATGTTTACTCCTTTTATTGCACCCGAATTTGTTACTGTATGTCGGATAAATCGTAAGATTTTTGTGCCTCATTATGCTTCGACATTCTTCACATTTTCTAGTGTAAGCCCTGAAAGCCCACCGCATAATAATCTCAAAAAAACCCCTACCATGGATCACGACCCTCAGCAATGAGTATGACATTAAGAAATTGTCGTGCATGATAGATTGCATGCGATGGGGCAATGGTACATGGGAATAAAAAGGACTTGAGAAAAAAAAACCACCAAGGCAGCAGCAGTGTTGAACGTTTATCGAATTTTGATCAGTGTAGACACAGCTTAGCTTTAGGATAGGTGTAATAATTCCGAAACGATATTATTTTCTATTCATTCTATTGCTACCTACTTCAAGCTAAAGATAAAGATATGACTACAGTACAGAAGCGAAAATATCGAGTCGATGTAATTTTTAAATAGCTATTCAATTATTGCATTGAAATTGATAAGAATGGAGAGATAAATCGAAATTTATGTGAAATTCTTCTTAAATCTTGATTTTGTTTCTGCGAATGACTCTTTTCTTTTATGAGATGTGGTCTGCTGTAGAAATGAATTGTGAGCCGCTTTTTACTAGAGTCAAATTCGAGCCGTTTATCGTCAAAGTCGAGCCTAACGCTAAAAGATTTAACATTCTGGACTGTAATGGATTATGATCATGGTACACAATATCCAAAAAGATCAGCTCAGCGCGTTCCATCTTTTAATTGCATTATTACCGCTGATGCCGCCCGTCTTACTACCGAGAGATAAAAAGTCGATAGCAGACTTATTAAAATTATTAAATACTTAATACATTTCAAATGCATTGGTCTATGTTATGCGCTGTTTTGTCGTTACTAGAATATTTTATAGCATCGCTGTCGCATAGCTATTATTTGAGTCGTAGCCTAAATACCAGGGTCAGCATAAACTGGTATACCTAAACACAGCGTTTTAGGTACGAACATTGAGGAAGCTTCGTATGACTTAAGGTCGTTTTACACTTTGTTTAGTGATTATTGCTAGTGATCAGTGATTACTGATTAGCGAAGTAGAATTTTTATTCTTTTATTCTTTTATTCTTATAAGAGCGTATTCTTATTCCACGTATTCTTCGATTTCCAACAGCACCACATTTGATATTTCTTTCATTACTTTCTGCAGATCCAAATGCGATTAGACCCGTTTGCAGAAACGCCAGGTTATCCTTTTAACCCAGACTTAGCTGCTACTTATAAGAATTCGTATAAAACTACAACATTTCATAAAACGGGGTAGTAACCCGTTTTAGCCAATTTTAATCGATAATCGAGAATCGATCTAGTGGATTTCAGCCTAGAAAATCAATTCAGTACTACATTTCGATTTAAAAAATCGATTTTTTTTTTCAATAAATCGCGATCGCGAATAGAGGTCTTTGAGAAATCGATCAAAAATTTTTTTTTCAAAAATCGATCTTCTTTTATGAATCGTTTCATCAGACTTCGATTCAAATCAAGTTAAAAATCGATCTTTTTTGGAAAGAATCGCCATTCCTTAGTCCTTATAAACTGACTTACATACGTTAGTAAATCATCAGTCGAGTCAGACCGAGCGCACTAAATCACTGAATAAGCACTAGTCAAAGTGTAAACGGGTCTTAACTTCGTTTTGTTCTTTGAAGACTTCCGAAATCCGAAGTTCATATTAGCTATTTTAATTGTTATTTTTTAGTTTCTCATTGAAGTTTGAACTGCGAAGTCGTCATACAAGGGTGAAATAATGAGTTACACTAACGCGCAATATTATGACATGATTATGTGTGTGGGTGCTTGTAATGGTGTATTGATGGACGCCCGAAGGTTGTACGATGAACAGTATGTTTCCGGTAGACCAAATAACCCAAGAGTTCGAGTTTCGTCGCATACGTGTTTCCGGAATTTAGTCCATAGACTTCACACCACCGGTTCCTTTACCGGCGCGATGGTGAAGGACGGCCTTCAACATCGACTACTCGTTTGGAAGAAGAAATTCTGCAGCATTTCGAGGAAAACCCAACCACTAGTAGGTACTCGCCGTGCTGGAGCAGTTCTTGATGTCAGTCATTGGACGGTGTGGCGAACGTTGAACAGAGATGGAGTTTGCACGATGGTTTTGCGAGCGAGCTGGCTTTGTTTGTTGGCACTGTACGCATCGCTCGTATTCCAGCACACTTTTCGCGGCCGTGCAGGGACTACCTTAACCAGTGATTCGGCCTACCTAGGTAGGTACCTACCTACTACCTAGCCCGAGTTTTTTTCGCCAGTTAGTTAGTTTATTTATGAGTACCTACCTAGGTACCTAGGTAGGGAATACTCGTACACAGGCCAGTAAACCTTGAACCTACTTCGTAAAATACAATAATTACAACTTTCCGTTGAGTATTGGCATCTTGGCGGCATTTGTCAAAGGCGGCGCGCCGCCTTACAACGTTTGTAAAGAGTCTTTTTATGGGTAGGTAGTCGGTACTAGGCTAACATAAAAATTGGTACCTACGTAAGTTTTCTAGTGATTTTCGGTTGCGAATCTCGGGTTCTCGGTTTGAGTTCTGCGTCGGTCATTCATATCGTAAGATTTTCAGGTTTGAGTTTTAAAGAGATCGATCTCGTTTCACCCTGGTGTTTCGGCAAGTAGCTACCTAAGTAGTTGACGTTAAGCCGTCGGTCCTGGTTATTACTTATTACCAATAGCATGAAATGATAATAATCGAAATAACCACCGCAACCCGCATTTTCTAAGTTTTGAACCGAACCAGGAATCGAACCCACAACCTCGTTATCATCCATGACAAGTTGCACTACTTGACGTGTTCGTCAGTGTCGTCACTTAGGTACCTACTTATTAAGGAAAGACGGCGCGCCAGCCACACGACACCACACGAGTAGTTAGGTACTCTGTGCGCCAGCCGCGGCATAGTACCTATTCGTTTTCACGTCTTGTAGTTTGTACTAGGATATCAGGAATTTAAATGGAATTGATGTTGCGCGGGTTGTAAGGGTTGCCAAAATTAATTTTCCTTAATTAAGTAATTAATTTTGTATGGAAATTTTTAATAATTAATTTTGACTTTTTAATACCACCAATATGTTTACAAGGTCAAAATTACATGGGTAGCCGCGGGCATGTTATACCACTTACCTAACACGTTGTATAATAATATAGGTAACGTATGATATAGAATAATTTCGAATGTCGAAACACTAATGTAAAAGACAAGTATAGTTAAATTAAAAATTTTAAAAACCCCCGACATCCGCCATTTTGTGGTGGCAGCCATCTTGGATTTGCATTCTTCTAGTCCAGCCCTTTCATTTGATACCCATATTAAGGTAGTTATGAAAAAATATGTAATCCACCATTTTGTAGCGGCGGCCATCTTGGATCGATTTTCATCAAACATAGCTAACAACACTCTCGACTAATTCACCTTTCAAACAAAAAAAACCGCATTCAAATCGGTCCACCCGTTTGAGCGCTACAGGGAAACAGACAGACAGACAGACAGACACACACACACACACACACACACACACAGAAACGTCAAACTTATAACACCCCGTCTTTTTTGCGTCGGGGGTTAAAAAAGAGATCTAAATGAGATACTAGTGACGTAGAGAGCGACTCATTCGGAATTCGGAACTCGTAGGCAATAGCTACGGGCTACGGGCTACGGGTGCGCTACGCCGAGCGTACTCGTGACTCGCGTGTGCTCGCGTGTCGCGACTACGCGCTTTTGTTCGCAGATGAAACTGTGTGCTTAGTCTAAATCGGAGCACTCGAAAACGAACTCGAAAACTATTGATCGATTTCAGAGTAAAATAGACCTAAAATGGCTTGTATTAAGGTTTGAGTTCGCCAATACATTCAGCATTCGAACAATGCTGAATGTATTGGCGAACTCAAACCTTAATACAAGCCATTTTAGGTCTATTTTACTCTGAAATCGATCAATAGTTTTCGAGTTCGTTTTCGAGTGCTCCGATTTAGACTAAGCACACTGATTCGTTCAGGCAATGACTAGCCTGCAGAGAAATGTTTATTCAGAAACTAAATTTCCAAATTGCCCCTGCCAGGAATCGAAGCCGGGACCTTCCACTTATAAGACCACATCGATCATCACTGCGCCAAGGAGGTCGTCGTTTATAGAATTGTTTTGTATGAGATACGTAGGTAGTTCGTGCTGCCTGCTAGTACATAAAACTATTGTCAGTTGCCGACGCGGCTGACTCGTGACGAGTGCGCGGTGTGGCACAATGATAAGAATTGTGACTCAGATTTGGCCAATAGGGAAAATTTCCTATCGCAAAATATGCAGCTTTATTGATGAGAGTAAATGGCATGTGCTCTATATTCAAGTCGGGCGCGGGGCGGCGATCGCTCGCCGGTTATATTCCGATAGCGATCAATCCATCATCCGTGAGCACATGGCATACTCATATTTGGTGGATTCCAAACATTACAGTTCGGCAAGTTATTACGGTCACGTGTCGGCGCCTCTCCTCTCCGCGGGAGCGGATGCTGCGAGGCGAGGGTGTAGGCAGGGAGGCGCGAGTGTTCGCAACTCGCAAGTGTTCGGGTGATCGATCAGGTTAATAGAGGCGCGTGATGCCTAGTGAGATTATAACCTTCCACGCCGGTCATAGTGATAGCAATTACTGTCATTGGTAACTACTTAGGATGTTTTGTACCATTTTGCTTTTTTTAACGGTAACCGTAACGTAACTATAACCGCGTATGGTAGAACTGACCCTTAAGTTATACCATACGCGACCCTTAATTAAAAACACAACATCAAAATAGAAAGACCTAAATAAGAAAGGAGGCTAAGATGCAAAGGCGGCCTTACGGGATAACAAAAACATGAAATATTTGTGATGATCGGATAGTCACAAATGTATATTGGTATTCTCAAACTGCCGGAGGTTAGACCGATGCAACGTATAGTCAATTTAAGCATATTATCTCATTTTGGTGAATTTCCGAATCAGATTCAAAATGATAAACATCGGTTAAAAATGGTAGAGAAGCTTTTCAACTCACATTATTTTGCCTGCAGTCGCTATTCCTCTCGAACTCTCGTATGTACACACACACACACGCGGCGGCGGCGGCAGGTCACGAGTTCACGCTCGTTAGTTGGCGGTTATTTAACATTCAGTTATTCTCCGAGTTAAAATAAAACTCTGGGGAGCGGCTTTTAAAGCGGAACAAACTTTGAGAGCGCCGGGAAGTGGAAACTATTGCGAAAATAAAATGAAACGTGAATCTCGCAGCGCGTTCTGCCGACCCGCTTCACCTGCATGCATAGTTTAGGAGCACGGGACAAAATGCATTTTCTGCAGTGAGTTTATAATGTGACCGAACCGACATTTCGGCCGACCTAATTTCGGCCTCGGTGACCAAATTCAACGGAGGCGTTGATTGTTCGATTACGCAGGAGATATTATAGTGCGTGGGCAAGTGTGTGCGCAACACTGGTGTACTACTGGTGTACAGAGTAGGTACCTACTCTCTATTCCTTCACTCTCACTGTCCGATGGGACGCCATTGCGACACGACCGGAGAGAGGTCAGGCGTAGGCCAGGCGTCTTTGCGGGATCTCCAAGGCACAGGAGTATATGTAACACTTGATTAATTTTATTATTATTATTATGGCCCGAGCTGAGACTCGTGCCCTCACGATCACGAGGATCTCGAGCTACCTACTACACCGATGAGGCAATCATTTCGCTCGCCAGTGAAATATAGAAATTATTTACTTGCGTGCTACATACAACTCAGGTGGGCACTTAATTTCAAGCGGGTTCCGGGAGTGACGAGAAATTTCATCGAGAGTCAGAGAATAATGCGAGAAATGACGTCGCGTTTGGGATAATTTTCGGTAGTGTAACTAGTTCTGGTGTATGAAAACTAGTAGCCGAGCCTGGAACTCGATCGATCTCGATAATCGATAATCCTCGGACATCGACTGATGTACCTAATACTACAACATTTTTAGTGTTATTTTTGAAAAAGAACTTGCACATAAAACTACATGGACTCAAACTTGGTAATTGTTTGAACAGCCTGTTTTCTTACAATTTGCGTATTGCTCTAAAACTATACAATAGATCTATCTGACTGGATCCATTATTAATGTCGTTCCAGTCAGATGGACGATCCAATTTAGTATCCGATTGTAAAGAAGCCTCGGATCTCGGAGGTACTGTATAGGATAGAACCTGTATATTTGTAGCTGAATCATTTAACCAGTTTAACATTGTATTTGTGCATAAAATAAAATTTCACGATCGGACGGAAATGAAAGCGGTTTCATTTGGAAATAAAAACAATTTTATGTGGATATAAAATAAAATTCCACCGGCCACAGTGCGGAGCGGGGGGCAGGGGGGGCGCGCCACGGCGGAACATGATCTCGATTTAGATTTACCTCGGAACGGAGCATTTAACTTGCATCCAGCATTGTCACGCCAAAATAATTATAAAATGTTTCAATATTTTACTTTTCTTTTACTCAATCGTGTATACCTACTCGAAATATTTAAAACAATTACAGTTACAAACTAAGGGCTGGCATAGTAAGTTATAGGGTATTCTTTCCACCACTGTGCATTTCAGCAAATATTAAAAAAGTGTCGGAAGTGATTGCAGTTGTTAAACTGCGGTGCCCCAGCGCCAGTCCAGCTGAGTCCTCTATCTCGAAGTAGTAGGTAATCACGCGAATTGTATACATGGGTATATTTCAATGACATCTTTTGAAACGAGCTAAGTCAAGTTTCACGAATAACAGATTAAATTTTCATAGCAAATTGGGGTGTTTTATTAAAACATACTCGACGAGGGCACATACCAGTGTAGCAGGATCGACTGACCACACTAATTGTATGAAGCATATGCATACAAACGGCGCAAGTCCGCGACGTGAAAAAATCACTTCGAGAGGCCAATAACTGACGAGCACGATTTCTAAGATGAGAAACGGCGCTCTAACATCCCGTAGGAATCGCAACTTGTGTGATATTCATCGACAGTATCTTTCACGATGGTTTTTGCGGGTAAGATTTATCCGCAGACGGATGAGCCGCGGCGCGGGCCGGGCGGGCGCATCCCGGTTACAAATGGACGCGGCTCTCGCGGCGACGGAGATGGATGCGCCGCGCCGCGCCGCCACCGCGCGCTCCGAGCGCGGGACCTGCAGGGAGGCAGGAGCGGTGCGCTGCAAACACTACTCTATGCTTCAAATATTTATCTGCTCTACAAAAATTCCGGTATTTTAAAATAAAAGTAATTTCGTCGAGAAAATGTTAACAAGAGAATGTCCAGAATCTGCAAGGTACAATGTAGTCATTGTACCACTCGTATATAAGCTGCAGTTATTTTTAATATATGATTTTAAGAGCTAATGTATAGTAACCTACTTCAAATAATATAGAGATATACTTAATATATAATATTATGCGAAAATGCGTTTGTTTGTTGATTTGTCCTTCGATGGCGCCGCAACAGAGGATTTAATTGATTTTTTGCATGGTATATCCAAGTTGACCGAAAGTGACATGGGATATTTTTTATCACGGGAAAACAAACGGCTCCTGTGGAATCTTTAACTAAGTGACTAAACTTCACGCGGATGAAGTCGCGGGCGCTGGCTAGTGAGTAAGTAATGCATATAAAATGTCTTGTAACAAGATTTACCTGTAATATTATATACTGATCATCTAAATAATCTGTTGCTAATGTGTTAATTATACAATACTCAAAGAATCTTGGCTAATTGGAAAATTACGTTATTTACCGATTGTATATTTTGATATCACAGTATTCTAAAATGTGCCAAGTAATATGTTTTGGTGTTTTAAAAGCCACGTCCGCGTCTCGCTGCGCTGGCATGTAACGGTTCTATCTAAGACGTACAAAGCGAATACCTGAGGGCTGCTCATTTATTGCAGACCGCAAAATTGTAAATTTGTACTGGCGAACCGATCGCCGCACGTGACCGGCGTGGCGCGCGGCACGGGGGGCACGGGGGGCACGGGGGGCACGTGGGGGCACGGGGTGCACAGGAATGGGGGGCTCACGCTACAGCTATGTTTTTAATTCACAATATCTTATCATGTTCTCCACACGTGTATTCCGCTCACGTAGGTGATGTGAAATGCTTCCTAAGTTTTCAGAAACAAAGAAACCCGAGATCACTAAATCGAGAATGGACAACAATTATGCACTAAATTGGATAAATATGTCTACGCATTAGGTCGTACTCGACAAATTGTTTCAGTTGAAGCATCACTTTTAACTTATACCACGGATATGCTTCCTCTTTGTTAAGATATAGACACATACGTTTATGTTATGCACACATAGCATTTAGAGCACAGAAACGTTGTATCAGGTCTATTTGTAATGCTGAATTTACTGACAGCTTATACCGTTTGAAAAGCCTCCGCAAAAGTTACCTTTGCTGCGGACTAGCAACAATGTTTCTACGTAAGATTACACGAGTATGCAGTATATGATGCAGCTGTATTATCCGGTAATGCTATTAGCGGCCCCCGAGCCGGCTCAAAACGCCATAACAATCAATACAGCCTGTTTACCGTGTACCGCGGCTAATCCGCGGCAGCGCGCGGCGCGGTGCGACGCGGCGCGGCGCGTGCCCGCCATACCCGCACTCACACACTCGGTACACTTTGGGCACCAGCTTATTTGGGCAAAAAACATAAATTATGTTGGAGTTCGATACTTTAGTGTCAGCAGAAAGAGAAATACTTACTTGAATTTGTATTTAATTTTTTATAATCACTAATCTTTTATGTGAGCTGTACGAATGAGACGGAAACCATTTTGTATGTAGGTATAATGCTCATTTCCCGCACAAGAAACGAAATATGAGCATATAGACGTATGCTAGCCTGACTCACGAAAGATGGACTCACTGACTCGCGAAAGAGGAAGTTCTGCGTCACGTTTAACAAAAAGTTATTGAGATGAGAGAAATCATGTTATAATATCTCAGACACGAGAAATAGGTACGAACTATTACGACTCATCAGACTGAGTTATAGGGATATACATTGAGTTATCGTTAGTAATTATGGTAAGTTATATACATATACTTGTAAAATTGACCTCCACTTTACGTCAAAAAACGTAAAATAGTTACATCCAAGAGAGGACAGGAATTGACGCACAAACATTTTCGCCTCGCCAAGAACAGACAGCAATTATAATATACTAGCGACCCGCCCCGGCTTCGCACGGGTAGTAGAGCATTTTATGCGTAGGTACTACCCGCTCAGGGATTAGGCAGCGTTTTCGATGAAAGCTCCCAGGCGGCTTTTACGACTTTTTACGATATTTTCCACAATGAACTTACTATATCTCACCTTATACCCGAATTACTAATTCCGTGGAATTCTGACGTTTCATAATGTTACCAGAGATAAAACAATTCCCACAAAAAAGATGAAAAATTCAAAACTTATGCAAATACAAATCAACTGCTGCATGTAGATATGACTTTCTAGTTTCCATTCTTAGCAATTTCTATTTTAGGGCGAAACAATTAATATTATTAAGCGGCTTAGAGCTTTATATGTTGACAGGGAATTAAAGTAGTTTGGGGTAAAATCGTACTTCGTAGATGTTAACCCTGTTCTCCATATAAATAACTCATCTGTAAATGAAAATGACAGCTGTCAGAATTAAGTCGATATTAAGTCAAAAATAAGGAGAAAAACTAAATATTTCAAATCAAATAAATTAGTGTATTTGGGACATAAGAAAGTAAGTTTTCACCAGATTCCGTGAAAAAAAAAATTATTTTAAAAGATAAAAATAAAGAACCAAAAACTTGGTTTTTTGAACTTTTCACATAAATTTTGAGGTTATGTGAAAAAAGTGTAAATATAAAAGTTGTAGATCTTTTTATTACCTACAACTTTGCCATTTAATTTTTTTCCATAGGACTTCTAGTTTTGCCGGAAATCGAGATAAACCGTTTTTTACCCTTAAAACTCCCCCCCTTTTTTCCCGAGCTCAGATCGCCCGTAAATTATTTTTCCTTGTATTTTATAATATTCTCCTCCTTTTCCAATGGGTTTCATCCTACGTACTGTGATTTTTTTTTT
The DNA here is from genome assembly GCA_920104075.1 of Melanargia galathea. Taxonomy (NCBI): domain Eukaryota; kingdom Metazoa; phylum Arthropoda; class Insecta; order Lepidoptera; family Nymphalidae; genus Melanargia; species Melanargia galathea. The sequence continues at coordinate 79,032 of OV049872.1, read as the reverse complement.
GGTTTCAAAAATTATCGACAATGGGCTATAGGGAGAACCGCGGCCGCCGACGCGCTTATAGGCACGCTCCCGCGCCGCCGCAATTTAGAGCGTGAGCTCGCATAAATATATCTTTATCTGAGATCTGCCTCACGGCCCCTGTTACTACACCCACGGAGACGCGTCTCAGCCTCAGGAGAGCTCCGGCGTGGGGGCGGTGATTTCAGGTTACTCCGGTCCACCTGCACTTGACGACATTAATTAGCTCGGCTCACTGGAGACCTGTTTCACACGACTTTACACGACACGCCGCGCGCCGGCCGGTGTAGGTACGTAGTAGGTACCTACGTACTACGTAGTGAGAGCATAAAGGGACCATGCAGCGGTTACGGTGACCTTTACAACAGCGTCTCGCCTGTTCCGCTAAACACATTACCTACTGCACAAAAACATCTCGCTCAAATCTCTGTTCAGAAATATCCTTTTTGTTCCATATTACTTTGTTCTATATTAGCATTATGAAGTGATTAACGGATAATACACATTGAATCACTACATAGTATAAAACAAAGTCGATTTCTCCGTCCCTATATCCCTATGTCCCTATGTCCCATTGTATGCTTAAATCTTTAAAACTACGCAACGGATTTTGATGCGGTTTTTTTAATAGATAGAGTGGTTCAAGAGGAAGGTTTATATGTATAATAATATCCATTAAATAGTGGAGAAATACTGTTATTTTTGAGGTTTCTAATGTGATGTCGTTAATAATTACATTTTTTCCGCTTACATTGCAAACGCAGGCTGAACCCTACGAGATTTATCAAAATAATGTACTAAGTATTGTACACATTGAAAAGGTCTACAGAAAAGTCCGCGATGGTATATGTCTATCTCTTATGGATATCCCACAATAACATTTTTTTGTCATTTACTTTTTACGACAAATAATGGCTAATTTTCGAAGCGATTTCAACCAATACAGCATTAATCCTTATCTAATTATATACCTTAAATGGGTGAATTTCCCAAGTGCATTTTTGACACGGCGAGGTTGAAAATTAATGTGTAAAGTTAAACTACAATGACGTGTAATTTTATATGGGTAGTTTAAATAGTGGTCTACATGATAATAAAGTATTTAAGGTATTTAATATATTAAATTCTTAGTAAAAAAAAATCTAAGGCCTAAAATCTAATTTCGGTGGACTGTCCGGATTCCATTTGTTTACATATTTTTTTAATTAATTTTTTTTGGTGAAGTAATTTCATTGAAAGGGAATGTGTTTTTAGAAATACTTTAAATAAGTCAGCTAATATATATTTAAGGACTAATTTAAGTAAGTACAATAAGCCTTAAAACGTCTTTTAAAAATGTCCTACAAAAAAAGGCAATTTCGGTGGCGCTTTTTGAATACTTCAGTGCTTCTTACGATACGACTTTGAAGATACCTTACTGTCGATCCCCGCACCGCCTGGTTGTGCTCTTGCAAACGGCGTGTGAGGACAACCGACATGCTGTATAATTTTCCCACAATTTTTTTTTTACTTGCTGCGGTGGCGCAGGAATACAAAATTATCAAATTCCGGTGTCACGTGACGTATTAGTAAAAGTTTAAAGAAGATTAAAAAGAAATTTTATGGAAGCTTATATTAAAGGTATTCAGTCATAATCTATCTATAATATAATAAAACTGTAACAGATCCAATTCTGTACATTGAAGATATTTTGAAATTTTTTATTGGAGGGCACTCTATAATCGATACTGAAGCCAAAACTGCAATTTTTTTCATTTTTGTCTGTCTGTCTGTCTGTCTGTCTGTCTGTCTGTCTGTCTGTCTGTCTGTCTGTATCTTGGCCGCGCATCACGCCGAAACTACTGAACGGATTCGAATGAAACTTGGTACGATATGAGTTTATACTCCGAGGTAGGACATAGGATACTTTTTATCCCGAAATTCAGCACGGTTTCCTTGGGAGAGGGGAAGAAAGTTAAAACGTGTATTTAGCTCTAATTCAATAACGGGTACTTCGATTTAACTCATTCTTTTTTTGTTACAAAGGTAGTACTTTAAGTATTGTCCCGTAAATATTTCAAGGTCATAAGTTTTTTAGTTCAGAAATGACAGACATTACAACCCTGAGTATTGGGTTCAAATAACTTGGGACCCGGATCTTTGAACGTACGGCTTATTATAAACTGGTGTGCGTTTAAATTTATGTTTGTCGGTCTGTCTATTTGTTCCAGCTAATCTCCGAAACGGCTGGGTCGATTTTAATGGAACTTTCAATGTTATAAGGAGTAACTTAGGCTAAATTTAGTTTAGGTACATAAAAGAATTATGGGATCCGATCCGATCCTATATAAAAACCTATATCCACGCGAACGAAGTTGCGGGGGTCAGCTAGTTGTAAAATAAAAACTAACGTGTGAATAATAGTTTTTTTTTAAATTTTAGTTTTGACACTGATTCTAAGTCCGGTGGCGCAATTTCGGTGGCTCCGGTGGCAAAACAAAGCGCCACCGTAATTGAACAGAGCCACCGGAATTGATATTAAGGAATCAAGGAGACCATTGGAGAGCAGAATAAGGGCTCAAATGTATTCGCGAGAGGCCTGTCTATCGGTCAGAGGCAGCAGACGCGACTGAAGACCGACAACGCTAGGTTAATTTCATCAAAACCTGAGATTTTGAGAGAAGTCGAGAAGTTCTATGGACATTTGTACACCTGAACTCAGAAACCTATACATATACCGAAGATATCCCGGATTTCAGTCTATACGGCATTAGTATGGCTCTCAAGCAGCTTACAAACAAGGTGATAATGGGATCACTGCAGAACTTCTGAAGATGGGTGGAAGACCAATACTTAAATTTCTCCACCGATTGTTCAATTCTGTCATTGACAAGGGTGCAATACCAGAACCGTGATACAGGAGCATGGTGGTTCTCTTCTTCAAGAAGGGAGATTATATCCTATTGAAGAACTACAGACCCATCTCACTGCTGAGCCATGTTTATAAGTTGTTTTCGAGTCTCATTACTAATCGTCTCGCCAATAGGTTTAAAGACTTCCAGCTTCCTGAACAAGCTGGATTCCGAAAAGGCTTTAGTACCATAGACCATATACATAAGCTCTGGCAGATTATACAGAAGACCGAAGAGTATAATCGGCCAATTTGCATAGCGTTTGCAGACTATGAAAAGCCTTCGATTCGATGGAAACTTGGGCTGTGTTAAGGTCACTGCAAAGATACCAAATTGAGAATTGAAATTACAAGTACCTGTATCCAAGCCAAGCCAAGCAAGAAGCCGTCTTTAAGCTTCTGGACTTAGAATCAACATAAACGGCGAGGACATTACTCAGTTACCCAGTTTGCCGATGGTATGGTCATTATGTCAAAGACTTTGGGAGACCTTAATATGACGCTCAATGATCTTAGCCGAGTTTCTCAACAGGTGGGCCTAAAAATGTCCATGAGTAAGATGAAAACAACAATGCTCATGTTCCACTTCACCCAGTAATCTTTGAGACTCGGCACTCGAAATTGTAGACGAGTATGTATGTATACCTGGAATACACGGTCCAGCTAGGTAAGTCCAATTTTAAGAAAGAAATCAACCGCTGAATCCAACTTGGCTGGGTATCGTTCGGGAAACGTCGACCTGTCTTCTCGTCCAATATTCCTCAGTGTCTGAAGACGAAAGTCTTCGAACAGTGCGTTTTGCCAGTGATGACTTACAGATCTGAGACATAGTGGCTGACTATGGCCTTATATGAAGGATCAGGGTCACTCAGCTGGCAATGGAGAGAACTATGCTCGGAGTAACCCTGCGGGATCAAATCAGTATTGAGGAGATCCACTGGAGAACCAGTGTCACCGAAATAGGCCATCGAGTCTCGTAACTGAAGTGGCAATGGGCGGGCCACATTGCTCGAAGAACCGATAGACATTGGGGTCTCAAGGTGCTTGAGTGGCGATCTCGCACCCGTAAACAAAGCGTGGGAAGACCGCCCACTAGATGGACGGACGATATCGAGCAAGTCGTTGGCAGATGCTGGAAACAAGCGGCGCAAGTTCATGTTCTGGCGATCCTTGCAGAAGACCAGCAGTGGACGTATATTGGTTGAAACGATGATGATAACGTATGTTCTAATAATCACCAAATTGAGGGTAATCTTGTGAGAATCAGATTACTGCTAGCTTAAAATATCTACCGTCTTTTTTTATTGTTAAAAATACTACCAAAGTTTATCTTTATGAAGATAAAATATAAGAACTATAATTGTGATACTTAAATTGTTGGTATTCTACAAGTTTTTTACTATGAATCTTAAGTCTAAAGAAATAAGATCTTGCCTTTATTATTTCTAATTCCGGTGGCGTTAATCAATTTCGGTGGATCGGATTTCAATTCCGGTGGCGCTTGAATAATTTCGGTGGCATTTGATAATTTCAAATAGAAATATCTCATGAACTATTAATTATTTTTCTATCTCTACTATATGACTAATTATTAGAACTATTTAACTATTATTTAGGCTAAAGAAATATATTAGAAACGGCAAGTTTAAATTCGCCACCGTAATTAGGCAAAATTCGTGTTTGTTGAAATTGACCCAAATACATTGTTGATTTAATATAAATCCATATGGCCCTTTACAGCATATGATTTAAATGAATACTTTCGAAGATATTACAGATTTAATAATTGCGGCGGCGGGAGCGTGCCTATAAGCGCGTCGGTGGCCGCGGTTCTCCCTATATAGCCCAGTTAAAGGAGGAGAATATTATAAAAATACAAGGAAAAATAATTTACGGGCGATATGAGCTCGGGAAAAAAGGGGGGGAGTTTTAAGGGTAAAAAACGGTTTATCTCGATTTCCGGCAAAACTAGAAGTCCTATGGAAAAAAATCAAATAGCAAAGTTGTAGGTAATAAAAAGATCTCCCAATAAAATAATAAATAATATACAAGTGTAAATTGAAAATTTAAAAAACCCCCGACATTCGCCATTTAGTGGCGGCGGCCATCTTGAATTTGCAATAGTGCTATTCTACTAGTCAAGCCCTTTCATTTGATACCCATATCAAGGGAGTTGTGAAAAAATATATCATCCGCCATTTTGTAGCGGCGGCCATCTTGGACCGATTTTCATCAAACATAGCTAAGAACACTCTCGACTAATTCACCTTTCAAAAAAAAAAAAACCGCATTCAAATCTGTCCACCCGTTTGAGCGCCACAGGGGAACAGACAGACACACACACACACACACACACACACACACACACACACACACACACACAGACACGTCAAACTTATAACACCCCGTCGTTTTTGCGTCGGGGGTTAAAAATAATAAAAAAGATGTCCCAAATACACTGTAATTTATTTGATTTGAAATATTTAGTTTTTCTCCTTATTTTTGACTTAATATCGACTTAATTCTGACAGCTGTCATTGTCATTTACAGATGAGTTATTTATATGGAGAACAGGGTTAACCACATCTACGAAGTACAATTTTACCCCAAACTACTTTAATTCCCTGTCAACATATAAAGCTCTTAGCTGCTTAATAATATTAATTGTTTCGCCCTAAAATAGAAATTGCTAAGAATGGAAACTAGAAAGTGCACACTAACAGCAATAGAAAACAAAAGAAGCACATTGAAAAAATTTATTCAAAAATGGAAGTCGAATGACATTAACACCATGAAGTGTCTGTCAGGCATTTGTCATATCTACATGCAGCAGTTGATTTGTATTTGCATAAGTTATGAATTTTGTATCTTTTTTATGGGAATTGTTTTATCTCTGGTTATCTAACATTATGAAACGTCAGAATTCCATGGAATTAGTAATTCGGGTATATGGTGAGATATAGTAAGTTCATTGTGGAAAATATCGTAAAAAGTCAAGCCGCCTGGGAGCTTTCATGGAAAACGCTGCCTAATCCCTGAGCGGGTAGTACCTACGCATAATATGCTCTACTACCCGTGCGAAGCCGGGGCGGGTCGCTAGTATAACTATAAATTACGTACCTACTCATAAATGCAGAAGCCTAATCAAGTACTTAATTATAGACCGTAGCTAATTAACATAGTACCAGTAATCAGTATACATCTACACACACGTAGGTATACTACGAGTATGTATATTACACAACACAACAGATACGCGGAGCGTGACCGACGCCTGCACGAGCTGGTCTGTTCCCACACATGACACAGCGAAACATAAACATTTGTATGTATTTTATAAGGATTATTTACTAAGATAAATTATTTTAGTGAAAGCATTCATAAATTACCTACAACGAGCGGTCTCGACCGTTGAGATCCGTTTGTGTATAAATCAGTGTGCTTAGTCTAAAGCGGAGCACTCGAAAACGAACTCGAAAACTATTGATCGATTTCAGAGTAAAATAGACCTAAAATGGCTTGTATTAAGGTTTGAGTTCGCCAATACATTCAGCATTTATTTATTTATTTATTTATAAGGTAATCAACAGCGTTAACATCTTATATGTATACAATTATATCACTTTATAAACAATAAGGCCAAACAGATTACACAATATTAATTTTATATACAAGTATAAGTAAAGAAAAAATGTAACAAGTGTAATTAAATAGAAGTCTGACAAACTAATAACTAAGGTATAGTAAGTAAGTACTAAATTACAATAACAATAGGGTATTAGGTTTACAATTAATGATAGCTAAGCACTGTAGACATAATATGTGTGTGTGTGTGTGTGTGTGTGTGTGTGTGTGTGTGTGTGTGTGTGTGTGTGTGTGTGTGTGTGTGTGTGTGTGTCTGTGTGTGAGAGTGTGTGCCTGTGCGTGCAAAAGAGGGTAGATCGTTATTGATTATTAGGTGTTTAACTGTTTTTCCTATGTAATTTTATTATTTCTTTTTTTAGCTGCTCTTTTGTTAAGTGAAATAGGTCTAAATTGTAATAAACTTTATTGTAGGTTCTAGCCAGACGTACAAGAACAGAATTTTGTGCATAGTTTGTATGAACTCTAGGTACCACTAAAAGGCGCGGGCGTCGAGGTCTAAAAGATGAGACATTAAGTGAGAAGCTTGCCAGCAAAGCGGGACAGTCAATTTTACCAGATAGGATTGATTGCAGCAGTAACATGTCGCTTAAGCTCCTTCGCTTCTCTAAGGTGTCAATTTTGTAATATTTGCAAGCTTCCTCATAACTTGAGAATTTTTTAAAATCTTTGAACGAAAGATATTTTATAAATTGTCTTTGAATGGATTCAATCCTTTGAGAGTGAATGATATAGTAAGGCGACCAGACGTTACAAGCGTATTCGAGTACACTACGAACATAAGTGAAATAGAGTGTTTTTATGCACTCTATATTGTTAAAGTTATGAGTTACGCGTTTAATAAAACCTAGTTGCCTATATGCCTTGTCTGCTATAATATCAACATGGTCATTCATGGAAAGCTTAGTGTCGACTTTGATGCCTAAATCTCTAACAGTATTCACTTTTGGTATGGGTACACCGTTTATCTGGTAATCGAATAATATGGAATTTAATTTACGAGTTATGGTTATATGGTGGCATTTTTTGACATTGACGACAATTCTATTTTTGATGTAGTATTCCGTTAAGGCATTAAGATCTGCTTGCAAATGGTGGCAATCATAATTGTTTCGTATTCTGAGGAAGACTTTTTTGTCATCTGCGAACATTAAATGTTGAGCGTGAGAAAAGCAGCTTCCTATGTCGAATAAATAGGCGTTATACAAAAGAGGGCCTAAAATAGACCCTTGAGGTACGCCCGAGGGTATTGTTACAAAATTACTTCTGGCGCTTCCCGTCACGACTGCCTGCATACGATTCTTGATGTATGAAGTGAACCATCGATGTAAACTCCCACTAATTCCCAGCATATTTAATTTCTGGAGTAGGATTACGTGGTCCACTCGATCGAAGGCCTTTTCAAAGTCTGTGTAGATCACATCCACCTGATAACTTTCGTCCATGCTTTTTAGTACGTAATCCGTGAATACTGCCAAATTAGTCACAGTGGAGCGATTTTTCACAAAACCATGCTGCTCGTAGGGTATTGATCTTGTAATAAATGGGCATATGCGACTGTAAACAACTGATTCGAATAACTTGCTCATCCCATTGAGAATTGATATTGGCCGGTAATTTTCAATTTGAGTTTTTGATCCACCTTTGTGAATGGGAACTATTAACGCTTCTTTCCATTTATCTGGGAAGGCGCAGAAAACATTAAGAGATAGGTTAAATATAATGGAAAGGGGCTTAGCCAAAGTAGAGGCACATTTGTTTAGAAAAATTGATGGAATACCATCACTACCTGCTCCTTTATTTGTTTTCAACGCTTTAAGCAATTTCCGAACTTCAGCTTCACCAATATTTATTTTGCAGATAGTTTCGTTATGCGCTAAAGTTGAAGGGCTCGGCGCGTCATATGAGTTCGCAGGTTTTACAAATACACTCTCAAAATATTCACTGAAGCCATTGCATATTGAAACTTCATTAGAGTATGTAGATTGTCCTAGTGTGAGTTTTGTAGGATACCCGTAATTGTTTTTTCTCAATGAGTTCATGTAGGAAAATAGTAGCTTAGGATCTTTACGAATGTAACTTTGCATACGCTCTGTATAAGATTTAAAACATTTCTGCTGGACAACTTTTTGCCTTGATCTTAGTATTGCGAACTCATCATAGTCACGAGGATTATTAGTTTCTTTCCAGTTTCTGTGTTTTTTGAGTTTTTCCTTTACTATGTGAGTCAGTGATTTTGAATACCATACAGGAAAGTTTAATTTAGACTTAAATTTTACTGGGATGTAGTTGTCTATACTTTCTTTTAAATAGAAGTAAAAAGTTTCTAATACGTCATTAATTGAATTTCCTAATAGTACCTCATCCCACTTAATGGTAGACAAGAATTCATTTATATTAGTATAGTCTCCTTTAAAGAAGTTAGGGCGTTTAACAGGTTTATGATGTGTATTACGGACTAACAAGCTAGAAAGATCGAACTCGAGACAGGGATGGTATACATCTTCAGGAACAAGGGGTACAGAACAATGGTGAACATCAAAATGGATATTACTAAACAATAAGTCTAACGTATTTTGTTTGGTATTTTTTATTACATTCTGTTGTTTTAGGCCAGACAGGTTACAGATATCGTTAAGATTCAGAAAAGCATTTTGTAGCTCTACTGAGCCTTTTTTGTGCATTACTGGCCCAGAGTCTGACCATACGATGTTAGGTAGGTTAAAGTCCCCAGCCAAGAGGATAAAGTCATTTGGATGTGATGCCACAATTTTTGCGAGACAAGTAGTGATTGATTCAATACGAGCTGGTAACTGGTTGTCAGGTGGTGCATAAATTAGCCCAATGTGGACATTGCGTCTTCCTTGGACGTGGAGAGTTTCTGCTGGTATGGTCACCCACAGAGACTCAACGCCAGGACAGACCCAATCACATTGATGTTGGATTTGCAGCTTCTTAGAGGCACATATTAATACTCCACCACCCAGCTTCTTTGTGGATGTGTCAGTGTTACGATCACAACGTAAGATGTCGTATCTACTATCGCAGATTTCATGATCGAAAATACCACTTGTTAACCAGGACTCTGTGATTAAAACTAAATCATAGTCGTGGTTTTGTATATTTTGTCGAATTTCGTTGGTTTTAGTGCGTAAACCGCGCACATTCTGATACACGATACTTATGGGGTTAGCGCCTGTGAATAAAATGTAAGTACCAAAATAAATTACCGACATATAATTTTATGAGTAATGTGCGTGGTTTATAACACGAATCGACAATTACATTGAAAATTCTGAGATTTATAGGCCGAAATAACATAAAGCAACCATTAGTTTTTAGGATATTGTAGCGTCTGGCAGATGAGTACAGTGTGCATAATGAAGGAGAAAGTTGTTGAGTATGAGGTGCAGAATGTTGTGTGTTCGTGTTTGTGATATGTGTGGGTAAAGCATGTATAATTTGGTGAGTAATCACTTTAACTTGGCTAAATCCTTGTCCGTGCGTATGCTTATAGCCGGTGATTCTTCGTTTTTCCGTAAAAAAATATTACAATTTCTAACCCAGACAAATTTAAAAGCCTTTTCTTGCGCAAAAGATTTAGTTTTTTTAAGAAGCTGCTTATTCTCTGGCGTTAGATGTTCGTTCACGAAGAATTTTTTCTCCATTCCATTGATGCCTATATCTTTCGTGCAAATCCCCTTTTTTCTTTTTAAACCTGAAAGTACTCTATCTTTGGACATCCGGTCTCTCAACTTCGCAACAATAGGTTTAGGTCTTCCCGCTACGGCCTTCTGGGGCTGGACGCGATGTGCGAATTCAATGTCATCTCGTCTCAGTTCGACACCGGCGTATTCTGCGATTTTTAAAACAAGATCAATGGGCGATTCACTCTTAGTCTCGGGGAGTCCTGCAATTTCCAAATTATTTATTCTACCCTGTTGCTGCTGCCTGCCGAACTGGGAGCGAAGATCCGAGAGCTGATCCTCAGAGGACGTGACGCGCTCGTGCAGCGTACGTAGGTCACTTTTCAGTTGATCATTTTCTAACTGGAGTTGACTATGTGAGACCTGCAGTTGGGAAAACTCTGACGATAATGAGACAATTTCGCTTTTTAATTCCGTGAGGATGGTCGATTTCAGTTGTTCCACAATTTCGTTTTTTATTGTTTTTAACTTAGCGTCCAATATACTCTCAAAGCGATTGATTAATATAGAATTATTATCAGTAGCTACAAAGCCGCAACTTTCGGGCATCGTCGGGTCGGCGGAATCGGCACCGGTCGAGCGCGGCAGTTTGTTTGATTTCTCCGCGCGTACTGGAGTATTAGTATTGTCCCCGCCTTTCCGTGCGGTCGCCACGCAGTTTGGGCACTTCCATTGCGATCTAGATGATGTTGAGTCCCCAGTGAATCCGACGCATTCGGAGTGGTACAAGCAGCTACATAGAATACATTTTATACGTTTTACAGTAACACTGATGTGCTCCTTGCACGCTTCACAAGTGCCTACCATGTTGAATAATAATCGCTGTCGATTTGTCGAGTGTATATGCTGGTGTTAATACTATCAATCCAAATTATAAATTTAGAATTAGAAAAATGAAAAAGTTTTTGGTCGGCCGGCGGTGGGATTTGAACCAGGGTACTGCAAATAATGGGCAAGCGTTGTCACGTATACGCCACCGATGTGTTCGTACTATATGACGAAATTGTTGGTCTTGTTATTCACTGGATATAGTCTGATGTTGCTTATTTGTTAGGTACCCTCTTCAGAGTGATTATATTATATTTAATTGTAATTTCAATTTGAGGTTCAATTACACTTATAGAACTTTTATTAGTGAGCGGAAATAACAAGAGATGCACATAAACACTACACAGCGTCCGAATTATTGTTTTGTGTACGTTATTATTGTTTACAACGCTTGGAAACTAACAGTATGCTGTCAATTTTTAGAGCACTGTTTTTCGATCAAATTACTTATCGGCAGTCCTTGCGAACATTTACACTCATATACTGCACTTATATCTGTTTGCCAAACAACTGTTTTGGTTAAATTATCCACTTGTTACACTTTAATTCGTTTTTAATTACGGAGCCGATGTTTACTTGACGACACTAGCGCCGCAACCCTAAAAAACTGTGATTGCATTGTTCGAATGCTGAATGTATTGGCGAACTCAAACCTTAATACAAGCCATTTAAGGTCTATTTTACTCTGAAATCGATCAATAGTTTTCGAGTTCGTTTTCGAGTGCTCCGCTTTAGACTAAGCACACAGAAGTATTGCAATATCGTGTCACTAAGGTACTTATTTATTCACTTAACTCTTAATATTTACTTAACTTAATTCTTAATAATCACTTAACTGTTACCCACGTTATACACGTTTTTAAGTTATATAGTAATATATTTATTATACCATAAAAAGTAGCAATTCTCCAGGATGTAAGTAAGTTATTTTTCCGGTCAAAACGTTAAAGTTTAATACGTACAGACGCACATCTGTAAGATTAATTTAATTTTAGAATAGGTCATCTAATAACACCGTACAAACTCGTGAAACGTTCTAATTTCGTAACAAGATTAGCGAGGGTCAGGATAGGGACGCGGCGCGCGTAATTATATTCTGATTCTCTTCATGTTCTGCGCCGACAAACATCGCTCTTCATGTTGTCGGGAAACATCCAGAGACCCGATTCAAACAAGCTTCTTTGTAGTCAGGCCAGTAGTGCGTCTCGGTAAATCGACTCCCGTTAAGCTAGCTTATGTACGAGCAAGTATTTATTAATTAAGTCAGGTAATAGGGAGTATCGATTTCCGTAAAAACTTTTTAACTTTTGGAAATACGTGACATTTCATGAATATAATATCTAATGGATAGATAGGGAGAGGGATCCTCAAAAGCAGAAAATGTTTATCACGCATCCATACGTCTACGACTCCACTTACTCTATAATTCAAATGGCACATATTTCTACTCTTTAGTATATTACTTAGTTGTTATAAGTATGTATTTATTCCGCGACCACAAAAAATACACGTAATATTTGAAAGGTCATTAATTGTTATCTGTTACATCGCTCAAAACGCACTCTCCGTGAAACGTCGCGCCCACATCATCCCCGAAACGGTCGTGATAACTTATCACCCGTGAAATGAGCCCCGCGTGACGAGCGTGAGATGAATCCCGCTCCCGCAGCATCCCGGCCTGTGTCCCGGCGGCGGCACCCCTCATCACCCGCCGTACGTCGCGTACGGTAATCGACACAAAGAAATCGGCGCGGAAACACGTCGAGTTTTTCTGATTCTTATTTTACTAACCGACTTCAATAAAGGAGGTTCTGTATTCGTATTTATGTATTACTAGATGATGCCCACGGCTTCGCCCGTGTGGCTTTGGGTTTTTAAAAATCCCGTGGGAACTTTTGGTTTTCCAGAACAAAAAGTAGCCTATCTCTAGTACCCCGTCCCCAAAACGGAAAAATCCCGTGGGATCCCTACGATTTCGGAATGCAATTCCTTACAGCATCAGGGTTGAGAAATTGGATATGTACCTACTCGAGTTCATTCAACGATAAAGTCTTTAATTGGTACCCCCAATATCAATTTAAATAACCGACAGTTCCTAAATCCCATTAAGTTTGGGGATCAGGATGTAGGGGACCTACAGCATCAGGATTGAGGAGTTGGAATCCATATCCATATCCATAGGACAGTGTCGCAATATTTATCTATCGATTAAAAAAAATTAGGCAAATCGGTTCAGAAATCTCGGAGATATCGGTGTACATAGGTAGAAAAACACAACTCCTCCTTTTTTGAATGTCTGTTAAAAAAGTAGCCTATGTGACTCCCTGGTTAATTCTCTACTTGTATGTGAGAGTCCCGTCAACATCGGTTCAGCCGTTCCGAAGATTAGCCCGTTCAAACAGACAGACAGACAGACAAAAAATTTAAAAACGTGTGATTCGGTTATCGTACAGTTCAAATAACCATAATTATGAGCTTAATATGAGGTAGTTATTTCGAAATTACAGACAGCAATTCAATTTTATTTATTAGTAGGTACTTACCTATAGATTTCGAAAACTAATGAACAGATTTTGATTATTTTTTTCACCATCATAATTTACATTCCTACTTTCAGAAAGGTTTTAGTATACAATATAGTTATCATTCTTATGTCCAAAGTTATACTCATAAACTGCTCATAAATGTCACTAATATTTTTGATCGGTACTACACCGATTTTTCTGAGATTGCTGGACCGAAGTCGGTTTAATTTTTCTTAAAAAATAGCTTGTTAATGAAATACTTATCTATAAAATTCACACAAATCTGGCTCAGATTCTATCCGTGGCGAGTGACACGTTTCATATAAAGTGATACTAGTTACCTATTCCGAAATTCTCGGCCCGCCTCCGCCCTGCTCTCTGCGGCTTTCGCGCATATGAAGGAGGCCATAGCACAAGCTCCACGCTCCATCTCGTATGTTACGCCATTTTCTGAAACTCCTTAAATATTCGCTAATATTTGATGATGAGAGTGTTCTTTGTACTTATGAAACATTGATGTAATCGGCGGCACGTGTTACACGCCGCCGCGGCCGCGGCCGTGCTGTTGCGGGAACACCGTCCTACTATACATACATACATACATACATACATACACAGTCATCCGATATGTATACAGAGTGCTTAGTCTAAAATCGGAGCACTCGAAAACGAACTCGAAAACTATTGATCGATTTCAGAGTAAAATAGACCTAAAATGGCTTGAATTAAGGTTTGAGTTCGCCAATACATTCAGCATTCGAACACAACGAGCGCCCCAAGCAGAAATGTTGTAAAATACATATTCGAACTATGGAATTACGACTTTAAAATACGAGTATTTGAGTTCATTTTGCTCTGAATTCACTTGTGATTCGATCAATAGTTTTCGAGTTCGTTTTCGAGTGCTCCGATCTTAGACTAAGCACACAGGTGCCTTTGTTTAAAGTTCGGCCGTTCAGAGAATGCGTTCCTGACACGTCGCGATTGAACTGACGACGTAGCTTTGTAATGGCGTTGCAGTTACGATAAAAATATTTTTGCTGGTTGTTTACCGTTTTAACAATTGATGAGCATTACAACAACATTATTATATCAATAATCAATGAATGTTATAATTTTGTGCCAAACTGAGTGTCAAATAACTTGGTAAACAATATTTTTCTAAATCTATACTGCGCTATTACAAGGTTATGTCAGCGCTCTATATTTGTATAATAGTGCTGTGCTAAAAATAATAGGCAAGTATCGTAATCTGTTCTTATACAGTTATACCTATAATATAAAATAATACGCTTTGTTTTTCTTTTTAAGAATTTGAAAATAATGGACTATAAGATAACTTTTATGAAATATAAAAATAAAACTATGACCAAACCGAACGCGCGAAAGAAAGTAGCATTTTTTATTTAGGTTGAAAATGGTAACCCCAAATGGCGTTGGGCCGCCATTTTGTGACGCTAAAACAGTCGTCTGTTGTCGTTTCGTGCGCATAGACCACGTTCTTCAAGTGTTTTCGATCTGTTTTTATTTGACAATTTTATTATATGAATATTACCTTTTTTTGGTTTCTACTTAAATAACTAAAATATAAATTTTAAATGATTCCGCCAATTTAAAACGAAAATAATCTTAAAATAATGCGCCGGTTCATTTTGGAGGAACGGTAACGAACTCAGTGTTATGTTGTGCCCATCCCTAGTCGTGACTAACTGATAGGTGTCAGGAACGCATTCTCTGAACGGCCGAACTATAACTGGGACAGTGCGGGGAAATCCGACTCCACAGAAGATACACGGAAACTATCTTAGGAACCGTTGGATCTTTTTTGGTGAAAACAATTTTATGAATGTGTAATGAAAAAACTTTTCATTATTTTTTTCTGTTCTGCTGTCCCTGTTTTTTTTTCCGATACAATGAAATGATCACTTCAAATTCAATATTCATTTTTATGAGCGACTCAGGCTCGATAAAAACGCAACAACATGTAACAGAAGGTTTTCCTGGAATTTTATCGTAAGGCACTTCATTCGATCGTTAGATAGGTACGTTTTGGTCTCTACAATTAAATTTTAAAAATCGTACCTTAATAGATCAACTCATTGTTAACGTTATGCTTTTATAATAATACTAGCGGACCCGGCAGACGTCGTCCTGTCCGCTATTAGCGCCACCTACCGGGTCCAATTTTTCTACTTACAAACCTTCTTCTTGAATCACTCTATCTCTTAAAAAACCGCATCAAAATCCGTTGGGTAGTTTTAAAGATTTAAGCATACATAGGGACATAGGGACAGAGAAAGCGACTTTGTTTTATATTATGTAGCACACCTGATAAGAATTAAATAGCTCTATATTAACCTATAATGGTACATTCGTTTGTCCATTCAAATCCCTTGTGTGAGTATATTTGAATATATATTAAAGGTGTATATTCTTGTTTGGAACGAGATTCGTTTTAAGGAAAACAAGTAAATAAGCATTGTAAAGTTTCGTGGAATTCGTATGGCAATCAACCGCGTTAACAACAATTAGCGCGTGTGGTTGTGCGGCTGGCCCCGCCACAGGCCCCGCGCTGCCCCGCCACAGGCCCCGCGCGCGCCGCCCCGCCACTTACACTACACGTGTAATGTGATAACAGTCATCAGCTGCCGCCGTCATTGAAACTATTACTACAATCATTATTATTATAGGTTATTATGTTCTATGTATTAGATACCAATACATAAGCACACTGTGTGTCGGTAGCGAAAGCGAAAGCTCATCAGGTACCAATTTATCTCTATTGGAATTACATACATTGCGTAATCCTAATAACTGAATTATATAATATTGTTCTAATAAAGAGCCTCAACGGCGCAACGCTGAGGGCTGGGACCTGGGACTGACAGTCGACAGGTCGCTGGTAGATGCGGACCGTTCACACCCCTCTGCATCATTAGCGATATTGTGAATCCCATTCTAGTGTTCACTGAGACCACTTCGGACACAGTACGAAGAGCGCACTGCAACTCGTAGCGGTGAGCAGCGCACGACGCAGCTGGCATCGCGTCGCGTAGGTACCTCACTACCTACCTGACGAGGTCCTATGACCCTGCGGAGCGCGGTATCAGATGACGTAGCTCGCACTGTTGCGTCTGTCCAGGCCTTTAACATCGTGCATCGTCCGTCGCCTCGCCTCGTTATCCTCTGCCTCTCGCCTCCGCGTACACCCGCTACCATCCGTAACCCGAGCAGGACAGAGATCGTTGTAAACATGAAATGTTTCCTACGGATAAAACAATAAAACCTGGTAATTACCTATACCAGGTTTTATTGTATTATTTTTAACAATAATTATTGTAATATTGTAATCGATAAGAGAAGTGCCCTTTCGACATAATATTATAATGTATGTCGGTACCTACATTATATTACATACGTAGTTTTTAAATTCCAGTAGAGGAATTCCAACTGTTTCATTATCGGAATAGGAGTGGAGGCGGGGCAGCGTCGTGTGTGTTGGCGGCTGCGGCTCGCTGATTGCTATAAGCCTGGCAATACACGTCTGATTTTTCCATTCGATAGTAGGATCAGATAGTCCGATCAGACAGTCGGAAGCAAAATCGGACGTGTATTGACAGGCTAACGCGGAGTGTCAACGCCGGGTCGGCAGTCGGCAGTCGGCTGGTAACGCGTCGGTGTTTGCTGAACGAAATTGACGAGCTCAGGAGAATTTCCGCAACACTTCTCTGGCAGTCGAACGCAAAATGTGTTCTTTATGCTCGGCTACACTTTTTAACCGCGACGCAAAAAAGGAGGTGTTAAAGTGTGACCGCTGTCTCTCTGTGTCCGTATGTCTCAGTGAGGTGTAATCATTGGTATGTCTGTGTCATCGTAGCACTAACACAGATAAAAAAAACAGATTTTTATATCCGTTGGCGGGCGGTTTGTTTGTTGTTTGACGATGAATGAATATGATATGCTCAATATTTTAACAAGACAGGAATAAAACTAAAATATTGCGACACTACTTGGCACTTGCGGTTCTTCCTCGAAAAGGATATCCAATCTGTCCAATCCCAACCTAATGTTATGGATTAAACATTATCTCAAGGTCCGAGACAAAATAACAGTGAAGTGAAGTGAAGTGACAGTGAAGCAGCGGGCGAGTGGGCTTCCGGCAACTGGCGAGGGCGGGCGGCGCGGGGCGGGGGGCGGGGTGCGGGGTGCGGGGGGCGGAGGGGGAGGGTGCTCTAACAGCGGTATTTATTTCGAGGATTCCTCTTAAGCAAACACCCGCGCCGCCGAGAATACTAAATGTCGTGTTCGGTGGATTTTATTGGATTTCATTCTCTTTCTTTACCTCCAGCTTTCGGAGACGTTGACGACTGCCCCTCCGCCTCTGCCCTCACCCCCGTACGCCCCTCACTTTTCACTTCATCTTTATTAAAAGGTCGAGAGTTTAATTATTTATTTATCGTTATTAACCACGTACTTTGTCAAATCTTTCAATCGTCATAATCATTTGAGGGATTTTTCCTCAAATAACCTACTTATAAGCTTTAACTGTAAAAGCATAATTTATTATTAAAGTTATTTAATTTAAACTTAAGTTACTTTAATTTAAATAGCAGTTCATGCTATTGCCAATTTCGTAGAGAAATTGTCATATTCTGATTCTGACGCAAAGGTTCCCTCGCTACCTATATATACTTACTCAAAATGAATAATGTGGAGGATCCGCGAGCGTGCGTTGCGGGAGTCGCGTGTCGGGGGTCGCGTGTCGGGGGTCGCGTGTCGCGTGTCGCGTGTCGGGGGTCGCGTGTCGCGCGTCGGCCGCTTTCGTCGTCATCGCGGCCGGCCGGCAAGGCCGGTGCCGGCCTTACCTTAACCTTAGCTCGCAGAGAATTTACAATTCATACATATCTCGAGCATCACAAGATCTAAGTCTCATGAATGTTCTTAACGCTCGACGCAAAAACAGCCGGCTTCATCTCGATATTCTGTGGTATTCCACAACAATTTATACGTTTGACGCCTTTTGCACGGGCGTCGGGCATTTCAATAAAATTGGGTTTTCTTATTCGAAGGAGGACTCACTTGGGACGGTTCCTAGCTACTTATAACCCAAGACGGCCAGACCTTCGTTATTTTATAAAAGCTAAAAGTTTCTCTGTGTATTGTTCCCAACACAGGGAGGAACGATCAGCGACTATGAAGTTGAGATCGTGGTTAGATACTTTGGGAGATAACAGGTAATATAAAAATAACAGAAAAAAATCTTACTTCAAAATATGCGGTTTTTTTAATATTTTCTTCAAAATAAATTTAGAAATCATGACGCATTACCGGACGCTTATTAAAGTTGCTGCCCCCTACCAGACGCCCTTAAAATTATCAATTTATAAAAAGGACGTCTGCAGGGGTAGAAACTTTAATAAGTGGGCGGCAATGCATGACATGATTTCTAATACTATCTTCTATAATATAATAAAACTGTAACAGATCCAATTCTGTACATTGAAGATATTTTGAAAATTTTTATTGGAGGGCACTCTATAATCGATACTGAAGCCAAAACTGCAATTTGTTTCATTTTTGTCTGTCTGTCTGTCTTTCTGTCTGTCTGTCTGTCTGTCTGTCTGTATCTTGGCCGCGCATCACGCCGAAACTACTGAACGGATTCGAATGAAATTTGGTACGTTTTGAGTTTATACTCCGAGGTAGGACATAGGATACTTTTTATCCCGAAATTCAGCACGGTTCCCTTGGGAGAGGGGAAGAAAGTTAAAACGTGTATTTAGCTGTAATTCATTAACGCGTAGTTCGATTTAACTCATTCTATTTTTAACCCCCGACGCAAAAACGACGGGGTGTTATAAGTTTGACGTGTCTGTGTGTGTGTGTGTGTGTGTGTGTGTGTGTGTGTGTGTGTGTGTGTGTGTGTGTGTGTGTGTGTCTGTCTGTTCCCCTGTGGCGCTCAAACGGGTGAACCGATTTGAATGCGGTTTTTTTTGTTCGAAAGGTGATTTAGTCGAGAGTGTTCTTAGCTATGTTTGATGAAAATTGGTCCAAGATGGCCGCCGCTACAAAATGGCGGATTACATATTTTTTCACAAATCCCTTAATATGGGTATCAAATGAAAGGGCTTGACTAGTAGAATAGCACTATTGCAAATCCAAGATGGTTGCCGCCACAAAATGGCGAATGTCGGGGGTTTTTTAAATTTTCAATTTACACTTGTTGTTAGAAAGGTAATCTACTCGTGTGTTAGTAGGTACTTTAAGTATTGTCCCGTAAATATTTCAAGGTCACAGGTTTTTTAGTTCAGAAATGACAGACATATTTTATTGGGTTCAAATAACTTGAGGCCCGGATCTTTGAACGTACGGCTTATTTTAAACTGGTGTGCGTTTAAATTTATGTTTGTCGGTCTGTCTATTTGTTTCAACTAATCTCCGAAACGGCTGGATCGATTTTAACGGAACTTTCAATGGCAGATAGGTGATGTTATAAGGAGTAACTTAGGCTACATTTAGTTTAAGTACATAAAAGAATTATGGGATCCGATCCGATCCTATATAAAACCTAAAATAATGCGAACGAAGTCGCGGGGGTCAGCTAGTTCCAAATAAAGTAAAAAATAATAGATTATACTTGGATGTAAAATTTTTTGCATCTTTATTACCTGTTATCTCCCAAAGTAACCACGCTCTCAACTTCAGAGTCGCTGATCGTTCCTCCCTGTGTTGGGGACAATACACAGAGAAACGTTCAGCTTTTATAAAATAACGAAGGTCTGACCGTCGTGGGCTCTTGCTCTATTAGGTTCGATGAAAATCTGTCTGGCTCTTTGAAATTCACCAGCTCTTTTACAGGTTGCCGTCTCGGTACACTTGTCTATATTAATAATTTCGTGCAGGGGTACGGTAGACTCGATCGAAACCTTATAAGAATAACAGGGCATGAAAAAATATTGATTTCGAGTCGACAACATATCGTCACTGGAAAGGCTATTTTACTTAACCGCCAAAACGGCATTTCGAGAAAAAGCCATTTAAAGTTTTTTTTTTAACAAAAAAATTCATAACTTTTTTATTTATCATTTGATTTTAATCAAACAACTTGATACGTAAAACGTTTTCATAGCTTTATTTTTATTCATATGCTGTAGATTACTATATCTGCTAATTCAGGAAATAAGTGGCGGTTAAATAAAAAGTACCTCATTGCAAAGTGAGTCAAATTTACTGTAACGTGGTTAAGTTAAAAAAAATTGTAAATTAAATTTGCTTATAAGACATAACATAAAGACATAGAAGCACGACAAAATTTCTTTTAATATCACTAAACTAGTATGCTGGTGAACTATAAATACTTCCAGGATACATTTCCGTTTTCATATGTCTAGTTTATTGTAATCATAATAAGGATAAACTACGTAAGAGATTAATTACAATGAACAACTACATTAAAAAAACCTGAAGACCATAATTATTGATTTAAAAAGATGCCTATCTATCATACTGAAGTCTCTAATATAATTGAAATGAGGCAGTTAGAACCTATACTTGAAATCTCTATCATTAGAGTTCCAAATAAGTGCTCTTTTTCTAAGCTAAATCCCAACACAGGTTAAACATGCGCCTTGCATGCAAGTATCTACCTACGTACCAACTTATTTACTACGTAGTTGCAGTTATTCAAATAAAATACACATACAATATACAGAAATTATCAAAGTAACTTTTAATTTGAACGTTAATTATAATCCACCTAATAGAATCATAATTATTATTTATGAATCTTAATCATGGCTCTTACTTTTGAGAATAATTGTATTTTTACACAACTTAATAAATTCAACTTAACTAGTTTTCTACGGTGAAAACACAAAAATTTTACTACTGTATATTATACCTACTTAATGTATTGGTGTAATAAGTGTTCTGTGGAAGGAACAGTAACCCCCAAAATCGTCTTTCAGATAATAAAAAACAATAACATAGATGATGAATGTTAACCTATTATTCGGCTGTTTCTTCGTCCTCTACATCTGTATCAATGAAATAGTCTTGAATAGTAATAATTAGTATAGGTAAATTTTTTGTACTCTTCATGAAACTATAATGACTAGTATGACTTTGTTGGTACACAATTTGTTGAGATCCAGATACCTATTTCTTTTTATATACATACTGACAGCAGCGCTTTGTAACATGGTCTCAGTTGGATGGTGGAATTTTTTTCGTTAAGTATTTCAATTTTTTCATTTTTTGCATCTGGATTCACATAAGCTATAATATTATATTCTGTTGATTTTTAAAATGTAAAAGTGCTTAGTTTGCTTATTTTACCCAACAAATTTCTTTCTTTTCAAATTTCCTTGAAGTATTTATCTTCAATTAAGTATATCCCATTTATTAAAATCCGTATAGGTCTACTTAAGAAACCCTATGAAGTAGAGGTTCTTAAGTATACTGATTCTAATAAATGGGATATAATTGCAGAAAAATACTTCCAGGAAATTTATCGGGTTTCGGTGACTTCCTAGCCAGAGTGAAAATTGTACTCCACTGTGATGTCCAAATCATAACACCATTTAAGCTTTTTTCAATGGCAGAATAATAAAAATAATTAAAGCTTCCCATAAAAACTTTCATCCCCTATTTTACCACCCTTAAGGGAAGATTTTCCAAAATAACTTATATAGGTTTTTATTATTTAAATATAATATAAATCTAAATATATAAAAGAAAAAGGTGACTTACTGACTGACTGATCTATCAACGTACAATTCAAACCACTGGACGGACCGAGCTGAAATTTGGCATACAGATAGCTATTGTGACGTAAGCATCCACTAAGGAGAGATTTTTTTTTAATTTTCAACCCCTAAGGAGGTGAAATAGGGGATGGGAATTTGTATGAAGGTCCTTCATTTTTCAAGTTATTTCCATGAATAATCGTCTTTAGACATTCGATTTGGATTTAAACTTTCAAATAAAGACTTACATGTCTCAGGTTTTTAAGAAATACCACCCCCAAGTGGGTTTAATAGGGGATGAAATTTTATATGAGAGTCCATTATTTATTACGTCAACTAATCTTCTTCTAAATATATAAAAGGAAAAGCTGACTGACAGACTGACTAACTGATCTATCAACACGCACAAACAACGCACTGGACAGATTGAGCTGAAATTTAACATACAGATACCTAGCTATTGTGACGTAAGCATCCGCTAAGAAAGGATTTTTTAATATTCAACTCTTAAGGGAGTGAAACAGGGATATAAATTTATATGAAAGTCCTTCATTTTTCAAGTTATTTCCATGTAAATTCGTATTTAGACGTTCGATTCCGATTTAGACTTTTAAATAAAGAATTACGTGTCTCAGGTTTTAAAGAAATCCAACCCCAAGTGGGTTAAACAGGGGATGAAGTTTAGTATTAGGGTCCATAATTTTTCGCGTTAATTTTCCATCCATCCATGAATATATTTGAATGATAGTTTGAAAATAAAAATGAGAAAATGAAAATTGATATGAAAGTTTTCCGTTAAAGATAAATTAACTGTTATTTCAGGATTTTCAGAATTTACACCCCCAAAGAACGACGGGATGAAAGTTTGTATTAAAATCCGTAATTTTTCAACAGAGATTCATAAAAATCAGTATTTGGGATTTCGATACGCCTCTCTACAGCGGGAAAACATAATCTCATAGGAAATCAGAAATTGTAGGTACGTGGGCAAATTCGCGGGCAATCGCTAGTAACTTATATGTCAATTTTCATGTATCTTTAAAAAATAGGATTTTCATGTAACCTTCGAACCCCCATTTTACCCCCTTAAGAGGTGAATTTTCTCATTACTATTTCCGAGATATCTGAGAGACTGATACTTACACCCTTGAAAGAGCCTCCCTTCCTTACAAGTTAATAATAACAATAATTAAAACTTACCTTAAAACTGTCATTCCCTATTTTACCACCCTAAATGGCAGATTTTCCAGAATAACTTATATATTTAAAAATAACAGATTTTCAGGTCTGTAACTTTAAAAACATAGGACTTTCATACAAACTTTCTACCCCCATTTTACCCCCTTAGGGGAGGCTAGTAGGGATAATAACCTATAACCTTCCCCAAAAATTGGGCTATCAAATACGAAAAAAAATTCAAATGCGACAGGTACTGCCAGAAAATAACGGGTTCAAACAAACAACTTTTCCGCTTTATTATTTTAATATAGATTAATTATCTATATTAAAATAATATAAGCGGAAAAGTTGTTCAAATGAAAATCAATGAAATAAATATATTATTTACATATTTTCACACTAATATTATTCTCACGTAGCAGCAGCAGCGGCTCCAAAAATATCTGTCGAGCCGACTGACTTAACCGCCTGCGAGCACCTGCCTGGGCGCGTTCACTTACGATTTTGAACTGTCGCGTCGATACTTATTCCACAACGACATCAATATTATTGTCAGTATATTTACTTAAGAGATGTAGAATTATATTTGGGCGAATAGGAAAAAATACATTCGTGACTTTTACAAAAATTTTACTGCAGGGCAAAAATGTTTATAGCCCGCAAACTGTTCAATAACAGTCAGGCTAAATTACTTAAACGCCACGCTGTATTGCAATTTATTTAAACCAAAATTTCTTAAACAACATGGTTTTCCAGACGGCAGAAAGACATACTTACTTTAATTGAAATTTTTATATTTATATAGTAAGTTAATATGACTTATGCAACAATAGTATAAAAAAGACCAAAAAATGTGTCGTTTCAGTAATCAAAACAAAAGAATTCCCTCGTTTTTACGGGTTACTGAAGCGCCACAAAAGTAATCCGATTGCAATGTTACCTAGATAGATCGATGCAGAAAAATTCGCTGATTCCGAATATGTATATAACTCAATATGCCCAATTTGGCGGTTAAGTAAATTTGCCTTTCCAGTGACGATATTATATCCGCAAAATTCGGATTATGGAGAATTTCGTTAAATTCTAACGGCACTGACAAACAACAAATCACGTTTGTCATCCAAACAAACCGCAGTCGCCATGGATACGACTCGCCAATTTGACACATCTTTTTTTATTTTTATTTGATTTAACCATGGAGATTTAACAGGTTTTACGACTCTGAGTTCTAGCCCTTTTGAGACAATGACTCATAATACACATCTAGGTACAAAAAGGTGGCTGCAATTTTAGCTGAAGAAATCAATCGCTGTGGTTGAGGACGATCATAATGATGTTTTAAACTATCCTGTAGAATTCCTAAATTCTATAACGCCTGCAGGACTACCACCACACATTTTAAAATTAAAAGTTGGTTGTATAGTAATGCTTTTGAGAAATTTAAACCCGACTGTCGGGTTGTGCAACGGAACCCGTCTTATTGTTAGAGCGTTAGCTTCACGTGTCATTGATGCCGAAATTATTTGTGGTAGCCATGTGGGAACCAGAGAAATATAGGGAAATAATAAATTTTAGAGAATTTCAATAACTAGATTTGTTTTACAGAGAATAAGCCTTAACTTATGCTATGCCTTAAAACTTATGTTTTGTTAATGTATGTTAGTTTATTTTGAATGTTAATTTGAAATAAAAACTATTTGTGTAAAAAATAAACAATTTCAATATAGAGAAATTTTATGATAATCAACCTGTGATGTATAATAGAGATAAGTATCCTTTATAGGTATCTTTGCCAAATTCTCGGGTGAGATACTCATTGTAAAATTACAATTTACATATTTCCTAATAGGTATTATTTTCTAAGATTATTTTTTATTTAGCCGATTTGTTTTACAGAGTTAGTTTATTTTGAATGTTAATTTAAAATAAAAATTATTTGTGTGAAAACTTTTGCAGTTTTTATTTACCTACTAAGTATATTTATTAAACACAATGAACAACGACACAACAACACAAGCTGTACGAATCTATGCCTTGCTTTCCTTTAATATTCCTTGAGAACCGATGACTACAGAAATATCTACCTACATTTTTTACCTAGATGTGCATTATGAGTTACCCGAGCGAAGCCGGGTTTTCTTCTAGTAAAATTATAAGTAGGTACTTAATCTATACTTACTAATAAATAAAATTGAAGTGTCTGTCTGTAATATCGAAATAACTACCTCATATTAAGCTCATAATATTTGAACGGTACCATAACCGAATCACACGTTTTTAAAATTTTTGTCTGTCTGTCTGTTTGAACGGGCTAATCTTCGGAACGGCTGAACCGATTTTGACGGGACTTTCACATACAAGTAGAGAATTAACCAGGGAGTAACATAGGCTACTTTTTAACCGACTTTCAAAAAAGGAGGAGTTGTGTTTTTCTACCTATGTACACCGATATCTCCGAGATTTCTGAACCGATTTGCGTAATTTTTTTTTAATCGATAGAGAAACATAGCGACACTGTCCTACAAAAAACTTGGATTCCAACTCCTCAATCCTGATGCTGTAGGGGAACTGATCCCCAAACTTAATGGGATTTATAGGAACTGTCGGTTATTTAAATTGATATTGGGGGTACCAATTAAAGACTTTATCGTTGAATGAACTCGAGTAGGTACATATTCAACTCCTCAACCCTGATGCTGTAAGGAATTGCATTCCGAAATCGTGGGGATCCCACGGAATTTTTCCGTTTTGGTGACGGGTTACTACAGATTAGGGTTTACGGAACCGGTCCTGTTTTTGAGAACCGGGAATTTCGGTTCTTTTACCCAAAGGAACCGGGAATTCCCGGTTCTTTCGGGATTTTTCGGTTCTTTGTAGTTTTTTTCTTTATACAACAAGTTTTACACTTTAAAAGTAAAGCACAATGAAATATTTAAGTAATTTTTATTGGAACTAATATTGTGTGAGTTTAAAAATCAGTCTTTTCATATTTTGCTTCTATTTTCTATAGTCCAGTAACTTTAACTTCTGAATACCTCGCCTCAAATCCGGTAGTTCTGATGTTTATGATGTTGGCCCAATGAATAATCCAAGTTTGTGAACTCGAGCCGCGCCGAACGCAACTTTGTCCAAAATCGAAAAGACCGCGTAAATTTTGGATTTTTTCAAGGCGTTTTAAAAGTAAAATAGGTAAAATTGTAGCAATTTTACCTATTTTACTTTTAATTTAAGACCAGAACCAGCTCTGTAGTCTGTACATTACTTACTGAGATGCTCGCGACTTCGCCTGCGTGGATTCTTAATCTTAAACTTCCATTTCCTATTTAACCAACTTGGGGGTAGTTTTTCCAAAATTCCTTAAACACGTATCGGTTGCTAAAGCATAAAATCTAATACTACAACTCTTTATTTTTAACCAAAAATCTAAATACCAACTTTCATAGATTTAATTTGATAGATGACGTGAAAAATGACGCACTGTCATTTAAACTTTCATCCCCTATTTAACCCACTTGGGGATAGAATTTCCAAAAATCCTGAAATTCATATTTTTTTTTTAATCGAAAGCTTAAACACCAATTTTCATGATTATCACTTGAAAAATGACCGACTTTCATGCAAACTTTCATCCCCTATTTAGCCCCCTTAGGGTTGGAAGTTCTAATAATCCTTTCTTAGTGTGCGCTCACATTGAAAAAGCTTGCAAATTCAATGTAACATTCATTATGTGTTTCGTCGACTACAGTAAGGCCTTTGACTGTGTGAAATGGACAGTTCTCCAGGAAATGGGAGTCCCAAAACATCTGGTCGGAGTGATTCAAACCCTATACTCAGATAGTCAGAGGGTAGTAAGCATCGACAAGACGACATCAACACCTTTCTCGTTTGGCGAAGAAATTCGTCCAGATGTTTTGGGACTCCCATTTCCTGGAGAACTGTCCATTTCACACAGTCAAAGGCCTTACTGTAGTCGACGAAACACATAATGAATGTTACATTGAATTTGCAAGCTTTTTCAATGTGAGCGCACACTAAGAAAGGATTATTAGAACTTCCAACCCTAAGGGGGCTAAATAGGGGATGAAAGTTTGCATGAAAGTCTGTCATTTTTCAAGTTATATCCATGAACATTGGTATTTGAGCTTTCAATAAAAATAAAAAATATTAATTTCAGCATTTTTAAAAATTCTATGCCCAAGTGGGTTAAATAGGGGATGAAAGTTTAAATGACAGTGCGTCATTTTTCACGTCGTCTATCAAATTAAATCTGATAGTTGGTATTTAGATTTTTGGTTAAAAATAAAAAGTTGTAGTATTAGACAAGCGGAAACCCGCGACTTCGTTCGCGTGGATATTGGTTTTTAAACATCTCGTGGGAATCATTTTGTCCTTCCTATGCTCCTTTGAGCTCATACCTTGCTAAAAACTGTCAAAAGTTCACTGGCGGATGTTTAGGTAAATCAAAATGTAAACATCCGCCAGTGAAAGTCCCATCAAAATCGATCCAGCCTTTGAGAGATTAGCCAGTAATCTTTAAAGTATTTCCTTTCTAACAAAAAAAGAATGAATGAAATCGGACCACGCGTTAATGAATTACAGCTAAGTACACATTCTGACTTTCATCCCCTCTCCCAAGGGAACCGTGCTGAATTTCGGGATAAAAAGTATCCTATATGTTACTCCGTAGTATGAACTTAAATCACACCAAGTTTCATTTCAATCCATTCAGTAGTTTTTGCGTGATGCGCGCACAAACATACAGACAAACAGACAAACAGATAAACAGACAAACAGACAAAAATTTCAAAAATAGCTTTTTTACGTTCTATTACTTATCCCTAACATCCCCCAGTTATTATTTTGCAAAAATCTTCAATGTACAGATACGGCAAGTCTACGATTTTATTATATGTATAGAAGATATAGATTTTATGCTTTAGTAACCGATACGTGTTTAAGGAATTTTGGAAAAACTATTCCCAAGTGGGTTAAATTTGCGCGCACTGCAATCCGAAAACTGAGTAAGCGAGCGATAGCACACAACAGCAAGCGAGGTAGACTTGTAAGTTACCACGCGCCATTTATTTTAGCGTTGAATTCACGTTAGTTTTGAACTTTTGAACAGTAGAAAGTATAAAAAAGTAAAGTTAGTGTTGTAAAGATTATGTATGTAAGTAGTAGCGTGAATCGTGTCATTAAAATAAAATTCCCGAAAGTACCGAAAGAACCGGGAATCAAATTTGATTTCCCGGTTCTTTTTTACTGACAAAAGAACCGGGAATTCCCGGTACTTTCGAGACCGGGATTTCCCGGTTCTGAACCCTACTACAGATAGGCTACTTTTTGTTCTGAAAAATCAAAAGTTCCCACGGGATTTTTAAAAACCGAAATTCACACGGGCGAAGCCGTGGGCATCATCTAGTTGTAAATAATTTGGTAACCGTGACGAATCAGCTGCTGCATATCACTGGGATATATGTAGGTATAGGTCTTAAATGAAACGCTCTGTTACCTCGGTGTCAGTATGGATTGCGTGTGTCCGTTTGTGTCTCTCTATCTCAAAATCTCTAAAATAAATTGAATTTTTAAATTTTTCATGAAAAGATTTGCATTTTTTTAAACCTGTCAAAATGAAATATGTCAAGCGTGATCTGATGTTGTGTGGCTATGTCGCGCGTCGCGCGTGTACCTACATCATTATGCTGTCGATTCTACATACTCTACGACCCTTAAATAGGCATCTAGTTAAGTGAAATAAAACACAATCCTTAAGTTTTGAACTATATAATAATGATTTATTTATAAGTATTTATATCTTATATCAGCGATCCACAACACAAGTGAAAACGAGGGACGGGATAGTTCATCGAAAATATCGTAGAGTATACACTTCGAAAACGACAATAACGAAACGATACAGGTCGAAGACAATCGCGACAGTCGCGCCGCGGACGTGCGACGCGACAGTCGCGTCGCGGCGGCCGCGGCCTGTACAGTGTTCACATCACACGCTCACTCGCTCGCGCGACACAACACGGAACTGAACGGTAACTGGGATCGCCGCAGTTAACTACCTATTGAAGTCCTAAGATAAGTTCGTCGGCAGTGAGGTATCCGCGGGGGGAAGTGGGGGGGGGGGGGCGCTCCGTCACACCGTGGTCTCGCGGTCCACGTGGATGTACTCGACGGAGCGCTCGCGGCGTCAGGACGACGCGACGGACGAGGCGCGCGACGCGTCGTACAGCAGCTCCTCCGTGAGGCGCCGGCCCGCCGCCAGCGCGCCCAGCAGCCGCTTGTCGCGCCGCGCGCGCCGCCGCCGCAGCGCCAGCGCCAGCAGCAGCGCCAGCGCCAGCAGCGCGCCCGCCGCGCCCGCCGCCGCCGGCGCGCCCAGCGCCGCCAGCAGCCGCGCGCCCGCGCCGCACGCGCCCGCCTCGTCCGCGCCGCCCGGGCAGTCCGCCGCGCCGTCGCACCACAGCGCGCCCGCCATGCACGCGCCCAGCGCCGCGCACGCGTGCGCGCACCCCGCCGACGCGTTCGCCGCGTCCGCCGCGCCCCCCGCGCCCCCCGCGCCCCCAGGCCGCCACACCTCCATCCACGCGAGCCGCGCCGCGCCCGCCTCGCGCGCCGCCCACACCACCAGCAGCGCCGCCTCGCGCCCGGCGCCGCGCGCGCGCCACTCCTCGCTGAACAGCCGCACGGCGCCCGCGCCCGCGCCCGGGCACACCGCCGCCAGCAGCCGCGCCGAGTGCGCCTCGTACACGAGCACGCGGTTGGCGGTCGCGCACGCGGGCGCCTCGCCGCCCGGCGCCGCCGCCAGCTCGGCGCCCCACACGCGCAGGAACACGGAACGGTTGCCGCGCGCCGCCAGCAGGAACGGCGCCTCGCCGCACTCGGACGCCGCGTCGCCGTCGTACGGGTACACGAGGCGCAGGTGCTGCCCGGGCGGCGGCAGGCGGCGGCGCGCGGCGCAGTGCGGCGGCGCCGGCGCGCGCGCCCACTCGCCGCGGAAGTGCACGTGGCGGTGGTCCTCGGCCGCCGCGAGCGTGGCCGCCGCCAGCTCGAGCTCGAGCGCGCCGCTCGCCGCCGCCAGCGCGAGCGGCGCCGACGCGTTGTCGCAGATGCAGCCGAGCGGCACCCGGTAGCCCGGCCACGGCGCCTCGTACGCGCGCAGGTGCGGCACGCGAGGCGCGCTCTCGTCGTCGTCGAAGGCGGGCAGCGCGTCGCCGGCACCCGCCTCCGGCTCGGGCGCGCACTCGAGCCGGCCGGTGAGCGCGTCGAGGCGCGTGCTGCACCGCGGCGCGCGCCCGAACGCCGCCGCCAGCAGGCGCAACTCGACGCGCGCGCCCGGCGCCTGCACGCGGTACACGCAGCGCAGGCGCCGCGCGCCGCCGCGCCCGAACCATAGCGCGTTGCGCGGCGACGAGAACGCGCCCGGCGCCGTCAGCCGGCGCGCGCACTCGGGCGGCTCGGCGCGCACGCGCGTTTCGGAGATCGGCAGCGGCGCGCCCTCGAGCCGCGCGTCCACGAACTCGTAGTGCAGCGCGAAGGCGAGCGGGTGCGTGGCCGTGCCCGGGCGCGACGAGGCGGCCAGCGCGAGCAGCCCGGCCGCCGACACGTAGCCGTCGGGCGGCGCGCACGGGCGCGGCGCGCGCGTCGCATTGGCGAGCGCGGCGCGCGCGCAGAGCGCCGGCGCCGCGTCGCAGTAGCGCCCGAGCAGCGGCGCCTCGCCCGCGCCGCCGCCGTCCCAGATGCGCAGCTCGACCGCGCACGCGGCGCCGCGCGCGCGCTCCGGCGGCGGGCGCGGCGTCGCGGCCTCGTCGTCGCGCTCGGCGCCGTCGGCGCGCCGCGCGTCCACCAGCGAGTACTGCGTGAAGCTCGAGAAGTAGATCCACACCAAGTCGCCGGGTCTGCCGTGGAAGGTCCAGGTGCAGGTGGTGTTGGGCGGCAGCGTGTGCGCGGGCGCGCGCAGGCGGCCGCGGCGCCCGCGCGCGCTCGCCGTCGTCGCGTTCAACTCCTCCTCCGAGGAGGACGCCTTCACGTGGAACTCGCAGCGCCGCGCCTCCCTGCGGACGGACGGGGCGGGTGAGCGAGCGGACGGCGGTGGCGGGGGCGGTAGCGGGTGCGTACGACGGCGACCTACCTCGCGACTCGCGTAGTCCAGCGGAGACGCGGCGGCGCGCTGTACGGCGAGGAGTGGAAGGCGACCAGCATGTCGGGCGCGCGCGTACGGCACCTACCGCGCGTAGTCCAGCGAGTCGGAGTCGGCGAACACGACGGCCACGTCGAGCTCGAAGCCGCGCAGCGGCGCGTGCGGCGCGGCGGCCCGCGGCGGCGCGCTGTACGGCGAGGAGTGGAAGGCGACCAGCATGTCGGGCGCGCGCGTACGGCACCTACCGCGCGTAGTCCAGCGAGTCGGAGTCGGCGAACACGACGGCCACGTCGAGCTCGAAGCCGCGCAGCGGCGCGTGCGGCGCGGCGGCCCGCGGCGGCGCGCTGTACGGCGAGGAGTGGAAGGCGACCAGCATGTCGGGCGCGCGCGTACGGCACCTACCGCGCGTAGTCCAGCGAGTCGGAGTCGGCGAACACGACGGCCACGTCGAGCTCGAAGCCGCGCAGCGGCGCGTGCGGCGCGGCGGCCCGCGGCGGCGCGCTGTACGGCGAGGAGTGGAAGGCGACCAGCATGTCGGGCGCGCGCGTACGGCACCTACCGCGCGTAGTCCAGCGAGTCGGAGTCGGCGAACACGACGGCCACGTCGAGCTCGAAGCCGCGCAGCGGCGCGTGCGGCGTGGCGGCGCGCGGCGGCGCGCTGTACGGCGAGGAGTGGAAGGCGACCAGCATGTCGGGCGCGCGCGTACGGCACCTACCGCGCGTAGTCCAGCGAGTCGGTGTCGGCGAACACGACGGCCACGTCGAGCTCGAAGCCGCGCAGCGGCGCGTGCGGCGCGGCGGCCCGCGGCGGCGCGCTGTACGGCGAGGAGTGGAAGGCGACCAGCATGTCGGGCGCGCGCGTACGGCACCTACCGCGCGTAGTCCAGCGAGTCGGAGTCGGCGAACACGACGGCCACGTCGAGCTCGAAGCCGCGCAGCGGCGCGTGCGGCGCGGCGGCCCGCGGCGGCGCGCTGTACGGCGAGGAGTGGAAGGCGACCAGCATGTCGGGCGCGCGCGTACGGCACCTACCGCGCGTAGTCCAGCGAGTCGGAGTCGGCGAACACGACGGCCACGTCGAGCTCGAAGCCGCGCAGCGGCGCGTGCGGCGCGGCAGCCCGCGGCGGCGCGCTGTACGGCGAGGAGTGGAAGGCGACCAGCATGTCGGGCGCGCGCGTACGGCACCTACCGCGCGTAGTCCAGCGAGTCGGAGTCGGCGAACACGACGGCCATGTCGAGCTCGAAGCCGCGCAGCGGCGCGTGCGGCGCGGCGGCCCGCGGCGGCGCGCTGTACGGCGAGGAGTGGAAGGCGACCAGCATGTCGGGCGCGCGCGTACGGCACCTACCGCGCGTAGTCCAGCGAGTCGGAGTCGGCGAACACGACGGCCACGTCGAGCTCGAAGCCGCGCAGCGGCGCGTGCGGCGCGGCGGCCCGCGGCGGCGCGCTGTACGGCGAGGAGTGGAAGGCGACCAGCATGTCGGGCCCGCGCGCCGTCACGGCCGGCAGCCAGTCGCCGCCGCAGTACTCCAGCAGCACGGGGTCGTCGGTGCTGGCGCCGTCGTAGAAGATGAGGCGGTCGCGCTCGCCCGTGCACTGGCGCCACGCGCGCACCGCACGCCCCGTCTTGTTCAGGCTGAAACCGCACGCCGTTACTCTGCCGCTCTCGAGGGCCACGAACTGCACGTTCATCGAACGTGTTCAATAGAAGCAGATGTTACTTTGCAGAAGTAACTAAATGATTCACGAGAAAAATAATTCTACTGAATCTTTTGTGAAGTCAACATCTCGGAAGACGCTCTTGTGTCGGAGTGAAACGTGCATACGAGTGTTTTTATACAATCACTAGCGGTCCGCCCCGGCTTCGTCCGTGGTACATATAATATAGCCTATAGCACTCAAGGATCACGTAGATATCCAACAGTGAAAGAATTTTTGAAATCAGTCCAGTAGTTCCTGAGATTAGCGCGTTCAAACAAACAAACTCTTCCGCTTTATTATATTAGTTAGTATAGATATTAGATAGTATAGATAAAAAAGTCGATTTTTGCAAAATAAGATTATTTTTCTTTGTGAAATATGACCCTCGCTCGAGACGTCCTTGCGACAGCAGTTAAAAAAATAAAGTAAAAAAATTGTTTTAGTCGATCGTCCTGTCACGCTAAGTTTTATTGCTGAACTAGATGATGCCCACGGCTTCGCCCGTGTGGATTTAGGTTTTTAAAAATCCCGTGGGAACTTTTGATTTTCCAGAACAAAAAGTAGCCTATCTGTAGTAACCCGTCACCAAAACGGAAAAATTCCGTGGAATCCCCACGATTTCGGAATGCAATTCCTTACAGCATCAGGGTTGAGGAGTTGGATATGTACCTACTCGAGTTCATTCAACGATAAAGCCTTTAATTGGTACCCCCAATATCAATTTAAATAACCGACAGTTCCTAAATCCCATTAGTTTTGGGGATCAGTTCCCCTACAGCATCAGGATTGAGGAGTTGGAATCCAAGTTTTTTGTAGGACAGTGTCGCAATGTTTCTCTATCGATTAAAAAAAAAAATTACGCAAATCGGTTCAGAAATCTCGGAGATATCGGTGTACATAGGTAGAAAAACACAACTCCTCCTTTTTTGAAAGTCGGTTAAAAAAGTAGCCTATGTTACTCCCTGGTTAATTCTCTACTTGTATGTGAAAGTCCCATCAAAATCGGTTCAGCCGTTCCGAAGATTAGCCCGTTCAAACAGACAGACAGACAGACAGACAGACAGACAAAAATTTTAAAAACGTGTGATTCGGTTATGGTACCGTTCAAATAACCATATGAGCTTAATATGAGGTAGTTATTTCGATATTACAGACAGACACTTCAATTTTATTTATTAGTATAGATTAGCACCGTTGTGATTTGAAAATTAAATGAAACAAAAAGCGACACCAAAAAGAGAAACATAATATGACACTCCCAGATTGCTATTGCGCTGGAACCTTGTCACATTAACGTCGGCGTGACGTCAGATGCCACGAAAATATACCGTCAGCAACAAACATTTTTTTTAGAAATAAATTACACTGAATGAACAAATAATTTTAAGTACTTAGTTATGTGAATAGGGCAAATAATAATATTATGTAAGTAGTTACAGTATTTGCGTATTTGTCTTTGTTCTGTTCTGTGTTTGTTATTCGTCCTATTTGCCAATTAATAACATTAATTTTTCGTCCAGTGGATAGCTAAACTTACTATCTACACATCGCCCTTTTCGGCAAATACTTATTATCACAAATTCGCCAACCATACCTACGAATACACAAGTGAAGTGCCAGCATAAACACTACATTATGAATCCGTGTTTTCAGTGTCTGTAGTCTGTACAGTGCGACCACAGTGCGACCAATCCACCTGTGAACTGAGGGAGGTCGTTAGTGTCGCTTTAGTTTTGCCATGCAATCGTTTATTCGACTTTACGGTAATTCCATAGCAGTAGGTACGTATGAGGTGCGACATGTCGCCCGCGACTAGTAATCCTAATCTGGGACTCACTGCGACTTGCGACTCATCGTATCACATGCATTCCCGCCAAGACGCATTACTATAACGTCACTATAATGTTTGTATTTTACATACCTATTTCGTAGATATTATAATATACTGATGGTAAAAGTCTGTTTTTAAATAGTTTTTAACAGATCGCAAACCGGTTGCACTTGATAACATTGACCTGTACCGGAAGATACTCGCTTTTATATTTAACTAGCTGTTGCCTGCGACTTCGTCCGCGGTAATAGATTTTTCACATGTCCCACAGGAACTTTTTTTTTCCGGGATAAAATAGTAGCCTGTTACTATCCAGGTTTTTAACTAAAAAAATGCAACTGCAAAAAATCACGTCAATCTGTAGTTACTAGTTAAATCACATAATAATTAGTACAGGATCCCTGTTTTACATTTAAGTTCATAAACTGATGTCGTAATATAAGTAAACCATTTTACCCCCTTTGGGGTGGATTTTTGTCAAATTTCTTTTAGCTGATGCCACCCCGTAGAAAGAAGCTACATAACTTCAAAATTTTAAGTCAATCATAACAATAGTAATTCAAACTTCCCTGTACAAACTTCCATCCCCTATTTTACCACCCTTAAGAAGACAAAAACAATTTAAATAGGTTTTTATTTTTTTTAACTTCCATGTCGATTTTCGTATCTGTAACTTCAAAAACATAGAACTTTCATATAACCGTCCTACCCCCATTTACCCTCATAGGGGAAAAATTTTGTAAAATATTTTCTAGGCTGATATCTACGCCCTATAAAAAACCTATCTTCCAAATTTCATGTTAATAATAACAGTAATTGAAACTTCACATAAAAACTTTCATCCGCTATTTTACCAAACTTATGGAGAGATTTTCCAGAATAACTTATACAGGTTTTTGTTATTTAAAAATTATAATCTAAATTTCTATTTTCATATCTGTAACTTCAAAAACATAAACTTCCTACCCCCATTTTACCCTCTTAGGGGAGGATTTGCGTGAAATCTTTTCTAGGCTGATACCTAAGTCCTAGAATAAACCTACCTTCCAAATTTCAAGTTGATAATAACAAAAATATATTATAATTAAAACTTCCCATTAAAACTTTCATCCCCTATTTTACCACCCTTAAGGGAAGATTTTTCAAAATAAAATATACAGTTTTTTATTATTTAAAACTAATAATTTAAATGTCGACTTTCAGGTCTGTAACTTTAAAAACATAGGACTTTCATACAAACTTTCTACCCCCATTTTACCCCCTTAGTGGAGGATTTTAGGGATATTAAATAGCCTATAACCTGCTCCGAAAATTGGACTACAAAATGCAAAAAGAATTTTTCAAATCCGACAGGTACTTCCAGAGATTAGCGCGTTCAAACAAACAAACCCTTCCGCTTTATAATATTAGTATAGAAGTATAGATTACCCCCTTAGGGGAGGATTTTAGGGATATTAAATAGCCTATAACCTGTATGGCACACAGTACGTGACCATAAAAGATACATTTTTGTTATTCCATTTTAATTATGTCAAATCAAATGTTTTATATTTGTCACCTTGTTGAGATAGCAAATACGTGATTACCACGATCTTCCGTAAATTCATTTCCTTGTAAATTTTAGTATATAAGATGTAAATAATTCTGTAAATACATGCTACTAATATACGAGTCGGTGTGTACATTATTCACCTCTCCCTGCTCTTCAAGTTTGCGTCAGCAGCGCAACAGTGGTGACCCCGACGTGATTCTGCCCGACGTGATTCTGCCCAACGTGATTCTGCCCGTCGTAATTCTACGTGGAAACTATCGTCTCCAAGACAACGTGATCGCCAAGATCGTGGTAAACCCGACCTAATCGTCAAGATTTCGCGGTAAGCCCGATCTGATCACCACCAAGCTATCGTCGTCGCCAACGTGAAGACATCGTCGTCAAGACCAACGTGCTCGACAAGATATCGTGGTCAAGAACTCGACGTGAAACAACATGGCTCTTCCAGTGCTCACACCTTTAAGAAGCTTCGGCACGGCCAACACTCCGGACCCATCCGACTCGAGCACCGACCTAGTAGCATCACTGACAATAGCCGAAAGAATACCACAATTCTGGACCGACTCACCGCGTCTCTGGTTTTCACAATTCGAAGCTATTGTCGCCTCGCAAAAACAGGGAGACGAGTACAAATTCAACCATGTAGTATCAAAACTACCCAAGGAGGCCATCCACCAAGTCAGCAATATACTTACCAGCCCACCTACAGAAAATAAGTACCATTGCATCCGAGAAAGGCTGATTGACTGCTATGAAGAGAGTGAACAGCGGCGTTTCCACAAACTACTCTCCGAAATGCACTTGGGGGATCAAAAACCTTCACAACTATTACGGAAAATGAAGGAAGCTGGCTGCGGCAAAATCAACGACGACACACTCCGATTGCTATGGATGAGGCAACTCCCTCCCGCGGTAACCACCGTATTGGCTGTTACCGACAATTTGGCGTTAGAGAAATTAAGCGAAATGGCCGACCGTATTTATGAAAATACTCGAGGAAAAAATAATACGCCCGCCGCCGATGTGAACCTCATCACTCAGCTGACATCGCAAATTGCAAGCTTACAAATAGAAATCGCCGCAATACGTAATGACCGCGCGCGACCCAGCTATCGTCGCAGCAATTTTAATCGACGACCGTATTACCGATCGAGGTCAAGATCGCGTCAACATCAGCAAATAATACGAAATAATATGTGCTATTACCATCGAGTTTTCAAAGAAAAGGCGCACAAATGTGAACAACCTTGCTCTTGGGGAAGACAAAAACAGACGTCGGAAAACTAAAGTCAGCACAGAGCACGGCGGGACTCTGCGCTATACATCCTTCAAACCGCCTAACTAT
The DNA here is from genome assembly GCA_920104075.1 of Melanargia galathea. Taxonomy (NCBI): domain Eukaryota; kingdom Metazoa; phylum Arthropoda; class Insecta; order Lepidoptera; family Nymphalidae; genus Melanargia; species Melanargia galathea. The sequence goes on along the minus strand of OV049872.1, from coordinate 40,922 downwards.
AACCGACTCAAACAGTGGTTATACATTTCTGGTGGACACGGGAGCGAACATCTCAGTTATATGCAAAACACAACGGCATACGGGAAGCGCAAGCGAATTCAAATTATTCGCCGCTAATGGAAGCACGATCAATACATATGGTGAAAAAACCTTAACGCTCAATTTGGGTTTACGCCGAGCCTTCACTTGGACTTTCATCATCGCCGATGTCAAGATGCCTATAATAGGAGCTGATTTCCTAGAACACTACCGTTTACTGGTAGACGTGTATGGCAAAACTTTGATCGACAAAACTACAGAAATATCGATACCCGTAACTTCAATGAAAATCAACATGCCGTCAGTTCGTTCCATCGATTCCAGTTTACCAAAAATCCTCAAGCAATTACTGGAAAAATATGAAACTATCACAAAGCCAACGTCAATGAAAGTACCTACAAAGCACAATGTACAGCATCATATCATCACGGAAGGATTTCCGGTATGCGCCCGAGCTCGCCCAATTCCTCCTGACAAATATAAAGCCGCCAAAAAGGAATTTCAGGAGATGATGGAGATGGGAATATGCAGACCTTCCAGTAGCCCATGGGCCAGTCCATTGCACATGGTAAAAAAGAAAAATGGTGAATGGAGCTCCAAAAATTGGACTACAAAATGCAAAAAAAGAATTTTTCAAATCTGACAGGTACTTCCAGAGATTAGCGCGTTCAAACAAACAAACAAACAAACAAACCCTTCTGCTTTATTATATTAGTATAGAAGTATAGATTACCACCTTAGGGGAGGATTTTAGGTATATTAAATAAAATAGAATAGAATAGAATAGAATAGAATAGAAAAGTTTTTTATTCAAATAAACTTTTACAAGTACTTTTGAATAGTCAAATGAATGAAGAACCAGCAAGAAACTCGGCGGTTGCTCTTTTCCAAATTTACAATATCATTAAAACAAATTTATGTTAAGTACATGATTGAATTGCCGTCTCGCGCATTGCTGGAACGAGTCAAATCCACGCCTTTTTATCATTTATATAAGTAATCTTCAATTTTATTCAGATAAACTTTCACAAGCGCTTACGAATCGACAAATGAATCTACCACAGGTTCGGAATGGTGCTTACAATTCTACACATGTGAAGCCTATATTATATAGCCTATAACCTGCCCCAAAAATTGGACTACAAAATGCAAAAATAATTTTTCAAATCCGACAGGTACTTCCAGAGATTAGCGCGTTCAAACAAACAAACAAACTCTTCCGCTTTAATCTATACTAATAAATAAAATTGAAGTGTCTGTCTGTAATTTCGAAATAACTACCACATATTAAGCTCATATGGTTATTTGAACGATACCATAACCGAATCACACGTTTTTAAAATTTTTGTCTGTCTGTCTGTCTGTCTGTTTGAACGGGCTAATCTTCGGAACGGCTGAACCGATTTTGACGGGACTTTCACAGACAAGTAGAGGATTAACCAAGGAGTAACATAGGCTACTTTTTTAACCGACTTTCAAAAAAGGAGTTGTGTTGAAATCGGTAAATACAGATGTTAAAAACGCCCTGATAGGTATTTTCGCTGCGCGCGATCGCGACGGCGTGGCCGACGCTCGCGCTCCCCGCGCCGCGCCCCTGCGCCCTGCGCCCGCCGTACGCGGTACCGCGGTACGCCGCCGCGCGGCGGGGGGCGGGTGGACCAGAAATCTACTTATCCCTCAGGATTTGTGAAAAATCGAAATTCACGCGGGCGAAGCCGCGGGCAAAAGCTAGTATATTAGTATAGATGATATGGAATGATCGGAGCCCACAGAGATAGCCACTCGGTCTGTGTCGGAGCCTAATGCTATTCTTCAAAAAATGTCTTTGCCTTCAGAATTCTATTCCGGGCTTTTAGCATCGTTAATGCTAACAAATAATTATTACGGATGAGGAGATGGATTCTATAATAAATTCCGAAAATATTTTTCTTATTAAGTATAATTCTGTGCCTCCTGTGATGAGTGATCTAAGTCGAGTTGTACCCTTTTTGAGATTTTTACATAGAAATGATCAGAAAAAAATTAGCTTTTTTTTGGTCTAACCCACGTTCTTCTAACTATAATAGTTTCGGAGATAATTTTGTGCAAAGTGATATAAGTGGCAGCATTTTTGCAAAAATATCGTGCATATAGATATATTTCAAGTTGTAACCTCAATAAGTAATTTTCTGCATGCATTATTTTTCGTGCTTCGTGGTATAAGTGCAATTATATTAATTTTCACATTTTATTTTTAGTATATTTATCGTGAATATTGATATAATTAGAGTTATATCACTTTGAACAGATTTTTTTCAAAACTGATTAAGGTACAATTATACATATACCTAATAATCACAATCTAAATTTATGCCTAATTTGTGATCAGTGATACATCTCGACTTGCATCATTGTGTACAAATCAACATTATCTGTGTAAACGAATATAAATTGAATTGTATCTAAAACTCAAACCAAATCTAGAAAAAATGTATGAAGAAGGAGACGTGCTAAATGATACAAGTGAAATCGTCAAGTCATACTCTTATGGAGATTAACACCAACCATGCGTTAATTGAGCGTAAGAAGAAGCACATGAGTATGGTTATTCATTTGCAAAGAGATTGGTACCAACTAGTGCGTACAGCTTCAAACAAAACAGCAAAGTTTAGGTAGGTACTGTTATCTAAATGACTTGTGATTCAAAATGTTTTCAAGCAATTTCTTACTCTTGCATTGGAAAGTTGATGTGGTGTGATGTTCGATCTGTTTTGCATACCAAAGAAAATATTCCCTGTTTTTCTTACACAAAATGAATTCAAGGATGATGAATACAAGACTATGGATTGTTTGAAACGAGGTAAAGCTTACGCTATTAGGATTACAATAAAGACAGTACCAATAGCCTACCACTTCAAGATTACTGTTTCAACCGATAAGAAGTAATATCTGTTTTGCTATGCTTTATTCAGGAGCGCGATCATGAGTTTTACAGAGTTTTAAAATATTAGGACTTTGTTATTGAATTGTTTTCCTTGTAAGAAATTGACTAAATTCCGAAAAAAGTAGTAATCTGTTGAAGCAAACTCCCGGGGAGAGTGATGGGTGTTGGAGATATTTCAATCGCAGCACCTTTAATTTAGCGACTGTCTGTTGTGAAGTATGAGGTCTAGCGTTGGTCTAAGTTAACAGCATTGGGCAAGAGAAATGACCAGTTTCGGTTGTTTAACTGGTGACGTTTCCATCATGGTTTGAAATTGTTGATCTATCTTTATTGTCTGGCCAGATCTTAGGAAGCCATAGTGTATGATACCAGCACTGGTCCACCAAACACACACCAGTAGTTTTTTCTGAGTCAACTTTCGTTTGGGACAGTTTCACCAGTTGGGTTTCACCAGTTCTCTTGGATTCAACCACTGTGATGAGCATTTCCGACTGTCGTACACCATTATCCTCACTGATAACAATACGATTCAAAATTCCGTCGTTATTGTGACAATTGAGTAATGTAACGCAGCATTTAATGCGTGTTTGTTAGTGTGCTCCACTCAATTCATGCGGTAGGTACCTATTTCTCGAGTTTTTCACTTTTCAAATTTGTTTTAAGTGAATTAATATTATTATATCACACACACCGAAGCCTGCCACTAACTCTAACATAGTTTGCGATAGATCCGCTACCACAATCATCTTTATTTCTTCATTGTCAACTAGGGTTTCCAGCCGTCCACGTGATTTGTTTTTAGGTCAAAATTTCCAGAACAAAAACGTTGGAACAAAAATCGTACCATGCTTTCTTTTACAGTAAGGGTTTCCCCATACTCATCATTAATCCTTCGAATTGTTTTTGCAGTACTGGTGCCACTGTGGAACTCGTATTCGTAAATAATGCGATAAGTTTTCCATTTTTTGAACAGATCGATGTCAAAGAACAATCAAATTGAGCGAAAACAAATGAATCACTAGATTCAAAAAACAAATTTTGAAATAAATTTAAATTTGGAATACGCCAAGATATATGAGATCATAGTAGCCAGTTCAATAAAACGCCAGTTTCATAATATGTAAGGACTTAATCCATACTAATATTATAAATGCGAATGTAACTCTGTATATTATGCTTTTACGCCTAAACCGCAAAACCGATTTTGATGAAATTTGGAACAGAGATAAATTAGACTTTGGAGACCAACATAAGTTATCATTTGTTGCGAAATAAAGGCTTGAAGGGGTTGAAATAGGGGTTCAATCTTTGTGTGGGAGTCCATCATATTGAAGATAAAAACCTTTATATTTTTGCAGTTTACATCCTGGAAATCGATATAAGATACTTCTAAGAATACACCCGAAATGATGTTGTGGGCATCAGCTAGTATTTTATTAGTGAATTATTGGTTTAGAAGAAGTTTCACAAACGTTGATTTATTTTTGTAAAACTTGTATTTATTTGCACCATAAAAATGCATTTTAGTGAGGGTATAACATGAGTTGTATTATTTAACACATTTTTCAGAAGACCAAAATTTTAGCAAACTGATACAATTCAGCTAAATTGTTAAAATAGGGGACTGATAAGTAAAAAAATCTCATCTTTGAGATATTACATTTATCCTTTGTTTGAGCACCATTGGGTTGGGAATATATTCTAATGAGTTATTAGATATTTTTACTTTATGTATATCAATTTACACGAAGACAATATATAGGTGTAACGTAATTTAACTGTACTTGTATCATTTATCACGTAATTTTAGCATCGATTAGAAATTAAAAAAGGTACAACTCACAGGTTTTTCAAGAATTACTTTAAAACTATAATATTTACCGCAAAAATTTAAATACACAGTGAAAGTGAATGTTTTTATCTACAAAAGAAAGCACTCAAGTTTAACCTAACCCAATTAGATCGCGAACTAGAATTTTTTAAATCTTGTTTTTGCTCTCCTGTAAAATGGTGATTTTTGACTTGTATCACCTGTCACAGGAGGCACAGAATTATTTAGGTAGGTATTTTATATTTAAGGAACTGACAACATTAACCTGTAGTCAAATTGTATGAAGATCTAAGATGGCGACCGTAGTTCCATTTTTCGCCATTTCACAGAAATGTTGGTCGCACTATACATATATACTCTGATTTTTAATTCCGTGGAATCCTGACGTTTCGTAATGTTACCAGAGATAAAACAATTCCCACAAAAAGATAAAAAATTCAAAACTTATGTAAATAAAAATCAACTGCCGCATGTAGATATGACAAATGCCTGACAAACACTTCATGGTGACAATGTCATTCGACTTCCATTTTTGAAGAAATTGTTTCAATGTGCTTCTTTTGTTTTCTATTGGTGTTAGTGTGCACTTTCTAGTTTCCACTCTTAGCGATTTCTATTTTAAGGTGAAACGACTAATATTATTACGCGGTTTAGGGCTTTTTATGTTGACAGGGAATTACAGTAGTTTGGGGTAAAATCGTACTTCGTAGATGTTTACCCTGTTTTCCATACAAATAACTCATCTGTAAATGACAATGACAGCTGTCAGAATTCCACGGAATTAAAAATCAGAGTATACATATTTATGTACCTATTTTAGGAGTTTTTGACTTAAGCTTAGGGGCAAATATTTGCGAGAGTTGGCAACACTGAACAGTTGCCACTTGCGGGCGGGCCCATTGTTGCCAACTCTACATCTTTTTACGTAGATCTACATAGTTTAGGCCTATCCTGCAAACATACGAACTTCAGTAATTATACCTATTTTTTATCAAATTGTACTTTGCAAAAACCACAACTCATTAGGCTGAATGGGCGAAAAGTTAATAAACGTTCCGTTTCATGCTAACGTACGAGTACACTCGCCTAGGCTTACACAACACGTCGTATCGGGTCTTATTCTTCCAGCAAATAAGAGAAGACAAACAGACTTCAATTTTATATTGAAAGTCCTAATCAAATTAAAAATCGCTTCCCTTTGAATATGAGCACAGACAAAGGCTCAAGAAACTTTCAAGGTTTAAAGTATTTTTTTAAGGTTTGAATGACACATTGCCGGACTCTAATTTAAAACGTTCTGTACTAACTCATTTGGAGCAAATGTGTCCATTAGTTTATGTTTAATATTAGCTTTTTAGGGTTCCGTACCCGAAGGGTAAAAAACCGAGCCCTATTAATGTCACTCGGCTGTCTGTCTGTCTGTCTGTCTGTCTGTCCGTCTGTCCGCCGGTCACAGGTCTCTAGCTCGCAGACGAAATGAGTTACAAACCTGAAATTTTGGTATTTAGTGTAAAACGTTAACCCAAAATCAAATATTGAATTAGAAATTGAATTAAATTATTTTTCAGGGGGGCTCCCATACATGAAAAAGGAGCCGGAAAAAAATTTTTTTCTTTACCCTAGCTTGTGGGGTATCATTGTTTAGAGCTCATTAAGTAGAGTACAAATATATATATTTTTAATTTTTATCTCAAAAAATAAGGGAATGGGAGGCCATCAACGTTGTCAGTTTTAGACCATTTTTGTGACGGGGGCTATCTCAAAAACTAAACTAGTTGGGAATATGATATTTCAGTATATTATGTACTATATGCTCTATTTAAACAACAAATACTGAAAACAACGATTTATTAAATAGTTTATAAGCTGTGACCAAAATAAACGAACATTTTTTTGGGTTTTTCTTTCACGGTTTGTTGCGATGTCTAGCTCGGAAATTAAATATTTCTTAGACCCAAAATATTATATTGTTTATTTTTATTTTATTTATTTGAAAAGGACAATCAACAGGTTACATAACAAAACATGAGTAAACACACAATATAAATATACAAAAAAATTGCTATAATGTAGACCCACTTATGGATTGCCTCAGCTTGCGATATAAGAAAAATGTTAGTAAGAGAGAGAGACAAAAAAACAAAAAGAAAAAAAACAATAGAGCAAACAAAAGCAAAAACTAGAAACTATCTCTAAACACATAAATTAATAAAATACGCAAAAAACAAAAATAGATAATAAGCAGAAACCTACGGGAACGCAGTTGTTTCCTTGTATTGAGCCAGAAAATGGTCCTTTAATTTTTTTTTAAATTTAGGAAAACTGTCACCTATTATGTCAATATCAAGGACCTTGCTAATGCTATTATACAATGTTAACATCCTATTAATAGGTGCAGAGTGCCCAAGATTTGTTTTTGAAATACTAGCTTTAAATGGCATGTAGTTTTTAACACGACTAAATGGCCTAGGTATTTTTACAGATATTTTGTAAAGTAAATCCGACGCGTCAAGGGCTTTGTTGAATAATTTGTGTAGAAAGCATAAGTCTAGTAGTTTTCTACGATCTGATAGGGTAAGAAGTTTATAATACCTCAGTCTAGAAAAATAACTAGAATGTATGTTACTTAACTTATCTCCAAAACTCACATGGTGCAAGAAGCGCTTTTGAATACGTTCAATTCTCATCGAGTGTACATTGTAATGAGGATTCCAGGCAACTGAACTATACTCGAGGATACTCCTCGTAAGCGCGTTAAAGAGCAGTATTTTAGTGTTCGAGTTACGAAACTCATTGGAGCTACGCTTAATGAACCCAGTGATCCTTGAAGCTTTCTTACATATATTGTCAATATGGGCAATAAAGCTTAGTTTATGATCAATAGTGATTCCTAAATCTCTAATACAATTAACATTTTGAACAACATTGCCGTTTATACTATATACGAATTGTATCGGGTGAACTTTTCTATGAAACGAAATACTATAACATTTTTTATGATTCAGTACCATTTTGTTAGCGTCGCACCATCGAGCTAAACGATATATATCATCCTGCAGCAAAACACAGTCATTGAGGGACTTAATCGCTCTAAAAACTTTTAAGTCGTCGGCGTAAAGTAGAACTTCAGAATTAATAAAACAATTTACAATATCGTTGATAAATATGTTAAATAGCACTGGCCCAAGGATAGATCCCTGGGGTACTCCAGAGTGTGCTGTATAAGAGATCGAAGATTCAAAACCACCCAGAGCTACTGTCATATGTCTGTCTGTTAGGTATGACGCAAACCAATTAAGAAAATTTCCAGTAAAACCATAATATTTTAACTTGTTAACAAGAAGATTATGGTCAACGAGGTCAAACGCTTTTGAGAAGTCAGTGTAAAGGCCATCTACTTGAGTATTTCTATCAACATGAGATGATAAATTTTCAACATAAGTGACTAGATTAGACGATGTTGATCGTTGTTTGAAGAAACCATGTTGTCTCGTAGTTAAAATAGATTTCAAGTGCCAGTTAATGTGAGGACATACCAGAGACTCAAATATTTTAGCCAATATAGGCAACTTAGAAATTGGCCGATACTTAGTAACATCCCTTCTATCTCCGTCTTTAAAGACAGGCAATATGAGACCAAATTTCCATGTTTTAGGGAAAATCCCATCTAAAAGTGATCTATTGAAAATAATGGTGAGAGGAGTTGCTAGAATTTTAGCACAGTTTTTGATAAAAATAGGTGGAATTTGATCAACTCCAGCTCCTTTATTTGTATCAATATTTAAAAGTTTATTTTTGACATCATCTACAGAAAGAGTTAATTTATTCAAAACGGCATCATAATCATGGGTGTTGTCTGATTTTGGGTCAATTGTGGCTGAAACACTAGGGATACCCGAGGTAGACATGTTATATACACTGGAAAAATGATTCACAAATTGATTACATATACTCACTCCATCTGTGAAAGTTTGATTGTTATAAACCATAGAAGCAGGAAACTCACACTTATTATTACGACGTTGTTTTAGGTAAGTCCAAAAGTACTTTGTGTTTGACTTTATACTGTCTTCCACCCTTTCAGTATATTTGTTATAGCAAGAACTTATTAGTGTCTCACACCTAGATCTCAGCAACTTAAACTCGATTTCGTCAAGCGGGTTACCAAATTTTTTAAATCGGATTCTATATTTATCTTTTTCCTTGACTCGTTTGATTAAGTTTCTAGTATACCAATGTGGATATTTATTACTTTTGATAGATTTTAGTGGAATACGTGTTTTAATAATATCTTTGATTGCAGAATAAAAACGGGACACCATATCATTAACGTTTGAACTGTCAGAAAATACTTGGGTCCAAGAAATTTTTTCAAGATCATGAGTAACCAAATCATAATCGGCTGAAAAGAAATCGAGCTTTTTGTATGTATTTGAAGTGACTAATTCTTCAATAACCAGGTCTAAGGAAATTTCTAAGGGGGGGTGGTATTTATCTAACTTACTTAAACATACTGAACAATTGGTGACTTGTAAATTACCGGTGTTACTAAGAACCAGGTCTAAGGTTTTATTAAACGAGTTTCGAACACCATTATATTGCAATAGGTGGTTTTCCGACATAAAATCTACGAGACATGTACCTACATGAGAGTTATAATTCTCGGGTAATAAATTGCCTTGGAATGGTTGCCAATTTATCGCGGATATATTGAAGTCACCGAGAATTAAAGTGTGTTCTTGTTCCAACATTGCAGTAGATGCTTGATCAGAGAATCTTTCTAGCACATCAAATCTGATAGGAGACGGCAAGTATACAATACATAGTGATAAAGTTTGAGATGTAGATCCAGATTTATATACTAAATTAAGCCATAGACATTCAGAGGTACCTTCCCACTCGAACATTCTATAACATTTATATTTTTTCAGCACGGCAATCATAACACCCCCACCCTCGCATTTATTGTTTGACTCAGTGGTTTCACGGTCCCGACGGAATAACTGATACCTTTCATCGATTATCTCATTATCATGCAAGCTAGAGTTTAACCAGGTCTCTGTAAAAGCTATTATATCGTAATCTGAATTTAAAATTGAAAAATAAACATCAGTCAATTTAGTTTTTATACCTCGCACGTTCTGATAGTAAATTCGTAACGGTGACATTTAAAAAATATATCTCTAAATATAAAACAAGCATAAATAGCTTTACAGAAAATAAACTAAACTATTCTAAATTACGAAAAATGTCCGCGTTTTTAATATATACAACATCACTTGAAATGTTTTTTCTCATGAAAATATTTCCATTCCGCGTCCAGACGAACTGCCATTGTTTTTCTTTTTTGAACTTTCTAGCCTGAGCATGCAGGGCTTTAGCCTCGGGGCTTAAATGTTCCATGACAAAGACCCCTTGCTTATCGCCTGCAAGTCCAAGGTGCGAAGTGTTGAGTTTTTCCTCCTTGGTTTTGTTTTTGTTGAAATTAATAATGCTAGCATAAAACTGGTCTCTTATTATTTGACTGTAAAACTTCACTAATACCATTCTAGGACGAGATGATTCTTTATTTAATTTCGCTATCCGAGTGCATTTCGAGATCTGACCTTCTTTAATGGGATTCCCTGTTATTTTTCCGATCTGTTCCACCATATTTACCAGATTTTCGCTCCTATGTTCAGGTACACAATGTATCTCCAGATTACTAGCTCTTGACTCCCTTTCGAATAGGTACAGCCTACCTTTGAGATTTCTTACGTCATTACAGAGGTCTTCGTTTTGTTTTTTCAGACTGCACACGTCATTTTTAGCTACATCTAGCTCGTGTTTTATCTCGTCGTATTTTGATTAAAAAAAGTCTAGTGACTCCTGCATAACCTTGAATTTTTCATCTATTAAATTCAACAAGGCATGCTTCTGCTATTCCTGAGACTTTATCAGACTGTTCAAGATGTCGGTTTTAAGTGATTGGAAGTCCTGAGAATACTTAGAGGAAGTGTTGTCTGAAGGACCGCCATGGTCTACGCCTTTGACGGGCGTGCTGTCCGAATTTTGAGGCCCCTTTTTGCTCGCGACTTTGCATGTAGGGCATTTCCATGTCGATTTATATGAGGTAGACAGTTTATTATAATTTTCTTTGGTCATACCTATGCATAAATAATGAAAAATAGAAGCGCAAAGCGAGCATTTTATTAATTCCTTAGAATCGACGGTAGAATTGCATGCAAAACAGCTATGAGGCATATTGCTTAAGTTATTCTGCACTAGCAATAATAAACTCTAAGCCGCTGGGAATTGCGTTCAAGTTTCACGAAGTAACCGCGCGAGCGAGCGATGCACCGATGACAACTGATAAGAGCGCGACACGAGTTGTCGTAGGTCCGGGACAAACTTAATCACTTTGCTAATTCAAGAATTGTTTTTACTTGTAATCACAGTTAATTTTGAGGCATTTTAATCACTTTTTTTTAAATGTCTTTATCTCTCATTTCTCCAACTAACAGTATTATGTGTGTTATATGTTCATAATTATGTACGGAACCCTGAAAGAGCGAGGCCCAACTCGCACTTGGCTGATTTTTTATTTATAACTTGAGTCTGTTGCACTTTACTAAAAATATTTTCAGGATTACCTACATAATATGTCCAACATAATTTGACGGTTTTATCCTAAGTTTTAATTTGCTACTCTCTTCATTACACTCAAAAAAAAGTACGTAGTTAGGTAGATCTATTTTTCACATGTAATTTTTACTAAATCTACGTAATTTTCTAATCTGGCCTACGTCATTTTCAAAATCTGGACTTGGCACTTGGCAACACTACACTTGCCAGTTACCAGGGCTTTTTTGCGTTCAAACAATCACTTATTACTACTGGAAATATTTATTAACCCACCATTTAAGTATCAAAACAAAAGAAGCAGACAAAATAAGTGTTGAGCCGGTTTTGTTTTGTGTGTGTGGAAAACGCGAGTGTTGTTTTGTGTGTGGAAAAACTAATAAAATTTTGTACCTACCTACCAAGGCACGTGTTAGAACTTCAATGATATTGGTAAGTTTATTTTTATTTAGTTGGACATGCTTTACTGTATTTTTTCATATCGATCGACTGACCTGGCCATAGAGATCGAGCGTTTGATTTGCATCTTGTGCGAGTACTCCTGTCGCACGGAGATCATAGCGTGCTTGCACGTGGGGATGTCCTTCTGGCGCAGGCTCCAGTAGCACGTCACGTTCCTGCGGAGCACGGGCACGGTCAGACACGTCGCCGGTCGCACCGCTGGGCGCTACTCGCGCGACACCTACCGGGGGTACATGCCGGGGTAGTTGGGGCTCTGCAGGCGGCACGCCTTGCGGTGGCACTCCTCGTACGTGCGCGTGCAGTACGTGCCCGGGGACACGTCGCCGCGCTCCAGCGGCGCCTCCAGCAGCCCGAACCTGCACACAGAGCACGCTAGAGCACGGCGCGGCGCTACCTCACGGCGTCGACAGGCGGGCGCCTACCTCACGACGGCGTCGCGCCGCGCCAGGAACTTGTACCGCAGCCGCAGGCCGAAGGGCTCGCCGAGGCGCGCGCGCAGCAGGCGCACCGTGGCCGTGACCGTGGCCGTCTCGCTGTAGTAGAGCGCGCCGCCCTCGGCCGCGCCGCACCACGAGCCGCCCGTGAACGGCCGGCCGAGCTCCGCCAGCTGCAGGTAGCCGTCGGGGCAGCCGTCGAGCGCGCCGGGCTCGAAGCGCCCCACGCGGAACTCGTCGAACGCCAGCTGCACCAGCTCGCCGTGCGCGCCGCCGCCCGCCGTGAACGTCAGGTGGCACAGGAAGGGCGCGCGCGGCGCCGCCCGCAGCGCCAGCGCGTACGCCACGCCGGCGCGCCCGTAGTACGTGCGGTTGCACGGCGAGCAGTGCGGCGGCTCGTCGCTGCCGTCGCCGCACTGCGCCGTCCCGTCGCAGAACGCGTCCAGCCGCACGCACGCGCCGCTGCGGCACGCGAACTCCGCCACGCCGCAGCCGCCCGCCGCGCCGCGCGCGCCCAGCGCCAGCAGCAGCGCCAGCGCGCCCGCCGCGCTCATGCCGGCCGCGCGCTCATCTCGCTCGCGGGTGCCGGGTGCGCGCGTGACGCAACGCCGCGGCACACTGCGGCGCCGGCCGCCGCGCCGCGCCGCCGCCGCCGCCCGTCGCGCAGGCGCCCTCCGCCCTCCGCCCTCCGCCCTCGGTCGTCGCGTCGGCAGCGAGCGAGCGCGCGATTGATCGGGAACGCCGCCGTTCCGCTACTGCCGCCTGCCGCCTGCCGTGGCCGTCGCCGCCGCGCCGTATGACGTACAGCGAGCGCCATGCAGCTGGCGGGATCGACGCGCCTGGATCTAATATTATTATGTAGGAACTAAGTAATAATACTCCTTCAACGTTAAACAAAGGCACCTACCTGACCGTGAAAAAGTTTCTTCCTATTTTTTAATATTATTATTATACAAATTAAAAACATTATTTTTTCAAAGGAGAATGACCACCCCTGACCCAAACGTTTACACAAAATGTAATTTATTAAAAATTATCTTACGAATATATGACAATTTGAAAATTAATAATTATTAATGCAAAAGCTGCCGATAAAAAAATGTAATAAAAAAGGAATTAAACCGTCTTTTCAACTTCCCGTTTAAGTCTGACGGCCATTTGCATTACATTCTACGCATAGGTACATGCCCAAATAAAAAGAGGTTTGTTATATAAAAAAAATCATTTCATTTAAAATAGAACGGATATTAATTATTTAAATACATTATTTTATTTGTTAATTGTTATTTGTTGTAAATCGTAAAATATGATTAAAGTAAATAAGTAATAATTAATAATATTATTTTGTCATAATATTTTTTTAACTTCGTTGCGTTTTGTGCAATGAAATAATATATAACTACAACCTTCTTGATTTTGTGTACCTACCTAACGAAACTTATTTGAAGATGTCAATGTAACATGTCATTGTTTTAGTTGTGTGTGACGCTAGTGACGTCTACTCTGTTTACATTTTGAATGTTTATTGTAACGCAGCGGAGACCAATATTAATTCTATGGTTTATTGTTTTTGTATTGGACATCGTTGCAACAGGTATGTTAAGTATAGTGCGCGCTAAACAAATACTTCAAATCGGCAGGAATGATACACGGCTTTCCTTACTAGTTTAACAATTATATACACATAACCAACACATAACCTAGAATCATTTTTATACTTAAACTTAGATTTATTCAAAAACGGCAAGTCCTAGAGGTATTAAAATGGTGTGTTTGGTTATCAGGAATAAATCTGCAATAAATGCTTCATACAACATGCTTGTACTTGTAAACGACTGGGTTTATACACGTCCATAGTTACGTTCCCTCAAATATGGTTGAGCGAAGCAATGGCTGGATCATGCGTCATGCTCGTGAACGGGTGCCGCCGTCGGAAATGGGGCTACTTTTGTCTGCCCTTCTTAACGTGTAGAATTGTAAGCACCATTCCGAACCAGTGGTAGATTCATTTGTCGATTCAAAAGCACTATTGTAAAAGTTTATCTGAATAAAAAATATGTCTTAGACTTGCCTTTACACAAGTTTAAGAACTCTATTAAAAGTATGCTCATAAAAAAAGCTTATTATACAATTGAAGATTATATAAACGATAAAAAAGCTTGGATTTAACTCGTTCCAGCAATGCGCGAGACGGCATTTCAATCATGTACATTAATAATAATAATTGTTATAATGTTATTTTTTAAAAAAGAGCAACCGCCGAGTTTCTTGCAGGTTCTTCTCGGCTGGAACTGCATTCCGAACCTGTGGTAGACTCAATCGACGATTCAAAAGCACTTGTAAAAGTTTATTTGAATAAAAAACTTTTCTATTCTATTCTATTCTATTCTATTCTATTCTATAGATTTTTGGGCATTCTCCTTTAACCCTAGGTCGGTCGCATGGGGTCTTTGAAAGCCCGGGGTTTGCAAAAACTGTCATATTTTTTTAAATACTTATGGTACGGACTTGTGTTTTATAGTAGCTTCCTAAAATATACTTAAGTATAAAATAGAGCAGTTATCACTGATTTGGCGCACTGCGTTTGCGCATGATAAACGTTTGTTTTGCGCGCGGGCTTCAAAAGACCCCACGCGACCAAACGTGTAACATTTTTTGTTTGAAGACAGACACTTACATTATGTTAAATTTAACCGAAAATGGAATATTTTAAAAAACAGCAGATTGTCCGAAGGCTAGAAGAACAGTCCGAAGATGATGTAGATGTTACGATCGATGAAACATTGGTAAACATTTTGATTTTGGACCTGACGTAAGAAATTGAAAAAAGTTCTCTTGAAACTGATTCTGAGGCATCCTAAGCTGCCCGAATAACTGGATTGAGAAGACGATGCTGAGGATAAGGTTCCAGTCGCTCGACAAATAACATTTATTTATTTTTTTATTTAACATCAACCACATATGTTATTAGTCGGAAAACTACGCCATGGAAATACTGAAACGATATTTAGCTGGAAGAAAACTGCTCCTAATCCTTCAGTCAGAGACAATATTGGAATATAATTAGCCAAATAGGACCAAGATACGCAAAGACTATTTCAAAACATGCATTTCATCTTTTTGATGATTATAAACACCCCGAGAACGCTCCAGCGTGGCAGCGCATGAAGCGCTTTTTGGTCTTTTTGTCCTGCAAAATCGATGTGAAAATCAGCCACAAATGTCCAGAAAGAGATGCACATATTGTCCACGATATATTTGATAGAAAATATTCGACAGGATGCTTTTTATGTCACCAAAATATGTACCAGAGGCATGCAGCATCAAATTGCGCAAGCTGTTCGAAATTGTAAAATGAGGTGTAAAAATTTACTAATGTATATGAATTCATTCATGTTATTTTTTGTGATTTCGTTAAAATAAGTCTTATTTTGATCGTTTGTGTTGATTTTAGAAAGAAAATATAATAAATGATTGGTTTTATATTAATTTAAACTAAAGTTGCCGAAAATGAGTCAAAAATGTTTTTCTCTAGTGGGACTGAGACTGACGTGATCTTATAAAGATTTAAAAGATTATAATACTTTTATTTTAAAATACATCTTAGTACCTTATTAATACATAAATAAAAAATCAGAATATACGAAGTAATTATATAAAAAAATATAAAACAAAATTGGGCTTTCAAAGACCCCATGCGACCGACGAAGTTACAAAAAATAGCGCGACCGACCTAGGGTTAATAACAATATAATATTTTGTAGAATAAATAGTTCATAACTGCCTCGTTGGTCTAGTGGTTAGTATATAACCTGCAGATAACGAGGTCCGAGTTCGATTCCCGGGTCGGGAAATAATTGTTAGGTATTGGGTTTTTCTGTCAAGAAATACTCAATGCCAGCCAGGAATTGGTAGTTGGCGGTGTTTCACCCCCGCCCGTGCCTCGGAGAGTATGTTAAGCAGTTGGCAAATTGGTCCCGCTAATTATCACTATCATGTGACAATAGGCAGTCGTTAAAGCCCGCTAACCCGCATTGGAGCAGCGTGGCAAGTCTAAGCTCTAAATTCCTCTCTCCAATGAGAGAGGAGGCCTGTGCCCAGCAGTGGGACGTAAAAAGCCTGTAGTGATGATGGTGGCTTATACAACACGATACATACAACGAACTAGTTGCCAATAGGTACACTCTCAAAATCAAATAAGCAAAACGTATTTTTATTCAGGAGAAGATAAATAAAATGAACCCTAAGGCCCCAACATAATACCTATGTACTCATATTATGTTCGAAAATGCACGTCAAATTGTACCTAAGCGAGCGTGGGGCCCTGCTCACCCTTGTCCCTCAGTGCTCAGGCATCAAAGATAAGATAAGGAGTTTAACTACCTAACATGCGTACAGCGCGCTCGCGACTTGGTTTATTTAAAACTTATAACAATATGATCCATTTTTATTGTGATTTATAAGATGAATACTCAAGAACAAGTTGTAAGCATTTTAGAAGATATGGCACGTAGGCAACGTGACCATAAAAGATACATTTTTGTTATTCAATTTTTTTTTTACCCGACTGGGTATATGTGTTTCACCTGTGTGTATGTATGTCCATTCCTATGTCCGCTTGTAACTAATCAACGGCTCAACGGATTTTGATAAATGATACGTCATTAGATTTGTCTCAATGACGCGAGTGTTATAGGGTACCTAAATTAAAAAAAAATCAAAATGGCGGACTTAATGCGCTTTAATGTGCGAGCTGAAAAAAAATTTTTTCTTCAAGACCCTCGAGTGGGGTATCAAAATAAAGGGATTCAAAAGGCAAATACGAAAATGTATAAATTTATATATTTGGAAACAATTTGGAGTGATAAATCGTAGAAAATGACCGTTTCCGATGTCAGTTCGTAACTACTTAACGGCTCAACCTATTTTGATAAATTATACGTCATTAGATTTGTCTTGACGGCGCAAATGTTACTGGGTACATAAAATTCATAAAAAATCAAAATGGCGAATGTTATGCACTTTAATGTGCGAGCTGAAAAAAATTTTTTTCTTCAAGACCCTCGAGTGGGGTATCAAAATAAAGGGCTTTAAAAGGCGAGTACGAAAATGTATACAATCTATATGTTTTAAATCAATTTGGAGTGACAAATCATGAAAAACAAAATAAATAACAACTACACTGTAAGTGGTACGGTGGTAGTTTATTAATTTTTTAGTTCGTTTTTTAGCATGGCAGTCGGGTTTTTTAATTTTTAAATTATAGCTTGTTATAATGTCAAATCAAATGTTTTATATTTTGTCACCTTGTTGAGATAGCAAATACGTGATTAATTTGTGTTACCACGATCTTCCGTAAATTCATTTCCTTGTACATTTTAGTATATAAGATGTAAATAATTCTGTAAATACATGCTACTACAAACACGGGTCTGGTGTATATCATTCATCTCCCTGCAACTCTTCAAGTTTGCGCAGCAGCGCAACAGTGGTGACCCAGACGTGATTCTGCCCGACGTGATTCTGCCCGTCGTGACTCTACGTGAAAACTATCGTCTCCAAGACAACGTGATCGCCAAGATCGTGGTAAGCCCGACCTAATCGTCAAGATATCGCGGTAAGCCCTATCTGATCACCAACAAGCTATCGTCGTCGCCAACGTGAAGACATTGTTTCGGCCCAACTTTTGAGGCCGATTGGTACTCGCGGCGAATTTGCTTTTAATCTGAACAGGCGCGATGTCGCCTCTCGCCCGCGACTCGGTTGCGCGCGTCCGCTCTGACCTTCAGTCGTACTTGAATCGCCCGAACGGTCTCTAGCCTGCCGCGCGTGCGCAGCGTTCTGTGGAGTTAAAATCCCATCGCCGCTCGGCCTAATTTGTTGTGATTATGAGTCTGTGATCTAACTCTAATTATCTCTAATTAACTCTAATTTCGTGACCAGTCGATTTGGGGCGGTCGAATCGAAATGAGTGGATTTTGATGTTGACCGACGAAGAACATGGTTGCCGAATCAGCGTGGTCGCAAGAAATCTTTCCCAAAGTTAACTTTCGACGTTGTTATTCATAATTATTCATGACATTCTAATCGTTTCCGAATATAGTGTTTACATTAGGGACAAGCTATGTTTCATGGTTCCCCTATCGGACCATGTTGTAAAAATTTTCACACTCCATTTAAAACATGTGAAGAAAGGAAAAGAAAAAAGAAACCCATTGTGGCCAATTCTGTTGTACACAATCTCTAAACCTAAACTAAAATGACAGGTCTAAATTTATTCCTATCTCTTTCATAGTGCTCACTGCAGAAAAGGATAGCAATATAGATAGGTTTACTATAAACAATCTACTTTTAAATGCAAAAAAAACCAAGTGTGTCGAGTTTCTATTGCCCAATACAAGGGTTACTTGTAATAATTTAAAGATAAGTGGTGAGCCATTGAAAACTGAGGACACAACTGTGTTCTTGGGAATAACCCTGGATGCAAAGCTTCAATGGGGCACCCATATAGCAACGCTTGCTGGCAAGCTTAGCTCTGCTGCTTACGCTGTTAGAAAGATTCGACAGTTAACAGCTGATGTTGAAACTGCAAAAATTGTTTACTTTGCATATTTCCATAGTATTATGCCGTATCGAATCTTACTATGGGGTAAAGCAGCTGATATTGAAAAAATTTTCGTTTTACAAAAAAGGGCAATTCGTGCAATTTATAATTTAAAACCGCGGGATTCCCTTCGAGAGAAATTTAAAGAAATAGGTATTCTTACAGTAGCTTCTCAATATATTTATAACAACATAATTTTTGTTAAGCAAAACATTCACAGTTACAATAAAAAGTGTGAATTACACGATAGGCAATTAAGAAATAGAAATAGACTCGTGATTCCTCGATTACGCCTCAAAAAGGTCCAAAAGTCGTTTGTGGGAATGGGCGTAATGTTCTATAACAAAATTCCACAACAAATCTTAGATTTGCCTTTACACAAGTTTAAGAATTCTATTAAAAGTGTGCTCATGAAAAAAGCATATTATACAATTGACGATTATATATATGATAAAAAAGCATGGATTTAATTTATTCGCTTTATACGCTATTATAACTTGAGGAGTATTCGATTATTGGTGTTTAATTCGATGCTTTAATCATGGGTAGCCTAAGTATGTCACGCTCTCCTTAAACATTTCTGTGGTGGTGTCGTGTGGTGCGGGTTGTTACGTTCCCTCAAATATGGTTGAGCGAAGCAATGGCTGGATCATGCGTCATGCTCGTGAACGGGTGCCGCCGTCGGAAATGAGGCTACTTTTGTCTGCCCTTCTTAACGTGTAGAATTGTAAGCACCATTCCGAACCAGTGGTAGATTCATTTGTCGATTCAAAAGCACTATTGTAAAAGTTTATCTGAATAAAAAATATGTCTTAGACTTGCCTTTACACAAGTTTAAGAACTCTATTAAAAGAATGCTCATAAAAAAAGCTTAATATACAATTGAAGATTATATAAACGATAAAAAAGCTTGGATTTAACTCGTTCCAGCAATGCGTGAGACGGCATTTCAATCATGTAAGTACATTAATAATAATAATTGTTATAATGTTATTTTTTAAAAAAGAGCAACCGTCGAGTTTCTTGCAGGTTCTTCTCGGCTGGAACTGCATTCCGAACCTGTGGTAGACTCAATCGACGATTCAAAAGCACTTGTAAAAGTTTATTTGAATAAAAAAACTTTTCTATTCTATTCTATTCAATAGATTTAGGCCTGTCATTTTAGTTTAGGTTTAGAGATTGTGTACAACAGAATTGGCCACATTTTCTTCCAGATTATATTTTCTGAATCCACACCGCTCCCAATTATATATGGTAGGTAGGTAGGTAGGTAGGTAGGTAGGTAGGTAGGTAGGTAGGTAGGTAGGTAGGTAGGTTAGGTTTTTTTTTTTTTTTTTTTACGGCAGATTACCCCCCGATATAATGGTCGGAGACCTTTCTGTCATTGAGCAATTTTTGCTACTAATTTGTTTTACTTTCTAGTTGTTTTTATATATGTATTTATACCTACGTTATTACTTATATTCTAATATAATACAAGGTAACTGTAGATCTCTTATACATTTCATAATTATTTATTTCCATTTATTATTATTTTTGCAATTTTTACTGCGTATTTTATGAACTTCGGTCTCATTTCTTCATTTTCTCATATTTTACTTATTGTATCAATGTTAATATTAATATCTAGTTCTATTTCCAGGTCGTGACGAGGTTTGCAGAACCTTAAACACTCTGTTAGAAGATGGATGGGTTCCTCATCTCTGTCTGGATCACATTGGCATTCAGGGGTATTTTTAATTTTAAACCTATGAAGATATTTGGAAAATCCGCCGTGTCCACTCATTATTTGGGTAAGTATTGGGTCAATTCCAATCCCTTTCATAATCTTATATGCTCTTTGAACATCCGGGAAAAAGACTTTTGTTGTGCTAGCGGTGACTTCTTCATCGTAACGCTTCTGCCATAGTTTTTGTGTTTCGGCTCTTATTGTCCTTTTTGCGTAGGATATCGGCATAGCACTATAGGCTGCGGCTGTTTTGCTGTTTAGAGCTGCTTGTTTTGCGAGAGTGTCGGCTCGTTCATTGCCAGCGTTACCGACATGGGCTTTAACCCAACATAGATGGATAGAACTTCCTCGATCTCGTGCTATACCTATGTTCCTGCGTATGCTGTATGCCAGTAAGTGAGAGACTTTGCCACTTTTAATTAGGTCCAAAGCAGATTTTGAATCACTCAGAATCCAGAATTCACTTTCATTATTTTTGTTAGCCCATTGGATGGCTTTGTCTATGGCATACAGCTCCGCCTGGAACACGGTACAGTATGACTCTAGTTTTATTTTGATGGACTTTACCTCCACTCCCTTTTTCCACACCGATACTGCTGCTCCCACCTTGTCCTCAATTTTACTACCGTCGGTGTAAATGAGGGTGCGTTCTTTTTCGTCACCCTCAACGATTTCATGCAAGGGAGTGCCAAGGAGAGAGTAGCTGATTTCAGTACTGAGCGCCGGGTGCTCTATATGCTGCGCGGCGTAACTTAGCTTTATCTCCATCGGTCTATCTTCTGGCAACTGGCGGAAAATTCCTTTCTTCGCTTCATACAAAGCGGCTGACTCCTGGACTCTGAGGTCAAGGGGTAATATTCCAGCCAGTATAAGTGCCGAGTTTAATGAAACTGTTCGATAGGCCTCTGTCATTTTTTGTGCGAAGCTTCTTTGAATTGCATTAAGCTGCTTGCACACTCCAAGCTTTTTTTGTGGCTGATGCCCACGCACTAGCAGCATATAGAACTACCGGCTCTACCACTGCAGTGTAAATAATTTTAATGACCTCGGGGTGTAGGCCCCAACTTACTTTGGCGGCTCTGCACAGCTGCTGATATATTGCCTGCACTTTCCTACAGGTATTCTCTGCGTGCGCGTTGAAGGTAAGGCTTTTGTCTATCGTGAGCCCCAAAATCTTTATCTCGCTCGACAGTCCAATGCCGATTCCGCCCATGGTCAGGAGCGGAGGGTCATACTTCAGTTTCCTCGTAATAACCATCGCCTTGGTTTTTTGAGGCGCAAACTTCAGCTTGTTACGGACCCCCCACTCCTTCACATAGGCAAGAGTCGCATTGGCACGCCGCGAGATATCGAGTCCTGTATCCCCATCGAAGACGAGGACGACATCGTCGGCAAACGCTTGACAATAGTCGCCTCGTGCTTCTAATCCTTTAAGTAGTGGGTCTAGGAGAAGGTTCCAAAGAATTGGCCCCCCGACAGAACCCTGCACACACCCTTTCGTAGTGCTTTTAGTGTATTCAACACCGGCATACCTGACCTTCACCCTGCGATCCCGGAGATAGCTGTCAATGAGTCTCCTAATATTGACGGGACATCTTTCCTCAGCCAGTCTTAGTTTAATAACGGGCCACCATGCGCTGTCGAAGGCTCCCTCTATGTCCAGAGAAACCATTGTTATTATTTTCTTTTGCTTTAGTTTTCCGTTTAAATGTTGCATCAGGACATAGAGGGCGTCTTCCGTACTTTTTTGTGGCATGAACCCGTACTGGCGTTTACTTATTCCTGGCAGGATATGCCACTTTATTCGACTCACTAACAGCTTCTCCAGAATCTTGCCCAGAACTGGCAACAACCCGATTGGTCGGTAAGCTTTTGGATTAGTGTAGTCTTCTTTGCCTGGATTTCGAAGAACTACAACAGTCGCCTCCTTCCAGATCTTCGGGAAGTGTCTCAGTTCTAGGCATTTATTTGCCAAGGCGAGATAGACGTTGGGGTCGTGTGTGATCGTGTGCAGGCATATAGGTAGGTAGGTAGGTAGGTAGGTAGGTAGGTAGGTAGGTAGGTAGGTAGGTAGGTAGGTAGGTAGGTAGGTAGGTAGGTAGGTAGGTAGGTAGGTAGGTAGGTAGGTAGGTAGGTAGGTAGGTAGGTAGGTAGGTAGGTAGGTAGGTAGGTAGGTAGGTAGGTAGGTAGGTAGGTAGGTAGGTAGGTAGGTAGGTAGGTAGGTAGGTAGGTAGGTAGGTAGGTAGGTAGGTAGGTAGGTAGGTAGGTAGGTAGGTAGGTAGGTAGGTAGGTAGGTAGGAGGTAGGTAGGTAGGTAGGTAGGTAGGTAGGTAGGTAGGTAGGTAGGTAGGTAGGTAGGTAGGTAGGTAGGTAGGTAGGTAGGTAGGTAGGTAGGTAGGTAGGTAGGTAGGTAGGTAGGTAGGTAGGTAGGTAGGTAGGTAGGTAGGTAGGTAGGTAGGTAGGTAGGTAGGTAGGTAGGTAGGTAGGTAGGTAGGTAGGTAGGTAGGTAGGTAGGTAGGTAGGTAGGTAGGTAGGTAGGTAGGTAGGTAGGTAGGTAGGTAGGTAGGTAGGTAGGTAGGTAGGTAGGTAGGTAGGTAGGTAGGTAGGTAGGTAGGTAGGTAGGTAGGTAGGTAGGTAGGTAGGTAGGTAGGTAGGTAGGTAGGTAGGTAGGTAGGTAGGTAGGTAGGTAGGTAGGTAGGTAGGTAGGTAGGTAGGTAGGTAGGTAGGTAGGTAGGTAGGTAGGTAGGTAGGTAGGTAGGTAGGTAGGTAGGTAGGTAGGTAGGTAGGTAGGTAGGTAGGTAGGTAGGTAGGTAGGTAGGTAGGTAGGTAGGTAGGTAGGTAGGTAGGTAGGTAGGTAGGTAGGTAGGTAGGTAGGTAGGTAGGTAGGTAGGTAGGTAGGTAGGTAGGTTAGGTTAGGTTAGGTTAGGTTAGGTTAGGTTAGGTTAGGTTAGGTTAGGTTAGGTTAGGTTAGGTTAGGTTAGGTTAGGTTAGGTTAGGTTAGGTTAGGTTAGGTTAGGTTAGGTTAGGTTAGGTTAGGTTAGGTTAGGTTAGGTTAGGTTAGGTTAGGTTAGGTTAGGTTAGGTTAGGTTAGGTTAGGTTAGGTTAGGTTAGGTTAGGTTAGGTTAGGTTAGGTTAGGTTAGGTTAGGTTAGGTTAGGTTAGGTTAGGTTAGGTTAGGTTAGGTTAGGTTAGGTTAGGTTAGGTTAGGTTAGGTTAGGTTAGGTTAGGTTAGGTTAGGTTAGGTTAGGTTAGGTTAGGTTAGGTTAGGTTAGGTTAGGTTAGGTTAGGTTAGGTTAGGTTAGGTTAGGTTAGGTTAGGTTAGGTTAGGTTAGGTTAGGTTAGGTTAGGTTAGGTTAGGTTAGGTTAGGTTAGGTTAGGTTAGGTTAGGTTAGGTTAGGTTAGGTTAGGTTAGGTTAGGTTAGGTTAGGTTAGGTTAGGTTAGGTTAGGTTAGGTTAGGTTAGGTTAGGTTAGGTTAGGTTAGGTTAGGTTAGGTTAGGTTAGGTACCCGTGTGGGGTTGCTGGTCCTCCATCGGGCGCGTCCCCCGACTGGCGGATAGGGGAACGCCTCCCAGATATGGGAGGTACCGGGGAAACCCGGCGCGGACCAAAACCAGCAGGGGGTTGCCGCTTGGAGGCTCCTGGTACTTCTCTGCCTATCAGAGTGGACTGTGCGAGACTCCGGGTGGCAACAATGGGGGGGAGGCTTTCGGGCCGTGAGGAAGAAAACCTCATTAAAAAATTACCAGAGGGGGTGGCGACGCCCCGCGCGGCGGGTCCGCCGGTCTTCATGGCCGGTGGGCGTTGGCTTCGGCCACCGTCGGGCAACCCGTAATCCGCACTGAGCGGACCGGGGGCCCCACGCACTGAGCGAGGGGCTGCGAGGAAGGAAAACCTCTATAAAAAATCACCGGAGGGGGAATCCTCTGGAGGGGAGGACTCCTGAGGCGAGCTCGGTGTGCACTTACCCTGCCTCCGAGCGGGCTGCGTGGGAACTAGTCCTGCGTGGTCCTCGCCACCAAATCGTAATCCCTGTAGGTGTGTCGGGTGACGGTCACGTCTCTCACCTGACGAGGGACCGAGGGTCTTGGCTTAACCGCCCGGACTGCGAGGAATAAACCTCTATAAAAAATTATCCGAATCTCAAGTTCTGGTGCGCGGCGAGGAGATGAATGGCTGACGGATTCTGTCCCTCACCTCAGAGGGGCATCAGTCTCTAGCGCACCCCCAGCCAGGGTACCTGTGGACCCCCTGGTTGAGTTACAAATTTACACCTTCCCGGGTAATTACGGCTCTGCCCGGGTCGAGTTTATTTCCGTTCTACTCGTGGGAACTACATGGAATCTTTTAAACATAAAAACCCAACTAAGCAGGACGAGACGGAGATGAGGGAGGTCGACTTGTCTGGATCTGATTCAGACGCGAGCCTCGTGAGTGTGAAGAGCACAATAAGTGCGGGAAAGAAGAGGCCGTTCAGCGGCGATGAGAATATGGAGGCGGCACCGAAGGTCGGTCCCGCCAAACGTGGACGTGGTAGACCGCCTACGTGCGGTAAGTATGTTGGTTTGGCGCAGGCCAGGAAGAACTTAGAGGCCGCCAAACGTGCTGCAGAGCAGGCGGAAAGAGAGGAGGCCGAGAACAGCGAGGTCGCTGACTTGACGGCAAAAATGATTTCTGGTCGGGAGCGACAGCTGTCAGAAACCTCCTCGGCGGTGTCAGATGACATGGAGGCGGAGGACTTGACGGCAACTGAACTCAATAATAGAGTTCATCTTGCCGTCAAGTCTATTAAGAAAGTGGCCAAAGTTTCAAAGGGCCTGAAGGGCACGTGCCAGAAGGCCCTTAAAGAAGCGGCTGCGGCAATTGAGGAAGCCGCAGAGGTACTGATGAGGCGTACCTCTACGGAGGAGGTTAAACGGTTGCAGGCGGAAAACGCTCGGCTCATGAAAGAAATGGCGGAGCTTCGGCAGGAACAGGATAGGATGCGGGCAGACCTGCAGGAAATGCGGCAGGAGAAAAGGAAGGAGGCTGCCCCCGCTGAGCCTGCTCGAAAGGAGGACCATTCGGAGCAGTTCAGCCTGCTACTGAAGGAGGTCTCAAGCCTGTCTACCCGCTTTTCAGTGATTGAGGGGCGGGTTTTGCGCCCACCATTGGCCGCGGACAGGGTGTCGGTAGGGGCTGCGGGGCCTTCATTTGCGGAGATGGCTGCAAAGCCGAGTACATCGGGTTCGCAAAGTCGGCAGGCTCCAGCCGCACAAAAGTCCTCCGGCCAGCCCAGCCAGAAGACTCCTGAGGCCACTACCTCACGAAAGGGGAAGGGAAAGGGCAAGGGGAAGACCTCTGCTGCTCAGACTGAACCAACGCCGGGTGCAGAGCAGCAGGGTACTTCAGGCACCCAGACTAGTGAGGGTCAATGGCAGACAGTGGGAGCCAAAAAGCAGGCTAAAAAGGCTGACAGGAAGGCCAAAAAGGCAACGAAGCAGGCGGGTCTTAAGAATGATAAGAAACAGGCACGGTTGCGCGCCCCTCGGTCTGCGGCTGTTGTTATCACGCTGCAGCCCGAAGCAAAAGAGAAGGGACTCACGTACGCCACTGTACTGACTAAAGCCAAGGCCGAAATTAATCTCGGCGAGCTCGGCATTGCGGGTATCCGCTGTAAAACGACGATGACTGGTGCCCGCATGCTAGAGGTTGCAGGAGCCAGCAGCGGCTCGCAGGCTGATGCTCTCGCAGAGAAGCTTAAGGCGACGCTAGAGCCCGTGGGTGTAAAGGTGTCTAGGCCCTCCAAAAGTGCAGAGTTGCGCATAGTGGGTCTAGACGACTCGGTAAG
Source organism: Melanargia galathea (assembly GCA_920104075.1). Taxonomy (NCBI): domain Eukaryota; kingdom Metazoa; phylum Arthropoda; class Insecta; order Lepidoptera; family Nymphalidae; genus Melanargia; species Melanargia galathea. The sequence continues at coordinate 14,453 of OV049872.1, read as the reverse complement.
CACGGAGGAGCTGGTGGCCGCCGTGGCGAGGGTCGGAGATTGCTCGCCGGCGCTAGTGAAGTCGAGCCCTATTACGTCGGGCTTCTCTGGGATGGGGACAGCAGTCGTCAGCTGCCCCGTCGTAGCGGCCAAAAAACTCGCCGAAGGTGGTCGGCTTTTGGTAGGCTGGGTGGCGGCGCAGGTCAAGCTCCTGCAGCCCAAGTCCCTGAGATGTTACCGATGCCTTGTGGAGGGGCACGTCGGTGCCCAATGCACTTCGGGGTTAGACCGCAGTAACCTCTGTTTCCGCTGCGGTAAGCCCGGGCACAAGGCCAGTTCTTGTGAGGCCACGCCGCATTGTGTTCTGTGTGCGGCAGCAGACAAGCCGGCAAATCATCGGGTGGGCGCCAAGACCTGCGCTGCCCCTAAACAAAAAAGTAAGGCTAAGCCTGGGGTCAACTCTTCACCATCCCAGGCTCAGGAGGTAGAGAGCATGGAAACCTAACAATGGCTCCACACCTCCGCCTCCTTCAAGCGAACATCAACCACTGCGCCAGAGCTCAGGATTTGCTCCTCCAGAGCATGGCGCAGTGGTCGATTAACGTCGCGGCGGTCGCCGAACCGTATTTCGTCCCTCAAAGGGACGACTGGGTGGACGATTTGTCGGGCACTGTGGCCTTGATTTTACGAGCTGCCACTGAATCTCCGTCTCTAGAAAGCGTTGTGCGAGGACGGGGCTACGTAGTGGCGACGATTGGAGGGGTGGTAGTCATAGGAGTTTACTCCTCACCCAACAGCACTCTCACCGACTTTGAGGACTTACTCGGGGATTTAAGCGTCGTCGTGAGTAGAAGTCGTCCTAACCCGGTGCTTGTCCTTGGGGACTTCAATGCAAAGTCCTCGGCTTGGGGTTCCCCAACGACAAACGTGCGGGGAACGGTTCTGGAGGAGTGGGCTGTGGAGCGGGGTCTACTTCTCCTCAACCAAGGCTCTGTTCACACGTGTGTGCGTCAGCGGGGCGGATCAATAGTGGACATATCGTTCGCTAGCCCCGCTGTAGCAAACCGTGTGCGAGGATGGCACGTCATGGAGGGGGTGGAGACGCTATCGGACCATCGGTATATTCGGTTCGATGTCTCCCCCTCGGCTTCGGATGTTCACGTCCGTGCCGCCCTGAGAGAGAGCGGTCCGCGTTGGGCATTAAAACGCCTAAATAAAGAGGCGCTATTGGAGGCAGCCATTGTGCAGGCCTGGGTCTCTGCACCAAGCAGGCCTGCCAGCGTGGATGAGGAGGCAGAGTGGATTGGAGAGGCGCTGTCGCACGTTTGCGATGCGGCGATGCCGCGTATCCTGCGCATTCCTGCCAGACGTCAGGTGTACTGGTGGTCGCAGGATATTGCAAGCCTGCGTGCCGCATGTGTTGCCGCTAGACGCCGGTACACCAGGCATCGCGGGAGGCATCGCCGCACCCAGCAGGAAACAACCGTAGAAGCGGCCCTCTACGAGGGATACAAAGAAGCAAAGCGAGCCCTTCAGAATGCTATTAAATTAGCCAAAGTCAGGGCCCGCGAGGAGCTGTTGGAGACTTTGAGCGCCGATCCATGGGGGCGCCCTTACCGAATGGTAAGAGGCAAAATTCGCGCTGCGGCGCCTCCGCTGACTCAGAGTCTCGATCCGCAGCTCCTGGAAAACGTTGTGTGCACTCTGTTTCCATCCACAGTGGGACATGATCCGCCACCGATGGCTCCGCCTATTGCATTGCCCAACGCGGACAACGACGACGATGTGCCCGAGGTGTCCCCGGGAGAACTGAGGGCGGCGGTGCTACGGCTTCGAGCCAAAAACACAGCCCCAGGACCAGATGGCATACCTGGCCGTGTCTTGGTCCTAACTTCGAAGGCTCTCGAGCACCGAATGTTGGGGCTCTTCAGTGCGTGCTTAGAGCGCGGCCAATTTCCATTCCGTTGGAGGGCCGGAAAGCTGGTCCTGCTAAAGAAGGAGGGGCGCCCGGCGGACTCTCCGTCTGCGTACCGGCCCATTGTGCTGTTGGACGAGACGGCAAAACTCTTTGAGAGAATCATTTCGGACCGTCTCGTCAAGCACTTGGAGGGCGTGGGGCCGGACCTGGCCGACAACCAGTTTGGTTTTCGCCGTGGGCGCTCCACAGTAGACGCAATAATGCGCGTGAGGGCCTTGACGGCGGAAGCAGTTTCCCATGGCGAGGTGGTGTTGGCGGTGTCGCTCGACATAGCGAACGCCTTCAACACCTTGCCATGGAGCTGTATTAGGGAAGCACTCGTATACCATCGGGTGCCGAACTACCTCCGTCTTGTAGTCGGGACTTACCTAGCGGACAGGGCGGTCATCTACCCGGGTCGGAGCGGATGGGGTCGGAGAGAGTGCTCGTGCGGTGTTCCACAGGGGTCTGTCTTGGGACCACTCCTGTGGAACATCGGTTACGACTGGGTGCTGCGTGGAGCGCTTCTCCCTGGCGTCGGCGTCATATGCTACGCCGACGACACGCTGGTTTTGGCGCGTGGAGAAACGCACCGTCAGGCGACGTTGTTGGCAACAGCTGGGGTGTCACAGGTGGTAGGGAGGATCCGGCGACTGGGTCTCGAGGTGGCGCTCAACAAGTCAGAGGCGATATTTTTTCATGGCCCTCGACGCGCGCCACCTCCAGGGTCTCACATCGTCGTGGGAGGCGTCCGAATCGGCATCGAGTCGACGATGAAATATCTAGGACTCGTCCTCGATAGCCGATGGGACTTTGGGCCGCATTTCGAGCGCCTACTTCCCAAGTTAATGGGAGCGGCAGGAGCGCTTGCTCGTTTGCTGCCCAATCTTGGTGGCCCAGAAGCCTCCTGTCGAAGGCTCTACACAGGGATCGTGCGGTCTATGGCCCTCTATGGGGCTCCTGTGTGGGCGGATACCTTAACGGCTCGTAACGTCGCAATATTGCGGAGACCGCAAAGAGCGATGGCCGTTAGAGTAATAAGGGGATACCGCACGATCTCCTTCGAGGCGGCGAGCCTTCTTGCAGGATCTCCGCCTTGGGATCTCGAGGCGAAGACTCTTGCCTCCCTGTACCAGTGGACAGTGGAGGCGAAAGGACGGGGCGGGCGACCGTTGCCGCGGGTGTATGCGCGGCGTCGGTCTCAGCTCCGTCAGATTCTCTTGGCGGAGTGGAAAGAGCGCCTGGAACACCCCAGCGCAGGGCACGCCATTATAGAGGCGGTGAGGCCTGTAGTAGAGGATTGGTTGGGGCGGAAGCATGGTGCCCTAACCTTCCGGCTGACGCAGATACTTACCGGACACGGTTGTTTCGGTAAGTATCTGCATCGGATAGGTCGGGAGCAAACGCCCGGTTGCCGCCATTGCGAGGACTGCCTCGAGGACACGGCGCAGCATACACTGGAGGAGTGCCCAGCCTGGGCGGAGCAGCGCCGTGCACTCGACGCAGAAGTCGGTGACCTCTCGCTCCGAAATATCGTGCGAATGATGGTTCGGAGCGAGACAGCGTGGAATGCCACCGTCTCCTTTTGTGAGGCAGTGATGTCTGAAAAGGAGACAGCGGAGCGTGAACGAGAGATAGCGGTGGATGTTCACCCGAGTCGCCGTAGAAGAACTGGGCGCAGGCAAGCGCACGACCGCCGCCTGCCTCCTTAATGAGGACCTCCGGGCGATAGACGCGGGGAAGTCTGTCGTCCGTAGGAGAAAAGGTCCTCGAGTTGGAAGGCGCGCCACGTGTTCCTGGCGCGCCTTCAAGTGTGTGAAGGACTCCTAATAGTCCGGTAGTTGGGCCTGCTTTGGAGCGGGTGCTTTTGCTGGGTGCAGTAGTGTACGAAAGTGTTCCTGCACCCAGCAAACCAAAAGAGAGAAGGAACACCGTGGGGTTTTAGTTGGTGCAGTCCAACATAACCACCGTGCTTCCCCGAGCACGGTGGTATCCATGACGGATTTCCCCACGTAAAAAAAAAAAAAAAAAAAAGGTTAGGTTAGGTTAGGTTAGGTTAGGTTAGGTTAGGTTAGGTTAGGTTAGGTTAGGTTAGGTTAGGTTAGGTTAGGTTAGGTTAGGTTAGGTTAGGTTAGGTTAGGTTAGGTTGGGGGCGATACCGGTTCCTCCTCGTTGGTGCCCCTGGGCGCCTGGGTGCGCCGCCCCGCCCTTTACACGGGGCGAGGCACCCAGGATGGCTGATCACCGGTCTTTCCTATCTTTCTTCTCTTTTTGTAGCATACTCTTCTTTTGTATTATTTTATTTTTGTTTCGCTATCTTTCACCACCTTTTCTTCACTATCTTTCACTTTTTGTTACATTCTTCTTTACACTATTGTGTGTTTGCGTGTGTATTTCTGTGAGTGTTTGTGCGACGGATGGGCCCGTGGGCCCCGAACCCTAAGCTGGTAGCGTCCGGCGATGGGGTGCATTGCGAGTGGGCGACTACGCAACGAGGACGCGGGGCAGAATCACCCCTAAATGATCAATAAAATTATGGAAGGTTGCAACGACAAAAATATTCCCCGGGCGGGTCCCAACTCAGTTGGGGAATCCCGCACCCCCTCAGAGGAGGGGGTCTGGCCCACGTATACGGGGGGCGCCACCGCTGCAAGAAAGGAGAATAGGAAAAATAACGACTTTGGCAATGTTACACTGGACGATGAGAGGCAATCCGATTTGGCTACTATGACGACGGCGAGTGAGGGTTCGCGGGCAGGTACACCTGTCTCCACCCGCTCAAAATTTTACAGGAGATTAGGAAGTGGGAGCGGAGACAGCGGTGACGAGTCCACCGTCTCCCGAAACTTTGACATTGAGAAGGAGAAGACCAGGGCCACTTACAGGCGCAAAAGGCGCGGAAGTGAGATAGAGGACAGTCCTGAAAAGGACAGAGGAGCGGCTCAGAAGCCCTCCTCCAAACGTGGTAGAGGGAGACCTCCCACGACCGGAAAGTACGTTGGCTTAGCCAGGGCCAAAAAGGAGTATAATGACGAACTCTTGAGGTCCATCCAGATTGAGGCCGAACGAGAAATACTAGAGGCCGGGAAAAGAGTCCCAGTAGTGCGGATTCCCCGAATGTCGGGGAACTCCAGCGGCTCCGATGTGGCCGTGTTGGAGGAAAGGGAAATCACGGCGGCCTCTGTGGGCGCCGCGATTGCGGAAAGCCTTGGGGCCATTGATAGCGTGGCCCAGAAGTCCAAGAACCTGAAAGGGACTTCTGTTGCGACGCTCAAAAAAGCGACCAAGGCTCTAAGTGATGCTTTCTCGGTCATATTGGACAGAACGGCGTCGGATGAGAAGAAAGCCTTGGAGGCGGCAAACGCGCGCCTCTCCAAGGAACTCGCAGAAATGAAGGTGGAACTGGAGGCCGTCAAGCGCAAGTTGGCTGACGCCCAGCCACGGCCCGCTCCCATTTCCAAGGAGCTGGATGTGGAAGAGCTGCTACAGCGAGCGGTGCGCGAGGCGGTCTCGGTGACCAGTGCCCGGCTAGACGCGCGAATAGAGGGTCTCGAGGCCCGTCTCCTTCCGGAGCCACGCCTGAGGCCTCCTCTAGCCGCGGACAGAATACGCGACGAAGCCCGAGATGCAACACCGTCGACGTCGAAGGCAAAAGAGAGGACTCCTGAGCCGGAGCCCGCGGTGTCGACTCTGTCGCCTCCGCTCAATCCCGGGCCGGCTCTGAAACAAAAGAAAAAGAGAGTCAAAAAGTCGGCCGCAGCCGCAGAGGCGGCAGCCGCTAGGCGCGACGCTGCCCCATCTGCGGCTGCGAAGGGACCAAATTCGGCCGAACAATGGTCGGAAGTGGTCAAGAGAGGAGGAAAAAAGCAAGGTAGCGCAGAAGGAAAGAAGGAGGAGCCCAAGAATGGGCAGAAAAAGAAAAAGAGGAAGAGGAAAAAGAGAGGTGGTCTTCGCGCTCCGAAGACAGCTGCTGTAGTTGTGACGCTACTGCCGGACGCGGAGAAGAGGGGTGTGACGTATAAGTCCATCATGGACAAAGCCAAGCGGCACGTCGACATCGCCACCCTCGAGATACCGGCGGTGAAGTTTAAACAGGCCGTGACCGGGGCCCGCATGTACGAGGTCTCGGGAACGGCCTGCAAGGAGAAGGCCGACGCCCTCGCGGGCAAACTCAAGGAAGTACTCGGTGAGGAGGACGTCCGCGTATCTAGGCCACAGAAGTGCGCCGAGTTACGAATAACCGGCATGGACGACTCCGCCACTGCGACAGAGATCGCCGCGGCCGTCGCAAGATGCGGTTGCTGCCCGTCCGATGAGGTGAGAGTAGGAGAAATCCGGGTTGATCGGAGGGGACGCGGCTCGGCCTGGGTGAAGTGCCCGGTCGAGGCCGCAAAGGGCTTGACAGCGCCGGGAGTCAAGCTCTACGTTGGTTGGACCGTGGTGCGCGTGACACTCCTGTCGACGCGCACCATGCGGTGCTATAGATGTCACGAGGCGGGACATACCATAGCGAAGTGCCCCTCGGAAGTCGACCGCGGAGACCTCTGCTTCCGGTGTGGTCAACCCGGCCATGTGGTCAAAGTTTGCGGCAACCCACCTCACTGCGCGGTCTGTGCGGCGAACGGTGGGAAGGCGGATCACGTCGTAGGAAGCAAACCCTGCAAGACACCGCCGAAGAAGGGAAAGGGCTCCAATAAGAGCCAAACGCCCAAGGCTGCCACACCATCTACGGCGGCCTCTGGTGCGGGAGCGACCCCCATGGACGCCCAATAACGGCTCCCCAAAGGTTCTTGCAGGGTAACTTGAACCACAGCGCTCAAGCGCAAGATCTGTGGGTTCAAGAAATGCTGAAGAGGTCCGTCGATATCGGAATAATCGCTGAGCCATACCGGATCCTCCCAAGGGGCGACTGGCTGGGCGACGCGGACTCGACGGTGGCGGTGGTATTTGGTCCGAAAACTGTCCCTCCATCTTCCAGGAGGACGGCGAGGGGCCACGGCTTCGTTGCTGCGGATCTGGGGACTCTCACTGTCGTGGGGGTCTACTTTTCCCCTAATCGACCCATCGCCGACTTTGAGGCTTTCCTCCTCCGACTAACACCCGTCGTGAATGGAGCAGCCAATCCCGTTGTTGTCGCCGGAGACTTTAACGCCAAATCCACGCGTTGGGGTTCTCCGGCGACGGACGCGAGAGGCAGAGTCATGACAGACTGGCTCACAGCCACGGGCCTGGTCGTGGCAAACAGAGGTGCCGCTAGCACGTGCGTCCGGCGGCAAGGTGAGTCAATTGTGGACCTGACCTTAGTCAGCCCATCAATTGCTCGCCGAATGAGCGGCTGGAGGGTCCTCGAAGAGGTCGAGACCCTCTCGGACCACCTTTATATAGGTTTCGACCTAACTCCTTCGTCGGATACTGGTCGCCGAACTCCATCCGGTGGCGGCCCAAGGTGGTCCCTGAGAGGTCTGGATCGAGACCTTCTCGAGGAGGCGGCAATCGTCGCGTCGTGGGCGCCTCTTCCGTCGGATGACGTCGAGGAGTGCGCGGAGTGGCTCAACGAGGCGGCTCGCAATATCTGCGACGCCTCTATGCCCCGCGTTAAATCCGTCGTGCCCAGACGCCAGACTTATTGGTGGCGCCCAGAGCTCAGACGACTCCGCGAGGATTGTGTGGCGGCCCGACGCCGATACCAGAGATACCGCAGGCGGCGGTACAGGGAAGTGGCCGACGAGGAGGCCATTTACGACGGCTACCGGCAGGCGCGGCACGCTATGCGCGAAGCGATAAAAGCGGCGAAGAAGGAGGCCTGGGAAGAGTTCCTCAACACCCTGGAACAGGACCCGTGGGGCAAGCCGTACAAATGGGTGAGGCAAAAGCTTCGCCCAGCTGCCCCACCGCTGACCCAGCATATGGAGCTGGACCTTCGTCGCTCCGTACTCTCGACCCTGTTTACGTCTGGGGCCGAGTGGTCGCCGCCATCAATGCGACCACCTAGTGCGGAGCCAGACGATGAAGAAGACATACCGCCCGTGACGGCTGGAGAGCTGGCGGCCGCAGTTCATAAAATGAGCCTTAAAAACAAGGCTCCCGGATTGGATGGGGTCCCCGGTCGCGTCTGGGTGCTGGCAATGCGGCATATGGAGGAGCATGTACGGGAGCTCTTCACCAAGTGCCTGGTGCAGGGGCGTATCCCACGCCGGTGGAAGTCCGGGAAGCTCGTTTTGCTCCGCAAGCACGGACGACCGGAGGACCAGCCGTCGGCCTACCGCCCGATCGTCTTGATCGACGAGATCTGCAAAACCATAGAGAGGGTCATCGTCAGGCGCCTCACCCAACATCTTGAAGGCGCCGGCCCGAACTTGAGCGATGCTCAGTTTGGGTTCAGATCTCGTCGATCGACGATAGATGCGGTGGCACGGATACGGCGAATCTCGGAGGAGGAGATCTCCCGGGGTGGGGTGGTGCTGGTAGTCTCGTTGGACATAACCAACGCATTTAACACCCTGCCCTGGGAAACAATAAAGGAGGGACTTCGGTACCACCGAGTGCCCAGATATCTTCGCCGAACAATTGGCAACTATCTGTCGGAGCGCTCGGTGCAGTACCCAACCGAAGAGGGCTGGGAGGAGCTGCAAGTAGTCTGCGGCGTCCCACAGGGTTCGGCTCTCGGTCCGGAACTGTGGGACATAGGATATGACCACGTGCTGCGCGGCGCCACTCTTCCAGGCGTGGAGCTCGTCGCGTATGCAGACGACACCGCGGTCGTGTGCCGCGCCAAAACGCACCGCGAGGCGACAATCCTGGCGACGGCGGCAGTCGCACAAGTTGTGCGAAGAATCCAGTCGTTGGGACTGATGGTGGCGCTGAATAAATCAGAGGCCCTGCTGTTCCACGGGCCTAGAAACGCGCCTCCGCCGGACCTGGCGGTGGTAGTGAGCGGGACGAGGATCCAGGTTGCGTCCACGATGACCTACCTCGGCCTGGTTCTCGACAGCCGGTGGTCATTTAAGGAACACTTCCGCCGGCTGTCAGAGAAGGTGAAGAAGTCCGCGGGAGCCTTGGCCTCGCTGCTCCCGAATCTCGGGGGCCCGAGCTTGACTTGTCGGCGTCTCTACATGGGTGTAGTTCGATCTATGGTCATGTACGGGGCGCCGATCTGGGCGGATGGCCTGCTGCCGGAGAACAGGCTGGCCCTGGGACGGCTGCAGCGGGTGATGGCGACGCGAGCAGTCCGAGGATATCGTACTATCTCTCGTGACGCATCGTGCCTCCTTGCTGGCAGCGTCCCTTGGGATTTGGACGCTCAAACCCTCGCCGATGTGTACTGGCGTGGCGCAGCGGTCCGCGCGGAGGGAAGCAACCCCCTACCAGACGCCGTACGTCGGTGGAGGGACCGTGCTAAAGAGGTGGCAGTCGAGCTCTGGAAGGAGCGACTCCTGGAGCCACAGGCGAGCGTGGACTTGGTGCAGGCTATCCGCCCAGTACTGAAAGAGTGGTTAGCAAGAAAGTACGGCGCGCTCTCGTTCCAACTCACGCAGGTGTTGACCGGACACGGCTGTTTCGGCCGTTACCTGTGTGAGATCGCGAACCGAGAGGAGAGTACGCGCTGTCACCACTGCGACGATGACCGGGACACGGCGGAGCATACCGTCACTGCCTGTCCTGCCTGGACAGGACAACGGGCGGCCCTCACGGCCGCCATTGGACATGACCTCTCGCTGCCAGCGTTGGTTCGCGCCATGCTGGCAGGCGAACCCGGATGGACAGCGGTGCAGACCTTCTGCGAGGAGGTTGTCGCCGCGAAGGAGGAGGCCGAGCGCGTGCGGGAGTTGGAGGCGCTCGACCCCCGCCGAAGAAGACGGCTGAGGCGTCGACGAGTCGTCCATGATGACAACTTGCCGCCTTAGCCGGGGGGCTCGGGGCGGCGGCATGGGGATGCCGTCGCCCAACGAATCGAGTCCCCGAGTGGGTCGCGATGCGCTGCGTATTCTTCGCGCATCGCGACACCCTGGAGAGATGGGCCCACGCAAGCCCCGAGGGGGCCTCTGTTCGGCCCTTAGGAGCCCAAAAGCTCCAAAGAAGATGGGCCTGCCGTGAGACGCAGGCGAAGCCATGCAGGACAGCGGATGAAGGCTCACGCGTACTCGCAACCCTGCATGGAGCGCAGAAGAATACCGTCGGGTTTTAGTGGGTGCAAGCCCCACATACCCGTGGGGGAGTCCCTAATTCCCCCGGGATGCGTCAGGCATTTCCCGACGAAAAAAAAAAAAAAAAAAAAAAAAAAAAAAAAAAGGTTAGGTTAGGTTAGGTTAGGTTAGGTTAGGTTAGGTTAGGTTAGGTTAGGTTAGGTTAGGTTAGGTTAGGTTAGGTTAGGTTAGGTTAGGTTAGGTTAGGTTAGGTTAGGTTAGGTTAGGTTAGGTTAGGTTAGGTTAGGTTAGGTTAGGTTAGGTTAGGTTAGGTTAGGTTAGGTTAGGTTAGGTTAGGTTAGGTTAGGTTAGGTTAGGTTAGGTTAGGTTAGGTTAGGTTAGGTTAGGTTAGGTTAGGTTAGGTTAGGTTAGGTTAGGTTAGGTTAGGTTAGGTTAGGTTTTTTTTTTTTTTTTTTTTTTTTAATTAAATGTTTGGGGTGTAAATTTTCCCAAACAGTCCGGCTTCCCCCGACCTGGTAGTCGGAGACCTTTTCTATGATTGTTTAATTTAACGCCGTATTATATTTTATTTAATTATATACCTAAGTCGTAGGTAGGCTGTTTTTATTTAAGTAGCTTGTTATATTATTATAATATAAACTACACTTTAAATCTATACCGCCCACCTACGATTTACGTCTTATTTTTATGAATTACACATTTCGCGATTTTCTCGCAGTATGCTAGGAATATGTCTCTGGTTTTGTTATTGGCCACTATCTCACATAGATTTTCAGCATATATATTTTGGTCGATATACAGTTCTGTATCGTACCTACATCTACTATATATCGGACATTCTGTGATTATATGCATGACAGTTTGTTCCATCTGATTGTCACAATCACAGACCGGGGTGTCTTTGCACTTAAATCTATTGAGATAGTACCCAAACCCACCATGACCTGTCATAATTTGTACGAGTTCAGGCGTAAGTTTTATCTTTTTAATTATTTTGTATGCCTTTACGGTACTCGGAAAGAATAATTTTGTAATCGCAGCATTAGAGCTATCTCTATACCTTTGCTCCCATTTTTCAACAGATTTTTTCCGTATTTCACGTTTAATATGGGAGATAGGGCATTTGTCGTAATCTGGAGCTGACTTCTTAGTTTTGGCAGCTTCCTTAGCTAGGAAGTCAGCTCTTTCATTACCAACAGTCCCTACGTGAGCTTTTATCCAGTAAATACGAACATCTTTTCCTTGCTGCTTTAATGTTTTCAAGTTTTCCCTTATGGCAAACGCAAGCGGGTGGAATGTGTTGGGCTTTTTTATAATCTCGAGTGATGATCTAGAGTCACTTAAAATGTTTACGGTGGTTTCTTTACGTTTAATGCTTATTTCCGTGGCTCGGTAGAGTGCATACATTTCGGCTTGAAAAACTGTACAATAAGACGCAAGCCGAAACTTCCTATATTCTGTTTCGGTTCCGTCTTTCCAGATAGTCAAAGCAGCACCTACTTTGCCATCAATTTTACTCCCGTCCGTAAACATTTCAACTGCTGCTTTTTCAGTCTCCACACCGCCATCCAGCTCGCGTTCGTCCAGGCATTCAAAATCGAAGGTCTCTTCAGTTACCGGGTGTGGTGCAAAGAGATAGCATTTCCGCTCTTCTATGTCTCTGTCTTCTATGAAGTCCCGTAATTTTCCTCGTTTGGCCTCATAGATACGGGCATTTTCATGCACTCGTAAATCGAGTGGGATCAATCCAGCAAGTGTCAGTGCTGCTGTGAGTGAGGTTGTTCTATAGGCCTTTATAATCTTTAGGGCAAAGCCTCTCTGCACAGTATTGAGCTGTTTTTGTGTCGTCAATTTATTTGCTGCTGGTGCCCACACGCTAGCCGCATACAAAATGATCGGCTCAATTACCGATACGTATATCGTTCTGATGATTTCTGGATTAAGTCCCCATTTGATTTTTGCTGTGCGTGCCAATGGCTTATATATATTAAGAGCTTTTTGACAAATATATCTAATATGGTTATTAAAAGTTAATTTTTTATCTATTATGAGGCCTAAAATTTTAATTTCATCAACTATTTCAATTGGAGTGCCCCCCATGTGGATGCGTGGGTTGTTGTATTTTAGTTTTTTAGTGACCACCATTGCTTGTGTTTTATGTGGAGCAAACTTGAGTTTATTACTAACACCCCACTCATACACACGGTTGAGCACTTCAATTGTTTGTTGCTCTATTTTCTCTATTTTACTACCAGAAATCACCAGAACGATATCATCAGCAAAAGCTTGGCAATGAATGCCTATATTCTCGACCTTGTCCAGCAGAGGATCCAGTAAAACATTCCAAAAGGTAGGGCCACTAATTGAACCCTGTATACAGCCTTTGTTAGTATCGGCTGTGATTTCTTTGCCGGCATACCGAACATTTACCTTCCGGTCTTTCAGATAGCTACTGACTAGTTTGCGTAGGTTTCGGGGGCATTGTTTGTCCTCAAGACGGCATTTGATTGCTGGCCACCACGCGCTGTCGAAGGCCCCCTCTATATCCAACGACACTATAACATTGATAAGTTTTTTATTGGTGTTTTCCTTTACGTGCTGGATTAAGTCATAGAGGGAGTCCTCCGTACTGCGCTGTGGGACGAAGCCGTATTGTCTCGGGTTTAGTTTAAGCGATAGGTGCCAACGAATTCTTCTAATTAAGAGTTTTTCGAAAATTTTTCCGTGAATGGACAACAGGCCAATTGGTCTATATGCTTTCGCTGAGCTGTAGTCCGGTTTAGATGGTTTGCGTAGGACAATCACAGTAGCCTCCTTCCATATTTTTGGAAAGTATGGAAGTTCGAGGCATTTGTTAACGATCCCAAGAAACACATCACCGCTCGTCTGGATGGAGGCGGCGCAAATATCAGCCGTGAAACCATCACGTCCAGGTGCCTTCTTAGGATTGAATGACTCAACTACATACTTTAGCTCTTCGCTAGTAAATAGTGGGTCCTGCTCTTCTTCTTTATCTAAATTCTCACTATTTTTAGCCCGTTCTCTAATTCTTCGGTGTTCCTGATTGTCTTCCATTTCAGTGTCTACCGGGAAGAACGTTTCAGCCAGAAGTTTTGCTGAGTCTGCAGGACTCAGGACCTCTCCGTTTCTGGATAGTAGCTGGTCTTCATAACGTTTAGATGAATTACGTATTACACGATAAATTCCATCCCAGAAACTTTCACGTTCCTGTGTACTGCAGAACTTCTTCCAACTTTTTGTTTGAGCCATTTTAGTTTCTTCCTCATATATTTTCTTTGCTTGCAGGTACTCTTCAACCACATACTGTTTTCTTCGGGGTGCGGCGCAGCGGATTCGTCGTTTCTTCGTCATCATCCTTCTCTTCAGGTCTTCGAGCTCCGGTGTCCACCAAGGTAAGTTTATTTTTGTTTTATTTTTAATTTCAGGTATTGCTATTTTGCATGCTTTTTCAATGCTTTCTGTAAACTTTTTTACTGCTTCTTCTAGTTGACCCTCTGTTTTAATTTTACTTATTTCTTCTACGTTAATATTGCTATTTTCTAATTCTTCCCTAAATTTTTGCCTAAAGATATTCCATCTTGCTTTTTTAGTATTGTATTTTCGAGTTGTTTTTGTTTGTTTTCTTGTCTCAAATTGTTTTAAGTTTATTGTAAATACAATTGCATTGTGGTCGGAGCTAGTGACACCTACGTCGACTTTCCAGTCATTCACTGAACCGATCAAATCCTGGCTGCATGCCGTAATGTCAACAATACTTTTATATATTTTCCCATTTCTAGTGGTGAAAAATGTGGGTTCTCTCCCTTCATTTAATATGTGCATCTCCATTTCTTCTAGTGTTCCCATTAGAGCTTCGCCCCTATGGTCTTCGATCTCACTACCCCACCATGTACTCCAAGCGTTTGCGTCACCGCCTATAATCAATTTTTTCGGCTGGAGTTTTTCCTTTATTATTTTAACATGGGTGAGGTAGGGCTCGATGGGCAGACTATCTTCAAAGTAAATGGAGATGACACATACTTCCCAAGAATTTGTTCTTAGAATTGCCACTGTGACGTTTTCTGTGGTATACATTGGTTGTTCGAGTACCTCTACGTCGTCGTTGAGCACCACCACTGCGGCTTTGACCGGTTTCATCCTATTGCTAGTTTTTTGGACAACTCTGTACCCCCTCGCTTGAGTCAGCTCTCCACTTGCGCCAACGTATGGCTCCTGGACCATTGCGAAACTGATACCCCGTTTTTGGGCCTCAAGGAGGAGTTCCATAGTTGCCAATTTTGAACGCTGTAAATTGGCTTGAATCACTCGACATGCATATTTTTCAGCTGTATGTGTTCCAGCTAATGTTTCAT